>CM033440.1:63986788-66455954 GCA_019425775.1 Rafetus swinhoei | reverse complement strand
AAGCGGATCCAGCTAACTAAAACCATGCCAGACCAGAGTGCTGGATTAGAGAGCTTCAACCTGTATTTGCAATTTTCTAGGACTATATGTTAGTGAAGCCCATATAGAATTTTGCCTAGTGGAACTCTGCTCAACTAAAAAACAAAACAAAACACAACACACTCATAAAAATAACTTCATTAAGCATTCAGAAACTTTCAGATATGGGCACTTGAATATATTTCAGAATGATTACTCATGATACACAACATATTCAAAAGCTCGCTCCAAATAAATAGGTTATGGATAAAAAACATCAGCACACATCTAAAATTCATTTACACTGGATCACACCATATAAACTTTGTGACTACTTGACCACGCACATGCATGTCAGACACACTACATGAGGAGGCTAACGATATATAAACCATAAAAGTCAGAGATAGAAAAAAGTATTAGATCATCTATTCTTCTGACTATGTTGAATAAACTCCCCTGAGAGAAGCAGAGCAAACTTAAGAATTTTGGATAGGAAATCTGAACTACCCCAAATGTATTAATAGATGGCAAATTTAATTTTCAATGGGACAGTAAAACCCTATTATGATGCTGTTTTAAGTTTTAAAGAAAACGGTTATAAAAACAAAAAGGCTAGATTAAAACAAAATCAAGTGTGTCAGAAGAATCTAATTTTAACATGAATGGCCTGCATTCTGCTTCTGATCCTAAGCAACTAACTATTGTATGTAAAAGCAAGCAGATTCACAATTAAGAGTGAGAAATTAATGGTGTTTTTTTTCAATCTCTGTATAAGTGAGTACAGTATACATGCTTGTCTACTTCCTTAACTCTGGTGCCTCTAGACATTGGAGAAGTGAGAAAAATCACTGAATTGTAAATTTTGTTTTAGTTTTTTTCCCATTGGTGCTTTGTAAATAATGTTACACACACTCATGCTGAGAGAGCACAGATACAGTTCTGACAGGCACACTATAAATGCCTTAGATATACACCATCTTAAACTCCATGTGCTCTGCATATATCATGATACAATCCTGCCAGCTGTACAAACAAACAAAAGAAACGCTAGGTAGATATTACAAAAGGTCAAATCTTATCTCAAATGAGTTATAATGAGTGCTGGATAGGGGTTACCCAAAGGTAATGTTACACAGAGACCCAAAGAAAATAGTGCTCAACTTAACTTCAGTTACTAATGTGAATTCTACAAAAGCAGGCCATCTGTTTTTCTGCAATATGACACCTAACCAGGTAGAATGAAAATCTGCTGTGCCACAGGAACTTGGCATACATGAAACATCATCACTTATGGGCAAGTCATTTTAGGAGATAATGGCTAAGCTGTTTGCCCCAGAAAGTGAAATTGTTTTTCAAACTGCTGTCCTAAGAAAGCAGTGGTCTCACATCAGTCCTGGTCTGAGAGTAAATCCCAATAGCAACATATACAGGGCCCATGGCAGTACACACGTGAAAGTGGAAACACAGTACATTTATACTCATGAATTTTCCTTGTAATCCTTCTATTGTGGGAGGAGAGGGTTGTGGAAATGGCATGAAATTCAACCCACACAACCTCAAGTTCTTAAGGATCTGCCAAAGCAAGGAGTATGTGTTGATCCCCAGGAATGAAGAGGCAGCACAGGGTAAGGGTTGACATGAAGGCACCGGTGTGCGCCTCCCCTCTCTCCCTCCCCCTCCCCCCCGCCCCAGTTTCAGGTATACCACTTCCCAAAGCTCCCGTTGGCCGGGAATAACGATCCATGGCCAGCAGGAGCTGCAATCACCCATACCTGCAACTGTGCAGGTAAACACAGTGTCTCCCAGTCAGCTAGTGGCTTGCCCTTACAAACCACAACCCAGAGTTTGAAAACCCCTGTTTTAAGGAATGGTAGATGGGAGAACAGTAAAATAGAGAAAATAGATTTCAAGAAGGCAGACATTAGCAAACTAAAGGAGCTGGTAGTTATGGTCCCCTGGGAAGCAAGAGTAAGAGGAAAAACGAGTGAAGACAGTTGGCAGTTTTTCTAAGGGACATTATTAAGGGAGCAAGAGCACACTATTCCACTGCATAGAAAACATAGGAAGTATGGCAAGAGACCACCCTGTCTTATACAGGAAATCTTGAATGATCCTATAAGAAGTAGAAACTAGGTCAAATTACAAAGAACTAATATAAACAAATAAGACAAATATGTAAGGGCAAAATTAGAAAGGCAAAGGCACAAAACAAGCTCTATCTAGCTATAGACATAAAGGGTAACAAGAAAACATTCTACAAATATATTAGAAGCAAGAGGAAGATGAAAGACAGGGTAGGTCCATTACTCAATGAAGAGGGAAAAACAATAACAGAAAATGTGGAAATGGCAGATGGTGCTTAGTCCTGCCACGAGTTTGGGGGACTGGATTTGATGAGCTCTCAAGTTCCTTTCCAATTCTATGCTTTCCAAGATCCTTTGGGTAAAGCTACTATAACCTCAATGACTGGGAGGCATATGGCATGAAGGAATGCTTGTGTGAAATCAGCTAGAAATATCCACACTCTAAACTTTCTCCATTAATTTCATCAATCCCATCCCAACAAACCCAGTCTGAAGATGCCAGCGAGGTCTCAGAAAGGATAGTAACATGAGCTAAGCCCACAGGCAGAGTCTGCAATTGCTCTTCCTTTAGGCGTGTTACAGTAACCAATCCTTCAGAGGGACTGGTCAGAGGACCACCAGGGACAACTATTTAATCCCTCAGGAAAAGCACCAAATCAGTGTGTGCAACGTCATCACTTGGACTGGAACTCTTTCTCGGCCTTGTGACATTACAGACTGCCCAGGCATTCAGCCTGCCCTTGGCCCTGTCCGGCAGGCATCCAGCCTACTCTTACCAGTTAGTCCTGCATAAACAGCCATCTGCAGCTACTTGAGGCGGCTCCACCCATGCCTCCATGAGTTGTATAGTTACCTCCTGAGACTAAGGATCTTAAAAAAGCAGTGCTAAAGTGTGTGCCTAAACTTATAATACTTATTTTGGTCTGAAGCATTAGTGCCCAATCATTGGATGCAAGTGTGTGCATTGCCTCATCCTTTAATTCTGCCAGTCTCTTTTCAATGTTGGGTCCAATCTTGCTCTCCATTAGGGTTATTTACTTTGCTAAGAAAAGGACTGAGCAAATAAGGTGGGGGCCAAGCTTAAGCGTGAGCAACCTGAACTTTGCCTTTGTCATTGAAAACTCATCAGTATTTTGGGGATTATACACAATTCATTCCCAACTAGTCATTATTGAGATCTGACAAATTGTAGCTCACCAAGAGCACTCTTTAATCAAAAGCACCTCCCCACCCCAAGGAGTGTAATGTAACTGAAATGTACAATAATTCGTCCAGAGAAACATAGCAGGGCAAAAAATGTTTTAACGCCTGACATTCTTAACTCTCACAAGACCTGGGGAAGTGGGTAGAGCAGCTTATGCACTTGTGATCAAAAAGAAACCCAACACTGTAGGTTTTTGCATGCAAAGATTGTCCTGCCTAGAATAGGAAAACTGATCTGTAATTACCTGAAAAATGTCCCTTAACTAAGCTGATCTATATATCCATTACAATGCAAACTTCAGCCTGGTTGCAGCTTGGGACAGTGCAGAGGGAGTTGTAGAACCAGATCTGTCAGTTCCTGGCACCTCCTGAAGTTCCAGATGAAAATTTCCAAAGGATTACTCAAATCTACTTTTTTTAAAATTACACACTGTGATATATTTTGAGAAACACAAGTTTCTCCTACATAATGACAATAAACTCAAATCCTTGGAATTGGATGTCAAGTGCTACTAAAATGTTAAATTTATCTCTCTATTCTAGATTATCACTTTGAATTCAAAGTAGACCAGATCAGTGCAACTTACTATTTGAAGAAAGGATGTCTTCAGGTAAGCATGGATACATTTTCCTACTCTTCTTAGTGCTAAGTTCCACAGATACATTACAATGGAATCTTTGTATGCACCCCGTACCCGCCACACTTTAATCGGTTAACTGGTTAAACAATATGTTTAACTGGTTAACCAATTAAACAGGTTTTTACATCCTTAGGGAAAAGTTCAGTTTAATTAACTTGACTAGTATCACAGAGGATCTCAAGTGGCAGGGATACAACTTACTTTTCCAAGGTACCATTCAATGACTTAACTACAAGAGAATCCTTTCTCTTCCTGCAAACCACTGTCTCTCACTGAACCCTTTCCAACTTCTTCAACAAATGAGGCAGTGATCCTACAAGCTTTATTCTGGCACATCTTTACCTTGAGTGTTTGTCTTTGCAACTTTAACGTTCTCTTAACAAAGTTGTTTGGGATGCAATAACTAGACAGACTGCAGGAAAAGAAGCAACGAGAAAGAGGAGGATGGAAAAAAGTTTGTTACAGTAATCAACTGAAAGATAGCGACCCTAAGAGCCCCTCAGTGTCAACAGGCACTGTAACTTGGACATACGTTACTATGACAGTGTGGAGTAGTGGGTATCATAAGTAGGGACATGTTGGTCCTAAAAATCATTGTGATGTATGTATGGGTTATGTATAAAGAATTAGGTATGCGTAATAGAAATATGATCTTAAAATATATCTTGGAGGCATTGCATAAATACAGTCTTCCCCAGACAAAGGAATGTGGATTTACTTGCCTGACTGGCTTGATTCCAAGCAAAGGACAATCAAAGTGTAATTACAAATAAGATAAACAAAGCAATTAAGCTAACAAGTAACAGAGGAAATAATTTAGTGAGCACACCAGGTGTCCAAATCTGCACCTCTGGGAAGTCTTCCTAACTCTTAAGTTAAGATAATGAACTTGGGGAACTATGAAGGGGAGGGAAAAGGACATTCCTAGATATCCATCACACAAGGGGTCTACCTATGGCAGGGGTTCCCAACCTGGGGTCGCGTACTCCCAGGGGGTACGAGAAGCTTGTCAAGGGGGTACGGGGAATATTTGGTAAATAACTAGATTATCCTAATTGAAATATTCCAAAAGTAGTAGTGTTGTGAAAAAAGTTGTGGATTCTAGAGTCTAGAATTTATTTCCTTTCATATTGAATAGGGGGTACGGGAAGGTTTACTAAAAGCCAAGGGGGTACGGGGACCGAAAAAAGGTTGGGAATCCCTGATTTATGGGAACAGCACCGTCTCAGCCTGAAGAGCAGGAACTGCTGATAACTTGCTCTAAGTGACAAACTGCTTTACATTATACAGAAATAAATTATAATTAAGTTTTAGGCACTAGAAACTAGCATGTTTTGTATGTAAACAAACCCATCTCCTTTCCTCTAGTTTAGTATCACTTAAATCCCTATTCTCTGAATTTATTCTTAGTTTTACTATGAACCACCTCAGTGTCATACTGACAAAATGGGAACTGCAGTTAAGTGACAGGCTGGTGTATGTTCTGTTTCCTCAGAGTCAATTTTTGTGAGTATCCTATGTGAGAGACTGGACACTAGACAGAGACATCTCTAGGGAACTCAGGAACTGGGGTTCACTGAGTATGTTTCCCTGCAAGCAGAACTGTCTCATCCATTGGACAGTTTGGGGTAGTCACCTGGTGCCTCGCTCTTCTGGGAGGATGCAGGGCCTAGATGGTGTGAGGCCCCGCGGCAGAGCAAGCAGCCCCGCTCTGCTCCACCCCATCAGCTCACAGCATTGCTTGTGAAAGATGGGGTAGGAAGGTTGGGGAAGGAATGGAATAGGGGTGGGAAGAGTGGAACCTGGGGCAGCAGGAGGTGTCCTGTGCCCCGCAACCCCTATGGACAGCCCTGCCTGCAAGTCTTGAATGATGTTTCCTCTAATCTTCTCCCTCCATGTGTGAATTTTTTCCACCCATGGGTGGAACAAATTGTTTATGTGTACTCGGGATGTAAGCGACTAGTCGGATAGTCGACTAGTCGCTTCACCCCCCCTCCCTCCCGCCCTTGCAGCCCCTGATAGAGGCAGCAAAGGGGGGAGGCAGGAGCCAGTGCTGGGGGGAGCTGGTTTAAAAGCCGGTTCCACAAGCACCATCTCTATAGGGGGCAGAGGAGGCAGGGTGGTAGCAGGGATTGGGCCTCTGCTTTTTTAATGTATTAAGAGCCTAAATTTAAAAGGCTGGTGCACAGCCGAGGGGACCCAGCGCGAGCTGGGAATCAGCTGTCCCAGCTCACGCTGGGTCCCTCCTGCTATGGCTCCTCCGCTTATCAACTAATCGATTAGTGAATGGAAAATCCATCAACTAGTTGATTAAACTAAATTTAACATCCTTAATGTGCACTGAGGCATGTGCGAATGTGCACCACCAGTAGAAACAAAAAACCTAGCTGTGGGTGCTCTGCTAACCAGCTGGATGGCATTTCAGTATCTCCTGAGTGGCTGCACAAGTGCACAGCTTACAGGAACACTAGTTTTGAGGAAGCTGCAAGTGAGGCAAAGAGGGAGGGAGCTGGCATAGAGTCTAATCTCCAGTCAAGCTCACACTTACTAAAGTAGACCTGAAATAGTGGCTTACAGTTCTAGGAATCCAAGCATGGGACATCACAAAGAGTAGCAAGATGGGGAGAAGAGTTTTATTATTAGGAATAGCCACAAAAAAAATCCTAAATTTCAAATGGTTTATAGCATTAATCTATAACTACAAATGTTTATGAACTATATCCACTATGTTGCAATTCAGGAACCATCAAAAAAGATGGTAACAATAATATTTTCACTTGCATAGCCTGTTTCATCAATGGATCTCAAAGGAATTCACAGAACAAGATGAAGTGACTTGTGCAAGGGCAACAGAGTATCAGTAACACAGCTGAGAATTGTATTTGTTTCCTGATTAGAAGCACTTCAAACTATAAACAGTACTTTTAGGAACAAGGACATGTTCTAAACAGAGGTCCATTAGTTTAAGCCACAAAGTTATTCTCCATTTGTAAACTTTCTATTCCACTGTGCTGGGCACCAATAATTAAATAATACCAATTTCTATATTACACAAAATTATAAAGCTAGGGCCAAATTCATGGTCATGCATGTTTTCACTGAATAGTACCTAAAATTTCCATTGCTAAATTAATTATGTATCATTATTTGATTACTGCAAGATCCATAGTAACTGACTCATAAAAGGATATACGGCAGAGCTACTCAACTTTGGAAGCCCTGGGGGCCACAATGATACTCACAGCACATGCGGAAGGCCGCAATTATATGCAAATAGCTTCTTTCACACTGATGGGCATGAATACAAAGATTAAGCCGTAAGCTGTGGTGACAAACCCAAACGTGGCCAGTGTGAGCCAGTCAGCACCTCTCGGGCTCTGCCCACAAGGCTAAGCAGCCAGCACTTCCCACAATGATCCAGCACGCCCAGCACCTCCTCCCTGGGGGCTAGAAATGCCAACACCCTATACCTCTCTGTTCTAGCCAGCCCGTCCGCTTGCGTCTTTCAGTGCTCATCCTGCCTGGGAGATGCCTCGCCGTTGTGGAGCATGTTCCCAGCGGAGGCCATGTTCAAAGGATCCCACCCATGGGCCACGTGTTGAGCCCCGTGTAAACCCAAACTGCACCACGGGTCACAAATGGCCCATGGGCTGCGTTTTGAGTAGCCCTGATATAAGGAATGATACCGATTTCAACAGGCATAGAGTGAAGTACAGGTTGAACCTCTCTGGCCTGGCAACATGATTTTAGTTAGCCAGATTTTAGTTATCCACTTATCATGGTCATGGCCAAGTTTCTTATAGTCACATAAAGTTTGTTTACAGCCACTAGTCCTGGCTCTCAGTATGCTGTGCTATTATTTAGCTGTAATTCACCCTAAATGTCTTACAAAAGCCCAGTAAGAAATGGAACTGTTAGCAATGCTGCTAGACAATATTTCTCTCCTGTGGTCCGGCAAATTGTCTGGTTCGGTGCAGTCAGGTCCTGAGAGTGCCAGACTAGAGGGGTTCAACCTGCATTTCTTTTCATACTAACAACAAGATAGCTTGGCCTAATCACAATTAAATATTAAGATTGAATTCCTGTAGAAAATGTCAAAGTTATTTGTTGCTTTAACAAGTTTTATTTTTAATTTAATTTGGTGGCTGAAAAAGTATATTTACTTCAAAGTATTAATTTTGGAAAGACAAACCAAACTTCAACTAAGTGTTTTACTATAATATGCAAAGCAGCTTAGATGCCAAAAGCTTTCAGTACTGTTTATTTCTGTCTCAGTCACTCTTTAGAATATTAAGCCTTTCAGCACAAAAAAGTGAAAACAAAGTCGTCAGTGAACAAGCATTTTGTTCTGTATCATTAACTCTTAGTATAGTCTGAAGATTAAGAACATTGTAAAGAATTAAACAGATATCAGCAATAAAGGCAGTTGTTTCAGGATTTCTGTTCTAACAAATTATAACTCATCCTTGGCTTTAAGTTTTAGCTCAAGCTTCACTGGAGCCAAACACAAGAAAGGCACTAAACTAATTTTAATTCCATGTGAATTTATTTTGGTTCCAACAAATCCTGGCTTGAAATATAAATTAGCTTTACATATAACATATGCATGTCAGTCCTATTTTATTTATTTCACTTTGGCGCTAAAGCAGTAAAGGTGTTCAATAGTTAACCCCAGACAGCTGTGTATGACTTACATTTTTTGTAATTATTGAAATAGTTCTACACACAGCTTACACAGTATATCTTGTATGAACATATCCACACTATCTAGTAGTTGTAAAATGTCTCCAAATAAGTTTAGGAGCCAGACGACATGTATATTTTTGCCTCCCATAAGAAGAGTTGGTTCACACCTGTGCTTAATCAGCTACCTCCCAGCTGATGCCAGTGACATGTTTGCTATACTGAACTTGTGTTATTTAGAAAAAAAATAAAACTGAAGCCTACAGCTTGGTGCATTCCTCTCACTCCCAGCTGAGGAGGTCAGGTTGCAGAAGTGTGTGTAACCCACAATGTCAGGGAGTGAGAGGAATGTGCACAGTGACGGAAGGGGAACAGCAAGCAACAAGCAGTGTTCTGGTACAAATCTCAGAGTGGGGAGGGGCCTTCAGTCCCTGTACCCTCCCTAAACAGCACCCTTGCCTCTCAGCACTTTCACCTCTACACACATACCCCAACCCTCTGCCCTGAGCCCCTGCTCACATCTCAAAACCCTGACTCCTGCACCCTCCCCCTCCACTGCTCTGTGCTCTGAGTCCCCATACTCCAAGTCTGTGCCCTGATTCCATTCTGCACCCCCCACACCCTAATTTCCTGCTCTTAACACACACACACACACACTCTCCAACCCAACTTAAATTTCTTACAGGTATTTTTGTATCACAACACCCCCACCAACCTCCTACCCAGAGTCCGCCCCTTTGGGGTGGAGGTTGCAAAATGACAGTACCTGTAAGAAATTTAAGGTACTTTCAGCTCTGTCAGGGATATGACTATTCCACCTCCGAGTGAGCAACATAAGTTACATCGATATAAGTGCTCGTATGCACAGCACCGTCAATGGGAGAGCTTCTCATTTAGATGCCACTCATTTAAGACAGTTTTATAACACTGTTTCTCAAAGTGATCTGCAGACCCACTCTAAGAAAGCTGTTACCGGGCCACTCTGGTTTGTTTACTTACCGGCTCCTCAGCCACAGAGCCTCACAGCTCTCATTGGCTGCAGTTCACTGTTTGCAAGCCAAGAGGAGCTACAGGATGCAGCAGACCACTTTGAGAAACGCTGCTTTATAATGTCAATGGGAGAGGTTTCTCCCATCAGCATACAGCAGCTACATTACATTCAAAGGTTCAGTGTTGTCAGGGCATAATTTAAAACAAGGGTGGGCAAAAGGGCCTCCGTGGGCCAGATCTGGCCCGCCAAGCAAGTTGATCCAGCCTGCGGAGGCCCTGCTATTCCCCACACCCCCCAGCCAATCAGGGCTTGGGGGCAGGGGGAAACACTTGAAGTCTCCTCCCACCCGGTCCCCACCCTGAAAGGAGTGCACGGTGCTTAGAAGCATCGCATGCTCCTGGTAGGGCAGAAGGAGACTTTGCATGCTCCCTGCCCCCAAGCCATGACTGGCCTGAGGGGGGAAGTGTGTAAAATCTCCTCCCACCCTGCCCCTATCCTACAAGGAGTGTGCGCGTGCGCTCCCCCCAACCCCTGGCCAATCAGGGCTTGAGGGTGGAGGGAGCATGTGAAATCTCTTCACACCCTGTAAGAGGCTCAGCACTTAAGTCAACTGCCAACAGCTGGCAATTCTCTGGGGGGGAGCCTTTGCACGCTCCCTTCCCCCTCCCCTCCAACCAATCAGGATCTGTGGGTGGGGAAGCATGGAAGTGTCCTGGCCCTGCCCCTTGTGCCTGAAGCCCTGCCTCTTCCAGGATGGCCCCAGTCAAAAATTATTGCCCACCCCTGGTTTAAAGGATCGGCGCTATTATCATACATAGAGGTATCTAGCATTTTGTTTGTTTTCAAAATGACCATAATGAGTATTATGAAGTGTTGTAGCAGCATCAGTGCCAGGCTTTTAGTCAAGACAGGTGAGGTAATGTATTTTACTGAACCAACTTCTGCTGGTGAGAAACAAGCTTACACTGAGTTCTTCTTCAGGTCTGGGAAACATTGAGTGTCACAGCTAAATACCAGATGGAACAGATTGCTTAGCATACACAGTTTACCTTGAATGGTCCTTTGAAATATGCGTGGAGCTTTTCATTTTCAGTGTTTATTTTATTTTATTTTTCCCAGGAATTTTTCAGTGTTTATTATTGCAACAACAAAAACAGGTGAAAATCAGGGTAAATACAGGGGTTTGTTTTGGTGGACAGAAAGATGGGAAAAGAGTATTCAGTAGATTAATACTCTCAATTCCATTCATCAATGCAGTCTGCTGCTGACCTAAAACAGAACTCAAAACACAATGCCACCTCTGAGTTTAAGAAAACAATATATCTCTAATCCCTAAACACAACTTTTCATTTGAATAAACAGTTTACTGTTGTAGACTTAGAACTATTAGGCTGTGTCTACACTGGCACGATCTTGTGCAAAAACTTGCTGCCTGTCTACACTGGCCGCGTGTTCTTGCGCAAGTAAACTGACATTCTAACGTATGAAATCAGGGCTTCTTGCGCCAGAACTCTGACGCTCCCGCTCAGGAATAAGCTCTTTTGCGCAACTGTTCTTGCGCAAGAGGCCAGTGTAGACAGGCAACATGAATTTATTGCGCAAGAAAGCCCTATGGTTAAAATGGCCATCAGAGCTTTCTTGCGCAAGAGAGCGTCTACACTGGCATGGATGCTCTTGCTCAAAAGCACATCTCTTGCTCTCACGCTCTCTTCTGGAAGAGTTTTTGCAGAAGAACTCTTCCGCAAAAGAGTTTTTGCATGAGAACGCGCCAGTGTAGACGTAGCCTTAGTTTATAAATATTTACATTTAATAATTGGGCCACAACATTTGCAGCACACAAACTCAACATCTTTTTCTCATGATTTTATAAATCTTTCAAATACTTTCTTGTGTGAAATGAATTCTGATACAGATTTTCATTTTCTCCCCATTTTAGTGTGTCAAATCTTTAAACCATTATCTGTTAACAGCTTGAAATGTGTATGTGGTGGGTGTGAGCATCATCAGTACATTCAGATGCAGATGCATTCAGAGCTGGCCTGCCTGTTTATTGTATGCATCTTCTAGGCTAATATATACCCTTACTTCAACAGGCAGCTTTGCATACACACATGTATTATTGAAATAAATTAGCATGCATCTCATGCAATGTATTGTATTTTCCTAATAGACCAATTGTATATATATTTGAATGATACAAGATTCAGGTGAATATTGGGAAAAAAATAATATTTTTTGTAAAACTGAAAATGAAGGAACTAAATGTGTGTTTAAGTAGCCCATTAATACCCATCCTGTCACAGGGAGGAAAGAAAGGAGAAGGAGTTAGTGGATTATAGATTGTTGTAATAAACCATAAATCCAAATCTATTCATCCCTCAATTTTTAGTATCTAGCCAGTTATGAACTTAAGTGACTGATTTTGTAAGTTCTTGGGCTGTGACTGGGATATACAATACTCCCACACAGAGTCCCACTGAAATCAAGCAGGCTGCGTCTAGACTGGCAAGTTTTTCCGCAAAAGTAGTCGCTTTTGCGGAAAAACTTGCCAGCTGTCTACACTGGCCGCTTGAATTTGCGCAAGAACACTGACGATCTAATGTATGATTGTCAGTGTTCTTGCGCAAATACTATGCTGCTCCCGTTCGGAAAAAGCCCTCTTTTGCGCAAGAGGGCCAGTGTAGACAGCTCAGGACTGTTTTGCGCAAAAAGCCCGATGGCGAAAATGGCGATCGGGCTTTCTTGCAAGAAATCGCGTCTAGATTGGCACAGACGCTTTTCCGCAAAAGTGCTTTTGCGCAAAGCGTCCTGCCAATCTAGACGCTCTTTTCCGCAAATGCTTTTAACGGAAAAACTTTTCCGTTAAAAGCATTTGCGGAAAATCATGCCAGTCTAGACGTAGCCGCAATGTATATTAAATAAATGGCAGATCCCCTGATGCAATCTTCTTGGGATCTGGGCCTAAAACAGACCACCATCATGGATGTGTTAAGTTTACAGTTTGTTTTTTTTTAAGACATTGACATATTCTGCCCTCTTTAAGAAAAACTGATTTACTTTGACTGAAGGGACTTCTGCCTATTAAAAACCAATATGTACATTTGTCAACATCTGACTAGCTCTATAGGTAACTGGGGTGAAATAACTGACCTTTTCTGCAAGATAATTGGTGAGGTGCGGATAAAAAGCAATTTCAACATCACTTTCCTTCAGAGGGAAGGAAATTCAGCACCAACCTGCATGCACTGGTGTTTTATATCAATGATTATAAGTCACTTTATATAAATCTAAATAATCCATTCACAAATCACTTGGAATATAGATACTTGGTTGGTCACTTTAAGATGGAACTCTGCCAATGCTTATTGCTGTAATGCCTACTTTTACTCAGAGAATGCTAGCTGTTTACTATGTTAGTGTTAGCAATAAAATAAATGCTGCAAGACAATGGCACATTAGATCATCCATTAATGGAAACAGCATATATCCGGTTATAGCTCAACATATTGTAATCACAAGGTGTTAAATCCATGGGAATAATTACTATGTGTAATAAACAAATGGAAACGTTTGTCAGTTTTTATTTCATGTCAAGAAAAGGAAGGATGACTTTGGGCCAGATTTTCACTGCTGATTAGAAAACATTATAAAAGCTTTAAACTAAGGACATTAAAGCCACTTACAATCAAACCCAGGCAGACAAACTCCCTATCACCTTCACAAATCCAGTTACAGGAGCAAGCCTTAGCAAGGAAATGCATCCAACATTATTTTACTATTTGGGCACTGCTCTGTCCCTAGCAGAAAACCAGCTCTTAAGCATTAACTGGCTCCAAGCTCACTCCCATCGAAACCAAACTCACTTACAACATCCAGTGGTAGAACCTCCCTCGCAGTTCTGAGTATCAGCCTTTTTGTGCTTCCAGGCAGCCTAAAATCAAATCACATCCCAAACCAAACACTGCTATAGCTGAGACGCAAACTCCTGAAAATAAAGCCTGAGCAGTAAATACTGCAGCTACAGGACAGAGCATTTACCAGGGAAACACTGGCAGAGAAAAGGGATCTCCTGCTGGGCTGGAAGGCGGAGATGGGTATCTAGGGACCAGGAAAAGACAGTTTTCTATCCTGACTGCCTGTTTACAAGGATCACCTCAGGGGACGCCTTTCATCCGGCTGTCTCAAGGGGAAGGGCAGTTCAGCCACCTGCGGCCCAGCCCTGCAGTCGCGACTCAATCCAGCTCGCACTGAAGCCCCTGGGAGCGGGACTCGAGTCAGCGCTGCGGGCGGCGGAACTTGGCCATGGGGCAGTAGGGACCTGGGACGCAGACACGAAGTCCCGCCTTGACCAGGGAAGGGACGTGGCTCTCCCCAGCTCCGGGCAGCGGGCGTGGGGCCGGAGGCAGGCTAGCTGCAAAACGCCGCCCTGCAGGCAGGCGGGGAGCGAGCAGCTGCTGCATTCGCGCCCCACGCCCTTCGCTTGTTTACAAGCGAGGAGCAAGTCCCGTTCAAAGGCGGGGGATTAGGCTGCGGGCCAGCTCCGTTAGCGGAGGGGAAATTCAGACACCTGCTGCCGAGGTAGCAGGGCCAGCGTACACAGCCCGGCCGCTGCTGGGGAAAAGGGCCGCTCTTGCCCCCGCAGGGAGAGTCACTCCGAGCCAGTGCAGGGAGGGGGGGGGGCGACAACCACCAAGTCCTACCTCTCCTCGGGCTCCCCGGAGCGGCGGTGCGCTAGTGCAGCCAGGCCGTGCAAGGGGAGTTCCTGCTGCTCCTCCAGCCTCCCCTCTCCCCCGCCCTCCTCGGGGAGCTCTCCTCGGGACGGCGCGAAGTTCCTGCAAGCTCTTGCTCTGATTCCCTCGGCAGGTAACTGGCAATTCCCGCCATTGCCTTCTGCAGCAGCGACACCCAGAGGTCGCGGCGGGCGAGGACAAAGGCCGCCGCAGGGGGTGGGTTGGGGAGAGGCTGCCCTCAGTGGTTTGCGGAGGGGGGAGAGGGAGGAAGAGAGAGCGAGCCTCTTGGCAATCCACAATCATGGCTGGGGGAAGGGAAGAGAGAAATTACATTTCAACTGAAAAAGAAAGTGTGAAGAAACCCTTCCATTTCCCAACCAGCTAAACCCACCGCAAACGTTTTAACGGAACATTTGCAGCCGCGTCTCTACTTGCAGACATACACAGTCCCCAGACCACATGAATGCTCACGCACGCTTCCCATACCATACCCACACATGCTGCCTGTTAGTCACCCCTGGAGCACCTCCTCCTGGCTCTCTCTTGGGATTAGTTTTGCCAGGGCACAACACTCCCCTTCCTGCAATTGCACTCAGTCACTCTCCTTGCATGCCCATGTTTTTTAACCTGTTAATTATAGGTCAACTTTTGCAAATCTTGTATCATTTTTATTGCTCTCCTTTGTACTGTTCCCTGTGTCTTCTCATCTTTCCTAACCTATGGTGCCCAAAATTGAGCAGAGTTCTCTAAGTGAGGCCTCCCTGTAAGCAGAGCCAGATTATTATCTCCTATATCTTACATTATCCTGTTAATACATCCCAGAATGATATTAGCCAGTTTCACAACTACATCACATTGTTGACTCATTCAATTTGTGATCCATTATAACTCAGCTCTTTTTCCAACAGTACTACCACTAGATAGTCATTCCCCATTTTGTAACTGTGCATTTGGTTTTTCCTTCCTAAGTGAAGTACTTTTCATTTTTCTATATTGAATTTTAGCTTGAATTCAGACCGATTCGCTAATATGTCTACACAGCAGTGTTATTTTGGAATAACTGACATTTTGAAATAACAATGCACATCTACACAGCAAGCCATTATTTTGAAATAATGTCAAGATGGAGGTCTTCATACTCCGACTCTTGTAACCCTCATTTCACAAGGAGTAAAAGAAGAGTGTTCTTCCTTCGACTTCCTGCTGTGTAGACAGCACCAAAAGCCGAATTAAGCTATTTCGACTTCAGCTACACAATTGATGAAGCTGAAGTTGTGTAGCTTAATTTGATTTTTGCCCTGCTGTGTAGATGTGCCCATGGTTACTTTGAATTCTAATCCTGTTCTCCAAAGGGTTTGAAACCCGTCCCAGCCTGGTGTCAATCTGCAATCTTTATAAGCGCACTCTGCATTTCTTTATCCAAATCATTAATGCAAATATTGACTAGTACCCCCACTAGATATATCCTTCCAGTTTGACAGAAAACAGTTAAGAGCTACTCTTTAAATATAGTCTTTCAATAGTTGTGCACCCATCTTATAGTACTTTTATCTAAAACACATTTCCTTAGTTTGCTTATGAAACCATTATGTGGGATGTTGTCACAAGCCTTTTCGAAAATTAAGGTTATGTTGTATCTACTGTGTCCCTCCTATCCACTAGACCAGTAACCAGACCAAAAAGAGATATTCATCAGAAGTGTGGGAGTCCATTGTAAAGCACCAGCCTCAGGTTCCCGCTGCAGCTCAGTGTACTTCTTGGGTTCTTCAAAGGGGACATCCTCAAATTACTTCTCCAGATAAAGGTGCCAAATCATGTGTTCCTTATCATCTGGGTCTTCAGAGACATCCTCTGCAGTCCCTCCTTCTATTATGCTAAAAGATTAAGTTGCTGTAATATGGGGAGAGGACACCAAAGAGCTTGAATCTTTGCTTTACATGCAAAACTCAACTGAATGTGAACTACAGAGCCACAATCAGGATCTTAATGATATACAGAATGAAAGGATTCCCATTAATCCGTAGGTATCAGCCATCAGTGAATCCAGGCCCAATTCGCAGAGGTGCTGATTCCCAGCTGCTCTTTTTGATCTCAGTGATTTTGTGTCTACTCAGCAATACTGAAAATCAGGCTCTTCATTTTTCATAACATTCCTACCTTTAAACACAATACAAAATGTATCAAAATACACAAATATTATGTATCTGGTGTGCTTTGTATAAATAAAAAGGACAGATTCTTGTCCCCAAGAGTTTACAGTCTAAATAAGACATATTGAGCAAGGGTTGGCATAAAAAGTGGAGAGATTATCAGAGGAGAAGAGTTTGATGGGGGTGTAAATCAAGAGGTATGCTTATTGTCATGTAAATTCCTTGTTATTCCTTATTACATGTATTGAAATTTGGGGACAAAAGGCTTAATGCCATAGCTCTTGCTACATAACTGGTGTCATTGGCTTCAAAGAGTCCAGGACTGCAGGATGGGCCAAAATCAGGAAAGGGAGAGGTCAAAGCTAGAAGGCTGACCCAAATAAGTTAAGGGGGCATTTGTGTGATAGTGAAGGCACATAGGTCAGGAAGAATGTTCTAGTCATGGGGATTTCTGCAAGAGAGAGCGAGCCTGATTTTGTGCTTATGGCACTGAATTAAGATTCAGTAGATTTTAGACCTATTCCTGACTCTGCAACAGACCTCCTATGTGATCACAGCAAATCAGTCATTTGATCTCTCTGTGCCTCAGTTTCCTATTTTTTAAATAGGATTATAATAAATCCTTATCGCACCTAGGACTTGATGTTGTTTAATTGGCAACTGTTTGGTTTTATTCCTGTTGCTGATGGAGGTGATATTTTTCTGCCAGGAGATAGTTGATCCAGGATTTCTGGATTTTTTTTTAACATAACACAAATGTCAAAAAGAGTTACAGCATGGGAAAAGGAATTTGGGAAATATTGTAGGTCATTCTTGGAAAGGGTGACAAACACTGTATTGTTGGTATACAGCAGGTTTGTTTGTTTTTTTTTCATTTTGTTGGGATTTGCTGCTAGCCTTGAATCAGCAGAGGTTTACAGTCTGTCATTGAATCTTGTTGTTAAAGTTAGACCAGTAGTGGTAGTACATGCAGCGACTTCTAGCACTCCAGCAAAGTACAAAGCAAATAATATGGGGCATCCACACAGTCCTGTTTATTTCCATGGGCTACAGCAAAGGGATCAGATTAGTTGGCATCTACTGATACAAGGAGCTGCATGTTGTCATGGAATCAGCATGCAAGATTGATTAGTTTGTCTCGGCACCCAAGAGCAAAGTGTCCAATGGAGTTAAATGCCTTACAAAGGTTAACAAAGGCAATGTATAGGGGCATTTGTTGTTCAGCAGTTTTCTTCTGTGATTAGCTTAGGATAAATATCATGTCAGCAGCCGTGCTGCGTGATGAATGAAAACCACACTGGGATTCAGGGAGAATATCACCTACAATCATCTGAAGCATTTGTAGCAACAGTTTACCAACGATCTTACTAGCAATGGAGAGTGGTGAAATGCCATGATAATTGATGCAATCATGTCTGTTCCCTTTATGCTAGTAGATTGTTACTATTTTGACATCTTTGAAATTCTGGGGTATAACCTCATTTTCCCAGCATAAAGCAAATAAGTTTAGTAAAGTTTTGTGACCAGTAGGACCATTGGATTTGAGCACTTCAGCTGGAATTTCATCAGTTCCAGCTTCTTTTCCATTTCCCTAAGTTCTTAGTCTCCTCCAAAGTTAGTGGATCTTTGAATTCAAACTGAACTGATTATTTGCTTGATTGAGTCTACTTGATTCCTTCTGCTTGACTCACGATTGAGGAGAGTCACAAAATGTTCTTTCCATCTTTCTAGTATCCTACTGTACTCAGGCAATGCTGCTGACAGTAGGCAGGATTGAACAGTTATTGGCTCCTCATACTCTATACATTTTAACTCCCCGGGAAAAAAATCTCAGGTATTATTAGGATGAGCAAAAGCTTATCATTCTGTTGTTTTATTTGTCCACCAAGTGTCCTCCATCTCCAGCAGCTTTTTCTGCGGTTCAGATTTTGATTTCCTGAGGGCTTCTACAGACACAAGAGAGGTTCAGCTATTCAGTTCAGTCTGGTGCATGACTTGATGGGCCGCAACAAGTGATTGGACATTGTTGTCATTTGCATCAAACCAGTCCACATTTTGTCAAACTGGGACACCAAGAATGGCATTAGCTGTTGATTGCGCTGCAGTTTGAAAGGAGTCATTTCATTGATATTTCCACTTATTCTTGCATTGGCATAATTTAATAGTGCAGTATGAATGGAAATTGGTAACTGGGTTCTCCCCTCCTCAGTGCAAAGTTTTGAGACATTAACATATTGGTTGGTTTTGGGGCAATTTTCAATCTAGGACTTGAATCCTGATGTTCAGTTTAATATGTATGAGCTGGAGATCCATTAAACATTCTGCACCTCACACAGCCCTATTAATTTAAACAACCTTCAGGTCATTACAAAAGGTAATGATATAGCCTAGAAGGTGCCATTATTCTGACTGAAGGTGCTGCCAAGAATAGAACCACTTCCCTGGCATGTTGAAAAATGTGTTTGTAATAGCAAGGTCAAACTTTGTGCAGAGTGTTAGGAGTAGTTATCCTTTTGTATTTAGCGACCCACATTCAAATTTCCCCATAACTCTGTTCTAAGTGATGTAATCACCTCTGGTACAAGCACTGAAGTCACCCAGTAATAAGATTTTGTCATTATCGGGTATGTTTCTGACTTAGAGTGTCACTCAATCAGTTGTAGAACTAAGCCTTAATTTCTTCAGGAGCGTGTAGAGTTGGGGTATAGGTGCTTGTTATTGTCAGAATGTTGTTGTGGGACAGTAGCAATGTCATTAGGTCTTCAGCTATTGGCAAATATTGCGGTGGTAGTTTATTAGCAATGGAGTTTACTATTGCGAAACCTGCCCTATCTAGGTTGGTGTTTTGATCGACCTTGTAGTCCGACCAATAGAAAATGTATTCTTCTCTAAGCACTCTGCTGTCATTTAGTCTAGTGTCAGATAAGGCAGCAATATCTATTTGATACATGTATAGATCTTTTGCTACTAACGCAGTGCTTTTACAGGCTCAATTTTTCTTTGAGTCAAATAGTGTGTGAACCATCCAGTATTTGATTGTCTGTTTCTGTCTGTTTTTGAAATTGTTTCTCCCACTTAAAATGGAGATCCTGTTTTTTGTGGGAAACCAGCAAGAAGTTAGTGAGAGGTGAGCCTGTTTTACCCTAACTTTTATGGGGGCCTCTTTGAATATAGATACGTGGGGCATTGTTGCTTAAGTAGGACCTCATGTTCCCAGCACCAAGTGAGAATTATGTGACCATCACACCTAGACTGCTGTGTGGAACATAAGAATGACCATACCGGGTCAGACCAAAGGTCCATCTAGCCTTGTATTCTGTCCTCCAACAGTGGTCAATGATAAGTACCCCAGAGGGAATGAACAGAGTGGGTAATCATCAGAAGTGATCCCTCTCTTGTCATCCATTCCCAGCTTCTGACAAACAGAGGCTAGGGACACCTTTCCTAACCATCCTGCCTAATAGTCACTGATGAACCTATGGAGGTTGTTGGCTACCAGCTTCTCAGGCCTTTTGGCACTGCCGAGGAAACTCATGCCATGAGTCTTTTTGTAAGGATTTGATGAATAATGAAGGGAGTGTGCAAACCATTGGTACCAATAGATTGTCCACACAGAATAGTTTAATATGCAATATGTGGTGCATAGTAGCAGGATACCTAGCCAAGAGCCAAGGCTCGATGGCTGACGGGTGCTGTATCTGCCTACCAGTGCCTGCTAATTTGGCTATGTGGTTCCTGCCATTGTCTAAAGAGTGTCCCCTGCCAGGTATGTGGGGTTCATGGGCATTAATCCATATTAGGATTTTTCTGCCCATTTGTGCCCTGCTGCAGATGAAAGTTGTACATCTAGAGTCACAAGTCTCAGATCCAGATACTGGACATTTTGCCCAGCTGAGGACCCACAGGAAAAGAGGGATTGGCCTTGAGAGGAGTCTCTAGGTGGGAGATTTCCCCTTGCCCTTACTATGGCTCTATGATGCCACTAATGTATTTATGTATGGCTGTGTCTTCATGTTTGAGTGCCCATCTGTATAAATGGGTGAGCCTCTGAAAATGAATTGGTGTGCCTGCGTGAATTAATAGATATAGATTTTTAATAAAATCTGTGAAAACTAGCTTCCACTGATGTGGATATCAATAATGTTATATATGGGTTTTGCATGTGTTACAACAGATATCTTTCTCTGTAAATACAGTCTATAACTGTGTGAGTATATACTATTTGTGTCCCTTCATGTGTGTGAATGCCAGAGTAAATGACAATGTTTGTGTGCATAATATGGCAATGTCTGTATGAGACCAATGGCGGGGAGGGGATATTCTGGCTGGCTGACCTAGGACAGAGCTCTGTGGGCAGTGTGGTTGTGCCTATCAGTGAATGATTGGAATAGGCTGTGTTTGGCTTGGTGCCTGGCTTGACAGTCACAGTGGGGCAGTGACTGTAAATGATGATAAGCTGTGGGTTTGACTATCCTGAGGAATGACTCACTGTGCAGGGTGGCAGTGCCTGTGTCTGAATGATGGGGGTAACTGGGAGGGGGGCAGTGGGTGTGACTGGCCTGGTGCCCAGCTCAGCGTGGCAGTGCCTGCCTGTGAGTGAAGGATGCAGGGGAGGCTATGGGTCTGACTGGCGTGGGGCATAACTGACCAAGCAGCGTGGCAGTGACCGTGAGTGATGGGGGGGGAGACTGTGGGTGTGACTGGCCTGAAGAACAGCTGACCAAGCACACTGTGGCAGTGATTCTGAATGACGGGGGTGAGGGGAGGCTGAGGGTGTGACTGGTCAGGGTAACTGCTCAGTGTACAGAGTGTATAGATAGTGCCTGTGCTGTGGGTGGGGCGGAAGGTTGTGGGTGTGAATGGCCAGGGGCACAGCCCAGCGTGCCGGGTGTGGCGGTGCCTATTTGTCTGGGCGGGGAGGCTGTGGGAGTGCCTGCCTGGCAGTGGCGCAGTGCCCTGTGCCAGTGGCGGGCGGCGGCGCACACAGGAGGGCGGCGCGCCCGGCAGGGCCGAGTGGCGGGCACGGGGCACGGCCCAGCGTGTGCACAGCGCGGCGGCGGTGCCTGTGACCGCCCGGCTGTGTCAGGTGACTCGGGTCACGCAGACTCTCGCTCGCTCCCGTGGGAGGACGCGGGGCTCCGGCTGCTCAGCTCCCAGCGCCGCCCGGCCCGGCCGAGCAGCCCCCGGGGAGGGGATCGAATCGGAACCTGCCGCGGCCGCGATGAGCCAGGGGCCGAGGAAGCCGCCGGAGGAGGAGGAGGAGGAGGGGATGAGCTCGTTGGACTGGCGGACTACGGGGATGGGGCCGAGTCCTTCTCGGATGGAGACCCGGAGCCCGGCGCCGATGAAGCTTGTGAGTGTCCCGCCGTGCCGGGCGATGGGGCAAGACAGGGGCTGATGCGTGGGGTGGCATTGGGGGATGGGGCAAGGCAGGGGCTGATGTGAGGAGGGTGTGGCACTGGGGGATGGGGCAAGGCAGGAGCTGATGTGAGGAGGGGTGGCACTGGGGATGAGGCAAGGCAGGGGCTGATGTGAGGAGGGTGTGGCACTGGGGATGGGGCAAGGCAGGGGCTGATGTGTGGAGGGGTGGCACTGGGGATGGGGCAAGGCAGGGGCTGATGTGTGATGTGTGGAGGTGGCACTGGGGATGGGGCAAGGCAGGGGCTGATGTGAGGAGGGGTGGCACTGGGGATGGGGCAAGGCAGGGGGGTGTGGAGGGGGTGGCACTGGGGATGAGGCAAGGCAGGGGCTGATGTGTGGGGTGTGGAGGTGGCACTGGGGATGGGGCAAGGCAGGGGCTGATGTGTGGGTGTGGAGGGGGTGGCACTGGGGATGGGGCAAGGCAGGGGCTGTGGTGTGGAGGGGGTGGCACTGGGGATGGGACAAGGCAGGGGCTGATGTGAGGAGTGGAGGTGGCACTGGGGACGGGCAAGGCAGGGGCTGATGTGTGGGGTGGAGGGGTGGCACTGGGGATGGGGCAAGACAGGGGCTGATGTGTGGGTGTGGAGGGGTGGCACTGGGGATGGGGCAAGGCAGGGGCTGATGTGAGGAAGGGTGTGGCACTGGGGGATGGGACAAGGCAGGGGCTGATGTGTGGAGGAGGTGGCACTGGGGGATGGGACAGGGCAGGGGCTGATGTGTGGAGGGTGTGGCACTGGGGGATGGGGCAAGGCAGGGGCTGATGTGAGGAAGGGTGTGGCACTGGGGGATGGGGCAAGATAGGCTGGTTGTGGGGTAGAGAGGGGGATGGGACAAGGGAGAGGTTAGGTGGGGAGGGAGCAGGGAGTGACTGGCTCTGTCAGGAGGACATAGGGAAAGGCAGTGAGGGAATGGGGTCTAGGTGTGAGGGGACAAGGGAGCGGTCAGGGCAATGACTGTTTTTGGGGGCGGGAGGCGGGTATGGATCTGGAGATGCAGTGATAGGATGAAGGCCTGGACTAACTGGAGAACCTGGCTCTGAGTGTGGGAGTATGGGGTAAGGCAGAGGTTGAGTGGGGAGGGGGGAGGGAAAAGAGGCTGGCTCTTTGGGAGTGGGCTGGGAGGGGGCAGGTCCTGAGGATGGGATAAAAGCAGGGGTTGGCAGTGTGCATATGGGTTGGGGCAGGATTTGTTGATGGTGGAGTATAGGATGGGGTTAGGGTCTGGCCATGTGTGAGCTTATGGAACAGGTCAGTGGTTGACTGGCTTTTATGGGGATTTGACATAGGGAAGGAGGGAGAGAGCAGGTCTAACTATGTGGGGGAAAGAGGAGGTCAGGACTCGGGGGGTGTGGAGTGTGATTGTGGATGAGGTTAGCTGGGAAGGTCAGGACTCTTTTGGGAAGGTGTAAGGAATATTGAATAGGAAGGTAAGGCAGCGATCACTGTATTGTGAGGGGAGGGAGAGTAAGCAAGTGTGAGCATGTCAAAGTTGTCTGTGTTACAGAGTAGGAGGCAGGAAGGAAGATGGCTGTATGATGGAATGTATGGGGAATAAGGATGCATATAAAGGGGAGTGGACAGAGAGAGGGGACTCAATGTTCTGGTGAGGGACGGGAAGTAGGAGAGCAGCACTGGTTATGTGTGTTGGGGAAGGGGAAAGGAGTTATCCTAATGGAAATAGCAGACATTTGAACAGAAAAAGATGTTCATGTAGTCCTTACCATGTCTTTTGCCCTGAAAGCTTTCCATGTATAATACCAATGGACATAACTTGGTGATGTTGCTTTAGAGTGCCAAGAGGCGGGGAGGACAGATGTAAGGCTATAAAAGGCAGCAGCAAGCAAAGAGCTCTGTCTCCAGGGTTGTTCTTCAGCTGTGAATGTCAGTCCCCATATTTCCTGGCTCTGCTTAAGTATCTGTATAACTGTATGCTTATACATGTTGCTGTGGGTGTCTGTATTGCTATTTGCTTAGATCTATCAGTGCATGTGGAGGCAACAGTGAATTGATATGGAACAAATGGTTGTTGGGAAATAAAATACAAAAGAGGTAGGTGAGGCCAACACCTTAGCTTTCACTCAGAATGTGCACTATTTTCCCCTTGAAACACTGTTACATTTTACAAAGGAGCTTGGAGGCCACTGAGTATTTCAGTGGATTGCTTTTTAAATACACAATACAAAGTCAACTATTCATTGATATACAAACTTATATGGTATAATAAGTATTACTGCTTATAAAATCACTTGGCAATATGAGTAAGGGATTTTCTGTTAGTGTGTTTATTTTTTTCAAACTACTTATTTATTTAGGAAATTTTAACAAGTTTACAAATCTTTGTCATGTAAATAGAAGAAGCAAAACAATCAATTAGAACAGTTAGCTTTCATTTAAAGAGCTGTTGTACAAGACTATAGTAATCCGATCTTTCTGTTTAACAGGGTGTTACTGTATTACAAAATGAGCATCGTTATAACGTTTATGCCATTTCTCGGGATTGTATTAAATTGATTTGAAATCTATATATGCACATTTAATATAGTAGGCATGTCAATATTAAAAAAAAAATAGACAGATATATTGGTGTTTTTGCAGGTGAATGTACTATGTCTGAATGCAACCAACTAGCTAAGTATCTATCATTCCTCTATTTTACTGGGTTCATAATGTATGTATTAATTTTTCCATAATCATGGCCCCCCGTATTTTTGAACTATTCTTCTATAGTTGGGCTGTCTTTCTTTTTACTGTGAGGTGCTACCAGTAGCCAATCAGATACTAGAAGATGAGAGATTAATTCTTTATTTCCTTCTGTATGGCCATTTCCAGTATGAAGTCCCAGGATGATTACCAAAGGATCATTTGGTAATAAATATCCAGTAATTTGTGATATCTGGCTACAGATTGCTTCCCAGTACTCTCTAATGACTGGACATGTTCTGCGTACATACATAAAATATCTTTCACCACAATTTCTCAACACTTACCCCATATAATCTCTACTTTTTACCTGATAGGTGCGAGGTATCTTTAAAACAGTATCTTAACAAAATTTTCTTTTGTTGTGCTATACATGGAAGTTGTTGGTCCTCTTTTCCAGACCAAACCCCATTCCTCTGTAGTAATTTGTTCATCCACATATTTTTTTCCAACATGTCTGACCACTTCTTTGTTAGGAAAACTGTCTGCAAAGATTGATATAAATTAGTTATAAACTGTTTCTTAACAGCATTTTTAAATAAATTTGGTTAGCTTAAGACTTGCAGTAGAGAAGTAATCCAGAGGAAGTCACTGAGAAGATAATGGTGATCATATCTCAGTAGACTTTTGCTGCCACTGCAGAAATTTAAAAAAAAAAACCCTATAGAAAATATTTTTTCTATTAGCATGCTAATATTATATTTAACTAATGAAAACAACTATGTCCCAGAAATATCTAAAGGAAGCAAAAGCATTGTGGAGAAAATCTTGAAGATCCCTATGGAATTTATCTTCTCTTGTTCCTTAAAGGATACCTTCTCTCCCTTGTCTGAGTTGTGAGACCCTCTTCTCTCCCTTGTCTGAGCTGTGAGACTGGACAGCTCTATGAATTGCCCTACCTCCTGTGGATTCCAGAGAGTTTCCATGCCTCCATGCAGGCTCTGGCTCCCAACAGCTCTCTTGGAAGTCTAGTGGATCTGGACTGCTTATTGCTTTTGAGGCCTGCAGATGGCAGAGTCTCCATACCATAGAGCTGGGTTACTCAACTTTGGAAGCCCCGGGGGCCACAGTGATACTCACAGCACGTGTTGAGGGCCACAGCTTAAGTGTGGTTGCATATATATGCAAATATATGCAAATGGGTTCTTTCACACTGACAGGCATGAATACAAAGATTAAGGCAAGACTGCACAACACACAGGCTCCATTTAAGTCAGTTCTTCTGATATTAATAAAATGCAATATTTACCTGATATCCACCCATATGATAGCACTATTAATGAACAATGACAGTCCAGAAATTTAACTACTAAAATGCATATCAACAGAACACCATTATATTGACTACCTTTTTGTTTTGGTTCCCACCCGTGGGCCACATGTTGAGCCCAGTGTAAACCTAAACCGCACCATGGGCCGCAAACAAACGGCCCACGCCACGTGTTGAGTAGCCCTTCCATAGAGACATCCTGGATCTGTGTTACCTCTTTTATGTAGCTTCCATTGGGCTGGAGGGAAAGATGTGTTTCTCTTCTCCTTGGTTTACTCAGGCTCTGTCTTCCTTTCTCTGTGACCCATGGAGCAAACTGCAATTATCAGTGTCACCAATCCCTCCTTCCCAAGAAAGAGAACTGGAGGAAGCTCAACATATGGCAGATAACCCCTATGTGAATATGGTGGAGTGCAGGGATAAAGCAGACTAATCATTTTTGGAAAAAGTTATGATTGTACATGCACAGGGAGTTTCTGTCACGAACATACTATGGATCATCTTCCAATACTAGTAGTTACTTACCTCTTGACTGAACACTGGGAAATGTTAGTGAATAAAACACAACAATCTTCCAGCTTTCCACATATAATCATTCTTTTAAAACACTTAATTTTTTGTAAAGCCTCACACCCACTTGTGGTGTTTGAAGTACAAATCTTCTCACTTGCAGATGGGATACCATACTAGAAAGCACCTACGTGACAGGCCCAAAGTCATGCAGGATCAGAATGCCAGATCTGGTGGGTCTGTGGCTGAACAGAACCAGATCTTCTGATTCTCAATCTCCTCTTTAACCTCAAGGCCATCATTCCTCCCTCATCCCCACCCAGAACCCTTCTCCTACCTATAGTGTGTATGAACTTTCACTAATTGAATAGCTTTTTAATTTGCACATAACTCTTACCTGTTAACTCTTTGGGCTCAGGCCGTCTGTTAACACTGAGGATGTTTGGTACATATTTTGTCAGTGGGACACTGAGGTGCACACCACAGTATAACAAAAGGTCATATTAACAACAATGGAAGCATAAGAAATGCACAGCAGATGGGAGTTTGGGCAATGAGGAATTATTTCTCCCAATCAGTAAAGTCCATATCACAGTAGAAAAATGAACATAATAATGATTCACATTAGAGAGGAAAAAAAAAAAAAAAGGCAGGCATATATTAGTTTAAACTAAAACTGGGACTTGGGAATGTTGTTAATGCATTAGTAACATCATGTACAGAATAAACTGGAAAAGGTTATTTTAATTCCCTGCTTTTTGTCTGATATTGTTTATTGAGGTAGTCAGCATTTGGCTTAAATAGTTGAGCTCCTATGTTACAGTTACAGACAAAGGCCTGGTCCTCAAAAGGGACCTGCAAATCAGACTCTTACTTTACATGATGGCCTCTTCACTTCTAGTCTTGTAACATAGGTAAGATATATATTGTAATTGTCTCCTACTCTTGGGGTAGGACACAGGATAAGGAGTTGGAACTTAAAGAAGTCTGTTTGAAAGAAATCTATAAACCATGGAGTGGTGCATTAAATATCATTCAGCCTCTCCAGTAACATGAAGAAGCTAATATGGCATAGGCTATATACTACCGTCACTAGTAGAACACAGTGAAGACTCCATACTGTTCTCAATTATTATAAACTCTTCTCTGAGCAAGACTTTTGTCTTGCTTTTTCTCTATAGTGCAGTGTATATGCCAGTGGCACTGTATAAATATGTGTGAAACTGCTTTTGATATATGAATTCTGTCATGACCTAAGGGCATCACACCAGAGAAAAGTGCTTCTGAATAGGTTGTTTTGCACAAAACTTGATTTGTGAATACTTCCAAAGGACACATTACTTGACTAGTATGACTTCTGCGGTCTGGATTTTTATGGTTGTAGATGGAAATTAAGATAAAGGATTGTGCTGATCTGCATTGGAAACTGTTGACATCTTCATGACTTGTGCTGTGTGTAAAGTTGACATTCACAGACGTTAACTTTTAAAGAAAGATATATCAATTATTACAATAATTTTATTTTCTAAAGAAAATAGATTTTTTTCCCTCACTGTCAAAGTAAGTGAAATGTATAGATTAGTATTTGTCATATCATAACTACAATTCAGTAACCTAGTTTGGAAAGTTGTAGTGACAAATACACTCCCTAGGCATTTCTGTGGCCAGCTGAGAAGGGACTTTTCATGCAGTCAACAGAATGTGGGCGGACAATGTATCTTCCCATTCCTAGTCTACATAAAAAGAAATCTCTAATCTTCTCAAAGGAAAATGCTCTAGCAATTCTGCCATCTATAGGCTGAAAATATAGTGTATCTTCTCTATCTCAAACTTGCAAAATAAGAAAGCTAAATTGAAGTCTCAAAAGCAATAGACTTCACATCAGTTGTACTTGTTAGCAAATCTGATGCTTGAAAGTAAGTTTTTTAAAAGTATAGTTTTAGCATTAAGCAGTCTTTTTTTCTAGCAAGAAATTAGGATTCCAGAAAAAGGGGTACTGATTTGTCAGTTTACCTAATGTGACAATTTAAAAAAATCAAGTAATTAATTGGTTTCGGACAAGATACATATTTTTATTCTTTAAAAATGCAAAAAAAAAAAAAAAAAAAAAAAAACACCACAGACAGGAAAGAAAGCAAAAGAAAGTCTTTAATTCAAATGTTTATGATTAAATAAACCATCAAACAGGTTTTCACTTATCTGGAGTTGGCCAAGACAGTTAACAAATTGCTCTATATGGATATATCTATCTTGGCCTGTGCTAGGTGGCTCATGGACTCAGGCAAAGTGGCTGTTTAATTGCATTGTAGATGCCTAGGCATGACTTGGAGCCTGGTCTCTGGGTTCCTGTGATGTGAAAGGGTCTCAGAGCTTGGGCTGCTGCCCAAGCCTGGATCTCTTCACCACAATTAAACAGCCTCTTAGCCCCAAGCTCCACAAGCCTGGGGCAAAGGGCAGCCGCAGATACCTAATTACAGGGTATACTCTCTATAAACAGTTGCACGTACACATTGACGTGACTGTCTGCTATATATTTTAGAGATTTTCTCTGTTTGTTCAAGAACTCTTCTTAAACAGTAAGAGCTAGCTTCCTCTTATTGTTACTTAAACTAAAGTAAGGGTTTGGTTGTGCCAAGAAAATGGGATATGCCTGGAATGGGATTGCTTTTCATAAAACCATACAGAAAAAGACAGAATCAACAGGCAAGTGAAAGGGGCTGGCTGGGGTGCCCCCTCCCCCCAGCCTGGGTCTGCCTGAGCCCTCCAAGGGCAGGGTGGGAGGGCTGAGGCTCCCCCATCTCCAAGTCATATGGGAATATTGCTGGCTGTTCCCTTGTCACAGAGCAAGGGGAAAGTGCACAGTTTACAGCATTCCTCAGTCTGGCTACGTCTAGACTACGGGGTTTTTGGTATCCTGGAAAAACTCTGCTGCATCAAGGAAATGCATCTGCTCTTCCGCTTTTTTTTGTGGAAGAGCAGGTTCACTCTTTTGGAATCCCTGTTTTCCTCCTTCCACGGGGAAGAAGGGCTCTTCCGAAAGAGGAGGATTTTCCGAAATTTGGCTCAGTGTAGATGGGCCAAATTTCAGAAAAGCCTCTTCCGAAAAAAACGATCGGAAAAAGGTATGCAAATTGCAGAGCGCATTTTGCGTACCTTTTTTTGATAGATCATTGTAGCCTAGACATAGCCTCTGCCTGGGGAGCACAAGGGGCAGATGAACCTGGACCTGCCCCAGCCAGATACATGCACCCCTCCCAGGCTATGCCCTCTGGAGCTGCAGCAGCCATGGAGAGGCGCTTCTCATGTGGCCCCAAGCTGCTGCGATGAGAGAGAGTTGGGGTAGTCCTCACTCCGTGAGCAGCCTGAATACTGAACCCCTCATCCCCACCCCAGAGAAATGTTTCAAATGAAGAAAAACAAAAATTAATTGATTTAAGCACTGTTGCGTAAATCTCCTATTATTGTATATTTTGGAGCAGTGGGGATCATTCAAAAGCTTTTTTCTTTTTCTTTTGAAAAAAATAAACTATGAATTCCCAGAACTTTTGTTTGTTTTGTCTACAAGACCATATCTTCAGCAATGGAAATATCACACCATAGAAGGGCAGTAGTTTGCTATTGATGAAAGTGCTGACGCCACTTTTTACAGCAAGTATGTTTTACTTGGAAGAGTTTTATTCATGTATAGTCCAACCTGACACCGTTTAACTTATGACATCTAATGGGATCGTTTTACAAGGTGGTATGGATACAAGCCTTTTAAAATTATCTAAAAATCATGAAATCCAGGAAAACATCATCTGCACTAGGGATTTAAACAGGTAACTGGTTACCACGTAAGCATCACTCTTACTGCTCCAGCCACACAGGGCTGCAGTCGACAGCCTCTCACAGGGGAGTGTGGGCAGAAGTGCAGGGGTTTAGGGTTGCCAGCTCCCCGCCTGCATGAGCTGGGAGTCAGCAGGCTTGCACAGGCAGAAGCGGCAGCGGGGTCGAGGAGGGTTGACAGTTCCCAGCGTGTGTGAGTCTGCTGACTCCCAGCCCACGGGCCCTCACAGGCTGGGAGCCGGCAGCCCTCCCCCTGCCCTGCTGCCGCTTCTGCCCTTCCCCACCTCCCCCCTGCAAGGCTGCCAACTCCCAGCCTATGCTGGCGTGGAGTCAGTATCCCAGAAGGTCTGGAGCAGCCCCAGCCCATGGCACAGAGGCTGTTCCAGCCCATCTGTGGTGGGTGTGGAGTGCTCCAGCCTAGTAGGGCTGGAATCCCCCCTCCTCCCCTCCCGTGTCTGCCACTGTTCAATCAGTTAACTGGTTAATCTTAATGTTTGACTGGTTAACTAATAAAACAGGATTCTACATCCCTAATCTTTATCACAATCAGTAGCTTCCTAGTCTAGTTACTTTTGAGCCAGTAGGTGGTGCCAGTGTGATGCTCTGTAACAATACAGACAAGATACTAGTTACCTGGTATACCACCTGAGTAATTAACACAAGATACATAACAGGGTACGTACTATTTTTTTTTTATATGCCTGCAGTGTACTTCAAGTAACATACTCAATTTCTGGAAGAGTATATAGAGTTGATGACAACACATAGTTTGCACTCTTTAGGTGAAAGTTACCCTAAAGAGTGCAAACTATGTGTTGTCATCAAGTGCAGATAATCCATTTAGATTATTTTTAAAAAATTAAAAGGACTATCTATTCTTAAGGTCCTATACTCCAAAGCAGCTGATACAGGTAGAGCGAAAGTCTGAAAGGTTGCTGTGTTGCAGATTTACTGTAGAGAATTGGTGATCTTTCTGTGGCTTGTAAGGCTTCAAGCTAGCATCTGCCATTATATCAATGTGTGGATACTTTAAAAAAATTTTTTCAACCCAGTCACTACAAAATATGTTATCAGTTTACACTGTGGAAAAATATACGACCCTGCTGGGCATATGCAACATACATCTGATTCCTCCTCATGCCCTGCTGTGTATTAGGGATGTAAAATCCCATTTAATTAGTTAACCAGTTAAACATTAACTGATTAAACAGGGTGGGCAGAGGGGCCCCTGTACCAGGGGCAGGGACAGCTCAGCTCCCAGCCCCCGCGGCAGCCTCATGAGGAAGGGAGGGTGAAACCTGCTGGCTCCTAACCCATGCAGGCTCGTGGGCTGGACAGAAGCATCAGTGGGGATGAGGGGAGCGCTGCCGGCTCCCAGCAGTCAGTAGGCTGTTGCTGGGCAGATGCGGCAGTGGGTTCATGTACTGGGAGCCAACAACTCCCCTCCCCAACTGATTCCATGCCCCCCGCCCCAGGCTGCCAACTCTTAGCCTGTGCAGGTTGGGAGCCAGCAACCTCACAGGGATGCTCCCCGGTAACGGTTACTGTTACCCAGTAAACCTCACCCATTAAGAGTGAGGCTTATCGGGTAGCTAGTTAACTGATTACCTGTTCACGTCCCAACTGTTCATCAGAACTGAGATTTCTTCAGTCGGAGTTCTGCACATGAAGATTTGTGATATCGGGTCCAAAATTGTCAGCACTGATAGGTATGATCTATGGCCTCTGTTCTGGTGACAATTACAGTGTAATAGTAACATACCAAATTCTCATTATAGAGCTGCTGAGCATTCATGCTACATGGAGTGCATCAGTGAGCAGTAAGATAAATAGTGAAGCGACAGCAGGGGAGTGGTGGTATTTAAGGGTGTACAGTCCCTAACTGGATGCTGGAATTTATTATGCTGAATGTTATTTCTATTACTCCACAAACTCATACCTCCAAAAATATATATCTTCTTATAATGAAGATTAGACCTAGATATTTTTAGGTTGTGGGAGGTATGAAGAGTTTGTTTTTGTGTGAACATGTGTGTTTGATGCTACAAAACAGCTCTTACTCCAGATATATTGCCCTGCATACTCTTCATTTTCTTTCAGATGAGAAATCTTAGGTTCTCAAACTGTAGTTGAAAATGGGGAATAAATCTTATTTTTAATATCTTTCTTTCCACTTTCTGAAACTGACAGTTGTAGTCCAGATGCAGATGTAAATGTAGGTAAAATAAAGTAGTGTAATTAACATTGTAAAATGTAAGTAAATAGAAGGTGCATATAATATCATATTTAATATGAATACTACTGTTGTAATTTATCCCTGCTTATTGTGTGGTTTATTCAGTTCTGGATTTCAGTGACCCCTTCAGTACTGAAGTTAAGCCAAGAATCCTACTCATGGGACTGAGAAGAAGTGGGAAGTCGTCCATTCAGAAAGTTGTCTTTCACAAAATGTCTCCAAATGAAACCCTTTTCTTGGAGAGCACTAACAAGATCTGCAGAGAGGATGTTTCCAACAGCTCCTTTGTTAACTTTCAGATATGGGATTTTCCTGGGCAAATTGACTTCTTTGACCCTACCTTTGATTATGAGATGATTTTCAGAGGAACTGGAGCACTGATATTTGTCATAGATTCTCAGGTAAAGAGAAAAGTATAAGGGTGTTTTTCAGGCCATATGTTAGTCTTTTTTCTCCTCCAGCTGTAGACAAATGGAATATCAAACAGAGACAGTCAAATTTCCTTTCAATAGGGCTTAGAGCTGTGTGTCCAGCCAGTTCTGAAGCAGTAGTCACTAAACTTGCCACACTCAACCAGCCAAATAGCCATGTTGTTCAAGCCAAATAGCCACATTTGGCTAGTTGCTAGCATGTTGGACACCATGGCCTTAGAGCCTAAGTTTTGTTGTCTTTTAATGGGACCTAAGTGCTTTTGAAAACTTTAACCACTAATTACAATTAAGTTGACAGAATTGGTTATTTTTAACCTTTTTTTTTTTTTTTTTGTGCAAATAACCTAGTTTTAGTTTTTATTTTAAATGCAAAAACAACTAGCCTGCTTTAAAGGTCTCGGGTTCCTTGCATGGACTAGTGGCAATTGGACTTCTGTGCAGATAATAGATGATCTCAGAAGTTTAAAGCAAAGGAATTTTGAATGTAGAAGTATCCACTAGTATCATATAAAACTTAGCTTTTTGTCTTGTAACTGTTTGTCATAGGGTTCTGGGTTTTATTTTTCCATTATTAGGATGATTATATGGAGGCCTTGGCTAGGTTGCATCTCACTGTGACCAGAGCTTATAAAGTGAATCCAGACATCAACTTTGAAATCTTTATTCATAAAGTGGATGGTTTATCTGATGATCACAAGATTGAAACCCAAAGAGACATTCACCAGAGGGCAAATGATGACCTTGCAGATGCTGGATTGGAGAAGATTCACCTCAGGTGAGAGAAGCAACTGTGCATGGTGTCTGCTGGGAAACAGTAAGAGCAGTGTTTAATGCTAAAGCTAGAAACCTGAGTAGCTTATCTGATAGTTTTCACTTTCTAAATATATTAAAATAGAGGCAACAAGAATTTATTAGATATGACTAGTAAGGTAAAAGGTGATTCCTTTGACTAGATTACTCAGTCTGTAGAAAAAGCAGATTATTTTAGCAAATAATTGGAAATAACAAACTGGGAACTATGGGACATTAGAAACTTCAGTGCCATTCTTGAGATTTGTTGTGAAGTAAAAAATGCCATCATAATGGATATAGTGCTTCACAAACATGCTAATCATAGAGTAGCTAACCACTTTGGTGACATCTTTGCATTGTTAATTTGATCCCTGCTATTTTCAAGATGTAAAGCAATACATAACAGCTATGTAATATTGCTCTTCTGGTTAACAGAAAATGCTTTTCAGAGAATATTGAAATAGGAACTACATCATTAAATTCCATATGTAGCACAGCTTTGCTGTATCTATAGTTTCATGTATTCATATTGTGTATTGTCATGCTGTATAGCCATGAAAATAGATGCAATTGTTCTAATTATTGGCTTCAGTTTGTTAAAGAATTGTTTGAGAAATATTATGCAACTTCTTATTACAAGGGGAAAATGCATAACTTTAAGTACTTTGTTTTTGAAAATATTTTACATGCTCATTATGACAGACTCAGAATGTTCCTCTTATATGGCTAAAAGGAAAATATGGTGACATTTTTTCCAGCTTTTATCTGACAAGCATATATGATCATTCTATATTTGAAGCCTTTAGCAAAGTGGTACAGAAACTGATTCCACAGCTCCCAACGCTGGAAAACCTCCTTAACATCTTTATCTCAGTAAGTACTTATGTGTACTTGCCAGAATTTTTCATAAAAGTGATTGGGTAGAAGAAAACTTGTGATTTGTTCTCTAACAATTCAATCCTAAAATTTGGTGAGTGACTTTTTGAGAGATGCTGTGCACACCCAGTTTCAAGTTAGGTCAGTAGAAGCTAAGAATTTCTACTTCATGTAGGATTTGGGCCCATTCGCCTGAAAGATTTACAGAAAAAATGTAACTGTATTTTTTCTAAACTGAAAATATTTTGAGATCATCAACTTATTTTTCAAGGTTAGATGGCACATAGAATGAGCCGTCTCTCATTTGTTTAGACATTGGTTTGAATGTGATTTAGGTCTGTGTGGTATGGCTTCTGTTTGTTTGTTTTTAAATAGTACTTGACATTTTCATAAATTATAAGGCCAGAAGGGATCATTATGATCATCTAGTCTCACCTGCTGCATAACATAGACTAGATGTCTTCTCTGGATTAATTCCTGTTAGAACTAGGGATGTTAGCAATAGTTTATTTTTGTAAATGTGTAACCACGGAATTTTTCACCAGTTACACATTTACACGTAGGAAGCCAGGCAGGAGCTAGTGCTCATGAGGAACCATCTTGTGCCCATGTTGTGCAGGGCATATCTTGCCAATGAGGCTTGTCCAACTTGTAAACACAGAGTAAGTCAGTGACTTACAACTGCCTATCTCTTGTCCTATGTACCTAGTAACCTCTATAACATATGAACAAACTATTAGTGTGATGGCTTAGAACTATCTTAGCTTCAATATGGGAAATCAAATATTTACTCCTGGGTAGAGGTAATCAGCTCACAAAATTAAGAGGCTTGTTAAATAACTGCTTTTTGGAGCAGCTAGTCTTAGAACCCACAAGAGGAGAAGCAATTCTTGGTTTAGTCCTAAATGGAGCACAGGATCTGGTCCATTTGGTAATACAGCCGGTCCCCGAGTTACGAACGAGTTACGGACCAAACACTTGGCCGTAACTCGAAGTGTTCGTAACTCGGATCCCATTGAGTTACATGGCGACCGCGCTGTTCATAAGTGCAGATTGCGTTCATAACTCGCGGGGACCGCATTTACAACCGTTTTGGTCGTAAGTGCGGATGGTAGTAAGTGGAGGTGGTCGTAAGTCGGAGACGGGCTGTAGTGACCATAATATAATTAGATTTAACATCCCTTCCAAATGATGTGAAGGCCACAACTTTAACAGGGTTGAAAAAGAACCAAATAAATTCATGGAGGATAGGTCCAGCAATGGCTGGTATCCAGAATGGAAGGGAGGGTATCCCTAGCCTTTGTTTGTCAGTGCTGAGAATGAGTGACAATAGATGGATCACTTGATTATTACCTGTTCTGTTCATTCCCTCTGGGGCACCTGGCATTGGCCTCTGTGAAAAGATAGGATACTAGCCTAGATAGACCTTTGGTCTGGCCCACTATGGCTGTTCTTATGTTCTTACGGTCCCTCCCAAGATTTAACCATGTTAATGCTCATAATCTTCTTTCTCCTAGGATTATGGACTCAGACAAGAAATCCTCTTTTAAAAATTTCCCCATATGACACTGAGCCTTTTCAATTTATCAGAGGGTATCCTCTATTTTGTTCTAGAAAAGATGTGAACTTTTTCAGTTTGGGATTGTAAGGTTTTTATATAGCCCAAATGGGGACAAATTCCTTTGTTCCTTGTAATAAACTCTGTACCAGATCATGCCCAAATGTGAGAAATGCTGGGGTATATTTGTATTCTCCTTGACAGCTGTTCTATAAGTAATCAAAAGGAAGGGGATATGCTATTCGAAGTCCCTTTTTGTGCTGATCTACAAAGGTAGCCAGCTGAAACACCTCCCCCCATACAGAATCCAGTTGAACCTTTACAATGTCTCATCAGGTTTTGAGTGTGCTGTGGTGGTGTGAGTTTTGTGATTCCTTAGAATCTCAGAAACTTTATTGAAACACTATAGATTCAAAATTTCTCCCTTGATCCATGTGTAACTAATTCACAACACCAGAGCTGGTGAAGAATTCATTCAGTAGAATCTGTATTGCAATCACAGCATCTTTGTTCCTTACTGGAAGTTCAGGCCACTTTGCAAAGTAGACTATGGCTACCAACAAATACTGATTGTCAGACTCTGTCTCAGGCAAAGGCCAAAGCACATCAACAGCACTACGCTTCTGTAAGTAAAAGGCCTTTTAATATTTTAAGGACTGAGGCCTTTGTCTACAGCCATTTTGGGAAAGCAGCAAGCCATGAGCTAAGAAGCAGAAAGTCATATCCTCCGATTCCATCTACATGGCATTAAAACAATATAATAGTGGCTGTTAAGAAGGAAATACTGTCCGAATAGTACCCCTTATCACCATATAAAGCCGTGGTGTCCAACCAGTTCTGAAGCAGTAGCCACTGTAGTGGCTACGGCTGTAGCGAACTAGCCACACTCATCCAGCCAGTGGGTAGCATGTTTGACACCACAGATATAAAGAAACAGCTCTTAAGATGATTAAAGAAAGCTTTGTATGATGACATTCTGTCTGGCAAGAAATCACTTATCAACAAGTTGTAGTTGTGAAATCCTCACTTCTCTATTGTTTTGTCTTTATAGTTCCCATTTCTCTTTTGGAGGGGTGAGCAATAAATGGCCTGCTGCCTGGTTGCAGTTTGCTAGGGTTCACTGCTAGCAGGCCATCAGATACTTTATTTACCTGTGTCCACAGCTATGGGCGCTTGAGCTTCTGTTGGCCACAGTTCACCATTCATGGCCAACAGGAACTGTGGGAAGTGGCATGGGCCAGGACTGCAAACAGCTTCTAAAGGATGTCAAAAAACTAAGTGATTGGACCTCAAAATGGCAGATGAACTTCAGTGTTGATAAATGCAAAGTAATGCACATTGGAGAACATAATTCCACTGTACATATAAAATGATAGGGACTAAATTAACTGTTACTACTCTAGAGAGAGATCTTGGACTTGCTGTGGATAGTTTTCTGAAAACATCTACTCAATGTGTAGCAACAGTCCAAAAAGCAAACAGAATGTTGGGAATCATTAAAAAAGGGATACATAATAAGATATTTTCTATCTAATTCCCTCTTTATAAATCCACTAGATTTACCCGGTGTTGCTCGGGTCCTTAACTCAAATTTTTTTTTAATAAACTGAAAATGTACATTCTTAATTGAAATCATTGCTCTGGGGTGGGACTGCAGATGAGAGGTTTGGTATGCAGACTGCTGTGGTGAGAGAGGACAACTCCAGCCCTCTCTCACTGCAGCAGCTTGGGCCCAGGTGAGAAGTGCCTCTCTTTGGCTGCTGCAGCTCCAGCAGGCACATCTGTGGGAGGGGTGCATGTCCACTGGCTGGGACAGGTTCAGGTTAGGATGGGTAGGAGCCTTGGAAGGACCACCTGTTTCCTGGCAGTAGCAGCTGTGGGGCAGTTCTGGTTTGAGTGCCATTCCTGGGGGGAAGATGTGTTACTGTTATTTAACAGATTCAGAGCAGCTATCGGGGATAGCTCTCCGGAACAACTATGTTAAAGTTGTGCACATCCGCTAAGGGATAGTTTTGCAGGTGCGGGACACCTTACCAGTATCTGATCACCTGGGTGGTAATCTCAGAGAAGATTGGACGCGTAAATAAAACTTGACAAATAGGTAAAATTCAACAACAGGACTATATTTTTACATAACAAAATTTAACAAAACATATCTCGAATGATCATTGAGGGGCAGTCCCCCCATGATCCTATACCTACTTACAGAGTCAGACGGTGCGGGGACGATTGTGGTGGTGCTGGCGACCTACAACCTTTAGGCTAATTGAAAGCCCTCAGGGAGGAACTACCAGGCGTCCCTCGACGGATGATCCTGACGCTTGGCGACCTTCTAGCCTTTGGCTGATTTAGAGCCTCAGGCGAGGAACTGCCAAGGAGATCCCTCAAAGTGTAGATTGAGTGCGACAGCGGTTGGTTCGTCTTCCACGAAGCCTCTGGCCTTCGACTCCTCTTCTCCGCACTTCTGAGCAGCAGGATCAGGCGATGGTAGACTCTGTTCCTATTCTATACTAAACTATCCTAAAATAAAACCCTATCTAGATATTGCGACGCGCCCGCCGGACAAAACACGATGACGGCCGATATGCTTCGCACCGACGCAGCCTGCCGGACACACACGAAGACGATATCTAACCTATCTTAAATACTAAACTAACTAAACCTAATCTAAATGAGGAAGTCTGACCTTCCGTCAGCTTCACTCATTAAGAGTTCTTTACAGGACCACTTTCATACCAAACCTAGGACCAAGACAGATAGATCTCACTCTCTCTCCTAACCTAGAACCTATCCTAGAAGCAAGCAGAACCCGACGCGACAGAGTCTGTTGCGTGGTAAAGACTTTTATACCCATGCCTCATGAATATGTATGAAGTCACAGGTTTAAACTGATTGGTTGCAAGATAATGCTTTTTAAACCGATTGGATAACAGCTCATAAAAACAAGTACAGATGATTGGTTAATGAAAGATGCTATATTAGCATATTTTTAAATTGATTGGTTGACACATCCTATCACACATCCCATTACATTCAAATCTTAACAGGTAACTGGTATACCTGTGGGAAGTGTGGTATGTGACATAGACCAAACCAGTGATGGAAGCCAGATAATAGAACTCACTCAAAATGGAGTTTTGGCAGCCATTTTGAGAGATCATTCTAATAGACATAAAATAGTTGATTGACATATATTATTAATATAATGAGTATACAGACATTTCTTGATCTTTTACACAGTTCTTTTTCAAGGATGCACAAGTTACATTACAATCTCCATTACAAGGTGGTTACAGTTACATTCAAGTGCAGTTGTTACATTGCAACAAGATTGATACATACATTGCATTTATAAATACAGTGTAATTCTGCTACATTTCTCTACAGATGCCACCTCCTGTGGCCCCAGCGTGTCATGGACACAGCTGGGGGTGCCACTGCATGCCTGCCTTGAGCCTGTGATCTCTCTGAGTCCACCCTGAATAGTCTTTCTCCATTTAATCAGTTATGTCAATTTTGAGCCCCCGGTGGGGACAGTTCCAGGTTCATTTACCCCTTGTGCTCCACAGCCAGAGTGAGGAATGCAGCAAACAGTGCACTTTCCCCTTCATGCCTGACAAAGAGGAACAGCCAGCAATGTTCCTGTACAGATTGGTGTGTGCGTGGGAAGCTTCTGCGCCTCCACCCTCCCTAAAAACTGCTTCGGGAGTGGGAGGCTTGGAGCTGGCGCAGTCTCGGATGGGGTGGGCAAGGATGGTGCCTCCAGCCAGCCGCTTTCACCTGCCTGGTGATTCTGTCTCTTTTCTGTAGGGTTTTGGAAATGGTTGACAGGGGAGGGATCACGTGAGGATTACCTGTTGTTTTTCCCTCCCTCCGTCGGCAGACAGGATACTGGGCCAGATGGACCGTTGGTCTGACCTAGTATGGCCATTCTCATAAAACATAAGAAAATAAGAAGCAATCACATTCCAGGCACATCCCATTTTCCTGACACGGCCAAACCCTAAACATGGTTTAAATTATAAGAGGAAGCTGTATACTGACGTAGGTGGTCCTAGCTCTTACCATTTAGGAGGAGTTCTTGAACAGACAAACTCTCTCAAATATATAGTAGAAAGCATTCCCACATCTTGAATATTGTGTGCTGACGTTGTCACCTCACTTCAGAAAAAGATATATTGAATTTGGAGAACATTCAGAAAAGGATGACGAAAATTATTAGGAGTATGGAACAGCTGCTGTCTGAGGAGAGATTTATAAGACTAGGACTTTTCATATTGGGAAAGAAACAACAAGGGGGGGATATGATAGAGGTCTATAAAATCATGACAGGCATGGAAAAAGTAAATAGGAAAAGTAAATAAGGAAAATACACTTATTGAATAAAAATCCTAAATACAGCTGCATGGAAACATGAATGATTTCTGATATTGCTTGTTCTCTTTGAGGCTAGATACACAATTTATTTCTGTTTCTTGGTTACATAAACATCATGAATGTTAGTTTTCTCAACCAGTGTTCCCTCTAAGATTTTCCAACCATGAGCGGAGTGAGTTTTGGCTTGTGCACCAATCTAGAGGTCATGTGTGCTGGTTTGGATGTGTGCCCCGTGGCACCCACTTTATTAACATACACTTTCCTGGACACCGGAGCAGAACCCTCTTCCCTTCCCCACCATGCAGCATGTCCTGTTCCCAACCGCTGGAGCAGACCCAACCTCCCCCCCGGACATGTAGCATGTCCCGTTCCCAGCCCCAGCTGCCAGAACAAGCCTCCCCCCCGCCATGTGTCAGCTACGGCCGCCGGAGCAGGCCTCCCTGCCTGCCACGTGGCCACGGCACATACCCCGCCCCAGCGGCTCCCTCAGCATGCCATCTCAGCCATCCTCGCCCACTGGAGCAGCCACCTGCTGCACATGTGCTGCTGCGCAACTCTCCAGAGGAGGTTGGCAGGGAAATAATTTTTTATGTGTGGCCAAGCACCTTAGTGGGAACTATGCTCCCAACACAATTAAGCAACACTGCTTGAATTTCAGCAATTAGTATCTTTAATCAATCCATAGAGAAAATAAATATATCATACACATTTGATTATCGAGGAAATGGTGATTTGTTTTGGTTTTTCCTTGCAGATATTCAGCAAGTAGAAAGAGGCTATATTAATAAGAAATAATTCATTGTGAATTACTCAGCTATATTGAGAACTCATGGGAAAATCTCACTCCCAGAGCATTCTAAGGAGCAATTACTGCAAACATTTGCTACTGGACATAATCCCTGCAAGTAGTCCCATTGAAGACAATGGGACTATTACCAGGCATAATGCATGGTGGGCATTTTGGAGCATGGAGTATGTCTTCCCCTATATGGAAAACACTTAGCATCTTTTAGATTTTAATACAATCTAAATTATAAACAGTTATTAAGGATTGTGTCCCAAATTTCTTGTGGATGCTTAGATCCTGAGTCTGCTGCCATTGAAGCCAATGGAAATTTCCATTCAGTGGAACAAGGAGTCGGAACAGGTATTTTCCTCTGTTTGTTGTATGGCATCCTGAACATTTGGGAGGAAGTAACAAATAATACCTAGGTTTTAAATAGCATAATCCTTCATGTGATGGGAATGTGCTGGCATTGTCTTTTTTTAACTTTCAAGCAGTGCACTGGATACTTCGTTGAATATAAAATCACAAAGATAAAACATGAATTTCTAACATGGCAAGTTCAGTGGTTTGGTTTCACTTTCATAGTCTAACTTACCTGTACTATATATATGTACTGTATGCTGAAGAATAAAATGAGTAAAATTATCAAGCACCTAAGTGTAATTTCCAGAAGTGAATTGGGATATATGTGCAGAGCATTGAGAAATCCATGGCTGGCCTGTACCTGCCAACTCAGGTTCATAGGAGTTGGGCTGTGGGGTATTTTACTGCTGTGTGGACATCTGGGTTTGGGCTTGAGTCTAGGCGGTAGGAACCTGTAGGCTTGCTAGATGCTTTCACCAAAAATCCCAAACGTGGGCAAAAAAAACCCCAACAAACCCAGGAGACCAAACTTGGCTGCGCCTTTAAGAAACCCCATGCTCCTCGCTTCCCCACGCCAGACGTGGCAGGGGAAGATTGTCCCCGCCAGCCTTACGTCCGAGAGAAACAGAAAATACTGGACATTTTACATGTCCGGTATTTTCTGGGTTTTTTTAACCGGACGGGCCAGAAAAAACAGGCTGTCCGGGCGAAAACCTAGCAATCCTAGGAACCTGTGAGGTGGGAGTGTCCCAGAGCTCAGCTCCAACTAAAGTCCAGAATTCTACAAAGTAATGAAACAGCTCTGCAGCCCAAGTCCAGCAAAGCCTAACTGTCAGTGGAAATCAGTGGTATTTAGACCCTTAACAGCCATATAGGCACTTTTCAAAATTGTAACTAATATCTATGACGTTGAAAAGTAAATATTCTCCATTTTTAGAAGAATTAATTTTGTTAAACCAGATGTCTGCTTAAGGAAAAGTACATGTTACCAAGCCAAAGATTTAGCTTGGTGGGTAGTATTTCTTTCACTTTAAAATACATCAGACAGTTACACGTTGTTGGCTCTAACACCTGCTGTTGAAAATAAAGTTTTTGTTAGGAAACTTGAAAGGTAAAAAGGCTAAACTTGATTTTAAAATTAAGTTTCTCTACAATAGATTAAACCGGTGATTTTAATCACCTTAAGTTTAAATTGATTCACCCTACCTTCACCTCTTTTAAATCCTGTTCAGCTGGATATTACCTCTTCCTCCTATATTTTCCTACTTGAATATCATCACTCTCTGAAATTTGTTTAATATGTTTATTTTTAATGTGTATGCTTCAGTCTTTTTTGTTTTGTTTTGTTTTTTGAGATGAAAAAAACTTGACTGACTTTCTTAAAAGCAAAATGGTACATAAGGCACAATTCCATCAAAGTCTGCAACCGTACTGGCAGTTTTTTCAACAAGGAAAAGATTGATCTAATGAATATTACAGTCATTCTTTATATACTTTCCAAAAAAGTAACAGAATGCTGATAAGCTGATAAGCTATTGTCAGATATGACAATCAAATATTTTTTCATATTTTTTGAGGAATTATCCAAAGTGTATAATTTTTAAACTTCAATCATTCGTTACTAGATGATGTTATTAAGAACAATCTTCAGAGTAGATTTTACCACTGAAATAAAGAAATTCTGTCCCATGATACCTATTGTTACTGATAGGAATTCCTAGTATTAGTTTCCTTTGTGTTGATGGATGAATTAGAGGTCCTGTAAAATTAAGATGCTTAAAATGTCATGAGCTATTGTACTAAACCGTACCCTGACCTGAAATCCCTTAATTCCTGGAAATGGGTGAAAGGAGGCAGGAAGGTCATTTTTAATCTTATATATGTTTGTTAAATAGTTCTTTTGAAAGAAAATGATCCTGAGTGAAATGATTGTTAATTGAGTTTGCTTGAACTATGAAAACTGTTTATCAGAGATTTTCAAGTCTTATGATAAAATTACGGAATCACTGTGACAGTTCAGACCCATTGTAAGAAGAAGATCTATTTATGGGTGCTACTGATCTGAAACTTGCTTTGATTGGCAAGTTTGGAAAAGTTGCTCCTCCTTTTGGATGTTTCTTTTCTGGGGAGCACTTGGCAATTTTGGCATGATCTCCACTGAGAATTTGCCTTTTGTTTCAGCCACTGGTGCAAATCCTTATTATAAACAGAGCTACTGTTAGCTCTGCAGCATACTTCTGCATGAAACGTAGATAAGCTGCACTGACACAAATCATGGCTTACATCAGTTTGTCTAAACTAGGAGTTTGCACTAGTGCAGCTCATAACTCATACCTGGCCTCCAAGTGCTGAAAAGAAGGTAAATCCTCAGTGTAGACAAAATCTTAATCACCATATCAGGGAGATGGGAGCAGGGCTGTCACCACACCAGCATTAACATCACTATCATGGCTGTTACGATGAACAACATAATCTGGAACCTAAAAATTTACTGTCAGACCTCTGGTCCGTCTGTTTCCTGATCTGAAAAGATGTTCTGAGCAACCAAAATGAGGAGGGAAATCTAAATGACATCACCATCTTCATGGTTGTATTCTGAACATCTCTTTGAGAAGGGAACTATGGTTTTTGCTATTCCATCCCAGTGTGTCAATTCTCTTCCCCCTGCCGCCCCGCACTTTGCTCCTCCTACCTCTTTCCTGTCTCTCATTTTGCTCTCTGTCATAGCCAACCAAACAAATGTACGTTTATGGCAATACTCTGGCCAATGTGGCAAGCTAAAACCAAGACCCAAGATCCAATCCTGATCTAAGTAAAAATAATTTCCCTCCTACATATTGGCAAGTAGAAAATAAGAGCAGCCTACCCAAATATTTTCCAGAACCAGGGTGGGAGGGGGTGTCCAGGATCCTGGAGTGCCTAATTAGGTATTAGAGGGGTAGCCATGTTAGTCTGTAACTTAAAAAATAACGAGTAGTCCTGTCGCGTCTTAGAGACCATATATATATATATATATAAAAGCTTTTGTTTTTGAGGGCAAAATCCACTCCTTCAGATGTCCACTCAAGGTCATCTGAAGAAGTGGATTTTGCCCATGAAAGCTCATGATACCCTCTGTCTGTCTGTCTGTGTGTGTGTGTGTGTGTCTCTCTCTCTCCATATATATATATATATTTGTTAGTCTCTAAGGTGCCACGGGACTAATCGTTTTTAACTAGTTATTGTGCTTTCTGCAATTTAGAGAAGTGGCATTTACCATTCTTTTTTCCTTTCTGTTTCCCCACATTTAGTGTTAAAGAGGATTGAACTATAAACACTCAGGTTGATGTGATCTCTCCTTTAGTGTTTGTACAGACCAACACAATGCAGTTTTGACTGTGGGAGGGACCCCCTCTAGGCATTACCCTCTTATAAATGTGGAACTGCTTTAATGTATGTTGAAAAATGATTGTATATTCATTTTCACTTGTACTCGTTGTCTGTGGGGTGGGGTGGGGTGGGATATACAAGATTTGGTATTATTTGAAGAGGTGTTCCTTTAAAGAAGATTTTTCTTTTGTTTGTAGAATTCTGGGATTGAGAAAGCATTTCTGTTTGATGTGGTCAGTAAAATCTATATTGCAACAGACAGTACTCCAGTGGATATGCAAACTTATGAGCTCTGCTGTGATATGATAGATGTGGTCATTGATATTTCCTGCATCTATGGGTAAGTAGATTGTTGTAAACCATGCTTGTTAATCTTCTTTAGCCACTTTATTAAGCTAGAGCAGTGATCCCAACCTTTTCGAGCATACTGACCGCTTTTCAGTCTGTTAAAATTTCACAGCCCCTTTTCCCTGGGGGAGAAAAAAAAGGAAAGAATAGTAAGGATTGGCCAGATCCTTACTTTTAAACATTCCATGGACCTCCTGCAATACAGTCATGGACCACCAGGGGTCTGCGGACCCCACGTTGGCAACCACTGAGCCAGATTATATTATATCAGGGGTCTCCAACCTTTTTGAGCACAAGACCACTTTTTGAATTTAAATGCAATACAAGATCTACCTCAAATATAAATACGCTGGCCCCACCTCCTTTGTGTCCCTTCTCCAAGGCCCTACCTCTGCTCACTCCATCCTCCCTCTTTAGCCCATCCTCACTCAATTTCATCAGGCTGGGGCAGAGGGTTGGGGTGCAAGCTCTGGTCTTGGATTAAGAGATCTGGAGTGTGACAGGGGTCTGAGCTGCTCTTGGGGCAGGCAGTTGGGATGTAGAAGGGGTTCTAGGTGCAGGCTTTGGGACAGTGTTTGGATACAGGGGTGCTTGGGGTTAGGGCAAGGGCTTGGGGTGGAGGATGGGATTCATGACTGGGGTAGGAGTTTGGATGTGGGCCCCAGTTGGGCACTGCTGGTGGCTCCTGGGTGGTGGTGCAGTGGGGCTAAGGCAGGCTCACGTCTACCCTGGCCTCGGACCACTCTCTAAAGCAGCCAGCAAACTCCCTCCAAGTCATGTTGTGCCCCCTCTCTGCTCTGTAGAGAAAGGATACAGAGTGGGAGAGGGGGGCACCTTGACGTCCGCACTCTTCCTCTCCCCCCCCCCCCCCCCTGCCCTGCACAGGAAGCAGGAGGCTCCCAGGAGGAGGGGCAACTCCAAGCCAAAGGGCAGGAGATGAGCAACATTGGGGTTAGGGGCAGCTGAAGTGCCTGCACTTGATAGCCTCTTGGCCAAACCAGTCAGGATCACCTGTCAGAGGCTCCAGGATCTACTGGTTGGTGACCACTGTATTATATAGTAACTAAAACCAGAATGACCTATAGCTTGGAATGATTGTAAAACATTGCAGATTTACAGGTAATACAGTACTGTATGAGGAAATAAATGGGAAATCACCTAAAGTATCCCAAATACATTTAATCCCATGGAGGCTTTAAATTGCTATGATAACAGCTAGAGCCTTACCAAATTCAGAGTCCATTTTGATCAATTTCATGGTTATAGGATTTTAAAAATAATCAATTTCATGGGTTTCAGATATTTACATCTGAAATTTCATGGTGTTATAACCATGGGGGTCCCAACCCAAAAGAGTGCTGTGGGATCATCAAAAGACTATTGTAGGGGAGGTTTGTGGTATTGCTATCATAGGTAGTGGTGGAATGCCCCTTAGGGGAGGCTAGCCCCTAAACTTATTTTTTACTTCAGATTGCATAAAGTCAGATGCTTCACTAATCTTATAAAAGCCTGTGCCTTGCAGATACATACAATAATTAGGGATCAATTTCTGTGACACTATATTTTAAGGAAAAAGCAGCTGCTCTGGATGTCATAAATAAACAGATCTAATTTATTACTTGTGCACCACTAGTGGGCATGGCACCTTATATATGTGTTCAAAAATGTGACTGTACCATGCACTCTTTAAATAACTGTGTTAGCATTTGTGACCAGTTACAAATCTCTATTTGTCATTTTACTGAGATGCAGTGTTGTTTAGAGACATAAAGTAAGACTTAAGTATAAAGCCTTTTTTAACTGATTAGGATTAGTTTACAGATATAAGGGAGAGGGAGAAGAGTAGTGATAGACATTAAACTGTAGAGAAGCTGCTCTGATGGACGTTTGACCTTTCCCTAAATACAAGACATGTTAGTTCGAACCAAGGGGTTTGGTTCAAACTAACGCATTCCGGAGCGCACTTTCACTTTCGAAACAGCTGTTGAATGGAGTAACGTACCAGCGAGATCATGCTAATGAAGCGTGGGATATTTAAATCCCTGCTTCATTAGCAATTTCGGTCACCTACATTTGCATCCCTAGTTCAAACTAGAGAGCAAGTGTAGACATACCCATAATGAATTGAAGACACATGTAAAAGGAAATGCATAGCCACAGAATATAGACTCTTGAACTTGCTGCTCCAAGATATTGATGCAAATAGTTCATGAGACTGAGGTGCATTACCCATTTAGATTAATAAAATTGCCATGAGCATTTACACTTCTGCTATCAAATTACAATGTTTATCACAGGTATTTGCTGGCTATCAGCTGGACTCAGGAAGAAGTCACTCCTCTTGGTACACTTTTGCACAAGTAGGTGCATTGTGGGAAATTTAATGCATTGATCTGAAATATCAGTCAGCTATCACTGCCCAAATCAAGTTACTGAACTCAGAATTATGAGGCCAGAACAGAGTAATTGTTACATACTCTTTATTTGAACTAAGATCAGAGTATTGTATATTAATAAAAATGCAAACAAGCTTGTGGTAAATTAGTCTATAGCATATGGGAAAGAAGTATGGTATACTTCACCTATGTGGCAGGATAACCGAGTTCAGCTCCCAACTCTCACAGACTTCCTATGTGACTTTAAACGAGTCCTTTAATCCCCCTCTCTGTCTCAATTTTTTATATTTAGTAAAAAAGGATAATATCTATCTCTCAGAAAAGCTGGGGAGCTCAATTTTTCATAATCGCATTTTGAGATATTTAGATGGGAGGTTCTAGATAGACAAATAATTTTAAATTTGTTCAGTGACTTTCTACATTTTTTTTAAATTTAGGCTCAAAGAAGATGGTGCAGGCACACCTTATGACAAAGAGTCAACAGCAATTATAAAACTGAACAATACAACTGTCCTTTATTTAAAGGAAGTGACAAAATTCCTTGCTCTTGTTTGCTTTGTGAGAGAAGAAAGTTTTGAGCGAAAAGGTATTTACAATTTTTTTTACTTCATATTCATGAGCTAAAGAGTAACTGTGATATTGTCTTTAGCTGATGTTATCACTTCTAGTGGTTTCAAAAATATCAAATAAAAGCATATTTTGATATAGCTTTCATATGATTGTGCTTAAAAGCATGAGATGTTGTGTTGCCATGCAGATAAGATGAAATGACAAATATATTAACTTTACTGTATGAAAGAAAGCCATACAATTAAGTGTCATATGCAATAAGACTTCCATTTGTACTAATACAAAAATAATGATTTTTTCAGCACATCTTTGCTAATTTTGCAGTGCACTTCTTGGTATTAGAATATACAATTGTAATACCCTAACTATAGAACTCAAGGAAAATCATTTGAGTCCTCTCTTTTTTTCATCAAGACCTGTTTTGTTTTGGCCTCTGAGATTTTTTTTCAAGGTTTTGTGTCAGGTACTAAGCTTTTGAGTAATTATTCTGACTCTTGCCAAGGTGAGTATTAATAACACTGGTTCACTATCCCTGATCATGGCCTGCATGTATTCAGCTGTTGGTCTTTGTCAGATTCCTAGTGGAGAGGTGTCTGTATTGTCACATAAAAAGCCATATGTAGGTCTGCAGGGGTTAAATTTTTATTCCTCTTGGCCAGCCATGAGCCCTGCTGGCAAAAATACCAGGTGTTCTTTATCAGACGGCCTTCATCAGCCGCAACTCCCTATGTTTGCTAGTTGAGAGCCAAGTATGGGATAAATAACATGAGTGGCATTAGGCCAACTCACATACACTCAGTAAACAGCTAAAGTATAAGATCACTGGGAGTTCCGCCCCACTGTGAGTCTCACCAGGGACCTAGACCTCAAAGGGTGCCCTGGATCCCCCTAGCTGGAGCCACGTCCACTGCGGCTAGGTGCTAGGTGACTGGAACGGGACTCCCCGCAGACTGAAGGGGCATAAGCATTTCCAAGTGCCTGTTACTCTTTTATGCATTGCACTGCCTGTGCTTATTGGCGTATTACTTTGCAGTAGCCGTGTAACCATCTGGCAGTATTAAGCCTGTAATAGTAGTGACGTAGTGAGATTAATAAAAGCAACTATCCCTAATCGACTCTGTCTTGAAGTGAATCCACAACCCTATTGGGCCCTGGCCCTTTGTGTTGACACGTATGTCTTATAATTCACCATTACTGTTGGTTCTAATAACCATACTTGACTGTCTCATAGACTGAACCCTAGAGAATGAGCTATCATCTTAGCCTTAGAATGTACTTTCTCTCTTCAGGATTAGTGTCCGTAAGCAGGTCAGTATATAGTAATCAGCAATACTGGTGTTATCCCTTTTCAGTGAATTGATTGGAGAACGTGTCTGTCTCATTTTATAGAATCCCAGTCATAGTGGGTATCTTATCAACATGGAATGATTGATCGGGGTTGGTATGAATATGTAGCTTTGTATCTTTGGTGGTATCAAACTGGGATATTTCGTTAGAACTAAAGCTGGAATTAGCTCTTATATTTTTAATGCTAGAAGACTTATCCAGCATTACCTAGTTCCTTCAGGGCAGGGGTGTGGTGGTATAGGGGATGCAGGACTTAGGACAGGAGCTTGGGTATGTGGGAAACTCAGGGGTGTGCAGAAGTCAGGGTTGGGGTGAAGATGAGCTCAGGGCAGGGGGTGGGGATTCAGGGCAGTGCAGTGTCCAGTGCTTCTTCCTGGGGCTGGTCCCAGGACACAGGGGCCACACACGCCACCTGCTGGTTCATCCCCAGGGGTGGGGGAGAACTGTGAACCCTGCCCTCCAGCTTCTCCCCAGTGGGGGGAGGCTGTGCAGGGTGTCCTCCAGTGCTCTTCAGGGGTGGACGATCCCCTGGGCAGACTGTGGTGGGGGGTGCTGCTGGCCAACAGCTGTTTGCTGGGGCTTTTGCTGCTCCCCTGTGGTCAAGTGTGAGTATAACTGTCCTTGCTATCACATCCCTCCCTTTCCGTTCGATATGAAACAGTGGTGTTCGATGCACATCCCACTATCCTGGCACAATCAAATCCTGACCTTGCTTTAAGTTATGATAAGAGGAAGCTGCACACAAATTTGGGGGTCCTAGCTCTTATCACTCAGGAGGAGTTCTTGAACAAACAGACTTACAGATGGACATACAGACTAGGGATGTCACAGTGTAACTAACTAATCATTTAACCGATAAGTTGAAGCTTATTGGTTTATGGTGTTGGTTACTCAGCCAGCTCACAGAGAGGTGGCTTCGCTGAGGCAGGGCAGTGAATCCTCCTCCCCGGAGCCAGTAGGGCAGGGGCAGAGAAGTCACCTCCCTGGAAGTGGAGCTGGCAAGGGCTGGTCACCCAGCTCCTGGGGAGGGAACTTCTCTGTGACAGGGAAGCTGCCTCCACAGGAGTTTGGCCGGCAGAGGCTGGCAGCCCTGTTCCTGGGGAGGCTTCACTGCAGGCTGTGCAAAATAAAGCTTTCTTAAGCTTTATACTGCAGAGCTTGCAGCATGTAATCATGTAATTCAAGGGTGAGCAATAATTTTTGATGGGGAGCCATGCCAAGATTTTGGTAAGTGGTCTAGTGCAGCACTTTTCTATGGAGGGGCTGTAGGGTTTGGGATAGAGATTGGGTACAAATGGGAGCTTGGAGTAAGGGACTGGGGTGTAGGAGAGGATGTGGGGTCTGAGAGGGAGTTTGGGTGAAGGAAGAGGTTTTGATCTGGGGCAGAGGATTGGGGTGCAGGGTCTGCCTGGAGGAAAGGTGTAGCAGGGATGGAAGGTCGGGGGGGCCGGGAGTTGTGATGTGGGGCAGAGGGGAGGAAGATACAGAGGCTTTGGTTGTGACCTAGGGCAGGGGATTGGGGTGCTGGGTCCAGGAGGGGGTATGGATGCCGGAGAAGGATTCTGGCCTGAAGGAGGGCTTAAGAGGGGGTGCAGGTCTCGCCCCAGGCTCCAAGTGGCGCTGCCACTTTGAAGTACCCCTTCCACTCCCCCTTCCCCTTGCTGCCCCTTTCTGATAAAGGCAGCAAGCAGGGGGGATGCGACTAGTCGACTAGTGTGTCAGCTATCTGAAAAGCATTTGCTTATTGAATAGTTGACTAGCTGTTCACATCCCTAATTTCTAAAATATATAGTAAGATTGCAAGTTGTGCTAACACTAGTAGTCATGAACTTGTAAAGAATTCCAAAGGAAGTCTGTCAGACGTAATCCAAAATTTGCTGTGCTAGCAGTATAGTGTTAAGACCTCCAGTATATTCTCTTCGTATGGGGCTATGTCTAGACTGCATGCCTTTTTCAACAGAGGCTTTGTCGACAGTATCTGTCGACAAAGCCTCTGTCGAAAAAGAGAGTCCAGATTACATTATGCGGCTCGAAAAATCAATCCACTTTTTTGAAAAAGAGCGTCCAGACTGCCGCATGCTCTGTTGAAAAAAGAAGGCACCCAGAAGTGCTTCTGGCAAGACATGGGGGCAGCCTTTATTTCCAGGTGCTGCTGCGTGCCCTTTGCAGAGACGCGTGCTTAAAGAGATCCCCTGACAGCTGTTGCTCTGCTCCTGCTTCTGGCTTTCCTGCCTCCTAGAGGGAAAGCAAAGCTGCTGCAGTTCTTGCTCTGGTTGCCCTGCTTCCTCAGACACCACAGCAGTTTAATTTCTGGGTTGTTGTTTTTTTTTCTGATTTTCACTGTTTTTGGCCATGGAGCCTGAGCTGCCTCTGGGCTGCTCTGGAACTGCAGCTTCTGCTGCATCTGCATGACTCTGTCATGAATCTCCTGCCCCATATGGACCCGGACCACACTAAGGAGACCCTCCTCTGGGACGCAGGAGCTCTGTCCTTGCCCCCCAAATTTTTGGGGACAGGCAGATTTGGAGGCACGAGACAAGTTCGGACTGGTGGGACCGGGTCGTCATGCAGTTCTGGGACGACGACCACTGGCTCCGCAACTTCTGGTTGCGGAAGGCCACATTCCTGGAGCTGTGCACCTGGCTTGCCCCTGCTCTGAAACACCTGTGGGCCCGCCATCCTCCTACAGAAGCGGGGTGCAATAGCCCTGTGGAAGCTGGCCATCCCCAACAGCTACTGCTCCGTGGGACACCAGTTTGGCATGGGGAAGTCTATCGTCAGGGCCATCTTGATGGAGGTAAGTCACTGTCGGGGGACAGACCGTACTGAGTGGGGGGGTTGAGGAAGGGGAAATTCCAGGCAAGGGCAAGAAGGAGTGGGGAATGGAGTGGCACTTGGAGGCCGCTCCTCGGCCACCCCTGCACTGATGCGGGGGAAGGGGGGAAGGGGACATCCTGACAAGGGGAGGGATGGGTTGGGGGAGGGGGAAGGTCCCCCTTCCCCAAGCACTTAGGTAACCTGTCCCCCCCAAGCGCTTAGGTAACCTGTCTAACTTCCTGGTTTCTGTCTGTCTATTTGTCTCATGCTGCAGGTGGTGAGGGCTATCAGTGCGGAGCTGCTGAAGAGGCTCGTCTGTCTCGGGGGACCTGGACAACATCATTGCTGGGTTTGCCGCCCTTGGATTCCCGAACTGCGGAGGAGTTCTTGATGGGACACACATCGCAATCCACGCGCCGCCCCATCAAGCAGCCCAATTTATAAACCGGAAGGGCTACTATTCGATGGTACTGCAGGCCCTGGTCGACCACCGGGGGACACTTTATGGACATTTGTGTTGGGTGGCTGGAGCGGGCACATGATGCCCGCATATTCTGGAACTCCTACCTGTACCGCAGGTTGCAGGCAGGAACATTTTTCCCCAGCGGCACCTTGCGCTCGGGGACGTGCAGATGCCGGTGTGCATAGTGGCCGACACGGCCTACCCCGTGAAGCAGTGGCTCATGAAGCCCTGCACAGGCCACCTGGATGCGAGCAAGGAGCTTTCAACACGCATCTTAGCCAGGCTCACATCCAGGTGGAATGCGCCTACAGCTGTTTGAAAGGGGAGGTTCCATTGCCTCCTCACATGGCTGGAGATGGGCGAACGCAACATCCCGGAGGTGGTGGCCGCATGTTGCGCCCTCCATAACCTGGTGGAGAGGAAAGGGGAGATCTTCCTGCCAGGTTGGGGGACAGGTGCTGATGGCGAGGACAGGCCATTTCAGCAGCCCCGGATGGCTACCATCTGCCAGGCTCACCAGGCTGGTTTCCAAATCCGAGAGGCCCTGAGGGAGAGATTCTCAGAAGGAGCCCACTGACTCTCCCCAGGGCCTCCCCCATGGGGCGTTTGGCCTGGCCCACCCCTACCTGTCCCTCCACTACCCTCATTCTCTTCCCATAAAGAATACATACACACCTGGTTTTCTTTGTACACAGACATTAGTTTTTTATTAGAAACACTATCAGTAAAGAAAATGTGCTAACTGTTTAAAAAAAAATTCTCTGTGTACTGTTCAAATGTGTAAAGGTAAATCTTTCACTCAAAAATAAAGATTTTGTTATATAACTGAAATGACCTTTAAGTGGGGTGGTAGGGGACTGAAAACCTGGAGGGCGGAGGGGGGCTCAAGTAGGCCGCTGCTTCCCTGATTGCAGGGTCCTGCCATTTTCCTGCATCCTGGCATCGCCATGGCCTTGGGATCTGATGGAGCGAGACCTAGTCCTGGCCTGGGCAGGAGGGAGGGGACAGCTGTTGGGCCTGTGAGGGTTCGGGAGCAAGAGGAGCTGGGGGCAGGAGAAGCTGAGGGGAGAAAAGGGGGCTGGAGAGGCTAGAGGAGCAGGGGCCTGGCATGCAGGAAGAGCAGTGCCCATGACAGGGGCAGGCAAGGCGAAGACCTCCCGCATTGTGGCACAGATGTCAGTGTGCTGCTAGACCACCTCGTCCAGCAGCCTGGTGCGCCACTTGGCCTCTGCCTGCGTCCTCTGCAGAAGGGTCCTGTTGAGGTCCTGCAGTGCCACAACGTGCTCCCTCAGCAGGTCCGCGTAGACACGCCAGTGCCTGCGGGCGCCATGGGTCCGGGATGGTGGTGGGGCAGGTGTGGTGCTCCCCTGTTGGGTAGAGGGTCCAGCTGTGAAGGAAAAGAGGAGGAGACGCACACTGTCTGTGTGCACCCCTGCTGTCCCCAATGGCATGCTGTGGCTGTCAGAGGCTCTGCTTTGGACAGGAGACTCAGGGGTGTTACATGTGACACCGCGTGTGAGTTGGGCAGCGGCCTGAAAGCCTCACAGGGGCCCCACAGTGGCAATGGGGCTAGCTGGCCCCCCACACTGCCAACCCGCCCGTGTGTGGTGACCCCTCAAAGCACTCACCTGATGTTCCCTCCCCGATGTCCACAGATGCCAGGGAGGCCTCTGGGGTCTGGGTCCCTGCTGCCTCCTCTTCCTCCTCCTCCTCCTCCTCCTCCTGGTGCAACTCTCCCGCCTCTCCTGCCTGGTCTTCCTACCTCAGGAGGGGTCGGTCCACGATGTGGTGTGGTAACCCGGACTCCACCACATGCAGTGGAGTCTGGGCTTCCCCACCGCCCAGGATCTGCTCCAACTCCTCGTGGTAAGGGCAGGTCTTGGGGGCTGCCCCTGAGCGGGAGCTCTGGTCCCGGGCCCTGACTTGTGCCATGGTGCAGGAGTGATACCCTTTGGTGGTCAGTCCCTGGGCCAGGTGCTCATAAATGTCCACATTCCTGCGGCGTGTTTGCAGGGCCTGCAGGGCTTCTTCCTGGGACCAGAGCTCCAGGAGGTTTTTGATTTCTGGCCCTGACCAGGCTGGTGCCTGCCTTTTGGTGCCCCTGGGTGGGTCCTCCTCTCTGTCCCGAGAAGGGCCAGGGGGGCCTTGAGGCTGGAACATGGCTGGCACGGGAGCTCTGGCTAGCTGCCGGACAGCAAGGCCTGTCTGCGTGCCTGTGCCTTTAAGAGGCTATAGCCAGGAACCACAGAGGTGCTGTACCTGTAAAGGCTAGAGTGTCCACCAGGGCTTCTTCCTGGAGGCCTTTTTTGTCGACAGAACTGGCTGCCTGTGTCTACACGCACCTTTTGTTGACAGATCTCTGTCGACAAAGGCGTTCTTCCTCATAAAATGAGGTCTACCGCTGTCGACAAAACTGCCGCGTTCTGTCAACTTACTGTTGACAGAACGTGGGGATAGTGTAGACGCAGGTATAGTTTTGTTGACAAAAGGCCACTTTTGTGTACAAAACCCTGTAGTTTAGACATTCACTTTTTTAACTTTTTAACTGCAGAAGCCCCACCTGTGAGCTGATAGTGTTAATTTAGAACCCTGTTTGGTTTATAAATAGTTTTTAATTTTTTTGCTCAGATATTCATTACTTGCATTTATAGACATAGAATTTCAGTTGCCACCATGTTGTCTGTTCACTTATCTTGTTTAAGTCTCTCTGAAGTTCCTCTTATGGGACTGTATCTATAGCCATTATAGTGTACAAGCTTCCTGTATAGGTGGGAGGAGGTTTTTCCATCAGTGTAGGTGGTTCATTCTCTGAAAGGTGATAATCAAGTTGATGGAAGAATTCTTCCACTGACATAGCTGCATTTACAGTGTGGGTTAAATCAACTTTGGTAGATTGCACACATCACAAAACTTGTTCCTGTCCTGTGTGATGTCCCTAGGTTGATCTTATTTTTAAGGGTTGACCAGGCCCAAGTTAAATAACTCTGTTACATGCAAATTTTACTTCATTCTTCTCTCTCACCACCACCACTTCTGCTTTTCAGATCATTAATAAATATATTAAGTAACATGTGAATCTATTACAGAACCATGAGATACTACTGTGATGTAGTGGGGATGCTGTCCACTCTTGTGGCCCTGGATCCACTCTGGTTTTGCATTCACTGGTTGCTCTGTTGTGCTGTGTGTGACTCCTACTGCCCTATACTGGTCTGCAGAGACTCTGTGTGTATCTGTGTGCAGTGCCCAGCGGGGGATGGTCCCTGAGGGGACGCACATAGGCAGTGGCCCAGCCTCCTGACACCTGGGCTAGGTGGAGGCTATCTGAACATAGCAAAGGGCGTGGCTGCCTGGGGGCTAAGGGACCAGTGGCTGGGAGTTGAGTCAGTCTTGGCTGGGGGAAGCATGAAGAGAACAGACTAAGTCCAGGACAGGGGGGGTTCAGGGGCCTGTGAATCCCTTCCCCCCCAAGAGAACTAAGGCTGTCTGCCCTGGCTCCCGTGTCAACATCAAGCCTATGCTGCTTTACTCTACTGGCTGGCAGAGAGTCGCATCTAGCTGCAGATGAGGGTGCAGGGTCAGGGGCTCCCCGACGCGTTGACCAGGCCCAAGTTAAATAACTCTGTTACATGCAAATTTTGCTTCATTCTTCTCTCTCACGACCACCACTGCTTTTCAGATCATTAATAAATATATTAAGTAACATGAATCTATTACAGAACCATGAGATACTACATTAAATAATTCTATTTTAATATTAAATGTGCTTTTGCAGTAAATGAAAAATTGTTGTTGATAAGATTGATTTACTGTAGTCCTAGGCCAGTTAAGTGAATAGTATTAGTAAATAAAATATGGAAAACAAGTTAATTTGACAGAATATTTTAATATTTACAAAGATTTTAGAATTTATTTTTTTCCTTTTTGTCTCTCTTTCTAGGACTAATAGACTACAACTTCCATTGTTTTCGCAAGGCCATACACGAAGTATTTGAAGTGAGAATGAAAGTAGTGAAATCTAGAAAACATCAGAGTCAGATGCAAAGAAATAAAAGACCCACCCCTAATGGGACACCTAGAGTGCCACTGTAGCAGTGGATCTAATGGCAATAGAAGTTCTGTTCTATTGACAATAAGGCTCTTGTTGCACTGACTGAAGAAGATAAATGGGCCTAATGTATTACATGGATTTTCCTCCCAACACCTCAGAAAAGCACTGTTTAAATATTTTTATCCAGTCAGTTTTTTCATAGATAGTGAGCACTTTGAGCAAAATATTGTATATAAATATTGAGGTGAATATATGTTCTTGTAAGAATTATCTTAATATATGCTGTAAAAGTTTTTTCCCAGGCCATATTCAGAAAAATCAGATGTGACAGAAATGTTGGGTACATAATATGCACTTTTTTCATGTTCTCCTTGTGAAGTTAAATTTTGATAAACTTAGTTTTTTATGCTGATTTTCATGCATGGTGTCGGGTAAAATGTATAGTGTAGTTTATGTACATGCTACAATCAAATTGTTTACTAAAGAATCAAGAAAACTTGATACAATTACTTTTTAAAAATTTATGACAGAATACATTACATTCATACAAATCTAACTTCATATATTTTTTCAATTTGTAAGTTGAAAATTCTTATTTTGAAGTTTGATAGCAATAAGAGCCTTACCAACTGGTAAGTAAAAAATAGTTTTTGTAAAATAGGCTTCTGGCTAAACTCTACCCAAACTTCTCCATAACACTGGTAATGCCCTATCATTTGGGCTTTTTATTGTATTTTACCTCAACATATATCTTCAAAATAACTTTCTATAAAGATATTATTTTGTAATACTGCTTTGTTGAATTGGTATTTTTATAATAATTCAGGAACAGTGTATGTAAATGAAGGACTTTATTTATATGTTTAGTTTAAGAATCTGAGCCTCTACAGTCGGAGGAAGAAAATACTTTTATTTAATTTCTGCCATGCCAATATAATATAAAGTTTCAGGTATATTAAGACAAAATCCTAAAGCTGCTCATATTGGGGACCAGTCCTGTTTACTTTACTTGACTCAAATTTCCCTTTGGTTTCAGTGGGAGTTCTTCTTAAGTAAGGACTGAAGGATTGGTCTCTTTTACTTTAACCTATGTGGCTGTAGCTACATTCTATTTTAACACTTATCGCAGTGGCAAATCTGCCATTGCAGCAGCTATGGCACTGTACCCCCCCAAAAAAGGAGGTTGGGGGAAGTAAACTTGCCTTTTTAATTCTGTATTCGTTTAATAGTTGTAGCTTAAAGAACTGCTCTTCCAAATGAAAGAGTACACAGGGAGCAGCAGCTCCTGTATCCACGCCTCCTACATAGGTCTTATGTACTCGTAGCTCTAGAATAGCTGCAAGAGTTCACAGAATAACCTGCTGGCCAGAAAAGATAATGGAGGAGCACTTTTGAAAGTTTCCTTTGTTAGAAAGCACACATTTAGTTAAAACAAATGGTAATACTGCACCTTTAATTGTAGCCTAGAACCAGCAGTATTTTCTGGCTTACGACAGCAATGGAGAGCACTTACCAAGAGGAAACAGTCATTGAGAGAATAGGTGAATACATACACTGTACTATTTTATAAGACCATCTTGAAAAAACATCTTGAAATGTCTTATGCAATTCTTTAGTTTATGTTACTGTGCCCAACATCATGGTAGTAGAGTTCTAGCTGAGATGGAAGATAAGAATTCAATATGTTTAATTTAATATTAATTTAAGGAGAAAGTATTGGCTTGTAACCCTACATTGCTGCCTAATGTACATGATTTTTCTGTTTATCTTTTAGCCTTTAAATGGTTCCTTTGGTCCGAGTTTATTGGATAGAAATGGTGTTTTTAATCAACAAATGGATCCTTTCTAGTGAATCTGATAAATGTTGTGAAAAATGTGTCAAATGTATGGTTCTAAGAACTATATGAATGCTTAGGAAAGATTAAAAGTTCTTCTAGTACCCAAAAGTGGTACATCATTCCAGTGTGAGGAATAGGGGCTGTAGTAGTACACTGTGATGTATTGGTTAAAAAGGAAAGAAATGGGAAATTCATGAACTAAGCTTCATATTCCCCAAATGAGAGGTGGGTAAACTCTTTACCTGGGATTACATAATTGGCACAAGTCTGAGAGGGAAGAGGGCTCCAAAAATACCAGGAAGAGTGAGCTCCTCCCAGTACTACTCTGACACTAGCTGGTTTGTTTGTTTGTTTGTTTGTTTTGTTTTGTTTTTGTGTTTGGTTTTTTGTGGTGGTGTCAGGGGCAGCTGCCTGCTGCCTAACTAGTAACATCTCCTTTGGAAGTGAATACTGTAGTCATGTCAGTGAGTGTTCCCTTGTATTCTCCCCTCCATGGCACTTCCCGAGAAGAGCAGTCATAATTTGGGCCATAGTGTGCGCATATTTATCTCCCTCTTCTGTCACAAAGGTGTGTCATGAGTATGAGTCTTCTCCACTTCACTTCTCTCAGATGTATCTGGTTATGTGGGGCAAGGAACATATCCAGTGCGGTCCCTGGATGGGACCAGACACTTCAAAGTCTGGGTTTTTTAACCCTGTCCTAGAGATACTGCTGTGGGAATAAGGACTGAAGAGGTTAATTAAGGTATCTGCTTTCTTTATGTAAGCATCAACGTTTTTCCACTAAACACACAATCACTGTATCATATATGTATGTGGAGACACTGTCAAATTAGTTAAGCCTTACATTTTACATTATGTTGCATATTATAGTGTCACCACTATAGAGGATGACTCTTGCAGCTATCATACAAAACTTCCAATTGGATAACATCAGGGTAAAAATCAAATAATCTTACCTATGTTACAAATAATATGTTGGTTTATTAAAACGGAAAGAACAGAACATTTTAAAATAAAACTACTTTTGTTCACTTTTTGCATTTTCAGCTTGGATGATGATTCATCTTTTACTTTTGATTAGCTGGTTACTAAAAAAAAACAACCCTATTAAGTACTCATGTACTACCAGGATCCTGTAGTGTTGAGCAGTGAAGCATAGGGGAGATTTTTTTTTTTTTTTTTTACAAACATGGGATTTCCATTCTGTTTCTTTAAATGTCATAGTCATTTTACATTTTTAAAAAACAAGCTTTCACACATCCTAAATTTAGGGCTGTAATTGAACAGAAGTGCCCTTTAAAATAAACACGTGAATGTCCCTTACACTTTTTTACTTCCAACTGAAGGAGTTGATCAGTATTAACATACAAATTTCCATCAACTTATATAACTTCATAGTTATATATAGGCTATATATAACTAATACAATAAGCAGAAGCCCAGAGTGCATAAATGAAACTGATAGCGTTTTGATTTCTTTTAAGAAGTTAATATATATCCTAAGTGTCCTGAAGTAGGTCACTATTTATGAAGAGCTGCAAAATTCTCTGGTGACTGCATATAGACTTAAAGAAGGAAATATTTTTTCTATAGCCATGTGAATACAGGTATTGTAGTTTCTGCATGCTACAGCTAAGCACTTCTAGTTTTTCAGCATAGGAAATAGACTTATTAAATCACTTGAGAGTGTGTGCAGATCCAATGTAGTGTTGCCAACATTCGTGACTTGCTACAAATTACATGATATTTGATGCTTTTCCTTATAGCAAAGCCCCAGCTCAGTCAAGTGATTATATGAGAATCTCAACTTTCATTTAAAAAACAATGTTTCTAGCCCTCAAGGTTGCAAAGATGCTTGTATGATGAAGGCTTGGAAACCAGAAGGCAAATAATCACCCCTCTTCCAAATATGTAATTTTAAAAAGCATGGTAGTGGGGGCCTGACTTTTGAGTCATGCCTGTTGTACACCTCACTGATGTGGCCCCTAACTGAGAAGCAGAAAGACACTCCATATTCCACAGGCACACCAAAGCCTAGGGGGCCCAGTCTAGTAGATTTTGTGTGCTCCAGCCCCACGGGGGGAGGGACAGCACAAGCTCTAGGCAAGCCAAGGCCGCATCCAGCCCCCGGGTCTGAGGTTCCCACCCCGACCTAGATAATAAGATGACAAATAATAGTAAACACGTATTTGTCAACAAGCAACAAGGCTTGCCTTTTGAGTATTGCCTGTGGAAACTAGTTAGGGGTCCTTGAAGTCATGGTGTATCCTGTCCTTCAAAGGGAGGCTGTAACAAGTCAGCAGGTAGCACGGAGAATTGTGGAGTTGAAACCTAGCTTCATACGGGTATATAAAGTTAATCAAGAGGTGCAGTTAAACCTAGTATTATGGGTACCCATGGCCCCAAACTGGCAGAGATGTAATTTAATTGAATGGGGAAAAATGCAATGGATTTCTACATTATAAAAATTATGACTGTATTTGCATTGTTTCAGTAATATTTAGTCTGATACAGTTATGATGACTGTGTATTTCTTCTTCTAGCTAGAAACTAATAGTTCATTTTAAGTGCAGGTGCTTCCTTTGTGAGCTATATAAAGCGATGCTGTAACTACTGCCAAGCACAACCCAGAGACAACAGTCAACTCATCTAAATATTAGTCTATTTGAACAACACAAGTATTAACCTGATGACTCTTTTATCCTCCTTTAGCCAGGAGAATTCTAAATTTCTTTACAGGTTGTGGGTAAAATATGGCCCTTACAGAGAATGAAGGGGTTTGGCAATGTGTAGGGCCATTCTACTAGTATGTGGCAAGATGACTCAAGGTAGCTAAGGGTATGTCTACACGGCAGCGTTATTTTGGAATAACAGACGTTATTCTGAAATAAATTTGCAAGCATCTACACATTTTGAAATAATGGGTGGCTTATTCTGGATTCTGTAAACCTCATTCCACGAGGAATAATGCCTCTTTCAAAATAGATATTTTGGAATAGCAGTAGTGTGGACGCTCCACTGCTGCTATTTCAAAATAGCTCCTCCTCCAGGCCATTCAAAGTAATTACTCCCCAGTGCTACTGGGGCTCTAAATTGAGGTAGTGCATCCACATTAGGGGAGCCTGCTTGGACTAATTTCCAGGCTTCCCTGGTAGTGTAGACTTGCTATTTCAAAATAAGCTATTTCGGAGTATCTCTTCCACAATATCTTATTCAGAAATAAACATGCAGTGTGGATGTACCCTAAGTGAGGGAGGATGAACAAGTTTATGTGCTGTGCTACTCCTTACTGATCCTTTAAAAACAAATGGGGGCAAATTCACATGCACCATGCCCTTAAAACTGCTGATGAGAGATTAGAGATATTCCAGAGGACTGGAAAATGGAAATATAGTGTCAGTCCATAAAAAGGAGAACAAGAGCAACTTGGGGAATCATAAACAGTCAGTTTAACTTCAGGACACTGAAAAACAGAGCAAATAATTAAGCAAACAATTTGCAAACACCTAGATCAGCCGGGGAGCCTTAGCCGTGCAGGACAGCAGCAGGACCAGCGAGACATGTCCCCGGGAAGCCCTGGCTGGGTGGGGCAGCTGCGGGGCAGCCAGCCAACCCTGTTCCCAGGAATTCCCAGTTGGGTGGGGGAGATGCAGGACTGCTACAGCTGAGGAGCTCTCAGGAAGGGGGAGCGTCCTGAGAGGCCAGTGGCAGGGCCCTCCCCTGATCCAGCAAATTCCCTCCTTTGGGACAGGTAAGGTCCCAAGGGTGCCAGACAAGGGAGGTCGAACCTGAATAAAGATTGTGGAAGATTATCAAGGTGGGAGGCATTGCAAGTGCTTTGGATAACAGAATTAAAATTCAAAATAATCTACACAAACTGGAGAAATGGTCTGAGGTAAATAGGGTTACATTCAATAAGAACAATTGCAAAGTACTTCACTTTGGAAGAAACAATAAATTGCACACATGGAAAATGAGTAGAAAGGAGTACTGTGGAAAGGGATCTAGAGATTATTGCAAATCAAAAACTAAATATGAGTCAAGAGTGTCACGTTGCAAAAAGCAAATATTCTGGGACCTATCAGCAGGAGAACTATGAGCAAGACACAAGAAATTATTATTCCGCTACCCAACATTGATGAGGCTTGAACTGGTGAATTTTGTCCAGTTCTGAATGCCATGTTTCAGGGGAGATGTGGATAAATTGGAGAAAGTCCAGAGGAGAGCAAAAAAAAAAAAAATTATTAGAGTTCTAGAAAACATGACCTATAAAGACTGAAAAAACTGGTTTTGCTTAATCCGAGAAAACTGAGGAGATATGAGAACTCTTTTCAAGTACATAAATGCTCTTACAAGGAGAAAAGTTAAAATTGTTCTCTGTAACCTCTGAGAAAGGATAAGAAGCAATGTACTTAAATTGCAGCAAAAGAGGTTTAAATTGGACATGAGGAAAAACTTCCTGTCAAAGTAGTTACTCACTGGAACAAATTGCTTAGGGAGGTCATGGAATCTCTGCCATTGGAGTTTTTAAAGAACAGGTTAGACAGACACCTATTAGGAATAGTCAAGTTGTCACTTACCCCTGCCTTGAATGCAGGGGACTGGACTAGATGACCTATTAGGTCCCTTCTAGGACTTCACCTCTGTGTTTCTATGATGGTTATGCTCCCAAGAGGGAGACATGTTCTTGGACATAACTACAGAACAGTGGGTTCTTTTGTAAACAAACTGATGCACTAGCTAATCTCTCATCCTAATGCTGTTCTGAGTTCTGTGTTGGAATCCTGCCCTCCTGCTGTAAGAGTGAGTCACGGGGAGAGGCAAGATTATTTATGCCCTGTTCCTCCAACTACTGCACTCCAAATGTTGCCCTATATTCATAAAGATGACTTGCCTACTACTGAAATGCTGCCCTATATTCATAAAGATGACTTGCCTACTACTGAAATGCAACTATCTCTTCACTCTCCAAGCTATACCAACTACGTAACAATTTTAGGAGTTGAAAACAAAAAGTAATTTTTGAAATTGAAACAAAAAGATAATTATGCAGGTAAAAAATTACCAGTTTGTAGAACCATACCAGTGTTCGACCTTTCTGCGTGCAACTGGTTTTCACTGCTGATGGTTTACAGAGAGGCATAAGATACAAGAAAGGTGAAATGGGAAAGAGATGTAGATATGGACAAGAACTAGGGAATAACAAGATAAATGTTAAACCTGGTGCCAGGACAAACATTTTCAAACTTAAGTGATTAAAATCAGGTACATCAGTAAAAGGGGGCTGATTCAAAGATGCTGCTGGCCCAGAGCTCCCAAAGAAATAGACAGGAATTCAGTACCTCTGAAAATCAGACTACTTTAATAAATGTAGATGCTTATCTTATTATTCATTTACATTATCATAGCACCTATGCACCTCAATTATGGATCAGGATCCAATGTCCCCTAGGGCATTCAATCCAAGTAACAGAGAGCATTCAATCCAAGTAATAAGGGCAGTATACCAGGTAAGGGTGCATCAGCACAGGGGAGGGATTAGGAGAGTATATGGGTTGAAGGTACTATGTGAGGCAGTACAGAGAAGGATATAAGTGATGGGGATGTAACAAAGCAGGGAAAGTACTGGGAGAGCTATAGGGAAAGTATCAGCAGTGGAAATGTATCGGTGAGGAAGGTATCGTGAGGGTAGCAAGGAGAGGGCAGTATGGGTAATAAGGTGGTATTGGGAGGGGTATGGGGATGGAAGTGGGGGGCAATGTCAGCAGTGAGAATTGTTTCAGGGTAGAGGCATTGGCAGTATTAGAGTGGGAGAGGTATCAGGAGTGATGTCAGGGATGAGGGCAACATTGATGGTGAGGCTGCTTCAGTAATAAAGGGGCTATGTTGGCAGACTGGGGGCAGAATCAGTAGGGCTGCAGGGAATGTATCAGGGTTGGGGCAATATCAGGAGCAGTATCAGGGATGAGAGGCTGTATTGGGGGTGGTATCAAGGGACGAAGCGTAAGGATGAGGACTGAGTTGTAAGTGGTAAAAGGGATGGGGGCAGTATCAGAAAAGACATCAGGGATGGCAGGGTGTGATATCAGCCAGATCAGGAATGGGGTGGCATTAATAGGAGTATTTGGGGTGGGTGTATCAATAGGGCTATCAGGGATGGGGGCAGCATTAGAAGGGGGATCAGAGTGTTAAGAGGAGGGGCTTTGGGAATGGTGGCTGTATGCGGATGGGGAGGGATCAGGAGGGAAACTGGGAGATGAAAGCTGCATTGGAGGGATGGGAGTAAGAATGTTAAATATCGGTTAATTTATCAGTCAAGTAGTCAATGGAATTTTCACGAACTACTCATAGGCACTTCTGCATTCCTCCTTTGAAATGTACAAGAGCCCCAGCATGCAATGTGCCAGCTTTGAAATGTACAAGAATCCTGGGGACAACGACTCTTGGGCATTTCAAAGTGGAAGCAGAGCAGCATGGAGCCTGGAGTCAGCTGGGGACTCTGCCCCAGCTCCATGTTGCACTGCAGATTTGAAATGCCATGTAGAGGCCGGAGTCAGCTGATCCTGGGCTCCCTACAGCATTTCAGCAGGAACCAGGATCAGCTGGGGACTTCCCAGCTGATCCAGGCTCCAGGTTGCTGCTGCTTTGAAACTCCTGCCTCTGCCTCTGCTAGAGGCAACAACTGGGGAGACAGACTAGTTGACTGACTATCCCATCAGCATTTGCTGACGGGATAGTCGACTAGAGGCGTTAACACCCTTAGATGGGGGTGATGTGCTCCTGGGAGGGGGACTGCGGACGAGCGGCTGCGGCAGGAGGGTGCCGGGGCGGGCGGGTAAGGGGTCTGTGCGGGGGCGGGCTGCAAGGGGACGAGAGGCGGGCGCTGAGGCGGGCGCGGCGCGCAGGGGGCGGGGGAGTCACAGAGCAGCCGCTGCCACGTCAGGGCCGTTTCCGGCCGCAGCCGGAGCCGAGTCAGCAGCCGACGCGCAGGCCCCGCCCCGCCGGCCGCACAGCCGGGAGCGGCCCCGGGAGCCGGCGCCCGCCATGGAGACGCGCTACAACCTGAAGAGCCCGGGTGAGCGAGCGAGCGAGGGGCCGGGGCCGGGGCCTGTGGCGGGCGCTGTGGCTGGGCGGGGCAGCGGCCTCCCTCCAGGCCCGGGTGCAGGCCGCAGCGGCCCGGAAGCCACCCGCCGGGACCGGGCCTGCGGGCGCCTCGGCCACAGGGCGATGAGGCCGGTTCGCCGCCCGGCCCGCGGGGGGAGCCCGTCTCCGAGCGCGGGGGCATGGCCGAACCGCCCTCCTCGCCAGTGGCAGAGCCTGTGCGCCTGCCCCCACCCCCACACCTGGGCCCCCTCTCCCCGGCCCGCCTCTTCCCCTGCCGGGCTCACCGCTTGGCTGGGGGCTTTGCCCCCACTCGCCCCGTAGCAGGGGCTCTGTTCTTCTCCCTGCTCGGCAGGGCCCCGTTCTCCTGCCTGGTCCCTTCAGGCCAGGGCCCTGAGCCTCCCACCATGCCAGGGGCGCTGTTTCCCCAACTTTTCCTCGCCAGTATCTCCCATTCTTTATGCCAGTGGCTCTCAGCCTTTCCAGACTGCTGTACCCCTTGTGGGCATCTAATTTGACTTGCATGCCCCCCAGGTTTCATCTCATTTAAAAACTGCTTGCTTACCAAATCGGGCATGAAATACAAACGTGTCACAGCACACTATTCCAGGGGAATTACATACCTTTTCATTTGTATTGTATAACTATAAAATCAAATGGATTATGAATGTATGCACATTTCAGCATAAAATATAAGTGGTCAAGGGTTGCACTTTATTTTGGAGGGGAAGCAGGGTCTGGGATAGAGGTTGGGTGCAGAAGAGAGTGGAGAGTAAGGATGTTAAAGAACGATTAATTTACTAGTCGAGTAGTCGATAGGCACTTCCAATTTTGAAATGCACAAGAGCCCCTATTGGGGCTCTTGTACATTTCAAAGGAGGAATGCGGAACTCTGCATGCAGCCTGGGGCCAGCGGGAAGTCCCGCTGACTCCAGGCTCCACGCTGGCACTTCCACTTTGGGGCTCTTGGTGCATTTCAAAGCGGAAGCACCCTCATGGAGCCTGGGATCAGCTAGGGGACTCCCCAGCTGATTCCAGGTTCCATGGAAATGCTGCAGGGAGCCTGGGGTCAGCTAGAGAATCTCTGGCTGACCCCAGGCTCCACGCAGTGCTGCTGCTTTGAAACGCCTTGGTGGCATTTCAAAGGGGCAGCGCTGTATAGCTGATCCTGGTTTCTGGGCAGCGCTGCCCCCTTTGAAACACCGCATTTCAAAGCGGCAGCACCGCACTGAGCCCAGGGTCAGATCCGTGCGGCGCTGCCCCCTTTGAAATGCTGCCACAGTGTTCAAATCATGGAGCCTGGGTTATGGGCTCCGTGCGGTGCTGCCGCTTTGAAGTAACCCCTGTTCCCGCCCTCCCCCCCCCTTTGCTGCCTCTATCTGATAGTCGACTGGACTATCTAGTCGACTGGACTATCAGATAAGTATTTGCTTATCAGAGAGTTGACTTTCCTTAACGTCCTTAGCTCAGAGTAGGGGATTGGGGTGTAGGAGTGTTTGTCGGGTCTGGGAGGAATTTGGGTGAAGGAGAGAGTTGTGACTTGGGGCAGAAGATTGGGGTGCAGCAGAGGATTCTGGCCTGTGGGAAGAGTGTAGGTGGGGTTTCAGGGTCTTGGAGGCAATTGTGACCTGGGGCAGAAAGGGTGCCAATGGTTTGGGTCATGATCCGGGGCAGGGAGTTTGAGTACAGGAGAGGGTGGGCTACCATGTGTAGGTTCTGGCTGGGAGGCACTTACCTGGACTGTGTTCAGTCAGCTACCCAGCAGGACTCTCAGATATCCCCCTGCCTGCTGCAGCTCAAAGCAGCTCACTGCTGGAGCCATGTGCCTCTCCATACTACATACCTTGCGGGGAGCCTTTGTGTGCTGCCTCTGCCGCCAGCACAATCCTTGCAGCTCTCATTGGCCAGTTACCGACCAATGAGAGTGTGGAGGATTGTTCTGCCGGCGGGAGCAGCGTGCGAGGTCTTCACCCACATTCAAGCAGTCTGGGGCTGCAGTAGGCAGGGAGCCTGCCTGAGGGTCCCATTGGGCTGTGGGCCAGATCCAAAGGCTTGTCAAGCCAGACCTGGCCTCTGGGCTGTATCTTGACCACCCCAATGTACTCCCTGGAAGACCCTTGAGTACCTCTGGTTAAAAATCACTGGTTTACACCACCATCTCTTTCTTACTCTCTTAAAATAAAAAAAGATAAGAGTACTTTTCTTCCCTCCAGATTGGATAGTACTATCTCACCCCAACCCGAGGGGGAGGGCATGAGGAATTACATGCACCCAAACTCTGTAGATGGAAGGAGTTGGCCAGCAGCTGGCAGGGGGGATACCCCCACCAAAGTCACCAACAGTGGTAGGAGGAAGTAGAACAAGATGGCCTCAGTTGTTTTGCCCTCCTGGTGCGCTGTTTGGGTGTGAGTGAGTATGTGAGAGGGAGACCTCTGCTACTGGCCTCAGACCCTCTAGACCTTGGGACTGTCTCTGTTCAGGAAGAGGCTGATGCAGGGACAGGAAGAGTGGGGGATCATGTGGCTGGAGACCCCACCCTTGAGGGCCCCCTCACAGGTCACCTCTGCCCCAACCAGGAAGCAGGATGGGAGTAAAGGACAGAGGGAGGAAGATATGGATGTAAAAATAACAACACCTCCCTTCACTAACTGTGTAACCAATTGAAATTCAGTGGGTTACACAGTTAAATGCTCTGCAGGCTCCCGGAGGCTGCTGGCCCTGCGAGCTGGGAGTTAATCAGTAATGTTAACTGATAAGCTAAATTCTGTCTTTCAGGAGGGAGGGCAATTAATTTTCTTTGGGATGTCAATGTGTTAAACTCTATTGGGTGGATGAGCAGGACTATTGTAATTCTGTAATGTGTTAGTGGATGGCATAAACAGATTCTGATGACTGCTGTCCATCTTGATTGTCCCCAAAATCAATAGGGTACTTTCTGGCCATTGATGCCTGGAATGTTCCTTGAAATTTTGGAAATGATCAGATACAGCATTCAAAAGTTACGTTGCAGATAAAATTATGGCAAATGTTTTAAAAGTAGACCATAGTTATTCTGTGGCACTCATTCTATGTGCACATAAATGCAAGAGAGGAATTGTTTCAATAGCAATGCCTGTTGGGCCACACCTGCACCATATGTGTCCTTATGCCCATCCACCCGGTGGTGTAAAGGGCAACATGGTCACAGCTGTCCCTCAATTCCCTTCTGGTGCCCATGGCAGTGAGTTGTAATGAGTGGTGTCTGTGTGCTGCCAGTCTGTTCTACAAAATGTCACAGTTCATATTCTAATGGGCAAGGCATCTGCATTATACTGTTTAAAGGAGCAAGGAGATACCTGCTCGTTACTTCCATGTCAGGTGGCAATCATGTTACGGACATGATGTAATCAAAAATGGGGTACCCTCAAGTCACTCTTTCTGTTTGGGAGTCAGAAATAACCTAGCAGACAAACCATCACCAGTGATATGTGAAATTCCATTATTGAGTTGGTAGCAAAGGCAGGGGACACATGCCCAGGATCATTGCAAGAGGCCTTTCTCATACTATGGCATCAAGAACCCATGTACGTTATTTGTTCTTTGATTCTAAAAGGCACATGCAAAGTTAGACAGGATGTAGCTACACTGATTCTACAGGTTGAACCTCTCTAGTTTGGCATCCTTGAGACCTGAGCGTTGCTGAATCAGAGAATTTGCTGGACCATGGGGGATCAATATTGTCTAGCAGCATTACCAACATTTTCACTGCTTACTAGGCTCTTAGAAAAACTCAAAACAACAAATTATCTTGCAGCACCTTAGAGACTAACAAAAATGTAGATGGTATCATGAGTTTGAAGACATTTAAGGGTAAATTAGAGCTAACTAACAGCACAGAGTACTGAGAACCAGGACTGGTGGCTGTAAACATACTTTATGGGATCATGGGAATGTTGGCCACACCCATAAGTGGACATCCAGCTAACTAAAATCATGCTGGACCATGGATGTTGCCGGATCAGAGAATGCCTGACTAAAGTGGTTCAACCTGTATTTGCATTAAATTGGCAAAGACCATTTTGGCCGACTGTTCTCAGAATATCTCAGAGGGGTACTTCTAAAAACTTAAAACAACGAATAGTCTAGTAGCACCTTAAAGGCTAACTAAACATGTAGATGGTGGGCAAAACCCATTTCTTCAGATGACTGGAGTATTAAAAGTCCAGATCCAAGAATAAATAAGGGAGGGGAGGAGAAGGAGGGAAAACAAAAAAGGAAAAAAAAGAGTGAATAGATTGTTCAAGTTACAAGAGGCTGATAAGAACAATTAGCACCTCCATTGTTTGGTTGGTTGGTTGGTTAATTCATTAGGATGTGGAAGGTAATGTGTGCCCAGCCAATATTTCTGTTCATTCCAATCTGATAACCAGGGCTCGACAAACAATACAATCTACTCGCCTGTGGCGAGTAGATTGTAACCCGGAAGAGCCGGGTTCGGGCGATCGCCGGACAGCGCGGCTGGCGAGCAGGGCTCGCCGCGGTTCGGCGAGCCCTGCTGATAACTTCATTTACAAGTTTAATTCTTAAGTCCCAACCCTTCCCTGTGTATTTGGCTTGTGGAATTGATCTGAAACAACACAATGAATTGGAGATCCACTAATGAGCGAGCAGGCATGTTAAAGTGTTCTCCAACAGGTTTATGTGTGTTGCCTTTTTGGATATCTGATTTGTGTCCTTTAATTCTTTCCCATAGAGACTGTCCACTTTGGCCAATATACATGGCAGTTGGGCGTTGCTGGCATTTGATGACATACATCACAGTAGTGAATGTGCAGTTAAATGAGCCCCTGATGATGTTGGGTCCAGTGATGAAATAGCTTGTGTAGATGTGTGGGCAGAGTTGGCACCGGGGCTGATTGCAGGGTCGGTTTCCTGGATGATTGTGATGGAGGTGTGTTGCGTGGTTACTGGAAAGAATTTGTTGAGGTTGTTGTTAGGTGAGGATTGGCCATTCCCCCAAGACCTGTGAGAGTGAGGGGTCATTTTCCAGGATAGGTTGTAGATTGTTGACAACGCATTGGAGTGATTTAAATTGTGGGCTATAGGTGATGACAAGTGGAGTTCTGTTTTCTCTTTTTAGCCTGTCTTGAAGTAATTCATGTCTGGGTACTCTTTTGGCTCTGTAGATCTATTTTTTCACTTCTCTGGGTGGGTATTTCAGTTTTAAGAATGCTCTATATAGATCCTGTAGGTGTTTGTCTCTGTCTGTGGGATTGGAGCAAATCTGGTTGTATCTTAGGGCTTGGCTGTATACAACAGATTGAGAAATGTGTCTGGGATGGAAGCTAGAGGCATGAAGGTAAGTGTAGCGGTTGGTAGGTTTCTGGTATAGGGTGGTGGAAATTTGTCTATCTTTTAATTGTACTATGTGTCAAGGAAGTGGATCTCTTGTGTGGTGGATTGATCCAGGCTGAGGTGGTTGGTGGGGTGGAAGTTGTTGAAATCCCTGTGGAATTCTTCCAGGGTCTCTTTCCCATGGGTCCCTATGATGAAAATGTCATCAATGTTGCGTAAGCAGAATAAGGCTGCTAGGGGGTGAGAGCTGAGGAAACCTTGTTTAAGGTCAGCCATAAAGATGTTGGCATTTTGGGGGGCCATGCAGGTACCCATGGCTGTGCCGCTGACTTGAAGATACAAATTGTCTCCGAATCAGAAGTAGTTGTGGGTGAGGACGAAGTCGCAGAGCTCTGTAACCAGGTGTGCAGTGCTGTCATCGGGGATGTGTTAGTCTGTAACTTTAAAAACAACGAGTAGGCCTGTGACACCTTAGAGGCTAACAAAAGTCTTAGTAGTATCATAGTATCATGATACTATGTATAATAGTATAATAATATCATGAGTTTTCATGGGCAAAACCCACTTACCAGATGATGAACTGCAATAAAAATAACACATTCAGAACGTCTGTCTAGACATAGTATCACTGAACTATGTGACCTTTGGTTCTCCTAAGCCTGAGGTCACTACATTCAACAAGCTGGATGTTGGCCAGTTGAGCGCTATTGGAAAAAAAAGTGCTTCCTTTTAGTACAAGAAATTCTACTACAAAATAGAAAATTTTCCATCAGAAAGACTTCTCTAAATGAAAAAGATTTTCTTTTTGTGTAGCTCAATTAGGGATGTGAAAGTGTAACTGCATACAAGATTAAACAATGAGCTTAGGTTCTATTAGTTAACCTTCACTGTTATTCGATGGTTGCTCACACGCCCCAGCTCCCCAAGAGCCTACTGCCCCCTTCCCCACTCTTTGCCCCAGGCATAATTTTTAGAAGCAATTGCTTTAGACAAGAATTGAGAAAATGAAACCATTTATAGCAGTTCCTTCTTGTATGGTTTTGCATAAGGATAACTCTTACGCCCCATCCTAAGTTCTTGTCAAAGGTAGTCACTGATTTTCATTTGAACCAAATAAATTTACTACTTCTGTTTCATAAATCGTATATCTGTTAGTGGGAGACTAGATTACACTAGACTGCTCTCCCATCAACATAAGTACTCTACCTCAACCAGAGGCAGAAACTATGTCGGTAGGAGAGCATTGCCTGCCAACATAATCTGATATAAACAGCACTTTAAGTCAGTATAATTTATGTAGCTCAAGGGGGTGTTTTCTCACACCTCTGAGGGACATAAAGTTGCATTGGCTTAAGTGGTAATGTAGACAAGCATTTACACAGCAATTGCCTAAGAAATGTTTACATAGAATGATAGATATGTCTTGTTCAACTGTAGTTTATATATTGAAAGCAATTGTGAAATTCTAGTAAATGTTATCGTGACAGGCTGCTGACTAAGCCAGAGCTCTGTCTCTACAGCCTGGCTGAAAAGGGCAATTGAAGCCAGCTGAGCAAGCCCATGCCCATGGGACTAATGGGAAACATCTGTGGGCCTTGTTAGCCAAAGGGCTAGAAAAGGTAGCCAGAGAGGCAGTGGAAGGGGAGGAGCCAGAGAGTGGCTGAGTGTGCTCCCGAGCCAGCTGGAGACAAACAAAACTCTGTAAATGGATGGTGGTGGGAAATTGGCAGGGACAATAAAAAGCACGGGTGATTGAACAAGAAAGGGTCTCTGGTTGATTTGTGGCTGAAGGAGTCCCTGGGTGAGGACTTGACCACAGTTATGTTTACATTTATTATGTAACAGCTGAATAAATAAATCACATACAATTTATTCATAATGTTCAGATACATTATTTGGTAAACTGTGAAACAATTAAACATAATGTTTTTCAGAACTCTATGCTCTTAGGACACAGGATTTAATGAGTCATATCTGAGTAATTTATCACATGCATCTTGGATAAGGAGGAAGTCACTTGAAAGACACATGTTGTGGTGTACCATATAAGCTGCTTTGTTAGATGAAGTGACTCCTTCAAGAGCATGCAAACAGAATTGCTTGTATATTTTAAACATTTTTTGTCTTTAAGGGAGCTTTTTATATTAATATTCCCAATTTATTTTTTCAGCTGTCAAACGTTTAATGAAGGAAGCAGCCGAATTGAAGGATCCTACTGATCATTACCATGCACAACCCTTGGAGGTTGGTTTTTGTGTGTATTCACTGGAGCTGTTAGTCTGTTTCTGCTGTATAATACCTAATTCTTCATGATTGCTTTGTCCATAGGCAATATGTAATTTTGGTTTTGGAGATGGGAAGCTTTCAGATTAACAGAAGCCTTTTCTGCCTCTTGCATACCCTTAACTGTTCAAAAATTGGAGGATTTTTGGAATGTAATCTCGAACATATATTGGAGTTATACCTAGTGCAGACCAATTTAGAAAGCCTTTATTTACCCAAGGATTTTGAATATCACATTCAGTTATTGGAGAGACAAGATGGGTGAAGTAATATCTTTTATTGGACTAACTTCTCTCATCTCTCACATACAGAAGCTAATCCAATAAAAGATAACTTCTGTTGGGGGGAGAGATGAGCCTTCTCATATCTCTCATATGCTGTGATAAACATTGCTACAACACTGCATACAATCAGGATTTAAAAGAAAAATTGCATACATTTGAATGAATCAGCAAGGTAGCAGATGAAACTATACATACAGAAGACAGACATGTACTCCGTATTCTTGCTATCTTGGGCTCAATGACGACAAAGCTACTTCAGCTCCAGCTGAACAAAACAAGGTGGAAGTATTTTTGTTGAGCCGTATTGACCTATTCAGCAGATTCCAAGAGAGCCATCCCCCCCCGAAAGACCACAAACCAGATGAGGATCGCAGGTGCTGAGCCAGCTTTATTGTTAAGTGAAATACAGTAATAGTTGTCAGTAGACTCTACCGAATCACTATGCACATGTACTTGTAACAATGGCTTCAGCTCAACCAATGGGAAACTCACTGCCCCCTGCTGGACAAAAACTCATTTTAGAACCTTTCCTGAACCTGGGTCGGTATCTGTGGGGAGTGGGTACCAAGGTCTTTTTTAATGAGCTGGTGGTGCCATGTGCTTTCAACTTATGACCAGTATCAATTACTGTTGTACACCTGGGCTTATTACCAATTTGTGTTAGCCATGTTTTGTGCATTGGTAGCTAGGCCTCAAACCAGGCCTGTGCTACATGGGCTTTTGTTTTAGACCTTCATCTTGCTACAGTGAGGTTTTGGAAATAGTTAAAACAGTGAGCCAGGCAATAAGTTAAACGGTTGAGAAATTCGTAATACAAGTTGATTGCATGACTGCATTTGTGACGGATAATGCCACCTATACAGTGAAACCTTGGGACTGAGGTTTGAGACTTTTATTTTTAAATGGAGTACATCTGATGTGCATGGTGTATTTATTTAACTTTGTTGGTGATTTGTGGAGGAAAATACTTCAAAAGGAAATTAATTTATTGTGGCTTGTGGCTATAAAACAGTTTTTCATTGCCTGCCCTTTAAGGAAAGCACAGTTTTGTAAGTTTATAATTGAAAAAGGAAAGTCCTTGCATCCCACCAACCCCTAGAATAATCAGATGAAATATTTGGTTCATAGCACCTGTTTATCATCTTGAACATGCTGAGGATTACATTTCCTTTTTTTACTAAGAGGAATGATCGTAATAGTAGTTAATCTATTGCAGAGGTTAAGCTCATCTGAAGAAGTGGGTTTTGCCCACGATAGCTCATGATTCTCATTTTTCTCTGTGTGTGTGTGTGTGTGTGTGTGTGTGTGTGTGTGTGTGTGTGTATGTATATATATATATAATTTAGTTAGTTAGTTAGTTTCTAAGGTGCCACAGGACTACTCATTGGTTTTTAAATTTACAGACTAACATGGCTACTTCTGAGACTTTCCCATTATGTATATTTGAAAAAAAGTATTGTACAGAAAGAATAAAATTCCAAAATAGCTTGCTCTGCAATGAAAAATATATCACTGTCTACATGAACATTCAGTTTGTTGCACAATGTGGTGTGACTCTCCTGCTCTAGCCTACTGCATATAAACTGTCAATATGTATCCTGCTGACTATGCACACTAACAGGTTGATCTACTTCCATTTCAAAGAGGTGTAGATTAAAGGACATTAACGAATTGGAGTCCTCCTACTTCAGCTTGCTGTTAACTCAGTGTTCATGTAGATACGTTACATTGTTGTGTTAATAAATGCATATTTGTTCACATTGAGTTGTAATTATATAGGTTTTTTTGGTTGCCCTGACTATAATGTGAACTGTGACTATGTTGTGTGTGATGCATAACATCACTTGGATAAAATCGTATCCATATGCATAAGGTGTTGGGTACAAGACTCTCTTGATGTTGGTGTGATAACAAGAGGCATATTTGTGCCATTTTCTTTGTATGCAAATTCCCTGCCCATTGTAAGTCTGATGTTTGTGATGTTCAGACTAGTCAGTCAGAAATGGACTTAAAGAATCAGGTAGAAATTGAAGTTACAACTGAGTAACTAAGTAATGACACTTCAAAGGAAATACGTATTGCCCTTTAATGATAGCCTCTGCAATGTTAGTACCCTGTAGTGATATTAGTTATCCTCCTTTAGCTTTCTTCTGATTTTTAATTTTTAATTAAAAATTAAGAGCTATAGTCCATGCTTGTTTTAAAAAAAGTAATGATTATCTGTTCTTATCCTGCTCTCTCTGACATACATGCTCTTGGTTTTTTCGGTTTTTAGGATAATCTTTTTGAATGGCATTTTACTGTTAGAGGCCCTCCAGATTCGGATTTTGATGGAGGAGTTTATCATGGACGAATAGTACTACCACCAGAGTATCCCATGAAACCCCCAAGCATCATTCTGTTAACAGTAAGAGTATTTGTCTGTCATGCTTTTTATGTAGTCATTTCAGTTAGAGGAACCTTAAAAGTCTTTAACAATTCATTACAGGAAACCCCCGACTTCTGACCGCCCAAGTTACGATTCCCCGCACTTACGACCATTTTTGTAAGTGCAGAAGGGGCCGTAAACCCCCGACTTACGTCCTCAGCCTGCATTTACGACGGCGCACAGCAACTATCGCAAATGAGGGTTTGAGTTATGCCCCTGACTTGTGAGGCTTCCCTGGGAACCAATCATGTTGCAAGTCAGGAGCTGCCTGTATTGGCAATATGAGAGACAGGTCACTTAGAGAAAAGCGCAGCATTGTGACTTTTTGTTTTGTTCACTTGTATACCTGCAAATTAGACTAAATGAAATTTGAAGACTATTTTTGTAAGATTATATACATTATGGAAAAGCCATCCTAGGGTGAACTGAACTTAGTGCTTAGACCACTGAAAGAGGAGGGAAAAATAGTTCCTCTACTGTTGCGGTAGGGGCCTAATACCATTTGATTCACTTCGGAATAGTAATGTACGCAGGAAGAATTACCTGTGTTACTCACTGAGATGTTATCTGTAGTAACAGTAATGAAATTACATAATCTTTTGTTTATTAAAACACTTCAAGTTATTGTTTCAAGGCCGCAGAAACAATGAGAAATAGTGGGTGAGCAAACAGGGGCCTCATCTTGAGTGAGGTTTACTATCCATAATTTCATTTAACATCGAGAGCTGCATTTGCCCAGCACTATGCAGGATCTTGTTTCAAATTCAAGATATCAAGAGGATTTTATTTAGTAAATATTTAAATATTTGTGTATGTGTAAAATATCTATCTATCTATCTATGAGAGAGATCTAAAAAAGAATATTAAAGTTGCACAAACAAACACAGAAACCTTACAAAATACCGGAATTAAGGTTACATGTGCAACCTTAATTCAGAACCTTTGTGCATATTTTATTAAGATAAAAGTATGTAAAAAATAGTGTGAGACCATTCGATTAAAGACTGTACCATAATGAAGTTATATAAAGTTGAGCCATATTGACTCCTCTACTTGGGTTGTCATTGGGGATTTAAATGATTAGATCTACAATACAAATCTTTACCCCCGAGTTAATTGAGTAACTCCGTGTTTCTCAAACTGTGGGTCCTGACCTCCCGGGGGGGGGTCACAAGCAACTTAGAGGGGGGTCGCGGTATCACAAAGTTTGAGAACCCCTGGAGTAACTGGTAGTAGTACTAGACTGCTATCCTCTATGTGGACTTGCTACTAGAAGGGGATTACAAACACTTTTCTAGTAGGTTTCCACATCTGTTGACAGTGGATGAATGTTAGATGCTTGAGATTCCAGAGTTCAGTTTCAGGTCCTGAACGGGAGCTTGCTACATTGGTTATGGATTCTCTTCCTGTGCCCTGAGCTTGTTTTTATTCTCCTCTGCTCCTGTACACCCTGGGGTCCTGCCTCTTCATCCTCTAGTTCTGTTCATTCCCCTTCCCTGGGTCCTTCCCTCTTCATTGCTCCTCTCTGTCCTCTGGTTCTTGCAACCTCATCACTTACTCTGTATTCAGATTTGCTGCTTATCCTTTGCATTGACTGTGTGCCTTCCTGGGAGCATGAATAGTACAGGAAGGAGAGTTTCATTGCTCTCAGTCCTGTGCCCCCTACCACAGTCAGCCCCAGCAGCTGAGAGAAGTAACAGCAGGTAAGATTCTGATAAGTCTCTAGAGCCCCGTGCAGATGGAATCATCGGAACATGTAGCTGCCACACTCTGTCAAGCCTCTAATGAGCATGTGCAAACTGAGATTTTTCAAAGGGCCATAAACTGGTCAAATTTGGATAATTTTCACAAGGATGGCAACAAGCACTTTCCTGGTACCCAGAGGAACTCCTGTCAAATGTTAAGTTCCTGCACAGCATAGAAGTGCTAGTTTCTGAACTAAACATATAAAAAAAATTAACATGGGCAAAACAATGTATTTTTCCCTAATCTAATTCTTGGAAACTGCTGAACTGTTTTAACGGAAATGTTTCTTTTCCCCCTCCCCAGTGAACCTCATGTGGACAATTGGCAAATGTTTGGTTAAGTCATAAGCAACTGAAGACACTTTCAGTCATAAGAATCTATCATATAGGTATATATAGGCAAAACGTGCATTAATATAGGCAAATGATGGCATTCTAGAAGCCGTAACTTTTATATGATTCAAGAATGTAATTACGAACACCCATTATTCATCAATTCCAGTAAATTTTCCATAGTATTTTTGTTCTTAAAGCAGTCAAGTTATTCTTATTTGTCATATTAAATCTTGCAGATTTTAAAAGTGGTATCCAGAGCTCACTTTTGGAGGACTTTTGCCTTCTTATGATTGTTTTCAGTGCTTTGTGCAAACGGAAGCAAGAGTGGCTTCAGCAACTCTAATCTAGCTTTATATTGTTGTCATTTGTTCCATTGTTACGTATTTTTGGACAGATTTACTTGAAACGATTCTTACAGCTTAGATTTCTTGGTAGACGCTGGCTAGTGTAACAAATAATATTTGGATTGAAGAATGTCTTTTGTTTTTCTTTTCGATTCCCTTCCCTGAAGGCCAATGGCAGGTTTGAAGTAGGGAAGAAAATTTGTTTAAGCATCTCAGGACATCACCCTGAAACATGGCAGCCTTCATGGAGTAGTGAGTATTATTTAATATTCATTGTAACTCTTCAGCAAAACATTGATGGATATCAACAAAACTAGTTTTCAAAATTATATTCTCCATGAAATTATTCAATATTTTACCTGATTTATACTATGCTAATCAGCATATCGCTTAAACACATTGCTTGATATATGGGCTAATCTCTGATGACATGCAGAAGAATTTTTTCTACTTGCTCCCCTGACCTCAGGGAGACACTGGAAATAACAGGGTTTCAGCTTCTGTCCCTTATTGATAAATAAGTAGAGTGGAGGGAAGAGGCATGTGATTTTAATGTTATTTGTCCTGGATACTTTGATAACTAAACTTTTAAATTAATGCATTTCTGTTAAGCTCACTTGAAGCTTTTTTGTAAACAAATCTATTTTGATTGACAGTGGAATTACTATCTTCTTATGATGTCTGTTGACTACAGGGCTAAAAAAAAATACAAGACAATACTATATCTGCAGGAAGCCAACTAATTGTGTATTTCTCCAGGGTAAGGTAAAGGCAAAGTAGGAGCATGGGCTGGTGCTGTGAGCACTTCCTCTCCCCTATCAGTCACATTTAATTATTCATGTCACTTTTTATTCAGGTTAACCAAGCTTTAGTGTCTGAAAACTCCAAAGCTATACCCAAACTCCATTTTGGGACCCACACTGATTCCATGTTAATCTCTGTTTTTAATCAAAATAGGAGAAACAAATGCTGAGTGTGTGGAGTTCACCTAGATGTAAATTAATCACTAAGATCTAATTCATCATAAATAACATGGGGTATTCACAGTTTTCCACCACAGTTATCTGGAACTAACCTTTGGGGCCTGTATAGCCCATAATATGATCATCACTGATGCTAGGCTGGACTATGATCATCACTGATGCTAGGCTGCCTTCAATTCTGCAGATGGAATGGCTCCTCTGCTGAGCTGGTAGGAGAGTTTCCTGCACAAGCAAGGATATTGCACAGGTGCGGGCAGACAAGGCAAAGCAGACAGAAGTAGGAAGTCTGTTTCTCCTCAACTAGAGCAGCAACAGCATAGTGGAAGGTGGAATATACTTCCTCAGCATTGTGGAAGTAACACACTTCCTCAGTCTTGTCAGAAGACTATAAAACAGAAAGCACCGTAGAAGAAAAAATCTCATAGGGAGAGAGGGTAAAGGGGGCTCATCTCAAGGGAGAAAAAGATGGGGTACCCAAGAAGGAGAAAGGCAAGTTGGTATGTTTAAGACTAGTGAAGGATGTGAATTGGTGTGAGGGAGGTAAAGGGAGGACTTGGAAGAGACAATGGAATACAGGTGAGATGGAGAGCAATATGGTGAGTTATTAATATTTATTTGCCCCTGACAAACAAGTGGAATTTTTTAAGACTACTTATATAAATGATTGTTGTTTTAAATTTATAGTTACAAAAACACTTTGGCTACGTCTAGACTGGCGCACTTTTGCGCCAGAGCTATGCAAATGAGGCTCAGCGGTGGAATATTGCCGAGCCTCATTTGCATAGCTATGAACCGCCATTTTGGAAGAGGCTCTTGCAAGAGGGCTGTCTACACTGCCCTTCTTGTGCAAGAAAAACCCTTTGCGCAAAGCCGTTATGCCTATTATTTTCAGGCATAACGGCTTTGCGCAAAAGTTTTTCTTGCACAAGAAGGGGCAGTGTAGACAGCCCGCCTGCAAAGAGCCTCTTCCGCGAAAAATGGCGATTCATTAGCTATGCAAATGAGGCTCGGCGATATTCCAACGCTGAGCCTCATTTGCATAGCTCTGGTGCAAAAGAGCGCCAGTATAGACGTAGCCTTTGAATCCTGTTTTACTTCCTGAGGTGGTCGCTTTGTTTTCCTTCTGAATCAGCTTGAATAATGAGCCTAGTAGATTGTGGTCATCTGAGTAACATGGTTTGTACTTTTGACATGGCACTCTGTACTAAATGAGCTCTCTAAGAAGAGGGGAGAGTTCCACATCATGAGTTTAAAATGACTGACTGGATTTTGCTTTTTGTAAGTCTCTCTCCACTATACCTCTTATACCTTTCCCTAAAGTGGTACGAGGAGGAATTGTGCAACAGGATACATTGCATAAGGCCATATCTTTTTGTGTTTTTCCTCTCATCTGTCACTGTTTGGTACTATCATATTGTTAATCATTTGTCCCTTCCCTGAATATAAGTTGCACACTTAAATTTACTCCTTTCAGTATATTTATGATCAGAGTATTGTGGAAAACCATGGCTCATAGAATTTTACATGAATGTTCTACTGAAGCAGAATTACAGCTGTAACGTTTTGAAGCTGCAGAATCTCCAGAGTTCTATTAGCAGACCATTTTTCAGTCTGCTTAATAGCTTTTAACCTTTTTTTTTTTTAAAGCAATTATTGAGGCTTTTGTTGGCAATATATGTGCTGCCATGGTATTTATTATCTGTGGGCTTATATGTTAATTTTCTGAGGTATTATCCAACTAGGTAATACTTCTGTGATTACCTATAAATTACTGTTACAATACCTTAAGTTTTCTTGTAAGCGTTATTTTATTATGTATATATAAACAATTATAATAAATCAAAAGAAGAAATATTTACAGAACTCATATATGTTATGTTCATTGCAGACACACAGAAAAATTAGTCTTTGTCCTAAGGCCTAAATTCAGTAAATGACTGTCTGTGGGCCTTGCAAACTTTAATCTCCTTATTATGGTCCTTTTTCTACCTTATATCCTCCCTCCTTGTTTTCAACTCTACTGTGCATTTTGATTCATTTTCAGTCTTTATCTTCTCCCTTTCATCAGCCATCGCTTCATCTCCCATCTTCCTTTACATAATCCTTTCTTCTGTGACTCCTTGCTATTAAAAGAAAAGGAATTTTTCTTATATTCACCTAATATTTTGTACAGTAAGGACGTTTTTGTTGATTTGTTGTGTGATTACAAGAAATTTTCTTCAGACAAAATGGAATCTTACAGGCTAAGCTCATTTTTCGTTTTCCAAAGGTCTAGAGTCAGTTCAATAGCACTTCTGTGAAAAACTTAGTTTGAATTTTTTTTTCTTTCCCAATTTCAGTAAGAACAGCTTTACTAGCCATTATTGGTTTTATGCCAACCAAAGGAGAGGGAGCCATAGGATCCCTAGACTACACACCTGAGGAAAGACGAGCACTTGCCAAGAAGTAAGTCTTATTTTTTTTTAACATCTCCAAAATCTGTAATATAAAAATCTTATCTATAGGAAAAAGAAATTCATTTCATGGATATCCCTAAAGAAAGTGGACCTTGGTCTTTCAGTATTTGGCTTCCTCATTGTTGCAGTGTTACTCTTAAATAAGACTTTAATTAATGTTACATTTTCAGATGTGACAGCACTCTGGGCAGTGTGGTTGAATGAATAATATGAAATGTCCTAAATTACACCATCTCTGCCTGCCCATTCTAAAGAATTGATTCAGTAGAGTCGTTTTTAAGTAAGGACTTAGCATACTAAAAGTGAACAAAAGGTTAGTGCTTAGAGATTTTTTACCTTCACACTTCTAGGATGCACAGGGATCACATCAGATTCCATTTTCTAGTAGTTTTGAAAGTCCATGTTAGGGGCAAGAAAGGAATTGGGCCAGCATCGCAGTACCTTGACACAAAGACAGTATGGGGAGCTCCGGGAATACCCTCTCCAAGCCCCTCATGGTGGCTGGGAATTCCAGGACTGGTGGCTTGGAGCACTGGGTGCTTTCACTCCACACAGAGCCAAGAGCTCACTTAACAGTTCCATCCCCTTCACCCTGGGGCTGAAGTGGAAAATGCCACAAAGGTCTCTGGAAGTCAGAGAATCTGTGTCTTCTGTGACATAACATTGCCATTAATAATAATAATAATAATAATAATAATATAATAAATAATATATAATCAGTTGTTTCAGTTACTTATCATTTGAAGTTTAATCCCCTGTTTTTATAGTTCAGAAGCTATCTTGTCTCCTCACTAGGTTGTTGGCTTTGTTTGCCTTTTATGTAAATATGCCTTCATTATTTCTGCCCGTTGACGAGGCTTGTTAGACAATTCCTTTGTCTGGGGCAAATTGGACTTGTATATTGCTTGCTAATTAAGAACATAATTCCAGGGAATATCCATAACTTTGTGCACATCCCAAATATATATCATGCAAGAATATTAATGATCAGTGAAAAAATTTAACAAACCACTAACAGTCTTGCAGCACCTTAAAGACTAACAAAACATGTAGATGGTATCATGAGCTTTCGTGGGCACAATCCACTTCAACCCTTTCGGCAGCAACTTGCTTGGACGCAGCTTCAACCTGCCTGGCTGTGGCAGCAACCCACCTGGCCGTGACTTCAACATGCCGTGGCAGCAGCTCTCCCATCCACCACGTGTTCTAGGCTTGAAACGCTGGTGGCAGCTGCTCCACAATGTGGTCTCAGTTCCAGTCACAACCAGCCCCCAACATGGCCCCGACTGCCGGAGTGGCCGCCCGAGCAGCCAACATGGCCCAGGGTCATCTCTGTCCCCATCCCTGTCCCTGCCAATGGGAGCAGCCACAACACTCACTTTCCAGGAGCAGGAGGAAGTGAGTGCTGCTGTGGAGATGGGCAGGCTTAGATTAGTCTTTTTTGTGCATTGCCGCATAGGCATGCACGTGAAGGGAACACTGGCGCAGTCTCCTAGCTGCATGGAGGAGAAGGAGTGGAGGTGAGCTCCCACCTTGCATGCCAATGAAAATCAGTGACATGCGTGCTGTAGGTTGCCAACCCCTGATCTACACATAAAACACATTACTTCATCTGATTTAAAAAAGCCACTACATTCTCCATTAAGATCCAGTTCCGCAGGTATGTCTGCAATAAATTAGCTAATGATGGCCAAGTAGCTAGTTAGTAGGAGATAGTATATTTGCAGTGTTTATATTCTTCTCTCCGTGTGTTGCTTTTCTCCTGGACTGAAGCCTTTACAGGCATTTACTGTGTCTAGCATATTATGGATGCCGCTAAAATACAAATACTAAATTACCTCTGTGTTATAAGTTCTGGGAAATAGTCAATAGTGAATTTCATCAGGCCCTGTTAAATTGAATGAATATAATTTATCTGAGTCATCTTTAACCTGTTCTTATTCAGGCTTGAGGTTTTCCCCTTATTATAAATATCGTGTTAAGCATCTAGTCACAACCAACATTTTAAATGAAGTGATGTAAAATATACTTTAAATACCTCTGCTTTCTTGTTATTGTCTGTTAATAGATCTCTTTACCAGCTATGTACTAGTCTGCATTTACCTTAATTTTCTCTTGTTCTTAACATACATATAAAACCTTTTTTAATAAAATTTCTTCTTACTGACTTTTATGTTCTTTGCCAGATGCAACCCATTTTGTCTTAGCTTTTCTTTTCCTTTTTTAAAAGTCTGTGTATACATTCACTGTTCTCTTGTATTCATTCTCAACAGTTTGCCCATATTTCAACTTTTTGTAGGATTCCTTTCTGATTTTCAGGTCATTAAAGAGCTCCTTATGGAGCCATATTGTCCTCTTGCTGTTCTTTCTATTAGTTGGCAGTTGTACCTTTAGTATTGTCTGGTTGTGAAAGTGTCAGCTCTCCTGAATACCTTCTTTTTCCCTTGCATTTTTTCCTGTGGGAATCCTACCCAGTAAGTCCATTGTCCTTATTCTGCTCCTCTTGCTTTTTCCATTCCATAGAATTGTGAAGTCTCTTATTTAATTATCAATTCATCAAAGTTGCCTTCAGATTCACATCCAATTCCTCCAGGTTTGTCAAAATCCAGTCTACCATGGTGTTGCCCTTGTTTTTTCCTTTTTATCTTCACACAGGGGCTTTCAGCTGGTCTGTGTCTTTTCTCCTTCTGGACTCAGAACAATTGTATAAACTATTGATATACAGTGAAACACCTCCCTTTTTCCCCTGCCTGTCCTTCATGACCAATATACCCATCTATATCAATAGCTTAGTCATGAAATTTATCCAACCAAATTGGTGATGCCAATTAAATCATATTACTTGTGTAATAAGACTTCCAGTTCTTCATGTTTATTCCCCCTACTCCTGGCATTTGTGTACCGGCCTATAAGATATTGAAAAGATCACCCCACTGTTTTTCCTCCTTGTTGATTCTATGAACCTATTATAATTTTCCAGCCCCAACCCAATTTCTAGCCCTTTGTCAAGATCATTTTTTTAATATTTAACCTGTGGGGATTTGCCATTTGCTCTGTATAAACCTAGTTTAAATCTACCTCCTTGATAGATTGACAAGTTGGTGTCTGATAATATTTTTCCCTTCTTCGTCTGGGTGTCACCATCTCTTCCCTCCAATCTTCCTTCCCAGAAAAATATAACATGTTTGAGGAAGCCAAAACTTCATAATTCATTAGCTTCCTTGTTGTTTTTTTAAGTTTTGTGGAGAAATATAAAACTCACTGAAGCTACTTCTACATAATTTTTGAGTAGGTTAATTTAAAAACCAAAATCTTATCTTAACAGAAATTAGGGCTATCTGTTGGATTAAGGTGTAGGGTTTTTTGTTTTGTTTTGCAGAGGCCTATCTTTGAAACTATACTATTACCATCACAACGAAAGACCTCATCATAACATACATGTGTAATGTAATAGACACTGCAATAAGAACCTCAACTTTGGATTTAGTGAGGGTAAAGTTCCTGTTGCATGGCTTTTTGTATTTAATATTTTGCTGGTTCTGATAGTTAATTTATAACAGAGATAAAACAGCCATTTGTAATGTTGGTAATATCTTCAATATAATCAAAGGACACAAACACGTACGAAAACTTGAGAGAAGATATTTTCCAAAAACTACATAAAGGGAAGAGTTTATAGACTTCTGTGGCCAGATAGTTCAGCACTGCAGCCAATGATAGTTGATACAGTCTGACAGCATACTTTATTTTTTAACTGTTTTTTGCTAATTTTAGCACCTCGAGTGCTCTGGCAGATTGTCTTGTTAGTGTTTCTTATGTTTCAAAAAAAAATTGTTTAAAACAAGAAAATGTCCATTTAAAACTATTTTACTTATCAGGTCCCAGGATTTCTGCTGTGAGGTATGTGGCTCAGCAATGAAGATAAGCTTGTTACCATTAACATCAGGAAGTGCTTCAAGCCAGGCTGACAAAGAGGCCAAGGAACTTGCCAAACAAATTAGCTTCAAGGTAGACTGGCTATTGATAATTGTTCTTTGTTTGATTGTTTAATTTTGAGGAAACTGCAAGTGTAGTATTGCTATGAGGAAACCTACTTTGAGAGCTGGCTTCTGTTGTAACATAGCAGCACTGCATTGTGCTGATGTGCAGGATGCTTGATTTCAGGGTAGGCTGTGTGAAAACAGGCTCTTTCCATAGATGGTGCAGTTGGTCTCTGGGAAGGTGCATTGATAAGTTGTTCAATATAAGCACTGACTGTGGTAACAAAGATAATAGCAAATGTTGCTTAACCATGGCCATTCTGACTCCCTGTTTTCAGTTACTAATGGCTTGATTAAACTTTCCAAAGTCAGATTAGTGTCTGCCCAAACATAAATATTTTTGAGAAGCTTAGACAAACACACTTTTCATGGGTTTTTTAACGTGAAGAGAGTAAAATGTGTATTTTTTCATTATATTAAAAAAAATTTCCCCACAAGCTGCACAGCTGAAGGAGACTGAATGTAGAAAAATGGAGTCTAATATGGATAGGGCTTTTACCAGGATGTGCTTTTTGAGTGGTGCAGTGAAATCAGATTTTTATTGTGCTAAGTATGACTCTTAGAAAATAGCATGTCTTGTATGCACGGTATATTTTTAACTAAACTTGAGAAAGTGAATCACTGAATGCTCTGCAATACAAGGAGTCTAGGCTTTCTTGACTGTAGTGAAAGATGTACCTCAGTGTTGCATCTTATTCAAAAGCCTACCTATTGATTTCATTGAGGTCAGAATTTCACCCTATATCTCCAGTAGCACAGTTTATAGGACAGTGCTACGATACTGTTTGGTCTAGAATAAAAATGAGTATTTTCACCTGCTGAATAACCAGTGCCTGTATTTGCAGCACTTATATGTTTCTTAGTACAGATGGGTCATCCTTGGTCTGTCACCCTTGGTCTGTCACCCTTGGGACCTGAGCTGTCCTGAATGACAGAGTTTGCTAGACCAGGGTAGGTCAAGGCTCCCCTCACGGCTATTGGCCTTGCTCCCCGCCGCAGTCCTGCTGCCCCCAGGCCTGCTGGGGCTGTACTTCCTACCCAGGGACTGGGACTACAAGTCCTAGTGCACTGACCTTGACTGGGGCTGCACTCTTGATGATGGCCCAGGCTATACATCCAGGCTCCAGTTTGGGCTGCACTCCCAGGTGCCAGGCCCACTCCCTCTGGCCTGGATTGGGATACGTTCCTCGCTATGCGAGCCCTGGGTGGGGCTGTGTTGCCAGCCCCTTCTGGCTGGGGCTGTGCTCCTGGCCACTGGCACACTGCCACCAGCAGGGCGGGGCTATGCTCCCCGCTGTGCTGGGCCCACTGTTGCTGGGGCTGTGCTCCCTGCCGCCAGCCCCAGCCAAGACTGTGCTCCTCACCATGGTCAAAACAGAAAGTTGCCAGACCAGAAAGTCCCAGGTTTAAGAGGTTCAAGCTGTAGTCACTCTGCCAAATATAGACTTGGCCTGATTCTGTTCATAATCATGTTTTTCATATGAAGATCTCAAAACAGATTACAAAGATAGGGTAAGGAACAGAAATACAGGCACAGAAAGTTAAAAATTGCCTGCTTGCAAAGGGCAAAAAATTGGTCTGTCTTTTTTTACTACTTTCTGATGTATAAATCCTGAAAAGTGTGTGGAGTTTCTGTTCTTGGTTTTTAAATATGACTAGATTTTAACAAAAGAAATGTTAAAAATGTCATCTCTGCTGTTTTTTTGATTTTGCAGATTCTCTAGTGGTCTCAGCTCATAATCTATATCTTTTAGAGCTTTTAATTGAAAGGTTATGGGGGTACAATATTTTAACAAAACTATTTTTAAAGTGATTTTTTTAGAGCATTGAGTTAAACAGGAACTTAACTAGCAAGCAAAGTTATTCATAGAGCATGGTCTTTAAAGGGTAATTTTTATTAAAAAAGAAAACACACTTGAAACATTACTTGGTTGTTAGGTGTTACTGGGCAATTTGGGGGGCCGGGAGGGGAAAGGGAAATTGCTTCTCTGCGATTCAGTTTGAAAAGTTACAGCATTAGGGGGCAGTTACATGTGCTCAGTGCACAAATTCAACAAACACAAAAATAAAGAAAATAACCTGATCGTGTCTGACTAAACATTCCTTGTGCTACTCACATATCTGTTGTTTCAAAACTTAATCCCTCCCTAGGCACAGATGTCGCTGATTCTCCATGCCTAGCTGCCTGACTTATTTCATGTCCTCCCAGGCTCTCCTCTAGCCACACAACAGGAAAAGGAAGGCCGTTGCTTCCAATTCAGAAGCTCACACTCTGTTTCCATTGGCTCTCCTGCCATCTCACTTCCTGGTTCCCTAGAATTCTGGTGACTCTCTAGGACGCACTGTCTATAGTTTTAACCCTTACAGGCAAGACAATTAGGGTTAGGTATAAAGCAGGGGTGGGCAATAAGTCACCAGGGTTAGCCCCTTGTGGGCTGCTGCCACTTTATTTAGTACGGGTGCTTGCAGATCTCGTAGGCTGCAGATCACTGTTCCTGGCCAATGGGAGCTGCAGGAAGCAGTGCGGACTGGGACATAGGTTCCTTAAGCTCCCATTGGCCGGGAACAATGATCATACCTGCAGAGGTGTAGATAAATAAAGCAGTGGCGGCCCACCAGGGCTAAACCTAGTGAACCATGACTGGCCTATGGGCCAGTTATTGCCCACTGCTGGTCTAAAGAGTTAACTATTGAGAATAGACTTTAGCTAACTAAATGGCTGGAATTTCCAAAAAATGGTATTCTTCCTCCCAACCCCCATTTACCCCTGGTGCTGGGCAGTCTGGCCTTAGCTAGGTCCACACTGGCTGTGATTTCTTTCTGGAGGTCTAGGAGAAAACATAGTTAATAAGATACATGAACATACTAAATTTACTACTGATTACATGAAGAACTAAACAATACTCCCCACATTCATGGACTACAATGACTCAGATTATAGGGACAATTTTAACTCGCTGAGTCTGGAAAACTCTCATGGGAGAGTGCATCAGCCACTTGATTAGAAGCCCCTGAAATGTGGTGGTGTTTTCAAAATCAAAGTCTTGGAGAGCTAAGCTCCACTGAAGAAGTTTCTTGTTAATCTCTTTGACTGTGTGAAACCCCCTCAGTTGAGCACACTTGGTCTGCAGGTGGAAATACTGTCCCCAAATATAGGGGTGTAGCTTCTTCAGAGCATATACAATGGTGTAACATTCTGTCTCTGAGACACAGTGGCTTTTCCTCTGAGAGCTTCTTGCTTAGAAACATGACCAGGTGAAATTGTTGATCTGTCCCTCTTTGTGTCAGTACTGCTCCCAAACATACTCTGACACATTCATGGTGATGAAAAACGGTTTGTCCAAGACTTGGGGCCCTTAGTACAGGATCGGACATAAGGGCAGCCTTAACCTGCTAAAAGTCTTCCTGACACTCCCCAGTCCACTTAATTGCATTTGGTTGCTTCTTCCTCGTTAGGTCTGTTAGTGGAGCAACAATCTAGCTGTAGTGCAGTACAAACAGCCTGTAATATCCTGCCAAGCCTGTTGTTTGACTTAGGGAAAGGCCAGTTCTAGATAGCCTCTACTTTAGGCTGTAGGGGGTTGATAGTTCCCTAACCCACCTGGTGTCCAAGGTAAGTCACCATCTTTAGGCCTAGTTGACACTTTTTAGCCTGAACTGTCAGCCCAGCCTCCTTTATGCACAGGAAAATAGCTTGGAAGTGCTTTAGATAGTCTGCCCATGAATCAGAGAATGGTCCTTAAAAGGGTAATTTTTATTAAAAAGAAAACATACTTGGTGAAACATTATTCGGTTGCTAGGTGTTACAGAGCCACTGGAAAGAAAAAGGATTAAAAACACAGAGAATTACTTCCCAGGAATTCAGTTTGGAAAGTTACAGCATAAGGGGATTGTTACATGTGCTCAGCTTTGAGATGTTCAACAAACCCCAGAATAAAGAAAATAACCCGATAGTGTCTGACTAAGCATTCCCTGTGTACTCACATCTGTTGTTTCAAGACTTAGTTTTTCCCTATATATGGATTCTCCATACCTGGTTCTCTGACTTATTTCATGTCTTCCCAGGCTCTCCTCTGGCCACACAACAGGAACAAGAAACCACTGCTTCCAATTCAAAAGCCCCCCACTCTGTTTCCATTTGCTCTCCTGAAAATTCATTTTCTTTTCCCCTAAACTTCCTGGGGACTCTCTCGGATCCACTGTCTAGGTTTTAACCTTTGCAAGCAAAACAAGTAGGATTAGGTCTAAAGAGTTAACTAAAGTCTTTTCTCAGTAGTTAACTGAATGGCTGGAATGTCCAGAAACTGGTATTAACCCTTCATTTACTGCTTCTACTCAATGAGGTTTCACATTTTTTAAAGATATCTACTTATCAGACTTATGTGGCACCTGTCATCAGGGTATTGGTGTCTCATACTCTTTATGTACATATTTAGCCACACACCACAGGGAAGTACTATTATCCCCATTTTACAAATGGTGAACTGGGGCACAAAGATACTAAGTGACTTGTCCAAAGTTACACAGGACATTTGTGGTAGAGAAGGGAATTGAACCCAGGTCTTCCAAGTTCTAGGATAGCAACCTAACTACTGGACTCTCTTTTCTTTCTGTACTGTATGTAGACTTCTAGGAAAAAATGAGTTAGCAAGACCTGAATTTCTAAAGTATAGGACAAGCCTCCCACAAATCCTTTCAAATTGCATTCACATATCAGAAGCAGAAAAGGACACAATCCCAGTTTTTTCTTCTATGTATATTGCCTTTAAGTGACTTGCCAAAATCCATGTAACAAGAGTGCCAAAGCCAGGAATCCTTCTGGCTTCCAGTTTTCTGACTTGCCTGGCTCACAGCACCAGGTCAGATGGAAGAAGATGGTTATATTCTTATTAACATTTGTCTGATACAGACTCTTGGTACACAGACAGAAATTGTTGTAATTGCAATAGAGGGGTGCAAAAATCATTGCAGTTTCTAATAATTGATTAATTCTGTCTTGGCTTTAGGAATAAGTAAGAACTGTTACTGTACGCTCCTCAGGAAAAGCCTTAATTGTTTTCAAAGTCCCATGTCCAAGCTCTCTTCCTATGAAATGCACTATATAACATGCTACTGTTGTGTTGACCTACATTTAAACCAGTAGTGTATGTGATATAATTGAACTATGAAAAAGCCAGCTTATCTAAATGTGAAGGAAATGGAATGTATTGGTCAGATAATCAAAGATCTAAAGGTTCATTCCAATTTTTAAAATAAAAGGAACAATTTCTAAATCATCTGAAATGTTAAGTAGTCAGGATTTATCAGACTGAACAGCAAAGCATGACCAATGCAAGAGCGAAAAGGGTTACATTAAAATGTCAAGAGATAAGCTCTTGCTGTTTACACAGCTTGCTTGCACTTTTTAATACTGTTACTTATATTTTCATTAAAACATACATATTAAATAAGATTGGAAAAAGCAAATTCAATAGCTTGATATTCAGACATGGGGCATGGGAAGTGTAGCATTGCCTCCCTATAACCAAGCACTTTATCTGTACTATATGCTGTTAGTAAAATTGATTCAGACCAGCTGGTTTTACTCATAGTTATGTGCCATTGGAAAAATGTTCAGATCAGGAGAATGGTGCTACTTTTCCCCATTCCTATGACCCTTTTACACTACTGATGTAAATTAAGGGCCTAAGCTTGTAATGTGCTGAATTTTTCCCATTCCCATTAGTATCAATTAGGTTGTAAAGTATTCAGCACCTCACAAGATAAGGGATACTAATATCGTAGAAATAAACAGTTTAATATTATTGAGATGTAGAGATGTAATATTTCTTATGTATATGAAATGAGGTATTGTTTTGGGGTTCCTCTAAGATAGGATAACATCCCCTAAAGAATTTCCATTCCAGATCTGACCTCACTAACGACTTTTTTTGCACTTCTATAGTAAACTTTAAATAGCCAGCCGTTTGCTGTTAGTCTCATCATGGTTGGTTGTAGTAGGGAAACAGGAAAAAAAGCAAGACATAGAGAGTTGACTTCTGCATTGGTCCAATTTAGCTTTTTTCAAGAAAAAGATGTGGCAGTAGAAAACATGAAGGGCTAATGCTCAGGGAAAGCTTTCATATAGGTAGTACATTAGAAAAACTACTCTAAAACAACCAGTGCTAAAAGTGCTGTCAAAGTCAGTGAGACCATGTAAGAAATAAAACTTTAAAAAAATGTTTGGCATTTTTTTGGGAGTAACATTTTCCCCCTCTGAACAATGCTTCCAATTTTTTTCTTTATTATGCACCTTTTTGATGTTAACATCCACCATTATATACAAGCAAGTGAAACTAAAAATTAGAAATGTGATTTCAGGGTTTTTTTAATTTTTGTTTATCAGTAAACTTGTTCCTTGTGAAAGTTGTTCAGAATTGCAACTCTTGAATAAATTCCAGAAACACTATATATAGTTAAAACACAATTTGCTTGTAGATTGATAAGGATTCAGTAAATCTCATATGCTGTATATGTTGAAACAGATACTCCATAATAGATCAAACAAATCACATTATGGTATATGATAACTAATTTCGTTTCTCATCTGAAATGTACAAATATATTCCTTTTAGGCTGAAATCAATTCATCCAGAAAATGTATCACTGAATCTCCAAACACATCAGAATTGAACCACTCTGCCACCTTACCTGAGCCACAACAGGATGGTATAAATAGAGGATTCCAGAATCCAACCACGAGTACAATGGTATGATATGTGTATGTATTCTCAGGATCTGAAAACCTAGCAATGTGTGGACCATGTCTAAAGGATTATTATGAAACTTTAAGATTGTGGAGTTCTTAGTTGTGTAAGAATATACAAGATGATACACAAACAGGTAAATTTCATTTTATTTATATGATGATAATGGGAAAAACAACTTTCCTTTATACAGTCAGTCAATACTTTGACTGAATAGAGTTAACAAAATACACTATGTATACCAAGATAGAAATTCTGTGGAAAGGGCATATGCTACTGTTTAAAACCAGGATGGGGAACCTCACATCGACTGGATCCGCCCCCCGAGGATCAGGGCCCTCTTCCCAGCTTTGTGGAGCCGGTGCTGGTGCGCCAGCCCCACTGCAGGTCTGGAGTGCACAAAATCTACTAGGCTGGGCCCCCCTAGGCTAGTGTGCAAGGAGGATGTGGGGAGTATCGTCGTCTTTCTCAGTCAGGGGCCACATCAGTGAGGGTGGGTTTTTTTCCCCCCCTTCACTTGTGTGGCACTCCACTGACTTTTTTTCTGTGGGTCAGTGGCCCCCAAACCAAAAAAGGTTCCCCACCCGTTTTAAAAAAATGGCCCTGCGTCATCAGTGACTGCCATTTATCAGTGATGTTGAAATCTTGCTTACCATCCGCCTCCAGCCTCTCCATTTGTCCACCTTGTGAGCTCATACACTTCCAACTAGTATCTTCCCTTGGACACAGTCCATCTCTTTCCCTCCATCTTTGTACAAACAAGATCTTATCTTCCCAGTCCTTAGATAAAGCCAATCAGGGCCTATTACCTTTCTAGTGACTCTCTTCTTTCTCACTGTTTTGACTTTTTCCAAATACTAGACCCTTAAAAAGGTGTGTGTTCGTATGTATTATGTAATCTTAAATTCTAGTTTACACAAGGACATTGCATGGACATCACCATAGTGTTTGTGGGGAGCCACAGCCTATAGTTAATTGTGCACTGATGAGTGCTGGTCTGATGAATCTAGAGCTATACTGAGCCACCACATACAGAGACATGTGTGCAGCTGCTAGAGAAGTTACTGCATTCTTTGGGCTATAGTAGCAATTGCAGACCATAATCTATTAGGAGAGATTCTGCTTCCCAACACATAGTGTTTACTCAGGCTGGATACTGAAGAGGATTGAGCCCTTAGTTACTTCTGTATTTAATTTAATTTAAAAATGCAAAAGAATGTTCCTTATGCTGATAACTTCGCATACAGCAACAAAAGTGAAAGAGTACCTCTGAACTGTAGAGCTTTCAGGATGAAGAGGACCATGAGAGGGCTAATACTTAAAGTATATGCCACAAAGGGAGGAGGTTTGTATGAGGAAAAAAGATAGTGTGCTGAGTACATTAGGGACCCTGTCTGAAAATTAGACATAAGTGACCTACCTAGGTTTGTCCAGAAGTCTGTGGCAGAACTGGGATCAAAACCAAGATGTCCTGATTCCCAGTCCTGTGCCTTGACAACAAGAGCAGCCTCTCTCTTTTCTTATGTCTTCCATTAATTGCATGCTAAAATAAATTATTTTTTTTAGTGTTGCAGTATGCTGTAACTTGTATCATGTGTTGATTAAAGATACACAAATGTTTGTACTATTTAGATATTAATGGATTTAGATAATATTAGATATTTAGATATTAAGGTTTCAAGAATGTTAGCCTTCCACATACTGTTCCTGTCTGTTCCAGTCTCTTGTAGCAGAGTGTAATATTCTTATGAACAATAGGCAAAGTGTCTCTTCTGACATGCAGATTTTCTATTAATTAATAAGATTGTTACTGTTTTTATAATCTCTGCTAAGTAAATGAAAATATTAATTCTTACCATTTTAAATAAATTGTGCACTTTATTATCACATTTGCATATTAATACCACCAGGGACAGTGCTTATATAACATAGCCATTCAGGAAGTGCCTAAGGCCTGGTATTGGGCCAGGGCAGCTGCTATTGTGACTGCTGCAAATGCAATCTAAATTCACTGATAAAATTGTAGACAAATCCTAGATAAGCTGCGGTGTTTTTTAGCAACGAGGGGCTGAAAATTAGTGTTAAAAAAAAAAAAAAGTCAAATCACGTCAGACCATCTGTTGCACCTTGCAGTGCACTTTCAAGCGATGTGGAAATACAAGCATGCTAACAGCATGCATTTTTCCACACTAAGGATTTTTCCAGGTTGTTCAGTTTCATAATAAGCCTTTTGTTTATATTGTTTTTACCACAAATCCCAACTCTTAAGAATATTGAGTTAAAAAACAAATACTCTAGAGCCAGCAGAAATAATCACAGGCATATTAGTGTTTAAATCAAAAAGAGTCTTTTTAAATGAGTTTAATTATTCCCATTTCTAATAATTCTGTTTTCTTCAGTAGATTATCAGTTATACTTCATGCAGAGTTTTTTTCAGAGCAGTTGACACATATGAAGTGATCAAAGCTTTAAACTTACATAAACATTTATTTGTTGCATGTGATGGACTGCTGTTAAAAGTCGATTTAATATTTTAAAGGATCAGATTGAAGCAATACTAACAGAAAGATGGACAGTGAGCATATGTTGCAAAAGCTGCCTGTGTTTGAGCCGCCATTGTTTGAGAGCAAGAATCAGTTGAATAAATTGTTCATTTCAGCCATAGGGGAGAGAGGAGTCAACAAAGCTGAACAGATGGAAAATGAAATATGAAGGGTTGCATTACAGGACCTGCTCTTGTTCTTTCTTAGGGTAAACTCATGCTGAAGTTAATAAAAGCTTATCCTGAGCAAAGATAGTAAAAATGGGCCCCTACCCCACCTGCCACCCGCAGGTGAGTTAAAAAGCCTCAGGGAGCCCCGCCACTACCACAAGCAGTGCAGCGGGATTAGAGCAGCTCTGGCATGTGCATTCCTGCAGCTAGGAGGGAAGGGGGAGTGGTCCTCCATGTGCATAGCACAGAGGCACCATCCCTCCCTTCCCCAGCTGCAGGAACACACATACCAACAGCTACAGGGAGCAAGTGGCTAGCAATTACTCTAATCCCCTGTACTGCTGTGTGGGGATGCAGGGACAGGGGTTGGCAAGTGGTGAGTTTTGGTGGAGCCCACCCTCAGATCAGGAATATTCCTGATGCCGGGGGACACCATGGGCCCATATAACCTGCTACCTGAGGGTGTGGGAGTTTCACTTCTGCCTCTTTTCCTCCCTCTGTTCTGATCTAAAAAGCAGCTGCAGCCTGGTTGAACTGCCACAACCCTAGCTGCTACTAATGAGGCTCGGTAGCCATGAACTCTCCCATGCTTGTTATCTCTCTTGGGCAGCGCTTTTTTTTTTTTTTTTTTTGCCACGACTGCAGCAGAATGGCTGTTGAAAGCCCCGAAGCCTTCAGACACACAAAGGGGAAAGGAATAGGAGGCGATTAACGCTCCCCTTTTCCCCACAGCCCACCAATGGCAGCTTGGAGAGGCAGAGAATTCCTTTCTCCTTACGTCTCCCCCTCCCCACCCAGGCAGGATTTCCTGTGTTTTCTGGTTGGAAGAAGATGGGGAGGGAAGGTCCCAGAGTAGGGATGTGAATGACTAGTTGACTATATGATAAGCAAGTGCTTCTCAAATAGTCGACTAGTCGCTCCCCGCCCTTGCTGCCTCTATCAGGCAGCGGGGGGCCAAACGGAGGGGCTGCTTCAAAGCGGCAGCGTTGCGTGGAGCCTGGGGCCAGACCTCAGGCTCCATGCAGCACTGCCAATTTTAAATACCTCATGCAGACTGGGCTGCACCCAGCATTTCAAAGTGGCAGCGCTGCGTGGAGCCCAGGGTCAGCTGGGGACTTGCCTGATGACCCCAGGCTCCATGCGGCACTGCTGCTTTGAAATGCCATGAGGAGCACGGGGCCAGAGGGGGACTGCTTGAGTCTGGGGCTGTTGCTACACTTCAAAGGCAAAAGTGCCCTTATTGACTAATCAGATAGTTGAAGCAAATTGCATTGACAATTCGATTAGCCAGATAATCAAAATTTTACATCCCTTTCCCAGAGCAGCCAAATTTGCCTCTTCCCCTTCCCCGCAGGACCTCAAGTGCCAGCTGTATTGATGGAATTTCTTTGTTAACAATGTGGTGTTCAGTGATGGCTAATATCATGGCCTAAACACTGCCATGTAAAAATGTGGTGGGAGTACTTGTAAGTGGGACAGTTCTTACCCCATCCTACCAAGAGCATACAGATCTTGAGAGTGTCCAAAGTCATTCCTTTCCTACGGTTTGCCTGTATTGGTAACATCAAACTAGTAATATAACATTAGCCTCAACTGAAGCTTACTCTTTACATAGCGTTTCTAGGGTCTCTGCAGGACCTCTTCTGGCCCAAAAAGACATGCCCCCTTATTCATATCCTTGTTGGAGCAAACTGGATTCACCTCCCACCATGACTCAACAGTAATGACTTTGGGTCCCAGGGTGAGGCTTTAGCACCTGAGTCTATGATGATCAAACAGAAGACCCTTATATTTTTAGACTGGCCCCTCATCTGCCACACTGTTACAGGCTTATCTGTATTACTGTAGTGTGGCAAGGTTAGTCCCGCTCCTGGGTCCCAGGCCCCTGTTCTGCCCACTAACCCACAGTTTAGGGGCTGTGGTACAAGCCTCACTCGCCTTTTTTCGGCGTATGGCCTTCTGTTCCCTCGGCAAAACAACGGAGTGTTGGGGCCGATGTGCCGGGCCAGTCGGGGCTGAGTGAATAGTCCTCCTCTGGCCACCTGGGGGGAAGGGAGCCTCCAGACACACTCTGTCGGAGCCCCTTACCTCCCCCTGTTGCCTTTAGCAGTGCTGATGTTGTTCTGCTCAGCTCCTCTGAATCTCCTTATCAAATGTTCCTTCCTCTCCTTTTCTACTCTCTCCTACCCTCCCCCACAGGGAAGGTTTTTAAAGAGATTCTGTGGCAGCCTGAATCAGCTCACCTGGTCCTTAATTGATTATAGCTGCCCCTGATTAGCCAGGGCCATTGCAGTTTATTTTTAAGAGCTGCCTCTCTCCCCTTCTATCAAGCCCTTTAACCTGTCCTGTCACACAGATTTTTTTTTTGTTTTGTTTTGTTTTTTTTTTTTAAACATTGCCTACCTTGCCTAGCCTGCCTATTTGGATCTGCAGCTAATAGTGGAAATGCGGCCATCCCTGCTGCTTAGAATGGGAACTCATGCCAACGGATTAGTTAGACTTTGTACAGCACAGTCTGTCCTCTGTGGCATTGATCCATCTGCATCCTATCCTGCTGAAAGCTAATCTTTAGCTGTGTAATTTGATCAGTGACAACCTGTATCTCGAACTACAGCTTACTCAAAATTATGTATGATATTTTATCTGATTGGGCATGGCCTTCGTGTTTTATTTTAAACACAAATTTTACAATTTCAGGGAGATTAGCCTGTAGAATAGCAAAGGATGGTGGTCTCTCACCATTCTCATTCCATCTTTATGCTAATTGATGCTAAGGATCAGAAATGTTCCCAAATACAGATATAAATAAGGCCTTGCACAATAATTGCAAATTACATAGAATACTCTGTAGATCGGCATACTGGATAAACAATATGATTTTTCTTTTTGAGAAAATTAACACCTGTTCCTTTCTGTCCAACTCGTGCATTTCCTGGCTTCACTGTTCTCTAATTTCTGGTGGATGATGATGATGTTGTTTCTATGCATCTAAATTCTCAAAATCTCTGTAGTCTGGATGAAGGTGGGACTTCACCCCCCAGGGCTCAGGGAGGGGTTCCTCTCCCCTCCCTCCCCCCCCAGATCAGTGGGCAGCCACTTTGTCTCACTACACATACCTGGTTCAGTCGCACACGGACTCAGCTGCAGCAACAGTTCAGGGACTCGGGCCGGTGCTTAGGCCAGGCACACAGTTAGTACTACAGGCTCTCACTCAGGGTGGGTGGCAACAAACAGTTCAGGAGGGCTCAAGCCTATGTTCAGGCTGAGCCTTTAAATAAATAAAGAACCCAGGCCCTAGCTAAACATGGGGCAACCAACAGTTGGGTCTCCTAGGGCTGGCAGGCAGCCAACAAACCACAGGTGTTTTGCCTAGAGGCAGATGGAGACTCTGATGGCTGGGGTCTAACTGAGCTCCTGAGCCTGCCTTTTACACTTCGTGTCCCATTTCCTGACTTGTGGCAAGATGATGGGGTGGTGCGGGGTGTTGCTCCACCCACCAGGGTTCAGGGAAGGGTTCCTCTCCTTCCAGGTCACTGGTCAGCCACTCTGCCTCACTACAGTATCTAAATCTAATTCTCTTTGGTCCTCGGCCACCTGTCACCCAGGACAGACCTACAGATTAATCTGTGTATAATTGGCCCTTGCATATGCCCTTGCATAAAAAAGGGCTTCCTTGAAAATAGTCCAGTAGGCTCTATGCGTGTTTGAATTGGTCCTTACTGCTGTGTGGGCTGCAGTGGAAATCATCTCTGCTCTTGAATAAACCATGTTCATATAATGGGGAGAGGTCAGCTTTGCTCTGAGTACACTCTAGGATACATGAGGATGTTAGCAGGGCTGGACAGGACTGTGTGGATTTGAAGTTCTGTGTCTCTTTAGACCCCACCCACATCCCCGCTGGAAATACTATGTAAAGGAAATTTCAAGGTGAATCTCTGGAGTTCCTAGAGTCCCTCCTGCTACATAGGAGGGTACAACATATTTCACGGACACATGGATTTCTTTTCAATCCATGTCAATGTTTCTTTTGTCCATCAGTAGTTTTTATTACAATCTGAGGTCTCCTTGTGGGAGTTGCAGTTGAGATTTTTGTTCTTTGCTGTTGGTCAAGATACCTCAAGGACTATTTCTCTCATAACACATTGTGAATTTCCCACTGACAGAATTGCATAGTGCATAGTTGGAGTCACATGACTGGGTACATTATGAGAGATGTCCAGTTAGGAGAGGTCAGGCTTCCAAATTACAACTCACGAGTAGGGTTGCCAGATACTTTCACAAAAAGTCCTGAACATGGCAGGGGAAAAAATTGGGTGAGCCAAAAAAAAAAAAGTCGCTGTGCCTTTAAATCATCTCCCCGCCAGACGCGCAAGGGGAGAATGTCCCCGCCTGCCTTCCATCTGAGAAAACCAGAAAATACAGTATTTGGGGGGGGGGGGGGGTTGGTTTTTGTTTGTTTTTTTTTTTTTTTTTTACCGGACAGAAGATGCAATTACCCGACTGTCTGGGCAAAAACTGGACACCTGGCAACCGTACTCATGAGAGACAACACATCACTATGGCAAAATACAGTGTAATATTGAACTCCGTCAAACAAAATGTTGTAGTTCAGTTTTATAGACCAAAACCAAACATTTAGATTTTTTTTGTGATTTAGGACTAAAAACAAATGTGACATGAAAATTCCTAATTTTGCTTAACTCTATATACTATTTTATAACTTTATTTTGTCGTTTTCATCCTTTAATTCCAGTTGCAATATGATTTGCAGTGGCTTCCATTAGTGCAGTGTAAACCATTTGTGATTAAGCACGTAAACACCAAAGAACTAATTTAAAGATAACATTTTATTTCACTGTTTCATTTGAAGACTTTGAGATAAGGGAACCCAAAATGTGAGGTGGCCATTATGACAGAGAACATACAAAACAGTGGAGTAGATGCAGTTTTTTTGACAAAAGTTTTAAAACCTGTAGAACAATGATTCTTACTCTCAGTGGCTTAGAATTTCATGGGGAATATTATCTAAACGACAAAGGCTTCCGTGCTCAGTGCAGCAAGGGAATTAGCAGAAGTCCAGAAACAGCATAAACATAGGGCATGGTACGGCATAGCAAGGAAACACATCTGTGCAGTAGAGAGTAACAGTAGCTAGGTCCTGTGCTACATATTTTCTGAGACAGAGTCCTAAGTTGACAGGCAAACTATTGATGTACATAGTTTAATGCAGATCATTTCTACATTAATGCCTCCTCCTTTCTGATATCTAGAGTAAGGATGTTAAGGAGTAGTCTACTATCCCATAAGGAAGTGCTTATTGGGTAGTCAGTCGACTAGTCAATTCCCCCACCCTCCCCACCCTTGCTGCCTCTATCAGATATAGACAGCAATTAGGGGGCACTTCAAAGCGGGAGCGCCGCACAGCTGATTCCGGGCTCAACTGAGTAGTGCTGCCCCTTTGAAATGCTGAGGTGGCATTTCAAAGTGGCAGCGCTGCGTGGAGCCCAGGACCAAATTTCCGAAAATCCTCCTTTTTTGGCATATCCCTTATTTCTCATACAATGAGAATACAGGGATGGCAAAAGAACGCGTCTGCTTTTTTGGTAGACATAGCCCTATAGTAATAGCCTTACATTCTTTCTAAAGTTGCATATTGCCAATAGAGGCCAGTACACTAGTGCATGTGTGCACACACAATGCTCAGTTCTCCTTCTGCTGAAGTCAGTAACCAAAAAAACCCCTCTCATTGACATTAATGGGAGCAGGATTCAGACCAAAATGTGAGGAAATTTAACAGAAAGTAGAATCAAGATAGTTGCCTAAGCCATTTTTGAACTATAGGGAAACAAACTGATAATTCTTTTTCAAATTTTGCAGAAATATTTGCTCTTGCCTTCATAATAAATCTGGCAATTTTCAGGCCAAAGCAAATATCCAAGTCATAGTGTTATGAGGAAAAAGAAATTAGTGCTCTATTTAAAAAAAAAAAAAAAGTTGGGTGTAACTTTACTATAAAGAGGTTATCATAAAACTGCACAGCAAGAGTAGGTTTTGTTCTTAAATGTAGAGTTATGTACACTGTCTCATTTGAAAAACAATATTCACTTTTTTCTCTTTAGTCTGAAATTCAGAACTCCACCACACCATCTAATCAAGAGCATACTCAGCCAATATCTAATAATACCTCCATGAGCCCTCGCCAGCGCCGTCAGAGAAGGACACCATCTTCAACTAATTTTAATCAGGTGCAGCAACCAAGAGTCAACACAAGCCACACTGGATCAACTGTTCTCATTGTCCTTCTGACTTTAGCATTGGCAGCTCTTATATTCCGACGGATATATCTGGCCAATGACTATATGTTTGAGTTATAAGCGGAGTTGTTTTAAGTGCAGTGACATGAATGTTTAATGAAGCGTTCTGTATTGGGTATGACATGAGAACTGTTTACAAAAGATTACTTTTTTATTTACTCTTAAGTCCTTGTGAATGTTAATATACCTTTCGGTATATTGCTTTGTAAGGAGGACAAATGTTGTCATTTTTATGAATATTAACAACTAACAACACACTCTTAGTATTTGGAGAAATAATTTGGTTGAATATGAACATAATATATAGAGGGTGGGGGAAAGCATCAATTGTGACTACTTATTTATCGATAAAGGGAGGCAATTTAAAAATATAGGGGTTTTACACGTTTCTTTGTGGATCATGGGTGCAGATAGTCATCCATATCTGAGTGAGCATAAAAATTTACTTTGGGGAAGGACTTTTTAAAATGAAACACAGTTTCTGTGTGTTGCATTGCCTGTGCTCTTAATTCAGAAGGGGATAATATTTTTTGACCACTTTTATTTACAAGATGATAATTCTAGGACAATGCATGAAATGTTGTTTCAGAGACTGCGCCCTCTGTGGGGGAATAAAAGGGGCCAGAAAATTTTTTGTTTATTTTTTGCTTTTAAATGTTTTTGGAAGTTAGATTGGATAATCCTTTGCAAGATTTGAATGTCTTCTTCTAATACTCTCAATTGTATATCTTGCTTTTTTAAAATTGAGGATTATATAAAACATGTCTATTCTTGCAATAGTTATAAATATGTAATATAATTATTTACCCAGAGCTATTGTCTTTTAATTATTCCAGAAATATGCATAATGTGTTAAATTGAATGTTTCATATGTGCTATTATTTACTAAACAAAATCTAAATCTTTTCATACTGAAACTCTGCTATGCATGAGCAAGCTTGAGGGGAAGCTTTCATGAAACTTTTGGTTCTAATGAATTATCACAGTCCAACACTCATTTACACATTTTTTTGGGGGGGGGGCACCTTATTGCAATACTTCAAGAAAAGTTTAAAATTCAACTACTTTAAATCTTTCCAGTATATCAGGATTACAGCATTCATGTGTATATTGCCATTTATTCATGATGGGTGCTGTCACTTCAGACGGGGGGCCATCTGGACTGATATATAGAATTTATTTAGCCATAAAGAACAAATTCAATGGGATAATCATTTCCCCATTCATTGATTGTATTGATAATAATCAGTGCAACTGCTCATTTATGATCCAAGAGAACTTCAGTAATTTTCACCTGACTACTACTAAGATAGTTTTCACTAAAGCCAGACTGCTCCACCCTACTTGTTAACAGAGATAAGAGTGCTGTAGTTAGCACTCTTACTAAGGTTACAAAAGATACTACATGCAAATGTACTCCTAAGCATTATAAATATGTATAATTTTACATTTGTGAAAATTAATGAACAAATTACATTTATGTGGTGTCCTGATGTATGTGTTTAATTTATTCACTTATTAACTTTCAAAATTCAGAAATAGATTCCCAGTGGTTATTAAATTAGTTCTGCTCTGCTGTACATACAAACAGGATGTACATCCATCAGAGCAATTTAGTTTAATTAAATATTTAAAATAAAAGTATATAGCATGTCTAGATAGATCAGCAGTTATTTAAACCTTGTAATGTCTTCTGGTCTGGAAGGAGGACAATTTGGTTTCCTGTGGTGAAAAGAGTTAAAAGTATTTTCCCCCAATAAATATATTTGTTTTGGTAGGAGTATATTTTAAAACTGTAGACCTCTTATTCGTGCAATAAAAAGTTGCTTTTTCCTAATTGGTACATTGTTTGAATGCACTTGTTATTTACATTTGCAAGCTTGGGCCCAGATCGTCCTAACCCCTAGAAGAGGGCTATGAAAAAAAGGCCTTCAGAAGGATACACCCTTGTAGAGCTTCTCCCTAATTGTTCCTCTGAGAGATTTGCCCTTGCTTTGCAGAACAGGCCGCAAGGCCCACCTTCAAACCTAACATTCTCAGGGATAAATCCATCAACCAAATTCTACCTTGGCCTGTATGCAGCAGAACTTCAGTGATACTGTTTCACAAAGCTCTCTGCAACCAAAAGTTGTGGGAGGATTGCACTCTTTCCAATTCCAGAAGGAACCATTAAGATCATGGATCTCGCCTGTTGTATAACACGGGTCATTGAACTTCCCAAAATAATTCCTTCAGCATAACTTTTAGAAAAACATCCATCCTTGATATAAAAATTGTTACTGATGGAGATTCCACCATAACCCTTGGTAAGTTGTTTCAGTGATGGGTTACTCTTACTGTTAAAAACTTGTTTTATTTCCAGTCTGAATTTGTCTAGTTTCAACTTCCAGCTATTGGCTAGCATTAGGCCTTTCTCTGCTAGATTGAAGAGCCCATCATAATGCTGTATAAAAGAAAGGTTACTGTGTTTACAGTTTATAACTGATGTATCACCACTGTTGCACAATTGTGATAAAATTTATACAAATTTTGTCATGTAAGTTATCATTGGAAAAGGTGCTGTCTGCTATTATTATTATTCTATGATTACCCTAGTTATATGTGAGTCATTGTAATGAAGTTATGAAACTTTGCTCTGTGGTTTGTATCTCAAATCTGTTGTTTTTCTGGGTAACATTCCTGCCCCTCGAGACAGATTGACACCACAACTAGCCAGCCTGCTTGATAGTCCATTAAGAATAACCAGCTTCTTTCTCAGGGACCCTCCTAAGGTCTCTTCAGACACTATGTGGGCAATGAATACTTCATGACTCAGCATGGCACATGGAATCCTGGATCACATATTAGTGCCAGTAACTTTCCATATACATGTGTGCTCTCAGTGTAAATTGCAGACTGGGACAACACTCTCCAATCCTGCTCCATTTCTGTAGACTTGCTTTCTAAAAAGAAGGAAGATAGGAACAAAGAACTGAGGACCCCCAATCATTTTGGGTGACCCAGAGAGAAAAGATGCAAGGTAGCAAAATTATCACTGCTTTATCCTGACTGACAGGCTCTGAAATCCATGTGATTAAATGTGATTCCTTAAACCATTTAACAACTCCTTTTCTTTTTTAAAAATAAATCTTGAGTAAGTTTACTAATAATTGGCTGCAGCGTGGTATTTGGTGAGTTTATAAAAGTACGTTTTGACCTGAGGGTGAGTGAGTGTCTGATCATTAGGGATTGGAAGAACCTAATGTGTGGTGAATTTTGTTTTTAATAACCATTTATCACTAAGTCCATTTGTCTGGGTGGTGACCAGGGACTGGAGTGCATAGGGGACTGTTGTTTGGCTCTCTGTGAGCTAGTGCGGTGGTACTGGAGCTCACTTTCATAACTGAAATCTTATGACAGAATAAACTACCAAATTTGGGGTGTTCCACATCGCCACAGGTCAACTGGGCTTCGGCTCAGAACCCCACACTATGTAAGACTTAAATTTAATACTGAGAGTCTTAAGGACTAAAGATTGTGACATTGAGGCACTCACAAGCCTAGGAAGCTATGAACACAAAATAACTTAAAATTATGTAAAGATAAGAAAATAGATCTTACAGGGGACATCTCAGATCAAGAGGATGACCAATTTACTCATAGAATAGGAACAAAAGAATGGCGCTGGTGGACAAGTAGCAGTAAAACATGGGGGAAAAAAATGGCAGAACTTCGAATGAAGGAGAAGGCTGAGGATACAGAGAAGAGAGTGTACCAGAGACACCTATCAAGAGGCTAAAATTGACAAGGAAGCTCATGGGATGTGGATGCAACAGCTGGAGACAGATGTTCACATGCTGCAACTCTTGAGTTCTAGACAGGCCAAAGGAACAGCAACCACAGCCTGGAATTCTATCTTCTATCAACAGTAGAGACAGGCAGAAATCTGTCCGGTTTATAAAGACTGTGAATGTATTGAAGTGTTTTTATCCACTTTTGAGCATCGTCTTAGATATCCATGAAATTCAAAAAGACCAGTGGATGCCAATGTCTTGTTAAACAAATTGACTGGAAAAGCCAGTGAGGCATTTAATGAAATGGGAGTAGATGATGCTTTGGCTTCAGTAAAATTTAAAGAAACTCTATTGAATATTTTAAAGACCCTAAGTCTTACAAGCTAAAATTTAGAAATCCAAGAATTTGTGGTATTGTAGAGTGTACTCATAAATGTGGTTACGAGAGTGACAGGGGAAAAAGTGTATGGTGATTTTGATAAACAGCTAGATTTGATTACTCTGGAGCAATTGCTAAAATAGGTCCCTAAGAACTCGGTGGTGCAATGGGAAGCCTGATTCAGGCTCTGTCTACTCTATCACTTTTGTCAGTGGTGGTGTGGAAAAAAAAACATATCGTGGCTGGCATAAGTTTCACTGACAAAAATGCTAGTGTGGACAGTGGGAGAGTCTCCCATCACCATAGATCAGTTACACGGGAGACATAGTAGTGCAGCTGTAGCGGTACAGCTATGCCAGTGTAAGGTCTATAGTGCAGATGTAGCTTCAGTCTCACAGGAAGCAGGATGAATTTATAAAAAAACAGCTTGTAAAGGGCTTAAGCCCCAGGGGAAAGGTAACCCCTTTGCATCCCAGTTTAAACAGGATGGAGGGTTTAAGAATAAATCTAACCCAACTTTTTAAAAAAAGCTCATAGGAGCCCAGAATATAAATCTCTCATTTAAAGGGGAAACAGGTGGTCTGCCATCCATGTGGAACCCCTATGTCCTGTAAACCAAACTGTCGAAAGCTTAAAACCACTCCACACAACCTGTGGTGTTTGTTAGTGCAATGAATTCTATTGCTGTCACTTAGATTACAAAGACTAACCATACAAGTTCCCACACTGCCACCTTGTGTACAAATGCCAAACTTGCAGGTGTTTATGCTACCACTTGAATTCCAGATGAGGTGGTGGAAGAGGAAACCATCCTCTCAAACTATATTAGGACCAAGAGGTAGAAGGACCAAGATGTGAGCAATTCATGAGAATACAAAGATCAATGGAACTGTGTGTACTGGATGGTGAGGTTCAGCCTCTGATATTACTTGAGGTAAAAGGGAATTGATTAAAGAATATTGGTTGCCAGTGATGTGTGAACATACTGACTCTTCCTGCACTTGCTGTAAAAACACTTTTGGCCAGAATCCACTTTGAGTGAAAAAATTTTGAAGATAATATAGTGATTGATGTTAAAGATTTGTTACCTTCTATCTTGATCAGCAATGGTATTTCAACTACGCTTAATCAGGTTAATTGCGTGACCAAGTCATAGGGAGAGGATAGCTCTGAAGCAGGTTCACTGAACGATGCCAATGCAACTGTGAGCAGGCACTAAAAGTTTGTTTATGCTGGTTGAGAATTTGCCTGTGTCAGAGGTGGTTCTAAACTTGAATGAAACACAGAAGTCTATTATGGCCCAACAAAATAATGTGAGAGAGAGGGTCAGAGTTGATGTTCAGAATCAAGCCCTCGCTTGTGTATGGAGAAGCAGATTTTTCATGCAACATGGTTTGTTGAACAGAGAATCCCCTACCATGAGTAAACATCATGGTAGGATTGGCAAATAGTGTTTGGTACCTGAGGTATATCGAGGTGACTTGCTAAAGTTAGCTTATGATGGTCCATTTGCAGGGCTCGTAGGCATGGAAAGAACATGACAGGTTAAAGCACATTTTTTACTGACATTACCTTTTTTGAAATAATGAAGGATTATTGCAGAAGCTGTGAATGTGTCAGAAGTGCAGAGGGTTAAAAGGACTTATAAAGTGCCCCTGCAGCCCGTTATCAGGGAGGCATTTGCCAAAGAGTCTAAGGATATAGTGGACTCACTCCCTAAACCTTCCAGGAATGGACAGAGATGCATTCTTGTCTTGGTAGATTTTGCGATCAGATATCCTAAGACTGCAGCATTGTCTAATATTGAAGCAGAGACAGTGGCCAAAAGCATTGCTTACTGTTTTTAGCAGTGGGTTTTCCCAGGGAAATTTTGTCAGATTGCAATTCTAATTTTGTCTTTTTTTTTTTTTTAAAGCAGTTATGGGAGATGTGTAAAGTAAAGCACCTAAAAGCTGCTCCTTCCCAACAGAGATCAATGGTCTGATGAAGAGACTCAGTGGAACACTGAAGGATTGCTGACAGTGTGTGTGACTAGGTGCCAGAATAACTGGGATGTCTTGTTTCCATGTTTATTGTATGCATACGGGTGTGTTCCCCAAGAATTTCAAGGGTTTGTTCCCTTAATCTACCGTATGAAAGACCTGATTTGGGTTTCTTGGGAAGGCAACACTGAGGAGACAGAGCAGCCAGTGGTAGAGTATGTGTCTCATAAGAACATAAGAATGGCCATACTGGGTCAGACCAAAGGTCCATCCAGCCCAGTACCCTGTCTGCCGATAGTGGCCAATGCCAGGTGTCCCAGAGGGAGTGAATCGAACCGGTAATGATCAAGCGATCTCTCTCCTGCCATCCGTCTCCACCCTCTGACAAACAGACGCTAGGGACACCATTCCTTACCCATACTGGCTAATAGCCATTTATGGACTTAACCTCCATGAATTTATCTAGTTCTCTTTTTAAACCCTGTTATAGTCCTACCTTCACAACCTCCTCAGGCAAGGAGTTCCACAGATTGACTATGTGCTGTGTGAAGAAGAACTTCCTTTTATTCGTCTTAAACCTGCTGCCCATTAGTTTCATTTGGTGGCCCCTAGTTCTTATATTATGGGAACAAGTAAATAACTTTTCCTTATTCACTTTCTCCACACCACTCATGATTTTATATACCTCTATCATATCCCCCCCCTCAGTGTCCTCTTTTCCAAGCTGAAAAGTCCCAGTCTTTTTAATCTCTCCTCATATGGGACCCGTTCCAAACCCCTAATCATTTTAGTTGCCCTTCTCTGAACCTTTTCTAATGCCAGTATATCTTTTTTGAGATGAGGAGACCACATCTGTAAGCAGTATTCGAGATGTGGGCATACCATGGATTTATATAAGGGCAATAAGATATTCTCCGTCGTCTTCTCTATCCCTTTTTTAATGGTTCCTAACATCCTGTTTGTTTTTTTGACTGCCGCTGCACACTGCGTGGACGCCTTCAGAGAACTATCCACGATGACTCCAAGATCTCTTTCCTGATTAGTTGTAGCTAAATTAGCCCCTCATCATATTATATGTATAGTTGGGGTTATTTTTTCCAATGTACATTACTTTACATTTATCCACGTTAAATTTCATATGCCATTTTGTTGCCCAGTCACTTAGTTTGGTGAGTCTCCATTTAAAGGAAGCTTGCAAGGCATGATGGATTTGGTTCAGAAAAGAATCTTAAGAAAACCCAGAAAGTTCAGAAGGCTTGGTATGGTAGGCACACTGATAAAAGAGCATTGTAAATGGTAGATACGGTGCATGTGCCAGATCCTATCAGAGAGAATAAAATGTGAGATATTTGGAAATGACCCTATGAGGTAGTGGAAAGAGTTAGTGAGGTTATCTATAGTGTGAGAAAATCCCATAGCAAAGTAGTTGTGCAAACAGCATATGTCAAGAGATTGAAGGCTTATTATGAAAAGGAATTAGTTGTGAATATGATTTGCTGTTCTGATGAAGAAACTTTGTCTCTTTAAAATGGTTTGAAACCATAACTTTAAAATGGTTACAGAAAACAGAGGAGATATAGTTTGAAAAAATTGAGTTGGGGGAAGGTTTAACTGTAGTCTAAAGGAAATGTATCTTTGCCTGTCTGATGCTTTAACATTCTCAAATTGGCCAGGTTAACTCATAAGATAACACGCTATGTTCAAACTGCAGACCTCTGCCCTGTTCCTAATAGGGCATGTTGGACCAAGGGAGAAATGCTATAGCAGATTTAGTAAGAGGCAGAAAGCATTACTAATTGGCACAGTTGTTTGGTCCAAAAGCCCCTGAGCATCTCTTATTTTAATGGTACCCTAAAAGGACAAAATGATAAGGTTTAGCATGGATTACAGGAAGCTGAATGATATTGTTCAATCTGACTTTTCTGCCACACCCAAAATAGAGGATCTGCGGCAGTACAAGCAAATTCCTTTAGATGCTGATGTCCAAGAAAAATCCACTTGCATAGTGGAGTCTGGTATATGTAAGTTCACAGTCGCACTGTTCGGACTGCGGAGCCCTATTCATGATACTTATAAATGAAGTCTTAGAGGGAGTGGAATCTTTCACAAGGGCTTACGTGGATGACTTAGCTGGCCATTTTCAGCAGCTCTTGGCAAGATCTCCTAAACCACATGTGAATTGTTACATAGGCTTACAGAGGCTAACCTGACAAAGTTTTTAAATGTAAGATCTGAGCCTCAAAGGTATTTGGTCGGGTGCACCCACTTCTTTAATGCTATGGAAGTGCTCTTCATAGGCTCCCATTCAAACTACCTTGTTAAGCTACCCTTTCTTTATGAGTTGTGTTATGGGAGCAACAATATGACTGAACACCCTTACAAAGGAAGGATTTGACCTGCTTCTTTGTTGTAAATGCAGGCTAGCTTTTAATGGGTTCAGAGTTAAACAGCCCTCTGTGAACCCATTGTGTAAGTATAGCCTGCATTCTTTGTTCCTAGATGTATATATTTAGCCAGATTAAAGTATGTATGGTTTGCTTGAGCCTAGTTTACCAAGCAATCCAGATCACTCAGTACTAATGACCTGTTCTGTTCAATATGTACAACTTCCCCAATTTTTTCTGTCCCCTGCAAACTGTATTAGTGATCATTTTATGTTTTCTGTTAGGCCATTAATAAAAATATTCCATAATGTATGAAAAAATCCAATCTCTGAAGATAGTAGAAACATACCTGTTCGATATTAATTTCCTCTTTACAATTATTTTAGAGTCCTGTCAGCTAGACTTTAAACTATTTCATGTGTGCCATGCTAATTTTTTATCATTCTAGTTTTTTAATCAAAATGTCACGTGATACCAAGTCAAACAACTTACAGAAGTGTAGGTGTATTACGTTAACATATTACCTTTATCAATCAAATTTGTAATCTCATAAAAATATAGACAGAATTTATTTTCCATAAATAAATATTTTTTGGCATTACTTATTACCCTCCTTTATTAATTGAGTCCTGAATCAGCTGTTCCATTATTTTGCCCAAGACTTTCTTGCTCCACAGCTAGATCTTTTAAAACATTTATTTGCTAGTTATCTGGAACTCCTGATTTAAAAATATTTAACCTTAATAGTTGCTGCCGTGAGGGCAGCGGACTGGACTCAATGATCTCTCGAGGTCCCTTCCAGTTCTAGTGTTCTATGATTCTATAATGAAATGGAAAGTGTGTTAACGAAACATCATTTGTTTTATCCCAAATACAGAACACAAATATTTATTGAACACTTTTACCGTTTCTGCATTATTATTGACAGTTCCACATTTTCATATAGAAATGGTCCAATGTAATTAATTTTTTGTTTCTAATATACTTAAAACATAAATTTAAAACCCTCTCATTTTTAACTCTACTAGCCATACATTTCTCCTTGTCCCTTTGCTTCCCTTATCAATTTTCTATAATTCCTGGTTTCTGATTTAAATTTATGACTGTCAATTTCTTCTTTCTTTTGTTACATACATATTCTGTTTATGGCTGCCTTCATTTGCCCACTAATCCAGGTTGATACTGTTTTTAAATCCATAGGGCTGCTTCCTCAGTTGTTAGAATGTAACTTTGTGGTCATCTAATAAATCATTAAATAATTAAATAACAATTAAGTAAGTAAATTAATAAATGATGAAATAAATAAATTATCATTCTAATTATCAAATTAATTCAACAACTTATTGAGTGAGTCCTAGTTACTTACATATTTTGATTACATTCTTTCTCCAAGCTGATTTGACTCATAATTGTTTCCTTCAGGGTGCTATGTAGGGGGACCACATGACCCCCCTTTCCATGGGTAGGAGAGGCTGGACAGCAGCCAGCTGGGGGACTAGCAGGGCTGGAGGGCTAGCACTGGCAGCAGAAGTCGTTCCCGCCCCCACCCTCACCAGCAGTAGTGGGGGAAATGGAGCATGGCTGTCCCAGCTGCTTTGCTCTCCCAGCCACACCATTCCATTCCAGGGGAGGGAGCGAGACCTCCCTGTGCTCCCCAGTGGGGGACAGCAGCAGGGGTCCACCGTGCTCTGTTGCTGGACCCACAGCCTTGCTAGTCTCACAGATCTCAGCAGAGAGAAGAGGCGGGTGGAGTCAGAGTAGGGATGGGGAAGAGGTGGGGGAGGAGGGGTTGTCCTGGTCCTTCTCTGGATGGGAGTTGTCATATGGCTGGGGGCCCTCTGGATCTGCCTTCAGCAGTCACCTCCGATTTCCGTCTTTGTGAAACTGCCCCCTCTCATCTGGACTTCATTCCATTGGCACATTATAAATGTTATCAAGTGCCTTATCACTTGTGCCTAAATCACTATTAATTTTTAGATCTGTAATCATTTCCTCTCCATTTGTCAAGGGAAGCTGTCATATCCAATTCCCCCCATTTTTACTGTTTAGTAAATAAACAAACTTCAGAATGACACCTGAAAACATCCTCTTCCTTGTGATAAAAAGCAGCTGCTGTAATGTCATTTCATGCTAATCTTGAAGCTTTTTAACAGATTAAGGTCTCAGTCCTACAGCCCGTTTCTCTTACCAATAGTGACTACTCACAAAGGCAAGTTTCTTGCATGCATGCTTATTTTCGGGATTGGACCCATAGAAGGTTTAATAACTGAGGGTCCTAAAATCAGACTGTGATATATAATTTATTTTTAAAATTTTTCATTATTAAAGAAATCCTAATATTCAGAATAAATAACCACTTCAATGCTATTAATCTATGGGGAAAACAAGTTTTTTGGGGGGGAGAAGGAAGGGCTTTAAAAATGTTGATATCACTCAAATAGTATGCTGGTGCTAATTATATTACACAGTTGACTAATTGGTAACTGATCAAAAAAATCAAATTTCATAACTATACTAAAATATGTACCTTGATGCATTGTGTACAGATCTTAAACACCCAATACACTGGCACTACCTTGTTAAAAATGCATAATATAGTGATTAAAAAATCTGGGATCCCTAATGAAAAGAGATGGCGTGCTTTTATATAGTCTGACAGAAGGACAGTACAGTTCTGAGATTAGTGGCTTGAGCAAAAAGCTGGCATGCGGAATTGCAGTCTTTTTATATAATGACTTTTGGCAAATATCTCCTTTAGGACCGTGTGGAAATGCTGTTTGTGAGGAGAAACTTCTTGGGTAATGGCCAATCACTATGCAGTGATGAAGGATGAGCTTTGAGTGAGAAGCCCTCCAAAGCCAGGCTAAAATACTGAATCAGAAAAGCAGTATTTTTAACTGTGATCACTCTGACAAAGACAGGACCCTGGAATTCTAGCTGATTCAATGTTTAAACGAGGGTGGATTTGTGCTGTAGGAGGTTATTGGAGTGTAGCGTGTGTCAGCCCTATTTCCCACAAAATGCCTTATTTTGCAAAACTCATTTTATTACTCTTTTGCTTTGTCCTTCTTGTGGAAAGCAGAAAGCACAGGAGGAAGAGATGGACAGGTCAGCTGGAGGTGCAGAAGGCAAGGTAAGGACCCTTAAAATACACACATTTCTTGCTATACACTGGTGAAATTAAAACTATATATGTAATGATAGGTGTATACAGTCAGTTCAGTTAGACATGTACATCAAATGTGCCTATTTTAATTGTATATGTGAATAGTGTCCATGGTTTCTGAATAACCATATACAACCTTTATTGCTGTCTTCAGCTCTAACTGTAATAGGTCATGTTTCTAGCAGCTGTCATTGGTAACCTGACCGCTGATTGTATTCTAGTGAACACAGTTTCAGATATGTGTACACAATATTGTCGGCATAGTAAGATGCAGAAGAAAGATGCAGCAAATATCTTCCCAGCAACAATATAAGGCTTTTAAAGTGCCTTCTATTTTCCTGAAGTTGTTTATTTAAATGTCTCCATTATGCAAATCTACCTAAAAATGCATTTCATTTTCTCATGGCAATTTGTTGGGTTTTAGTATGCACAGTATTCTTACTGCATAGGAGTATATACTGTATAGGGCTTGTAAAGTTATTCTGCAGCTACATTTGGAAAATTATGTGGGAACTTTAATGTAGCTTTTTACAGTATTAACAAGGCAAGCGTGCATCAAAGAGTTAAAGGTCTTAGTGAAGTTTGCTAGATTTAATATTACTGAGACATGGGGGCGGGAAGAAGAAGTTTACATTAGAAAAGATAAGCTTTCAAACCAGCCAAGCAGTCCAGAGTATATTATCCTTTTTTTGTATAGAGTTAGGTCATCCAGTGATAATTATATCTTGTAAGATTGTTTGCTAGACTAAGAGCTTGAAAATCAAGTTGGGTTAATCCATCTTATTAAGTGGAATCACTCTAAGTGTAAACAGTCATCTATTTATTCATTTTATATTCTTTAGCATGGCACTATGTCCATACGTTTTCAACTGCTGAAAATGCTGAGATTGAGTAGATGTTGGGCAGAAAACGTTTTGGCACAACATGTGTTATGAAAGAAGCAGAAGCAGAGGAAGTCTAGTAATGTCCCTTATTTCTATTGGTATTTAATGCAAAATATGCAAGCACATGTTTTTGGTGACAAATTTTATTCTCTAGTTGAGACATCTGGGGCCTGATGTTAAACCATTTACATCAAAAGGGATGCTTTCCCACTGTTTTGAAAGAATCTACTCCTTACTGAATGTAAATCTGAAGCACGCTGGGCGCTCTCTCAGAATATTTGGTTTGCGAAAACTAATGATTCACTGCTAGTACTTGCATGGGATTCTTTCATATATGATTAAACTCCCTTACCTTGGAAAGTTACAAAACAGCATAAACTGCTAATACGCATTTGTACAATCTGAATATTTGCCTTCTTTGAAAAGTACTGCCAGTCTCTTAGTTAATAAGTTATTAGAAGGTTTCTCTCTTAGCAAATTATTCTTGATCTTTATAAAATAAATTATTACAATCTTATTGATTTTTTCAAAGTTGCAATAGTAGAGAATTCAAGAAATAGTCAAACATTTTTCTTGCACTGTGGAGGATAATATTCAACAGATATTATTCTGTTGAATGTAAATTAATGAGGTATAACAAACAGTGCATTAGCTAACGAAAGGATAAATCATATTTCAAAAATTTATCTTTCTCCACAGATATTAAATAATCAACAACACTATGTTCATATACTACTTAGCATAGATCACTCTGTCCTTGTCCCTGGAATTTATCCATATAAACTTTTTTAATGCATTTATTTAAATGTGTGTAAAATGCAGTTTATTTTGAAAACTCAAAATGAGACTCTCATTTCTTTTATTTTATTGATATTTCTGTAGTGCTCACAGCTAAAAGCATTAAATAGAATTAAATAGTAATGGTATTCCCGATTATTTTGCTAGAAAGCTTTGTTTGTTTTGTTAAAAGCAAACCTGTGCTGAAAACTGCATGGACTGGACTTTTTGCCTGTAGTCAAAGGAAACCCAATTTCAGTGTCAGATTGCCTTTCCTCAAAGATAAATACAAAAATAAACAGTGTCTTTTATCTTTTTTTATTTTTGTAACTGATTCATGTGTTCTGCTTTGTATTTCTCTTGCTTTTTTTTTCTATAAGTCTACTAGGCAAGCAAAAATATTTTCCGTTATTTGTGCTGGTCAGTGTAGTATATGTGCCTAATAAAAAGCCATGTAAGCTAATGGGAGTCTTTCCCTTGACTTCAAAGACTTTTGATTTGGGATCTATTAGGTGCCAAATCTTTCTGCTCCATAATTCATTGCTTGGTCACTTTTTAGAGCTTTTTTAAAATATTAAAGCTCAAGGAGCTTTTAAAAAATAGTAATTGACCTCTGTCAGTTATGAATAATGAATATGAAAGATGGGTAAAATCATGAGACACAAAGAGATTACATGGCTTGCCTAAAAGCAAAATAGGAAGGCAGTGGCAAAGCTAAGAATAAAAACTGGGCACCTTAGTGCCTGTCCTGTTTTCTAGGTACATAGCTTCTTCGGTCATTTTCATTACACAACCCAAAACACAGCTATTTTAAAAGAACATTAAACCAATATTAGTAGAGTTTCAAGGTCAAGCACTCAAGAGCTGGAAAATGCCTGATTTAAGATTTCTTGTGCAACTTCATTACATTGTGAGCATCATTACGAGACAGTCTGTAATTACATGATCACAAACTATTTTTTTCAGAAGACTTCTGCCTCATTCAGTTCAAAGGACGGCCTGGGATCAGTATTAATTATTTTTTCCTCCTCAATGTTCAGTGTGTGGCTTTAGACCTTATTTAATGTATGCTATTCATAGCTTGCTCTGAAAACAATAATAATAATTTCCTCATGGGCTTTTCTATGGTGCTCCTCACTATAGTATCTGAATGTTTCACAAACGTTAATGAATTTATCTTCATAAGATCCTTGTGAGATGCAGGGGTGATATTGCCCCCATTTTACAGATAGACAACTAAGGTACAGAGAGTAGAATCAAAAGAATTCACTAATTGTAGGTTCCCATTCTAAGATGACAAGAACTCATTTTTTTAAGAGCACTTAGCCTTATACAGCACGTTATTTATTCAAAGCCCAGCTCCCATTGACGTCAGTTGCACTCTTAATGCTTGGCACTTCTTCAGATCAGATTCCAGGGTCTCAAGTAGTGCACCCAGAAAATGAGGAGCACACGAGTTTTAAAAGTGTGGTTAAGGGCTTGTCTAAGTTGCTGCCGGGAGATATGATTCTCACGCTTGCACTAGCTCAGCTTGAGTTAGCACCTGAAAAGTTGCAGTGTGGCTCTTTGTGGCATTGGCAGCAGCTTGAGCTGTTTGCCCAGTCTTGGACTGAGAGCATTGGGTGAGTTGGGCTCCAGAAGCTGGCCCAAGCTGCCACCTATGCTGCAAAGTCCACAGTTTTAGCATGGTAGTTCAAGCTGAGCTAGTGTAAGTCTGTCGGCCTATGCTGGGAATCACTCCTCCCTACGGCAGTGTTGACATACTGTCAGTGACTTGCTCAGCAGCATACAGGAACCCTGTATGGGGTATGATCCAGTTCAGCTGCCTTAATGATGAGACCAGGTTTTCTGTTCTGGTAGTCCCCTGCCTCATTCGCTACACACTTCCCAACTTTGGCAACAAATGAAACCAGTCTTAGTGCTCGTCTATACTACATCCCTCTTTCAAAAGAGGGATGTAAATTAGGCAGATCGAAAGTGCAAATGAAGCGCAGATTTAAATATCCTGTGCTTCATTTGCATATTCTTGTCCGATCGCGCTTTCGAAAAAGGGTATTTCGAAAGTGAAACCACAGTCTAGACGCCATTCTTTTTGGGGGAAAAAACCCTTTTTCAAAAGATCCCGCACTCCTGAAAAAACCCTTATTCGAAAGAGTGATTGGACGTGAATATGCAAATGAAGCGCGGGATATTTAAATCCGTGCTTCATTTGCACTTTTGATCTGCCTAATTTACATCCCTCTTTCGAAAGAGGGATGTAGTCTAGACATAGCCTTATAGACAACAGCCTCCTTCACTACGCAGCCCTGATTCATCCCCATTGCAGGTCTGTGCACTGAATGAGGGAGTGGACTTATGGAAAAGTAGCTTGTGATCATGTGATGAGCCATGTTCCTTTACCATAGTTTTTGTGTATAATTTCTTGAGGCCTGGCATTCCCAGCCACTGCCATTGTTGCTGAAGCAGTGGCTGGAATCCCAGGCCCTTTAAATGGCCGCCAGATTCCTCACAGCTCTGAGGCCTGGAGGGTGCCCGATACCATGGTCTGGGCAGTGGAAAGGGCTGGCTGCCCTGGCCCTGCCCTTTCCACCCAAGACCCTGCCCCTTCTTGGGAAACAGCGCATAACCCCCCTGCCCCCACATACACCTTGCCTGGGGCCCCACAGAAACTGTTGGGCTCCCTGTTACAAAGACATTCGTGGCAACTCAGCTCTTGCGATGTCTATGCTTGGCAGAGTCATGTTATTTCTTCTATACAAAAAGAATCAAAACCACCCATTTTATTGTCAGATGTTTAGTGAATTACTATTTATCCATCTTTTTATGTAAAATAAATGTGGTGAGTGGGTCAGAGGGAGAATATATACTCATCCTTGCCTATGAAAGTTGGGTCCGCTTGCCTGGAGACTGTGGAATACTGATAACTTGATATAAATATGAACACTCCTTAAGCAAAATTGTAACTTGCTAAGATGAAGTTTGGTCCCAGGCAAGTTTTGTTGAGGGAATGCTCACTGACCATATTTAGGGGAAGTTTAAATTAACTTGGCATTGCCAGAGCAGTGCAAAGGTGACCATAGCAAGGCCAAGGCGCTCGTCAAGTGTCTGGTGTGCATGTATACAAAAGAAAATCACATGTGGTACGTATGCTTCTGTATATAGACATAGTGTTGCAAAATACATGCATACATAATAATGGAGAGATTAAATTTTGACTGCCAATCCAAGATACTAAGTAGTTATGAAAGATAGCCATGTACTTATTTTTAGTACATTCTGCTTTGTTTTGCATTTAGCTTCCACTGTACACCTGTAGCTGTGTTACATTTTGTTATACAGATAAACAGGAGGTACTGATCTTAGTATTTCTTTTGTATTGGCTTTACAAAGTATGTTGTCCTCTTCAACTTTCTGTACCTATTCTAGAAAGGTAATGAGGCCTTTATTTAGCAATTTTCAGAAGCTGTACTAGAGCCTAGGAAGCTGTTCACTGAGCATATTAAACTAAAATCATATTCAAAATTGTATTAAGAACTAGGTAAAAGGCATTGCTATTGACCTTTAGTTTGCTATCCTGTCATGACAGTGGTCAGTATGAGATCCTGTAGAAGGTGCAAGAAAACCAATAATGCACAATTATGAACTGTTCTGCCTATAAAAAGAGAAAAAATTATCTTGTTTGTGAGAGGCTTATGCCCCAGAGCTTGAGGGCTTATGTTTCTAATTTTTTTTTAAATCACATCTAATGTAGCTCTGGAAAGTTCTTATTATCCATATAAATGTCAAATCCCTTTTTATTGTTTGTTTCTGTTTTTTATGTTTTTAATCCTGCTAAGCGTTTTGGCCTCACTGCTATCTTCTGTCAATGAGACTATAATTCTGATCAGTGTTCTATATACTATACTACATACACTATATAATCTCTTCAGAAGAAATCCAGCTTTTGCTCATAACTGTTCTTGGCTTCAGGAAGTAGCCCTTTAAAAGTTCCATATAAAATGGAACATATGGAACTTTGTCCTTGGCTTTAGGAAGTAGCCCTTTGAAAAGTTCCATATGTTCCATTTTATATGGAACTTTTAAAGGGCTACTTCCTGAAGCCAAGAACAGTTATGAGCAAAAGCTGGATTTCTTCAGAAGAGATTGCTCCAACCCAAGCAGAAGTTACAGGTACAAGAACATAAGAACATCCATCCTGGGTCAGATCAAAGGCCCATGTTGCCCAGGATTCTATCTTCTGACATTGGTCAATGCCAGGTACCCGAGAGGTAATGAACAGAACAGGTGAACCCAACCATACTCTCTTGCCCATTCCCAGCTTCTGACAAACAGCAACTAGACACACCATCCCTGCCAATCCTGGCTAATAGCCACCAATGGGTCTGTCATACTTAGTTAGTTCTTTTTTGAACCCTGTTACAGTCTTAGCCTTCACAAGATCTTCTGGCAATGAGTTGTACAGATTGACCGTGCGCTGTGTGAAGAAATATTTCCTTTTGTTTGTTTTTAAACCTGCTGCCTGTTTGTTTAATTTGGTGACCCCTAGTTCTTGTGTTATGGGAAGGAGGGCTTTATGCAGGAAGAACTTGGTGAAATCTCATCATCTGCATAATGCAGGTAATCGGACACTATGATCACAACAATCCCATCTGGCCCTAAAATCAGGGTTACACTTTGATTACTCATACCTTTTGAGTAGAACCTTTTCACTGAGAAGCTCTGCAATGATGCTAAGATCTTTCTTCTGAGATGTTAAAAGTTAATCAAATTAGTACTATTGCAACCCTTCTGCCAAGTGGAGCCAGCAGCAGCAAGGGCCAGGTTCAATATCTAGGGTTCCTCTCCATCCATCCAACACAGAACTGGCTCGAGCCCCCACCCAGTAACCTGGGAAATTCACACATGCCCCTGAGCACCTTTGAGAGGCAATGCTTCCCCACTCGCAAGCACGGAGTTTGAATGTGGAAAAGAAACTTTTAATAAAAGGGAGAGAATTAACTTCCCAATTATTTGGGAAAACACCACAAACAAAGTTCATATCCAAAACCATGAGTAACAGTCCCACCCCAAGTAGGTTGGGCAGTATCCTTTTCCTCTCAGGTTCTGAAGTCCAGCAATCTGAATGTCCCCTTCACATGCCCAACCCTTCTCTGCACCTCACTCACAGTTGCTGCCCTTGGTCAGGGAAGACTCAAAGTTCAGAGGTGCATCCACAGAAGTTCACTCCCATCTTGGGTGGGGGGAGGTAAAGAAGCTTCTTATTCACTTTTCTGGTCACTTGCTATCCGCCTGCTCACTGCTCTGGGCTACTGCCCTGCCACTCTGTTGGCTGATTGTCATACTGCCCCACTCATCACATTTCTCCACCACTATCCTGCTGGCTCGGTCACCATCCACTGCCATCCATTTCTTGGCAGTGACGTCTGCCCATCAGTCGCAAATGACTGCAGCTCCCTGTGATTTCAACTCTTAGCAGGCAGGGGAGAAGCAGCACAACTCCAACACCATTAACTTAAGAAAAGAGGTACCTAATGATGCCTATTTAGCTCTGTTCTTTGAACAGTGGAGGGAACAGACCAAACCAGTCCAGGTAGGGGAAGCCATATAGCCTCCTGACCAGAATAACCTTTCCTCACTCTTTCCCTCTCATAAAGCTCTGAAAGTCGAGCCTCTGCATTTGCAAGGTTCTTTCTGCTAACTGAGAGCCCTTTCCTTTGGAACAATTTAGCACAGTCCTACTTTTCTGATTCCCACAAAATTGCAAACATCGGTAACCATACTTTAGCTATTCCTGCATTTCAATACAAACATAGCTGGTGTTGGGTCACAAATGAAGTTGATTACAATGAGCAAAATACTACCCCGTCTGCTGAATATTTAACACAGATAGCAAAGCAGGAGCAAACTGTATTTACATACACACCCAGGGTTTCTCTTCCATTCCAGCTAGCTGTTATGGAAGCATTCTTTCAGATCCTGCTTACCCTTTGTATTAATAGTTAGGATTTCTTCCTCACGGTGTGCAGTATCTTAGGATCATAGGAATTGCCTCACTATGTCAGAACTAACAAAACATGTAGATGGGATCATGAGCTTTCGTGGGCATAGCCCACTTCTTCAGATGACCGGAGTTTTGAGTTTAGGATATGCAGATGGGTCTGCACATCCTAAACTCAAAACTCCAGTCATCTGAAGTGGGCTGTGCCCACGAAAGCTCATGATACCATCTACATGTTTTGTTAGCCTATAAAGTGCTACCAGACCATTTGTTGTTTTTTAAGTTTATCCTCTACAGACTAACTCGGCTACCCCCTGAAGCTTCTGTATCAGAACCTTGGGCCATCTAGTTAAGTATCTTGTTTCCAGTAGTGCCTCATGCAGAGGACAGTTCAATAAACCCAAAAGTAGGCAGTTATGAGGTAACCTTCCTCCAGGGAAAGTTTTCTTCCAACTCCTACTACTGTAGTTACTGTTTCACTTTATATTCCTGTCAGAACTCTTGTCATTTGACACAAAAGCTCATGATACTATTTATATATTTCTGTTAGTCTCTAAGGTGCTACAAAACCATTGTTGGTTTTTTAAGGTTTTTTTGTTGTTGTTTTTTTAGTTACAGACTAAAACGGCTACCCCTCTAAGACTGTCAGAACTCTTGTTTGTTAGAACTCTGGATGTTCTTGTTCATATAAGTGTTGAATCCTCTTCGGAATTTCTCTAAACTCTCTTAGCTTCAATGGTAGCTTGTCTTTGTGTTATAAGGCTAAGTATTCCCAACCTACTTTCTCTAAAGCATTCATTTTTTTGTATACTTTTATCTGGCAACCTCTTATCTACCTCCTTTCACAATCTCACTCAAAAGGAGAGTCTTTATGTGCCCTTAATCATTCTCACTGCCTAGCTCTGATTTTGCTACCCCCTTTTTGTGATCAGGTTACCAGTAATGAAGACAATATCACTAGTGAGTCTGTATCACTGGTTTTTATACAGTCCTAATATGTTCGTATTCTGCTTCTAATAGATGTGTGGCAATTCTCCAAAAAGGGCTGCATTTTTCTGGCATTTAAAGTAAGCACACTCATGCATACATCATTTGAAAACACATTTTATGAATGTGTAGGTGAGGAATGATATGGAGCTACCAAATGATGATCTAATCCTGTGGGTGAGGTGAAATAATAGTGCCCCAAATAAAGAAGTGTCATTTGTAGCATGGTGCCAGAAAAAGTGCCACATGACTGACTGCAGTTTTTACTGTTTAATGTTCTTTTCATCACTATAATATGTTGTTTATTTGTATTAAAGATTTTTCTTGGTTTTGCATGGGCAAGTATTTTTTCTGAGAAACATTGAAGCTGTTTGGTATCTGGCAAAATGGTGAATATCAATCTTTGACAGCCTTTAACAATAAATATTTTCACAATACATATTTGACTGTTAGAGAATCTCACAAGTGAATATAATAGTTTTTTATATTTTTCAGTTGAAATTGGCTGACTAGATCAGTCTCCCATTGAAGATTGTGTATCAATAGCAGTTGGTATCTTCCCATAGTTTGTAAGGCATAATATAGGGGTTTTCAAAGTTGGGTTGCAAACCCACCCAGGTAAGCTGCTGGCAGGCTGTGAGACACTTTGTTTATGTAAGCACTCATAAGCATGGAGCCTTGCAGCTCCTATTGGCTGTGGGAGCTGTCTGGCCCACGCTACTTCTCACAGCTTTCCTCGGCTGGAAACGTGGAACTGGAACCAATGGGAGCCGTGAAGCTCCATGGCTACGGACCCTTAAAGCAGTGCAGGCCTGCTGGCAGCTTACCTGGGTGGGTCCACGACCCAATTTTGAAAACTCTTGGCATAGTAGTAGATAGATATAAATGTACAGCAGAACCTCAGAGTTACAAACCCCAAAGTTGCGAATTGACTGGTCAACCACGCATCTCATTTGGAAGTGGAACTATACAATTAGGCAGCAGCAGAGCCAAAAAAAGCAAATATAGTACAGTGTTGTGTGAAACATAAACTACTAAACAAATGAAGTGAATTTGAAAAAAAAAAAAAAAGATTTGACAAGGTAAGGGAACTGGATTTTGCTTGTGTAATTTAAATAAAGATGGCTAAAAGCAGCATTTTTCTTCTGCATAATCAAGTTTCTAAGTCAATGATGACTGTAAATTTTGAAAGAACTATAACCTTTTGTTCAGAGTTGTGAACATTTCAGAGTTACAAACAACCTCCATTTCCAAGATGTATTTATCTCTGAGGTTCCACTGTACTTTAATTCTTAATGTAATATTTCTCCATGTGTAAGCTTTTGTACATACAATATAGTGTATAGTCTGCCTGGTAGAAGATTCTAATTTGTAATGACCTATGAATGCTGTGCTAGCCTTTGAAATATTCTAGAAACTAGATTTTAAATTAAGTGACATTTGTGCACTGGTGAGTATTAGGGTTAGAGATGGCCACACACAGCTTCATATTAAAAATACGCAAAAGCTGTGGGAGCAAGTTGTGAAGACAAAGTCCATAAACAAGTCCTTGCCTTTGCACTGAAGCAGAATAGCATGTTACAACTGTTACTAACCATATCATCAACAATATGACAAACCAATTTGACCCAGAATCATCCAGAGGGACTTATCAACATATCTACTGGACTACGTGTAACATCAGATGTACAAGAGTCTCTATTGAAAACAGCAGATGTTGGTGCAGAACAAATGGAGAGATTTGAGAGAGATGTACCTCATTTTGACAGGACATGTAGTTTCTTCAGCCCAGTCAAGAAATCTAGCGTCAGAACATTTGCTGGCATGGCCCGTAGGACCAAATACAAGTCTGGCAAGGAAGAGACAATCACAGCAGCTATCAATCCAGGAATTGGTTTCTGCAGAGCCCTGTCCTGAGCAAGATGCAGAGATAATGTTTCAGTGACAGCTGATCTTAGTGACAAGGACTTGTACCTATGTTCCTCTTCCATGCTGATGGAACAATAGAAGAACAGAGAAGGCTGAATTACGGCATCAGCTGGAAGCTCAAGTTGAAAGAATCTATGAGCTAAGACCATGCAACAAAGAAACCACAGTGCATAATAGTGATGCCATAGCCGACATACAAAAGATAGCTATCAACACATTTTCCACATTGGATGAATTGGCTACTAAATAGTTGAAGCAGGTCCTAAAATGATTTCACAAAAGCTAATTCTGTAATCAAAGTCATTGACATAGATGACAATAGTAACTCTGTGAAAATGGCAGAAAGTGCTGGAGAGGATCTAAGGTTGCATGCAAGGTATACCAGATGATGGGGTGGAGGAACTGTTTCTAAACATGGCATCCAATAAGCCATCACTTGGAAAAGCTGTATATTCCCAGAGGAATTTTACAATAGTGAAGCAGCAAATTCCATAACCAATAGATGCTTTGAAGAAGCCCAATACTGTACAGTGCTCAAGAGTAAGTAGACACAAGGGCGCTTCTCTATGTGCCTATGTGACCTTTGAGTATCTAGAGGTGAAAGAAAGCATAGTAATTAGGTCATCTGATACAGATGTTTTGATCCTGGCTGTTCATTGCTTTCCAAAAATGGAACACATTGGGTTGCACATGGATTCAGACAGGGCCATCTCTAGGACAACTGATTGATAAGCATCACTTTATACCTGTGCTTGCTATTTTACGCATGCACTCCTGGCTTCTGCAACCTATTTCCTGCTGTGAATGCATTAACAGGATGTGACTCTGTGTTATCTTTGTTTAGTGTTGAGGGAGAAAATCTGTGTTAATGTCAAAATAAAGGGAGCTCACCACGTAAAATCTTGTCAGAGTGATGGACAAGGCACAATTTCTGCAGCAAGGAATTTGATAGTCATTGCTGTATGACCAAAACACGAAAGAAAAGGAGACCCACAAAGACCCAAACTGTCCGCATCTCAATCAAGCCATTAAAAAGCAGACAATCACTGGCCAAACTCCCATTATATGAGCACAGTTTTGAAGATCGTATCAGAAGAACATCTTGGAAAATAAAGGTTTGAATGTCTTCACACACAGGTAAACTAGATATTGCATCACCATTGCAACGAGGATGGAAAAATGCGGATCATGAATTACATCCCATGTTCTTCAAGGGCCCAATGGCATCTTAGCTTCTACATGACCTTGGTTGTATCTGTACCAGTAGTGGTCACTGTGTAATCAGCTGTTTCTGTGGCCAGAACAATGTTCCTTGCATAGAACTGTATAAATGCCAGGGCAATGAAGGCTGTGGTAACCTATGCAATCTTGACAGAGATCATAATAATGAAAAAGATGATGATGTTAACTAGAAATTTCACGAGCACTATTATGTTTCCATGATACTTGAATAAATTGTTAGATTTTGTTCTACCTGTCATGTTCTTGTTGTGATGCTTTGAGGTCACAAAGAATTCCAATTTTATGTCTTGTAGTAATACAAAGGAATTTGCATTCATTTGTTAGCTTAAAACGGTCATTTTTAGTGTATTGACGGTGACCCTATTTCTCTGATTCTGGCACCACTTGACAGCTCCACATCATACCTCATCTTAAAGTAGACACAATAAGTTTTCAAACAAAGTATGATGTGCAGAGGAGCAGAGAGGGGTACGTTAAGTTAACCAAATCAATGCTGGCTGTTCCTTGCTGAATACCATTCCTTATATATTTGTTTTCATATGCCACTGTGCTGTCCCGGATCTATCTTTGTTTGGTTGCCCTGCACCTCTCCACCAAATTGTTTAGTCATGAGTAATTCAAGTTGATTACAAATTTTGCAACCTCTCTGTTCACCTCTTAATTTAGTCCTAATTTGTTTCTGCCCTTTAACTAGTTTCCAATCCATTACAGTATTTTACACCTCACTCCAGGACAACAGTTTCCTGAATACACCCACTTTGTGACAGACTTTTTGACACAGGCTTCTTGAAAATCCAAATCAGTTTTATTAGCTGGTTCTTTTGAATTCACTATTTTGTTGACACATTTAAAGAACTTTAACATGTTGAAGAGACGCTCTTTTATTTTACAGAAGCTACACTGGTTGGGCTTTATCATATCATGTTCATCTAACTATTTAATAGTTCTGTGTATAATTATTTTTTCAAACAATACATCTCCAATGAAGTAAGGCTTATACTGGTTTATAATTCCCCAGATCCACCTTAGAACCTTTGGCAAAGTAGGTGCAACATATAGTATCCTCTAGTACAGGGATGGGCAATAATTTTGATGGGGGGGCACTCCAAGATTTTGGTAAGTGGTCAAGGGCTGCACTTTTCTATGGATGGGGTGTGGGGTCTGGGATGGAAGTTGGATACAGAAGGGTAGGGGATTGACATGCAAGAGAGGGTGTAGGGACTGAGGGGGAGTTTGGGCGAAGGAAGGGGTTATGACCTAGGGCAAGGGTTTGGGGTGCAGGGATGGGAGGGGATAGAGGTGCAGGAGTGGATTTTGATTGGGGGGAGGCGGGTGCAGAGTCTGGGAGGGAGTTGTAACCTGAGGAAGAAGGGGTGCAGAGGGTTTGGGTGGTGACCCGGGGCAGGGAGTTGGGATATAGGAGGGGTTGGGTTGCCAGGTGTAGGCTCTGACTAGGAGGTGTTTACCTTAGGCTGCTCCCAACCAGCAGCCCAACAGGGACCCCAAGGCAGGCCCTGTGCCTGCCACAGCATGGCCCCCCAACCCCGCACAGCTGCTCAAAATGGCTAGAGGCTCCTTCCATGTGCTGCTCTGTGCTGTGCACCACTGGTGGGAGCGGGGAGAGACTTCAGGCACTGCCCTGCCCCCAGGCCAATCATCGCAGCTCCCATTGGCCAGTTTCTGCGATGATTGGCCTGGGGGTGGAAGGCAGTATGCAAAGTCTCCCTCCTCACCCCCACCAGAGGTGTGTTGTGCCTAGAAGGAGCTGCCAATCATTTTGAGGAGCCTCAGGCTGCAGCAGGCAAAGAGCCTCTCCTAGCCAGTGACTCCCCAAAATGGATTTTACTGTCCTGCCTCACCCCTTTGATTTTCTTAATAACTTCTCTGCTCATTAATTGCAGCAGTATTTAGATTTAACAAGGTCTCACTTTCAGGGCAAAGGGGTTCAGGGAATCTTAATTATTCTAATCCTCCTATATTGATGTGGAACGGCTGTGACTGCAGAATCGGATTTTCTCTTAGAGGTGCATAGGGCAGTTAGCTGACAGATTATAACTGAATTTCTAGAGTATGCTGGTTGATTAATTGTTTTTATCCCTTTATTCAAGGGCTTGGTACTATTCCCTTACTGTTGGTCTAACTCAGGGGTGGGCAATAATTTTTAAAAGGGGGCCTCTTCAGAAATTTCTGAAGTGGCTTCGGGCCACCCTGGAGGGGCAGGGCCTCGGGCAGAAGGGGCGGCGCCAGGAGACTTCTTGTGCTCCCACCCACCCTGATTAGCCTGGTCTTCCTCCCTCCCCTGCCCTGCCACCTAGAGAGAAATGCCAGCTATTTTAAAATAGTTGGCGGCTCCCTCTAGGCGCCTAGTGGAAGGAGGCCTTGCGCTTTCTCCCTGTCTCCAGGCCAATCAGAGCCTGGGGGCAGGGGAGCGTGTGAAGTCGTCTTGCCCCTGCAAGAGCGTGTGGTAGCTAGAGAGACACGTGGCAGTTTTAAAACAGGGGACAGGATGTGAGAGACTTCGCGCACTCGCCACTCCTCATTCCCAGGTGCGCAAAGCTCTTTCTCTCTCGCCAGAGGAGCACAGCAGCTAGAGATAAACATGACTGTTTTAAAACAGCTAACGTGTGTGTCTAGCTGCCATGTGCTCTTGCCGGGGTGAGGAGACTTCGCATGCTCCTCCACCCCCCCAGGCCCTAATTGGCCTGGGGGTGGGGGAGTGGCAGGGTGGCTATGGGCCAGATCCACTGGCTTGGTGGGCTGGATCCGGCCCGCGGAGGGCCCTTTTCCCACCCCTGGTCTAACTAGTTTATGGTATATTCCAATGTATACAAACGAAAAACGAATTCATTTTCTCACTTGCTATTCAAAGCAATGGAGGACTAAGAATCAAGGTAGATTTCAGGTAGAGAGAACAATGCAATACTAAGATCCTGGAAGGAATGGAGTGATGTTATTATTACTTGGTTATAAGGCATGATGATCAAGCCCTTATTTTATTACTGTCAGCACAGAAGAAACAATGCAGCAGAAAAACAAGTGCTTCCTAGTCTGCCTTGAGCATCCGCCGCAAAATTACCTGCTACACTGATATTCTAGAGTCCTTTTGACAGCAATGATATCTGATTAGAAAGAGCACAGCCTGATTCTCTGAGGCCAGGCTGAAGTTTCAGGTCTGGCAGCTGAGAAAACCTGGTTAGACTTACAAATGGACATACGGTGATGGCTATGGACTGTATTCAAGGTTGTTGCTCGCTAGTAGCTGCAGCAGAGCTTCCCTATCTCCTCCATGTTGCTTTTCACCTCATTGTGCTCTCAAGTCCTGCTGTGCTCATGGTAATTCCAGCGGTGGGGAGCTGCTCTCTCTCACAATTGCCATCCATGTTGTTGCTCCTTAACATAGCATGTGTAACTGAGTCCAGTGACAAGGGAGACTGAAGTCTGCTCTACAGCCTCAGTTGAGAGCCAGCTGCCTTTTAGCTCATGTGGTAGAGGCATATGGCTTTATCCCCGAATGTCACAGGTTCAATCCCTCCTGCCGAGGACCTGGTCCGTTAGCTTTGCATAAGGAAATCAGCAAGTCACAGTAACTTTAATCCACTAAGGTGTTGTCTTCTAGAGTCTCCTCAGGTACAGTGACCACAGATCTGGAGTGATAGACTTCCCTGTTGTTCCTTTTTTACAGCCACATATACAGGAAGAATCATGACATGACCAAAACTAGGAAAGGAAAAACCGAACAGCTTTTGAGAGTCGATGACCATGATTTCACCATGAGGCCAGCTTTTGGAGGTAGGAATGTTATTTTTCTGCTCTTTTTCAGTCCATCTATTTTGGAAAATATTTCTGAGCCAGATTGTCCTCTTCTACACCAGTGTAGTGAGCCAGGAGAACTCAAGTACCTTCCGTGAGTACTTTGAGGTAACTGAAAGCAGACTTTTTGGCCTCCAGCGCCCCATGAAAACAGAGTCCTGTCTACTGCTAAGCTCTCCTTCAGTTGAGTAGTCTTCCAGATCCAAGCTCTTGGAAGATCTTTTCTTACATGATATTTCATCTGCTTGAGAATTGTGTCTAGAAGGGAAAAAACAACTATAGCTTGGTGCTTAATTCTAGTTGTGAAGAAAGCAACATAAAAGGAGGAGGAACCAGGCCCACCAGCACCTTTCAATTCTTTGCCTACCCCATCAACCACATGAATTGGCTTAGGAGCCACCCTCTTGATTCTAAAGGGTAATCCCTGTTCACTATTTCAGAGGTAGGTCATAGCAGCTGTGGCAACGGCTGCCTTGAGATAATCTTCCCGGTAGCTGGCTCTAGCCCGGACAAGCTACCTGGGAAAAAGAAGAGCAGAAGAGGGGAGAAGTTGCTGTAGAGAGCTAGTTCCTGCCACCGAATCTCAGGAGCCAGCAGTTCAAAGATGTTCCCTCAGACTTCCTAACAGACAACTGATTTCTGAAAAGCAGATCTTGTCCTCTTTCAAGTAGCTCCCAGGCTAAGGTGAACATATGTTCCTATAAAGCTGGAAATATTCTGGTATTTTGCCCTGCTCCACTGCTCAGGCTGTGATTCCCCTTGTAAGTCAGCACCAGTCCACTGCCTCCCAATGCAGGGTTCTTAAAGCAGGGAGGAGAAGAGATAAAGGTTTTTAGCTATAGAAGTTTTTCTGTAGTTGCTTCTGGAGCAGCAACTTTCTGGTTATCTGTTCTTCTTCCACCTTCAAGCAGGAAGCACTGGGTAAAACTGTGTCTGCATGCATGTGATGATATTCCTACTGCAGATGGTTGGCTTCAGTGATATAACAAGCCTACTTATGTTATAGCTATTGGAGTTCTCTTTTAGCTCAAGCTGTAGAAGGTTGTGTTTTGGTGCTGAAAGGTTTGATTGCATCAGAATAAAAGGGCAGAGGTAAAATGCTAAAACTAGGGGGAAAAATAAACTAGTTGGAGTTGGGTTTGTGCTGGTAAATACCTTCCCATGAATGATGAGGGAAAGTTCAGACACTCAAAGATTATGTGAATTGTCTTTAAAGTGGAGGCATGCTGTATTGATATTCTAGGAGAAAGGTGCCAGGCATGGCTTAGACAACATGGCACAGTGTTACCGGAGGAAACAAGGATAAAGAATGCCAGCAGAGACATGTGTTAACTACATCATCACATTACCACCGAGTCTGATAGGCTGTTCTGACTGTAATCTATATTCCTATCTTGCTTTGTCTTCAGTGTTTGGCAATTTTGGCCATACTCTTGAGCATTATTTCAAAATGCCAATTAAAAGTCAGAAGGAAAGTGTACAGAAATGCTTCCAGTATGATTGTATTCCAAAAACAGAATGCAAAATACCACTGTAGGATCCATGGTTGTCTCAACAATTTCAGATTAAATGTACTCAGTTTACAAGTAATAGTTCAGAATACACTCTGCCAGCAAATCTATTGTGTACGGAGGTGCTGTCTAGTGACTGTTCAGAAGTTGAAGTGAGTACACAATGCAGCAACATGTTGGTTAAGGGGAGCATTTCACCCTGAGCACATGACATGGGCTTCATGAACTGACTGGCTGCTCGGATTTTCTTAATGGAGTTGACAGTATTGTTTTGACCTAGATAGAAAGTCCTACAATGCCTGAAACCTGTCTTAAGTGAGGGGCTGCAATGTTGCCAACTCTCATGATTTTATTGTGAGTCTCGTGACATTTGCTGCTTTACTGAAAATTCCACTTCTGGAATCATGAGAATCTCTGCTTTCATGAAAAAAAAGCCCCAGTAAGCTTCTAGCTACTGTGGCAGCAAAGAAAAGCCTGCAAAGATGATCCAAGCACAGCCCAAAGGCTCAGCCACTCGAATGCAAACATAAAGAATTAAGTACCTTTTAGTGTTAAAAGTCTTAAAATTTTCAAGCCAGCCTCAGGACTTTAACATGTGGAGCAGACAATATTGCATTAGCGCTCTCAAGTGATACTGCTACAAGTGTGAAGAAGAGAAGGACTTGAGTTGATCTGAGGAGGGCCCTCTAGTTTAGGGCTTGGTTCTGCTCACTTGGTCTGAAATAGCCTGAATCAAGTGATCTTGCAGGAGTGGTTCTGGCTGGCTGGCTGGGCTAGGCATTTGGTGTGGAAGGATTTTGGGGAGGTTGGGGGTTGATATTGATATTGTTGTGTTCTGTGATGAAGGGATAGAGTTTGTGGAATCTGCTATTTTATATTGTATTTTCTTCTGCCCTTTATTGTATCTTTTAATATATTATCTGGGTTTTCAGGGTCTGACAGGTGTGTGTCTGTGTTACACCAAAATAAATGAAGGTGTGTTTACAAGGGTGCCGACAGCCTCTGTGGTCCCCTGGACAAGGCAGGGGAGCAGTTCCGCACTCCCAGAAGGGGCAAGGTATAGTATGGAAGGAGCAGGGCTGCGGCAGCCAGCTCTTCACACTGCCTGGAGCACATCACGCCAGCCTCCCCACACCTTAGAGCCGTTGGGAGTGTGCAACGTGGTGTCCCAGAAGCAATTTAAGAAGCCCAAGGCTCTGGATGCCACCTCTGCAGTAGCAGTGGCAATGACCAGGAGCCCTGTGCCCCTTTGAATCTCCAGGCCTTTTGCCCCTGTTGCTGGGGCAGTGTGTTTACATGGTTATTCTTGTAACTCTTATAGCAGCACATTTTAAATATTTTGCTTATTTTGAGAGTATTTTTTTTTTAAAAGGCACAAGCTTTAGGATCCTGCAAAATCATAAAAACCTGGAGCAGTTTTTGCAAAATCAGACAGTTCAACCCAGTGTTTGTCCACTTAATGTGCAGACTATTGGAAGCTGCATTTGAAGAAGTTTCAGCTCTTTCAGCTTCAAAGATAAGTGTTTGATAAAAGCATCCTATGGATGGTGGGGGAGAAAGATCACGTTTCTGTAGTTTTGGCTGAAACAATGACATCTCACAAAGGCCTTCTTTGAACTAGCAAAACTACCTGTGGCTGACACTGGATGTCAGCAAATGGGTGCAGTTGTACATGGTTTAACTGTGCATGGCTAAGAACAAACCTTGTTGGCAACTACTTAATTAGATTTGACTGTAAGCCATGTAAGCCCAAATCAAAATCAACCAGACAACTTTGTCATCAGCTGGATGTTTTAGGTTCCTAAGGTATCAAAAATCTTGTACTGTAGTATAATTCTAGTGATCTGAAATGAATCATATAGAAAAAGATTAAGGAAAAATAGAGTAAATTAACTGGATATATTTTTTTCTTCTGTAATGTTTTACATACTAAAATCAATGGGCCTCATTCGCAACTCCATTACTCCAATGGAGCTGTACCAGTTGTCAAAGCTGTTCCCCACTCTAGCACCTCGAATGCAGAAGTTGGGGGTCTGAAAAAGACTTTAAAATACCTTTCTATTAAAGGCCTGTGTTAAAAACTCCCCAAGCTCACAGATTTCCTGGCCTTGGATTGGTATCGCTGCTGCCACCCAAATACAAAAATCTCTCTGAAAACCCAGGAAAGTGCATGTGGGAAATGCTTCCTGTGAGGTACCAGCAGCATTGACATCCCTCTGGAGATAGCCTAAAAACTGTAATCTCTCTTAGTTTGGCTTACAGTCTTAGGCACGTTCACACAGAACCTCCCACTTTCTAGGATGTAGGAATCAGATCGGGGTCTTAAAAGGGTGATTTTTATTAACCAAAAACCCGCACTTGATGAACCATTATTTGGTTGCTAGGTGTTACACAGCATCAAAACACAGAGAATTGCTTCCCTTAGATTCAGTTTGGAAAGTTACTGTGTAAGGGGAAGTTACGTGGTTCAACACAGAGAAGTCCAACAAACCCCAAAATAATGAAAATATCTGATCACATCTGACTAAACATTCCGTGTTCTATTCACATCTCTGTTGTTTCAAAATTTAGTTCTTCACTAGCCATGGATGTGACTGGATTCTCCATGCCTGGTTCCTTGGCTTAGTTCATGTTCTTCAAGAAGCTCTATTCTGGTTACACAACAGGAACAGGAAGGTAACCCTTCCAGTTTAAAAGCACACACTCTGTTTCCATTGGCTCTTCTGGCCTCCTGCCAACTGACTTCCTTTTTCCCTAACATTCCCAGTGACTCTCTAGGACCAATATAAATATTTCACAAGGAACTTAGGAAGTAGTATTAAATTGTAGTGAAACCATGTGTCACGTAGCATGTTTGTAAAACCTGAGATAAATAACCAGGGTTTTATTAAAAGAAACTGGGGAAGAACATTAGAAGGAAGGGGAAGTATCCAAGAAAAGTTATCAGTATAAAGCAGTAGAGCAGATGTTATGTAAGTGATGTTATTAACAGCCCAATCATTATAGTTAAGTCTTGCCTCATGTCAACCCATTAGTAACAGGCTATTCGGTAAAGTGATAATGACAAAGATTGTCGCTTTGCTAATGTTCTATATAGCCGCCTCCTATCCTAAAATAGATTGCATTTGTTCTGACCCTTCTGGAGTTATTTCCATGCCAGTGACCTTGCTCCAGCTAGCAGATGTTCAGGTATTATTTACAAATATTAATATTTAAAGATTATGTAAATGTTTTAGTTGTGCTCTTGTCTTTAAACACCCATTTTGAGCATTCCAGCTAGGACATTTCATATTTTACAGGAGTCTGTGAATAAGCAGCTTTAGTTGATACTCAGAATAGCTAGACCTCCTTTGCTGAGAAACAACCTCATGCTTCACAGTATACTTGTCCATATATAATGTCAACTAGACCTTGCTGCACTTGCTGAATAGTAATTTTATCAGCACTTTTGGACAGCTGGGTAACTGAAGGTATAAATGGTTCCCAGGGATCTAGTGTCAAAAGTAAGGGTAAAGCTCACTTCTCCAGTGATAATTCATCAGTAAGGTAGGAAAACATCCAAACAACCCCTCCCCCGGTGCAGTGATACTGATCCTACTGAATGTAGCCCATGTCTGAACTGAATTGGTTGTATCTGTTTTAGGGCTAAGCCTAACAGTGCTGAGTACTCAGAGGTTTGTTCTATTTTAGTGCCTTTCAAGATTGAACCCATAGACTAATAGGATATGTTGCCACAGCATTGTTAGTTTGAGGTATAACTTAAATGTTCACTCTATCTCACCCCCATCCACTTGCACAAATCTCTAGCTCAGAGTGGCTGTGGCTTTATCAATGAGCAAGCTGATATGTTGGGTAAGGGCTGGGCAGGTTCGAAGTTCAAGTGCCACAGAAGCTTGAGATAATATTGAGTAGTCAGTGGGAGTCAGCTTAAATTTGTTGAGGCCCGAACTGTATGGGATACTGTTTACACAACAAAATATAAATAGGAGTTTATGGTGTGTACAGAATGATTGCAGACTGGTCTGCAGCTCAGACCCATCGGGTCTTGTACTGTAGTCTACAAGATTTGGTCTATTATGATTTGAACAGCTGCCCTGAGTGCCTTCCATTTGTCTTTTTAGTCCGTTCCATTTGTGTCTTTTTAGTCCATATGCTCTTTAGATCAGGCCCTCCCTTTAACTATGTTTGTGCTGCACCTAGTACAATAAGGCTCCTACCCTTTTAGGGGCCTTTCAATACTACCACAGTATAAGTACTGATAATTAATACATGGTAACATGTTACAGCACCTTCTCACTCCTCTCTTAACATGGAATTGTTCTTATTTGCATAGCCACCATTTTGGCCTCAGAATGAAGCAAACTCATCTTAGTCATATGTGAAATTTTTGTCCTCAAGGTCCACAGCTACTATCTCCCTATAATACTTGGAAGGCAGATGAACAGAGAGAGAGATTGACATAAAAGAAAACTGACAGAACTCTGAGCTTTTGAACTCTGTGACAGTCTGAAATTACAGGGAAATGACAAACTCTTCATTTCAGAGCTGGTAGCACAGCAGATTGCAAATACTGACTTCAGGCATCTTTCATGCAGCACACTCCTTCCTATCTTCTGAGGCATTCAGTAGGATTATGGCAACCAAAAAATCGCAGTAGCTTCTATCACATGAGTACCCAGCACAAAACTCTGCTACTCAGAGAACAGGCCTGAACCTTGTGCCTTCTAAACTGCATCTCAAAGGAGCTATTTTATACAATAAGACTAGGATGTGGTGAGACTCAGAGAAAAGGAGTTTGAGACTAGTCAGAAGATGTTGTTCTGTCCCTGAATGCTGACGTCATTCAGACTTTTCCAGGATTTGTTTTCCCTCCCAAGTGGCAAATCTTTCCCTGGATCAAAGCCCAGTGCTCTGGGAATAAGGTATCTGAATTTTCCCTTGCTTCTTTCAGATTCACATACAATAAGTGGCTCCATTTTTTTTTTTTTAATCTACTCTTCAGTGAGTTCCAGTCATCATTCGGGTTGCATACCACTTAGGCCATTTGTGAGGAAGTTCCTATTTGAATCCATATCTAGTAGCTGGACTCCAGCTGGATAAGGAACTGAACCAAATCAAATATCTGAACAACCTTGAATTTTAGGTCTGTTTAGACCCTAATAGGAACTGTACGGTTCAGGCCCATTTCCACGCTAAAGAAGCCTGTGATACAACTGTAAAATGCTGTCTTCTGAGCTATGCTACTTAAGTCTCTGCCTGCTCTAAGGATAGCTCCAGGAAGTATGAGTGGCTCCATTTCTGCAGTAACTGAAGTATGTGCCTCACTTTAAGCCTGTGAATAGTCCTATGAAGTCAGTGCTTCTGTGTGTAGTCAGGCATGTAACTTATTTTATTAGGACCTATATATTCAGCAATCAGAGAAGTTACATGGAAGTTAAATCTGATGCAAATACCACAGTCTTTTGCATTACACCAATCGGATGGGGGATAGGAGGTTGAAACCCTAAATTGCAGTAAAGCCATGCAGACATGGGAAGGTGAGTCTGATATTTTGACTGATGCCCATTAATTACTCTTGAATTGGAGCTGTGTGAAAATAGTAAATCCTGTTCACGATAAAAATACAATTTTGGTGAAGGCAATTTTGTGGCCCCCAAATTTATCTTTAGGCAACTTTCCCCTCCCCTGCGAAATGTCAGCTTTTATATTGAAACCTGATCAATTCCACACTTTGATGCAAAAGCTGGGTGGCTCAAAATTTGGAATTAAACAAATCCCCCCTTCCCCAAAGTGTGGGAAGCATTTTCTAAAGCAGGATTGGCAGCAATGCAAAACGGAAATAAACTGACTTTTGAGATACAGATTTATGAAACAGCCTCTTGGGGACTTCTTGCTTTTCCTTCTCTGTGAATTAATCCAAAGCTGGAGCCTCGGCTCAGAGTCCCTCTCCTCTCCCAGGGCTCAGAGCCCAGGCGTCAGCCCAAGCCCAAACATCTATACTGCAAATTTTAGCTCTGCGGGTCAACCCCTGCCAGCCCAACTCAGATGATCTGGGCCAGCGGCAACCATGCTCCTATTATAGTGTAGCCTGACCCTTAATGCCTAACTGCCATGGATTTCATTAGGAGCTGGCCACCTAAGCACTTTTGGGGTGCTCAGATACTACAGTAAAGGGGGCCATATGACCCCTCATATAATTTTATTGGGTCCAATGGAGTTATAACAATTGACACCAGTTAAGGTTCTGCTCCCAGCCCCAGAATTCAGTCTCCAGGGTTGTTAATCTGGCCTCTTGGCCCACATGTTCCGGTGCCCCTGGCTGGAGCCCCATGGTCAAGCATAGGCATATGTAATGGAATGAGCCTACATGTCTCAAGACCTATAAAATTATAGTTTAGCCACACTAAGGCACAAGCCTTAGCATAAGTGGCTACCCTATATCATAAAATAGCACAAGATGAAGTGCTCCAATGGCTAACGTAATCTGAGATCCTACTTTATATCAGCGTGGGATATTTTTAATTAGGAGCATCAGCACAAAAATGCCATGGTAATGAATTAACATATATGCTAATAAACTCAAGGTAGAAGGATTAATAACCTCTGGGAGAAGGGCAACCCAACTTCAAATAAGAAAAAGAAACACCTACTGAATATGCATTAGGCATAGAGGCATAAGTGTAACACTTTATAAAAGTTGTATTCTAGCTGGTGTGCTTTGGGAAGGAGAGAGGTAGTTCTTGGACAGTGGCAGGATGATGACCACCGGAGAAGGGGATGATGATGAGAGGAAAGACGATACTTAACACTTCCAGTTGTGCAAGGGATGGTGTAAGTAGCTGGATGTCCAGCTGCTTATATATTATTTCCACCTCTCTTGCTGGGTTAGCGTGTCTGTGCATTTGCAAACTGTATTAATAAAAGTATTATATCATATGATTTCCTAAGTGTAAGTGGGTACCATGCATATTGGGGCTCCAAGCGTAACAGTATTTCTGAGCCTGATCTTGGGACAAAACAAACAAACAAACAAAAAATCATTAATGTAATCAACAGAGATCAGTCAGTGCTTGTACATAGACCTCTGTGACATTTATGAAGTTTCTTGAGTGATTTCTTATCCACTTGTCAATCCCACTAAGGTTAACATTTGTGTTCTGCAAAAATGTTGCTGTGGTACAATATTTAAAATTGTTTATTTAGATAAGTCTCCTGTTTCTGAAAGGAGAACATAACATGTGGACTTTCAGTTCAAGACAATATAATTTATTACACCTACTGATCCAAAAACACTTACACACGAACTTAATTTGAGGCACATGAGCAATTCCGTTAACTTCAGTGGCACTATTCAGGTGTCTGATGTAAAGCACACAATGATTAAGCATTTTGCTGACTTGGGGCTTTTTAGAGAATGTCTGTGGTCTGATCTGCTGAGCCAAAATTGCAGCTTTGATGGTAGCTCCTTCTGGGATTGAACATGCCTAAGTACCACCTTCTGATTTGTTAAGGTTTCCTGAATACTCTATTACAAACCCAAGGACTTTTCCTGATTGTGCCATACGTCCTTTGTGTGTGTAGAGAAAGCACATAGAACTTGAATGAGTGGCCATGTTGCTTTCATTACTTCAAAAGACAGTGAAATTTTGTTTTATAAAATGTTTCATGAAATAAGCAGTTCTGGCTGGAGTAAAGTTGTTTTCTTTTAACCTTAAGAATAAATTTTCTACTCTACCTACCTGCTCAAGGTATCCATTTCTTTCAGAGCTGTTAATTTCTCTTCCCATTTAGATCCTTTTTATCCCCAGTTCCCTTTCAATAGAGAGATTTTCTTTGTTTGCTTGTTGTTAGTGGCAGTTGGTGGGGAATTTGGCTAAGCATCTGGAGTCCTGGTGGTTGAACAGTTTAGTTTGTAGAGGCAAGATTAAAAACGTAACAGTTTCCTAATGATCACAAGGATTAGTGAGACCAAAAATCTCTTGACATCTTTCTATGATCAACATCTGTTTAGTTCAACAGTATGCTCTGTAGCCACACTGACATTTCAGAACCCCCAAAGCTTGTGGTGTTGGTTTGAACAGAGTATTTGTTGCTAGATTTCTGTTTTGCTTTAAATATTGCAAATAATTAATATACACTTCTTCACCAAGTGTGAAAAATGTATGTTGATCTAAATTTTGAAGAGTTGTAAGCAAAAATCCTACAGTCAGAAAGTCTTGAGACATTGCTATATGTTAGTTCTGTCTTACAGCTTCACATGCAAAATTCTTGAATTTTTGGCATGTGTAAACCAGCACAAAGAAAATTGGGATTTGGTTTAAAATCAGCCTGCAGAAAGTTCACATGGCTTTAGGTATTGGTGTGTCATCTACTATGGAAGGACTGTGAGGACTGGTTATTAAGTAACACAAATCCATGTGTGTAATTCAAGGCACAGAGCTGATTTCCAAACTAGTGTTTGGGGTTTGGCAGCTTTGCTGTGCAGTCTTAGACTCTCGCACTACTTTACTGTAAATCGATGTGCATATCCATTTGTTTGCACTTTTTCAAGTCCTGAAGCAGGGAGAAATAATGGCACAGAAATGGACAAGAATACAACATATTATACTTTTTGCATATTATGCTGTCACAATAATCAGGAATGTGTTCAATCTGTGATCAGGCGGGGAAATGGGTAGATTCATCAAAAGGAAATTGATCTTGATTGTTGCACGCTTGTCACACACTGAAATAATTAATGAGAAGAGTTGAACAGTATCATGTGCTAGTTCAGAACACAGACCAGAGGACTGAGTGGTGTAAGCCAATGGGTGGTTAAACACTGGAAAAAGTTGCCTAGGGAGGTTGTGGAATCTCCATCTCTAGAGATATTTAAGAGCAGGTTAGATAGGCATCTATCAGGGACAGTCTAGATGGTACTGGGTCCTGCCGTGAGGGCAGGGGACTGGACTCTAACACCTTTCGAGGTTCCTTCAGTTCTAGTGTTCTATGATTCTATGAATGATAGCTAACATCATTGCCTGAGTAAACAATCCCCTCTGCTGAAGAAATCAGTGTGTTTTGCAGGATGTTTATTCTTTGATTTTCCTATTATTGAGATTTTTGAATAGAGAACTTTTTATTCAAGAAATACAGTTAGTTGTTTTCTTAGCTCTGAGGTAGACTTTCTATCCTCTTGAACAGATCATCTAATCCAGTAATGGGCAGCCTGCACTAGTTTCCCAGTGTATAAACATGGTGAAAATGTATTCAGACTAATCAAAGAAATGTTTACCCAGCATGTGTGTGTACATATGTAATAAATACACATAGGATAACATTCTATAGTATTGTACAGGGAGTCTTCATGGTACAGAGCACAAATACCATGAGTAAATTTTATTCATAGTCACCGGAGCGTATCAAATTGTTGAGTGATGTGGAATGACAGGGAATTTAAATGAAAATTACAAAGTATATGCAAAATAAATGTGTGTACAGCCCCACAATCTTACTTGCCACTTAAGCCGGTAACGTGGGTGAGATCTTTGACTCAGCCTGGACGTGAGGACCTAGAGAAAGGTCTGTGTGTAAATCTTGCTGATTCTTTCTGCATAACATCTCTAAGATATGGCCTTTCTCAGCCATCTACACAGCTAAAACTCTTGTCCAGGGTACTGTTACCTTGCATTTCAATTACTGCAGCATCCATCGGTGTAAGAATATGATAAAACCAATCTAAGTCCTCCCTTCCTCATGACTCCCAAATGTGTCCATCTGTAAACTGAATGCTCAGTGAGGGGTATCTTTTATTTTGGGTTTTGTAAAGTATCAAATACATGTTAGATTGAACTGTTAGCAGTTGTCCTTGCACTTGGGTAAGCACCATTTATCTCAGAGCAAAACTGAGCCCTGGATGCACAAAAGTGGAAAAAGATTATAAAAATTAGAGTGCAGCAGCATTATGTTGATTTCAAGGGAGATGTAGGAGGAGTGAGGGGTAAATGTTTCCTTTCCTCTCAGCCGTTCTTCCTTCTTTTATCCACGTTCTCTGTTCAGGCATGCATTGAAACTGAAGTGGTACACAGACTTTGGATGTGATTTAATTTAAATCATGGTAGCTTGAATTAAGCCCTTATGTGCAGAGTGTCTCTTAGATTTTGGAATCTGCTCTGAGGATGTTGTTTGGCATTTACATGAATTTTAAGTGAAGCTCGTCAACATGCTGGTGGGATCCAATTTGAAGTGCTGTAAGCCATCAGCTTTTTTCTTCTGCTGCAAGGAGAGTGCACTGTAAGCCCTTCATGACAGAGGTTATTCTTTGCTGTTAGTACAGAGCTCGGCACAGCACGTCACCCCCTTAGTGCTCCAAAGCCCTGATCCTACCATGATGTAAGTATTTAGTAACAGTAAATCATATGTGTTTTCCACAGCAAAAGCCAGATTGAACCTCTCCCCTAAGGACAGTCCACTGCTGCTGTTGGCACTAGAAATTTCAAAGGGATTGAGGATGTGATTCTGCCCTTCCACATAAACTAGCAATGACTGGAGCATATGAGGGTCATGCGCTTTTTTTTTACAACAAAATAAAAGGTGCCGTACCCAGGGGAAAAGTTGTTGAGCTCTGACTGGAGGTGCCGGTACTGTGTACTACGTACTGGGCAGTACCATCACAAAAAAAACACTGTGGAGGGTAGGAGATAGGGGCAGTGGTTGCCATGCCTGCCCCTGTGTCCTGGGAGTCTTTCCGGCTGAATTGTCTACAGGGTTTCCAGTGAACCCTGCTGCTGCATGACCCCAATAAGGGAAGCAGCTTAGGTACAATACAACCCCACATCTACACAGCCCTTAGAGGGATGAATAGATGGATAAACAACCAAATACATTTGCATGATCATAAAATAACTTGATCCTCAAGATATTTAATTAAAGTCATTTCACTACTGTACATATTAGGGCTTTCTCCCAGTCAGACACCAACAGTTTACTGTTTTATAATCCCTCCTTCTGCTATGACATCTAATGTAATATTATTGTGCCTGCCTCTGTGTTGATCTAACGCTGTGGCACCTAGTTATTCTGCTCACCCAGGTTCAGCATAAAGCTGTGTATTAGAAAATGAATTAATTTACCCCCCTTCCACCCCCCACAGACACTGCCATTCTTGGAGAGCATTGGTCTTTTCTAACAAACAGACTGGAGAGCTATCACAGGGTCAATCAAGTAAATGAATATTGCTGCAGTGAATGCATGCTGCCTCTCCAGTGGCATGAAGGGAATGAATGAAAAGACTATTATTATTCATTCATATTCTGGCCCCAGGCCCACCAGCTGAGGAGGGAATAGGGCAATTGCACTGGGGCTGGTGTTTCAAAGGGACCTGGGGCTCCTGGCTGCTGCTACTGAGGCAGCAGCTGGAGGCCTGGGCACTTTAAATTGCTGCCTGGGCACTGGGCAGCTCTGACAGCTTGCGGGGGGAGGGGGAAGGGGGAAGGGAAGCACGCTGCACTCCAGGCAGCACAGAGGGCTGGCTGTCCCCACCCCTTCTGCCAGAGGCCCTGCCCTTTCCAGGAGCACGGAGCTGGCCCCACCCATGATATTTAGAGGCCCGTGTGGGCTGCTGGTTCACCTGCCTGGCTCATTGTATAGCATCCCTACATGTCTGAGCAAAAAAGAGCTATTAATGAACGTTAATTTTATAAAAACAATGAGGAGTTCTGTGGCACCTTAGAGAGTAACAGATTTATTAGGGAACAAGCTTTCTTGGGTAAAATGCACTGCATCAGATGAATTGCAGTGGAAGTACATAGAAGGAAGACGTTGCTTGTGTTTATGAAGCTAATCAAGTCAGAGTGCTGAAGTGGGCTGAGGTGAGGATGCGGGATCTGGGCAGGAGGGTAAGGTACAGGAGCCGACTGGGGAGGGGAACAAGGGTGTGGGAGGGTGCAGGGGATTGGGACGCTTACCTGGCAAAGCTCAAGCTCTACAATGGCAGGCGCCACTCCCATTGGCCACAATTCCCAGCCAATGAGAGGAACGGGAGTGGAGCGTCCCTGCTGTAGTGGCGATGCACACAGCTCCAGCCCAGGGAGTGGAAATGTCAGTCAGCAGAGCTGTTTCCCCCTGCTCCCCACCAGGCAAAGCTGGCTTGGAGCATGCAGGGTCTTTACTGGCTGCATCCCAGGGTTAAGAGGGCCCCCCTTAGCTCAGGGCCCTGGGATGCAGCCCCTAAAGCCCCTTCATGATCCAGCCTTGGTGAATGCCCTGCCTCAAAAGAGAAATTTTGTTGTAGACACCTCCATTCTGACTTTTAGATTTTGTCAGCTGCCTCACCTCCCACTCACCTTAATACCCTGGTAGCCACTCAAGCAATCTCTCAATCGGGGAAGTAATATTAGGAAAGATCTTATATTTCTTCTTATCGGTCTTCAATATAACGTAGCAGCTTGCAGCCAGGAGAGCCAGTTCTGCACTGACCACCAAGGATCTACAAAGCCACAGGTTGGGAGTCACTGACCAAGAGAACAGTCTATTCGCTAATTTTCTCATGTCTGTCTTCTTTTAAAGTGTAATGTAGGCAGCTTTTTCCCATTTGTGTTCAAAGGCGCCTGCCTTGGTTAGCTCGGGAGGCTTAGGCTGCCCAAGAGGTCTACCTCCCCGTGTTCTGAGGCCCCCGCGGGGGCTAGGTGGGGAAGCCCTGGGGGGACGGGGAGGGGAGGTGGCTGGTGGCCCGCTCCATGCATGAGGCCATGCGCTTCATCACCAAGGTGAGGTAGGAGCACTTGGCCTTGTGTTTGCTCTCCAGCTGTTCCCAAGCAGCCTCCTGTTGCTCCTAGTCAGCCTGGCACTCCTCCTGGTCAGCAGCCCACTCCCGGTGCTCCTCTTTGAGCCCCCAGATGAGGGATTGGAGGCAAGCTCCCTCATTAGGTCTTCCCAGGTGTGTGTCCTCCTGTGGATCCTGAGCAGTTGGAAAGATGGCAGGGGAGGTGTTGGACACACTATGCTCACTGCTGGCCCAGCTGTGAAGAAAAGCTACAAGGGCAGTCATCCCAGGAGACGGCTAGTGGATCCATGTAGTTATGGATCCACCTGCAAACTCCCACCGCAGTAGCCAGGGCAGAGTACCCATGGCTTCAAAGGGCCCACTCACATACTTAGAGGTAAGTACATGCTGAAGTGTTTTGCTGGTTATGGTGAGACTGCTCAGCATGTTTCAGGATCAAACTGAAATTCCATCTGATATGCTTCTGTTGCAAGATGAAATCCAAATTCAGTAACTCAGTAGTCAGGCTAATATTTCCTAAAAAATTGGGTAAATGCCAAAGACCGCAGCAATATAAGTGGAACAGGTGAATTATATCACTTGCAGTGCTCCTTTAACCGAGGCCTTGCACATGCCTCTGTGGGACGTGTCAAAGAACTGGCAATAGGTGGTCCAGTCATGGTGATCAGCTTGGATTCAGGCCCTACTGATACTGTGTTACCTTATCCCACTGAAGCACCTGTATTGAATTCCCCTTTTCTACACCAGAAAACTATATAATGTTTCATCCAATCCCCCGAAATATACGCTGGAATCTTTGTGGGCCACAGCAGAAATTGCGGTAGGGTAGGTGATACCCTGCAAGCTAAAAGCCCTATTGCATTCTCAGATCAGAGATTTTCCAGCTATCTTGTTAAATATATGATATTCAAGTGCTTGCTATTGGAAATAGTTTTCAAGATGATGCCATTAGATTATTGTTTAATACTTATATAAAAGTAGCACTTATAAGATCAAGCTTAAGACTGCCATTGTACTAGAGGCTACACAAACAGAGGGCCTCATGGTCCTTGCCTGGGAACAGTTTACAAGCTATGGCTTTGTAACAATATACAAGTCTTTAAAGCACAATTAAAGCAACTGAATACTGCTATTGCCTTCAAATTAGGGACAAGTGAGCATCTTTTGCCTAACTTCAAACATACCTGCATACTGAATGTTTGAAAGTTTGGTTTGGATTGCACTTCTTTGAGTTCAAATGCAGTTTAGGAAAGAGTGTCGAAAAAGGAGGAAGAGGAGAGATTGTCCACAGTGGATAAAGGAATGAGAGAGGAGAAAAAAAATCTCTTAAAAAATAGGGCATAAAATGGAATACAAGTAAGATGAGCAGGATTTGGCCCTGAGTCACTGTCTGTTGTGAAAATGGTATAGTTTCTATTAGCAGAGGAGTTTCCTTTTATTGTGGAATGATTTCATGCTTATTTATGCATTGTGGATTATCTGGCTGTTCATTTTAGAATGACAATGAGAATAACTTAATCTCCAACAAGTGACTATTGTTAAACTATCAAAGAAACATCTGGCAATTGGAGACCAGAAAATGACAGAGCTCTCAGAAATTCACACAAGATAAACGGAGTTTATCACATTAAGAGGATTTTTTTTTCATTCCTTTTGCTGTCAGCAAAATGAAATCTCAAGGATTGTGGTTTTTTCCTCTTATTTTCCTGTATCTGCTTAGGGTTTCTTTATAAAGAACTATGATGTATAATGGGTTGGCTGGCTCTACTTTATGAACAGGCCCGGCCAAAGAGTTCTCGGGGCCCAAGGCAGCATGGCTGAGCCACACAGCTGCGCAGCTCCCAGTCAGGGCAAAGAGTGAGCGGCCAGGTGGGCAGGGCCGGGAGCTGGGCAGCGCAGGGCCCTGAGCCGCACAGCCACGGTGCTCCCAGTCAGGGCAGCGAGTGAGCGGCCTGGTGGGTGGGGCTGGGAGCTGGGCAGTGTGGGGCCCTGAATGCGCGAGGCCCAAGGCAACTGCCTCACTCGCCTTGTCCAAAGGCTGGGCCTGTTTATGAACCTTTCCAAAATGCATTACAAAGGCTGTGTGTGAGCCATACACAGCAGGTAGTGTCAGTGCTGGAGGCCTGTAAAGGGAAAGAGATATTGGTATTATTGTTCTGGCTGTCTCTTCAGTTACCAGAAATTACATCAGTCCAAAAATGTTTTAAATGCCATTTTTATAAAGGTAACTAAAGACAGATAATATAAATGAATAGTATATAAATGTCTGTATCTCATTCTACCACAGGTCCTGCTATTCCTGTTGGGGTGGATGTACAGGTTGAAAGCTTGGACAGTATTTCTGAGGTTGATATGGTAGGTAACATTCTTTTAAGCTGTAATTAGTCCCTAGTCAAGATAAATCCCATATTTGGGTTTCAGTTTATTGGTCAGATGAAGGAAAAAGCAGTAAAAACAACTCTTAGCAATTTGTAAAGATCCTTAATCAGAATTCAAGTCTTAATAAAGATAGACATGGTTCAAAGAGTCATTGTGTGGTCTTCAGAGAAAGTTGATTAAAATTGCAAGGGAACAAAGACCTTTACAAGAAAATGTGTGTGATCTTGGTTGATATGCAGTAGTTAGGAATATGAATAATTGCCTGCTAGGCTCATTTCACTGTACCCAGTAGCAGAATTCATGTTCCTTAGGTTTCAGGTAACTCTAAAGCCTCTCTTGTGAGGATCATGGGGAAGCCTTACTTTAAACAAAAAAAAATTATTATGGAACCAGAAAATCTGTTCTTAAATGTATAAATCGGAGAGGAACATTAGAAGAACTAATTATTTTATCATAAATCAAAATAAGCTGCTTCCTATTTTTCATCTCTGGAGTAGACTGCCTCTTTCTATGCTGAATTTGTTATGGTTGGATAACCAGATTTCAGCCCCCAATACTGTCATTCCAGGGCTTAGCAACAGAACTAAATTCGGCAGTCGTTTTTTCTTATTGTTTTTTTTAAGAGAAGAAATGTAAATCTAGATATCAACTAACAATATTTTTCAGTGTTACTGGCAATAAGAGACCTATCCTCTCAAACTCCTGCATAAGAATCCATGTGAGGGAGAAAGATGGAGCAAAAAGACTGGAGAGAAGAAGAAATGTAATGGGGAAAGGAGGAGGGAAAAAGAAGGAATCTTCTCTTTTCCCCTTTCCCTTCATTCCTTTCCTCACTGTTCCTCCTATGTACCGTGAGGTGTGGTATCTAGGCATAGTCTGCAGGGTTACGGGTAGGCTTGTCGCCTAACTTCTAAACTCCACACTGTGTGTCTTTAATACAAACTGTTACTCTTACTGTCCTGTAGTCCTCGTTGTTCTGACTTTACCGGACAATGGAGCATTATCACAAGATGAGAAAAAAAGCCATTTTCCCTTTGAAAAACTGAGGATCACACCTAGAGTTAGAATTGCTCCCTTTAGGTTGTGGTTACATTGTTAACCTTACTGCCAAGGACAGCTTGCTTTGTATCCTATCTGGTACAAAACAATTTTTAATTTCTTCTAGCAGTGAGAAGTGAAAAATGGATTGATTTGTATCCAGCCACAGTTGGATCCTATTATAAGGACTTGGCTTGTGGGCATTGATATTGAAAATGGGGATGTGAATGGTTAACCAGTAAGCATCAGCCTTACCAGGTGATGCTTATCAATTACATTTAACTGGAGCCACAGACATGAGGCTGCTCCAGCCCCGTGGGGCCTGCTGTGGGTGCAGGGTGCTCCAGCCCAGCCAGAGCAGCCCCTGCCAGTAGCAGGAGGACCATTCCAGCCAGGCTGCAGTGGGCAGGGGTGCTGCTCCAGCCAAACCAGGCTGGAGCAGCCCCTTGCCTGGTCCCACTTAATGGGTTAACTAGTTAAACACGACATTTAACTGGTTAACTAACTAAACAGGATTTTACATCCCTAATTGAAAGCAGGGATTTTCTATGGGATGTGGGTGATAAGGTGGTAAAAAACCCACAGAAAGCAATTAGTGTCTAGGAACCAGATCTCTAATGTTTCAAGGTAATATATCAAAATTATGCCCTAGGTAGCTCATAAATAACACTCTAGTCTTTACTCAGAGAACCTCAGGCTTTCACTTAGATCAGGAGTCCCCAAACTTTGGGGTGGGCCCCCCTTGGGGAGTGCAGAGGAACATTTGGGGGGGTTGACTGGGGACTGACCCATCCCCATAGGAGGCAGAGAGAGAACATCACCCAGCTCTGCTCTTGGCCCCAATCACAGCTGCTGGCCCCAGCTCCATTTTCAGCCCCGCCCTGGCCACAGCTGAAAATGGCCTCCATTTTCAGCCCCGCCCTGGCACCCTTATTCCTATCTGTACCTTCCCCTGCCAGAGCCATGTCCCTGCCCTGGCTCCAGGGGAAGGGAAGTATATGAGAAACATTTGGGGACCACTGACCTAGATCTTTGCCCCTTAGGAAGCTGTGACTTGTGCTCCCTTTTCCCTTGAGCTACATCTTTCTGAGGGCGTGAGGCCTTGTTCCTCAACCACTGGACATGTGGTGTTCCCACTGAAATTGTATCCTATAGCAGGAGAATAGCCCCCAAGCCACCATGAGTTTAGCCTTTTAAGAACCTTTCTTAGCATACTGTCCTGATAGCCAACCCTTTAAATCTGGGGAAAATAACCATCTACACCTCTACACTGGTCATTTTGCCTCTGACAGTTGCAGATGGTGCCTCCTTTCTTCCCAGGTAGTAAGATGCTGCAATCAATTCGATTGGATCACTAGCAGTACCACAGGACCAGGGGGATTGCTCAACCAGATTAGATCTCAGTGCTTTAAATCTGATACTTCTAATCCATCAACTGTTAGCTATTACTGTGTTTCTGATAATCTGACTGCTTTGTGGGGAAAAGAATGGTAACATTCAAAAACTAATAGGAGAGTGCTTCAGGCTCCCTGGACACTCAGTAACAGATTTGAAAGTTTTGCCATATTTGAGCAAAAAAACTTCAAAAATAGACTTCAGGAGGAAACTGCAGAGCTGGAATTCATATGCAAATTTGATAGTATCAGACTGGGTTTGAATAGAGACTGGGAGTGGCTAGCTCACTACAAAAAATAAATTTCCATTTTTGGTATTAACAACTTCTCATCAATTTTGGGGAATGGGCCACATCCACCTTCATTGAATTGACCTTGCTAGCACTGGCCCTCTGCATAATACTGTAACACGCTAATCTTTATATATGTATAGACACCTGGCAAACTGAAGTTTCCACTTCATGCAGCTGATAAAGTGGGCTTCAGCCCATGAAAGCTTATGCCCAAATAAATTTGTTAGTCTTTAAAATGCCACAGGACTCCTCATTTTTGCTGAAACAGACTAACATGGCTATCCCTTTGAAATTTGCCACATTGCAAAGCACTGTATTTAACTGTATGAAGTGGAAATCTACCAGCTTCATTAAAAAACTCAAAACTTTCACTTTCCAAATTAAAACTTTGTGGGAAAAGAGTCCAAGATGACATTAGCCAGTGGCCATACCATCTCAACACTGTTTGTGTGGGGAAAATGAGTCCCTTCAAACATTCTCTTACTAAGTTTTTTAACTACTTTAGGATCATTTGGAAGAAAAACGGTGTGTGCTACTCTTACTCCAGACCAGGAAGACAGGGCTTCTGAAACTTTTTTGTAGCAAATTGCTTAATGGGAAATATAAAAAATAATTACATTTTATCTCTAAGTGGTAAGTGGTTATTCGGCTTAGGAGGATGCAGCTGGCAGGTGGGGATCAATGACAGAAACAGATGTTTCTTAGTTGCTCAGTGCTCAGGCTCATTTAGCTAACTTGAACAAGATTTTGTTTTTTCAAGCAGACTGGGTATATGATTATCTTTTACCTAGCGTTATGCTGTCAGGATCCCAAAAGGCGGTATCAATACAGAGATGCGTGTTTTCCTTAGAAGGTTGAATTTCAATGTTTCCAATGGACTTCTAGCTTCTAAGGAATACATGCTCCAATTTATATTAGCATAGTATTCACATCCTGCAGTAGTTGATGGGATTGCATTGATACCTGCATGTTACTCTGTTATATACTTGTACTGTAACATACTAAAATGGTCTGGGCTGTGGAATTTTCCCAGAATGCTTCATTTCTGTGGGAAACTGTTTTGTAGAATTAGTCTGAGGAAGATAACCAGGCTTAGCAGAGAAGAGATTCAAGCTGAGTAAGATACATTAGTATAACCAGAGATAATTCCCTTTCTAATGTTTCATGGGTATGGAAAGAACGTGTTACAATGAGGCCTTCATGTTCTCTTTTCTTTTGATGCAGGACTTCACCTTGACCCTATACTTAAGGCACTACTGGAAGGATGAGCGCCTCTCATTTCCTAGCATCACTAACAAGAGCATGACCTTTGATGGCAGGCTGGTGAAGAAGATCTGGGTTCCAGATGTCTTCTTTGTGCACTCCAAAAGATCATTCATTCACGACACAACCACTGACAACATCATGTTGCGTGTGTTTCCAGATGGTCACGTATTATATAGTATGAGGTAACCACACAATCTAGCTCATGGTCTGTGAACAGTCATTTGTTGTTTGCCCAACTTTGTTAAGAGTCAGATTTGCTGAAGTTGGGACTTTGCCACTGTGACATTAGGGCATAATCTGAACTGTTGGACAGCTGTGTCCCTTCAGAACTCCATCCTGGGGTACCTTTTATACTGTTGTGCTGTGAGAACAACCACTCCTGGTCCTGCTCCCACATAGCCTCTAGCATGCAAACTCATGCCCAGCTGAATTACATGAATGCCTTAGCCAACTATTCATGGATTACATACAGTGCTGGGCGACACCAGTAACTTCCCAGGCTCAGACATTCCCCGAGAAATGTGCATCTTCTACTTCCCAGCTGTCTACTGGATAATGCAAGCTCATATCAAGTCTGTTATTTTATCAGTGGAAAATGATAAACATAAATCTTATCTCAAGTGGAGGTTACCCATCATTTCAATGCAAACATGCATGGGGGAGGGAAGTTAGATAAAACAATAAAACACGTTTATTAACTATAAAAAGACACATTTAAGGTGATTTCTAGTAATGAGACACAGTCAGAATGGCTTACAAGGAAAATGAAAGATAATATGCAAACTAATACCTAAGTTAGCAAGCTAAATGGCTGCAAAGCAAAGGTTTTGTCTCACCATAGGCTTAAGCAGTGGTCACCAACCAGTAGATCGGGATCTACTGGTGGATCTTGGAGCCTCTGACAGGTGATCCTGACTGGTTTGGCCAAGAAGCTATCAAGTGCAGGCTGTGTATCTCCTGCCCTTTGCTTTGGAGCTGTCTCCACATGCATCTTACTACGAAGAGACTTTAAAACCAAATTACAGAAGGAGACTTCAGAACTTTTATTTATGTTAAAATTCAACATGTTGCAAATGGGCCTTAATATGGATGATAATTACCTTACACATTACAAAGACAGCCTCCCCACCTTTTGATATTCATAGTAACTCCAGATTAGCCACTTAATTGACTCTTACAATAAGCAATTTCCTCCTTCCTTGTCTCTTCCTTGTCTCCTCGCCCCCATCTTCTGTTCTATGTAGCTGATTCGTTAGTGTGTAATTTGTTTACTTTTTCATTGTATCCCTCTGTTATATAATGGTCATGCCAATTCACGTTCAGAATATGATCTGAAGAAGTGGGTCTGCCCCATGAAAGCTCGTCACCTAATAAACCATCTTGTTAGTCTTTAAAGTGCTACATGACTGCTTTTTTTGTTTTACCAAGATCAGACTAACACAGCTACCTCTGTTACTTCTCTTTATAAACAAACTCCGTGCTGCAAAGGCTATGCTTCTGCCAGCTTCTGAATTCATCAAAGTCACATGCAGGCTGTGATGCAGTTAACACTGCTGGAGCCCAGCCATGAATATTCATGGTGCCTGAGCACCTCAGGCTCATATAGCTCACTGTCTGTGCCAAATGTATAGATTGATAGATTCCAGGGCAAAAGGTTCCATTGTCATCCCCTTGTCTGACTTCCTGTATGACACAGGTCATAGAATTTTTCCCAAATAATTCCTAGAGCAGAGATTTTAGAAAAAAAAATTAATCTTAATTTTAAAATTGTCATTGTAGGAGAATCTGCCACAACTGTGAAATTCTTCTAATGGCTAATTACTCGCACAGATAAAAATTCTAGTCTGAATTTGTCTAGCTTCAACTTGCAGTCACAGGATAGTGTTAGACCTTTCTCTGCTGGATGGAAGAGCCCATTACTGAATGTTTCTCTCTGACTAATGAATTGTTAATAACCACATTAATTAGGAAGGAAAATGGAATATTGTAATGACACAGAGTTATATCTTCTTTAATTTTGATGGACATCACTGTAGAGAACCATGAGAAATTGTTGCCATGGTAACATGCTGGACCGAAGTCTGAGCTCCAAATATCTGCTTTGGCTAAGCTCTGCTCTGGTTTTAAACCATACAACTCCTGTGACTTAGCTGAAGTGATTGAAGTGTAGGTCAAGGCAGAATTGGGCCCATAATCCTTTGATTAGCAGAAAGTTTCTTTGCCAGCATCTAAAATGAACCAGGGAAACAGTCAGCCAGAGCTGAGGGTTTGTTGAATCAGGATGAGTGCTCAAGGCCCCAGGTTTTACAGGGGGCTGCACTTCAATAAAGTCAATAGGAGGTGGGTGGGGAGGTGAGGCAGCAGATGGGCAGGCAAACAGGGTGAGGAGCTGAACAGGGAGGCAATTTGGCAGGAAGGGGTGGGAGGGTGGACAGATTGCAAGGAGGTGAGCCAGAGAGTGGGTAGGCAGGCAGGATGTGTATGTGTGGAGAAAAAAAAACCCTCTTGATTCTCTGGGAAAGTTGTTACATAATATTAGGACAGATTAGATTCAGATTTATAAACTCAAGCTGGGATTGTTTCAGATCCCTAGGTCAGATGTGAATTTCACAGAGGCAAATCTTACTACTGGAAAAATAGCTGCCCTTCCTTCCCTCCCCCCCTCCACTCCACCAATAATAATCGGCCCTCACAATTTAAACAAGATTGATCCAGCAGTAAGAAAAGAAGCTTTCTCCTAACAGGACATACATTGAGGGACTTTTCATGCTTATGTTGCTGATTTATGCATGAGAAACTCAGGCAGGTTTGTTGTAATGACAAAAAGGAAGAGAGAAGGTAAAATAAGGGGAGACATGGAAGCTTTAACCAGGCTGGACATAAAGGAAGCATAATGCTTTGGAGCCCAGTGAAATAATTTATTAAATAAGTGAACAGCTTTACTCTGAGGAAGAGATTCAACAAATATGCTGAAACTATTATTGTTTTTTTGCTGTTTGAATTGCAATAGTATGCCAAACTTTCCCATGGAAATCATGAGTACACGGATCTGGTATAAGCCACATTTGCTCCTTCACATGGCCTGTGCACAGCCAACCAAGGCCTCAGTACTGACAGGGAAGTTTTAGTTCTTTTATGTTACCATGTTATGCATAATTTCTGATTTTTAAATCTGGGAAATTATTTTTATTTATTTAAATATATATTTTCTGTGCCCAGTGACACATTCTCCTACCTTCTCTGGAATATCAATATCTCTTCTAGGAAGTGACCTTTCCTGTTTGTATTTTTAGGATCACAGTGACAGCAATGTGTAACATGGACTTCAGTCGATTTCCCCTGGACTCACAGACTTGTTCTCTGGAGCTGGAAAGCTGTAAGTAATATAGATGCTCTTAGCTGCAAGTCCTCCGTAGCTGATTGTACACACTGGTGGGCTGTACATACTTCAGGATAAAGAAAAATAATATTTTAGGGCCGGATTCAAAGCCTGTAGATGTCAATGAACATTTTTCCAGTGAATCAAAGAGCTTTGGATTAGATCCTTATTTGTGGAGAGAGGGAGGGAGTAGGAGTGTGTGGCTATGTCTACACTGCAGGCTTCTTCCACAAGAACAGCTGTTCTTGTGCAAAAACTTGTGGAGCATCCACACTGCACGCGCGTTCTTGCGCAAGAAAATGTACAGTAAGTGTCGGAAGAGAGGTCTTCTTGCGCAAGACCTCTGATGCTTCGTACGTGGAATAAGCCTTCTCGAGAAGCGCTCTTGCGCAAGAAGGCAGTGTGGATGGGCTGCAGGGAGTTTTTGCGCAAGAACTGGCTTCCAGGAAAAAAACACAAGTGGCTGCTTGGACACTCCGTGCTCGCACTCACAGCTCGCTTGCTTCCTGCTTGTCGGACCCCCCCCTTAAAGAGCCAGGCACCCTGCAGACGCCGCGCGGCAGCAGCACCACAGCCAGCGTAGCTCCATCACACGGCTCTGCATGCCACATCTCCACAGGCATGTCTGCCCCGAGCCACCCTGAGAGCCTGCACCCCCATCCCAGGGGCCACCCCCCCCCCAGGGCTCCCAGCAGGCCCGGAGGGGCACAGAGTGGCGCACCCCATGCTGGTCAGGGACAGAGGTGGAGGCCATCCTGGACCTGTGGGGGCAGGAGGAAGCCCTCCAAGACCCCCCGGTCCCGGCACTGGAATGCCGACATCTTTGGAGGCATGGCCCAGGTGCTGGCCGAGCAGGGAACAGGTCCGGGCCAAAGTCAAGGAGCTGCACCTGGCCTACGTCAGGGTCAGTGAGGGCGGGGGGAGGGGGGACAGGAGCCGACACCTGCCCCCACTACGAACATTTGCACGCCATCCTGGGGGGAGACGGCGGTGGAAGGGCCCTCACCTGTGGTGGCCCTGTGCACCCCAGTGGTCAGGCTGCCTGACCTGGAGGAGGAGGGCGACCTGACCACCGCCTCCGAGGACGAGGGAGAGGACTGCCTGGCCACCGTCACCCTCCACCTGGAGCCAGTGCCCAGCAGCTGGGCCTCATTGGAGACCGGCGATGGATCCTCCGGTGAGCGTAGCGGTTGTCACTCGCAAGGGTGGGGGAGGCGGGTTCCCCGGGGTGGGGGAGTGTCATTCAGGCAGTCCCAGCTGCATGCTGTGCAGCAGTACACAGCATGTGCAACCTCGTGCAGCCTGACTCTGTGGCACGTGGACGCGGCAGGCAGCTCCAGGGCACGCCTGGGACCCTGCTGTTCACACACGTCCTGCCTGGAGGAGGGAGAGGGGATGCCGACTGGAAGCAGCCAAGCCCGAAGGGCGCAGGCAGACCCCACACATCCCGAAGGGTGCCGCACACAGACAGTACGCAGCCATGCCTGCCCAAGTGACACAGCAGCTGCTCCAGGGAAAAGTGCAGTGAGCCAGCCCTTTGAGCGCGGCCCCCACGAAGCCCGTAGGCTGCTCCCAGCCCCTCTGCTGCCCCTGAGGGAATCCCCCCACACACTTCCCTGGGCTACTTGTCTGAGGACTAGGGGGAGGGGAAGTGGGCAGCCTGGGCCTCTGGCCCACTGTGTCTTGCTGCAGGGACCATACACTCCCAGTAGCCCTGGCTCTGTCTCCGAGGAAATCAATGACAGTGGTGGGAGAACCCAGACCTCATCTGCCACACTTGCTCAAATGCCGTGTGGATGTGTACTCAAACATGACTACAGGATCATGGCGTATGCTCACAGGGAGAAGATTAGAAGCCATGTGCTCTATCTTTGGGAGCGTACACAGTGCTAGACAGACCGACACAGCATGCCAACTAGCTAGAACACAGACAAGGGGTCTTCATTCACAGTGATGTGTCCCAGTGTTACAATCCATGGAGGATCACTTCAGTCCCAGGATTTTTAACTAGTCCTTATGTGAACACACACAGGTATTGACTGGGCCCAACCCACAGTTTGTGGTGTTACATTAGGGTCATGGAGGAGGGCATGGGGCTCAGAGACACTGTGGGCAGGGCTGACTGACTGCCTCGCTGTCTTCTGTGTTCTCTGCAGCGGGACAAGCCGGGAGCAAGGGACCATCCAGCCCTGCGCCGCTGGCATCAAAGATGCAGGGACCAGCTAGGTGGGCCAGGCAGCGCGACCAGCTCCTCTGGCAGCACGTGCAGACTGTGGAGCAGATGGAGGAGGTGGTCACTACAAAGATCCGGGCCAACCTGGAGTGGTGGCAGCAGGCGTGGGGACAGTTCCTCCAGTGGTGCGACAGGATGTGTATGGCCTTGCCCCACTATGGCATGGCCTTGCCCCTGCCCCCACCACCCCTGCTGCTGCCCCTCTTGCTGTGCCCATGCCCCTTCCTGCTGCCTCCTGCCCCCTCCTGCTGTGCCAATCCCCCCCTTGCTGCCCCCCATGCTGCCCACCTCCCTGTGCTGCCTGCCCCAACCCGGCCTGAAGGGTGCCGAGGCCTCCGCACCCGAGGAGGCGCTGGGAGGAGCCGCCCCTCCCAGCACTAACTCCCCCTCCCAGTTCAGAGCCCCCTCCCACTGCCCACCCTTCATCCCAATGTAAATAATACAGTTTATTTTCTGGTGAACAAGCAGAGTTGTGTTTATTGGGATGTGAGGAAAGGGGGGAGAGGAGGGAAGGGTTGGGTATGGGAATGGGAGGGGGATGTGGATGCAAGACAGAAGCAACCTACTGTGGGGCCTGGGAGAACATCTCCCTGAGGGCCTCTCGGTTGGGCACCAAATGGCGGTTGTCCGGGGCTCCTTGAATGCCCAGCCCTCGCCTGCCAGTCACCCCGGGAGGAAGGCCTCTTCCTTCCGCTCCACAATGTTGCGCAGCACACAACATGCTGCGACCACCTCCGGGATGTTGTGCTCGCCCATGTCGAGACAGGTGAGCAGACAATGGAATCTTGCCTTCAGCTGGCTGAAGGCGCACTCCACTTGGTTGCGGGCCCAGTTCAGGTGCAGGTTGAATTGTTCCCGGCTGGGGTCCATGCGTCTGGTGTATGGCTGCATCAGCCATGGCATCAGGGAGTAGGCCACATCCCCCGCAAAGTGGCATGCGGACATCCCCAACCATCAGTTCCTGCTGGGGGAAGAAAGTGCCCGCCTCCAGCCTGCAAAACAGGCTGGAGTTTCAGAGGATGCAGGCGTCATGTGCTCTGCCTGACCACCCCACATAAATGTCCGTGAAGTGGCCATGGTGGTCCACAAGGGCCTGGAGCACCATGGAAAGGTAGCTCTTCTTATTTATGAAGTGGGCCGCTCGATGCTCCAGTGCCCGTAGGGGGATGTGGGTCCCATCCATGGCTCCCCCGCAGCTGGGGAACCCCAGGGCAGCAAAGCCCACCATGGTTGCGTCCGCGTCACGCCGGCAGATGACCCTCTTGAACAGGATGATGATGATGTCTTGGACAACCTGCAGAAGGGCACACAGAAACACAGGGGAACACACAGAATGAGACAGGGTGGGTGCATGAGCCTTTGGGGGGTGTCCGTCTCCTTCTGATGGCCTCGGTCCCCAAACACGCCAGGGCCCCCTCGCTCCAGAGGTCCCCCCCACCAGCAGGCCTATGTGAGGGAGGGATGGCACAACCCCCTGGGTGATGGGGCTTCCCTCACCCCTACTGCCCCCCCTCAGTCTGGACTCTTCCCTTCCCCTGGGCAGGGACTACAGCCCCCCAGAGGGCCTTACCTGCATCAAGATGGCACCAACTGTGGACTTGCGCATCCCGAACTGGTTTGCCGCTGAGCGGTAGCTGTCCGGGGGTGGCCAGCTTCCACAGGGCGATGGCGACCCTCTTGTTGACGGGGATGGCGGGCTGCAGCTGGGTGTCTTGTCTCTGGAGCGCAGGGGTGAACTAGGCACTCAGCTCCAGGAACGTCTGCTTCTGCATCCTGAAGTTCTGGAGCCACTGCTGGTCGTCCCAGTGCTCCAGGACCAGCCAGTCCCACCAGTCGGAACTGGTGTCGAGTCTCCAGTATTGCCTCTCCACGGTAGGGTAGGGATGCCACAGCGCAGCTGCTGCATCCAGGGAGAGGGAGTCCAGATTGAGCTCAGTGTTGAGCTCCTTCAGGAGTAGCATGGCAGCATGGAGCAGCATCTGCACGCACTCCAAAATGGCCGTGTGGGGCCAGAGCAGGCACAGGGCCATCTCTGGCTCCATGGCACAGGAGAACGAAGGCAAAAGTCCCCAAAGGCACAAGGGCAAAAGCTGTGGTGCCCAAAGAGACTGAGGGCAACCACAACAGGCACTGCTACAGCTTTCAGTCCCTACCAGAGGTCCTAAAGCACACAGCAGCAGAGAAACGGCTGTCCAGGGAGATCCCTTTAAGCACGTGTCTCAGCGGGGCTCCGGCACCCACCCGCGGAAGGGACTGGTGCCCTTTTGCCCTGTCCGAAGTGGTTCCAGGGGGAGATATTTGCGCAAGAGTGTGCAGTATAGATATAGCCTGTGTGTATGAGAGAGCACGAGAGATTTTTAGTAGATAACACAAAAGAAAAGCAACAAAAGTCAAACTAGGATCCTGCTCCTTGGACTGGTGATTATTATAAGGCGGGAGTCTGCCTTGGAGGGAAAACTCAGAATTTCCATGGTATTCCAATACCATTGCACCTGTTTGGGAGATGATGTTTGAAACCATCTTGGAGGACAGTTAATAATTTCTACTCTTTTCAATATATGCACCTTTCATCTTCAATGACTCTAACATGCTTTACAAATTAGGCCAGATCCTGCAAGTACTAAAGCATGTGAGCAGTGCCACAGAATTCAACTTGAGTAATTTAGTTCATCTTAATGGAACTCACCAGGTGCTTTCATGCTTAAGAGTTAAAGTCACATAGAAACCTTTAGGCTCCTAGAGATTCACTGGGATTTACAATTCTGGATTAGACTTTGTTGTGGTGAATAGAGCACTCATCTGTGAGGTTGGAGACCCAAGATCTGACCCCCCCCGCTCCAATTAATTTTTTTAAATTATTTAACCAGAGTGCAACAGATGACACTGAGGAAACCCCACATCAAAATATCCCATAGCTCGGTGGTTAGAGTGCTCATCTGAGAGGTGACAGAGCCTGTTCAAAACCCTGTCCATGTCTCAAGTAACATTTTAGATGGCTTTCTCTCATTCGTCCCTTAAATTTGGCTAGATTAACCATAATTACTTCCTATAATTTTTCCTCATAAACCAATCTTCCCATCCCTTTAATCAATTTTTGTGTTCATCTCTGAATCTTCACCAATTTGTCTACATGTTTTTGATACTGTGGTGATCAGAAATGTACCATTCTAATTCCATACCAGTGCTGTACAAAGTTGAACATGGATCATGGTATGATATCTTTGGTTTGGCTTTTTGGGCTGCTACAGTACAACATATGGCAAGATCCTTACTTATCCTACTGTCCATTGCCAAATAAACAGGATTTTTATTACTGCTAAAGATGTATCTGTGTTTGTTTATTTTTTGTATATAAATTCATCTGCATTTTTTCCAAACAGAGTTCAGAGTTATTTCCCACCCATACTTCCAACTTCCCTGGTACTCTGCATTTTTAGTCTGTCCCAGTAGGGCTGACAGCCTTCCCAGGTCCCTGGGCAAGGTGGTGGAGGGTCTGGATCTGCACTCCCAGACAGGGCGAGGCCTTGGGCAGAAGTGGAGGGGCTTGGGGCAACCAGCTTTCAGCGTTGTCTGGAGCATGCTTCACCATAGCCTTCCCTCCTCCAGGAAGCCCTCATAGCCACCCAGAGTGTGCCATGGTGGCGCTCAAGTGGCCATTGAAAGGGCTCAGGTGGCTGAAGCCCCAGGCTCTTTTGAATCACTAAGGCCCTAGGGCAATTGACCTCTTTGCCTCCCACCCCGTATTGGTGGGCTTGGTCTGTCACCACTAGTATTTGTGATAATCTCCAATTGAGAGCCTGATCCAGCATCAGAATCCACGGAACATGAACCCCTATACCAAGCAGATCCCAATGCACGACTGCGGCCTTGCAATCATCTGTGAATCTCATTAATATGTTCGTTATCCACACACAGTTACTTTTTATACTGATTGTTTACATGAAATATCCTAAAGAAAAGTCACATTATGTCTCTCTTTTTCCTTTCCCCACCCCTGAAGATGCTTACACTGATGAAGATCTGATGCTGTACTGGAAAAATGGGAATGAATCCCTGAAAACCGATGAGAAGATTTCCTTGTCTCAGTTTTTGATACAAAAGTTTCATACTACCTCCAGACTCGCTTTCTACAGTAGCACTGGTATTCTATTCTTTTTTTAAATGGTTTTATTATTCTTTTTGATTCATTGCCATATATTTACAAGTTCAATGTCAAGCATTTGCTGGGTGAAATTTAAATGACATTTCTGTAAGGTGTACTTGAATAATAGTCCTTTTGTCTTTCCCTTTGCCCTTGTCAATTTTGGGATTACAGATCATTACAGTTTATGCTGTGAATGATCTGTAGGATACAGAATGCTCACCCATCCATTTACACAATGATAGGTAGTTGATGCTTATAAAAGAAATATATGATTTGCTGACAGATGTAGCAGCTCTGTATGTGTCACTAAGATGTTCTTCATTGCACCTTTTTTCTTCCCAACAGGATGGTACAATAGACTGTATATAAATTTCACTTTACATCGCCACATCTTCTTCTTCTTGCTCCAAACCTATTTCCCTGCCACTCTAATGGTCATGCTGTCATGGGTGTCCTTCTGGATTGATCGCAGAGCTGTACCTGCTAGAGTCTCGTTAGGTGAGAGCAATTAATATCAACCATGAATGTGACAAAACCTTTGAATTTGGAGGAGATGGGGGAGGGGGAATTCTGTTTAATGGTTTAAATATGCTAGGAAAATACATGTGTATTTTAGCTGAGAGTTAAAGTATTCTAAGGTCTGTGCTTTATCTTATGTTTTTCATTGTTGAATTAGTTCTTCCACATTGATCAATTTTCTGTATCTTTATTTGAATCAGAGCAGAAGATAGAATTGTATTTTAAAAAGAGAAGCAAGCCTAGAAAAAAAATTCCAGTGTTTGTGAATTAATGAATCAAGGTTTCTAATTATAGGCCAAATCTAGCACTACTGAAATGTCAATGAGAGTTTTGTTTATTCAGGACGGTTGGAATTTCTTTTGTTTAAAAAAACAAAAGAGAAACCAATTTGCTCAGTTATCAATGTCTTGGTCAGAGAGAGAGAGAGATGTAATAAAAAGTATAGTGTATCTCTCAGAATATGAATGCATATGACTTCCTATAGATATGGAGTAAAAATGTCAGTACCAGAGGTACACTGTACAAGCATCTGAAAAGAGCACTAGAGCAGGGCTACTCAACATGCAGTGGCCTGTGGCCTGTTTGTTTGCGGCCTGCAGTGTGGTTTGGGTTTATGTAGGGCTCAACACGCGGCTCGGGGTTGGGATCCTTTGAACATGGTCTCCACTGGGAACATGCTCCACAAAGACAAGGCATTTCCCAGGCGGGGCGAGCATAGAAAGACACAAGCGGAAGGGCTGGCTGGAACAGACAGGTACAGGGTGTTGGTGTTTCTAGCCTCCAGGGAGGAGGTGTTGGGGGCACCGGGATATTGTGGGAAGAGCTGGCTGCTTAGCCTTGTGGGCAGAGCCTGAGAGGTGCTGACTGGCTCACACTGGCCATGTTTGGATCCGGCGCCGCAGCTTAAGGCTTACTCTTTGTATTCATGCCTGTCAGTGTGAAAGAAGCTATCTGCATATATATTTGCATGTATCTGCAACCACACTTAAGTTGCGGCTCTCGGCATGTGCTGTGAGTATCATTGGGGCCCCCAGGGCTTTCAAAGATGAGTAGCTCTGCTCTAGAGCCTGCTCAACTGGAAGAAGTTCTCTAGTTTTGAATGACTTGCTTAAAGTCACTCAAATGCTCCTTGGCTCTGCCACTCAATTGGTAAGAGGCGATTGCAAACTTGAAAATTAGGAGAAGTATTTTACTGTTATCACTCAGAACACCTTGTCGCTCTATAAACTATACCAAAGAGAGACAGACAGACAGACACACACACATTTTAGATGCGCCTGCATGCTTCTCTCTAAAATGAATACAATGGATAGAGTGGATGCCATTAAAAACTTTTAAATGATCTTATCTAAAGGTGAGCACATAATGGCTTCGCTGTCACATCATGTCATGAAATATATTTCCACACTCAGATTAGGGATATTTGAGACCAGTCGACTATCCGATAAGCAAATGCTTATTGGATAGTCCAGTAGCCACTTGACTAGTCGCTTCGCCCCCCCCCCCCGGTCCCTCTTGCTGCCTCTATCAGGGAGAGGCAGCAAGCAGGGGAAGAGCAGGAGTCAGTGTTGGGGGGGAACTTACTACATTTAAAATACAGAGCAGCAGCAGGGGTGACTCTGGAGCCGGCTCCTGGAGCTGCCTCTGCTGCAGCTTTGCACAGCAGCACTTATCGACTAATCGAATAGTCGATACGAATTGTATCAACTATATGATTAGCCAGATAATTGCATTTTAACATCCTTAACTCTCACACAGGCTTTCACCTTTTGAGACAATGATTCCAATCAAAGCCACTTCATCAGTGACCACAAGCTGCTGTTTGGCGACTGTGTAAAACCAATTGGTGCTCTCAGTAAAACAAAAGTCCTTATTATGACTAGCACCCTACCGGGAGCTAAACCAGAAAACCCTGTAGGTTGGGGTGGAAGCATCATTTCCTAATTAAATACTGGAGTGTTGAATAGAATCACAAGGGAAGTAGTGGCTGCTCCATCACATTTAAAAAATGGACTAGGCAGAGTTGTCCAGAATGCAGTAGAGGGAAAAATTCTGCCTTGTGAGGCAACTAGACAGAATGACCTAGTACATCATTTCTATCATCTAAGAGTGGTGCTGAGGAAAGTAATGTATTTTGAGACAAAACTAATGAGTAGTAGATACCTTCTGATCTTTATTTGGCATATGAAGTGAAATTTTGTGGGGGCTTTTCCAGGGATAACCACAGTGCTGACCATGTCAACAATCATCACTGGTGTAAACGCCTCCATGCCTCGAGTTTCCTACATCAAAGCTGTAGACATTTACCTCTGGGTCAGTTTTGTGTTCGTCTTTCTCTCAGTGTTGGAATATGCAGCAGTGAACTACCTGACTACAGTGCAAGAGCGGAAGGAGAGGAAGATGCGAGAGAAGGTGAGACCATCATTTTACAGGTGGTGTGCTTTATATTGTGTTTTTTAAAGAAATAGAAAACTTGCGGTGGTATGTGATTAATTTGTTTACAATGCAGAAGCTCACACTGAAGTGCTGACACCACAAAAACAGGAGTTGGTCTCTTTGATCATTGTACAAAAGGAAGAGAGAAGGAAACAAAGATCAGAAGTGGGGATGTGTGCAACCTGGACATCACTGGAGAACATAGGGGGAGGGCAAGAGGGGGGAAATCCAGACTCATATTTCCCTTTGGCTGTGTCAAGGGGTGACCAACTCTTGGAGACCCCTCAAGCCTAATTTCCTTTGATGGGGCAACTTGACCATCACCAAGTCAATTTACAGGGCACTCCACAGCCTCAGCCTATACACTTGGTCCTTTTCTTAGGGTATTGTGGCCCAACAGCCTAAGTCCATATGCAAATCCCTGCTACTCAGGGTAATATGTCCCAAGTTCATATGCAGGAAAAACTCCCCCATGTGGGCGTATATACAAAATGGGGGGTGGGGGGATCCAGGCCCTTACACACCACTAGGTCCCAGCCCAGGGCCCTGTTGGCAGTGGCACAGTCCACTGCTTGTTCAGTGGGGAATTCTGCTGCAACACAATGAGCGCTCAGGGATCAATTACCCGCCCTGGGCTACTTCCTACTGTCACCTGGCAGACGTCTTCTCCGTAGTCTCATTCTGTCTCTGCAGCTTCTCGTGTAGCACCTCTTGGCCTGGCTGCCACTGGTTGGTCTGGCTGCACTTCCTCCCCAGGAGCTCCTTCAGCACCTCCTTGCCCTTCAGCAGTCAACTCTGACTGAGCTGCTCATGAGGCTTTTATAGTCAATCTCCAGTTGGAGCATGCCCAGCAGGGCTGGGGGGGTGGGGCCCTCTCAGCTAGCTGGGCCAACGTCACTCTGTCAGCTTCAGTGCGGGGTTGATACACCCTGTCACAGGCTACCACAATTTAATTTTAAAGTTACGATAACATATTATTCTGAGTGAATTAAAGACCCCCTAACTCACAATCAGGTACATTTCAAAATTGGCTTCAATAAATAGTAGAATTGTTCGTCGGCACAAAACACACTTGAGCAACAGATAGTCATATTTATTCTGTTAATTTGCCATGAAAGGTCATGGTGCTAAGTGGATCATTTTTATGATTAACTCATTAACTCATGCTGTTGGTTGATTTAAAATGATCGTTTTAAAAATGTGCCTGCTTCACTGAAACGCCACTTAATGGCTGAAGACCTTTTCTGTGCTTTCTTTCCCAGGATTGGTATCCTCAGGAGTTTTTGTGTAAATGTTAGTGGTCTCTTCTCTAATCACTCTGTTCCTCAGTCCTGAGTCTTCAAGATCTATCGTGACTGTGAGCTTCCTTTACTTCATGCTCTTCTGCCATAGTCCATTGGCCTCCAATTATCTTTCCTCCTTTGGCCCAGTGATGGAGTCTGAGGTCTCACTTAATCTCTATATTCCATCATTCCAGATGTCTCCTCGATGTCATCATTTCCTGCTTACATAAATATGCTAATAGTATCCCTCAGCTGTCTCCCCATTTGCCATCCCTATCTCCCTGACACTGCTAAAGTCACTGAAGTAGCAGCTTATAACTGGTAGCTTTTCTCTCTCTCACCTCACTCCCAGATTCACTCCTCTCTGGCTTCCAATCTCTCCATAGAACTTGCTGGCACCAAGATCTCCCATGACCTCTTCTTGGCCAAGTCTAATGTATTCTACCTCTTTCTTATTCTGCATAAGCCCTCTGCAACCTTCAGTCCTACAGACTCTCGGATATCTGTATGCAGCCTATATATACTGCTTCCTCCTTAATATGCTGTCCATCCTTGGCTTTTGAGAACCTATGTTTTCTTGGTGGCTATTCCTCTTCTCTCCTGCTCTTTCAAGGAGTTCACAGTAGGGATGTAAAAGAGTAGCTGAATAGTTGACTACCCAATAAGCCTAGGCTTATCAGGTAGTTGAGTCGACTACTCGCATTCTATATCAGAGGCAGCAAGGGGGTAGGGGGAAGCAGGTGGCAGTGCTGGGGGGAGCCAGTTGAAAAGCTGGTTCCCTTCAGCACCGTCTCTATGGTGCGGATGGAAGGGCAGGGGAGGCAGAGCTGCAGCAGATGGGGACCCAGTGTGAGCAGGGACTGCTTCAGGCCCTACTCGGACTGGGTCCTAGGCTGTGCCTCTGTCTTTTAAGTACAGTAAGAGCCACGTGGTTCTTACTACATTTAAAAGGCAGAGCTGCAGCGGGGGTAGCAAGTGTCCCTCCCCTGCCCATTGACAAATCTGCCTTTTAGCCTGACGTGTTTCTTGCTGTCTAGTCCTGCATATATCAGTGTGTCTGCAACATGCCTTAGACAGTTCTCTGCCAAAACACACAGAACAGTCCCAGTTCAAAAATACAATCTTTCTTTTGTCTGTGCCCTGGTTATCTACCACCTTGATTATTGAGGTAGTCTTCTCTCTGATACATCTTCAATCTGTCCAAGATGCAGTTGCAAAAATTATCTTGATCGCTTGATAATCAGACAATGACATTTCTCTTTTGAATCCTTCTGCCAGTTCCCTTTGTCTCAAGTTTTAACAACATCGCTTTGTGCCTGGTCTCATTTTATACACTGTGTATAGAATAACCTCCCGATCCTGACATGCCAATCCAGTGCTCATCCCTCTTTCAAATCCTGCCCCTATATGTTCGTTGATTCCATGACACATGCTTGTTGATGTCACCCCAACATAATTTAGAGGAGAAGAGATTGAATTTAGGGAGATTATTCACACACAGCTCAGTTTTGGCTTTGGGTGTGAATCTCGCTAGGGTCTGGAAGGGGATAGTAGTGTCTACTTCTTGGTATTCCAGTGCATGTTCTTTATCTTCACCTGTCTGTTAGACTATTAGATCCCTCTCTCTCTGCCCTGTATAGGTGCTGAGCACATCATACAGGACTGACAAATAATAACTAATAATTCAATCTTGCTAAATTCTACTAACCCAGGGCAGGTCATTTTTCATGGTAAGTAAAATATCATTAGTTTTTTCATTATCTGTCACCAGGGCCAAAAGAAGGTGAGTAGATTTTTGTGCCTGTGCTGGTAAGTTTTCAGGACTGTTTTCCCAAGCTGATAGATCAATAATGGGCACAAGTTGTTGTTTGTCACAAAACTCTTTCAATTGTTATAGAGATGTAGCCGTGTTAGTCTGGTCTTGCTGAAACAAAAGTCCTGTCTTTTCTTTTAATTGTTGATATCCCTGCACTGAATTGTGTCCTCATGCTATCAAGGAAGCAGGCTGAGAAGGCTGGCCATGTAAAGCAAAAGCTTTGTATTTACCCCCAGATACATGGCGATATTAATCATTAATGATGGTCAAGGAAATACTGTTTGTTTGCTATCTCCCGCATCTGAGTGTAGCAAGGGCTCTTTAAAAGAGAAGAGAGACTATATTGTGTCTCATTGGAATAAATGTTGACCTCATTAGCCAATGACATTCAGCTGTGAAAGTCCCAAGGGAATTCAAATCTTAATTTTTTCATTCCCCAGAAATGTCATTCAGCACTCCTCTTCTCCGTATGTGTGCGTGCAAATGTGGTTTTGGGAATATGTCAGGGATGGATTAAGATTACATGGGACCAGAACCATCTAAACTTTGGGCTTGCTTCCTCCTGCCACTATCTTCTTAGAAACCTGGCAATGTATACAACATATCTTAAACAAATCAGAGCCACTCGGCTCCCTTCCCTCAGGCCAAATCATAACCTGACTTTGGGGGGGCTAAGAGTCACTTGGATCAAAAGTATTTTTCTTCCTCTTGAGTCCTGCAGCAACTGGTCTGTAGCAAGCAGTTATGCATAGTACCACCACCCGGTGCTTACTGCTGCATCCTGGATCCATCAGCTGAGGGGCTGGATGCTAAGGATCCCGATTTAATCTTCCCCTATACTTTTTTTGAAAGAAGAGGGCATTCTATTAAGAAACATAATGTGGTTGCGCATGGAGAGCCAAAAATAAAATTAATTTAAATTATCAAAAATCATTATTTCCATCTATACTCACTTGCCTTCAATCCAAATATAAAATGTGTTTTAAAAATAGTTTAAATTAGGTTGTAGCCAAAAAGAGTTCTAAAAGAATCCCATTACTGGTGGGAACAAGCCATTTAGAACAACTGTGTTGTAGCCTAGGTCAGAAGTATACTCCTTGTGCATTGAGCAACTACATTATTTTGCTACAACTGGAATCGAGACAGTAGTCTCTCTTTTCAGTTAATGAATTATCGGTGAGCAATTTGGTTTGTTGTCCAAAATCATTTGCCAAATTATTATTGGTCAGTGAGTTCATGAGCAGTGTGCTATGAATATTTGATACTCAGAATTCAAGATGCATTAGCTGTTTTGATTAGACGAGTGGGATGAGTTTTTCTGTTCTGTGGCTGGATATGTGTAATCTTTAGAGTCGGGTTTCCAGGCAGAATACTTGTATTTATAACATCAAAACTTGCTTTCTGACAGTATTTTTCTCATCTATACTTAAAACACTGTTTCCACAAACATTACTGTCTCTTGCACTACAATATCCATAGGGAAACTGAGCATGAAAACAAATGCACAAACAGCCAGAGGTAATTGAATTAATTAACTGGGAAAAAAGTCTGGTCAATTTTTATGTAAATCAAACTAATTTCCCATCCCTAATTACCACATAACATAGGGTTTCAGAAACAAATCCAGACACAATAAAAGTTACAACCAGTATGGCTAGTCAGCAACTTTTCATTTTGGAAAACTAATGTTTTAATAGAGAAAAATATCACAGTTGAACTATAACGTACAGCTCCTGTTTTTACAAGTTGGTCATAAAAAGAAGGGTCTCATCTTTGCCTCCAGTATTTGACTATTGTTTTCTTGTGTTTCTGTTCTCAGTTTCCATGCACATGTGGAATACCTCAGACAAAAACTATGATGCTGGATGGAACCTACAGTGAATCTGATGCCAACAGCCTTGCAGGATACACAAGAAGCCAGATAGTGACTGAGGAAGAAAAACAAGACAAGATGGTGGTTCATTTGGCCATGACCAATGAATCTAATTCATCACGAAAGAAAGGACTGAAAGGCCATGTCGGCCTACGCATCATCCAGAACACTCATGCGATTGATAAATACTCAAGATTAATATTCCCAGGCACCTATATATTTTTTAATTTGATATACTGGTCTGTCTTTTGCTAGAAGTATTGAGGCAGAAGCCTTTTAAAGGACTAAGTGGGTGTTTTTTAAAAAGTTCACTTTGGCTGTTAAGCTAGAAGACCAATTCTCCTATTGTACCCATGGAGCATGAAACACTGGGTATGTCCTGCAACAGCCATTTCCTGGAGAATTTGGTGTGTCAGTTACTCTGTACTCCACACCCACATTTCCCCTCTTCTGGGCAAACCAAGAGATGAGACACTTCGCTTGGTTTGCCCAACAATTACTGTGTATATCTTTGGGACTGGACAATGGAGATGGTGCCTGATGTGCACTGAGGCTCAGATCTTGAAAGGTATTTAGATGCCAACTCCCATTGATTTCAATGGGAGTTAGGTGCCTAAATACCTTGGAAAATCTGGGTCAAGTCAACAACAACAGAAGAATCACCTAGCATACACTGTTGGATTAAAGAGTTCCAATAGCTGTGCTGGGATACCTAGAAAAAGACGACAGTTAGGCTCCTTAGTAAGAACTCAGCTTTAAAAGATCTTAATGAAAACAGGGCTCTCTTCATAGCGTTCTTTCATTTTGTCCTTGGCTTATAAACAAATGGCATCTTTTCAGGACAGACTTTCATCATGCCAGTAGGCAAGGTCCTGCAGTCCTCATATAAACCTCCCATTACATAAGTGGGATTGCTGCCAGAGTGAGATCTGCAGAATATGGTCTACCAAGACTACGCAGTTAGTTTGTTTTGAATTAAAAATGAAGGGACGACGTAAAGTAAACCCAAGAAATGCCCTGAACTGGAGCAGTATGAACTCTGGAGCTCATTTCCAATGACAGCTTAGAAGTTTAAATAAGCCTGTTTGCTCCTTGCATACCAACGCCAGTTTGTAATAAATGGATCTTGAGTACTATCCCCTCTAATGGAGGTGGAAGGTAACCAAATGGAGGGGACCTTTGATTAGCGTGTGGGAATGGGGAGTTTCCTCAGGAGCAGCTAGCTGTTTTTGCTTCCTCTCTTTATATTTTAAAGCAAGAACAGTGTAGAGGGCAGGGCAGGCACCTTTCCAGGTACTCAAAGGCTGCTTTTATTTCTAACAGAAAAATGCAGTCCACAGAGAAAATACTTCCCAGTATGCAGTGCTCCCTCTCCAGCAGAGCAGCTATGTTCTATTCCTGACCTATTGTTTAGGCATGCTGCAACTTATTGTCTTTGTAACCCATACACCTAGTGGGTGTGGTTCACAGTCCCATGTAGTGGCACTTAGACCACTTCTAGCAAGAGATAAGAATAAGTGAACTCTATAGTTTAAGGCCCTAAGCTAAGAGCTAGCTGGCTTTATAGTTCAAGCTGTAGAAGCTCCTACACTAAGCTCCAGAGGTCCCAGGTTCAAATTTGCCTAGTGGCTGTTACATCTTGACAGGTGATCCTCCATTTTAAAGATAAAAATGGCCATAAGTAGCACTATAGAACATCATGCACCACATTCACTCTGGTAACTGGCTTAAAAGTTTAAATTATTCTTTAATAGCTGAAAAGGGAACAGTAAGAACATAAGAACGGCCGTACCGGGTCAGACCAACGGTCCATCTAGCCCAGTATCCTGTCTGCCGACAGTGGCCAGCACCAGGTGCCCCAGAGGGGGTGGACCGAAGACAATGATCAAGTGATTTGTCTCCTGCCATCCCTCTCCAGCCTCTGACAAACAGAGGCCAAGGACACCATTTTATCCCCTGGCTAATAGCCTTTTATGGACCTAACCTCCATGAAATTATCTAGCTTCTCTTTAAACTCTGTTATATTCCTAGCCTTCACAGCCTCCTCTGGCAAGGAGTTCCACAGGCTGACTACACGCTGTGTGAAGAAGAACTTTCTTTTATTAGTTTTAAACCTGCTACCCATTAATTTCATTTGGTGTCCTCTAGTTCTTCTATTTAGGAACTAATAAATAACTTTTCTTTATCGGCCCTCTCCACACCACTCATGATTTTATACACCTCTATTATATCCCCCCTCAGTCTCCTCTTTTCTAAACTGAAAAGTCCCAGTCGCTTTAACCTCTCCTCATATGGGACCCGTTCCAAACCCCTAATCATTTTAGTTGCCCTTTTCTGAACCCTTTCCAAGGCCAAAATATCTTTTTTGAGGTGAGGAGCCCACATCTGTACACAGTATTCAAGATGTGGGCGTACCATAGTTTTATACAGGGGCAGTAAGATATTCTGGGTCTTATTTTCTATCCCTTTCTTAATAATACCTAGCATCCTATTTGCCTTTTTGACCGCCGCTGCACACTGTGTGGAAGTTTTCAGAGAACTGTCCACGATAACTCCAGTAGCACGCTTCTGTATATGGCTAGCATTCCATTCTTCACACAAAGCTATCTCCTCTTCCTTGGCTAGTATTGCTGACAGGAAGATACAGAATTTTGTACAAAATTGCACAAAAGGTCACATTTAATCTTTCCTTATTTCTTCAGGAATATACCCAAGCATGCTGAGCTGTGGAAGTGATGTCATTAATCACAGCTGAATGCTAATTTGGTGCACAGCAGGGTGGTCAGATATGAACTCAGATGAGTCTGTGCTGAAGTAGGAGGATCACTCAACAATGTGACTAAAGTATACAACTGACTAGAATGTCAACACAGGATGTAAATAGTACAGATAATGTACAGAGCATCAAGTCTCTTGCAATTCCTTACACATATCAAATGAAACAGTAATCCCACTTACAGAAAAATAGCTCCATACTTATTGGGCTTTTTATATGTTCAGTTTACAATAGCAGTTTTAACTTTTCTGCAGGGATTTCATGATTGGCTGGAGTAAAGTCTTTCTAGCCTATCATTAATCTCTAGAATTTATCCTGTGCCTCAATTATTGTTGCTTAAATTGCAACACGTTTCTGTGTAAGACTGAGTCTAATGAAAGTGATTAAAGAAACAAACTAAGAAATATATCCCTCTTCATTGCACATGTATGTAAGAATTGAGAAATTTGTGTTGTCCTAAAAGGAGAAAATATATCCTAAAGATCTCTAGCTAAAACAGAACAGAAGCCAAGAAATGGATTAATATCTCAAAGAAGGCATATTCCAATATCCCAGGCTGCCACTTCTTTCCTATGCTACAGGATGTAAAGAGTACATTCCACTGATGTAAAGTGTACATTTCACAATAGCAGCTTGAGATGAAAACCAGCCACCTTTATTATGCAAGAAGAGCTATAGATATATTCCACAGAGTCTAATAGAGGCATAATTCCCTATTTAATCAAATGCATTTTCAAGTATTAGCATTTTAAAATAAAATTTTAGCCAATCAGAAACCAGTTTTATATTTAAAAATAACTTACCTTCTTTCATGGGCACCAGAGGGGTAGCAGAGTTAGTCTGTAACTTCTTTCATGGCTCAGTTCTTCTCTGATTAGCTGATGTAAGACAAAAGGGGGAAAGAGAGTCATGTGATTAAATCAGGGAAAGGGGAAGCAAGGGACCTGGATTCTATTCCAAACAAAGCCACAGAATTCTTGTGAAACTATGGGAACTTCATTTAGTCTCTCTGTGCCTCTGTTTACTCATCCGTCAAATGGGGAATAATACCACTTACCTCACGGGTGTGGGGGGAGGAGTGTGGAAGGGAGGGAAAATGAAATGTTTAATTCATTAATATTTGTGACTCTTCATAACACATTTAGCTGGGAGGCCCTTTGAAAGTGTGAGGTATTTTTATTAATGCACGCTGCAGAGCTGTTCTCAATCAGAGTGCAATGAATCAATAATGACAAATTGAACATCAATTTCCATTAGATAAAATGATTATATCTCCCTGAGCTATTTAGGAGTACAGAGATAGTGGGCCACATTTATTATTGGTGTAATGCCATTGATTTCAGTGGAGTTACACCAGGTATAAATTTAGCTCAAGGTACTTACATGAATTCTGTTACTGGATAATGTCTCCTTTTGTAAAAAAAATAAATGTCTTGATTTTACTTCGCTATTTATTTTTATTAAATGTCTCATCACTTCAGAACTTATCTGGTAGTAGGAGATTATTCAGATGCTACATTCCTCTGCACTGATATTCTCTCTTACTTATGCTACCTAGTAAACTTCCTTTGGGTGGCCAAGATTAACTTATGTTCATACATGTGTAACGCTGGAGATATATGCCTAATGTGACATATCTACATTTGTTTTTAGCCCCGGCAACTATGCAGCGCAGACAATTGTGAAGGAGAGAATGTTACCATTAGGGAAAGTTAATTTGAACACTGCCGTATTCTTGTTTGAGATTTTAAAATTATTTTAAACAATAGATGCAACTAATGAACAAGCCCTCAGTGATTCACACACATTTGTAATTACTGTGTTGTATTTGCCGGCTAATAAGGAGGAAATGAACAGGAGAGGGTGAAAGAGCAAATCCTAGACGGAGAGGTGAAATTAATAATACACTTATTTGACCATCAGTTTCTTTTGGGTAAAAGGAGATGTCATTGACCAGAGAGAAGATAGTGTTATTTAACCCTATATCTGCAAGAACCTATGGCCAATAGCTTTGGAAATGGACTTACTCACATCCCTAGTTATACACCTAAATGAAAAGTCTGATTTTTTTTTAAGAATGGTGTACACCTGCTGCCTATGAGGCCTTTTACAATTAGACCAGCTCTTTAAATGCCTACTTCTGGGTGAGATTTTCAAAAGTACTGAAGAGATTTAACTGCATGAGTCACACTGACTTCGGGCATTCATTTCTGAAACTCTTGGCCCAAATGCAAAAAAAAAAAAAGGGTGGGGGGAGGGGGGGCTCCTGCCCATACAGTATCAAATCTTTATTTTCTCTTTAACCAAATCTGGGACATGTATGTATGTTGGATAAATGTACATATTTTAAGTTGTTTTATGCTGTATAGATAAATTACCAAATATTAGACTAAAAAAAAACCTATATAGACACTGTCACATTGATGGAAAGCTTTTACTGTACTGCCTAATGGTTAAGAAATATTCTCCATGGGCAGCTTATTCCAGAATTGTCCATCGGTTTTCTCCCACTTTATTCTTCAGCACCTGGTATTGATCAGTGGCATGGGAACACTTTTACTAGTGGGGGTGTTGAAAGCTAGCTCCCTTATTTCTTTCTGCAGGCCTGGCGCCAGGAGTGGAGTCCTAGCTAAAACCTGGGGAAGGGAGGTGCTACTGCACCTCCTGCACCCCTAGTTCCTGTGCCTATGGTATTGCTTAGTGTGGAAGACAGATACCAGCCTAGATGGACAATTGGAATGACTACGTTAACTGGTATGATCAGTTAATTCCTAAATTCAAGCTTGGTTATAAAATGACAAGTGATTGGGAGACACTGAAATAATCAGTTCATTCTGTTTTATAAGTTATTTTGTGAACTTTTAAAATTATTTTCCAGTTACCTGGAAGTACTCCTAAATAAGAGTTAATGCCTATCTTTCAGAATTGCCAAAAGAAAAAAAGACTGTGCCACATTTGTACTTGGATTTAAATATAAAATAATCTTTAATTGTTGAAGACATTCAGGTAAAAGGGCATCTTCTGATTATAAGCATTCAAGGCTCCCATGTACACATAAGCCATACAGAACTTAGGGGCACTACAATCCACAGCTGAAGAAAATTCTAACAGTTACTCTGTATTTATGGGCAGCTATTCAAAGGCACAAATGGCAGCAAGGCACCCAGTTCCTAAGTGGATGCCTAATATCTCTTTGTGTCTTTGACTAAATCTCCATCTTAATTATGAATGGAAAGATAAACCAGCTCTCTGGACAATATGACTACATATATGAGACAACTACTAGGCCTAGTGCATAAGAACCCTGCCACACTAAAAAGATGACATTCTGACAGTCTGACTGAAAAAAGACACCGACTTGCTAAAATTAAGAGACTGAAAATGTATCTAAAGTTCTTAGCACTATTAAAATTAAAATGTAATCCAGTCTCACGCTAAGCTGATTAATTCCCTTTTTTAAAAAAAGGACATTAATGTATCAGGGTCAGTACTTCCATGGGAAAAGGGATTAAAATTTCAGACAAAGCAAGAACAGTAGGGAGGAGGAAGGAGCAAAGCACAAAGGAGAACAATGCGTCTCTGTTTTGTAAACACCACGACAGCCAGTTCTATTTCTTCACCCTCTTTTGTTGTGGCACTGCATAAGTGATAAAAAGCAGCAGCAGGGAGCAGAACAGGAGTAAAATAATCAGAGGACGTAGCCATTAAGAGCATGTCTACACTAGGAAACTATTTCAAAACAACTTACTTTGAAAAAATAACTCCCAAAACAATAATTTCAAAATAGTGTGTCCAGGCTATGGGGAAGCCTCGAAATTAGTCTGAGGCAGGCTCTGTTAATATGGACATGCTACCTTGACTTAGTGCCCCAGGAAGTACTGGAGAGTAATTAGTGTGAATTACTCTGAGGAGTAGCTACTTTGAAATAGCGGAACCGGAGCATCCATACTATCGCTATTTCGAAATAACCATTTTGAAATTAGCATTATTTCTCATGGAAAGCAGGAGTTATTTCAAAGTAACCAGCCCATTATTTTGAAATAATGGGCTTGGTAGTGTGGACGCTCCACTTGTTATTTTGAAATAAGTCCCTAGTGTAGACAAGGGTGAAGTGACCCCCAGTAATTGATTGTTACTTGCCCTATGTACAAGGGAGTAAGGGGTTGGAAGGTCCATTGTATTCTGCCGTGTGGGCTAGCTCCATGGCCAATTTGTGTGCTACAAGTACAGTATAGGGCCTGGAGAGCTCATTAGGTGCAGGGTAGACATAACTCAATTATGCCTACCCAGCAACCCCCATCAGCTGGCTGCTGCTCCTGGATTGGCATAGCTCTGCATTACCCCTCAGCATGTAATAGAGCAAGTAATTAAGGAAATCATCTGTAAACACTTGGAAGGTGTCAGGGTGATAGGGAACAGCCAGCATGGATTTGTAAAGAACAAATCATGTCAACCAATCTGATAGCTTTCTTTAATAGGATAACAAGTCTTGTGGATAAGGGAGAAGCAGTGGATGTGGTATACCTAGACTTTAGTAAGGCGTTTGATACGGTCTCGCATGATATTCTTATCAATAAACTAGGCAAATACGACTTAGATGGGGCTACTATAAGGTGGGTGCATAACTGGCTGGATAACTGTACTCAGAGAGTAGTTATTAATGGTTCACAATCCTGCTGGAAAGGTATAACAAGTGGGGTTCCACAGGGGTCTGTTTTGGGACCGGCTCTGTTCAATATCTTAATCAACGATTTAGATATTGGCATAGAAAGTACGCTTATTAAGTTTGCAGATGATACCAAGCTAGGAGGGGTTGCGACGGCTCTGGAGGATAGGGTCATAATTCAAAATGATCTGGACAAATTGGAGAAATGGTCTGAGGTAAACAGGATGAAGTTTAATAAAGACAAATGCAAAGTGCTCCACTTAGGAAGGAACAATCAGTTTCACACCTACAGAATGGGAAGCAACGGTCTAGGATGGAGTATGGCAGAAAGGGATCTAGGGGTTATAGTGGACCACAAGCTGAATATGAGTCAGCAGTGTGATGCTGTTGCAAAAAAAGCAAACATGATGCTGGGATGCATTAATAGGTGTGTTGTGAGCAAGACACGAGAAGTCATTCTTCCGCTCTACTCTGCACTGGTTAGGTCTCAGTTGGAGTGTTGTGTCCAGTTCTGGGCACCACATTTCAAGAAGGATGTGGAGAAATTGGAGAGGGTCCAGAGAAGAGCAACAAGAATGATTAAAGGTCTAGAGAACATGACCTATGAAGGAAGGCTGAAAGAATTGGGTTTGTTTAGTTTAGAAAAGAGACGATTGAGGGGGGACATGATAGCAGTTTTCAGGTATCTAAAAGGGTGTCATAAGAACGGCTGTACTGGGTCAGACCAAAGTCCATCTAGCCCCTGTAGCCTGTCTGCCGACAGTGACCAGCACCAGGTGCCCCAGAGAGGGTGGTCCGAAGACAATGATCAAGCGATTTGTCTCCTGCCATCCCTCTCCAGCCTCTGACAGAGGCCAGGGACACCATTTCTATCCCCTGGCTAATAGCCTTTTGTGGACCTAACCTCCATGATATTATCTAGCTTCTCTTTAAACTGTGTTATAGTCCTAGCCTTCACAGCCTCCTCTGGCAAGGAGTTCCACAGGTTGACTACGCGCTGTGTGAAGAAGAACTTTCTTTTATTAGTTTTAAACCTGCTACCCATTAACTTCATTTGGTGTCCTCTAGTTCTTCTATTATGGGAACTAATAAATAACTTTTCTTTATTCACCCTCTCCACACCAATCATGATTTTATATACCTCTATCATATCCCCCCTCAGTCTCCTCTTTTCTAAACTGAAAAGTCCCAGCTGTTTTAACTTCATCTGGGACCCGTTCCAAACCCCTAATCATTTTAGTTGCCCTTTTCTGAACCCTTTCCAAGGCCAAAATATCTTTTTTGAGGTGAGGAGACCACACCTGTACACAGTATTCAAGATGTGGGCATACCATAGTTTTATACAGGGGCAATAAGATATTCTGTGTCTTATTTTCTATCCCTTTCTTAATAATTCCTAGCATCCTATTTGCCTTTTTGACCGCCACTGAACACTGTGTGGAAGTTTTCAGAGAACTATCCACGATAACTCCAAGATCTCTTTCCTGATTTGTCATAGCCAAATTAGCCCCTATCATACTGTACGTATAGTTGGGGTTATTTTTCCCGATGTGCATTACTTTACACTTATCCACATTAAATTTCATTTGCCATTTTGTTGCCCAATCACTCAGTTTGGTGATATCTTTTTGGAGTCCCTCACAGTCTGCTTCTGTCTTGACTATCCTAAACAGTTTGGTATCATCCGCAAACTTTACCACCTCACTGCTTACCCCTTTCTCCAGATCATTTATGAATAAGTTGAACAGGATTGGTCCCAGGACTGACCCTTGGGGACACCACTAGTTACCACTCTCCATTCTGAAAATTTACCATTTATTCCTACCCTTTGTTTCCTGTCTTTTAACCAGTTCTCAATCCATGAAAGGACCTTCCCTCTTATCCCATGGCCATGTAATTTACACAAGAGCCTTTGGTGAGGGACCTTGTCAAAGGCTTTCTGAAAATCTAAGTATACTATATCTACTAGATCCCCCTTGTCTGCATGTTTGTTAACCCCTTCAAAGAACTCTGATAGATTAGTAAGACATGATTTCCCTTTACAGAAACCATGTTGACTTTTGTCCAACAAATTATGTTCTTCTACATGCCTCACAATTTTATTCTTTACTATTGTTTCGACTAATGTGCCCGGTACTGAAGTTAGACTTACCGGTCTGTAATTGCCAGTCGCCTCTAGAGCCCTTTTTAAATATTGGTGTCACATTAGCTACCTTCTAGTCATTAGGTACGGAAGCCAATTTAAAGGATAGGTTACAAACCACAGATAATAGTTCAGCAATTTTTCCATTTGAGTTCTTTTAGAACCCTTGGATGAATGCCATCTGGTCCCGGAGATTTGGTAACATTAAGTTTTTCTATTTGTTCCAAAACCTCCTCTAATGACACTTCAATCCGGGACAGTTCCTCAGATTCATCACCCACAAAGGATGGTGCAGATTTGGGAATCTCCCTAACGTCCTCAGCCGTGAAGACTGAAGCAAGGAAATCATTTAGTTTCTCCGCAATGGCTTTATCATCCTTGATTGCTCCTTTTATATCTCGATCGTCTAGGGGACCCACAGGTTTTTAGCAGGCTTCCTGCTTCTAATGTACTTAAAAAACATTTTATTATTTCTTTTTGAGTTTTTGGCTAGCTGTTCCTCAAAATCTTGTTTTGCTTTTCTTATTACATTTTTACACTTGATTTGACAGTGTTTATGTTCCTTTCTATTTATCTCACTAGGATTGGACTTCCACTTCTTAAAAGATGCCTTTTTGTCCCTCACGTTTTGTCTGTATCTGTTAGTGCGCTCTAAGCTCACTTCACTCAGGAAATATTAGACCTCCTTTATTGAGCTGCATATTTGTAGGGCACACTAAGGAGGGCTCCTTAGGGACAGTGGGCATTTGTCATGAGGAGGAGGGAGAAAACTTGTTCATCTTGGCCTCTAAGGATAGAAGAAGAAGCAATGGGCTTAAACTGCAGCAAGGGAGGTTTAGGTTGGACATTAGGAAAAAGTTCCTAACTGTCAGGGTAGTCAAACACTGGAATAAATTGCCCAGGGAGGTTGTGGAATCTCCATCTGTGGAGATATTTAAGAGTAGGTTAGATAAATGTCTATCAGGGATGGTCTAGACAGTATTTAGTCCTGCCATGAGGGCAGGGGACTGGACTCGATGATCTCTTGAGGTCCCTTCCAGTCCTAGGATTCTATGATGTAAATCACTTTATGATAATCTGAGACCTAGTTTTTAAAATTTTACTCTTTTGTGAAAATATGCAAGACATTGTTACACCTTGGTTCGGTGATATGGTGGGAGCCTCAAGGGTTAAAGCTGACTACCCAGTGAAAACTACTGGATGATGGTGAAACAAATGATCTTTATTAAGTGGAATGATTCTTTTATCAAAACCAACAATTAGCAAATGGCTTTTTAAACTAACAATTGCCCAATGCTTTTACAGGGTAGAAAACTTGAACACAACTATACCTAACTGATTACAATTCCTTGATTACAATTCACTTATATCAAATCACTATCCCTAATTCGCCTAAGGCAGCGCAGCATACAAACGAAAAATACAAAAACAAAGCCAAAATAATAATAAAAACTCCGTCCACAGCCAGCCCTCTATGGTTATTTTAGGCAGCTGGTGGAGTTAGTCATAAATCTACCTTTACAACTTAACAACTCCTGGGTTTCTATTTCTAACACTTATACTTGGCCTAAATACAACACCACTACACAACACAAGATTATACAATTTACACAGTGTGGTTAATAGAACTCAGTTACACTTTACAGAATTACACAGTGAAATTAACACAATTCAACTATTGTATTAGTTATTAAACCAATAACTAATATATTTAAGCAATACTTACAAATCCAGCAACGATAACAACATAAAGACACACAGAAACTCGGAGCATGCTCAGGACTCGCACCCCTATCTTTGACTCGAAGGGTGGGGAGGCAGCCTCGGGGTGATCAATCCTTCAGCCGGGCAAAAAAGACACGTGCCCTCAACACTCGGAACCTCCGTCGAACAAAGGGGTTGAGGGTCTTTTATAACATAACCTGATATCCGGTACCTTATTAGGGTCTGTTCCCGGGCCGAGCCTGATAGGCTGGTAATGAGGTAACATGAAATATTGCCCTATAGGATTTTTCATGATGCCCGCCTGATGGCCCCGTGGACAGTGCCGGGTGTGGGCATGGTCAGTGTGCATGGCAGTTGCGTCTTATCTCCCTATGCCTACCTCCCTGTTCTTAGATGCCTACAAGGTTAAATTCCGTTCACAGAAAGCTGCATTGTGCGCTTACAAGTTATGCTTTCTCAGAGTGTGTCAGTGGCCTACATTTTCTGTGAGGGGCCTTTGTGTGGCAGGATGGGCTATACGCGAAGGCCATGGTCAGAAAAAGCCTGCTCTACAACAGACATGTCTTTGCCAGTTTTCCAGACTGCATTTCTACCACACATCTCGTAAGTCTCTTCTAGTGCTGATATATGCACTTGGAACCAATAAAACTAGCACAGCAAAAGGGCCTAGGAATTTTATCTATGGCAAATGTATAGAAATGAAATGAAGGAAGATTCTACTGCTCTGCTTGTCTCACAGATGAATAGAAGAGAATTGCATGTTTTAGCTTAGACGGAATTCTCAGCAAAAAATGAAAAGATAAGTTAATTGCGGTGACAGTTTTTAAAATTAATTTAACAAATACATTCTGGGAACTGGGACATAACATTGAAGCAGTACAACTAGCAAGCCCTCAAGTGCTTTCCATTTTGTCTGTATCTGTTAGTGTGCTCTAAGCTCACTTCACTCAGGAAATATTAGACCTTCTTTATTAAGCGGCATATTTGTAGGGCACACTAAGGAGGACTCCTTAGGGACAGAGGGCATTTGTAGGTACAAAACCCATCAGTTTTCTTGTCTCAGTCTCATAACAGCTGCCATTTTTCATAAAGCAGAGCAGTCACCAATAGGATCACACTAAATCAGAGGAACGGTCATGGAGCAGCTTCAATCCATGTTCAAGCACATTGCAGATTTGTTACACATTTTGTTGAAAGATGGGAGAGGAGGGTTCTTAAAGCCACAGACTCTATTCTCAATAAAAGACTCAAAAGTCAACACTCTCATACTGGGCCTCATTAGGTGTTACGGGACACATTTAAGCACTAGGAAAGAAACAGTAATTCAGCTGTGTTAGCTAGCTGCCAAATTCAAGGACTTCAGTTTTCTGCCTTGGTCCGGTAGGACTGTTCTCTATCTCTCACCCCTCCCCCCTCACCCACCCATTCGCAGGAAAGATGCTAGAGGATTTTTTTAACGCCTATGAAAAATCAAGAGTCTGGATGTGCTGCCTCAGGCCAAAGATGGCAGCTGTGGGAGCACAGTACCTCATAGCACCATGCTGTGGCCAGAGTAGCAGAGGCAGAGAGGATAGAGTGCCGTTTCCTGCGTCACTAACACACTTGGCTATAGCACAGCTCTCCCTACACTGTACTAAGGCATTGGTGTGCAGTGCAGGAGCCAGTGTCGTGACCACAGCATTAGAAGGCATATTAATTCTTTACACTCCCTGTGAAGCAGGGCACTACAGGATGTGCTCTCCCTGTTTTTAATGAAAGACTGACTCCATGGGCTTCCCTAGACAAGAATTCCTAATGAGCCATGGTCTATTGCAGGGTACAATTCAGAGCAAGCCACTACCTAGGTAGGCAGTGAGGCCACCACAGCCTTGTTTTCCCTTCTGTCTATGGTCAGCTCACACACCAGAAGTTTTTATTAACATATCCCTTATAAGAGTCTGTTTTATTATGCCATTTTGGTTACCTAATGGAAACAGCTCCCTTTGGTCTGGCCAGGCACAAGACCCTTCACAAGACCCTTTTATAATACAATTCCCCTCTATTTTGCAGCATCATGTTCAGCAGAGTGATGGTTTAAATTAATCACTTGTTCCTGTTGCTTTTTGCAGTATTGACAACTCCATGCATTCAAAAAATCGTGTGTTGAGCCTCCAAAAAATTCATAAGATTTGATATGAAAAAATAAATCTGGGGCTAATTTTATTTTAGTTTCTGAGCTTTTAGGAGGCAGTTGGAGCATGGTTTCAAGCTTCTCTGCAACCAATATTTGTTACTGTTGTATTTAAATGAAAGCTAAGATTCTCACCTAGTCTCAGGACTCCAAAAGCTGGTTCTTTAAGCAAAACCATGAAAGATCACTAGTCTCATGATAAAAAAAAAAATCACTTAAGTAGTATAGAAAGTGCCACCTCCAGGCTGTTGTCATGTGACTCTTGGCCACCCCTCTCCTGGTCATGAAGACATGAGATCTTTGGAAACTCCAACTAGGAAACTCCTGCCAGAATGTTGCAGGAAGTCTCTTTGCTAACACAGCAGGCCCGTACACACAAATTTGTGTGTGTGTGTGTGTGTGTGTGTGTGTGTGTTTTTTGTAAATGTGGACTGCAAGGTTGTGAATGCACCCCCTAACGGTCCCCCAAGTAAGAGGAAAAATCAACCTCAGGCTTCTTCTGGCTGGCCAGAGCATGCTTACTTGGGGGACCATAGGAGGGTGTGTTCGCACCCTTTGCAGCCCGCCCGTCCCCTTCCCGTCCCGTGTACTGCTTGCATAGGATACCATGAGCACATCACACCCAACCTGTACTCTCTACACTGGCTTCCCATACAACTCAGATTCAAGGCTTTGATCATTAATTTCAAGGCACTCAATGGACCTGGGCCCAGACTGCGTAAAAGACAGGCTACATCTCCACGATGAACACCATGGTCGACAATTCCACTTGTCAGGCATGATGGAATATTCTACAATAAAGTTAAAACTCATTAAAGCAGAAGACAAACTATTCTCAGGAATTGGTCTGAGACAGCTTAACAAATTGCTATGGGAGTGAAGGACCATTACAAACATCAGCTCCAATTGCAAGGAATACTTTTTTAGCCTTGCCTTGTCTAACAAGCACAGTGGAGCACACACATATTAAAAAGACATCCCAACAGCAATGAATCCTCTCAGAACAAAATCCTACACTACAATACACACACACACACACACACAATTCTCTTCTTGGAGCATGGATGATAGAAAGAACAAAGCACATGTGACAGTCATGTCATTTAATGCACTAGTGGAATGTCTGTTAATACAGTGACAGTGTGATATAAGTCTTAGAGGGGTAGCCGTGTTAGTCTGTAACTTAAAAACAAACAAACAAGTAGTCCTGTAGGTGGGGTTTACCCAAGCTCCTGATACAGGACTTCTCATTTGTGAGGCCCTGGGCCAGAGCAGGTGTGCACCCCCGGCCCAGCGGTCCTGCTGGAGAAATGGGGTCCAGGCCTGTGGACAGGAATTCCAGGCTCCAGGACAATACATCAATGGGCTTACTGTCCCCTCCCTCAGAGGGAGCCATAAGCAACCCCCTTCCTGCCCAGAGAAACCCCAAGTACCACCTCTCAATTAGAGGACCCTTTGGTTGGTTGCTGCCCCATCCCCCACCTGCCTGGAGGAGCACCTTCCACCCTGCTTCCCCCATCTATGCCCCCAGCCGGCCCCAGCCCAGCTCTGCTTCCCAGCGGTCCTGTGCCCCCCTCGGCTCTTTACTCCACTCTGTCCCTATCTACCCCTGCCTGCAACCCTCCACTTTTTGTCTTCCCATCCCAGTTCCTCCACCCCCCTTGGCCATTACTCGCTGCAGTCCCCTGACCTGCTCTGTCCCTAGAGCTCGGCTCCCTTCTTCCCTTCCTAGCCTGGCTCTCCCCTTCCCCAGCAGATCCAAGCTGGGATTCATAGGGGCAGGTGTGGTGGCTCCTGCTGCTGCCACCCGCACCCCTGCTCTGCTGAATGAATGGAGCTTAAAGTGGCAGGACGCTCCACCTCGCCCCGCACCCCATCTGTGTTGCTGCTGCTCTGCTGAGCTGAGCACGGGGGCTTAAAGCGGCAGGGAGCTCTGGGCCCCCCTCCTGCTCCTGTGGAGCTCTGGGCCCCTGTGTTAATTCCACCAGGCTCCTGTGCAATTGCCTCCTTTCCCTCCGTCGGTAAGCCTGATGGGGTCAGGTCACATGGGCTTTCCCTGTCTACCCCCGCCTACCCCCACCAGTGCTCCTGCCATGGAGAAGAGTCAGGGTGTGGGGGTTTCCCCTGCTCTCTGGCAGGAGTGCCAGGTGGATGGGCAGAGTGGGGAAAACCCCCACACCTTGACTCCACTCCACAGCAGGAGTGCCAGACAAGCAGAGGTCAGGGCATGGGGGTGCCCATTTTTCCAGGGGCCACTCAAATGGCAGGGGCTCCATGGTTAGGGGGCCTGTAGGTAGCAGGCCTACTGAAAAGCTTGCCATTTCCCATGCTAATCCCCCCTTACATTCCTTTTCCTTCATTCTCTTCCATCCTGTGCAGAACAGAAGATATCTGAGGGAGAATTAGCTCTGACACTGGTATTTGTCCATGTGACAGGGCGGTTGCCCTGCACTGGCCCTTTAAGCAGTAGGGACCTGATTGCCAGGGAAGCAAGAGACTTACTAGAGATGGAGCAATGCTGGGGCAGGAAGCAGAAATGGCCTGAGCCATTCTTGCACCCCGGGACCTGGGCGCGTGGCGCATGCGTGGCCCTGCCCCCGCCCAGCCTGGCAGCACCATTGAGCGCCCCGGGCTATTGGCCGGTCAGCCTGTAGCTTGGGCCGGCTCTGGCAGGAAGGCAGGGCTGGGGCGGCTCTGGCTAACCAAGCTCTCAAGCTGCAGAGCCTGAAACAAGGCCTGAAGCTACTGGGGCTGCAAGGGGCAGCCATGGTAGGCAGGGGCAGCATGTCTGCACCCTTTGCCAGTGATGAGTGGCCATTACAGACTGCAGTTTGTCCCTGAGGCAGGGGGCTAGATGAAGACTGACAGTAGGTCACTGAGGCAAGGTGGGTACAGGGGAACTGGGTGTTCCCTGGGAGAAGAACTGGGGGCTTCTGGGGAGGGGAGGACCCTGAAGTGTGCAGTGGAGTAAACACTGGCAGGAGGTGCAGAGAGACTGGAGTGGGCACTGCTGGAGGGCAGTGTCCTGAAGAGGACGCTGTGGTCAAAGAGAAACAGGGGGAGACACCAGCTAGAGGGAGATGTCCAGCGAGTCAACATGCTAATTCCCAGGACTGTGGGCTGGAGGCGATATGGTGGTGAGTCGGTCCTGTGACAGTCCACTTGATTTTTTTTTTATAATAATTAAACTTTATTGTACTGTCTAAAGTTGGGAACTCACCTACTCCTATATACCCTCTTCTACCCCCTCTCTCCACACACCATCCTCTCATAACTTTTGTACAAATGCCTTTTGTATAAACTCTTTCTATATTTGGTCATAACCAGCTATTTTTCACTCTTTTTTTTTTTTTTTTTTTTTTTGGAGGGAAGCTGAGGGGGCATGGGAGGAAAAATGTTTTGCTCACGTTTTGATGAAAAATATTTGTCTTTTTAACAATGTTCTATTTGTGCACAAATAATTCAAAAGAGACGGACATTTTAACTTCATACCTCATATGTGACAAGTCTCCAATGACAGCCATTTTGTACATTGGAAGAATAATGTTTAATGAGACGTTTAATGCTTTAACTGATTAAATATTTGTCATGCATTTTTTTCAGTTAGGGTTTTAGTTACATTTTTACCTTGACTGTGTGGAGGGGCTGAATTCCACAGTCCTACATTGCAGAACAAATGTGAGTTATGTATTAATAAATAATGTATACATTCTTCTTTTTTATAATTAAACACTTTGGTGCTTTCTTACATTACAAATCCCAGCAGAGTTTGGTCACTAATGATAAATGTATGGGAGCCCTTACATGTGGTTGCAGCCTTCTCCCTTTTCTCCTCAGGGATATGGGTCATGATTTTACTTAGAATGGTACCTGGCACTTCCATCCAAGGAAACCCCTCCCAGTGCAGAGAACATGGTGGGCCTGTCACTTGGGACAATATTTAACATTCAATCTCATACAGAGGGATATTAGTCAGAGTACAGAAAATAAAACAGCTGCCATAATTCCCAGCATAATAAAACCATAACTGGGGTTTTATTAGGTATGGCGAACTCAGGATAGAGTGCAATAAGAAAATGGATTAGATAATAAAATACAGTTAACAACACATACAAATCTATCCCCACACCAACATTTCCAGCAGCACAGCCTTGCTGCTCCCTCCCAGCACCTCTACAGTCCAATAGTGAGCTTAGGTTCAGTTTTTGATGGGTGATATAGCCCTGAAATTGGTGGCTAGCTTAAAACACAATAGCAAAATAAAACAGGGCAATTTCAAAATTGGCAAGGATGGTAAAATCGTCCTTGTGGCTGTCTGGCCTGGATTCAAATGTACGGTTAGGCTTGCTTCTTGTAGCCTGACATTGACTCCTGAGCTGCCTGTCTTTCTGGTCTCTACCAAGAAGATACTGCTTAATGGCCTGGAAATTAGGGATGTTAGATAGCATGTAACTGAATAGTCATGTAACCACATACAATTTTAACAGTTACATGACTATTTGATAGTCCCTGGGGGCAGTGCTAGCACCCAGTGTGCTCCCGGCCCAGCTTCTAGGGAGCCCTCTATCAGAGGAAGCAGCACAGGGTGGCAGGCAGGAGCTGGTCCACACGGGGAGCTGGTTTTTAAACTGGCTCCTGCCTGTCGCCCCATGCTGCTGGCTCTGATATAGAGGCAGCAGAGTAGGGTGGCAGCAGCCCCCGTCCATGGGGTGGTCCAAGCTCCCTATGGACAGAGGCTGGTTCCTGGCAGCAGGCCCTGTCCATGGGGAGTCTGAGCTCCCCGTGAACAGGGCCAGACTTGAGCAGCCCCTGCCTGTGGTCCTCCCCCTAATGTTTAACCAGTTAACCAATTAAATGGGATTTTACATCCCTACTTGCTATACTCCAAAAGTAGCCAGGATCAAAAGTAACACCAATCCCGTTGTCTCTGGGCTCTGGCCTATGATTGCTTCCTGAGTATCCTCCATCTTGTTCTGTCTCTGCCCTGGACTCAAGGCCAGATGGGAAATGGAATCATAAACCTCTGCCACCACCACAGCTCGGACTTGGGACAAGTTCCCTACAGAGTCAATGTGATATTTCAGAAGAACCTCCTATAAAGGGGCACTCCTCCATAATTGATGGCATCAAATGGAACATTTAAACTTAAGATCATTTATGAAGTTCCTTTGCAGAGGTAGAGAAGCTCTATCAGCTCTGTTTTGGAGGTAAATGAAGCTCAAATTAATTAAGTCATTTGCGCAATGCACACAGCTAGGCAGTAGAGCAGCCAGCTCTAGCTGGCCCGGACATATATCCTGCAGAGAGAGAAGTGCATACACATGCAGTGGTGCAGGATGGTTTTCAGGGCTGAGAAAATCAGGCCCTGTATATACCTCTGTAGACATGTATGTGCATTCCCTTATTATGTGTAATATAATAAATAAGCAAAATGGCCCAAGTTCAGTGAGGGCAGCATGTTAATAAACTGTCATTACCAACAGATGACAGTTGGTTAATACAGATTATTTCCTAATGAAGAAAAAAACTCTTTATGTAATGTAATGCTTTTGGCTGTGGCTCAGAGGTTGTGATCATCCACCCACGGCAAACCTTTAAATCCGGCTTTGTTCCGCAGGGAAAAACCCCTCCAAATCTATCAGATGTTAAAGTTACAATTCAACTAGCCTAAATCAGATTCTAATACCAGGAGCATCAACTCTGTTTCCTAAGTAGTACAATATGTTAAAATGATAGATAGCACTCTCCTGTATTGTCAACTTCACTACTTAGGGGGTACTACTACTTCACTAGGGGTAGATAGAGAGATAGAGAATTATACATAGACCACATTCTGAAAATGCCCATTTTGAGTTCCTTTAATGGACTGTACCTGTAAGGCAGAGGGGAGATGCACAGGGGCTGTGACTGCAGTGGGAGACCCATGAGGAACTGTGTTGGATTCAGCAAGACTTCTGTAAGGCTCGCTGGGCAGTGCCCCTGTAGCATCAGCTCTCCTGTCTCTTCTAAGGCTGTGGCATGCACTTCATCTCTAGGGAGGATTGTGCTGCCAGCAACCAGAAGCCACTGAGAAAAGGCACAATGGTGGAGCTTCTTGTGCACTCAAGCAGGGTCAGCCTTAGTCTGGCCCTTAACTTTTGCTAAACACAAGAAAAAGCAACAGCTCAAAACTGCATAGGAAAACAGTATTTTTCTACCTTAGTTCTCCAGAATGCTCAGTTGTAGGGTGCCAGAATTCTCAGCTGGTGTAAATCAGCATAAGTCTGGCCCACAGACCATCTACAACCTACCTGCCTACAACAGACAAGTGAAAACCCTGAAATTGTCCTGTTGCTTGACCCCTGGCCCACCACAGATGGATTTTTCCCTGCCACTTCAAAAATTATTTAATATATTTTATATAAGAAAATCTCTCTGCCTTTAAGGGAATTCAGATGTCAGTGGGCATTTGCTCCTTTGGGCACCTCTGGACACCATCCCGTTCTACAGCGCTCCTCCAATTTGTTTCAGTGACACATTGACTGATACACATTTGTAAATCCAGCAACCACAGATCCCTATGACTCTGTAAACAATCCTGAGAGTTTGAGAGCTGCCCCCTTCCACAGCCTGAGACTTAGGCCCAAACCAGGCATGATCTGAAATTCCAACTCCCCTAAAATATCAATAGAAATTGAAGGCTACAAGTAGAATCATCACTAGGGTTGTCTGTGACACTGCAGAGGAAACATAATGGTTAATTCCTATTTTGGAAAGAAGTTGGTTCTGTGTTTTTACACAATATAGCACAGCAGAGAAATGGATGACTTAAAAAGGCCAGTGTACACAAGTCACACTGTCACCATAAAACACATACGACCTGGCTCCCAGATACTCCATTCCTGCAGCTGAGACCAGAACAAAGGCAAGGAGAGAGGCAAGGCAGCTTGAAGCCTACCTTTACCCTGCCTGTATTCTGGGGCTGTGCAAGGCCCTGCTCAGCCCCAACCACCTTTTTGCTGCTGTCAACGCAAATGCTCCCTGCCCCCCACAGTGAGATGGGAGCCGGGCAGCACACAGCTCTACTCTGCCAGTTCATCGCTAGCACAGGACTCCAGTCAGTTAGAACTTCCAAACTGAGACACCAAAGGGAGCTTCGCCAGCTTCTTGATGGCTCCTCCCCACACACTTCCATGCCAGTTGCATCTTCGAGTGGGAGAGAAATCAGCCCATGAGTTTCCTTGGTAGATGTTAGTCAGTGAAAACTGTTATGGGGTGCTTTGATTTCGTTGTCACTATTCTCATGATACGTACGTGTATGTTGTTTCTCCCTCTGAGGCAGGCACAACGTTGCAATAGACATTGCAAATGATAATGCTGTGGGGGAAGATGTTGCTGAAAGAGATTATGCTGCTGACAAACAGCACGACTGGCTTTAACCCAAAACAACTAGATGCCACTTAAAATAGCCAGCATGAATGGTAATGGTACGCGGTTGATATCCAATCTACCAATGCCCAAGGCAAAAGTGCCAGTCCATAAAAGGAAAGACTGTCAATGGTACCAGAAGGATGTGCAAACCAGGTGGCTTTCTCAGCTGGCTACCCACTCAACATGACTATCATGCAAGAAAGGAGGGTTCAGTGTACTGATACTAGCAAAAGGGCTGTAGTCGTCATGCCTTGTTACAAGGTTTTCCCTAATGCATTGTTGCTTTGTGGAGCTGAGACATTGACAGTCTGTGATTTTCATTGATACAGGCCACATATGGTGAATGCTTCGAAAACTGCTGAAGGAGAAAGAGAAGAGCACACTCTGTGATGGACATATTCTTTGTTGATGAAAAGGGCAGCTTCCTTCTCCCATTTTAAAACTAGTCCCTTCTTAATCTGGGTTATTGGAGCTTTCACTGGTGGTGGGGAGGAGAAATCAATTGGCAGTGTAAGAATATAGACCCTTGTCCAAGTAGTCTAAATCAGCATTTCTCAGATGCATGGGCCACAATCCTTTGACATTTGAGGGCAGGGGAGTTACAAGTTGTTTGAAATTTCATTACACTCAAAAGAAAATTTCAATTCTCCACTCCCTATGGTCAAGGTCAAGCCTTCTGTCAACCTCTCAAAACACAGTTATATTGAGTTATTTTTATTCTTTTTTTTTATTCTTATAGTTAAGGTAAAGAGGTTTATAACAGGCCCAGATGCCATCTGAATACCTCCACATGCCAGAGATCTCTCCACACCACCTTGCCTTTTTCCTGTTCTTCAGGGCCTCTGAAGAACGCCACATAGTCTCTCTCACCCATTCACAGCCCCTTACAGTGTTTTTTTAATAGAAAGTTTAAAAAACTAAACAATAAAATCTGCCACCCTGCCTTAAGCTGGGCACATAACCGCTTCTCCTAGAGATACTGGGCCTGCCTCCTGGGTATCTGGAGAAAACACAAGGCCTGGCCAATCTTTCCTGAAAACTAAAACTTTCAGCTGGATGGTCTTTCCCAGCAAGGATGAGGAATGGGGGTTTCCTTTGCTTCCCAGCAGGAGTGCTGAGTGGGTGGAGCAGCACAAGCACCCACATCACAATCCTGCTTCCCAACAGGAGCTCCAGTTGGGTGGGAAGAGAAGGGCAAGTCTCCATGCCCCAGCCCTCCTCCCTGGCAGGAGTGCTTATCGGGGCATCCATTTTTTCCAGGAGCCCCCCACTTGGCGGGGGCCGCTGGGTACACATCCCAGTGCCCAGGTGACTAATCTGCCACTGCATTTAAGGAAGTGGGAGGGGGGCAGGAATCACCCCTCATTTCCTAGGCTGCAGAGTAGCTATAGTGATGCTTCATGACATCTTATCCTGCTTCTCTGTGAAGTGGGAAAACTCACAAGGTCCATGTGTCAGCAAACCCTCTTGCCATCCACTCTTGCCCCTTATCTAGCCTGACTGTGTCCAACCAGTTCCAATCATTTCTCTAGTAGAATTACACCTTTTGCTTCTTGGAACATTCTTGTCTCAAAGTCTGGAATGCTACTACCTAAGGGGGATCCTATCACCCTTTCCTCTCTCACAACACATACAAGGGGCAGAATGTCTTAGGAGCTTAGTGTTGTGTTCAGTTTTTTGAGGTGCAAACACCAAATATCTCTGCCACAGGAAACAACTCTATCTAAAGCATCATCTGGGCTATACATGCAGGTTTTTTGGAAGGAGCTTAAGAGGCAGATGGCAGTAGAGGAGTTTGCATAAAATGATTTCCACATCCTGAGTACGGTATGTAGCCAGGGTATAAACCCGTGAAGACAGTTAAAAACTGAAAGCAAAGACATATTTGTGCATTTAAAGAAAACAACAGAAGCACAAAGTTGTGACATTCTATTCCCACAAGTCTACTCCTTTACATTCTTCTAAAAATATAGTCAGGTTTCCATATTTGATAATGGAGAATCAACTCTTTCTTGTAAGAAACAATGCTCACGCTTGAACTTTGATACTTCTTGATTCTCTTATACTTTCTGGCAAAGGCCAGGTGCTTTTTGCAGACCTGTCACTTAGTTAGCATGAGACTAGGCCAATCACATTCTCACATATCCAGGGCTGAGTTTCATGAAGAGGCTTTTTCTGCCTGTGGGCTGACACCATGCCCTTGTGCTACACGCAACAAACTCAGGTCACAGCACTTCGCTCCCCAGGCTACTGAGAGTCAAGCCAACTGCCCCACTGCAGCTGGATAACTCTGTTATTTAGGTATTGGGATATTTCCCCCTGAAAACAAAAGGGGGCCAGCAGCTTAGCATTTAAGGCAATCCTAGAGTTGTAGCAATGGGGAGTGCTGCCTTTAAGGCAGAGGTGAGCAAACTTTTGGCCCAAGGGCTGCATCAGGGTATGCAAATTGTATGAAGGGCCATGAATGCACATGAAATTGTGGTGAGGGTGAGGGCTCCATGTGGGTGTGTGGGTTCTAGGGTAGCGCCAGAAACAAGGAGCTCAGAGAACAAGGGGGCTCTGGGTTGGGGATTGGAATGCAGGAGGGGATGAGGGCTGCAGTTGGGAGTGCATGTTCTGGGGTTGGGCTACAGGAGGGAACTCTAGGTAAGGACCAAGTGGTTTGGAGTGTGGGAAGGAATCAGGGCAGGGGCAGGAGGTTGGGTGTGGGGGGACTCAAGGGTGCAGCTCCAGGCTGCACTTACCTCCTCAAGCAGCTCCCAGAAGCTGCAGTTTGTCCCCCTTTCAGCTGGGTACTGTCTTGTGTCTCCTCTATCCTTGCTATTTCAGCTCAAGCACTCCCCGCCCCCCTCCATTTTCTGACCTGTCTCCCAAGCCTCTGTTTTTTTACTTAGCTATGGGCTTTGGTGACTTGCCCCACTGAACCTAGTTTAAAGCCCTCTTCACTAGATTAGCCAGTCTGTATTAGGGATGTGAACAACTAGTCGCTTCCCCCCTCTCCCCGCTTGCTGCCTCTATCAGAAAGAGGCAGCGGAGGGGGGGAGGGAGGGAGGGGAAGAAGAGGTGGGAATGCTTCTAAGCAGCAGCACCGTGTGGAGCCTGGGGCCAGACCTTGGGCGCCACGCGATGCTGCTGCTTTGAAACTCCATGTGCAGCCCAGGGCCAGCTGAGGAGTCCCCAGCTGACCCTGGGCACCATGTGATGCTGCCGCTTTGAAACGCTGTGGGGAGCATGGGTCCAGTGGGTGACTGCTTGAGTCCTGGGCTGTTGCTACACTTCTAAGGTGGAGGCGCCCTTATCAACTAATCCAATAGCATCAACTATTTGATTAGCCAATTAATCTAAATTTAACATCCCTGGTCTGTATCTAATACTCTCTTCCCCTTCCTTGATAGCAGTCCATTAGTAGTCCTTCTTCTTGGAACAGCATCCCGTTGTCAAGGAAGCTGAAGCCTTTCTGGTAACACCATCTTTGCAACTAGGCATTCATCCCCAGATGCATTTGTACATTCCACTAATAGCTGCATGTCCCTCATGTCCCAGAAATCAGAGGCTTTTTAATCAGATGAGGTTCACGTGCAGTCTTCAGGCCCCATGCTACTCTGCCAGGGTACCTCAGGGCCAGGTGCAGCTATCCCCATTTAGTTCCAGATAATCTCTTATGAGAGTACTTTCTCTTATGAGCACTCTAAGGGCATGTCTTCACAGCGGGGCAAAAGTCGAATTAAGTTATGCAACTTCAGCTACATGCAATTGCGTAGCTGAAGTCAAAATAGCTTAATTTGGCTTTTGGCGCTGTCTTCACAGCAGGAAGCCGAAGGAAGAGCACTCTTCCTTCGACTTCCCTTACTCATGAAATGAGGGTTACAGGAGTCAGAGTAAGAAGTCCTACAGCTCACCATTATTTTGAAATAATGGCTTGCTGTGTAGACACGCTCTTTGTTATTTTGGGATAACTGATGTTATTCCAAAATAATACTGCTATGTAGTCATGCCCTAAAGGTTCAGGGGATGGAAGGACAGGTTGTGTGATGTGCATAGGGATGACACATCATGAAGAACTCTACTTACTTTACATAGAAAGTAATTTTCTTTTCTCCTTTGCATGATTGTTTGCACATTTCACTGATGTAGATCACAGTAAGGAGGCGGGAACTCACAGGAGTCATGTGAATGTGTGGCTTGCTGATATTGGTAAGTTTGCAAGGATGCTGCTGACACAGCTTGTGCTCAAGTCTAACGGAGTGTGTCCTGATTGTGGCTACCTTTGCATTTCATAGCATGTTCTAATGCAATCTGAAATCCATTTACACAGTCTCTGGGATGAAATTATAGAGCCCTTCATCCTTTCTGCAATAGAGACAGTCTTGGTGATGTTTGGATCTGTTTTGTTATATTCAGGTGGCAGGCTAAAGCTCTCTTCACATTCAGTGTATGCAACAATGCCTCTGATTTGAATGTGTGAGGATTGGAAAGAATATATTGGTTGTCTGACATGGAATTCTGACTACCTTGGGAAGGAATTTAGGGTGAGTCCTCATCAATCCTTTAACTAGGTAGAATACTGATAGGATGGGCCAGCCATTAGGGCTTGAATCTCATCTAATTTTCTGCCTTCTTCTTTTGTATGCATCAAAAGTCTATATCTAGATTATTCAGCCATCTAACTGTCACTTCATTGAGAACAGTAGGATGCTGCAGTCCATCATCCAATCTTCTTATTGTGCACTTCTCCAACTCATAGCATCTGCTCTAGGATTATACTGTTAACATCAGAGAAAACTGCATTTCTGTGTTGACAGCCATGCTGGCTACTCCAGTCAGCAGCCTGTTAAGCCTAGTCCAGATCTGCATTCCAGGTGCAAACAGGTGGATCTAAATTAGGGTTCTGAAATCCATCAGCATGCCTGTCTCTGTGTTCCAGTTGCTTACATGCTGTGAAGGCACAGCTGTCAGCCTTGCTATTTTGTTGATCATTGGGCCAGCAGCACTGCCAAGCATGCCTGAAAAGCTACTGTGAAAGGAAGTTACAAAGTCATTTCTGACAAGTCAACAGAAATGGGAGGTCTTAAAAAACAACAAATGGTCCTGCAGCACCTTATAAACTAACAAAAAATGTAGATAGTATCATGAGCTTTCATGGGCACAACCCCACAAAAGGTGATGCTATCATCTACATGTTTTGATAGTCTTTAAGGTGCTGCAGAGCCATTCATTGTTTCTTAAGTTTTTTCAGTTACAGACTAACATGGCTACCCTCTAAGACTTTTAGGAATGGAAGGTGTGGGTGTTTTCTTCTGGAGGTGGTCAGATCTTCTCAGAGAGAGTACACATTGCTTATTTGTGCCTCTTGGAATCATTGTCAGCCTTGTGCACTGCAGATTGTTTTAATCTCTCATAGCCCTTCATGTAGTTTTAAGGGTTAATCAGATGTACACATGAGGTCCATGTGCAGTCTTCCATCCCTGGAAAAGCTTTCATCAAAGTTTGAGCCAACACATATCAATTGAAGGTTGATATGTGGATAAGGCAAGGCAATCAGTAGCAACATGGGTGGCTCTGTTTAGTGCTGAATCAATGAGATGTGTATACCCACTTCTGTTCCAAACCTCTGCACATTATTGCACTGGAGCAAATACCAGCACCAGGTTTGTAAAACATTTGCCTTTGCTCCCTAGGAGGTCCTGCAGGCCTCTAGACCAAGGAGTAGGAAAAGTGATCTTTTTTTTTGTAAAAACTTAAACAACAAATAGTCTAGTAGCACCTTAAAGACTAACAAAGCATGTAGATGGTATCATGAATTTTCATGGGCACAACCCACTTCCTGTCATCTGACGAAGTCATCTGTCTTCTGAAGAAGTGGGTTGTGCTCACGAAAGCTCACGATACCATCTACATGTTTTGTTAGTCTGCAAGGTGCTACTAGACTATTTGTTGTTGTTTAAGTTTTTCCTGTTACAGACTAACTCGGCTATGCCTTTGAAGCTTTTTCTTTGTGTTCTAGATCAGTGTTTCTCAACCTTTTTTTTTTTTTAATGAAGTACCCCTTTAAAAAAATTATAAGTACTCCCAGCCCCCCGCTCTAACCCAATACACCCACCCCTTCCCCAGAGCCACGCACCCCCAGCAACCCCTGCTCTAACCCAATGCCCTCCCTCTCCTCCAGAGCCAGACACCAGACTTATGGTAACCCTACCTTTGGAATACCCACTCCCACCACCCGGCCCTGCCTCGGCAGCTTGTCTGCAGGGAGCAAGTGGCCCACCAGAGCTGGGATCTCTGCATAGGCTGTGTGCTCCCACCCCAGCCTGACACCTCCTAGTGTGGCACCCTGGGGCAACTGCCACCCCTTGCTACGCCACTGATGCGGGGGGAGGGTCCTTTGGAGCAAAGCTTATTGTACTGTTTCACCAGCTTTTAGCTCCTCTCTGCAGTGCCATGGGGAAGGGGCAATGAGGATGCTTTACTGAGCTGCTGGCAGGTGTGGGGGTAATGTGTGTCTCCAGGTTCAGCTGCCCTCCCTGCTGGAGCACCCCGGAGAGGCTGCCGGAGAGGAAATGAACTAGGAGAGGTGCCTGTGAAAGTGATTTTTTTTTCCCCCGCCCAAACCCACCCCCCAACTTGAAACTGCCCTAGGTCTCACTGGAGCCACTTCCATGCACTTTCCCTACCAGTGCTGGGGTGCGTGAGCAGAACGGCTGTTAATGTCCAGGCATGCAGCTCCAAACATTGTTTGACAGGCACATGCCGCCACCCCCTTCCTGATCCCCTTTGCAGGGCAAAATCCTGGACATTTTTTGCCAAATTTCACTTGTACCCTCCCCCAGACTTCTTTCGCGTACACATACCACTGGTTAAGAAACACTGTCCTAAGAAGCTTGTTCTCTTGAGAGAACTTTGCAGTCTAGACACAGCCTATTTCGGGATACTGGAAGTATCCCGAAATAGCTATTCTACATCTTTTGAGCAAGCCCATTATTTCAAAATATAATGGGCTTGCTATTCCGACGTCCCTGTAAACCTTGTTCCACAAGGAGTAAGGGACGTTTTGGAATAGTGCTCTATTTCAAAATTAACTCAAAATAAGCTACGCAATTTGCGTAGCTCAAATTGTGTTGCTTAATTCGAGCTCCAGGTGCAATGTAGATGCACCCATAACAATTATGTATATGCCAAATTGGCTACTTGAACAAAGGGAAGTTTTCTTGTTCTTTAAGACACTCTTGTTGTTTTTACTTTTGACCTTGATTTACTTCCTTGATTTATAGCCTATCTTTCATAGCACAATTACAATTAAAGACTCCTATTAAATATTCTATGAAAGTCACAAATCATAATGTGTATAAAAGTTACAAAACACAATATAAAATAAAATATAGAAAGTTAAAGCAAAATAGAAGTTATAAAGTTACACTTCGGAGTCAGAATAAACACACCAAACCGTGGCTTTATGAGTAAGGAGGACACCTCCTCTTTGACCCTTTTGATGCTTATCAGTGGGTGACAGAAAGCAAAGGTTGCTCAGGAATGTCTTTCATTGGCTTGAACATTTCATTAAAGGAAGAAACCAGAACAACATGCATGTGAGTAACCATTCTCTAAGCATCTACGAAAATAGATGCAAGCATCTCCTTCAAGTCAATAAAGATAAAGGCACTCTTGTAATAATCTAAAGCTCTAATAATAAATTACAGTAGTTTTAATAACCATTTTTATCAATACTGAGGTCTAGTCCCATGAATTTGCTGGGGTTTTTAGACTGTTTTAAGCGACCCAACTCTATTAATGTTTTTGTGAAGAACAGTGTGTTCAGCTTTCCTCTCTGTCTTAATGCAGTGTTTAGTCTGCAGATCAGCCAGCATAGCTGCTTCTGCTTGCTGCCATTTCTAAGCTGAATGGGTCCCTGAGTATCTCTCAGAACTTTTGCCCTTAATTACTGATGATTCTATGTCATCTGTGGCCATCTTTCTCTAATACAGCAAAGCTGTTCTGAAAGGGCTCGGTGAGCTCAGTCTGATTCTTACAGCAGGAAGTGTTCAGATTCACATAGCTGAGCTTGACCTTGTTTGGAAGGGAAAGAAGAAGAGTTGAAGAAATCATGTGGGTTATGAAGGCTGGCCGTTCTCTAGCTCAGTTCATCTTCCACATTCCAGTCCGGAGGCAGAGACCCCTCTTGACAACAACTGGCACTTGAATTCTCCTTTCTGGTCTTTCATGTTTTTTTAATATAGTCCCTGTTTGTGACAGCTCCAGGCTTCTCTTGTCATTGCTGGGCTGCTTGTCCTCTGCTGAATCATCACTTCATCAGCCAGTAATAACAAATAATAATGGGGATTCTTTCCTTTTAGCTGTCACTGACTCCAGTCATGATCTGCCTGCTTGGAAGTATTCCCTACAATCCAGTCCTTACCTAGGATATTGGAGTTGTAGCTGCAAAGAGATGGAGCTTTAATTATGATCTTTTGCCTAAATATATCTGGATCTCTCCTTAATAGCTTTTGCTCTTCCCTCCCCCCACCACAACGTGATAAATTCCTGTTTGACAATGGGAGAGTCCATTGGTCCCACCCCATGTACAGATGTTTGACTCCCAGCTATTGCAGAATGAGAACTCTTTTCAATTTAACCCAAGAATGGAAGCTCAACCAGCAAAGGAGGAACCTGAAGTCTAATTTGATACTTCATTAAGGGTGTCTATATAGCTCCATGGAGACAGCTCTGTCCTGGCTGGGGTTTTCCAAATGAGTGCTATAAGGAGCTAAAAATCCAGACTACAAAAAAAGAGAAAAGCTGCAAAACTAAAAATACTTTCATTTCTTACAGACAAGTTGATTAAGAGCATCAGAGTAGCAAATAAAAACTCCCAAGCTCAGGCAGGTTTAAATGAGGAGACAGTTGAAGACACTAGGGCTGCGTCTAGACAGGCAAGTTTTTCCACAAAAGCAGCCGCTTTTGAGGAAAAACTTGCCAGCTGTCTACACTGGCCGCTTGAATTTGCGCAAGAACACTGACGATCTGATGTAAGATTGTCAGTGTTCTTGCAAATACTATGTTGCTCCGTTGGGAAAAAGCCCTCTTGCGCAAATGTATTTGCGCAAGAGGCCAGTGTAGACAGCTCAGGACTGTTTTGCGCAAAAAAGCCCGATGGCAAAAATGGCGATCGGGCTTTCAGAAACCGCTGCTAGATTGGCACGGACGCTTTTCCGCAAAAAGTGCTTTTGCGCAAAAGCGTCCATGCCAATCTAGACGCTCTTTTCCACAAATGCTTTTAATGGAAAAACTTTTCCGTTAAAAGCATTTGCGGAAAATCATGCCAGTCTAGACGCAGCATAGGAATGTATACTTCTTGTAGTATTATTTCTTGTGTGTTCAGCCTTGTGCAGAGGTATAATAACACTTACCACCTATGAGCATTTTCAAATATTTATGCAAATATATTGGGCCAATGCTTCAACAAGTATAATGCATCACAGTTCCACTGAAGGAACCAGGCAGTTAATGCTAGTTGTGGATCTAGTCCTCTGTCCCTTACCAGAAAGACTGTAATCCATTTAAGGCAAACAGCAGTTCACTCATATAGACTACAGCGAAGCATGGTACAAGCTTGAAAGGATGGGACAGAGATGTCTCGCAGCAGCATCCCTGAAAGGAGCATGTTTTTAGAAAGGACCTAAAGAAAGAGGGGAAAATCATATGACACAAGAGAATTGGAAGAGAGAAGCAGCTTCAGAATCAAGAGTGTAAGAAAGATACAAAGGTATACTTAAGAGGAGCCATGGAAGTTTTGAAGAAGTCCATGAGCAGCAGATCATGGATACAATTACTGTAAGTTACACACGTGAGGAGCCAAGTCTAGAATTCTGGATGCTAAAGCTCCTAAGCACATTTATTTACTAGTTGAGCTAAAAATCAATCTACAATAGTTAGCAATACATTACTCTTTGGACCACCTACTAGATGGCAACATCACACATATAAGAACTGTATACCACAGGGGAAGTAGGAAGGATGGGGGAGGGTAGAGTTGTAGCCAGGATGGAGGTTGTATTAACAGATTCTCTTAAACCCACATGAAGTTTAATCATTACCTGATATTGGCCCCAAGGGATGAACAGCTCATTATTGTTATTCCTCCTGGAGGTTGGTAGTGGGAGAGCTTGTATTGGCTTTAGTCTGTTCTGCTGATGCCTGGGGGTGGGGGTGTCTCTCCTGATTCAGTTGCCAAAAAAAATAGCTGAGTTGTCTACTGCCTGGTTTCACTCTGAGTAGCACTACTGCCCATTTTAAAGCATGTGGCTATATGTGAGATAGGGATGCTGCTGTGTAAACTTCATTGTCTCATTAATGCATCAGAGGGAGCTTAGTCAAATATATTTTCCCTTTTCTTGTTGAAGCTGGAATGAGGAGGGGTTGGTATTAATTACCAACAGATGGGTGACATAATTACAAGATCTTAAATATGCCAGGAAAATGTGATGAGGGAAAGAATAATGTAACACCCACTGTTAGACTTGTAGAGCAAACACAAAACAGTGACACCTCAGCAGTTCTAACCAAAATATTTTTCACCTAGTATCAGGAGGAAAAGATAAAGAGCTTGCTTTTGGCATATTGAGTTTGTTAACAGGAGGCAATCTGCCTAGAGATGTTAGCCTGAGCTAAAAATTAGTTTGTTTGGAGGGAGACAGATCCAGAGCAGACAAATAAAGAGGGTGGTCAGATTCTGCATTAGCAGATCTTAATGCAGGATCTGACTTCACTTGCATTGGTGTTTTTCTATTGTAAAGCAGTGAGGTTGCTTTTGTAGGTATGGATTATATGGATAGGCCTGGCTCATGACATTTGCATGATTACATTTCAAAGAAAGTTTACATAGGTGTTGTTGACTTCAGAAACAGAAAGAAAATGATTCTTTTGACAGATTTTTTTGGAGTGTTGTAAATATCTGAAGACTCTGATCTTTATTTTTTTTTAAATATTCTATGTTACTAATTCATTAGATAGTAAAATTAATTGTTAAAGCTGGAAGAACTTTGCCACGGAACCTGTTTATTTGTTTGGCTTTTTAATTAGAGTTGGATTCCAGACAAATGATTTCCATTAAATTTTAGAATTTGTTTGGGGAGGGGCATTAAGGCCAGATCTTTTCTATATGGTATAGTTCTGGCTCTTATCATAGACTCCTAGGGCTGGAAGAGACCTCAGGAGGTCATTGAGTCCCGCCCCCTGCCGGAAGCAGGACCAACCCCAACTAAATCATCCCAGCCAGGGCTTTGTCAAGCCAGGACTTAAAAACCTCTAGGGATGGATATTCCACCATCTCCCCAGGTAACCCATTCCAGTGCTTCACCACCCTCCTAGTGAAATAGTTTTTCCTAATATCCAACCTAGACCTCCCCCCACTGTAATTTGAGACCATTGCTCCTTGTTCTGCCATCCATCACTACTGAGAACAGCCTTTCTCCATCCTCTTTGGAACCTCCCTTCAGGAAGTTGAAGGCTGCTATCAAATCCCCCCCCCAGTCTTCTCTTCTGCAGACTAAATAAGCCCAAATCCCTCAGCCACTCCTCGTAAGTCATGTGCTCCAGTCCCCTAATCATTTTGATTGCCCTCCACTGGACCCTCTCCAATGCGTCCACATCCTTTCTGTAGTGGGGGGGCCCAGAATTAGATGCAATACTCCAGATGTGGCCTCACCAATGCCAAATAAAAGGGAATAATAACTTCTCTAGATCTGCTGGCAATGCTCCTCCTACTGCACCCCAATATGTCATTAGCCTTCTTGGCTACAAGGGCACACTGTTGACTTATACAGCCGGTCCTCGAGTTGCGAACGGTCGACTTACGACCATTCGCAGTTACAACCGAAGCTGTCGTAAATGGCGGACCCTGAGTTACGAACGCGATCCGTGCTTACGAACAGCGCGGTCGCATGTATCTCTATGGGGTCTGACTTACGAACAAACCAAGTTACGACCAATTGCTGGTCCGTAACTGGTTCATAAGTCGGGAAGAGGCTGTATCCAGCTTCTCATCCACTGTAATCCCCAGGTCCTTTTCTGCTGAACTGCTACTTAGCCAGTCAGTCCCCAACCTGTAACAATGCTTTGGATTCTTCCGTCCCAAGTGCACTTATCCTTGCTGAACCTCATCAGATTTCTTTTGGCCCCATCTTCCAATTTGTCTAGGTCACTCTGGACCCTATCCCTATCCTCCAATGTATTTGCCTCTCCCCCTAGCTTAGTGTCATCTGCAAACTTGCTGAGGGTGCAATCCATCCCCTTATCCAGGTCATTAATAAAGATGTTAAACAAAACTGGCCCTAGAACTGATTCTTGGGGCACTCTGCTTGAAACTGACTGCCAGCCAGACATCGAGCCATTATGAGTCAAATGGCATACTAGGTGTGATGCTAGCTGTGTTGTAGGATGAAGACTGTATTTACAAGCTCTTTAAAAAATGAATCTGTCTACAAACTGTGAAGCCATGTGTTAAAGTACTGCTCTGGAGCTTCTACTCTTTCAGTTGGTGACACACACAATGTGAAAGTTTCAAACAAGGATGACTTTTATCTCTGTTTACAGGTCTCTGTTTAACTTGCATAGTGATCCTAAACATTCATTTAAAATATCCATCACCAACCACCTCATGTTTTAGTTCCCTTCCTATTTTCATATTTATGGCTTTATTTGCTTTCTGTGTTGCTTTATTACTTATTTGTACTTTTTTATGTTTGTGCACTATTAATCAAATTAAGAGTTAACATCCCAGAGAAACTATATAAGCCTGAGTGCATGCCTTTTCTCACCTTTCCAGTGTAAGTAAATATTATATTAATATTTGCAAGGAGAGCGTGACTGTTTCCATATGACTCATAGATTGCTTTAGCATCTTAAAGTTGAACTGTGTGTGGATATTTCACATTTTGGTGTACTTACTAGCTTGAGTTGTTAGAAAGGATGATAAAATACATGTAGGCCTACAGTAGTGCTAATTTTCTTTTTATCTGATATTAAATAAACATCATAAGCATTACTCCTTTTAATTATCCCTTGTTTTAAAATGTTTGTCTTCCATACCTATGAGCTATTTAAAATATATATTTTAATCTAGGTTTTTTGTTTGTACTGGTGGTGCACATAAGAAAATTCAACCCGCACAAGGATGAAAAATCTTGGAGGGAACACTGCTTATTACCACAGTGTTTGCATTTCTCAGTTGTGTTTCAGAAACCCTAGGATACTACTAAACACTGTTTCTGGCAGAAATGTATGGCCAGCATCAGCCAATGTACTGTTGTTTCATAAATGACGTTGAATGATCTTGAGGCACAATATTGCCAAGTTATCAGCTCTGCAGTGCAATGCATTGCTCTGTGGATTTTACATTTGTAGTGGTGACAACATCACCTTATTTTTCTCCTTATCAGCCAATTAACAATCAGGTAAATCCTAAGTATAACAACAAAATGGCTGTTATTTTAGAATGAAGTACCATGAATTTCTCACACTGTGTGCCACTTTGAAGAGGGAAAATTAAAGGGGGTGATAAGGCCTTTCTCCCTTATATATTTCTGTATAGTCTAATTTAAAGGCCTACTATTATGAGAGTGCCTAGGGCCTACTAACAGCTTAATCCAGCCCCGGAGGCTTTTTTTTCATCCAAGTGTTCACTGAATGAATGTCACAGTAGTGTGTAAAGGCATAATATGGAGTGAAAAGTGTTACCTTCTCTCTAGATCTGAGAGAGGCAAGTTGGATATACTGGTGTACTGTTGATCACTTACAATACAAGCTCATTTGGAATATTCTGTAATTATAGTGCTTCATAAGTTAAATGTTGTTCCTTCAAAACCTGTTGTATCTTAAGAGAATTTGTTAGCAACATAGTATTCCTGTCAGTTAAATCCTAATCAGCACAACACTATTAATAAAGTATTAGTCTTATATTGTCCCAAATTTTAGGTTCTGGTATCCCACAGAATAAAAAGCCAATATTAAAAGCATAGAGCCATATCCTCAATTGATCTAAACTAGCATTACTGATTTGCACCTTGTGAGGATCAGGCCCCTGGCATTTTATACAGACATGCTAATATTAAAAAACAATAACACAAACAGGGCAAATGGATGTTTTGTGAGTTGAGATTTAGGGAGACAAAGTAGGGAATTACAGCAAAGTAAGAAGAGATAAAGGTTAATCCAGGCTGCATCCAATATAAGAATGTTGACAGAGAATTGGTTGAGATAGTGGGCTAAAATCTGCCCTTCACTTTATCAGTTTAAATCTGGAGGGCAGAATAAATTCATGCTAGTGAAGTCACTCTGGGTTTACAGCACTATAATGGCAAGCAGAATTTGGAAGTCTGTTGCAGGTGATGTTTCACAGTTGATTGTATTCAAATATGTAGATGTCTGAGGGCATATGTGGAATGCCTACTATGAAATTCCTTATAGCAGGAACAAATGTGAAATTTGATTTGAGGAGGGAGAAAGTAGTAGTAGAGTTCTGGGTGACCTTTTGTTTTGTTTTGTTTCTTTTTTGGCTTTTTCAGTCAGAAGAATACCAGTTGTAGACACTTTGAGCAGAAGGATATGGCAAAATCTAGGAACTGATTATACTGAAGTAGCCAAAAAGGACCAAAACAAGAAGAGGAATAAGCTCTCAGTATTATTTACATATTAATGGTTGCATAGGCAACTGGTGCCTGCTGGGGAGTGGGTGCAGAGAGGGCCACTCAGAGGAATGGGGGTGGGAGGCATGAGGAGCCTCCTTATTTAAAGCAATTAAAATGGGGGCACAAGGGGTGGTACACCTTTCGAGTGCTACCACAAGTCACCTATAAGGTGCATCTGCACTATACCGTTATTTTGAGATAACTAGCGAGCATCCACACAGCCATTCTGCTATTTCAGAATAAATTTGAAATAACAGACGGCTTATTCTAACTTCTGCAAACCTCATTCTACGAGGAATAACACCTATTCCGATATAGCTATTTTGAAATAACGCATGCGTAGATGCTCCACTGCTGCTATTTTGAAATAGCCTCTCACCAGGTCCATTCTAAGTTATTCCTTTCCAGTGTCTCCTGGGGCTCTAAATCGAGATAGCACATCTACACTGCAGGGAAGCCTTAAAATTAGTCGGAGGCAGACTTTCCTAATGTAGACGTGCTATTTTGGAATAACTATTCTGGAATAGTTCATTTTGAAATAGCCGTGTAGTGTAGATGTATCCTAAGAGGTTGAATTCAGAAAGGAGATAGCCAAAAAGGATGAGACCAAGAAGTGGAGGGGAATCCCACAGTGCTCCATAGTGGGAATATTTCTAGGTAGGAGATGTATCCATTGCCAGTCACAGAAGAGAAATGACATTAGCAGCGGGATGGATAGGTAAGGAGAAGAAACCAGGAAGTAAGAGCAGACCTACTCCATGACCAGAATTCACAGAGTATTTTTTAGTCCATTTTCACTACCTTAGATTCTCAGGGATGTAGGACAGTCCAGCACTAAAAGGGGCTATTTGTTAACAAAGAGCTTTACTGTATCAGTGATAAGTTGAGCCCTGTGCATACAGCACCTTTGTGGCAGTCAGGGCCCCTTCTTAGTATGCTGTATTCTCCTCTCCAAACAATATGTACCACTAATACAAAACAAGGAATCTGCAATAGTCTGTAAAAAAAAACCCCAAATCATGCATATTTCAACATTTAAAAATCTCTTTTAAGAATGTTAAGTATCATTATAAAGTCTTATTCCAATTGTAGCAGCAAACCCTCAATGCAAAAGGTCAAATATTCTGCCACACAGAGCACATAAAACCTTTTAATCCAGCAAAACAGACTGCAAATAACTGTGCAGAATGATCTGAGACAAAAGGAAGCAATTTTACAAACAGCACGTTCATCATTTGAAAAATGTCAAACATGGAATCTGGTCTTTGGGCAAGAACTGTGATGAAGCCTGTGAAATTAAACTGAACTTCCTGGGTACAATACATGATTGTTGGGGAGAGGGAATAGAACCATGTCATGGATAGAGAAGACAGAGTAAAGAACTCTAACAAAAATTAAATATTAAACATTTGTCTCTTATTGCTTTGATGCTTCAGTTTCTTTCTGAAACAAAATATAAACATACCAGAAGCCTACAGAGGCAAGGTATTTAAGGTCTCTTGTGGGCCTCTACCATAGTAGGGAACAGCCTCGAGTAAGGGAAGTCAATGGGTATGTTTCTCCTGTTGACCTCCTGCTGTGGGGATAGCACTTAAGTTCAAATCCAGATACATCAATTCCAGCTACACAATTAACGTAACTGGAGTTGTGTATCTTGATTCAAACTTCCGGGTAAGTATAGCCATGGCCTAAGTAAATCTAGACCAGCCCTGACAGGTCTTTGTCCAAACTGCTCTTAAAAATGTCCAATAATAGGGATTCCCTTGGAAGCCTATTCCAGAGCTTAGCTATCCTTATAGTTAAAAAGATTTTCCTAATATTTAACTTAAATCTTCCCTGCTGCACATTAAACATCTTACTACTTGTGCTACCTTCACTGGATATGGAGAACAATTGATCATCACTCTCTGCATAACAGCTCTTAACATATTTGAAGACTATCAGGGCCCCTCTCAGTCTTCTTTTCTCAAGATTACCATGCCCATTTTTTTAAACCTTTCTGTTGGGAGGGCAAATAGGGCAACCCCTTTGTTTTCTTTGCTTATAGCAGTTGTAATGGTAATGAGTTGTATCCCCTCCCCTGAGTTGTATCCCCTCCCCCGAGTGTTGTGGAAGTATGTATGAGGGCACGGCCCAGAAGACACAAGGCGAAGGGTAGCTACAGTCTGGCACATATGCAGAAGTAAAGAGGACACATCATGATCGAATATGAGCCAATCACACACCAGAAGCAGGAGCATGCTAAAAACAAAAGCAGAGGAACATATTGCTCAATCCCGAGAGCAAGGAGTGTTGACCAAATAAGGCAACCAGGGCTGTTCATAAAAGAGAAGATGCGCAGTGCCGAGGGTTGACCTCCCAACTGGTGATCTTCTCCCGGGTCGTCTGGCCATCAAACCCGTGTATTTCCACCTCGGGAAGACAGCATGCCGTCCAGTGCTGTAACATTCCTATTCATCGGCTTTCTCGCATAAGTCTGAGGTGTGAGTGTGTAGCATTCCATCTCTAGTTCACTCAATAAAACAACAATATTCGGGCTGTAACGTCTCTAGTCCCAGAGTGTCCCTTCACCTGGGGGAATTTCTGAAGGTCGTAAGGCCTGTCAGCAGTTTTTTTTTTTTTTTTTGGCAACACTTTCCTCATAGGCCAGGATTTTTCTCAGTGTTGTTCTCCTTTGACTTTCTGCAGTTTGTCCACATTTCCTAAAGGATGGCACTCAGAATTGGACATAGTATTCCCTCAAAGGCCTTACCAATGCCAAGCAGAATGAGACAATTACCTCTCATGTCTTACATATGACACTCCTGTTAATAGCCATCTTTTTTTTTTTGCAATTGAATCATATTGCTGACATTCAATTTATAATCATGTATAACCCCTCAGATCGTTTTCAGTAATACTACCACAGAGCCAGTTATTCACCATTTTTCCTTCCTAAGTGTAGTACTTTGCATTTGTCTTTATTTAATTTCATCTTGTAGAACTCAGACCAGTTCTCCAGTTGGTGAAGATTGTTTTGAATTCTAACTCTGTTCTCCAAAGTAACGGCAACTCTCCAGCTTTGTACCATCTGCACATTTTATAAACATATTCTCCATTCCGATACCCAAAATATTAATAAAAATATGGACTAGGACTGCACCTCAGATTGATCCCTGAGAAACCCCACTAGTTACTCCTTCCAGTTTTATGGCAAACCATTGATAACTACTCTGAGTACAGTCTTTGAACCACTTGTGCACCCTCCCTATAGTAATTTCATCTAGATCACATATCCCATGTCATGTGGGACTGTGTGAAAAGCCTTACTAAAAATCAAGATATATTATATCTTCTGCTTCCACCATCCACTAAGCCAGTAACCCTGTCAAAGAAGGAAGTAAGGTTGCTTTTGGAATGATTTGTTCTTGACAAATCCATGCCAGATATTCCTTATAATTCTCTTATCCTCTAGATGCTTACTTACAATTCGATGGTTTAACAATTTTTTCCATTATCTTTCCAGGTATTGGTGTTAGGCTAGCTGATTTAAAATTCCTGGAGTCGTCTTTGTTTTCCTTTTTAAAAATAAGTACTATATTTGCCCTTTTCTGGTCATGTGGGATCTAATCCAGCCTCCCTGGAGTTCTTAAAGATAATTGCTAGTGGTTCCCAGGCTAGTTCCTTAAGTACTCTTGGGCTATGTCTACACTACAGGGTTTTTGCGCAAAAACCTGTGGAGCATCCACACCTCAAGCATGTTTTTGCGCAAGAAAATTTACAGTAAAACAGCAGAACAGAGGGCTTTTTGCAGTGTAGGTATACCTCTTTCTACGAGGAATAACTCTTTTTTTATGCAAGAGTTCTTGAGCAAAAAGGTGAGTGTGGATGCTCAACAGGGGTTTCTTGTGCAAAAAGAGCCTATCACAAAAAGCACAGGTGCGCTGATGGCCATTCTGTGAATGGCAATCAGAACTTTTTTGCGCAAGAGTGTCCATGCAGTGTGGATGCTCTCTTGCGCAAAAGCACATCGCTTTTGTGATGTGCTTTTGAGGTGTGGATGCGCTTTTGCTTTGCGCAATAAGTTTTTGTGGAAGATCTCTTCTGCAAAAAGCTTCTTGTGCAAAAACACTGCAGTGTAGACAAATTTCATCAGGCCCTGCCAATTTGAATCTAACAACATCTAACTTACTAAATATTCTTTAACTTGTTCTTCCCCTATTTTGGCTTGCACTCCTTTCCACTTGTTATATTAATTGTGTTGATTATCTGGTCACCTTTCACCTTTTTAATGAAACTTGAAGCAAAATAGGCATTAAACACCATAGGTTATGTTATTTCATCAGCAGCTGGCTCTCTTCCCTACCAAGTAGGGGACCTATATTTGTCTTTGTTTTTCTCTTGCTCCTATTGTATTTAAAGACCGTTTTTTTTTTTGCCTTTTATGTCCCTCCCTTGATATAATTAATTTTGTACCTTAGCCTTTTTGATTTTGTCCCTATATGTTTATGCTATTCTTTTGTACTCTCCCTCAGCAATTTGTCCACATTTTGTAGGATTTTTACTGCTTTCCAGGTCATTAAAGAGCTCCTGATGGCACTATATTTGCCTTTTCCTATTCATCCTATCTTTCCTTCTCATCGGGACAGTTGGCTTTTATGCCTTTAATACTGTCTCCTTGAGAAACTGCCAGTTCTCCTGAACTCCTTTTTCACTTCAATGTATATACAGCATACAATCCATTTGGGATTTACACTGGCATAGAGGCACATGTACTATACCTTACCTCTATTTTATTTTTATTCAATAAGCAGGCTTTGTTCATAGATGTTTTGGCACTTTTCTTCCCTCTGATTTGCTAGACTTCATAAAGATCTTATTATTTTTTGTTCTTAGTGATTTCAAGAGTTCCCAAAAATGTCCTAAACAGTCACAATATATGTAAAGACCCTATCTCTGCCACAAAACCATGTAAGCATGATTTGATATGACTCTACAAGTGAGGGGCACAAAGAGACAAGAGAGGGGGGCAAGAAGGCCAATAATAAATATCACAAAGCCACTTAGGGCCAGCGGGTGTTAATTGGCATAGCTCCAACATCAATGTGGATGTATGCTAGCTCAGGATTTGGTCCTTAGTATAACAAAGGGTGTGTCTAGACTACAGGTTTTTTTTTAAAAAAGTGGCCTTTTTTCGAAAAAACTTCCCCTGCATCTAGACTGCTGCCACGTTCTTTCGAAAGTAAATCGAAAGAACATGGCAGTTTTTTTGACTGCAGAAAATCTCGTTTTATGAGGAAGAATGCCTTTTTTCGAAAGTGCTCTTTTGAAAAAAGGCGCTATGTAATGCAAACTGCTTTTTCGAAAGAGAGCATCCAGACTGCCTGGGTGCTCTCTTTCGAAAAAGCGGCTTGCTTTTTCGAAAGTACTGGTTGTAGTCTAGATGCTCTTTTTCGAAAGAGGCTTGCAGTCTAGACGTAGCCAAAGTGAAATCCTCCTGCTAAGGTGGTTCTCACTTCTCCCCATCTCTGCACATCTGCTGATCTCTGCAAAACATGAAGACAGTAGAGCTAATTACCAGGGTATGGACATTTCCCTCTTTGTATTTGTCAAGGAAATTATATTCTTCCTTCCCTTTTATCCTGCATTAAAAAAATTATCCTCAATACAACCATGGCAGGTATATTTTCCTATCTTACTTCCCCCTAACATCCATGGAAAAGTCTGCTTCAAATTGTACAAAGGACAAAAATATTGCTATCCAAAACAACAACTGCTGAGGCCCACAGTGAATTTCACTATGTGCCATATGTTCCAAAATATCATGTGATATCTGAGTAAAATCCTTCATTGGTGAATGTTTTGTATTATCAACAGCTGTGTAATGCTTATTCAAGATTCCTTTGTAGCCTAACCCCATTCCCCACCCACCCACAAAATACAGGACAAAGAATGCCCCCACAAAGCGAATGCAGCAGAATAACTCCTCAAAGTTCACAAGTATTTGGATCAAAGTGAGATGAATGGACCACACACTGAGTCTAATTTAAAAAAAAATAGAATGCTTTCAAGGGGTAGACTAAAGCAGTGGTCTCCAACCTTTTTAAGCACAAGATCACTTTTTGAATTTAAGTCAGTCCAGGATCTACCTCAAACCCAAATACCCCTGCTCTACCCCTTTGTTGAGGACACGCCCTCCTCACTCTATGAATATGGGGTACAGGGGAAGGGGAACAGAGTGACATCAATGCCCCCTGCCTCTGTTTCCCCCACCTTGCACAACAAGCAGGAAGCTCCCAGGGGCAGCTCTGAAGCTCTGGGCAGGAGCAGCTGGGCAGTGGTAAGAGGGGCAGCTGAAGTGCCAGCGCTTGATAGTCTCCTGGCCAAACCAGTCAGGATCACCTGTCAGAGCCTCTAAGATCCACTGGTAGATCCCGATCTACTGGTTGGTGACCACTGGACTAAAGCATGCAGGCACACCCATGAAGGTCTGCAATCCACCTTCACAGAACTCCTTCATAAAGGAGCAGAACTGGAGTGAGCCAATCATAAGTCTGGCAATCACATTCATTTGAGTTAGTTAAGTTCACTTGCTGTTCCTCCAGTTTTAACAAGTAGCTGTTCAAATTCATGTTGAATTAACTGAGTTATTTTGGTCAGAAACTCAAAAATTTACAAAATTGAAACACTTCATTTTTAATATGCTCACATGAAATGTTTTATCTTTTTTATTTGAAATGACTTTTCCTGTCAAATTTCATTCACATTTTATTTAAGGATTTAACCTAAAATAGCCCAAAACAGAGGTTAATTATTTCTTCAGGTTTTCAGAACTGCCAGTACACTGAAAAATTGTTTTCAAAGTCACATGCAGATGAAGTGACATATCCATCAAGGTTTTCATAAAAACCTAAAATTCCAAGGGATGAAAACATCTGCATTAAAAGTGACTGTCACAAGCTGAATATTATGATTGTTTCTCTGCCTAAGATAACAGTACCGACTCCTCCATGTCCGGCAACTGTAATCTAGTGTCATCAACTTCACTGCAGTGTGTTCTCCTATTTCCCCAAATGTGATGTTCAGGGCATTAGAGATACACTCCGCAGAACACTGGAACTGCTTCATCACCATGAATTTTGTGAGACATCAAATAAATTAATCATACAAGATGTGGCCAAGATTATAGAAGATTCATGACTTTGGATAGAAACACTATTGTGGTGAATATTGTATGGACCACAGCTTTCCCATCCAGGACAATGCAATTCCACGAGGCACTGTTTTTGGCTTGATACAGTACCCAGCTACTGACATAACCCTGTCTGAAATAGAGGTTGTGGTTATAGGATTCATAACAAAGTTGCTGTAAGGCAAACTTTTTATTTAAGACAAACAACACTTTTTGATTCGGCTGTACTATCACTTTGGAGATGGACTGGTTTTAACACAATTGTGGTGCACAGTAATTTTACAATCTGTTCATAGCACAAAAGCATATGCACAAAAGGACAATTTCAGTCCTGAAACCAAAATAAGCATTGTGACACTCAGAATTTCAACAGTGGATTTGATGGACAGCTATTACCATGATTTATGGATTTTATTCCTGGCTCTTCCACTGACTTATTGAGTAGATTGGGCAAATCACTTAACATCTCTGTAGCTCTTTCACCCTAACCATGGAAGAGGCATAATAATTACCAAACTCATGGGGTGTTGTGACATTTAAATGTTGTAAAATATTTTGAATTTTTTGGATAAATGGTGTTAGATATATACAATTATTATTATACATATTATTGCTTATACTACCTTTAGAGGCTCAAAATGTTCAAATTGTGGGAGTACAGGTGGTAAGTTTATTTCAGGACTCTAGCTGGGTGAATAATGCAAAAAAAAAAAAAAAATCAGTATGTAACAAGGCTCATCGTAAGAGATAACAGAAACACCACCATATAATCTCTCCAGACACAATTAAATCAATCCCTAGAGTAAACAATGAAAGATATTCATTAATCAAATTTGAATGATAAATCCATTTGAGGAAACCACAGTCTTCTCACAGTTAGGGATGTAAAAGAGTAGTTGATTAGTCAACTACCCAATAAGCCCAGGCTTATTGGGTAGTCAACTACTCGCATTTCCACCCCCCAACCCCGCTGACTCTATATCAGAGGCAGCAAGGGGTGGGGGTGGAGAGAGCAGGAGCCGGTACTGCTTTCCCTCCACCACCACCCCTGTGCTGCTGCCTCTATCAACATCTCTGTGGTGCTGCTTGCCTGGACCCACCGCAGACCCAGCATGAGCCGGAACAGAGCAAACCTGGCTCAGTCCTGGCTTGCACCAGATCCAGGAGCTACCCCCACTGTGGCTCTTCAATTTAAATGTAGTAGGAGCCAGGCTTGCTGTGGGCCCAGCTCTTACTACATTTAAACTGCAGAGTTACAGCGGGGGTAGCTCCTTCTGAGCACCTTCCCTTATTGACTAATCGTGTACTTGATACAAATTGTATCGACTACACAGTTACCCAATTACCCGCCTCTTAACATCCTTACTCACAGCTATTCCACAAGCTATAAAAGAAGGTAAATGTTTTGAATATGTTCTTCACTGCAAATTATTCACTCAGCTCTCTTTAATACCCACAGGGCTTTCTATCCACGGAATGAAAAATGCTGTTTTCATCTCCACTTGCATGCCAAAATCCTACATATGGAAAGCAGGCAAAATTAACCCTCACCATACTAGTAAATTTGATAGAATAAAGATTTAAAGCCAACAGACTTATTATTTTCAAAAATTTGTGACCCCCTTTTAATTTTAATTTTCATATGCCTTCCCCCCCTTCCATCTTTGCTTTAATTCTCAAAGACTAACTTCGCTCCCTTTCCTAAGAACATTATGATATAAAACCAACCTTATTTCTTTGTCTTACACAGCCAATCTTCTGCCCAGACTCCACAAGACCCGGGCACTAGAAGTCATTTGATGCTGATTTGAGCTGATCAAAGATCACGTAATATTTTAGGGCCCAATTCTACTCCCAATATATTCATTGGAGATATATTGCAGACCGTGGCACCTAGAAACTAGGGATGTTGAATTTAGATTAATTAACTAATTGAATAGTCAATGGAATTTCCATTGACTATTTGATTAGTCTATAACAGCGCCTCCACCTTTGAACTGTAGCAAGAGCCCTGCTAGGAACTGGACCCATGCTCCCTGTAGCACCTGAGCCTTTGAAATACATAAGAGCCCAGCAGGCGACTGGCCCGTGCTCCCTTCGGTGCCTGAGTCTTTGAAATGTACAAGAGCTCTGGTGGGTCAGAACTGCAGCAGAAGCAGCATGAGCGGAGACTGCTTCAGTCCCCACTTGCGCCGTTTCCCTCTGTGTCTCTACCTCCCCTGCCCCCCACGGAGACAGTGCTGGGGGGAACCGGCTTTTAAGCCAGCTCCCCCCAGCACTGCCTCCTGTTTCCCCTGCATTTGCTGCCTCTCTCTGATGGAGGCAGCAAGGGGGGGAAGTGACTAGTCGCATCACTAGTCGACTAGTCAACTATCTGATAAGCTTATATTTATTGGATAGTCAACTAATCAACTAGTCACTTACGTCCCTACTGGAAACCTCAGTCCTACTGTGCTAGCCCTATGCAAATATAACAAAATGATAGTTCCTGCCCCAAAGATTAGTTTTGTCATTAACTTCTATGGGAGTTTAAATGATCCCAAATCTATTGCTTTTTTGTTGTGTTGATCCTGGGGGTAGCTGTTCTTCCCTTCTAAACCAAGGAGGAAGCCAACTCACCAAAAATGTATCAGTTAGGGCATGACTACACTAGGAAAGAATTTCAAAATTACTAAATTTGACTTAATAACTTCTGATTTAACAAATTTGAACTAGCATGTCCACACTATTGGTAAGCCTCAAAATTAGTCCGATACAGGCTTTGTTAATGTGGATGCTCTACCTTGCAGGAGGCATAAGGGATCTGTCGAAAAAGGCTTTCTTTCTCAACAGATTCCCCTCTAGACTGCCGCTTTTTGCCGACAAAGTGCTGAGTCAGTAAAACACAGTGGCCATTTTTATGCAAATTAGGCATGGGCTATTTAAATCCCTGCCTCATTTGCAATGTTGACCTGTCTAATCTGCATCCCTCTGCCAACAGAGGGATGCAGTCTAGACATTCCCCTAGTGTGGTTAGACCACTTATAGCGAGAGAAAAGAACAAGGGAGCTCTACAGCCTAAGCTAAGAGCCAGCTGGCTTTTAGCTCAAGCACTAGAGGCTCCTACACTAAGCTCTAGAGGTCCCAGATACACAAAGGCTATGTCTAGACTACTGGGGTTTTCCGGGACACCAGTGTAGATGAGCCAAATTTCAGAAAAGCAATTTGCGTATCTTTTTCTGATAAAGCCCTGATGTGTAGACATAGCTTGACTCTTAGGTTCTGAAACTTGGAGGGGGAAGGTCTCAGAGCTGGGACTCCAGCCCAAGTGGAAATGGCTACACTGCTATTTTTTTGCTCCTCAATCTGAGCCCCGTGAGCTGAGTCAACTGACCTGTGGTCTAAGACTTGGTGCTATGGCTTTTTCTTTGCTGTGTAGATATTCCCTAAGTGCTTCATAGGTCATCAAGTGAATGAAACAAATAATAGATTTTTCTGTTTATTGGCAATATTAAAAGGTTAGAAAATGTTTGTTTCTGGGGAGATCAAAACCAATTTTTTTTCATCCAATTGAGAATGGAAGAAGAAACCAAACTCTCCCGCCTCCCCCTGCCCCTCCCCGCCCTGTGCAGGCCGCAGAGCTAGACGTGGAGGAGCATTACCTCGCCCCCTCCATGGGAAAGTCTCGCTGGCTGCTGGGCATCCACCTCGCCTAGGCCCCACCGGGCTTGTGGTCGCCATGGTAACAGCGGTGCTGCTGGTTGGGCTGCGCAGGGCCTGGCCAGGTGGGTTGGTGTGCGAGCAGCCAGCGCCCTTGCTCTTCCCCGGTAGCAGGTTAGGCTGCACCACACCCAGTGGCAGTGGGAGGAGGCAGCACTGGGGTTGAGGAGCCTGCACATGCAGGATACAGGTGGGGGCTCGGGGCCCTTCTGGGCTTTGCACCCGCAGGGACTCAGTCGGGGGTGGCCAAGCTGCCTTAGTGCTCGCCCCCGACGGTGCCAGGGTCTGGACCGCAGGGTCACCCACCCCTACCTCGCCATGCCAAGCCTCCTTGCCCCCTCCCCCAGGGGCACCCTGACCCCCCCATTTCCCTGCACCCTGACCCCAGCCCGCCTCCCAGAAACACCCTGCCTCCCATCTCCCTGGACCCCCTCAGCCACTCTGCCCCAGCTTTATCCCCAGACATCCCCTGACCCCATCTCCCTGCCCCTAGCTAGACATCCTACCCCCAGTCCGCTCCTGCACCCTCCCTCCTGGCCAGACACCTTACCCCAAACCCTCCCCTGCACACTCCCTCCAAGTCAGACACCTACCCTCAGCCTGCTTCTGCACCCTCCCTTGCTCCAGCACATTCTCCCTGGCCAGACACCTACCCCCACCATGCTCCTACATCCACCATTGCTCCTTGCTCCCTCCCTCCTGGCCACACACTGCACCCTCCCTTGCTAATGCTCCCTCCCCCTGGCCAGATACCCTACTCCCAGTCTACTTCTGCCCCCTACCTCCCATCCAGACCTCACAACCTCTCCCTCTTCTGCACCCTACTTCCCTCCCAGATTCTGCACCACATTCCTATCCCACTCGCTGGCAGCCCTGTCCCGCACACTGAACCCTTCATTTTTTGTCCCTACTCCAGAGCCTAAGGGGGTCCATAAAATCCACTAACTCCAGAACCCAGTAGGGTAAATCTGGCCTATGGGAAACCCTGAACCTCAGTCCTCCCTGTCCCTTGCCCTCACCTTGTGGGGGCTGGAGTGCCAGAGGAGTAAGGTTTCTCAGTTGGGGGCCACATCAGTGAGTGTTGGGGGTTTTGGAGGTGTGTTTTTCCCTCTCACTTGTGCGGTCCCTGACTGATTTTTCTGTGGGTCAGTGGCCCCACATCCAAAAAGGTTTACATTGAGCCAGGTGGGCCATGGGCCAAAAACTTTGAGAACCTTTGCTGTAAAGATGGCATAGTGCCAGCTTCCCCCCAACGAGTTTTGCCAGGCCCCTGCTGAAGAACTGACCTCTTGGTGCCAGCAGCATTTCTATAGCTCTAACCTTCCATGCCGGGGCAAGGTGGCCGAGGAAACTTTGGTGTCTGCTTTGGGCTTCCTTGGATCCATTCGGTCTGGCCACGGCCTGCACATGGAATGGAGGCAACACTAAACCTTTTTGCAGATGGCATCCTACAATGGTTAGAGGTTCTGGGATCTTGTGACTGAAAACAGCCACTTCATTGGTCAGGAGGTCCTGTTGAATTGCCCATGGACCCTGGCAGGGGGACAAGATCCCATTGCAGTGGTTTGAAGTTGTCCTCTTGGAGAACTCCCACTAGGGGAGATTGGGTGATTGTTAAAAAAAGGGATAGAGAATAAGACATAAAATATCTTATTGCCTCTATATAAAACTATCGTGGGTATGCTTACATCTTGAATACTGTGTACAGATGTGGTCGCCTCATCTCAAAAAATATATATTGGCATTGGAAAAGGTTCAGAAAAGGGCAACAAAAATGATTAGGGGTTTGGAACAGGTCCCATATGAAGAGAGATTAAAAACACTTGGACTTTTCAGTTTAGAAAAGAGGAGACTAAGGGGGCATAAGATAGAGATCTATAAAATCATGACTGGCATGGAAAAAGTGAATAAGAAAAAGTTATTTACTTATTCCCACAACATAAGAACTAGGGATCACCAAATGAAATTAATAGGTAGCAGGTTTAAAATAAACAAAAGGAAGTTTTTCCTCATTCAGCACACAGTTAACCTGTAGAATTCCTTGTCAGAGGATGCAGTGAAGGCTAGAACTTTAACAGGGTTCAAAAAAGAGCTAGATAGATTTATGGAGGTTAGGTCCATCAATAGCTATTAGCCAGGATAGGTAGGAATGGTATCCCTAGCCTCTGTTTCTCTGGAGATGGGTGGCAGGGAGGGATCATGTAAGGATAACCTGTTGTGATCCCTTCCTGTAGGGTATCAGGTATTGGCCACTGTCGTCAGACAGAATAATGGGCTAGACAGACCTTTGGTCTGACCCAGTATGGCCGTTCTTATGTTCTTAATTTAGACTGATTTACCCCTTTCTTAGTTTCTGCAACTGATTACTGTGATATTCTTGTCAGACAAGACAGGAAAATAGGAATTGCCGTACTGGATCTGTGCAAGGTTCATTGGTACAGTATAATCGAGTGGGAAGAGTACTGAACAGAGATTCAGAAGACCTGAATTCTACTCTTGGCTCTGTTGCTGACCTACTGTGTAATCTTAGGTAAGTCACTTTGCTTCTCTCTCCTCCTACCCTGAGTTTTGTGTGTTTTGTCTATTTAGGTTATAAGATCCTTGGGCCAAAGATGGTCTTTGACGTTGTGTTTGGACAGTGCCTATTACCCCTAATAACACTATTCCAGAACAGACATAGTCCACTCAGGGTCAATGGGGCTAGAGATATAGATGTGAATCACTAGCATGCAGAAGAAACTTGATGAGTGTGACTCTTGTTAGTATAAACACATCCTCCTATGAATAGTGAGTGATATTATCATCAGTTACCTCATCCTGAGCCCTGGTAAAGCAGAGGTCATTGATATGACTGACTTTCCCTTCATGTGCTAAGTTGAGGTGATTCACTCAGGAAGACTAAGTCAAGTTAGGAATCTTTGCATCACTTTCAGCTGCTGCGCTCTTTCCAGGGAAAACCTTTTGGTAGGTGTGGCACAATTTACATATTCTACAGCCTTGTTTGTTTGGTGGCAGCTTTGCCACAGTTGCACATGCCCTCCTGATTATGAGACTCAATTATTACTGTATTCCCTCTTAGCTGCGCCCTTAGCAGGGCTTCTCTATCACTTGCAGCTTGTTTGGAATGCTCTAACACAGTGGTCTCCAACCTTTTTACACCCAAGATCACTTTTTAAATGTCAGGGCAAGCCAAGATCTACCCCGTCCTTCCCCAAGACCCCACCCCTTTCTTGAGGCCCTGCCCTCTCTGTTCTCCTCCTCTCCAACATTTGCTGACCCCAGCCCTTACTCACTCTCACTGGGTTGAGACAGGAGGTGCGGGCTCTGGGGTGGGAATGAGGGATTTGGGTGTGGGAAGGGATGAGAGGTGAAAGCTCTGGGAGGGAATTTGGGTGCAGCAGGAGGTGGAGAAGGGGATGCTGGCTCAGGGAAGGGGCTCCAGGCTGGAGAGTGTTGGGGTCACGTGGAGGTTTGGGGTGCTGAGCCAGCCACAGGCTTGTGGATGTGAGGGTGCAGGACTTTGGGTTGGGGTATGTGAGGGACTCAGGGCAGGAAGGTTGTGAGTATGATGGGCTCAGGGCATAGGTTTGCAGTGTGTGGATAGTGCAGAAGTGTGGCACAAGACTGGAGATGTGGGGGTGCAGGAGGTTGGGGATGTGAGAGGCTCGGGACAGGGGGTTCTGGTGTATGATAGGCTCAGGTTTGGGGTTTATGGGGGGTGCAGGAGTGTTATGATACTGCGGCCAGATGGGGCTTGGCCCCCAACTGGGAGCTTGTTGGCCAGGCTTCATTTTTAAATAAAATATGTCAAACACAAAATGTTTCAGCATTGTCTTTATTTATGAGAGGAGCGGGGAACCTGTTTTGAGTCAGGGGTCACTGACCCACAGAAAAGTCAGTCGGGGCCACACAAGTGAGATGCAAAAAAACCAACCCCTCAAAAAAAAAAAAAAAACCCCAAGCCTCACTAATGTGGCCCCAACTGAGACACCTCACTCCCCTGGCACTCCAGCCCCAGGCCAGATTAACTCTTCTGGGGTTCCAGGGTTAGTGGAATCTGTGGGCCCCTCTACACTCTTAGGTGGGGCCAGAAATGAGGAATCCAGTGAGTAGGAAAGGCTGCCAGTGAGTGGGATAGGGGGGTTCAGAATGTGGGTGGAAAATAGGGTACAGGAGCAAGCTGGGGGTAGGTGTTTGGCCAGGAGGGAGGGGGCAGGAGCAGGGTGCTGGTGGGTGTCTGGCCACAAGGCAAGGGCAGGATGCTGGATGGTGTCTGGGCAGGATCATGAGCAGTGTGTTGATGGGGGTCTGGGCAGGGTGTTGGTGGGAGTCTGGCCAGGGGGCAGGGGCAAGGTGCTGGTGGGGGTTTGGGCAGGGTGCTGGTAGGGGTCTAGCCAAGGGGCAGGAGCAGGGTGCTGGTGGGGGCTGGGGTAGGGTTCTCGTGGGGGTCTGGCCAGGGGGAGGGGACAGGGACAGCTCAGCTGGTATCTGGGGATCCCACAGATGTGCGCCAGGTCCAGGGTCTCAGGAAGAAATGTGGGCTACTCTTCTCCTCCCCCAAACAGCCGGGTCTATCACACCACCGGGGACTTCCTTCCCCCTGCTGCCTTCCTGCGCGTGGGACGGGGGAAGGAGTAGGAGTCCCGGGATTGCGCGCCAGCTCCAACTTCTCAGGGTGTGCGCAGCTGTCGTGGGGAATGAAGGAGGAATGCACGCTTCCTGAGAAGTTGGATCTGGCGCGCAGTCCTGGGACTCCTACTCCTTCCCCACCTCCGCACAGGAAGGCAGGAAGCAGGGGGAAGGAAGTTCCCGAAGGCACGACAGACCCGGCGTTTCAGAAAGTGCGCTGGCTGTTTGGGGGAGGGAAAGAGCAGCCTGCGTGCTTCCTGAGACCTGGACCTGGCGCACAGCTGTGGGACTTCCCCCCCATGCCACAGGAAGCCGGCATTACCTCCATTTTTGTGGAAGGTAGCGTCAGGACGGGCTCCTTCTTGGGGGTGGGGAAGAATGGGGGGGGGCTGAACGCCTCGCGATCAACTGGTTGTGCACCCGCAGCAGATTGACCAGTCGATCGCGATCGACGGGTTGGTGACCATAGCTCTAATACATTTGCTCCCATCCCGTGGTTTCCTCAGGAAAGACACAATCATCTACTACCTACCTAAGACTCAGTGGTGGGGTCTACACATTAGGAGCTTTGAAAATTATCAGGGCCTGTCACAATCTAAGAGACAAAGCAGATCAGAGAGCACATGAGGTAAATTTTTTTGATCTAATTATGATGGATAAAGATACATGAATCATTGGACTGGAAACTGGGGGTTGCCTAGGGACCAGTGATTATGACCTGGTTACATTCAGTGTGGACAAACAAAGAACATTCCAACCAATTACACTGGGAGCTCATGTACAACTGATTATCCATCATATAAATCATAGCCTTTAAGGTGAGGAGGGACCATGATGGTAATCTAATCTCACCTCCTACATGTCACATGCCACAGAACAGCACCATGCATTCCTGTAAGAGGCACAAAAGCTCTTGCTGCATTACTGAAGTCCTTAGTTCATGACTTTAAAGACTTCAGGTTACTGAGAAGCTAACCAGTTCAAATGAGCAAATGACCAGTGCCTCACACTGCAAAGGAAAGCAAAATCCCCCAGGGTCTCTGCCAGTCTGACCTGGTAGAAAATTTATTTCCAAACCAGCTATGGTGATCAACTAGACCCTGAGAATGTGGACAGGACCCACCATGCTGGCAGATTCTAGGGAAATAATTCCCTATGAAAAGTCAAACCCTTTCCCATCTAGTTTCTTATCTCCAGCTGTTGGAGATATTTGCTTGTAGCAGTTACAGATGAGTCCTATGCTAATATAGACACAGATGAGTCCTGTGCTAATGTAGACAATCTCATCATTCAATTCCTTCCATAAATTTATCAAGTTAGGTATTTTGCCTCCACTACTCCCTTTGAAAAGCTGTTCCAGAACTTCACTCCTCTAATGGTTATGAACCTTCATTTAATTTCAAACCTAAATTTATTGATAGCTAGTTTATATCCTTTTGTTCTTGTGCCCACATTGGCTTTTAACTTAAATAACTCCTCTCCTCTGTTTTATCTCTCTGCTGTATTTATACAGCGCGATCATATATCTCTTCAGCCTTTATTTTGTTAGGCTCACTAAGCCAAGCTCCTTAAGTCTCTTCTTGTAGTGTAGATTCCCCATTCCTCTGATCATCTTAGTTGCCCTTCTCTGCACTACAGGTTAAAACTCTAAAATCCAGTACTTTCTGGTCCAACAACATCCATGGTCTGGCAGGACCACGGGTATTGCTGGACCAGAGATCCCAGCTGGGAGTGGCAGTGGCCAGGGTCAGAAGTGGAGCCCTGGCCAGTGGCAGCGAGGCCACAGGGGAGCACAGCCCTGGCCAGGGCTGGCAGCAGTAGGGCTGATGGCAGGGGAGCTGGTGGCGAGGAATGTAGCTCTGGCCAGGGCTGAGAGAAGAGCCCAGTGGTCGGGGCTTGTGCACAGCAGGGGGCTGATGGCTGGGAGGGGAGTCTTGACCTCCCCTGGTCTAGAAAACTCACTGGTTCGGGACCACACAGGTGCTGAGGTTTTCTGGACCAGGGATGTCCAGCCTGTAGTTCCAATTTGAATTCATGTTTGTTAAACATGGGAAAACAGAATTGCACATAATATTCCAGATGAGGTCTCACCAGTGCCTGGTACAGTGGTACTTATATTTCCCTATCTCCACTGGAAATACCTTTCCTGAGGCATCCTATGATTGCATTAGCCTTTTTAAAAGCCATTTCACTTTGGTAGCTCAGTCATCCTATGATCTCTGTTTCATATAGCAAAAATTCTAGTTGCACTAAATTTCATCCTATTTCTGTTACTACAGTTTTTAAGGTTGTCCAGATCTTTTTGTGTGATATTCTGATCCACCACTATTGTGCCAATACATGCCATCTTTGGTTCATCTGCAAAATGTATTAGCATGCTTCCACTTTCCCATACCAAGGTCATTAATGAAAATGTTAAATAAAATTGGTCCCAAGATTTATCCTTGAGGAACTCCACTAGTACTTCCCTCCAGTCAGATAGTTCATCTTTCAGCATAACCCAGTGCAGTTTCCCCTTTAATTAATTCCTTACCCACCTTTCAGTTCTTGTATTAATCTTCATCTTCTCCAATTTAACTAATAATTTCCCATGTGGAACTGTATCAAATATTTTATTGACATCCAGGGAGATTAGGTCTACCACATTTCCTCTGTCTAGAAAAATCAGTTATCTTGTCAAAGAAATAGCAAATTGATCTGGTGTGATGTACCTTTGGTAAAACCATGGTGTATTTTATCCCAGTTACGATTTACCTCTCTGTCCTTAATTATTCTTACAATTTTTAAAGCATTGCATCCAATGCAGGTAAAACTAGCAGACTTGTAGTTTCCCAGATCATGTTTTTCTCCTTTCTTAAATATAAATAATGTATTTACAATTTTCCACTCACAGCATACATGTCCCCAGCATTGTCTCTGCTCTCTCTTTGTGGCCAGTGACATACACATCAGGCTTGATGACTGAATAGTCCCTTCTGGCTGTAAACTTACCATTTAAGGTGTATTGAGCTATGACAACGTTAAGTCCACAGAGCTGTGACAATTTATTCCAGGCAAGAATCTATTCCCAATATCTTTAAGAGGGATCTTCCTGAAGAGAAGCTGGTGACAAGCTGTCCTGGTATAGCGTGGGAATTCTATGCATAAGGGGCTTGGTAAAAAAAAAAGTATGGTGAGAGTTGTGGAATAAAAGGAGGACTAGGGCAGAATGGTGGCAGAATGCAAGGGATAGTAGCAATGAAATTAAACAGGTAGAGTGGTGCACAGCTGCATAGGGCCATGAAGCCAGATGTTTAAACTTGAAGCAGTTGATGATGGGGAGCCATTGGAGTGCTTCAAAGAGAAGGATAAGGCTGTTGGCTCAGCAAGAAGAGAAATGCAAGAAACAGCTATTCTTAATTTTGATTAACATCCAAGGCAATTTCATTACTTGCTAAAGACCTAGACCATTGTTCCCTCTAGTCCATGGAAATCCTCTATTGCTTTCTTCATCCTCCATCATTCTCTAGTCTGCTTCCATAGGCAAATGACAATCAACCATGATCTCTTAAAAATATCCAACTGCAGACAGCATAAATGGCTCACCCTATGCTCATCTTTATCTCCCTAACTGGATATTTTCCATAGACCCTGTGTTTGTCCAAACAGCTTGGCAATGAAGTGTGACACAGGTTCATCAATAATGGCCTCACCACATGTTATAAGCACAAAGCAAAGCCAGGGGGAAAAAAGATCAAATGTGTTCATTAAAAGTTAGATAGAAATTTTAATGGTTAGCTGCTGGATGCAAATAGATGTTTAATAAAGACTATCATATTAGGCATTAACAAGTACACTTAAATCAGCAATTAAAGAAATCTTTGATCAGCTAGAACATCCTGGCTCACCAGTGATACATATGCTATTTCCCAACATACCTGAAAGGTTTTGTTTTAAACCAATTTATACAATAGCCTGTTTGAACAAAAAAAAAAAAAATCGTTCTGTGGGAATATGTGGATTCTACACTGTCCGAAAATCCCTACCATCTGACGTAGAGGGATTTATAGGTTTAGTGGAAATTGCTTTCCCCACTGTCCAGATTAAATACTGCAGGATGATTTTTTGTATGAGTAAACATCCTTCCAATAATGAAGAGACTGATAATGTCTTAAAAAGAGAAACAGAATCTACATTTTGGTGTTCTTCTTGTATGGACTATTTCTGGATATAGGACCCCAGAGTATCATGTTGACTGCCCATAAGATGCAGTTTAGCATCTTCTTGCTGTTGTGGGGATGGGTTTTGTCTACTGAATGCAGAGCTCACCGGCAAGGAAAAGAAATACATGAGGTATATAAGAAGGGCAGGTGAGTCTCCTTGTAAATTCAGATTTCTACAATTTGGGCAAATGCAACATTGCAGATAATTATTTAATTCCAAATACAGACCTCTGAAGTGTATATATTCAGCATATTCAGGGTTATCTGACCAACAGATATTGTGCTTAGCCTTTTCTTTTTCCTCCAGTGACAAGTAGTTTTACATATTCTACATCCAAACCTACTAATATCAACAATCTGGTTTAACATGGCATTTGCTTGTTCTTGATTATAGCAGCTTTGGGGATGGAGGAGTTGATTGTTTGGTGCGATAAAATGCTGGAGTACTTACAAAAGTGGATACAAAAGTTATTAGCACCAACGTTTCTGCAGACTCTATATACAAGGATATAATAATTTATGCCTGTGAACTAGAAAGAAAGCTAAATAACCTGCAGATCAATTGCCCAGTTGTTTCCAAAAAAACTACATGTTGTTGTTTTTCCAGTACTGCCACATATGGTCATTTAAGAGTTTTTGGTTGGAGGAATTTTCCTGATATAAGAGCAGTTTTGTGTTGAATTTTTCTGGAGTACTCATTCTATTTTGTAAACAGTGTTGAGGTCTAGCAAGAATAATTATATAACATCACCTGTTCATGCAAGCAAACACTAGGGGATATTGCTGGAGAAAAAAAGTTTGTGCTCTTGTCTAGAGGTTATCACTGGCTTATGTCTTCTAAGAAATCAGTGTTTACTGTTTAAAATGAGGTCTACCAAAGCTGTTCAACCCATATTGTTTCCTTTCACTACAATCTCAATCATTGTTTTTGCCCATTAGCAACTATGAATTGTCCCTTGTGCTATCTTAATTAATATGAGAAAAGCAATCTTGGAAGAGATGAACTGTTGATAGAGATGCAGCAGTTTCAGGCAGGAAGAATTCAAGCCCAACACTGTTAGGGGAAAATTATCAGAGAATAAAGTATGGTTCCTAGCTGTCTTCAAATAACTGCCCTTTTCTGCTGTCTTGAAAATGGGCCAGGCTACCCTATTACAGAAGGGTTGCAGGGTTAATGTCTGTGAATCCCAGATCCATCTTGTAAAGTATGAAATGGGTGATGCCAGATAGCTGGAAATAAAACTGGGAAAATGGATGCCATGGTCCTTGTTTACTACCAGACCCAAATGGATACATTGCCAGGGATATTCAAACAGCGCCATCCTTTTTTTTGTTTTCATTCAAGTTCACAAAAATGGCACTTATGTTCTACCAGAGTATAGTTAACACTAACAAAGTAGGTGGCAAGTTGTAAACTGGCAGCTTGAAGAGGTTGTACAAAAATACAGTGTAGATGTTGTATAAACCTGCAGACGCCCATACTGCAGTGGTAATTAGCATCTTTATTAGAGATGTACCAAGCACTTGGTGTAAAATACAGTTCAGGGAAATAATAAATCACAGTGAGGGGAGCCATTAAGAGGTACATGCCAAAAGGAGAATGACATATTCAGGTAGCATCTGAAAATACCCACTGTTCGTTTGTGCCTTGTGTGTTTTCATTGCCCTGCCAGGAGCTCTGAAGCACTGACAGTCCAGCTGAGGTGGCAGCTGAGGTGGCAGCTCCCCTGGACCCATCTTCCTCCATGCACAATTTGGGATGGCTACCTCTGCTAGTGGCCAGGGTTGGCATTAGACTTGAGGGGTTCTAGAGAAGAACCTAGAGTGGGCCCCCACCCTGCCTCCTTGACTTGTTCACACCTGTGTGGGGCCCACTGTGGTGGCATGGGGCCCTGAGAGTTTGTGTAATTCACACACCTAGTGTGGTTCACTGTCCCATGCAGTAGCACCTAGACCACAGCAACAGATAAGAACACAAGACCTCTACAGCATGGGCTGAGAGCCCACTGGCTTTTAGCTCAAACAGTAGAGGCTCCTATACAAAGCTCCAGAGGTCCCAGATTCAAATCTACCCGGAGGCGGTTACATTTGCTCTACTTGCCATCCCTAACGTCAGCCCTGCAGGTGCCAATAGCCTCGAGCGGTCCACGTTATTAGAGAAGTGTGAGGCCTGGAGCTGTGCCCATTCCTTTCCTAATGATACCAAATGGAGGTGGAGGGGAAAGGTGCCTTGCCTCCTTCTCTCCTGTGCACTTCCTGTTCTGACCTAAGGCATGAAAGACATGGGGGAAGAAGGGAGTTGTTTTCTGTGGCTGTTGCCATATCGGAAGCTCTCAAAGAACACATGCATGGTACACTGCTCCGAGCCATATACACAATATGTTATGTATCATTTGTTTATTATACCAAGGATATCAGTTTGTTAGGCCAAACATGCTGATCTGTATGAGGGCCCAGTCACACAGGGCCAGATCCCAAGCTGCAGTCCAGCAGCACTACTCTCAGCCCACCCTTGGAGACCACCTCAAGCAACTCTTGTACTCCCTGATCCAGGATCACTCTGTAGGGCTGATCCTCCTGAGGCCAAATGCTGTTCCAACAGCCAAGGATCACCAGAGCATAGGAACACACCATCCATGCCCTTATACCAGCCACAAGGAGGAGAGGTGGCAAGTGCTCCATAGAGTTCTTGGTTTCTGTTATTTCCACTCCAATTCATCTGATGAAGTGGGTTCTTCCCATTAAAGCTCATGATTCTATATATTTGGTTAGTCTCTGAGGTCCTAGAAAGGTCCTAGTGAAGTTGTTGCAGTGATTAATTTTCCTCACTTTTAAAGAGTTGCATCTTCTTTCTAGTTCAAATTTGGAAATGGAAGCTGGACAACCATTACATCTTGTTTTGTCTTTTTCTGATAAAAACCCTTTACAATCAGATCTCTCTTCTCCCATCTAGGTACTTGTAGAGTATTTTGTATGTAGACTGTAATCAAGTCACCTCTTAACCTTTTCTCAGCTGGACTAAGTAGACTGAACTACTTGACAATCTCTTGATATAAGCCAGGCGTGCTTTCTAGAGCTCTAATCATTCCTCTAGGGCTTATTTGAACTCTTTAATTTTTCATCATCCTTTTTCAGCTGTTGACACCTGAAATGAACACAGTATTCCAGTAGTGCTTTTGCTAATGCCACTTTTCTATTGCTATTTGCTGTTTGTCTGCTTATATATTCAAGGACCACATTTAAGGTTGGCTTAGACTCTAAATAGTTAAATGCAGCAAATGCCAAAATTGAGGTCCTGATTTCAGGCTCTTTATGCATGGAATGGTATCATGTACTCTGAATCAGAGCCAGGCACAGGAGAAGAGGCTGCATTAAGGATGGAGTTTTAAGTTTAACCTTAACTTAGAACCCTGTCGTTTTCTGTCTATGACTTTGAGACTAGACAAAATAGTCTAATGTAAGAACTGAAATGGAAAACTTTACAAAACGAGATGGTGTTATCACAGCAAAAAAGGTGCCATCTCATGCCAAGGCCCTTTGACCACACTGAACACTTACAGATGAGCCCATTGTGGAATATCAGTGGACAAAATACTCTACTGAGTGCTCCCGTTGCACCAAGGAAGACGGGATGTGAATATACCCTCATTTCACAGTTTGAAATTCCGAGGAAAAGGAATAAAACTCTCTGGCCAGAAGGAACTGTATCACTTTGCTGGTTGGCATTTGGAGAAGACAATATTTCTAAACATAAGTAAGGGAATGCCTAGCTGCTTAGCTTGGGTTACCCCTAAAGGACATATATACAGCTTGCACGTTACAGCAGCTCCTAGTTCTTTCTGAAACTCAAGACTAGTTCATCTGTGTGTGCGCATGTATGTTTACCAGCTTTAAACTTGTAATAACTTATTTGGTTTTCTAGTTAATAAACCTTGAGTGACTTTACTATAGGATTGAATAGAAATATTGTCTTTGGTGAAAGATCTGAGGTAAAATTGACCGGGGGGAGAGGGGTAAGTGACTTGTCCTTTGGGATTTGGAATAACCTTAATATTGCTGTGATTTTTTATGCAAAGGACCATCTATCACAAAGGCAGGCTTGCCTGAGTGGCAAGACAGTCCCCATGGGCATTCCACTCTATCTGTGATTCCATGTTAAGTTAGCTATAGTGTTTGAGGAGTTCACATGTGATATTTGGTTGATGAAATCTAATTGTAGAACACTCAACCAGTTTGGGCTTTGGGCCCTGGTTTATAACAGTCTGCCCTGAGGTTGGCACCCACATTCACGAGCCACTCCAGACAGCTTGACAGAAGGGTCTTGGTCTTGTGAAAGGCATGAGACTAGAATCAAAAGGGGAACATGGCCCCTTTATACTGGCTAAGCCAGCGCAATGGGTCACAAGATTCACCCAGTGAATACCCGGCAACAAGAAGCCTCATAAGGGAACTTGCTTTATGCCCTCTCAACTCCACAACATAAATTAAATAGATGGGGGTGGGGCGTGGGGGGAGAATCACTTCAAAGCGTGAAGAAGAGTTGCCAACATGGTCCTGCATCCTAACCATGTAGTGCCAACTGTAATGGCTTCAGAGCTAAGCCTAGCCTGTAGCAGGAGCCAAACCAGCTCCCAGAAACTCCTGAACCAAGAAAGCACAAGCCACTTCTCCTCAGTCTGTGTGTGTGATATTATGGTTTAAGTCTGGTCCCAGGTGCTTTCAGACAGCGTGAGTATTTGGTATAGTCTTCCTTACTGAGTATTATTTAGATTTATATTTTTGCAGCATTTGAGAGAGGTGCGAGATCTTTGGCAACTGTACTTGTGCATCTATTGAAGAGGCTAAAGAAAAAAAGATCCTTTATAAAAAGCAACATACTTTTAAAATATTTTTCTAAAGGGGACCTACATTCACACCGTGCATCAACTGAACGATGCAGATTAGGTTTCAGAGGGGTAGCTGTGTTAGTCTGTATCTTCAAAAATCAATGATGAGTCCTGTGGCACCTTTGTCTACACTACGGGACAAAGTTGAATTAAGATACACAACTTCAGCTACGTCAGTTGCATAGCTGAAGTCTAAGTACCTTAACTCAACTTTTGGTGCTATCTACACTGCAGGAAGTCAAAGGGAGAACACTCTTCTCTCACTTTGAATTAGCTGTCTTAACTAGACTGCTAATTTGAACCCTGGAAGCTCAACAGCGGCAGTTTTGATCTTCCTCTGTAGTGTAAATGTACCCTTACAGACTAACAGATTTATTTGGGCATAAGCTTTCATGGTTAAAAACACTTTGTCGGATGCATTGGAGTGGAAATTCCAGAGGCAGGGATACACACACATTATTATATGCATATATCTCTGGCTCTGGAATTTCCACTCCAATGCATCTTCTGCTCAAATAAATCTGTTAATCTTTAAGATGACAAAGAACTCCTCACTGTTAATGCAGCTTAAATATTACGCATGTTCAAGACATCTTGTATTCCAGGATTCAAATTAAAGGACCCACAGTCTCACAGTCTGTGTTCAAGTGTGGTCCTATTGACTGATTAGGGGGCTAGGACTGAGGATAAGATGCTTCTTCAATAAACTATAGCTCAAATTTTCTGCTCCAGTCAAGCCACACTCTGTGCAACACCAGAGTAAGAGGGTCCAAGGTGGCTTTTGTTCCTAACTTTGGAATGTTTTCCTGTAACTCAAATATTCTGGAAGCCAGAAATGCAATATGAGCATCCCAAGCATTCAAAGATCACGAGACAGACACTATGCGCCCATGTCTCCCTTCCCCCAATGAGATGTTTAAAATAAATCCTAATTTTTAATCCAATAATTGTTGGGTTTTTAAATTTATCTTCTGGTTTTTGACCCTTTAGCCCTTGGGTCACATTTTCAAGCTTTTATTTGCAACCATGAGGGATAAAAATGTATTTTTAAAAAGTAAGAGGCTCACATGGATTGCTTTACACCAGGAGCCATGCCTTAAAGAATAAACACCAAATACTGCAAGGGTTGGCAACACTGGAGAGAGAGCAACACCACTCTGGCTATGCCCTCTTACCCCAGCCATTTCCCTTCTGGCAGGACTTGCTAAAGGTGGGTGGGGAAGAATGATAGAGCTACTACGAGGGCTCTACATCACCAACAATTGCTCCCTAAGCTGAATTTTATGGGTTTTGCACACTGGTGGAATGTTTCAAAGGAGCTGGAGTGAACCTAAGAATTGAACTGGATCCAACATCTTGACAAAATAATTCTTACAGTATAGCACATGCTGAAAAGAAAAATGGCAAAGGAACCATCAATGTACAGCGTACACATACCATGAAATCTGCATTTATAGACCACCTCTAATACGTAAGAGTCTCTAGAATAGTGGTTTGTGGGACAATCTTGTTTTCCATGTAAATAAAAAACTAGACTACCAATTTTTTTTGACAGGCCCCAGGATGGTCACCTGAGATGCACTTTTATTCTAAAGAGCAACTGTAAAAATGACACTTTTTAAATCGAGCAGTTCTGGTTTTGGGCATTAAATCAGGCATGTGTGCTGATGCCAGGTTGTGCAGGTCTGTCTGCATTTAAACCGCGGCAGCAGTGCAGTTGTAGCACTTCAGGGTAAGCACAACCTAAGCCAGCAGAAGAACCTCTCCTGTCAGTGTAGGCAATCAGCCTCCCTGAAATACAATGGTTGATAGAAAACTTTTCTCAGCCTAGTACTGTCAACACCAGGGGTTAGATCAGCATATCTGCATCTCTCAGGGATGTGGATTATATATACTCCTGATACTGAGAGATGTGGCTATATCAATATAGTACAATTCCCACTGTACACCAGCCATAATGCTTTTTACCCCCAGCTAATTAATTCCATAGAGCCAGAGCTGCTAAGAGAGGAAGCAGAGAACTTGAGGGCTTGAAGTCAGTTGCATCTGCTGAAACCCTGTAAAGGCAAGCGTCCTGCACAATTGTCACTGAGGAGAGCATCTCAAGGATACTAGGACTACGCAGGTGATATCAAAGGCCAAATTAGATCGCCTAGGCTTCTTTTCATATGGCTCATCTTCACTGGTAATAATTCTGCAGGCCTGAGCCCAGTTGATCATTAGGAAAAATACCTTTTAGCATTTAAAATCCCAAAGCCATTGCTACTGTCACCTTTCAGACATGTGCCACCTTACATGGTAGATTTTGTTGAATGTATTCATATCATCTTTAAAAAGGGTTTGGGAGAGTATCTACAATACTTGCCTCTTCACTAGGGCAAGGGTGAGGCAAGCAGGGTGTTCGCCCCTGGCACATCATAATCAGAGGTGCAAAGACACAATAAGTAAAAATAATAAGCTGCAAAAGTAAAGAGTGCAATGCATGCTAACCTAAGGACAGGGGGCATATAACTATGAGTTTGAGACGGAGTTTGACAGAGGGAGGCCTACGATGGTCAGGAAGACCCGCAACACCTGTGCCAGCACTGCTTCTGTCTCCTCCACCGGCGCCTGTAGCCAGACAGAGCACCTGAGCATGGATGCCTCTACCCAGATCCTGGTGTGGTTTTGCAGGGACTGTGGATTGCAATTCCCACTTATTGATATCCAGGCTGGGGAGATCATCCAATGCGAAAGGTGCCTGCTGGTGGAATCTCTGAGGCAGCAGGTGGCAGAGCTACAGGAGGAGGTGGCTAGGTTGAGGAGCACCCGCATCCATGAGGAATTCCTGGACCGTGTTAATGAGGAGACAGCTGAGGTAGCTGTCCCGGTACACAGGACTGGGGACACACCACTGGTGGAGGAGGAGACGACTCAGGGTGGACAGTGGCAGCTGGTTACTTCTGGCAGCAGGCACTGCTCCACCCCTGCTCCGAACCCTCCCGCCATGGTACTAGGAAACCTTTATGCTCTTCTTTATACAGGAGATAAGCAATCACCCCCTACACCGGAGGAGGAGAAGCCCCGTACCCCCAAGGCTGGGAGGTCTGCTGCCACCACTGCGAATAGGAAACGTAGAGTAGTGGTGGTTGGAGACTCTCTTCTGAGGGGGATGGAGGCACCCATCTGTCGCCCTGACATTTCATCTCGGGAGGTATGCTGTCTGCCGGGGGCCCGTATCCGAGATGATACAGAGGCATTGTCGAGGATTATCCGACCCTCTGACTACTACCCCATGCTACTCATCCATGTGGGCACTAATGTTACTGTGAGGTGTGACAATGAGCAGATCAAGAGTGACTACAGGGCTCTGGGGGTACGGGTGAAGGAGTTTGGAGCGCAGGTGGTATTCTCTTCGATCCTTCCTGTCGAAGGTAGGGGCCCGGGGAGAGACAGGTGCATCCTGGAGGTGAATGCCTGGCTGCAAGGATGGTGTCACCAGGAGGGCTTTGGCTTCCTCGACCATGGGATGCTATTCCAGAAAGGACTGCTAAGCAGGGATGGCGTCCACCTTACGAGGAGGGGGAAGACCCTGTTTGCATACAGAATGGCTAACCTAGTGAGGAGGGCTTTAAACTAGGTTCGACGGGGACAGGTGAGCAAAGCCCACAGGTAAGTGGAGAACATGGAGACCTGGGAGATGGGTCGGAAATGGGAGGGAGCGTGGGCTACAATGGCAGAGAGAAAGGAGGGTCAGGGCAAAACTGGGAGGCAAAGTGAAATCAGGATCTTAGATGCCTATATACAAAGAGAAGTATGGGAAATAAGCAGGAAGAACTGGAAGTGCTAATAAATAAGTACAATTATGACATTGTTGGCATCACAGAAACTTGGTGGGATAATACACATGATTGGAATGTTTGTATGGAAGGGTACAGCTTACTCAGGAAAGATAGACAGGGAAAAAAGGGAGGTGTTGCCTTATACATTAAAAATGAACACACTTGGAGTGAGGTGGAGATGGACATAGGAGACGGAAGTGTTGAGAGTCTCTGGGTTAGGCTAAAAGGGATTAAAAACAAAGGTGATGTCATGCTAGGAGTCTACTACAGGCCACCTACCCAGGTGGAAGAAGTGGATGAGGCTTTTTCAAACAACTAACAAAATCATCCAAAGCCCAAGATTTGGTGGTGATGGGGGACTTCAACTATCCAGATATATGTTGGGAAAATAACACTGCAGGGCACAGACTATCCAATAAGTTCTTGGACTGCATTGGAGACAACTTTTTATTTCAGAAGGTTGAAAAAGCTACTAGGGGGGAAGCTGTTCTAGATTTGATCCTAACAAATAGGGAGGAACTGGTTGAGAATTTGAAAGTGGAAGGCAGTTTGGGTGAAAGTGATCATGAAATCAAAGAGTTCACAATTCTAAGGAAGGGTAGAAGGGAGAACAGCAAAATAGAGACAATGGATTTCGGGAAGGTGGATTTTGGTAAGCTCAGAGAGCTGATAGGTAAGGTCCCATGGGAATCGAGACTGAGGGGAAAAACAACTGAGGAGAGTTGGCAGTTTTTCAAAGGGACATTGTTAAGGGCCCAAAAGCAAGCTATTCCGATGTGTCGGAAAGATAGAAAATACGGCAAAAGACCGCCTTGGCTTAACCACGAGATCTTGCGTGATCTAAAAATAAAAAAGGAGTCATATAAAAAATGGAAAGTAGGACAAATTACAAAGGATGAATATAGGCAAACAGCACAGGAATGCAGGGGCAAGATTAGAAAGGCAAAGGCACAGAATGAGCTCAAACTAGCTACAGGAATAAAGGGAAACAAGAAGACTTTTTATAAATACATTAGAAGCAAGAGGAAGACCAAGGACAGGGTAGGCCCACTGGTCAGTGAGGAGGGAGAAACAGTAACAGGAAACTTGGAAATGGCAGAGATGCTCAATGACTTCTTTGTTTCGGTCTTCACCGAGAAGTCTGTAGGAATGCCTAACATAGTAAATGCTAGTGGGAAGGGGGTAGTTTTAGAAGGTAAAATAAAAAAAGAACAAGTCAAAAATCACCTAGAAAAGTTAGATGCCTGCAAGTCACCAGGGCCTGATGAAATGCATCCTAGAATACTCAAGGAGCTGATAGAGGAGGTATCTGAGCCTCTAGCTATCATCTTTGGAAAATCATGGGAGACAGGAGAGATTCCAGAAGACTGGAAAAGGGCAAATATAGTGCCCATTTATAAAAAGGGAAATAAGAACAACCCAGGAAACTACAGACCAGTTAGTTTAACTTCTGTTCCAGGGAAGATAATGGAGCAAGTAATTAAGGAAATCATCTGTAAACACTTGGAATGTGGCAAGGTGATAGGGAACAGCCAGCATGGATTTGTAAAGAACAAATTGTGTCAAACCAATCTGATAGCTTTCTTTAATAGGATAACGAGTCTTGTGGATAAGGGAGAAGCAGTGGATGTGGTATACCTAGACTTTAGCAAGGCGTTTGATACGGTCTCGCATGATATTCTTATCAATAAACTAGGTAAATACAACTTAGATGGGGCTACTATAAGGTGGGTGCATAACTGGCTGGATAACCGTACTCAGAGAGTAGTTATTAATGGTTCACAATCCTGCTGGAAAGGCATAACAAGTGGGGTTCCGCAGGGGTCTGTTTTGGGACCGGCTCTGTTCAATATCTTCATCAATGATTTAGATATTGGTGTAGAAAGTACGCTTATTAAGTTTGCAGATGATACCAAGCTGGGAGGGGTTGCGACTAATCTGGAGGATAGGGTAATAATTCAAAATGACCTGGACAAATTGGAGAAATGGTCTGAGGTAAATAGGATGAAGCTTAATAAAGACAAATGTAAAGTGCTCCACTTAGGAAGGAACAATCAGTTTCACACATACAGAATGGGAAGCGGCTGTCTAGGAAGGAGTACGGCAGAAAGGGATCTAGGGGTTATAGTGGACCACAAGTTGAATATGAGTCAGCAGTGTGATGCTGTTGCAAAGAAAGCAAACATGATTCTGGGATGCATTAACAGGTGTGTTGTGAGCAAGACACGAGAAGTCATTCTTCCGCTCTACTCTGTGCTGGTTAGGCCTCAGTTGGAGTATTGTGTCCAGTTCTGGGCACCGCATTTCAAGAAAGATGTGGAGAAATTGGAGAGGGTCCAGAGAAGAGCAACGAGAATGATTAAAGGTCTAGAAAACATGACCTATGAGGGAAGGCTGAAGGAATTGGGTTTGTTTAGTTTAGAAAAGAGAAGATTGAGGGGGGACATGATAGCAGTTTTTAGATATCTAAAAGGGTGTCATAAGGAGGAGGGAGAAAACTTGTTCATCTTGGCCTCTGAGGATAGAACAAGAAGCAATGGGCTTAAACTGCAGCAAGGGAGGTTTAGGTTGACATTAGGAAAAAGTTCCTAACTGTCAGGGTAGTCAGACACTGGAATAAATTGCCCAGGGAGGTTGTAGAATCTCCATCTCTGGAGATATTTAAGAGTAGGTTAGATAAATGTCTATCAGGGATGGTCTAGACAGTATTTGGTCCTGCCATGAGGGCAGGGGACTGGACTCGATGACCTCTCGAGGTCCCTTCCAGTCCTAGTATTCTATGATTCTATGATTCTAACTAATATTTTGCCCGGGGCGCAAAAATACCTAGTTATGGCACTTCTCTTCACCATATTCTTGCATAACTCTGCCCAAGTTATTTCATCTCACTATGCTCTCCACATAGAAACTCTATTTCTGCTACTGTGGTGCAAGTTGTCCCATATTTCCTTCAATGGAGAGCAGTTAGATGAAATGTGTGCTCTGCCATAAACCGTAGCATTGCTTTCAGAGTTCACATTCATACATATTCATGTGAGAGTTTCTCCTTTCAATAATTCTCTCAAACATTCAAATACAGGCTGAACCTCTCTGATCTACAACTCTCTGGTCTGGCAACATCCATGGTCTGGCAGGAAGCGGGGGACAGCTGGAATTCTGGTGGCAGAGGGGTCAGCAGCCAGAAGCCTGGCCAGAGCTTGGAAGCAAGCCAGTCCAATGGCTGGGGGGCCGGGAGTGGAGCTGGTCCTGTGGCTGGGGGCTGGTGGCCCAGAGCCCGGAGCTGTAGCCTGGCTGGGGACTGGGAGCCTGGGCAGGGCTGGCAGTGGAGCCCAGAGGCTGGGGCTGGCAGTGGGATCAGCAGCTATGAGGGGAGCCCAGCCAGAAGACTAACAGCCCCAGGGGAGAGCCCAGAGGCTAGCAGCAGAGGGGCTGGAATTGATTGCCCTTTGTCCAGCAAACTTCCTTGTTCAGCATTGGTCAGGTGCTGAAAGTGCCAGACCAGGGAGGTCCAACCTGTACAGTGAAACTGTTTTTGTCTTTTTAATTACTTTAGAGCCATGGTGTCCAACACGCTAGCCACATGTGGCTATTTGACCAGTTGAGTGTGGCTAGTTCGCTATAGCAGTAGCCACTATAGTGCTTCAGACCTGGTTGGATACCATGGCTTTAGAGTTACAGTTAGAACTCCTCTTTGACCCATTATTTAGAGGCCCCAGAAGTATCTTCTACCCTGGCACTGAAGTACATTTTTAGTGTTAAACAAGCAACAATTGTAATATTATAGGTCCTACCCTGTCTCTCAAATGTATATGGGTGCCATCTACTGTATATTAGTGACTGCACATACAGTGCATACAGATGAATATCTTCTCTGGTGCTCCCTCCACTCTGCTCTTCACTTTGCCCAGAAGTTGTTTTAGGACTAGCACTCAGTTGTTGCTGTTACCCCCATTTCAAACAAGTCAAATCAGAAGTTAGTGTTTAGCAGTACAGTCCACATACACACTGTCTCAGAACCTAGAGGGCACTCTGTGGTCATGTACAACAAAACACTCTCAGGACATTTATATTTTTTTAAAATGACACAAAAGTTAAGCTCTGCAATTGTATATCCCTTTAAAGACCCCATACTGTAACTGGAGACTCTTAGCTCAGGTGTTCTGAAAGTTTTTCTGGGGACAGAAGAACATATCTTGATAGAGTGTGCCGCACAGACCCATCACCTCCCTGGTGCCCTGCAACCAAGTTGCCAGTATCACTCCATAGGCAAGTTTAAAAATAAGTGATCACTCCATCACTTTCCCACTACACAGCAAGAGGCACCTTGCTCCTCCCTGTAGGACAGTGGTTCTCACACTTTTTGGCCTACAGTCCACCCTGCTCAATGCAAACCTTTCTGTGGACAACCAGCCAATCACTCATGATGACAAAATGGGTGCAGGAGGAGGTACAGGTGTGGGGTCTGGCCGGGAGGTAGGGTGCAGGAGTGAACTGAGGGTGGGGGGTCAGGCTGGAAGGTATGCTGCAGAAGCAGGCTGAGTGTGGGGATCTGGCCAGGAGGGAGGGGACAGGAGTGGGGTGGGGCTGGGGTGTGTGTGTGAGGGGAATGTGGATGCAGGGTTTGGGCATGAAGTGGATGGGGAGCACTTACCTGGCTCCATTCTGCTCATCATTTTCAGGCACTGCCCTCCACTGCTCCCATTGGCTGTTATTCCAGCCAATGAGAGCAGTGGGGAAAGCTTCCAGGAGAGTAGTTTCCTGCACTGCCATTACCTGAGCTGAGGGGAGGGCAAGCAGCAGCATGTGAAGCTGCTTCCTCCCCTGTGAGCCAGATCTGGCCTGTGAGACTCGCCCCTTCCCGCAATGGGAAGCCGGCACTGGAGCTCCAACCTCATGGGGAAAGGTGGGCTGGAGCATCAGCGCCAACTCCCCGCTGCAGGGGACAGGGTGAGACCTGAGCCTGTGGTCCACCTGTAAGGTCACGGATCACTAGGTTGAGGATCACTAGTGACCACACTTTGAGAACCACTGCTGTAGGAGATCCTGGGTTCTGGGGAAATGCCACACAGAGCCCTGGATCAGCTGGGGAGTCCCCAGCTGCTCCTGGTTTCAGGGGAAATGCCATGCAGAGCCCTGGGTCAGCTGGGGAGTCCTCAGATGACCTGGGCTCCACATGGCATTTCAAAGCGGCAGTGCAGCATGGAGACTGGGGGCAGTGGGGGACTCTGAGTCCCTCACTGACCCCGGGCTCCATGAGGGTGCTTCTGTTTTGAAATGCACAAGAGCCCCCGCTGGACTGCACACGGGGGCTCTTGTACATTTCAAAGGAGGAATGCGGAGCTGACCCGGGCTTCATGTTGCACTGCCACTTTGAAATGCCATGTGGAGCCCAGGTCAGCTCCGTGCTGCGCTGCTTTTAAACACTGCCACAGCGTTTCAAAGCGGCAGTGCTGCATGGAGCCCGAGTACGGGCCCTGTGTGGCGCTGCTGCTTTGAAGTACCTCCTCTTCCTCCCCCCCCCTTTGCTGCCTCTATCTGATAGAGGCAGCAAGGGGAAGGGGTTGGCTAGTCGACTCGGCTATCTGATAAGCATTTGCTTATCAGATAGTTGACTAGTCAACTAGTCCTTAACATCCTTACTAGGAACACTCTTATACATAAGCAATATATGTTTGTTAAGGCCCACTGTTTCCTCCCTGGGCTGCTTCCTGTGAGTCTTCTGACTTTTTCCACTGCGCCTTCTTAGTCTCACTGCATATCTGTGTTCCCCTCTGCGACACATGGCTAGAAAGGGGTAAGTGGCTTGGAGGCTAAATGACCCAGATTCAGCCTTGAGAGAAATGTTAGAAAAGTATCATATATATCCCTTCCAAACTGAATTTTCCACTTCATGCATATGAGGAAGTGGTCTCCAGTTAGTTAGTGGTCTCCTCGTTGTTTTAGAAAAGTACTTAAATGGTAATTAGGGCCATTCCATAGTAGATAGGCTAGAACTTTGAAATACAAACCTGTATTATTAGAGAATTAGAGATGATACTAATTGTATATGTTTATTTATATCTTAAGTGTTAGCAATGTAAACAGACAGTTCCTGTCTATTACTCTAGCTATTGATTCAGTTATCAAAAAAGAATATCAACATTTAGATGGATCATGGGTGTGATAATGTCATTGTTTATATGTCTCAAAGTTTGTGGTAAACTGTTTATGAACTGCTCAATGGATAAATTACCATATGTTAATCCATGTAATTAATTACTGGTGATTTTTGGGAAACAAAAGGTTACTTCAAAGGCCTATTGTTCATTCAAGGACTCTATGCTGCCCAGGAACTACATAAAGGATCTTTGGGACGTGGTCCTTTTATCTTAAATCTGCTTATGTTTTATCAGGGAGGCACTGAGCTGCAAGATTGAGATCTCCAAATTTAGATCACCCTGGTATAGAAGACTGGACTAAACCTATGAACTAATTCTAAGAACTTTTTGCAACTCCAAAATTCACTATCTGTATTATGGAACTGATCTCAGAACTGTATTCATGTATACTGATCTATTCAACCAGTACATTCTCTTTCTCTCTTTAAGTAAATTTTAATTTAGTTCATAGGAACTGGCTGTAAGCATGAATTTGGGTAAGATCTGAAATATTAACCTGGGAGGTGACATGTTCAATCCTTTAGGATTGGTAGAACTTTCATATTTGATTTGGCTGTCTGGGAGGGAGCCCAAATGCTGGGTTACTTTTAAGGGAGCAGTGTTTTGGCTTCTGTGTAACCAGTAAGGGCATGTGTACACTAGGGAATTATTTTGAAATAACTAAATACGAAATAATAACTCCCAAAATAACTATTTTGAAATAAGCTTATTCCTCAAGGAAAGCAGGAGTACAGATTTAGAAATAAGCAGCTTATTATTTCTAAATAATGAGCTTGGTATTGTAGGCTCTCCACTTATTATTTGGAAATAAGGGGGGAAGGGTATTTCTAAATAACTCCCTAGTATAGACATGGGCTCAGTGTTGTAGAAACTGTTCAGTTGCTATCTGGGTGGATCTAAGTATTGGAATAACCACCAGCATTGGAAATTGTCTGCCCCATTCTTTGCAGATTGCCCTAATTTAGCAATCTCAGTGTGACCCAACCCCCCCGGAACCTCACTCACACCTTCAAACTCCAAGATCTCAGGAGTTGAAATGCCCTTCCTTCAGGGCCCATGACTCATGCAATTTCTCCCTGGAGTTTTCCAACAAATCCAAAGCCAGAAGTTCAAACTTAAATCATTTCCATCTTTCCTAGGCTTGAACTTGTTTAGACCATCATAAGTCTTTTCTGATACTCTGTTCCTCATCTGAGCACCAAAATCCCCAGGGATACCTGCCTGAAGTCTTAACTTTGTGGCGGTTCTCAAAATGGAGGCAACTTCCTTCCTGTGTCTTTTCCCAATTTTCCTCACTCCTGATTTTTATCAGACTACTATCAGAAAACCAGAACAAATGCTCTCTCTTTCCCCCTCTCCTCTTACCTTTGGAATACCTCACTGCTTTCCAGTGAACCTGCTAATTGACCTACTGAACACCTTTCCAGGTGCCCACAGACATGGTAATTGAGTTCCCAAGCTCCCAGTTACCCTCTCAATCTCACTGTGGAGTTTAAATCCCATCACATTCCCCCTCTCTTGTTTTTTCCTTTTAATTTAGCAAATGTTGCTTTATGTAATTGATTCCTAAACACCAAAACAGGAAAAGCAGAGGAAAAATATGGCTCCACTAAGACATGTACATATTATTACACCTGGCACTTAGAGTTTATTAGCTCCTGTTCTCTAGCAAACAGTTCAAATTAGCTCGTGTAGTTCATTGTCATAAATGTACTTTTGTTTAGTTGTTTCTTTTATCTCTATGACTGCTCATTTTTTATTGCTAAGATTCAACATTAATGCTTCTAAGACGCTGCCAGTCCTGGAGATTCCAGCATTTACTGAACTGGTAGCAGAGGGGTAGCACCAGTACAAGTTTCTTAGCAGTGTTATGCCAGCCAAGGGTCTGTGGAACCAGCACAAAGGGTGAAGGGTTATATAAAGGGCTCCACTCACTGCATGTGAACCTCTTCCTTGCTAGGTCTGGGAATTACCTTTTGCCCTACAGAGCAACTGTCAGTGGTTGATCATCCCATGCTCTTTCACAACCCAAAGTGTGTCCTTTGTGATGCTCCCCTTCAGCCAGGTCACTGCACACTATCTAGGCGAGGGTATTAAATTCCCACTGGACAAGCTAGACAGGTGCTAGTTCAGATAGTCTTCTATTCCACTTCTAAGTCAGGTGCCATTTCCCAGGAGTTAATAGGAGAACATTAGCCCATCTTCAACTCCAGCTTTCAACCCAGAGGCCTTAACACTAGAGACCTAGGTCTGCTCAGTCCCTGTTGCTGTTTTCCTGGGTCCTTCCTACCCCACTTCTCTATCTCGGGTTTGCTGCCAGAGCTTCCTCTGTCCCCTATGGCTACTACACCCGTCTCAGCCCCTTGTCATACTCCCTAACACAAAGCATGATCCCAGGAATTCACACCTTCTCCCCCATCCAGTACAGCTGCAAACCACCCCTTCCCAGCATTCTCCTGCTGATTTCACGACTTGTCTTGATAATTCTAATCCACCACCTCAATCCCTGACTGGACTCCAGGTGTAGCATATATGTGTAACTGGCTCCTTCTGGCCCTTATTAACCCACTCCAGAGTTGTGTGTGTGTGTGGGTGAACACCTCATCACGGGGGGAGCTCACTCAGTCCTCAGTGTTCTCATTCAGTGCTCAGCCTGGCCTGCTGAGACTGCAAATTAGGATAGTTTACAAATCCTATCCTATAGGTATTTGTTTTTGTTTATACCTCTCCATCAAGGACTAGGACAGTGATTATCATCTTGTACCAAATGTTTCATTTCTGTTTATCACATTAAAGAGAGCAGATAGGAGTCTGCAGTAGTAATCATTTATGTATTCAACAGCATGGAACACAAATGGAATGTTTTCGTGCCAAATGACTTTTGAAATTTCAATGGTTTTGCAATTTTTTAATGGGAAATTTTGAAAAAAGGCACTTCCTTGTCTTTTTTTTTTTTAACCAGTGCAATATGTTATGGAGATTAGTTACCATACATGTTAAGCTTTGAAAATGAGTGTTTCTTCGCAGTGTAATTAAGAACATTAGCAAAAGCTACAGATATGTGCACATGAATGAAGAAAATGCAGCCATAAAGGATCTCAAAAACCTATTCTCTGTTTAAAACTATTCATTCCAAGGCGCACATGCATCATTTATACATGTTTCATACTCAAGCCGGGGACAGCTTAAGCAGAACAAGAGTTTGAATCACCAGTGTGATAGCGTAGCAAGATCAGATGATGTTGCGTCATGATGTTGTGCTGAAATGTTATTTTACCTGCTCAAGAGTTGTGTGTGGGTGAGCACCTCACCACAGGGGACTTCATTCAGTCCTCAGTGTTCTCCATTATACTTGTGTTACAAATAGGATCGTGTTACAAATTCCATGACAAATACTTTTTATGAGTAGTTTTAGAAATATTTAACAGCCCTTTTTATGTAAAGAAGTATACAAGTCAGGGAGGACTATATGGTGACAGCACAGAAGATCATGTAATTCACCCACTATGAAATAAAAATGGCATGTTAGTATTAGATCTAGAAGTGAATACGAATATGTTGCAAAAGCTTGACTCTTGCTCCTCCAGTTATTGCCTAATTTAAGCTTTTAGGGTTCTTGATTATATCATTTGGTATTGGGTGCTCTTGTTTTCACCTTACATTTTAAGCCTTTAATACAGCCATCAGCCTACCTATTATACTCTTCATTCAGCTACTCCGCTTTTAACAGGAAGAATTCATCTAACTCTGCGTGTAGTTAGAGATAAACACACCTCTCAGTCTATTTTTGATTCACCCAAATTACTGTAGTTCAATCTAGCAAATCTGTCACTACTGTAATTTAAATCCATGGGTTTTTTTCCTCCAAGGATGATTCAGTTTAAAAACAATCATGTTTCTAAAACTAGGAAAGCCTGTGCTTTGTTTAGGGAAAAGAAGAATCCTCTAAAATTAAGTTGGCACATGTATACTGTGTATATATTGTATTTAATATAATAATATAAAGCCATGAAGCTTTGGACACAGTGTTGACAATGACATCCTTATAGCTCTGTTATCATTAGTAAGTTGATTGCTAGCATAAATACTAATATTTTAAAGTGAGAATTTTAGATACATCCAGTCCTTCAGTCATGCAAACAATTTGTTTAATTGATGATTTTTTGGCTGCCTATATAAAGTGTGAAAAGGTTGCTCCTGTTTCCCAAGTGCTTTTTTGCATCTGTAATGCTATCATAACATAACCAAACCAACTCACTTGACATTTTTATTTCAATCAATCCAGCCCAGAAATCTCAAGGTCATTTGCTGCATTGTCCAACATTCATGGGTGCCCGGTAGCCTACGAGGGAGAAAGCTTTGCCTTCCCAAAGCGCCAGGCATGGCCCCGCCCATACTCCGCCCCCAGAACTACTGTATGTGTTGCCTCCTCCCTCCCCAGTGTTCTGGGGGCTGGGGAGACTGGAATCACACAGCATCCTCCATCCCGGGGCTGGAGAGGCTGGAGCCACACCACCTCCTTCTTCCTGGGGCCAGGGAAGCTCAGGCCATGTGGCCTTCTCCTTCCCTGGTGCTCCAGGGGCTGGGGAAACTCGGGCATGCTCTTGCCCCCTCCCAGCTCAACCCTTCCCCATGGGGTGTGTGTGTGCTCAGCATCCTGCCCCGCCACCTCCCCCTCAACATGGGAGGTGGGGTCTTGGGGGGAAGGAGCGCTGTAGGTGGGCTGAGGGCCTACCTCCCTCAGCCCCAGCTACTCTTTGAACACCTTCCTCTAAGATCCCATTTCCCTCCGTCTCTTTACTTTTAAACTCATCAAGCAAATTAACTGTTCACATCCTCTTGCATTTCCCCCCTCCATTTCTCAATTTAACCTCATCTAATCTAGTTTTTGCAGACTTCACTGAAACGCCTCTCACTAGAAGAATAATGTGTCATTCACCTTGAACGACTTCCTTTGTTCTCTTCTGGCTTTGAGCCTTCTTATGCTTCTTACCAGTCATTTTGCCTAGAATAGATCCCAACAACATTTTTGCTGGTGGTCCCTCAGCTCTTTTCATCTTCAAAACCAGCATTGTAATGCGTCTCAAGATTGCACCTTATTCATATATTCGGATGGACAGGGGATTTCATATTGAAGTTTCTGGATCACTTCAAGTAATACAGTAGAACCTTTTTAGCTCATACCCCGCTGATTTTCACACATCATTTGTATCCAGAAAATGGCTCTCTCTTGCCACTTCCCAGCAAAGATTGAGTAAACGGTAGTTCTGAGGTGACATATTGAGCCTTCATACTATAGACTATGAAGTGTGACCAGAAGTAATGACAACTAAACTCTGTTTGCCAAATATCTAGATAAAGTACATTTTGTAATGAATTCTCTTTGCTGTGTTTCTTTACAATTCAGGAATTTTCAGGACCTCCCCCCACAACACACTCATAGGTGCAAATCAGCGAGGCTATACATCACATCTTCAATGAGTAATATTTTACTCTTTATATATTGTATTTTCTGCCCCAGTCAGTGTGAAAGTGGATAAAACTAAGGGTTATAATGGCTTGTGATCCCATGACTGCCAGTTTTCTCCACTATTAGTTTGCCCTTTCTTCCTTCAGCAACTGTATGCTTTTCTCCTTGCTACACATCTTACTCTGCTTTCCCTCCTCCATTCCCTAGGAACTCTGGTGCACTTTGAATCTCAGCTCAAATTCACTGAATCATTTCCCCTCCCATACTAGTCTGAATAGTTTATTGACAACTCAACAGAGACCGGCAAGAGCTTGTTGTCATCCTGGCCTCTTCTTTACCACAGTCTTTAACTTTAATGTTTCCTGTTTTCTATCTGCTTCAAAATCTATGATGTGTTCAGGCCTGCCGACAGAGGGGAGCAATGGAGCCAACTTCTCTGAAGGTGTCCCCTCAATCTCATTCCTTCCAGCCCTGCCTAGTCCCTCTCCCCCTCACTTTCCCTTATTGTTGGCTTCTGTCAATTCACTGGCTCTTTTTCAAGCACTCTTTTTTTTTTTTGCCTCTGTCCTCCAGTACCCCACCCTTCACCCCTATGTCTCCCTCCAATTGCTGCCCCACCTCCCATTTCCCACTTACTTCCAAGCTTGATGTCAACTCATATTCCCTCTCCATCTCTCTCCTTGATCTCCTACAGTCTGGCTTCTGCCCTCAGCATGCCATTGATGCTATACCATCAAAGTCATTCACCAATGCTGAGATAACCAGACAGGGACAGATTAAACAGAGAACTAGGCTCATCACCCTATCTTTAGACAGCTATATGCTTTACAAGCAAATTAAATCGTGAGGGACTTTTAGGAGTTTTCAGCTCTGTACCTATCTTTGAATAAAAAGGCTTTCCTCAAAGAATAACATATATTTTAATGACTGAAATATGTGAAGTATTCAGTCATTATTTAAGTAACTCTTTCCCTACTCCCTCTCCCTGGTCTTTTGGTTATATTTGGCACTGTGGACTATTCCCTTCTCTTCACCCTGTGCTCCACCATCAAATTCTTTTTGCCACTTTGCTGGCAAAAGAGTTATTTGTACAGTTTGTAACAGTTCTCCAAATGATGTACTCCAAAAGGACTTTGTTGGTATAATGGTGTCTACATTAGGGTTTTACACTTCACTTCTTACATCTGCACTAGTACATTGGCAAAGCCTTCCAAGTGTATACCTGACCCTGGCTGATTTGTCCAGAAAGTCTGTGCTAGAGAGAATTGAACCTTTGTTGTCCAAGTCTGCTGTAGGATTGCCAGCTTTTTGACCAAACAAAACTGAACACCTTGGCCCCAGCCCTTCTCTGAGGCCTCACCCCACTCACTCCATCACCCTTCCCTCCACCATTCACTCTCCCCGCCCTCACTCACTTGCTTATTTTCATGGGCTGGGGAGGGTCCCTTTCTAACCAGTTGAAAACCAGACACTTGGCCACCCTCTCCTAGGCTCACACCCTGATTACTAGGCTGTCCTTGCTATTGGGAGTCAATGGTTGGTTTAGGTGTCTCATCATTCATACCAAATAACTAGAAACTGAGCTGCAAGTCTTCAAACATGTACCCAGCACAAGTAGCTAGGGAAATTAGCAGGCATACCAGTGACCTAACCTCGCCGGGACGTGGGGAGGCAAGTGCAAGAGATCACAAACAAAATACTCTGCCCTTTCTCAGCACTGGCATCTGAGTGCTGACACACAAGGTGGCATGGCTGGGCTGAGTCCCACACTGCACAGGGGTGCCCCCCTCTTCATAACTCCCACTGATTTGGTCCCTTTGCACAATGGTTCTGCTGCCCAGAGACCCTGCCTGATAGGGTAGGAGATGGTACAGTGCTCTCCTCCTCTCTGTCATTTTAATGAAGCTATCTTTCCACTTTCAGAGAGCTAGTCATTCACTACTTCAACTCTTCTGGAGCTCTGTGGGCATTAGGTTATGCAGCTGTAACGGGAGATGCTGTGAAGAGAGGAACTACAGAGCAGACTATCTGCTAGGAAGGCCTATTAAAGCAGGGTCCAGACTGGGAGAAAAAGAGCCAACAGAGTTGCCGACAATAAAACCCCATGTCTGTTTGAGAGACCGTTAGTAAGGCACTGACCTCTCTGTGCCCTCGTTTTCCACTCTGTAAAACAGAGACGAGATTTATTCACTTTAGAAAGTGAGGCACACAGATAATGTGGTATATAATCTCTTAAAAGAATGACTTTTCTTATGATCACCTATGTGTTCCATAAAAATTTTGCTAATCTGTTTTACTAGCAGGAATCTTAGCAGGAAAATTGCTCTGAAGTTGCATTTGGCAGTACTGGTTAAGAGAATTTTATATCCACACATAAGTATTCATGGCAGAAAACAGAAATGACAATGCAATTATCCTATCGGGAAACAGGTAAAGTCTCATATGACATACCTGCCCAATCAAAAATAGCTCAGTGAACAATAATTGTCCATACTTGTAGAGAACTGTCTGATCAGTCCAGAGTTTTTAAAAGCCACTTTATAACAAACAGAGGCTAAATCTGTCAAATTGTTTCTTGCTAGTTTAATTGTCTAGTTCTACCTTGCTAAACTAGCTTGTCCCGGTTGTCAATGAGAGATTGACTGAGGATAGGTATCATAATGCTCTAACCCAACACACCAAGGCTACGTCTACACTGCAGGCTTCTTGCGCAAGAACTGTTTTGTGCAAGAGTTCTTGTGCAAAAGGTCTTCCAAAAGAGCGCATCCACACTGCCATGTGCTTTTGCACAAAAGCGTCCATGGCAGTGTGGATGCTCTCTTGCGCAAGAAAGCTCTGATGGCCATTTTAATCATAGGGGTTTCTTGCTCAAGAAATGTATGTTGCCTGTCCACACTGCCTTCTTGTGGAAGAGCTCTTGTGCAAGCGGGCTTATTCCTCGTGGGGAAAGGAATAACTCTTCCAGAAGAAGCCCTGTTTTCCGACGCTGTACTGTAAATTTACTTGCGCAAGAACGCGCCTGCAGTGTAGACGTAGCCCAATAGTTTGGAGTTTTTACTTTGTGCTTCAGTATTTTTCTTGAGCCAAAGCCTGTAATCCAAGTTACTGGACACTTAATAATCTATGCAAATATAGTGGATATGCTGGAAGTTGGAACATCTGGATCTTGTGCGTGGCTGTGCCACTGACTTTTTGCAGGATGCTTGGCAAATAATTTAGCTTCTCTGTAAAATAGAGAAAATAAAGGAGGTCAATCCAGTAGGTATTTACCTTTAAAGAGTACTTAGTGTCTTACCTCCACCGATCTCAAAGTGGGAAAATGTTATGAACCTGATGTTTGTAGCCTTCCAGTAGGGATCTTGGAAGCAAAGGTTCTCACTGACCACCTTTGAATAAATAAGGGCTTTATGTGCTCAGCAGAAGTTGCTTTTGTGCAGTAAAAGCAGCTTCAAAAGAGAGGTCTGAACCTGACTCCTAGAGCCACCGGACAAAACCATCAGCACAGAAGAGTGTGGAGCTAACACAGGGTTTCACAAATTCCAAGCTTAGGATATGAGTGTGGACAGTCAACAGGGATAGCCTGCATTTTGCTATACATATGGGTCCCTGGAGAGAAATACCAGCAAGGGAGCTGCTTCTTAGGATAGGATAGGATATGAAGTGCCTGGTCCACGAATGTGGTAAGGATTGTGTGGAAGCAGTTCTGACCAATGTTCCCTCTATTTTTTTCCATCCATGTGTAGAATAAATGTTATGTGCACCAAAGCATGTGTGAGGTCCACCACCAATAGAAATACATGCTGTTGGCTGTGGGCACTCTGCTAATGAGCTGGGTGTCATTTGAATCTCTCATGGGTGGTCACCCAAGCGTTCAACTTAAAGGGCACACGGTGGCTGTTCAGGGAAACAAAACATGTCTATATAGTGCACAAACATTATATTAAGGCCATACCTTGATTTAGTGCTGTCAATTTCTTGTCCAAATGGACAAATGCAAGGCTCTAATATGGGCTACCACTTTGCCAGTGGGACAATACTACTATTATTAAAATGGGAGTTTTGCCAGTAATTCTCAAGGAATAACTGGAGGATTTGAATGTCTCTATTTATAGAATATATTCCACAGAAAAATGTCATAGTAGATGTGGCTGAAGATTTTCACTTAATAAAGTTTTTTTTTTTTAACTTTGAAATTAAGGTTGAGGTGGGGAGTTGATTTTTTTAAAGTTATTTTCAAGCTGTGGGGAAATGCCAACTCCTTCCTCCCCAAAAGAGGGGAAATAGTTTCTCCTATTTCTTTGAGAGAAAGTGATACAACCCCCCCCCAGACTTCTGCAGTTGGAAAAGTTTATAAAGTAAGGTAGGCTTGGTTGTTCTCCATCTAGCAAAAGTTGGAAAACAATGTGAAAGTGAAAGATGGGGGAATAGATATTTCCACATTTTTTAAACCTTCACTTGAGAACTTATGAGATTTTTCCCATGACAATTCTCTCAGAAAAGTTCTCATTTTCCACACAGTTCTAATTAGATATATAGTGCCATAAGAAACTCAAACCAGGCCAAATGTGCTGTTTTCTATTTTCCTGTGCTTTTTAGCAAATAGAAGATGGTACATACGGTCTTTACACAAAATCTATTTTGATAATGTATCGCCTTGGTTAGCATGTAAGTACACTTAAATAAAATTGTACCTGCACTGGCAGAAACAAAAGGAGGGATTACCAAATGAAGCTGCTAAAGTGATGCATCATTTTGTTGTTCATTAAGCCTGGATTTATGTGCTTAAGGGCCTGGTTGCTTGTTTTGTCCCACCAAGCATGCTAATTTAGAAGATCCTCTTTTAGAGCATGGTACTGCATAACCTGCAGAGAAGAATGAAATTGTCAAATGTTACAGACACCAGAGCTTCTCCATGGCAGGTTTCCCAGAATGCATTGTGTATCTTGGACTCCAGGGAATCCCTGAAATGCACAAGATTTGAAGAGAGCAGCTGGCTTTGCCAAGCTAGCACAATGGGTTTAGCAGGATATTACCAGGGTCAGAGAGCCTGCTCAGGTCAGAATAGATCAGGGGTGGGCAATAATTTTTCATGGAGGGCCACTCCAAGAATCTGGTAAGTGGTCAAGGGCTGCACTCTTCCATGATATTAATGGAGGAGGTGTAGGGTCTGGGAAGGAGATTGGGTGTGGAAGGGAGCTTGGGGTAAGGGACTGGGATGCAGGAGGGGATCTGGGAGGTTGTTTAGGTGAAGAAGGCAGTTATGACCTGGGGCAGGAGACTGGGGTGCAGGACCTGGGAAGGGGTATGGAAGCAGGAGAGGATTCTGACCTGGAGAAGGGGGGTAAGGAGGGGTTGTAACCTGGAGGAGTGGTGTAGGAGAGGGTGCCAGGTTTGAGAGGGGGCTGTGACCTAGAACAGGACTGCAGGAGAGGGTGCAGGGATTTGAGTTGTGACTGGGGGTAGGGATTGGGGTGAAAGGTCTGGGAGGAGTTTGTGACCTGGCAGAGGGATGTAGGAGGGAGTGCTGGGTCTGGAAGGAGGAAGGGGTGCAGATGATTTGGGTTACAAGGGATACGGGTGCAGGAGCAGGATGCAGAGGGTTTGGGTCACATAGGGTGGGGGAGGCAGAGGGTTGGGGAGAGGGAGAGGCTGGGGTGCCAGAGGCAGGCTCTGGCTGGGAGGCACTTATCTGAAACAGCTGGTTCCTCAGCCAAAGTCCCTGCCTTCTATGCCCCTGAACCAGCTGAAGGGGCCATGTGTGGCTCTGAATGTTGCGAGCTTGGAGAGGGGAGGGGTACTTTGCGTGCTGCCTGTTCAGCCAGTGGGAACTGTAAGATTGTGCTGGGGGCAGGGAAAGCATGCAAAGCCTCTCCCTACACCCTCATGCCCCGGCTGTGCAGTGTTCAGAGAGCAGCTCTGAGCAGTGTGCAGAGATGTGGCAGGCAGAAAGCCTGGCAGAGGCTCCCAGGCTCCCGTGGGCTGGATCTGGCAACTTGGTGGGCTGTATTTTGCCCACCCCTGGAATAGATCTTTGTGGAATTGGGAGGTGAGGACAGATCTAAGTAGGACTGGCTTTCTTATTCTGATTCTGGTCACTCTCGAAGCAGACACTTAAATCTAAACTCTTGGCTGAAAGGACAGTACTAAATGATATGTCACGTCTGCCTGGAAGTAACACCTACCATGAAGGCTTGGAGACCTTGGTTCTAATACACTTCTTTTAAACGCCTCTAGATGTCACTGCATAGTGACTATGCTTTAATTTAGTAACAAAGTTGCCCACTGTGACAGCTTAGCAGCCTTAAAGGTGTTCAGAAAGGATGCATTATGCTAAAATGGGCTGAATGTTTTTCTCTGTGCAACGTCAGGGTCAAATTCCATCTGAGGCTAACGTCAGGCAAAGATTTGTGAAACTTGTGAAGACATGAGGAGAAAGAAGGGTGGCGGAGGAGACAAGGACATAAATGGAGGCAAGGCTGGTGAAAGGGAGACCAATGCAGAGATTCAAGGAGTCTGGGCAGCAAGAAAAGATGTTTTGGTTTTCTTAAATGTCAGGCTTTGAGAGTAGGCTTAGTATTTCCATTATCATCCACTAACGAGATAGGTATTCCATGCTGGGCCAAGTCCTGAAAACTTTTACTCATACAGGAAGTCTGCACCTCAGTCAGCTAAATCTGGCACAGAATGTGATACAGAGACCCAAAATGAGGGAAACAAAATTCCTTTGATGTAGCTATTTTTCTATAACCTTGGTTCTTAATTTCTGAATTATTTTCAACAATAATAGTGAAGGGGTAGTGAATTTCTGTGGAACACAGGTAATTTGGGAATTAAAATGAGTGGTGCCCCTCAAAATGAGGTACTTGAGTAATCTGAATTCCATGGACATGACTGGGAATGTTTCATGTGTATTTGTCAGATCTGACCCTTGAGTAACAATCAGAAAGCAGATATTTATAGGGGTCACGCTTTATAGGAATTGTGGTTTCTTCTAAACACAAATATCATTCTCATACATACCAGCTGTTTCATCTATGCATCTTATAGAATATCTAAATATGTCAATGTGACATGGCACAACAAAAATGGGACATTTTCGATATTAAAATGTAAGGAGCATGCTAGTATGAGCTGAGAGGATGTGTAACTAAAATGACTGAAGAGTTTCTGAATGTGGTGTAAATGCCATGAAATTCTCATTTGTCAGGAGTGACTGAACAAGTTTTCCCTGGTAAGTCACAGTACTTTTATAATTCACGTCAGGCTGCCTGCATTTTTTTAGACTATTTTTTTAATATGAATAAAACTGAATGTCTGCAATATGTCCTGCCATCCTCTTTTGAATACCTAGTACTGAATGCTTTTGTGATTGCACAGAAATCTCTTATTTTTCTACAGTTAGGTGTTCTGTAAAGGATGCTAAAATCTAGCCCAGTACTGTGGCCTCCAAAGGAGCAGTAAGAGAGAAAGCTAGGTAGAGGGCAATGACCCCCATTACATCATTCTGCCTTCCTCTCCCAAGAAAAATCCAGGATTTTAAATAAATTATCCTGAAATCACATAATCTCTGAGGATTGCATTATTCATAGACAATCACTGGCCAGGGTCAATAACCTCCATATAGCCAAAGGCTGACTGTGCTTCTAGTCATAGCAGAAAGGACCATACTGCCCTATAAAACCAAATAAATTATTGTAAAGCACAGTCTTGGACCCTGTGTAAATAACATGAACCAAAGTGTTTCAACCCTCTGGTAAGCAACCTAAACAACACTATTGACTGTAGTTAAGGAGTACACTGTTGGTCCCCTCGTCCTATGGCTATGTTGGTACTCAGGGAAACCCAAAGGATGGATAAAAATATGCAGGTGGAAACATTTACACACATTGTAAGGTGGGACAAGCAAGGACTCCAAAATACTGCACCTCCCACCCACCCCCTGTTACAACAATCACCAGCTCCACCTTTTTACTTGGTATTACGCAAAGATTAGATTTTAAAAATGACAAACTTTGTGATATTCTGAATGTTTAAATTCTTGTCTCTGTCTTTTTCTTACAGTCAACCTCAAAGACAGAGACGGGAAACACATGAAGAAACACACAAGCAAGGCAGGTATGCTACTAAAAACATAGCCTCTCAGTAGCGATTACATCTTGCTAGCTCTTTATATTATTGACTGTCAGCAGCAAAACCACAGTGTCTTCCTCCCAATCTGAGAGGGTCAGAATTAAGACCTACTGCTCAGGGTGTGCTGGTCGCCTCTTTTGTGCCTAATACTCTGTTACAGACACAACTACAGAACCGGGCTTAAGTTGGAGAGACCTGTGCTCTCAGCTCAGGAGGTCTCTGCTTCAGCCCTGGATATGACTATTTCTGTGCCATCCTGGCAAGTACACTTACCAGGAGATTGGCACTGCAGCGATCAATCCTCCAAGGGTGATTTAGCAAGTCCTGTAAAGACCTGCCAAACTGACCACTAGTTGTTCTCTCTCTTTGACTCTGGTACACCACTTGAACAAGAAGCATAAGGGCAGTTGGTAGGAGAGTTTTTCCTGTTGACCCCCCCACAGTGGAGACCCTGCAGCAACTTAGCCTAAGATACATCAACTCCAGCGACACTATTCACGTAGCTGGAGTTGTGTACCTTAGGTCAACATTGCCCCGTAGTGCAAACCTGCCCTAGGAATTGGACTAAGCCCTCCAGAGCCAAAGGTATCAATCTCTCCAGCTAAAGAACCAGGTTCTGTAATGGGGGGCTTTATAAGGGTGTGTCTACACAACAAAGTTATTTCTGAATAATGGCCATTATTCCGAAATAGCTATGCAAGCGTCTACACAGCAATTCTGTTATCTTGAAATAATTTAGAAATAACAGATGGCTTATTCTGACTTCTGTAAACCTCATTCTATGAAGAATAACGCCTATTCCAAAATAGCTATTTTGAAATAAGGCGTGTGTAGACACTCCACTTCCGCTATTTCAAAATAGCCCTTCACCAGGGCCATTCTAAGTTATTCCTCCTGGTGCTCTAAATCGACATAGCACATCTACATTAGGGAAGCCTGCCTCAGACTAATTTTCAGGCTTCCCTGAAGTGTAGATGTGCTATTTTGAAAGAGGCTCACATCCTCTGCAAGTCAGAAAGATGTATAACAAACACCATCAGGATGTTACAAACTCAGCTGTCCATCCCTCTCTTAACCGAAAGGCTAAGAAATTCCACACCCTCTACTCACCCTAGCAGCAGGGAGGTTTCTGTCCCTTTTAGTAACAGAATAGTATCTACACAAGATAATTTCTTATAGTAGAGAGACCCATTAGTCCAGCAGTCAAAGGTATGACAAGGTCCTATAGTGGGAAGCTGAAGCCAGACAAATTAAAATCAGCTTAATATTTCCATTTTAAACAGTGAAGGTAGTGAACCATTGGAATAATTTATCTAAGCTGGTGGTGGATTCTCCCCCACTGGAAATCTTTAAATCATCAGTGATGTATTTCTAAAACAAGTGGTTGAACTAGAGCACCTGTTTTGGGGCTTTATGCAGAAATTAGTCAGTAAAATCTATGGCCCATGTTATGCAGGAGATGGATGATCCTAATAGTCCTTTCTGGCCTTAAAGTCAATGAATGTCAAAGATGCCCAACTGTACCTTATATCGATTCCCATGATAGCTAGGAATCCCATTTCTCTAGCCTCTGGAGTTCTATAACAGCCCAGATGCTAGTTCACTCTTCGAGTTCTTCGTCGTTCTGCCACTTATGGAAAGCTTCTCTCTTTGGTAAGGACTGTTAAAAACATCTGACTAAGATCAGTGACATGTACAGATTCAGTAGGTGACACTAGCTTTTTAAAATGGCTGCACTGTAGCCCTAGCTAGTCAGGAAAAGGAGCACTCTCAAGAGAGTGGTGAGAAGCCAAATCTTGAACAGAATCAAATGAATCCCAGAGGGGAGCAGTAAATTTGGAAAACCAATTTGCTTCTAAGGCATCTTTTAGAAATCCAGTTCCCCCTATTCCGACCCCAGCATTCTCCTCTGGGTCCTACGGATGCGCTCTCTGGTGCTGCATCACAAAATATATGTGGCTGGAAGATACAGGGTCTATGTGTCAGTTAATCTTCCACATCAGCCTAACTTATACAGAGGCTGCAGCAGCGATTTCTTTGTCAGAGAAGTACTGTGCAATGTCAGTCCTACTCACTAATGCAACAGTTGGCATCAGTCATTTCACTCTCTCCCTTCAGTTCTTTCCTGCTGATCGTTAAGGCAACCTCCTTAGCATGGGTATTAAGCAGAGACAAATATAGATATCCACAAAACTTGGGGTTGCTAGTGGAGCAGAAAGTGAGGAGGGAAAACTGAGTTTCAATGGCTTACTCTGAATCGGTTCATGGCAGCCTAGATAGAAGAGGCTGCGTATCTCTATCAAGGCATAATAAAGCAGGAATTTTACTTAGCTAATCCTAAAGAGTTTCTGCTGTAGATTTTGGGGAGCATTTTCCTCTTCCAGAGCTCCAAACAGGAAAAAGCAGCAAATTACATTGGAGTGGTCAAAATGTTAGTGAACATTTTTTTCAGGGAAAGTATTTTTGTAACAACCTAAAATTTTCACAAATTATTGCTTTGTTAGACGGTTCAATATTTTGAAGGGAAAAATTAGTCATTCTTTTTGTTTTGAAGATTCAGATAAAAAAAGGTTTTGGTTTTGTTTCAAACCCCCCCAAAAGTTTGGGATACATTTTTGGGGTTCTTCTTTTTAATCCTCATTTCTTTCCCTATTTTCTCTCTCTTACCCACCTCAAGGGGGAAAATGTTTTTAAGAAGGGGAGAACAACAAAAACTTAATTAACCCCCAAAATGTTTTGAGTTTTCAAATGTGAAATTTTCAAATTTTGAACAAAGCAAAAATCTTAATTTCACCTTTTTTATTGAAAACAGTCTTTTAACAACCCCCAATACAATGTCAAATAAATAAAATAATTTTATTTGAACATGCTGGAATCTGTTCTTAGCCTCATGCTATTCAATATCTCTTATCACTGATCTAAAACAAAACATAAAATTATAGCTTGCAAAGTCTATAGATGACACAAATTGGTGTAGTGATAGATGAACAGAGCTTAGTGACATTTTTGACAAACTTTTTTCAGGGAAAAATGCAGATATGGCAACACTAAACCATTTTGCAAATTTATGTTGATATTTGCCAAATGATTGAGGTTGGGGAAAAAAATCGTCAGAAAATAAAAAAAAATTCAGACTTGGTTTCTAAATTTCCTTTCATTTTAATTTAAAAATGCTTAAAATGGAAATGTGTTTTGAGGGGTCAAAATATTTTCATTCAACCCAAAACAGAAAAACTGTTGTTGAGCTAGTTTTATAAATGACAGGTCAGTTGGATTGTATCTCAAGCTGCATGAATTTGAACATGTATATGCATGTATATACAAACATATGCATCCATAAACAAAGAATATAGGTTATACAGGCTGGGAGATAGTAACACAGAAATGGAATTAGGGGTCATGTAGATGCGTTTGGAGTTAAACAAATTCAGAGTAGAAATAAAGCACAGTTTTTTATTCATGAGGGTAAAGAATCATTGTAACAACTCACCTAGGGATGTGGTTGACTCTCCATCACATAAACCTTTAAACCAGGACTGATTATCTTTCTAAAAGATGTGTTCTAGGTCAACCAGTAGTTACAGGCTTCATAAAGAAATCACTAGTGAAATTCTGTGGCCTCTCATTATGCAGGAGGGCAGAATCGATTATATTAATGATACTTCTGGCTTTCATGTTTATGATCTACAAGAATTCCACATGATAAAGCAAGCTCCCACATTTACTAGAAATGTTCTTGTCTCTCAAAGAGGTTTCTTTTTATCCAGAAGGGATGTCACAGTCAAGGATTTGGGTTTTTGTTTGCTTGTTTGTTTTGGTTGGTCTATCACTGACTTATCTTTTTAATTAAACGTGAAAAGGGGTGTCTCACTGCAAGCTGTTGGCATCCAGTATATATATTTTTTGTCAGAAACAGAAAACCTTCCTGAATCCTTTTTTTCTTGGGGAACTCAAACAACCTCAATCCTTCTCAGTTATCACCACCTGCAGTATAGACCACTCTTACTCCTACATGAGTATAACTACATCAGAGAAATAAAAGGGAGGCTGCACCTGAAATCAATCTTTAGACTGAAACATTTTACTCTTTTTTCAGAAATAAACTTGGCACAGACCCAAAGCAAAGCCTCTAGTACAAGATGTGGTGCAACTGTATACACTTCTGGTTGCATCTCATACATTCCTATCTCTAGCATTCCTGTTCTCTTTAGCAATCTGGTGCAGGAGTTAATCATTTTATTCCAAGCTGCAAGTCAACTTGCCCCCTGGCTGGGTTCCCAGTCCATCTCCATTTTGTTCCTGGGCTGCAGCCAGTGAGCTTTTAGTGGAGATATTGTTTCCCTAATTCCTATCCTCATATCCTATCATAAATCTACGTCAGAAAAGCTGCCCTCCTTCTCCCAACACACTTATTCTTTTATTCACATCTAACAGAATCTAGTGTAAACAAAACATTTGAATTTTTGTATTTAAAATATATTAAAAACTCAGATAATCTGTATACAGAAACTAGAATTTGAAATAAGTATTTTACCATTCAGATAATATTAGAATGAGAACCATTTAAAATATCCTGCATTCTGTATGTAAAATCCACTCAAGGGTTCTTTTTAAATGACATGATCAAGCACCAGATGTGATCACAGGGATATGGTTTAACTGGTAGGTGAAAAAGAGTGTTCTCTCTTTTAAGGATGAGAATCAAATACTGTAATCACGTGTCTCTTAAACACGCTTAAGTCTATTAATGCTGTATGTCTTTTCCACATAGCCCAATACTAAAACGAAGCCCTGACATCACCAAATCACCATTGACAAAGTCAGAACAGCTTCTGAGAATAGATGACCATGATTTCAGCATGAGACCAGGTTTTGGAGGTATGAAAAACATACATCTCATTCTTTTTTTCTCTCTCTCTCTAAGAAATACTGTACTGCACAGTGTCTCACTGCTGGGTGTATTGACAAGACAGAGATTGGAAAGAGCTGCTAGCTGTGAAAGGACATCCTTGTTTCTGTTTTGAATTTACAGCATGGCACAGCACAAGCTCATGCCTGAGGAGGCTTGCAACAACATGGCCTTCCTCTGGACCTACAATCACCAAATACATTTCAGCAAAACCATGAGAACTCAGAGATGTCATTTATGGATTTTTAAATACTCCTCTGAACCTTTGACTGGTAAAAATGTATCCAGGTTCAGTTAGCATTTATTCCTAGATTACTATGGAATCCTAAAGTTGCATCTCACTGTGGCAATGCTTTGTGTAATCAACTAATGTACAATACTTGCTGACCTGGCCTTTTTTTATTTTAATCTAGGAGACTATTTTGACTGCTTTGTGTTAATGTTTTGCTCACAGTCTTGCAGTCACATGCAACAGCAAACCAAGCTTTTAGAGCAAAGGATTAAGGAGAATGGGCTTTCTTATGACCCGCTGGATTAAAGAATGTTGTAATTTATCTACCCTTCCTGGCTGACAGATGGTCATTCAAATCCAGGATACCATTATACATCCTGATGGGAGAAGCTTTTATTACTAAATGTTCGATATACACAATACAGCATGTTCAGTTCATTTTAAAATAGTGTCAGCTTCAGGGCAGTTCATTAATATTGTCATTATTGATTACAATAAATATTTTGTACTGTAATTGTCAAAGATATACATACAGTAGCTGGTCAAAGTCTGGAGGAGAAGGAGGAAGTACAGCAGTAAATCTATAAAAAAGTCCACGTATACATTCTAACACATCCTTATTAAATGCCAGACATCTAAAAACCAGACGTGTTGGGTACTAGCTGACATGACTGCTAGCAGTGTGAGAGGAGATGACAAGTACTAACATATGGTATGGGCAGCCCATCACTAAATTTGCTGCTACCCATCCAATACCTATTCTGTGTATTAAAAGGATGCTCTCCAGGGCTGGAAGACTGCCAGGACTTAGCAGAAAGGAAAGTTGTAAGACTGCATGCTTCATAGTCAGTTTAAATGCCTATTTTTAGCACAATCCACTGGTCATTTAGCAGGCACAGGAATGTATTAACATGACTGTCCTGTGACTCCTTGCAATGTGTTACACACTTTCCTGTCATTATCTTGAGTTCTTTAGCGGTTGGTCTCTTCTGCCATATTTGTATTGCATAACTGAATAGCACCTATACTCCACTTCTCAGGGCTTTGGGTGGGGATGTTACACACAGTAGCTATGTCTAGACTGCTTCCCTCTGTCAACAGAGGGATACAAATCAAGCACATCGAAATTGCTAATGAAGCAGGGATTTAAATATCCCGTGCCTCATTAGCATAAACATAGCTGCCGCTTTTTTTCAAAACGGAGTTTTTTCGAAAAAAAACCGGCAGTCTAGATGAGGATCTGTTGAAAATAAAGCCTTTTCGACAGATCCTGTATTCCTCAAAAAATGAGGTTTACAGGATCTGTCGAAAAAGGCTTTATTTTCGACAGATCCGGTCTAAACTGCGTTTTTTTTTTAAAAAACTCCGTTTCGAAAAAAAGCGGCAGCCATGTTTATGCTAATGAGGCACGGGATATTTAAATCTCTGCTTCATTAGCAGTTTCGATGTGCCTAATCTACATCTCTCTGTCGATAGAGAGGTGTAGTCTAGACACACCCTCTAGTGACTAATCTTGTTCAGGTCTGAGTATGATGGTAACACACAACAGCTTTCTCAGAGCATAGCTCCCATCTGCCTCCATGAGCTCCTCTGGAATGGTTGCTTGATATCCTCTTCCTGATTCTTCACCCATTTTTCCCTCTTGATTATTCAGAAGGTTTGTAGAATGGGGACAGCAGAGAAGCCTGGTCCTTCCTGCCCCCCATTAATGAATAGATATTTTTCTGGACACCAGCTGCAGGATCCACAATGGGACTTAGGTGTTGTAACGCTGAGCATCACAATACCTAACTTTGGCACCTAGAAAATCAGAGGAACAGCACTATGATTCACAAGGAATAGGCAAAGACAGGCACTAAGCATGTGATCCAAAAAGCCAGCACACTGGATGGGGAGCTGTCTAAGCCAGCCAATGGGAGATGCTGGCAGCAGAGTGTTGTGCTATGCTTTTTCTCTCTCATGGAAATGAGTGTCTAAGTCCTGGCTGCAGATCGGCACCTAGCTCCATTTAGTGACCCACAAATAGGAATCTGCAGTCTGGAGTCAAGTGCCTGAGGAAATGAGTTAGGTCTTGATCCTCACAAAATATCCAGAAAATGAGGTATTGCCACCTCTAACCCACCTTATAACATTTAGCTCAGTGACTGGAGCATGGCCTGGGATCTGGGAGACCAAGGTTCAGACCTGCTCCTCTGCCAGAAGGGAAGAAAAGATTTGGACAAGGGTCTCCCACCTCATGGGAGAAAGTGCCAACTACTAAGCTATGGGATAGTACATGTGTCGCTCCCTCAGTATCTCTTGCTGAAACTGTTCTGCTGGAGAAATAATGAGATTGTAACAGTGGGGACTAGACGATCCCAGGTCTCTCACCTCCCAGATGGGTGCCTTGCCCACTGGCCTCCAACAGCCATTCTCATGTGCTCTCTTTCTCTCGTGCCCAATGATTATTTAAGTATGTCCTCACAGTGAAACAGTCATTTGAAGAGAGAATGTGTGTGGAAATGTCTCTGTAGTCCAGTGTTTGACACACCCATCTGGAGATGAGAAACTTCGTCTCCCCCTGCCTCCCCGCTACAATCATTCCATTATCATGATGCAAAACCCTAAGGCTTCGTCTTCATTGCTAGTTCTTCCAGCAGAAAATATGCTAATGAGGGACTCATTAGCATAAGTCATGATCTCATTAGCATATTTTCTGCCGGTAGAGCTGGCAGTGAAGACATAGCCTAAGAGGAGAGCTACTGGATTGGGCCCTGAATGGGATATGTGTTCAACTGTCTATCTTCCTCTGGGTTTAGGCAGGAGATAGACATCCTGGTATCTAGAGAGAGGCAGTGAGGTGTATAGCCTGAGGCTCAAACATAGGTGCCCATGAAATTTTTAGAAAACAAAAAAGAGATGCCAAGTAAGTTTAGGTGCTTAGAGCATTCAGCAATTTTGTACATTGCAATAGGATCCCCAAACTGGGATTTTAGGTGCCTAAAACAGGAATGTAGATGCCTAACTTCTTCTGTGTAATGCCATACTCATAGCGCTCTATGTTATTTAATTGACTTGTGAAATCTTGGATTCTGAGCAATGTTCCCTTCAATCTTTTCCATCCATGTGCGGAATCATTTTTTATGTCCACCAGTAGAAAGAAAAACCTAGCTGTGGGCACTCTGCTAATCAGCTCGGTGGCATTTGAATCTCTCCTGAGTGGCTGCACATGCACACAACTTACAGGGAACAATGATTCCGAGCCCTGTAAAACAATTCCTTCTGCTTAGCTGACTCCTTATCAACTAGTCTTAACAACCAGTAGGAGTGAGTCATTTCTGCATGACATTTTATTTTAGGTACCCTAATTTTTCTTAGGACTTGTCTACACACATTTTTTGTACTGCTTCAGCTACACAATTTAGAAACTAAAATAATTAAATCACTGCAACCCCTTCTATTGAAACAGCTAGGTATTTATACTGGGTATAGCGTATTTAGGTACAGGTTGGACCACCCTGATCTGGCACCCTTGGGACCTGACCGGTCCTGAATGAGGGGATTTTGCCAGACCAAAGGAGGTCATATCTGGCCCCCCTGCTACTGCCCACCCCCCCAGCCCTGGATCAGCCACCAGCCTCTGGTCTCCTCCCCTGCCAGCCCCAATGCCCTGCCAGTCTCCCACCCCTTCCCTGCTAAGCCAGGCAGCTCAGCTCCCCTGCACACTGGGATCCTGGCTATGCCTAGCACCTCATTGCAGCATGCTGGGCTCCTGGCCCCACCGGGCAGCCCCATTGCAGTGTACTGGGCTCCTGGATGCAACGGGCAGCCCTTCTGGGTTGTACCTAGCAGCCCAGCTGTGGCAAGCCCAGCCGCCAGCCTTTCACCAGGACTCTCTGGTCCTGGAACATCTGCGGTCCTGCCAGACCAGGAAGCCCTGGTTAACAGAGGTTCAACCTGTATATGAAAAAAAAAACTATATTATTGTACACACCATTATATTGGTGTAACTGCATCCACAGTAGGCAGTTGACTTATTTTAACTATGTGTTTTTGAACCAATAGAGTTAAATCGGTAAAACAACTGTATAGGGACCAGCTGTTAAATGCAAGTTTCAGTCAGCTAGAGAGGTCTGGTAGAGAGGCATTTAATTGCCATGTACATTTCACTGAAGACTTTAATACCACTCACTTAAATTTAGAATTTAAGTCCCATCCATTCTCAAACTCCCTGTGTGGGCTAGTCCTGTGAGTGTGCACAGCAATGTGCTCAGGGCTTCCTGAGGCAATACTGTCAAGCAGACTGGTATTATGACTGCTGTGATCTAAAACGGCTTTTGGCCATCGGACATTTTGTATCATCATTTGGGCCTTAATGACATAGCACCGTCCCATTTTTGCCACAGGGGCAGCTCTGTTGTCCAGTGGGATAATGCTCCAAATACAGCCTCTGCTGCCCTAAAATCCTTGAAAAGAAATGACAGAAATTGGCCCAAGAAAGGGCAACCTTGTCTTGCTCAGATTCTGGGACCCACACAGCTACATCACTGCAAACTAAGTTTGGCAATGCAGTTTGTTTCCCACTGTTTGAAAGAAGAGGCTTTTCCTTTGCAGGTCAGGGACAAATTGTAAAGAAATAATTAGTTTTTCCTTCACAGATTAGCTGTCTTGTTTATTGTTTAGTTCATAATTAATACAGTATTAATTAAATTATGAAACAGCACTAATAGCAGCATAGCTCTGAATTAACCCCTGGATGAAATTATATATCATTTTCTGTCAGTTCCATTTGATTATGCAACACAGACATAATGTAATAGGAAAGATTGCAGGGCATTTGTGTGGGAAGTTATTAAAACATAATTCAATACTACCAAGACATTTAATTATCTCATGATAAATTAACTCTGCTCCCTAGAGAGGACTAGCCTCTGAGCAAAAAGTGAAGAACACCCAATCCTAGAGCAATAAGTGAAATGGATACAAAAAAGGTGATGTTTGCATAATAATAGACACACAAAGTAATATTTTGCTTTACTGTTGCATTTTCCATTTGAGTATCTTAAATGTGACATAAACATTAATGTTCGAGATCCTGCTCTAAAACCCAGTAAGTCATTGAGAGTCTTTCAGCTGACTTTAATGGGTTTTGGATAAGGCCCAAAGTCTCCCAACATGCCTGTGAAGTAGGTAGATACCATCTTGATTTTGAACTAGCAGTGATGAGATGGAGGAACAAATTTCCTCACTTTCATTCCTGGGCTTCAGCTTCTCAACCATCCTTTGTCTTCTAATCACACCATATCTGGAGCAACAAAAGATTCTGACAAGGTGAAATATATGTTTTAAACAGTATAAGTTTATTCTTCTCCCAAAGTTCCATCTTGCAGTAAATCACTTTTCACTGCTTCACTTTTAAATGCACTCAATTTCCCTATGAGTGTCACAGGACTCAATCTCAGCTTCTGACATGCTCCTAAGCTATGGCAGACTCTTGTCAGCCGGGTTGAAGGCGGTGACAACCATACGTGAACGAAGATCTTGCACTCTTGCCCCAAGCAACACCAGTGCTCCACAATAAAGCAGGAGTAGGAGAGGAATGATGCAAAGCAGACTTGGGAGATGTCTAGAGTATAACTACTACAGCTGCTGCACTTTGGTGTAGGCACTCATTACAGCCACAGTTTTTCTCCCATTGGTGTCGTTAATCCTCTTCCCCAAGAGCTGGTAGCTAGGTCATCAGAAGAATTCTACCATCCACCTATCTCTGTCTATTCTGGAGATTAGGTTGTCTTAACAGTGTTACTCAGAAATGTGGATTTTTTTACACCACTGAGTGATGTAGCTGGGCAGAAATAGCTTTTTAGCTTCAAGCATTAATTTGTAGCATCAAAATACACATTTTTAAAAAATCTTTTCTTTTTTTGCAGGTCCGGCAATTCCTGTGGGAGTAGATGTACAAGTTGAGAGTTTGGATAGTATTTCAGAGGTAGATATGGTAAGTGTCTGTCTGATGACTGATGTAAATAATCTCAAACTACTATTCCAGAACTGTAATATCAGAAGGAACAGAATAATGAATGACAGTTAAGATTTGCTTTTTTTTATAGAACATTGTGATGGAGGTTGGTGATTAGAAATTCTACTAGCTATAACTATAGGCACATCAGCTTTATAGTACAGCTCTTGATCATGAGGCAGCACCGTAGTGAGAACCTGCAATTTCCATGTACCACAACATGTAGGTTATCCACTGGGAAAGAGATCGGAATAGAAAGATTGTGTGTGAAGATGCAGCTTATCTAGAATCTGCCTTCTTAGGGGTGATATTCACCTGAGTGGAGGGCCAACAGAAGGCCTGTGCCCCATTTAGATCCCTCTTAATTCTTTAAAATAAGGCTTCCGCTGGAGGTAAGAGGTACACAGGACCTGTGCTGTCTGGCTGCATAGGTTTTAATTATATTCTAGTCTCTGAACCTTTGAATTTCCACCCACTGTCCACAGGGAGTTAAGTTAATTCTGCATGTTTTAAAGCTTTACAAAATTGCTGTGGAGGTATGTACAATTTGCTCTGGCTGCTCACTTTTCACCACAAATTACTCTTGAAAATTAGGGGATTTTCTGAGTAGTTATTTTAAATAAAAGATACATACTGATACACTATCAGGATAATGTAAGACAAGAGGCAGTAAAAACCAGAATTAGAGATGGGTCCAAACTGCAACAGGGCCCAGTTTTGCTCTGATTGACCTCAGTGGTAGAACCCCCATTGCCATCCATGGAAAAGGATGAGTCCTATGTCAGCAAATTTTGATGTTGCCATCAAATGACATGGTTTTTCTGAAAAGCGGAGTTTCAATCAAGAGGGATGCTTCATCCATCTGGGTTGACAGAAAGAGAATAATCCAACTTAATAGAATTTCTTATGCTTCAGGATTTCTGATTCTTATGAAGGGGTTGTGTGGGTTGCTGTTTTTTTAAAATAAGTCGTGTAGCTTTCTCCCCACCTGTAGCATTGCACTCTCACTGTATTTGTTGGTGAGATTAAAGCCCTTGCTCTTGAAGTCTAATAGTAATAATAATAATCTCAGCTTTCATTTTTCTAAAAAAGTAAGTTTCTATCTCTCATAGATTATGAGAAATCTTGAATATCTGACCTGAGTGCTGTCTCAAAATCCAAAAAGATAACAAAAGCAGTGGTGCATTTATTCATGCTGTTTTGCAATTTTACTGTAGCCAAGTTGGTCCCAGAGTATTTGAAAGAAAAGGTAAGTAAGTGAGGTCATATCTTTTGTTGGGCCAACTTCTGTAGGTAAAAGAGGGGCTTTCAAGCTTATACAGAGCTCATCTTTGACCTGAGGAGAGCTCCATGTACTTGAAAGCTTGTCTTTCCACCAGCAGAAGTTGGTCCAGTGAAAGATATCTCACTCACTTTGTCTCATACATTTGTTCTGGTTGTTTTTTAACAAATCCCAGGGTTTTTTGAAGGCCTGACTCAATATTGAATACTTTGGATCGGCTTCCTGAGCCTCCCCTCATATTCATGGGTTCTCTGACAAGGTGGAAAGACTGTTATTTCTAAACACTGATATCCACAGTATGACATTTGATGACAGACGATAACATCAGAATCACTGACATGGTCTAAACATGGGACTGCATTACTATGTGGTCCTATGACACCACAGTAGACAACATGCTACATGTCCAGCCACATGGCAAGATACTGCATAGTTTCAGATAAAAAACCATTCACAGTCAATTTTAGCTATTAGCAAATAATAATGATGGAGTTTAAATTTTATTATTGATTCTTGAATTTTATCTTGTGCAGCTTTACATATAAAAACCCAGAACACTGCAAGAACAATATTTTTAATTAGACATCAACCAACTAAACTTTTAGTTTGTACTAGTAAAGTAAGTTTTATTTCTCTCCTGCATTCAGTTTTGTTTGTTTGTTTTATTATAAAGTGGTAAAAAAAGAAGACATTTTGAAACTCTTTAGGATGACACAGTTCAGAAGTTTTGTCCAATTCAATCCATATTGTGCAGGGGAGAAAAACTACATTGGTTCCCAATTTAAAGACTAAGGGTACGTCTAGACTACAAAGCTTTTCCGGGATACCGGAGGTATCCTGGAAAAGCTCTACCACGTCCAAGGAACATGTCTGCTTTTCCGAAAAAAATTTCAGAAAAGCAGACGCATTTTATCGGTATCCCTGTAAACCTTATTTTATGAGGAAGGAGGGATGTTTCTAAAGAGGGTTTTTTTCTGACATTGTGTAGATGGGCCAAATGTCAAAAAAGCCTCTTTTGGAAGAAAAGCTGAAAAAAATACCCAAATTGTGGTTTGCAATTTGCGTATTTTTTTCTGACTTTTCTTTGTAGTGTAGATACAGCCTAATTTGGCTTTGTTGTGAGTTTGTTTCATTTAGGGGAGGGTCAAAATAATATGTTACTAAAACCTAGTTGCATCCATAACTGCAGAGCCTCACTCCATAATAATTAATACATGATTTTTTGCAGCATCTACAAATAAATACATTTATGTAAAATACTTGGGGCTTGCACTCTTGTCAGAAAAACAACCATCTGTTAATATATTATTGCTAAAATAAAATATGAGCCTTACTGGGAGTTAAAGGAACAAGGCTATCTAATCTCCATTTTTAAAAAGCATTATAGGAAAAAGACCCACTACGATGATAATGGACCACAAGATGAGGGAAGAGCTACAGGGTTACCAGGCACAGGAATGTCAAACTGATGTATAGTGTGTAAAACATTTAATAAATTATAGATCTTTGGCTTAACCTAATAGCAAAAAAATTACTAATAATCTCTACTGGAATTACTAAAAGATAATATTAAAACCACATTTTGATGTTACAAAAGAACCCAAAAATTCTGGGATAAAATTCAAACAATTAGCAAAAATCCAGCTTTTTTCACTTTGTCTCAGATGACAATTCACTCTTATAAGAGTCCGCAAGCCAACTGAGCTAGGCTATATCTCCCAGGGCATTTTCCCTTTGCCTCTTTGTCCCACCTGCCTCTGGTCCTACTTCAGGATTCTTCTGTGTTTGGTTAAGGGAGCACTGCCTCAGCAGGTTCCCACCGCCTCCCTTTCTGAGCGACTCTGGCAGCTTTTTCTGGGTGATCCAGACCCCAATCCCCATTACCCTCCTCTGCCATTATCCCTTCCTTGCTGGCTGCTTGGCTCTATATAGACCCTCTGCTTTGGCCAAATTAGGAGCACCTGTTCTCACACAGGAGTGGTGGGCCTGCTTCATTTAAAGGGGCCAACCATCCTGCAACAAATTTCATTTCACAGTAAAGTGCTGATCCTGAAAACTTTCATGCACATGCCTAACTTTAGGAACCTGAGTAGTCTCCTGGAAGTCAGTGAGGCTGCTTGCTTGCTTAAAATAAAACACAAGTGTAAGCACACGTGGGCTCAAGGTTGTGACGGATATAACTGAACCAAAAGAGATGGAACAAATCTCAGATCTAGCTTCCATCATTTGAAAAGGTAGCATGTGACCAGACCCTCATCTGAGGTAAATCAGTGCTGACAATTTACACTAGCTGAGGATTTGGCCTCTTGTATATTTTTAAGCCTTAAAATGAAAGAGAGTAAATATATGTAAGAGATTGGAGGCCCTAAAATTGTGGGCTCAACAATTTTTTTTTTTTACACACACGGAAGTTTTCTCATCTTGTAGCTAAGTCATATTTCGGAGGGTTTCTGTTCTGTATGTTCCAAAATTCAGTGACAATTTTCCTTATGCATAGGGTTTCAGCTGCCTGCATAAGGCCCTTGTACAGCCTTTTGGTTTTAGTTTTTTCCCTTGTCTCTTGATGTAATTTAGAAAAGGCTCCCACCTTTCACTGCCCTCTCCAAGTTTATTCTCCAGCACAGAACAGCAGGCATGTTGCTGATACAGACTGCAGTCTTGTGTATGCCAGGTACTCCATTGACTGGCTGCATGAGGGCCATTGCAAGAGCAAAAATGGAAGACAGGAGGTTTCTAGGAGCCACCTGCTTCTTTTTTATTAGCCACAAGAATGCATCTTCATGGAGAGATGACAGGATGGAGGGTCTATAGAGCCACCCCACTGCCTTCTCCTTCCATCAATGGATTAATGTGTCTACCCTCTAGGGGGCTACCCCACAGACTGAGAAACTCTGTACGTAACAGTATATATTTTAGAAATGGATTTTCAATTTGGAGGGTCTTTGATTTCTGAACTACATAAGATCCTTTACACTAATAAAAAGTGGACAACAGTTAATCCGTCTCCAGCTGTTTAAGGAGTGCAAGAGACTTGAGTGGTGCAGGATTGGGTGCTTAATTTGTAATTCATAAAGGAGAAAGGAATTCCTGAAAATCACACAGCCTATTGTTTCCAGTTCTGGGCCCCCAGACTTTAAGAAAGATGTCGACAAATTGGAGAGAGACCCAAGTAGAGCAACAAAATTATAAAAGATTCAGGAAACCTGCTCTGTGCGAAAAGGTTAAAAAACAGGGCATGTTTAGTCTTGAGAAAAGAAGACTGAGGGAGAAATTGATAACACTCTTCAAATACATTAAGGACTGTTAATGAAGAAGAGGGTGATCAACTATTCTCCAGAACCACTTACGGCAGGATAATAAGTAAACGGCTTAATCTGCAGCCAGGGCAATTTAGGTTAGATGTTGAGAAAAACTTGTCTAACTATTAAGATAGCTAAGTACCGGAATAGACTTCCAAGGAACGTTGTGGATTCCCCATCATTGGAGGCTTTTAAGAATAGTTTAGACCAGCGGTTCTCAAATTTTTTGGGCTCCGGAGCCCTTTACATGTGTAAAAATTTATGCGGAGCCCCAGCTGTCCACTGATTGTATGTGTTGTACCTATTGATGTTTCCAGTTTGTCAACCTAGTGGAGCCCCTGGAGATGTCTCGAGGAGCCCTGGGGCTCCGCGGAGCACAGTTTGAGAAACACTGGTTTAGACAACCATATGTCAGGGATGGTCTAGGTATGTGTGGTCCTGCCTCAATGCAGAGGCTGGACTAGGTAATCTCTCAAAGTCCTTTCCAGCCCAACATTTCTATGATTCTATAATTATTCCTATTTAAATTAGGATGGACATATGTACATACCACTGCTGCTAAATGTAGTGAAATGTTCTTCCTACAGAATAAATTGTAATGTGAAACCTGCTCTTTCGTTGGTTATTTTCAGGACTTCACCATGACCCTTTATCTGAGACACTACTGGAAAGACGAAAGGCTGTCCTTCCCAAGCACCAACAACCAAAGCATGACATTCGATGGCAGGCTAGTGAAAAAAATTTGGGTCCCTGACATGTTCTTTGTACATTCCAAGCGCTCCTTTATCCATGACACCACCACTGACAATGTCATGCTACGGGTCCAGCCGGATGGGAAAGTACTTTATAGCCTCAGGTAAAGTGAAATTCACAATGTTAGTTATTAGTGAAATGACAGTAAAAGGGATTAAACTGATTCCTGTAATTTACTTTCTAAAGCTTATTATAGAGATAGATATGTGTGTGTATATACAGGCACACAAAACCCAACTGATAAACCAGTGACCATCTCAATAAAGCATTTCAAAATATATCCATTACAGTCTCATAAAGCATTAAAGTGTATGGAGAGGCAGAGTGGTTTAGCACTGTAAATACAGGACTAAGAGTAAGGGTTTAAACTCTTTTCACAACCACTATTGCCACTGACTTGGTGGTCTTAGGTTTTTGCCACTTACTGCCCTCCATCAACTAGTGCAGTCTCCCCACAACCTGTCTGTCCTGTGCATTGCAATCTATTGAGACTGGCTTCTCTCTACAACCCCTCCAGCAGCCGATCTCCCCTATTTCATTGGTTCTCAACTAGGGGTCCAGGAGGTTCCTGGGGGTTTGTGAGAAGGTTTCAGAAGGTCCACCAAGCAGGACTTGAATTATACCTGCTGGGGCTCAGAGCAGAAAGCTGAAGACCCACCACACGGAACTGAAGCCTGGGGTCCTGAGCCTTACTACCCAGGTCTGAAGTCAAAGCCTGAGCAATGCGGCTTTGAGGGGCCCCAGGCAATTGCCCCACTTGCTACTCCTAATACTGGGCCTGGCTTACATATGCAGAAAAAGAGTTGCTGTGACACATGTAGGCTGTAGAATTGTTATAGAATGTTGCGGGGAGGGGAGTGTCTCAGAAAGAAAACATTTGAGAACCCTGCCTATTGTGCCATCACACACACTCACATGCACTCCCTGGAATTGTACCAGTTCTGGGGCCTTTTTGGCCCTCCTGTGCCTATGGATGCTGAGGAGCAGGGTTTGGCTGATAGAGCTCTATATAAGGACTTCCTCAGAACAGCTGATTGTGTTAGTTTATGAACAGCCATACTGGGTCAGACCAATGGTCAGTATAGCCCAGTAGCCTGTCTTCTGATAGTAGCTGGTGCCAGATGCTTCAGAGGAGATGAACAAAACATGGCAATTTTATCAAATGATTCAGATCCCGTCATCCAGTCCCAGCTTCTGGCAGTCAGAAGTTTAGGGATCATAGAGTTGTGTTACTGACCATCCTACTCTCTAGGGGTATGTCTACACTACAGCGTTAATTTGAGTTAACTTAATTCAAAATAGTTAATTCAAATTAAACTAATTCAAATTAACACATCTACACACAAAACCTATTTCGAAATAGCGTTTGCTATTTCGAAATAGCGCGTCCACACTGAGTGGACCCTGAACCGAAGTTAAGGCTGGCTGGAACCAGTGCCGGCAGGGCATCAGGTTAGGACTTAATGTGTGGGGCTGCTGCCTGAGGCTAATTGAGCTCTGTGCTTAAAGGGACCCTACCCCCAACCCCAGACAGACAGTTCTCAGGGTTCTCCGCTTGCTTGTCTACCTCGATGAGGGACAGCAAAGCAGTCCTGTCTTGGAGTGCCCTGAGTGCCCGTACTCGGGACACCACAGCACTCGGCCACATGGAGCCAGAGCTGCCCTTGGGCACACCGATGTGTCTCGTGGGGTCGTTGCCATCAGCCCAGCTGCACTTGGTGCAGGCTGCCATCTGGGGGGGGTCCATCAGGGGGCTGTCAGGATCCAGGAGGCCCTGTGGGAAAGCGTCCACCCTGAGGAGCCCTCAGAGCCACTCTGGTCCTCCCCACCGGGGGCTTGTGCCCCATTCCTCCCTCACGTCCTTCCACTTACCCCTCCCTAGCCCCCCTTCCTGATGTCAAACAAAAGACACATATGTTCAAAAATAGAAACTGGGTTTATTGAACAAAACTGGGGGGGGGGGATGAACCTCTGGGGAGACTGGGAAAAGGAGGTGGGAGCGGGGAGGCAGAAACCTGGGAGGAGAGAGCTGGAAGGGGAAGCAAGGAGAAGAAGGGGGAGGAGAAGCTCAGGACCCCGGGTTGGGGGTCTCGCCGGACCAACTTGATTTTCATGCAGACCTGCTCCTGGGTTCACATGTGGCCTTTGGTGGCCAGGCTGGCAGCTATCCTGCCATAGACGGCCGCATTCCTCCATCTAGTGCAGAGATCATGGATGTTGGGGGCATCCCCCCCAAACCAGAATAAGGTCCATGATCTCCACCCTGGACCAGGAAGGCGCCCGCCTTCTCCAGCGCCTGTCAGGCTCTTGGGAGCTGGCAGACTGCTCCTGGGGAGCGGTGGAGGGCTGGCTGCCAGTGGCTTGCTGGCTCATGTTTTGGGGCCACTGGGTCAGGGGCAGTGACTGCTGGCTCTGGGCTGGCAGGCTTGGAGCTGGCACAGGCACTGTGGCTAGGGTCTACCCCTTTAATGGCTCCGGGGCTGGGGGAGAGGAGAGTAAGTTTTCCTGGTTGTGCCCAGAGTGGCCACCAGGGCTCCCTGGGAAGGGCTGGGGGCCCCCTATTTCGAATTAAGTGTATACACAGCACTTAATTCAAAATAGATATTTCGAATTTGGCTTTACTCCTCCTAGAATGAGGTTTACCAAATTCGAATTAAGCGTGCCGCTATTTCGAAATAATTTAGAAATAGCAGTTTGCATGTATAGACGCTATTAAAGTTAATTCGAAATACCGGCTGTTATTTCGAATTAACTTTGCAGTGTAGACATACCTTAGGAGTTCATCTAATTCTTGGGTTGGTGCTCTGTGAGCCGGAGATGCAGCTGGTCTTGTTGGCATATGCCAACAACATGCTTCTTGTGATCCAGGATCTGGGTGACCTGGTGTGAGTGGAGGCCTGGCTTGAAAGGATCCCTCCACTCAGGTCAACTGGGTCAAGAGCTCTGCCTGGTGATTGGGGCCAGGTGGCAGGTGAGCTCTCTCCCTCCTGTGCTTCAAGCCATCTGTGGGATCACAGATCCACTGCTCTGTCATGGTGTCTCTCTTTCTGCCGTGCACCCGGCCCCGCAGGAGAATGGGCAAGGTTTAGAGCCAGGGTGTCTGAGCTGTTGTGGAGGGGGACAGGACTACTCCAGTGTGTCTCCCTGCGCAGAGGGGCACTGGTGCTTAACCAGCTGGTCCTATCCATGTTCTGGCATTGGCTCAACACCCTGGTCCTGACCCCAGGGTTTCTGGCTGACCTCCAAAAGCTAATTCTGGGTTCTTTTGGCCAGGACAGCACTGGGTCTCTGCAAGAATTCTCCATCTTCCTTTGGAAGAGAGAGGGCAGGGCCTGACATGCTTGTGCAAGCAAGTCCATGTCTTCCATTTCAAGACCCTGCAGAGGCTCCTCTACGAGGCAAGTAGTCCAGCGTGGAGCACATTGGCACAAGCTTTCCTCTGCCACTTCAGAGGGATCCAATAAGACCAGCAAATCCTTTACTTCTGCGAGATGTCTCTGGGCTGCTGGTCTTCTACCAGGACTGCCTCTGGACCTGGAAGCTGCTTTTGGCAACCAGGTTCTTGGTGGTTACTAAGGGGGAGGAGCCCGTGCTATACAATCTGCAATTCCGTGTGCTGGTGGCAGAGAGTCCCTCAGTGCACCAGAGGTTGGTCTTGGCAGAGGTCAGCAGGATTGGAGACTTCCTGGACTATGACCGGGAAGACTAGATGGATCCGCTGATGTTTGCTCAGCATGTGGGGCTCTTCATCTTTCATACTCCCCGGCCTGTACTGAGGTGGTGAGGGACCCCTTACTGCCTGCTGCTTGGATTTACCTGAATAGGGTGCTGCAGGAGGGTGCATCCCACCCACCTCTTGCCCTGCCTCTCTGGATCCCTCCTTCGGCCCCCTGCCCCATGTGCCTTCCTGGCCATTTCTTCCTGGTAATCTGAGCAGGCTGTGCACATTGCAGCCTGTAGCCATTCGAACCGCTTCAAGAGATCATTGGTACATGCTTGTGTTTCACATGCTTCATTTCCCCACCCTCGTGACCTGCTCAGATATGAAGCAGCAGGACCTTTTATCAGCGGTGGTAGGTGGGGAACCCTGGTGAGCCAGTTTGTATTCAACCTTGGTCCTGTGGCTCACCAGGGACATCAATTGGCACATCCTACATGGAGCCGTGAGCACAGGCGCATACCTGGTGTGGTTCACCCCATCTCAGAAGCCTGCCCCTTCTGTGACATGAAGGAGACCCTAATGCGTATCTACCTTGAGCGTGCCAGGATGCATCCCCTCTTCTGGCTTCTCCATAACCTCTTATTGAGCGTCTGGCTGCTTTTCTCCCCTCACTTGTTTCTCTAGGCACACCTCATCCATAGCTCCACAAAGTCATGGGTCCTCCTTGGCAACCTCCTCCTAACTATGGCCAAGGTGGCCATTCATAACACCAGAGAGAGGAGAATGGCTGGGGAATGGGTTGCGATTGCGGGACCTGCTTTCGTTCTTTTATCCATTCATGCATCCAGGCAGAGCTCCTCTGGGTGGTGTTCTCTGGCACCCTCAATGTCTTCAAGGAGCAGTGGGAGCTGTCTGAGGCTTTCTACACGGTGTCCGCTTCAGATTCCTTTGTTTTGACCCTTTAACCTTCATGCCTGCCCCTGTTTTCTCCTTTTGGGTACGTCTACACTGAACCTGTAGCTTGAAATAAACTGTGCAATTTGAACTATGCAAATTGCGTAGCTTATTTCGAGTCAATTTCAAAATAGCTTATTTTGAAATTTGGCCCTGTCTACACAGCACTTATTTCAAAATAAATTGCTATTCTGAAACATCCCTTACGCCTCGTGGAATGAGGTTTACAGGGATGTCGAAATAGCATATTTCGAAATAACAGGCTCACTCAAAAGATGCGGGATAGCTATTTTGGGCTACCTCCAGTATCCCAAAATAGCACTGCAGGGTCGCTGTAGCCTATTTGTCCTACGTTCCTGGACTCAGTGGATCCTCCCCACAAGCTGGGAGAGGGTCCTTTAATGGTGAGCAGGCTTATGCACATGTACTTGCCAGAATCCAATAGCATTACCCTGATCACTTTGCTTGCATAGTGCCTTCATCAATTTTTGACTTTGTAAGAAACTTCACTTTTGGGGCCAGAACTGTGTCTTCTTCTGCGTGTGGAAAGTGCCTGTCACATTTTAGGCAGCACCACAAGCTAAATAAGAAATCTGAGAACCAGACAGCTCAATAACTTAAAGGCTTGCAGAAGCAGGCAGTGGCAGATCTTCAGTTATGTAATTGTTGACTGACTTTAAACTTGTTCTCTCACTATAACCTGTAAAATTGTTCCCATGTGTTTTCCCACAGCCAGTGCTTATATCAGTTGGATTTATAATTACCCAATGCTTCTTGTGCAAAACCCACAATCCTAGTCCGTTAAAGAAATAAAATGTGTTGTCCTTAGCAAGGCCAGAACTTTTAGTTTATAAAGTGGAGCTTCTCAATGCATTTTCTTTTGAAACAAACTTAGTAGGACTAGAGGTACTACCTGTGCCCCCTAGTGGATGATATAAATAAAAGCTCAGTAGACTGATTATGTTGATATTTCACAGAATACTGATGTACTTTATCCATAATACTAATCATGTAACTAGAGTGGTGCAAGTGGTATAGCCCAGGGCTCAGGAGATTATTGAGACCCAACCAGATGAGCTTCTGAGGAACAGCAGGGCCTGCTGGGCAAAAGATGGCAGCTGGTATGGTCGGAATCCCTCCATCAGGGATGACTCTGGTGTGAGCAACTGGTAAGGATGCAAGGAGAAGGCATGGTGAGATTGCAGTGTTGGGAGGTGCATGGGGGCACATGAGGTCCCTGGAGACAGAAGACATAACTCCCCCTAGTGACAGAATGCAAGGAAAAGCATCAATCATTTTCATAGAGCAAGAGAGAGGGACAGTTGGACTGAGTAAATCAGAGCCATGGGGAGGGGAGTTAGCACAGAACTGAGTGGAGCTGGGTTGGATTGGTGCTGTTGAGGGTGGGGGAAGGGGTTGGAATGGAAGTCAGAGGACTTGGATCAGGCTTATGGGCAATGGGGTGGGGCAGTTAGAGATGGCTGGCTGGATAACCATTTTCAGAGAGTAGTTATTAACAGTTCACAATAATACTGGATGGGCATAACAAGTGGGGTTCTGCAGAGGTCTGTTTTGGGACTGGCTCTGTTCAATATCTTCATCAATGATTTAGATGATGGCATAGAGAATACGCTTATTAAGTTTGCAGATGATACCAAAGGCTGCGTCTAGACTGGCATGATTTTCCACAAATGCTTTTAACGGAAAAGTTTTTCCGTTAAAAGTATTTGAGGAAAAGAGCATCTAGATTGGCACGGATGCTTTTGCGCAAAGCACTTTTGCGGAAAAGCGTCCGTGCCAGTCTAGACACGCTTTGCGCAAGAAAGCCCGATCGCCGTTTTAGCCATCGGTGGCTTTTTGCGCAAAACAAATCTCAGCTGTCTACACTGGCCTTTTGCGCAACAGTTTTGCGCAAAAGGGACTTTTGCCCGAACGGGAGCATCAAAGCTTTTCCGCAAAAAGCACTGATTTCGTACATGAGAACGTCAGTGCTTTTGCGGAAAATCAAGCGGCCAGTGTAGACAGCTGGCAAGTTTTTTTGCAAAAGCGGCTGATTTTGCACAAAAACTGGCCAGTCTAGACACATCCAAACTGTGTTGGGGCTGTAAGTGCTTTGGAGGATAAGGTCAAAATTCAAAATGATCTGGACAAATTAGAGAAAAGGCCTGAGGTAAACAGGATGAAGTTTAATAAGGACAAATGCAAAGTGCTCCACTTAGGAAGGAACAATCCATTTCACACATACAGAATGGAAAGCGACTGTCTAGGAAAGAGTGCTGCAGAAAGGGATTTAGGGGTTGTAGTGGACCACAAGCTAAATATGAGTCAACAGTGTAATGCTATTGCAAAAAAAGCAAACATGATTCTGGGATGCATTAATAGGCGTGTTGTGAGCAAGATACAAGTAGTAATTCTCCTGTTCTACTCTGCACTGATTAGGCCTCAATTGGAGTACTGTGTCCAGTTCTGGGCACCACATTTCAAGAAAGATGGGGAGAAATTGGAGAAGGTCCAGAGAAGAGCAACAAAAATGATTAAAGGTCTAGAGAACACGAGTTATGAGGGAAGACTGAAAGAACTCTGTTTGTTTAGTTTAGAAAAGAGAAGACTGAGAGGGGACATGATAGCAATTTTCAAGTATCTAAAAGAGTGTTACAAGGAGGAGGGAGAAAAATTGTTCTCCTTGGCCTCTGATGATAGGACAAGAAGCAATTGGGCTTAAACTGCAGCAAGGGAGGTTTAGGTTGGACATTAGGAAAAACTTCCTAACTGTCTGGGTGGTTAAACACTGGAATAAATTGCCTAGGGAGGTTGTGGAATCTCCATCACTGGAGATATTTAAGAGCAGGTTAGACAAACATCTATCAGGGATGATCTAGATCAGGGCTACTCAACACGCAGCCCGTGAGCCGCATGCGGCCCGTGGCCTGTTTGTTTGCGGCCCACAGTACAGTTTGGGTTTAGGCGGGGCTCAACATGCGGCCTGCATGTGGGAGCCAAAGCAAAAAAGTAGTCAATATAATGGCCTTCTGTTGATATGAGTTTTAGTAGTTAAATTCCTGGACTGTCATTGCTCGTTACTAGTGCTGTCATATGGGTGGAAATCGGGTAAATATTGCATTTTATTAATATCAGTAGACCTGACTTAAATGAGGCCTGTGTGTTGTGTAGTCTTGCCTTAATCTTTGTAGTCATACCCATCAGTGTGAAAGAAGCTATTTGCATATATTTGCATAGATATTTGCATGTATATGCAACCACACTTAAGTTGCGGCCCTTGGCATGTGCTGTGAGTATCATTGTGGCCCCCGGAGCTTCCACAGTTGAGTAGCCCTGCTCTAGATGGTGCTTGGTCCTACCATGAGGGCCGGGGACTGGACTTGATGATCTCTCGAGGTCCCTTCCAGTTCTAATATTTTATGATTCAATGAGCTGAAGGGGACTGAGGGGAGGAGTTGGGGGGAAAGCTTGTCAGGCCCTGAAATGGGACTGAGGGGTAGACCAGGATGGAGGAGGGGCAAAAGGTGAGCTAAAAAGGGCCTGGAGGGGAGATTGGATTCAGGCTGGGGAAGTAAGGGCTGGATTGGAGGCTTGAAGGACTGAGAGCTGGGAAGGCAGGAGGTGGATCATTACTGGAAGGGAGCAAAGGGTTGGGGGGAGGGGGGGATGAGGGTTCTTATTCTGAGAAGATGTGATGAACTTATGATTATAGACAAATCCCTTAGTTGTTTAAAAGACAGAATCTTACCCAGGCCCACATTAAAGTTAGGATGATGTTTAATGCTGTTACATTTTTTTGGCATGTGTGTAAGTTCTGGTATTGTAAATGCTTTCTGTGTAATGGTTTCCGCTTAAGAATAAATATGCTTCCTTAGAAAGGGCTGCATGTTAATTTATGACTGAGGGCATTATGCTGTTTTTAGCCTCTGAAGAAAAAGCAAAGCAGGCCTGCTTAAGCTATGCTGGCTTACTGGAGCATTCATGAGGCTACAGCTACACTGGCAGCTTCTTGCGCAAGAACTCTTTTGTGGAAGAGTTCTTGCGCAAAAAGTCTTCCACAAGAGTGTGTCTACACTGGCATGTGATTTTGCGCAAGAGATGTGCTTTTGCGCAAGAGCATCCATGGCAGTGTAGACGCTCTCTTGCGCAAGAAAGCTCTGATGGCCATTTTAACCATAGGGGCTTCTTGCGCAAGAAATTCATGTTGCCTGTCTACACTGGCCTCTTCTGGAAGAGTTCTTGTGCAAGAGGGCTTCTTCCAGAGAGGGAGTGTCAGACTTCTTGTGCAAGAAGCCCTGATTTTCTACAGTACAATGTCAGTTTACTTGCGCAAGAACGCACAGCCAGTGTAGACAGGTGGCATGTTTTTGCGCAAGAGCGGCCGGTTTCGCACAAGAACACACCAGTGTAGACACAGCCAGAGTATAGGAAAGGACCTGTGCAGCCTTGAAATACGCTGGTCAGGAGGGAGAGAGCTAGGGGTCTCTACCCAAGAGACTGAGAAGCCAGAGCCTAGCATGAGTGTCTTGCTGGACCATAAGGGGAGGAATATAGGTGCAGGTGCCTTGAATTGTAAGACATCGCACTAACATTGATAGTTATCTGAATATCTATAAACTGTTCTTTATAACTGAAAAGCAGCTGGCAGTCTCTGAAAAGAAATACTTGGCATTTCAATTGCGCAGCAGTTGGGCTAGTAACACTATTTTCCCCCAACCCCTTTTAATTCAACCCCTGGTAATATATGAGTTTATTTGATAATGTAAGGGCTATATTTTATTTAGTTTATACAAAACTAACGTGCAGTTTTAATTGTTTTTCCTTTGCCATTTTCAAGATGTGCAAGAGAGCAAATTTTTTAAACGTGTATTTTTCTATTTCCAGGGTCACAGTAACTGCAATGTGCAACATGGATTTTAGTCGCTTCCCCCTGGACACACAGACATGTTCACTGGAAATTGAAAGTTGTAAGTAAACACAGGTAACATGAGGTTACATATGTAGGTCAAGATTTTCAAATATGGGAGCCTAAAATTAGGCTCCTAAATCCATGTAAGGCACCTAAGGGTATGTCTACACTAGCCACCCTAGTTCGAACTAGGGTGGCTAATGTAGTCATTCGAACTTGCAAATGAAGCCCGGGATTAAAATATCCCGGGCTTTATTTACATGTTCCCAGCGCCGCCATTTTTAAATGCCCGGTAGTTCGAACTCCTGCCCGGTTACATGCAGCACAGGCTAGGAAGTTCGAACTAAAGCCCCTAATTCAAAATACCGTTACTCCTCATTGCAGGAGGAGTAACAGTAGTCCGAATTAGGGGCTTTAGTTCAAACTACCTAGCCTGTGCCACGTGTAGCCGCGGGCAGGGAGTTTGAACTACCGGGCATTTAAAAATGGCGGCGCCCGGGAACATGCAAATAAAGCCTGGGATATTTTAATCCTGGGCTTCATTTGCAAGTTCCAATGACTACATTAGCCACCGTAGTTCGAACTAGGGTGGCTAGTGTAGACATGCCCTAAGTAAATGGCATGTATTTCAGAAAGTGCAGAGCAACCTGCAACTCCATCCAAAGTCAACAAATAGAAAATGACTGGGATTTTTTTTTTCTACACCCCTTCAATTACGATATTCAGAGGTGTGGGTTGCCTCAGATAATCCTGCTGCACTGTGCTACTCCACAAACAAGTGAATATACCTAACATGCATCACAAATTTATCCAGAATATATACTAAAGATATAACCAAACTTACATCCCCATGGAGCTCCTTTTTCTGAATCTGACCTGATTTTGAATGTCCTGGCTTTCATACAAGTATATTTTTTAACAACTATATCCATATTTTCCCCTTACATTGTTAATAAGCATTTACAACCTTAATGCTGGTTAAGCAATTATGTTTGAGTTTGTAGGGGGGTTTTGTTTGTGTCTCTGCCTTTTGCCTGGGAATAACTAATTCTGGTATAAAACCTAAGACTAGACAACTAAATCTAACTGAAACATAAGGAGAGAGGTGATTATTATGCCCGACTGCAATCACCATAACTCTCTGCAAAATGCAAGGCTAAGGTATCTTGAAATTGAACTATAATGTTACCACTTTTTTCACCCAAGCAACTAGTCAAATCCTGGAACCTTGACAATGTTCCAGTTGAGAAGGCTGGTATTTTCCTTGACGCAGTCTTGTTTATTTACAAGATGTGTACCGCGTCCTACTTCTCCGAACACAGGGGAACCAAAACAAGAGAAGAGCTTTTTTTTGTTCCCAGCCCAAACCCTTATTAGCCAACCCTAGACACGAAAGCTCTTTCTAGACTTCTGCTAGAGTCACATCACATTTGCAGGCGCTTGCTTGTTTTTCTTGCTTTGCCTCAGGCCCAGGTTTTTGTCTGCTTTCTCAGCCAGACTTTTTCCACACCCACAGATTCACTCACCCACCTGGTCTGAACAATACGCAGTGGAATCCTTTACCCCTTCCCTCCCATTCTAGTGTATGGACAGACTCTATCAGGCATTAATAGTAGTTTTAACAAGATTTTAACTCAACTCATAAGAAGGCTTAGATTAGCGCATAACAATAACCAGAATGGGCATTTACCATAATTAGGGCTCCATGTTTGTCACGGAGGCAGAAGACAATGTTTCTGTGACTTTCTGCAACTTTTGTGGCTCCTTCGGTGGCCAGTGTGGCTGACCCCAGGGCTGTGCTGCCCAAGTGTCCCAAGACAGCCATCCCGACCACTAGTGGGGAGGCTAGCTAGCCACTTGGATGGCCCTTCAGCCAGCTGCGCCAGCCACTGCTCGAACAGACCCAGAACCAGCTGCACTGGCTGGTGCTCAGGTGGCCCTCGGTAGTTGGCCCCAGGGACCGCCTGAGCAGCAGCGGCACACTCCGGGAACTGACTAAGCAGCGGTCCCAGGTGCAGTCTGTGCAGCTGCTGGCCTTATCCACCCCCCCTGCAGTGCCCACCTCCAGGATACTCCCCCCAGCAGAAGTCCCCTGCTTCCCCACAGCATCAGGCCCCAGCTCAGCCCCGACATTCTCCTCAGCACCCTTCTCCTTCCCCCCCAGTTTTAGTCAGGGGTATTTTTAGTATAAGTCCTGGACAGGTCACCGGCTATGAATTTTTATCTCTTGTCCATGATCAATCCATGACTTTATACTAAAAATATCCCTGACTAAATCGTAGCCTTACGTTGTAATCACAAGCACATCCATGTCCATCACCAACTGTGGCTCAAATTGGCAGAAAATCTGCTGTTTCTACCCAAGTTTTTATAACTACCTTTGAAGACATATTGACACATTCTGAACTATACACTCAATACTATTTGGTATAATTACACTATACCAAAGATTTACTCCTGCTTTCCTAGATGCCTACACGGAAGATGATTTGATGCTGTACTGGAAGAATGGGAATGATTCCCTAAAAACAGATGAGAGGATATCGCTATCCCAGTTCCTGATACAGGAGTTTCATACCACCACCAAGCTTGCATTCTACAGCAGTACAGGTAAGTGACTTTTACTAAAGTCGTGCAATTCTGATAGATTTTGCTTTCTCCTCTCCCCAATCAGATGAGATCAACTTTTCCTCTGCTATATGAGATGGACAGGCTTTCTCTGGGGCCCATAAAAACTGCCCTTGAATTGGCCACAGAGAATGCATTAGCAAGTAGTTTGAGGCCTTCCTTTTCCCACAAGGGCTGAAGCACAAGCAAAATTCATGGTGAATTGCAAACATGGACTTAATTATTTGTTCATCACTTGTGATGGAGTGTACCAGGCCCATGGTCCTACCACACCTCGCCCCAGGAAAGGGAGCACAAGAAGTGAGTTCTGCAGGCTTTCTAAAGAGGCTACAGAGAAGAGTCAATCAGAAAGCAGCAGGCTCTGGCTCCGTGATTCCCTTCTGCTTTCCTTCACTCTTCACGGGGTGGATCTACTGAGCTGTGGCAGTCTTCACCATTTCTGGTGTCAGTTCTGGTACCCCTAGTTATAGGGATTTGCAGCATCGGACATGCTCTTCTCAGCTGGTCTGTCCTTGGGACTCACCTTTCCTCATGCAGCAAAACCTTATTATGTGGCCCACCTCTCCCCAATAAAAGCAATTAAGTCTTGCCATCCTCTCTAGTTTACCCCAGGACAAGCTCCTTCTTAAATGCCCATAATATCACTGCAGCTGGGCTTCAGGCCTCCAGCCTGCTAAACCAACTATGTTATTGGGTGTAATGCAGCTCAAGCGTCTCTATCCACTCCTGCTAGTTGCAGTGGGTCTCTTGCCATCGATGCTGTGCTACAAACTGAGTGTTCTGCAGTTTCTGCTGGTTCTCCAACAGTTGCATCAGCAGGGCCTGGATCCGCTGCTGTTACTGTCCTGTTGTTAGTAGGTGGATCTTCCATTATAGTACCCCTTGTTTTCAGGGGTCATGCCAAGAACCTTGTGATGGGGCCCACTCACTTCACATGAGCCCCTACTATCAAGTGTGTGTGTGTGCCTGCACTCTCTTCAGCTGCACCCTTTGAGGTGACCCTTTGGTGGCAGTTAACTTCTCTGGTGGGTTTCCAGTAACTCAGCCCTCCAGTCAAGTCACATATAGTCGATGTGTGAAACAAACACACAAACCGACTCCTTTCAGGGGTATGTGACCCAACATGGCTTTCCTCAGTACTGCCTTTGTAGCCCTCTTCCTGGGCTTGAGTCTCAGTCAGACCAATATGGCCTCTCACAGAACTTTGGTTATAGCAAACTCTCTCTCACCCTTTCTGGGCTCTCTCTCAAATTGTGCCTGCTCTGGTATGGAGCAGTGCCCCCAGAGCTTCTTCCTGGGAGATTCTTTATAAGCCACTTCCTTAGTGACTGGTGGGGAAGACTTAGGCCAGCCCACTACTCCAGATCCTCACCCTGGGACCCTATAAGTAGCAGCTGCCTGCTGCATCCCTTTACTAATTGCTTCATTTTCCTGGGCCACTTACCTGCTGCACAAGTATCTTCACCCTTATCTCAAGGCTCAAGTTTTTCCTGAGTTCCTACAACCAGCCGGAAGCACCTTCCTTGCTCCCCTGGTTCTAGCCAGCAACTGACCTGCTTCGTCCAGCAGCTTCTTTTCATATGAGCCTGATGGTCTCTGATTGGCTGCTTTCTGAAGCCTCCCTAGGCACCCTTGAGGACTCATCTGTTCTGTTCCTTTCCTGGGGTAAGGTATGGTAGAACCACAGAGCCTGGTAAATCCTGCCACAATCACACTTCTCCCTTTGTGTAGTGCTGTATAATGGTACATTTGTGGTACTATATAAATAATAATAGTCCCGGTTTTGAATCATGTTGCATTACAGCGGCATCTTACAGTAGGTGGGAATGTCCCTGACTGAAGTGTGGGCAGATGCAAAGCTAATTGGCAATTTTAAATTTGTATCCACGTATTTATCTGGTGCATTTGTTAGAATTATACGTAAAATGAGAGTCCTGATCCTATAGGTGCTCTCTCCATGGAACTCATAAGATCAAGAGTGATATTTGGTCTAAGAATTGAGTCCTGTGAGGTGATGAGACTTCAAGAATATGGATGGCTTGATTAAACACCACTCTGCTCTTTTATGGGTAGAGGTCAACCCATAGAGGTCACTTCTAATGTGTTCCTTATAGCACTGTTCCACTGTGCATGTTGAAATTACTCATGTCCTATGTTGTATTTGTGGATAGTTTTCCTTTGGTGTTATTTATCCTTTTTTCTTTCTCTCTGTGGTACAGGGTGGTATAATCGTCTCTATATTAACTTCACTTTACGCCGCCACATCTTCTTCTTCTTGCTGCAAACCTATTTCCCTGCCACTTTGATGGTCATGCTGTCCTGGGTGTCCTTCTGGATTGATCGCAGAGCAGTACCTGCCAGGGTCCCATTAGGTAAAAAGAAACTTGTACTTGGCACACCTAAGTGACAGGTCATCCACTAAGAAAGACCTACTTATTGAGAATCTCATCAGTATCTTCCCCCATCCTGTGATATACACCATACCACATTGTTCAGCCACTGAATTCATCTACTGCACTTGCTCACACTTACACATGTAGGTCAGAATAGGCTGACCCCATTCATCTCTTCTTTATTACTCTAACAACATTTTCACTGTAGTAATCAATATCACAAATGGTAAATGTACACCAAAACAAAGTGAGGAACACAACATTCATTTTCTCTTTCTCTTGTATTATAATTATAATACATAACAAGTACAGAGCATTTTCCAAGTATAGGTCTAAAAAACACTTAAATTCTAGTGCAAAAGAAGTGAAAACCAGTATCAGCAATTCATTGCTCAGTTTTACATTTTTCTTTGCAATCAAATAAATTGTACTGTTGGAATTAAAATATGAGGTGATATTTTCAAAAAAGTCTCTGGGATTTAGCTCTGAGTTCTACAGTGAGCTACATGCAGGAAGACCGTAGGTGTACATCATAAGACTGGGATCATAGACACTTCCCTTCCTGTAAAATTAATGTTCTAAAAACCTTTATCTTGATTCATTATTACTACTTGTCTTGGACCATTGAGTCCAATCCCACTCCCAATGATTTCAGGATCCCTTATTTATTGCAAATTAACCAGTTTAATGGAGACAATATGTATATAGACATAGAACAGATATGAATTGGACATATGCATTCGTGTTTTTGTTACAAAATGGCTGACATTCATACCAAAGCAGTGATATCAAATGCTTAGAAATCTGGTTGAGAGTTAGAGCAATAGAAAATAAAAACACAGTGCTTATAGGGAGCTTTTCATTTTCAAAGCAGTTTACTAACATTATGTAATTAATCCTGCTAACAGTCTTGCATGAGAGGGAGGTATATAGGATTAGCCCTGTTTTACAAATGGGAAACAACAGTACGGGGCCAACTTAATTACAGCCAAATTATCATGTCCTGGCATGCTGAATAGTACCTTCATCCATGAGATATTCTGCAGGAATCAGTGGGATTTCTCACAGAATAATGTACTACTCATCTTGAATAAGGATATCAGATTCTGACCTTTAACCTCTCTGCCTCCAAGGAAGCTCACATCTGGCACATTCTTGGAGAATTGCGGAACTGGTTACTGTGGCATTTGGTCTTCTGCTACATATCCTTGAGGGCTTTAATTTTCTCTTGACACTGAGGTCCTTTTGAATAGATCCCTTCCTCTGCTAGCTTTTTGGAGATGGCCTCGTGGAACTGTAGATTTTGGGTCATACCTCTAAAATCATGGGTTTTGCTCGCTTCACACCAGAGATCCACCAAAATCCTGGTGTCCATTTCGGATCAGCTGGCAGGATGGTGGGAATATGATCTTCCAGTCACTAGCTCGTCTGTTCATATCCAGAAAAAACACAATAGAAATATTGCAGATAAAGCACACCATGTGCAATATGGGTTCAAATGTATACCAATGTGTATGTGACTCCCAGTACAGAAGCAGGAAGTAGGCAGATGACAGAAAAACACAGACTAGGAGGAGCTGTGGAAAGGCATTGGAAAATTAGTGCCTGAGATGCTTATCCTGCTTCTACACTGCAGAGTGTTCATGTTAGAAGCTTGAGTGTTGACAGCACTCAAATGTTAGCTTATATCAGGGCTACTCAACTTTGGAAACCCCGGGGGCCACAATGATACTCACAGTACATGCCGAGGGCCGCAATTTAAGTGTGGTTGCACATACATGCAAATATATATGCAAATAGCTTCTTTCACACTGACAGGCATGAATACAAAGATTATGGCAAGATCACACAACACACAGGCCCCATTTAAGACAGTTCTCCTGATCTTAATAAAATGCAATATTTACCCAAGTTCCAGCAATATGACAGCACTTTAGGGCTACGTCTAGACTGAATCACTCTGTCGACAGAGGGATGCAAATCAAGCACATTGAAATTGCTAGTGAAGCAGGGATTTAAATATCCCATGTTTCATTAGCATAAACATGGCTGCCACTTTTTTTCTAAACAGAGTTTTTTCTAGAAAAAAAAAACCCCCGACAGTCTAGACGCGGATCTGTCAAAAATAAAGCTTTTTTCAACAGATCTTGTATTTCTCAAAAAATGAGGTTTACAGGATCTGTTGAAAAAGGGTTTATTTTCGGCAGATCGGCATCTAGACTGCCTTTTTTTTTTCTCGAAAAAACTCAGTTTCAAAAAAAGCGGTGGCCATGTTTATGCTAATGAAGCGTGCGATATTTAAATCTCTGCTTCATTAGCAATTTTGATGTGCCTAATCTACATCTCTCTGTCGACAGAAAGGTGTAGTCTAGACACACCCTTAATGAGCAATGACAGTTCAGGAATTTAACTACTAAAATACATATCAACAGAAGACCATTATATTGACTACTTTTTTGTTTTGGCTCCCACCGTGGGCTGCATTTTGAGCCCCACATAAATCCAAACTGCACCGTGGGCCTCAAACAAACAGGCTGCATATGGCCCATGGGCCGCATGTTGAGTAGCCCTGGCCTATATAGTCCTTGCTAGACTGTCTATCTCCACTATAAAGCATCTCTACACCAGATCAAGAGGTTTTTGTGTGGATGGAAGTTCAGGTTAGGGGCAACATTAAATAAGAACACAAAGTTAACTTTGTAAGGGAGACACACCTTTAGTAGGAGAACCAGGGTTAGAAATCAGGAATTTCTGGATCCCACTAACCCATACCTTAAACTGAAAATAGATATTTTAAGGATAAATTAGAACTTCAGGAATAGGGTTTGCTGTAAAAGAACACAGTTTGAATTGTCTTCACTGTTTGTGTCTGAATTGATGATGGTGTGTTCCCAGGAATAACTACAGTACTGACCATGTCAACAATCATCACTGGTGTAAACGCTTCCATGCCTCGAGTTTCCTACATCAAAGCTGTGGATATTTATCTCTGGGTCAGTTTTGTGTTCGTCTTTCTCTCAGTGTTGGAATATGCGGCAGTGAACTACCTGACCACAGTGCAAGAGCGGAAGGAGAGAAAACTGCGAGACAAAGTGAGTTACTATGTTCAGTGCCATTCTATATAATTGAAATACATGTTTGAAGGGCTGACTGTGCTTCAAAAGTCTGCATCCACACTGAAAAATCTAAGCTTCTGTTGAAGAACTGAGCATATGCAAAAACTATTAGTACAGTGTTCCTCATTAGAGAGTTTAAGAGTTAGCTAATGTCATCTGGACCCCAAGCCCACTGAAGTTTCTTCAGCCTGTAAAGTCAATCAGACAAAACCCTTATATATATATTGTAAATGTGACCTTTTGGTATTTTGTCTTTTAAATTCTCTCTCTTTGTAATTAAGAGACTACCTTGCAAATAATACCAGGTATAGAAATAGTATTGTGAATGGAGTGGGTGTGCTGATAATGAGGATTCAAATACATCTAAGCACATGTTCAGCTCAATTTACACTGTGCCATTAAAAATGGGCATGCTTTCAGGAAAATTTGGAATTATAAAGAAGTGGCATTCACACCCTTCTCCAGAAGCCATCTAGACTGCAGTGATTCAAATGCATCTCTTCGCCTTTTCTGTTATGTTAAAAACAAAATCCTCCTGCTAAGCTTCCATCCTGAGCTTGGCTTTTCCTAAGGTTTTCCACCCCACAAGTTCCTTCTGTCCTTCCCCATAGTGCCCTCTGTTTCAAGGAAAGACACCAGTCCTCTTGATACCCTGCAGTGGAGCTAACAGGACCTATCAGCTTTGCTTACTCATGATAGAATCTCTACGTCTTTACACAGGGCTGTAACTAGAAATAGTTGAAAATATTCCACTGAAATATCTTCCATCGAAAAATGCCAGTTCATCAAAATCAAGGATTCTATGGCAGCATGTTGATTTTAACAAAAAAAATTTCTTAGGGAAAAAAAACCTAACCAAAGTATTTCAAAACAGTTTCAATGTTATCAGAATGAAGTGTCTCAACTTTTCCTTTTGCAACATGTAGAAACTAATTTTATATTATTATAAAGTATAACATTTGAAAAAGGCATTGGTGAAATGACACCAAAGTTTGTTTTGTGGAAAATACAGAAAGAAAGCTCATTTTCAAAATAGCAGCTTCCTCAGTTCCTGCACAGCCCTTGTTGTAATACCTGACATTTAGTTGATTCAGCAGAATAGCCCATCTTCCAATTGTGGGTTCTAGTTTGACCATGTTCTTCACAAAATTTTTGTAGTGAATTAATAAAATCCATCCTTTGTCATATAAGAGTACGAAAGATGGTAAAGGTAAGTGACAGATGTACAAATTATATGACATGAAGCCCAATGATCAGATAAAATGGGCTTCAGATGGATCCAGGGACAGCCCTGCAGGGACCTGGCCCCCAAGCAGTGTTGGCTTAGGTTTCCCTTGCCCCTGGACAGCATGATTCTCTCATTTGTACTCCTTGCAGCATCTGCACCAAGGGAAGAAAAGGTCTTCAGGAAGGGCATGCTACTGAGGCCAGGTCCACACTACACAAGAAAGTCGTGCATACCTTACATGGAATTTTTGTGATATCCCTTCCGCGAGAGGTCAACGGGAGAAACTCACCTGTTAACTTACATAAGAACATAAGAATGGCCGTACTGAGTCAGACCAAAGGTCCATCTAGCCCAGTAGCCTGTCTGCCGACAGTGGCCAGCACCAGGTGCCCCAGAGAGGGTGGACCAAAGACAATGATCAAGCGATTTGTCTCCTGCCATCCTTCTCCAGCCTCTGACAAACAGAGGCCAGGGACACCATTTCTATCCCCTGGCTAATAGCCTTTTATGGACCTACCCTCCATGAAATCATCTAGCTTCTCTTTAAACTCTGTTATAGTCCCAGCCTCCTCTGGCAAGGAGTTCCACAGGTTGACTACACGCTGTGTGAAGAAGAACTTTCTTTTATTAGTTTTAAACCTGCGACCCATTAATTTAATTTGGTGTCCTCTAGTTCTTCTATTATGGGAACTAATAAATAACTTTTCTTTATCTGCCCTCTCCACACCACTCATGATTTTATATACCTCTATCATATCCCCCCTCAGTCTCCTCTTTTCTAAACTGAAAAGTCCCAGTCGCTTTAACCTCTCTTCATATGGGAACCGTTCCAAACCTCTAATCATTTTAGTTGCCCTTTTCTGAACCCTTTCCAAGGCCAAAATATCTTTTTTGAGGTGAGGAGACCACATCTGTACACAGTATTCAAGATGTGGGCGAACCATAGTTTTATACAGGGGCAGTAAGATATTCTGTGTCTTATTTTCTATCCCTTTCTTAATAATTCCTAGCATCCTATTTGCCTTTTTGACCGCCGCTGCACACTGTGTGGAAGTTTTCAGAGAACTATCCACGATAACTCCAAGTTCTCTTTCCTGATTTGTCATAGCCAAATTAGCCCCCATCATACTGTACGTATAGTTGGGGTTATTTTTCCCGATGTGCATTACTTTACACTTATCCACATTAAATTTCATTTGCCATTTTGTTGCCCAATCACTGAGTTTGGTGAGATCTTTTTGGAGTCCCTCACAGTCTGCTTCTGTCTTGACTATCCTAAACAGTTTGGTATCATCCATAAACTTTACCACCTCACTGCTTACCCCTTTCTCCAGATCATTTATGAATAAGTTGAACAGGATTGGTCCCAGGACTGACCCTTGGGGGACACCACTAGTTACCCCTCTCCATTCTGAAAATTTACCATTTATTCCTACCTTTTGTTTCCTGTCTGTTAACCAGTTCTCAAGCCAAGAAAGGACCTTCCCTCTTATCCCATGGCCATGTAATTTATACAAGAGCCTTTGGTGAGGGACCTTGTCAAAGGCTTTCTGAAAATCTAAGTATACTATATCTACTGGATTCCCCTTGTCTGCATGTTTGTTAACCCCTTCAAAGAACTCTAATAGATTAGTAAGACATGATTTCCCTTTACAGAAACCATGTTGACTTTTGTCCAGCAAATTATGTTCTTCTACATGCCTCACAATTTTATTCTTTACTATTGTTTCAACTAATTTGCCCGGTACTGAAGTTAGACTTACCGGTCTGTAATTGCCAGGATCGCCTCTAGAGCCCTTTTTGAATATTGGTGTCACGTTGGCTACCTTCCAGTCATTAGGTACGGAAGCCAATTTAAAGGATAGGTTACAAACCACAGCTAATAGTTCAGCAGTTTCCCATTTGAGTTCTTTTAGAACCCTTGGATGAATGCCATCCGGTCCCAGAGATTTGGTAACATTAAGTTTTTCTATTTGTTCCAAAAACCTCCTCTAATGACACTTCAATCCGGGACAGTTCCTCAGATTCATCACCCACAAAGGACGGTGCTGATTTGGGAATCTCCCTAACGTCCTCAGCCGTGAAGACTGAAGCAAAGAAATCATTTAGTTTCTCCGCCATGGCTTTATCATCCTTGATTGCTCCTTTTATATCTCGATCGTCTAGGGGACCCACAGGTTTTTTAGCAGGCTTCCTACTTCTAATATACTTAAAAAACATTTTGTTATTTCTTTGAGAGTTTTTGGCTAGCTGTGCCTCAGAATCTTTTTTTTGCTTTTCTTATTACATTTTTACACTTGATTTGACAGTGTTTATGTTCCTTTCTATTTAGCTCACTAGGATTGGACTTCCACTTCTTAAAAGATGCCTTTTTTGTCCCTCACTGCTTCTTTTACATGGTGGTTAAGCCACGGTGACTCTTTTTTAGGTCTCTTGCTATGTTTTTTAATTTGGGGTATACATTTAAGTTGGGCCTCTATTATAGTGTCTTTAAAAAGTTTCCATGCAGCTTGCAGGGATTTGGCTCTAGTCATTGTGCCTTTTAATTTCTGTTTAACTAACCTCCTCATTTTTGCGTAATTCCCCTTTTTGAAATTAAATGCCAGAGTGCTGGACTGCTGAGGTGTTCTTCCCACCACAGGAATGTTAAATGTTATTATATTATGGTCACTATTCCCAAGCGGTCCTGCAACCGTTATCTCCTGGACCTGATCCTGCGCTCCACTCAGGACTAAATCGAGAATTGCCTCTCCCCTTGTGGGTTCCTGTACCAGCTGCTCCAAGAAGCAGTCATTTAAGCCATTGAGAAATTTTCTGTCTGCTTCTCTTCCTGAGGTGACATGTATCCAGTCAATATGGGGATAATTAAAAATCCCCCATTATTATAGAGTTCTTTATTTTGGTAGCCTCTCTAATCTCCCCTCAGCATTTCAATGTCAGTATTGCTGTCCTGGTCAGGTGGTCGGTAATATATCCCTACTGCTAATTTCTTATTATTGGAGCATGGAATTACTATCCATAGTGATTCTATTGAACATGTTGATTCATTTAATATTTTTATTTCATTTGATTCTACATTATCTTTCACATACAGTGCCACTCCGCCACCCAGCCCGCCTGCTCTATCCTTTTGATATATTTTATATCCCAGTATGATTGTGTCCCACAGATTTTCCTCATTCCACCAGGTTTCAGTGATGCCTATTATGTCAATCTCCTCCTTTAATACGAGGTACTCTAGTTCACCCATCTTATTAGTCAGACTCCTAGCATTTGTGTAGAAGCACTTTAAAAATTTGCCACTGCTTAGTTGTCTGCCCTTCCCTGATGCATTGGATTCCTCTATATGCAGTTGTTTGTCTGCTCTGGCCCATGGTTTGTCCTCTCCCCTCCTCTCTTTCTGACTACAGCTTAGAGAATCTCTATCAATGGATTCTCCTCTAAGAGAAGTCTCCATCCGATTTACGTGCATCTCCGCACCAATCGGCTTTCCCCCCATCTCTTAGTTTAAAAACTGCTCTACGGCAGTTGACTTCCCTTACTCCTAGACTTCCATTACTTGACTTCCCTTTTTCCTCACGTCCATGTGATGTACCAAGGTTGATGGGGGGCACCATCAGTGGTTGATTTAGTGGGCTCTTACTAAACCCAATAAATCAAACCCTGGAAAATCGATCTCCAGAGCATAGAACTTGGGGTAAGTGTAGACCTAGCCAGAGGGAGCTACTGACCAAATCCATTGCTGCTGCTCTTTTTTCCTCTGTCCCCCAGCAGCCTGGTTTCCACCAGGATTTGCTTCCCTCCGCCCAGGTAAGGATAGGAGCATTAGGGCCAGATAGCTCCAAATACTCTCATATATAACCACACTAAACCTTATTCACAGCTTCCTTGTACTTGTGGACTACCTCAGCCCCGGCCCATGATGCTGGACGGCAGCTACAGCGACGGGGATGTGCATGAACTGGGACACTACATGTCTGAGAATGGAGATAAACAAGACAGAATGATGGTGCAGCTGACACTTGGTTCCGAAAGGAGTTCAAGCAGGAGGAAAAGCCAGAGATATGTCAGCATGCGCATCGACACCCATGCCATTGACAAGTACTCCAGAATAATATTCCCAGGCTCATACATTTTATTTAATTTGATATACTGGTCCATTTTTTCATAAGTATCAGTTATTTCTCTAGTCAGTTTCTACCTGTTGCACTGTGTTCCTGTTTAAAATTAACATCTATCATGCTAATAAACAGAAAATGGAGGAAACAGTGCTATTTTGACTGATCAGAATTTTGATACTTTGATTATATAAGATCCATCTGTTATAAAACATTTCTATATTCATTTAAGCTCTGAACAAAAACTAGGATCCATTGCATAACATTTTATACTAATTTTAAGCTGTACTATGTTCCTTCTTGTGCCTCATGGGCCGCTCTAATTTGTTTTAATAGATGACAAGAATAATCATCACTGCTCATGTAGGGTACCTCTCTCATTTTATGCCTCATAAATCATTCCTAGCCTAACATCCTGATCTTGCAAATACTTAAGCATGTGCATTAGTTTCTTGAATTAAGCAGTTCTATTGAGTCCTGCGTCAATATTCACATGAAGGTGTTACTTGTGGCTTTCGGAGAGGTAAGTATTATAAGCACTGGAAAGTTTATTGATGCTTAAAGCTTTCTTCCCTGGTTAATGCATGCTTTGATTAACATTGTGTTGGAGTAACTGAAAGAGCCAAATACTAATGTCTTGTACAGTTGCCATGCCCTCTCTTGTTCATTCCTGAAAGGAAATGCTTTCAGGCTGCTTTGAATAACCAGCTTTTAGTATAGCAAACAGGATATATTTACTAAGCAATTCACCCAAATCTTTCTAATTTAAATGAGATTTTTTCCCCAACACAAACACAATACTCTTTAAAAAGAGGCTTTCAGTGGACTTAGGTAGATCTACAGCGCAATTAGAGACCCAGGCATGGCTGTTCTGGCCTAGGTCAGCTGACTCAGGCTGATGGGGCCCAGGCAGTGGGGCTACGAAACTGCAGTGAAGACATTCAGGCTTGGGCAGAGGAGGTGTCAGGTGAGCCCAGCTTCATGCCCCAGAAGGGGTGGGGCCTAGAGCAATCAGCCTTTAGCACTATGATGCTGGGCCCCCCCAGCCCTCAAAGCCATGCGGAACAGTGCTCCCATGGCAGTTCAAAGCGACTTGGGGCTGTAAAGTAGCAGTGGTAGTGGCTGGGAGCTCTGAGCCCCTTTGAAATGCCAAGCCCCTATGCAATTTCCTACTTTGTCCCCCCCCCTACCGCCAGGCATGGGCTTGGGCTGAAGCCTGGGCTTGGAAACCCCTCAGTGGGAGGGTTTCTGAGCCTGGGGCTCCAGCCTCAGCCCAAATGATCATGCTGCAGCTTTACAGCCCCATAGCACAAGCCCAAGTCAGCTGACCCATGCCCTGTGACTTGGTGCCACAGTGTAGCCACACCCTGAGAAATTTACCATTGAATTCACCAGATGAGGAAACAAGCCCCTCTGCCTATTAAAGAAAAAACAAACCAACCTTTTTCAGGGAGACAGACGTATAAACAGAATGATTTAAAAAATCAGTTTTCCTCAGAGATTCATACTGTACTATCCTGCTATTCCTGGTAAGCAGCATGCATTTCTATAGACTAACAAAAAAATGTTACAGCCAGGTTGAATTTGCGAATCAAGCTGAAGGTACACACCATCACACAGGATAGGATCAGAAAAGCTCTCAGCAAGAGTGGAGGGCAATCAGCACCCAGTTAGATTACCCCCTCATTTAGGTAAGTATAGTATTTCCATGACCAGGTTTCTACAGCACAGATGGGGTGGATTTGTCATGAACAATTCATGCCAAAGCAACCTAATTTCTGTTTTTCATAGAGCTACTGGCCTAATGGATAGGAAGAAGCAGTGGAAGCAATATATCCTGATTTTAGAAAGGCTCCTGACTAGGGATGTAATAGTGTAGTCGATGAACCGATTAACTGATAAGCAAAAGCATATAGGTAAATGCTATAGACTACATGCATTCCCCTCCACTCCCTGCAAGTACATTTTTTAGCAGGCTGGCCAGCAGCCTGGCTTGCACTGGGTCTGGGACCTACCCCTGCTGCAGCTCTGCATTTAAAGTGTATTAGGAGACACGTGGGCAAGCAGCCCATCTCAGTTCTGACTCACGCTGGGTCTGGGAGCTCAGACCACCCCCTGACAGGGGCTGCTGCCACGCCCACACTGCTGCCTCTGATACAGAGGCAGCAGCACAGGGCAACAGGCAGCTGGTCCGTGAGGGGAACCCCCACCAGGCACCTGGCAGGGGGCTCCTCAGGAGTGGGGCCTGAGCACACTGGCTGCCAGCTTTACCCTCAGGTACTATAGAATAGTTGAGTAACTGATTGGAATTCATGAGGTTAGTTGACTATTCAATTAACCGATATTTAACATCCCTACTCTTGACACAGTCCCACATGACAGTCATAAGCAAACTAAGGATATAGATGAAACTATATAGTGGGTGCATAACTGGTCAAAAGACTGTACCCAAGAGTAGTTATCAATTGTTCAATGTTAAATCAGGAGGATTTATCTAGTGGGGTCACTGAGGGGTTTGTCCTGGGTCCTGGTACTATTCAGCATATTCATTAACAACATTGATAATGAAATAGACACCAAGCTGGGAAGAGTTGCAAGCAGTTTGGAAAAAAGGATTAGAATTCAAGCAGAGCTTGGAGAATTATCTAAAATGAACAAGATGAAATAAAGACAACTGCACAGTAAGTACTACACTTAGGAAATAAAAAAATGAAATGCATCAATACAAAATAGGGAAAGACTGGCTAGACAATAATATTGATTAAAAGGATCTGTGAGGTAGAGTGGATCACAAATGGAATATAAGCCAACAATGTGATGCTGTTGCAAAAAAGGATATCAGTTTGGAGTGTATGTGAAACATGAGAGTTGACTGTACCATTCTACTTGGCACTGAAGTAGAGCCTCAGCTGGAGTCCTGTTGAATTCTGGGCACCACCCTTTGCAAAAGATATGGATAAATTGGAGAAACTCCAGCAGACAGCAACAAAAATAAGAAAAGATTTAGAAAACCTGACCTGTGAGGAAATGTTAGAAGACCTGGGCATGTTTAGTGTTGAGAAAAGAAGACTGAGTGGGGAACTTACAACAGTCTTCAAATATATTAAGGAGTTCTATAAAGAGGACGGTGATCAACTGTTCAACAATGTCTACTGAAAACAGCACAAGAAGTGATGAGTTTAAATCTGCAGCAAGGGAGATTTAAGTTAGATATTAGGGAAATTTTTCTAACTATAAGGATAACTAAGTACTGCAACAGTTTTCCAAGAAGGCAGGAGTCCCTATCATTAGAAGTTTCTTAAGAACAAGTTACCGAATATCTATCAAGGATGGTCTAGATATACTTGTTCTGCCAGGAGGAGGAGTGGGGGACAGCAAATGTGTGTAGGTGGACTAAATAAGATGACCTCTGAAGGTTCCTTCTAGACCTACGTTTATGTGAGTCTATGACCAGCATGTTCACACAGAAAGAGTAAAATCTGTTATATAAACTTACATGAATAATAACAACAATAATAGACTCCAAAGATTTTTTCCTTCCCCCAAGCAAATCTATGTACCTTACAAAAATGCTAACTCAAGGTTTCTTGCAGTTAATTGGTTATATATTACCTTTAAAAGTATAGGTGGATAAGCAAATTCAAATGAGTAATAGGACTTGAAACATAAAACAACCACAATTGTAAAAGAAAAGGTGTGTGTGCAGGAAAAATGTTGATTCATACATTAAAGCATTACTGTCTTTTGCATTTATAACCACTATCAGGATCAGATTGTAGCTGTGCTATTGCTTTATGACTAATTGACCTTTTCCTCAATGATATCTGATTGGGCTTGTTTGGGTTTGACCTTCTATTTACTAGATTACTTTTGGACATAAAAAAAGTCTGAAGAATGTTACTTGTTTATTTTTATATGTAAATCACAAAACTATTGTAAAATGTTCACAATTTCCTGAAACAGCTAAAATGATGGACTGAAAAAAAATAAATGGAGAACTACACCACTGGTAAATGGAGCCACAGTATCCAAGTGTACGGAAAAGAAATTGTATAATGTTAAAGTCACTAACAGATACATATTTGCTATGTCAGCAGTGATTTTTGTTTAAATTCTACATCAGGCTATATACATACATTGCTATCTTATTAACTCTTAAGAGCTATTCCAGGGTACATCTACACAGCAGCGTTATTTGGGAATAACTGAAGTTATTTTGAAATAACAAAATGCGCATCTACACAGCAAGCCATTATTTCAAAATAATGTCAAGATGGAGGCCTTCTTACTCCGCCTCTTGTAACCCTCATTTCATGAGGAGTAAGGAAAGCCAAAGAAAGAGTGTTCTTCCTTCGACTTCCTACTGAGTAGACAGCGCCAAAAGCCAAGTTAAACAGTTTTGACTTCATCTACACAATTGACATAGCTGAAGTTGCGTAAATTAATTCAACTTTAGCCCTGCTGTGTAGATGCGGCCCCAGATAAATTACTTTCTTACAAGGACACAGTTTGACTTGAACAAAAGGGAAAATATTACATTTGAGAGAACTATTGAAAAGCTAAGGACAAGACTAGCCCACAAAGAGTACCATAGATTTCAAAAGTAGTACTTACACAGTAAGGTACTCCATCCTTCACTGTTATCAAAAACTATTTCCATAGTTACCACCAGAATATTTAGGTTGACATTTTCTAAGATGGATTGCAAAGCCTTATACTAAAGAATTAAAATGTTAGCTGTGTTATTGTTTAAAAACACATAACCTATAACTGGATTGTTTGCTGAATCATTACTTAAATCTTATAATGGATCACCAAATAGTAATGTACAAATTCTTTGGCGCCTGTCTAAAGAGTAATGAGGGGGGACTTTCAACAATACAAATGAGTTAGGTACCCAACTCCCACCGATTTTCATAGGATGCCTAACTTGCCTTTTGGAGCTTTGAAACTCCATCCCATCAAGGATCTTTCCAAGTAAATTGTCCAGATCCGAAATCTGAATTTACATTGCTACTTTATTTATATGATTATATTGTCAGCTCTAGTGCCTTTTTGGTTTATACGGTATATAAATATATTTATTCCATGAGAGTAGGGTATGTTATATAAAGCCAGTGATTGATGTTAAGGCTCATAATCATAAAAAAGAAAAAAAAAGTTGCTTTTTGGTTTCAGCATTCCAATGTGCATTTTTGCATAAGATCATTCATTTTCATAAAGTTTAATAGTTGTTTTTTTTAATGTATTTCTAGGAAAACTCATGCTCACAATAAATCTTTGCATATGTATGGCATTGTGTGTTTTCTCCCCAAAATTCTAAAACTATCTCCATGAATGTATACATAATATATTTTCTGCTCAAGGACCTAATCTGGCTAGTGCTGAATTCTCTTAACTCCTTCAGACACTATTGGTTTAAAAAGCCTTAGGACTTCAGAGCCAGGACTGTAATAAGTCTATTCCGAAATTATAAGTGAGAAGATGGATTAAGTTTCCATCCTAAATTGTCTAGGGGCCCATGATGGGACACCTACCCCACACTGGAAGAGAAAGGGTTAATAGAGACCTATGGAAGTTGCACAGGAAGCAGCCAATTAGAGAGAGGTTGTGAGGAGCCAATCAGGGCTGAGCATCCCCATTTAAAAAGAACTGCAGGGAAAAGCAGGGTCAGTTATTCCCTGGAGCACAAAGAGGGAACACTGCTGCCTTGCAGATGGAGGGAAGTTAGCACCCTGGACAAAGCAGTGCTAGGTAAGGACAGAAGAAGAGCGAGCTCCTGGCTAGCTTCTAGGACTGGAATGCTGAGGCCCTGAGATGAGGTCAAATAAGGTGCTAGCACCACTGGGAAGTGACTGCCGTCACCATTGGGAAAGTGGTTAAAGTCTAAAACTGCAATATCCTCAGGAATTCCCAGTGTGGTGAGCAGAGCCCCATCAGTGTCCTAATCCTCATCACACTTTAGAAGAATTCTTCACAATGTAATTCAGCCCAGCTTCCTGATGATTTACTAGGTGCCCAATACTGCAACATGCTAAATTTCCTCCCATTCATTAGTTTCAATGGGAGTCATGCTAAGTTTTCTGTAAGATGTGTGGCCACGTGTGCCTTGAGTGTCCCCAACCAAACTTCTAGACTGATGGCTGAGCCAGGGACATCTTGAACCAGGTGCTTCTCCCCCACATTGTGAACATAAACACAGCCCAGGGAGCCCAGCCCCAGACTCCCCCACTGCTGCAGGCTGAGTGGCCCAGAGCCCCTTGCTACAACCTAAGCAGTCCAGCCCCAGAGCACCCTTGTCATGGGTCAAGAGGCCTGGACCCAGACCTCCCCATGTAGTGGTGGGAGTGACCTAGCTCTAGAGCCCCCATGCCTTGGCCTGGTCCCAGAAGCCCCGCCCCCCCAATCTCCCTGTGTCCCAGCCCCACCTCAGAATCCACACCTCCAGCCCAGGGCCGCCCCACAACATTTTGGCACCTGAGGCAGGAAGCTCAAATGTCACCCCCCCATGCCACCTTTTCTCCTGCCTGCCTGTTATGTCTTGTGCCCTCCTTTCTCCAGCACAGCACTCCACCAACTTTGTGCATCTAGAGCAGAGAGAACACATATGCACCAGCAGCAGACACAGTTTTCTACACTCTGGGTCCTAGTGGCGCCCCCTCACAGTTAGCACCTGAGACAGCTGCCTCAGTTCACCTCATGGTAAGGCCAGCCCTGTTCCAGTCCCCTTGCACTCCAACCTTCTATCCAAGCCCTGAGCCCCTTACCCCACCCCATAGACTGCACCCACAGCTAGAGCCCTCATACTACTGCACCCCAACTCTCTGCCCCAGGCCTGAGGCCCCACTCACTCAGAATTCCTTGATTCCCTCCCCAGCCACATTAATTTTCTTATGTTCACCAATATGAAGATGTGTCGCACAACACCTCCATATTGGTGCTCAAAAAAAATCATTCCACTCAAGGGTGGGAAAAATTAGAGGGAACATTGGAATCAAGGATGCTCAGTAATCTGAAACGGAGCACTAGATTTTATCTAAAGATGTGCTGAGCACCTCACAAGACCAGGCTCTGGTTAAGATGGTTACCATTTTCTTCTAATGCTCAGGGAGGAACTTTAAGGAAAACTGAGTTTTCCCTTAAGCTACTGTGTCTACTTCACTATATAGCATCTACCTACATCCTTGCCTGACATCCAGCTACCAATTTAAAGAAAACTGGTGTGTGTATTTATATCTACATCTACATATTCACAGTGGTCTTACTACCTCTGGGTTGAAATGCACTGGCAGAGTGAGGGGGAGACGCTTCAATAGATGCATCCACTTGTAATTTTTGTGCTAGTTAACCTTTCTGGATTAACTACCCTAGAAATAGTGGAGACCATGGCATAGCTACATAATTAATAAAAATTACTTACATAGCAGCATCCACGCTGTCAGTGCTACAAAAGGTCACTTTTCAACAAGATGGCCACTGCATGCTAAATTATTATTCAGGTGGAACAGAAGGGCTCAAGTATTTAGAGGTAATCCCTATTGCAGAAACAGGTAAAATAACTGGAAGTTAGGTTGAAGACATTGACCCTTATGTCCTCTCTCAGTAAAGGACAAAAAAAACCTCTACCTCTAACAACCCAAGCGATTGCGTGCCCATCCTCCTTTCTCCAGTATGCTTCCATTTACACCTGCTTCATGCCTGAGAGTAATGGCTAAATCTGCACTGAGCAGATATGAAATCTTGACTAAGTCTGAGGCACAAGCAAACTTCAAGTTATGACTTACTTCTCTCATACTTGCTCAGTCTATGTCTACACTACGGGGGAACACGTCTGCTCTGCCAGAAGCCCTGTCTTCTCCTTCCATGAGGAAGAAGGGATCTTTCAAAAAGAGGAAGTTTTTCTGAAATTTGGCCCAGTGTAGATGGGCCAAATTTCAGAAAAGCCTCTTCTGAAAAAAAAAACTATCTGAAAAAGGTACGCAAATTGCAGAGTGCAATTTGCGTACCTTCTTCCGATAGATCAGTGTAGTCTAGTCATAGCCATACTCTCTCACATGGCAGTACTGAATGTGCGCGAAGAGGAGTGAAGACCAAGGAAGAACAGACTGTATCTCTGCCTGATGAAGCTGCTATTTATCAGAATTAGCCCAGTTAAAAACACAATACATAAAAACAATTATGCACTGAATTTCAAGGCCAAGTAGGTTGTAAGTTGGTACATAGACTTTGTGACCAGAAGGAGCCATCAAGATCATCTCGTCTGACTTCCTGCACGTTGCAGACTACAGAACCTTTCCACTTTCCAAACAGCAGCAACTATAGAGTTAAGAGCTGCAGCATTTTTAATTTTCTTCCTCTCCCATCAGGAGAGAAGCAGTGAGGAAGAGACAGGGATTTGTTTCAATGTTTCTGCACACATGCAGAGAACTGTAGAAGGTAACTCAACTAGAAGGGGCCTGAAACATCCAGAAGGGTGTGGTAGTCAGCTTGCATTCCCAGTGTTCCTCTCCCTCCCACAGTTTTATCAGAAGTCTCCTTTACAGGAATAGTTTTTCATGTTGACATCTTCAATCTGAGATAGATGTATAATACTATCCCCTCTGAATCCTAGGAGCTGCTTGAACCTTTGGTCTTGGACAGCTGATCAGCCTAAGATAATAGGAAATCCGCTGTCAAGGCTGCCTCCCCAAGACTTCAAGCAATTTTGAAACAAAAGTGATTGCAAGTTTTATCCATTAAGGAACTTCCTGTTAGAGCAACATCTCTCACCGGGGAGCATATTATGGATGAATTGGGAGAGCAGCTTTGTTATCTCTAAAGGCTAAAGACAATACAGACATTTATGTTTCACTGCTAGCTGATTTGGATTCTCTCAGCCAGAACAAAGGGAATACTGTGATAGGACCGTTTGTACATCCTTAATTAACACAATAGTGCTTCGAGCATCTTGAAGAACTTCATGGAAATTAATATTTATCTGCCTATCCAAAACCTGTAAAACTTTTGATAGAGGTTTAATATGAGACTGATTTTTTTCAGCTTGTAGCCAAATAATTTAAGGACAAATACTGACAGCTAAAAAGATTAATTGACCGGTGATGACAGAGATTGAAGTGTCTGAATAAACACTGGAGATACAGTATTTTATGAAGCTCTGAAAAAATCCAAGGCCCACTATTTTACAGTGTGGCCTAAATGTAACTTCTGAAATATCCAAGGGAAAAGAACCCATGTGTTCTATAATACAGAAATGTAAATATTATGCTGAAGTTTTACATTATGTGTAAGATCAGTAGAGGTATTGAAGTTGCTTTGGGAAGAAAAAAAATTAAGTCACTTTTACACAAGAGGATTATGAAAACGTTTACTTGCTATGCAGTTGCATGGGACTTGCCATTTAAAGACAACTGGAAGCTCAGTTCACCACTTATATGCAGTACTTAAATACAAAAGCTCTGATTTAACTTGGTATGTTTTCCAGAAAGTCCTGGACAAACACAGTTTCTCTGGTAAATCGCAGAACAAAGTACTTCGAGAACGTAAGAGTAGTTGTATATAATTTATTCCATTGACCATCAACATTAGGAAAAAACTTCCTATTCAAGCATGTATCTGAAAGAATAATAATTATATTCCATTTTGCATAGCTGTTCTTTGCTTGGTTATTTTAGTTTTGAAATCTAGTCTTTCAATGACATGATTTGGAAACAGAGGAAAGAGCTAGAGAGACTAATTATGTGAGACAAAGCATCAGGGCTAAGACTTAAAAAAAATGTTTATACAGGGATTTGATGCTGTGTCTGAGAAAGTTTGCACTGGATTTTAAACCGATTTAAGCAAAATTTTGTGTGGATAGTCATTTTGGTTTAGCTTAAACAGCTTCTTATTAAAACTTAAGTTAAACCAAAATATAAAGGCCTGTCTATTAAGCCTTTTGTATTACCGTAACTGAATTGACTTAAGAAATTCACACTTTTAAACAGGTACAGTTAGCCTGCAGACAAGTCCTAAGACCAAGCCCTTATTTTTAGAAGCATGCAGTTCTAATTAAGTTCTGTGGGAGAGGCTAGGAACTCAGCACCACTGGAAAATAAAGCTACCAATTTAGGCACCTACATTCATGTTTAGAATTTTGATTTTAGGCACCCTATTCTGGCTCAAGTGTACAGATTTATCCTCTCTGGTACGTGGCTTTCTCCTGAAAGTTTGTACTTTAGCTAGGGGATATGGTTGCTTTACATCTTGTACAGATTTGAACATATGGCTCCTCCAGTCCTTCTCCACAAAGTTTACCATGACAGGTTGATGTATTTAGAGTATTTTTAATAAGTGAGCTTTTCTACATTTTTTACTGTGCAAAAGCATTCAACCAATTGTCTGTAACTGTGGATCAACCATTCAAATAGATTTAAAAAGCAAATATTTTATAACATGCAATGTTACAACTACAAAGTTATTTTTCAGAGAAAAAAATTTGGAAAGTAACGGAGGACATTTGGTTACCCTACACCGCTTAAAAAAAATAAAGCCAGAAGAAGTCCATCTTCCTCTAGCTAAGACGGGGTGGGGAACCTAAGGCCCAGGGGCCAGCTCCCAGCTTGCCTGGATCCGGCCCTCAAGGTTCGAGGCTCCCTACAGCAGTGAGGAGCCTGTGCTGGTGCTCCAGCCCATGCATTCCCCCATTGGATTGGAGCACACAATCTACTAGCCTGCCTCCCCCACACCACCACTCTGGTGTGCAAGGGAATGGGGGGAGAGAGTGTCTTTCTCCTTCTCAGTCGGGAGCCACATCACGGTGAGGGTTTGTTTGGTTTTTTTGCTTCTCACATGTGTGCAGCTCCCGACTGATTTCTCTGTGGGGCAGCGGCCCCTGACCCCAAAAAGGTTCCCCACCCCGGGCTAAGAAATCTGTCCTGCCTCCATTAGATTTCAAGTAGAATATTTATTCCATCAATGTAGAGGAATTTAGGTTTTAGTTTTGTTTAAAATTTTGCACATGCTGCCTCTGTGCCAGATTCTTTGTCTTGCTCTGTAGAGTGGCCTTCCTCTTTTAGCTTTATTTGTCTGAAGTCTTCTCTGACTTTTCCCACCAGGTCTGGTTTGAAGATAACATCTAGTGCAGTCATGGCCAAAGCTTTTGCTGCACGTAGAGTGTAGAACTGTGCTTCCTGAGACCCTGTGGTAAAACAGAAAAACAACTTCAGGATAAAAGTCTAACTGCGAAAATGTGTTTGACAGCAAGCCACTCAATTTAATACATTGGGAAATTAATTTTGAAAGAGTCAAAATCTCAGTGAAATCTAACTAAAACCTGTATTGGTTTTTACAGGAAGTCCTTCTTGTAACAGGAAGCTAGGTAGGAGGACTAGAGAAGGTTTATGATAAGTTTGACAATAAAGCAGAGTGCAAATAGTTTTTAAAAAATGCCCAAACACTTAATTAAACAAATTAAGGCTGCTAAGTGATTCCTACCACCCTTCTAAAATGTGAGGTGACTAAACTTCTGCTCTTCACGTTTAATGTTATGGTACGTGCCATGTATACAATGCAGCCTTAACTCTGCTATCCTCAAGTGACAGCCCAACACATACACACACTTTCCTTTCAGACACCACAGAATGGTTTGGAACCAAAACTAGCGATGTTAGAATTTGTTTTGTTTAATAATCATGTAAATGTCCCAAATCTTAGCAGTTACACAGTTATTCAATGGTCCCTGGGGGCAGGGCTGCCAGCCAGTGTGTTCCCAGCCCCACTCCCGGGGAGCCCCCTTCCACATCATGCTGCTGCCTCTGCTGTGGGGTGGCAGGCGGGAGCTGGTCTGTGAGGGGAGCCAGTTTAAAAACACATGGAACTGGGTATTGTACATAAAGGGCCCGTGGTTCCCAACAGGGCCAATCTGAAGGGTCAAAGTTTGGTTGGTGTGATTACCCACACCCTCTTGGAAATCCTGTCTGTGCTAACTTCCCTGAGTTCAAGTGATGACTATTCATCTTGGACATCCGATTTGCCAACAAGGTGGCTAGATCTAGGCCCAACAGTGGTAAAGCCTGTATCGGGGGAGTAAATTCCAGCTCATGGATGAAACAGGGGAGTGACTTCTTGAGGTGTACCCTATTCTGGAATAAATACGTAATTCAGAAGGACCAGGCTTGAAAAAAGAGGAGATTGGAGGACCAGGAAAACTAAGATGTCCTTTGTGGTAGCCTGTGTCACAGTTCTTCCTGTAGTACAAGGCATCCGGGTTGTCAGTTCCATCAGATCCGGCACTGTTAAAGATATAGTGATCAGTGTGTCCTTCAGGGATTGCATAAGTATTGCTAGAGAGAGGGAATCCTTTCTCAAGCTATTCATTGGTATTGACAGTCGATAGTCCTTTGACTTATTAGAGGTTGCAGTTAATAGTGGGACCCATACCATCAGAGCTTTGCTCATGTGCTTTCCCTTCATGGTCAGGAGGCCAAGGCATACCTAAGTTCTTGGGACCTACAAACCAAGATTCACCCAAATTGGAAGGTGTTAAAAAAACAACAAAAAAACCCCACACCTTCTCCTGGATATTCATTTAGAGGGGAACCAGTTTTTAATACTCATGAGAGGCTCAAAACAATGGGTCTTAAACTGAGTCAACTTTTGCTTGAAAGTTTATGCTCAAAGGAAGACTGCTTGACTCCAGGTGATCTAGAGGAGGGAATCTCCATGGCCTGGATTTGACTGGTGTCATTTTTCTTCATCCATGATTGAGAAAGTACAATCTGAATTCCACTTCCCTCCTCCCCCCGCTAACATGGGATGGAATGATATATCCACTGCACTTGGCAAAGATATGAGCCTCTGCAAGACAGTAAATGTAGTGCTAGTGGTCATCACTAAATGGGATGCAGCAAAGGTAGGAGAGTTTTCAAATCCCAGAATTCCACGCAGAAGCCTAATCCTGAAAAGGGAGACAAATAGGGTCTCCGGGATAAGTAAAATCTATCTATGCTAACAATAAAAATCACTAATGAGCTCTATTCAAATGAAGACAAACTGGATGCAAAGATTCTTTTAGTGTCCAAAGGTTTCTGACATAGGCCATGCAGCAGGAAGAAGAAACTGAAGAGGCAGTTGGTCTGGTGGAGAGCAACAGGAGAACCAGAGCAAAGGTGCAGACCAATGGATGCTGTTTGCAATATTTTCCTGGCTTCCGACGTATGCATACCCATATGTGGAATACACACAGGGACCAGCACTTGAAGTCCAAGTTGTAGTTTAACAAAAGACTGGAATGGTTAAGGTGGCAATATGACAACATAGTGAGTCAGAACCAGAGTTTCCAGCCTGGTTTCAAAAACCCAGCCAGCAACAGAAAGTTTAAGTCATTTTAAGCTAGGGAACAACTATTTAGCTTATTATCCAGTCTTGTTTTTTGGGTGTTTTTTTTTTTTTAACAGCATAGTTCAACTCCTGCAATATTTACTGATTACATACCATTGCTATCTCCATAACTGTGGGATCACTGTTGTACCTAGAACTTTACAGGCTTACCATAAAAGGATTCAAACCTAGTGCTCTATTTCTTAGGATGGCTTTGCATCCTATTTGGGCCATAACAATCCCTTTTCTAAACCCTGTTCTGGCCAATCTGATTTGTGGCAAAAGTGGGCAATTAATTTTCTGCATATCCAGCTCTGCCAAGTGTTCGTACTTTGGTGGATTACTGTTGGTTCGATCTATTAGTCCTTTGGGCTCCTAATGGAGCATAGGGCCTCCACAGTCATTTAATTTAGAGTAAATACTAACTGATGAAAACCAAATGTTTTATATGCATCCTCTTAGCAGTTACTTATATTTACATTAGTCTCAAAGCAACTGCACGGATATTACTAGCAAACTAATTAATAGGTGGTCAATTTCCATTCTACAAAGCAACATTTGCTACTAATTTGCTTAAAACCAACATTTTTATAGGAGAGAAGGTAAAAACTGTATAAGACAAACTTTGAAGTAGGGATGTAAGCGACAAGTCGACTATCTGATAAGCATAAGCTTATCGAATAGTTGACTAGTGATGTGACTAGTCGCTCCCCCCTCCCCCCCCTTGCCTCAAATAGAGGCAGCAAGGGGGGAAGGGGAAAGAGAAACAGGAGCCGGTGGGGGGGGAAGCTGGCTTAAAAACTGGTTCTCCCCTGCACTGTCTCTGTGGGGGGCAGGGGAGGTAGAGGAACAGCAGGAAACGGTACGAGCAGGGACTGAAGCAGTCTCTGCTCATGCTGCTTCTGCTGCGATTCTGCTTGTGAAATGCACAAAAGCCACAGGGATCCCTGCGGTGTTTCCTTTTGAAATGTACAAGAGCCCCGTTGGCTGAGATGGCTGAGGGAGCATGGGGCCAATTGGGAAGCCTCGGCAAGGCTCTTGCTGCAGTTCAAAGGCAGAGGTGCCCTTATAGACTAATTGAATAGACGACAGAAATCCCATTGACTATTCGATTAGTTAATCTAAATTTAACACACCAACTTTAAAGCCACATTCATTTTGGGTTTGTTTAGTTTAGAAAAGAGAAGATTGAGGGGGGACATGATAGCCGTTTTCAGGTATCTAAAAGGGTGTCATAAGGAGGAGGGAGAAAACTTGTTCATCTTGGCCTCTGAGGATAGAGCAAGAAGCAACGGGCTTAAACTGCAGCAAGGGAGGTTTAGGTTGGACATTAGGAAAAAGTTCCTAACTGTCAGGGTAGTTAAACACTGGAATAAATTGCCTAGGGAGGTTGTGGAATCCCCATCTCTGGAGATATTTAAGAGTAGGTTAGATAAACGTCTATCAGGGATGGTCTAGACAGTATTTGGTCCTGCCATCGGTGCAGGGGACTGGACTCGATGACCTCTCGAGGTCCCTTCCAGTCCTAGTATTCTATGAATCAAGTACTAATCCTAACGATCGAGTGCTAGTGAATATTCTTCTATATTTAAAATATCACCTATAAATTATAGCCCTGTTCCTGCAAAAGCTCTTACCTGCAGCTGTAGTGTATAGCTCAGTATGGTTCAATGCATCTGTGCCAATGTAAAAATAGGGATGAATCCCAGGAACCACATATGTAACATTTCCAAAGTCAGTGGAGCCTGGGAAGAGAAAGGAGGTTGCTCAATGAACAAGTCTTATAACAAGTGGTACATTACATAAAAAAGCCTGGGATATGCACCTGAACTGTAATAAAATAGTACAGTATTCTTGTCTAGAATATAATCCGGTAATATTACTAATAAAGAATCAATATCTACTTAATTTTGCATGTCTATTCAATGGCAGTCCACATGGAACAAATTCACTCAGATACAATGCCTCCCTACACTACAGATCAGGAAGTACAGAAATGTATAAGTTGCACCTCCCTGGTCTGGAACCCTCTGGACCTGCCTGGTCCCGAACCAGGGAATTTGTCGAACTGGGGAAATCAAAGAGGCGTGTGCGTGTGGTCGGGGGGGCCGGGAGGGGAGGCGGCGGCGGGCCTGCTTTCCCTTGGCCACCCTGGGGCTCTGCTTTTCCCCAGGAAGCTCCACAGCCACCCGCCTCACTCGTGGCTTCGATGCTACCCAGGGCTTTGTGCTCCCGCTGGTGGGCTCTGCTTTCTCCCCAGTGGTTCTGCTGCAACTGCCTGGGGGCTCCACTACTGACTGGCAGCAATGCACTTCCCCCAGCACCCCGCTGCCACCTGATGCTCCCTATGCCCCCCCCCCATCAGCTTTGCTGCCACTCGTGAGACTCTGCGCTCCCCCCCTGCCAGCAACCCTGCTGCCACCCAAGGAGCTTCATGCTCCACCGAGTGGCTCTGCTGCTGCCTGGGATGCTTAGTGTTCCTTCCGGTGGCTCTATGCTCCCCGAGCACTCCCACTGTGATCTGGGGGGCTCTGCATTCCCCCTGCCCCAGCAGTCTCTCTGCCACCCTTCCCCCAGTGACAGGGAGCCCCACTCTTTCTCTTCTTTCCCTACAGGCCAGGGACCCCACACTCCTCCCAGCAGCTCTGCTGCTTCTGGGCTCCATCTCTGCTCCCTAGATTAGCAACACTCCTGGCCCGCCAGCTTATCCCCATAAGACATGGGATCACCCTTATGATGCCAGACCGGGGAATTCCAGATCACAGAGTTTCAACCTGTATAAGCTATCTATTCCTCCTCAAGGTTGGTGGAAGGATTTGAGGACTAGAGATACATGAGCCGTCTATAACCACTGTGCCCAAGCATCTGTGCCAGAATCAGCATGTGGAGAGAGCCACATTAATTTTCTAGGAGGCTTCCAAAACTCAGCAACACCAGGTTGCTGCCACTCTCAAGTGTAAATATATCAAACCAATGTTCTTGAAGAACTTGATACTACAGTAAGCAACAATTTCTCTGGTGTAGTTCCTATGCAGTCTATTTCATGGGAGCCTAAATACAACTCAAAGTAGGGTTGAGTTCTGTAGAAACAAAGATTGTAGAAGAACCCTTGGAAAGTAAGGTCATTTCTAGATGCCCAAACAAGAGATTAATGTTCTGAAAGATGTCACATAGCAGTCCTGTAGATTTTTACAATGGGAACATTAGATGCATGCCATCTGTAAGGTTTTACCCTAGTCAAGGGAGTTCTAACATCTTGCAATAAGCATCTCAATGCACAACATGAACCACTTAGGTGCTGATGGGACTCCCTTCATACTGATCATTCAAGAGCTACTTTCCTACTTGCTGAAGATCTTGTCAATACCTGCAAGCAGATTGGTATGTTTGTTAGCGACTTTTCTATTGTACAAACACTGCACAAGTCTTGCTTCTCTGTTAATTGTGAGAACAGATATTCTAAAAGCCTCTAAACAGACCTTACAAATAGTGACAGAAATCCTCAATACACCAAATGAAGGGCAGGCCATAGGAAAACTTGAATTTCATGGTCTCCAGAAGCCAATTCCAAAGTTAGAGTTCCCCCTTCCCCCATTTTGCATAACAACGAAAGAGCAAGTTGTGAAGATCCATTAGTCTGACCAAAGACTCGCAGGAGCACAGTAAAAGATATCCAGTGCCATGAGTGCTGGACAGGATCAGTAAAGCTAGAGCAGCAGCAGCTAGAAAGGAGGTGCTTTAGCAGGAGAGCACCTTTGCAGACCATAGTCAAAGCTGGGAGGCAACTGTTCGGATCAGAAATGGTGAGTGAACAAGTCATAGGAAATTCATATTCTCTCTTGCTACCACTAGGCCAAGAGACTAACAGCATGGGGCATTCTTCCTCTTTTGTGATGGAGAGAGAACTTGCAGTGAGAATCTCCCCTAGCATTTCTTTGTTAAATTCTACATGCTTTGGGTGTCAGTAACAGAAAGCTTTTGGGGGATTTGTTGTTTAATTTAGGATTTTTAGAAACAAGCAATGTTTTGCCTTTCATCTTTAGAACCTGGGGTTTCACCTTTACAAACAAGTTTGCAGTAATCAACATGAAAATATAGATTAAAGTGGTCCTTTTGAAGAGTGTGATTTATTGATTTACCCACCTTACTGATCAAAGTTATCATCATAATTTTCCCTCCTCTCCCCATTTCCATTTGGAATATAACCAGTTAATGAAAAATCCTGATCAAATTCTGACATTAAACAATTGCTGTGTTTATTAACTGACCGAGATCTAACCTCAAAATGAGAAAAAAAACAAGAGTTCCACTGTTACCTGATGAACCATTCAAAAAAGAGTTGTCAGTAGTGAATTCCATTCCAAGCTCTTTTCCATTCTCTATATAGGAATTCTCTAGGCTCTTGTTCTGAAGCACATTATAGTAGTCATGCCTTCCACCTTTGATTTCCACCTCACCAAGAAAAGAGAAAAGTTAAATTTTCATATCATTTCAAGGCTACATTAAACCAAATATGTCAGGTTTTTAAACTAATCAATGCTTCATTTACATTTTATATAATATGGAGATTAAGAGTAAAATTTAAGAGTGTAATTTTCTTTTCAAAAGATGTGAGCATTTGACTATCAGCATTTAGTTAATGCTGCCCTTGAACAAAAACAAAGTTGGAGGAATTGTGAGAGTTTCATACTAGGAAACAAAGTCCCCACAAATACGAATCCTGGTGGAAAGCATCTTCAGAAGACAGAAATTATCAAGGCCTGGTTTACACTAGAATATTAGCTCAACATAAGTCTCCTAATGTTGATCTATTTCTGCATGTGCATGCTCAAACTGTCTCTGGCTAAAATAAGCACATTACAGCAACAGTAAAACCACCACCCTTTTCATCCCAAGCAGTGATGACTCATGGTCAATCTACAGAGGTTGATGCAGCACAAGTATAAATATTGAGTGACCTACATCGACCCTAACAGTCCTCTGGCTGCCGATCCACAATGCCCTATTACCTGCAACAGTGACCACTGTGGTCTCACAATTGTCAATTCCATTGTCCAAGGGACATAGAGATCAGAAACCACGAACTCCCTCAAAAACATCCCTGTTATTTTTTTAAAATGTTTTTTCCCCCAATTCGGTGAGCTTATCTAGCAGCTCTCCCTTGTTGGGCAGCTGCACACAGTTGATCATGTTGGCTCCATGCATTAGAAATCATCTCTTGTCTGCATCAGACAAGAGATATTGGAACTCCAGGGCCTGTGGAAAGAGAAGAGACTGTGCAAGCACAGCTACAAATGAGATGTACTAAGGTGACCATCTAAGAAAAAACTGCTGAGGGAATGCTGACAAAAGGGTATGACAGAAAGCAGCAGCAGTAGGATGTAAAGGAACTGCACCAAGCAAGTCATGGGATCAGTGAGGACAACTGATCTGGTGCTAAGCCACAAACCTGCTGGTTTTACATTGAGCTGTGTACCATATTTGACAGACCCCAAAAGCATTCTGCAGACCACCATGGGTACCTTGGAGAAGTCCAAGAGAGTGTCATCAGCCACAAGCCCGATGAAGAGGAAGGGACCTGAGATAAACAAAGGCATGCATTTTTCCTTGCGTTTAAAGATGGCACCCACCCCAACCTGAAGTTAAGACACAGGCATCGACTTTTCTTGTATTAGTAAAAGAAAGAAGAGACAATGATACAATAAACTGAGGTACAGCTGATATCAGCTTTTCTTTCCCCTGTATGCAGAAGCACCATGCAGAGCAGTTTGATTAATACATAAGGACTGTCCCTTGCCTCTTCCTGAGAATCTGGATGGAACTTTCATGGAGATACTCCACAATAGTCTCTCAAAGATTTCTAGGAATGGTAACCTTATTTCCTTTCCTGCAGAACACTTTCCCGTGCCACTCCATGATGAGTTTGGCTGCCACCATTGCAACAAACAGGACAGTAGTGTACAGAGACAGGCAGCTGCAGGGTGCCAGTAGCATTTGTGCTTTTGCTACACTCAGGAATGAGACTTCAAATAAAACCATCACTGCCTTGGGAAATATTCAGTGTCATTGCTCTCTACTCCTACCCAAGCAATAGGGACTGAAATTGTATTGTCCCTGAGGATTCCTTCCCACCTCCTAGTAGGCTATACTCATCATAGCTGGGATTAGATAATAGGGCTATGCAGGAATGTTCCAAACCTAAAATGTCAATAAGTATGTCTTACTAAAAGTTTTAATGCAAAAAAAAGGGAAAGGAGTTTTGAAATTTCTCTCTCTTTTGTTGTAAGGGTATATCCAATGAGGATATTAAGTATCGACTAATTAAATAGTCAATGCATTTTGCATCAACTATTCGATTAGTTGATAGGGCGCCTCCTCCTTTGAAAAGTGGAGGTGCCACGTGGAGCCTGGGGTCAGCGGGGGAGTCTCCAGCTGACCCCGGGCTCCATGCAGCACTGCCGCTTTGAAATGCCATAAGAAGCCTGAACATCAGGCTCCCTGCAGCCTTTCAAAGTGGCAGCACTGCATAGAGCCTGGGATCAGCTGGAGAGTCCCCAGCTAATCCCAGGCTCCACGTGGTGTTGCCCCTTTGAAACACCATGTGCAGCCTGGAGACCCCCCAGCTGACCCCGGGCTGCACACAGTGTTTCAAAGCGGCAGCGCTGCATGAAGCCCAGGATCTGGCCCCAGGTTTCAAGCAGCGCTGCCGCTTTGAATTATCCCCTCTACTCCCTTCCTCTGACCTTGCTGCCTCTATCTGATAGAAGCAACAAGGGGGGGGGGGGGCAGCGACTAGTCAACTATCCTGTTGACTATCCAATAAGCATTTGCTTATCGGATAGTCAACTAGTCATTCACAACCCTAATATCCAATGAAACATCTGTTTTATCAGTAGCTGCTGCTAAAACACCCACAAAACACCTGATCCTGATGATGAAGAGAAAGAAAGGACACACTGAGCAGCAGAGTGCAAACAAAGAACCTGGAGAGTCAGCCTGGCAGATGGCACCCAGAAGGAAAGAGTGGACAGGAGAAAGGCTCAGGACAAGCACAGGGAATGGACCATAATGGTCTTTTCAGGCAATACATCCAGTTGCTACAGACACCAATTGACAAAAATATGTCAGGCTTTCTGCCCTTTGCAGTCCTTGGCAAACTCCATAGTAGTAGTTCCTACATCCTCCAGCATTTCACAGGATAGCAGCCTCACCACCACCACTCTATGCTGGGAAACAGCGAGAAAAAAAAAAACATTGCTTCATACACGATAACTTTGGTTCTCGCAGGTCAGCATATATGTAAGCTACAATAGATGTTTGGAAGCAGGAAATATTTATTTTTCAGTGCACAATTTTAAAATTCCGTTCTTAGAAGTTTGTATTGCATTTGCCTGTTTCTCTGCATTGTTTTTGGCCATTCTGTTCAGAAAAACTATTTTTGGACATCAAATTATTGTTATTAGTTCACAATAAATCTCAGAATGCATAGCAGTAATCAAAGAACCCATTGCTTGTAAACGTAGGGCACCACAGAACTTATAGATTCAGAAAACCACCCAGACATTAATTAAAAAAAAAAATAGGGCAAGTACAACACAATTTCTAACAATCCTCAAAGCTTCAGGGCCAGAACAGTACTGTGGCTGACCATTAAAATGTTCTTTCAAAGCCTTCCTCAGACACACATAGGGATGTTGAATTTAAAATGAATTAACTAATCAAATAGTCGATGGGATTTCCATCGACTATTCGATTAGTCTATAAGGGTGCCTCTGCCGTTGAACTGTAGCAAAAGCCCTGCTGGACTCTTGCTACAGTTCAAAAGCAGGAGCCCCGCAGGGAGCAGGGGCTTCCTTTTGAAATGTACAAGAGCCCAGCAAGCGGGCTCCCACTGGCCCGTGCTCCCCTACTGCACCTCAGCCTTTGAAACAGCCTTTGTACTTTCCAAAAGGAAGCCCCACAGGGAGTGTGGGGCCAGTGGGGGACTCTTCCCACTGGCCCCGTGCTCCCTGTGGCACCTGAGCTTTTGAAATGTACAAGAGCCCTGGTGGGTCTCTTGTACATTTCAAAAGGAAGCCCGGGCCAGCAGAGGAGTCCCCACTGGCCCCACGCTCCCTGTGGGGCTCTTGTACATTTCAAAAGCAGAATCGCAGCAGAAGTGGTGCAAGTGGAGACTACTTCAGTCCCTGCTCACACCATTTCCACTGTGCCTCTACCTCCCCTACCCCCCCGGAGACGGTACTGGGGGAAAGGGAAGGTTACTCACCTTGTGCAGTAACTGGAGTTCTTCAAGATGTGTCCCAGTGGATGCTCCACTTAGGTTCAGTGCTGCTGTACACATGGCCCGGAGATCTTAAGTAGCAGTCCCCCAGCCGCCAGTGCCTGCTGCGCTATTGTGCAATCGCTCAGTTTAGCACTCGCCGGTGGTCATTCCCTCCGTTCCTTCTCCACGCCGGACTCTCTTAGCCCTGAGCAGAGGGGAGGAGGTTGGGTGTGGAGCACCCACAGGAACACATCTTAAAGAACTGCAGTTATTGCACAAGGTGAGTAACCTTCCTTTCTTCTTCAAGGGTCCCCTTGGGTGCTCTGCTTAGGTGACTACGCAGTAGTATTCCTGCTTAGCGGTGGGTGCTCTGTGTTGCAGGGCTGGATGTTGGACAGTATGGTATGTCCAAAGCTAGTGTGAGTCCTGAAAGGACTGAATAGCGTAATGTTGTGCAAAGGTATTGGGCTAAGCCCATGTTACCGCTCTGCAAATGATGTCTATTCAAAGGCCCTTAAGAAATGCAGTTGTGGTAGATACTGCTCTGGTGGAGAGTTGGTGGCGGTCTGTGTTTCTGGAAGTAAGCCAATTGTATGCATGTAGAAATCCATTTGGATATTCGTTGTTTGGAAACAGGTTGCCCTCTGGACCTGTCTGCGCAAGACACGAATAGTCTGGGAGTGCGTCAAAAGTCTCTTGTGTGTTCAAGGTAAAAGGCTAATGCTCTGCATACGTCCAGCATGTGCAGCACTGCCTGATTGCTGTCCCTGTGTGGTTTCGGGAAGTGTACAGGTAAGTGCAGGTAAGTGTATTGTTCATTTCAGTGGACCGAGGTAGGTATCTTGGGAAGGAATTTCGGGTGGGTTCTGAGGACAACCGTGTCTTTGTGGAACACCAAGTACAGCGGGTCCACCATGAGTGCCGCTATCTCTCCCACTCTCCTAGCTAATGTTATCACTATGAGAAAAGCTACTTTCATTGACAGGTGGAGTAATGAGCAAGTTGCAAGCAGCTCGAAAGGCCGTCTCATGAGTGAGTCCAGCACAAGATTCAAGTCTCATGATGGTACTGGGTCTCTATGTGGTGGATAAAGGTTCCGTATCCCTTTCCAGAATCTCTTCACACACAGGTGGGAAAAAACGGAATACACCCACCCATACAGGGGTATCATAGATATAGCTGTGAATGGTATGCAGTATCCGGTTCGTATTATTTTTAGGACCTATTGGTCCGAGGTGATGGTCTTCCATGCTGCATAGAATTCTGCGAGTCTGTTTCCGAAGGTCTGTTTCCCTAGATCTGCCTGCCCTGGAGGATTGAGGGCTACTGTATCCTCGACCAACACCTCAAATTTGCTGATGGGAGTTGGACCCCTGGGTTGAGGATGTTTGTTCATTTGATTGTCTTCGACTAGACTGTCTCTCACGTCTCTTGTTCTCATAGGGCCTTTGTTGTTGGTTATACCCTGTTGTTCTGAACCTTTGATTATATTGTTTGTCTTGTTTCTTCTTGGATCCAGGCAGCTGAATCCGTAACGTACGAAGTGTCACCCTGGAGTCTTTAAGGGTGTGGAGAGATTAATTCATTGCTTCGGCAAAGATTTTCTCTCCCTCAAATGGAAGGTCTTCGGTGTTTGATTGTACCTTGTTGGGAAACCCAGACAGTTGCAGTCATGACATTCTCCTCAGCACTACTGCGTTTGCCATAGTCCTGGCTTCTGTATCCGCTGCATCCAACGCTGCTTGTAGTGCTCTGCAGGAGATCAGAGAGCCTTCTGTCATATTTGATTAAAATTGTTCCTTTATCTCTTCTGGTAGATACTGAATAAAGGAATTGAAGGTTTTGAATGTCTGGTGTGACTATTTTGCTAACAGAGTTATGTAATTAGTAATTCTGAGTTGAAGGGAGGCTGACGAGTATGCCTTCTTCTCCATAGCATCCATCCTCTATCTTCTTGTCATGATTCTGTGCTCTGAGGTACTGCTGCTGTTGCTTCCCCCTCTGATTGGCAGCTTCGACAACCAACACATTCGGTGCAGGGTATTAGAATAGGAATTCTACCCCCATAGGTGTTACATGGTATTTCTTATCTATTTTCTTTGAAGTTGATGGTACTGATGCCGGGGTCTTCCATATGGCCTTAGCCAGGTCCATTAAGGCCAATTTGGTGTGCTGAGGTAAGTTAAATATGCTGGTAAGCTTGTGTTTGTTCTGCATTACATCTGGGAGTTGGATATCTAGAATGTCCACTACCCAGCAGAATAGGTCTTAAAACTTTCTATAGTCGTCATCTCTTATTGGTGACGTAGGTGGACTGTGGTCGTCTATTGTGGAGCATGATGTATTAGGAAGGATAAGGAAATCTTGTGTTGCTTCTTCCATCCATGACTTGCTGTCATGGTTGCCTGGGCTGTAGTCAACTGATCCCCGCATGTTTGCATCGGCTGACTGAGCACTTGGTACCTGGAGGATTTGTTGTAGTTGTTGATTTCTGTAGGGTGCCCATGGGTTCCAATAGGGCCACTGTGGTGGGAGCAGTGGAGGTACCTATTGTGCTATCTGCCAATTCTAGTGCTGCTGTTGCTCTGTTGCAGCATATCAAGTGACTCTGTGCTGGCCCCTTGTTTCCTTCTTGTCATCATCGCTAAATCTCGCTGATATTAGCGATGCTGGTATAGACAATAGCACGGAACCTCTAGACCGTGGTGTGACGTCGGTACCAAATAACGGTGAGCATGATACTGACGGTACTGCAAGATCCGTCTCTGTCATGTATCTCGGTACCAGGGGCGGCAGTGCAATCACTGTAAAGCCTGCCATTGCTAGATGCATCTGTGTATTCAGCGCCTCTGGAGCGCACTGGTACCGACGGTACCATGAGTTTGTCTGTGCATGGCCTTCCGCTGCTTTGCAGTCTGCCTGCTTTTTTTATCTGCTGCCAGTACCAACTTCTCCTGAGGTACCTCAGGCTTGTTCTGAGGAGAGCTCAAAGCTTAGCCAGCAGCTCTATGCTTCACTTTGAGATCACTGGCTCTTTTTGAGCAGGATCCCTTAACCTGCACCACTAGATTTTTCACTACTCAAGACTGTTTTGTTTTTTTAACTTGGGCAAATTGATGGGAACACTTACTTATATGCATAAGACTGGGGAAAGCTTTAGTTGAAACAAAAAATCTGTATGTAGAATTATAGCAATTAAATGTTGCGCCTCACCAACAACATTTTTCAGCACAACAGCGGATTAGTACTTACAGATCTAAATTTTAGGTTGCTTTAAAAAAGGTAAGTGTCATACAAATCATAAAGACTTAGGCTCCTACTTTGGCCTAATTTAAAAATGATAAAAATAAGTGAATCAGCTCTAGAGTTCTTACTTTGCATTCTGTAGCCAAAGCTGCAGCTCTGAAGCAATTTTCAGCTCTCTCTGTCAGAATGGCGAGGTCCTTCTGCGAAGGGGCACGCAAGTAAAATTCTAGCTCAGTGTAAGAAGGGATGATATTAGGTTTCACACCACCATTTTTTATTATACCTACAGAAGAGAAAAGTCCAATTTTTAAATGTTACAAAGAACTAATCTTACATACTCTTCTTTTTGAAGCTCCTTATTTATAGCTGAACACATAAAACAAGTTATTAGAGATCATGCATCAGCTGAGCACTGAGAATACACTATTTAAAACTTTTTGTATTTGGACCCAATTCTTTCCCCCTTGCAGTCAGTTCAACAGAAAGAATATCATGTGTACAAGGTGAGTGACGTAAAATCTTTAATTGGACTAACTTTTGTTGGGGAAAGGGAGAGTGCATGATATATTGTGAAAGCTTACAGACTTTTAAAGTTTGTATCATGGCATTCTTTTGGACACATCTCATTTATTCATCTTGAGTTCACACACAAAGAACCAAAGTAGTATTTAAAATTCTCTGTATTCACTGTAAACATTCTAAACTGTGGATCAATCTTGTTAACACTGGGTCAATAAGGGAAAATTAAAATAATGGCTATGAGACAAGTTCACAAATCAAATGTAAGCACTTAGTTTAAATATAGCTAAATAATTCTCCAGAGTTTAAATTATACAAGCATACATCATGATTTTCACATTCCTCATAGGTACAGGAACAGTGGTACTATTAAGTTAATCTTAAAAAAAAAAAAAAAAAAAAAAAGCATCCTTACCTATGTTACAAATACTTCCTTGGAATCAAAAATTGAAGGGGGTTTTGAAAGTTTACTTTATGCTATGTGTTCCTATTTTGCTTTGCTAGTTTGGACAAAGAAAAATTCAGTTGGGTTCTTGTCAACTTCTTCTCTTTTAATACACTGCCATTAAATTGGAATTCATTGAAAAAATAGTTGGTATTTGCTGCCACAAAGGGGAAAACCAGCTCACTAGTATCCTCATTGAGTCTTGCCATTCTTTGGAAACATTTCCATTGGTCTTAAATTTTGTAAAATCTCATTTTCTTATAAAGCCCAAGTTTGGAGCCAAGTCTGAACAAAACAAAAGTGTTCCTTCAGACTAATGGTCACTAGTCCATCATGTCCAGATATGGAAACAGAAAAAGCAAGCTACTGAATTAAGTTCTTTCTTTTTATGCGTTCTACATGCTTTATTCTGCGACATTAGAAATCTCTTCACAATAGCTAGCTATTTTTTGTTATCACAACTTCAATGAGAAGAGACCTGTTACTAGTGTTCCCATCCCATACCTGCCAATTATAGTTGGCATGAGTTATAGCTCCAACCAAAGCCAAGAAACCAACTTAATGTTAGTACACTTGAAATTCAAGGGTTGTGCAAAATTCTGTGAGCACTACCATTTGTTTAATGTCACTGTCATGGTAAGGTTATCAAGAGGCATATGTAGAACAAGATCCTGTAGTCTCAATACACAGAAATACTGATACAGAATGTGGAAATCCTTGAAAAATAAACTTTCATAGTCCTGAAAGATATGGCAACCATATCCTACATGAAGTAGAAGAGGAGAGCACTAAACAGCGGCAGAGGCTTTGAAACAAGAATAATGGATGGATGCCAGCAAAAATTATTTTGGACAAACAAGGAACTGGCAAATAGGCAATCAAGCAGACTGTGCAATGCACATTACTACAATATGTACTTTTCCAAAGAAAGAAAGTTAAGGACAAAAATAGTTCAAAGATATGCTGTAATAACTGGAAAAAGCCTCAGAACAGAACACTGATTTTCCTAGTACCTTTGGCAAGCTAACAACATTTTTAATATATTCAGTTTGAGAAAGAAAAAATAAGCCTACTTGGAAACCTGGCCGTAAGCCTCTACCTTTCCATGAAAGTTAAACTTTCGAAGTATTGCTAAAGAGAGGTCTCAAGATGTACTTCTGTTTCCATGAATCAGAGGTCTAAAATATATTTCAATACCAGAGGACAGTTTTACAAGCTCAGGTTCCTTAGGAAGTTACAGCTGCTGCCTCAACACAGTGATAAGATGCTTGTATCTGTCAAAGGAAGCTTTTATTGCTTATGTTAGATCTTGATCCAGATGGTCAAGTTTCCCCCAAAAATGCTATTTCCAGTTTACAAAGCAATTTAATGGTTACAGCTATACCAACAGAAGATCTTCATAATAAGTGTCTTTGTTCTTTGACAATTTAGCAGCTATGAAGTGCTATATTAACAGTTCATGTAAATATTAAATCTGCACTATGTCTCTCATTTGTGCAAAGGGGGGGGGGGAGGGAGAGAATACTTATGACTTTAGGCCATACTGCCCTTTGATTGGTATGCATTCAACAGTTCATACTAAATGTTGACGGTTCCTTACAAAGGGAACTGCTACGGTATTTAGATGAAAAATTTATTTCAATGTACTTTTCCAGTTTAAAGTAACAATGCAATATTTAGGAATTTTTTTTCAGTCAGTAGCCGAACAGCCAGAAGCCTTACTTGGTGGACACAAGATTGAATGAAGCTCTCTCACCATGAACTCTCCAGGTTGGTTTCATTTGCTGTCTTAAAACTGACAGATTGTTGTATGCAAGAACAGCAGCGTCTAATGCATTTATTCCTTCCCAAGGATAAGCAGCAGCATGAGAAGCTTTTCCATAGTATTTCACAGTCACACTAGGAAATAAAAGCCATGACTTATTTGTTTTTTGTTCACTTTTAAAAAACTAAAAATCAAAGTCCCTTTGGATTCACCCAATAATGATTAAAATTTTATATCAATGTTTTTGAAGCACAAGATTAAGATGCTATTTACCAGGCATTAAGCTGCTGGGAAGCTAAACCATCTTTCGTCATTTTCATACTCAAAGCATAGATCCTGAAAGAGGGTTAGAAGTCTGCTTTCCCTCCCCAAACTCTGCCAACACTCCGAAGTTGAAAACAAAATAGACAATGTACTACATGCATTTTAAAAGTAAAAAGAGCATGCATTTTGAAGTAAAAAGAGCAATATCCTGCTATACAAATTGCTATCCACTTCTTGTCACCTAAAGTCTTATTACACACCTAACGATTTAACAGAAGCCGTGATATGGGCTAACAAAGCCTCTTACCTCCCCCTCAGAAACTGGTGGTATCTCCAGGGCATCAGTAAGATGAGCCAGAGAAGAAAATTAGATTTGAAGCAGGATGTAATAGGGATGTAATAGTACAGTCGATTAACCGATAAGCAAAAGCTTATCGGTTAATGCTATAGACTACACACATTCCCCCCGCTCCCTCCCTTGCCAGTAAATTTTTTAGCAGGCGGGCCAGCAGCCTGGCTCAGTCTTGGTTTGCGCTGGGCCCAGGGCATACACTTTAAATGCAGAACTGCAGCAGGAGTATTAGGAGCCAGGCGGACAGGTAGCCTGGCTCAGTTCTGGCTCGTGCTGGGTCTGGGAGCTCAGACCCCTCACCCCCCAGACAGGGGCTGCTGCCACCCCATGCTGCTGCCTCTCTATCAGAGGCAGCAGCACGGAACAACAAGCAGCCAGAAGAGCTGGTTTTTAAACTGGCTCCCCTCGTGGACCAGCTCCCGCCTGGTACCCCATGCTGCTGCCTCTGATACAGGGGCAGCAACGTGGAGTGGAAGGGGGCTCCTCGGGAGTGGAGCCGGAGCGTACTAGCTGCCAGCCCTGTGCCCAGGGATTATAGAATATTCAAGTAACCTATAAGAATTCATGAGGTTAATTGACTATTCAACTGACCAATATTTAACATCCCTAGATGAAATTACACGAAAAATTGTTAGAGAAATCGGTTGTGATTTTTCTGCTTCCCTTCTTCTATATGTGACTCATAAGAATATGCAGCAAGAGAAGATAATAGATGTTGGAAATTCAGGTAAGTAGAGATTTTTTGCACATTGTTAAGGCAGTTTTCAACAGGATCAACATGTCTACACTGCAACCTAAGGTGTGATTGTACTTTTAATCTAGCTTACTTGGATAAGAATAGCATGGAAGCCGCTACAGATGCATCATCACGACTATTTTAGCCATGCAAGCTAGATTAAAGCTAGCACAGACATGCCTACTTGAGATGCAATCACATCAACTGCAGTGTGAACACAGTCTAAAGGTTAAGGTGCTGGTCACCAACACAGTTAGATGCATTGCACAATTAGACAGCAATTAGATGCACTGTACAAATAACAATTTACTTTGAAGTCCCTTTTTGAAAATATCAGATCTATGCCTTTAAATTCTTGCCTATTAATAGCAAGATTTTTCCTTAGTTTTCAATAGCAAGAACTGATCGTGCTCCTTACGACTAAATTAAATGCATTCAAGACAAAAAAAATCTGTAAATTAAAGAAAAACGTATTTAGACATTCAAGAAATTCAGAGTTAAGGGTGAAGATAAAGAAAACACTTGTCCATGGGATAAAATGTGAAAAGCCTCTTAACTATTAGCCATCTATTTTCCTTTGACATCAGTTTTCATTAAAGTCTTGACATTTGAAGTCTTTTAAGTTTGGAGAGGAAACACTGAATACATGCAACATTAAATGTGTGCACCAGATTATTGGTTTTTATAATATGCACCATATGAACAGATATGGCTGTATGATACTTTGTAGTATCTATTCTTTGTGTATGCTTCCTATAGTTTAATTATAATCTTTTATAAGGCTCAGATAACACAAGACAAGTTCACTGTTTAATGACACTTGTCTATCAGTGGTACTTAATAGGGATGTAAAAGGTTAATCTTAATAGGTGAGGCTTACCAGTTCCAGTTAACCAGTAAGGGCTAGAGCAACAGCCCACCCACCCCAGGCAGAAGGCTGCTCTATCCCCACAAAAAAGCCCCAGTCTAGACAGGGCCAAATGGTGGAAAAGCCTCCTCTTTTGGCGGAGTCCTTATGCCTCGTGAAACGAGGCATACAGGGATCCCCGAAAGAGTGTTTGCTCTTCCGCTTTTTTCCATGGAAGAACAATCCCGCAAAGCCCCCGTAGTCTAGACATTGCCTTAGATGCATGACATGGAAGCCCCTACCTGTGACATGCCTGGACCTGCCATGGACAGGGGCTCCTCCAGGTGGCTGGAGCAGCCCCTGTCCACAGCAGGCCCTGTGGGGATGGGCCAGACTCCAGCCCCCACTGGTTAACCGGAATCGGTAAGCATCACCCATTAAGGTGATGCTTACTGGTTAAGCTTTCACATTGCTAATTCTGATGGTGTCAAGTTTGCATATGAATTCCAGCTCAGAAGTTTCAACCTGCAGTCTGTTTTGAAGGGTTTTTTTCCCCCACTCAAGTATGGCAACTTTGAAGTGTTCCTGTGTATCCAGGGAGATTAAAATGCTCTCCTACTGGTAACTAAAGTCAATATAGCCACTATACACTTCAAATTACGATAGTCTAGTGATCATTTACAAGATACCTTGTTAACGATCTCCCAGCCCCCCCCCCGAAGGAAAGACCTTTGCCCTGCTGTTGCTGCACTATCTCCTGGGTAAGAGGCCTGCCTGGTTAGGACTAAGAACTTTTAGCTGCAGATGTTGCCTGCAGCCATTACCAGGGGTGGGCTTAAAGCCAGGAGACTGCCACTGGTGGAGGGTCGTGCCGAAGGGTCAAGCCAAAGGATGCTGCCCTTTGGGGGAGCCCGAGGGCAAGGGCGTGTGTTGTGGTGGTTTATGTGATATGGTATAATTTTTGAGTGTGTGTTTGTGCGTGCTGGTGAGAGCAGCACACTTATTATTTGTGTGGTGGCCTATTCAGTTCCTGGTGAGAGAAAGGAAGAGTTCTTGGTGAGAGGAAGTTTCCCTTACCTGCCCACACTGAAGGTCAAGGATGGGCTGTGTTTGTGTTTTTCTTTTTCATTATGTGTTGTGGCCCAATGGAGTGGCTAAGGGGGAGGATTCAGATGGCATTGTGGCAGTTGTGATAGGTAGGGGAAAATATGGCAGTAAGATCGGGACGGGCCAGTTACAGGGAATGAGGTTAAACAGTTATGTGCTATTCCTTGTTCTAGTTCTGTTCCCAGCCTCCATGACTCTGGGAACCTTAACCCCTGGCCATCAGCCCTGAGGGTGCTGCTGCTGAATGCCAGGTCGGTATCCCACAAGACAGCTATCATCCATGATTTAATCCTGGATGAAGGGGCCAACGTGGCTTGTATCACTGAGACCTGGCTAGGAGGGGAGGGAGATATTGATCTCTCCCAATTGTGGTTGGCTGGGTTCTCGGTTCAGCACCAGCTGTGGCTTGATGGTTGGGGAGGTGCAGTGGCAATTGTCTATCAGGATACCATTACATTACTTTGTTTTGGTCCAACAAAGTGTTAGATTCAAGTGTTTGTACTTGATGTCGGGTGGCCAGGAGAGGTTGCGTGTTCTCCTTGTATACTGTCCACCCTACTGTACAGCAGATGCTCTGCTCGAGCTGGCCAAAGTGGTCTTGGATGTGGCGTTGAGGAGGCCAAGGCTTCTGGTCTTGGGGGGCTTTAATATTCACGCCGAGGCTGTCCTGTGTGGTCCAGCTCAAGCTGTTATGGATACTATGACAACCCTAGGATTATCCCAAGAAATAACTGCACCCATGCCTGTTGCAGGTACATACGCTCGATCTGGTCTTTTGGACTAAGGGTGTTAGAGTTCTTGGGATAAGGGATGTGGTTTCGCTCTCTGTGTCGTGGACCAATCACTACCTGATTAAGTTTAGACTAGCTGCTGACCTTCCCCACTGCAGAGGCAGGGATTAATATGGTCTGCTCTTAGAGGCTGATGGATCTGGAGGGTTTCCTGAGGTCCCTGAAGGATTGCTCAGTACTTACGGAAAATGGTCCTGTCGATGCCCTACTCCAGTAGTAGGCAAAAAGGCCTCCATGGACCAGATTTGGGCCGCCAAGCGTGGAGGCCCTGCCATTCCGGGGCCAATTAGGGCCTGGGGAAGGGAGGAAGTGCAGGAAGTTTCCTCTGCCCTGCCAGGAGCACACAGCTCCTGGAAGAGCAGAAAGAGACTTTGTGTGCTTCCCCTCCCCCAAGCCCTGATTGGCCTGGGGGCAGTGGGAGCACACAAAATTTCCTCCACCCTGCCAGAAGTGCCACGTGCTCCTGGCAGGGCAGGAGGAGACTTCACACGTTCCCCCACCCCCCCGCCCTGATTGGCCTGGGGGCAGAAGGGGGAGCATGCGAACTCTCCTCCCACCACCAGGGACATGGGCACCTAGGGAGAACCTGAGGGAGGGGCACAAAGGCATTCCCCCATCCCCAGACCAATCATGGTCTGGGGGTGGGGAAGTAGGGAAGAGTCATGGCCCTTCCAGTGCAGCCCAGGGCCACTTCAAAAATTTCTAAAGTAGCCCCCAGCAAAAAATTACCTACCCCCCCCAGTTGATATATGGAATATTGATGTAGCCCAGGCAGTTGACATGATTGCTCCTAAGCGCCCTCTTCAGGCTAACTGAGCCAAGTTTGTTCCCTGGTTTTCTGCAGAGTTGATGGTGGCAAAATGATGTGTGTGATAACTAGAACGCTGCTGGAGGAGAACTAGAGCCTAGTCCAATTGATTGTGGGTTAGAGCTGAATTGCGAGCCTACTCTATAGCTGTCCTGCAACAAAGAAAAGCTACTGTTCCCACCACTATTAAACCCACATAATGCCATCCAGCAGAACTGTTTCAAGTAGTGCGGGGTCTTTTTCCATCTGACACTCATGACAAAATGGAGCTGCTCTTGGCTGCCCACCGTGATCTGTTTGCGAAGCACTTTGCAGAATAAGATTGCTCACATCCGGTCTGATTTGGACTCTGGCCGCTATGTAAGTGGGGTACAGAATGTGTTGCGCGCACCACCAAATCATTTTTCTTTGGAATAGTAGCAGCTGTTGCAGACCAAGGATGTGGACACCGTGCTTGGAGGAGTGCAACGGACTATATGCTCACTCGACCCCTACCCTTCATGGCTTATTAAATCTAGTGGGGAAGGGAGGACTGGTTAGGTCCCAGGGATTATTAATGTGTCTTTTAGATCTGGTATGGTTCCCTCCGCCTTGAAAGAGGCAGTGATAAAACCGCTACTTAGAAGCCATCCCTAGACCCACATGATTTGAATAACTATTGCCCAGTTGCTAATATCCCCTTCTTGGGCAAGGAACTCGAGCGGACAGTCACGTTGCAACTCCAAGCTTTCTCGAAAGAAACAGATTATTTAGATCCATTTCAGTCTTGCTTTAGGCCAGGATTTGGGACTGAAACTGCCTTGGCTGCCGTGGTAGATGACCTATGCCGGGAAATAGATGGGAGTGTGTCCCTCCTGATTCTTTTGGACCTCTCAGCAGCTTTTGATACCATCGACCATGGTATCCTTCTGGTGGAGTTGGGTATTAGAGGCACTGTTTTGCAGTTGTTCCGGTCCTACCTGTTGGGACACTTTCAAAAGGTGGAGCTAAGGGGGCTGCTAATCAACCCTGTGGCAATTGTGCTAGGGGGTCTTGCAAAGGTTCCATCTCGTCCCCTATGCTGTTTAACATCTACATGAAGCGCTGGGAGCGGTCATAAGGAGTTTGAGGATGGTGCTATCAATATGAAGATGACACCCAACTCTATTTCCCTATGACATTAGAACCAGATGTGGCAGCGACTGATTTAAACCTGTGTCTAGAGGCTGTGATGGACTGGATGAAGTCAAACAAGCTGAAGTTGAATCCAGGTAAGACTGAGGTCCTGTGGATCAGGAGGCCATCTGTTCAGGAATGTGGCATAGTACCTGTTCTAGGGGGGTCATGCTACCCCTGAAAGAACAGGTACGCAACTTGGGAGTCCTGCTGGACTCTTTCTTAACATTTGAGAACCAAATTTCTTCGGTGACCAGGAGTGCTTTTGGGCAGCTTCAGCTGATCCACTAGCTGCGACACTTCCTTAATAAGCATGCTATGGTCACAGTGATCCATGCTCTTGTTACATCCTGACTGGATTATTGTAACATGCTTTATGTAGGGCTGCCTCTGAAGAGCCTTCGGAAACTCCAACTGGTCCAGAATGCAGCTGCTTGAATTTTAACGAATATTTGTTACAGGGAGCACATTATGTTAGTGCTCCGGCAGCTGCATTGGCTTCTATGTTTCTGGGCACAATTTAAGGTCTTAGTTGACGACCTACAAAGCCCTAAACAGGTTGGGTCCAGAGTATCTGAAGGACCATCTTCTCCCATATGAACCAGCCCAGGGATTGAGGTCAGCTGGGGAGGCTCTGCTCAGTGTTCCTCCACTTATGGAGATAAGATTAACATCTATGCAGAGCAGGGCCTTCTCAGCTTTTGCTCTCAGGCTGTGGAATTCTCTCCTTGGGGATATTTGCATAGCGCCAACATTAGCATTGTTTCAGCGTCAGGCTAAAGCCACCCTTTTTACTTGTGCTTTTATTGGTGTTTGAGTTTGTGTGCCCATCCTCTCAAGAAGTCTTAGCAAGTTTTACGTCCTTCTGGGGTCTCATTTTAATTTTGTATATATATTTATATTGTGTTTTAAAAATTTTGTAAGCCGCTTCAAATATTTTAAATAGAGAGGCAGGGTAAAAATATTTTAAATACATAAATATGCTTTATTGACAAGCATAGCACCAGTTTCAGGATTCGCAATATAAAAGATCATAGATAAGGCATTCAAATTATCTTAACTTTGTTCTTTATCACTACTCTGCAAAATCCATTTAGGTGGCAGCCTGGCATGCTTGCAAAGGTATAGGACTTTTATAAATTAAGGTTAAACTTAATTTCTAACTGATTTGTTTTCATACAAAGTTCAAGGAAGCAGATCTGAAACATGGAGAAAGAATCAAGTTACAGAACCTTGCACAGAAAGGAAGCCTATTGAAGTAATGGACAAAAAGGTTACTTGAAGTCAGTTATGTAGGCTGAATATATTGTATATTTATGACCTAAACCTCTCAGCTACCAGCTGAGCTCCCTGGCCTCTCCTTTGCCATTTATGTGGGATGAAGTAAGTTCCTAGAGTTCTCAGCATCCAGTAACACCCCCTACTGCAGTGGAACTTGATCGCCTCAAGAGAGCAGAAGTTTGGCTCATATACAAGGAAAAGGAGAGACACTTTTTTCCAAGAGATAGTATGGACACCAATTTGAGACTATATGAATGACTATACAGGGAACAGAGGTACGAGATAGAAGGTGGAGGTGAAAAGGACATAGAAGATACCAGGAATATGTTAAGAACTCTGGCTGCCAGTCAGTAACTGATATTAGTTACCACATGAACTGTTTTCTCTTGCCCGAGAAGAGGATTGCATATCCACAGAGAGGAAGAGAGGTTTGTTTTGTTTAGGGTTGTATTTTTAATCTATGAAGCAGATGTCCTCATCAGTCATGTGTACCACAAACCCACTGGAGCCAGACCATTCCATTCTGAGGTTCCAAGTAACAAACAACAAAAACAACCTTCTCCAGTGTATTTTTTTCTTCCAATTCAGAAATGGAGTATGAAATAAATCGTACTAAGATTTACGGGTGTACTTTGTTTGAAGTTTCAACAGCAACCCATTTGAAATAAGACATAGCAAAGACACAAGTGTCTTCAGGGTGATCCTCACAATCCCTCCTCCTTCCCTCCCGCCATCTCAGAAAACAATTTGTAAAAATTAATTCAAATGTAAGCAAAAAAATATAACTTGTGGCCAGAAGACATTAATTGGAATGTAAGTTAGCACTGAGGCTCTTCGGGGCTACTGCCAGGCAGAAAGGAAGCCTCAAATGTGGAGGTATATGCGTTTCTAGTGTCTTAAAATCTGCACTGCTATAAACCCCAAAACAGAAATCCCTGGGGCAAAAGGCATCATTTAACAACCTAGGCTCCTAATGAACCTTATAACAAAAACATTTGTTCAATGACTGAAACTTACTGACAGCCTTTCAGACAAAGTTAATGTTAAGCCTCAACAATCCTATCATAATTTTCCAAATATATGATCTGAAGTAAATGAGGATAGATGTGACTTTTGCAATGGATAGCTTAGAATAGAGCCCAGATCGGACTGTATCCTATTCTCTAATCCAGAGGTGGGCAATAATTTTTATTGGGGCGACGGGGGGAGGGAGGAGGCACTCCAAGACTTTGGAAGTGGTCAAGGGCTGTACTTTTCTGTGGCCAGGGAGGTGCAGGTTCTAGCATGGCAGTTGGGTGCAGAAGGGCACATGGGGTAAGAGACTGGGGTGCAAGACATGGCATGATATCTGAGAGGGAGTTTGGGTGAAGGAGGGAGTTGTGACCTAGGTCAGGGAATTAGGGTGTAGGGTCAGGGAGGAGGTATGGGTGCAGGAGAAAATTCTGGCTTGGAGGAGCACTGTAGGAGGGGGTACAGCATCTGGGAGGGAATTGTGACCTAGGGCAGGGGGTGCAGATGGTTTGGATGGGGAGGAGGGTGTTGGGTTGCGGATGGGGCAGGGGTGCCAGAGGCAGGTTTTGGCTGGGAGGCACTTACCTAAACATCTCCCAGCCAGCAGCCCTGCAGCACCCACAAGGCAGCCTAGGCTCCCTACCTGCTGCAGCCCCAGACCACTTGAAAATGCAGGTTGTTCCCTCCATGTGGCTCTCTACTCCAGAAAGATGGAGAGGCTTGCACTGTCCCCCATCCCTGGGCCAATCTCTCAGCTCCTATTGGCCAGTTGTTTCTGACCAATAGGAGCTGAGGATTGGGCTGGAGACCGAAGATCACTCGAAGCCTCCAGAGCAACATTTCCCAGCCTTTTTGATACTAGGGACTAGTAAACCCATTCAAACTTTTGGCAAACTATTTGCATATTCATTATGCAAACACTGAATATGAAAATATCCAAATAAAATGTTACCACTCTGCCAAAAGCCCAGTCCCCAGAGCCAGCCCTAATCCCTAGAGCCCCCCACCCCTCACTATCCCCCAGCTCCAGCCACTGACCAAGTCTACTGCACCCAACCCCATACCAGCCTCCAGCCCCCCCATCCCAAATGCCTCAGTGCCAGCCCCGTCCCTTAGAGCCCTTACCACTACACCAGCCTCCTGTTCCCTGAGCCCCACTGCACACACACACACCCCAGAGCCTCCCCCAGTGCCTGTCTCCCATATTAGCCCCATCCCCATAGCCTGACCTGCTCCCACAGCCCCCCTCACTACTAGCTCAGTCTCCAGAGCCCCCCCAGCACTAGCTCCACCCCTGGAGCCCCCAGTCCCTGTCCCACCCCCCTCACTGAGCCCTGCGCTGCTACCTGCATCACAGGAGCTCTGGGGGCCAGGATACACCACTCTCACCACAGCTGTTGGGAGAAGCATGTCCTACTTCGCCTCTCAGCCAACCAGCACCAGGCAGGGGCGGGATTCTCCACCCAGCCATGGGAGAGAGCTTCCCAGCATGGTGGGAGGGCTGTGTAGGGAAGCGCTCTTCTGCGGCCAGGAAGAGACCCAGCACCTGCCCAGCACCAGATGGCTGAGAGGCGGAGCAGGACACACCTCTTCCAAGAGCCGTGACAAGAGCAGTGTACCCCAGCCCTCAGAGCCGTCACAGCCTGGCAGCCAGCGGTCCGCAGCCTGGCAGTTGGGAACCACTGCTTGAGCAGAGAGGCACACGGAGCAGCCCTGCGTCTAAAACAGCAGCAGCTGTATGCCTGAAGGTCCCAGCAGGGTGTCCATGGACCAGATTCGGTGGCTTGGTGGGCCAGATTTGGCCCGCGAGATGCATCTGCCCACTCCTGCCCTAATCACTAGTTTAAAGGTCCCCAAACTAGAGATGTTAAGATACACATTTACCAAAATAAACGTAACCGCTATGGAGCTGCCCGTCCCCCAACCCATCCTGCAGCCTCTCTATCAGAAGCAGCAGCAGGGTGGGAAGCAAGTGGGAGCTTTCAGTCTGCTTTAGACTAAAGCAAAGGTATCTCCAATTCAAAAGTTTGAACATTTTACCCCTTCCAATAAAGGCTGGCAGTGCCTCAGTTTGAATGCTATCGTATCTATCATTGTGAATGGAAATAATCATACTTTAAGTGAATATTTTCCAATTCACTTTAGAAGGCTTTAAAATGTGTGCAAATGTTTGTTTGGGGATATTTGATCAGAATTAGTCAAAAGGAACAAAATTTCAGGGAATTGAAAAATATACTGCTTACACAAAAACTGCATCTTTGAGCAATAAAGTACCGTAAACATCTGAGGAATACAATTCAAGAAGAGAAATATGTGGCACCAACATGGACAAATATTTTCCCAGAAAGCATAATATGCTATATTATATCAACTTGCTAATAATCTGGCTACATATTATATATCTATGAGCAATACCGCTGATTACCAGACTCCAAATTGAACTACTTTAAAAGCTGGTATCCCTTCACTGAAATGATATACAGAAAGCAAAAATAAGACACTCAAATACAGTACTTACTCATGCTCAGCCACATCAGGTAAATAAGCTGCATTCTTTTGTGCTGGATGAGCCATAAAAACAACATCCAGATCATCAAAAGCACCAGCTTCTATGAGATCTATTTTGCCTCCTCCATCTTCTTCCGCAGGAGTCCCCAGAACTGTGATCTAGAAGACGTTATAGGGGTCAGGAAAACTGTCAAAAACCTAAGTTTGTTGAAAAGTCTCAGCGGGGTAGCAGTGTTAGTCTGTAACTTAACGAGTAGTCCTGTGTAGGGATGTGTGGACAGTTTGCAACAGGGTTTATTGTAGTGGTAGGTTCCTCGGTGACAGTATCAGAGGCGTGAGTGTGGCTGCTGGAAATAATTTGCTTCAGGTTAATGGGGTGTCTGTAGGCAAAGACTGGCCTGCCTCCCAAGGCCTGCAAGAGTGAGGGATCTTTTTCAGGGGTAGGTTGTAGGTGGTCAATAATGCACTAGAGGGCTTTAAGCTGGTGACTGTATGTCAGTTGTTCCCAAACTTTTTGGCATCACACCGCCTTCTTGATTTTTGAAAAACCCTCACGGAACCCCCCCAGAATAGCAAAACCTGTTGAGGGGGGAAAAAAAAATCTGACCGGGGCAGCAAAACTTGAAGGGGGGCCAGGGGGAGGACTGGGTCGCCTCGCGCACCCCCTGAAATTTCTTCACGTCCCCGCAGTTTTGACTAGCATGTTCTGTTATTTTTCTTGTTGGGCCTGTCTTAAAGAAGATTCCTGGGTACTCACTCATCTGGGTTTGGCAGACTATTTCTTCACTTCCCCAGATGGGTATTTAAGTTTTAAGAATGACTTTGTTGTACGTAATTGCAACCATGTTGGTCCCAGGATATTACAGACACACGGTAAATGAAGCAATATCTTATTAGATCAACTTCTGTTGGTGAGAGATACAATTTCAAACTTAGACCAGAGGATGCGGAATGAGCCTGTATCACCCTACCCAATAACCTTGGGTGCTTTGCAATGCCCTACTCCTGTGGTCTCCAACCATGAATGCTCTTGTTATACTGCAAGATGTGGTTGTTCAAGAGGAGAACCATGGTACAACTGGCAGGCTGCAGTCACACATTCTTTAAGAAGCACTGGCTTGCCCTCCCTCACCCACAGAAGCCAGTCCAATAAAAGACATTAACTCATACCTCGTGTCTCCTAAAAAAACCTGACTAGCAGACAGACTCCGTCTCCAGCATGTTTGTTAAATACTGAACAAACACGGTTAAGATGGACAGGGCTCGACAAACTGCTGTTTCTACTCGCCCGGGGAAAGTAGATTTCAGTCGGTCGCTCCGTGCGCCCCATTCACCGGCGTTGCGCGCATGCGCAGTGCCAGTCTGGCGCATGCGCAGTACAGGCTGGCGAGTAGCTCTCACCACAGTTTGTCGAGCCCTGAAGATGGAGGCTTCTTAGTGCCTCTGGCAGCTCCGGAGAAAGAGGTGCCTGGGAAATAAGAGGCAGTGTTGGGCTGCAACAGGAACCAGACTGCTGGCACTTAACATTAAAAAGGTTGTAGAGCAGATATTACACTAAGGGCTGGGGGAAAGCCGATGCGTGCAGAGGAACACATGGATCGAACAGACACATCCCTTAGGAGAGGATCTATTAATAGAGATTCTCTATGTTCTAGTGAGGAGGAAAGGATAGAAGTATGGGTCAGATCAGATGAGACACAATCAAATGAAAAAGTCTAACATCAGGAAAGGGCAGACAGATAAATAGGGACACATTTTTAAAGTGCTTATACACAAATGCTAGAAGCCTAAATAATTCAATGGGTGAACTAGAGTGCCTAGTTTTACAGGAGGATATTGACATAATAGGCATCACGGAAAGTTGGTGGAATGAGGACAATCAATGGGACAGTCATACTAGGGTACAAAAATATATCGGAAGGATAGAACAGGTCATGCTGGTGGGGGAGTGGCACTATATGTGAAAGAAAATGTAGAATCAAATGGAAATGAAAATCTTAAATGTGCTTAAATGTTCCAGAGAATCTCTATGGATACTAATTCCATGGTCCAATAATAAGAATATAGCAGTAGGAATATATTATCGACCACCTGATCAGGACAGTGATAGTGACTATGAAATGCTAAGAAGATTAGAGAGGCTATCAAAATTTTTAAAAACTCAATAATAGTGGGGGATTTCAAATAACCCCATATTGATTGGGTACATGTCACCTCAGAACAGGATTCAGAGATAAAATTTCTTGATACCTTAAATGATTGCTTCTTGGAGTAGCTGGTTCTGGAACCCACAAGGGGAGAGGCTATTCTTGATTTAGTCCTAAGTGAAGCACAGGATCTAGTTCAAGAGGTAAATGTAACTGGACCACTTGGAAATAGCGACCATAATGTAATAAAATTTAACATCCCTGTGGTGGGAAAAACACCTCAGCAGCCCAACACTGTAGCATTTAATTTCAAAAAGGGGAACTACACAAAAATGAGGAAGTTAGTTAAATAGAAACTAAAAGGTACAGTGACAAAAGCAAAATCTCTGCAAGCTGCATAGAAACTTTTCAAAGACACCATAATAGAGGCCCAAGTTAAATGTATAGCCCAAGTTAAAAAATACAGTAGAGCCACCAAAAAAGTACCACCATGGCTTAACAACCAAGAAAAGAAACAGTGACAGATAAAAATACATCTCTTAAAAAGTGGAAGTCAAATTCTAGTTAGGAAAATAGAAAGGAGCATAAACTTTGTCAATTAAGTGGGAAAATATAATAATAGCTAAAAAGGAGTTTGAAGAACAGCTAGCCAAAAACTCAAGAAGTAATAGTAAAACGTTTAAGGACATCAGAAGCAGGAAGCCGACAAAACTACCAGTGGGGCTCTTGGACGATAGAGATGCTTAAGGAGCACTCGAATATGATAATATCATTGCAGAGAAGCTAAATTAATTCTTTGCTTCGGTCTTCACGGCTGAGGATATTGGGGAGATTCCCAAACCTGAGCTATTCTTTTTAGGTGACAAATCTGAGGATTGAGGTGTCATTAAATGAGGTTTTGGAACAAACTGAAAAAATTAACAGTAAAAAGTCACCGGGACCAGATGGCATTCACCCAAGAGTTCAAATGGGAAATTGCAGAACTATTAACTGTGGTTTGTAACCTATCCTTTAAATCAGCTTCCGTAACTAATGACTGGAATATTGTTTAAATATTGGCATAGCTAATATGCCGCCAATATTTAAAACGGGCTCTAGAGCTGATCCTGGCAATTATAGACCAGTAAGTCTAACGCCAGTACTGGGCAAATTAGTTGAAACTATAGTAAAGAATAACATTGTCAGACACAGACGATGTTGGGGGGGGGGGGGGGGAGTCAACATGATTTCTGTACAGGGAAATCTGCCTTACTTATCTATTACAATTCTTTGAAGGCGTCAACAAACATGGGGACAAGGAGGATCCAGTGGACATAGTATACTTCCGACTTCCAGAAAGCCTTTGACAAGGTTCCTCACCAAAGGCTCTTAAGTTAGTTATCATGGGATAACAAGGAAGGGCCTTTCATGGATTGGTAACTGGTTAAAGGACAGAAAACAAACAGTAGGAATAAATGGTATGTTTTCCAAGTGGAGAGAGGTAACGAGTGGGGTCCCCCAAGGTTCTGTCCTGAAACCAATCCTATTCAACTTATTATAAATGATCTAAAGAAAGGGGCAAACAGTGAGGTGGCAAAATTTGCAGATGATACCAAACTGCTCAAGATAGTTAAGACCAAAGCAGACGGTGAAGAGCTTCAAAAAGATCTCACTAAATGAAGTGACTGGGCAACAAATGGCAAGTGAACTTTAATGTTGATATATGTAAAGTAATGCACATTGGAAAAAATAATCCCAACTATACATACAATATGATGGGGGAATAGCTTGGCTACAACTACTCAAGAGAGATCAGACTCATTATGGATAGTTCTCTGAAAACATCCACTCAGTATGCAGCGGCAGTCCAAAGTGCAAATAGAATGTTAGGAATCATTAAAAAAGGGATAGAGAATAAGACAGAAAATATCTTATTGCTTCTATATAAAACCACGGTGCAACCACATCTTGAATACAGATGTGGTTGCCTCATCTCAAAAAAGATATATTGGCATTGGAAAAGGTTCAGAAAAGGGCAACAAAAATGATTAGGGGTTTGGGATGGGTCCCATATGAAGCGAGATTAAAACAACTTGGACTTTTTAGCTTAGAAAAGAGGAAATTAAGGGGGGATATGAGAGAGGTCTATAAAATCATGACTGATGTGGAAAAAGTGAATAAGGAAAAGTTATTTACTTATTCCCACAATATAAGAACTCAGGATCACCAAATGAAATTAATAGGCAGCAGGTTTAAAACAAACAAAAGGAAGTTTTTCTTCACTCAGCGCACAGTCAATCTGTGGAACTCCTTGCCAGAGAATGTTGGGAAGACCAGGACTTCAACAGGGTTCAAAAAAGAACTAGATATATTCATGGGGGTTAGGTCCATCAATAGCCAGGATGGGTAGGAATGGTATCCCTAGTCTCTGTTTCTTTGGAGGTGGGTGACAGGAAAGGGATCAGAGGAGGATTACCTGTTGTGATCCCGCCCTCTGGGACATCTGGCATTGGCCACTGTCAGCAAACAGGATACTGGGCTGGATGGACCCTTGGTCTGACCCAGCATGGGCGTTCTTACGATAGGGACCAAACTGGGCCAGCTCCCCTCATTTTCCCCCCAAGGAAACCCTGCCCGTCAGGTCTCACCTTCACCGCCACAGGGGACGGCTCAGACAGACTCTCCAGGGCGCCTTTCACGCCCAGGGCCGCGGCGGCCCCCACCTCGGCGATGAGGTTGTGGCCGCAGGCGTGGCCGATGCCGGGCAGCGCGTCGTACTCGCACAGGAAGGCCAGGTGCAGCGGGCGCGGCGCGGGCGGGCCCCAGTCGGCCCGGAAGGCGGTGTCCAGCTTGTAGTGCGGCTGCACCGCCCAGGCGGCCCCCGGCAGCTCGGCGCAGGTGAAGAAGCGGATCATGGCGTCGTGCGCCTGGCGCTCCTCGTACGCCAGCTCCGGGCGGCTCCAGATCTCCCGGCTCAGCGCGCTCAGCCGCCCGGCGCTCTGCTCGATGCACTCGGCCGCCCGCTGCTTCAGCGTCGCCAGCCCTGCCGGAGTCGCGGCGGGCAGCTCCAAGGGCCCCATGAAGCCGCCGCCTGCAGGGGTGGGCGGCTCGGGAGCGGAGGCGGCGAACATCGGCCAGGCGCGCGAGGTCCACGCGAGCTGCTCTGGCCAGAGCCCCGGTCGCCGCTGCAGCAAATACGCTAGAGCCTCCCGCAGAGCTTGCTGGGAAATCGCCCTTCTCTTCTCCCCAACTCCCTCCCCCCGCGCACCGCGTCAGGAAGGGGAGGCCGGACCGTTCGCGGCTGTATTTCAAAAGCGCAGGAGGCGGGGCTTGCAGCGCTCCAATCACGTATCTAGGAACGGCAGAGGGCGGGGCTTCCCCCGCATCTTACTTTCCTCCTCACACGCTACTACCCGAAGGGCTGTGGAGTAGGTTGCCGGGAGGGAGGGAATTTCCCTTCCCAGTGCAATGGTCTCAGCTCCCTAGCCTGCTCAGATGGTCAGTGGGAATTGTTCTGGGAGGTTCTATGGTTTGCCTTGCACACATCACCTATATTACAGCCTTTGAGATATGCAGATTATTATCATATCCACCTCTCAGGCTTTGTCTACACTGGCACGATCTTGCGCCAGTAATATGCAAATGAGGCTAAGCATGGAATATCGCCAAGCCTCATTTGCATATCTAATGAGCCACCATTTTGCGGAAGAGGCTCTTGCGCAAGGAGCATCTACACTGCCCCTTCTTGCGCAAGAAAAACCCTCTTGCGCAATGCCGTTATTCCTGAAAATAATCAGCCTAACGGCATTGCACAAGAGGGTTTTTCTTGCGCAAGAAGGGTCAGTGTAGACGCTCCTTCTTGCGCAAGAGCCTCTTCTGCAAAAATGGTGGCTCATTAGATATGCAAATGAGGCTTGGCGATATTCCATGCTTAGCCTCATTTGCATATTTCTGGCGCAAGATCGTGCCAGTGTAGACATAGCCTCAGTCTTTATCTTCTTTACAGCTTAAACGTGCCCAATTCTTTCAACCTTTCCTCATAAATGATGTTTTCTTAACCTCTTATTCCTGTTGCCTTGCTCTGAACTCTCCAGTTTATTCACCTCTTTCTCAATGTTTAGTGCCTCAAACTGGACATAGTGTTCTGAGGCCTTGTTAGTGCTGAGTGGAGCTGAACAATTACCTCCTGTTTCCATATGACACTCTGGTAAATATATCCCAGAATGGCATTTGCTGTTTTCACATCACATTGTTGAGTCATATTCAATTTGTGATCAACTACAACCACCTGTTCCTTTTCTGCAGTACAGCTGTCTAGCCAATTAAACCCTATTTTGTCTTGTACACTTGAATATTCCTTCCTAACTGAATGACTTTGCACTTTAAAAAAAATCATCTTACTGATTTCAGGAAAATTCTCCAATTTATCAAGATCATCTTGAATTTTATTCCTTTCCTCCAAAGTATGTGCAACTCCTCCAACCTGGTAGCATCTGCAAATTTGATAAGCACATTCTCCACAACATGGAGTGAAATGAATAAAATGTTGAATGGTAATAGACCTAGGACAGATCCCTGTGGCACCTCACTTGGTATGTCCTCTCAGCTTGACAGTGAAATCACTGAGTGTAGTTGTGTACCTTCTTATAGTAATTTCATCTAGACCACGTCCCCTAGTTAGCTTATGTGACTGTCATGTGGGACTGTGTCAAAAGCCTTACTAAAATGCAGCTATGTCATACCTACTGCTTCCCCTTCATCCAGTAGGCACATTATCCTGAATGTAATGGGGTTTAACAAAGAGATGTTAAAAGGTTCAGGGGAAAAGTCCATGGGTGGCAGTGCTAAGGATAAAAAGGAGTGTGAAAAGTATATTAGGAACAAAAGTAATCTGACCAATTGTATTGGGGGTATAGACAACACTGGATGGAAAAGGTGAAATTGTTAATAAGGATGCAAAAAGGATTCAATAAATATTTCTGTTCAATATTTGGAAAGAAGTAGGGCAGGGGTTCCCAAACTTTTTTGACACGGGGATCAGTAAATCCATTCACGAGCTTTTGGAGGACCGGTAACATTCATTTGCATATTTGCATATTCATTAAGCAAATGATGAATATTCAAATAAGTTGTTTCTGGTCCTCCCAAAGACCCCAGTGCCAGCGTTAGCAAAGCTTTTTGATACAGTCACCCACAATATTCTTGCCAGCAAGTTAAGGGAATATGGATTGGATAAATGGACTGTAAGATGGATAGAAAGCTGGCTAGATCAGGGTTTCCCAAACTTTTTACTTTAGTTGGAACCCGTTTTTTTCAGTACTGTTTTTTGCAGCCCAAAAATATAAACGCATATAAAAAAAGAATGAAAAATGAATAAATTTTCAGTGTTTCACCCGGCTGCATCCTCCGCCCAGCCTGGGCCAGGGCTTGGGGGACCCAGCGCTGCATGGGCACTCCAAGAAGCGGGAGCAGGAGCAGATTGGGGGTAGGGTATCTGGCTAGGAGGGAGGGTACAAGGAAGGGTAGGGTTGCCAGGTATCCGGTTTTGTACCCGATAGTCCGGTATTTCAGGGTTTTGTCCAGGAAACAAATTGAGAAATTACCAGAGGTATAAAATGTCTGGTATTTTCTAATTAGATAAGTTTTATTATAATTAGGTGTATCAGTCCTTAGCTGCGAACTGCCTAGCTGGTAGATGTGCTCACGCTGCCTGAGTGTGTCTACCTGCCATGCAGTTCGCGACTACTCGAGGGAGGGTATGTGGCGGGGAGGGGGGGGCAAAATGGAATCCCCAGCCGGACTCACTCGTCTGCCAGGGTGTGCAAGGTCTTCATGTGCCTGGCTCCCCCCCGCTTCTCCTCCCGATCTCCCCAGTCCAGCTCTGCTTCCGGTGGCCAGTTCCTCCCGCCCCGCACCAATCTCTCCTGGTCAGCCCCGCTCCCGCGACGACCCGCCTGACCAGCCCCGCTGCCCCCATGCAGCCCTGCTTCCAGCAGCTGGTTCTCCCATCCTCCTCCTCCTGATCTCCCCCAGCCAGCCCCCCCACCCGCTGGCCAGCCCTGGTTCCGCCGCCTGCCCTCCCCGATCTCCGCTGGACAGCCCCGCTGCCCCCAACCCTGCTTCCACCACCCGCCCGCCTGCCCCGATCTCCGTGGGACAGCCCCGCTGCCCCCAACCCTGCTTCTGCCGGCCGCCCACCTCCCCCCATCTCTGCGGGACAGCCCTACTGCCCCCAACCCTGCTTCCCAGCGGCCGGTTTCCCCACACACACCTCCTCCCAGCCCGCCCCGCTCTGCTCCCCTCCCGGCAGCCACGCTGAGAACCGGTATTTTTTTCCCACAGCCCAGTACTGGGCCGCAGCCCATAGTTGGGGAAACGCTGAAGTAGGGCAATGAGCGCATATGTAACGGGTACATCCGCTGGTAAGCGCCCCGCTGCGGCCAAGTGGCGCTGTGCAGGAACCTTCCCTGGTTGTCCGGTTACCCTCAAAGTTCTGGAACCAGGGCCTGCCTAGCCCTGTCCACAGTTCTAGTAACTCTCTGCTTGTGGCTGGTCTTTGGCCAGTGGGTCTGGGTTTTACCCAGATCTAGGCTCAGCTCACAATAGGAGCTAGCTGTAGTGCTGATCCCCCAGTCAGGGTATAGACCTGGCTGTGATCAGGAGTCAATATGGCAAAGGAACAGGGTAGTCATTGTGTTTGCTTTACGCATTATGCCCTTGGAAAGAGTAGCACAAGAACATGCAGAATGTATGTAGAATCCCTACAGACACCGCTGGTTAAGATTCCTATTTCCTGTACATGTGCACCAACAGTGAGATCCACATGCACAGATGATCTTGAATAATTACATTTACTGTAAATGTTCTGGATACATGAGAAATATATTTTAACCTAGCCTACTCCCAGGCAAAAATTTAATTAAACTGATGTTCATGTTGAAAATATAAATAAGAACATGAGAACAGCCATACCGGGTCAGCCAAAGGTGCATCTAGGTGCAACAAAGGTGTATCATGTCTTCTGACGGAGCCCAATGTCAGATGCCCAAGAGAGAATGAACAGAACAGGTGATCTTTAAGTGATCCATCCCTTATAGTCCGTTTCCAGCTTCTGGCAAACAGAGGCTAGGAAGACCATCTCTGCCCATCCTAGCTAATAATCATTGTTTTTAAACCCATTACAAAAATCATGTTGACTCTTCTCCCAACAAATTATGTTCATCAATATGTCTGACAATTCTGTTTTTTACTGGAGTTTCAACCAGTTTGCCAGATATTGAAGACAGGCTTACCAACCAATATTACCCGGGATTGCCTCTGGAGCCCTTTTTAAAATTTGGCATCACATTAGCTATCTTCCAGTAACTTGGTACAGAAGCTGATTTAATTAGTAGGTTATGAAACACAGTCAGTAGTTCTGCAATTTCACATTTGAGTTCCTTTAGAACTCTTGAGTGAATTCCACCTGGTCCTGGTGACATATTACTATTTGATTTAATTAATTTGTTCCAAAACCTCCTTTAATGATAACTGTCTCAGTCTGGGACAGTTCCTCATATTTGTCACCTAAAATGAAGGTGCAGGTTTGAGAATCTCTGTCACATCCTCAGCCATGAAGACCAATGCAAATAATTCATTTAGTTTCTCTGCAGTAGACTGCATATTGGTAATGCAATGAGATTTAACCCTTCCTCCTCACCCCATCCTCAAATGTTAAAAACTCTGGAAATAGAGAGTTAAAATTAAATTTGAAAGAAATAATTAAGGCACCCAAGAAACCTTCATTATTTGCCAGCATGATGATCTGAGGGGGTCTAAAACAGAGACTATCTGTACATAATGTGTCATTTCGTCTCAGTGACCACAAATACTAGAACATAAGGGCACATTTACACATACAGTGCTACAACAGTGCAGCTATGCTGATGCAACTGTTTCACTGCAGCAGATCTGGTGAAGATACTCTGTGCTGATGACAAAAGTTTTCCCGTTGCCATGATAAAACCACTTTCACAAATGGCAGAAGCCATTTCGGCAGGAAAGCTGTCCCAAGCACACAAGCACTTATGAACTTAAGCACTCAAGCACTTATGTTGGTGTAACTTCTGTTGCTCAAGGAGGTGACTTATTCACACCCATAAGTGGCATAAGTTAAGTAGACATAGCCTTAGTCAAGTCTGTGCACATCCCAAAGAAAATATTCTACTTAATAAAATCCTGATCAAAGAAATAACATACTGATGGCCATTGTTCCAGATTTTTCATTAACAGCAATTTATATGAGCATCTGTAAGTTCAGAGCAAGTGTTGCTACATATACTAACTTCCTAGTGATACCTGATGAACATGTAACGCTAACATCAAAAGAGATGATCAAACAGTTAAGCCATTCTTTATAGTTTGCACCATTCAAAGCATTGGGGCTAGAGGCACTACAGCCATACCACCGGTTGGAGCTGTAGCAGTGCCACCCAGAGCATTTCGGCTGCCATACCATCCAAAATATTTGAGCTACATCTACACTGTAGCCTTCTTCCGGAAAAGCTTATGCAAATGAAGCTCGGAGTGGAATATTGCCGTGCTTCATTTGCATAATTAATTAGCAGCCATTTTTGCGCAAGGGGCTTTTGTGCAAAAAGGAGCTGTATAGACGACTCCTTTTTGCGCAAAAACCCCCCTCTTGCCAAAAGCCATTCTTCCTCATTTTTTCAGGAAGAACGGCTCTTGCGCAAAAGGGGGTGCTTGAGCAAAAAGGAGACGTCTACACAGCTCCCTTTGCGTAAAAGCCTCTTGTTTAAAAACGGCTGCTAATTAATTATGCAAATGAAGCACGGTGATATTCCACGCCATGCTTCATTTGCATAAGTTTTTGTGGAAGAAGGCTACAGTGTAGATGTAGCCTTGGGGAGGAGAGGCTGTGGAGGAGGAAGGGCAGAAATGGGTGATGGGTGCTTTGGATGGTGCAGTCTCGGGGTGGAAAGCGGGGAGAGGCGGAGTTGGATATGGGATGGTGGTGGGGGATGGAAAGCAAGAGGGGTTGCATAGAGGGTGGGTGGTCCAGCTGGTGGGTGGAGGTCATGCGTGGCTGTTTGGTGAGGCCTCCTCCAGCCTTCCCTACCTAGTCCTCCATATAATTTTCCTACTCAATGTGCCCTTAGTCTAAAAAGTTTGCCCATCCCTGATCTATCCCAAGATCTACAGAACTTGCAGGTGTCTCCCTTAAGCTTGGTCCCTAAAATCAGTCAGGGGCCACACTCAAGTGAGAAGCGCTAAAAACAAACAAACCACCTCATTGACCTGGCCCCCAACTGAGAAGCAGAAAAAAGAGACATTTCACTCATGCAACTTGGAGTGCCAGGGTGTTCATTGTGCTCCAGTCCTGGGGAGGGTGGAAGAACTTTGCAGCTCAGGGCTTCCCCCGGGACTAGATTTACTCTTCAGGTGGCCCCGGCTAGTAGATTTTGTGGGCTTCTCTCTTAGGCTCCGGGATGGGGCCAAAATTGTGGGGTTCAGTGTGCAAGAGGGAGCTGCCAGACTATTGCAAGAAAGAGAGTGGCAGGGAGCTCTGAAGCCTCTTCAGGTTGACAAGACCTAGAAGGTATGCGAATAGAGAGATAGCCAAATTCATGATGGCCCATAGTGGAGTCAGTAACTTTGCATCCAGACAAAGCATAAAGGGCCACAAAACTAGTCATGAAGGAAGGGATCTACCTGTAAGACTTAGGGGCTGACACCTTTTTAGTCAATATTAAAAGGGGGCATTAAGTAATCACCAAAGACCTGGCTAGGTGTGGTGGGGAGAGACAAACAAGCTAATGACTGGAACCTTCCTGTGCAGTTACTCCATAGGAAGGGGATACAAGTGATTAGGCAAATAGATTGGTAAAGGATTTAAAGGAGATATTTGATAAATGAGCAGAAAGGGATTTAAGGCTCCTATGACTGGCACAGCAGAGAGCCACCCCCTACTTCTTTAATTCTCATTGAGGGTGGAAGATGGTAAGGTCCCAGCAGCAGATGGGCTAAGGATCAGCAGGAGACAGGACACATGTACCCCTGCTATTTAATGAAATGATCATGGATTAATCTGTCAGTAGACACAGTCAACCCGCAGAACTCCTTGCCAGAGAATGTTGTGAAGACCAGGAATTTAACAGGGTTGGGGCCAGGTCAGTGAGGTGTGGTTTTTTGTTGTTGGTTTTTTTTGGTTTTGCTTCTCACTTGTCTGTGTGGACTCTGACCAAAAAAAGGTTCCACATTCCTGCTTTAAAGGATAGGGAGACATGGAGTGATTTTTTTGCAGCAGCAATAGCCATGGAGAAGGTCATTCTGGAGACACCCATAGTTTCAGGTGACTGGAAGAGAATGGAATTTATGCAAATTCATGCTATACAGGAGAATCTTTATCTGAACCAGGCAGAGCAGTGCCCCATTTCTCATCTATGGAAATGGTGAAATAACAGGTGTGGTCAAGATCCTCTGTGGGCATTAGTAGTCACTCCTTTCTCAGAAGGCTGGGAAGGAATTTTCCCCTCACCACTAGATTGGCTTAATGAAGTAGGGCCTTTTTTGCCTTCCCCTCAGTGAGTTTGGAGTGGCTTAATGGGGCAAACATAGAGTGGGAGTTAGACTATGATGTCACAACTCTGTGTTGATGTGGTGCAGATCCTCTGCAGGGAAGGGATACTATGATCAGATAATGGCTTGTTAAAGGATACACAAGAGTTATTTTTTAAAGGAGCAGAAATAGGGAGTATCATGGTTCATACGGCTGGGAGCCAACCCCCCCTTTATGGCCCACAAAGTTAAACATGAGTCAACAGTGTGACTCTGTTGCAAAAAAAAAAAGCAAACATGATTCTGGGATCCGTTAACTGGAGTATTTTGAGAAAGAATGAGGGCTGCGGGGATGGGAAAGTCCCAACAGCTTGGGAGGATGGGAAAGGGGGTTGGCTTATGGAAGCTCCCCAGTTTATACTGCAATAATTCTGGAATTACCTGCACTGTACACCTCCCACCTCTCTGGGAGTATCCAACTCACTGGATACTCCCAGAGAGTTGTTAATAAAGTTGTGTCCCAAATAAACCACATCCACCACTGGCAGCTTCTTGTGGAAGAACAGCCATTCTTCCGCAAAAACTTGCTGGCTGTCTACACAGCACAAGCGTTCTTCCAGAAGTAAATTTACAGTATAGCGTTGTAAAACAGGGCTTCTTCCAGAAGAGTTATTCCTCTACCCACGAGGAATAAGCCCTCTTGCGCAAGAGCTCTTCCAGAAGAGGGCAGTGTAGACAGGCAACATGAATTTCTTGCGCAAGAAGCCCCTATGGTTAAAATGGCCATCAGAGCTTTCTTGTGGAAGAGAGTGTCTACACTGCCATGGATGCTCTTGCACAAAAGCACATCTCTTGCGCAAAAGCACATGGCAGTGTAGACGCTCTCCTGTGGAAGAGTTTTTGCACAAGAACTCTTCCGCAAAAGAGTTCTTGCGCAAGAAGCTGCCAGTGTAGACGTAGCCCCAGTGTCTTCCTGTTTTCCTTCTGACAGAACGGGACAATATCCTCTCCCTGCTACCTATAATCTACCACTATTCCTCTGAGTTTCTTAACCTACACAAGTGTTAATTTTTCAACCAGTTAAACCTGCCCTAGCCCCTATCTGTTTTCACTTCCTTAGTCCATTCATGAACAATGTATTTATACGAGTTTAAAATGTATAGCAACCATAGTAATTCTTTGATAATCCAGTTAGACAGATATGTCTTAACATGTAAAGAATAATTCACAATCTAAAGTGACAAAGTTGTATAACTAATTGGTGTAAAAGTTTTAAAGCTCTTTCCAATCAGGCCAAACTGTTATGCTTGTGACTACAGTTATAACCAGAATACTCCATAATGTAGGCTGTAAGCAAGGTCTGACATTGGTGTAAAACTATAGGTATGTAATGCTCTATTGTAGAAGAGTTAAAACTCCATATTTCTCTTCAAAAATTCTGTAAAATCTATTTAAATGAGACAGTATAGAAAATAAGTAAAACTGTCAGTCCCAATAAAAACTTACATATGTGCTAAAGTTTAAAAACTGTATTCAGCCTTGTACATTAGCTCCACATTGGTGCTACTAGTGTTTACTCTCTGGGGCTATGTCTACATTGCAATCGTCCTTCGAGAGAGGAATACAAATCCAGACAAGCAAAATTGCAAATGAAGCATGGATTTGAATTTCCCGCACTTCATTTGCATAATCGCGGCTGGCCGCTTTTCCGAAATAGCGTATTTCAAGAAAACAAATGCGGTCCACGTGGGGTTATTTCAAAAAGGAACCCCTCCTTCGAAATAACCCTTAAACCTCATTTTTTGAGGAGTAAGGGTTATTTCGAAGGGCTTCTTTTCAAAATAACCCCGTGTGGACCGCGTTTGTTTTCTTGAATACGCTATTTTGGAAAAGCCGTGTTTATGCAAATGAAGCATGGGAAATTCCAATCTGCACTTAATTTACAATTTCGCTTGTCTGCATTTGCATTCCTCTCTCGAAGGAGGAATGCATTAGCATTCCTCTCTCGAAGGAGGAATGCCATGGCCCTGGTGGCCTGCTCTGGCTGGAGACTAGGTATAAAAGGGAGCAGCTCAGCTCAGTCAGGGCTGACTGCTGAAGAGAGAAACCCAAGAACCACACAAGCCAGGGACACAGACTCTGTAGGACACTCAAGGAGTGGCAGGGCTGTTGGGAGCTGCACTGACTGAGGAGTCCAGAGACCCTAGAGGTGCTAAGACTACAACATCAGGAACCAGCTAGAAAGTATTTCAAGATTAGCTGTGGTTCTGAGTGGGTTACTGTGTTTTGTGTAGATTCCTGGGTAACCCACTTGCCACTGTTAGGGCTGTGAACTAGGACCCAGTGGAGCTAAGAGAGCTTGGGTAGCCCACCTGGATGCCACCCACCTGACAAAAAAGGCACAGCTATGTCTACAGTGGGGATTTTGCAAGCCCACCAATGTCTAATTTTTTTCACCCCAGCGGGTGCAAAAGTTCCAGAAAAGAAAGGAAGAAAGCTAATGTTATGTATTCAAAAAGGCTTAAAGAATGGACAAAGGTAACTAACTGTTAGGCCAGACAGCGTGGCATTGGTCTCATGTAAGGTCATGAAAAAGCTGATACAGACTGCAATTAGGAAAGAAATAACAGATAGTAGCATTATTAATGACAGTCAGCATGGCTTTATGGTAGGGGTTCTCAAACTTCATTGCACCGTAGTTCCCTTCTGACAATAAAAATTACTACACGACCTCCCAGGGCCATGGCCTGAGCTCTGCTGTCCCCAGGTTCTTCAGGCCCAGGTATAAGGCCTGTGACGTGAGCCTTGCTGCCCTGGGTGGTGGGGTTTAAATTTGCTGGGCTCTGGGGCCAAAGCCCAAAGCCTGACAACTCCATTAAAACGAGTTCACAAACCACTTGGGGAATCCTGACTCAGTTTGAAAACCACCCATTTATAGAAAGTAACTTGTTGAACTTGGTATCACTTTTGGATAGGATTAAAAGTTTAGCTGGCAAAGGTAACTGACAGACTTCTTGAAAGTGGCTGGTTTAGTACCACGGTGTATTCAGATTTTCAGAGTGCTTCATTGATTTCTTAAATGGATTGAAAACTGTCTGATTTTTAAAATCTAGTTGTGGCTCTAGGGACATTTTTAGTGGCTTCCAAAGAAATTGGTTCTTAGCCTGAATTATGGTTGGAAGTTTGCAGATGACAAACTGATGGTGCCACAAGACAGTTATACAGAGCAATTTAGATAACACAGTAAATTGGCCTTTTTTTAAAGTGACTCAGTCCTAGAGCTGGATCTACTGAATTTAATTACAGTAACCCTCCTGGTGCCTTTTATGAATTAATTGGGGGATGTAGTTCGTAAAATTCTACATCTCACACTAGGTGCCGCACAACTGGGTTATGCGGTGCTATGTCATTTTTGTGTTATCCTTCAAACCCAACTTCCACTGTGTTGAAGCCACAGGAAGCTGAAGATACCTATTCAACATTCCCTTTTACTATGCAATTCTTTCCCCTACTCCCACATTGGGGAAAATGGTTCATAGGACTATTTGTACTGAACGGACATACAGTAGAACTTCAATTATCAGTGTTAAAATGAGCTAGTATAACTACAGGATGCTAGTATAAAGGTACTCTTATCTTAATAGCAGATTTTCATAAGTGAAATATTGGAATTTCCTTTTCTCCCCCTTTTAGTTCTAAACTTCTGAGAAGTTTAGGATCATTTTAATTATTTTTGTTGTTCTGAACAAAGTGAATCTCATCAGACCCCTAAAACTCCTGCTATTTTAGCATATTCAAGACACTAGAGGACAGGAATAAACCGTGAATAATATTTCCAGGAGTGCCTCTAAACAAGGAATGTTAAGTAGCAATTAATTTACTAGTTGACAGAATTTCCATCGACTACTCGACTAGTTGATAAGCACTTCCACATTCTGCTTCCGAAACGTACAAGAACCTCAGCGGGGGCTCTTGTGTATTTCAAAGTTTGAACGTTGCAAGGAGCCCAGGACTTCCCGCTGGCCCTGGGCTCCCAGCAGCATTCCAACTTTGAAATGCATAAGAGCCCTCGCTGAGGCTCTTGTACATTTCAAAGCTGGCATGCCACATGGAGCCCAGGATCAGCTGTGGAGTCCCCAGTTGATCCCGGGCTCCAGTGTGCATTGCCAGAAATGCCACACAGAGCCCAGAGTCAGCTGAGGACTCCCCAGCTGATCCCAGGCTCCACCCAGCATTTCAAAGCAGCAGCAGAGCACTGAGCCCAGAATCAGCTGGGGAGTCCCTAGCTGACCCCAGGCTCCACCAGCATTTCAAAGTAGCAGCACCCCTTACAACCCAGCATTAGCTGGGGAATCTCCAGCTGACCCCGGGCTCAGTGCGGTGCTGCCTCTTAAGTACCCCCCCGGCCCCTTCTCTCCCTCCCTTGCTGCCTCTATCTGATAGAATTAATTGGGGGATGTAGTTTGTCTGATAGAGGCAGCAGGGGGTTGGGGAAAACAGTGACTAGTCAAGTATCCTGTCACCTAGTCCTTTACATCTCTACTATAAACTGGGACAAATTTAGTTTTCCCCTAACTGGTTTGAGATAGCTGTTACCTACAAACCATTGTTAGCACCATCCTGTCCTCACACCAGTCCTCTTTAATTCTAGCTAATTTTAATGACTGTTCTTACTATATAGATTGTAACAATTTTGGTCTGAGTGCTGCATTATTGTTATAATTCTCAAATTGAACTGAGGGAAATTTTAAAAACTACATCCATCAAAACTTTCAATTAACCACTAGTGTTGATTGAGTAGGATTTAATTTGGCATGAGTAAGAAACTGAAATGAGGGGTAGTAGAGCTTGAAATGTCTCAAAACTAATGAAAGCTAAAAAAAACCAAAAATCTAGGTGCAATACATTCACGCAAGAGACAGACATGCTTGAGGGGAGGCCAAATTATTTTATTTATTTTTTGTTAAAGTAACCAATTATATTTATGGCAAAAAGCTCTGCTCATCTTTAGGAAGTAAGCAGTGCTCAGATTGATGGGTTTAGGTTCTTCGCTCAAATTCCAAAATTAGCTTTGTAACAAAGGGATGAACAAGAATTCCAAATATTATTTCCAGAGCAGAGAGCAACAATTCACATCTGGATGAAAACTTCATGTTTACAATACATTGTGCCATAGACTGCAAAACTTTTCAGTAGTGCATTAAGCCTTTCACAGTTGAATCTGAACCTTGAGATTAAAAAGCATAGTTTTCTCCTTCAAAATTTCATTACCTTGTGCAAATTAGTCAAGTCTTTCTATGGGTTGAGCACACATTTAAAGCTGTCCATATTTTATATACAGAACACCTACCATTTGGGCAGTGCAAAATACAACCTTTCATAAAAAAACTAAAATGTACCTCTTAAAGTATGAACAAGAATATACACATATTACATGATTTACATTATTTACATATAAAAAATACAAAAGTTTTATTGTAGAGAAGACTTGACAGTCCTTTGATACTTCATGTTGCAACAAGGCTAATTTCAATTTCCTGGATGGAGTCCCATAATCTCATGAGCTATGCTTGAACTTTCAGCAGAGTTTTTAAATGGACTGCCATCAGCTCCTTATTTTGGTCAGAATATTCAACACTGCATCCTACCCAGTGACTAGGGGGCTTAGGAAGGACACTAGGAGATGGCGGGTCACTAAACTTTGCTCCAGCATAACTTTCTTTTTGGTTCATTTCGGTTGGAGAGCCAGGTTTCTTTGATTTCATGTTTCTGAAGCTCTCTGTAGTCAGCAACTTTTTCTCCTGCTTGTCAATGATCTCAGGTGACACAGAAAGCTGCCAAAAGTTATTTTCAGTTTTTTTCACAGGTGCGATCTTTGTTAGCGGCATGTTACCTTTGTTCTTCTGTTTGTTACTCTTGGACTGCTCACCCAGGTGTGCGCTATGAACAGGCTGGCAGTGCGGAGTGGGAGCCTTTTCAGGCTTTCCCATCTTGTTCTTCAAGAACTGCAGGAACAGACATTCGAGTAAATGCAGGACTCTGTCACCTATGCGCCGTGTCAAAGAGCCGCAGTCCGGCGCCGGAAAAACATGCTCTCCGCTTGCTCCACGTCCCCTTATCGCTCTCCCCCCCCCCGCTGCCCCTCCACCCGCTCAGCCGGACGGGGAGATTCACGCGGGGCTAAATAAGTCCCCGGGAGCCCGGCCCCCTCGGCCACACCCCCTTCCCCATCCCCTCCCCCATTCCGGCGGGCGCGGTTGTAGTGACCGTGGCAGCCGGGCGCCTCCTTGGGGCGCTGCGCTCCGCACACGTCACCCCCGGGCGCGCAGCCACCAGGCTAAATCCGGCTGTTGCTGGGCGCCGCAGCCACGCTCATTGGTGGATTCCCAGAGCCAATCAGTGCGGGCTGCACCGCTCCCTGCCCCGAGAGAGCGTAACGGAAACTTCCCCTCCCCCCCACGGCCGAAACCGGGGCAGGCGGGGATCCGCGGAGCACGAAGCCCGGACCCTCCCCCGTACCTCCTTCCTGAGGGGCTTGCTGGGCGCCGGTCTGGGAAGGGCCGATGTGGGGGGCTCCTCAGCCGGGACGAGGGGAACAGCCGCCGGTGCTGGGAGAGTGCGAACCTCGCCCGGGCCGGGGGGCTGCCAGCGGGGCCCTTCTGGCCAGGCCAGCGCGGTGCTGTTGGTACTGCTGGTAGCGGCTCGGTAGCAGCCCCGAGGGGCTGGGCCGGATCTTTCCTTTTCTCCGCCTCACGCGCTTCAGTGCGGGCCGCGCGCTGCCCCCCTGCCCCGCCAGGCAGCAGCTGGCCTGGGTCTCGCAGTTGTTGTCCCCCCGCATGAGGCGTTGGAAGAGGCTGGGGGGCAGCCGTCGGGCGTCCTCGGGGCCTGCCGAGAGCCGCGCTAGGAAGGGCGGCGGCGCCGTGGTGGTGACCATGACGGGAGTCGGGTGTTCGGAGCCGCGCAGGGGGGTGAGGGCGCTGGGAAGTGGCCGCGAAGCGTCCGCAGGGACTTTGTAGGCTTCGAGGGAGACGAAACCTCAGATCCGCTGCTAGGAGAACATGGCGGGGGAGTGAGAGGAGCGATGAGCAGCGCCCCAGTGTTGTTACTGGAGCGGCGCACACCCCCTTCCGCAGCCGCACCAATCAGCGCCAGCCTGGCGCGGCGAGTGACACGCCTGTCTCGGCTAACGACCAATCCGAAGGGTTTGGGTGCGTAATACGCCCGCCTTCGCCAATCCAGACGGACACAAACACCGCGAGACACGCCCCCCTTCCTATCGCCTCCAATCAGGAGAGAAACAAACAACGAGGCACGTCCCCTACCCTCAGAACCGGGGAGGGGGAAGCAGAACTAGGCCAAGTCTTCGCTTGGCAAGTAGCTGATCATCGGCCGGGGTGCGCGCACAACGGGACACGCCCCTTTCTACGCGCTAGCCAATCAAGAGAGGCAGAAACTTTGAAGCAGCGCACGCGCCTTTTCGTCGCAACAGGTCCGGGCGGGCGCGCGCGTAGCAGCGCGAGCGAGCGTAGGGGGAGGCAGGGCAGCGGAGGCGATTATGGCGGAGGGGCGCTGCACTGTGCCCGCGGAGGTAGATGAGCGCGTGCAGCAGAGTTGCCCGGCGCAGCGGCTGCGGGCCGAGCGGAGTCTGGAGGCGCTGGGCCTCGAGTGCGGAGCGGCCGGCGCTGGAGCGCGGCAGCCGGGGACTCGCAGAGCCACTATCGCCTGCGCGCCGGAGCTGGAGGGGGCCGTGCGGCGCGAGGGCCTCCTCACCCACTTCGTGGCCAGTAACCTGCAGCGGAAGATGCATCTCGGCGCGCCCGCGGGCGCCGCCAGCCGCATTCCCCCCGTAGACCCCGCGGCGCTGCGGGACCTGGTGGCGCTGGCCGCGCAGGTGGGCGCGCAGGTGGATGAGCTGCTGCGCAGCGTGCACTGCGGCCTGCAGGCCCTGACCGCCCTGAGCGTGGGCTGCATCCACACCTACCGTGACGGCGTGGAGAGCCTGGGCGAGGCCGTGGACACCAGCATCCGAGCAATGTACACGCTGGTGGCGCGGTGCGAGGAGCTGGACCTGGCTATGCAGCCCGTGCGCGCCTTGGCCAGGCGCATCAGTGACATGAAGGGCACGCTGGACCGGCTAGAGGGGCTCTGCAAATAGCCCTCGGGGTGGCCCGTTTCCCCTCGGACAACGCTCTGAGGCCCAGCCACCGAGCAGCGGCCGGGCTGCTCAAACACAACGTGCCTCATCCAACAAGTCATCTCCAGCAGGAGGCTGATGACAGACCCTGGATTGATACTTGAAAGTTTTGAAAGCGCGTTGTACTCACCTGCCTTGATCTCCGAGGCGGGAATGGCTTCCTCAGCTACTATAACTTGAACTGCTATTTTTGTTGAATGTTTTCTTCTGAAATACCAATGAATAGTTCCACTAAACTTAAATAAAAATTTGCTATTTTTCTTCTGTGGTTTCCATTCTAAGACTGAGGTGTTGTCAGTTTGATCCTCCAGACATAACTGTTTCCAGAGGTGCCACAGTCTGTTTTCTTTCATTTTCTTCAGCACTTTTGAGATCATCTTATGCATAAAAACTGTTGCAGAATGGAACTTAGAGGGCCTTTAAGACTTCTTTTGGCTGAAGGAACGATGGTAGATTGGGTATACTAATTCACATTTGTAGGACTATTCAGAAGTACTGTTTAGCAAAGTTTAAAATTCAGTTATATACATAATTTCTATTTTAAGTGAGGCCATTTTGATTGTCCCCTTACTTTCTCTGCTTCATTTTGGGGTAGTTCCAGCATATGATAGTTTACACAATACAAGATTTGAAAAATAACTCATGTAGAGGCTAAGATTCTCATTTGTGTTAAGATGGTATGGAAAACAGGCTTTAACTGTTTCAGGGAAGAAATCAAAGTGGGAATCGAAGTGGTTTTAATTAGCAACATCTTATAAAATTCTAGGACGAGTAAGGAGCTAATCTTTTCCACCCTGGAGTGGAATGAATTTTCTGATGTACGATACATCACCTTCATATTCATGCACATGGCAAAATTTATGTGGTCGGGGTAGGACAAGGAGTTCTGAATGTGGGAGAGGTCTCAGGCTTGGGGCAGAGGGTTAGGGTGCAGGAGTGTGGGCTCCGATTGCAGGCTCCTGGGTATGGCTGGGGTTGAGGGGCTTGTGGCTACGACAGAGGTTGGTGTATAAGGGTTCTGGCTGGGGGTGTAAGCTCTGCAATGGGGCTAGGTATGAAGGGTTAGGGGTGCACAAAGGAGGGGCTCCAGGTTTGGAGAAGGGCTCTGGGATGGAGGTTGGTGTGCAGGCTCTGGGCTGGGGGTGTAAGCTTTGGAGTAGGGCGGGGGACTTGAGGGTGTGGGGAGGCTCAAGGTGGGGCAGGAGGTTTGGGACTGGGCATATTACTAGGGGTAATTGTGCTGGTGGAAGAAGCACCTTTATGCTGAGACTTTCCACAGAGGTCCTGGCTACCTATGTAACCCACACACTTTCTGGGTGTGGTGTACTTGTCCCATGCAGTGGCACTTAGAAGACCACTTATAAGAGAAAGAATGAGTATTCTACAACCTTAATTGAGAGCCAGCTGGCTTTTAACTTAAGCTGTAGAAGCTCATGCACTAAGCTCCAGAGGCTCTAGGTTTGGTTCTGCCTGCCGGCATTATACATGTGGTTATTAAAGTTTTAATTCACTTTTCATAGAAAGCAGGGTTAGCCTCATCAAATTTTTCTCACTCAAACTTTATTTTCAGTAGAGAAAATAATACTTTATTTCTCTTCCTAACTATTGGTATGCTTTCAGTAGCACAGAATTCATGCTGGATTGCATTCCAGAGATGGTGCCACTTTATAGTTTCTTAAAACTTTTTAAGCTCTTTGAGTATGTTAGAATAAGTAGTGCTATGTAAATGCAAAATAGTGTTTTGTTCTGATGGGTGTTACCTACAGGTGAGGTTAGCAACAAGATGAATGTTCATGAGTAGAGTCCTGAAAATCCACAGATACATTTGGACCTTTTTTGTAGATTGGATGAGGGTACAAATTTTGTATCTGTGCAGAGCTCTATTCATGAGTTCTTCTTCACTATCAAGACAAATTATACATCTACAAGAACCAGTTTTTGCTTGCACTTAGCAGTCCTGTCTGCACCTTTTCCTCTTGAATTCTCCCACTGTTACTACAGAACCTCTGCAATTTCACCCTTGATAACAATGGCAGGGACATTAGTGTTGATTGACTGTTGGGAGTTTTTACCACTGTGGTCTGGGCCTGCCCACACCAAATGTATACAACACAAGGTAATATAGTGGCTAATGGGCACTTTCAAGGAAAAGCTCATTGCGGATAAAAAACAAACAGTAAATGCATAGTGCTCATAATATAGGGACGGCAATCTGAAGACAAACAGGAGAATACTAAAGGATAACTGTTATTTTTCTGCTGTCTTACTAGGTTCCATACTCTTGGGGCTGCCTTGTTTCCTGATGTGGACAAATGAGGTCTGAAGTATTTCTTGAGCACATACTGGCAGATCAGCTTTGACTTACCACCACCATCTTATCTGCTTTGTCACATATGCAATGGAATATCTTTGTTAACTTTTGCAGCATGGCCACAGGTCCTGTGATGCCTGATTGTAATGGATGAATTATGTCCCTGTCTCTGTAATTTAAATTTAAAAAAATCTCTGGAGTGGGAGGTGCTGGAATGTTGGTTGCCAAGATATAAAGCAGTGGTAGTGATTAAGATTATTTAAAGCAAGCTACATTTCTATTCTTTCCACAACCAACTATTTTTTAGCTTTTTCAATATAGGCCTAAGTTGATAATTCACCTTTTAAATCCGCTTGTTATATGCAGATTCGTGTCCTGCTCTAATCAGCTTTCTGCTGCCACCGGGCTGACTTGCTGCCATTTGTATGCAGCACATACTAATGCAGTTACTGGATAGTAAATAGGTATATTTCTTGGATGGGTACACAAGGATACCTTGAACTTTAGAACTGTTTTTTCTAAAATCATATTTCTAGCTAGTTCAGTTAAAAGTTCCTATTTCTCAGTTACTAAAACAGAACCATGCAGAGCCGGATTCTGTCCTCTGGCTCATTGGGTTTGCAAAGGTCTAAGTGAGGGCAGAAATTTGACAGGTAAAATTTCAGTACTCATTCTTATGGGTTTATCATAGTCCCCACTGCATAATAAAATGTTTCATGCATGCATTTTTATATAGTGCAACTACATGTATTCAGAATGTTTTGTGAGCATAAAATCCCTAGGAGAAAAAACAAATGGGGGAGAGGGGAGAGAAGAGGAGGAAGGTTTGGAAAGTTAAGAGGTACTGAGCATGTGTTTACCATACTCACCCAATTCTTGGTTAAATCCCCTGGTGAACAGCAAGTGTTGAACTAAAAGGTTTATGTAAATGGAATTTACCTATATTGATCTTTTTTTACTGTGTATTTGTAATTGGCATTACATAGCAAGTTTACAAGTTAGCTTGGCAGAACTTTTATTTTTCGTAATTTTGACATAATGATTCTTAAGTAGAAAACTCATAATAGTTTTTAATTTTTACAGTTCTGGGGGATTTAAGGGAGGTTTAGGGTTAGAGCAGCTCTTACAGCAAAGGGACTCACATTATTAAGTGAGCTGCAGAGAGCTTCCTGGGAGACCAAAGGACCCTAAGACACACAGGCAGAAGGTGCCTGGCCTCATGGCAGTGTCCCATGGCAAAAGCTGTGAGGAAGACAATAACCACTCAGCTATGGGTAAAGCCACCTTCCTTCTGAATGGCTCCTGTGCAGGTGCAGCTCCCACCATGTGGGAGTGGAGCCATGGTAGTGCAGCTGCATAGGGTTCCCTGCATGGCCACAAGTCCAGTGATGCCTGATCCCAGTAGGTGCTAGATGACGGGGAGGCTGCACTTAATTTTGTCCCTGTTGATTTTTGCATGTCAGGCAAAATCAACATTTACAGAAACCAGTGATTTAAATTGAATCCTGTCAAGCCGATTTACAAGACTGGATGTTTGTGAATAAACTACTGATTCCCTAACTTTGTTTAAAAATATATATGTTTAATTATATGAGGAGCAGAAATACATGACTACAAAATTATTTGATGGGTTTTGCTGATTACTGGATAACCTAAACAGTATATGTATTCCTAATTCTTGTACAGAAAATAATGTTGTGTACTCATGGATGTCCATTGAGCTTTAAGATTAGCTGAATTCTGCATAGGCTATATAGCCTTGAAATCCACTCAGGAACTAACTTGCCATAGAGCATATTTTAGTGAGCCACCCACAGTTAAAAATGCATGGATAAATACAGCAAAATTTACATCAGAGAAAAATAATCACAATAGCCTTTACAGGTGCAAATGCAACAGATTTTTTTTCTTCCAGTGGTACCAGGGAACTCAGGAGCAATCGGGGTCCAAAAACATCACTTAAATCATGAAATGATTTGTCTGCAGATGGGTGAGCCCCTTTAATGCAGAAAGATGTGAACATTTCCACCATAGTCAAGATATGCCTACTAATATCACTTTAGTCCCCTCTCTCATCTCAGATATACAATTCAATCTTACAAAATATGTACTCTTGAAACATTCAATAAGGCCTTGATGTTGCAGGTTGATCTGCGCAGTCATCCACATTTTTACACCTAGAGCACAAGTTTTAGTCCATTAAAAAAGAAAACAAAACAACTTTGTTAGCCTAGTACTGGCTTTGCAATTGAAATACTGTTTAGTCAAGCTGTTGTTAATTCTAATTTTCTATTTAAAATGGTTAAATCAATATACTGTACTTAAATAGCTTCTTTTATTGCACTAAGTAACTTGAAAGTGGCCAGTTGTTAATAAAGTATTATTGATGTTTGAATAGAAACAGTTTCACTTTTTAAATGGTGCTTTTGTTTATGGTAAAATAGGATTGTATATTAATTTGGGCCCTAATCCTGAAACTTGTTTCTACAGGGATAGGCCCTGCACCTGCACAAAGATCCATTAACTTTATTGCAGAGTCAAATACAGGAGTAGGGCCCCAGGGAGTAATTTTTGGCAGTGATGCCATTCCTGTGGTCAAAGAGTTGACTTGCAAATGAGCGTGAAACTGAAGTAATCGTGTGTTGTCTTTTACATTGTCAGTCTGAGTTATTAGAGGATAAATCTGTTTGTAATGTTTCAATCTATGCAAATATTTTCTAGGCCTGTTTTGGAAGAGTTTTTATAAGGTCTTTGGTTCATACTTTAATTGTACACTGTGCTTCCATTGAATGAAGCAAAGGTCCTATGGAAAGAGTGTGTGATGATGTGATTAAAGATTGTATCATGATGAATATGCACAAGGGTGCTGAACAAAAGTTGTACAAGCAATGTTAATTCTGGTGTTTCTAAAATTCTGGACTTTGAAGTCTCAGTGTTATTTTAAACAGTCTTTTTGGTATGTAATATTTATAGATTAAAATCTAATCTTTATAGACTAACATTTTCAAGAACCCAAATATATATACACTGATTGAAAGGGCTTTAAGGCTGTATGCATGTTTTTGGTCCTACTTCATCAACCAAGAGAAGTCATTCAGTCTTACAGTTTGTTTATCTTGTTCTCTTCTAGTTTGCCCTCAATGAACTTGTGCTACAGTGACGGAAGAAATAATAATATACAAGCCTAAATAAAGGAATGGTTGGAACTTGTAGAACTTTTCTTCACTTTTTTGGGGAGCTGTGATTCAATATGTTCTAGATTGCCACCATAACTCTATTTTAATGAATTGGTTATTCCAAGTAATTTTCAGGTTTTAATAATGCAATTTTCTTTCATCTGATGAAGATGCAATTTGGTCTGTCTCATTCTTTTAAGGGAAATGTTAATAAAAAACCATTGTTTCTTAGTTGACCCTAAATATTTTACTAAATAAATCAGTACATCTGAACTAAAACAACAAAAAACAATCACCGGAAACATGAGAGATCATTGATGTTTCAGTCTTAAAGGCTTTTTAAAAGTTGTTTAATTACATCAACTGTTCAGTAAGTGCTTCACCAACCCAGTGATTAGAAAGTGCTTATCTCCTTCACATTTTATTTGTATCTTTGTCACCAAGCAGCTACTAAAGTAATTCTACAACTACACTATCATGGTAAGTCACCCTGAGCTATGCAGTTCCAAGCTATATGAATAACGTAGCTGGAGTTGACATATCTTAGGTTGAGTTACCATGGGGTGTCGACGGGGGAGCCCCTACTCTTCTCATCTGAGGTAGTACTAGTAGAGGGATTGACTGCAGAGTGATCTGCAGTCTATTTGGTGGATCTTAACTAGACCTGCCAAATCAGCTGCCAGTGGATCAGTCTCAGAGCATGGACCTGGGATGTAGTGTAGACATAGGCTAAGTAGCTGTTTGGCAGGAAAGTTCAAATTTAAGAGTGTAACTTTTTACCATGAGCCAGATTCCTGGTCCAGTTATTGATGCTTGCAGATAAATTGTGGTACAGTGCTGTATCTTCAGTCTCAAAATTAAATGGATTCAATTTAGTGTGATTGCGCTGGCAGCTAACTCTGAAAAATGTGTTTGATAACTACACTATAGCCCGCAACTATGCTAGCTTAAACCTTTTTGGGGCTCTCTTTGTCATACAGATAAAGGCTAATTGTGTGTGTTGGGTGAGGGACTTGTCCTTTATAAAACAGCTTTTTGTCTTCAGCTTTGGAAATAATGAATTCTGATCTGCAATGTCAACTCCAAGTGTGTTTGAAAAAAATCAGGAATCAAAATGTTCATGTTCAGCATTGAAATCGTGGTCTCTGTTTACTTAGAAGAAACTCCTCTTCTTTGATAGCTTTTCTGTATCTAGAGTCCAACTAATTGCACTGCTTATAAGCAATCACTTCCATGCCAGGGATCATGTCTTTGCTCTTCTCCTATTGAGTAGAAGTGTAAATTGAGTAGAAGTGTAAATGTTTACTCAGGCTGCGTGTAGACTACCTCCAGTATCCCGGAAAACTCCGCTATGTCCAGGGAACACAGCTGCTCTTCCACAAAAAAAGTTGGAAGAGCAGATGTGCTCTTTCGAAAGCCCTGTCTTCCTCGTTTCATGAGGAAGAAGGGCTCTTCTGAAAGAGGAAGCTTTTCTGAAATTTGGCCCAGTGCAGATGGGCCAAATTTCGGAAAATCCTCTTCCGAAAAACAATCGGAAAAAGGTACGCAAATTGAGGAGTGCAATTTGCGTACCTTTTTCCAAAAAAAAGCCGCAGTCTGGACGCAGCCTCAGAGAGGTAGCCCCCCCAGAATTGCTCTCCAGTGACAAGCTTAATGTGATTCTTGTTCTCTGCAACAAAAAGGACCTAGAAATCTTTTCTTGTGCAAAGCTTTTCCTTTTACTTGGTGTGTATGGCTCACTTCCCTGATAAATTTTCCACTTTGCCTAATGCAGATGTCATGACTCAATTCCCCAACTTCACACTCCAAATGCAGAGATGGGGGGCCAGCTAGTAGAATAAACTCTGCAAAACCTGTCTCTGTGACTCCCAGAGACAAACTTGTTCGATCTCAGTCCCTCTGAGATCCAAAAAGACAGACTGATTTTCTTGCTAGCACCACCCCAGTGACTAAAAGAAAATAGAAAACAAACCTTTTTCCAGAGAATAGATCACTTGGGAATCCCCTCCCTGAGGCAAAGCTCTCCCTCCTGCCCCCAACCTCTGTTTTCTTTGGAGTTGGGTAAACATACAGAAGGAATCTGCAGAGAACAATGGACTCCGTCTGGGTAATTAGGCACATAAACTTAAGGATACAATAATCAACCAATACCAGTTAATCAAAACAAAAAGGAAAACTCTTTTATTATCAAAACAAAACTATTGTTGCAATCATAGTAAATGACTAGATGTTCGATAGCCATGAAGTGACATCGACTCAGGGAAAATCCCTGGGTTGTAATCCTTAGTTACAAAAGAGAAAAAGAATTAGCTAGCTCAGACATAATTTCTAAACCCCCAAACAAGGAAAACAATAAACCCTGACACACTATCTAAACTTTTCCCTACTTACACATTTCAAGAAGTCCATTCTTGGAGAGAGAGCCCACCTTCCCTCAATACCTGGGAGAAACTGCTCTGATCAGTTTGGAGAGAGAGGACGGAGAAAGGAAAAACCCCTCTCTCCCAGTTTGAAATTCCTATCTGCATTTTTATTAGCTGACTGCCCGAACCCCCTCCCTAGGTGCATCTCCAATTGCTTAACCCTTTCCTCTCTCTTCACATAAGTCAGACTCTCCTTTGCAGCTCCTGTTACCACAGCAGGGGTGGGCAATAAGGCTATGTCTGCATTACATCCCTCTTGCACAAGCCTATGCAAATGAAGCACAGATTAGCATATTGTCATGCTTCATTTGCATAATTAATTAGGGGCCGTTTTTGCGCAAGAGGCTTTTGAGGCTCCTTTTGTGCAAAAACCCCCTCTTGTCCAAGAGCCGTTCTTCCTCACTTTTTCATGAGGGTGGAGGAGTGGAATGGGGATGTGGGGTCTGGGTAGAAGGAGGGCCACAGGGCTGGAGTGCCAGACTGGCTCCCTGACGCTGGGTGGGGAGCCCCAAGCCTACAGGGCCAGATCTAGTCCCCAGGCCGTAGGTTACCCACCCCAGTAGAGATTGAGGTGAAAGTGGCAAAATGGAGAGGTTAGGGGCAGGAGTTAATGGCAAAGGGGGCACAGGATGAGGGTGCAGGAGTGGGGAGAACCAAGGCAAATGAGGGCACTATGCCCGGGAAGGCCAGGGGTGCCATTTTTCTTAAGACTGGCCCTGCCCTACAGTTCTCTCCCCTCCCCCGCCCCCCACCTTGTCTTCTATTTGTGGACTACATTCTGCTGGATCCAGCAGCCCCTCGATGCGGCCAACATCCTCCCCAGCCCTTTTCTGCGGAGAAAATAAAGGAAATGGTGCTCTCACATTCATTTCTGCAAAATTCTGCATTGCATAATGGTGCAGAACAGTGTTCCTCTAAGCTACGTGGCAGCACAGCTTCAGAGGTGATTAAGCAGCCTTGCCCAGTCAGAGGCTCAGAGCTCTATGCCTGGAGCTCACTGACTGGGCAGGGCTGACTAATCATCTGTGAAGCTGTGCTGCTGCGCAGCTTAGAGAGAACACTGGTGCAGAAAACCCCCAAGTGTAATAAATGCTTGGAAATCTTGCCCTCCCAAAGTCCAAGCAGCATAGAGATGCAGTTTCTTCTTGTTAGGGTTCACATCCCCTTCCTCCCAGAGTTCATGATGGTGGGATGAGCCCACATGACACAATTACAGAAGACTATAATGCAAATACTTAATATCACCTTACAATATGGCATACAGATGTTATAAATGAGATTAGTGCATATAATATCCTACAATGATTTCAGAAAGTCTATAAGAATTTATTCAGCATTTAAGCTTCCAACTATGTGTTGGCCATTGTTCAGCTAGGACCAAGGGTTGTTGGCATGAACTGGTCTGCCAACATCACACCAACTACCTGACCAGGATGGTGATGGTGACCCTGAAATGCTCAAGGAGATTAGGCAACAAAAACAGAATATCCAAAATTAATGGGGGACTTTATCTGTCCTCATATTGACTGGGAACGCATAACCTCAGGCTGGGGTGCAGAAATTAAATTTCTAGACACCTTTAATGACTGCTTCTTGGGAAGTTAGTTCCTGGAACCCACTAGTGGAGAGGCAATTCTTGATTTACTCTTATGGGATGCATAACATAATGGTTCAAGAGATGAAAACAGTTGAAACACTTGGTAATACCAATCATAATATAATTAAATTTAACATCCTCAAAGGGGAAATTCCAAAGAAGCCCACCACGGTAGTATTTAACTTCAAAAGAGGATCTACACAAAAATGAGAAGACTAGTTAAATGGAAATTAAAAGGAACAGTGAAATGCCTACAAGCTACAATGGAAACTTTTTAAGAACACCAAAAGAGGCTCAAACTAAATGTACACCCCAAATAAATAAACAGTAATACAGCCACACTACACATTTTAAAGACCTCCATGTTTGGAATTTTGTTCCACCAGTTCACATAGACAATCTTTCTGTGGCAGCGCATATGGAATGATCAAGTTTCAAAATATGGCAACAATATGGTTCATGACCCTGAGCCATACAGCAGGATATCAGGACAACTGCCTGATGCACTGCTATCCTCATATGAAGATTAATCTCATGGATTAGTAACCAGTTAAAAGACATGAAACAAAGGGTAGGAATAAATGGTCAGTTTTCACAGTGGAGAGAGGTAAATAGCAGGGTCTCATAAGGATCTGTGCTGGGACCAGTATTTTTCAACATATTTGTAAATGGTCTTGAAAAGGGGGTAAACAATGATGTGTTAAAGATTGAAGACAATGCAAAATTACTCAAAACACATATTCAAAGCTGACTGCGAAAGGTTACAAAATTGGTGACTGGTTAAAAAAGTGGCAAATGGCGCTCTATGTTGACAAATGCAAAATAATGCACATTAGAAAACAAAATCTCAACTGTGATGACTATGGGATCTAAAATCAGTCCCCTTTCCCAGGCAGACCAAGCAGAGCAAGCTCTGATGGCAGCTCTGTCACTCGCAGAAATTAGCAGGGGTGGGAAGGGAAGAAGTGTCACCTGACTACTTTTCACACATACACTCCCTCTCTCTGGGTGTGTCTAAACTACACCCCTCTGTCAGCAGAAGGATGTAAATTAGACGTATCGAAAGTGCAAATGAAGCAGGCATTTAAATATCCCGCACTTCATTTGCATAATGGCTGACGCCGCTTTTTTCTGAAGTGGGGCTTTTTGAAAAAAACCCCGGCAGTTTAGACGGGGCTTTTTCGACAGAAATGCCCCGTTTCGAAAGATCCTGGAGTACAGGATCCTGTACTCTAATGTGCATTATTTTGCATTTGTACAGGATTCTGTACTCCAGGATCTTTCAAAACGGGGCATTTCTGTCGAAAATGCCCCGTCTAAACTGACGGGTTTTTTCAAAAGCCCCATTTAGAAATAAAGCGGCGGTCGCCATTATGCAAATGAAGTGCAGGATATTTAAATGCCCGCTTCATTTGCACTTTCGATACATCTAATTTACATCCCTCTGCCAACAGAGGGGTGTAGTTTAGACGTAAGCCTCTCTGGAAGGGCAGTGCCCACCCTGTATTCCCCCAAACTACACTCTTACCATAACTATAACTGGGTTCAAAAAAGAACTACATAAAATAAGTTTATGAAAGACAAGTCCGTTAATTGTTATTAGCTAAGATGGTTTCGGTTTCAGTTCCATGCTCCAAGTGTCCTTAAACTTCTAAATTGCTAGAAGTTGAGACAAGATGAAAGGAACCGGATCACTCAATAAACTGCCCTGTTCTGTTCGCTCCCAATGAAAAGCATCTGGTGCCAGCCACAGTCAAAGGGTGGGCTAGATGGATTATTGGTCTGACCAATTTTGGCCATTCTTATGTTCTAAGTGTACCACAGCTCTGAGTACTATAATAAATTAAAACCTCTTATAGGAGACAAAAAAATTAATCTGCAGCTGCCTAGATTTTCTCCTGAGGATTATGTTCATGAGCACCACTTCTGCTGCGTCATGGGATATGGGCAGCTGATGCAACAGCTGTGCAATGTGAATGACTCCCGAGAAGAAAACTCAGTGCTGTTAGCACTGCACAGAGAAGGATATCTGGCTTTCTAAATGAATCATGAAAAAAGAAAAAAAAATGGTACAAGACGAATGACATAATGCTCAGTTTTGCCCCCATACACACATACAGCTCTAAGTCAGGGGTGGGGAACCTTTTTTGGGTTGAGGGCCACTGACCTGCAGAAAAATCAGTTGGGGGCCACACAGAAGTGAGAAGTGGGGGGACTAGAGCACCACCACAGGCTCCCGAATGCTGGAGGGGAGACCCTGAGCTTGGGTGCGGAATCAGGCAAGCCAGGGGCCACATGCGTCTCCCCAGGCCTTAGGTTCCCCACCCCTGCTCTCTAAGTGATTCCATTGAAGCCTATATGACTGTTTATTCATTTACATCAATATGGAACATGAATGTTAATGGGCAGGCCTCCCTCACTCTGAATTCCTCTTTTCAGACAGTCCTCTCACACTCCTGCATAAATTCATCATAGGATGACCAGATAGCAAATGTGAGGAATCAGGCCCCTTTTTTTCTGGGGTAGAGGGATAGTTGCATATCTAGTATCTTGACTATAGGCAAAACCCTGGCTGTGTTCCAGCTCAAACCATTTTAGGGCTTTGTTCAACCTAATTTTATGCTGTAATGTAAATTAAACCTTAACTCTATTACCAAGGCATTCAAAAGCCTTGGATAGCCCAAAGTTTTAGCAGTGTTCTTGACCATAGGTCGGGAGTTGTATGGGTGCTCGTGCTCGACCAATATTCTGGAACATGGGTGTTGGTCCGCCAATGTTTGCACTTATATTTTCAGAGCCGTGCCAGCCATAGGACTGACTGAGGCAACTGCCCCACTCCCGGTGCTTTGTGTGGGGGCCCCACACGTCAAGGGATTCAGGGCCCAAGGCAGCCTGGAATTAACATGGGGCCTGGTGCCAGAAGCAGTGAGCAACCTGCTCTCAGCTTGCCTTTTGTGTTCTGTTGGTTCCCAGTGTTGCTCGTGGGACAGGGTATAAGATGGAAAGAAGCAGTGTGGAGGTTTGGGGAAAAAGGGTGGAATGGGGGTAGAGAAGGGGCAGGAAGAGATGGGGAAGGGTGGAATGGACTGGGGATTGGTTGCTCATTGTTGCTGGCACCAGGGTCCCTATTAACTCGCCAGGTCACCCTGGACCTCGTGCCCCCCTTAAGTATGGGGCTCCCAGTTGCTCCAGTCTCTCCTATGGACTTGTTCTGGGCATCACCAAAAAGTATGGAAACCTGGCACCCATGATCTTGACCTCTCATCACCCTAGTCCACCATTAGGGGCTTTATTTACAATATACAACACCACTGCTTGCCTTCCCATGTAAGACTTTTTTAACTTTGTCCCTCGGCATGAGGGAAGAGTGTTCGCCTCCCTGAGATCCTGGGATTCTCTAGCCCTTTCTTCCCTCCTCTTTCTGCTTCTCTTTTAAGTGTCTTCTGCTGAAGAGCTGAAACATTTGTTAACTGGTTAATAACTTAGTGCTTAGTCAATTATCTCATCAATTTTGCCCATGTGAAGACATTTACAAAGTACACACAGTGGTGAATCAGCTTTAAGTCACATATGCTCTATCACAGTGGACAAAAACAACATGGTAATAAAAGGAATGAACATTTGAAAACTTAAGAATGTAGGATTTGATAAACTAGATCAAGTCAGTAGTCTACCAAATCTCATCTCCTGCCTTTGGTGGGGCCATGAGATTGGTTCAGAGGAAGGACCACTCCCTATCATGATCATGAGGGTTAGCCAGCAGCTTGGGGACTAAGGGATTATCTATTACCCAAGTGATCTCACCCCTAAAGTACAAACCAGGACACAAAAATTAACCAATGCCAGGTTAATAAAAAGAAAAGAGAAAGAACTTTTATTATCACCACAATATTCCTGTTGCAAGCATAATGAATAGATGGAAAAGTCACAAAGTAATATACTCATGCGGGGGAGGGGGGGAACTACACCATGGGCCAGGAGCTTAGTTACAAAGGAGAGGAGCTTAGTTACCCATTTTTAAAAATGCGAAGACATCAGATCCCATTTCCCAAACGCACAGACATCAGATCCCATTTCCCAAACCATCATATATATAGTAGCCCAGTGTCTGAGAGTCTGTAATGCTGAAATGCTGGCTGTTCCCTCTGGGGGGAGCTGTTGCCTGAAATGCTGGCTGTTCCCTCTGGGGGGCGCTGTTGCCTGAAATGCTGGCCGTTCCCTCTGAGCGGCCCGTGCTGCATGGGGAGTGCGGGGCCCAAATGGCCACTTGCACCGCTTGCTCCCCCGCGGCGGCCCGGCTGAGCGGCGCAGAAGTCAGCCGAGTGCCACGGTGGGAGGCGAAGGGGGGCGGGGCAGTGACGTGCGGCGTGACAGCAGCTCCAGGCCCTGCCCCCTAGCCGTGAATGTCACCGCCCCGCACCCCTTCGCCTCCCGCCGTGGCACTCGGCTGAATTCTGCGCTGTTCAGCCAGGCCGCCACGTGGGAGCAAGCAGCGCAAGCGACATTTTGGGCTCCATGCTCCCCATGCAGCACGGGGAGTGCGGAGCCCAAATGGCTATTTGGGCTCCATGGTCCCCCGAGTGAGAGGCAGGAGGGGGAGGAGAAGTGAAAGAGAGAGACAGAGAGAGAGGCAGGAGGTGGAGGAGAGCTGAGAGAGGGGGAGGCAGTAGGAGGAGGAGAGAGAGACGGAGTGAGAGACCAGAGGCTCAGGAGAGAAGACCGACGTGGAGGAGAGACCTGAAAATCCTGTCTTATGAAGGGCTAATTGGCTAGTAAAACAATAAAACCTAACAGATTTATCTAAACCTTACTCTGCTTACAGAGACTTTTCTTGGAGGGAGACAGTGTCTGTCTCCCTCAGTAGCTGGAGAGAAACTGCTCAGGGACAAAGGAGAGAAAAAACCCCAAAAATTCCTTTGTCCCAGTTTGAAATTCCTACCTGCATTCCTATTGGCTGACTCTACCTGGCTTAGGTAAGGGACATAGTTAACCCCTTAGTCCCCAGGCTGCTGGCTAACCCTCATGATCATGACACTCCCCCAGCCCAAGTTGCATATATGTAGTGTTATATGTTGCAACATAAAAATTCAATGTTGTACATAAAGGCTGTATGGGAAATTATCTTCAGATAGTAATTCAGCTTCTGAATCATGATACATTTGTGGCATTAAGGGCTCCTATGATCTGTAAGTAGAACCATGTCAGGAGATGTGGTTATAATCTGATGCTAGCCTATATGCCAGCCTATATTCAAATGGAAAAAAAATTGGATTAACCATTGTGACAAGTTTCAAAGGGGTAACTGTGTTAGTTTGTTTCAGCAAAAACTAGGAGTCCTGTGGCAATTTAAAGACTAACAGATTTATTTGGGCATAAAGTTTCAGGGTTGGAACCTTCTGCTTATGTCCAAATAAAGGTCATAGTCTTTCAGGTGCCATAAGACTCCTTTTTTTTTATGATTAACCATATAGGTCATAATAACAATGTAAAATATTTTATTAAACATTTTTAGTATATGTCAAACATTTTAAAGATTTCCAATCCAAACAAAAACCATGCTTTGCAGCATTTTAGTGAAGAATATTTTCATTGTCATATACGTATGTACATAAAGATATTTGAACTTTAAATTGAGCAAGATGATTGAAAAGGCTACTATGCAAAGAAAAAGCCAGGGAGTATTTTTCCTGCATGTGCTAATATATAACCAGAAGTGAAACTGCATAACTTGTTGATGACTGTTGGCATTTACGTAGTACTTTGGAAATTCTTGATTGCAACATTCATTTATCAGCAGATGAGGGTTTGTGGTTGTGAAATCAAGCATACACTGTTTTTGGCCTTCTTTTTTTATAAGTTTTAAAGGTGGGAGAAAGAGACTCTCTTAGAAATAATTAAGTTAGTTTGGCTGTGTTGCCAACTTTTATTGTCAGGAGAGACAAAACAGAAACTGAGATAAAACTCAGCTTGTTTCCGTGTTTGTAAGTGAAACAAACCACATAATTTGGATATGCTACTGGCACCAATTTGCATACCACTGTGGAAATTCCCAAAGTAGGACACAAACATTTTAGGGGCTGGACATACTTAGTCAGGAAATCCAGTCATACTATTATGCTTTTATTGGAATGACTAGTCACTACGGATGTGTAGATTGCATATTAAATTAGTTATTAACTCTCTGTCCTGTGTAAAGAGCCCACAGTTGAAACAAACGTGGAAAGTCTGATCATAGTCTCTCTACTCCACTTCTTTGAGGATGAGGATTTTTTTTCTGTCACATCCATTTTCTTTCCTTATTCATTCTGCTGTAGATTAGCACAACTGAACTTTTGTTCTATTCCTATCAGAGCTGCTTGTACATTGAAAAATATCACAAAATATTGTTCTGCTTGTATTTTTGCAATGTCTGCAAGGAAAGCACATACTGTAAATAAAGGGAGATGCTTTGCAAATACAAGATGTAGAAAAGACTTTGTAGCAGTTATCTGAAATAGTAACTTTATTTTTAAATTAGTTCAACTTTGGCCCAAACTTAGCACTATCCCTTGAAAGCAGAATTCTTGTTGTGGACTATCTTCTGGTTCTGGGAACATACCAGGCTGTATTTGGGGCAGAAGAGGGCCCCAGGGAACTTCTAAGGGAGACAGTAAATAGATTTAAGACTATGTAGAAAAGCAGGTCTGCCCATGGGGGGGGGAGGGGTGCGTGGAGTAAATGGGGCAGTTGCCCCAGGGCCTGGAGATTCCAGCCACTGCCACCACTACTGCAGCTGCAGGAGCCTTGGGCCCTTCGAGTAGATGCTGGAGTGCTACTCCGTGGCTCCGAGGGCTGGGGTGGCAGGAGGAGCATGCTGTGGTCTGGATGGCACTAAGAGTTGACAGCCCTTGGCCCCTCCCCTTCCATCTGAGGCCCCATCTCGCCCCTTCTGGGGCACAGACCTCCCCGCCCCCCCCCACACCTTGCTCTGTGACCTACGGTGGCTGTTGGCCCTGCCATAGAAAAGCTAGTGCCATGTGGGGAGGAGCTGACAGCACTCTGACCAAATGCTCATTGCTACGACTATCTGCCAGAAGTTTAGAAGTTATTTTCCTTATCTCTGAGGTGACTAAGTCCTAGTTTATACTACAGGGTTAGGTCAATCTAAGGCATCTTATGTTGACCTAGTTATGTCAGTGCACACCCTGCAGTCTTCTCTCACCAATGTAAGTGCCCCATTACACTGACATAACTCCACCTCCATGAGAGTATAAACTCCATCTCCATGAGAGTATAGGGCAGGGCTGTCCCTGGGGGCAGGAACAGAACTTGGGGCAACCCCCACCCAGGCTATGTCTACACTGACGGTTTTTTTCGGCAGAAGATATGCAAATCGTGCTCTCATTTGCATATCTTCTGCCGATCCTTTTTGCGGAAGAGGTGTTGCTGCTAAAAACCCCCATGTAGACGGGGCCATTTGTCGGAAAAAAAACCCCTTTTTGCAAGATCCCGTAAACCTCATTTTTTGAGGAATAAGGGATCTTGCGAAAAAGGGTTTTTTTTCCGACAAATGGCCCCATCTACACAGGGCTTTTTAGCGGCAAAGCCTCTTCCGCAAAAAGGATCGGCAGAAGATATGCAAATGAGAGTGTGATTTGCATGTCTTCTGCCGAAAAAAACCCAGCAGTGTAGACATAGCCCCAGTGTCCCAGGCACAGGGCCCAGGGCAACCTCTCCTCTCTGCAGGCCCTGCCCAGCCTATGCTCCACCCCTACTCCCCAGCCCTGCTGCATCTCCTTGCCTATGGCCCCTACCCTAGCTACATGACCTGGGGAATTACCTCTCCTCCCACGCTTCTTGCAGCAGCGGCAGCTGGGAAGCCTGCTCTGCATTTCCGCCCTCTCCCAGTCAGCTGTGCTCCACTTCCCTGCAGTGGTGGAAAGTGGATCGCCTGGGGTCAGAGCACTTTGCTTCCTGCTGCCACAGTGAAGCTGAGCACAGTGGGCTGGGAGATGGGTGGTGGAGTGGAGCTGGCTGCTGGGTTGCTCCAGCTCTCACTGCTATGGTGAGTGCAAGGGGGAGGATCCAACTCCCTCTGCTTCCCTGCACCAGGGTCTCCAGTACTCTCTTTGGCTCTGTCCATAGGACTGTTGAGGTGGCCACTGCAAGACCCCCCCCAAAAGCATGGTGTCTGGGGTGGCCTCCCTGAACCATGCTATGGACAGGATGGCTTTGGTGTAGGGTTTATGTTGGTGTAGTTAGGGTGATGCAGTGTCTGAGGAGACACTGCATTACTTACATTGCTTATTGGCTGTCTTGTCAAGTTCACAGCTCCAGTATGAAAGCCAGGCAGCTACAGCCCAATTGTCCTTGGCTGCCTGCTATCTGCTGTCGAGAGACTCCGTACTTAGTTCGCTGAGAAACATAGGCTGGTGTCCCTCACTCCCAGCTTGGAGCAACGATCTAGGGAAAGGGGTAGTGATGGGCTCCTAGTGGGGAGTTGTGTAGAGCTCAGAGCCCTGACTGTCACCCCCCACACTGTCTGTCTTCAATTGGTAGAGCGCTCATGGTGAGGATACTCATCACTGACAGAAGGAGGGTCCCTGGACCAGGAACAAGAGGGGTGGAAAAGAGGGGTAGTCTTCCCCCTTTTGCACCCACTTACTCAACAATCTAGCCACTAGGATACCTGGGCACAATACTGTCAACCAGTGCACAAAAGTTAGATAATCCTGAAATTCAGTGAATGTAAATGCACAGTTAAGATGAGGCCTCCTACCCCACCACCGTATACAACCTTAACTTCCCCCTTTTGATCACACTCTGAGAGGTTCCCTAGTGCAGATCATAGTGCTATATCTTCCCTAAGATACTAAGGCACAGAGGGGCAAACTATGGCCTGCAGGCCATATCTGTCCCATAAAGCCCTTCAGTCTGGCCCCTGAGCTCCTGCCATAGGGGAGTTGGATTGGGACAGGCTTGCTGGGAGGAGCCAGCTTAATTTCTGGGGAGAGCAGTGATCAGAAGTGGCTAGTCCCTGGCCTTTCCCCTTCTGCTCCCTGCCCCTGCAGCCTCAGCTCCTCCAGCACCTGGGCAGCCTAGTCACCATGCTGCCAGCCCCAGTGCTCCAGGTGGTGTGGCTGCAGCTCTGGCTGGGCAGCATTCCTGCAGCTCTGGCCAGATGGCGCATTTACAGTGCTGCCAGCTCCAGTGCTTCGGGTGGTGCGGTCAAGGGACAGGAAGGGCTGGATAAGAGGTGTGGATGGGAAGCAGAGAGATTAGATAGGGGACAGGAGAGGAGAGGGGTCTTCCAGGGCAGGCTGTCTTCCCAAATGTATGTATAGTGTCTAGCTCTTTTGGGTGATACTGAAATAAAACCACAAAATCCAGAACTGTTATGTTACACCTCTCCCCAACTATTGATCTTCTGCCCAAACAGATTCCTCTCCCCACACAGAAATGAGGGCCAGGAACTCCTGCATGCTCCATGCTGGAGCTTGTTTGCTACCTGAAGCATTCATGGTCAGGTGTGCTGTCTTGCCACACTGGCCGAACAGAAAATGAAATTTAAACTTTCCTGGACCTTCTTCTGTGCACATCTACAGCAGGAGAGTTGAAAGTGCTGACCAGCAACACTTGGGGTGCTGTGGAACACCTCCCGGAGGCCAAGAACATTGACTTTCACAGTGCTGTATCTACACTACTCTAAAGTCGAACAAGCAAGGTTGAACTTAGCATTACTCCTTGTGAAAAGCAGGCATACCAAAATTGACTTTAATGGTCCTTAAAGTCAGCGGAATGGATTTGGTGTTGTGGACTCATTGTTTAGAAAAATCAACCCAATGCGTCTAAGTTCAACCTAAACTCCCAGAGTAGACCAGGTCACACTAGGGCTGTGTCTACATTGGCATGATTTTGCGCAAAAGCACCCCGCTTTTGCACAAAAACATGCTGCCTGTCTACACTGACGGGGGAGTTCTTGCGCAAGAACACTGATGTTCTAATGTGTGAAATCAGTGCTTCTTGCGCAAGAACTATGATGCTCCCGCTCAGGAATAAGCCCTTTGCGCAACTGTTCTTACGCCAGAGGCCAGTGTAGACAGGCAACATGAATTTCTTCTGCAAGAAAGCCCGATGGTTAAAACGGCCATCGAAGCTTTCTTGTGCAAGAGAGCGTCTACACTGGCATGGATGCTTTTGCGCAAAAGCACATCTCTTGCGCAAAAGCACACGCCAGTGTAGACGCTCTCTTGCGCAAATACTTTAACGCAAAAACTCTTGCGTTAAAAGTATTTGTGCAAAATCTTGCCAATGTAGACGTAGCCTAGGAATTGCACACTATTGGGCTGTAAGCCCTTCTACGCAAAATGTAGGAGGTTGAATAGCTGGGACCTTGGAGACTTGTTCTCCTAGCACTTCCAGTCCTGGAACCTCTGGGTCCAAACTGCTGTCATTACTCCTAATTGGGCTAGGATCTCTGTCCTCAGCTGGGGAGAGTCAGAAGCATCCTCAGAAGGCAGATCACAGTAGGCATTCTGGGCCTTTCTGCATAAAAAGGAGGGGAGGATGCTGGTCCTTGGGCCACACCTCACACTAAGTAGTCCTTTCAAATGAGAGGAGATCTGTTTCTGTCATCCTCTGACATCTTTGGCAAAGAACACATGGTCCTCAGGTCCCTTCTAATCCTTGGACCTGCATGGTAAGGATTTTCAGCTGATCTACTACCTCTCACAGGAGAGCTTGATCCTGGATCACCTGGACCAATAATAACTGGTTTCCTGCTGCAGCTGCATGGACTCCTGTTGTGTCATTGCCTGAACCCAGATGGCCTCCTGCTGGGACGCTGTGGCTTGTACTACAGCCTTCACCACCTCTTCCATTGTAGCAAGGACACACGCACGCACAAAGCAGACCCAAAACCTGGTGTACACTTTTTTGTCTGTGTTTTTTAACCACTTTCTTCCACTATGCTGTGAACAGTAATCTCACTCCTGACAACAGTTTTGAAAAAACTCCTTTTCTGCCTTGGTGGATCCCATGGTTTCAGGCAGACTGCTTATCTCAGAGGCTCAAGATGACCCTCAGTTTAGATGCTATCCCTAAGGGCACAAACTTGATTTTTTTTAGCCATCACTTGCCAGCACGGGGGAAAGGGAGGAGAACAAGCCCCATAGTCTCTACTGCCCCTCCTAGTGGGTCAGAGACAGGCCAGACCCCTTTCCAATGTAGTCCATCTCGTCTGGTGTGTCTTGCTGTCTGGGTCAGCTTTCCCATAACAAATAGGGAATTGAGGGATGGGGGAAACTGGGGTCTGCCTTCTACTTTGGGTTTCAGCCTAGGGTCCCTGTGGATAGCAGCTCTCTGCAATGTCTCCTGAGCCAGCTGCATGACAGCTATGATTCCCCTGGTCACATCCCCGCACCCCTTTACTCAGCACCTTCTTTATCCTTACTACAAGGCCTTCCTCCTAGTAGCTGATTGTTTTTGTCTAGTCCTCCAGATTCTTGTGCATTGTAAAATAACTCAAGGGAAGACTTTTTAACTAGTACTAGCCAGTTTGTAATTGGCTCCAGATGTCCTGATTAGCCTGTCACAATTGGTTTTAATAAGTTCCTGATTGCCTCCAGATGATGATTGCTCTGGAGTAGCCCCATTACTAGCCTTGTTCAGCTGGGGGCTAATGTACCTCTCTTCTGTCATTCTCCTGTAGCCATTTACCATGACACTGTCACCCAGCCCTATTTAGAATAGTAACCCTGCCCCCCACCATATAAACAAACTCCCTGCCCCCAAAAGAAAGGCTGGGAGGAGCAGTAACTCTGTTGCAGTTAAAGTGCATGCTCTAGCCCCAGACACAGCTCTTAAGCAGACTTCAAGTATGAAATTCAGAGGGTCAAACTTCAGGAGAAGCTACAGTCCCCCCCCTACTCCCTCTAAATGGTGCCCCTAAGTGATTGGGTCTGTGTGTGTGGAGCCTGCAGGCCACTGCACTAGCTTCCTTGTGCTGCCATTCCCACAGCTATGGAGCAGGGGGAATGGCAGCTCGGAAAACAGAACTGGCCGTGCAGGGGTTTTAGCACCAGTTCCCAGCTGCTCCTCCCCTCCCCCCTGTGAGAGGGGGAACCCCCAACCCTCTTGGGACAGATCAAGGGGAAGCCAGGGGCTGAATCTGGCCTGTAAATTAGAAAGTTGTGCTGAAATTATCATTTTCCCAGAGCATAAGCTTGAAGGAACAGTCAAGATTTGAATAAAGACTCAGAGGTGAATTGTTCATATCCCTTCTCTTTTTACTCTCCTATTTTTATGTTCCTTGGAGTTTACAGACCCCAGTTTGACTGGGTAGTTTCTTTTGCTCTGCTAAATTATCATGATTTCTTGTCTTTGAATCTCTATGCGGAAGTATATGACAACTTTGCTTCAGGGAGCAAGTCCAAGAGTTGCTATTGCTTTACTGTTAGACCACTTCCTGTTTCTTTTGGACAGAAAGAGGAGGAGTTGTTGTTCCAGTCACCAGATGTAAAATTATGTTATGGATATGTGGGCCTATGTCGCCCCCTAATGATCAAAGATTTTTCTTATTTGTTGCAGAGTAATTTGTTGAAGAGAGGCCTTAAATTGGGAGAGCACTGTAATTTTAATTTTACATTTTGGATCTCATGCCAATTATTCCAAGAACTTTGGATAGGTAATTTTGCATAAATAATAAAAATAATACTCAAATAACTTCTCTCTGAAAATATTTTTCTTCCAGTTTCTGGTATGGGAAGATTATAGTTTGTTTCAGGATGCTAGGCTGCTGAGGTTTATCTCCAAGTCCATTTTTTGGCACCCAAACAAGTGTCATGATTTTCAAAAATATTGAGCACCCACCATCTATTCTTATTTTGATGAGAGCTAATAGGTATTCAGGTTTTTTTGATGATCAGGCCATTCATTTGGTGCCTAAAGATGGATTTAGAAGTTGAATCATAGAATCCCAGAACTGGAAGGGACCTCAAGAGGTCATCGGGTCCAGCCCCTTGAAATTTATGTACCAATTTTAAACAATCTTGTTCTAAATCTCCATGATTTTCTCTTCCAATACTTTTGCAGTGCAAGTGTTATTGGAGTACAATATGATAACAGATAACAGTATTTATTTATATGTAAATAATATTTAAAAAATCTGTACAGAGAGCTCCAGTCACCCTGACAATTACAACAACATAGTAACAACCACCTTGTTGCAGTAAAATCATATCTGCATAACTTAGAAAGTAAAGTTCACATGCAGCATTAAACAAATTGTAACAAATCAACTCTGCTAGCCAGTAAATCAAAGGAAAGTATTTTCTATTCTAATCAGTTTATAGGATCAAGTTTAGTCAATAGCCTTTCTTCCTAGGAAATGACTTGGGATGCACAGGAGATGAATGCTCTGATGTGAACATTTGTACAAATCAGAAGCCACTTAGTTTATGTAATAACTTAGAACGATATACATTCATTGTAGGCTCAGAACAGTGGTTAATCTTTCCATTTTTTTCTTTTCTCTATTTGTTTGCCAAATTTGTATTGAAGAGGTAGATTAATTTAGGTAGTTTGTAATAATATTCCAGTTCTCTGCAATAGTGAAAAAATAGTCATTTACTAACCTTCCATGGTCTGCATTGCTTACAGCTCTCAAAACAGTCCCACAGGAAAGAGGGGAAACATCTCTTTCAAAAACCATTCTGAGTAAAGCTCTTATTTTAATATTAGAATAGAATTAAGAATCCAGATTTCTGTATTGCATCACAGAAATTCACAAAATATACCAGACTGAAATAGAAGAGTAACAGGCTTGCTGACCTGTGCTAGCATAGAAAAGAGCTTTTGCCCTTCATTCAGTCAAAACTTCCAGTTCTACTTGCTGTCTTTTAGAGGTAACAAGATTGAGGTACTTAAGATAGCTAAGATTAGCATTGTTTAAAAAAAATGTTAATAGTGACTTTTTATGATCAATTTTATATTTTTTATTTCAAGTTACTGGCCAGATAGGAACTAGCTGATAAGGTTTAAATTGGTGACCAGATATGATAGTTATGGGTGGAACAGAAATGCCTAAATAATTTAGATAAGGGGAAAAAAAATATGTAAGAAGTACTTAAGGCAGCGGTCCCAAACCTTTCGTGATCGCTCCCTCTCTTACCCCTGTCTGCATCCCCCAAGGAGCTAGGAGAATTGAGGGGGAGAAAAGGGAGCATGGACATTGGTTAGGGGACAGAGGCTGAAACCCAGTTGGGGATATAGGTAAGGGAAGAGCAAACATATGTAAGAAGCATGTAAGGCAGTGGTCCCAAACTTTTCACAATCACACCCTCTTTACTCCTGTCTGTGCCTCCCACAGAGCCAGAAGTGATGTGGTGGGCATGTGTGTGTGGGGGGGGGGAGGGGCAGAGCATAGACATTGGTAAGGGGGGCAGAGGCTGGGACCACAGGTGGAGCCGGGTCTGGAACTGCAAATGGATCCATGGTGAGGGGCTGAGGCTGGGAGGGTGTAGCTAGGTCCAGATTGGAAATGGACCATATTGAATTCCAGGAGGTCCTAACCTTTGAGGACCTGGACTCAGCTGAATATGAGGGACAACAAAGGAAAAACAGGGCCAGGAGTGGGGATCATAGGCTGAAAACTAGGGTTCCAGAGGTGGGCACTGAGCAGAGAACCCCAGACAGTACCCACTGCTCCAGAAAACTGTCAAGGAAACCAGCAGAGGCTCCCCAGAGGAACTCTGCCTACATAATGAGACAAAAAAGGAGCAGGAAATAAGTTGCACAGTTGCAGAGCACCTCCCTATCTACCATTCTCCTCCTAGTATTATAGATGACCACTTTGGCCAGCAACAGACGGAGGTTGACAAGGAGATCTCAAAACTTCTTGGGGCCACGGACCAGTTGTGCATACATGAAAAGGTATGGGGAGAAGTGCTGCCAAAACCTTAACAGGAGATTCTGAAAGGGCCGGAAAAGGGGCTGCAACCTGTACATTCCAGGTAAGTATAGGGAAAGATCTCCCTCACACTGTAAAATGGACTGGCATTGGCAGGAATGTAAGTGAAGCACACCAGGCACACGCCCATGCTCACATCTGCAGGGAGCTGCCAACTGACATCCCCTGTGGCTGTGGGACCAAGATGGAGTATAGTCTGGCCCACTAGGATGCCTCACCCTTTACATGTAGTAAAAGGTCCTGCCACTTTGTATTGGTGCGGGACATGAGGAAGAGGGAAGTGAAATGTTTGTAGCATGAGCGTATAGAATTGTTTGCTAGGCGTGGTTCAGAAGCAAACTGACTGCAGGGCATGCAGTCAATTTGGATTGTTGAAAGGAGGGAGACTGGGGAGCTTGCAGGGCAAAGGCCCAATGTAAAAGTCTGATGGGCCAGATGTGTGGAGTAGGTAGGGGCACCCACTCATAAAACCTGCTAAAAAAAAATCTGAGAGTTGCATGATCAGGCTTCCCCCATCTCCTATGTAGAGGGAGGTCTGAAGAGTGGAGAGCATATGTGCCAAGTGCCCAGGGATCCACCCAGTCCCCCTGTTCGTAATCCAGGAAGTCTCCAAGTCTGGTGGTTTCTGCCAGGACCAGCCTCCAGCACACTTAGGCAGACTATGCCACCCACACAGTAAAATGGGGGTTGTGTAGCTGGGACTCCAAATTTAGCTGAGAGCCTGGGCTGAAGCAGAGCTGAGGGCAGGGTAGGGCTGGGTGGCAACCTCTCCCTGCCTTCCTGGGGGCTGGCCCAGATCCCACTGTGTGTCACGAATGTTCCTCCTGGTATTATAGATGCCCTGGGGTGGAGGTGCACCCAACAGTTTGGGGCTCTCTGATTTAAGGAAATATTCTTTCATAGAGTTGTGAATAAATGGATTGACTTCTTACTGAGGTGATGGAGTTTATCATATTAAAGTACTGATTAAAAATTCTTTGGGGCAGCAACTATCCTTTTAATATATGTATGCCCAGTGCCTTGCATAATGAGGCCCCAATCCCAAACTAATTATTAAATAATGTAATCATTAATTTGAGCAAAAATAGATAACTATGGAATTTATCAAATTCTATATAGGATTTTATAAAGTGTCAATTATTAGTATTTCTGAACCAGATAGGTAAGTTAAAGAGGTGGGAGTAATCAGTTTCTAACGTGGGTCCTGATCCTGAATAAGGGTTCTAGATTCTACCATAATATAAAAAAATAACAATTTTGTCTTATTATTTCTTAATTTGTTAGTCATACATTTTTGTTTTTTAAATTTTAAAATTATATGTAGTAGCATAGAGATAGATGTCATATTATCATCACAGTTCCAGGTACAAAGAGAGCATAACCTGTTTGTACTAGGGATATTAAATTTAGATTTATTGGCTAATCGAACAGTTGATGCAATTTGCATCAACTATTCAATGAGTCGATAAGGGCGCCCTGCCTTTGAAGTGTAGCAACAGCCCCTGAGTTGTTGCTACACTCCAAAGGTGAAAGCACTGCAGAGAACATGGGGCTAGTGGGGGACTCAAGCAGTATCCGCTGGCCCTCCGCTCCCCATGGTGTTTCAAAGTGGCAGCGCCACATGGAGCCCAGGGTCTGGCCCCAGGCTCCATGCGGCACTGCCACTTTGAAGCACTCCCTTTTCTTCCCTACACCTTGCTGCCTTTTTTTGATAGAGGCAGCAAGGGTGGAGGGAAGAGACTAGTGGACTAGTGTGTCAACTATCCAATAAGCATTTGCTTATGGGATAGTCGACTAGTCGGTCACATCCCTAGTTTGTACTACACTATGTTGCAACAGCGTATGTAATTTTGGACCTATTTCTGTCACCCTTGCTCATTTCACTCTGTGAATAATCCTGCTGAAATCAGAATCTGGCGTTCTGTGATTGTTTTTTTGCTTCTTTTCTCATCTTGATTAGGACTTCCTGCACTCAGATTTCATTTTTTTCCATATGGTCTTTTGGCACCATCTAGTGTCTGCCTGTTGCACATTCAGCTAAGGAACAAATGGAATTTGTTTCAGTACAGTATAGAATATAGTGCATATGTGCTGAAAAGTTTCAGAGAATAAATGAAATATGTTACCTCCAAATTAATGGTTGAACCTGGTAATAGTGTATTAAGTTTAACCAAGCTATGTGTGTTGGTGTCTAGCCAATAATCTTAGAATATTCAATCAGAAAATAAACCAGCAAAAATGTAATTAGCTGTTTTAATTGAAACTGCTTATTTCCCAGTGTCCAAATATTGATACAGGGTGTCATCTGCAACTTGGACCTCTCTGTAATTTCTCACTTGCAGGGCTATATGTAAAAAATCTTGCCAATTCTTTCTTTGTAACATCTAAGACAGTGGTCGCCTTAGGCGCCCGCTGGGGCATTTATGTACACCTGCTGAGTGACCAGGGCCGGCCCAAGCCACTCTTGCGCCCTGGGTCCTGGGTGCGTGGCACATGCGCAGCCCCCCCCCCACCCCGCCCTGGGCGCACGAGTGGCCCCGCCCCCGGCCGTGTGGCCCATGCCCCGCCCCTGGCCGCACGGCACATGCGCGGCCCTGCCCCCGGGCACCCGGCAGCCCCAAAAAGGTTGGGGACCACTGATCTAAGATATGACATTTTTATTCATATGTACAGCTAAAACTCTCATTCAAGCTCTCATAATTTATTATCCCAGTTACTACAATATCATTCTCTTTGGCCTTGACAAATGCAGTCTTGCCCTGTGCATATCCATTCAGAATGTTGGTACAAAGATGACTTTCTTAGCTCATTGTTTTGACCTTGTCACCCCTCTTTCTGAATGTCTCCACAGGCATTTTCTTCTCTCTCACACATCAAAGGTAAACTGCTTGTATTCACTTGCTCAAGTCATTGCTTTTATCTTAACACTTCTCTTTTTGAATCCAAAATGCTTGCATATACTTTCAAATCCCTTCACAGTCAATCAATCCCTAGCCTATCATCTCTTTCCTATCAAACTCTACTTGCTTGCAGCCAACTGGCCAATTAGGCCAGCCTCCACTTTCCACCTGTTTTCTCTCATCAGCCCCCAGGTACGTTAGGGACACTCTCCATCACTATTTACAAAGCTATCTCATTATCCACCTCCAAATTCCTCCTCAGAACTCCCCCTTGCCATGCTTCTTAAAAAAGAAAAGAAAACCTTGACAAATGATTTGGCTGTTCTTGGACTGAGACCACTATCATGTTGACCATTGTTTGCTTGTGCTCCCGCTGGAGTGTTGATAGCCATCTGATGTCTTATCTTGTACTTGGATTGTAAACTCTTTGGGGCAGAGACCATCTTTTTATCTTGTGTTTGTTCAACATCCAGTGCAACAGGGTTCAAGGCCATGGTGAGGCTCTTTGGTGCTATGGTACTACAAATAATAAATAATAATTTAGTTACCAGTCTTGCTTTGGCTCCTATGCAGCCAAATTGACTTTCATAGGATTTGGTGGATACAGAAGCTCCCCCATACATGAATCTGAAGGAAGGACTAAGGTCACAGCTTATGAGAGAGTGTGTGTTTTTCAGAGTGACAAGATGAGCTCACATTGGAGCCTTTTTCTTGTATAGCCTGGCGACTAGTACCTCACGCCCAAAGATAAAAGCATCCCAAGTTTTCACACTTGCTGTCTAGCCACTCTAGTTTTTCCCCTCCTCGCTAAAGGGTTGTTCTATTATTTCCTTGTACCCTCCCCCCACCCCGTTCTATTATTTCCTGGTAGTGGCAGGAGCCCCAAGCACGGCCCAGGCTGCTTTGTGCACGCACACGCCATCAAGGCGCTCATGGAATCATAGAGCTGGAAGAGACCCCAGTAGGTCATGAAGTCCTGCCCCCGGCCGTGCAGCAGTTCCAAGCTAAGTGCGGGGCGGCAGGTGGGCGCGGGGGTCTGGTCCCCGGGCTCCAGCCTCAGCCTCTCCACGCGGGCGGGCGGCGATTGGGTTTCCCGTCCGAACCCGAACCCCCACCGAGCAGCCCGAGCGCACTCCCGAGCCAGGCCCGCGGGCTGGCTGAGGAAGGCGGGGGGCGGACGTTAAACGTCGTCGCCCAAGCAACGTCCCTCCGCCGTTCGGCCCTGGCTGGCAGAGAGAGGCCCGGAAGCGGAAGTGGCGCTCCCGCGTCGCGGTGCATTGTGGGGAGCGGCGGTTGCTGTGGAGTTGGGTCTGAATGAAGCTGCCGCGGGGAAGGGGCTGCTGGAGCCGCTGACTCGGGAGGAGCCGCGTCCGCAGCCGCCCGGCCCGGTGTTAGCGCGAGCCCTGCCGGGCAGCTGGAGGCGCCGCCATGTCCTACAACAAGATCCCGCCGCGCTGGCTGCGCTGCCCCAGGAGGGGGCAGCCGGTGGCAGGTGAGCGGGGCCGGGGTGCTCGGCGCGGGGCGGTCGCCGCTTCCCCGCTCCTCTTCCAGCCGCCGCCGCTGGCGGGGCCATTGGCCGAGGGGAGGCGCCACGCCCGGTCCGGGTAACGTGTCTGGCTTGGCGGTGGGGGAGGCGCTGAGGAGTCATATCCCCAGCTCCGTCCGCGAACCGGACCGCTTGCGTGCAGCGGGGACACAGCGGGTTCCTAGGGCAGGATGTGGGGAAGGGCACCGCCTGTCTCTTGGGACTTGGGCGCCTCTCGGGTCGCCTCTCTCTTTGCTAAGTGGCGTCTCGCTGCTTTTTCCCTTTTCAAGCCGGTTTAATGCCTCAGTTCTCTTTAGGGATGAAACAGGATAACCGTTTACATCAGGGCTGTGTCTACATTGGCAAGATTTTCGGCCGCTTTTGTGCAAAATCTTGCCACCTGTCTACACTGGCTGCGAGTACTTGCGCAAGAACACTGAAGTTCTAATGTAGGAAATCAGTGCTTCTTGCGAAAATACTCTGACGCTCCCGCTCAGGGTTAAGCCCTCTTGCGCAAGTATTCTTGCGCAAGAGGCCAGTGTAGACAGGCAACGTTAATTTCTTGCGCCAAAGAAAGCCCGATGGCTAAAAGAGCTTTTTGCACAAGAGAGCGTCTACACTGGCACAGATGCTTTTGCGCAAAAGCACATGCCAGTGTAGACGCTCTCTTGCGCAAATACTTTAACGTAAAAGTATTTGCGCAAAATCATGCCAGTGTAGACGTAGTCCAGGGGTTCCCAACCTTTTTCGGTCCCTGTACCCGCTTGGCTTTTAGTAAACCTTCCCGTACCCCCTATTCAATATGAAAGGAAATAAATTCTAGACTAGAATCCACAACTTTTTTCACTAACACTACTACTTTTGGAATATTTCAATTAGGATAATCTAGTTATTTACCAAATAGTCCCTGTACCCCCTTGACAAGCTTCTCCTACCCCCTGGGGGTACACGTACCCCGGGTTGGGAACCCCTGGTTTACATGATTACCCGATAAACCCACCATGAATGATTACACATAGGATCCTGCCCTGCTTGCGGGGAGTCAGCTATAGGCTCTGTATCAGAGCCTGCAATGCGAAGTGGCAGCTGATACATGTTGGGAACCGATTTAAAAGCTGGCTCCCAGTGCACGTTGGCTCCTGGGGAGCTGGCTGCTGCCCTGTGCTGCTGCCTTTGTATCAGAGGTATGTGCTGCTGCCTTTGGGTGCATCTACACAGCAGGGCTTAACTCGACATAAGCTACGGAAATTGAGCTACATCAATTGCGTATCTTATTTCGAAATAGGGAGCATCTACCCTGCTCTTATTTCAAAATGGAGTACTCTTCCTCTGACTTCCCTTATTCCTCGTGCAATGAGGATTACAGGAGTCGCAGTAAGAAGTCCTCCAACTTGACAATATTTTGACACAATTTTGAAATAACTGCCTGCTGTGTAGATGCGGACTAAGTTATTCTGGAATAGCACTAGTTATTTCAAAATAGTGTTGCAGTGTAGATGTACCCTTTGTATTAGAGGCATGGTTACCCTGGCTGTGCTCCCAGTCCTGCACCCAGCCTGCCAACTCTTGGTCAACAGGTCCTACCCCCAGCCATAGGGATTGGAGCTGGTGGTACCCTGGTGCCTCACTGTGATGCAATTGTGTTGGTGCTGTGTGCTGTCACTTGTGAGCCCTCAGGAGCAGCACACAATGTGATGCCCTTTCCTCCTCCGCCACCCATCTTCCTTGAGATCCTGACCAATGTTCCCTCTAATCTTTATGCTCCCTGTGCAGATTTTTTCCATCCGTGTGTGGAATAATTTTTTTTATGTACACCAAGGCATGTGCAAATGTGCATTAGAAATGGTACTATGTACCCGTGTACATGGTTAACTGGTAAGCCTAGGCTCATTGGTTAACCCTCACAGTCACAGTCAGCAGGCGGTGAGGAGGTGGGAGCTGGTGTCCATGGGGAGCTGCCTTTTAAACCGGCTCCCTGCTTGTGCCAGCTCCCACAGAGCTTGCCTCCCCCCTCCGCCCATACTGCTGCCTCCCACAGAGGAAGTAGTGGGCAGGGAGGAAGGTGGGAGCTGGTGCGCATGGGGAGCCAGCTTTTAAGCTGGGTCCTTGAGCATGCCAGCTCCTGCACAGTTGCCTGCCCCCCTGTTCTTCTGCTTCTGGTACGGAGGCAGCAGTGTGACGGGTGTGTGTGTGCAGAGCAGACGGGAGCCAGTGTTTGTGGGGAGCAATCTTAAAAGCTGGCTTCCCACGAGCACTGGCTCCTATCTGCTCCCCTGCATGTAAATGTGTAACTGCTGTTTACGAAAATAAACTTATTTTAACATTCGTAATGTGCATCACCAATAGAAACACCAAAGCTAACTGGGAGCTCTGCTAATCAGCTGGGCAGCATTTGAATTTCTCCGGAGTGGCCACACAAGCACATAGCTGACAGGGAACACTGATCCTGACACCACACTACCATTTATCTCCAGTTCCAACCCTCATGCTACATATTCTGTGCTACCTCTTCCCCTGAAAGATCATTCTCTTCCCCCCCTCCCCCTGGCCTTCCACTTCCCCAGTTGTTAGTCTTTGTGAGGTGGCTTGATGGTGTAGATGCAGATAGAGGTAAAAGATGACTAGCAGATTGTGGGTTGATCCTGGTGGATGCAGATCTACATTTTTGTATTCACACAGATCTACATTTTTGTATTCTTCTACGTTTTAATTCATCTTAAATCCATGCCTAGCTTTCAATCTGTCAGTAGTCTAATTAATTGATCCTTTGGTTTCAAAGTAGCCACATAACCTCAACTCACCAAAGTTAATGTGTTTCATTCCTTCCTTCAATTATATTTACATTTGCAAGTCTCAGCCACTTTTTCTGTTTGTCAACTGCCTTTTTTTGAAGTCTTTCTGTGATTCTTTCTTTACTTTATTATGTTTATCATTAGATCCAGGGATGTGCAATGTACCGAAATAGTTCTCATCCTGTTCACCACTGTGAGCTGCTGTGCAGCATTCTATGCATAACATGGGCCAAATCTGCACAATATATACAGACTGAATCTCTGTGGTCTGTGACTGTCTGGTCTGGCAACATCTGTTGCCCCTGGACCAGAGAGCCAGTGGGGGGGCTGGGACACTGGTGAGTGGCGGACACAGCGGTCGGATCCCAGCCTGCAGCTAGAGTGCTGGTTGCAGAGCTGGATCTGGAGCCAGCTGCCCGGCTGGAAAACTGGGAGCAGCAGCAGACCTGTGGCCGCAGGCAGCAAGCTTGGCTAGGACCTGCAATGTAGCTGGGTAGGCGGACACTCCTCATTACTGTCAGACTAGGGAGGTCCAACCTATATAATACCTGTGTAGCACTGAGGATGTTGCATAGGTCACAGCTGTGTGCTGAGTGGGCCACAGGTTGATAATTACTTTCTGTACAGGAACATAGATATCTCTGCAGGTTAGAGGGTTTGAATATTGTACAATAGATGATATGCAGTGGATAAGCTGCAGTTAATTTGAGTTCAGGATGAAAACTTTCTCTGTTTGGAAGATGTGTCGAGGAAAAACACCTAGGCTACTATGTATTAGGGATGTGAAAATGTAACTGTTTACACAGTTAACCGATGAGTTTGGGCTCATTGTTTAACTTTCACGGTTACACACAGACTCCCAGTATGTGTGGGTAGGCCTGCCTTCCCTCCTCACCCACGTTGCTGCCTCTGTTTCTGAGGTAGCAATGCTGTGGGGGACAGGCGGGAGCTTAAAAGCTGGTTCCCCACGTGCACAAGCTCCCGGGGAGCCACCTCGCCCCGAGGCACCTAGCCCTAGCCCCCCTGCGCATAACCATGGAACCACTGACATTTTCAGCAGTTACACATTTACTTAATCATGTTTTAACATCTGTATTATATATTTGAGAGAGTTTGTCTATTTGTTCAAGAACTCATCCTGAACATTAAGAGCAAAGACCACCAAATTTGGTAGCAGCTTCCTCTTATCATAACTTAAAGCAAGGTAAGGGATTATTTGCCCCATGAAAATGGGATATGCCTTCAGTGGGATTACTTCTCATAAAACCATGCAGAAAAAAGACCTCTCCTTCTCCCCCCGACACTGCTCCACTCCCCCAGGCGCCCTTTAGGATGGGCTTCTCTTCTCCACACCCTCCTCCCCTGACTCTGATATGTATGGGAACATTGCTGATTGTTCCCCCTTGTTAGGGAGTGAGAGAAAAGTGCACAGTTTGCTGTATTCCTCACTCTGGCTGGGGAGCACAGAGTGGAGATGAACCGGGACCTGATGGTCATGGCTGGAGATGGGACATTGGATGAGGAGGACCAGTGCTCTCAGAACGGTGATTTGCAGCCAACGAAAGCTGCGATTGTCCAATACCTGTGGAGGTGCAGGTAAACATAGCGGTGAGGGCCCGCCAGGGGTTAACCTGTGGACTGGATCCGGCCCATGGGCTGGAATTTGCCCACCTCTGCTCTAGGCAATAATAGTTGAGACCTTTAATAAGGTCAAGGCTTGCAGTTCTGCTAAAGTAAACAATCTCAAATGTCTGAGATCCACAGGTAAGTATTGTATTCTACGTGGAATGTTGCTGTTCCATGATGCTGCTGGAGAGACCTATGTTACTGTGGAACAGTTATAATGAAAAGAGTAGATTGTAAATGGACGTTTCTGACACTATCTGGCTCTATTAAGGCTGCCTTTGGAACGCTTCATATTTGTAAACAGCAGTTCAATGGTTTCTATGGTCCAGTTTACAGAATGACATTTAAAAACTCTATTTTCTTGTTTTGAATTTAAGTGTTACTTGTATGGTTGTTGATTAATCTATTTTAATCACGCTGTTAAATAATAGAATATCAATTGACATTTATTAAATGTATCTGGATTTTTTCTACATTTTCAAATATATTGATTTTTAGTTACAAAAGTGTACTGTGCTCAGTTTATATTATTTTTTATTACAAATATTAGCATTGTAAAATGAAACAAAAGAAATAGTATTTTTCAGTTCACCTGATGCAAGTTCCATAATGCAATCTCTTTATCATGAAAGTGCAACTTACTAATGTAGGTTTTTTGTTGTTGTTTCATAACTGCAGTCAGAACAAAAGAAATGTAAAACTTTTGAGCCTACAAATTTACTCAGACCTGCTTTTTGTTCAGCCAACTACCAAGACAAACAAATTTGGTTATATTTATGGCAGATAATTTCTTATTTACAATATCACCTGAAAGAGAGAACAGGTGTTCACATGACACTTGAGTAGCTGGCATTGCAAGATGTTTGTGACAGATATGCTAAATATTCATATTCCCCTCCATGCTATAGCCACCGTTTGAGAGGACATGCTTTCATGGTGATGGTGTTTGTTTAAAAAAATTCAATAATTACATTTGTGACTGAACTCCTTAGGTGAGAATTGTATGTCTCCTGCTCTGTTTTATCTACATTCTGCCATATATTTAATGTTGTTATATCAGTTTTTGGTGACGATTAAGCACGTTATTCATTTTAAGAACATTTTCACAACAGATTTGACAAAACACAAGGAAGGTACCCCTTATTGGGATTGTTATGAAGCAGAACCTGTCATTAGCATGGACAAATGTCCTCTGGAACTGTGATTGAAGCATGAAGGAATGTATAAATATTCTGCGACATAAATAATTTGTGACACTGGCTACAACCGTGCCACACGAATGACTGTTGTCACTTTCAGGTGACATTGTAAACAAGAAGGGGGCAGCATTATCTCCTGCAAATGTAAGCAAACTTGTTTGTCTGCGCTATTGTCTGAACAAGAGATAGGACTGAGCAGACTTACAGGCTCTAAAGTTTTACCTTGTTTTATTTTTGAAAGCAAAAGAAGTTACCAATGTAAAACTATGTCCCAAGAAGTAAATTCAACTTTCATGGTAGTGATTGGGCTGCATTACTTAGTTGAATTGTAAAATACTATTTGTTTTGTTTTTTACAGTGCAAATATTTGTAATCTAAATATGAAGTGAGCACCACACACTGTTCTGTCTTGTAATTAGTTAATTTAAAAATGTAGAAAACATCCAAAAATATTGGAATAAATGGTCTTCTATTATTCAACAGTATGATTAATTTTTTAATCACTTAACAGCTGTAGCTTTGGTAATGTTTTTTCATGTGCGGTAATTCAGGAGATAATGTCAAACTAAGAGCTTACTGAAGCATCTTAAAATATTGAATAATCTGATGGGTGTGGTGGTGGTGGTGGTGGTGTTCATCTAAGCCAGTATTTCCCAACAGTAGGTTCCAACCCACCATTTGGTCCCAGGAAGGTCCTAGGTGGCAAACCACATTCAGACTGGAATAACCTATTTCTGTGCCCTGTGTAAACACTTCCCCGACCCCCATCCAGTGGAGAGGGGAAGGTTGGAGCGTGAGTCATCTTTGCATTTTTCCCAGACTGGTGGCTCATGTCCTGTGGATTTGGGCCCATCTTTTCACTTCAGGTATTGCAACCTGGTGTTGTAGTGCTACTCAGGTGAGCCTTGGCCACCCTTCCATCATGACGTGGGGCAGACAAGCCACATTTTCCTGAGCTTGTTTTTAATTAAATCCGTTAAATTATTGCTGAGCCTCTGTGAAGCTCTTCTGCATATAGCTTTAAAATTACCTGTGTGTATGTGTATATATAGATAGTATAAAATTCAATTTTATTCTATAGGGAAATTTTTGCCTTTGAAGACAATGTTAGGACCAAGATATGATGAACAGGTTGCTGAAGAAAATCGCTTCCATCCCAGTATGCTGTCTAACTATTTAAAGAGCCTGAAGGTAAGTTAGGGTGTAGGAGGGGTACAGGGTCTGGGAGGGAGTTAAGACCTGGTACAGAGGGTTTGGATGGTGACCTGAGGGAGGGAGTTGTGGTATAGGAGTGGCAGTGGTGCCAGAGGCAGGCTGTGTCTAGGAGGCACTTATCTAAGCCAGCAGCCCTGCAGCACCCCCAACCAGGCTGGGCTCCCTGCCTGCTGCAGCCCCAGATTGCTTGAAAATATAGGCTGTTCCTTCCATGTGGCTATCAACTCCAGGCGGGGGAAGAGGGTTGCGAGGCCCCCCCCGGCTCCCAGGCCAATCTCTCAGCTCCGATTGGCTGGCTGTTTCTAGCCAATAGGAGCTGAGGATTGGGTTGGGGCGGGATCACACAAAGCTTCCCCCCTCTCTGAAGAACAGAGAGGCACAGGGACAGCACTTTAAACTGTGGCAGTTGTGTGCCTGACGATCATGGCAGGGTGGTCCGTGGGCCGGATCCATTGGATTGGCGGGCTGGATCCGTTGGATTGGCAGGCGGATCCGGCCCCCGGGCCATATTTTGTCAGCTTGGCAATATGGAATAACTTTAGTTACAAGGTATTTATGGTTTAAAATGAGGTTACAATAACAGATTCTTCAAGGGCAATTCTTAACAGGCTACTAACAAGCTAATCCAAAAGTGGTTAACACTGTTTCATTTATAAAATTCTGTTCATAAAAATTGGTCAACAATTCATGAGGTTACATAACATCATATTGGTAGATATAATCCATTAAAAGGGCTATTTCTGAGCCCTACGTTCTGAGTCTACCTACCTATGGAACTGAGGCACCCACCACCACGTCACACTCCAAGTGGCGTACTTCTGGGAGCACACAACACTCTGGCTGATGCACTCACGTGACCCTCTACCCTACCTTAACAATGAGTGGGAGCTACACAAACCTACTCTGTGTTCATTCTGATCTTCTGTAGGCTGTGATGTCTGTTACAACTTCATGCCCAATTCCACTAACAGCTGCTGTTATTCCCTCTTTAAAAAAAAAAAAAACCCACAGTAACCTGAGATTTATTACAAAATTACTACATAATACTCCATGCAATTTTAAAAAAAGTTTGATCTCAAAGAATTACTCTTTAAAATGATAGAAAAATAAAAACTGCACATATATCTGTAGTTTAACACTGGACAGTTTTCACTTACAAACCTGGCCTCACAACAATTTTTTTTAAATGAAATTCATTCATATTAGGAATACACATAGGGACCATCACTTGAAGAAGGGAAAAAAAGGAAGTTACTTACCAGTAACAAGAGGTTCTTTGACATGTTTGATCCTTATTTGTATTCCAATACCTGCCCGCCATGTTCTCTGTTTGGACTGGAATGTTCAGCGATAATAGGATGAGTGAAGATGCGTCAACTTGCACAACCTAATATAACCTCACCTGAGACACAAGGTGACTCATGACACATACGCAGGTCAATGGATACTTCTATGAAAATGTTGCAGCTCTAATGCATGCACACCCACATCTAGAATACAAATAGCGAACACATATGTCAAATAGAGATGTTAAATTTCGATTAATGAACTAATTGAGTAGTCGATGGGTGAGGTGGCACCTTCGCTGCGCCTCTGCCTTTGAAATGTAGTAAGTTCTTTTTAAATTTAAAAGGTAGAAGAGCAGTGGGGACTCAAGCCCCAAGGGCCCCTTGCTACATTTCAAAGGGAGAGGCACAGCAATCGGACCGGCACGAGTGGGGACTGCTTCAGTCCGTGCTCGCGCTGTTTCCCTGCTGCGCCTCTACTTCCCCTGCCCCTCTTTGTGGAGATGGTGCCGGGGGGAACCACCTTTTAAGCTGGCTCTCCTTGTCTGATAGAAGCAACAAGGGAGGGGGGGAGTGACTAGTTGAGTCACTGCTCAACTACTCGATAAGCAGATGCTTATTGGGTAGTCAACTAGTTGCTTACATTCCTAATGTCAAAGAATCTCTACTTATAAGTAAGTAACTTCCTCATTTATGATCATACTAAAATGATGACCACTGAGTGTGTTAATGTTGGCATTTAATTTGTCATCACACTCAACCGTGAAACTTAGTATTATTCATACTTCTCAGAACTATTATTTAGCTTTCTTGCGTACTAGTGTAGGTGACATGTAATCTACATTTAGTTCACATTTTTAAAGGTCACCTCTGCAGTCCTAGTATTGACCACGAGCTAATATATTGTAAGGCGCTTAACTCTTTCTGCATCAGGAGCCTAATGCATTTTTAAACAGATTTTAATTAAAACATATGAGCTAACATTCTTTTAAATAACCTTTTTCTTAGTATAGTCTCACAGCTCAGCTCTGGGGAGGCAGGGTGTGGATATCTGGGCTGGGGATTGTTCTGCAGCTGGGCTCTTGGGTGGAAGAAGGTGTGAGTGTCTGGGCTGGAGGGAGGGGCTTCCTGTGGCTGGAGGGCAAGGGGCAGAGAAATAGGAACTGGGTTGTTGGAGGGGTTTCCTTAACTCTCTATTTCTGGGGGAATTTTTGTTATGGTCCTGTCACAAATATAGTTACTGAAAGGTATTTTTAAATAGATTACTGAAACAATTGAAACTGATCTGATTATAGTGTTGTTTTGACAGATAAAATATGCAGCATTGTGCAGAGTTCTAAAATTTGTGCAGAATTTTACATTTTCTGGAGCAGAATTCCCCCAGGAGTAAACTCCAATCACAACCGAAGATTGTTTCCTGACAATCCAGAAAAGCTAGTGTTTTTAATTTATAACTTTCTATATCCAAATAATTGATGCTCTAATCGCCTTATATGTAAATAGAGGACTGTTACCTTTTTATATAGGTGTTTATGTTAATGAGAACTCCTCTATGTTTCTGAATATGTACAGTAAAACTCCATTGGTCCGGCATCCAATGCTCCGGCACTCCTGATGGTCCGGCACCATCAGGAACACGGAAGTGCTGGGGCAGCCGGACAGGCTTCCCCCATTCAGCCGCTGCTGAAACTGACCAGCAGCTGAATCGGGAAGCCGAGCAGAGCAGCTGGGGTGCTGCCGGGTTGGTCCCGTGGCGCTGCCCCTCGGGCTGCGGGACCAACCCAGCAGCACCCCAGCTGCTCTTGGGGACGCCTGGGGCAGAGCAGCTGGAGTGCTGCCGGGTTGGTCCCGCAGCGCTGAGGACAGCGCTATGGGACCAACCCGGTAGGACCCCAGCTGCTCTGCCCCAGGCGTCCCCGATTCAGCTGCTGCTGAAACAGATCAGTGGCTGACTTCAGGAAGCCCGGCCCCGGGCTTCCTGGAGTCAGCCGCTGATGAGTTTCAGCAGCGGCTGACTTGGGGACGCCTGGGGCAGAGCAGCTGGTGTGTTGCCGGGTTGGTCCCACAGCCCTGAGGGGCAGTCCTACGGGACCAACCGGGCAGTACCCCAGCTGCTCTGTCCCAGGCGTCCCCAAGAGCAGCTGGGGTGCTGCCGGGTTGGTCCCGTAGCGCTGTCCCTCGGTGCTGCGGGACTAACCCGGCAGCACTCCAGCTGCTCTGCCCCAGGCGTCCCCGATTCAGCTGCTGCTGAAACTGACCAGCAGCGGCTGAATCAGGGACGCCTGGGACAGAGCCGGACTATCGGAAGGGGGGACTATGAGGGGTCTGGGGTGACATCCCCTCCCACCCCACTCCAGACCCCTCATAGCCCCCCCTTCCGATAGTCCGGCATATTTGATAATCCGGCACCCCCTGGGTCCTAAAGGTGCTGGATTATCGGAAGCTTACTGTAATAGTGTTTTACTAGTATCCCAATAACATAAACCTGAACCGCCGTACTCCCGCTGTCCCTAATCTGGAAACACCTATGGTATGGACCCTGGCAGGGGGAGGAGAAAGTAGTTCTGCATGCTGCCACTCCCTCATCCCTCACTCCCCAACTGGAGGAATGGTAGCGCAGTGAAGCGCTTCACTGGAGGCTTTTCCTCTCTGCATCCACCTGGTGGGGAGGGCAGGCAAAGCCACGTGTACTCCCTGGAGCGCCCTCTGTGGTCGGCAAAACTTGCTTAATTTGGCATACCCTGTTCCCCAGGGTTGCCAGATGGAAAAGGTTAATGTGTACTATTACCATCCTCTTATACATGTATTATGCTTAAACATTAAAGACACTGTATTTTTTTAAGTGAGCTATTGGTCTATATTTGGAAGTGGGTTGTTTATATTTCTAAGTGTGGTATCAGAGTAGTTCTACTTATTTTGCTTTTGAAACAGTCAGAATAATTTTTTTTATTTTCTCATTTCCTAGTTAGAATCCCATGAATATTTGAAGTCTGGACTGAAAGCAGTGGATACTTGTATCAGTAGCTAACTAACTGATGTTTTTTGTAGTACAGTAAACTTCCGATAATCTGGCACCTTTAGGACCCAGGGGGTGCTGGATTATCAGATATGCCGGACTATTGGAAGGGGGGGCTATGAGGGGTCTGGAGTGGGGTGGGAGGGGATGCCACCGCAGACCCCTCATAGCCCCCCCTTCCGATAGTCCGGCTCTGCCCCAGGTGTCTCTGATTCAGCTGCTGCTGGTCAGTTTCAGCAGCAGCTGAATCGGGGATGGCTGCAGCAGAGCAGCTGGGGTGCTTCCGGGTTGGTCCCGCAGCACCGAGGGACGGCGTTACGGGACCAACCCGGCAGCACCCCAGGTGCTCTTGGGGATGCCTGGGACAGAGCAGCTAGGGTACTGCCCGGTTGGTCCCGTAGCGCTGCCCCTCGGGGCTGTGGGACCAACCCGGCAGGACCCGAGCTGCTCTGCCCCAGGCGTCCCCGATTCAGCCGCTGCTGAAACAGATCAGCAGCTGATTCCAGGAAGCCTGGGGCAGAGCAACTCTGTTTCAGCAGCGGCTGAATGGGACGCCTGGGGCAGAGCAGCTGGTGCTGCCGGGTTGGTCCCGTGGCGCCGTCCTCGGCGCTGCGGGACCAACCCGGCAGCACTCTAGCTGCTCTGCCCCAGGCGTCCCCAAGCAGCTGGGTGCTGCTGGGTTGGTCCCGCAGCCCCGAGGGGCAGCGCTACGGGACCAACCCGGCAGCACCCCAGCTGCTCTGCTCCCGGCTTCCCCGATTCAGCTGCTGGTCAGTTTCAGCAGCGGCTGAATGGGGGAAGCCTGTCCGGCTGCCCCAGCACTTCCGTGTTCCTGATGGTGCCGGGCCATCAGGAGTGCCGGAGCATTGGATGCTGGACTAATGGAGTTTTACTGTACTGGCGTACTTGGTAATCCTTTTGTTTTGTATAGTGCAATGAATCCTGAGACACATACAGGGTTAATGCATAATTTTCTTTCACAGTTTGGCCCAGTTGGTAAACTTAGAGGGCTCAAAGAATTCAAAACTATGAAAAAGCACCTGGATCTTCTGCTGAGGAGTTTTGTAAGTGCAGTTGTGAGAGAGGCTAATGTCATTCTAGAATATATAAATAGAAGTGTCCTATGTAAGATGTGGGAGGTAACTGCCTTATTCATCTCAGAAGCGGTGAGGCCTCAGATAGAGTACTATGTCCCATTTTGAGTGTCACAGTTTAATAAAGTAGTGGACAAATTGGAGAGACCAAATGAGAGCAATGGAAGTAAGAGGTTTAGAAAATATGACCCATGTGGGAAAGCTGAAATAGTTCGATATGTTTAGAGAAAATAAGGCTGAGAAGGGAACCTGATAAGTCCTGATAAATATTGTAAATGTTTTAAAGAGTATGGTGATCAGTTGTTCTCTGCATCCACTGAAAATAGGGCAGGAAATAATTAGATCGCAACAAGGGAGATTTGGTTTAGATATTAGGGAAAAACTCTGTGTATGAGGGATTTTAATGGTTAACTGGTATGCATCACCTGGGTGAGGGAGTTGCGGGGGGATTCAAGCCCGGCTGGAGCAGCCCCTGTCTGCAGTGGGCCCAGTCTGGCCATAGTAGCCTCTCCTCATTGCAGGGGATGCCTGGCCTGCAGTCCCCCGCCTGTCCCATTTAAGCTGTTAATCGGTTAAACATAACATTTATCTGGTTAACTGATTAAATGCGATCCCTACTAGTGAAGTTAAAATACGTTTATTTTTGTAAACATGTAACTGCTGAAATTACACGTTTATATAAGGTGGGCAGGTAGGAGCTGGTGCATTGGCTTCCCGCCTGCCCCGCTCCCCACTGCATTGCTGCCTCTCATATAAAGGTAGTGGAGAAGGGGAGGGTGGTGCGTGTAACTCTGAGGGTTAACTGATGAGCCCAGGCTTGTCGTTTAACTGTGTACACAGATCCCTAATCCCTACTCATTGGAATGGTTACTTAGGGAAGTTTTGGCATCGCCATCAGTGGAGGTTTTTAAAAACTGGTTAGACAAAATCTGTCAGGGTTGGTCTAAGTATACTTTAATATGCCTCTGTGTGTGGGGTGAACTAGAAAGACCTCAGGAGTCATTTGCAGTTCTACATTTCTATGTCATTACATAAAGAGGGATAAACATTAGGGAGGGAGAGGAGTTATTTAAGTCAATGGCCAGTATTGGCACAGGAACAAATGCATGTAAAGTAGCCATCAACAAGTTTAAGGTTGTGATTAGATCAGGTTTCTATCTATCAGAGGAGGGGAATTCTGAAACAGCTTTCTGAGGAATGTAGCTGAGGCAGAAAATCTCATTTGTTTTAAGATTCAGATTGATAAGTTTGAGGGGATGATATAATGAGGTGCCCTACAATAGCATATGACTAGGGATATTAAAATTAGATTAATCAACTAATCAAATAGTCAATGGGATTTCCATCGACTATTCGATTAGTCGATAAGGGTGCTTCCGCTTTGAAATGCAGCAAGAGCTGCCCGGCTGTTGCTACATTTCAAAGGCAGAAGTGCTGTGTGGCGTTCTTGTGCATTTCAAGCAGGGGCTCTTTTGCATTTCAAAGATTGAAACACTGCATGCAGTACAGGGCCAGTGGGGAGTCCTCTGCTGACTCTGGGCTCTATGTGGTGCTTCCGCCTTTGAAAGGTACAAGAGCCCCAGCATGGACTCTTGTATATTTCAAAGGTAGAAGGCTGCTGCGCCCCTGCCCCCTCCCATGGAGCTGGAGCATAGGGGAACTAGCTTTTAAACTGGCTTCCCTAGCACCCTCACCTCCCCTTTCTGATATGCAGCTGGGGTGGGGAAGTGACTCGTTGACTGTCTGATAAGCTTTTGCTTATAGAATAATTGACTAATGGATTAGTCATTTACATCCCTACATATGACCCATATCTGACTGCTTTTAGCAAATATCTCCAGAGGCAGTAGATGAGAAGGGCTCTGAGTTATTATAGATGTCTGGTTTGTATGTCTTGCTCAGGGTTTAAGTCAGTGGTCCAACCTTTTTACACCCAAGATCACTTTTTAAATGTCCGGGCAAGCCAAGATCTACCCAATCGCTTCCATGAGGCCCACCCTCTCCATTCCCCTTCTCTCCATCACTTGCTGTCTTGAGCCCTTACTCTCACTGGGTAGGGACAGGAGGTACGGGTTCTGGAAATGAGGGATTTGGGTGTGGGAAGGGGTAAGAGGTGCAAGCTCTGGGAGGGAATTTGGGTGCAGGAGGAGGTGGAGAAGGGGATGCTGGTTTGGGGAAGGGGCATCAGGCTGGAGAGAGTTGGGGTCATGTGGAGGGTTGGGGTGCTGAGCAAGCCAGAGGCTTATGGATGTGGGGGTGCAAGTGTTTTGATTGGGAATATGAGGGGCTCAGGGTTGGGGCATTGGGTGTATGATGGGCTCAGGATTGAGGGGTGCAGGAGTGTTATGATGCTGCAACCAGATGGGGGCTTGGCTTCATTTTTAAATAAAATATTCAACACAAAAGGTTTCAACATTGTCTTTATTTATGGGAGGGGTGGGGTGCCTTTTTGGGGTTAGGGGCCACTGACCCATATTAAAATCAGTCAGGGACCACACAAGTTAGATGCAAAAAAACAACTCCTCTAAAACTCCCCAACCCTTACTGATATAGTCCCAACTGAAACACCTCACTCCCCTGGCACTCCAGTCCCATGGGGAGGTAGGGGTAGGTAGGACTGAGGTTCAAGGCCTCAGGCCAGGTTAACTTCTCTGGGGTTCCAGGGTTAGTGGACTTTGTGGGCCCCCCATGGCTCTGGGGTGGTGCCAAAAATGAGGGGTCCAGTGTGTGGGAGAGAGCTGCCAGTCAGTGGAATAGGGATGGGGGTGCAGAATCTGGGTGGGAGGTGGGGGCAGGAATAAGGTGGGGGTAGGTGTCTGCCCGAGAGGGAAGAGTGGGGTGCTGGTGGGTGTCTGGCCAGTGGGGAGGGGGCAGGAGCATAGTGCTGGTGGGTGTCTGGCCAGGGGTCAGGAGAAGGGTGCTCGTGGGTGTCAGGGCTGGGGCAGGAGCAGGGTGTGGTGGGTGTCTGGCCAGTGGGGAGTGGACAGGAACAGGGTGCTGGTGGGTAGTGGGGCAGGGTGCAGGAGTAGAGTGCTTGTGGGTGTTGGGGCTGAGGGCAGGAGCGGAGTGCTGGTGGGTGCTGGGCCAGGGGGCAGGAGCAGGGTACCCGGGGTGTCTCCAGGGACGAGTATCCCTTGGGCAGGATCTGGAAGAAGTGCATGTGTGGCTCCTTTGAGAAATCCAGCCGTTCCTCAAATGATCTGCCACTGCCATCTTAAACTTCCCTCCACCCTGCCTCCCTCCAGAGCACAGGGGAAGGAAAGAAGGAAGGGGAAGGAAGATAAGAAGGTGTGTGCGCTGATGTGGGGAGGGGAGGAGCAGTGCGTGCATGTTTCCTGAGAAGCTGGCTCTGGCGCAGAGCCTCGGGACTCGCCTCCCCTTCGACCCCCTCTTGCAGGAAACCGGCGCTGGCTCCAATTTTACGAGAGGCAGAAGGCTGTAGCGCCAGTGTGGGCTTCTCGTTGCAGGTGAGGGGAAGAGCGGGGGAAGGGCTGGGAACACTGCCTCAAGAGCGACTGACAGTACCTCCGCGATGGACGACTGGTTGGTGACCATTGGTCTAAGTGATCACCATATTTGAGGTTGTAAAGGAATTTTCCATCAGGTCAGATTGACAGAGATCTTGTTTGTTTGGTTTTTTGCCTTTCTTTGCAGCATGGGGAATGGGTTACCTGCTGGTTTACTAGAGTAAATAGTGGATTCCCTTTAACTTGAAGTCTTTAAATCAAGATTTGAGGACTTCAGTAACTCAGAGGTTATGGGCCCCCTCTTGTAGGAGTGGTTGGTGAAGTTGTATGACCTTCAGTGTGCAGCAAGTGAGGCTAGATGATTATGATGGTCCCTTCTGGCCTTTAAGTCTAGAGGTATGTTTGTAGTGCAGTTAAATAGTTGTGGCTACCCCATGCTGTCTTACCTGGAGTTAGTTGCAGGATCCATGCTGCAGGGTGCTAAAGCAGTGCTGATGTAATTACAGCTTGAGTTCATAATAGTTTAAAAATCTCTGAATCTATTTACCAAGTCTTTCTTTATTGCATAGTCTTTCCTCACCAAATATTTTTTCTTCACTTTGAGCAGATGGTTTTGGGGTTTGGAAAGTAGGCATTGGAGGCTAGTTGAAAACTGAAACCTTGAAGCTTTGTAGCAAGCACTGAAGGAAGAAAAATGATGGTGGTAGTGGACCAATATTACATAGACCTTGGAAAAAGCACAGTATTTTTTAAAAGACCTTCTCAACTTTAGTATGCTGTCAGTTTATTTTGGATATTATTAGTCAGTTCATATTGGTGAGCTCTTCATATTTGGAGCAATAAAATACAAAATAATTATTTTTTTTTTTAGGTTAAAATGGGCTTATTGGTGGACTTGACGAATACTACTAGATTCTATGATAGGAATGATATAGAAAAAGAAGGGATAAAATATATAAAACTTCAGTGTAAAGGGTAAGTTCATTGTACCCATATGATATTAGCTCTTTAAGTAAAAAGTCAATACTGAATTAATTCCCCTTTTTGTTGTTTTTTTTCCTAACCTTTTTTTCCCGTGTTTACCAGGCATGGCGAATGCCCTACATCTGAGAACACAGAAACATTTATCCGCCTATGTGAGCATTTTAGTGAGAAGAATCCTTCAGAGCTTATAGGTATGTTTCTTTATTACCTCATTAATTGTCTTCTGTTTTTTGTTTTCCACTCTCTTGTCTTTTATCGTTCCCTGATTACTGTGTGCCCATAAAGACAAGGCTCAATGGGGAATTAGCAGTCTAAGAGGCGCCAGTCCTCTGCTCAGGGTAGAGCAATAAGCAGTTTAATGGAGTTCTGGCCCTCTGGGCAGGGCAGCAAGCTGTCTTTTGCCTGACTCCTAGCTCGGGCAGACAATGGACAAACATAAGAACAGCCATACTGGGTCAGACCAATGGCCTGTCTAGCCCAGTATCCTGTCTTTTGACAGTGGCCACAGCCAAGTGCTTCAGAGGGAATGAAATCATCAAGTGATCCATTCCCTGTCGCCCATTCCCAACTTTTATCAAATAGAGGCTAGGGACAATTTAGAGCAGTGGTGGCCAACCTGCAGCTCGTGAGCCGCATGTGGCTCATGAAGAAAAAAAAATTGCGGCTCCTGATGGAACCGGGATGGAACCTGGAACCACTCAGGTCAGCTGCTGTCACGGTCAGGCCGCTGTGAGCCGCATGCATGCTCACGGCCTGCGCCGTTCCACTCACGGTGCACTGCGTCATATCCTGCACACGCAGGCCGGGTCGCACACAGCGTCCCAGCCTGCACGTGCTAGCAGCCGGCTGCTGAGCTCAGGCAGTGGCGAGGGCTCTGGGTGCGGTGGTGGTGCCAGCGGTGGCTCTGGGACCTGGGCATAAGGTTGGGGGGGACGGGAATTGGGTTAGAGTGGGGGGAGATGCCTGGCTCTGGAGAAGGGGAAAGGAGGGGGATCGGGTGAGAGGGTGCGCATGGTGTTCCAGAGGCGCGTGGTGGTAGCAGCGGTTCTGGCTCCGGGACCCGAGCATAAGGTTGGGGGGGAAGGGGATTGGGTTAGAGCGGGGAGGGGAGTTGTTTGGCTCTGGGGAAAGGGGGGAGGAGGATTGGGTTGGGGGGGTGCGCATGGCGTCCCAGCCAGCTCATGCTCAAAGCCAGCCGCTCAGCGCACACGCCCCAGTGCCTAGAGGGAGACGCGCATGGCTGTAGTGGCGGCGACTCCGCCTCTAGGACCCAAGAATTAGGTTAGAGCGGGAGGGGGATTGGGTTGGGGGGGGTGGTGCTTGACTCTGGGGAAGGGGAGAGGGATTGGGTTGGAGTGGGGAGGGGTGTGTGCCTGGCTCTGGGGAAGGGGAGAGGGATTGGGTTAGAGTGGGGGGTATGCCTGGGGGAGGGGAGGGGAAGAGCAGCCAGTGCGCTTCCTGAGACCTGGGATCCCCAGGTACTGGCCCTAGCTGTCTTTGTCCCCTCCCCCCGGCCAGATCTCTTCTCCCCACTAGCACCCTGCCCCAGCACCCCCCAGTACCCTACCTCAGTACCCTGTCATCTGCTCCCTGCCCTATCACCCTGTCCCCTATCCCCACTAGCACAGTTGGGGCCACATTAGTGAGGCTTGGGGGGTTTTGGAGGGGTTGGTTTTTTGCATCTCATTTGTGTGGCCCCAACTGACTTTTCTGTGGGTCAGTGACCCCTGACTCAAAACAGGTTCCCCGCCCCTCTCGTAAATAAAGACAATGCTGAAACATTTTGTGTGTGATATAATATTTTATTTAAAAATGAAGCCTGGCAAACAAGGTCCCAATTGGGGCCAAACCCCATCTGGCCGCAACATCATAACACTCCTGCACCCCCCATAGACCCCAAACCTGAGCCTATTATACACTGGAACCCCTGTCCTGAGCCTCTCACATCCCCAAACTCCTGCACCCCCACATCCCCAGTCTTCTGCCACAACACTCCTGCACCATTCACACACTGCAAATCTGTGTCCTGAGCCCATCATACTCACAGCCTCCCTGCCCTGAGCCCCTCATGCACCCCAGCCCAAACTCCTGCACACTCAGAGCCACAAGCCTGCAGCTTGCTCCACACCCCAACCCTCCACCTGACCCCAACACTCTCCAGCTTGGAGCCCCCTTCCTGAGCCAGCATCCTCTTCTCTACTTCCTTCTGCACCCAGATTCCCTCCCAGAGCTTAAACCTCTCATCCCTTCCCAGTGCTTTTTTTGTGATGGTATGCCCTGGGATGGTGTGCCGGCACCCATTTTCCCCCAGTGCGGCGGCTTTTTTTTTTCTCAACAACTCCTTCTGCCGCCCTCTCTTCGCACTCTATCCACTGCTATTTTGGCTCTTCGTCTCTAATGGGTTGGCCACTCCTGATCTAGAAGATAATAAGGTGATAAGGAACAGTGTGGATTTCTAGCTTTCTTTGACAGGGGATCAAACCTTGTGGATAAGGGGGAAGCTGTAGATGTGATTCCGTCTAGACTTTATTAAGGCTTTTGATGCCATTTTGCATGACCTTCTCATTAACAAACTAGGAAAATATAATGGAGCTACTATAAGTGTATAACTAGTGGGTTAACCATTCCAGAGACTAGTTATCCGTGGTCACGGTCATGCAGAAGGGTATAACAAGTAAGAGTCCCACAGCGATCAGTTCTGGGTCTGGTTCTGTTCAATATCTTTATCAACGATTTAGAAAATAGCATAGAGAGTACAAAGTTTTATAATGTTTGCGGATGATTCTGAGTAGGGATGTTAAAGACAGGTTGACTATCCCAGTGTTTCTCAACCTTTTTTTTTTTATAAAGTACCCCCTTAAAAAAATAAGTACCCCATTTTTCAAAAAAAAAAAAAAAGTACCCCCAGTACCTACAGTTTTCAGACACACACATTTTTTTTTCTCTCAGTGCAACACATTTGTTTAAACAATTTAATCGTAGCTGGGCTGGTGGTGAAATTTTTGGGTGTAAAAAAGTACAAAAATAATAAAGTGCTGTAAAACTTAAAACCAAAATTCAGTTTTCTCCAAATTTCAGTTGTGTTGATGTACCCCCCAGACTTCTCTCGAGTACCCCTAAGGGTACTCGTATCACTGGTTGAGAAACACTGGACTATCCGATGAGCATTTGCTTATAGGATAGTCTTTTGACTAGTCGATTCTCTCTTCTTTGCTGCCTCTATGAAATATGAAATAGAGGCAGCAAAGGGTGGGGGGAAGGGTACTTCAAAGTTGCAGCATTGGACAGCTGTGCTGCGCTGCCGCTTTGAAACCCCAAGGTGGCATTTCAAAAGGGCAGCCGTTGCACAGCTGATCCATGGATCAGCTGTGCAGTGGCTGCCCCTTTAAAACGCCGCCTCTGCACGTTTCAGAGGTGCAGCAATGGAGCCTGGGGTCAGTTGGGGACTCCCCAGCTGATCCCGGGCTCTGTGTAGCATTTCCCCAGAACCCAGGGTCAGTTGGGGAGTCCCCAGCTGACCCTGGGCTCCTAGTGGCATGCAGTGTAGCCCCTGCTGACTGCAGGCTCCATGGCTTTGAAATGCACAAGAGCCCCCTGCTGGGGGCTCTTGTGCATTTCAAAGCAGGCACCCGCGTGCAGCCTGGAGTCAGTGGGACTTCCCGCTGGGTCTGGGCTGTACCTGGAGTTCTGCATTCCTCCTTTGAAATGTACAAGAGCCTCACCGGAAGGAGGAATGTGGAAGTGCCTATTGACTGGTCGACTGATCAATTATCCGAATTTTAACATCCTTAATTCTGATCTAGGAGGAGTTGCAAGTTGTCATGCCCCCTGTATGCTTTATGAAAATTGATTTATGGATATGAATATGCATAGCTCAAAGATGCTTTATGCAAAACCATTCATATAACATATCAATTTTAAAGTTACAATCTAAAAAATCTCTGTATCCTATTTTTGTGCGTATGTCATTCTTGTATGTGAAGTTAGAAATATGAAGTGTGGATCTTTTTATAGTTCTCAATGTGTTATGAGGGTCATTATTGAGGCTCTGGATCTTAATGACTCAGTATTCAAACCAATGACCTGTGAATAGTCTAGATCAGGGCTACTCAACACACGGCCCATGGGCCACATGTGGCCCGTGGTGCAATTTGGATTTACGTGGGGCTCAACACACGTCCCACGGGTGGGATCCTTTGAACATGGCCTCCACTGGGAACACGCTCCACAACGGTGAGGCGTCTCCCATGTGCGGTGAGCATTGAAAGATGCAAGCGGATGCAGTGGCTGGAACAGATGGGTAAAGGATGTCGGCATTCCTAGCTCCCAGGGAGGAGGTGCCAGGAGCATCAGGTCATTATGTGAAAGAAGCTATTTACATATATTTGCATATATATTTGCATGTACGTGCAACCACACTTAAGTTGTGGCCCTTGGCGTGTGCTGAGAGTATCATTGTGGCCCCTGGGGCTTCGAAGTTGAGTAGCCCTGGTCTAGATTGTCTTGTAAACCCAAATTATGGTTTACCCTGGAACAGTGGTGGGCAATAATTTTTGATGGGAGACCACTCGAAGATTTTGGAAAGTGGTCGAGGGCTGTACTCTTCCATGATATTAATGGAGGAGATGCGGGGTCTCGAATGGAGGTTGGGACAGAAGGGAGCTTGGGGTAAGGGACTGGGGTGCAGGAGGGAGACTGGAGTCTGGGAGGGAGCTGGGATGAAGCAGGCGGTTGTGACCTAGGGCAGGGGACTGGACTGCAGGGATTTGGGATGTGACCTGGACTAGGAGGGTATTGTGATCTGGGGTAGGAGATTGGGGTGCCAGATCTGGGAGGGGGTATAGGTGTAAGAGAGGGACAGAGGGTTTGGTATGTTGAGGGGGGCAGCAGAGAGTTGGGGAAGGAAAGGGCTGGGGTGCCAGAAGCAGGCTGTTGCCAAGAGACTTACTTGCTAGCTGCCAAACGAGCCTGCCTGCCTGCCTGCCCGGCCATGTGCTTCATGAATAATTGAGCCCAAGAGAGGGGGTGTGATTCTTCTTAGCTGCCTGTTATTCTAACAGGCAGCTCCCATTGGCCGGTTTCTGGCAGAAACTGGCCAATGGGAGTGTGCTGGGGGTGGGGTGGCTCCTAAAACTTCCCTCCAGTTTTAAAACAGAAACGGAGCCCTGCAGCTGCGTTTCTGCTCAGCGCGTGGAGATGCAGGGCAAGCAGGGGAGCCTGCCTGGGGCTCCCTGCTGCCTCTGTGGGCCAGATCCAGTGGCTTGGTGGGCCAGATGTGGTCCATGGGCTGTATTTTGCCCAGGCCTGCCCTAGAAAGACATGTGACCATGCCACCTGGTACTGGAATCCATCTTGAACCTGGTATTTTTCTTTGGGGGTGCAGAGTGCCAAACAAATGGTTCCTGCCTTGGAGGAAAGTCTGTTTAAGTATCAGGAAACCATTAGTCTTTTGTCTTCAGTTGGCCTTTGAAACTACCTGGCCTAGCCTAAGAGGATACTTGACAATGAAGAACTTTGAAAAACTGTAGACTTGGGCAAAAGTAAAGATAAATTCTGACTTGAGCTTTTTACCTGAGATAGGAATAGCTGTTGTGGATCAGAATTTACTTGTAACAAGTTTTTTAGTGGATTAGAAATAGCTAAGCGTTTTTTGTTAATTTTAATTTAGTATCTTACTTTGATCTGACTGTTTTCAGTTGCAGCTACTTACATCTTACTTTTATTTATCTTATAAATATTTCTGAAAGTTTGTTTGTCCCGAAAGATCTCAGAAACAGTAAGAGCTAGAAACACCAAATTTTGCACAGATACTACTGATTTCCTAACTTCAATAACTGGATTGGTTATATCTCGAAATCATTTTCTCCAGAGACCCAATTGGGCCCCCAGAGACCCAGTTGGGCCACTAATTAGCTTTTAGTAGTGCTTGATCATAGGCATTTGCTGGACTCTTCTGTTAAGCGTGTCACATAAACTGCAACTATGAGAGCCTTTCCCTATGTTAAAAGAAAAAGTATTTCCAATAAAATGTTATGTTAACGTAATTTACGTAGTTCATTCACCACACCTTTTGTTATCAAGAAATGAGTGAAATGTAAATGCGTTTTGTAAGCATATCACTGGCTATGTTAATTTCTTAAAGTAATATATAAGACAAAAGTATTTCCAATAAAATATGCAATGTTAATATCATTGACGTAGTTCATTCATCATACCTTTTACTATATTTTCCCCGGGCGACACTGGGTATTTCTGCTGGTACATAATAAAAACACTTTTTTGTTTGTTACCAAGCCCAGTGTAAATGTTACCAGAGGAGGAGCAACTACTCTGTATATCTTTTTCATTGATGAAGTAGGTGGACTTATGAACTTTCACTGTGTAAAACTTTTGTGCTGAGTAAGACAGATTTGTTTGGGATTTTGGTCTCTTAGGGGTTTGTTTCCTGAGTGCTGGGCCCTTGTTAGGGATGTTAGATACTGTGTAATTGAATAGTTGTGTAACTGCTTGAAATCTTAGCAGTTACATGGCTATTCAGTAGTCCCCAGGAGCACCCTTCCATCCCGTGTTGCTGCCTCTGTATCAGAGCAGCAGTGCGGGGTTCCAGGTGGGAGCTGGTCTGCTGGGGGAGTCAGTTTAAAAACCAGCTCGCCTTGCAGACTGCCTGCCTGCCACCCCGTGCTGCTGCCTCTGATACAAAGGCAGCAGTGTGGAGTGGCAGCAGCCCCTGACTGTGGGTGTTCAAGTTCCCTGTGGACAGAGGCTGCTCAGCAGTGGCAGCCTCTGTCTGAGGTGGGTCAGAGCAGCCTCTGTCCACAGGAGCTTGGACCCCCCATTGACAGGGGTTGCTGTAGCAGACTAGCCTCTGTGGTGAGCGCAGGCCACTGTGGGCAGAGGCTGCTTCGCAGCAGCCTCCCCCGGCTTTCCTCCTTCCTCCCCCATGCTGCTGCCTCTGATAGAGGTAGCAGTGTGGGGTAGAGGGAGGGACATGTCTGGTGATGGGATGACCTGCCCTTTAGGCCGGTTTCCCCCCAGCACCGGCTCCTGTCTGCCCCCCCTCTGTAGGAGGCAGCAAGGGGGGATGGCAGGCAGAGGCAGCAGTGTGGGGGTGAAGGGGACAGGCAGATCTGGTGCTTATATGGAGCTTGCTTAAAGCCAGCTCCTCATGGGCACTGGCTCCTGCTCTCTGATGCAGAGGCAGCAAAAAGGCGGGGTGGGGGGGCAAGAGTGCATCTAGTCGACAGGATTAACTGATAAGTCCAGGCTTATTGGTTAATCGTATTGTCGACTACACGTTGACGTCCCTAGATCCCGTGGAGCTGAACTGGTTCAGAGTCTGTCTTGTTCTGCAAGGAGACGGTAACCCCTACTCTGTGCTTTGGCTATGGGAGACCAGAGGATGTGGCCCAGCAGTATAGTGGGGAGTCCCAGAGAGCAGGAAGGGGGTGCCAGTGGTATGATCAGCACACCAGAGGATAACTCCAAGCGTACTTATATGATTCAGTCCATCATGCAATACTTTAGAGCAGTGGTTCCCAAACTTTTCAGCATCACGCCCCCCCCTTTTGATTTTTGAGAAACCCTCATGCCCCCCCACCTCTTCTTTACCATCATCCAACTCCCCTTTTAACAAAACATTCAATTTGTAATTTAAAAGTAAAAATAAACACGAAAACTTGGTATAAAAATTATTTAAAATTAAAAATATGCACAAATCGTTTTTCTTGACACAAATTTAATAAAAATGTAATTTAACATAAGAAATAGCAGAAACAAATCGAATTTAATGTGAAGGATGATGCTGCATTTTCTTCACAAGTTGGGAAATCCAGGTTTGAAAGATGAAAGTGCGCAACACAAATCGTTTTTGACATCCAGTCTATTTCTTTGTTTTGTTTTTAATGTGACTAAACTTGAAAAGCTTTTTTCACAGAGGTATGTTGATGAAGATGGAAGAATAATACGTAGTGCTTCTTCTTCAATTTTCGAGTACATTGGGAAGTATTTTATCCAAAATTCCTCCAAGCTTATGTTTTCGAAATTATCTTTCGCACTTGAATCATATTTTATTTAGTGCTTGTTCTTGCAATTCTTCTGGCAATGAATCAACATCAACGTTGAATGGATTGCGTACTAATTTATGAATGGGGTTGCCAGAAAAGTTGTCTGGAAAATAGCGGATGAATTTGTCAGCAAGGCAGTCCAGATGAAACACAATTTTGTTCTTCACATCCTCTTTACAAACTTCTTGGAAACCTTCATTTTCAGCGAGTGATGAAAATGTTGAAAAAGACGAAAAGTTAGGCATCTGAGCTTGTGTTCGACATTTCCAAAGCTGGACTTTTTCCGTAAATGCTTTGATGGCATCATGGTGCACTATAATGTTTGCAGCGTTGTTTCCTTGCAGCTTCAAATTGAGGTTGTTCAAAGATTCAAAAATGTCCACGGGGTATGCCAGTGAAAGTTGAAATGTTTGGTCCGTAAATGCATGATATAACCCTTCTTTCTTCTGTTGCTTGAGGAAAATTTCCACTTCGTCTTTCAGTTCAAATAATCTCGAAAGCGTGTTACCTTTGGACAGCCTTGATACCTCTGATGGAAACAAAAGTTTTATGATCCGCTCCCAAATCTGTGCAAAGAGCATCAAAAAGTCTCGTATTTAAAGCACTGTTCTTCACAAAATTGACAACTTTGATGGCCAAATTCAATGAGTCACGTAGGTCATCTGGAAGGGTTTTAGCAGCCAACGCTTGTCTGTGTATGATGCAGTGAGTTGTGGTTACAGCTGGATTTTTTTCTTTCACCAATGCCACAAATTCAGAGCGAGAGCCAAGCGTTGCTGGAGCACCATCTGTGCATACACCAACCAGTTTTCCCCATGAAAGTCTATTTTCTTCAAAAAAGTCAAATAGTTTTCATAATATCAGAAGCCTTTGATGTGGTCGTCAATTCCTTTGAAAAAAGCAGTTCTTCTTTCACAGTTCCATTGTTAATGAATCGAACGTAGACAAGCAACTGACAGCATTGTGTACATCAGTGGTATCGTCGCACTGAATTGTGAAAAAAGGAGAAACCAACACTGCCTCCGCAACTTGAAGTTTAAGATCTTTCGCCAGCTCATCGATGTGACGTTTCACGGAATTGTCAGAAAGCGAAATTTCCGATAGTTTTTTCTTCAACATCAAGCACAATATCAGCTGCTTTCAACAAGCAAGGCTTCACAGGAGTGTCTCCGGTTATGTGCGCTTTCTTGGCTTTAGCGATGAGCAATGACATTTCATAAGATGCTTCTACCGCTTTGGCCGACACTTGATGAAAAGCTCCAGTAGTATCCAGCTTCATGCATTTCAAATTTTGAAGTTTAGCAGCAAAAAACTCTTTTGGTTTCTCTGTCAAAGCGCTGTGGTTCTTCAAGTGTCGCTCAAGACGACTAAGTCTCAAGGCATCATTGCTAAGAACTGTGGGGCATACTACGCATTGAGGATGATCAGTCACATTTTTTTCCATGACAGTGAAGCCATACTTAATGTAGTCTTCATCGTACTTCCTTTTCTTAATCGCAGCCATACTATATTAAATTAAAAAAAAAAAAACTATAAAAATAATTTTCCCGATTAGAATAAATTTAATGGACGCAAGTTACTTTGATAAGTTATTGCAAATGTTTATTTACTACGACTACTATTATGTACGGATTCGTGCTGCCTTATATATACTCCACCATCAGTAACCGTGCAAGACTGGCTTCCTACTCCCACGATAGAACAGTCCCAAACAAGCGTGCAAGTCCTGCAAGCGTGCTAGAAAGTTTGAAAAAGTTCCATTGCCTTCTATATCGTTCTTTGGCCTCCCTGAACCGGTACCCCTACACGTCGAAAGGCAATATATATTTGCATTTCATGGTATGAAATTTTAAAATTAAAACTTTTTTACGGTGGTAGTGTGTCCAATCATTTTACACTCAAGATCACTTTTTAAATGTCAGAGCAAGCCCCAATATCCCACCCCTTTCTAGAGGCCCCGCCCTCTCTGTTTCCCTCTTCTCCATCATTTGCTGTCCCCAGCCCTTACTCACTCTCACTGGGTTGAGACAGGATGTGTGGGCTCTGGGGTGCGAATGAGGGATTTGGGTGTGGGAAGGGGTGAGAGATGCAAGCTCTGGGAGGGAATTTGGGTGCAGGAAGAGGTGGAGAAGAGGCTTCTGGCTCAGGGAAGGGGCTCCAGTCTGGAGAGTGTTGGGGTCAGGTGGAGTTTTGGGGTGCTGAGCAAACCACAGGCTTGTGGATGTGAGGGTGCAGGAGTTCAGGTTGGGATGTATGAGGCGCTCAGGGTAGGAGGGTTGGGAGTATGATGGGCTCAGTACACAGATTTGCATCGTGTGGATTGTGCAGTAGTGTTGTGGCAGAAGACTGGGGATGTGAGATGCTCAGGACAGAGGGTTCCAGTATATGATAGGCTCAGGATTGAGGTGTGTGTGAGGATGCAGGGGTGTTATGATGCTGTGGCCAGATGGAGGCTTGGACCCGACTGCGGCTTTGTGGGCCAGGCTTCATTTTTAAATAATATATTTCCAGTACAAATGTTTCAGCATTGTCTTTATTTATGGGAAGAGCGGGGAAACGGTTTTGGGTCAGGGGTCACTGACCGCCAGAAAAATCAATCAGGGAACACACAAGTGAGATTTTTTTTCCTGGCTCTTTTTTTCCAGGCTGTACCAGGCCGGGCTCTCACCCCAGCTGCCGGGACAAGCTGAGGCAGCATCAGGCCCAGCTCACACCCCGACTGCTGGGTGGGGGGCCGAGGCCATGCCAGGGCGGAGGTCACTACAGCCCCAGTCTCTTCCCCCCTTCCCCTCTACTGCCGGGGAGTGCTGGGCTGAGGCCAGGGCAGCTATGGCCCTCCCCTAGCCACTGGGAACAGGAGGAGAGGGCCAGGGCCACAAGCAGCCCTAACTCTCCACATGAGCCCTTAGGAAGGCCAAGGTGGGAGTGGTGGAGCTTAGCTGCTATGGACACGGAGTGGTGTGATGACATCACTCTGTCCTCCCACAGGAAAAAAAACCCTGGCTCTTTGAAACCCGAAGCCATGTGTTAATTTGTTCTGTGGCTTATACTCTTCCTTGAGTGGAAGAATGCTACTTCCCTACCAGCACTTTTGTAGTCACTAAGGGTACCTCACAGCATCTAGACACAGATGTCTTGTTTTAATATATTTTCTTCCATACATACAGACTGCTAAAATATATGTATGTATGTTTTGTTTGTATTGGTGGTGCACATCCACATACTACCTCAATAATGGTGTTGCACAAAAGAAAATTCAGCCCGTCCAAGGACAGAAAATGTTATTGGGAATGCTAGTCTACACTAGATTCTTGCATTTAGTTTGCTTTACTTGAGCAGTGGACCTGCACTGTTTCCCCAGGAAGACAATTTCATACTGCAAACATACTTTGCTGGTCATTACATGATTCAAACGTATGTTGCTGATCAGAAACTTTTCCTAACACACTCATATTTTACTCAGTTCCATTCTTAAAATTGTTTTTCCTTCTTTTTAGTGTTAATTTTAAAGTAAATAATGGTTTAGTTTTTAGTCATAAAAATCTAATTTTGAGAATTCATAATGTTCTCCCATCAGCTATGTAAGTGCCTTGAAGCCTGGGAATGAAGTCCCTCTAAGGCAGTGTTTCCCAATTTTATTTGGCCACGGAACCTTTTTAAACTCAGAAGAATTTTGAGGAACCCCTAAGGAAAATTTGTGTGTGTGTGTGTGTGGGAAGAGCCTCCAGACTTGAGCGCCACGACACACTGCACCCCCCCCCGGAAGATAGTCTGGTATATGGAGCTGAAAAAGTAGACCACAAATAAGTAAGGATGATAATAATGAACAAATGCTAAATAAGGTCATGAGATCAACATTTAGTATAATTGTACATATTTAAAAACAAAAATCACATTTAATGTGTACAAAAAAATAAAGCTCAAAAACTAATATGAATTATATTGGCAGTTTTAAATGTGAAGAGTGGTTTTTCTTCTTTTTTTGGCAAATTCTTTTTATTTTGTTTAATACTAAAAAGTTGGATTTGCATATCTGGCGCTGCATTCAGTCAATTTCTGTATTTTGTTTTTGTTGCTTCATTATTCGAGAACCCAGTTTCACACAAGTATGTGCTGGTGAAGGTTAACAACTGACGAATTGCACATCTTGATAAAGCTGAATATTCTTGACATAAGCCGCCCCAAAACGTAATCAGAGAAACTTCTTTAAATTTTTGTATTAATTGGCCATCTGAAGTGATTTTGATTAGGTTTTCATAATCTTGCATAGAAAAACTGACTGGCTTTCCTGTTATACTTAATGGATTTCAAATCCAGTTATTGTCATTTATGGTTGGAAAATACTTCATGATGTTCGTGTATAAATCACAAAGATGATCTGCAGTGACCTGGCCAGGAAGAAGAGTACAGGAGGGTCTTGGGGCAGAGTTGTCTGGCTAGGAGGGAGAATACAAGAGGGGTCTTGGGGCAGGGTGCCTGGCCAGGAGGGAGAATACAAGAGGGGTCTTGGGGCAGGGTGCCTGGCCAGGAGGGAGAATACAAGAGGGGTCTTGGGGCAGGGTGCCTGGCCACGAGGGAGGGTACAAGAGGGGATTTGGGGCAGGGTGTCAGAGCAAGCTGGGAATGCGGGCTCTTCGCGGCGGGGAGGGAATGAGGGGGATATGCACGCAGGGTCTGGGCATGAGGGGGGATGTTTACCTGGCTTGACACCCTGCTGCAGCAGGGAAAACCTCCAGGCAGCATGCTCTTGTTCCTGGGGGAGGAGGGAAGGAGCTCAGTCCCCCTTTCTCCCTGCTCATGCAGCAGGGAACCCAGCATAGCTGCAGCACCAGATCAGGCTTCCTGCTGGCAGGGCGGGGGGCGGGGTGTAGAAACCCGGACCTTCCCCGCCAGATCAAAGTCTGCCACTTCCCCAGCAGGCAGGTGAGGGGTGCAGGGGAGAGAGAGCAGCAGCACATAGGGGGCCAGCAGAGCCCAAGCGTGCCGGGGGGGGGAAGGGGGAGCGCAGGCAGGCAGCAGAGCCCGAGAGTGCCCCAGGTGAAGGGGGGGACAGCAGAACCTGAGCCGGGTTCCCCACAGGCAGCAGTTTAAAAACGCCAAGGTCCGAGAGCAGCTCCTCAGCTCTGGCCACCCCTCCCCCTTCCTCTCCCAGCAGCAGCTGCCACCACTGTAAAAGCTGCCGCCTGCACACGAGGAGGAGGTGACTGCAAGGCACCGGGACAGGGCAGTCCTGCAGGGTGAGGAGGGGCCGTGCCATGTGCGGGTTGGGGTAGCTGCAGTGGGTGGTGGAGCGGCCAAAGCCACGTGCCCCCAGAAGCCCGTCCTCGCCGGCAAAGCCCCAGTGGGAGCTACCTACAGGTTCTGCAGGGGGCCGGGGAGCAGAATTTTTTCACGGAACTCTGAGTTCCACTTCATGGAACCCCAGGGTTCCGCGGACCACCATTTGGGAAACACTGCTCTAAGGAAACACCAGACTAATTGGGGAAACTGGAGGTTGTATGTACGTAGAAAATGATAGGAACAGTGATGGCTGGGAAAGATGCACGACGTCAAATTCTCATTCTTTGTTTGCATTGCCAACATGCTGCTTTTATTGCCATAGGCATAAAAATCTCTAGACCTTTGACTTTGACTTTTTGATACTAATAGTCACTGCATGTCCCATTGCCACAAACAGAGTGCAAGTTAAGAAAGTTTAACTTTCATCATCAGTAGGCCAGGAATACAAAGTGGCCAGTTTGAATGGCACTCTTTGTGAGACTTCCTATCTAAACTAGATAAAAACTGATTGGAAACTTGATTGCAAGTCCTACTAACAGTGAGGAAAAAGACTGTGCCTTAGTAGAAGGCAACGGAGAGGAAAAAAATGTGTTTACAGGAACTGAAATTCGTTGTAATATGAAGCAAGTTTTGAGATAAACCAGGCTTAGTTAAACAGGAAGAAATACACAAACCAGGCTATCTGTTAATTATTGAGACGTTTCTGTTTTTTCAGAGAACACATTCTTAATAATCTTAATTTCCTGTATATAAAGAAAATATATCTTTTAGTCAGGTTGAGGAAGAAAGGTGCCTGACCTGGCTTGATACATGTCTGCAAGAAGGGGGCTCAAGTTATTCCCATTTTTGACCATTGGTAACAATTTTGCTTTTGGTGTGGAGGAGAGAGGACAAAACTGCATATTTTTTAATCCCATATTCTGGAATTTACCATTCACTTTGCTAGTGTTGATAGAAGAAAATCAAAACAATTGCTCATAATCAGATCACATAGACCCAAGAGAGAATCTCTACTGAGATTTTAACTTCTTTGAATATGATTGATAAATACAGAAATTGATGTAAGTGCTATTAACTTAGATGATATTTTTCTGCTTTATTGGCGCATCAAAGGGGCAGCGCATCATGGAGCCCAGGATCAGCTGGAGTGCCCAGCTGACCCCGGGTTCCACTGCCACGGGGAGCCCAGGATCAGCTGGGAGTTCCCAGCTGACCCCGGGCTCCATGGCTGCTCCTTTAAAACACCGCCTCCGGTGTTTCAAAGGGGCAGCTTGCCGTGGAGACCGGGGTCAGCTGGGGACTGCCCAGCTGATTCTGGGCTCTGCGTGGCAGTGGAACCTGGGGTCAACTAGGGGCTCCAAGCTTATCCTGGGCTTCCTGCGGCAGCGGAACCCGGGGTCAGCTGAGGACTCTCCAGCTGACCTCGGGTTCTGGGGAAATGTTGCACAGCTATGGGGAAATGCCGGGCAGCTGTGGGGTTCTGGGGAAATCCCCAACTCAGCTGTGAGGCGGCTGCTCCTTTGAAACGCTGCCTCTGTGCATTTCAAAGGGGTAGTGGAGCCTGGGGTCAGCTGGGAAGTCCCCAGCTGATCCCGGGCTCCGCGTTGAGCTGCCCCTTTGAAGCACCACAGCAGCACTTCAAAGGGGCAGTGCAGCATTAACGCCTGCAATTAACGCATTAAAAAAATTTAACGCATTAATCCTGGACTGCATTAATCGCAGGCATTAACACATGTTGATTGACAGCCCTAAAAATAACCATAATAATTTTGCATGATACTAATATATAAATTAATAGTTTGACCTCTGTCAATTTAATATTAAAAGGGGTGCAAGACAATTTTGAGCAAGATATTTCTTGAATGAATGATTGTAACAGCAAGACATGGCCTTCTGATTTTATTTATCTACCACTAGATGGAGCTGTAACATAGGAAAAATGGAAAATTAGAAGCAATTGCTTTTATGCTGTCCCCTCCCTGAGAAATGTTCAGTAAAATAAAGGCTCAAAAATAAATGTAATAAACTGTAACATTTTTTCTCTTTAAACTACGTGCCTTTTTAGTTTAAATGATTGTCTTTATTGAATGTTGTTTTGGGATTTCTTTCAACATTAAAATTAAATAAGCACTAACGTTAACCATTTTGAAATGAGAGAGAGGATCTATGGATATATTAAGTTTAAAGCAGTCTAACTTTGGCTTGATTTTTATTCTGAACAATATAAATGAATATAACCCGAACTTAATTTTCTAAATTAATAATTGCTACATTGGTTACATGGTCTCTTATGACTCCTAATAATGCAGATCAGAAAGCATTCAGGTACTTTCTGGTTTTATTCAGATTTCAACACTAATAAAAATAGTGCTACTGAGCTTTTGCATTGTGACAAATTGAAGATTCAGACAGTTATTGGTGGGAATTAGCACATGGAATTTAAATATCTTTTTGGCTTTTACACTACCCATAGAAGTTCTGAGTTTCTTCAGTGAGAATGGGAGTATCTCCTTAATGGTGATAATTTAAATGGAATGAGCCAAAAATGTCACCTGTTGACATTGCTTGTAATAAAAACAGCTGCATGTTACTCATTTGAAAAATTGTCTCCATACATTTAGTTTTGTTTTGTTTTTGTTTTCCAGGTGTTCATTGTACACATGGGTTTAATCGAACTGGTTTTCTTATCTGTGCCTTTTTGGTTGAGAAGTTGGATTGGAGGTAATTTTGCAAATTTAATTTAATTTTTGGGTACAAGGAAGGGATACAATTGGTAGTGTTTTCTCCAATGTTTTTCAGAATTGTTATTGCTCCATTGGCAGTTGGATTGTACTTGCAGCCTGTTTTAAGATTTTTATCTTTAAATGATTACATTTTTTTCACTGTTGAATACTGGTTTTTTGGTGGTATACCTAACACAGTGCACTAAACTTGTCTGTATTTTCAATAGATGATGGTAACTGGAGAGGCGTAGTTTTGAGCAGGTGACATTATTAACATTATTCCTGTCAAACTCTCTTGACAGTTCAGTCTATTTCAGTTAAGTTTTCAGGTATATTGTCAAATCTGGAGACCAACAATTAGTCCGACAAGCTGTGTTTAAGTTTTCATGAGTTTATACAGGTTGCTTTCTTTCTTCCCTGTGCAGAGTACTGAAATAGACTGATATACTGCTTTTGATTGATTGCTTTACCATGTAGCATTATTGTAGATCTTTTGTTTGTGGCATTAGATAAGCAAAGTAGCAGGAAAGTGACATGTATGCATACATCTGAAAGGAAACCCAAAAATACTGCGTTTATTATAGGATTTTTCAAACAAAAACTGTATTGCTTGTATAGCCTACCTTTTGAGAATTTTCCAGAATTAGGATGCTTATTTTGAAATAAGGGTGGGAGAAATGACCCTTCCCCCTGCAATAGTGGTGATCCACTTTAAATATCATTACTTCAGTAAAAAAGTCTACAATTCTTGCCATGTTAGAGGATGACTTTTATTCAATGGTATTATTTAAATACAAGATTTTCTTCTGTCCTACTAGCCCTGATAGAAACCCTGTATCTCTAGAGTCTGGTCTACACTAAAAAGTTAGATTGACTCAGCTATGTTGTAGTCATGAGTATCATAGTTCAGCCACGTGTAGACAGTGCTAGGTTGATATAAGAGGTTTTCCATGTACCTAGTTACCATCTCTCAGGGATGTGGACTATCTAAACTGACAAGTGAACTCTTCCAGTTGGCTTTGGTAGTGTCTACACTGAAGTGCCACAGTTATGCTGCTGTAGTGTCAAGTGCAGACAAGCTGTAGTATCTTGGCAATATCTTTCTACTACAGATTGAACTTCTCTAGTCCGGCACTCTTGGGACCCAACTGGTGCTGAACCAGAGAATTTGCTGAAGCACAGGAGGTCAGTATTGTCTAGCACAGTGGTTCCCAAACTTTTTGGCATCACGCCCCCTTTTTGATTTTTGAGAAACCCTCATGCCCTCCCTCCCAAAAAAATAGCAGCAAAACTTGGGGTGGGATTGACGGGGTGTGTGGGGCTGGGTCGCCTCGCAGCCCTCCCACCCCGGAATTTCTTCATGCTCCCCCCAGTTTGGGAACCCATGGTCTAGCAGCATCACCAACACTTCTACTGCTTACTGGGAAAGACTCTTAATAGACAGTTAGGGAGTAAATTAGAGCTAATTAACAGCACAGAACACTGAGAGGCAGGACTGGTAGCTGTAAACAAACTTTATGGGACTGTGGGGAAACTTGGCCACACCCATAAGTGGACATCTGCTAACTAAAATTATGCCAGACCACAGATGTTGCCAGACCAGATTGCTTCATATTGCGTCCTTTTTGTTATGACTGAGCATAAAGCTTCTCTTAAAGGCTGGGATATGGGCAAGATGGCTGCCTTTGATTGAGGAACCAAATTTTCCTGTTATGGTAGACACATGCAGTGAGAGGAGATGGATAGTCATGGGGCCCTTGAGCACCGATGGGCCAAGGAATCTAGAAGTTCAGCTGAACCTGGGAAGTGGCTATAGAGCTTAACATCTTCTTAGTAGAGAGCTAGTGAGTCCTATGTCTTGATAGGTTGGGTACTTTCATGTCATTTAAAAATGATCTCCAGCCTTTTTAAGCTCAAGATCATTTTTTGAATTTAGGTGCAATCCGTGATCTACCACAAACCCAAATACCTTTGGCCTGCCTCCTGCCCTGCTCATTTCATGCTCCCTTCCTCCCCCATCCTCACTCATTTTCACCAGTTTGGGACAGGAGTTTGAGGTGCAAAGTGGTGCAGGTTCTAGTCTTGGGCCGAGGGGTTCAGAATGTGGGAGTGCCTCTGAGCTGAGTCTGGGGCCGGAGATTGAGGTGCAGGAGAGGGTTCAGGGTGCAGGCTCTGGGAGGGAGTTTGGGTATAGGAGGGGCTCAAGACTGGTGCTAGTGAGGGTTCAGGACTGGGGCAAGGGTTCAGAATGCAGCCTCTGGCTGAGCACCACTTACCGTATGGTGGTGCAGTGGTGCTAAGACAGGCTCACCCCTGCCCTGGCTCCCGAAAGGGGTCAGCATGTCCAGCAGCGGTTTCAGTGGGGGAGGGGGGGAAGGGGCAGGGGCTCCGTGTGCTGCCCCCGTCTGCAGGCACTGCCCCCACACTTCCTATTTGCTCTGATTACCACAAGGATTATTACTCCAGTCATGACAGGCTAGGCATTTTAGAACTCATTACTCAAAGAATTGAATCGTAAGAGAGAAAAACATTATGAAATTCATAGGCCAATAAAAAACTTAAAATAACACACTTTGAAAGAGGTAAAAGAAGTAACAATAACAACACCACAAGCATGTATTGTGTTGGGAGATGAGCGTGATATTGTATTTGTGTGATACTGACAATCACATACTGTGTGAGAGTTACAGTTTAACACTATCCCTTTAAATATGCTGTGCATGTTCAGACATAGGATCAGCTGCCAGCAAACTTCCTCCATTCCTAGCCCTGTCATGTCCTTCCTCTCTGTGGACACCCTGACATCAGCATTCCCCTCCTCAGCCTTTCCTACCCTGCATAGCAGGCAGGTGACTTCCAGGGCAACTGTAAGACTGGGGACAGGAACAGCATGGCAGTGGGGGAAGGGCAGATGAAGTGCTGGTGTTTGATAGGCTCCCAAGCAAACCAGTCAGGATCACCTTTGACATCATCATCTCAACGTAAGGAGCAGTGACCACTGATCTAAATGGTTTATACATCAGCATGTAATATTAGAACCACAGTAAGTCTTTCTTGTTTTTGTCTTTTCCCCTGGAAGCAAATAAATTCTGGGTTGTCTATTTCAAAAAATAGTATCTCCTATGCAGCTGTATTTAATATTTTCTTTCTTTTGTGTGAAAAGTCTTGATTAACCAAGCCTTGGATGTTTTTTTTGTTTTGCTTTGTTTTTTGTTTTGATAAATGGTCAATTTTTGTGTAACAGGACCAACTGTCTCAAATGTAGCAGATAAAATAAAGCTACAAATAATCAGCAACATTAAAAGAATTGTCTGAAAGTTACAATTACAGTGTGTACACACACCATATTAAGAAAATCATGTTTGCTGCATTACCCATTTCAAGTAAAGTGGCACTGTTATTTGCTGATGAAACAATGAGGTTTTCCCTATAGAAAATCTGTCCATCTTTACCCCTTAAGCACATGATGTAGGATAGTTACAGATGCACTGTGAATGCTGAGATGTGTTTTACAGCTTGTTTAAGGAAAGGTCATCCAGATTGAGAGCCCTTGAGCTAGTCTTTGGAAAATTTATGTGGTGCTTTTTTCTCGCTTTTCCCCAAGACAGTTTAATTTCTGGAACTTGAAAACTGCCTTTCTTGCCATGTTGGTCTTTGCTACCTGAAAACTGAGCTGTATTATCAGGTTTTGTTACTATTTTAAATACGTATTTTTAAATACGTATTTTAAATATGTATTTATAAGAGAATCATCTGCTTATGGTCAATCAAGGACAAACTTACTAGAGGATGATTGGAATTTTTAAGCACTTGGAACGTGGGCCTATCTCTCTTCCCTTTTTCTTCCTTCTCCCAAGTTACCTTTGGTCTCTCTGGCATTAATTAAAGGATTGTTAAGCAATTTAGATAAATTAGCAAGATAATTCCAATTTGTCTTGTGAAAAGAACAAAATGAGCTTTCAGATCTTTTTCATATCCTATTTATCTCTAGCTTTAACTATCTTAGGTTCTTCTCTTTTGCCCATCATGTTAGCATCTGACTACCATCCAGTCTTGCAATTCGAAATAATAATTTTTCCTCAAAATAGAACTAGACCTACCAGCTCTAGGGAAGGGCTTTTCCTCACCTATTCTGGGAAACCTGTAGTTTGTTCTGTCTCCTGGCAGCTTGAACAGACACTTTGCAGACAATCTAACTTCCTACACTACATAGCAGAGAAACTTCTTCCTTCTGAACTTATATTGTCTCCTTTTTATGTTTGCTTCATATTTTCTTTTTTCATAGGGGCATGTCTATACTTACCAGAAAATCGACGCTCTGGAGATGGATTGCCTGGCATTTGATTTGGCAGGTTTAGTATAGACCCGCTATATCAAACGTTCAGGGCAGCTCACATCGGTGCCCAGTAGTACTCTTCCTTTTGTGAGGAGTAAGAGAAGCCAATGGGAGCATTTTGCATAGCTGGATTTGTTTACCTTAAGCCAACCTTCTTGGTCTAGTGTAGACCAGGCCTGGGGAATTAATTTCTGGCTAGGTAGTGGTGTTCGTTCCACAGTCTGTAGCAGCTCCCTTTGACCCATACCAAGATGTCAGAGGAGTGAGTCTTCTAAAAAGGCTTAAATGAAGTAATGCTGTCACTGTTCAAATGATCTTTATTCTGTTCTATGTAGGCTTTTATTCCACACGCACATAACAGTATGAGTGCTTTCCATTAAATAAGATGAATAACATGGTTGTGGCCTGTCAGGGTAAGGAACTTCTTATTTTGTGGACTTAGCCTCCAGTTTCTTTACATGTCCACATTTAAAATTTTTGCTGTACAGAAATGGACAGCTCAATTGTGGCTCCAAAGAGGAACTACTAAAGGCTGATTTGAAGTACTTGGGCACTTCCCAGAGGAACAGAAATACGTATTTTGAGATGAGAGCCATTCTTTAACCATTCATAAACATTAATTGTCTTTACTCATCAGTGTATTCAGCCTTTGTTCTGGACTCCTCCCCACTGACCTCCATAATATGTGTATTTTTCCTCTTCCTTTTCTGTAACGGCTGTGAGCACTAATAACTAGGAGCCCAAAAGGCCCCAAAAGTACCTTTAAGCTTACTTATCCATGAGAGTATATAAGAAGTTCTTATATAATAACACAGGCTCTCGCACAAGGAGCAAGTTACCCACATGCTCCTATGTTTCAAATAGTAATGGACTGAATAATCTTCAAGTGGTATCCCAATGAGTGCTCCACATGAGAGCATGAAAATGGCCGTGCTAATTTAGACCTATGATCCACCTTAGCCCAGTGTTCTATCTTTTGACAGTGGCCAGGACCAGATGTTTCACAGGGAATGAATAAAACAGGGCAATTATTGAATGATCCATCCAGTTATCCGCTCCTGGCTTATGGTAATCAGAGGCTTAGGGACACCTAGAGCATGGGGTTGTGTCCCTTATCTTGGCTAATACCATATATAGTCATATTCTTCATGAACTTATTCAATTCTTTTTTTGGACCTAGTTATATTTTTGACCTTTAACACTGCTGGCAATGAGTTTCACAGGTTGACAGTGTGAAGAAATACTTCCTTACGTTTGTTTTAAAACATCCTTGCACCCAGGCATTCTTGATCAGAGATTTTTGTCAGCAGTGTTTCTGGATCTTTTCCTGTGCCCTTGATATTCTCATACCCCAGAGCAACAGTATATTGGGGGGAGGGAGTAGATCTGTCACAACTCTAGTTCCTTAACTGCCTTCAGCTTGAGACAGAACTTAGCTAGCCATGTTCCTTATTGCTTATTTCTTCTTACTAGTTCTCATTTTATATTTTACATTTATTTAGCACAGCTTTGTGCTTTTGGCTGAGGGAGTTCCCCTTTGTCTCATCTTTCATTTACCTGATCTGGGTCTCTTTTTGTGGGTATGGGGGCTCAATCTATGGCCTAGAGAAGTGGTTCTCAAACTTTTCGGCACCATGCCCCCTTTTTGATTTTTGAGAAACCCTCACACTAGCCCCCAATAGCAGCAAAACTTGTTGAGCAAAAAAACCCAAAAAACCCGAAAACCAACCAACCAAAAAAAGGAACTGACTGGGGCCGAAAAACAAAATTTTTTTTTTTGGGGGGGAGGAGAAACAGGCTGGGTTGCCTCACGCCCCTCCCTGGAATTTCTTCACACCCCCCAGTTTGGGAACCCATAGCCTTGCCCTAGAGTAACAGTGAATCTGCATAACTCCCTCATGTATTAGATTTGGTTGCTCAGAGAGCCCAGGCAACCATCATTGTTGCAGTGATAAGCAAAGATGCTGGGGACTCTTAGAACCATACAAATCCTCAAAAAAGAAAAGATTCCATTCTCCAAAATGGTATAAAAAGGTGAAAATCAACTTTTTGGTGTCAAGAAACCGCATTTCAGGACATGGGTACTGGTGGGTGCTCATTCCCCCTTACTGAGACCCTATCACTGGGTAAGAAAACAATGCTGTGTACCAAGAAGTCCATCAGTTAAACAACCTATAGCAGCCCAGTACTAGCATCAAATTCAGTGCATCTAAAGCCAAGGTGAAAAAATTGTTGGTACCATCTTGTGTGGCTACCTAAGAAGAATGTATGGCTCACATTTTGGTACTGACTTAAGTACCCTACCCTCTGTTTTTTACCTCCATATGTTGCAGTGCTTGTCGCACATTAAACTCTTAAAGAGGAATTTCCAGCTGCTGTCCACATGTCCTTCAGTACTGTCACCCCAAATAACAAAATCCTGACATTCAGTACAAAAGCAGTTACCAGGCCCTCTTTGACCCCCGCTACTGACTTAATCATTGATAACACTTGTCCTTCGAAGGACGTGGGTGTTGATACTTCATCAGATTCTGAGATGTCCATATGTCATGTCCATTAATGCTGCCCTTTTGGCCCCAGCATATGTGGTGTGGCAAACTTGTAGCTAACATACCTCTTATGTGTAAATGGGCTGACAAAAATACTGTCCCCCACCCAGAGGCTCGGAGTGTTTATTCTCTCTCTCTCTTTACTTATCTCTTTGGTTGTTAAAGCCATTAATGAATGAAAACAGGCAACATTGAGTCCCGTTCAACATCAGCTGACAAGGAACTGACATAGCTGGGTCTTCTGGGCCTTAGATGCTTCCCAGCTGATTTGCAGTCAGAGTAGCTAGTTCTCAAGCTCTGATGGCAATGCATGATTTTACAAATTATTTAAATTTTCTGATTTTTTTTCCTTTTAACTAAACACATGCCACAGGATCAGAGGTGGGAATTTCAAACACTCATAACAGAAGGCCAGACAATCACCAAACTCTTAGGGCCTTACTCAGTGCTGCCAGTGCAGCTGCACATTCCATCTCTGTGGCATTAGTTGTGCACGGAGCGTCTTGGCTGCAGACCTCTGGCCTGCCCCCCAGTTAAGAATCTCTCCTTTGAGGAGCACAAATTGTTCAATAGTGCCACAGACAGGTCTCTTCATTCTTTTAAAGACTGCCAAGACAACACTAGGATCTCTGGGCATCTGTATACCTGTAACAAAGACGACACATTAGATTGCAGATGACTGGCTGAAACTTACAGGAAGGAACCCAGATTCACTAACAGCCATCTGCTACAGTGACGTCCTAGTCAGTGACCTCCTCAAAATGACTATTTTGACATGGTCAAAGGCTGTGAACTATCTCCCTCTCTGGAGTTTACACTGCACCAATCCTCCCTCTGCCCTTATGGAGATTGTGTCTCCCATTTTCTGCCTTCCTGGGAGCTCATCACTTTGGATAGCTGGATCCTGGATGTGACTTTTATAGAGTAGTCCACCAAGTCCAGCCACCCCCTCACCGTTTTCCACATTATCTCTCTTGGAGGACCATTCTCCTGAGGGTTTCTTGAGACAGAATCTTTTGTAACCCAAATTAATGGCAGTAAAGCCTGTTCCACGGGTCTTCATTGGGAAAGGGTTCCGTTCTTGGTACTTCCTGGTCCCCAAGAAAAAATGTGGATGAGTGGGAATGGGCGAGGTGGGCACTGCTGCTGGACCGTGGGACTTTAAACACCATTACCCACTCTTGACTGTTCAGAATGGTAATTCTAGCAGTGATAATTCTTTCCGTATATCGGGGTGATTGATTTGTCTTCCTTGACCTTCAGGATGCTTATTTTTTCACATAGTCATGTACCCCTTCCACAGATGTTTCCAATGTTTTGTAATTGACAGGGACTGCTACCAGTATTGCATTCTACCCTTTGTCCTCTCAACTTTCTCAAGGGTCTTTCCCAAAATGTTCTTGGCCATTTTACCCCATTTTCATCAAATGGTGGGAGTTATCTATCCATACCTGGATGATTAGCTCCTGAAAGGTCACTCATTTCTCAAGGTACAGACAGCAACCAGGAAGGTTCTATCTCTTTTCTACTCCTGTGCTGCTGCCTCAGTTCAGAATAGGGATGTAAATGATGAGTCGATTACTCAATAAGCATATGCTTATCCAGTAGTCGAGTAGTGACTTGACTAGTCACCCCCCCACCCTCTTGCTGCTTCTATCCGAGAGAGGCAGCAAAGGGAGGGGGAGCAGGAGCTGGTACTGAGGGGAGCTGGCTTAAAAGCCGATTCCCCCCAGCACCATTTCTGCCCGGGGGAGGAGGAGAGGAGAGAAGGGGAACTAGAGGCAGAGCAGGGAAATGGCATGAGCAGGGACTAAAGCAGTCTCCGCTCCTGCCAGTCCGACTGCTGTGCCTCTCCTTTTGAAATGTAGCAAGTGGCCCATGGGGGCTCTTGCTACATTTCAAAGGGAGAAGTGGAACCCCAGGCAAGTGGTGACTGCTTGAGTCCCTGTTGCTCTTCTGCCTTTTAAATGTAGTAAGACCCATGGACGGCTCTTACTACATTTAAAAGGCAGAGGTGCAGTGGTGATAGTGACTGCCCCATCCCACCCCTTATTGACTAATCGAGTAGTCAATGGAAATTCCATTAACTACTCAATTAATTGATTAATCAAAATTTAACATCCCTGGTTCAGAAAAGTCTGTACTCACACCTGCACATCATATAGCATTTAGTAGGACTGTTCTGCACTCTACCACTTCCAGAACATACTCCTCTATAACAGGTTTGCCACAGTGTCCAGATTAATTTCAGCAATACAACAGAACTCACAAAACACAGCAAGGGCTTGCCTGCAACTCTGGGGCCACGTGGATGCTGGTATATGTGTGACTTCCTTTAGGAAGGCTACAGTCCTGAGGTTTTTGAGTCTGGACAAGAAGAGCTTATACCTCCAACAATAACAGACCAAGTGGAAGTCTATACCTCAATCAAAGTCTATACCTAAATTAGCAGAAAGATCCACAAAAGGCATATGTGGGTGTTCCATTTTCGTAGCCTCCTCCCACAAGAATCATAACCATAGACACCCTCCTGGTAGGCTGGGTGTGCATTTTCAGCACTTCACAGCTTAAATCAATTGGACTCATAGGAGACAGTAGACCTCAAAGTAGTTTAAATTTGCTAACTCTTGTTTTCCAACATTGGGGCTATCTGATGGATAACAGAAAAAATATGTATATTATCAACTGGGAAGGGGGAGTATGAGCTAAATCCTAACATGCTGAGTCAGTAAAATTATGGAACTGGTGCCTCATTCTCTGTGATTTGTCATCAAGGACTGAAGATCATAGTGATAGACTCCCTTATCAGGTGTTTCAGCCTGAAAATAATATAGATTTGTCCTACCGAGGTCATCCAGAGATAGATTTTAGTGACACTATCCAGCATGAATTGTAGACAGTTTTGTTTGAGGTCAGGGCACTGCTGCAACTCAGTGGGTTATCCTAGTTATCGTTGGCCCTGTGTATTGGTATATGTTTATTCCACTATACCATTTGCTTAGTCTTGCACAGATTGAAACAGGATAAATTAGCCATTCTCATGGCACTGTTGGAGCTTAGGGAGACATGGCTTTCTGAGTTTGCATGTCTGAGCAACTGCTTCTTCATCTCTACCTGATTGTGCATCTCCTCACCATAACCCACCCCAGCTTATTGAGGTTTCCCCTGAGGGCATGGCACAAGATGGTTCATTGTTATAGAAGATGATCGCTTTCTGGAGGTACTTCTCAAAGTGGAAAACCTACCTACAGATAGGGAAATGTTTTCAATGTTGGTGTATCTGTCAATGTATAGCTCCTCCCAAGTCTTGTCTGACACATTCTCAGTTGCCTGCTAAATCTGAAGACCATTTGATTATTGCTCAGCTCAATTAAGATTCATGCCCCTATTGAGAGATTTTCAGTCTTTATGAATCCAACTATGAGGTTTATTAAGAGGGCGATCAACCTTTTTCCTCCTGTGAAAGAACCTACTTATTTAGTCATTAATGTATTGAAGAAGCCTCCATTTGACTTTATGGGGGCCTATTCCCTCTTTCATTGGTTCCTCAGGACCTTGTTCTTCGTAGCCATTATTTCAGCTAGGAAGGTAGGGGAGCTAGGAGCATCCTGATGGTTGACCAACTGTGTACAGTGTATAATCTTGAGAAGGCCACACTACGTCCATGCCTGCACTTCCACTGTAATGTTTCTTCAGAGTTGCACATTAATCAGGAGATTCACCTACTGGCCTTTTACCCCAGGCCTTGGCTCTTTCGACGAAGAAATGAGACCTAAGAAAAAGACATCTGATCTCCACCTGAAGGCTGTTTAGATGGGTTGCAGGATGCACCATAATCTGTTATGAAGCCTCAGGAGTTTGTCTCCTTCCTATGATGGCTCATTACAACAGGGTTCAATCTGCCTCTGCTGCTTCTGGAAAACATGCCTATCTCAGATGTCTGCAGATCAGCCACCTGACCTTTGGGGCACACACTTTCTAAGTACTTTCTCTGTACTCATGGCTGCTTTCAGAGTTGACATGGCTTTTGGTGATGCTAGTCTAAGGTCTGTAATTAATCTAACTCTTCTCCATAATTGAGGTACTACTCAAGAATCTCCTGAAGGAAAGCACCAGTAGGAGAAATTATGCTTCACTGCCATCCTTTTTCTACTCTGCTTTCCAATTTTCTCACAAGATTTCATAGCTGAGAAGGGACTGGAGCAATGGAGGGTCTACACCCGCCTTCCCTTCCCAATACTACTCTACCAGAAAACAAAGATATCTAGAATGCAGATAGTGTTCCCTCTAAGCAGTGTGGCAGCACAGCTTCACAGTCAGAGGCTAAGGGCTTCATGCAGAAGCTGACTGGGCGGGGCTGATTAATCACCTGTGAAGCTGTGCTCCTGGCAGCTTAGAGGGAAATCTGGATGGAGATGCAGGCCAGCAGATGCTGTTGTTGAAAATATCGAATCAGAAGTGAGTGTTCACTCTCACATCCTGAAATGGAGCACCCAGAGGGACACACATCTTAAAGAACTCCAGTTACTGTACAAGGTTAGTAAGCTTTCCTTCTGTAAGCATCTCAAGGGTTTCTGAATTCTTGATAATGGAGTGATTTATTTTTTGAATTTTTAGGGGAAACTGACAGTCACAAAGAACATTATTAATTTGTTAGACATATCTTGTTAACATCCAGAAATAATTAATTCTCAATTTCTTTTTGCTAGTATTGAAGCAGCAGTGGCTACTTTTGCTCAAGCCAGACCACCAGGTATCTACAAAGGTGACTATTTGAAAGAGCTCTTCCGTCGATATGGAGATGTAGATGATGCACCACCACCTCCTGAGCTACCTGAATGGTGCTTTGATGAAGATGATGAAGAGGAAGAGGATGAGGAAGATGTTAAAACAGGAGGTCAAGAATCAGAACCTGGGTCTTCAAGTTCGGCTTTTGGCAAAAGGAGAAAAGAACAACTAAAACTGGTAATGTTGTCCAAAAGCTTAACATTTTGCTTTATAAACTGACTTTTTGGTGGATTCTTAATCACTAAATGTTACATGATGTATGTCAGAAATTCCAGCTGTTGTCAGTGAGGTACTGATAGCACTGTTTAGAGCCAGGCATAACATGAGTTGGTAGAAAGCAAGATTCTTAATTCTTGTATAATGCTTTTGATCTTAACTTTCAACCTGTCTGCTATTCCTGAGCAGAGATTCGTTCATATAAAATTGTAACAAGATTATTTGATGGGTTCCTGATGTGAACAAACGATTTGTTGAGAATGGGTAGAGACTAATGTATTCTTTTCATTTGTGATTAAAGTTTTCAGAGGTGTAAACCAAACCTTGCTGATAGATGCATATAACTTTCATTGCTCCTTTCAACCCAACCAAGCAGTTGAAATTCAAACTTTTTTTTTTAATTAGAGTTTAATTTTCACATACATTCCAGGTAGAGGTTCTGAGGATTATTTTGGCAAGCAGTCCTGTCAACAGAAAAGGAAAAAAACCCAAAAAACCAAAAAAGCAAATTAAAATTAAAAGCTGTGAGAAATTGTCTAAGTAGACTAAAGCAGTTACAGAAAATAGTTATACAAGATTGATCAATTACTGTGACCATCTCACACATCTGAAATAGGCATACATAACTATAATATGCTATTTATCATAGCTGTAAATAACTAGGGTTGCCAGATGGTTTCAACAAAAATACCGGGCACACTTGACATTGCATGACAATCTACATTACATCTTATTTAGAAAATACCAGACATTTATATTTTCTCATTTATATTTTCTCAATTTGTTTCCTGAACAGAAAGCTCAAATACTGGACTGTCCGGTTCAAAACCAGATACCTACAACCCTATAAATAACATAATGTAGAAAATAATAATCCTAGTTAGAGTATGAAAAATATGGTTTTGTTGTGCCTTATTCTTATTAAGCTTTAGCTTTTTGTAAGACATGTTGATATAACTGAGTTGAAAAAATTGTTGACTGCATAGTTGTATACAATTTTATCTACATAATAATACTTCACTAGCTCACTGAGGTGCTGAGAGGTTTGGGTATTTATAATTACATTCTCACATGAAATGTGCCGCAAGTGCATTATTACTCTTCATATTACTAATGGAAGTATAGTTGTTGATTGGAGTGAAGTTAGGCTGGGGAAGGAGCTAGCTGGAAAAGAATATAGAATCTGATCCAAAGCAGTAAACACAAAAACTTAAGCGTAGTCTATTAACTGGCGTAGCAGAACAGTTTAAACACTAAAATTAATAAATGTTCAAAGTGTTTTAAGAGAAATAGTCTATTATCACGTCTAGTCTTCCATTAAAGATGTACAAGAGAATTTTGTCTCTTCAGGCTTCAGTGGCAAGGTTTTCTATCCTCCCTTCAGGTAATTAAAAAAAGATGTAAAGACTAGGTTTCTGTTACCACAGTCGAATGGCATTCTTTCTCCCTCTCATATAGAACTAAATTGATCTATTGAACAAAGATCATGATAGAAGAGACCCCGACGTTTCCTCCTTTCAGAGCTGGAAAGCTAAATTATACGAATAAGCATATTAATAACTAAAACACAATTAAACATTAGACAATTTCAAAGGGAAGAATCATTTGGTTAATATGCATATTCGTATAATTCAATTTTACAGCTTGGGATGCAGTCACTTTGGTGTGAAGAGAAAGATCTGGGGAATTCTATCCCATGATGGTTGGTTGATTGATTGGACTTCTCCTGTAGCTAAGCAGAGAAGGATTCAAGCCATTTATGGTTGTCTTGTAGATATGCAATTGAAAAAGAATGATTATCAGGTAAATACTTTTTGCTTATATACAAAATATTTTTTTCTTCCTTTTGGGCATAATCTAAAAATCTAATATTAAAAATAGAGTTGCAATTAATGTCTCATGCCATGATGTAAAAGTTCTTCAGAGTGATTAAGGTGTATGAGCAAGACATTATGCTAAAGTATAAGTCATAATTGAGAAAACACGGATACCACTTAGGATGTAATACTCTGCATGGGCTCTTTTCATGTTACCTGCATCCAGTTGACAGCTACAGGAAGCTTGTTTGCTGGTGGTGGTTCTGTGATGTTACAGGAAGAACTGAAGAAGTAGGATTTGACTCCGTGAGTGCTGCACTTCAGCAGTTGAGCATTCACAGAAACATGGCAGAGCATTGCAAAAGTCTCCTATGAAGGCTAGGACTATAACAGAGTTTAAAGAGAAGCTAGATAATTTCATGGAGGTTAGGTCCATAAAAGGCTATTAGCCAGGGGATAGAAATGGTGTCCCTGGCCTCTGTTTGTCAGAGGCTGGAGATGGATGGCAGGAGACAAATCGCTTGATCATTGTCTTTGGTCCATCCCCTCTGGGGCACTTGGTGCTGGCCACTGTCGGCAGACAGGCTACTGGGCTAGATGGACCTTTGGTCTGACCCAGTATGGCCATTCTTATGTTCTTATGTTCATCAATGACATACATTTGAAATCTGATTTCAGCAAGAGGCATTGCTGGGTATTTTGTAGATAGTGCAAAAATTATACTCCCAAACCATTTTTACAGCCTGAATTTGTTACATCAAATTGATGAGCATTTGACACAGAAATAGAAGCCTCATAAGTGAATTCTCAAACTACATGGGCATGCTGCAGCTGATCCTAATACTCTCAGGTACAGATAGAGAATGCAGTGGGACATACTGCATGCTATACCTATTATCGGTTGGCTGGCCATTTCTTAAAATTTTATAGCAGACACCTGCATCAACGAATATATGTTGGGCAGAATAAAAGTGCCCCTCCACGCTTAAAGTTTAGCTGAAGCGAAGGATGTTAAATTGTGGGTAGCTGACTAATTGAATAGTCGATGCATTTTGCATCGTTTATTCGACTGGTCAATAGGGCATTTCCGCCTTTGAAGTGTAGAAACAGCCCTAGAGCTGTTGCTGCCCTTTAAAGGTGAAAGTGCCACGTGGAGCCTGGGGTCAGCTGAGGACTCCCCTGCTGACCCCAGGCTCTGTGTGGTGCTGCTGGTTTGAAACACTGCAGGAGCCCAGAGTTAGGCTCCCCACACGTTTCAAAGCGGCAGCGCTGTGTGGAGCCTGGGATCAGCTGGGAACTCCCAACTGAGCCCGGGCTCTGCGTGGCACTGCTGCTTTGAAACACCGTCACAGGAGCCTGGTATCAGGCTCCTAGTGGCATTTCAAAGCGGCAGCGCCGAGTGGAGCCCTGGATCAGCTGGAGAGTCCCCAGCTCATCCTGGGCTTCATACGGCTCTGCCACTTTGAAATGCCGCTAGGAGCTTGACTCTGGGCTCCCACAGTGTTTCAAAGCGACAGCGCTGCACGGAGCCTGATGCTGGGCTCCCCTCGGTGTTTCGAAAAGGCAGCACTGCACGGAGCCTGGGGTCAGCGGGGGAGTCCCCAGCTGACTCCGGGTTCCACGCGGCGCTGCTGCTTTGAAATGCCAGGAGAAACCTGACGCTGGGCTCCTGCGGGCAGCGTTTCAAAGCGGCAGCACCGTATGAAACCCAGGGTCTGCTCCATGCAGTGCTTCTGCTTTGAAGTATCTCCTCCTTTCCTTCCCCCCTTACTGCCTCTTTCTGACAGGCAGCAAAGGGGGGTCGAGAGGAACTAGTCAACAAGCTTGTTGACTATCCGTTAAGCATTTGCTTATCGGATAGTCGACTAGTTCTTCACATCGCTAGCTGAAGCATGCTCTGCTTCATGAACAGTTCTAGAAAAGAAAATTGCTTTTTCAATGGCCACCCTTATCCTTATTATTTGCCAAGGAATATGATCTGTTGTATTTTACATAGGGGACATCCTATGGTGTTTCTTTGGCATCATATATGTCAGAGGACATGGGGTTCTTTCAAGGTAAATGATTGGAGTTAATTGTTTTTCCAGGACAGTGGTTTGCAACCGATGTACTGTTGCAGGCTGCATATTCAGCTCTGTTATATGGGCTGCATGCACACAATATATATACTCTCTGTTTGGCTCAGAGGATGTCACAGTTGAATGCTGATGAGCTGGAAGTGGGCTGTTGGTTGAGAACCACTGTTCCAGGATTTAAGGGTGTGTTATGTGTTCCAATAACTCAGTTTCAGTAAGTTTTTATTATATCTCCTTCAGTGGGTTGTGTGTGAGGGTTTGGTAGTGATTATCTCTCCTGCTTTCCTGTTACTCTGGAGCTTACTTTTCTTTCCATTTCCTTTTTGTCTTGGAACAGAGTAGGGATACACAAACTTGTCATTGTGCACAACAGTAGTCTTTCATCAAGAGTCTGTTGGCTGCAGAAAATAAGGTGAAAGGCTAAGTATGAACGGAAGATATTTGCATACACTTTTTTGTGTGCATATACTTATTCTGGTTACAAGTAGTTACTTAGACTTGAAGAAAGTTTGGGGCTCTTGTATGGATGATGCTGACCTCAAGCAAAGCAGTCTGACAGTTTTTTTTTATGGATTTATTCCAGTCCCTTGTTCAGCTTCTGCATGTTTGTTTCCCCAGAGGCTTTCGGCTTGAAAAGTCATTATCAAACTCATGTCAAGTTACTTCCATTCCAGGTATTTGCATTATCAAAAATAAAGTCAACTATTTTAGCTTTAGAAACTTCAGTGGGTAGCCGAGAAGACTGAGGAAACCAGATTAAGATTTGCCAGATATAGATAAGTTTTTTCCTATTTGGAATAATTCCTGAAAATATAGAATACACAATGGTCACATTTTGTTAGAAATAGTGGTTAGGAGTGGAAACTTCTAATAAGAGCTGGGGAGGAAATGTCTTATCTCATGAGAATTTTTGTCACTTTGAAAAATGTTTCAATTCGAAATTGGGTTGAAAAACCAAAATGTCAAATTTTCTTGAACCAAAAATCTGAGATTTTTTGGGGGACAGATCAACTGAAACTTTAGCTGTGATTTTTTTTCACTGTTCTTATATTTTACTATAAATTAATTTTAATTTCTAAAAAGCTGTTCAAAATGAAAAATAGAATTTTTTGTTTTAAAAATGATGACATAGGGACATTTCAACAATTTTAAAAACGTAAGCAAATAAAACAGGAAATTCATCAAACTAATTCTGTTGTGGACAGTTTCAGTTTTTGCAAATTTGCATTTTCTGATGGAATTAAAAAAAAAAAAATCCTGACCAGCTTTCTTTCTGATGTCTCACTTTTTGAGATTTTAACAAATGAAGAAGCAGGCAAAATTATATGGCAAATATTAGAAACTCTGCAGTGCTGCTAAAACTTGTAAACCTATGTCTTGATACTCTGACTTCAAAAATATTTGAAGATTTTGTGAATGTTCACTGTCCCAAATTGCTACAAGCAGTGGTAGACACTTGTCAGTAATGAATGCTTTTGAACATTGTGATTTAAGTACATTATAAAGGGAAAAATCAAGTATTCTATCAAGATCCATAAACCATTCAAGAATCTTCCAGCCTCAGTGATTTGGAGAAATATGTAATGAAGATCTCAACCACCAATAAGAATCTGGTTTTTAGAGATTGATATGAAATATAAAGAAAGCTAAAAATTCCATGACCATAGAAAGATGCTTATGAGGAAACTGTTTAAAGGGCCAACTGGTTTCCATGTACTGTAGAAGCTATCTCCTCCCACTAGTAATGGATGTGAGTAGATGATGATTTATGCTTGTTGATTGGAGCATCCATCAGTTGTTAAAGCGTGTCTTGAACTGATTGATGTAAAGCTCTGGAAAATGCTGGCATCTGAGTAGGAACTGCAGAAGCTTTCATACTTCTGTTGGGTATCTGTAATGCAAGTGTTGGGAAAATGTAGAAAATTAAAAAAAATTCTTTATTGTTTTATAATATAAAGTTCTATTATGCTGTTTGAATGATGAATGCAGATACCCAAGACAAAATACTATTCAAATTGAGATTGCTATTGGCTCATATATAAAATAAAATACTGAGATTCGCTTCCAGTACCTTTTCGACTTTTCAGTGTCACTATAATTTTGAATTGTACATTTTTGTATTAACTTTGTGTTCCTTCCTTAAGAACTATTTTCAAAACCATGTTTTAGGATGAAAGCGAGCAGAAATGCATTAAGAAAAAATGTGCCACAGTGTAGGAGCAGACTTAAGAAACTAGTACTTGTTTTCATATAAGGCTCATGTTCTTTAGCGTATACTGTGTTCTGAATAACCTTGAATTATCACCAAAGAGATTAGGCAAAATAGATTTGCTGTGAGGGACAAATGACAGTGGATAAGAGACCAAAATAAAATTTCCTGTAAGCGGATGAAGTGGTTGGAATTGGCTTTTATGGTGAAAATATTTGAATAAAAAGTAAAACAGACTGCTCTGCTGTTTCAGTGAGCTGTTTTCATGCTGAAACCTCAGTGATACAGGCAGCATTTCAGGGGTAATCTTTGCATAATTAACTACTGTTGAAGAGTTTCTGCTATGGTTTAACTGCAAAATTGCTTTTTAAAAACCATTATGTGGTAACATCACAATGACTGGCATAATAAAGAGTAGTATATGCACAAAAAATTTCACACTTAATGGGGCTGAAGATGCAAAGATGGGGAGGATAGTTCTGCCGATGCCTTTTCACTGTTAAATTTTGTTAGTGTCCAGATACAATTGTAATAGATTTGTATTAAAAGAGTGAGTATTCAGTGTGAGAATGAATTAATTTGCAATAGGGTGTTGGTAATGTTAGTTATAAAAGAGTTAAAAATTATTGTAAACGGGGATCATGTCACCTGCACACAGCAGTGAAAATAAAATGAAGTAGCACAGCTCTGTTTATACTTTCTCTTTAAAAATGTTCTCAAATAAAAATGTCTAAACTCTGATTTTTCTTTCTCCATGCTTTGGTTCCCAGTTTTCTAACTTTGCAGAATGAGGTATGGAATTTGCAAGGGGCATACTATTGTAAAGCCAGAGTGTGAAGTCAAACAAAAAAGCATAGTATTTAACTGTGCTAGGCTTCTTTTAATAAAGTCTTCCGTGTTTTGAGCTGAAATGCATAGCTGGTGATTTTATTTATTATGAGAAAAAAAGAAAAGGGAAATTTCTACTTAATGAGTAATTTAAGATAGCTTTTGATGATAATCTTTTCCATATATAGGGCTCATACATGGCTTTCCTGTTAAATAATCAATTTAATTTCCAGGTTTTGTGAAGGGGGAAGAAAAACATAGACCTTTTTGGTGGCCTAGAACAACGTACCTATAGCTTTCTGAGTTGTGCAAGCCATGGAAAGTCAAAGAATCTGGCTTATTATTTGGGGACGCAGTCAACCTAATCCCCCTCCCCCCCACCTTAATAAAAATTTGAGGGGCAGCAAAACAAGTCTTGTACCTTGGAAGTAAGTTGTGAAATATTAAAAGGGATGTGAACTCATGCTAATGTGCTTTGCTTGCCCCTCTGCTCTTTGGGCAGTCTCCTAAATCAGGACTATGCAGCTCAGGAATATAAAACATATTTGGTGTGGAGTAACCTTTCATATGGGTTTTGGGTTTGATTTTTAGAAAGAGACATCTCTGTGTGTATTCATGTGTAAAATTATTAGGGAATTAGGTTAAGAGCTTAACATAACATACTAGATTAGACCAAAAGCATCCCGTCTCCCAGCAATGGCCAATGGCAGTGCCCCCAGAGGGAATGAACAAAACAGTTAATCTCAAGTAAGGATGTAAAAAGTCGTTAAAAATGTAACCATGTATCTGCTAAAAATCCTTACAGTTACATGTACTATGGGCTCTGCAGTATAAAGCTTATATATAAAGACTGCAGTGAAGCTCTCTGGGAGTGGGGAGCTGGTGTGTAATCTGTGGTGGGAGGGTTGGGAGGGGCCAGAACTGCTATAGATGGGCTGTTCTGGTCGGCTGGCTAGCATAGCCCCTGCCTGCATTGGGCCCCCCAGAGCTGAAGCCAGTCCCCTGCTTGGGGATAGACAAGGAACTGTGCCAGCCCCTACTGGTTAATTGGAAGTAGGAAGACTCGCTTGTTAAGGGTGAGGATAACTGATTAACCATTTACACCCCTAATCTCCAGTGATTCATCCCCTGTTGTCCATTCTCAGGCTTGACAAAACAGAGGCCAAGGACACACACCATCCATGCCCGTTCTAGTTAATTGCCATTGATGAATTTGTCCAGTTTTTTTTTTTTTTTGAACCCTCTTAAAGTCTTGGCATTCACAACTGCTAGGAGTTGCACATGCTGACTACATTGTGTGAAGAAATCCTTTTTGTTTTAAAACCAGCTGCTTGTTAATGTTTGGCGACCTACCCCCCAGTTCTTGTATGGGAAGGAGTAAACGACTTTTCCTTATTTACTTTTTCTACACCAGTCATGATTTTGTAGGCCTCTACCATATCCCCCCTTAGTTCTCTCTTTTCCAAGATGAAAAGTCCCCTTTTTATTAATCTCTCCTTATACAGCAGCTGTTCCATATCTCTAATCATTTGTGTTGCCATTTTCTGAACCCTTTCCAATACCATTATATTGTTTTTGAGATGAGGTGACCACATCTGCATACAGTATTCAAGATGCGGGCATACCATAGGTCAGCGCTGTTCCCCACTCTGGCACTCTGAGTGCAGAAGGTGGGGGCCTTCAAAGACTTTAAATATATCTTGCCACTACAGACACTGGTTACAAAAACTTCCCCCAGAATCACAAATGCATAGATTTTTTTTTGGGGTAGCCACCATCAAGTGATTTTTATCTCTAAAAACTGGGGCGAACACTTGAATTCACCCCCAGGAGTACCCCAAGGTCTTTTGCCCCAAAAGAGCTTGAAAAAATAAAAGAGAAAAACAAGCTGCATTTTCTGGTAGTTGACCTCTAAGTCTGAGGCATGTAGACACACACAGACCAACAGACCTTGTGTACCTTCCAGGACACACAAACCAAATCATCCATCACCTTAAAAAAGTGATTTTTATTATAAAACAAGATATACTTGGTAAAGCATACTTGTTTGCTAGATGTTACAGTGCAACTGAGGAAAACAGATTAAAACAGAGAAAATCTCTGGGAACAAAGCTTAGATCGTAAATGGGGAGGAGAGGCATAGATTCACACAGAGAAGTTCAAAACAAATCACAAAATACCGAAAATACCCTGAGGCTGCGTCTAGACTGGCATGATTTTGCGCAAAATCTTGCCTCCTGTCTACACTGGCCGCTAGTATTTGCACAAGAAAACTGACTTTATAATGTACAAAATCAGTGGTTCTTGCACAAATACTTTGACGCTCCCGCTCAGGGATAAGCCCTCTTGCGCAAGTATTCTTGAGCAAGAGGGCCAGTGTAGACAGCCACCTTAATTTCTTGCGCAAGAAAGCCCGATGGCTAAAATGGCCATCGGAGCTTTCTTAAGAAGAAAGCTGCTCTATACTGGGCACGGATGCTTTTGCGCAAAAAGCAAATCTTTGCGCAAAGGCACATGCCAGTATAGATGCTCTCTTCTTGCGCAAATACTTTTAACGGAAAAACTTTTCTGTTAAAAGTATTTGCGCAAAATCTTGCCAATCTAGACGCAGCCTCATAGTGACTAGATTCACTTTTTCCCTTTTCTTACTCCCAGTCTTTTCTTGGTTCAGTCCACTTCCATGCTGTGAATTCCTTGGAGGCATGGTAGTCCTGCCTAGGTTTGAATCATTCTGTGTCTCTCAACTCCTGGTTTAACTCTCCCACATAAAGAAAGCAGGCAAGGTATCTATATCCAATTCAAATTTCAGTACTTTATTCCTATTGGTTCTTCTGGCTTCCTGTCAACCCTCTTGCTAGGTACTTGAGTTTAACCCCGTAGTCACCGGGTGCTGGCCAGCAGGGCTGGCCTTAGGCCGATTCGCTCAATTCCCCCGAATGGGGCCCCGCGCTTAAAGGGGCCCCGCGCCCTGAACCCGGAAGTGTGCCGGGCGCTATGGGTGGCGAGTTAATATTCAGAGCCCGGGCCCTGCTCCAGCAATATGTGGAGCTGCGTCTCTCCCCCGGCTCTGCCTCGAGAGGGTCCCCCCCCGACCGTCCCTGCCGTGCGCGGCTCTCAGTGCAGCTCTCCCTTGCTGGCGCGCGCTGCTGCTGCCATGCGCGGCGTTTGCAGGTGAGTGGGGAGGATGCCCGGGTGTGACGTGATGTCACGGCCCGGGACTTTAAAACTCCTCGGAGGCACGTTGCGTTGCGTGGCCTGGCTCCGGGTTCGGAGTCCGGGACCCGAGCGCAGGCTCTGGCCCCGCAAAGTGGAAGGTAGGGGAGGGGGAAAACTAGGGGGAAGGGGCTTGTGCGGAGAGGGGAGGGTGGGAGGGGAAGGGGCTTGTGCGGAGGGAGAGAGGGGAGAGGAGGGGGCTTGTGCGGGGGGAGGAGAGGAGGGGCTTGTGCAGAGGGGGGAGGGAGAAGAAAGGGGAAGGTACCAAGAGACAGGGTGGAGGAGAGACAAATGCCAGGGGCCAAGTGCAGACAATGAGGAAAAGGGCAGGAGGAGGTGTCAGTGGGAGGGGGACAGGGTGATGCTGGGAGAGGAGAGGAGAGAGAGGGGCATGGGGAGGGGAGGTGCTGGGAGAAGGCTTGAAAGAAGGGGTGGGCATGAGAAAGGTGGGATGGAGCAAGTCATGTGTGAGGGCACAGAGGGGCAGGATGGGAATGGGGCAGAGAGTGGTGAGGGGTGGGCATCAGGGAAAAAGAGGGCAAAGGGGCAGGGCAGTAAGGAAGGAGGAGGCACCAGGATGGTGCAGGGCTAAGGAAGGTGCAGGTGCCAGGGGATTCTGGGGTGAAGCAGAAGGGCAGACACCTGCAGGGGAGGGACCAGCACCAGAGGAGAGAGGCAGGGCAGGTGTGTAGAGGAGGTGTTGGAAGAGGGGATGAGGTGGGGTAGCTCACATGATCAGAGTGGGGCTACTGGAGGAGTGGGCACAGGGGGGAGAGAAGGGCTGGTGGAGGGGAGCAGGTTGCAGGAGGGCTGAGGGCAGTGAGAAGGGCAGGAGTCAGGACAGCAGAGGAGGGTGAGGGGTTGGGGGGCAGCAGGCACCAGGGGAGCAGATGGAGCAAGGGGAGGAGACATGGCAGCAGAGAGAAAAGGCAAAGTTTTATCAAATATTTATTAATAACTTGGGTGCCACAGTGGCACATCCAAACAAGCCACATGAATTCAGTACAGGTACGTAACACAAAATCCATTCTGCTCACAGGAGGAAACTCTTAGGCTATGTCTACACTGGTGGCTTCTTGTGCAAGACCATCTTGCGCAAGGGTTCTTGTGCAAGAAGTCTTGCGCAAGAACACGTTCACACTGCCATGTGCGAGCTGTGCTTTTGCGCAAGAGCATCCATGGCAGAGTGGACGCTCTTTTGAGCAAGAAAGTTCCAATGGCCATTTAGGCCACTGGGGTTTCTTGCGCAAGAAATCCCTGCCGAGCATCCACACTGCCCTCTTGCGCAAGAGAGCTTACATCTGTTAGAAAAGAGCATAGCTCTTGCGCAAGACACCCTGTCTTACCACGCCATACTGTAAATTTCCTTGCGCAAGAGCAGGCGGGCAGTGTGGCTGTTCTCTGGGTTCTTGCGCAAGAACGGCTGTACTTGTGTAAGAAACCGCGAGTGTAGACATAGCCTTAGAGGGAACACTTCTCACAGTCTCTCTGCCCCTGAGTTAATGTCACACACATTGGGTTAATGCAATTGCAGGATAGTTGCATGAGCGGGGTTTGGTGGGGGCCAAAATAATCCCTGTTGGTAGGAGGATGGTGGGAAAAGTCCTTCGAGAGGGGTGACATGACACCTTTTACTTCTGGTCATGTGTCCATCTTGCCCCGAGCGTGTTACCTCCAGAGGCCTGGTTAACTGGGGTCGGGGCGTGGTTAATGGGGGTCGGGGCGTGGTTAACGGGGGTCAGGGCGTGGTTAACGGGGGTCAGGAGGTGTGGCTAATGGGGATTTTTTTTTTTTTTTTTTTGGCTCAACCAAAATTGCTGTGGGGCTCCGTCAAAATTGTTCGAATTGGGCCCCGCACTTCCTGCTGGCCAGCACTCCTATCCATTACACCAGTGTTTCTCAACCAGTGGCACAAGTACCCTTGGGGGTACTTGAGAGAAGTCTGGAGAGTACGTCAACACAACTGACATTTGGAAGAAACTGAATTTTACAGCGCTTTATTATTTTTGTACTTTTTACATCCAAAAATTTCATCGCCTGCCTGGCTACGATTAAGTTGTTTAAACAAATGTGTTGCAATGGTTAAAAAAAAAAATGGTGTGTCTGAAAACTGTAGGTACTGGGGTACTTCTAACTTTTTTTTTTTTTTTTGAAAAAGGGGTAGTTTAGAAAAAAAAAGTTGAAACACTGCATTACACCATTTAAAGAGGCAATAAGATATTTTCTGTCTTATTCTCTTATCTCTTTCTCAATGATTCTCAACATGGTTTGCTTTTTTGACTGCTGCTTCACACTAAGTGAATGTTTTCAGAGAACTATCCACAGTAACTCCAAGATCTCTCTTGAGTGGTAACAGCTACTTGAGACCCCATTACTTTATATGTATGGTTAGGATTATGTTTTCCAATGTACATTACTTTGCATTTTTCAACATTGATTTTCACCTGTCATTTTCTTGCTCAGTCACCTGGTTTTGTGAGATCCTTTTGAAGCTCCTTGTAGTCTGCTGTGGATTTGTCTATCTAGAGCAGTTTTGTATCAATTGCAAGTTTTGCAACCTCCTTGATTGCCTCTTTTACCAGATCCTTTATGAATATGTTGAATAGGATTGGTCCCAATACTGATCCCTAGTCCAAAATCAGTTAAATCAATTAACAAAATTATCTGAACAAAACCAGCCTTCAAATAGGGCAAGTAGGAGACTAGTATTTGTTATTCAATTTCAAGAAGCTGGCTTTATGTAACCTCAAATTTAATTAATGAAATTTACTTCTCTAAACAATAATTTACCCTTCCCAACATATGAAGGGTTATAACCAGAATAAACTGTGATATAAATTGAGTAGTAACTTTACAGCAGATTGAAATAATTGAACTAAGCACTCTGCCACCTGCAAGTCAAAGAAAAAAACATTGTGTATTTGAAAATATCCCTTGATGGAAAATGTTGAGAGTGCCCTTCAAGTAAATGAGTAGGCAGAGTGACAGGGAAAAAAAGCCCATGGAGTAACCAACAATAAAGACCTCTATAATAGCCTAATTCTCTACATCTCTTTGGTAAGAATGTGAAATGAAAATGATCCCACCCACACATGTCAAGGTCCACAGACAAGCCAATAACATCTTTGGGTAATTAATATTGTAATCGGGTTCTTTGCTGCTCAGTTCACATAGAGAATGTGTTGGAAACATTTGTTGACACCATGCTTGGTTGACTTGAGTTATTGTTTTGAAATAAGAACTAGGTGTCTTTAAATCCTATTGGTTTCTGGTTTTGTTCTTTTGTAGAACTGCAATTTTTGTTTTAGTCCTCTGAGTATCAGACTTGTTTTAAAGAGTGAGAGAGTTTATAATGCACTTTGATGGTTTGTTTTCAATATCCTTTTGATATCTTTCTTAGGCTTACTGTAATGCTCAGTACAACTTTGTGTAGTAGGATGGTTTAGATGAAAAGAAAAATTATGCCTGCGTGTTTTTATGACTGTGCATATAGCAAATCAACTTTTTTGTATTGCTGTCAAACTCCTTTTGTGGAGAAAATTCTCTAAACCAAAGATGATTGGATCTGGCTTCTTTCAGAGTTATTTAATTTTTCTTTGACCATTATTCAGAGGGAGTCCCTGATGAACCACAGGATATTCCTTGCAAGTTTTCAAGGGTGAGTTTGCTCCACCTGCCATGCTTTCAGTTCCAGCCATGCTAAGAGCGAAAAGTCATTCTCTGATTGCAAATTCCGATGTTTGATGTAGCAGTGCAATGCATTGCCACTAACTCAACAAGCCTCCACTCTTAGCTAGTGCATGAGGGATTGGGTGTTTTGAGCACTTTAAAGTATCATAGTAAACATAAGACACTATTCTGTTATAATATAGTTAGCAGTTTGCATGGTACACTTTGAATGTTAAGAGAGGCAAAAATGTATTCTGCTCTAACTACTACTGCAGGAACTTGTGAGGTTTTCATTAGTTCTACGCACCATTGGCTCTTATGAATTTTGTTTGGAAATATGAATACTCTCAGGTTGGATCCTCGGCAGTCTAGCAATAACAGTTTGGTCATACACAAGACTATCCTAGTAAATAGTGTGATCTTGAATTTCTCAGATGGTGACTGGGATTTTTTCTTCTATAGAATCAGACTCTTTAAAGATTCTCTTTAAAGAAAAAAATTAGAAAGTTGCAGTTTTTGGCAGCATCAGTTTTCTGTTGCTGTAGAATAGAGCAAAACATGGCCCCTTCTTCAAAAAATTAGAACTTAAGTTAAAAACAGTTCAGAGGTAACTTGCCAGATGACCTAAAGTCCCATTTGAGACAGTTATTTGTTTAGTTTTCTTGTAATAGAATTACTTTGTAAGTGGTTTAGAATTCCTCGATTCCAAGGCGAGAAGAGACCATTGTAATCACTTAGTTTGATTTCCTGTATAACACTGGCCATAGAACTTCTGCAAAATAATTCCTAGAGCATATCTTCTAGAAAAAACATTGAATCCTGATTTTAAAATGGTCAGTGATGGAGACTTCACCATGACCTTTGCTAAATTTTGCAATGGTCAATTATTCTCACTTTTAAAATTGGTCTCATTTCCAGTCTGACTTTGTCTAGCTTTCACTTCCATTCATTGGATCATGTTGTACTTTTGTCTGCTAGATTGAAGTAGGGATATAAATATCTGTTAAAAAAGTTAACTGATTAAATGATTAAAATTATGCCATTTAACTAGTCAACAGTTGGTGGGCTGGCGCAGATCAGCCAGGGCTGTGGTTCCATTCCCTCTGTGGGGCAGGAGTCCCTCCTGTCAGACATGGCTGCACCAGGTCAGCTTACTCGCTGTGGATGTCGCAGGGGCTGCTGGTGCTGGGGCCCCAACTGTCATGCCTGATGTGGGTGCGACTCAAGTGCCAGAGCTATTCTAGCCTGGCATGGCTGGTCGTTCACCAGAGTTTAGATAAGGTCCAGTTATCCTGTAAGCAGTCCAGTAAGCTTAATGGGTAACTAGTTAACCTTTTATATCCCTCGATTGAAGAGCCCATTATGAAATATTTGTTTGCCATGTGGATACTTAGAAGACAGTAATCAGCTTACTCTTAACATTTTCTTTGTTAATCTAACTGTATTTAGGGTTGCCATATTTTAAGTTCCCGAATAGAGAATGCTGCCAGGGGACAGTTAGAGAGGGAGGAAGAAGGGAAGGTTACAGTTTTCTACTTTATAGCTTCTTTTGTGTTTTGAGTATCTAACATTTAGTGTAATGGTGTCAAATAAATTTAAATCAAATTTAAATCTTTATACATGTGTAGTAGAAAAGATCTGTCTGCTTCTTCCTGTTGAAGGGTGTTTCTTTCTCAACAGTGGCTGATAGCTCATCAAGTAGCCTTGAAAGTCTTCACAGGATCTGTGTCTGAAGTTGTACTGCACAAACAGGATCTCTTTCAGTGATTCAGTAGTCAATACCATGCTACCCTTAGCTCTGTGCTGCTGAAAGCCGTGCTGTCACCAGCAGCAGCACAGAAGTAAAAGTGGCAAACTGGTAAACATGGATGCTGCTCTTTGGGAATGCAGGGAATTGAAATTCTAGCAGAATCAATGTTGGAAAAAGGACAAGCAAAGAACACAGACATTTGTTCATATTTCAAAAATCTACCTGCACGGAGATCAGGGGGTCCAAAAAAAAGAGGTTGTGTCTGGAAAAACCATGATGTGTATGGTAACTTACCCAAGTATATTGAGCTCTTTGAGTTTATCAGTAGAGGGCATGTTTTCTAATTGTTTAATCATCACTTTGGATCTTTGAATAGGCCTGGCTGCTATGCTTCTCAAAGAGGGATTTGAATGGAAAATGATAAGGTGATAATTTTTTATGTTGCATTTCATGTTTTTAAAATGAAAATTCAGATCCAGCTGTTCTGGCTATGATCACTGAAGCTTATGTTCCCTGGTGACTTTATTAAAGTGTTGCCTAATTTTTTTTTTGTGTGGCCATTGATTATTATTGAATTCAAAATAATTTTAAGAATTGAGGAATTGTAGGTGGCCATTGATTATTATTGAATTCAAAATAATTTTAAGAATTGAGGAATTGTAGGGTTAAGCAAAGTTTATTAGCACAATTTTATCTTTTATTAGCACAATTAGTAAAGACAGAAGCTCCGAAGCACAGACCATTATCTTTGCATTACTGTCACATTTTTATCTCTTGTACCATTTCTTGCATACCCTCACATATTTATACCCCTTTTTGGGGACTGATAGTAAGAGGCAAAGGTCCAGCTCTTTCCCTACCACCCAAACAAGTCTGATGGTCCAGATTAAGATCAATCGACCCTTCTTATATGATGGCCTGGCCTATAACAGGGTCTAGAGCAGGGCTACTCAACTTTGGAAGCCCTGGGGGCCACAATGATACTCACAGCACGTGCTCAGGGCCACAACTTAAGTGTGGTTGCATATACATGCAAATATATATGCAGATAGCTTCTTTCACACTGATGGGCATGAATACGAAGATTAAGGCAAGACTACACAACACGCAGGCCTTATTTAAGTCAGTTCTATTGATATTAATAAAATGCAATATTTACCTGATTTCCACCCATATGACAGCACTTTTAATGAACAATGACAGTCCAGGAATTTAACTACTAAAACGCGTAACAACAGAAGGCCATTATATTGACTCGCCGTTGTGGAGCGTGTTCCCTGTGGAGTCCATGTTCAAAGGATTCCATCTGTTGGCCGCATATTGAGCTCCGTGTAAACCCAAACCGCACCACAGGCCGCAAACAAACAGGCCGTAGGCCTCATGCGGCCCGTGGGCCATGTGTTGAGGTATCTCTGGTCTAGAGGAATATTCATCTAAATGTGAAGCCTGCCTTGTCTACCCTAACACTTTTTCACCCTAACAATGTTAAGGTATTTTATCCTATTGGTTGGTATATTCATGATTTTAGTTTATCACCATAAACATCAGTTTGTTGTCAAGGCAAGTTTGCAGTTAAGCATTTGCCAACATTTTATCCTAAAATATCTCAAACTAGTATCAGTTCAATACCTGTATCATTTTGTATAAACTCCTCCCTTAAGCACATTGTTCCCAAACTCACTGTTGGGCCACTTATCTGTGCTAGGACTGCTGACTTGCTGTTTGCACACAACTGAACACCCTAGTTCTGTCCCTACAATGAGGCCCTATCTCCTCTCACTATATTCCCCCTCCCACGGTGGCTTGCTGCGCTCCACCCTCACTCATTTTCATTGGGTTGTGGCAGGAGGTTGGGATGTGGCAGAGGGGGTCCAGCTGGGAGTGTGGGCTGGGGTTCAAGAATGAGGGGTTTGGGTAGAGCTCAGGCTTGGGGCAGTGGGTTGCGGTTTGCGGTTGTAGTGTGGGCTTAAGTCGGGCTGCTCCCAGCTCAATGGGGTAAGACAGATTTCCTGCCTATCTTTGCTGCATGCTATGCCCCAGTAATGGCCAGCAAATCTGGCTCTTAGGTGGGGGAGGAGGGAGAGAAGACAGAGGCTACTGTGCTACTCTTGCCCACAGGCACTGCCCCTGCAGCTTCTGTTGTCCATGGTTCCCAACCAATGGGTGTGCAGTGCTAGTGCTCGGGGCAAGGGCAGTGTGTGGAGCAGCTGGCCTTCCCTGTCTAGGAGCCAGATCTGCTGGCTGCTTACAGGAGCCAGTGTGGAGCAAGGGCAGGTAGGGACTAGCCTGCCTTAATCCTGCAGAACTGCCAGATTAACAGCCCAGTTGGCAGTGCTGACAGGAGCTTCCAGAGTCCCTTTTCGACAGGGTGTTCTGGTCCAAAACCAGATGCCTGTCAGTCCTAATCAGTGCTAAGGTTCACAAGCCTCAAAGCCTTATGCTAACTGCTTAAGTTAATGCCTTACAGGATATAGGCTTGTAGGTTTTTTAACTACTAAGAAAAATAAAATGCAAAAGCTAGCTCTTTGGGCTACAATACATAATTCATATCTTTGTTAATTTGACTTAGCTAACTGCCTTTTGTTCCTGGGCACTAGATCTCTGCTGGAAGAGTGCAGTAAGATAGGCTTAATCTGTTTTCATTTTTCTGTGTTTTTGCTATAAAGTGGCAGAAAATCAACCAAACAAAAAACCTTGAAACTGTGTAATAGCGTAAATTTTAGTTGTTAAACACCTTTTCTGATTTCAGGTTTTTCTAGAAGAGCTCTACCTCAACCCCAGGCCTAATCTAACCGTTTTGAGGCCAGTGTGAATATTTTAGAAGTAGGCTCAATAAGACCTCAATGGAAATTGAGTTCAGCAACCTTAAATATCAGTAATTTTAAATCACAGACTTCTAGACTCGTTATGTGTACATGAAAGTGTCCAAGTTTTCTGAACTGCTTTTGTGATATAGCTTAAATTCTAAATGTGTTTGTGCTCTTTTTTTTTAAGGAGCAATTTTCTTGGAAGGCGTGACAGTTAAACGTGTAACCCAAGTGACAACTCAACCAAAGTTAAGAGAGATACAGCAAAAATGTCAGCAATTTTGTGGATGGGAAGGGTATGGGAAAATAATTTTAATTTTAACTTTCTTGTTTGAATAATCTTAAAAGTTTAATATTACATTCTTACTTTTATGAAAAGTCAAGCAGGCAGCTATTTATTAGGACAGATTATTTAAAAAAAATAGAAATATACAACAGTAAGGCTATAATAGCCAACAGAGGGGAAAAAAATGATCATCTGTTACAATTTCAGAAATCAGATTTCAATCATATTTCCAGGGTCAGATCATAAATTGTGTTCATGTTAGCCATTGCTACACAAATTACAAATGCAGTAGTCTGGTATAATTATAATTTCTACAGTTTTGGGTTAGTTTTAGTGCACATTAAACTAAAGAACACTAGCTTGAACCATGCAAAATACTTAAATGTTCTGGGTATATAATTGTCAATATACTTCTGTTCTAATGTGCAAAATCTTAGTCTTTCTGTTTCTTAGCCTTTCTAAAGCAGTCATTGCTGGTTAGAATTTGTGCCTAGCATTGATAAGAACATTGGTTTAGTACCATTTCTGAATATATTCCAGAATTTGAAGTTCAGTTTCCAGAAGTTAAAGACTCATGGAATACTCCCTGTACCACTTTGCAGGTTGTATCAGTTTGCAGGTGCTAATTGTTTAGGAGTAAGTTCAAACAAACAAAGCAAACCACTTATAGTTTTGAACTCTTGTGTAATATAGGTTACTATCATTTGTTATACTAAAAGGGGCTTTATATGCTTATTACAAACTGGCTGCCTCTTAGAAGAAGAATAATCTTTTTATAGAAGATGTTCTAATTAAAGTCAACCTTGTAGCAGAGGTAGTGTTAACTGTTGTATGAAAATTTGATGAAAATACATTACCTTGTAGGTTACTCATTGTAGACGATTAACAACAATTCTCCTTCTTTTAGGTCTGGATTCCCTGGAGCACAGCCTGTTTCCATGGACAAACAAAATATTAAACTTTTAGAGCAGAAACCTTACAAAGTAAGCTGGAAAGCAGATGGCACTAGGTAAGTTTCATATCTAAAAAAGTTATATAATTCACCCTGATACATAAAGCAAATTGTTTTAATGAGTAGGTTGTATGCTCTTTGGAGTGTGAATTTCTGCCTGTGTACAATGGAGGCATGTTTTACTTTGTTAAAGAAATAAAAAAGCTCTAAAATAATTGAAGTTTTAATATAATTTGGTATTGAATAAAAGTTATGCTGGAACTTGATGTCAGGAGTCTTTCATCTGTGATGATTTTCTATAACCTGAATGTTTCTTTAAGTGCATTTTATGTAATATTTTTTATTTAATTTTTGACTGCCCTGCCCTTTGCCAGATAGTAACCAGTTGAGCTTGGATATCAGTGTGATATGTGCCTTACAATAGGGGTTGCCTAAACTGAAAAAACTTAAGTGGTGCAGCTGTAGCTTTTGAGTGAAGATGTTATCTACACCGATGGGATGGCATCTTCCATCGACCTAGTGCTATGTATACCTATTGTTAGGTCGGTTTAACTGCATCATTCAAAGGGATGCGGATTTTTTTTCACACCCTTCAGCAACATAGTTATATAGATTGAACTTTGTAATGTAGACAAGCTGAAGATAATGTATAGTTAAAGGGACTTGGTTTTACTGAGCAAAATTATACCTTCATGGTATACAGATCAGTTTTTAACTTTTTAATCTATTCTTCAATTATTGACATTTGAAAATGTTATTTACTTTTCCTATTGACAGTGCATCCTACTAATGCTTGTAACTTTGATAAATCTTCATAAAAATTGGTACTGTAGTCCTGTGTTAGAATTGTAATTGCATGAATAGTCAGCATCCTTCTGATTCAGCGGTAACGTCGGTTACTTGCATTGCAGTGGTGACATTCTTTAGGAGAGGTGAAGTAATACATTTTTCAGTCTGCATTTGTGTCCAAGACTTGTGTGTGTAGAATGTGTTTTTGACAGTTGATCTACTGTTAAGGAGAGAAATATCTCTTTTCCTCCTTCTGCTGTTGGAGGTTGTGAAGAGGTGTCCATTTTAATTCACTGTACTCTGTAGGAACGAAGTTTACAAGAGCAATTCAATGCAGGTGGTTACGGAATCAGTAGAGAAACTAGCTAGCATCATGAACTGAAAATGCTTGCAGCTACTATTTCCAGACAACTCATCAATAATATTCAGTAATCAAAGTAGTTATTTTGCACCTGACATTACAAATCAGAGCCGACTATGGAGGGCATGTCTAGACTACAGGCACTGCAATGGCACAGCTGCAGCTATTCTGCTGTAGTCCAATAATATAGATACTTCCTATGTGGATGAATGGGGTAGTTCCAATGATAGAGATAAGCCGCACATCCAAGCAGAGGTAAGTAGGTAAATGAAAGAATTCTTCCACAGCCCGGAGCAGCATAGCTAGTTTAATTAAATTTAAAGTGTAGAGTTGGAGCAGAAAAAGTGGGAGATTTAATTTTACTTTTCCCAAGTTAATATATACATATGGTGATCAAGCTTTCTTGATCTTTATCTTGGTCTTGTTAGCTATTTCCTGTATTTTGTTGTGGGTGTCCAAGAAGTGGAGGGAGGTATAAACAGGTGTGAAAAGATTCTCCCACCACTGTATTCCATATGAGAAGTAAAATACTGCTTATCTTAGAAGTCATATAAGAAATATTGCAAATAAAATGTAAGAATAAAACAAATTAATCAATAAGCAAGTAAAATATCAGATCAGTAAAACTGGCATATTTGAACAGTGCTGAAGCTATGTAGTAGTCACACTGGAAGTTTATTCTGGTTTGAAATAGATAACCTTTCTTTAAAATGGGAATGCTGCTGAAATTTATTAGCTATTAAATTAGAATAAATTAACGCACCTGTTTGTGCAATGGGAGAAATACTGTAAAAACATCGTACAATTATTTTTACTGTTTCTGATTAAAATTAATATTGGCATTGTATGAAAATAAATGCTACATTGCTGTGTAAATAAATATATGCTAATGTTGATTTACTGGAAAGTTAAAAAGTTTAATATTTGCATACACATGAGCGAAGAAGACATACAATTGTATAGGTGAGGTGTATACATATAATTTCAGTCAGAGAAGATGCTATGAGAATACAAATCATGCTGCTTATGAAACATTGGAGCGTCAAGGTAACCTGCTTGTTGTGAATTGACATTTATTGTATGATCATTTTCAGCACTTATGTTCCTGTAAGGAAGGTAAATCCCATTCAGCAACCAGAATGAGAGAGAAATTAAATGTAAGTTTTCATTAAATCAAGAAGTGTAGCCTGGTCTTCCAAAGTCTCTTAAATCTTCAGAAAACTGAGTTTGTGTCCAATGCACCTCACTTTTTTGAAGAGAGAGACCTAGTCTCTGAAATCTTTTGTTTATGTCTTCATCCTCAAAGGATCCTGCCTGGGCTTTGGTATGTTGCTTGTCTATACAGAGAAGCAGTGCACACTGGGCGGTTGATTTATAGTCTGAAGCAGCACCATGTTAAAGTGCACTAGGGAACTTTTTAATGTGTACAGCATAGTCTACTCAAACCAATTAATGAGCGACACAGTGGTTCTCAGAAATCATACTCTCATGGTTATGGTGCACTTCACCATTTACAAAAACCCTAAGGATGATAAATTTAAGGGATTAAACAGGTGAATGTGTGTTTTTTGTTGTTGTTGTTGTTGTTTGTTGTTAAACCTGTATTTATTGCTTGAACACCATGGATGCACATATTGTATAAAAGGGATTATTTATAAAAAATTTAAGTCGTCTTTGAGTGCTTGTTCATGTGCATTCCAGTCAGGTGTGTGTGCATGAACATGCATAATTTTCAGAAGATTTTTCCACTAGCAGCTAGCCATAGGGCGCCCCCTTGAGTCATGCCTTTGTGCGGCCCAATCTAGAGCCCTGCTGACCCCCTGCTCAGTCCCTTCTTACCACAAGGGATGATTAGCTGGAACTTCCCATTACTCTTGTTTTCAGCAAGCTTTGCAGCAGTATGTTCTTCTTCGAGTGACTTTTCATGTAGATTCCAATTCAGTTGTACATGCGCCGCGTGCATGAACATCGGAAATTTTTCCCCTATCAGCTCCAGTAAGGTCAGCTGTGGAGACCGCTAGAGCGGCGCCTCTATATCAGAGCATATATACCACTGCCGACCCTTCCCTCCCTCAGTTCCTTCTTACCATCCGTGGCGACGTTTGAACTGGAGCTAGCTCTTGCTTAGCAAGTGTCTAGTCTCTTGCGGTAGCTATCGTTTCTCCTGGTCTTCGTTTTGTTTTTCTCTGTGATTCATAGAATCATAGAATACTAGGACTGGAAGGGACCTCGAGAGGTCATCGAGTCCAGTCCCCTGCCCCCATGGCAGGACCAAATACTGTCTAGACGATCCCTGATAGACATTTATCTAACCTACTCTTAAGTATCTCCAGAGATGGGGATTCCACAACCTCCCTGGGCAATTTATTCCAGTGTTTGACTACCCTGACAGTTAGGAACTTTTTCCTAATGTCCAACCTAAACCTCCCTTGCTGCAGTTTAAGCCCATTGCTTCTTGTTCTATCCTCAGAGGCCAAGATGAACAAGTTTTCTCCCTCCTCCTTATGACACCCTTTTAGATATCTGAAAACTGCTATCATGTCCCCCCTCAATCTTCTCTTTTCTAAACTAAACAAACCCAATTCCTTCAGTCTTCCCTCATAGGTCATGTTCTCTAGACCTTTAATCATTCTCGTTGCTCTTCTCTGGACCCTCTCCAATTTCTCCACATCTTTCTTGAAATGCGGTGCCCAGAACTGGACACAATACTCCAACTGAGGCCTAACCAGAGCAGAGTAAAGCAGAAGAATGACTTCTCGTGTCTTGCTCACAGCACACCTGTTAATGCATCTCAGAATTATGTTTGCTTTTTTTGCAACAGCATCACACTGCTGACTCATATTCAACTTGTGGTCCACTATAACCCCTAGGTCCCTTTCTGCCATACTCCTTCCTAGACAGTCGCTTCCCATTCTGTATGTGTGAAACTGGATTGTTCCTTCCTAAGTGGAGCACTTTACATTTGTCTTTAGAACATAACATAAGAACATAAGAACGGCCGTAGCAGGTCAGACCAAAGGTCCATCTAGCCCAGTATCCTGTCTGCCGACAGTGGCCAGCACCAGGTGCCCCAGAGGGGGTGGACCGAAGACAATGATCAAGCGATTTGTCTCCTGCCATCCCTCTCCAGCCTCTGTCAAACAAAGGCCAAGGACACCATTTTATCCCCTGGCTAATAGCCTTTTATGGACCTAACCTCCATGAAATTATCTAGCTTCTCTTTAAACTCTGTTATATTCCTAGCCTTCACAGCCTCCTCTGGCAAGGAGTTCCACATGCTGACTACACGCTGTGTGAAGAACTTTCTTTTATTAGTTTTAAACCTGCTACCCATTAATTTCATTTGGTGTCCTCTAGTTCTTCTATTTAGGGAACTAATAAATAACTTTTCTTTATCAGCCCTCTCCACACCACTCATGATTTTATACACCTCTATCATATCCCCCCTCAGTCTCCTCTTTTCTAAACTAAAGCGACTGGGACTTTTCAACCTCTCCTCATATGGGACCCGTTCCAAACCCCTAATCATTTTAGTTGCCCTTTTCTGAACCCTTTCCAAGGCCAAAATATCTTTTTTGAGGTGAGACCACATCTGTACACAGTATTCAAGATGTGGGCGTACCATAGTTTTATACAGGGGCAGTAAGATATTCTGACCTCTTTATTAAACTTCATCCTGTTTACCTCAGACCATTTCTCCAATTTGTCCAGATCATTTTGAATTATGACCCTATCCTCCAGAGCAGTCGCAACCCCTCCCAGCTTGGTATCATCTGCAAACTTAATAAGTGTACTTTCTATGCCAATATCTAAATCGTTGATGAAGATATTGAACAGAGCCGGTCCCAAAACAGACCCCTCATGAACCCCACTTGTTATACCTTTCCAGCAGGATTGTGAACCATTAATAACTACTCTCTGAGTACGGTTATCCAGCCAGTTATGCACCCACCTTATAGTAGCCCCATCTAAGTTGTATCTGCCTAGTTTATTGATAAGAATATCAAGTGAGACCGTATCAAACGCCTTAAAGTCCACCGCTTTTCCCTTATCCACAAGACTCGTTATCCTATCAAAGAAAGCTATCAGATTGGTTTGACATGATTTATTCTTTACAAATCCATGCTGGCTGTTCCCTATCACCTTGCCACCTTCCAAGTGTTTACAGATGATTTCCTTAATTACTTGCTCCATTTTCTTCCCTGGCACAGAAGTTAAACTTACTGGTCTGTAGTTTCCTGGGTTGTTCTTATTTCCCTTTTTATAAATGGGTGCTATATTTGCCCTTTTCCAGTCTTCTGGAATCTCTCCTGTCTCCCACGATTTTCCAAAGATGATAGCTAGAGGCTCAGATACCTCCTCTATCAGCTTCTTGAGTATTCTAGGATGCATTTCATCAGGCCCTAACTTTTCTAGGTGATTTTTGACTTGTTCTTTTTTTATTTTACCTTCTAAACCTCCTGCCTTCCCACTAGCATTCACTGTTAGGCATTCCTACAGACTTCTTGGTGAAGACCGAAACAAAGAAGTCATTGAGCATCTCTGCCATTTCCAAGTTTCCTGTTACTGTTTCTCCCTCCTCACTGACCAGTGGGTCTACCCTGTCCTTGGTCTTCCTCTTGCTTCTAATGTATTTATAAAAAGTCGTCTTTTTCCCTTTATTCCCGTAGCTAGTTTGAGCTCATTTTGTGCCTTTTCCTTTCTAATCTTGCCCCTGCATTCCTGTGTTGTTTGCCTATATTCATTCTTTGTAATCTGTCCTACTTTCCAAAGATTAAAGATCTTCAAGCAAATAAAAGGAAAGTGGGCAAGTGCCCAAGCATTTAGCCCCTCCGGGTGCCAGAGGATGCCTAACGCCCCACACTTTAAAGCGTGTGCAGCTTGCAAACGCCATATGCCCAACAGGAACCCACATGATGCATGCCTTCACTGCCTGGGTGAAGAACATCACACCAAAAAGTGCAATATCTGTCAATGTACGTGCATCTGACGAAGTGGGTCTTTGCCCACAAAAGCTTATGCTCCAATAAATCTGTTAGTCTGTAAGGTGCCACAGGACTTCTCGTGGTTTATACAGATTCAGACTAACACGGTTACCCCTCTGATTCAAGTAGTGGGACACCCTAGCAAAGTTTAAGGAGAGGTTGCCCCACAACCACAGGCAGGAGTTCGGCACCATACTGGAGGAGGGCCACACAATAGCTAGAACATCTCTTCAGGTGGCCCTAGATTCCGCGGACTCAGTGGCACAAACTCTCTTGAAGGGGGTAGTTATGCACCGGTCTGCATGACTTCAAGCCTCAAGTCTTCCTCCAGAGGTCCAGTCTACATTACAGGATCTCCCATTTGAGGGAGCAGTGGAACTAAGTCCTTCAAGTGCCTTAGAGAGATGGCACAGTAGGTAATCAATCAGGGAAAGGCTGGAGGGAGCACCCATTGTGAGAGACTGTAGCAAGCAGCCAATCAGGCCCCAGAAGGGCCATATAAAAAATGCTGTAGAGCTAGAGACAGACAGTACTTGCCTGAGCCAGAGGAGTGCAGGTGGTTTTCTTAGCTGGCCAATGGAAACTGCAGCACCACACCTGCAGCTCAGTGCTGGCGCGGCAGGAACTGGGAGAGTGAGAATGAACTTCTGGCTGGATGCTGGACCTGAATGAAGAAGAGCCCTGAGGTAAGGGTGAAACTTTGGTGTAGGCTGGAGCTGACGCGTAGTGGCCCAGGGAACTGAAAAGTTTTAGCTAAAGGGACATGATTTCAAATGGCTGTTACTCTTAGGGTCCCTGGGAATCAGAGTAGTGAGCAGGCCTTGGTTCCCCATAGGCCACTGGGGAAGTACACAGTTGGACAGCAATGAAACCCAGGAAGGGGGTCTGAACTACTTAGTTGTCCAGCTAAAGAGCTGGGATCAGAATAGATCAAGAGGGTAAAATCACTATATCCTGGGAGGAAGCCCTGGGGCTAGGGATGTAAGTGACTAGTTGTTTCCCCTGCTTGCTGCCTCTGTATCAGGAATAAGAAGTGAGTAATAAGAGGGTGCAGGCCACATGGGTTGGAGGATTGAGGAGGTGGTAGGGGGACTTGGGCCCTCCCTGCTCCACTGGGTCCCAGCCCTGGGCCCTATTAGCAGTGGCGCGTGTGACTGCTTGCTCAGTGGGGACTCCCACCACAACATGCTGAGCTCCTTGGGATACAATCTCCGCCCTGGGCTACTTCCTGCCATACTCTGCTGGACTCCATCCAGGGTCATTCCTCCAGATCCTCCACCCAGCGAGACACCTGATTGGCTTGGGGGTGGGGGAGCGTGCCAAGCCTCTTCCAGGGGCATGGGTGCCTAGTGGGAAGGGGGGGCAAAAGGGCTCCCCCAACCCCAGACTATGATTGGTCTGGGGGTGGGGTAGCCCCGCCCCTTCCCATTTAGGCCCTGCCCCTTCTGGGATGGCCCAAGGCTACTTCAGAAATTTTTGAAGTGGCCCCTGGGCAAAAATTATTGCCCACCCCGATGTAGCTCAATATTGATGCTTCAAAGGGAGTGAACAGGGCAGTTCCTAAGTGATCCATCTCCTGTTATTCACTCCCAGCATCTGGCTGTCAGATCATGGAGGACACCCAAAAGATAGGGTTGCATTTTTGACCATCTTAGTTTATAGTTACTGCTGCAGTTATCTGCCATGAATTTGTCTAATTCCCTTTTCAATCCTGTCATAGTTTTGGCTTTCACAGCACCCCCTTGGAATGTGTTATACAGGTTGATTATAGGGATGTTAAAATTAGGTTATTTTAGTAATCAAGTAGTTGTTAGAATTTTTATTGACTACTTGATTACTTGATAGGGAAGTGGGAAATTGGGAACCCCCGCAGACAGGAGCTGCTACCAAAGCAGCCCCTGTCCGTAGCTAGGCACCATGGATAAGGCTCATGCAGCAGCCCTTGTCTGCGGGGGTGGGAGGAGGGGGAGATGTCCCAGCTTCACACTGGAACCCCCCAACCTCCCCGTAGACAGGGGCTGCTGCCAGAGCAGCCTCCCCTGCCCCCTCCCCCTGCTGGGGAAAGCCAGGGGTGGAGATGTTGCTGGGGGGAACCAGCTTTTAAGCCAGTCCCCCCCCGCACCGGCTCCTGCTCCCCCCCTTGCTGCCTCTGATATAGAAGCAGCAAGGGGGCGGCGAAATGCGAGTAGTCGACTCTACTTCCCAATAATCTTAGGCTTATTGGGTAGTTGACTAATTGACTACTCTCTTACATCCCTAATTGATTGTGCATTGTGTAGAGAAATATTTTCTTTTGTTTGTTTTAAAGCCTGCTATTAATTTCAGTGGGTGACTCCCTGTTTCTTATGTTATGTAAAGGGTAAATAACACTACTTTATTCCCTTTCTTCACACCATTCCTGATTTTATAGACCTATATGATATCTTCCCTCCTCCAAGTCATCTATTTTCCAAGATGAATAGTCCCAGCCTTTTTAATCTGTCCTCAGATAGGAATTGTTCCCTACCCTTAATTATTTTTGTTGTCCTCTTCTGTACTTTTTCCTTCAAATACATTTTTTCTGAGATGAGGCAACCAGCACTTTCTGCAGTATTCAATGTCTGGTTTTTCCATGGCTTTACAGGGGCATTATGATATTGTCTATTTTATGATGTATCTCTTTCCTCACAGTTGCTCACATTGTTAGCTTTCTTGGCTGGTTCTGCATGTTAAATGGGAGTTTTCAGAGAACTATCCATAATAACTCCCATGTCTCAGTCTCAAGTGGTAATAGCCAGTTTAGATCCTATAATGTTATATGTATAATTAGGATTATGTTTTCCAGTAGGGATGTTAGCAGGTAATAGAATAATTGACTAACTGCATGAATTATTTGTGGTTTAAAAACTAGCTCCCCTCGCAGACTGGCTGCCTGCTGGCCTGTGCTGCTGCCTCTGTATCCGAGGTAGCAGTGCGGGGTGGCAGCAGCACCTGTCGGCAGGGGGTCCAAGCTCCCTGGACAGAGGAGAGTGGACAGAGCCTGCTGGGGAAAGGGGGTGGGAGGCTGCCATGAAGCAGCCACTGCCTATGGGGAACTCGGAGCCCCTGTCTGTGATGAGCCTGCTTTGCGGCAGCAGCCGCTCCTCCCCCCCCCACGTGCTGCTGCCTCTGATAGAGGGCAGCAGTGTGGGGGGAGGCACCTGCGCCTGCTCCCTTCCCCCCCCCCCCTTGCTGCCTCTTATACAGAGGTAGTGGGGGGAAGGGGGTAATGTGAGTAGTTGACTAGATAAAGCAGTAAGCCTAGGTTTATCGGTTAGTCGTTTATCGGTTAATTGTCTAGTTGACTACTCGGCCACAATCTTGTTTTTCAGTATGCATTACTTGCATTTATCAGCATTACCTTTCATCTGCCATTTTGTTGCCCTTTTACCCAAGTTTGTGAGGTACCTTTGTAACTTTTTACTGTATGCTTTGGGCTTAACTACTAAGAATATCATTGGCAGACTTTGCCACCTCACTGTTTACTCCATTTTTTGGATGATTTATGAAAATGTTGAATAGTACTGATACCAGTACAGGATCCTGAGGGGTCCTTTTATTTACCTTTCTCTAGAAAATTAACCATTAATTCCTGCTCTTTTTTGTTTCTTGTCTTTTAACCTGTACCAGTCCATGGGAGGATCTCCCTCTTATTCCATGGTTGCTTAGTTTGCTTAGAAGGCTTTGGTGAGGGTTTGCCAGAGGGTTTCTGAAAATCCTGATATACCTCCTGGATCACTTTTGTCGACATGTTTATTGACCCCCTCCAAAAATTTTGATTGATTGGTGAGGCATGAAATCCCTTTAGAAAAGCTTGATTGACTGTTCTCAATAATTGTTCACGTATGTGTATGATAATTCTGTTCTTTACTATAATTTCAACGAATTTGTGTACCCGTCTGTAGTTGCAGAAATACTTCTGATGGCTTTTTCTGAAAATTGGTGTATCCTTCCTTACCCTTCGTCAGCTGGTAAAGTTGCTGATTTAAGTGAGAAGATACATAGTGTAGTTTAGTCCAACAATTCTTTATTTGAGTTCTTTGAGAACTCTTGGGTGAATATTGTGTGGTCCTGTTTTATTTATCAATTTGTTCCAAACTGACTGCTGTTGACACCTCAGTGGGACAGTTCCTCAGATTTGTCACCTAAAAAGGATGCAAGTTAGAGAGCTGTTAATTGCTAGAGATTATTAGGAAAAGGATAGCTAATAAAACAATACACTATCCCTATATAAACCAACAGTATGCTCACACATTGAATCCTGCATTAAGTGCTGGTCAGCCCATCAAAAAAGAAAGTGTCAGAATTGCAAAAGGTGCAGAAAAAGGCATTGCAGACTATTTAGAGTTATGAATTAGCTTCCGTATGAGGAGAGATTAAAAACCTGAGATTTAAAAAGACAACTAAGAGAAGATATAGAGGTCTATAAAATTATGTATGGTGTAGGTAAAGTGAATACGGAAGTGGTGTTTGCCCCTTTACTTAATACAAGAGCCTGGGATGAAATTATTAGGCAGCAGATTAAAAACAAAGTACTACTTCACACAGTGCATAATCGCTCTGTGAAACTTGCTGTGGGATATTGTGAAGGTCAAAATTATAACTGGATTTAAAAAAGAACTAGTAATGTTCATTGAGGATATCAATGGCTATTAGCCAGGATGATCAGTGGCATAACCCCTTGCTCTGGGTGTCCCTAAGCCTCCAGCTATCAGAAGCCGAAACCAGACAACAAGTGATAGATCATTTGAAATTGTGCTGTTAGATTCAATCCCTTTGAAGCATCTAAAATGTAAGAATCGCCATACTAGGTCAGACCAAAGGTCCATCTAGCCCAATATCCTGTTTTCTAATAATGGTCAATGCCAGGTGCCCCAGAAGGAATGAACAAAACAGGTAATCCATCAAGTGATCCATCCTCTGTTCCCCATTCCCAGCTTTACTTTGCATTTATCAACATTAAAATTCATCTTCCATTTTGTTGCCCAGTCACCTAGTTGTGTGAGATCCTTTGAAGTGCTTCACCATCTGCTTTGGACTTAACTATCTTGAGCAGTTATGTATCTGCAAATTTTGCTACCTGACTGTTTATACCTTTCTCCAGATCATTTATCTGCTTCTGCTTTCAATACCATTTTCTCTATTTTTTTGTTCTTCCTCCCTCCCTTCATTCTCCCATCACTTAGTTATTAAGTCTGATATTTTCAGGGAAAACTGTCAATTTTTTTTGCACTGAATATCAATTTTTAATTTTTTAAATAAATATTAAACAGGTTGTACCTCCCTGGCCCTGCATCCTTGGGCCCTGATTGGCCCCAAATCAGGTAATTGCCAGACCAGGAGGGTCAATGCCAGCCCCTCTTGCTGCTGCCAGGAGTGAGGCTCCACTCTGATGGCAGCAGAGGAGCTAACATTTACCAAGCAGGGGCTGGGGTGGAGGTGGGGCTCTTCCCTCATGTGGCCCCTGTCCCTACTCCTCTCCTTCCATTTCTGAGTTTGAGTACCACAAATGAGCTATTTGTGGCACTCCAGAAACTCTGGGATGGCAGGGCCTGGCTTTTCCCCCTTAGTGCTCCAGCTTGGGAGCATCCACAGGAATGCTGGACCGCAGATGTTGCTGACTATGGAAGTCTGGATTATAGACGTGCAACCTGTGCTGCCAGGAAGTTTTAAACAAAATAGAAACCAAAATTGAAGAGCCTTCAGGTTTCCCAGATTTCAAGGAGTGCTGAGATCAGACAAAGTAAATTTGTGACTTTTTTTTTTTTTTTTTGGTCTATACTTAATGCTTGGACTGGTTGCTGGCTACTCACTGTTGAATCCCAAGTATAGACAAGGTTTGGCAAATGACCTTAAAATAGCTAACCAAAAGCTTTAAATTACACTTCAGTAATGTTTTTGTTTTGGAAATATTTCTTTTATAATTTTAACAAGTACATTTTAAAATAACTATATGATAAGTATGCAGTTTGAGGAAAAAACCTTCTTTGTGTTGCTTTACATTTTTAGTGATACATTAAAGTTTAAAAATGTTCCAAAACTGTGTAATGTGAATCCTATATTATATATGTATTGATGCAGTTGTTACTAAGCCTCTGGTATCCTCAAAATATTTTTATGCTAATACATTCATGAGACATATAAATCTAAAAGGCAAATTGAAAATTTTCCATTACAAAAATTATGCCCTCTGGCTCTGTTAATAAAGGGTATACATTGTATATTAGTAGTAGCTAGAAGTTATACATATGGTTTTACAAATGTACCTAATTTTGAAGGATTGGATTCTAGAAATAGCAGTTGCAGTATGAATAAGATAATTATTACAATATGTTAAGGCAAGTTCTATATTTGCTGTTGTTATCGGCTTTTGTACTGAAAAGTGTGATTAGCCCAGGTGGTTTGTGGCTTGCCTGTATCCCTTGATACATATCTCATTAATAACGTTTGTAGCAGATGTTAGTTCTAATGAGTGGAGCTGAATGTTCAGACAGGAATATTGTGGATAAGGTAATGAGACACCAGTCTCAAAAAAAAATCTCCTACCAAGAAGAATATTAAAAAGGTTTCAAATGTGTATTGAATAATTTAAAATAGTGGAAACAAAAACAAGGCTACCTACGCACATGAATTGATGCAAAATCTAAAGTATTAAGGGTCTTGAATTTACATTATTTCATATTGATATACATATAGCTTTCATTAAAATCACAAATGTAATCTAACACTATCCTTTTTAATTAATATAAGGAAACCTTTTTCAAAAAAAGAAAGCGCTGGCTTTGGGAAAAGACTATTGGGGTTGAAAGAATATGAAATCAAATCTGTTCCTTGTAAAATAGATTTTTAAATTAAATAGTCATTGTAAAGTACCAGGGACAATGAATGTGTCTGATTTATCTGAGCAACTGTATACTGAGATAACTGGGAGCAAGATGGCTAACAGTTAACTTTAAGGCATACGTATCTGATTAAATGTTAGAGCTTCATGGAATTGTGATTGGAAAAAAGTGAGTTGTTGCCTAATTATTTCTATAATCACACATGTTCTTAAAAGAATATAATATAAACTAGTTTAAGTCCCCCGGCCCAAATTCCAGCTAACAATGCTTACTTTCGTCTTACATGTCAAATGACTTAACAGATGGACTGGCTGATATCCACAAGGAGATCAACCATTGGTTTGATTCTAAATAATTTGTTTGATAATAATGATGCTGGCTCTGACTATGAGGCTGAAAAGAAAATTGTATTTGATTTTTTTAAAGTTGCTGTAAAGAAGCATTATATACTATAATGCTTAGGTTTCCCTCAAGTATAGAATTAAGCTATAGATACTGTAGGTCTGAGGTATATCTAGCTCATAGAACTGGAAGGGACATTGAGAGGTCATTGACTCCAGTCCCCTGCCCTCACAGCAGGACCAAGTACCATCCCTGACAGATTTGCCCCAGATTCCTAAGTGGCCCCCCTCAAGGATTGAACTCACAACCCTGGGTTAGCAGGCCAATGCTCAAACCACTGAGGTATCCCTCCTCCCCCCCATGGTGCAATGTAGCACTTTTTTTGCATATGTGAATGAAGGATTACATCATGTTACTTTGATACTTGACATTTTTGCTTTTTAAAAATTAATTTAAAAAGTTTAGCTGCTCAGGCTTTTAATTTTCTAGCATCTTGTCTGTACTCGTAATTGTGGTTCTCTGGGTTACACAAAAGCTTTAATAGCTACTTTCTGATTGTTGTTTCATTAAAGGAGAATGAATGGATATTACAGTATTATAACATATCTGTTATGGTTTTGTGTGTGTGTGTGTGTGTGTGTGGTGGAGGGAAAGAAACCGGGAAAGAATGGGGGCAGGGCAAGGTGATATAGCTAAACTAAGAAATTTAACTTATTTTGTTCCGTTTTCTCAGTTTAGTCAGTTAATCTTTCCACAGTGAGTGCTGCTTCTTTGAGTGCTAGCTCATGTCCACTCCATATTACATGTGTGTGCTTTCCACATGCACTGGTGTGGAAGCTTGTCCCTAAGCAGTACCCCTAGGGGATTGGCTCTGCCACTGTCTGGAATGGTACTCACATAGCAGTTATAAGAGGCTCTGCCAGCTCCCTCAACCCTCAGTTCCTTTATGCCACCAGTAATAGTGCATGAAACATTCACTACTTCTGCTAGCATTCTTTGTTCTTTGTCCTTATGAACTTGTAGAACCTGTAAATTGTATATACAGATGACGCTCATGATTCACGGAATGGCTATTTGCAATTCTGAGTATTTGTGAGGGTCTCTTGTCTGGTCGGGGGGATGATGGAGGCCCAGAGCCATGGAGGACTCATTGCGGTTCCTGGCCCCTGCGATGTGGAGGAGCTTTGTCACACTGTGTTTCTCCTGATGATGGCCAGGGTTTGGCAGTCTCTGCTGAGACAGAAGACAGCGTGCACATATGTCATCCACCATGACAGGTTCCGCATGAGGCTCCTACAACAGTGCCAGGCCTTGACCTATTCCCAGTCCAGGGATTACCTGGACAAAGTCGTCACCATTCCCCCAGGAATGCTTACCTCATTACACTGGTAGACCAACTGGGAGAAAGTCCCAGACAGAGTTCCATTTGACAGCTCTCCTCACTCCATTGAGCTGTCTGCAGCTTGGCTGCAGTGCACTGCTTGGGGTGTGTGTGTGTGTGTGTGTCTTCAGTCCCCAGGGTCTGTGGTCCCCAGAGGAGAGAGTACTACACGTAAATGTCAGTGAATTCAGAGCGGTTCTTTTGGCACGTGGGGTTTTCCTGCTTCACCAGTTGGGCATAGTGGTGAGAGTCCTGACGGACAACACAGCCATAATGTTCTGCATCAACAGGCAAGGGGGAAAGCGCATGTCAGCTCTCTGCCAGAGGCACTCCATCTCTGGGACTCCTGCGTCAGCCACGGACATCCACCTGGAAGCATGTCACCTTCCTGGCATCAAGGTAGCCTGCATAATCTTCCAGAACTCCTGGTAGGGAACTCCCCAAGTAGATCTGTTTTCCACCTGGCAAAACAGAAAATGCTATTGCTTTTGCTTTTAGCAAGGTCTGTGTGCAAGAATTCCCTCTCCAATGTCTTTTTCCTGTTGTGATCTGGTGGCCTGACGTATGTGTTCCCTCCAGTCCCTCTCAACAGCAGGGTACTGGTAAAGATCTAGGGTATGTCTAGATTACAAACCTTTTTCAAAAGAAGCTTTTTCGAAAGTGCTCTTCTGAAAAAGCCTCTTTCGAAAGAGATCATCTAGACAGCCACAAGGGTTTTGAAAAAGTGATCCGCTTTTTCAAAAGAGAGCACCCAGGCAATCTGGACACTCTCTTTCGAAAAAGCCCTGTTTGCATTCAAGAACGCCTTTTTTCGAAAGAGCTCTTCCTGGTAAAAGTAGGTTTACCAAATTCGGAAAAACTGCCACATTCTTTCGATTTAATTTTGAAAGAACGTGACGGCAGTCTAGATGCAGGATAAGTTTTTTTCGCAAAAAGGCCACTTTTTTTGGGGGGAAAAAAAAAATCAGTAATTGTGAGACACCCTTAGAGACACAAGGTATAGGTTATGATTGGTCTAGTGTGGCCTTGTTAGTACTGGTTAGGCATTCTCATGAACCTGGCAGTGGACCCCTCCTTGGCCCCTACTCATCCAACAAACCTGCTGTTTCAAGATCACGGTTGACTCCTGCTCCTCAACATCATGTTGCTACAATTCTTGGCAGGAAGCTCTATGGCTGAATCTGGAGAGTGAACCAGTCTGGAGGAGGTCCAGCAGTTTGTTCTGGGCAGTAGGAAGCCCTCAGCTAGGTCACCTTACCAGGCGGACAAGGTTTTCCCCTTAGGTGTCTAAACATGGCATCTCTCTTCATGTTTTTTTGTGCAGTGTAGTACATCTTAGGCTACTTGCTGCATCTCAGGAACCAGGGTCTGGCACATTATTCTATTAGAGTAAATCTCATGGATTATCTCTGAATTTCACCCATCGATCCAGAGCCAATGCTATTTTTTCATCAGTAATGGTCAGATTCTTGAGAGGCCTCAAGAGACACTTCCCTCATGTGTGGATCGCTGTGCCACAATGGGATCTTAATTTGGTCCTCTCTAGGATTATTAGCCCACTCTGCAGGCAGGGGCAGCTCTGGCATCCAGAGCCTTGGTGCCCCACAGGTAGGGGCTGGAGCATCCCTCGCACACACCCCCTTTAATCAGTTAACCAGTTAAACATTATGTTAACCAATTAAATGGGATTTTACATCCCTAGACCCCACCCAGCCTAGATGCTGAACGTGGCATCTACCTTCCACATGAGCCAGGTCAGTTCTCCCAGTCTTTGGTTCTAAACTACACAAGATCTGTGAAGACTGACCTCTTAAATGTGCTGAATGTCTGAAGGACTTTGTCCTTTTACTTCGTGTGTACCAAGCCTTTCCATAAGTCAACCCCATTTTCCTTGCAGAGAGAGGACTTCCAGCTAGATCACCTCCTGCATAAAGTCCTATTATGATGAGGCTGGGGTCTTGTCACCTCCAGTCGTTGGAGCATATTGCAATCAAGTGTAGGCATCCTTCCTGACACACATCCATATTCAGGACATCTGTAGAACTGTGACGTGATCTACTGTCCATGTTCATAGCATGTTTCGCCATCTCACAGTAGGCTAGAGATGATGCCAGGTTCAACAGGACTGTGTTGCGGTCTACATGTCTGTGAATTCCTATCTATGTCTGTTGGTATTGCTTGGAGTCACCTAAAATGGAATAGTCATGAGCAAGCACTTGAAGAAAAAAAAAAATCAGTTACCTTTTTCTGAAATTGGTGTTTGAGGTGTTGTTCATGTCCATTCCATTACTTGTCCTCCTTTCCCACTGTTGAAGTTTCTGGCAAAAAGAAATTGAAGGTGGGGGAAGCTGGTGTTGCCCCTTACATCATGCTATGTGGGAACCACTCCAGAGGATGGTAGAGCTGGTCTCCTGAGGATGCTGCTGAGGAAAAAGCTTCCAGCAGCAGTGCATGTGGCTAGCGCACACACCTAATATGGAATGAACATGAGCAACACATCTTAAGGAAAAAGGTAACACTCTTTTTTTGTGATAGATAATTAGAGGTCTGGGAATTATTTCATAGAATTTGTTTCTTTGGTGGTTCCACCTGCCAGAAAAATGGGAGTTTTTCTCCAGTGTTCTTTTTAGGAATGTAAGTGACTAGTTGACTATCTGATAAGCATAAGCTTATCGGATAGTCCAGTGTTTCTCAACCAGTGGCACGAGTACCCTTAGGGGTACTCATGAGAAGTTTGGGGGTACATCAACACAACTGAAATTTGGAGAAAACTGAATTTTTGTTTTATATTTTACAGCGCTTTATTATTTTTGTACTTTTTACACCCAAAAATTTCATCACCCACCCAGCTATGATTAAGTAGTTTAGTCAAATGTGTTGCAATGGTAGAAAAAAAAATTGTGCGTCTGAAAACTATAGATATTGGGGGTACTTATAATTTTTTTTGAAAAAGGGGTACTTTATAAAAAAAAAAAAAAAAGGGTTGAGAAACACTGGGATAGTCAAGTAGTTCCTCGACTAGTCGCTCCTCCCCTTGCTGCCTCTAATAGTCGGCTCTTAATACATTTAAAAGGCAGAGCTGCAGTGGGGTTAGCTCCCGGGGCCGGGAGTTAACCCCGCTGTGGCTCCCCTGCTTATCGACTAATCAATGGAAATTCCATCGATTAGTTGATTAAACTAAGTTTAACATTCCTAGTTCTTTTGCAGCCAGATATAGTTGAAGCCTCACTTAGTATCTAACTTCGATAAAGAGGATGCCATTAAATGGCCTTAATATGATATGGAAATCAGATTTTCATAATGCATAATTGAAATGCAGAATTTTAATAATTTTTATTGGCTTTAGCCTTTTTCCAGGTGTTGGTTCAACAAAAATATATCTACGATTATTAGCCACGATATGAATATATACTGTATTTTTTTAACGAGTAGGCGCTTATCTCTGTTTCAGAATAGAACCTGCTGTCTAGAAGACAGTGTACGGATGGAGGTGTTCTCTTTTCTCTGATAAAACCAAGTTCTGATTACTTCATGTAATTAATAAGCTAATGACACTTTTGCTAAGAATAGAAATTTGTGCCGTAGAGAAGTAATATTTCTTGAAGGAAGAAAGACACAAGGTCGTGACTTCCATGAGCTTCGTCTACAATCTGACATGAATTTTTTTGCTCCCATTTTTTGTTCGAGAGAGAGAGAATCTAGGCTTTCTGGTGGGTGATCCAACATAGGATTGTCATTGTTGGTAATTATAGTGTAAGGGCCTTTTCACTGGAGCTTCTACTTGTTGTGTGTGAGATTTTAGATCTGTTGTCTGAGTATCAATGAGTATATGCTAACCATTTTTTTTGTTTTATTTGGTATGGCAGAATGGATCATTGTAACTTTACATTAATATATAGTAATCTGTAGTAGTACAGAATGCTTTGTTAGTCCTGGAAAATTTCTATGGAAAAATGTTCTCTGAGCTGGGGTCTTTATCAACCTTGAATACCTGGTATTCAGTATTGTAATAAGTGATTCGTAAGATTCTGAAATAGTTGTTTCATCTAAAATGTAATTTGACTCGCTACTACTGCTAGGGTTACATTTGACAGTGATTTTTGGCTACCATCTGTCAGACCACAAGGACTTTCTCAGTGTTTTATGAAGACATCATAATTTTAAATTTATTGACCAAGGTGATTGCAAAATTTAATCTGCACCAGACCTGCCAATTTTCCTAAACTACTTACATTATTTGGGAAACCTAGACTTGATGCAAAGACAGTATTAAGTAACTGTAGGTAGGACAAAGCTTTTCAGAAAATCCTCTACAACAAGGAATAAAGTGATTTCTGTCCAAATACTTTCCAAATGGACTAGATTCTGCATGCAGGAATACTGCTAATTAGTTGAGGTTCCTGTACTTTCAGATTTGAGATTAAAAGGTTTTTCTTGGTCTGATTGCAGAATTTTTGTGTCGCAGAAAATTGTAACATCTTCTTGGCTCTCTATATAAATTTATGCAGCATTGTTTTCTGTATTTAGCATCTTAGTCAGACTCTGCTTGGAAGAGCAGTCATTTATTTAGTTCTTTTTTCTCCTTAGCCTACCTTTTACGGATGTACTGCTCGTTAATCTCTTACAAGTGTAACTCTGCAGAGGCAATTCTGGGAAAAGGATGCTACTTACTAGTAACTCTTACACCATAAGCTTGGGGTATGAAGACTTACTGCTTTTTAAATTATCAGTATCTTCTGTGTATTACAGGCTATTACTCTTCAAGCAGACAACCCTACATTGAGCCCAATGACATCCTTTAAGCATTTCCATCCTTAGGAGACTAAACTGTTGTGCCACAGGCAGAGAACAAGAGAGATTGAGGTGTTACTTCTATGCCTAAGGACCCTACAATGACATAACTTTCATGAGATATACCTAGAAGATCTTAGCAGGCAATTAATTCCCTATACTGAAGAGGAAGGTGAAAAATCTCCAGGGGGCCTGTCATTCTCATCTGGGATAATTGCTTCCTGACCCCAGATCTGACAGTTATTTGAGCCATATGAACAAGGCCTACCAGCCAGACCGCTAAGAAAGAGGCTTCTCTGGACCATCTGAAAGTGCTGGTCTACCCCAGCTGGTGTCTTGCCCAGCTGTAGCTAATCTCTGAAGCCTCAGAATAAAGTAGGAAAAAATCCAGAATACGTCTGGCCACTTGTGTAGTGGGGAGAAAGAACTCCTTTTTGACTTCGGCAGATGATCGGCTGAAGCTAGGTAGTATGAGATTTGATCAGTCACTGTCTTAATGTAGAGTGCAAGTGTTACGTAGTGAGGACAATGAGGAAAATTTGGTTCTCCCACTGGTCCAGGAAGAAAGGGGATGAACAAGGGGATAAACTGATTCACAGATCCCTGCACACCAGGATATCTAAAAGACCACTTTAAAATTCTGGAATGAAGACTGTGGCTGTCAACTTCACTTTTCTGGCACAGTGGAACTCTATGGCTACGTCTAGACTACATCCCTCTGTCGGCAGAGGGATGTAAATGAGGTACTTCAAAAGTGCAAATGAAGCGGGGATTTAAATATCCCATGCTTCATTTGCATAATCACATCATGGCGCTCTTTCAAAAAAGCGCCATTTCGAAAGTAAAACCGGGGTCTAGTCGCAGTTCTTTTGAAAACAGAAGGCTTTTTCGAAAGATCCTGTACTCCAACCTTTTGAAATGGTGCTTTTTGGAAAGAGTGCCATGACACAATTATGCAAATGAAGCGTGGGATATTTAAATCCCCGCTTCATTTTCACTTTCGCAGTGCGTCATTTACATCCCTCTGTCGAAGGGATGTAGTCTAGACACTGCGCATGATAAGAGTGAAGCTCATGTATTTAGAAGATGCAACTTTGTTGAAGGAACTTCTGAGACACTAAAAAGAACTTTCTCAGGAACTAAGGATCAGCACAAACCTCACATTTTCTGCTCAAAGTGCGTGTTTTTGACGTTACTTTATCTTCCACTGATAAATAGCAAAACGTGTAAATTAAAAACAAAACTCTACTGCATACACTTCTCTCTCAGGGGATAGGAGAAGACACCAAACAATACATAACAGATGGTAACACACTGTGCTTAATGCACTACTGGAAAGAAGTCAGATGCTATGCTGATGAATGTAGTGTAGAACAGATCTAGAATAGAATAATAATTGTTTTATTCCAATAATTTAGCTTAATTAAGCTAGCTTGTTTGAAGACAGCCTATGCATAAGATTTCAGTGAACTTTAACTAGATGGAAAGTCTGATCCAGTGGCTTGATGGGCTGGATTCGGCCCATGGGCCTTGTGTTGCCTGCCCCTCAGTTATGCTTTGTAATTAGCTGCAGCTTCAGTATTGTTTTCCCACTTTCTCCTAATCTTTGTATATTCACTTATGTTGCTTCAAATTGATAGTAAGCTTCCTGGGAGGGGACCTGTGTGCTTACATGGAATCCAACCCAATGGGGCCTAGATTCTAATGAAAACTTTTGTGTACTGCTGCAATACTAATTAATAATAATGCTGTAACAAGAAGTAGAGATCACAGTCAGGATTGCAGTTGTGTGGAAGACTTCCTATTTTATCTCTAGATGCAGTTGGAGTTTCTATCAAGAAACTGTATCTAAGGAACACCATTCTTGCTTTTTCTTTGCTTTGGGAGCCATTGCAAAGATGGGGGAGGGCCTTCTTTAAATCAATAAGAAAGTAATGTAGCTACATGTTCAAAGGTGGAGAGGGCGCAGAAGAAGCTAAATATAAATTCCAAGGCTGGTAAGTTGCCAGAGTTTGAGTAATTTTAACAAAGTGAACCCTTTTGAAGATTCTGCCTTCTAGTGATGGATAGATAGCTCCTTGTTCCAGAATAAATATATTTGTCAGTTTTTGTTCTCTCATGTCCTTTTCGGTCTCTGCCTATCTCTCATCATGTTTTACTTAACTGCTTTCTTTGATTCCATTTTTCCTGGTGGCTTCCTGTTCCTTTTCACACTTGGAGACTGCATGTTGTTTGGACAAGCTGGTCCATTCAGTAGTAGCTCTGTGGGGACAGACTATTGAAGTTGGCTGTGTCTCTTTAGTAGATAAGAAGCTACAGTAGAGCTGGTGGGCTGTTGCCCCATCCTGGAGTCCTTTATATATACTGTTCCTGCAGTTAGCTGTCATGAGAAAAGAGAATGTAAGTTGAGGTACTTTGAAGGTGTAGGAGAACACATTTCCAGTGAGTGTGCAGAGTGGATCTGGCACCATGCAGTTTTCCTAATCTTTGCTTCTCTTTTCTGTCCGTGCCCTTACCTCCTGGCTCAGCTGATACCTGTTCCCACTGTCTGTGACAGCAATGATGGCATGAAAGTCTCACAGTCTTGTGTACTATCTGTCTTCTAGTGATGATTAATCAGCCTCTTTTGCTCTTAAGTGTTTTGAAATGATATGGCAATTGAAAGTTCTGCCAGGCTGAAAAATGTCTTTGCAGTTGATCCTGACATTTGAATAACACACTGTAGTTTAAATAAAAATGACAGTTTGACATAAGAATGGCCATATAGGGTCAGACCAATTGTTTATCTACCCTAATATCCTGTCTTCTGATGGTGGCCAGTGCCAGATACAGAGGGCAGTGGACAGAATAGAGCAAATGTCGTGTGAAACACACCCTGTCATCCACTCCAAGCACCTGGCAGTTAGAGGCGTAGGGACGCCAGAGCACAACAGGGTTTCACCCTTACCTTGAAATGAGCTATGCAATTTGCGCTATGCAAATTGCTCAGCTTAGTTCGAGGTTATTGCGAAAAAGTGCTATTTTGACAAATCCCTTAACCCTTGTGGAACGAGGGTTACAGGGATGCCAGAATAGCGTGCCTGTTATTTTGAAATGTATTTTGAAATAACTGGTGCGTTTAAAGATGCAGAATTGCTATTTTGGGATACTTTTCTCATCCTGCTTTCCTAATATGGAAGCCAGGTCCATCCCTGGGGCAGCCAGTGTTGGCTGCCCAGCTGCTGCTTGAGTGGGTGGAACCCATCATCCTGCACTCCCCAGGTGAATCCCTGCCCTCTTCCCGAGTTCACTGGCGAGCCCACTCCAGAGCCCTACTTTCAGCGGGTCCCTTATCCTGCTTTCCTAATGCGGAGTCCAGTATCCCAAAATAGCCCTGCTGGCAAGACGTAGCCTAAGAGTCTTGGCTAGTAGCCATTGATGACCCTATTCTCCCTGAATTTAGCTAATTATTTTTTAACTCAATTATAGTTTTGGCTTTCACAGCATTGCCTGGCAATTAATTCCATAGGTTGACTCTGTGTTATCTGACCTTAAGTTATCCTCCAAAACTAGGCTTGTAGTAAGATGGTTTTATTCATAAGTAACCATCTCAGAAATTAGCTACAGTGGGGAACCTCATGAGGGTATATTTTTTCCCTTAACATGTAAATAAGATGTTACCGTGCAGAGACGGTCTCAAATTTTAAAGGTATTTAAGCACCTGAAGACCTCACTCACATTCAAAAAGGATTTAGGCTTAACCAAAGTCTCATTGATAGTCATTGGGCTTCTGAGTGTCTAAATCCCTTTTGAGTGTGGGACTTAGTGTTGTAATGTGTAACTGATTTAGGAGCCTAAGTGTAGCAATACAAAAATTCCTTTAAAAAGTTGGGCATTGGTTTCTAATTTAGAGGCGTATATTAAAATGATTACAGTTAACATAATTAAATGAGTGTAGACTAGTAAAAATATAGTGAGCTCCCCGAAGCATAAAAATATTTTACTGATTTCTTTAAATTGGCCTTTCCAATTGTCAGGCTAATTGGCTATTTTATTCCATATTGTAAAACAGGAAAACGTATGAACTGCAAAATAATCTTTCCTACTTATTGCCTTGTAATACGTTCTTTTTAACTGTAGTGTATATTCCTGACCTTTGATTTCATTAAGGCACACAATAAAGTATCCAATTGAAAACAAGTCTGAAATAGCTCATAATAGGAAAAAAACTCCCTGCAGTATCCATAAATTTATACTGTATAAAGTCTTGAGATTTTTGTGCAGAAACTTGCAGTCTATCTGAGATCAATGGCTTTAGAAAGTAAATCTCTGTAAATTGCATTTTGGTTGCCAACAGTACTGCTCGGAGTAGGACTAGAGATTGAAAGAGCCCTAAAATCTTTTAATTTACTTGGAAAGATATGACTCTGATAAAGCAAAGGTATGCTACTTATAAATTAAAGGTTTTTAATTTTAATTTAATTTTAATTTAATTTAATTTTAATTTAATTTTAATTTATCGTAGAAAAAAGTCAAAGCCTTTACAAACTATTTCACCTTGTAAGTAACCTTAATAACTTTCATATTACTCAAGTAAGGAGTGGAGAAACGTCTTTTTTTTTTTTTTCCCCGTCTGGGGCCACTGACCCACAGAAAAATCAGTCAGGGCCACACACAAGTAAGAGGCAACCCCCGTTCCCCCACCCTCCCTGACTTGTCCCCCAAGTGAGAAGGAGGAAAGAACAGTCACAGATGTGGCCCCCAACTGAAAAGCAGGAAAAAAAGACACTCACCTCATGCTCCAGATCCATGGGAGGAGGTGCCAGCTCAGGGCCCTGGGACCGGATTAACTCTTCTTGTGGTCAGGGCTAGTAGATTTTGTGGGGTCACTTAGGCTGTGGGTAGGGCAAAATATGAAGGGTTCAGTGTGTGGGAGGGGGCTGCTGGAGAGTTGTCTAGGGGTAGGAGTGAGGGATCTGGACAGGAGGTAGGGTTCAGGAGCAGGGTGGGGGTGAGGGTGTGGGGTCTGGGTAGCAGGTGGGAGGTGGGGTGCAGGAGCGGGCTTGAGTAGGGGTGCAGAGTCTGGGTGTAAAGGAGGATGCAGGAGCTGGGTGTAGGTGCAGGGTCTTGGTGGGAGAGGGAGAAGGCAGGGGATTGGGGCACCTACCTGGCGCAGCTTGGGAGGGGGCACAGATGTCTTCAGACAATTCTGCATGCTACAGGTAAGCGTTCCCTGCAGGTAGCACCCCCCATTGCTTGGCCTGTAGGAGCGATGAGTGGGGAGTGCGTGAAAGGAGCGCTTCCCTGCAGGCCTGCCGACAAAGGGGACAGTTGCCCCGGAGTCCAGAGATTCAAGGGGGCCCAGAGCTCCTGGCTATTGCTGCTGTGGCTGGAATACCAATGTTAGCTCATGCAACTGTGGGGGGGAGGGGCTTGAACTCCAAGCCTTGTGAGCCAGATCAGGACAAAGCCACGAGCTGGATCCCTCTGGCTTATGTAGTAAATGCAAACACTTTATATAAAGACTTACACAAATAATGTGTATTGTTTTCCTCGGTCATGCAAACTTACGAGATCATCTGGGTTTATGAGTTCTCAGGAACTAGGTAGGTTTGTGCCCTGCCAGTACTTGGTACCAAGGAAAAATCAGGATTTTATGTGGGTAATTTGGTGCTACTTATCCTTTGGAACTGGTGCTCAAACAGTGCAGTGTTAAGAAGCACTGCCTTGGCAATGTGTTGATGGCTTTTTCTACTCTTGTAGTTGAGGAGGATGCTTGTGTCATTGATAGATGCTTAAGTCCGTGTCCCACAACAAAAGCTTTGCCAGGACAAGTACTAGTGTAAACAGTGCTTTTTGGGCAGAAGCAAACTGCCCTAGGGGGTGGAAGGTTTTTGTTGGCAAAAGTGCATACTACCTGACTTTTAGCCACATGGCTGTGTCATATGTTACTATAGCCCTGTCCCTAAAAGTGATGTAGTGTAGACATAACCTGAGTTGTTTGTTCATGTAATCCATTGGTCTTCATAGTAACTCATTGTTAATAACTGAACAGTCTTTAGGGACTTTTCTGTCTCCCCCTTCCTTTACTGTCAACAAACACATAGTGTGTACTACAGGTTTTTGGTTGAGTATATTGAACTCCAGCATGTTTCCCACTATGCCTGATTAGCCACTGTGGCCCATGCTTTGAACTCTGCTGCTCTGCAGTCATGTAAACAGATGCACCCCTACCACCTGCAAATCCTGGGAAATTTAAAATCCATTTCCTGCTGTCTGGCTCATTGTGTAGTGGGTCCTCATGGTGTGTTCTCAGAGGGCATATTTGCACAGCAGGGCAAAAGTCGAATTAAGCTATGCAACTTGATCTATGTCAATTGCGAAGCGTAAATCGAAATAACTTAATTCGGCTTTTGGTGCTGTCTACACAGCAGGAAGTTGAAGGAAGAACACCTTTCCTTCGACTTTCCTTACTCCTCATAAAATGAGGGTTACCATGAGTCGGAGTAAGAAGTCCTCCTGCTCGCCATTATTTCGAAATAAGGGCTTGTAGCGTAGGTGTGCACTGTGTTATTTCACAGTAAAGATGCTGTGTAGACATACCCACAGAAACAGAGGTGGCTATCGCTCAAGATGCTCTCCTGCTTGGAGCATCACAGAACTTTTGGATCTTATCAGTGTGTGGGGTGAAGAATCGGTGCAGTCATAGCTGCGAGTGACTAGTAGGAACTGTGTCATTTATCTTGAGTCCTTTGTGTGAAGGGGTATGATCGAGACAGCCTACAATGCAGAGCCAAGATAAAGGAACTCTGGTAGGCATACCAGAAGGCAAAGGAAGCAAACCGCTGGTCTGGTGCTATCTCCAAAACATGCCATTTTTATAAAGATCTAGACGCAATTCTGGGTGGGAACCCCACTTACTCCCCAAGGAGAGTGTGGATACTTCCCAAAGCACAGCATCAGAATCAGGAGTTAACCCAAAATCAGAAGTTATTGATGAAGAGGTGGAAGCAGACAAGGAGGTGGGGCTCAATCCAGCAACAACCTGTGTACTGGGAAGCAAGGAATTGTTGTCAAGTCCTGAGGTTTATGAGGACTCTCAGCAACTGGACATGGAGGATGAAGCAAGGGAAGAGATACAAGGTAAGTTGCTGTGCAGGCAGTGGGGGGCAACGAGAGCAGCGGCTACGTGGTGTGATGAGTTGCTCTAGTGTAGGCGGGGAGAAGGGACAGCGGTGGTGTGGGGGAGTATATTGCTGTTAATTGCAGTGGGATATGGGTGGGGCGGGCAGCAATATGGGAAGTTGCTCTTGCAGCTAGGGGTGGGGAGAGAGGAGCAGGTGGCGGTGATGATGTGGAGCGATCAGAGGCTGTATTTCTGAGAGTTGTCTTAAGGCCTGCCTGCATCTGTGTTATGTCCAAACAGAACATCGATGAATTCAGAATCTTGCTGGGAGATGGTGTCAAAGCTTTGCCTGATGTACTTATTAATTTTCTCATGGAGATTCCATGGCAGGGCTGCCATTTCCCCCACAGCTGTGGTATGACACTCTCCCAAACCATTCCTTAAATTGTGTTGCTGGAACGAAGGCGGCACAGAGTTTGTCTGCAAAAGGAGCGGGACACTCCCCTGCTTGCATATGGAAACAAAGCCCGGGTTTGCCTGTTAACCTTCTGCAGGGATCTGTCAGTCAGAGTAATGGCAGCCTAAGGACAAGTGTAGGATTATTACAAATTGTTTCCATTTACACCTGCTGCACAAGTGCATATTGCACTTTCTTGGGGCCTCATCCCCAAACTTCTTTCCTCCCTTTCCCCCCACCTTTAAAACTCACTGTGATCAGAGTGTCTGGAGAGATCTGTGTTTGCCTCTCGGCAGGGCTGAATTAAAGTCTTTTTAGGCCCTAGGCACTCTCATAATCATAGGCTTTAAATTAGGGCATTTCTCCCTTATATATTTATATATAATCCATTACCTATACACCTAGTAGTTAATTGTATGTTATACCTGAATGTTATTTGTTGACTAAAGATAGCCCTAGACACTGTGCCTATTGTGCCTAATGGATAATCTGGCCCTGCCTTTTGGGTAAAAAGAAAAGTGGCCAGTTTTGTTCAGAGACATGCATGTTAGTGAAGTGTTACAATCTTTATCAGGCACAGTACAGTCACTGTATTGTTAATGGTTACTCTTCCAGACCAGACTAGGGGCATGTCTAAACTACATCCCTCTTTCGAAAGAGGGATGTAAATTAGGCAGATCGAAAGTGCAAATGAAGCGGGGACGTAAATATCCCGCGCTTCATTTGCATAATCGTGTCACAGCGTTCTTTTGAGAGAGGGTATTTCGAAAGTGAGACCACTGTCTAGACATGGTTGTTTTGGAAAAAGACCCCTTTTTCGAAAGATCCTGTAGGGTTTTTTTCCAAAGAAAACATCTAGATAGTGGTCTCGACACTTTTGAAATACACTTTTTCGAAAGAAGTTGTGACGCAATTATGCAAATGAAGTGTGGGAGATTTATAAGTCTCGAAAAGTTTCAAAAGAGGGATGTAGTTTAAACATAGCCCTTGAGAAGTCAAGTACGTTCCTCTGCAGATCATCTTCATCACCTAAGGAAAAAAACTCTGAGCATAAGGAGAGGATCTGGTCAAGGATGTGTTGCAGCAATCATAGAATCATAAAATACTAGGACTGGAAGGGACCTCGAGAGGTCATCGAGTCCAGTTCCCTGCCCTCATGGCAGGACCAAATACTGTCTAGACCATCCCTGATAGACATTTATCTAACCTACTCTTAAATATCTCCAGAGATGGAGATTCCACAACCTCCCTGGGCAATTTATTCCAGTGTCTGACTACCCTGACAGTTAGGAACTTTTTCCTAATGTCCAGCTAAACCTCCCTTGCTGCAGTTTAAGCCCATTGCTTCTTGTTCTATCCTCAGAGGCCAAGATGAACAAGTTTTCTCCCTCCTCCTTATGACACCCTTTTAGATACCTGAAAACTGCTATCATGTCCCCCCTCAATCTTCTCTTTTCTAAGCTAAACAAACCCAATTCCTTCAGTCTTCCCTCATAGGTCATGTTCTCTAGACCTTTAATCATTCTCGTTGCTCTTCTCTGGACCCTCTCCAATTTCTCCACATCTTTCTTGAAATGCGGTGCCCAGAACTGGACACAATACTCCAACTGAGGCCTAACCAGCGCAGAGTAGAGCGGAAGAATGACTTCTCATGTTTGCTTTCTTTGCAACAGCATCACACTGCTGACTCATATTCAATTTGTGGTCCACTATAACCCCTAGATCCCTTTCTGCCATACTCCTTCCCAGACAGTCGCTTCCCATTCTGTATGTATGAAACTGATTGTTCCTTCCTAAGTGGAGCACTTTACATTTGTCTTTATTAAACTTCATCCTATTTACCTCAGACCATTTCTCCAATTTGTCCAGGTCATTTTGAATTATTACCCTATCCTCCAGATTAGTCGCAACCCCTCCCAGCTTGGTATCATCTGCAAACTTAATAAGCGTACTTTCTATGCCAATATCTAAATCGTTGATGAAGATATTGAACAGAGCCGGTCCCAAAACAGACCCCTGCGGAACCCCACTTGTTATACCTTTCCAGCAGGATTGTGAACCATTAATAACTACTCTCTGAGTACGGTTATCCAGACAGTTATGCACCCACCTTATAGTAGCCCCATCTAAGTTGTATGTACCTAGTTCATTGATTAGAATATCATGCGAGACCGTATCAAACGTCTTACTAAAGTCTAGGTATACTATATCCACCGCTTTTCCCTTATCCACAAGACTTGTTATCCTATTAAAGAAAGCTATCAGATTGATTTGACATGATTTGTTCTTTACAAATCCATGCTGGCTGTTCCCTATCACCTTGCCACATTCCAAGTGTTTACAGATGATTTCCTTAATTACTTACTCCATTATCTTCCCTGGCACAGAAGTTAAACTAACTGGTCTGTAGTTTCCTGGGTTGTTCTTATTTCCCTTTTTATAAATGGGTGCTATATTTGCCCTTTTCCAGTCTTCTGGAATCTCTCCTGTCTCCCACGATTTTCCAAAGATGATAGCTAGAGGCTCAGATACCTCCTCTATCAGCTCCTTGAGTATTGTAGGATGCATTTCATCAGGCCCTGGTGACTTGCAGGCATCTAGCTTTTCTAGGTGATTTTTGACTTGTTCTTTTTTTATTTTACCTTCTAAAACTACCCCCTTCCCACTAGCATTCACTGTTAGGCATTCCTACAGACTTCTCGGTGAAGACTGAAACAAAGAAGTCATTGAGCATCTCTGCCATTTCCAAGTTTCCTGTTTGTTGAAGCAAAGACTTCACTCAGTTTACACGGCTAAAGAGACAGTTTTATTGGCCAATAAAAGCAAAGTGAGCCAAACGTGGTCCCAGCAGAGCCGGGCCCAGTGAGGCTGGCTAATACAATTAATCCTAGTATCTTTATACCCTTAACCAAACAGTCTGACATCAGGGCATCCAATTACAGAAATCATCAATTAAACTAGGAAAAACAAAGCCTTATCAACAAGATGGCGGACAGGTACGAGGGAGTACCTCTCCTGTCTGAACCAGCCCAATTAACACATTCCAATAGCACATCTGTCTTGGCCTGGCACATGGGGTGATAGAAAGTTCACTCTGGTCTACTTGCAAAGGCAAAAAGCTGAAATGGTTTCTGCTATACAAGATGGTTTCTAGCTAAACATAAAATGGTTTCTACATGTTACTGTTTCTCCCTCTTCACTGACCAGTGGGCCTACCCTGTCCTTGGTCTTCCTCTTGCTTCTAATGTATTTATAAAAAGTCTTCTTGTTTCCCTTTATTCCCGTAGCTAGTTTGAGCTCATTCTGTGCCTTTGCCTTTCTAATCTTGCCCCTGCATTCCTGTGCTGTTTGCCTATATTCATCCTTTGTAATTTGTCCTACTTTCAATTTTTATATGACTCCTTTTTATTTTTAGATCATGCAAGATCTTGTGGTTAAGACAAGCGGTCTTTTGCCGTATTTTCTATCTTTCCGACACATCGAATAGCTTGCTTTTGGGCCCTTAACAATGTCCCTTTGAAAAACTGCCAACTCTCCTCAGTTGTTTTCCCCTCAGTCTCGATTCCCATGGGACCTTACCTATCAGCTCTCTGAGCTTACCAAAATCCGCCTTCCCGAAATCCATTGTCTCTATTTTGCTGTTCTCCTTCTACCCTTCCTTAGACTTGTGAACTCTATGATTTCATGATCACTTTCACCCAAGCTGCCTTCCACTTTCAAATTCTCAACCAGTTCCTCCCTATTTGTTAGGATCAAATCTAGAACAGCTTCCCCCCTGGTAGCTTTTTCAACCTTCTGAAATAAAAAGTTGTCTCCAATGCAGTCCAAGAACTTACTGGATAGTCTGTGCCCTGCAGTGTTATTTTCCCAACATATATCTGGATAGTTGAAGTCCCCCATCACCACCAAATCTTGGGCTTTGGATGATTTTGTTAGTTGTTTAAAAAAACCTCATCCACTTCTTCCACCTGGGTAGGTGGCCTGTAATAGACTCCTAGCATGACATCACCTTTGTTTTTAATCCCTTTTAGCCTAACCCAGAGACTCTCAACACTTCCGTCTCCTATGTCCATCTCCACCTCACTCCAAGTGTGTTCATTTTTAATGTATAAGGCAACACTTCCTCCCTTTTTTCCCTGTCTATCCTTCCTGAGCAAGCTGTACCCTTCCATACAAACATTCCAATCATGTGTATTATCCCACCAAGTTTCTGTGATGCCAACAATGTCATAATTGTACTTACTTATTAGCACTTCCAGTTCTTCCTGCTTATTTCCCATACTTCTCGCATTTGCCCTGACCCTCCTTTCTCTCTGCCATTGTAGCCCATGCTCCCTCCCATTTCCGACCCATCTCCCAGGACTCCATGTTCTCCACTTACCTGTGGGCTTTGCTCACCTGTCCCCGTCGAACCTAGTTTAAAGCCCTCCTCACTAGGTTAGCCATTCTGTATCCAAATAGGGTCTCCCCCCTCCTCGTAAGGTGGACGCCATCCCTGCTTAGCAGTCCTTTCTGGAATAGCATCCCATGGTTGAGGAAGCCAAAGCCCTCCTGGCGACACCATCTTTGCAGCCAGTCATTCACCTCCAGGATGCATCTCTCTCTGCCCGGGCCCCTACGTTGACAGGAAAGATCGAAGAGAATACCACCTGCGCTCCAAACTCCTTCACCCGTGCCCCCAGAGCCCTGTAGTCACTCTTGATCTGCTCAGTATCACACCTCACAGTATCATTAGTGCTCACATGGATGAGTAGCATGGGGTAGTAGTCAGAGGGCCGGATAATCCTCGACAATGCCTCCGTAACATCTCGGATACGGGCCCCCGGCAGATAGCATACCTCCCGAGATGAAATGTCAGGACAATAGATGGGCGCCTCCGTCCCCCTCAGAAGAGAGTCTCCAACCACCACTACCCTATGTTTCCTATTCGCAGTGGTGGCAGCAGACCTCCCAGCCTTGGGGGTATGGGGTTTCTCCTCCTCCGGTGTAGGGGGTGATTGCTTATCTCCTGTATAAAGAAGAGCATAACGGTTTCCTGGTACCACAGCGGGAGGGTTCGGAGCAGGGGTGGAGCAGTGCCTGCTGCCAGAAATAACCAGCTGCCACTGTCCACCCTGACACCAGTGGTGTGTCCCCAGTCCTGTGTACCGGGACAGCTACCTCAGCTGACTCCTCATGAACACGGTCCAGGACTTTCTCATGGATGCGGGCGCTCCTCAACCTAGCCACCTCCTCCTGTAGCTCTGAGAGATTCCACCAGCAGGCACCTTTCGCATTGGATGATCTCCCCAGCCTGGATATCAATAAGTGGGAATTGCAATCCACAGTCCCTGCAAAACCACACCAGGATCTGGGTAGAGGCATCCATGCTCAGGTGCTCTGTCTGGCTACAGGCGCCGGTGGAGGAGACAGAAGCAGTGCTGGCACAGGTGTTGCGGGTCTTCCTGACCATCGTAGGCCTCCCACTGTCAAACTCCCCTGTCTGCAGCTCCTGTCCGCTTCGCTCCTTGGTTGCTCTGCCTCTGGCTTTTAAAGCCTGCTTACCTAGGTCAGGCCTTCCCCCTCGTGAGTCACACAGGGAAAGGCTGACCAGATGCAGTCAAGAGAGCAATTGAGTGAACAAAGGGTCAGGCACTTAGTCCCAACTGCCAGAGCAGCTGAAACTGAAACTGCAGTCACCTGAAATCAGATTCAGAATTCAACAAACAAACAAAATTCAAACAGTCGAGCAAACTCACTCACACGAAAAGCGAGTACTCTCACCAAGTAGCCGGTTCAGCGGCGGGATCTCTTTCGGTCCCTCTCAAACTCCCCTGTCTGCAGCTCCTGTCCGCTTCGCTTCCTGGTCGCTCTGATCTGGTCAAGGATGTGTTGCAGCAATGAACACTTCAAACAAGAAAAGGGAGCAAAGAAGAGCTAGGGAGACGCAAGTCAGAACAGAAGCTACTGAGTGCATGCTAAAGCTCATGGAAGACCAAAATGAGCTGCTGAAGTGTCTTATCAAGATGCAGAGCAAAAAGAACCAAAGGCCTCCCTGTCAGCACATGCAGAATTCTTTTCACCACAACTATCCCTCTATGCCCACACACTCATTTTCACAAGCAGGTAATGGTTTTTTCCCCCCAGCACACTCCACCACCCATCAAAGCAGCTGTGACTTTGACAGCTGGATGTTAAATCCATTGTGAGGTTTTCCTGTAACCCTTGCCATCCCTTACCACAGAGTATTCTGATTGAAAGATCTCAAAAAAGACAAATGTGATGCAGGTTTCCATTAGTTTATTTTGTGTCACACAATCCATACCAATCATTCTGGCCACTGGGAAATCCTGTAATATCCCTTGGTTTCATGGGAATACGTTGCTCAGGATGAACAGTAGGATGAGGCAGAGCGGCCACCCCAATACACAGAAATGTAAGCGCTCTTCATTGTCAAAGTGGTTCCTTAGAGCGTCCCTGATATTGATGGCTACTCTGTGGGCTCCTCTGTCAGCACGAGTGTCTGGCTGTTGAAACTGTACATCCAGATACTGTGTCTTATTGTTCTACCCACAGCCAAACAATTTACCCTTATTCTCACACAAATTATGTAAGCAACAGCATGTGGCCATTGCATTGAGGATATGAGCTTCCAAAAGATCCAGCCTGCCATAAAGACACATCCATCTCTTTTTCAACCTGCCAAAGGCACATTCAACAACCATGTGGCATTGGCTTAGTATGTTTTTGAACCCTTCCTTACTGCTGTCTAGGTGTCCTGTGTAAGGCTTCATGAGCCAGGGCTATAAGAGTTAAACAGGTCACCTACAATCACTATGGGCATTTCCACATCCCCCACTGTAATTTTCTGGTCTGGAAAGAAAGTCCCAGCATGCAGTTTTCTGAACTGGCCACTGTTCTTGAAGATGCGTGCATCATGGACCTTTCCAGTCCATCCCACATTTATTTCTGTGAAACACCGCCGGTGAGCCATAAGCTCCCGAATTACCATGGAGAAGTACTACTTCCAATTGATTTACTCTGTGGTAAGTTGGCGTAGCCCTATGATGGTTGCCCCACCACAGTTTGGAAAGCCCATGTCGGCAGAGCCAGCCACTGTCATCCACATTTCCCAGAGTCACAGTCATACACAGCAAAATGCAGTTTATTGCCCTGCACGCTTGCATAAGTGCTACCGTGATGGTAGACTCCCCACTCCAAACTTATTTATAACTGAACTATAGCAATAGGGAGTCGCCAGCTTCCACAAAGCAATGGCAAGAAGCTTCTCTACCAAAAAAGCAGTTCTCATTCTGGGTGTCCTTGGATCACAATTAAGGGGCCTGCTCAGCACACAGCTCCAGAAAAGTTGCTTTATTCATCTGAAAGTTCTGTAGTTGCTGCTCTTCATCCAGCACCTGCATGACAATGTGATCCTACCACTCAATGCTGATTTCCTTAGCCCAAAAGCAATGCTCTACTGTGCACAGCTGCTCTGTGACAGTCTAATACAATGCTACTTTGCTGCTGTCCCTGTCACTCACATTGTTGTCTGCATCTGAGTCTTCATCTGCCATTAAGTGCATAAGTAGCTCTGCTGCAATGTGCAATGTTCTAAGCACATTGAACACAATATGTGAGAGAAGTCTGGGATTCATGATTTGTCTCAACAGATTCTGGAATTCACAGCAAGGACGGTCATTCAAGTGTCGCAAAAGTAAGCTGGAAGTCCAGGGAGAGTGGGGAAGCACAGAGGTGGCTGGTGTGATGTTTTTCATGTCCCCAAAATGCCAAGTGTTCATTGTGGGTTCCATGCCTAGTGACTGAAGGTGATGCTAGGCATCATGAGATACATACCCACATTGATTGTGCTTTGCTCTTTCTTGTTGACGGAGCTAATAATATGGCAATGATATGCCGACATAGACACTGTAAACATGATTTGTCGGCTTTCTTTTTGGTGACTTATGAATGTCAACAGTACTTTCGTTGTCAAATCCTTCCAGTGTAGACATAGCCTGAGTCTGGTCATGCAGGAATTATTGCAAATGCCTCCATTTATTGTCAATACATTTGGTCTTTATTAGTTATTACATCATAGAATTGAGGTGCTATGGGTCCAATGCTTAGTGGCATTCTGGGTCCAATTTATGTATTATAGAAGTGCTCTATCATTCAAATAAGATAGTTTGTGCTTCTTTATCATAATGATACTTTTGATACAGACTTGACTGATACTCTACTTATTCCTTTCCTTATATCTGTCTTGAAAAACAAAGATAATCTGTTTATAAACTTTCTTTTAAATAACTGTGCAGGTGATAATTGTTGTAATGGCAGTGTTCTTTCTATAACTTAATAATGCCAAATGTAAATCAGTATTGGTTTAGTCAGCTTTTGCAAAACCTTTTAAACCCTTGATTGTTAAATGGAAGTTCATTATCAATCATATCTGTATTGGGAATACTATGCCTTGCTGAAACTGATTTTAATTTTAATTACTTACTTGGCACGTGTTTTCTAGTATAGATATTTCAGGAAAATTTGAAAACTAACCAGGAGTCATAAGTTATTCATGTCCTTTATATTCAAATACAGGTGAACCTGCTTTAGATGAAGGTCTTAAATTGTCTTGAATAAATGTCATTGATTGTTTACACTGAACATTTCTATATTTTTGACATATGTCACATTCTTTTATATAATCCTGTGTATTTTGGGTTCATTTTTCACCAACACAGACCCTCTTTTGCTCAGTGTTTTATTTACATTGTTCTGTGTCTGAATGCCCCTCGTAAATTCTCCAACATCTATACTGTTAACCCTAAAGGAATTAAAATTTTATTACTTTTACACAAAATTCTTTTAACTACTTTTAAGTCTCAAATATATTTTATTAGTTAGCTTTAATATCATTTTTATTCTGTCATAAAAATAATCTGTGGAAATGGAACTGTCAACATCAACAAGAAGTTAAGCATTTTAAGCAACTAATAAAAGTGACTATAGTATGAAAACACATGTGAAGGATATTGAGGCATAGAAGAATGTAAACACATAAACTGCCATATTCGAAACGGAATGATAGGGTACATATCTACAATGGTAGAAATTGGTCTCAAAAGGCCAGTGTAACAAGAGGTAGCACCACAATGTTATGTCATGACTAATAACGGTGAAGTGTATAGACAAAATGAAAGAAGTTTGCAATTATTACCTGCTGGATTGGACTCTGCTGAAAGAAGAAATGATACAGTGCAGTAATAAGAGCAGCAAGAAATTGAGAATAACATCATTCCTCTAAGTAATAAACAACTTCAGTAATACAGCAGATACAGAAGTTAGATGGTCATTGCATCAAAATAGCTGCCTTCTGGTCCTGGCCCCATCCATGGAGCTGCCCTCTGGCCCTGTCCCTGTCCGTAGAGCCCGGAGGCTGCGGAGTTCCAGCTCTGGCTCTGTCCGTAGAGCTCCAGCTGTGGTGCTCCAGTTCTGGCCTTGGCAGCAGCGGGGCTGGTGGCAGCTAGAGAGCCCTGGTGGTGGGGGGGGGGGGAACTGTGGCAGCAGTGTGGCCAGGCTGGAACCCTAACCTGGGGGCAGCAGGGGCCATGAGGAGAGGGGCCTCCTGTGGTCCAGCAAAATCCCCTTGTCAGGTCCTGAGGGTGCAGGACCAGGGGAGGCCCTGTATATGTACAACTTATAAAAGGATTTGTCTGCAAGTTGGCCTACAAACCTCAGCATCATTAGATTACTATTCTGATTCTCCTCAATTATTATGAATTGTTAAGTTTGCAATTAGACCTAAAATCAGGGTGAGAGCGTTTAGCTCTTCAAAAATGACTTGAAATCATTTGGTCTAGTTCAGCCACTGGAGGTTGGCTCCATCTTCCATTTGGTTTTCACTGATAGGAGCAGTTGCTCATTTTTGTTAGAAATTCATAACCTTCTCTCTGTCCATCTGCTTTTCAGCACAATGATTTTTGATGTGAGGGAAATCTTCTTACTGCATTTAAATTGTTTAAAAAGAAATACAGGTATAGGCAGCAAAACTTTCCTCTCAAAGCTACCTGCCCATTCACTGACATACTGTCTCATATAACATGCATTATTCTTCTGTATACTTTTGGAAAGCCTTGATATTGGGTAGAGACTTTGAAAATAAACAAAGACAATAATTGTAAAAAGAATGGAAGTTTAAAGTCAGGAGGTATTGAGTCTAATAGGAAAAATTCAGAGTTGAATATGTCTAGCTCTTTTCAGAAATGAGAAAATAAATTTATCATGTGAAGGAAAGATAAGAGACTATATTGGGATTAATATTCAGAGAAAAGGGAAATTTAAGATGACTATCAGATCTACTAGACACTGAAATTATTTCCAAAAGGAAATAGTGGAATCTTGGGACATTTTAGGACTAGGCTTGACTGACTTCATAAATGTGCAATGGAACACTCCTACATTGGTAAGGATATGAATCAATTACTTTGTCTCTTCCATCTCAGATTAGTATTCTGTGATACTGGATTTTTGAGCCCTAATTTGCAATTATTACTACAAAGTTATAAGGCTTTTTATGTATTAGCTTATCAACTTATGAGACCGATTGACTGATCCACGTAATTCCGTTTGTGTTCTTGGTTTTGAATTGTTGCCCATGCAAGAAACTTCTAATTTGAAAAATATAAAAAATGCAAGTTATTTTTCTTCAGATTTATATTAATGAAAATCTCAAGAAAAAAAGGAAAAATGGAAAATTATATATTCTGGTCATCATCAGATGGAAATATTCACATACAAACTATACAATGTTAAACTACTGTTTTATTATTTGTTTTGAAGTAGCATCCAAGATGTGCTGTACACCTATAGGAAGATGCAGTACTTGCCATAAAGAGAAGACAAAGAGAGATTAAGTGTGAAAGGGGATAAAACATAAAAGCAGGTGATGAAGCTGGCAGAAACACATCTTGTTAGGTCCATGTTGTGTTTTTTGGGATGGAGAAGAAAGAAGTAGAGAAAGAGTTGAATGGAATGAGTGGGAAAAGGAGAGACGATAGAATAAAGAGGGAGGAGGAGTGGTACTCCTTTGTGCTTAGATAAGTGCTGCAAGTTTAAAATGGATGTATGGTATTATTTATACATAGGGAAGTGTTGGACTCTCTCCTTTAAATGAAAAAGTTGGCTTTAATGATGAAGCTCTGGTTGACTTCTGCATAATAATGTATGAAAATAAGATAGAGTTACTGTTGTATGTGTACCTATAATGTTGTCATTTCCTGGTTGAGGACTGCTTACTATGCAAATGTTAATGTGTTTTTTAGAATACCATTCTTCTTCGAGTGATGTCCCCGTGGGTGCTCCACATTAGGTGCTAGGCTTGCCCTGGCGCCGCAAGACGGAGATCTTTAAAGCCGTAGTCAGCTGGAGCGCGCATGTGCGGCGGGCGGGCGTCTTGCGGCGTTCGCGCTCTCCCGCGCTGCGCGATCCGGTCTCAGCCAGTTCCTCTTCAACCGCCTCAGGCTGCAGACGGAGGAATCATCTCTCCTTCTTGTCCAACCTTTGTGAGGAAAAAAAATTCAGCTTTACTTTCAGTTTTTCGTGTTATACTAAGTTCCTTGTTAAGTTCTTCGTTACTACTCTAAAAACAAACAAAAAAAAACCCCTGTTCGTTGTTAGCTCCAAGTTCTCCCTTCCCGTTTTACCGAGTACATAGTTTAAAAAAAAAACAAAAGGAAGAAAAAGAAGTAATAACAGAGAATAACGAAAAAGAGAAATAAGAGAACAAAAGAAAGCACAGAGCAGCGGCATAAACTTTGTAGCCACGGGTATTAGAACCCTCAAGATGCTGGGCTCTCCCGGATTAAAAAAATGCTCCTCGTGCAAAGACCCCATGCCATCTCTGACGGCCATGCGGTGTGTATACGATGTCTCAGCGAGAGCCATGTTCCGCAAAAATGTGGACATTGCTCCAAGCTCCCAGCAAGGGCCCGCTGAGACCGCGAAATGAGGCTTCGCATGATCTTATTTGATAAGGCCCTTCAGCCGCCTGCGCCAGCCTCCCCGACTTGGGCCACGTACCAGCCTCAGAAACGGAGCACCTCCTCTCCATCTAGGGCTCCCCCTAAGAGGCCCAGCCCGTCGCCGAGTAGATCTCTCCCTCTAACGTCTCAGGGCAGAGCTACTCAGAGATCTAGGTACGACACGGCAGTTTCAAGCACTCGTCCTGCTTCGAAACCACCTAAAACGGTGTCCTCAGCGCCCCGTCATGTGACTGACACTTCTCCAGTGCGAAGAGCTCCCCTGGCACCGAAGCTGTCGGCACCGGCTATTTCACCGGCACCGAGGCTGCATCTACTTCATTGTCCTCCTCAGGGGACTTGATAACTCCGGCGCAGGAGCAACCGGCACCAAGCTCAGTGCAGGACCGTTCTCTACCTTCACGAGCTCGAGATGAGACTCCGGCACCGGTCCCACACTCTCAGGACCAACAACCTACAGCACCGACTGGAGATGTGCCAGCACCGACTCAAATCCAATTGGTGCCACCCTCCACGCGCCCGGCACGTGATTCCCGTGCCGAGAAACATTGCTCGGCACCAGCCTCGGCACCGACGCATACGGCACCGGCCTCGGCACCAGAACGCACAGTGACCAAAGCACGTGCTAAGACGCATCACATCCGTAGCCCCTCTCAGGCCTCTCCAGTGCTTGTATTTTCGCCTGCTCCATCTCCATCTCCTCCTCCTCCTCCATCGAGCAGGAGATCACCATGGCTATCTAGGAGGTACTCCTCACCAGACAGACTGCCATCTCCCTTTTTGACACCTCCTAGACATCATCGAGGTTCCTCCCGCTATTTTTCAGCCTCGTCTTCGCCATTACAGCGCAGATCATACTCCCCTTCTCCAGCTATTCAATCGAGAAGGTCTTCTTTGCACTACGACTACACGGCTCATCGTCGTTGTACTCGCTCCCTGTCTCGCTCCTCCCATTACTACTGGGACCGTTATCACCATTCCCGTTATCGCAGAGATCCAACGCCTCACTACCGCACGAGTCATTACTCACCTGGATCGCCTCCTCGTTCGATAACGGTTTGCTCTTCTTCCAGACATTCTCCTTCTATTCCACCTGCCGGCCAAGCCTTGCCCTCCACTCGTCTGTCTCCTCTTCTCCAGGAACAACCTCACGTTTCCACTTAGTCGCAACCTCCTGAAGTTTCTCCCACGGACCAATCCTCTTCTCCCGATGATGCTGTTATCCCTGGAGACACCTCACCACCAGACAACTTGAGGCAGTTCCAGGACCTTTTCAAGAGAGTAGCAGTCTCTCAGGAGATCCAACTAACAGAAGTTAAGAACAAGCAACATCGTCTCTTAAAGAATTTACAGACTGCTCATTCTACTAAATTAGCCTCGTCCAGAGGTATGGCTATCTTGAAGGTGACTAATGAGCTCTGGCAGACTCCTGCCTCTGTTCCCCCCACTAACAAGCGGGCTGATAAGAAATACTTTGTGCCCCCAAAAGGTTCTGAATTCTTGTTTTCTCATCCACACTCAAATTCTCTGGTGCTCGATACAGCCCAGCAGCACGCGAAGACGCCTCAATATAAGTCTACCACCGCTGACAAGAATTCAAAGAGGCTCGATTTATTTGGGAGGAAAGTATACACCTCTTCAACTTTACTCCTCTGGATCTCAAATTATCTGGCGCACTTGTCAAACCATAATTTCGACAATTACGCGAAACTCACAGATCTTATGGAGGCACTCCCAGAGGCTAAGAGATCCCTTCTTAAGTCAATAGTCCAGGAGGGCTATGCTGCCACTTGTACTAGCCTCCAGACTGCTATGGATGTGGCAGACACTGCAGCGCGTACCACAGCCACTGCAGTTGTTATGCGCAGGGCCTCTCTCCTCCAGTCCGCAGGAGTACCTAAAAAGCTACAGTCCAAAGTAGAGGACTTACCATTTGAGAGAGATTCTCTTTTTGGGGATAAGACAGACTCAGTCTTACATTCCAACAAGGACACGAGAACAACCCTGAGATCACTGGGGATGTACATCCCTCCCTATAGGAGGAAACGCTACTCCCCCTTTCAGAGGCGTTACGACTGCTACCATCCCAGACAACACTGGCAACCACAACACCATCAGTTTGACCAACCACGCCAATTTCAGCGACAGAGACCCATAAGGCGCCGAAACCAAAGTAACCAGGTGCAAGCGCAATCCACCAATAAGCAGCAAGTTTGACGCGTTGGTCGAAAGCCAGCAACCCCCTCCTTGAAACGTTGGTCAGATCTTTCACCATCGTCTGAGACCCTTTTGCAACCAACGGGCAAAGATCACTACAGACGTGTGGGTCTTGGAAATTATCCACTCCGGTTATGTCATTCCATTCCGGACTCCACCCCCAAACTCCCTCTTCCCCGTCCCTTTTCAGGGACCCCTCTCACGAGGATCTGCTTCGGGTCGAAATCTCTCATCTCCTCCACATAGGAGCAATAGAGGAAGTGCCACCTCAGTTTCAAGGGGGAGGATTTTATTGCCGTTATTTTCTTGTCGAGAAAAAGACTGGCGGATGGAGGCCCATATTGGATCTTCGTCAGTTAAACACATTCAGAAACAACGCTTCAAGATGGTGACTTTAACCGCGATTCTGCCCGTGCTAGAGCGCGGAGATTGGTTTGCTGCTCTCGACCTCAAGGATGCCTATTTCCACGTGACAATCCATCCCGCTCACAGGAAATTTCTTCGCTTCACAATAGGGGAGGACCATTACCAATAACGAGTACTCCCATTCGGTCTCACCACCGCACCACGAGTTTTTATGAAAACGTTAATAGTCGTGGCCTCTTACCTGTGACGTATGTCAGTCATCATCTATCCTTACCTCGACGATTGCCTGATAAAAGGACGCTCCTCTTCGGAGACCTTGCACATGGTACTGGTCACGATCGACACTTTCCTCTCGTTGGGTCGTCTTCTCAACGAGGACAAATCCACCCTAGTACCTACCCAGGGACTCGAGTTCATAGGTGCGCTCCTCGATTCAGTCACAGCGAGGGCATACTTACCCCTACCCAGATTTCAAACACTGAGGAACTTACTGGATCAGCTTCTCTACAGTCGCTCAGTGCAAGTAGCAATGGTTCTCAAGTTAATGGGCCACATGGCTTCCACTACTTACATCGTTCCTCACGCCAGGCCACACTTTCGCCCTCTACAGCATTGGCTAACCACAAGATACAATCCCGTAACGCACAACGTGGGCAAATGGGTATCTGTTCCTACCACGGTCAAGTGTTCCCTCCAGTGGTGGACAGTAGGCGACAATCTACTCTCCGGCACGCCTTTTCGGTACCCGACACCGCGCATCCACATCACCACCTATGCCTCTCTCATTGGCTGGGGTGCTCACATGGGCAACCTCGCCGTGCAAGGTCGTTGGTCTCCTCAGGAATCTCTTTTACACGTAAACCTTCTCGAGCTGAGGGCCATTGCCAATGCTTGCAGACACTTCCGTACACACCTCTGCAATTCCACCGTGGCCGTTTTCACGGACAACGTAGCCACCATGTTCTATATCAACCGCCAAGGGGGTGCACGATCCCGTTCTCTTTGTGCGGAAGCAACCCGACTATGGAATTGGTGCATTGCCAACGGCATCACACTCGTGGCCACCTACTTACCTGGCGTCAACGACACGATGGCTGATTCCCTCAGCAGGAATTTTGCGACACAACACGAGTGGGAGATCGATCACCATGTACTTCACTCTGTATTTCACCTATGGGGATTCCCTCAAATAGACCTTTTGCCACGGCCGCCAACAGGAAGTGTCACCGCTTCTGTTCCAGGGCAGGCCTAGGTCACCACTCGTTAGGGGACGCCTTTCTTCTCGATTGGAACGGTCCCCTCATGTATGCTTTTCCCCTATCCCACTTATCTTCAAAGTCCTTCAGAAGATCAAGTCCGACACAGCCTTTGTCATCCTCATAGCACCCGAATGGCCTTGCCAGCATTGGTACCCGATTCTGATGCGCCTGGCACAACATCCACCACATCGACTACCGCTAATCGACAACCTCCTGACCCAGCAATGAGGTTCCCTCCTTCATCCCCAACTACACGCACTGCACCTGTCGGCCTGGTACCTAGTTGGCTGAATGCTTCTGAAGCCCTCTGCTCCGATAGTGTTCAGAATGTTCTTATACATAGTAGGAAACAAAATACACGTGTCACTTACCTGTCCAAATGGCGTCATTTCACTTCCTGGTGTTCCGACTGCAACCTCGATCCTCAAATTGTCCCAATTCCTCTCATATTGGACTACATGATGCATCTACAACAAAACGGACTGGCTTTAGCATCTATAAGGGTCCATCTCGCGGCACGAACTGCATTTAGACAGCCAATAGGGGGAATTTCGCTCTTCGCTCGCCCTCTCACAAAGCAATTTCTTAAGGGTTTAACGAATCTAAACCCTCCTATACGTTCCCCCACACTGTTGTGGAATTTGGACTTGGTACTCTCCGCTTTGACAACACGGCCATTCGAACCCTCTGGCTACCATACCTCTCCAGACCCTCACCCAGAAGCTGGTCTTCCTGATTGCCATCACGTCGGCGTGCCGAGCAAGCGAGATCTCTGGACTGATGGCGTTGCCTCCATACACTGTCTTCAACAAGGACAGTGTTATCCTGAGACACCACCCGACCTTCATCCCTAAGGTCTGCTCGCAATTCCATCTTAATGAACCTATAGTTCTGCCGGCCTTTTTCCCGAAACCTCATGCATCTCCTCTTGAAGCAACCCTTCACACATTAGACGTACGCAGGGCCATAGCGTTTTACTTGCAGGCCCTTTCGTAAGACCGATAGGTTATTAGCCTCCCTAGCAGAACGATCCAAAGGACATCCTCTCATCCCAGAGAATTTCTAAGCTAATTGTCTCCTGTTTATCACAATGCTATACCCTACGTAATGTTCCCTTGCCTCAATGCCTTAGAGCCCATTCCACTAGGGCAGTAGCCACCTCTACTGCATTCCTTCAAGGTGTCCCCCTTGCCGATATTTGTAGGGCTGCCACCTGATCTTCTTTCGACACATTTGCTAAACACTACGCCATTCACTCCAGATGGTCCTCAGATACTTCTGTGGCTACCGCAGTGCTTTCCTCCTTACATACACAGTGACTTCCGAATCCCACCTCCTTCTTTCGGGTGGGTACTGCTTCTCAGTCACCTAATGTGGAGCACCCACGGGGACATCACTCGAAGAAGAAAGAGAAGTTACTCACCTTCGTGCAGTAACTGTCGTTCTTCGAGATGTGTCCCCCCGTGGGTGCTCCACTACCCACCCGGCCTCCCCACTTCGGAGTCTGTTCTCTTTTGCAGATCCTGAGAAGGCTCCAAGGAACTGGTTGAGACCGGATCGCGCAGCGCGGGAGAGCGCGAATGCCGCGAGACACCCCCTCACCCCGGCCCGGTGCATGCGCGCTCCAGCTGACTACGGCTTTAAAGTTCTCCGTCTTGCATTGCCGGGGCAAGCCCAGCACCTAATGTGGAGCACCCACGGGGACACACATCTCGAAGAATGACAGTTACTGCACGAAGGTGTGTAACTTCGCTTACTTGAATGTTCCCTCTCTTTGTCAAAACAGAAAACACAACAGAAATCTGTACAACACCAGAACCATGTGCATTACGAGAGAGCCTGGAGCAGGGGTGGAGAACCTCTTTTGGGTCAGGGGCCACTGATCCACAGAAAAATCAGTTAGGCTGCAGAGAAGTGAAACCCCACCAAAAACTCCACCAAAAATCCTCACTGATGTGGCCCCTGAGCGAGCGAGACACTCCCACATTCCCCTTACACGTCAAAGCCCGGGAAGGGGGAAGGGGAAAGGCTAGTAGATTTTGTGTGCTCCACTCCCATGGTGGGGCAGAGGGGGGCTGGAGCTCCAGCGCTGGCTTCCCAGTGCTTGTGGGGGGCTCCTGAGCCTTGGGGCTGGATCCAGGAAATCCGGGGGCTACATCCAGGCCTGAGGTTCCCTACCCTTGGTCTAGAGCAGAGGTGGGCAATAATTTTTGGTGGGGGGGCCACTCCAAGATTTTGGAAAGTGGTAAAGGGTTGCACTGTTCTGTGGAAATGTGGGGTCTAGGATGGAGGCTGAGTACAGAAATGTGCGTGAGGTAAGGGATTGGGCTGCAGGAGAAGGTGTGAGGTCTGGGGGGTGGATGGGTGGTTGTGACCTGGGTCAGGGAATTGGGGTGCTGGGTCTGGGAGAGTGTTTGGGTGCAGGAGAGGATTCTGGCCTGGGGGAGGAATGTAGGAGGTACAGAGCTTGGGAGAGAGTTATGACCTGGGGCAGGGTACTGCAGAGGGTTTGGATGGACCTGGGGGAGGGGATTAGGATGCGGGACGGGCAGGGGTGCCAGAGGCAGGCTCTGGCTGGGAGGCGCTTGCCTAAAGGTCTCCTGGCCAGCACTCCCAAGGCAGGTTAGGCTCCCTGCCTGCTGCAGCCCCAGATCACTTATAGCTGCAGGCTGTTTCCTCCATGTGGCTCTCAGCTCTGGGAGGGGGGGAAGAGGCTTGCACTGCTCCCATCCTCCAGGTCAATAGGAGCTGAGAGATTGTCTGGTGTCAATTCCCATTGGCTGGTTGTTTCTGGCCAATAAGAGCTGAGGATTGGGGGAAGGGGGGCAGGGAGATCACACAAAGCTTCCCTCTCCTCCAGAGCATAGAGCTGCCGGACTGTGCTTTAAACCCATGGCAGCTGTATGCCTGAGAGTCCCGGTAGGGTGGTCCATGGGCTGGATCCAGTGGCTTCACGGGCCGTATTTTGCCCAGGCCTGGTCTAGAGTATTGCCTACTCCATGACCCACTTTAAAGAAGTAGCCTTTGCCTCATCATTTTACTGTTGTCCCTGTGGATTCTACCTTACTCTATGTATACTTCATCTGTTTTCCTTTGTGCAACTAAGGTAGCCTCACACTTTTTTTTCTAAATCTAAATAGACATCTGATTTGTACTATAGATGTGAAGTGTTTTTTCTTAAAAGTTCCTAGTTGAGTAAACTCAAAATTTCTCAATGGACTTTCTTCTCAGACAGTTGCTTCCATGCTAAAGTGCAGCTTTCTGCCTCTGATTGTTTCAACACTATATTTAACAAAATTTTATAATTTTTAACGTTAAGAAAGATGAATATTTTCACTCAAATAGCTAAGCCATCATCCAAAAGCTTTAAAAAATTCACCTTCAGGTAAAAATAAAAGGTAAAAAAAAATTAAATTACAAATAACTTGAAACAAGAAGTTAAAGTTACATGAACATTTCCACTTTTAACAGTGGAGATTACAGTGGTTGCCTCTGTTATAAGTAAATCTTAACCTCTAAAAATACAGGTAGAATAGACGTTAAGTGTGTTTGAGTTGTCAGCATTTGCAGATTTGTATTTCCACTCTGTTATTAAACACACATTTAATATTTACAGATTAGGGGCTGGTTAGACACATGTGGCAGGCAAATTGGTAAGTGAATTGGTTTTTTAGTTTAAAATAAAATAATATGTCTGTTTAATTACTGTTGTGGAAAAGAACTGTTGCATTGATTACATAGCAGTCCAGCTGTGATCTCACAGTAAGTTGAAGATTAAATCTTAATTTTATCTGTATTATACATTTAGGTGGCTATATTTAGGTTAACAAAGTTATTAATTGTGCATGCATTTTTCATTCTATTGAAGTTCATTGAAGACAGAATCAGTAAACAAAACTTTTAAAAAATGCTTAAACTACTTATAAAGTCTTGTTGAATGAAAAGGTCTTTTGAGACTAATTATAGGCATTAAATAAGGATGCCATGAACTTTATTGTTTCTGTCAGAAAGCATGTTAAGACAAAGAATGGTACATTGCATCAGTAGTAAAAGCTCTGATTTACAGTGGGAGTCAACAAAATGAAAATGGTACTGGTGTTCTGTTTATTTTTATAGGCTTTAGAGAGCTATAGTGAGGTTCATATGCAGGTTGAATTTCTGTAGTTCAGCACACTCTGGTCTGGCAATGTCCATGGTCTGGCATGATTTTAGTTAGCTGAATCTCCATTTACCATGGGTGTAACCAAGTTTCTCTTAGTCCCATAAAGTTTGTTTACAGCCACAAGTCCTGACTTTCAGTGTTCTGTGCTGTTATTTAGCTCTAATTTACCTCTCTTTGTCCTCTAAGAGCCCAGTAAACAGTGGGAATGCTGGTAATGCTGCTAGACCAGGGGTGGGTAATAATTTTTAACCTGGGGCCTCTTCAAAAATTTCAAAAAATTAAGTGGCCCTGGGCCACCCTGGAAGGGGTGGGGCTTCAGGTGGAAGGGGCGGGGCCAGGGTACTTCTGTGCTTCCCCACCCACAGACCCTGAGTGGTCTGGGGGTAAGGGAGCATGCAAAGTCTCTCCTCCCCTCCCTCTCCCCCGAGAGAGCCACCAGATGTTCTGAATAGCTGGTGGTTCCCTCTAGGTACCATGCCTCTGACAGTGGGAGGAGACTTTGCATACTGCTCCCTGCTGCCCCCAATCAATCAGGGCCTGGGGAGGGGGAGCCTGTGAAGTCTCTCTCTCCCTTTCCCCACCCTGCAAGGGCTCAGTCAACCAATAGCTGAGCAGCAGCTGAGCCCCTTGCGGGGCGGGAGGAGACTTCGCATTCTCCTTCCCCTCCCCCCCGCTGCCACCGCCACTCCCAGGCCAATCAGGGTCTGGGGGTGGGGGGAGCAGCAGGGCCTGCACGGGCAAGATCAACTTGCTTGGTGGGCCAGATCCGGCCTGCAGAGGCCCTTTTGCTCACCCCTGTGCTAGACAATATTGATATCCTGTGGTCTGGTAAACTCTCTGGTTTGGCGTCGGTCAGGTCCTGAGGGTGCTGGCTACAGAGGTTCAACCTGTACTCACACAACTCTGAAAAGTCAGTGTATAATAAAAGTATTCCTAAAATAAATCTCTTTTCACTAGGTGTCAGCCGATGGTCAGGGCAGTGAGTGGTGTGTGTGTGTGTGTGTATTATACACCCGAGACTTCAACTGCCAGGACCGGGGTCCCTTAGCAGTGGGCAACCTGGAGGAGGTTGATGGGCACCCCAATAAGTTTACAGGAGAGCTTATACACCGAGACTTCAACTGCCAGGACCGGGTCCTTAGCAGGGCAACCTGGAAGAGGTTGACGGGCGCCCCAATAAGTTTACAGGGAAAGTTTATACACCCGAGACTTCAACTGCCAGGACCGGGGTCCTTAGCAGCAGGCAACCTGGAAGAGGTTGACGGGCGCCCCAACGGATCTGTCCCTTATGACCGGCTGGAGTTCTTTTAAATTGTGCTTGGTTCTGTTACAGCAACTGAAGGAGTCAGGTTAAAGCTTAAACAGTTACTATTTTATTGTTACAGGGTAAACTTAGCTGTTAAATGCTACTGCTGTGTTACAGATAACACAGCCACTACAAAAGGACAGGACAGAAATTACACTTAAAACAAAAGTCACTTACAGGTACCATGAAACCCTTTTGGTTCTCTGAGCTCTTATTAAATGCATGCAAAATAGACACTTAGCAGGTATATATTCTCACCCCTGCGTTCCAGACTTGGCGTGGCCAGCGTCTTTCTCTCAATCCCTCGGGAAGAAGTAGGGCGAGGTTGGGCGCCCCACAGACCTCGGAGACAATCAATACCTGCCAGCAGGTATAGATGATTGGAGCTCAAATGGGTGGGCTACTAAACCCCTCTTTATACCCTTTGGGTCACGAGGCTTCTTCCTGGTCTCAAGTGGCCAATTAGGAAAAATGGCTTTGAATGCCAAGTTTCCCACGAAGGGTGCAAAGCATAATTCACACCTGGGAAAATGCAGACAATGGGCACTTCTAGTATGTGATGGGCGAAGATTCCTCTCCTGGGACAGTGCAGGCGTGTCAATTACTGGTACTAGCCATCAGGGCGCCGGGAGGCCCTGGGTCGTCAGCTAGCCCATTTACTGTCTGGTTTCTGTTTATGGTAGAGTCAGGGACAGGCAGCACACTTGCTCCCAGGGCATCAAAGGCTGACTGCCTTTCTCTTGCTCTCTGGGAGAACAAGATGGGGTTCATGTCTGGCTACACTAGGGGATCACAATAAGATAAGGTGTCAGAGTAATATAGGGTATCAACTATTTCAGAGGGAATACTGATTTGTAGATCACTAACACCACATTGGTATCATTGTCAAAGATGGACCACTCTGTTGGCTAATTTATAAGTGAAATGAGTAGTTACATTATAGAAAAAATGAAAACTTAGTTCCTGCCAACAGTTTTTTAAATTAACTGAAGTTTGTTGAATAAAATCACTTCTAAAGTTTTGAGAATTTTTCAAAACTGTTAATATTCAGACTAAATTGAATGTTTTTTGCATGTTTGAAAATAATTTGGCCATTGAGAGTACAACCCCCACACCTTCAATATTTATGGAAGACAATCCCCCCTCCATTTGACAATCTTTTGTATGCTAATGACTGTTATCTTAGGTGGCAAGGAGGGGGAGGAGAAAATGTCAGTTGAGGTGGGCTGGACTTCTAAAGTACAATCCCATTTCCTAGAAAACAAAGATAATCAAATAAAATTGGAGAGAAACAAATAGCAAAGACAGCAGGTGCAGCTCTTTCTTAGTCATTGCCTCTCACCTGTGCCCTCACTGCTGAAAAAAGAGGTGTGGCACTTGGCCTATTTAGCCACTGTGAGATCTGACAGACTTGTTCCAGCACTGGACTCTTTAGAGCCTTGCTTGTAGTTGCCTTTTTTTGCTCACAAATTTACGATATTGTTACAAATTATACAGAATTGGCCAGCTAAGACATTCTTATTAGATCTAAGGCAAAAGGAGAGAGAGAGGAAAGAAAAGAGATAAAATGAGGAAGAAAATGGACACACAGAGAGGTGTTTTATGTGGGTGGATGAGTGATAATCTGATATCCCAGATTGTTGGGTTTTATCTAGAACCAGTGGAGGTCTTGACATCACAGATTATAGCAATCTCTTGGGATTAGGACAACAAAGGTCCAACAGTGACATGGTGTATCCCCAGTTTCCAGGACATAATGGATATAGCAGCTATGATGATGCAGCTCTCTTTTCTTGTTGACCTGTCTCCCAGACAGCAATTTTTATCAGAAAGCTGCTGTGTCTGCTAATTTTCCTTCAGAAGCCTTTTCTTTTTAAGGTATGTCTCCACTACAGGGTGGATTGAAGCTGCTGTGAACAGTCCACTTTAGCGGGTCTGGTGAAGACCTACTAGCTCCACCACCAATCCCTCTCTGATTGCCTCCAGCACTCCACTAGAATGAGATGAGTAAGGGGAATCAACGGGACAGTTACTTCTGTCCACCAAACTCAGCATGGACCCTGCAGTAAGCAGATCTAAACTATGCTATGTAAATTTGAGTTACACCACTAACAACTCAAATTGCGTAGCTTAGTTCAACTTGTTCCCATAGTGTAGACCTGTCCTTACTTTTCACCTTATTCTAGTCGAGATGTTTGGAATTCAATTAATTGTTTGCTTCAGAGCCTGTCTCTCTCCTACTTTGAGCTGTATCCCTTGTTCCTGCTGTTTTGACATCACAAAACACCCTTGGAGACACCCATAGTTTGGGAAATGCTGCACTACACTGTTTCTTGTTGACTTGTCTGTTATGGACTATGTATCCTGTTCTTCTTCCTAGTTCTGATCGAGGTCAAAGATCACTTTTTCCTTTAGATCTTGAAAATCTGCCTTTTCAGATAGGCTGGCAGATGTCGAGTGCCACATAATACGAAATTATATTGCTTTAATTAAATATATGCAATAGAGAAGCCTTAGATTTTGTCTGGAAGTATTTTTAGATTCTTAAGGGAAATAGAAAACTAAAACTTCAACATGAACAGAGAAACTTCTAAAGTTGGAATGGTCTGCATAACATACAAATTCAGAAGGTTTAAAGATGTTTTTGGGCATGCTGACTTTCTGACCCTGGCAGTTTCTTTGTTACTGGTGAGGTTTTTTTTTCCAATTCTATTAAGGAGCCTGTGGTTTCTTGTAAATTATTTTAATTGCCCAACTTTCCAAAGACACTATTTCACATTAAGGAGTTTGGAGTTTTTAGAGCAAGCTGTTGAGATGACTACCCTAAAAAGTTCAGAATATGGAAAACTGGATTTTTTTTAAAGAAGTGTATCATATTTCAAATATGCTTTGTTCTGTTTGTCTCAAACTTGTTCCAGATTCTCTTCTGTCTGCAGCTCACTGTATGGAAGAAGTTTGGGGGGAGGAGTGGGCAAAGACACAGGAACAGAAAACAAGTTACAATTTAAATCCTTAGTGAGTTGTCACCATGCTTCATCATTTGTTTTTATATATCTATATCTACTTTAATGTATAATACCTGATAATTTTAGGGAGATAGGCTTGTAATTTTTGTATATGAGATTAAAAAAATAGTTGAAAACACGATAAAAATGGTTGTTCTTTGAGAGATGTCTCCGTGGGTGCTCCACATTAGGTCGTTGTGCCGCCGCTGAGCCCAGTGACAGAGATTTTGACAGCTGTACCCATGGGCTGCTCATGAGCCGTCTGAGACCGCTACGTGCTCCCTAACTGCCTAGACTGCACATGCGTTCTTCCCTCCCTGCCCACAGTTCCTTCTCAACTGCCTCCGGCTTCAGACAGAACCTTCATCTTTCCTGACAGCTTTTTCTCTCATATAGTTTTCTCTACTAGAATTAGACACCTCTCTCATAATTAGATAGCTTGTTTCTTCATTGCAGTTGTTTTAGTATTAGAGTTCTCCTGTTTATGTAAATAGTTTTTTCTCCTGACGGATGCCACACTTTAAACCGCGCCGCCGCTTTTTTCTCTCAAAAGAAAAAAAAAAAAAAAGACCGCAATTGACAGTTACAACTAAAGAACTAAAGATCTAAAATAACAAATTCAACAACGCGACTAACTGGACTTTTATATTCCCAGACAAGAAATATATGCAATAGAGTCCGGGCTTTTATACCACCCTCCCCCCCCAAAAAAAAAAGAGAAAGGAGAAAGAAACAGAAGAAAGAAAACAGAATAAGGGAACCCCTGTCACAACAGTGCCTTCATTCAGAGGTAGTAATGCCGGGATCCCCCAGGTTTAAGCGTTGTGTTACTTGTAGAGAGGCAAGCCCGGTATCTGATGGACATGACGAATGTGTCCGATGCATAGGTGAAACTCGTGCCGGTCACAAATGTCGTCACTGCTCTAAGATGAAGGCAAAGACTAGACGTGACAGAGACCTCAGACTTAAGGTTATATAATATAATAATATAATATAATGCTTGAAAATTCTTTTAAGACCTGCCTCGGACCCTGGCCAGTCAGAACACAAAAAATGCAAAGAAAAGGCACTCTCAAAGAAATGGTCCGCCTTCATGCCAAATGCAGCTCCGCCTGCAAAGAGGCTGTCTCTGAAGCACGTGGCTGGTCATATCCGTGGCACCGCGCCTCAGTACCTTTGATGCCCTGGGTGTCTCCGGCACCGCCAAGGGCTGAGGAAACATCCTCTCGCCTGGGGCTTTGGGCTTCCGGCTGCTCACCCCTCCCAACACAGAAACATCCCGCACTGAGAGCAGCGCATTGGGGAGTAATGCTGCCACTGTGCACTTCAAAGCTGGCACCGTAGTTGAAAGCGCACTCCACTCCGTGCAGTCTCCCTCAAGCGGTGTCGATGGTATCACCGGGCTTTGCTCACACAGCACCGTCCGCGCTGTCACAGCAATATATGCGGCAGAGTGACTTGTTGATCTCCCCCATGCTCAATTCTCCTCTTCTGGACAACACTAACTCACCTGTTAAACCAGCCTCTCCAGCATGTCTCAATCAAAATTTCTCCTCTGACTCAGAGCGAGAATCTGATCTTGGATTTTCTCCCCATGGGTCTCCTCAGAACATTCATTACACTCACGTGCTCCATACCACGCTTATAACAACATGGCCCCCTGGTATTCAAAACCGTGGGGCCCCCCACTAATGACTTTTCTGTAATGGCAATACTGGGGGAGTGGCACCCCTGATCAAAATCTGTCAAGTCGCACTCAACGCACTTCACATAAAAGGTGAACATTACAACCATCTCTAACAGATGCTGGGCTGCCCACCAAGAACTTACCAGCCAGTCCCACATCATCTATCAACAGCAATGAGGCAGCCCCTCCACCAACCCTGTCCACATCCGACAACTTCGTTTATTTCAAGGACCTGCTCAAACGAGTTGCGGTTGAACTTAATATCCCCTTACAGGAAGTAACTGAGAACCAGCATGAACTAATAGATATCTTGCATTCAGCCTCACCATCTAAGATTGCATTACTCATCAATTCTACCATTATGGAACCGATGAAAGCAGTATGGCAGACACCAGCGTCGATAACCACTACTTCTAAAAAGTCAGATAAGAGATACTTCATCTCACATAAGGATTGTGAGTTTCTCTTTACCCACCCCGCACCTTACTCATTCATGATAGAAGCAGCTCATCAAAAGAGCAAACCGCAGCAGCAATTTAGGTCCACTCCCTCTGACCGTGAAGGCAAAAGGCTTGACACGTTCGGCTGAAAGGTATATGCCTCATCCACCCTCCAATTCAGGGTGACCAACTATGCTGCTTTGCTAAACAAATATGATTTTAAAAACTATGCCAACATCTGGGACTTGACCGCAGATATACCTGAGGAGAAGAGACACCAATTTGAAGCCCTACTGACAGAAGACCAGACCATAGCAAGAACGGCCCTGCAGGCGTCATTTGATGCGGCCGACATGGCAGCATGCACTACTTCAACAGCTATCATGATGGGAAGGGCAGTGTGGTTCACAACCGTCTCTTCCCCAGAGAGGTGCAATCCTCTATAGAAGACCTCCCCTTTGATAGGTTGAAACACTTCGCTGCAAACACTAATGAATTACTGCACTCTATGAAAGATGCCAGAGCTACTTTACGCTCTCTGGGTATACAGAGTAACACTTTCCGAAGAAGAGGCAGTTTAGGTACCAAGCCTATCCCAGACCCCACATTCACCAATACAATCATCAGTATCACAGGCAAGACCATTTCCAACATAGCAGAGGCAGGGGAAGACAGCAGCATAGGCACCCTCATTCAGCTACTTCACAACAGTCCCAGCAGTCTGGCAAATAGATTTAATGTAATAGTCTAGGGTCCAGAAATTCCCTCCCCCATTTCAGCGCAGTCTCCATCAGCCAGTCTTTTTTATCATTGTCTGAGGCCCTTCTTACAGAACTGGCAAAATATCACATCTGATAGATGGGTCCTTGAGATCATTTAACACGTGTACACTATCTGCTTTGAGTCCATACCCCCTTCCCATCTCCTATCCTGGTCCCTCTTCAGGGACCACTCTCACGAGACAACACTACACCAGGAGGTCCAACACCTTCTGCACCTAGGCATCATCGGGCCAGTCCCGGACCAGTTCAAGGGAAGGGGATTTTACACTCTCTACTTCTTAACCCAGAAACAATCGGCGGGAGGGAGACCCATCTTGGACCTGCGTGCTTTAAATAAATTCATCAAGAAGCAAAAATTCAAGATGGTGACAGTGGCATCATACCTGCACTGGAAAGGGGAGACTGGTTCTTGTCCCTCGACTTACAGGATGCGTATTTTCACATCTCTATTCACCCTGCTCATAGACAATTTCTCCGTTTTGTTGCAGGCACCTGTCACTACCAATACACGGTTCTTCCCTTCGGCCTTTCCATCGCCTCATGTGTTTTCTCCAAAGTCCTCGCCGTTGTTGTGGCTTCCCTCAGAAAGGATGATGTTGCAGTCTTCCCCTGCTTGGACGATTGCCTCTTGGTAGCGCACTCAGGGACAGAGGCTTATGAGACTTTCCGTCTAACTTGCTACGTTTTCCACCAAGTATGCCTTCTGATAAACGAATCAAAGTCCTTCCTCATTCCTGCCCAAAGGATCCAGTTTATAGGCCCCATACTGTACTCCACTGAGGCCAAAGCATCACTTCCTCCCGAACACTTGCAAAATATCAAGGACTTAGTCCACTCCTTACAGACCAAGCCCAGGTCATCAGCCTGAGAATGTCTACAAGTATTATGGCACGTGTCGGCATGCACTTTTGTGGTCCCCAGTGCAAGCTTATACATGCGATGGATGCAGGGGTGGCTTCAACAAGTCTACAGGCCCAACATACATTCCCTTTCCAAGTCCATCCAACTACCAACGCAGGTAAAAACATCTCTCTTATGGTGGTCAGATCCCTGCAATTTACTTGTGGGCACCCCCTTCCGCGCTCCGGAGCCTACAGTCTCCATGACCACGGATGCCTCCCTGTCCAGATGGGGAGCTTACATTGGCCAAACACACCGCTCGGGGCCTGTGGTCTCAAACAGAGAAACGCCTTCACATAAACATCTTGGAGCTGAGGGCTGTCCACTATGCATGCAAAGAATTCCTGCCCCTTCTAGCCAACCACCAGATCCAACTATACACTGACAGTGTAGCTGCGATGTTCTACATCAATCAACAAGGAGGCATGCACGCTCTCGTGCACTTTGCTCAGAGGCTGTCACATTATGGAATTGGTGCATAAGGCACAGTATCAATATCACAGAGGTCCACCTACCGGGCAAACTCAATACTACTGCTGACACCCTCAGCATAGCGCTTCCTCCAGAACATGATTACCAACTAAACCCCAACATTCTGTCCAACATTTTCCACCGCTGGGGCTGACCAGTCATAGACCTATTAAGCCACTGCCATGAACAAACAATGCCAACATTACTGTCCAGGGTGGGCATTGGCAAGGGTTCCCTGCGTGATGCCTTCTTAGTGACCTGGGCACAACACCTACTCTCTGCCTTCCCACCGTTACCACTCCTAAACAGAGTGATACACAAAATCAGGAGGGACGAAGCTCTCATCATCCGCATAGCGTCTGTGTGGCCTTGACAACCATGTTTCCTATTCTTGACCAGGATGTCCCTTGATCAACACATCCACTTCTCCTCCGAGACCTCCTCCTCCTCCCGGCGTCACAGAACAAGCCCCCCGAGCCTTGTCCCTCTCCACCTCACGGCTTGGTTCCTCAATGGCTCTCGGGCATAGAGCTTTTATGTTCCCACGAAGTACAAACAGTTCTTCACAGCAGAGCCCTTACTACATGCAAAACTTATGCGCACAAGTCTTATCCACTGCCTTTCTTCCTGACCCAAAGTCCCTACCTCCTTGAGGAGACATGGCTTTGTAGTCACCTAATGTGGAGCACCCATGGGGACATCGCTCTCGAAGAGAAGGAGGTTACCTACCTCTACAGTAACTGACATTCTTCGAGATGAGTGTTCCTGTGAATGCTCCACTACCCTCCCTTCCTCCCCTCTACTTCAGGGTTACGCTTATCTGGCAGCAGACTCCGGGGTAGAGAAGGAACTGGGGGGGGAGGGGGCTCGCGTATGTGCAGTCTAGACAGTTAGGGAGCGCATGGCGGTCTTGGCCGGCACATACGCAGCCCAGGGGTACCGCTGTCACTGGGTTTGGGGCGGCAGCGCACTGACCTAATGTGGAGCACTCCTGGGGACACTCACCTTGAAGAACGTCAATTACTGTAGATGTAGGTAACCTCCTTTTCTGCTTTTCTGTATTGAAACAGTAAGAGGATATACATGTGAAATTGTTGAGTTCTATCTGGGAAGGATATCTGTGTCAGAACTCTAAACAAGCATAACAAAACCTCAGAGTTATGAACTTCTTGGGAATGGAAGATGTTCATAACTATGAACAAAATGTTATGGTTGTTCTTTCAAAAGTTTACAACTAAACATTGACTTAATGCAGCTTTGAAACTTTGCAGAAATAAAATGCTTTTAACCATCTTAATTTATACGAAATATGCATAGAAACAGTTTTCTTAGTTTGTCAAATCTTTTGTTTAAACTTTCCCTTTATTTCTGTAGTAGTTTACATTTAACACAAAACTGTACAGTATTTGGTTTTTTTGGTCTCTGCTGCCTGATTGTGTACTTCCAGTTCCAAATGAGGTGTGTGGTTGACTGGGCCTTTTGTGACTTTGGTGTTTGTAACTCTATAATAAAAACAGAACAATGCATCTGGCAGTAATGGTCAGAGATCCACGCAACATTCCTCCCAGTCTGTGAATTTGATAATTGTTTTCCTCTAATGTTAAAATAAAAATTCAAAAAGATGTACTGTAAAGGGTGTGGATGATGATGAGTATAGGGATCTGTTGTTTGTGTTGCAGTGTGTGCAAGTATCAGAATTTATTTTGCAGCATTGTTTTTAAGAGCGTGGATTTGAAAACTAAACAGTGAGTTTGCCTTTGCTATTGTGTGTTCATATTGACCCATTTGGTTTCTATGAACATAATCTCTGGATACCACTGCAGTCCCATTCAGGGAATCATACTTGTGCATTGTGAATAGACAATAGTGAGTTGTAGTAAACAGTTTCCTTCTTGCCTGTCTTGAATGTAAGACTGATATGTGCATCCAGAGATTCCGAATGACAGATGAGTCAAAATTGCAAAGGTAAACAAATAAAAGCCAGAAATTGCTACTGTTCTCAACTGATAATCTAATTTCATAATAGATTTTACCACTGTTATACATAATAAACAATATGCAAATAGTTCTTGGCTTACTTGCTCTTTAAAATAGCTTATGAAGAAAATTTGTTCCACTCCCGCTTGACCTCTTCCTGTCCACACTCTACCCCTCTCTCCTATCATCTCTCCTGAGTGCCTCCCACCTACCACTTACTTTACGCAGGTGTGGATGGGGAAGAACCCAGTTATCCACGGGAAGTGCTGGCTCTGGCTGGGTATGGGGGACAGAGCTCCCTGGCTGGGTCCTTAGTTCTCTGTGTGCCCCATACCTGCTGAGGGCCAGTTTGGGAGCTGAGGGCCACTGGGAAGAAAGCAGACAGGAGGAACAAGCTGTGGGGAGTCTTTTGCCTCTCCCTTCTGATCGTCTCCTTACTCTTGTCTGTCTCTTCTCAAAGTCCTTGCTCCCTGTTCCCTCTCTGATACTCCCTCTTTTTACTCTCAATTTGTGTCCCTTTTCCCATCTCTCTCTGTGCGCCTCATCTCCTGGTAGCTTTTTCTAGTGCTCATTCCCAGCCACATATCCAAGTAGCTCTGTAATTCTCCCCCAACCCCCATACGCTAGAGCAGCGTTTCTCAAACTATGGGCCGTGGCCCGTTACTGGGCCGCGGGGAAAAAAATACCGGGCTTCAGCGTGCCTGGTGGCTGCTGGGAGGGGAGCAGGGTTGGGGGCAGCAGGGCTGTCCTGCGGAGATCAAGGCAGGCGGGCGGCTGGCCGGCGGAAGCAGGGTTGGGGTAGCGAGACTGTCCGGTGGAGATCCGGGCGGGCGGGCGGCAGAAGCAGGGTTGGGGGCAGTGGGGCTGTCCCGCGGAGATCCGGGCAGGCGGCGGAAGCAGGGCTAGGGATAACAGGGCTGTCCTGCGGAGATCCGGGCAGGTGGGTGGGCGGCAGAAGCAGGGTTGAAGGCCGCGGGGCTGTCCCGCGGAGATCGGGGAGGGCAGGTGGCGGAACCAGGGCTGGGCCGGGGGGAAGGGAGGAAGTTGGCCGGGGGAGATCAGGAGGAGGAGGATGGGAGAACTAGCTGCCGGAAGCAGGGCTGGACTGGGGAGATCGGGAGGAGAAGCGGGAGGGGGAGCGGGACTGACCCGGGCACATGCAGACCCTACAGACCCTGGCAGACGAGTGAGTCTGGCTGGGGATTCCATTTTGTCCCCCTCCTTCCCCCACATACCCTCCCTCGAGTAGTTGTGAACTGCCTGGCAGGTAGACACACTCAGGCAGCGTGAGCACATCTACCAGCCAGGCAGTTCCCAGCTAAGGACTGATACACCTAATTATAATAAAACTTACCTAATTAGAAAATACCAGACATTTTATATGTCTGATAATTTCTCAATTTGTTTCCCGGACAAAACCCTCAAATACCGGACTGTCCAGTACAAAACCGGACACCTGGCAACCCTGCCCTTCCTTACACCCTCCCTCCTAGCCAGATACCCTACCCCCAATCTGCTCCTGCTCCCGCCTCCTGGAGTGCCCATGCGGCGCCGGGTCCCCCAAGCCCTGGCCCAGGCTGGGTGGAGGATGCAGCCAGGTGAAACACTGAAAATGTATTCATTTTCATTCTTTTTTTTTTTTTTAATATGCGTTTATATTTTTGGTCTGCAAAAAACAGTACTGAAAAAAAATGGGTTCCAACTAAAGTAAAAAGTTTGGGAAACCCTGATCTAGCCAGCTTTCTATCCATCTTACAGTCCATTTATCCAATCCATATTCCCTTAACTTGCTGGCAAGAATATTGTGGGTGACTGTATCAAAAGCTTTGCTAACGCTGGCACTGGGGTCTTTGGGAGGACCAGAAACAACTTATTTGAATATTCATAATTTGTTTCATGAATATGCAAATATGCAAATGAATGTTACCGGTCCTCCAAAAGCTGGTGAATGGATTTACTGGTCCCCGTGTCAAAAAGTTTGGGAACCCCTGCTCTAGAGCCACCCCAGAAGCTTGTCTGCCCTACAGAGAGAGAAATTAAATCTAGCAATCCAGCATATAAATGTCCACTCCTTACTGGCTGGGAGAGACTCACTGCTCTGTCCTCGGCAGGAAGCTGCTGCTGTTGCTGAGGGAGAAATGCCCTTCTTCAGCCAGGCAGTGCCATGTGGGGCAGCCCTGAGACTTTGGCTGGGTGGGCTTATTAAGCAGCAGCGGGGTAGTGCAGCTTAAAGGGAACCTTGCCTCTTTTCCAGATTGAACAGTACAAATACTGGTACAGATTCCTGGGGAAAGCTGTTATTTACCTCACTCTATTGTGAAAACCGACCTTTTGCTTCTTATCTTTTAAGTGTCTACTGATTTGCAAGAGGACCTTTCCTTTTATTCTATGACTGTTTATCTAAGAGCCTTTGGTGAGGTACTTTGTCAAAGGTTTTCTGAAAATCCACATCCATTCGATCACCTTTGTTCATGTGCCTGTTGACTCCCACAAAAAATGTTAGTAAATTGGTGAGGCATGAAATCCCTTGACAATAGCTCTTTTGACGCTTCCCCAACACACAGTGCTTTTATCTATGTGTAATTTTTCGTATAGTTTCAACTGGTTTCTTGGTACTCCAATTAGACTTACTGCTTGTAATTGTCAGGTTCACTTCTAGAGCCTTTAAAAAAATAATTTATTTGTAATGCATCTTTGAGTCAGTATTTGAGGCTGTATTCAGATTCAGGCAGATGTGTCTGTTTATACTCATATCACATTAAAGTTTTCGTGTGCACACAGTTTTTTTTCTTTCAATTATAAGGGCAGAGAACTTTTTAAAAATTAGAGCTTAGATTCTGAGCAATCTGAATGCATCCATTAGGACATTATGAAAATTACCCAGGGTTCAGTCTGCACTGTTGAATCGCTTTGTCCCAGTCCCAGATTTTCTTTTAGAAATGTGAGTCTTGTTCTGCCCAGTCCTCTGGACCACCCAAGCTCATATGAAGTCTATTTTATTCATAGAAAATGATATGCACATATCCTGTTAACTTATATGCAGTTTCCCAAACACTTCAGTCGAAGCACTCTGATTTAGAAATTTTTTAAGTATGTTTAGAAAAAAGGAATCCTAACAATAGTACTAGTTTGAAATGATAGAGTTGTCAATAACAATGCAGAAAATGCAAAAGTATTCAAAAATACTTGTTCTGTATTTGGTGAAAAAGTCAGATGATGTAATCATGTAATAAGATAATGAAACTTCTATTCCATTAGTCTCATGAGGATGTTAAATGGCAGTTACTAAAGTTAGATTTTTGTTTTAAAGCAGAACACTCAGTATCTTACCCAGCATTTCTAAAAGAGCTGGTGTAGGAGCTCACTGGAGCATTAATCTTGATTTGCAATAACTCTTGGAAAATTTCAGAAGACTGGAACAAAGCTAATTTTGTGTCAGTATTAAAAAAGGATAAATAAGAAGACCCAGGTAATTGATGGTCAGTCAGCATGACATTGATCCTGTGGGAAAAAATGGACTTGATTAATAAAGAAATAAAGAATAATAGTATAGTTAATGTCAATTAATATGGATGAATATAAAATAGATCCTGTGAAACTAACTCATCTTTTTTTAATGGGACTGTAAGTTTGGTTGATAAACAAGAGATTTCTTGGAGTATATTTAGACTTCTGTAAATCTTTTGACTTCATATTGGTCAACATTTTGATAACCCCCTAAAATGCTACAAAATTAACATTGCTATAATAAATGGATTACAAATTGCCTAACTGACATGTCTTGAAATATAATTATAAATGAGGAATCATGGAGTGGTTGTATTTCAAGTGGAATCTTCTAGTGATGAGTTCTTGGCCTGTGCTAGTTAACATTTTTGTCAGTGACCTGAAAGAAAACAAAATTATCATTAATAAAGTCTGCAGATAAGGCACAGATCAGAGGAGTGGTAAATAATGGAAAGAACAGATCACTGAAAAAAGAGCAGTTTGACTCACCTGGTAAGATGTGTACAAGTAAATAATATGCATTTCAATATGGCCAAATGTAAAATCATACATCTAGGAACATAGGCCATGTTTACATTATTGGGGGGGGGGAGGGCGGGGGTGAGTGACTGATTTACAATCAGCAAAACATGAGTTCCCACTGTACCACTGTGGCCAGAAGGACTAATGTGATCTTTGAATGACTATACAAGGGACTCTTCAGTATCATTAGAGAGGTTATATTACCTCTGCATTTGACATTGTTATATTCACTATTGGACTATGGTGTCCACTTCTAGTCTCCATACTACATGGAGAATGTTGTTTGAAAGATGGAAAACGTGCCTTATAGGGATAGACTTGAGGAGTGCAACTTGTTTAGCTTAACAGAGAAAAGGTTAAGAGGAGAATTGATTATAGTCTGTAAGCACCTTCGTGGGGAATAAATATTTGATAAGAGGCTCTTCAGTCTAGCAAAGAAAAGATATGACAAGATCCAAAAGTCTGGAAATTGTATCTAGACAAATTCAGACAGAATATAAGGTGTCAACTTTTAACAGGGAGGGTAATTAACCATTAGAAAAATATACCAAGGATTGTAGTGACTTCTCTCTCATTGACAGTTTTAAAATCAAGATTAGATATTTTTCTGGTATAAGCTCTAATTCAAAAGAAATTATATTGGGAAACATTGGTCTGTGTTACTGATGGTCAGAATAAAGTGGTCCCTTCTGGCTTTAGCGTCTACGAAAGTTATATGGGAAGTCTTGGAATGATTAGATTTTTATTGGTAAATACTGATAAAGTGTTTCACCTTACACACACAAACTGATAAATTTCCTATGATAGTCTATCTGTAAATTTTTATTAAGAAAAATTCTACTTGAGAACATTAGTTGGATTTAAGGTGATCTACTTCATATATTTTAATGTGATGTTTACATGTTGTATTTTGAATAGTTAAAGCTTTTACTTTTTGAATCATTGAATATTTGTGTGACCGTCCATAATGTCCATAACTGTGAAAATTTAATTCCATGAAAATCAGAAAGAAGTGCTTAAAATTAACATAGATATCATCTACAGAATTTATTTCAAAATTAAATTCTGCCCTATATGGAAGTCTCTACAGCTAATTAGCTTTTTTTTAGTGCATGGTATTTCTTAAACAGTATTCCTACATGTTTTGAATAACTTTTTTATTTTTCCTCTACATTTTCACTTTAAGTATCTTTAGTTGAAGGTTTTAGTACAAAGGTTCTCACAATTTTTCTTGGTATGACCTACATATTAATAGAAATCATAGTAGAAGTAGACCACATCTTCTCCTATTCATGTTAGGATGAACCACCTGTCCTCCCATATGTGATTGTGTAATATCCTTGTGGCAACTACAGCAGTTGCTTACATGGAAAAATATCATTAGGAAAGTATTTAATATACTATTAGTTGTCTTAAAATGCCATTTTGCAGCCAGGAACAAGGAGCACCAGCCCTATGTGACCTGCTAGCTACCTGTGGATTATCAGCAGTCCATGAACAAAAGTTAGGAAACCTCTATTTAAAACAAAACAAGGCAGCCAATTCTGCATTCAGTTTCCTTGCTATTCGTTATAAATACTTAACTGTAGCTGTTTTCTTTAGAACATCCATCTGCAGTGGTTACAGTGCATATCTATAAAGGGTTTAGAATCACTTTTCTGTAAATGTGATCACAATACCCAATCAAAACATCAGTCTTCATATTCCTAGTCCTATATTTGCTAAGAGGTGATTTGGTGTTTGTCAGGCACTAAGGTTACAGGGATAGATTGACTGTTGTCTCCATAGGAAGGTATGCACTAACTTGAAACCTGATGCCTGTATCCTCATGTTCCGATCTTGGGACTTGAGGGAATTGTGAGATGAAGGGGTTCTTATGTCTGAACATTTGGGAGATGGTTTGGTAGGATTTTATACTCATTTTTGTCTTCCGTTATGAATATAATGGCTTCTAAATGATTGGTCTGCTGGCATTGTCTCCACGAGTCAGCACAATGCGTAAATAATATTTATTACTCAGATTAAATGCTGAGGGTGGGGATTTAAGATTGAGTCTGAACAATTGTGACTCTCACCTTTTTAAAAAAAATTGCATGCCATGGCTAGATGGGAAGCATAAAACTAAAACAACTTCTTCACCCATGTTTTCTGTACAATTTTTCATAACCTAACTCTTGAGTGATTGACAAGTTGGTGAATCCTTGAGTATTTACACTGTGAAGAAATTTCATTTTACTTTGTAGTCAAAACAGCAAAGATTCATAATGATCTGTCTGCTGTCATGGAAACACAACAGAGTCTGAGGCAAACTTGAGGTGGTCTTTGGTTAAATTTAAGCCAATATGGCGTATTAAATTTCTGGGACTTCTAGCTTTGTGCTAAATCTGTACGTTGGATCCTTGTTCTTACTGATTGATGAAGTCTATTGGGTAAGTCTATTATAGGCTTACATTTCAGTGTTTCTCAATCAAGAATGAGAATGGGAAGGAATGCCATTTGAGTCTTAAAGAAGCCAGTATTGTCACTAGTCCTGTTCAACATATAGATGAGACACCAAATGGGCAGAGGAGATACATGGCCTGCAGTGTTGGAGTATTCAGTACTTTGACAACATGCATTTCTACACTCAACTATGTTGGTCTTGGCTTCTGTTGAGAAGAAGAGATATTTTGGCTTGGCACCCTCTGAGAGAGATTCTCTAGTTTGGAACCTGCTCCTCTAACTAGGTCTATTAGAGTTTTGTTTTGTTTTCTTGGAATGCTGCAAAATGATATCTTTATACTCCAGTAAGGAATGAGTGGGCTGAGCACTGGAAGGGTCTGTTTTTAATCTTAATATCTGGTGAATATGTGTGTATGTTGAGATGGGAAGAACAGTCCCTTATATTAGTATTGTGAAATTTAATTTATGAAATGAATGCTCACAGCATGAGATGGGCATGTGGAGTGGCTTTTTTAAGGATATTTGAGTATAAATGACTAACTCCCTCCATGAGGGGGTGCAGGTGGGAGCCAGCCTTTAAGCCGTCTCCCCACGAACACCGGCTCCCACAGAGCTGACTACCCTTCCTCCGGTGCTGCCTCTGCAGTTCCCTGTGTGCACCGGCTCCACAAAGCTGCCACCTCCCCCGCGTGCAAATATGTAACTGCTGAAAATTTCAGTGGTTACACATTTACAAACCTCCCCCCCAGTTTTTAAACATCCTTAATCCACACCATACTGGGTTGATGGGAGAAACTCTCCCATTGGCACCTCTCACTCTCCTCATTCTGGTAGAGTACCAGAGTTGATGGGAGAGTGATCGGCAGTCAGTTTAGTAGGACTTCACTAGACCTGCTAAATCACCATCCCTCTCTGACAGTAATTAATCACTGCAGCTTTGATCTACCCAGTACTGAATATAAGCCTTCAGTATAGACCTGGAAACAGCCCATCCAGATCTTAGTCTTTTGAGCATAGAATGCTATTTATACCAAACTATAAAAGTTGCTTCTATTCAAAATATTGAAATAAAATATGTACACAAACTGCATATGAAGCTGTGTGGTTTCCTTGTAAGACTTTGTTAGAGCAGGATCTTTGGAAGAGAAATGGGTACTTTGGGAATGCTTATTACTTGCTTTGTCCTTCTGACATCAGAGGTCCTTTGGTTGTGGCTTGCAGCTGCTTACTGACTTTTAGGAGAGGCTGCTGGTATATGACTTGTCCCTCAATAACCATTGATCTTGAATTAGGAAGAATATTGGGGTTTTATGCGGGGAGGTCTAAGTCCAGTATAGTTGCAAAAATTCAAAATATGAAAACTCATTTTGAAACTCTTTAAAACTTTTATTTTAAATGTTAATTTGATGTGGGTAGTTGAAATCTTAAAAGGTTTTATACTAATAATTTTTTTCCATATGGCCTGCTGTGAAAGAAGCTGGAATATAAATTGAAGAAACAGCTGCTAAAAGAATATTTGTAAATGTTCCTCTAAGTAAAGGATTATGCTACTTTTACTATAGAATACAATATTTAGTGCTCTAGGGTTGTGTGTCAGAACTAATAAAGTTAACAGTAGAAGATTTAAGCACTTACAGTTGAGCTGGAATCGCAAAACTAATTTCTCAGTATGGTAAGCAGTTTTTTCACTACTCCCAAGGTTGTAAATTCTTCAGGACAGGTACTGCCTCTGATTGCTTTTGTTACAGAGCGTCTCATAATGGCACCCCAATACTGACTGGGACTTTGGGTGTTACTGTTGTACATAGGATAGTTATTCTTTGAGGAGTGTCCGTATGGTAGCAGTGCCCTTGGTAGGCTGCGCATGTGGGGCAGCCCTCACGCGCCAGTGTGGCTACTCTACATGCACAGCCAACCGTCCCTTCAGTTCCTTCTCTGACGCCAGAGGCTTCAGTCAGAACCGATAGCTGCTCTCCTGATATTTAAAAAAAAAAAATCTATTAGATAGAGTTAGTGTGTGTTAGTTGTTGTTGCAGTAGTTAGTCTGTTAAATAGTTATAGTTATTAAATAAAAAGTTTTCTTTTTGTTAAGGCCCTTTTCCCTTTGGCTGATTTTTCTTTCTGGGATGCCTGGTTTCCCCAAGTTTCAAACACTGCCTGTCCTGCAGGCTTTCCCATACCTGTGTTGGATGACCACTCGCAATGTGACTAGTGCCTGAGACAGGCACATTCTACTACCCAGTAAGAGCACTGTAAGCAGCTCACGGCACACACGAGAAAGTCTAGGGAGCTTCAGCTGAAGTTGCTCCTATTAGAAAACACTGTGTGACCAGAATCCGATCCTGAACACTCGACACCGCCCAGGATGCTATCTTCAATGGCAGTATCGGAAAAATCGCTCCATCAGGTTCCAGAGCCAGGGATTCTGCATCAGACCAGCAGTCCAAGAAGTGAGCCTAGTCAGCCTACAGAAGTGACTTCCCCTTAAAAAAGTGGGCACCACCTCACAAAATGCCCTAGGTACTGGCTGCCCCTAAGGCACCAGGGAGAGAGGCACAGGGACTGTCAGGCACCATCACGTCCTGAGGGGCTAGGGACCTTACTAAGGGCAGGTCTAGGGCGCTGAGCAAGTAAAAATCTAAGTCGGCACCACTAGTATCTTCCAATTCTGCATCGGCACCAAAAAAGCCCAGTTCTAGCTTAGCACCAAGTGTGTCCATGCTGCCCCCAGCACCAAAGAAACACAAGCACTCGGCACCAATGGCACAGCAAATCCCACCAGCACTGGCCACAGCACTGTCTCAGGCACCAGTGACTGCAGCACCGCAGCTCTTCATGACTAGTGAGGAACTATGAGTCACCTCACTACCGACCACTGCGTTATTCGGCACTGACGATACCCCAACCTCAGCTAGGTTCAGCCTCTCTAGTCCTGCAAGATCAGCACCGCCTCTGTTGAGTGACAAGGATGAAGAGCTTATAGTGGGTACTCACATGCCTAGACACTCCTCCCCAAAGCAACCACAGCCATCCCCTCAGTGGCAACCACCACAATGGCAGCCCCCTTTGGTGCCAGTACCCTCCAGCTGGCCCTACTGGGACCCTTGGGCATTGAATAGGGCACAGCAGCAACATCAGCCTCAGCCGCTGCCCTCCTGCACCACACAAGCTCTGTTGGTTTAGTCTCTGGACGCGTCAGTTGTGCAGGAAGAAGATGACCCAGATATCACTGATGAAGACATCTCTGCTACTTCTCTACCTGCCACCCACATCTCATCCTCTTTGCCTGACAATACTGTAATGCCTTCTCCCCCTATGTCAGGGGATGACTTCAAGTCGTTTCAAGAGCTCTACAAGAGGGTGGCAGATGTGTTGGAGATCTCCGTGGTGAACCTGCTGGAGACCCAGCACAAACTAACCAATATACTTCATGCCTCTCTCTGGATGAAACTGACACTGCCAATAAACCCAGCCTTGATGGACCCAGCCAAATCCATCTGGCAGACACCCGCTACCATTCCACCAGTCTGTAAAAGATCAGACAGAAAATATTACATAACACCACAAGGGGCTGATTTTCTGTTCTCTCATCTCTCCCCATACTCTCTTGTGATAGAATCAGTAAACCAAAGGGGAAAACAAAGTGCTGCCCGGACTACTCCCTATGACAAGGAATTGAAGCGTTTAGAGCTGATGGGCAGGAAAGCTTATTCATCGGCACCATTGCAATTACGCATTGCTAATTACACTGTCCTCCTAGCCAAATACACACACCACATATTTGAGCAGATGGCACATTTTATTGAAAGTCTTCCAGACAATAAAAGGGAATAATTGAGGGCAAACATAAATGAAGATGCCCTCATCTCCTGCATGGTGTTACAGGCAACCATGGTCTCTTCGGACACAGCAGCTCGATCTGTTGTCATGGCCATGGTAATGAGACTTGCATCCTGGCTTCACTAATTTGGCTTCCCAAGGGAGGTGCTGTGGAAGTCCTGCCTTTTGAGGGCTCAAAGTTATTTGCCAACTCCATGGATGCATCACTGCACATCCTTAAAGATTCCTCTTCCACTTTAAAGACTCTGGGTATCCATGTATGTGCAACTAAGAGGAAGTAGGGTAATTTTTTTACACAAAGATATAAGCCCACTCCGTTTAACCAATTGCAGAAACAATATGAGGCCAGACGAAGACAGCACCAGACGAGGCACAGGCAGAGCGCCAACCAGCCCTCAACCTCCCAGCCTTCAACATCCAGGCAAACGTTTTGAAGGTCTGGTTGAGGGCATGATAACCCACATATCTCTAAGGCACCTGGACAGCCTTCCTACATTCGATAATCATGTCATCCTTCTACCTGAATTGGAGATCCATCACCACGGACAGATGGATGTTGGATGTTGTCAAGACTGGTTATTGTTTCCCCTTTTTGTTTATTCCTCCAACCCAGTCTCCCTTACCATCCCTCTTCAGGGACCCATCTCATAAGACCATCCTCAACCAGGAGCTCAACCATCTGCTCCAACTGGGAGCAACAGAACCCGTGCCCCAACATCACATGGGAAAGGGATTCTACTCCCACTATTTCCTTACAACAAAAAAGTGGGAGGATGGAGACCGATTCTCGATTTAAGAAAGCTCATCCGCTACATACATCCACCATGCTTCAAAATGGTCACCCTGTCCACAATAATCGCTGCCCTAGAGAAAGGAGATTGGTTATCGACCCTCAACCTGTAAGACGTGTACTTCCACATGTCAATTCATCTAGCACACAGAAAATACCTTCATTTTGTGGTGCACAACAAACACTTTCATTACAAGGTGCTTCCCTTCGGACTCTCCACAGTATCATGGGTATTTTCCAAAGTGCTCGTCGTTGTGGCAGCATACCTCTGCAGACGGGGAGACAGCATTTTTCCATATCTTGACAACTGCATGTTAAAAGCACAGACTTATCAAGAGACAGAAAAAGCAGTTAGCCTTACCATGTCAATGTTTCCGAACCTAGCTAAATCTTCAGAAATACAAACACAAAAATTGGAGTTCATCGGCGTTTACCTGGACTGCACAGTAGCGATATACTCACTCCCACAACAAAGGTTCCAGACAGTCATGGAACTGATGGGAACAGCACAAAACAGTCCTCAGGTCACTGCAAAGTCATGCCTTCAATTATTGGGTCACATGGCAGCAACCACCTTTGTTGTGCAACACGGCAGAGTATACATGAGACTGCTGCAGTTATGGCTAAGGATAGTTTGCAAACCATATTTCCACAGCATCTACAAAAGCATCTCAGTTCCTGTCAAAGTGAAGCAGTCATTAGCCTGGTAGACAAATCCACGCAGTGTGTGCAAAGTGATTCTTTTCCACCCAGAACCACCATCCATAACCCTTATGACAGATGCATCTCTTATGAGGTGGGGTGTACATATCAGCCACCAGGTGGTGCAAGATCAGTGGTCTACAGAGGAGTCCAGGTTGCACATAAACATGTTGGAACTCAGAGCAGTAAGCAATTCTTGTCACCATTTTTTACATCTAATTTGCAACAGGACAGTATAGATTTTTATGAACAATCTGATGACAGTGTACTACATAAATCACCAGGGCGGAACCAGATCTTACTGCCTCTGCATGGAGGCGATCCAGTTATGGAAATGGTGTATCCCACACAGTATACATCTCTGGGCCACCTACTTGCCAGGCAAGGACAGTACTATGGCAGATGACCACAGCAGACATTTCAACTTGAATCATGAATGCGAGATTGATACAAATGTCCTCTTACAAGTATTCAATCATTGGGGATTGCCAATGGTGGACTTGTTTGCAACCAGTGCCAACAAGAAGCATCCACAGTACTGTTCTTGTGTGGGCATTGGAACACGCTCTATTGGAGATGCGTTCACAGTAATATGGAGCACGCCACACTCACATGCGTTCCCACCAATCCCACTTCTCCATCGGGTAATCTGCAAGATAAAACAAGACAAGGCCACAGTAATATTAATTGTGCCCTGGCAGGCAGATGTGGTATACTTACCTGGTGCGCATGGCGCTTTCCGATGCTTCCACCTCTTCTAACTCAGAACAGCGGTTACATACAGCATCCTCACGTCCAGACTCTCCATCTGCAAGTATGGTATCTGACTGGCTCACCTCAATAGAAGCGACCTGTTCTGGACCTGTATAAGAAATTCTCCTGAATAGTCACAGGTCCATTACTAGAAAATCATACCTGTAAAAATGGCATAGGTTCTCTGTGTGGTGTCATCAGAAATAAACAGCTCCCACATGTGCCTCGCTCCCTCTGGTGTTGGAGTACCTGTTATGCTTCAAAAGCTTGGGGTTCTCCTTTAGCTCCCTGAAGGCTCACCTAGCTGTCATAACCCTTTTTATCTCCCAAAAGATGACATCGGTTTTTACCCATACTCTCAGTAAATGCTTCTTGAGAGGAATTCAAAGTACTTATCCACCCACAAAGAAACCAGCTTAGGACCTCAACCTAGTACTTAGGGAAACCCTTCGAGCCCTTAGCTACCTGTTCAATGCTATGCCAGTCTATGAAAGTGGCCTTCTTGATTGCCAACACTTCCGTGAGGAGAGTAGGGAAATTGGGGGGCTTTTATGGTAGATCCACTCTTTATGGTATTTCATAAGGACAAAGTCATTCTCTGCCTGCACCCCAAATTTCTCCCAAAAGTCCTGACTCCCTTCTGTTGTAACAAACTCATTTAATTACTTGTCTTTCTTCCCGAAACCCCACACAGAGAGGCTGTGTTGCACACACTGGACATCCGCAGAGCAATCATGTTTTATTTGGACACAACAAGACAGATATGCTAATCACCAAGATTATTTGTATCAGCTATTGAAAGATCCAGGGGCATGCCAGTTTCCAAACAGAGTCTGTCCAGGTGGATCATGGACGGTATAAGACTGGCTCACACTAACTTAGAGCAAGACCCTCCACGATAGCTATGTGCTCATTCCATGAGAGCAATGGTGACTTCTACAGAATACTTGAACAATATACCTCTGATGGAGTTTTGTAGAGCTGCCACCTGGTCCTCCGCTCCTATGTTTACCAAGCACTGTGCGCTTGAAACTTACCTGTCGCAGGGCACTCACTTTGGCCAGATGATACTAGCTGCTGTTCATAATAGAGATCAACTGAAGCTCCCTCCTCTGGCTACTGCTGCATAGTCCTCTAAGGTGGAGTACCCATCAGAACTCTCCTCAAAGAAGAAGAGAGTTACTCACCTTGTTCAGTAACTGAGGTTCTTTGAAATGCTTGTCCCTGGAAGTGCTTTATCACCTGCCCTTCCTCCCCTCTGCTTTGGAACCACCTATTTCTGGGGCAGAGAAAGAACCCAAGGGACGGTTGACTGCATATGCAGAGTAGCTGCACTGGTGAATGCCTAGCTACTGTGTGTGCACTGCCTAATGAGGGCACTGCTGCCTAAATTCTCCAACTAGGGGCACAGCGGCGTCCCAGACACGTAAGGTGGAGCACCCACTGGGACAACCATCTCGAAGAACCTCAGTTACTGCACCAGCTGAGTAACCCTCTCTTGTTTTAATGTTAATGAAACTGTGCTAGTTTACAGTGTCTCAGGATCAGTGTTTTTACAGCCTTCTGATAAGGGAACCCCCTTTTTTTGAGTGTTTGAGTCACAAAGTTCCATTGTTATAGGACTTAGATCTTTGTTGTATTTTAATATCTATTCAATAGTCATAGGTAAAAATTGCTTATTTGATTTTAACTTATGTATAAGCTAAATATTAGGTATTGAAATACATCTGTAGTTATTTGAAGTTAAAAAGCTCTTTTCTAAAGTAATGATCATTATACAGTGACCTATAAAACTTCCCATTTGAATGCATTTGTATAGTTTCATTCTGTTGTGAGTACCTTTGATTAAACTAGTTAAGGCAGTTACCATAAAAATATTGTTATACATTTACAGGATGTAGTTAGTATAATGCCATCTTTAATGTTTTTGTTGCAGGTATATGATGGTGATTGATGGCAAGAATGAAGTTTATATGATTGATAGAGATAACTCAGTGTTTCATGTATCTAACCTGGAGTTTCCATTTCGTAAAGATCTTCGCACACATTTAACAAACACTCTCTTGGATGGGGTAAGGTGCATAATGTTTATATGTACTATAATCATTATAATGATATTGTCCTGTGTAACTAAAACAGATTTGTAGTCTGGGGTTAGTGAATATTAGGATTACAGGAATAATGTTTTCAGTATTTAGTAGAGGGTGATGATCACATTTTCCAAACATCATTTCTTATTGGTCAGTTCATGGAGTAGCAATGATGACTGCTGAGCAGGGGGCTGCTCACTTTCCTTTCAAGCTCAAATCAAGGTATGGAATGGCAGCCTCTGGAAAAGATGACGAGGAAAAAAGAATAAAACATGACATGACTCTTTACACTTGTCTCCTTTGACATTGGAAACGTTGCATGTGAATTGAACTAGCTTCTACATCATTTTCAGGATTAATATGCCATCCTTTAATGAACATGTTTTGAAAGGAGGCTTTTCTTATTTGTTCGTACCTTCATTTTGTTGATTTTAATTATTGTGACTTATGTGCAGTTTCCATCCTGTATGTTAAAACTTATCTATTTATCTCTGACTAAAATATTGTTAAGCTATGAGGCCCATTAAGTTCATATACATTTTCAGCACTTGTTGAAATTTTTAAATGGATAGATTATCTGAAATTTGAATTTATAAAATACCTGTATAATTGTTTAGTAATTCAACCCAGCCTTGCCAGGGCTGTTGAGAGAGATGAGGAGAGAACAACTCCTTTCTTCACATCTTTTTGGGGAGAAAATGGCTGCATTGACGGGTCTTGGTAGGATTGCAATCTGTCCAAGGTGAGGGGAATAATATTGACACCACTGGTATGGTAATTAGGTAAGAGAAACCTCCCTGATGGGTCTGCTCTTACAGTTTTAAGGTGACTAAAGGCAGGGGGTCCTGTTTGTTGCCTTGAGAAGAGTACTCTGCTGTTAGTGCCATTCCCATTTCCTCTGCCTCCTGGAGCTTGTGCTCCCTCCTTGTGGTCTTTACCACCCCTTGGACTTGCTACGTTTAGGAATAATTCTCTTCCCTCTCCTGAATGAGCTACTACATTGAAAGAAAGTCACACACCAAGCTGTCATCTTGAGGGAAGGGGTTGTTTCAAGAAGCTTTATGCTCTTTGAGCAGCAATGGGAAGAAGAGAAGTAGGTAACTAACTACAGAGAAAAAGCTGCTTCACCCCTTGCAGCAGCAGAAGGCAGGGAGCACCAGGAAAACAACAGTATACAGCTGAGGAGCTCTAGGACCACAAGCTGTTGCAGGAGGGTCGTATACCTTGTAAAGGTGGGAACTGCTGCAGCCAAGCAATCTAAATCAATGGAGGTAAGAGGGACCGCTGATGGGCAATACTATGGCTCTTTCAGTCCTTCCACTCTTTTCCCCAGAACCTTAAAAGAAGTAAAGCTCTCACAGCGTTCACAAACTACAACCAATCTTTGTCTCCAATCACTCATCCATAACTCACATAGTGATTATGGTTGCCATTTTTCTGAAGTCTGTGCAGCTATTCTATAGCCACTCAGGAAGGTTATGTAATGTCAGCATAATTCAGTTTTTTGGTGACATGCTGAGTAACTTTTGAAGGGCATTATCTTCACAAGGGGTTGGATTGATGGGGCAATGATGGATCTAGCGAGGGTTGATTTATTGCACCTAGTATAGATGTGATAAATTGATTGCTGATTGCTCTCCCGTCGAGTCCAGTATTCCACCAGAGTGAGGGGAGTCAATGGGAGAGTTTTTCTGTTAATCCACTGTGATATGAGCCTTGTGGTAAGTAGATCTAAGCTGTTGAATTGAGTTACACTACTAAAGTAACTCTATGTGTAGTTGAAATCGACCTGCCTGAAGACACACAGCCGAGTGGGGGACCAGAAGTGATTATATTATATTCTACATTCCTTACTTTCTCCCATTGAATGGGCTAGCCCTCTTTTCTCTCTGGTCTTATTCAGAGATAGTAACTCCAAACTCAGAGCGTGCCACAGTTACCTCTCCTTGGGGATCTTGCAGTTGGGTTTGCATCAGTGGTGGGTCTCCTGTCACCAACCTGAATGTCAGATTTTGCCATGAAAATTTCCTTGGCATGCCACCAGGAGAAATGTCTGAATTACACTGACAGTAGGCAGTCTGAGTGAGAGGCTCAGTGCAGCTGTGGAGACTTCAGCAAAATGGCAACCACAGTGACCATGTGGGCAGTGGGTAAATGGCAGTGGCAAAGATTGGCTGCACTTGTGGGCCCTGGAAGAGCTTAATGGTACAGTGACTTACCAGCCAGGATGCATGTTTTCACACAACCGTGTCAATGAGAGTGCCACTAAAATGCAGATACAGAGGGGTAAATTTGTGGATGGCTTCTCTCCTATAGATAGAACTATTCATATTACTGCTGTCAAGTGATTAAAAAAAAATGAATCACAATTAATCACACGATTAATCGCACTGTCAAATAATATAATACTATTGAAATATTTTTGGATGTTTTCTACATTTTCAAATACATTGTTTTAAATTACAACACAGAATACAAAGTGTACAGTTCTCATTTTATATTTATTTTTATTACAAATACTTGCAGGTAAAAAAACAAAAGAAATAGTATTTTTCAATTCCCCATTACAGGTGCTGTAGTGCAGGTTTTTTTATTATGAAAGCTGAACTTACAGAAGTAGAATTATGTAACCATACCCTCCCGCATTCAAAAATAACATAAAATTTTAGAGCCTACAATCCACTCAGTCTTACTTCTTGTTCAGCTAATTGCTCAAATGAGTTTGTTTACATTTTCAGAAGATCAGTGTCAACCCATTTTGTTTACAATGTCATCTCAAAATGAGAACAGCTGATTTCATGGCACTGTTGTGGCTGGCATTGCAAGATATTTATGTGCCAGATGCACTAAAGAGTCATATGTCCCTTCATGCTTTAGCCACCATCCCAGAGGAAATGCATCCATACTGATGATGGGTACAGCTTGTAATGTTCAAAGCAGTGCAAACTCACGCATGTGCATTTTCATCATCTGATGCAGATGCGACCAGCACATGTTAATTTTTGTTTATGGTAGTTAAGGTTCTGTAGTTTCTGCATCAGACTTTTGCTCCTTTAAGACTTCTGAAAGAATGCTTAACAACTCCTCCCTCTTAGATTTTTGGAAGGCACTTAAGATTCTTGAACCTTGGTTTGAGTATTGTAGCTGTCTGTAGAAATTTCACATTGGTAACTAAGTTCTCTGTAAGCTGGGAGGTCACCTAGTTGACAGCGTGCAGGTGCCTAAGGCACCCCCACAAGGCGGGGAGGAGGGATAGTGACTAAGGGAGGGATAGCCTGAACCAGGCATCCTTCCCTTGCCTGTAATGCAACCACAGCCCACATATCCTGGCTCTGGATCACCCCCTTGCCACAGCCATAGTGGCCTGGTCCCAGAGCCCCCTTGCTGCGTCTTGGGCAGCCCTGTGGCTCCCCTGCTATGGCCTGGGTGGCCTGGGGTCGAAGCCCTCCTGCCTGGCTTTGTCCCGGAGACCTCCCCCACTCCTGCATCCCACCCTCTGTTCCAGCCACACTGCAAAACCCACACCCCCCCGCCAGAGCCCTTGCACCTCAATCATCTGTCCCTGTTCTGAACCCCGATCCCTGCCCCACCCCAGAGCCCACATCCACAGACAGAGCACTTGTTTCCCAACCCTCTGTTTCAGCCCTTCTCCCCTCAACTTTAGCACCACCCCAAAGCACTCACCCCCAGCCGGAGTGCTCACATTGCTGCATCCCAACCTTCTGCCCCAGGCCTGAGCCCTCTCCCACATTCAGAACTCTTTGGCCCCACCTCCACACATGAATTTTGTTATGTACATCATTATGAAGGTGATGTCAATCTTCTCAGGGGTGTGAAAAATTAGAGGGAACTCTGATTGGTACCACCTTTGCATTTTGTCAAATTTTAAAAATGAGTGTGTGTTGGGTCGTCATCTGAGATTGCTATAACATGAAATATATGGCAGAATGTGGGTAAAACCAAACATGAGACATACTATTTTCCTCCAAGGAGTTAAGTCATAAATTTAACACTTTTTTTTTTTAACAAGTGTCCTTAGTACTGAAGTATGTCCTCTGGAATGGTGGCTGAAACATGAAGGGCCATTGTGAATGTTTCACATATCTGGCATGTAAATACCTTGCAACACGGGCTACAGAAATGCCATTTGAACTCCTATTCTCACTTTCAGGTGACATTGTAAATGAGAAGTGGGCAGCATTATCTCCTGTAAATTGTAACCAGACTTGTTTGTGTCAGTGGCTGGATAAACAAGATATAGGACTGAGTTGACTTTTAGGGGCTCTAAAATTTTACATTGTTTTGTTTTTGCATTCAATTATGTAACAACAAAAATACTTCATTTGTAAATTGCACTTTTACTATTGAGATTGCACTTCAGTATTTGTATGAGGTGAATTGAAAAATACTATTTCTTCTGTCATTTTTTCCAGTGCAAACTTTTGTAATAAAAATAGTATAAAGTGAGCATAATAGTTTGTATTTGTGTTGTAATTAAAATCAATATATTTGATAATGTAGAAAAACATCCAAGAATAGTTAATAAATTTCAATGTATATATTTTTTGTAGCACTGTTACTAAAAACTGTGATTAATCATGATGAATTTTAAATCAAGATATATTTTTTTTGTGTTAATCACATGAGTTAACTGCAATTGACAGCTTTAGCTCTTATTACCTGTGGTTGTTGTACAACATTAAACCTTGACATTTCCATAGAAACTGGACAGACCTTAGGGTACAGACAGTTGTTCGTCTGTTTTTAGGACCTGTGGATACCTTGTATGTGAAAGGTAGACTAAATAATATCTAGTCTTATTAAATATAAATTTCATATGCAACTGAATAGACTCTGTTATATTACTGTATAGTCTCCTAGGTGCTAGTCATGTTCAAGAAACTCCATTTTGGTAGACGCGCGCACGCTCTCTCTCTCTCTGACTCTGCCTCTCCCTCCCCTTCCTCCCCGAGAGCATAAGTATGAAACCAGGATGACCGACAAATGGATAAAGACAGATGACTAAGTACAAGGAAACAATGAGATAGTATTAGTTAGCATGTTGGACAGTGGTCTCAAGTTTTTTGTATGTATCCTAGAAAAGAAGAGCTTTAAGGAATCTTTGAAGGTGGAATGTGTATTAGCTTTGGACTTCCTGGATCTGATCTCATGGTATTCAGCACCCATTCACCTTGTGCTTCCCACAGCAAGTCCACCTGAATGTGGCTTCTGAGGAGGCCAAAGAACCCTGCACCCCAACTCTTTAGTCATTTTTTACTCTCAGCCAGCATATAAAATGGAAGGTTTATTAGTTGACAAGTATACAATGTAGAACAGAACTGGTTAGCACAGAAATCAGTGACTTTCAGCCAAGTCCATCTAGCAGGAAACCTGGGCCAGATGCCTTAGATTCCACTCTTTTCAAGTCCTCCACAGCAGGCTGAACTGAACCATACTGTCTGGACTGCAACATGCCTTTTGCTTCTCCCTTGGCTTTGTCCTGCTTCCTTGGCAAAGCATCACCTGGTTGCATACCCTTTCTGATTCTCAGGTTATGAAGGATATTAGCCATAGCTTATATGCAGGCAGCTGGGAAGCCTCACCTGTACCCAGGTGTCTCAGCAAAAGTCACGCACCCTTATTCCCATTGTCTGCATTTGTAGAGTACACAGAGATATTGAGGCACACACAATATTAATACAGGACAGTAAGTCCCACATGCAGCATAATAAAGAAGAAAACCCCACTTTACAGGTGGTGCCCAGTTTACAGGTCTGAGTTATAGGCAGGATGGTAGTGATGTTCAGTGGTTGGGGAAAAAAAGCAGAGAAGACTTGGAAAGGAAGATTAAGAACTCTGTTTTAGCCATGTTGAGCTTACGTGACAGCTCTTACCATGAGTAGATAGATGTTGGAGAGGGAATTTGATATTTTTGTTTGAATAGGAGGAGACAAGTTAAGAGTAGTGAGGTAGATCTGTAAGGCATCAGCATAGAAATGGTAGTTGCATTTGTGTTTTCCAATTAGTTTAGCCCAAGGGTTTCCCAACCTATGGGTCAGGACCCAAATATGGGTTGCCATTACATTTCAAAAGGGTTGCCAAGTGTCTCCCCAGGTGGCTCTGCCCTCCCTCCTCCCCCCATTTTTGAATTGCCTTGGGTCACCAAGTCTTCCTGAATTGTCAAAATGGGTCCCCATCTGGAAAAGGTTTGGGAACCGCTGGTTTAGCCAAACATAAATTATAAAGGGAGCAGAGAAGGGGAACAAGAACACAGTGCTGTGGAGTCTCTACAAATAGTTGAATGGTGGTGAGAGATGGAGGAAAAGAACTATGAGGAGGAAAGAGTTGCAGAAGTCATGAGATGAGATTTCAAGAAGAGGAGCATGGTTGTCAGTGTTAAAGGAAGCAGATAGGTGAGGGAAGATGAGGATGGAGTACTGGTTCTGTGTTTTGCCTAAAATGAGGCTGTGAGAGTCTTTTAGAGCTTTTTCAGTTGAGTGGTTTTATGTATTAGTATCTTGGAAGAAGGTAAATAGGTGGCAAAATTTGAAGAGAATGAAATCACTGAAAGTTTTTTACAATTTAGTATTAGAGGCACAATTCTGTGCTATATGGATTATTTGTCTAGTTTGGTATGGCAATCCCTATTGTGTTCCTATAATCTTATTTTCTTGAAGGACTGTTATATCAGTAGTAACTAATCATTTGATTATGCAATAGAATTGATATGAGATAAGGATTCACCTGACAAAATGTGACCTCAACTTGGCTTGTAAGCTGCTGCTTGTAAACCTGGATAATTTTATCCTGTTGGTCCTTACGTTTGATGGGTGATTTTACTATTATGAGGTGATGTCAGTGTCCCCTTTTGCAACTTTGATGTGTTGAGAGATTTCCAAGGGTAATGGTTTTGGGCCTGTGGAAATCCCCTCCTTTGGTACATAAATACTTATCAGCCCCTGGAGTTCTGAGCATTGGCAGATTTTACTTGCCACATTCCAGATCGTTATGGGGGACAAATTAGTGGCAAAATTGAGAGGGTCCTTATACTGTACAATTATTTCCTTGTTGATGAGATTTACATACTTGTCTGGGAAGCCCAGCTTCTTCTTGCCAAGTGTGATGTGAGCTCGCATTCCCCAGAATCGTAAATCATTGTCCTACGCACCCTGTCACAGAAGGAGGTAACTTTGCTGGAGTGTAATCTGTGTGAGTCAGCTACCTACCATACTAATCTGTCTGCCTCACCAGCAAAGTCCTCGGGATCATGCCAGTCTTAACTTTGCCTTGCAGATAATATTCAGTGTACCAGAGTTCCCTAGAGGTGTATTTCTGCAATGTCCAGTTCCTCTCACTGAACACTCACAGAAATTATTATGTTTTGTTATTGCCAAAGAGTCAGAATATACACCGTCCAGTTGGCTGGTGTCTCGTCTCCTCAGGGTACTTGGCTGATGGCAGTCCTGGCAACTATTCTTCATGGTCGATCTCCTCCAGGGGCAAAGGGCTGCACAGTGCAGGTGCAGGTTTCAGAGTTTTGCAGTGGGCTGGAGACATCTGCCTCCCTCCGTAGCTCCAGCCTAGCTGAGATGGAGAGTCCATCTTTTTTACTTTCTGCCACACCTCTCTGTTTCTGTTACAGGGGGTGGGACTGGTTTGGCTCTGCCTACCAGAAGAATCATAGGGGTTTCTTTCTCTGTAGCTTGGGTAGAGGATGCTCTGCCTCATTACATGCAGATTATGATTGGACAGAATTTAAAATAATTCTGTTGGACTGGCTGGTTTTGTCCAAGCTCATCCCTTAAGTGTTATGTGGCCATTGAATTCCTTCTGTCAATGAGTAAGCGAGAGAGCATCAGTAGGAATTGTAGAAATTTTTTAAAAAATTCCGTCTTGGGTTTAAAGAGTAGACTGAACATTCTGGGGTAGGGGATTCCATTTAAGTTGTTTGCTATCAGTTTATTGTGGTAATAGTCTTTGCAATGAAGACATTTGAAAGGGCCAGTCAGAATTGGTGTATTTGGGAGGATGTGAGAAATCTCTGTGCATTTCACAAGATCTGACCATTAGTAGAGCCCTGCAAATTTGCAGATATACACTCTGTATCCATGGCTCATTTTTGCAGATACTGATTTTGTATCTAGAAGTCTGCAAATTTGCAGATATTCGTGGATCATTTTTGTAGATGTGGCTATAGATACCAATTTTGTATCTGTACAGAGCTTTAACAAAAGGGGCTGCTGGACATGGGAGGAGCTGGGATTTCAGTACAGTTGTGTGGACTGGTGGGCAAGGACTTTTATGTATTGATACTCATTTGTGTTTGTGGTGGTAGTATTGATGGCGCTCCACTAATAGTTCCTGAGTTTGCTGTAAATAGGAAAGAGGGTTAAGGGAAGTCCTTTCCCAACAATAATCTAACTTGGAAGGGACTCCCAATTGATCACTGTTTTTCAGGTTCTGTATGTTGTATCACAACATGCTGGACTGTGACTTTACCTCTCTCTCGATATTTTGAAAGGGTTTTTCCTGCGGGACGACAGAGTTAAGTAATCACGTAACTCTGCGTCCCACATCCCCTCCCCCTTCAGCTACCCTGCCTCCTCCCTTCCTCCACGCTGCTAACCCAGCAGGGATCGGCAACCTATGGCTCTCGAGCAGCAGCAGCACTAAAACTAAGCTGCTGTTGCTGCTGGTGGCTTGGGGGTGAGGGAGGAAAATTGCAGGGCTCTGGTGGTGGGGGAGAGGCCCACTGCAGAGAAGGGGCCTGGACTGGGGGACACCCTGGTCATGGGGGTTAGGGTTGGCCGTGGTGGAGGGTGGGGAGGGAGACGGTGCCCAGGCTGGTGCAGCTGCAGCCCAGCTCTCCCCGGTGGCCAAGGGGAGAGCCAGGGTTTCCCCTCCCGCAACAGGAGGGTTGGTGAGCGCAGCGAACAAGCAGCACCACCCCTTAGTGTTTTGTAAAACTTTTTGTGTTGTAATACATATTAATAGCTCAGTTTATTGGTATAAAGTTATTCATAAAACTGGATCCTTTTCCAATTTTTTTCATAAAGTGAAAAGCAAAATGGAATGAAATTAAAAAGTCTTGGTTGACTGAAGTAACATGAGATAAAAATAAAATATTCCATAACACAAATCCCTTTTCGTAATTCAAATTTCTAAATGAATATGATCAACGAAGGGTAATGAAAACTGCTTACAGAATTTACTGCACATTCAGTTAAATTATTTTGTGCGCGTTTCAAAAAGGAATTCTATTTCATATTTGAGCATCATAATAATTCAGTCTAGTAGGTGGTTTGTTATTGAATGCTGATGTTAGATGATTTTTTTTCCACTGCCGTTCTTAACTCTGGATATATATTCATTTTTTAAATTCATGAGATGAGTCTTGTTTTAAAAGATTGTTGCTAATTAGTGCTGAAGGGCTGTTAAAGTTATCTCTGTAACTGCAAAATTAAATTCTTCCTTACTGGTCTTGATGTAGACATTCAAGTCAGCATAGTGGTGATGTAGAAAAAGGTGGTCCAAATGGTACTGACTTTTTAATACATGAATTTAACAACAGAGCTTCAAAGAAGAGGAAGTTCTTCATTATTCTGCTGGCATAGACATAAGAACAGTGTAGTAAAAGATGCAGTGGGAATCTTAGACAGGGTTTTTTGAATTTTGCTTGTTTCTTTTCCCAAATACAGCTTAGAGACAGTACAGTGATTCAGTAAATCTTGGCCGAGAGTTTAATAATTATTATTTGATGTGATATTTAACATAATTTGTCCTGGACTATATTGACCAGTCATTTATGTTTGGCTTCATGCTAGCTAACTTGACTCTTCAGTCATATTCCAACATAACATTTTGTAGTAAATGTAAATAAGTCCTTAGACTTCTTTTGCCTGGGACAATTGTTCAAATCAACTGGGGATTATCTATTCTTTTTTGTGAGTATTAGGACATCTATAGAGCTTCACGAACACTAAATATCTACTACAATTACTATATGAAGGGAGTATTGTCCTCATTTTAAAGATATGGAAACTGAGGCACAGAAAGGTTAAAGCCAGTGTTTTCAAATGTGTGTATGAAGTTAGGCATTTAAATAAGAGTAGTCTGATTTTCAGAGATACTGAGCATTTCTGTATTTTGGTGCCCAACTTTAAGCATTTGAAAATTTTGACAGATCTAAGGTAATTCAGAGCGTCATTATTCAGAGCTGAGGGATTATTCCTTTAGTTCTGGCCACTGATTGGTGCACTAGAGTAAACTACCTCTCATGCTGCAGCTATCTAATTGATAACAAACTTGCAGCAGGTCTCAAGCTCATCAGCTGTAGCCTAACTTGACTGGCACTACTCCTTTCAGCTAGATCTAATTTGGTATCCTAAAAATCAGGAAATCTTTCATTATGTTTTCTCTTGATTCAAAAGGCCAGCCCTAGGTCCATGAGGGGAGCTTTGAATAATTAATGATTCTTTAGAAAAATCCATGACAGGGGATTAGATATGCTTTGGTTTATATTTTCAAGGCTACCATTAAGAAGAAAAATAAGTTTCATGTCTTTTTTTTCTAGTACAGTATTGTATGGATTCCACTGTATGTGCACAGGAACACAATGTTTTACAAGATCAAATTACTTTTTCAATATAGTGTCAATTGGAGCTGCACATGAATATTCCCTGTATCTCCTTGTGCTCCTGTTTTATAACATGACAATATGATCTCTTGAGTAGAGATGGGTGAATAATGGATTTTTAACTTACTGGCAAATCCAAAAAACTGACGTTGATTTAAGTTAGAAGTGGAAGCCACATATCAAATTTGGTGTCTCTATCTCTTATTGTTTAGGAAGAGTTCCTGAACAAACGGACTCTGAGACAGACTCACTCTAGAGTGAGTGAGTGTGTGTGTATCCATTAATGTAATTTAGCATTAGCATCTTACATGATTAATTTTCTTTTTGCGTCCCCCTCCCCTGCGCCCAAATCTACAGGGTATCCCTGTATAGTGGGATGAGGCACTTAGTGTCAGCTGCCATGGTCAGCTCTAACTCCCCATGGGTTCCTGTCCCAACCTGCAATACCTCAGTCCCTTGGTCATTGGGCATAACTTATATCTATTTTTCTTCCAGGGACAGTTGCATCCCTGATAAATATTTGTTGCATAAATCTTCCTCATCTCAGGCTAATAAATTGAAGGACTTATGAATACTCCAGTTCAAGAAATCTATGAATGTTATCTCAGATTCATAGAGGGAGATATCTACCTAAAAAGGAACCCAGCGGTGTTAGGAAGCACCCTACTAAGTAGATACCACATTCTGAGAGTCCATGGAGAATAAGACATGGAAAGAAAGCTTGATTGAAATTGGCACCAGTCACACAGGTGCTGAATACTCTGGCACTGAGGCTATAGATGCAGCTTACTCTGACCATCTTGGCACCAACAATAACCTGATCTCCTCAGCATAGGTAAAGTCACTAGAGCTGGTGCCCCAACACATGGCCAAAGCCAAGCAGAGATCAGGTAAGGCTCCGAACAGGCATCTTCCAGTGAAAGGGGGAAGAGGCAACCAAGTCCTTTGCCAAATAAGCGGGATTAAGTGAGCCAATACTGCTGGTAATGATATTGGCACAGACACCAATTAGAGGCCAAAGAACTATTGTGAGAATGACAATGGTCTGGCCAGCTGCAACTTGGCAAGTACCCAGTCAACATACCACCCTGGCCACCTTCTCTATTCACAGCCTCCTTTGGCTGTGTTGATCACCCAAGAGCACCATGAAGGGCCCAAGATTGACCCAGAACAGGCACTGTCTGAGCAACAGGTCACACCAGTGCCACTACCTTCCCTGCCACTGGTGACTCTCCTGCACAGCATCTCTGAGGACACCAGAGAGCCCAAAGGCCAGAAAGACCCAGTTCCCAGAGTCACTGCCTCCTTCTCGCCAGATGAGGCAGTAACAGGCACTTCTTCATCTCTGCCTGTCCTGAACTCTAAGGCTCATTGGAACCTCTTGAGAGAGGTGGCCTGTAGTCTCAATATGCTGACCGAGGAGGTGGTAGGAGAATAGGACCCCATGGTGGACATACTGGCCCTTGAAGGTCCATCCAGAGTTGCTCTGGGTGTACAAGTGTAACAGAGACTCACTGGACTGTCTGGTCCCTCTCTCCACCTCAGTTCACCATGCTGCTCAGCCTATCAATAGATAGGCCAATACTCCTTCTGTTCTATCCCAATCTTATCGCTCAGGACTATGGATAGTTGCAGCACCCCAACCTGAAGTTCCCCCACCTCATGGCATAGGACTCCATCCTTGACCCAACTAGAGCTTCAGTGCTCAGACTCCAGGAGGTTCTGATGGGCTTTAGGAAATCCTGCATCCAGGCGGCATACCTAATGAAAGCATTTCTCAATTCCTTTTGCACCTGAAATACCAGGGACTGGCTCTGTCATCCATTGAGGTTCACTTGGTGGCCATATCTGCTTTCCACCCAGGATTTGGGGGTAGGTCCCTGTTCACTAACCCCATTGTGGGATGCTTCCTCAAGGGTTTGTAAAGTCTGTACCTCCAGGTTGGGCACCTGGTTCCTCAGAGGAATTGTAACCTGGTCCTATCTAACTCATGGTCCATTTTGAGCCCCTGGTGACCTGGCCCTTCTCCTAGCTGTCCTGGAAAGTGGCCTTCCTAATGGCTATACCTTTGTCCAGATGGATTTCCAAACTCTGGGTGCATCTAGAACCCTGTTTTTATTTTATTGACAGAATTAAACCATTCAGACTATTAACACATCTATTTCTGGATGTAGCTGGATATTCAAAATGTGAATGTATCTAACCTCAAATATATAAAAATGATAGCACAATCCATCTCTGTGTGTTACCATATGACTTGTATGCCTTTCCCAACAAACATCAATGTATTCCAACAGAAGTATTCCTCTTCCTCTTCCTTCAGTTTCATTGTTAAAGATTTTCAAGATGGCAGTGTGAAGTATCCCACTGATCTTTGTCAAACATGCTACACTGGACTTAGCAGCTAGGTCAGATGTCAGATTTGGAAAATCAGTTGTCTGTTCAATGGATGTACCTGAAACTCCTCATCTCCATCATCCCGAAGCGAATCCCATTCGCCAGTAGCAATGAGATTAATACTTACACGCAAAGAAAGAATGGTTACTCACCCTTCAGAAGCTGTGGTTCTTTGAGATGTGGTACTCATGGTGGACCCCACAACCCTTCCTCTGGCATTCTCAGGTACTGTGGAGCTTCAATTATGAGGAAACTGAGTGAGAGGCATGGATGCTGTGCCCCTTATGCCCTCTGACAGGAATAAAAAGAGTCACACGGCATGTCTACAGCAGCAACATGTGTTGCTATTAAAAAAAAGATTGATCTGAATTGGGTGCATGTGAAGCTATAAATTAGGACCCATATTGATTACAACATTTTGAAGAGCAACGGTCACGTCAGAGTCTGTATTCAGAAATTAAAGCTGAAATTACCATCAAGTTACACTCTGTAACTCCAGAAAATCAGGAAAAAGGGAGATTAATGACGTGGCACAACCTCACCATTGTACATCAAATGAGCCAACCAGTGGAACTTGCTTGCAGGTTAACCTTGTGGTTTGCAGAATTAAAGTAACAGTTACTGAAAAGTGGCAAAGAACACATATTCCAAAAAGAAAAGTTGTATTTAAGCCACACGTTCTCTGCTTTTAATCTACATGGTTGGATACTTGATGTATATAGCTTTGTATTTTGCACTGTTGTCAAACTAATTTTTATTTTAAACATGTATTTTTCTTTGTTGTTTGAAAAGTTACCTGATAAAACTGACAGTGAGGCTACATATTTTCAGTCACAGGGACTTCGTTAAAATGTAGTTAGTGTATAAGTAAAAGTTTTTTTAACAGTAAATGCTGAAAACTCAACTTCTGATCTGAGTCAAACTGTCCTTTTTGGCTTGAAAAATTTTAAGAAAGATTCTGCAATGAGATCTAGGCAATTTTATGGAGTCATAGAATCATAGAATATTAACACTGGAAGGGACCTTAAGAGGTCATTAAGTTCAGTCCCCTGCCTTCATAACAGGGCCAAGTTCTATCTAGATTAGGGCTACTCAACTTTGGAAGTCTCGAGGGCCACAATGATACTCACAGCACATGCCGAGGGCTGCAACTTAAGTGTGGTTGCATATACATGAAAATATATATGCAAATAGCTTTTCACACTGACTGGTATGAATACAAAGATTAAGGCAACACTACACAACACACAGGTCCCATTTAAGTCAGTTCTGCTGATATTAATAAAATATAATATTTACTCGATTTCAATCTATATGACAGCACTTTTAATGAGCAATGACATTCCAGGAATTTAACTACTAAAACACACATCAACAGAAGGCCATTATATTGACTATTTTTTTTGTTTTGGCTCCCATCTGCAGGCTGCGTGTTGAGCCCCGCATAAGCCCAAACCGCACCGCGGGCCGCAAACAAACAGTCCACGGGACACATGTGGCCTATGGACCACATGTTGAGTAGCCCTGGTCTAGATCATCCCTGACAGATGTCTGTCTAACCTGCTCTTAACTATCCTAAATGATGGAGATTCCACAACATTCCTAGGCAATTTATTCCAGTATTTAATCACTCTGGGCATGTCTACACCATAGAGTTCTTTTGAAATAACTCTCCTTATTTCAAAATAACAAGGTGAGCATCTACACAACAAGCCAGTTATTTTGAAAGAACGGGCTTGTTATTTTGAAATAATAGTCTCTGAATTTACAAGGAATAATGCCTATTTTGAAATTGCTATTTCAAAATAGGGTTAGTGTGAATGCTCAGATGCTGTTGTTTTGAAATAACTACTCCCCAGACTCATTCAGAGTATTACTCGCCAGTGTTTCCTGGGGCTCTAAGTTGAGGTAGTGTGTCAACATTAAGGGAACCTGCCTCAGACTAATTTCGAGGCTTCCCTATAGTGTGGACGTGATATTTCAGTAGTTATTTTGGGAATTATTATTTTGAAATAACCTGATAGTGTAGACATATTTTTTCCTAATGTTTAACCTAAACCTCCTATTGCTGCAATGTAAGCCCATTGCTTCTTGTTCTGTCATCAGAAGTTCAGTAGAATAACTTTTCCTCTTCCTCCTTGGAACACTCTTAGGCTACTTCTAAACTACACCCCCCTCTGTCGGCAGAGGCATGTAAATTAGATGTATCGAAAGTGCAAATGAAGCCGGGATTTAAATATCCCGTGCTTCATTTGCATAAGGGCAGCCACCTCTTTTTTTTGAAACTGGGCTTTTCAGAAAAAAACGGCAGTTTAGGCGGGGCATTTTAAAAAAATTAGGAATACAGGATCTTTCGAAATGGGGCATTTCTGTCGAAAATGCCCCGTCTAAACTGCCGTTTTTTTCGAAAAGCCCCGTTTTGAAAAAAAAGCGGCGGCCACTAATATGCAAATGAAGCACGGAATATTTAAATCCCGGCTTCATTTGCACTTTTGATACGTCTAATTTACATCCCTCTGCCGAAAGAGGGGTGTAGTTTAGATGTAGCCGTATACGTACTTGAAAGCTGCTATCATGTCCCCTCTTAGTCTTATCTTTTCCGAACTAAACAAACCCAGTTCTTTCAGTCTTCCCTCATAGGTCATGATTTTTAGACCTTCATTCATTTTTGTTGTTCTTCTCTGGACTTTCTCTAATTTCTCTACCTCTTTCCTGAAATGTGGTGCCTAGAAGTGGACACGATACTCCAGTTGAGGCCTAATCAGTGCAGAGTAGAGGGGAAGAATTATTTCTTGTGACTTGCTCACAATACTTCTGTTAATGCTCTCCAGAATGCTCGATTTTTTTGCAAGTGTCACTCTGTTGACTCATATTTAGCTTGTGGACCCCTAGATCCCTTTCTGTAGTTCTCCTTCCTAGACAGTCAATTCTTATTTTGTATGTGTGAAACTGATTGTTCCTCCCTAAGTGGAGTACTTTGCATTTATCTTCATTGAACTTCAGCGTGTTTGCCTCAGACCATTTCTGCAGTTTGTCCAGATCATTTATGATTATATTCTCCAAAGCACTTGCAACCCCTCCCACCTTGGTATCATCTGCAAACTTTGTAAGTGTACTGTCTATGCCACTATCTAACGTGTTGATGAAAATATTGAACAGAATCCATCCCAAAACAGATCCTTATGAAATTCACTTGTTATGCCCTTCCAGCATGACTGTGAACCTTTAATAACTACTCTCTGAAAGCGGTTATCCAACCACTAATGCACCCAACTTATAGTAGCTCCCTCTACATTTCCCTAGTTTATTTATAAGGTCATGCGAGACTGTATCAAATGCTTTACTAAATTTTAGGTATGCCATGTCTACCACTAACCCCTTATTCACAAATCTTGTATCCTATCGAAGAAAGCTTTCAGGTTGGTTGGAAATGATTTGTTCTTGACAAATCCATTTTGTTACTTATCACCTTACTATCTTCCAGATGTTGGCAGATGTATTCCTGAATTATTTGCTCCATTATCTCTCCTGGCCCACAACTTAAGCTGAATGCTCTGTAGTTTCATAGGTTATCCTTATTTCCTTTTTTATAGATGGGCACTATATTTGCCATTTTCCAGTCTTCTGGAATCTCACCCGTCTTCCACGACTTTTCAAAGATGATGGCTAATGGCTCAAATACTTTCTCAATCAGCTCCTTGAGTATTTGAAGATACATTTCATCAGGCCCTGATGAATGTATGTTTCAGAATAGAATCCATTTTACTTTCTTATAGCTATATTGACTAAAGAGCTCAGAGGATTAAAAAGTAGTAATGTATTTTTGTCAGAAAAGTAAATACTTTTGAAGTTAAATACACATAAGATAGATCTGGTAACCATAACAACAGCAACCTGCATAGTTATGCAGGCGCAGTCAAGTTTACTTCAAAATATTAAAAAATCAAATGTTAGCATATTGAAGGGTTAAAATTTTTAGTACTATATCATACTACTGTATCATACTGTTGTAAATTGGAAAATGGTAAAATGTATCTTCACAAATTCATTTTTCTACGGGTATGTATCCTGATATGTCATCCCTACTCTTAGTGCTTTCAGTCATGGATGGGCAAACTTTTTGGCCCAAGGGCCAAATCAGGGTTTGGAAATTGTATGGAGGGCCATGAATGCTAATAAAACTGGTGTTGGTGTGTAGGAGGGGGTGTAAGGTCTCCATCTGGGGATATGGGCTCTGGGGTGGGACCAGGAATGAGCATTTTAGGGTGCAGGAGGGTGCTCTATGCTGGGACCAAGGAGTTTATAAAGCAGGGGGGCTAAGGGCTGGGGCAGTGGGATGGGGGCGAGGGGGCTCAGGTCTATGCTTATCTCTTCAGGTAGCTCTCAAAAGCATTGGCGTATCTCCATTCCGGCTGATTCCGTTGCAGATGCGTGGCCAGGTGGCTGTTTGCGCCATCCCTGCAGCTCCCATTGCCCCTGGTTCTCAAACCGGAGCTGAAAGATGGCAGTTGGGGCGGGGGCAGCACACACAGCCACTGGGCTGCCCCTGCATGTAGGAAACAGAGGGAGGACATGCTGCTGCTGCTGCTGCTGCTGCTGCTTCCAGGAGCTGCACACAGCAAGGCGAGTTCCAGACCTCGCTGGGAGCTCTAGGGCTGGATTAAAATGGCTAACAGGCTGAATGCGTCTCTGGCTGTAGTCTGCCGACCCCTGCTCTTAGTCTTCAATATGTTGCAGTGATGAGTTGTTTTGATGCTTCTAATTTTTTAAAAAATAATGAAACTGCTGTAGTTCAACATTTTATATTTTTCTCTCTGAAGATTTTCTATCCACACCTTCCTTTATTTTTTTCAAAAGTCATATCTGGGAAAAGGTATTACATAGAATTGTGGATTAAAAGGGTGGTGTAGACAAGTGAGGCAGCAGATGGTATGTAGGGAGTGGTAGAGAAAGTAAAGCTGTATAATAAGAAAATTCATGAGAAGGTTATCTTTAATATGTGGGAGGAAAGTCATGTATAGCATGGGAACAACTTGAGTTGAGAAACTACTCTCAGGTGGTGTGTTATCCAGAATATAGCTGGGGAGGGACGAGAGTGAGGAAACATGAGATAGAGGTCACATTTACAAAACAATGTTTACCAGTAGAATTCATGCCAGAATCCAGCTGCCGACATTGCAGTTTTGGTAAAGCATGTGCACACTTGACAATTGCTGACAAGAACCTGTTCGGGCAAAGACTTAGAGCACTGTAGTAGGTATTCCTGCACTCCCACGTCACTGGACGGTATACTGCCTTGTGGGACTTTTTGCAGTACTTTTGCAGAATAATAGCTGTCCTTTCATGGAATTATGGAAGTTTGAGATAATGTTCCCATAATTCCTTCCATCCCTTTGTCATCTTGCACGATTTTCTAACATTTACACAGTTCCCTCCATTATGTCCCATAATCTGCTCTTCCTCATGCTAGTTTTCAATTTCTCCTCCATTTTGCTGTCAGGTTCATGGGTGCTGAACAGGTCACTGGAATTTTTGATTGTTTTAGAGATGGTTCTTGATTTTTCTGTTTATATTTGCAGCACCTCAACTACCGTAACAACTGGTTGTGCAGCAGTGAAAATGAAAATATTAAGGAAGTGTTGATGATGTGGATAAAGAGTGGAAATGGCTAGATGCTGTATGCATTTAGTGACCAGCTGTACATAATAGAGTAGTATTTGTGGCCTGTGAAATAAGCACTGAGTGGCAGGATTGGATCCTTCTGCAAATCTGGGATGATCAGCAAAAGTTTCAGAATTTTAAGATTCAGAAGGAGATGTTGCTGAAGTTGGGAGCAATCTTGTAAAAGCCTTCAGCAGCACCTACACTTTCCTTTGCTCTGGCTATTTGTGAATATAGTCATCCTTTCCTTTGCTTTTGTCAAAATCCTGTAAAGTCTACATTTATTTTTTAGGTTGAAACAAAACATTTCATTTTGACTTTTTTAGTTGAGTTGAAACTATTTGACTTTCAGCATGAATTCACGAATAGTTTTCTTTGGTCTGAAATTGTATTTTTTGGAGAATAAACTTATTTGTCTGAAACACCTTGCCTAGCTCTAAAAATAGACGGGGATTGTGCTATAGAAGCTTGTAATCGTTTATTGCTATCAGTCAGTAGGCAATCAGTTAGGTTCTGGGAAGAGTTTCCAGGATGATTGTCTTCTAGGTGTGTAATTCCAGTAAGTTTCTCTTGACCAGGATTGTGACTCTTGTTGACAGTGTTTAGGAAATTAGAGATATTTGATGCAATCGGCTTGTTAAACTGTGATAGGCTGATAGAGAAATGCATATCCTGATTCTGCATCCTTCCTCTTCCCAACCTTGGCTCTGCATACATATATAGAAAGGGGTGTTTCAATTCCATGATTTTTTGGTGAAAGTGTATAATGCTCACACCTTTAAGAATATAGAATTTTTTGAAAAACTGCATGCAGGGATTTTTATTTTTTTTTTTTGCAATGGCACATTGGTATTGGTGGGTTTGCAATGCTTTTTGTAATTCTCTGGGCGCCAGCCTACCCTTTATTTCCATGGATCATGAAGTCATACGCTAGACACCTGCACAGAAACAAGGAAAGATATAATTATCACCTAAACAGGTGCAGAATCACCATGGGGTGTGCTGTTGGCAGATTAAAGGGATTCTGGAGATACCTCATGTCTAGGCCAGATTTCAGTGAGCCAGATATTCCTTTTGTTGTTATTGCATGTTGTGCTTTATGTACTATATGCAAAATCCAGGATGGAAGTGTTACCAGCAGGCTGGAGAGGGGAAAAACTGATTCTGAACAGCCTGATGCAAGAATAACCTGTTGAGATGCTGTATGTCTGACTGAAGCCTTAATCTGTGCATTTTACTGAAGCCTTAGTGCAGGGGTGGAGAACCTTTTTTGGGGTTGGGGGCTGCTGACCCACAGAAAAACCTATCAGAAGGCCACACACAAGTGAGAATCTCCCCCAAACCCTCATATACATGGTCCCTGACTGAGCAGGAGAAAGACACTCCCCACATTCCCCTTCAGGGTGTAGGGGGCCCCAGGCTAGTAGATTTTTGTGTGCTCCAGCCCTGGGAGAGGAGGGTGGAGGGCAGCCTGGAGCCCGATGCAGGCAAGCCAGGGACCACATCTGGCCCCCAGGCCTGAGGTTCCCCCGCCCTGTCTTAGTGGCACACTCGGCCAGCATGCCATAATCAATATGGAGATATACCTACCTGTCTCATAGAGCTGGAAGGGACCTTGAGAGGTCATCGAGTCCAGTCCCCTGCCCTCACGGTAGGACCAAGTACCATCCCTGACAGATTTGCCCTAGATCCCTAAATGGCCTCCTCAAGGATTGAGCTCACAATCCTGCGTTTAACAGGCCAATGCTCAAACCACTGAGCTATCCCTCCCCCCTCAATGTGCTGCCTTTGTTTTAGTTTGTAATTATTTACACACACACTTATTACAAGTTTACTAATTTGCAAATAAATTGTATTTGGCATGTATATTTGTTTTTAAATGCACTGTTAACATTTCATGAAGCTGGTGAGAGCGTACTGATTTGAGGAGATCACATGTCTTCTGAAAGAAAGTCAATAGATTAGTAAAATTTTAATTTTGAGGAAATTGTGAGCAGTAATGAACATAATTACTTCCAAAAAGATTTAAAACAATTTAAAAAAGTGCACGATGCTGCTTGCCCTGGGGTGACTCTCAGCTCAGTATAAGTGTAATCACAGTAGTACTCCTTCTTTTCCATTGGGATTCAATGAAAGCCATACTGTGGCATACTATGCTTTGTGGAGCCAGGGAATGCGGGCGTTTGTGTACAACCAAGAAGAAAGAACTATCCATGAAGGGCAATGACTGCTGGGTGCAAGTGTTTGGGTATTTTCCTTGTGCTTTGGAACAGCTGAGTTGGACGAACTGCGGGTCATTTGGTGCACTTCCCTATGTATCGCTCAGTCCTTGTGCCTTTCCTCAAGCAAGAACTCTGTGCACTTCTTAGTTTTGCATGCACTGGCCCAAGAGATGTTGAGCAGATCAGTGTTGCCTATTGTTCTTTTATTTTTCCCCCTTATGAAGGACAGTCTTTTAGCAGCAATGGAGAATAACCAAACTCTGGCTGCTGATAAACACTCAGGCAGACATTGCTAAATTTAAAGGGTTAGCAGACAGGAAAAGGTAAGTGTTATAACTCCCTACAATATTACCAGAAAGATTTTCATAAAAATATGAAGTGGTCAGATTGACTGCCACTTGCTTCAGGACTGTTCAGTAACTCCCATACTGGAGAGTATGTGGTGATACTTTTCAAACTCTGTCCAAGAGGGGTTTGGAGTTCTGGGGATGTGTAGGGATAGTGTTGTAAAGCTGCTGAATATATTAAAGGTAGTGATATTTCTGGCTGATGTTTTGTGTGTGCCAAAGTCCCAGAGAAGGTGTTACGGATTTAAGGGTTGGTCCTATGCTCTGGCCTGTAGATAGTCTCCTTGGAGTGCCCCTTTAATGTGCAAGACCCCCAAATGGTCACACTTGTCCATAAGGGTAGGCCACAAGGTCTCAGAGACTGGGCCTCAGGACTCCAGAACTTCTGTTTCTCACCATGAGATCTGCCTGATGAGACTTTTTCTCTCTTCAGAAATCAGTGCTCTTCACTCAATATTTGCAAATATTACTGGTGGCCTTTTCAGAACAGAGTAGGGTTTATTAGTCAACTAGAATAAATCACCGGGAAGTTCTTAACTTTAGGTTCTTTGAGTGATGTCTCTGTGGGTGCTTCACTGTTGGAGCCGCAAATCAGAGCATTACAAAGCAGTTTCCCCGTGGGGCCGTGCATGCCCAGGAGGTATCTCGCGCCACTGCTTCCTGAGCACTTGACTCGTGTGGCCCGGCCCCTACCTTTCAGTTCCTCTTCAAGTTTCCCTTGGCTATGGATGGAGCTTAACATGCTCTCACTCTTTTCCTCAGTTATTTAGTGTTTGGATAGTTTCTTTTATAGAGTTAGTGTTAGAAGTTTATGTAAATAGTTTCCCTCCTTCATCTTTATCTCAAACAAATTTTTTTTTCTTCCCCTCGGGATTTGAATGTGGTGCTAGTTGCTCAAGCATGGCAAACTAGGTGCTTCTCGGTTCCCCACGTCTCTTAAAAACAAAACAAAATCAGAGACGAATTAACAAATATTAACAAACAGACAGGATAATATTAACTAGCATGTTTGCTTCCTTAGGCTTTAAGAAATGTACTGACTTCCGAGAGCCCAGCCCAGAATCTGATGGCCATTCCCTCTGATTACACTGTTTGGGGGAAGCCCACAACCTGCAAAAATATGAGCAGTGTTCAAGTCTGATGGCAAGAGTGAGAAAAGATAGAGAGCTCTGCCTGAGGATGATACTGTTTGATTAGGCTATGCAGCCTGCTGAGACACAAGATTCCTCCTTTATCCAAGATGGCTCTCCAAAGAAAAGGGCTGCCTCCCCAACCCCCAGGAAAGCCACGAAAGAGAGAGCTTCTCCAGCTTGCACTCTCCTTCCTCCTCCCTCCTCCCCAAGGATTAGCATGGGAGAGAGACCAGGAACATCTGGGGTCTCTGCCACACAATCAGTGGGCTGAGCTCAAACTGCGGCACCTACACTGGTGCATGCTTCCTTAGTGCTGAGAGAAGCACCAGGGTGCTCTAGTCTCTCGGTGCTGCTTAAGAGCTCGGCGCCACAAAAAGCTATGGTGCACTCTTAACAAGCCAGCAGAGCCTTCAATGCCTCCCCCCTCAGCACCAGCTGTGCCAGCACTTGATACAGACCTGCAGTTAACATGGGCAATATCTGGCAGATCTAACTCATTACCTGACAGTAAGGGCAAGCACCCTCAGTCACTCCCTGCTTCTATAGGTATATTACATACAGTATCTCCAACATTCAGCTCCCCATGTGGGATTAGGTCTCCAGTACTCTCTCAGCATAGTCCCTTGCCTGATGATGACGAAATCAGTGCATTCTCATCACAGCATTCATCTCCGACGGGCTCATGCTCACACTGTTACAGAGAAATACCTCATCAGCCTGCCTGGTACCCGCACAGGGCTTACCCCCTCCATCTTACTGGGATTGTTGGGATCCATGTAGGCAGCGCTCATCAACCCACTCCACACCAGCAAAAGATGTTTGCCTCCATCCCGATCCATTCTCCCACCCAAAGATTCAGAAGAGGAGGGGCAGGTAGATGATAGGGATCCAGACCCTCATGCACTGGATACCTCTCCCACAGATAACTCTTCGTCACTGCCATCTGACACATGCCCAACCGATGATCTCAAACAATTCCAGGAGTTATTCAGAAGAGTAGCCACAAGTCAGCAGGTTCCACTTCAAAAAAGTCCGGGAAAAGCAGCACCATTTGCTGAAGAATCTGCACCCCACGTTGCAGGGGAAAATTGCCTTACCCATAAATGAGGCAATTATGGAGACATCTGATGAGATGTGGCAAACGTTTGCACCTATCCAACCTACTGTAAAAGGATGGACAGAAAATACTTTGTTCCCCCCAAAGACACTGCATTCCTATTCACACACCCCGCAACTGAACTTTTTGGTTGTAGAGTCGGCTGAGCACAGAACTAAACTGCCCCAGTATAAAACAGCTAACCAAGACGACGACCACAAGAAGTTAAGATCTTTTCAGTAGAAAGGTCTACTCTTCCTCCACATTACAGCTTAGAATAGCTAATTACACTGCCCTCTTGGCAAATCATGATTTTGATAATTACTCAAAACTGGAAGAACTCATGGATCACCTCCCTGAATCAGAGAGGCCTACTTTGAAAGCAGTAGACCATGAGGGCCTCACTATCGCATGTACTGCCCTGCAAACAGCTCTAGATGTGGCCAATATTGCAGTCAGAGCAATGGCCACAGCAGTCATTGTGTGAAGGGCATCCTGGTTACAAGCTTTGGGAGTTCCTCACGAGCTACAATCTAAGGTGGAGGACCTGCCATTTGACAAACAAAAGTTATTTGCATCCAAGACAGATGAGGTCCTTCATAGTAGCAAAGACACAACAGCCATGCTGTGCACTTTGGGCATGTATACTCCACCTTACCAGCGGAAGCTCTATACTCCATGTAACTGTAAGAGATATGGCCTCTATAATTGGCCCCCTCAAAGACTTTAGGAGGATACTTGATCTAGACAGCATCCTCAACCAGGGCCACCTTGCTACCACTCGCCTCAAAACAGCAGGTTTGAAAGTATGGTCGAGGGTCTGCATGACATCCACCATGATCCAGTGCCAACACAACAGTGCCATCTTTTTACTCACCATTTGTGCCTCTTCCTACCTGTCAAGGCTAAATTCCCACTCTGGCACAATGAATGCAGAAGTGGGGGCCCGCAAAAGTACCCCATAACCTTCTTTCAAGGCTTTGGTATAAAACTTCCCCCCAAAATCTTAAAAACCTAGATTTTGGGGGATAAAAATCTGCTGCCACCACTCAAGTAATGGTTAGAAAACCAGGGAAGAGATCACTTGGGAAATCTCAAGCCTGAAGTAAAACCAGGACACACACAAATTAATCAATACCAGGTTAATAAAAAAAAGAGAGAGAGAGAACTTTTATTATCATCACAATACTCCTGTTACAAGCATGATGACTAGATGGAAAAGTCACCAGTTTGTATACTCATGGGGGACCCCCTCCCCCGGGCCAAAAGCTTAGTTACAAAGGAGAGGAAAACCCATTTTTAAATGCACAGACATCAGATTCCCATTCCCAAACCATAAAATAATGAAACTTAACAGATTTATCTAAACTTTACCTTACTTACAGATAGTGAGGAGTCTTTTCTTGGAGAGAGACATTTTGTCTGTCCCCCTCAGTATCTGGAGAGAAACTGCTCAGAGACAAAGGGGGGAAAAACCCAAAAATTCCTTTGTCCCAGTTTGAAATCCCTATCTGCATTTCTATTGGCTGACTGCTACCTGGCTTAGGTACAGTTAACCCCTTAGTCCCCAGGCTGCTGGCCATCCCTCATGACCATGGCATTACCGCACTGGGAGTCCATAATAACAGACCGATGGGTGCTGGAGATAATCTGTACAGGAAATACTATCCCCTTTACTTCTACCCCCCTACCATACCTCCTACCCTGTCCCTCTTGAGGGACCCCTCTCACGAGAGCATGCTAAGACAGGAGGTTGATTATCTCCTGCTGCTCGGAGCTATAGAGCAGGTACCCAATGATTTCCATGAAAGGGGGTTCTACTCCTAAGTACTTCCTGGCAGAGAAAAGAACAGGGGGTTGGACACCGATCCTCGATCTCCACAAACTGAACAGATTTCTCAGGAGCAGCACTTCAAGATGGTCACACAAACCACAGTTATTCTGACATTGGATCAGGAGGACTGGTTCACAGCCCTCGACCTACAGAACGCCTACTTTCACATTACCATTCACCTAGCTCATCACTGTTACCTTCGTTTCACACTAGGAGCAGACCACTACCAATACAAGGTTCTGCCTTGAGGTCTCTTCTCAGCTCCCCAAGTGTTTTCAAAGTTCCTAACCATAGCCACTGCATACCTACAACAGCTACACATAGTCATCTTCCCATACCTAGATGACTACTTGGTAAAAGGGAGGTCAAGAGACGAGACCACCTCCGTGTTGAACAAGACTAAAGCCCTCCTCACTTGTCTTGGTTTTCCAATAAAAGCACATAAGTTGAAGGTAGAGTTGACCCAAGACATAGAGTTCATCGGTACTTGACTCAGTCTCAGCCCACGCTTATTTACCTCGACAACAATTTGCAGCCCTCCACGATCTCATCAAAGTCATATCCATGAGCCCTTCAACCATAATAATTACCTGCCATCAGTTGATAGGCCACATGGGTGCAACTACATGCGTGGTCCATTGTGCATGATTGCGTTTCTGATGCTTTCAATTATGGATAGCATCTGTCTACACTCCGTCACACCACTCTTTGGTCAAGAGGATTACTGTACCCACAGACGTCCTCACATCCCTACATGTGGTGGATGTTAGTGGTGGATGTTAGTGCACAATCTGCTGGCAGGGGTCCCATTTCACCAACCCCAGCCCACAGCCCAAATCACAATGGATGCATCCCTACTGGGTTGGGGAGTCCATCTTCAAGACCAAGTAGTCTAGGGCAAGTGGTCTCCATATGAGATATCCCTGCACATCAATCTATTAGAACTCAGGACAGTGAGGAACGCCTGCACACACGTCACGCCTCAAATTGCCAATTGTACAGTTCAAGTCCTCACGGACAATATCTCCACAATATCTCCATAAATAGACACGGTGATGCCCGCTCACGTTCCCCGTGAACAGAGGCCATCTGCTGTAGAACTGGTGTGTTCGCAACCAGGTTACACTCATAGCATCATACCTACCTAGGGTCACCAATACCACTGCGGACTCTTTGAGCCACAATTTTTCTGTGGATCATGAATAGCTCCGTGCAGCAGGATAGCGCCTCCCGAGACCTCTCCTGCACATGTGCAGCTCGACGGGGGAAACTGCTTTGCAATGCTCCGATTTGTGGCTCTGGGTGACCTGTCACCAACAGTGGAGCAGCCACGGGGACATACATCTCGAAGAACAGTCGTTACTGCACAAAATGAGTTACTCCCCTTTATGCTAACGTAAAACCAAGTTCACACTAGCTACAACCAGGGCATCATCCAGCTATAATGCTGTCAAATTAATTTTGGCTACACTACTCTCTTTCCTTTTTCCTGTGTCCCCCAGGTGAGAATTTCTGTGTCTGAGCCTGTTTCTTGTTTCAGCCTTCTGTTATGTTTTGTTAGTCTATAAGTGCTACCAGACTGTTAGTTGTTTTTTCATGTTACCTCTTAGTCCATCATTGTCCTGCTGCAAAGCCACACTGAGTTCACGGTGTCTGCTTGCCAGAGCCTCCTATTGTGAAAAGTCAGTTCTGCAGTCACTTTGGGGATCCCATGGTCTTTCCAGATCCTCTCTTCATGGGTCAGTCCTTAGTGACTCATTCATGTCACCCCAGACAAATGAGACAAACATGTAGTATATTTTTTGCTGTCCCAAGAGCAGTATTTTAACTCTTCTGCACCCTCTAGATATCAAAATCAAGCGAAATGAGTCACTGCTATGCATCGACTGGGCTTGCATGCTGCCACTATCTTCACAGTGATGTCACTTGAGCTTTTTGTAGAGGTGTAGGTGGATGTTTTGCCCTGGTGGGAGAAAGCAGTCTGCTTTTCCCAGAAACATACCAACAAAAATCAAAGAATATTTACTTGAAAAATTAAATAAAACTCTTCCAGAGGAGAAAAGGGATGTCTCGGCCAAAATAGTTCAGTAATTGTGCAAGTGGAGAAGGTTTGTTGTTGTTGCCTAGTTCTAGGAACCAATAAAAAGCCAAGCCAGCAATATACCATTTCTACCTCTTTTTATTACTGAATGAAAGCTTAGTGCATAATTAATTTGTTTTGGACTTGGATTCTGGGACTGGAAAACCAAAGCGCATATTTAATCTATAGTTTTATTCGTAAAAATCTTGTTGTAAGTACGCTCAGTTACTGGATTGCTTACATGGATTTATTTTATTTGAAAGCTCAGGTATCTGGTTCTGTGTATTTGTTTTTCTGTTTGCAATGCACTGATTTATATTTGCAACTTTATGTTGCTAGAATTTTTCTGCCTTCCTGCCAACAGCATGCATTTGGAAATGTTTGTATTTTGCTTGTGTGTAGTATTCTGCCATGTTTTGCACTGTTCTTGATACTTGATACTTCGAAAGGAATTGACTTACAACCTAGATGGAGCTAATATTAGGTAGGTACATAACTAGCTGGATAACCATTCACAGAGAATAGTTATCTGTGGTTCTTAGTCGTGCTGGAAGAGCATAACAAGTGGGATTCCACAGGGATCAGTTTTGGGACCAGTTCGGATCAATATCTTCATCGATGAGTTTGATAATGGCATAGAAAGAACGTTTATAAAATTTGCAGACAATAACAAGCTAGGAGAGGGTTGCAAGTGCTTTGGAGAATAGGGTTATAATTCAAAATGATCTGGACAAACTGGAGAAATGGTCTGAGGTAAATAGGCTAAAGTTCAAGAAGGACAAATGCAAAGTACTCCATGTGGGGAGAAGCAATCAGTTTCACACATACAAAATGGGAAGTGACTGTCTAGGAAGGAGTACTACAGAAAGGGATCTAGGAGTCCACAAGCTAAGTATGAGACAACAGAGTGACGCTTGGAAAAAAATCAATCATTCTGGGGTGTATTAACAGGAGTGTTGAGCTCAAGACATTAGATAAATTCTTTTCCTCTACTCTGTGCTGATTAGGCCTCAACTGGAGTATTGTGTCCACTTCTGGGCACCACATTTCAGGAAAGATGTGGAGAAACTGGAAAAGGTCCAGAGAAGAACAACAAAAATGACTAAAGGTCTAGAAAACATGACCTATGAGGGAAGACTGAAAGAACTGGGTTTGTTTAGTTTGGAAAGGAGAAGACTGAGAGGGGTATGATAGCAGCTTAAAAGAGTGTTTCAAGGAGGAGAAGGAAAAATTATTCTCCTGAACCTCTTAATGGTAGGACAAAAGCAAGCAATGGGCTTAAATTGCAGCAATTTGAGGTTGAACATTAGGGAAAACTTCAGGTTGATTAAATGCTGGAATAAATTGCCTAGGGAGGTTGTGGAATCTCCATCATTGGCGATATTTAAGAGCAGGTTAGACAGACATCTGTCAAGAATGATCTATATGGTGCTTGGCCCTGTTATGAGGTCAGGGGACTGAACTTGATGGCCCTCTCAAGGTCTCTTCCAGTTCTAGTATTCTGAGATATGCAAAGAAGGATTTAATAACTGCCACTGATGCAACAGGACATGTACAAGAAAATAACCTGTCTGTTGCAAATCCCTTTTAAGTGTTTACTTGCTCATGTGTTTATTTCATTGTTAATATTGAAGTGTCATCTTCTCTATAGTTTTTAAAACTGCATGAGTGATTTTAGATCTTTAACTTAATGAATTAAGAATTCTTAGACACATCTTTGATACTGAAAAATGAAGAAACAAAATTTGTTTACTTTTAGATAAAGAGGACATTACAAATTTGGCTATGGAGAAAGCTAACTATAGTAACTTGTTATGTAGCGTTTGGTAGGATCCAGTCATATGACAAAAAGAAAAAAACCTGTGTGTTACAGATGCCATCTTAAACCCATATGTGTCTAAACTTTCTAACAAGTTTATTTGATCATAGTTAGAAGGATTTGTGCCTATCCTAGGGCAAAATATACTCTTTAAATAGATTTTTATTGGATATTAAACTGGTACAAAACTTGAAAAACCAAGAGAATGCTGCAGCTTTGACTAACAGTTTCAAATCATTAGTTTTTATTTATGAGGGGGATCTAGCATCTTTTGAGTACAAATATCAGTGCTCTGGTTAGCAATCTTTCTGGTGTTCTACCAGTGCGAATTGGTTTAAATCAGGGCTACTCAACTCCGGAAGGCCCGGGGGCCACAATGATACTCACAGCATATGCCAAGGGCCGCAGCTTAAGTGTGGTTGCTTATCCATGCAAATATATATGCAAACAGCTTCTTTCACACTGACGGGCATGAATACAAAGATTAAAGCAAGAATACACAGCCCCATTTAAGTCAGTTCTGCTGATAGTAATGAAATGCAATATTTACCTGATTTCCACCCATATGACTGCACTTCTAATGAGCAACGGCAGTCCAGGAATTTAACCACTAAAACACATATCAACAGAAGACCATTATATTGACTACTTTTTTGTTTTGTCTGCTACCCATGGGCCATGTGTGTTAAGTCCTGCGTAAACCCAAACTGCACTGTGGGCCGCAAACAAACGGGCTGCAAGCTGCATGCGGTCCGCAGGCTGTGTGTTGAATAGCACTGGTTTAAATCAAAGGAATTTAAACCACAAATTTGAGTCATGATTCACAGGGCTCGACAAATAATGTATTCGCCCGTGGTGAGTAGATTACGACCCGGAAGATCGGTGCAGAGCGATCTGCGCATGTGCAGAGTGATCTGCGCATGCGCAGAACGGCACGAAACCGCACGGCTGGCGAGCAGGGCTCGCCGCCGCTTGGCGAGCCCTGATGATTCAAATCATCATGCCTGAAACCTTGATTTAAATAATTTTAATTGGATTTTGCATTTGTACTTTTTAGTTTCTTTCCTAAAGAAAGGTTGAGTCTTTGTTAGTACCAATTAAATATGTTGATTTTCAACTAATATTAGGCCTTTATAGCTTAACCATTTTTTACTAGATTTTTATTTTTGATCTATTGTAGCTCTATTTGGATAGATGGTCTAATTCAACTAAAAATGCACAAAGTCATCATGTTTAATTTGTATTAAATAAAACTACCTTAAATGTGTTGGATACATAATTTAAAAGATTACAGAGGCATAATTTTCATTTAAAGTTAATTGAGTTATTAAATAAAGGTGGTATTATCTGTAGTTAGGGTATAGTAACTTTAGAAACTTACTATGAAAATGAGTGTGCACGTCACTCCCAATTTTTGTTTCCTTAATTATGGTGGGCAATTAATCTGGCCTGTTAACATATTTTTCTTTTAGAGAGTTGCAAAATGTAAGATATTTGAGAATTTGCTCTGCTTGGTTTGTGTAAGGAGTTTTTAATTCTCTTATCCATATAAATGCATGATTGAAAACTGTCTCTTGGTATCGTAAACATTATATTGTGCTTATTATGAAGCTACTTAGAAACCTTTGTGGAGCACATTGTAATTGGTTATTATGTGACTGTATTTTAATTACAGTACTCTGAAGTAATTGAAACTGCTTACTTTTTTCCATAATGTAGAATTTTCTTCAAGAATCAGAAATAAATTCTGAAAACAGCTGTGACACCAGACCACCATCTACCATTTACATTATTATCTTTACCTGATTCTGTTGTTTGCCACAGAGCAGTTTATTGGTTGACTCTACCTAATTTCAGATATTACAGACTTTTTTGGAAAGCAAATGGAGTTTCATCTTCAAATGATTTTAATAATGCATATAGTAGTTACATCTTCAAAGCACTGACAAACATTACTACAATTATTTTTAAAGCTCCAGTTATCCTTGCTAAAGAACTTCAGTTATTATACAATACCTCCCATAAATTGTGTGCACGCACAAGTGTAATACAATTGTAAAAATGCAGTATTGCGGTAAACAGCACCCTTCTAAAACCACCAAGAATCACAGAACACTAGAACTGGAAGGGACCTCCAGAGGTCATCGAGTCCAGTCCCCTGCCCTCATGGCAGGACCCAGTATTGTCTAAACCATCCCTGATAGATGTCTATCCAACCTGCTCTTAAATATCTCCAGAGATAGAGATTCCACAACCTCCCTAGGCAACTTATTCCAGTTTAACCACTCTGACAGTTAAGAAGTTTTTCTTAATGTACAACCTAAACTTCCCTTGCCGCAGTTTAAGCCCATTGCTTCTTGTCCTATCCTAAGAGGCCAAAGAGAACAATTTTTCTCCCTTCTCCTTGTGACACCCTTTTAGATACCTGAAGACCGCTATCATGTCCCCCCTCAGTCTTCTCCTTTCCAAACTAAACAAGCCCAATTCTTTCAGTCTTACTTCATAGGTCATGTTGTCTAGACCTTTAATCATTTTTGTTGCTCTTCTCTGGACCTTCTCCAATTTCTCCACATCCTCCTTGAAATGTGGTGTCCAGACCTGGACACAATACTCCAATTGAGGCTTAATCAGCACAGAGTAGAGTAGAAGAATGACTTCTCGTGTCTTGCTCAGAACACCCTTGCTAATGCATCCCAGAATCATGTTTGCTTTTTTTGCAACAGCATCACACTGTTGTCTCATATTTATTAGCTTGTGGTCTACTGTGACCCCTAGATCCTTTTCAGCAGTACTCCTTCCTAGACAGTTGCCTCCCATTCTGTATGTGTGAAACTGATTTTTCCTTCTTATGTGGAGTACTTTGCATTTGTCCTTATTAAACTTCAGCCTATTTACCTCAGACCATTTCTTCAATTTGTCAAGATCATTTTGAATTATGACCCTATCCTCCAAAGCAATTGCAACCCCTCCCAGCTTGGTATCATCTGTAGACTTAATAAGTGTACTCTCTATGCCAGTCTCTAAATTAGCAGTAACTAATACCTAATTAATATTTTTGTATCCACTCTGCTTTCTGTATGGTCAGAAATATGTTAAACTATTGTTAAATCATCTGATATGAGAAAACCAAGCAAAAAAAATTCAGTCTTTAATGGCCATTGCTTATATACTGTATGAGATTTTTCAGAAGTATCTAAGTCAGTGGTTCCCAAACTTTTCTACATCACGCCCCCCTTTCTGATTTTTGAAAAACCCTCAACCTTCCCCCCCCCCAAAAAAAATCTTGAGCAAAAAAAAACTGAGCAGAGCAGCAAAACTTGATGGGGGGGCTGGGTCACCTCGTGCCCCCCCTGGAATTTCTTCACGCCTCCCCAGTTTGGGAACCCATGATCTAAGTGATTTAGGATTACAAGTCCTATAGAAAAAATTTGCATCACATACTTTAGGTTAAAATAACATATTTTGAGAAACAAAACAGTTTCAGTTTAAAACAGAGTATCTTAACACTGGATTTTGTTGAGAACTTTGTATGGTTTTGTTGAGTAGTTTGTATGGTGTACTTCTCATGTAAACATATTTCATGACCTTTATAAAATCCAGTAAAAACCTGCTTCATAATGGAGCTTTGGACAGAGCCTTTTAGAGTACTGTTCAGCATTGCTACAGTTCTATAAATGTACTGAATGTATACATATTGTCATACTTGTGTAGTATTCTTGAATTACAGGTATTAAGGGTATGTTATCTTTTTTTTTCTTTAAGGAAATGATCATTGACAAGGTAAATGGACAAGTTGTTCCTCGGTACTTGATATATGACATTATTAAATTCAATGTAAGTACTTTGAATTTTACTACTTTTGATTAATATCTAATAACTAAAATTAAGACAGAAATTATGTTTGCATAGGTAAGAGCCAGAAAGCTCATTTTGACACCCAAAGTGATTGGACAATGTGCAACTAGGGATGTTAAATTTAGTTTAATCAACTAATCAAATAGTAAATGGATTTTCTATCAATTAGTCAATAAGTAGGGGAGCTGCAGCGGGGGTTAGCTCCTGGGCCAGGAGCTAACTCTGCTGTGGCTCTGCCTTTTAAAAGTATTAAGAGCCTGCTAGTTCCCGGCTCGTGCCTAGTCCCTGCTCCCCCCCGCCTCCCATGCTTCTCGCGGAGATGGTGCTGGGGGGAACTGGCTTTTAAGCCGGCTCCCCCAGCATCGGCTCCTGCTCCCCCCACCTTGTTGCCTCTAATAGAGGCATCAAGTGTGGGGGGAGAAGTGACTAATCGAGGGACTAGTCGACTGTCAGATAAGCTTTTGCTTATCGCATAGTTGACTAGTCACTTACTTTCATGTGTGCAACCCTGTTGATAGCAGTACAGGAGGAGGGAAACTAAAAGTACCTTGAATCAGGCAAAGCACATTTGAAAGCTGTTTTAATAATGCTACTTGCTTGGTCAATGGAGACTTGATCTATGAGAGAAGTCTGTGTGTTGTCTCAAAACTTCTGCAAAAGACTGTTCAGAAACTGCTTCTTTCTACAGCGGGTATGAACTTGGTTTGGGTATGTTGGCTATAAGTTTAACTTAGCGATATTTCTATACAGATCTGTCTATAGAGAAACAATATATTTATAGCTTAGTTGGGACCATTTTAATACAGAACAACTTTTGCAAGCTAAAGAGATGGCAAAAATATTTAGTGTACGTGTTACTTTCAGATTCTGTCTTAATTTGATTGGAGTGTTTACATATGGGTTAAAGAGAAAACCTTTCAGGCTTATGCTAGCAATAATGATGAAATAATACAGCTGAATTGAAAGCTCTGCCAATAGTCTTGATTTGACTGGGGCAAAACCATTCCATCTAATGTCCTGGTACTGTTTTCATGTATGAGGGTACATCTACACAGGGATAAAAGACCAGTGTCTGGCCTGGGTTAGCTGATTCAAGGTTGTGGGGCTTGGGCTGTGGGGCTAAAAAATTCTGTGTAGATATCTGGGCTTGAGTTGGAGACCAACCTCTGAGACCATCCACTTTTACATGGTCTCAGAAATCAGAATCTGGCCCGAGCCCATGATTTTTTCTCCTCCAGCATAAACACCTACTTATCCGGGCCACCGGGTCTTTTTTTAATCTTTGTTTATATGTAACCTGAGAGTCTGCAGAGGCCATGCTAGGACACTACAATTGTGTCTATAGTATTATTGGTTTGGGCTATTGCTGGCATAATCTTTGTCATTTGGGCTGTCAATAGGTGAGCTGGTACTGTAGTAGTGGGCCCTTATCCAGTTGAGAGTAACACACTGCACCTTCTTGGCTGCTCAGTGACCTCTTCTTCATATTCTTCTTTTAGATTTAGGCAGTTCTTCTTTTAGATTTAGGCAGATTTAGGCTTCTGAGTTCTGTATTCCACAGGTGTGTCTCATAAACTACTATATACTGAGGCCAGAGAGAGGCAGAAATCAGTCCCAGAGACCAGAAAAAGGAGCTGTTGAGTAGAGGGGAAAGGCATAAGGAGGGGAGAATGGGTAAGCCATCGTGAAGAGCTATGGGAGCAACTGCAGAGTGTGATAGCTGGGAAAAACAATGTAGATGAAGACAGAGCATCCTCTCTCTCTCTCTCACCCACCCACCCCCACCCCCGGGAGTTTTCAAATAAACTAGAGGTCTGCAAGACACTTAGGGGGCCGGTGTATTGTCTTAGTAGATTTTTTTTTTCTTTTTCTCTCATGAGTTAAGAAAAATTATCTTAAAATCACCAGTGTAAATAGAACTATCAGTTGGCTGGGATCTGTTGACCCTCAAGGACTCCCTCCCCTTCCTCCAATTAATTTGTGGAGTTGGCCCTGGCAAAATGTTTCACATGTTGGTGCTAATACTTGTGTGGGTTTTACATTGACTGATTTGTGTTACACTTATGAATGAGAAAATTAGCGCTCAGAAAAAGGTCTGAGCAAAACATATTAATATATTTAACATTTTTGTGAAGTAATTTTGAATAGTTGCATGAAAACAGCAAAACACTAAACTGTAGTTAAATATTGTACAAAAGTACAGTAATATGGTGTTCACTTACATTTCATGAAATTTGGAAGAATACAATATTTTTAATACTCCTGTGTATTATATTGACAGTTCTGATTCTAAGTCATATACTTTAAGTGGAGTGTTAATTTATCCTGATGCTATTCAGTCCTCTTCCCAAAACACCTTCCATCATGCACATGCACACCAGCACCTACCATACACCTACAATTGAGGTAGTAGTTGTTGAAATGATTTGTAAATATCTGGAGGCATGAAGTGGAAATATTGAACGAAGATTAAGATTTGTCTTAAATATTTTCCTATCTGTATTGGGAGAGTGAATGAGTGGTGGTATAGGGATCATAGAATCATAGAATACTAGGACTGGAAGGGACCTCGAGAGGTCATAGAGTCCAGTCCCCTGCCCTCATGGCAGGACCAAATACTGTCTAGACCATCCCTGATAGACATTTATCTAACCTACTCTTAAATATCTCCAGAGATGGAGATTCCACAACCTCCCTGGACAATTTATTCCAGTGTTTGACTACCCTGACAGTTAGGAACTTTTTCCTAATGTCCAACCTAAACCTCCCTTGCTGCAGTTTAAGCCCATTGCTTCTTGTTCTATCCTCAGAGGCCAAGATGAACCTGCATTACTTATCTTATAAGTGGGATCACTGCATTACTTATTTTATAAGTGGTTAGTCCTTCTAAAACAGTGGAAGGCCTTGACTGAGTGCATGAGGAACACTGTAAAAACCAAACAACTCTGTATTTTAGTTTCAATTTATTATAGGGTACTGGTAAGTTTTATGTCTGTATTAGTTGGTCCTGAAATGGCCCTCATGCATCCTACTAATAATTGTTCTTCTTTGAGGGTCCCCATGGGTGCTCCACTTAGGTGTCAGCGCTGCTGCACACGTGGCCCGGAGATCTCTGCTAGCAGTCTCCCGGCTGCCGGCGCGTGCTACGCTATTGTGCAATCTCTGAGAATGATAGTTGGGCACGCTCCGGCGGCCGTTCCCTTAGTTCCTTCTCTTCCGCCGCCAGCATCGGTCGCACTTCCACCAGTCTCCCAAATGCCTAAGAAAAAACAACAACAACTAATAACAGCATAGACTAATAGAGTGAGAGGAAACGGAAAAGGGATAGCTAGTGGGTGAAGTGGTATGCGTCCACTTCAGCTGTGGTCCGCTCCTCCGTGAGGTAACTCCTCCTCAGCTGTGGTCCGCTCCTCTGTGAGGTAACTCCTCCTCCATGCAGGTAACTCTGTCATGTCCGCACACCTGGCAAGAAAGGAGAGCAGGCCAAGCGGTGCATGGGCGCCTTTGCTGCATCCCACCTGCTGAAGAGACAACGGGGAAAAAAAAAGAAAAGAAAAAGGAAAAGTCTGTTCTGCCTGCATCTCTTGGGCCAGACCATCTTCTCAGTCTCTGCCCGCATTGTTACAAGCTCGCCCATGCTCCCAGAGGGCAACAGCATCACATGGATGACTTATATTTTGTAGAACGTGACTGAGTCACAGCCTCATTCGACTCCTCTCGCCCTCCAAGATAACCCTCTTGAGGAGGAGGGCAGGACGAGCACGCCCTTGCAGGGACCTGCTGGAGAGCAGAACCTGGAGTGAAGCGTGCAACGCTCCTTGTCCCTCACTGAGCCTCAGCCTCTCACAGATAAAAAGACAGATAGGCTGATCAGAGTGCCAGGCAGGGCTCTTAAAAGTGGGATTAGGGCTCCGGCTTAATGAAAAGCTGTGACTATAATATGAAGCACTGAGCTGCTGTCCACGCTTCACGCTCTCCACACAGTAACGTGGTACTGGTGGGAAACATGGTACCGCGGAGGAGCTAGCAAGCCAACAAGCTGCAGTGCAATGGAATGCCACGCTTAAGCACGTGCTCGTTACTGTCCGTACCGATGTGCTTTACAGTACCAACGGTACCCACACGGGCAGCTGTATGGGATTGCATAGCAGTGCTTCTGCTTACTCCGGTACCGAGGCTTGTGACAGGGGCAGCCCTTGCAATAGAATTGGTACAATGCTCACCACTAGTCAGTACTGATGGCACCCCACAGGCTAGAGGTTCCCTGTTCTCTGCGACACCAGCATCACATATGTCTGCTTGATTTTGTGATGATGAGGAGGGGCAGCCAGTGAGCCAGCACAGAGTCCCTCTATATGTGGGACTGCAACAACTGTGGGGGGCGGAAAGGGCAGAGGGCACAGTGGATGCCTCCACCAATACCTCTCCATGGGCCTGTTGGGACCCTCGGGCACCGTACCGACCCAACAGTTCAGCACGCTATGCTGTTGGAGCACAGTCCGCTCATATGAATTCCCAAAGCTGAGCTGACTTTGACCAAACCTACTGCAACAGCATTTCACTTAGGGAAGGGCACAATACAGGCTCCTCTACTCTGCCCAGTAATTCCTATTCCACGATGGAGGAACACAGTCTCCCGCATCACCAGTTAAATGGGTTGACTTTGGAAGGTTCCATGTCTGTTCAGGAGGGTTGCGGAGAAATTTGCCGTAAAACTATCTGACATTGTGATACCATCAGCAAGGAGAGTGACAGAGATAGCAGCATTCCTGGCGGACCCATATACTGGATTCCACGAGGACAAATTTGTCCTTAGAACCCACCGAAATTTCTCCTCAATACCCCTACCTCATTCCATTGTAACGAACGATATACCTACCTGTATTCTTCTCGGAACAACACAACGACAGCCCAGCGCTGCGCACACTGCATGTATGCAGGACATTAGCCCTTTACCTGGAATGCACAAAAGGTTCCCGAAGAACACCCAGACTATTTGTGTCTTCTGCAGACAGATCCAGAGGTCAACCTGTCTCCAACCAGTATATATCCACAGGGAGTTTTTACATGCATATGGTTGGCTTACTCCCAGAAACACAGACAGACACCAACAGTTCTCCGGGCGCACTCCACGAGGGCAGTATCTACCACAACTGCATTACTCAAGGGTCTTCCCATTGACGTCACTGGCAGTGATGCAACAGGGGCCTTGGCCAACATTACGCTATTCTGTCCTTTTAGGACTCAGACATTAGATTTGGATGTACCATACTGTCCAACTTCCACTCCTGCATCATGGAGCGCCCACCACCAAGCAGGAATACTGCTGTGTAGTCGCCTAAGTGGAGTATCCACGGGGACCCCTCGAAGAAGAAGGGAAGGTTACTAACCTTGTGCAGTAACTGGAGTTCTTTGAGATGTGTCCCTGTGGGTGCTTCACACCCACTCTGCTTCCCTCTGCTCTGGGCTAATACAGTTGGGCGTGGAGAAGGAATGGAGGGAACGGCTGCCTGTGTGTGCTAAACTGTCAGTCTTAACTATTGCGCAATAGCGCAACATGTGACGGTGGTCAGGAGACTGCTAGCAGAGATCTCCGGGCCATGTGCACAGCAGCGCTGACACACCTAAGTGGAGCACCTATGGGGACATATCTTGAAGAACTCTAGTTACTGCACAGGGTGAGTAACCTTCCCATACTAGAGCTTTTGGTTCCGAAATGTCTTTTGGAACTCTGTCAAAGTTCATCTGCGTGAGAAAATATTAAATACTTTAGACACTTTAAAGGGTAATATGTTGGGCATTTTGAAATGCTTTAGTATGTGCAAACTATGGAGTTGATTCTGGCACACTTAAAATTATTATCTGACTAAGGAACTACTCTACTATGATGTGAATAATAGTGGCAGAATCAGGCCCTGCACAGTACATCAAGGCTAAGTCTACACTGGCAGCTTCTTGCGCAAGAACAGCCATTCTTGCGCGAAAAATTGCCTGCTGTCTACACTGCATGCGTGTTCTTGTGCAAGTAAATTTACAGTATAGCGTTGTAAAACAGGGCTTCTTCCGAAAGAGTTATTCCTCTCCCCACGAGGAATAAGCCCTCTTGTGCAAGAGCTCTTCCACAAGAGGGCAGTGTAGACAGGCAACATGAATTTCTTACGCAAGAAGCCCCTATGGTTAAAATGGCCATCAGAGCTTTCTTGCGCAAGAGAGCGTCCACACTGCCATGGATGCTCTTGCGCAAAAGCACATGCCAGTGTAGACACCCTCTTTTGGAAGACTTTTTGCGCAAGAACTCTTCTGCAAAACAGTTCTTGCACAAGAAGCTGCCAGTGTAGATGTAGCCCAAGGGTTTGAGTTATGACGGCAAACGTGAAGGGGTCATTTTGACAGTTTCTGCTTTGAAAAGCAAGAGTGCTTTGTCGGAGAATGTTAATTAGGAATAAAATGTTAATAGTTTAAAACCATGTTTTAGTCAGTGAAACTTGCAGAATGTAATTCTTAGCGTCTTCAGGGATAATTGGTAGTTTTCTGAAAATTCTAAAATATTGTAAGTTTTCAAAGCCTTTGAAAAAGACCAAAAAATGTTTCTGTAAAGTATGACCATCATGTTCACTTCTCTAAAAAACCTTTTCCTTATAATACTATCTTTTATTTTCTCTGCCATGTTCATGTTCTGTTCTTCAATTTGTCTGTCTCTCACTCATTCTCTATTGTTTTTACCTGCATTCCATGTTTATTCTCCTTTACTCTGTGTAGTCTTTTACCCTTATTTTATGCTCTGCCTGTCACCCACTACTGTTGTTCCTTTCTCATTTCTTTCTTTATGATCACCTTTCCCTATCTGGTCTCGACTTCTTTTTTTGTATGTTTGTGTATAGTTAGATTGTTCAATGCTCTCTTCCACCTCTGTTGTGGTATATTCACACAGCTTTCTAAAAGCCTGATCTCTGGTGTATTATATAGAGGAGAATCTTCAGGGTAAGGAAAGACCTATGTTAAGGTGATGATCTCTGATTAAACATGAAGGAACCAAATCACTGACTATGAAAATAAGTGGGTTTTTGTTAGGGATGTAAATGGTTAACCAGTGAGCCTCGCTTACTGGTTGAGGTTAACCAGCGGGGGCTGCAGTCAGGGGCGGATGAGAGTTTTGCAGGGCCCAGGACAGCACAATTTTGTGGGGCCCCCCTTTCAAGAAAAAATAGAAAAAAGGCATCAAATGCGCAAATTCATATGAAATGTGAATTGGGTAAATTTGATAGAAACTTAATTTAGTTGGATAATTTTTATTTTAATTATATTGTAAGTCATTCTTAAACAAAATTCTGCATTAATAATTACAAATTTTCATTTGTATTTAAGTCTCCTCCCCCTCCTGCCTCTCACTCTCTCTTTCTCTTCTCCTCCTCCTCCCGCCTCTCACTCTCTCTTTCTCTTCTCCTCCTCCTCCCGCCTCTCACTCTCTCTTTCTCTTCTTCCCCACTCTCTCTTTCTCTTCTCCTCCCCCTCCTGCCTCTCACTCGCGGAGCCCAAACAGCCGTTTGCGCTGCTTGCTCCCGCTCAGCGGCCCGGCTGAGTGGCGCAGAACTCAGCCGAGTGCCACGGAGGGAGGCGAAAGGGGGCAGGATGGTGATGTACACGGCCAGGGGGCGGGACCTGGAGCCTTTGTCACGGCCTTCGCCTCCTGCCGTGGTGCTCTGCTGAGTTCTGCGCTGTTCAGCTGGGCCGCCGCGTGGGAGCAAGCGGCCGTTTGGGCCCTGCGTGGCGGCTTGGCACGGGGCACGGGGCACGGGGCAGCCGCCCCGCTCACCCTGCTCTATATCCGCCGCTGGCTGCAGTAGCTCCCTGTGTGCCCTGAGCAGGGGGCTGCTCCAGCCCCATGGGGTCCACTGCAGGTAGGGACTGCTCTGGCTCCCCTCACACCCCATCACAGGTTATACATGCTGGGTCTCCAGAGCACTGCAGAGCTCGTAGTGCACGTAACCATATAACTGCTATGATTTTTAGTGGTTGCACAGTTACATGTTTAACTACATTTTTACATCCCTAGTTTTTGTAAGGGGCTTAGTTGTGAGAAAAGGGATCAGATACTGAACTGACCTTAGACTGTAAATGCTGTCAGTTTCTTTGAACGCACTGAGAATCAGAGAGGAAATCATTATGAAGTATTGCACTTCACGTGTCAAGGACAAATTAAGACAATGTGTTATCACTATGAGCACAAGCAGGACTTTAGCTGAAAGAGGCTATTAGCAGTGACCATACTGTAGAGATTAAAAAGCACAGCTGCCTTTATGCTAATTCTGGATATTTTAATTACAAAAATGGGCAAGCTAGAATGTTTGGCTTGGCAAGAAGTGATCAATATAATTTTATCACTGGGATGATAAAATTGGTATGGAGTAACTTTAAAATCAAGGAGGCATGGTAAATCCTGTCTTTATGAGGTGTACCTTAGGTGGAGGATCTTGCTCACATAGTGGAGTGCCAGGTCTGCTATAGTGAAGGTTGTGTATTGCTTTCTGCTTAAAAGATTAATATTATAAGCAGGGCTTGACAATTAATGTAATCTACTCGCCCATGGCGAGTAGATTTTAGCCCGGCACGGCTGTGCAGCGCGCGGTAGTGTGTGGCTGGTGATTGAGGCTTGCTGCCGCTTGGTGAGCCCTGATTATAAGCAGGGATGTGTAAGAGTAACCGGTTACCCAGTAAGCTTCACCCAATTGCCAGTTACCCAGAAAGCTTACTGGGTAATTGGTTAATAGGTGCCGAGGAACAGCCCTCCCCCCCCACCCAGGGCCTGGTGCGAGCGGAGGGGCTGCTCCAACCCTGCATGGGACTGCCAGCAGCAGCATGCATCATCCTCGTGTGGAGGGCCAGCAGCTGACAGCCCTGTGGGCTGGGGGCTGCTGCAGCCAGACTGGAGTGGTTCCCCTACCGGGATCCTGCTTAAACGGTTAACCAGTTAAACCTAATGGTTAACCAGTTAACTGATTTACCGGGATTTTACACCCCTAATTATAAGTGCTCTAAAATCCAAGTGTGTACTTAGATTGTCTGAAAATTATTGCCTCTTGGAGTCACGTTGTAGGTTTAGTGTTCCAAATCTGAGTTCAAGCAAGATATAGCTACACAAAATCAGTTGTTTACAAAATCTGCTGCTTGATACCTTTTTTGTGTGTGTATCTACATGGGGCTCAAACTGTGTTTCTATGCCTCAAATTGATCTCAGTTGTTTGGGATTTATTTCAGGGTACAGAATCCACTGGCTTGTTGGGAAATCAAGACTGCAAAAGTTACTAAGGGTAAAGTTTGTAAAACCAGGTTACCACAAGCTAAACTGATGTGTTTATGGGTGCAATATGCATGTGCCGCAAGACTAGGACTCTGTTAACTGCTTGAGGTTTTCCATGTTATCACTGAAGTTGGCTGGGATCATTGAACCTGAGGAATACCAATGCATGGCGAGTTTGTGCCCTAACAAGTAGCAGCTGAATGTGTCTTGGACATCTTCATTGTTCTCTGTCTGAACTGTATTTTGTTCTGAGTTCGTGGTTGTAGTTTTATCCTGAGATCCTGGTCTTAGAGTGATATTTTAAGTGCTCAAAAATTCACATGCAGACTTTGATTTTTCTTCCGAAGTATTGCCAAGGCAGTTGTCATTAATGAAAGAGAGGGAAGATAGTTTGATGCAGTCATGACTTACATTCTTTGTTCAGTTCCTGAACGGTAGAACTGAGTGTGATTAGAGGAAAGCAAGATGCTTCATCGTTTGGTCAAGGGATTCCTGATATACAGCCTGCTAACTTGAGCTGTTCATAACATTTTTCATTCTTACAACTTTTTTTGGTGCTGTGTTTCTCTTTCTTTCTGTGTGAGAGTTGAAGGGTTGGTGTGAGGCAGGGCTTGGGAAGGTGCAGTGTGGCAGCTGTGGCTGTTTGCCAACTTTTGCTCCTTAAGTCAGTGCTTTGCCAGAACTTAGATGATAACCCTTATTAATGTATGTGATCTTCCATACACCATCATTTTTTGAAAACCCAGATTGATGATTAAAGATTTGATGAAGAACAGGGATTCCAAAGAAGTGATTTTTCTACAATCCCTGCATGAAGAAGGGTTCATCCACAAAGGGACCCTTAGCACTTCTGAGCTCCCAGAGAGCAAACAGTGCAGAACTGTGAGGGGTAGAAAGTTGAGCTCTTTTCCCATTGGTGATATTCTTGGAGTGGAATGAAATGGAACCACCTATGCCCTACTTCCCCCCAGTTGCTCCCAGTGGCTCAGCCACAACTTCATCAGGGCAAGAGAGGGGTCTCCAGGGCTCTCCTCTTCCCGCTGTTCTCTGATGAGAGGAAGGAACCCAGAACTCTTCACTTTCCTCATGCTGCCTCCAGCAGCAAGAGAAGGGGCTTGTCCAGACTCACTATTCCCTTTGTTGCTGTTGCTGCCTCATGGGAGGTCAGAGCAGTGCAGGAGAGTACTGGGAAGAAAGGAAGGGATCAGAACTACAGTGGGGGATGCAGACCAAAGACTATAGCCCCTAAACTTCCCCAAATGAAACTAATGGGCAGCAGGTTTAAAACAAATAAAAGGAAGTTCTTCTTCACACAGTGCATAGTCAATCTGTGGAACTCCTTGCCTGAGGAGGTTGTGAAGGCTAGGACTATAACAGGGTTTAAAAGAGAAGTAGATAAATTCATGGAGGTTAAGCCCATTAATGGCTATTAGCCAGTATGGGTAAGGAAAGGTGTCTCTAGTTTCTGTTTATCAGAGGGTGGAGATGGATGACAGGAGAGAGATCGCTTGATTAGTACCTGTTCAGTTCACTCTCTCTGGGACACCTGGCATTGGCCACTGTTGGCAGACAGGGTACTGGGCTGGATGGACCTTTGGTCTGACCCAGTATGGTCGTTCTTATGTTCACATTCATACCCCACATTCCTGTTCCTCCTTTAAAGTGACAAAAGTTAAATCCCTGCAAGCTGCATGGAAATTTAAATTACACCATAATAGAGGCCCAAATTAAATGTATACCCCAAATAAAAAAACAGTAAGAGAACCAAAAAAGTGCCACAACCATGGCTTAACAACCCAATAAAAGAAGCAGTGACAGATAAAGACATCTTTTAAAAAGTAGAAGTTGAATCCTAATGAGGAAAATAGAAAGGAGCATAAACTTTGTCAGATTAAGTGTAAAAATATAAGAAAAGTCAAAAAGGGGGTTGAAGAACAGCTAGCCCAAACCTCAAAAAGTAATAGCAAAATGTTTTTAAAGTATATCAGAAGCAGAAAACTGACTAAACAACCAGTGGGGCCCTTGGACGATCAAGGTGCATAAGGAGCACTCACATATGATAATGTCATTGCGGAGAAGCTAAATACATTCTTTGCTTCGGTCTTCACGGCTGAAGATATTGGGGAAATTCCCAAATCTGAGCTATTCTTTTTAGGTGACAAATCTGAGGAATTGTCTCAGATTGAGGTGTCATTAAAGGAGGTTTTGGAACAAATTGATAAACTTAACAATAACAAGTCAACTGGGACCAGATGACATTCACCCAAGACTTCTGAAAGAACTCAAATGTGAAATTGCGGAAATATTAACTGGTTTGTAACCTAGCCTTTAAATCAGCTTCCATACCTAATGACTGGAAGATAGCTAATATTTAATGCCAATATTTAAAAAGAGCTCGAGAGGTGATCCTGGCAATTACAGACCGGTAAGTCTAACACCAGTACTGGGCAAATTAGTTGAAACGGCAGGCGATCTCCGCACTTACAACCTGATTGGTTCCTGGAGGGCTGTCGTAAGTTGAACCCTTATTGTCCATAGGGGCAATGTTATGAATGGGGATTCCATTCCTGGCCCGCTTTGCCTCTGGGAGTTGTAGTCTACTGGAGCCAGCGGTGCGAACAGAGCGCTGAGCTGGCTGAGGGCTGTTCCGTATGGTAGGCGGCCCTGGGGCGTGGCGTGAATGGCACCCTGAGCCGGCTGGGGGCTGTGCCGGGTGGTAGGCGGCCCCGCAGCGCAAACAGCGCCCTGAGCCGGCCAGGGGCTGTGCTGGGTGGCCCCATGGCTCCCGGAGCAGGGCGGCTGTAAATGTGGGGGGGTCAAAGGTCGGGTTGATAGTCGGGGGTCGCCTGTATAGTAAAGAATAAAATCGTCAGACAGGTAGACGAACGTAATTTGTTGGGGGGAAAGTCAACATTGTTTCTGTACAGGGAAATCATGCCTTACTAATCTATTACAGTTCTTTGAGGGCCTCAACAAACATGTGGACAAGGGGGATCCAGTGGATATAGTATATTTAGATTTCCAGAAAGCCTTTGACAAGGTTCCTCACTAAAGACTCTTAAGTAAAGTAAGTTTTCATGGGATAAGAAGGAATGTCCTTTCATAGATTGATAACTGGTTAAAAGAGGGAAACAGAGGGTAGAAATGAATGGTATGTTTTCAGAGCTGAGAAGGGTAACTAGAGGGGTCTCCCAAGGGTCTGTCCTGGGACCAATCCTTTTCAACTTATTTATAAATGAATTAGAGAGAGAGGGATAAGCAGTGAGGTGACAAAATTTGCAGAAGATACCAAACTGCTCAAGATAGTTAAGACAAAAGCAGACTGTGAAGAGCTTCAAAAAGATCTCACCAAACTAAGTGATTAGGCAACAAAATAGCAAATGAACTTTAATGTTGATAAATGTAAAGTAATGCACATTGGAAAAAATAATCCCAACTACACATATAATACGATGGTGACTAATTTGGCTATAACTACTTGAGAGAGATCTCGGGACTCATTGTGGATAGTTCTCCACTCAGTGTGCAACGGCAGTCAAAAAGCAAATAGAATGTTAGGAATCATTTAAAAAGGGATAGCGAATAAGACAGAGAATATCTTATTGCCTCTATATAAAACCATGGTATGCCCATATCTTGAATAGTGCATAGAGGTATGGTTGCTTCATCTCAGAAAAGATATTGGCATTGGAAAAGGTTCAGAAAAGGGAAACAAAGATGATTAGGGGTTTGGAATAGGTCTCATATGAAGAGAGATTATAAAGACTTGGACTTTTCATCTTAGAAAAGAGGAAGGTAAAGGGAATATGATAGAGGTCTATAAAATCATGACTGGTGTGGAAAAAGTGAATAAGGAAAAGTTATTTACTTATTCCCACAATATAAGAACTAGGGATCACCAAATGAAATTAATAGGCAGCAGGTTTAAAACAAACAAAAGGAAGTTTGTCTTCAATCAGGGCACAGTCAATCTGTGGAACTCCTTGCCAGAGGATGTGGTGAAGGCTAGAACTTTAACAGGGTTCAAAAAAGAGCTAGATAGATTCATGAAGGTTAGGTCTATCAATGGCTATGAGCCAGGATGGGTAGGAATGGTGTCCCTAGCCTCTGTCTGTCTGGAAATGGGTGACATAAGAGGGATCACATGAGGATTACTTGTTATGTTCCCTCCCTCTGGGGCATCTGGTATTGGCCACTCTCAGCAGAAAGGTAATGGGCTAGATGGACCATTGGTCTGACCCAATATGGCCGTTCTTAATGTTCATGCTCCCATAATATTGAAATTGGGATGGGGAGCTAATAATGGACTAGAGAGCTGACAATGAGCATGTGCTAAGTGCATAGGTGAAGTGGGGAACTGAGAACAGACATGCTTAGTGCATGACACAAATATACAATTACGAGCTGGGAATGGTCATGTTTGGTGTATTGCATAATACACAACACTGAGACTGTATTTGGAAACAAAACAGGTACCCATGGGGAGAGCTGGTTCTTCATACAAGGAAACCAGTTGGTAATTTAAAAAGCAGGAAAGCTTGTATTGCATTTTTAATCTATGAATAAGTAGTAGGTGTAAGAGAATGAAATCTACTAGTTCAAAAATTTTGAAGGACGTAATCAGAAACAATCACTTCAGTACAATCACTTCAGTTCACTAACTGCAGATAATGCTTCCTTTACTTGAAACACAAAAAATGTTTAGATAACTTTCTTATGCATCCAACAGAGCCTTAACTCTGTGGTAACAAGTTTTTGGACATTTAAAAGAGAACATATAATATTGGTGACTAACACTTGCAGACTAAATGCAGCACACAGAGTGTCTCTTGAAGCCTGTGGTTCCCTTGTCTCCGGGGTCACTAAATACCAGTATTATTGCTCTGTTTATGAACAATCAAGAAGTTGCTGCAGATTTCCTGTAGAGACAGTAACTGTTGTGTTGCATTTATTCTGAAAACCATCTGTTGTTCATAGTGCAAACCTGGGAAAAACAAAACAAAACAAACTTTGTATCTCTTCATAGCTTCACTCTAGTGGTTAATTTATAACAAAAGAGGTGCTGGGCTCAAGCAATATTTAAGTTTCATAACTGATGTGGCAAGTCTAAAAGTGCTGGGGCTATGAACTGCCATAACTACTGGTGCTGTGGGGCTCAGTACTGGCAACTCCTGACATACGTTAAGCACTGCTTCACTAACTGCCATTTTGGAAAGTTTCTGATTGAAATGGAATGTTGTTTTGAGGTGATTTACTTAATAGTAACAACTGTGCACTACAATCAGTCAATCAAAAATGGAAACATGAGCCACTGCTCCATGCGCAGCTGATAAACATAAAAAGAACAATGTGTCAGCTGGTGACTTGAGGGAGTAATAAGGATTTCTTTTTCAATTCCTCATGGCAGCTTTTTCAGACTGCAATCAGATGACCATGGCTCCGTGATGGATAGGAATGAATCTTCTGGGCCTTTGAAGGTCTAAGATCGTGTGTAGTTCCTGTTCCTAGCAGTCTGTATAGAAGTCTTACTAAGGCAGACTTCCTATTGTTTTTCAATGGACCTTGGTGGTAAAGAAAAACAAAAGATCCATTAGAAAGACTAAAAATAGACTCCTCTTAAATAAAAGAGGCTCCCATCTCTGCTTTCACCTCCATGAGCCCCCTCACATCCCCAAAAGCTAATGAAGCTACAGAAGAAGCAAAAAACCAATACTTATCTTCAGATCCTCCAGTAAATCTGCTCTGATGTGCACTATATTTTCTGCCTTTCTTGATCCCCTCTGAAAACTTATCTTAGAGGGACAGTGGCACAGACTCATTTTGTATGTCAGGAAGAACAAAAAAGTGAGGAAGAAAACCAGCAAATGGAACAATACTTATACCAGCAATTATCTCCTCCTCTTCACCAGAGTAACTGATGAAACCCAGCACTTTGAAGGTTTACTTATAAACAACTAGATACCTGTGGCTGGCCTGTGCCAGCTGATTAGGCTTGCGGAGCTTAGGCTGTGGGCTAGTTCACTACTGTGTAGATTTCTGGGTTTGTGCTGGAGCCTGAGTTTTGGGACCCTCTAAGGCTCCAGCCTGAGCCTGAAAGTCTACGCAGTCCGAGCCCTGCAAACCCAAATCAGCTGTCACCTGTCAGCAGCAGGTGTCTGTTTGATGCATAATGGTACTCTGAGAGACATGAGTGACACTCTCTGTTCCTTTGGAGTCCAGCTAGGAGATAGTGGGATGGATGAAATCTATATGTCTACCCATCAGACCTCAGGAACCTGGACCCTCATGTCCATGTGATAAGTCATCTCATTGTTCAATTGATGGAAGCACCTTTTCTGGGTATGTAAAATGTAGCATTTTCTCTGTGTGTGTACACCATGAGATTGGTGACTAATGTCTCTCTGCTTGAGTGTGGAGCTTACTTAGACCATCTACAGACCCTGGGTTTCTGGACTCCCAGAAATACTTTCTCATAAGCATTTTAGACACTAGACCTGTAGATTAGCATGCTCAGAATTTCTTCCCATGAAATGAGGATATTTAGTCCAGGTGGGATAGGTAGATATAATACAACAATGTTAATGTCAGTAAATGGGGGAGCAGGATAAATCCCCAGCTCTGCAAAAACTTCATGCTTGGAATTGGTGTGTTCATTACCCAATTGCACAATAGTCGGCATCTTCCAGGCATGAAGAAAGTTCTAGCAGACTGGCTCAGCAGACAGTTCACAAGTGATCATGAATGCACTGTCAATGATTTGATCCTGCAGAGTGTATTCCACAGGTGTGGATGGATACCCAACAGATCTATTTGCTTCAAATCTCAATCAAAAAATGCCAAACATTTTGTTCAAAGAAGTCTGATCCCGGTCTCCCTGTTTGGATTCTTTCTTCCTGTCATGTAATGTATTTCTGTTAGGAATTTCATTCATAATGGGGGGTTCTAAGGAGATTCAGGCAGAATTTAGCAGTAATGAACATGCTTGGCTAGCTGTAGCTTAGTTTAGGTATTTTTGGTATTTGGACATAATGAACCTGTTAGCTCAACCCTCAGTAATGTTAGCTGTCTTACCTGATATGATCTCGAAGAATGAAGGTCAGATTCAATATGCACATCTAGCATTGTTGTTTCTGACAGCGTCGATTCTGGATGGCTAATTACTATGGAAAGAAGATCAGCTGAAGGTCAGACTGTATTGATGCTTAGCAGAAAGGACTTTACTAGATTAATCTGTGCAGCTAAATAGACTAGATTATCTGTTTGGGCAGCACTTATGCCACCTGTCTCTCCTAGAATTCCTAATTTCCTGCTATTCTATGGACTGTAGCACACAGGGCTATCCATCAGCTCCATAAAAGCACATTAACAGCAATATCAGCTCATCTTGCTCCTCTCCAGGGTCACAGAATATTTTCTCCACCATATTTTCTCAGTTACTACATTCCACAAGGGCCTTTTCCTGCAGTCCAGAAATCCCCTTCTTTCTGAGACTCAAGTATAGTCTTAGTATGGTTAATTGGATGTCTCTGAGCAACTTGTTCTCTACGCTATCTGCTTATGGCAGTTGGCTTTTTAGCAGGGCGGACTGATTTAAATCAAGGTGATTTAAGTAATTGATTTAAATCACGATTTAAATCACCAACAAAATTAATTTAAAGCAAGTTTTCCATCGATACTACTTCACATTTCTTCAAATCTGGTGCAAATCTGATCTCTAAAACATGTTAATTTACAGCTCAGTACAGCATTTTATAACATCTAAGAGGGTATACTTTGAGTAATTTTTTTACATAAATTGATTTTTTATTAATTTAAGAAATAGTACATAATATTCATTATCTATCAAGCTACATATGTAGCAGCAGTACTTTAGGAATGCTAAAAATAATTCATATACAGACACAATAGCAGTTATATTTTGTCAAACTAAATCTTACATGTTACATAAATGTTTCAGATTTGCAATTGCAGCAATCTCCTGAGTTGCCAGCTGATGGCTGTCCTTAAATTCTTTTTTTTAAATTTCAAATGTTATTAACTCTAACAGACAAGTTTTCATGACATTAAATGTATGGTGTCCTTAAAACTTCTACAGCTACAACTTCTCATCTTCCCCATTCCCACTGTAATTTTGATGTACATCAGTTACCAGAAAAGCTAAGAGTAATTGTGGTTTGAGTGAACTTATTTTTGGAGTAAGCCTCATTGAAAATAAATACAGATTGGACCTCCCTCATCCAGCATCCTTGGGACCTGGCCAGTCCTGAAGAAGGAGATTTGCTGGGCTAGGGGAATTCCCTTCCAACATGGCCTGTGCTATCCTGCTGCCCCTGGTTAGGGCTTCAACCCAACCCTGCTTCTGCCTGCCTAGCTGTGACTCCCCAGGCCGGAGCTCCACAGCAGGGGCCAGAGCTCCTTAGCTGCTGCTGGGTCGGAGCTCGGTGGCTGGGGCTGGAGCTCCCTAGCTGCCGCTGTCAGCCCCTGAGCTCTGTGGCTGGAGCTCCCTAGCTGCCGCCAGAACTGGAGCTCTCTGGCTGCCACTGTCAGCCCCCGAGCTTTGTGGCTGGGGCTGGAGCACCTTGGATGCTGCTTTTGGCCCCTGAAATCTGCAGCCAGGGCCAGAGCTCTGCAGCTGTCACTGCCAGCACCTGAGCTGTGCAGCCAGAGCTTTGCAGCTGGCCCCCCGCTACTGCTCAGTTGCAGGGGCTAGAACTTCCTGCTGCGCCATCTGGCCCTCTGTGCCCCCCCAACACAGGGCTCCTAGCTGAGTCACGTCCCCAACCACTCCTGCCCCTTTACTTAGGCTCTGTGATCCAGAAACATCCATGGTTCTGCTGGACCATGGATGTTGCCAGACCAGAGAGTCCCGGTTAAGGGAGGTACAGCCTGTGTTAGATGGGGCTCCTTTGGGAAAGTTGTGTCATGCTTAAGTAAAATAGGGAACAGAACTATCGCATTACTATTATGGTCTGTGAGCAAGATGTTCCAAAATAGGAGCTGTGTATTATGTAATCTATATAAATATTTTAGAGTGTGTCTGTCTGTCTACAAGTCTGTTTGTTCAAGCACTCCTTCTAAATGGTAGGAGCTAGGGCCACAGGATTTGGTATGCAGCTTCCTCTTACCCTAACTTAAAGCAAGGTCAGGGTTTGGTTGTGGCAGGAAAGTGCCAGGTATGGGACTGTTTTCCATAACATAGAAAGGGAGGGGCAGAAAAGAGGAGGAACACGATACTGAGAGTGGCCACTGGGGGCAGCGATCATGGGGGAGAGCTTTACTGCAGTGGGACCACTGAGGCAGCTGCACCCCAAAGAGAGTGGCCAGCAGGGCTGGGGCGCCACCATCTTGCCTGCCACCAGACCCTGTAAGTAGCTCCCCTGCCCCATACTCTTCCTCTCCCTGGCCCTTGGCCATAGCGCTGGGGAGGAGGGGAAGGCTCCTGCTGACCAGGAGGGGCTGGCGGAGGAGAGAAAGCCCCTGTCGGTTGGGTGTTGGGGGAGAGAGGGAAACCGAAGGCCCCTGCTGACCAGGGTTGGGGGAGGGCGGGAAAAGAGCCCCGCCAGATACGACCCTCCCAACATGAGACCTTCCGCAACTCTCCACTCTCCCTCCTATACTCCACTGGCCCCCAGCCTCCTGCCCTCCCTCCCCCCACATCCCCAAGGCTTTGCCGTGACTTCTACTTCCCCTCCACCACCAGCCCCCTTCTCTGAAGGACCTGGGCAATGCTGGGTAAGTCTTTTAGTATAAAATAGGAAAATGACACTCAGTGGCAACTGGCAACTCTAGATTACTCTTACTACAGCTTTCTGGACTGGTGGCAGACAGTGTTCCCTCTAAGATTTTCCATTCTTGGGTGGGTTGAATTTTTTGGGGGGCAGGTTGAAATTTCTTATGTGCAACATCAATATTGAAGTAGTGTGTGGATGTGTACTCACCAGTACAAAGAAAAACCATAGATATTTTAAATAGTTCATAGGTGTGGAAGAAAATATATTAAAACAAGGGATAATTAACAAGAAACAATGCTTATGATTATTTAATATTAAATCAAATAAAAAGAAAACGAATGCTTCCCTGATCTTAATGCAGTACAGCTTACCATGTATTAATTAGTACCACAGAATTTTTAAAAAAATCATTAAGATCAGAGTTTGATATCTGCAACCCTCAAAAAAATTCTGTGGAAAGAATCTTTTTCTTTCTTACTGTAAGCCATTAACACAGGAGTGGGAAATAATTTTTGATGGGGAGGCATCCCAAGAATTTGGTAAGTGTTTGAGGGCCACACTCTTTCCATTATATTAATGGAGGAGGTGCGGGGGTCTCAGATGGAGGTTGGATTTAGAAGGGAGCTTGAGGTAAGGGATTAGAGTGTGGGACTTGGGAGGGAGTTTGGGTGAAGCAGGGGATTGTGACCTGAGGCAATGGACTGGGGTGAGGAGGAGTTGCAGGGCCTAGGAGGGGGTTGTGATCTGGAGCAGGAGTGCAGGTTGTGTGTGCGTGCGTGCAAGGGTTTGGACTGTGACCAGGGATAGCAAATTGAGGTGCAATATCTGAGAAGGGATTGTGACCTGAGGAAGGGTGTAGGAGGGGGCAAAGTGTTGGGGAAGGCATGTGGGGGCTGGAGCAGGGATGCAGAAGGTTTGGGTTACATGAGGTAGGAGGTGGGAAGGGGGACAGAGGGTTGAGGGGAGGGAGAGGCTAGGGTGCCAGAGAGAGGCTCTGGCTCGCAGACCTTACCTTGCTCCAAGCCAGCAGCCCAGTTGGTTCCTTAGCCAGGGTCCCTGCCTTCCAGCCCCTGTACATGCTCAGGGGAGTTGCAGGAGCCATTTTTATTGTTCTAAACTGAATGTGGGATGTGCAAACAGGCAGCTGCTGTTGGCCAAAACTGGCCAATGGGAGCTACTGGGGGCAAGGGCAGCATGAGAACTGTGTCTACTCTCCCCCCATGCTCTCAGCATTCACAGACTCACACATAGCCCTGTACTTGGTTTTCCAGAGTGCTCAGCAGGGGCGAGCTGGCTGAGGCTCTTGCGGCCCAATAATCATCTTCTGCCCAGCCCTGGAATGGAGGGTGGAGCCAGCTTCTCCATTTATAGCAGGCAGCAGTTGCAGGCAGCCTACTCCTCTTCCCTCGCCAATCAGCTGAGCTCCCTGCCTGCGTGGGGAGCTCTGAATCTCTGTGCAGGGCTTAGAAAAGGGCTACGCGCCCATGCGGACACACAGCTTACAGGGAACCTTGGTGATAGATTCTAAATCTAGTTAACTAATTAAACAAGCCATAAGGACTAGCTAAGCTAAACTTTTTTTTCTAGCAATATCCAGCATAGCAAACAACTTGAAAATTTTCTTGTCAAATCACACTTATACTAAAAGGCATAGGGAGAATCTTGAAGAATGATGCATTGCAAAGTTGATCCACATTGTTCTTCAGACATATCCACATCTTCGTCCACATCATTTTCTCCCAATAAGCAGTTTTCCTTATGATGTTTCATTCTTGCAGCTAGGCTCTACATCATGTTCTTGCATTCGTTACATTTTCCCAGGGAACGAATATTTTCAGAATATTCCCAGATAGGGTGTCTTTTACACGCAAAAGCCATGACTGTTTTTCAGTGGCGAAAGTCTAGGGGAATATATGAAGCTGTGTGTATGTTGAATGTCTTCCCTTTTTCTTTCAAGTACACTCCACTGTTCCTATCTATTCTGTCTCTTTCCTTTCCTATATATTTTTTCTCTGTCTTTGGAAGTGTTTTCACTAACTCAGCCATGCTTGGCCCAGGTCTACCACCATGTAAGTACAGAGCAAAAAATATCCTATCTAGCCTGTGTCTGTCTTTGCACATGTTAGACTGCTGTGAAACAGAAATTGAAAGCACAGAACTTTCAAGAAGCAAAAGCTGGTTGTTAGGCTGGGCAGACTAGAGCCATTAATTCATTTTTATGAGACTGAAAGTGATAGGTGCAGCATGTTTGTGTTGATATTTAATTTTAACTGTTACTTTTAAATGAGAAATTTTATATTGATGATTTATAAAAACAAAAAAAATCGGATTTAAATAAATCCAATTTAAATTAAAAATCTGATTTTTTTTTATTTACCCTGCTTTTAAGAAGGTGTACATAACATCAGTGCAGAGAGTGGGGGAAATTCAGGTCTTCATGATTCACCTTATTTGGTGTTTCTTATAAAACCTGTGACCTGTGGGTAATGCCTAATTCTTTATCAAAGATTCTTTCAGATTTTCATCTGAACAGGGTGATTCAGCTGTTGGTTTTCTTTTAAAAACTCATTCCAAACAAGGAAGTGAAATTGCATGGCCTTGATGTGATTAGGGATCTTTCATATTACCTTGACAGAACAATTCAGTAGTTCCTTCAGTAGGCTGGTTGTAGTGTTGTAGACAAATTGGAAGATCAGACAGTATCCACCCCAATTTCTAAATGGTTATCTAGTTATGGTAGATCTGGATTAGATCCACCCTTGCAGAGTAAAGCCCTCTCTAGCATGGTTCTGACTTTTTCTGTGACTTCTCACAGACGTGTACAGTTAGGACTCTCTGGTACGGCAACATCTGTGGTCTGGCAGAATGTTGACAGTCCAGAGATCCTTGGTGGCTGGGAGCATGGGTTGGGACAATGGTAGGGAGCTGAGCAGGGCTGGGAGAGAGCCCAGCTGGCTCTCCCTTCCTTCCGTCAGAGAGCCAGGAGGCTAGCCTCTGGGAGCCCGAATTGACCTCCCCTGGTCTGACAAACTCCCTTATTTGGGAAAGGTCAGATAGTGAGGGAGGTCCAATCTTTACTAATTTCAGACATGCACAGGGTAGCTACGTGGGGATCAGTCTGCACTTTCATACAGCCTTAATTGACGCTTTAGGAACTGTCATCTGGTATCATAAAGCTGCCATCAAATCCTTATTTAAATAGGACTTCTAGCACCCACCTCCTGGTTGCTCATTTCCAAAAGTGGAGTCTGTGTGGATAGTCACTGAGAGACAGAAGAATAGTTACTTGCTCTGCTGGCTTTTAGAGCATGCAGTAGAGGCTCAAGTTCTAAGCTCTAGAGTTCCTTGTTTTGATTCTGTCTGTCACCATTACAAGTGGGGGCTCATCTGGGATTTCACCTGGGAAGTATATGAAGCTCAGGACATGCTTCCTCATCTAGGTGAAGTATGTAACACACACACTGTCTAGGTGTTGTGTACTGTGGCTTTCAAGACATTTTGTCCACAAGTATTCAGTGATCTGCTCTCCCACTTTTATAGAGCCCCAGGCTATCTAGTTTATATGTTGGCAAAGGAACTGAAGGATGGTTAGGTTTGCACTGATCTTTGCCTGTTGGTGGGGAGGCAGGGCAGGTAGGGTGTGATGTGAGGGCCTACAGGGCACAGGCGTGGCTCCAAAGACCTTTCTGGGCAAAGGAATCCAGTCTTATGTGCACGAGGTGCATGTAGCCCAGAAGTGGAATAGATGTGGACAACATATCTCAAAGAACTATAGTTACTGTAAAGAACTGTTATTTTCCTTACTGTGCAAAAAAAGTATAGTTGATGTACTTTGGCATCTAATTAATACATTCTTTTAAAAGAAGCTGAAAGTGAATACTTCTTTCCTTTTCCTTTCTCACCCCCTGGCCTTTACAATTTTTAAACCATAGCCAAGTTTTCATGAGAGCAGATTGGAATGGTAAGAATAGAATTAGCTCTTGAAAGGAAAATGCTTGCAAATGTGATGTTTAAATAGCAGAGATAATTTTACTTGAGTGTTCTTAAATTTCTCTATGTAAAATAGTATATTTAAGACTAATTTCTCTTCAGGTTTGCTAATATGCATAAAGATGTGGTGGGTGCTATTCAGTAAAGTTTATCACTTGTAAACAGATGCCGTGTTGGTCATAAATCCTGCCCATAACCATTACCCTTAGCAGGAGTTCATGCTTCAAAAAATTTTGTTTTTAAATCCACATTAAATGTTTCTATCTATTATTTTCCATTATAAACCTCATTTTAAAATGAGGTTAAATTCACAGTACAAGCTGTCTCTCATTTGTTATTTTATTAGTCTTATCTTAGAAATGCAATCTGAAAATATTGGGGACACAGTTCAAAAATCCAAGCACTTATGGGCCAAAATCCATTTTGTTTGACGTGGGTGCCAAAAAGTTTGTTCCTAGTTTTAATTCTGAATCTGTTTGTTTATGTAGACACATACTAGGGATGTGAATGGTTAACTGGTAAGCATCACCCTTAGTGGGTGATGCTTACTGGTTATGGTTAACTGGTGGGGGTTGGAACAGGCCCCCGCCTGAAGGAAGCCTGCCAATGGGCAGGGGATGCTGCAACCCGGCCGAAGCAGCCCCTGTTCATGATGAACCCAGCGTGCCACAGGCAGAGGTGGAGCTTGTGGGGGAGAAAGTGGAGACCTCAAAATGGAGAGGAAAAAAGGTCATACAGGGATTTGGAGACAGGAGGAGTAAGAGGGATACATTAAGGAGAAGAAAACTTGGAGTCAAACCATCAGGTGGGCATTTGGGGAAGAATAAAATTAACATTGAGTGAGGGGAGGAGCAGAAGGTGCATTAAGTTATTTTTCAGATGTTCTCTAGGAAGTAGTATCTTGAAGCCCAACTAAAGTGTTACATTTATGTATTTAATTTTGATATATTTAGAATGTATGTGCTCAATACTGTAAGAGATTCAAGACACATAATACATGTGGTTAATGTACAAAAACAAGCACACTCCCAGATTTCCACAAAACTGAAGTTTTTGCTACTTCAGTAAATCTGGGAACATAAGTCTTATAGTAAGACTTGATGGAAGTGAGTACAACACCTTTAAATGAAAATGACCTAATAGTTTGAATTTTTTTCCTGAATAGTAAATAAGGAAGAAATCCCTTCAACAGTGGTCAAAATTAAACTTAAAAACTAAGGTATTTAAAAAGGAAACAAGAGGGAAAAGGAGAAAAGCTTAATATTGGTAGAGTTTTCATAGGACAGCTAATAAACAGGTTACACATCTAAGTTTAAGAAAAACAGTAGTTTGAAAATCTTACGTGATCTCATGTTTAGATCCAAGGTAAACAAATGTCAGAAATATAAGAGAAAGGAAAAGTAGAAAAGCATCAAGCCCAGTACATGTTCAATATCCTAATCTTTTATTGTTTTATCTAATTGTAATGATGAAATAGGCTACAGAAAGGGTCATACCAACGTAATGTATGGTAATTTTAAAGTACGTTAAATTGTAGTTGTAAATAGACAATTTCAAGTCCCTTGAATAATTAACTCTCCATACTATTGTAGTAATCTTTGTACAAGTATGCCGTCTTAAGGTATCATGTGAAAACTCAAAATGTTCTGGTAATTTTATTATCCTAGTAAAATTTATGCGACAGTATTGTATATGAAGTTATAAAATACCCCGGATGGTGGTGTGGACATGTTCCAAATCCCACAGCCCTGCTCAAACAGAAGTTGGTAAACAGATAATTCCTAAACAGAGGAATGTGTGCTCTACTTAATTTGCATTTGAGCAGCTAATAGAGCCATGAACAGGAAGAGAAACAAAGAAATCTCAAACAGCGGAGAAAAAGCCAGTTGGGAACATCCTTCCACGTAGAATCTGGCCACATCTATACTGGCAAATTAGTGCATAGTTAATTTGCCCTCAGCACTGTAACTTTCACAGTGTCCACACTGTCAAGGCACTTAGTGTGCACTAGCTCCAGAGCTAGTGCGCTCTAGGCAAATCACCTCTGCAAGAAGCACAGAGCTTGCTGTGGTCTGGATAGAACGCTGGGGTGCCAGTGTGGACTGTGTTGTAGTACTTCATCCTGACTGGCCTCCACCACCTTTACACAATGCCTGTTCTTGCTTCTCTGGTCATCTGTTTCAATGTTGTTGCTCTGCTCTCTTAGACCCACCCTTTGCGTCTGAGAGCAGACCCTTAGATCTGCCCTTTGCATTGTTTTGCAATTTGAAAGTTCACTTCCTGTTTGCTCTGTGATGCACAGTGTATTCTCGGTGTATTCTCAGTGTATCTCTCTAGCTGGCCATGTCTGCTCCATGCACCAGGAGATCCTCTGCTTGGAGCCATGCCGAGGCTCTGGATATCATCAGCATTTGGGGAGAGGCAGCAGTTCACTCCCAGTTGCGCTCCACCTGTAGAGATTATGATATTTACAGGCACACCTCCATATGTATAACTGAAAGGGACCATGACAGGGATGCACTGCCGTGCAGGGTCAAAGTGAAAGAGTTGTAAAACACCTATCACAAGGCATGGAAAGTAAACCGTCGCTCAGGTGTTGTGCCCACAACATGCAAGTCCTACAGAGAACTGGATGATCTACTTAGAGATAATCCCACCTCCACTCAGAAGACCTGTGTGGATACTTCGGAGGCTCAGGGACCAAGAAAGGAGGACGACGCTGTTGCTGAGTTTGCTGAGGGGCAAAGGGACCCAGAATCAGAGGAGGACTGTGCATCCATAGAGATTTGCAGTCCGGAGCTGTTTTGTACCCTTGATGAGGCAAATCACTCACAGTCCTGGGAGGTTGTGGATGATGTGCCTGATAATTGGGTTAGGTCTCAGGAAGCACTCAAGTGACTTGCCTGGAGTGGGAGGGTTACTGAAAGGAGGCTTGGTTCTGTGTCACGCTGCTACTAACAGAGGATTAGTCAGATGGCAAACAGATCATTGATGCTATTTTTTACATCTCAGTAATTTGCCTCCCAGACCTCATCAAAGGGGTTATGAAGCTGCTGTTACCCCAGAGTCTCAGTAACGAGCATAATCTTTTGAATTAATTTAGAATTTAGGATAAGGGATCTGATTGATGATGTTAAATGCTCTGGTTACCAGAAGGGAGGCCCCTGACACCGTATCTGATCACCGGTGATTTCTCCCCAAAAGAAACACGCTTGGGGTCCAGATTAAAGTTCACTAATATATTGTAAGAATTTAAATTGACAAGTGCATGAACAAGAAGAACCACCAACAAATCCAACCCCCACCCCAAAACAGAAGAGAAGAAAGACAGAAAGATCCCCAATACAGGTAAGGTATTTATATGTTACAAAGTCTCTGTCGCCAGTGGTGATACTGGTGCTTGCGACCTTCTACCTTTGGGCTCAGGTTAGCCCTTAGGGAGGAACTGCAAGTGATCCCTCGCAGTTCTGGTATGATTCTCGTTGGGCCTTCACCACAACGGAGTGTTTCAGGGATGGTGACAATGTGATGGTCTGAGACAGGTAGAGATCAAACACCTCTGCTTGGTGTATCCCAGATCTCCAGTTCTGAGCCTTCACCACAGCGTGGTGTGGGAACCCACCGCAGTTGTGAATGATCCCTATGCCTTTTCCCTCTGTGGCGCTGTGCTGTCCCCACACACACAGACCGGAACACTGACACCCACCCTTGGGTGCAGTGCTTTTCTCTTTTAGAACCTTTGGCAGGTAAACTGTAAACTTGTGTAGGGTGGTGTGCACAATTTCAGGCTGGGTGCAAAGGATCTGCGTGCCTGGTGCAATTTTGGTACTGAGTGCAGACACTCAAGGTGGGAAAAGTTCAACTGTCCTGTCCAGAAACTCCATTTTTGTTTTCCTAAACTCCATTTTGTTTTCAGTTACTAATGGCAGCAACCGCTCCTTTAAGTGTGCACCTTACCTACATCCTATTTACAACAATTACATTATAAACATTATAAACAAATCAACATTATAACACCACTCCAACACTGCTATGCCATCCTTGTCCTCAAATTAGCTGGCAAAGCAATTGTGATATTTGACCCCTGAAGGCTGATATTCCGTTGCCACTGTGCTGTCAGGGGTTGGAGGTGAAGGCATCACTCCAGAAAGACAAGCTGCATATGACCCTGGATGGAACCTGCAGTTGAGTAAAAGATCCTCCTTTGCTTCTCTGTTCACCCTAAGCAGTGAAATGTCTTCCAGGATGAACACAGTGTGTGGAAATTGAGTGGCCATTACTAACTTTTAGGCCCCCCCTGCTTTGCTGTCCCCAAGTCACACCTGCCTAGAGTACAGTATGGCCAATGTTTGGCATAAGTGATAATTCTTGTCAGCTGCAGCAAGGGATTTTCCTGTGATGCTGCTGCAAAGGTTTCCCCTGCTCTTTCTCTTGCCCAGCTGCACCAACAAATACCCCTGTGCTGTTACAGCAAGGGTTTTCCTGGCCCTTGTACCTGCCCTGCTATACCTAGGTTTTTCCCTGCTGCCCTAGTGTTGAACTCACTATTGTGGGGTTCCTGTGTGTTATGTACTCTCTCTCTTGAGACAGCCAGGCAGTGCTAGGTATGTGAACAATGCACAGGATTGAAAAGAGTTGGGTCAGTGATGTCTAATGTTAACAGTAGATCCTCTGTAACATTTTGCAATTTTGGCTTGATTAATTTGGCCTTGGAATGCCAGTCTCAGGAGATTATAACTCCTGCCGTGTGTTTGAGAAGGGCACAGAACTGCCCAAGAAAGACTAGAGGGGAGTTTTTGCAAGATGTCCTGAGTCACGCTGATGGTGAACATAAAGAATTGAAGGAGTGGAGGGACAGCAACAGGAGGGAGTGTCAAGAGACTATGGAGCAGGTCCTAAACAGTATGGAGAGGCAAGCAGAGATGCTGGAGAATACATCCCCATGCGGTTTAACACTGATGAACTGCCACCCCTTCCCTCCCTCTTGCACAACACATCAGGTGGCAGGGCTCCATATAAACCTTGGACATAAACAAACCTCTGAAATTCTCTGCACATGCCTTACCACCTGTCTCTCCCAGCCCTTCCCTTCCTGTCTCCCACACAGTGCAGATGTTTCATGCTTCATGTGTGTCCTACGTTAATTGTGGTTAATAAATTAAATTCATGTGTTTCAAAGAAAGCAAGTAAGCATTCCTCAGAAAAGCTATGGTCACTGTGGCGCTAAATGTAGTGCATGGAGCAATCAGTAACCCCCTAGCAATACAGTCACTGTACTTCCATGTCGGGCAATACATTTTGCTGCCTCAAGGCATCCCTGATCCATAAAGCTCGGTGCTGTGCTCCGCTAGTAGCCCTTGTCTCGGGGTGTCCAAACTGTGCCTCCAGGCACTGTGCCTCAATGGTCCACCCCGATTGAAGCTTTCACCCTTTCCTTCACAAATATTATAGAAGATACAGCACACAGTGAGAACCATGGGGATGTTATCAGCCAAATCCAGCTTCCCATATAAACATCTCCAGTGGGCCTTCAAACAGTCCAAAGCACACTCCACAGTCATTTTGCACCTGCTCAGCCTGTTGTTGAAGCACTACGTGCTGCTGTCAAGGCTCCCCATGAATGGTTTCATGAGTCATGGCATTAAGGGGTAGGTAGGGGTCTCCAGAGATCACAGTGGGGATTTCCATTTCCCCACAGTGATCTTCTGGTTTGGGAAGAAAACTCCTGCTTGCAGCTTCCTGAACAGGTCAGTGTTCTGAAAAATGCATAATGTCTGCATAATGTCCGTGATGTGCCCACAGTGATCCACAAACACCTGCAGAACCATGGAGAAATACCCAGTGTGGTTAATGTACTTGGAGGCTAGATGGTCTGGTGCCAGAATTAGAATGTCTCTCAGTGGTCACTCGATAATGAGTAGGACGTCTTCATGTCACCCTCCTATTTGTGGATCTGTAGATGACTGACCAGCACGATTCTGGAGCCGAAGGTCTTATCACAGAAGGGGTATGTGCTGTTGGCTATTGGAGGGATGCAGTTTTTGCCACTTTTTTTCTTCTTCTCCTCTTCTCCTTGTCTGCAGTGCAGCGGGATCTCTCAAATTGTGCCTCCCCCTCATGGATTACTGCTCTCCACTGGGGACAGTGCTGGGCAAGGTTCTCCCAAGTGTCGACACTGATGAAACACTTTTCTATGTTTGCCTTTAACATGTCCTTAAATCGCTTCCTCTGGCCCTCAACGTTCCCCCGTCCTTCCTTCAGCTCGGAAAACAGAATCTGTTTTGAGAGGCACTGATCAGGCATCCAGACCACGTGACCAGTCCAGCGAAGTTGTTGATAGATGATGATAGCTTCAATGCTGATCATGTTCGACTCTTCCAGGATGCTAGTGTTCGTACGCCTGTCCTCCCAAGAAATATTTAGGATTCTCCAGAAGTAGTGTAGATGATATTGTTCTAGTGCCTTCAAGTGACGCTTATATATTGTCCAGGTTTCACATGTCTTCAGCAGTGTTGGAACAACTACTGCATAGTACACACAGAGCTTTGTCTTGGCACTGATGTCCCAGTTCTCAAAGACCCTTTGTCTCAGGCAGGCAAAAGCAGAGCTTGCATAGCTTAGGCGATGCTGGATTTCTGCATCAATGTTGACTTTGGCAGAGAAATGATTTCCAAGATATGGATTCCCGGTTGGCTCACATTCCTGAGCACTGGGGCCCTCTAGTCTGGCAACATCATGGAAGTTGCTAGCCCAGAGAGTCCTGGATTTAGGAGGTTCAACCTGTACGTTGTTTTTAAGATAATTAAACATGGAATTTTGCTCGTTCCACAGAATGAGTTCAACATACCCAATCTGAGTAAAACACCAAACTTTTATTTTTTGGAATCATTTTCAAAGTTAATTGGTTTAAAAATGAAAGTTATTGCTGAACTTATTTTTTGAGTTTAAATATTTATAAAATGCTGCTATTCATGGTTTTCGGTTTGAATCCCCCAAACTGTTTCTGAAGATAGGAGAATTCACAGCAGTATTCTGTGATATGAATGCACACAGTATAAATATTGAATAAATTCTCGGTCCATATTAGTTTGTTCTTATCTCAAGCAACAGTATCTCATGTTCTGTAGCTTCCTGGTACTATAGATAAAATATATAAATCATTTTAAACTGTAAAGCTTTAGGCTTTTTGCCATTAGCTTGTCTCTGTGTTGTGTGATTCAGTGCTAAAGGTTAGAAAATGTTCATCTTAAAATGTGTTGTCAAATTGTAATGGCAGTCTTGCCATTTGTCTCATTTTTACAAATGAAAAACCTTTAATGTTCGAAGTTTTACAGCATTATTCATTTCCATAAATATTTTACTTTCCATTCTTGTAACAGACAAATACAGAAATTAAAGATGCATTATTCAGCTGCCAACTTGTTGAAATGGCATAGACGTTACTGAGGGAGCAAAAGACACCCTTGAATTAATTAGCTTTATTTAAATACATATATTCATGGACCTATCTTAAATAAAGATTTAAAATTTATATCAGCAATCATAATTCCACTGTGAAGAGAAATATATACTAGCCCATTAGTATAGAAATCAAGAGATTAGACTTCAGGACCCTCTGAAAATGGAAAGACTTGATGGGATTTCTCTTTGGAAATGCAGATGTCAGCTTTCTGTGCTTTGAATTGTCATTAATACTGTCACACAGGCTGACATTGACATTTTACTCTGTGTTTATATCCTAGTCTTGTTCCACAATTATTAAAGTTAAGACAGTTGTGGCATATGGTCTGTTATGGTTCAGGAAATCAAGGCATGTGTGGCACTTATATGCATATTTTGTGTGGGTGTGTATAGTATGTACTGAATTATTCATATTATTTAAGGTACTGCTTTTGGGAATAAAAAGGAATATGTTCTGCTGGCAGTTTATTTTCAGACCAAATTAAAAAGAGAGACTGAAAATCTCTCTCTCTCTCTATCTCAGATCAAGCTAAATATCCACTGGTTACAGACTCAGAATGCTTTACTGAAGTAAAACCTGGCAGCATTGTGATAGCATTTCCATTAAAAACACTGTGCTTGGGGGATTCATAATTCAAATACCACACTTTTGCCAGCTACACAGTTATCCATAAGGAACTGTTTATGGTACAGTTGGACAACATAGGATCAGACATAATAAGATGGACAGTAATTTTCACTCTTCTCACTTCCTACCTGAAGAATCCCAATTGGACTAGCGATTTTTTTTTTCTCCTTTACCATGGCTGTTTTTGTCTGTTCTTCTCAGATCCTGAAACCCTAGGTTTATTTTTTTTAATGTATTATTTCCTACCAAGTAGATCAAAATGTATGCCCAAGCAGTCCATTTTCTGTTTAGTATAACTATAAATTTGCTTTGTTTGGCTTTAGTTTGGACTCTTTAAACTGTATGCTCAGACATGACAAAATGCCCTTTAGCAAGGAATGATCTGTGACTGGACAGCAGTGATGGAGAGAATTCCAGAATGCCTGGAAGAAGGAGAAATTTTCCTCATACTCTCCTCCATTGCCTGGGCAAGGGAGGGGCATGTGTCAGCCAATTTAACTAGCTTGAGCTTTCAAAAGTCTTTTGTTCTCCAGTTTGCTACAAAGAAGCAATTCCTGCTTAGCCATTTCTGGAACAAGAAAACATGCAGACGGCACTGCAGGAGGTATGGGAAAAGAACCAGTACGTGGTGGACAAGTAGTAACAAAAGCTTTAGAAGGCTTTTAGATCTTGGGGGAACTTTGATTCAGAGGGGTCTTCTTCTCTACATGGTCTTAGGTGTTGGGCTGGGGTTGACACTCACCCCCTTTTCCTCCTTAATAGCAATAGCGGCAGCTTGCTCGATAGGTGGGGCAGAGACAGGCAGTTTCCATGCCTGAAAGTTTCTCCCCCCATCTTTCCTGCTGTTCTCTCTGTCTCTTTCTCTAATGGTGTCCCAATTGGAAATCATGGGCCATATTCCTAGATGGGATATGGGTTCCCTATTGGAACCACTGTAATCTACATAGTTCCTGCAGACAGCATGGCAGAAGTTGTGTAGTTAGGGGTGGCACAAGTCAGAGCCACATATCTCCAGCCAAGGGGGAGAGAGGAGGAGGGGGAACTGCTGCTTCTGTGATACGGTGAACAGTGCCTTATAGAAAGGGTGATGAGGACTGGGCAGTGGGATAGCAAATGGGAGCCAGCCATAGGATATTGTGAAGACCAGGACTTTAATAGGGTTTAAAAAAGTACAAGACAAATTCATGGAGGTTAGGACCATCAATGACTACTAGCTAGAATGGGTAGGAGTGGTGTCCCTAGCCTCTGTTTGTCAGATGCTGGGAATGGGTGACAGGGGAAGGATCACTTGATGATTACCTGGTCTGTTCATTGTCTCTGAGGCACCTGGCATTGGACACTATTGGAAGACAGGATACTGGGCTAGATGGGCCTTTGGTCTGACCCAATATGGTGGTTCTTATGTTCATCCAAACTCTCATGCAAGTCCCACACCTTGGAGAGAACAATATATTTATTTTATATCCACAGGTTGGTAGATGGGTGCACAGACCCTACTGCTTGAGTTGTCTCTGGCCACCCATGATTGCAAGGGCACTTTTTATATCAGGCCTGGGCAAAATACGGCCCGTGGGCTGCATCTGGCCTGCCAAGCCACCAGATCTGGCCCACAGAGGCAACGGGCAGCCCCAGGTAGGCTCCCCTGCTTGTCCCACAGCCCCACAGGCCATGCAGAAACATGGCTGCTGGACTTCCTTTCTATTTCAAAACTAGAGGGGAAGGGGAAGTTTCAGGAACTGCCCTATTTCCAGCACAATCCTATTGGCTGGTTTCTGGACAGAAAACAGCCAATGGGAGCTGCTTGTTTGAATAACAGGCAGCCAAGAAGAACCACACACCCTCTCCTCGGCTCAGTTATTCACTGAAGTATATGGCTGGGCAAGCAGGCTGGCTGGCTGGCTGGGAAATGTTTTAAGCTCTGCAAGCCTTAGTTCTGCAGGCAGGCAGGCAGGCAGGGTGGTTTGGCTGCTGGCTGGTAAGTCTCCTGGCTGCAGCCTGCCTCTGACACCTCACCCCCCCTCCCTGCCTCAACCTTCTGCCCCCCTACTCAACATACCCAAACCTTCTGTCCCTCTTTTGCACTATTACCCCCTCCCAGACCTGGCACCCCAATCTCCTGCCCCAGTTCACAATCCCCTTCTACCTAAGTTACATCCCAAACCCCTGCGCTCCAGTTCTCTGCCCTAAGTCACAACCACCTGCTTCATCCCAACTCCCTCCCAGACTCCAGTCTCCCCTCCTGCACCCCAATCTCTTACCCCAAGCTCCCATCTGCACCCCACCTCCATCCCAGACCCCGCATCTCCACCATTAATATCATGAAAGAGTGTGGCCCTCAACGACTTTCCAAAATCTTGGAGTGGCCCCCCGTCAGAAATTATTGCCCATCTCTGTCTTATACCAAAGTCATGGTTCAGGGATCCAGGGTGTGGAGCAATGACTACCGCCAGAGAGGAAAGATCAGCTGATGGGCACAGAATGCCTCTGAGTATGACATTGGGAGGGAGGTTTGATGTTTGTATCTGTGGGCATTTTGTTGTGCACTAAACTCACAAGCAGTTGTCCACATTAGAAAATGTATCACAACCGAGGTTTAAATATGATGCTATTTGACTTTTGATGATTTGGCTGAAGGGAAGTGTGCTGGGGCCCGCTCATGTCCCTGATGTACATACTGATAGCTGAGTTGTACTCACATGATTCACCTGGTTATTCACCTGGAAAAAAATATTTTTGAGGACCAAAATATTCAGATGGATGTGGAGCCGATTACACAGTAATAGCCTTGTGCTCAGTTGGTTTAGTGAGATGTTCACAAATGAGTTAGGTGAGTGGGGCTACTAAGTCAACCCATGTACCTGGGATGTGAAAAAATCTGAACCGTGAGGTTAACCAGGTTAATTATGGATTTTGGAGTGGACTGTGATAACACAGGGGTATGCAGTACAATTGTCCTGAGGTCTATTAGGTATGATTGTGTGTATTTATCCATTTCTGGGGCTGGTGTTTGGCTTCTTGACAATAGGTGAGGAGTCAGGCAGGAGACAGGTACTGGCATGGTAGATGGAGGTATACCCATGCTAATTGTGAGGCGTCTCCTAGTATCTGGTTTCTAGAGTAAGTAAAGAGTAAAAAAGTAAATGAGATATGACATTTTGCAGTTGGATTCAGCACTCATAAGCAGGGAGGAGCCTGATGTCTTTGCACACTGATGCATTCTTTGTCCTTCACTGTCTGGTAGCCTCCGTCATCACACCCTTTTTTATATATGGGGAGTGAGAGAGGGTTAGACTTTATACCCGAGTCCGGGGCTCCCCAACCCCCCTCCTTCCTAGCAGTTTCCTGAAATTGTATGAGTCCCTCGCTCTGATCCTCAGTTCTCCGAGGGTGTGTTTAGAAGTCCCTTGGCACTCAGTACTCCTGGCTGAGACTCCGAGGCTCCGTCTCCCGTGTCTGGTTCCACCGCCTTGTCCGTCCCACTTCCCCTAGTATACGGAGGCTCCTTCCTCTGGGGTTATCCTGGTAAGTGAAAGGCACAAAGCGGGAGCCAGCCAACCTCCCTGTTCCTGCACTTCTCCCCTCTTATACGTCTCCTCCCATGCTTACGTGCCTCTGCCTCCACTTCCGGCATCAGCACGCTCCGGGCCCTCCCCCGCCGTGACACCCTCCTGACGGGTTTCCTTTAGGGCCCCCATGCCTACGCTGCCACCCCTGGGCATATCCGTGTCTCACGCGCTCGCTCAGCGAGAGTCTCCGGCTGCGGCGCTACGTGGCTCTGCTCCCCCATCACTCTCCCGCCTGGCCGGCGTAGGGCGGGGCTGGCCCCCTCCCTAGCTCCAACCGCCGGGGATTTACATTCACACACGGCCTTGGCGCATGTGCTGCAGGGGTGGCGGTCCGCTCCCTCCCCAGGCCGCTTCCGTGGCTCCGGTAGTGCGGGGGTCCACACCCCTGTCACAGGGAGGAGGGGAGAGATTTCAAAAAAGAGCTGAGTCCATGGAGTTGATTGGTGATGATCTACTCTGTTGTTGTTTGTCTTTTGATTAAAGCCCTGGAACCAGTAAATGGCTCGTGTGAGAATGGGGTGGAGCACGGAAGGCAGTGTAGTGCCCCTTTCTGAGAGATAATTAATAAAGTTACAGTTTCCCATTTAAATCATGCTGTGTGTCATTTAGTCGTGTTGTCTGAGTCAGTGGAGAGCAACTTTCAGCCTTTCTGTTTTCTATCTGAAGAACTGAGTTAGTTAATTTTTTCTTCTTTATTGTCTATACTTCCTAATTTAGTTTTTAAAAACTGCTTCTTTTTCCATCTAGTAGATGAAAAGGGAAGTGTTGACATATATATTTTTGATTTAATATAGTAAAAGTTTGCAGTTTGCTTTTAGTTTCAACTATTTAAATTTGCCATGTCGGAAAGAGTTTAGATTTAAATCCACCCTATTTGCCTGTCTCCAGGGTGTTTGTAAAATAGACTATTCTTCATGGATTTCAAGACTTTTTTGCTTATTTAGATTCACCCAGTTAGGGACTTTGATTCACATTTCAGGGATGATCCTCTTATTGTATGGTTGGTGATGGGGAGTTGCATTAAAAACAAAAGAGTGTTAACAAAAGTACTGTGGAATACAACCATAGCATCTTTTGATCTCTCAGTGCAATTACAAAGAGTTACACCACGTTACGAAAGCTTAAATAGGAAGAGTTGTTAATTCAGCAGACTTCTTTTCTCTCTGGGTGCATGTCTCAAGGTGAATTTTTACTCATGGTTTAATATATATTAATTAATCCATGCTAACACCATTGCAAATTCTAGTGTAGATAGGCATAAATGTTTCTTGCTAGTTGAATCTAGCCCTAAGATATACTATTAAAATAAACTTTTTTGGGGGAACAAAACACTTGGGCATAGCTTGCATTACAATTTAAAATCTTTTAAATGATTAAATCTTAAAACACAGCTAAAGTGCCATATCAAACAGCACTGAACTAATAATAATCTCCCTTCACAAATTATCAGAACCTGTAAAATCCTGAAGTCAGTTCAGGTACTCAGATATTTATAGGTCTTAAAAAAACCAAACCTTCTGATAAATGTCTAATGGGGCATGTCACATTCAGAATTATGCCAAATTTCTGTTGTGGATGCTCCTCCTAATGTTGATATATGCCATCAAGAGCCAGCAATGTCCCACTGCCTTGTATATTGGTCATGCTGGCCAGTCTCTATGACAAAGGATTAATGGACATAAATCAGACATCAGGAATGGTAACACATGTAAACCTGTAGGGGAACATTTTAACCTCCCTGGACATTCAATAATGGATTTAAAAGTAGCCATTCTTCTACAAAAGAATTTTATTACCCAATTACAGAGGGAGACAGCTGAACTGGAATTCATTTACAAACTCAACACTATCAACTTAGACTTGAATAAAGATATATACACTGATTAATGCACTACAAAGGCAATTTCCTCTGCTATGAATGGGATACCTCCAGCCTGAGACAGCATCATTAACACTGGTCCTACAATTGTTAGGTAACTGCTTTTGCTGTTGTATATACTCTGGATTAGGGATGTAATCAACTAATCGACCAATCGACTATCCAGTAAGCAAAAGCTTATTGAATAGTCGACACACTAGTCGACTAGTCACTTCCCCTGCCCTTACTGCCTCTATCAGAAAGAGGCAGCAAGGGGGGAAGAAGAGGGAGTGCTGGGGGGAACCGGCTTAAGCCAGCTCTGTGGGAGGGGGCAGGGCGCAGCAGTAACATTCCACTTTTGAAATGTACAAGAGTCCCTGCTGGGGTTCTTGTATGTTTCAAAACGGATGCACTGTATGGAGCCTGAGGTTAGCAGGGGACTCCCCGCTGACCCTGTGCTCCACGCAGCGTTTCTATCTTTGAAATGCATATGAGCCCCTGCTGGGGCTTTTGTACATTTCAAAGGTGGAACGCTGCATGGCACTTCTGCCTTTGAAATACAGCAACAGCCAGGTGGGCTCTTGCTGCATTCAAAGTGGAAGCGCCCTTATCGACTAATCGAATAGTCGATGGAAATTCCATCAACCATTTGATTAGTTGATTAATCTAATTTTAACATCCCTACTCTGGATTCTGTAATTTCCACTCCAACTCATCTGATGAAGTGGATTTTATCCATGAAAGCTCATGATATAATGTATTTGTTAGTCTCTAAGGTGCCACAGACTGCTTGTTGTTTTTACAGTTACAGACTAACACGGCTACTCCTCTGAGACTTTTCATATATCAGTCTAGCTTTGACCTTTACATTAGGGAACCAGCGGTACTATGCTGTAACTAGTTTTGAAATAAAAAATTGAGTATTAGAACTGTGGGAGATAATTATTTCAGAGTAGATGTGAGAAGGGAAAAGATTTTTTTTAAGCAGAGTGAATTAGGTGATTAGAAGATTCCATATGAATTCACACAAAAGAATTGAAATGCTACTACTGAAGGCCTGAAATCAATTTATGACACTACAGCAAAACCTTTTTAAATGATTAGCTGTAAAATAATTGTGTAAACACAATTTTCTGTTTATTTTGAATGTCTTACAAGACACGAGTAAGTGCAGAAGTGATTTTAGGAAAAGTAGCAGAATAACGGGGTTGTGTACTTCAGCATATGTAACCAGAAAAGATTATTTGAGAATCGTGACTTTTTTTCACAAATCATTGCAAAAATCAAGGCAGTGATGCCTTGTACTTTCCTAAATTGTAAATAGAAAATAAATCCCTAGTGGGTGATACATTTGCTGATCCCAAAGGCGGCCACTTCTGATAGTCCTTTAAAAAAAATCTCTAGTCTAGTTTCCTATTTTCTTGCTTATAACTTTCCAAACCTTGCATAGTTCAGGGTCAAATTTTTGTGCCTTGTTTGCTGCATGAAGTATATCCAGGATAGTTTGTGGAAAAATTTGTTTTTTTCTATATGAAGGAGGAAGAAGCAGACTAAGGTATGGACTAGGCAAAATAAGTCTTAAGTGTTATAGACTGGACATAATAATGATAAAACATGAACTATATGCCTTGGATTGCTATAAAATGGACTGATTTGGTTGAAATTCACATTTCTAAAATTAGCATTACATTTCTGCATAATCTATTACTATTCAGTTAATGGCAGCTACAGTAAGTCACATGCTAAATGTAACTAACTACAATATGACCATTATTAATGTTCTAGATGTGCTTTTTGAACTGCCCTATTTATCTGGTATATTACACCAAATGAGTAAAGAAGGGTGTACAATGAGTAATTTCTTTCAGATCTCGAAAGGTCACAGTTTAACACCTGAGAATTAAACAAGAACTTTAGTATCTTTTATGACTGAGCTATAACCTATTCTACTAGCTTACTGTCCTTATGTATTACTGTTTTTTGCAGCTTTTCTAATCTACAGCTATGTTTAACTTCATTTTCTACAACAGAAATGCTAACCTCTAATTCTTAGTGCAAAAGTATTTGTAGTACACATGAAGTAAGGGTTTTCATTAGCTGTGCTACTAGATGCCATTAAGTTATGAACAAAGGGGACTAAAGTATATTACAGGATGGATCTCCCTGGTTCCGCAGGGGACTTTACTGGTCCTGGATGAGGGAATTTTCTGGGCCAGGGGAGCTTATTTCTGGCCCTACTTCTCCACTAGGCTTCCTAGCTCTCCCCACCGCCCAGCTGAGCCGCATGCTGGCTCCTGGCCCCAACCCCCACATAGTCCAGTTGAGCCCTGCACTGGCTCGCAGCCTCCTCCCCGCAGCCCAGTTGGGCCATGCATTCTTCCCTCCCCCCGCCTTGCATATAGTGCTAGGCTCCTGCCCTGTCGCCACCCTCTCCCTCCTCCTGCAGCATGCCAGGACTCTCGGATCCTGTAACTTCTGTGGTCCTTCTGGACCATGGATGTTGCTGGACCAGAGAGTTCCAGTTTATAGAGGTACAACATGTAGTAAAATACTATTATTAATAATACTGTTATGGTTATCTTACACAATTCTGTGCTTACAAAATCATCAATTTTAGATTACTTGATCTCTTAGTTCTAGAGCACACAAGTTTAGCAAGACATTTTTTTAAAAAATTATCCTCGGATAAGACCTCTTTAGCTCTAGAAAAATATGTGGAAGCTGGGAAAATTGACATAAATGTGAATATCTTGTTGTGTTTGATTATATTCAATGTACCTCTATCTGTATAAATATTTTGTAAAGGGAACCTCAACCTAATCATAATTTAATAAGCATTTAGGTTTATATATTTTTTTTTTGTCTAAATTGGCAGGGACAGCCAGTTGGAGAATGTGATTTTAACATTCGACTAGCATGTATAGAAAAAGAGATTATATTTCCACGGCATGAAAAGATGAAGAATGGTCTCATTGACAAAGCACAGGAACCATTCAGTGTTCGAAACAAACCATTTTTTGACATCCACACCGCAAGAAAGGTAAATTTATTGATTTTAGGTTTATTAATGTTGTGGCTTTATCTATTCCTTCTGGTGTACCATTTTCTCCATTTACAAAACCCTTCTTTACTTTTCCACAAACTTCAGTTTTATCTCACAATGCTGAATTATTGTTGTTGTTGGTCCCAGGAATTAGAGCTATGAAGTGTGTAAGGTAGTATAATGTATTGGATGAATTCCTGTTGCTGAATGAGAGAAGCTTTTGAGGTCCTGAAGAATCAATACTTGGGATTCAAAGACAGGAACTTGTTACCTTTTTTTAAAATGTGTTCTTTGGTTTTCTGTTTCCTTATTTAGCTGATTTTTTACAAGTGTTAAAATTCCTAATTCTCATTGTGTACTTGTGTCATCAATGTAGAAAGGTGAAATCCTTATAAGTTATGTATAACTATTTTAAATTCTTCCATGTTGGTCAGCATGTGATCCTTATTTCTACTATTTGTACTCATTCCTACCATAGCCATTAGTCATATGTAGTCCTCATCAAAATACTTACAGGTGAATGTAGCACTTGAGCATTGAATCACCTGCTTCCATGTGGTTTCATTATTGCCTGGTGTTTGAAGCAGGGAATTGGCTTTCTAGGCAGCATGCAGAAATTGCAGAATCTTTTGGCTAACAGAATGATGGATGAAAACTATAAGAAAGAGAGAAAAGAGGTAGAGCATGGTCTTCAAACAGAGTGAGAAGATGTCAATAGAGGACTGGTCCCAAGAAAGTTTCAGTCCAGGGCAGTGATCCTCAGGCTGAGGTTCTGGAGCTGCAAGTGGCTCTCTTGTGTGACTCTGGTGGCTCTTTGCCGCAAATAATATTAAAACATTCTGTGATTTAATTGTTAACCAGTCAGGATGGTTTCATTATGTTGTTAACCAGTTGTTGCTGATAAAATAATAGTGTACTTGGGAAGCTATTTTGTTGTGTGAATAATATATACATGTTTTTGATGATGGTTTTAATTGGAAAAATATTTCTAGGTGAGAACTCATATTTGAAAGTAAATGCTAATGTCCACTTAGATTATAAAAAGAAGACATTTTAAAAATCAGTCTAGCTTTTCAAAATATATGCACTTTTACTTACAAATACTGTTTGTATTTGGCTTAAATTAAAATAGTCTATTAAATTTTTCCCTAGAGGAGCAGAATTCTAAACAATCAGTAAAACAAATGTTCACCTTCAGAGATAGGTCTCCTGTGTTTTTCTGTTTGCAGGATATTCAGAAACTTAGAATTTTAGGACCAACTTGTCAAATTGACTCTTGCAAAGCTAAGTTTTGCAAGCTTCCAAAACAGTGCTAATAAGTTGGGAGCTTGACATCAATACAGGTTAGGTTGGGTCCATCTTTGGAGTCAGAGTAGGATGTAAAAGGCCAGGGTCTCTTCTAATAAGAATATGGAGGATGTTTATAAAAGATCGTGACCTAGTTAATGGATATCTGCTTGCTCCTCACCTTCTGCTCTAAGATCTTTGATTCCTGTCTGTCAAGACTAGGAAGCAGCTTCCTTGGAGGATTTGAACAGACTTTTACGTACTTAGTGTGACTATAATAAAATACGTTTAGTTTGAGAACTATTACTGTAAAGTATAAATTTGTTCTTTCTGAATCTCAACTTCTTTACCAGTCAGCAACTACTAGGTTGTGCCTCTCTTACTGTAGTTACGGGAGGAAGTCCAGATTTGTCATGACTCTCCAACACTTCGTTCTTTTTCCAGTGATGGCTCATGTCCATTCCATGTAGGTGTGCGCATGAAGTGTGCATGTGTCGTTGGAAATTTTTCCCTTAGCAGTACCTGTTGGTTCAGCAGGGGAGCCCCCTGGAGTGGCATCGCCATACCAGCCAATATATTCCCGTGCTGGCCCTCCATCTCCTCAGTTCCTTCTTACCGCTCATGATGGTCATTGGGAACGTGCTTCTGCTCTTGCTCTACAAGTGCCATTTAGCAGTTTATTTAGTGTTAGACTTCTTTGTTAAAGTTTCACAGTTTATTATTCTTACTAGCTTCTTAAGTAGCTGTTAAGTGTTGTATCGTGTGCTAAGAACTCAAGCATGGGGCTCGCTTTGCAGTGGGGCATGCCCAGGCCTCAAGGCTTCAAGCTCTGCGAGAAGTGCCAGAGGCCTATGCCCTGCGGAGACCCTCATTCTGCCTGCCTTAAGTGCCTTGGTGAGGCCCATTTGTCCGAGGCCTGTAAAATCAGTAAAGTCTTCAAGCTGCACACAGAGCGAGAGAGAATCGTGCTTGAAGATTATATTTATGGAGGCGGCTTTGCACCTGGCACTGGCATCCGACCCAGCTCTGGTGACTCAGAGTGCTCCGGCCTCGGTGCAGAAGGCACCAGGCCATTTATGTGCCTCCTCGGCCCCAAATAGACCTCAGCACTGATCTCAGTCTCCAGTGCCCCAGAAGAAGAGGAGGTCTAGCAGGGGCAGGTCACCTCCACAGCTCATGCCTCCATGCGCCATCAAGTGGGGCACATGGCACCATCAAGCACTGTGCCCGGACCATTGTTGTCGGGCAAACACTGATCTAGTCCACGCTGAGACTCCAGCCCGGGACTTCCTGGAGCCCTGCACTCCGGAGAATTTTAAGGCAGCTAGAGACTTGATCAAGCTGTCCTCTTCCCCCCACCTCGGCACCGGCCCCGGCCAAGGATCGCGACGCGGGTTGGCTCCGATCGGTGGTCTGAGCACCCAGCGTCCTGGGCCCAGAAGTCAGGGGGCATCACCACTCCTGTCCGGCGCCTCCACATGCAACCCTGGTACTGGGTGTGGCCCCAGCCTTGGCACTGGTGGCAGCCTGAACCCAGGCCTGCACCCCGGAACTGGCACCAGTACAAGGTCTTTGGGCAGTACTGAGTGCGTCACTGAGCTCTGTGGCTGCCGGCCCTTCCCCCTTCCCCTGGGCCTACCACCAGAGCCAGGGTGCGGGCCCTTCTAGATCAGAGTCGGTCTTTTCTAGGCCTAGGGTGCCTCCTTCAGCAATCCCACAGGCTCGGTCCCCCACATTGGGGCAGTTCCTTCCTCCAGGCCAGGCCACCCCGAGACCCTCGGAGAGACAGGCCCTGCTGCTCATCCCCCCCATAGTGCCCTCGTCTGTGGCCTCTCAGGCCCCCTCTTAAGCCCGTGATCCTGTGGAGGCAGGCATGAAGGAGTCTTCGTCCTCCTTTCTGGTTGAGACCCTTGGTGACTCTCTCCCCTCGGTGACTTCCATGGATTCGAGGTCCCACCAGGACCTCCTTCGTTGCCTGGTCCAGAGTTTGGGAGTCCAGGCCAAGACTCCCTTGTCTGAGGGTGTCTGAGGACTCTGACTCTACAGTCGATATCTTACAGCCCGACACGCTTACCAGAACGGCATTTCCCATCAACAAGACTGTGGCCAAAATCACAGAGACTCTCTGGCAAACCCTGGCCTCTATCCTACCTACAGACAAAAAGGTCGAGTAGAGGTACTTTGTGTCACAGGAGAGGAATGAACATCTTTTCTCCCACCCGTCTCCAGGGTCTTTGGTTGTGCAGGTGGTGAACCAAAGGGAGAGGCAGGGCCAGTTGGGCGCCATGCCTGAGAATAGGGATGCTAAGACAATGGACCTCTTAGGCATGAAGGCCTATGCATCCAGGGGTCTTGAACTCAGTATAGCAAACCAGAAGGTTCTGCTTTCTCGCTATGCGTATAACACTTGGGCATCCATGGACAAGTTTGCTGAACTGCTCCCCAGGGACTCTTGGCCTGAGTTTAGAGCCCTAATGGAGGAGGGCAGGGTGGTCTATTGGGCTGTCTTCCAGGGTGCCCTCAATTCGGCCAATGCAGCTGCCCGGTCTATGGCCACGGGGGCTGGTTTTACACCGCAGCTCCTGGTTGCAGGGCTCCAGAGTGCCTCCTGCGCTCCAGAACACAATCCAGGACCTTTCCTTTAAGGGTCTGTGCATCTTCTCCGAGCAGACCGACCAATGTCTGCATGGTCTCAAGGATACCCGGACCACGTTAAAGTCCTTGGGTATACACACGCCCGCTACCCAACGTTGCTCCCTGTCAGGCAGAAATACCGCGAGGTCCTCCCAGTGGGGCACACACCTGGACTTCTCCCGTCACTGTAGTAGAAATGGCAATGGAAGGAATGGCAGATGCCGTTCCCGGCCAGCACATGACCAGGGTCAGGGCCCACTCAATAAGTCCTCAGGGCTCTGTCAAGGATTTTCAGGGTATGCTCAAGGCTGAACAGCTTACCAGCCTCATTCCCCGCTTTCCAGGACTGCCTATTCCCTTTCTGCCGTGCCTGGGAATCCATTACCTTGGATCATTGGGTACTAGAAATGTAGGAAGGGGGTACACCATCCCCTTCCTTTCTTCACCCCCCTCCATCCCTCTTCAGGGCCCCTCTTATGAGCTTCTACTATTGGAGGAAGTTTTTCAGCTCCTCATCCTAGGGGCTTTGGAAATGGTTCCCCCAGAGTTCTTGGGCAGAGGCTTCTACTCCCGATACTTCCTGGTTCCCAAAGCCAAGGGTGGGTTCTGATCCATGCTGGACCTCAATGCCTTTATTGTCAAGGCCAAGTTCAAGATGGTGACTCTGGCATCCATCATTCCCTCCTTAACTCCCGGAGACTGGTTCGCTGCCCTCAGTCTAAAAGATGCCTACTTCCATATTTCCATTGTACCCCACCACGGCAGTTCCTCTGCTTTACGGTGGGCTGGGACCATTAACAGTTTATGGCCCTTGCTTTTGGCCTTTCCACAGCCCCCAGGTCTTCATGAAATGCATGACTGTCATTGCCACCACCCTGAGAAAACGAGGCGTCAAGGTGTTCCCCTACCTAGATGACTAGCTTCTACAAGGGTGCTCTGCGAACCAAGAGCAGGCTCACATCGCCCTAGTTTAAGATCTCTTTCAAGAATTGGAACTGCTCCTGAATGTGTCCAAATCAACCCTGGTACCCACCCAAGTGATAGTTTCTAGGCACCAACCTGGACTCCACATAGGCCAGGGCTTCCCTCCCAAGGTCCTTTTTTCTTGTAATCAAGGTGGCTGTCCCGGACATGCAGGCATCCAGATGACCACGGCCAAAGCCTGTATGCATCTACTAGGTCTGATGGCTGCGTGCATCTGTGTCATCCAGCATGCCAGGCTTTGCATGTGTCTGCTGCAGATATGGCTTATGCAGATCCACAACCTATCTTTTCACCCATGGGACAGAGTGGTGACAGTTCCCTCAGATGTCCTGTGCACCCTGGATTGGTGGACCCAGGAGGAGGTGGTCTGCACCGGAGTTCCATTCCCCAGGCCTCTGCTAACCCTCTGGCTCGTGACAGATGCGTCAGACATTGGTTGTGGGGGGGCCGTCTTGGAGACATGCGGACATAAGGTAAGTGGTCCTGGGACAACCTCTCCCTGCATATCAAAGTCAGGGAGATGTGGGCAGTCTGCCTCACCTGTACGGCCTTCCTCCCTCAGCCCAGGAGCAGGTCAGTTCTCATTCTTGTCAGCAGTCTCATATATCAACAGGCAGGGCGGGGCCCTACTCTCCTCACCTGTGTTGAGAGGTTCTTCAGCTTTGGGAACTATGCATTGAGATGGATAGTCTCCTGGTTGCCTTCTGTCTCCCAGCATCCCAGAACACCCTGGTGGACTGACTGAGCAGGTCCTTCTCTGGTCATGAGTGGCCCATCAGAGAGGATGTGGCCTTCTGGCTTTTCTGCAGGTGGGGATTTCCCCTTAAGGACCCGTTTGCCACCCATCAGAACAGGAAGTGCCTGAGATTCTGCTTTCTCATGGGGCTGGAGCAGAGCCCTGTGGGAGATGCACTACTCATTCCCTGGTCTGGGGGACTACTCTACGCGTTCCCGCCATTCCCACTAGTCCACAGGGTGCTTCTGCGGATTCGGGGATTCTGGGCGTTCTTGATTCTCATTGCTCCAGCGTGGCCTAGGCAGCACTGGTTTGCAACCCTGGCAAAGGTTGCCATTATTGTCCATTGGGCTGCACATGCGGTCCTCCCTGTCACACTCTGTGGGCGTCTACGTATATCACTGTGCAGACCAATCTTCTCAAATGTATTTGATTTGGTATGAAATCTGGAGCAGAGTCCTCCTTCCTTAAACTTCAGCGATCCCCTCATTCATTTACCTTGTTAGTAGTGATTAGCCATTTCTGTTAATTTTCTCTCTCTAAAAGAAACACCTTTGTTACAGTGCAAGATATTCCGAAATATTACTGAGTGCTTCATCCAAGACAACCATGGATTCTTTGGCACTGACCAAATGCTTAGCATTGAGCAAGCCCTTGGCGCTAATGTGAACCATGGCCTCTTGTCATTGGGTAAGCAATCTACTAGCTGCTTGAGGGAATGTATTCTGCCCTTGGCACCAATCGTTGCTTCACTTTTCAACCTGCCTCTGTGGTTGATGCTCCAGCCTGCTTCACAGCAGTTCCGCTATCTAAGGGACCTGGTGTGACGACGCGTTGGGGTCCCCTGACTCCTGCACCCCCGTAATGGCACGAACAGACTCCACCAGCCCGTAGAATGGAGGGAGTTTATTCCTTCTCCAGGATACAGCACAGCACAGCACAGCACAGCACCGATGTAATCTGGTTACAGGGCAGGTCTAGGATGCCTCAGCCCCCTTGCGATGGGGAAATTGGGCCCCTAAATCCCAGCCCTGGCTTAGGCTGGTTCCTCCATGATCCCAGACAGAAACTAACCCACTCTCTTCCAGCCCTGCCCCAGCCAGGGCAGCATTTCCTTCCTTTGTCTCTCCTTGGGGGTAGCTGGTCAGACAGGTTGAGAGACCCTCTTTGCATAATGACTCATCTCCAGTCCTTCTGGGCTGTGGTACCGATGGCAGCCAGTGGGGGTTACCACAGAGCCAGCATAGAAACCAGCCAGGTACCTCCACTACGTCACACCTGGTCATCCTTGAAATGCTTGAGTTGCTGCATCTTCTAGTGAGCTCCCTATAGGTTACACATCTTCCTTGGAGTTACAACACTACTCGCCTTCACCATTGAGAACTGTACAACCCTTTTCTAGCAAGGAGAAAGAGGATGAAGAGCGCTCTGTTCCATCCGAATATCGAGACACATGCACAATTCTCTGCTTGTCCATATTACCTAGAACAAAATGGGGCCGTGGTATGGACCCCAATGCATGCAACCCCATGTTCCAATTCCTCCACATTGGGCCTTCTGTGACCTATGACTATGTACAGGGCACATTTTCCCAAACCATAGATAGAGCAGAGCAATGTTCTCTCCAAGCTGTGCGGCAGCACAACCTCACAGGTGATTAAACAGCCTTGCCCAGTCAGAGGCTCAGGGCTATGTGCACAGAGCTGACTGTCTGGGCGGGGCTGATTAATCACCTGTGAAGCTGTGCTGCTGCATAGTTTAGAGGAAACACTGGAGTAGAGCCAGAAACACGAAGTTGCCATTCTCGTCCATGTCTCGACCATCTGACGTTCACCCAATAATGATGGAACAATATCAGGAAGACATAGGGGAGAGTTTACACAACCACTCCACTTCTCCTGATGAGACCATCATGCCATTACCTCTTGCATTGACAATTGCAGACACTTTTAAGAGCTACTCTGCAGAATCTCAGAATCTTTCCAGATCCTGATGGAGGAAGTCAAAGAGCAGCAGCAATAGTTGCTCAGTATCCTATCCATGTCCACATTGGCAAAGATAGCCTTTCCTGTTGGATCCTGCCAAGGTAGTCTGGCAGATGCCAGTATCCATACCTCCAACCTGCTATTGAGCATACAAAACATAAAGGTCCCTGTTAAGGACTTGCAATTTTTTCCCCATCCTGCTCTAAACTCCTGATACCATTGCAGTACACAAGAAGGGATGCCAATGCCACTTTAGGGCAATGCTATGCAATAGGAACTGGAAGTTATTAATTAGTCTTGTTCATTTGCTAAGCATATTCTTCTGCTACACTTCATTTCCATATTTCCAATTACAAGACTTTTATGGTCAAATACAGTCATACAAGCTATTGTAAAATACTTGGAATTCTGTCATTGTCTGCCAGAGGATAAGATGAAGCCATTCTAGGCATTTGTGTCTGAAGGATACCTTATCATTGGCACAGCACTACAGGCATTCTTAGGTTTTGGAGATATGACTTCTTGCTGCATCGCAAGAACCATGGTAACATGATGAATATTATGGCTTCACCTTTCTGGATTCCCTAATGAGATATAGACTATGGTCAAGGATCTACCCTTTGAGAGTTTCAAACTATTTGCCAAGTGCATGGATGAATCCCTTTGTTCTCTAAAAGACTCTGTAATAACTCTCTGCTCTTTCAGCATATATACATCAACGCCAAAAAGATATCAGGGGAAATACCAGCATAGCTCAAGAGTCCAACCTCCACCTTTCACTCCTCCTGGGTCAGTACGATGCATAGCCAAGGCTACAAAGACCCCTCTGAAGCACAGGCAAATGCTGCATCAGGAGGCTACATCTCTCACACCTTCGTCTAAAACACAATTTTGAATTATTGATTGAAAAGCCCTGGAAAGCCTACATCCATTCTATTAGCTGCAGCCATCTTTAACAGTCCAGCAGTTTGACAGCTGTTTAGCCCCTTTTTATCTATCATGATAGCACATCACTTTAGAAAAAGCGGGTTATGGAAATAATCAACAAAGGGTGTTCTCCATTTCATTCCCTATGCGTGCTCCACTTCCTGCCCTCGCCTCTGCTTTGGAGCTCAAAGTTAAGTTCTACAGTAGGCTATGTATAGATGCCATCTGCAGTGTATTATGGAGAGGAGCATATGTGCTACCCAATGGGTGCTGCTACCAAAGATCTCCGATCCCAGGTGCAGGGGGCTCTGCTGCACCTACACTGGAGCACCTATCTGACACATACCTCGAAGTACATCAGTTATTGCACATGGTGAGCAACCTACTATCTCAAATAAGAGTCTGGCAACTTATCCTTAGCCTCATCCTCAGGAAGTAAGGTTGAGAGACCCTTTTCAGATCTCTCTTTTTTGTTACTTATGCCTCACAGCAGGAAGGGAAGTGAGTTATTAAGTAAGCCCCTGCCATTCCCATGACAGTAACATCTATGAAAAGATCTTGCTTCTCCACAAGGGAGAGTTCATTCTCCCCCTCACTCTTCTCCATACACACCCTCCAAAATCGGAGGAAAACAAAAGGAGAATCCATAAACTCTAATGACATAAATGTTTGCAACCATCAATCAAAGGAGTGTAGTCATGACAGAAATTCAAGTAGAAAAGGAGTTGTCATTGAAAACAAAGAACCTACTCTCTAAGGTAAAATCAGATTGCATCATAGTGCTGCATGCCTTTTTTGAAGGGGTGATTTTGGACCACAAGGGGTGACTTCACTATTCCACATCACAGTGGTGGATCCCTGGAAAAGGCTAAACTTCTTTCAAAGTATGAGAATTTTCAGAGAATGTCATGTCTTCCTTAAGGACTCTACCAACCAGAAAACAGCAGCACAGAAGAAACTTAGAGGCTCTTCTCCCTCAAAACTCCTACAACATGGTTGCAGTAGGAGTTGGACTTAATCAGCAATCCTTTGGCAGAAACATTATTTCAATCAGTTTTGAATGGACAGATAAATATTGAAGTTAGTAACCTCTTTGTTCTTCAAGAGCTGCACTTCCCAACTAAGGTCTTTATTGTTACTCTAATATCTAGGAATCCCACCCAGTACTGGGTTATGCTTTAAAAAAGACATTACATTAATATACTGTCAACTGTAGGAGAAGGGGAGGAATTTATGAAGGCTATATTTAATCTTCTTAATTGCTAAGAAGAGCTCAGAATGGATCTGTGTTGCTTTAGTTATGGAGGGTTAACAGACCAGAACACTATAGTGGTTCTGAAATTGTCCTTCACAGTATCAGGAATTCATCATGAGATCTTCTGACAGATGTGGTTTGAGAGCATATTTCTGAATCTCCAGGAACTGGAATTTTCTCATGTTTGGTCATACAAGGTATCCTTGCCAGAACAAAACTAACTTTGGCTACAACAGTGATAGCTGCCAAATTAAATTCTCTAGAAATTCTCCTTGTCTTGGTCAAGATCAGGAGTGGGCAATAATTTTTTGCTGGGGGCCACTTCAGAAATTTTTGAAGTGGCTCCGGGCCACTACGGAAGAGGCGGGGCCTCAAACAGAAGAGGCAAGGCCAGGATACCTCCCTGCTTCCCCACCCACAGACCATGATTGGTCTGGGGGTTGGAGAGCGCCTTCCCCTCCCCCGACCCGAGGTTCCCCCTGGGCACCCATGCCCCTGGCGGTGGGAGGAAACTTTGCACACTCCCCCTTCTGCCCCCAGGCCAATCAGGGCTTGGGGGTGAGAGCGTGTGCAGTAACCTCCTGCCCTGCCATGTGCTCCTTGCAGGACGAGGCAGGGCAGAGGAAACATTGCGTGCTCCTCCCGCCCCCAGGCCCTGATTGGCCTGTAGGCAAGGGAGCATGCAAAGCCTCCTCCTGCCCTGCCAGGAGCACATAGCACTTCTAAGTGTCATGCACTCCTTGCAGGGCGAGGACAGGGTGCAGGAAACTTTGCATGCTCCCTCCTTCCCCAGGCCAGTTAGGATTTGGGGACTGGGAGTGTGTGAAGCCGCCTCCTGCTCTGCCAGGAGTGTGTGGCACCGCATGCTCCTGGCAGAGTGGAGGAAACTTTGTATACTTCCCCCTAGTTGATCTGGGAGCAGGGGAGCGGCAGGACCTCCGTGAGCTGGATCAATCTGCTTGGTGGGCTGGATCCGGCCCACAGAGGCCCTTTTGCCCACCCCTGTTCAAGATGTTGATCAGGGCATTCTTATTTGTTACTGCATTTGGGTAGCCACTCTGCAAACTCACTCTGACTGTGTTCCCCATGTACGTGGATTTGTAATAAAGCCTGAAGAAAAGCTCATTGAGACTCTCTGAGGATAGATCATTTGGGGATTCTAACAGATAGAGTTCTAATATCCAGAATTACAGAGACAAGAATAGCTCCCATCACGCACAAATGCAGTCCATGACTGAGGTTATACATGCAGGAGATTTATCTTTTATCACTGATGTCGGACTCAAGAACAGATCCAGAGTAGTACAGATGCCTTGTAAAATGCTCCATTTCCTGTATTAGAGGAACAAAATTCAGGAACAACTCTGAGAATCCCAGACTCCAGGATTCTGATGCCAGATACCAGTCTCTGTGGCAACTAGACACGTGAATCAGCACCACAGAAAAGAGGCTCCAGGAAGAGAGAAATCATATGACATAAACTTGCTGGGACTAAGAAGCATCCAGCTGCCTCTAAGAAATTCACTCAAATTCCACTTACAAAACTATCACATACTAATAGTCAGACAGTACCGTGAAATGAATATTTAAAATATTTTAATTCAATTATTTTCTTTTAGCTAACAGTGCAGAACTATAAACAAACACAGTAAGGACCAATGGAAATCAATTTTGTCTTTCAAGAAGAAACTAATGGATAAAAGTTTAAATTAGAGAAATGAGGTATCTTATCATATGTTTAGATTGAGTTAAATTGATGTTTTAGATATTGGCATAGAGAATATGCTTAAGTTTTCAGATGATACAAAGCTGGGAGGGTTTGCAAATGCTTTGGCGGATAGGCTCATAATTCAGAATGATCTGGACAAACTGGAGAAATGGTCTAAGATAAATAGAATGAAGTTTAATAAGGACAAATGCAAAGTACTCCACAAAGGAAGAGAAAACAGTTTCACGCATACAAATGGGAAGTGACTGTCTAGGAAGGAGTACTGTAGAAAGAGATCTAGGGGTCATAGTGGACCACAAGCTAAACATGAGTCAACAGTGTGACATCATTGCATTAACAGGAATGTTGTGAGCAAGACACGAAAAGTAATTCTTCGCCTCTACTGTGCAGTGATTAGGCCTCAGTTGGAGTATTGTGTCTAGTTCTGGGCACCAAAATTCAAGAAAGATGTGGAGAAATTGGAGAGGGTCCGGAGAAGAACAAGAAAAATGGTTAAAGGTCTAGAAAACATGCCCTATATGGGAAGACTGAAAGTACTCAGTTTAGTTTAGTTTAGAAAAGAGAAGACTGAGAAGGGGACATGATAGCAGTTTTCCAGTATCTAAAAGGGTGCTGGAGGGAGGAAAAATTGTTTTCCTTGACCTCTGATGATAGGACAAGAAGCATTGGGCTTAAATTGCAGCAAGGGCGGTTTTGTTTGGATATTAGGAAAAACTTCAGTCTCAGGGTGGTTAAATGCTGGAATAAATTGCATAGGGAGGTTGTGGAATCTCCATTATTGGGAGATATTTAAGAGCAGATTAGATAGACATCTGTCAGGGATGATGTAGATGGTGTTTGGTCCTGCTGTGAAGGCAGGGGACTGGACTTGATGACCTCTCGAGGTCTCTTCCAGTTCTAGTATTCTTTGATCCTATGAAATGTTAAAAATAGAAAATGAAAATAGTTTTATATTTACATGTTATTAATTTTATAAGGGAATTTGTATACATAATATGACTTTTGGCTTTCTTATGGAGAATTTAGCAATTTATACCACTTTTTAGGAGACAACTAGAAGGCCGATGATTTCTGAGTAAATATTGAATGATCTCTCACAAGCAGTATAATGGACCAGAGAGAGTTATAAATGTCATCTATATTGGTAGACCCATTAAACAGCAGTATTAATCTATGCAGAATTTTTTATATAAAATTTAAAAACATATGCAAAGTTAAAAACAGGTAAGTTGCTTGCTTTATATCTATCCTTGTTCACTTTTGACAGCTTATCTCTTAAGAACTGGTTGCTCTCGGGAGGTAAAGCTCAGAATTTAGCAAAATGTGGTTTAATATTGTAGCTCTGTCAAAGTCAATACGGCTTAGAAATAGTTGCCAATAGATCACTATCAGAACTGGTCTGTTGGGATCTGAAGCAGATCTGTGGGACACTTTTTTGTAGTTATGACCCCAAAAGACTGGAAGTTACACTCATGTTTGTTTGCTTATTTTCTTGACTATTTAAATAAAATCTCTCTAGTGGGCTACATTCTTCTGCTAACTGTTTGTATGGCTATCTTTAACAATATCGGAATATGAAGTGTTTGCATTATTTGGATTTGAAGCTATTGGATCTAAATAACAGCTATTATTCCCTCTGTTTTTTCCCCAAATGTGTAGATTGTATACTCTAGACTGTAAGCTTTTCTAGGCAGGATATCCATCTGCAAGTGTCAAGTATATTGTTGATATAATGCTACTACTGCCAGTAATGCATCAATACTCTGTTTTTGTGCCTGAGATTTCCACTACTTTTTTTATTTAATTTTTCTCCTCATCTGAATGTTTTGAGAGAAGATTGGGAGGAAAATTTATATATTAGTGCCATAAAATATTGGATCTTAGTTTGTTTTATATACTCAAACAGCTTCTGACATACTGCTTGAGAATACACTTGAACCTCTTTAATCTAGCAACTTGAGGTAAAAAAGGATTTTACTGAAGTACAAACCATTATAGAGTACTGAACATGTGTGATGTGTCATAAGATAAATCCTTAATGCACTGTGTTTATTTGTTATTGGGAGTAGGGTGCAGGGCCTGGGAGGGAGGGTGTGTGAGGGGGATGGGAGTGTGGGATCTGGGCATGTAGGGGATGCAGGTGGGGACCTTACCTGGCACCACATTCCCGGGGGGCACAGGTGGCTCTGTCCCCCCACCATTCTCAGGCCCCACCCTCACCACAAATGTTTCCTTGACATTTTTCCATTCATGTGCATAATAAATTTAGTTATGTGCACTGAGGCATGTGCAGATGTGCACCATCAATACAAACATATGCTGGTGGCTGGGGGCAGCTGTAGGAGTTTTTCCAGTGAGCTGGGGGCTCCTCTCTCTCTCTTGGGTGTTTGCCCAAGTTCTCAGCTTACAGGGAACATTGCCCGCCGCTCCTATTGGCCTCAATTTCATGACCAATGGGAGCAGCAGGGGAATAACCTCCAGACAAACACTTCATTGCACTGTGGTTCCCCAGGCAGAGGTGGGGGAGAAGGAAGTGGCAGCACACACAGCCACTTTCTCCTCCCCCTGCCAGGAAGAACCTGCAGGTCAGATCTGGCCTGTGCCTTGCATGAATCTGGCCATGAGGCTTGGGAATCTCTCTCACCCCCGTGGGGGGAGCCATTGCTGGTGCTCCAGCCATGTGGGGGTTCAAATCATGGGTGGTCTTGGCTCTCAGACACCAGGATTGAGGAGGTTCAAGTGTACTTTCTATTCTTGCATTCACTGTTGGGTTTGGTAAAATAGTTTTGGAATGGACAGTCTTGCGTCATTTTTATGAAGCAAGGCTGTCAGCACGTATATGTATGTGGCAGAGAGAGTGCAGAACTTTCTAAAGAGCATTTTTTCCTACTACTTTTACAAAATGTTTTCAAAATAGTATCAGTTTTTCCTAGTATATATTTACGGATTAGATCATGTTGGCTTTAAAAATGCAAGAACTAGTAGAGCAATGTCCATGTAAGTTCTATGGAATCATATAATATTTAAAAAAAAATTAAAAAAGAAAGGGGAAAATATTTAGCATTCTCTCAGCAGTTATCCTTTTATCAGTGCACACAGCTCTGTCCTACTAACTAATAAGTAGTTAAATTATTTTTTCTGATCTCATAGACCTGAGAGTGAGTCTCCTTGAGGTTTGAGTATGCCTGCAGAGGTAGTTAGTCGAGTTTTTGCCTTGTGTGATTCTAGGGGACTTGTACTTCTGGTCTGTCCAAAGGAACATGTACTCTTGTTGATTGCTACTTGATCTTTTCTTATTATTTTCTGATGTTAGCTACTTCAATATAATTCTGGCTGCAGTTCCAGGTCAATCTAAATACAAAATTGCAGTGCACTTTGGGATTAACATAGTTTCATAATGGTACTGTCATCCTATCTGCATTATCAACATGTTCTAAAGGTCTGTTTTAAAATGTTGTCAGGTTCAAAAATATTTCTGAACCCAACTATCAAAGGCTTTACATATAACTACCATATGATTGAAAATAAACAGTTGCCAAGTTTAGTGCATTTTTTTTGTCTGTGGCTGCATATATTGCAGCTACTGAGGTACAAATATTTAGTTATCTAAGGCAATACTGGTAAGTTTTTAAGTGACCCTCCATCGTCTAGCACCTTCCAGTCCTTCACCAGTCCCAGATAAGGGAATTTACCAGACAATGGGAGGTCCTGTGACACCAGCCCTTCAGCCCTGCCCCTCCCCGTTGCTGGTTTCTTTGGTCTAGCCAGGCTGACTTTTGGCCAGCCCCAACCTCAGCTCTGAAGGCTGTCACGGCCACAGTCAGGTTTCCCCTCCCAGGCTGCTGCATCTGTAGCCCCAGCCTTACTGCTGTGTGGCACATGGCCCAAGCTGCTGCAGCCCGGCCCAGCTTCCCCTGCAGCTGCAGCCTCAGCCCTGTTGCTGGGAGGCAGGCAGCCCCAATCATGCTGCCGCTACCACTCAGGTAGTTGCAGACCTGCGAGCAGCTGCCGCTGCCCAGGATGTTACAGCCTTGCTGCTGCCTGGGCTGGGCTGATGCAGCCTCAACCAGGTTCCCCTTCTGGGCAGCCGTGGTCCCAGCCCTGATGCTGGGTGACAGGCATCCCAGATAGCACACCACCTCCTCCTGGGCCCCACCGTCACCAGACTCGCAGGGCTCCTAGCTGCTGGTCCCCCTGCTCTGGGGTTCTCTCATCCAGGAGCATCCATGGTCATGCCAGACCACGGATGTTGTTGGACGAGAGAGTCCCGTATAAGGGAGGTGCAATCTGTACTGTTAACCAGAAACTGATTTGTAAGTGACTTATTCTTGAATGGTAATTACCACTTTGCTTGTCAGTCTGCTTTTCATTCCAATAATTTCGCCTCTGTTGATATTTCTAGGTAGTATAATACAGTTATTGTAGAATACAGTTATTCTTGAATGGACTTATTCTTGAATGGTAATTACCACTTTGCTTGTCAGTCTGCTTTTCATTCCAATAATTTCGCCTCTGTTGATATTTCTAGGTAGTATAATACAGTTATTGTAGAATACAGTTAGATAGTAAAATGGAATAGCAAACTGGAAACCTCCAAGTACTGAGAAATACAGAGCTCTGCTCTATTAATCCTAGCAGATAAAAGGTTTACACCATATCCTGAAGTAATTAAACAAGTAATAAATCTGATATTCATTGAATCATGAAACCTTACACATGGTTTGAATATTGGTTTTTCAATGATTGAACTAGAGTAGGCAAAGTTATATGCGTGAACATTTTCTCAATCTTCTCTTGTCAACTAGCAGTAGAGAGAAGTGTGGATATGATTTACCTATCAACAGACCTGATGATGTGACAGTAGGGTTGCCAGATGGTTTAACCAAAAATACCAAACACCTCTTCTCCCCCTCTCCCCCTCCCAAAAAAACAAAACAAAACAAAACACACCCCACCAGGAAAAAAATTCTGTTAAGGAAAAAAAGAGGGAGACCAAAGTTGTTGAGCTTTTAAAAAAAAAGAGCATGGCCCCTTTAAGAAATGCTTTTGAGGCTTGTGGAGGGCTACTCCTGCCTGGCGCTTCTGCAGGACCTCTTAAGGCGAGGCCCGCTGGCCTGAGTCCGAAATACAGTTCAAGTCTGGTCCTTTAAGGCAAGGCCAAGGCCCTCCGGCCTAAGTCCCAAAACACAGTTCAGGGTTGTAGCAGGGATGCACCCCAGGTAGAGGGACCCGGGCCCACCCTAATCCACCAGGTTCCAGCCCAGGGCACTGTGAGTGACCGGATGGCGTGTCACTCCCTTGGCGGGGCAATCCGGCCAAAACGCACCGAGGTTCCCGGGACGGGAGAGGCGGCTCCCACTCCTGCCCTGGGCCACTTCCTACCTGGTTCGCTGGGGTTCCTTCCCACGTACTCGTCCAGCTTGCTGCGCCCTCTGGGCCGGCGTCTCCTCGGCGGGTAGCCTCTGGGATGCACCAGGGTCACCTCTGCGTCCCCACCAGCCTCTGGAGTCTCTGGTGGCGGCTATGCAGGAGCTCCCTTCACAGGTCCTTCTCCTCCGGCTGCCACCCCTGACTGAGTCCTTCCCCAGGCTTTTATAGTGGAGCTACAGCCCGGACATGCTCGGTAGGGCTGCGGGGGAGGGGCCTCTGCAGCCAGGTAATCCTGACTGGGCCCTGCAGGCTTAGTGTGGGGCTGCTTCCCCCCGTCACAAGGCTTTTTGGCCCTAATAGGCTGCCGGCGGCCATCTGTCATCTTGTCTTTCTGCTCTGGGCCAGATAGCTCCCCTGCGGAACCAGGTAAGCACCCTGTATTTTTGCCTCCTGACTGGGAAAAAAATCAGAAAATACTGGACACTTTAAGTGTATTTTCTGATTTTTTTTTTTTTTTTTTTAAACCAGATAGGAGGCAAAAATACCGGACACCTGGCAACCCTACGTGACAGCTGTGTAAGAGAGACATTAGGAGTCGGAAGAGATATCAGATACCGTCTCCTTTGACTGGTTGTGTCCCAAGATGATTATTTGGGGCCCTCTAGGGGAAAAAAATCACTATATTATCTGCCTCTTAAGATAACTTTTCTTGTTGGAATTAAGTAACTTGTAAGGAACCGTGTCACCATTTTTTTTTCTTCTAACAAGTAGTCTTTGGGAGCTCACTTGAGTTCTTTCTCAAGGTTTCCCTTTCCTGACCAGTACATTAATCAGTAAATTTGCCTCACCTTATTTTGTCTTTAACCTTTCTCTCCTAATGTGGTGTACTACTTAATGCCCAAGTTGTTGTTTTACTTGGATAAAATGGCCTCATTTTAGAAAGTCTGTTCTTTTTTGTGGTATATGGCTATAAAGAGAGAGGCTTCCAGATCTTATGCTTACCAGTGGGTTAAAACAACTACAGTAAGGGTGCATCTACACTGCACGGCTTAACTCAAAATAAGCTACGCAAATTGAGCTACGTCAAGTGTATAGCTTATTTTGAAATAGGGAGCATCTACACAACACTTATTTCGAAATAGAGCACTCTTCCTCCGACTTACCTTATTCCTCGTACAATGAGGGTGACAGGAGTCGGAGTAAGAAATCTTCCAGCTTGACAATATTTTGACACTATTTCGAAATAGCTGCCTGTAGGGTTGCCAGATGGTTTAACAAAAAAATACCCAGACCCGCCTAAAAAAAAAAAAAAAAAAGTTCGCCCCCATACCGAAAAAAAAAAAAACAGGAAAAAATTCTGTTGAGAAAAAGAAAGGGGGAGACCAAAGTTGTTGAGAGAGAGAGAGAGAGAGAGAGAAAAAAAAGGACCCCGAGAGTTGTTTAAGAAAACAAAAAAACACCGTGGCCCCCTTAAGTAACGCTTTGCTTTTGAGGCTTTTTGGCCCTAACAGGCGGCCAGTGGCCGCCCTCCATCTTGCCTCCCTGCGCCAGCCTGGACAGCTCCCCTGCGGAACCCGGTAAGCACCTGGGATTTTTGCCTCCTGGCTGGGAAAAAAAATCAGAAAATATTGGACATTTTAGGTGTCCACTATTTTCTGAATTTTTTTACTGGACAAGAGGCGAAAATACCAGACTGTCCAGTTGACTACCAGACACCTGGCAACCCTAACTGCCTGCTGTGTAGATGTGGACTAAGTTATTTCAGAATAGCACTAGTTATTCTGAAATCGTGTTGCAGTGTAGATGTACCCGAAAAGCTGTGTTACCTGGACCTTTACCAACCAGAAAGCTCTGTACTTTGGCATTTTGGGAGACAGTGTGAGTTGTGGGCTCTAGGAGGGAGTTTGGGTGTGGGAAGGGGCTCAAGGCAAGGGGTAGGGCACCCATCAGAATTTTTTGTTCCTTGTCATTCTGGTTTCAGACCAACGTTTAGAACTCAAGCTGCAGTGATGATTCAAGTCCAGCATCAGAAAGTGTCCATTTACATTTTATTAGCCTTTCACTTATTAGTGAGATCATGAGTTGATATATAATCTGCCCCCACTTTAGTTTGACTTTTTTGCCCCTCAGAGTACTTAAAGGGGTAATGTTGGGTAAGTGCTGACCGACTACACAGGCTATAATTAGGGATGTGAACGAGTAGATGACTAGATTTATCGGTTAATCTAGTGAACTACTCATTCCCCCCCCCCACTGCTTCTGTATCAGAGGCAGCAAGGGTGGTGGGGGAAAGTGGGAGCTGGCTCCATGGTGCCACCCCCAACCCCTTGAGCTGCTGCCTCTATAAGAGATGGGTGGGGGGAAGGCTGCCGCAAAGCAGCCTCTTCCCATGGCAAGCCTGGACCCATTGTGAGCATAGGCTGCTTTGCGGTAGCAGCCCCTATCTGTGGGGAGTCTGAGCTCCCCTCGGACAGAGGCTGCTCTGCATCCTGAGTTTGGGCCTGCTGTGGACAGAGGCTGGTCCCTGGCAGCAGTCCCTGTCCACGTAGGGTCCGAGGACAGGGGCTGCTGATATAGAGACAGTAGCATGGAGTGGCAGGGGACTTCCAGGAGTGGGGCTGGAGTGCACTGGATGCCGGCTCCACCCCCAGGGACTATGAAATAGACAACTATCAGCTAATAACTAATGCAATTAGCCAACTATTCTATTTCCTGCTATCTAACATCCTTAGCTATAATGTGCTAGCTCTCACAAGATTCAGTTGTAACAAAAAACAGGACTATGTAGCACTTTAAAGACTAACAAGATGGTTTATTAGGTGATGCTCGGGGGTCGCGTAAGATTCAGTTGTGGTATCCCTCCTATTTCATGTTTGTGAAAGCACAAAAGGAGATGGATTATTTTGTAGCATCACTCATTTTCCAGTGTCTGGACAGCTAAAGATGAAAAGCACCCCTTAGTTGTCTAGTTTGGAACTTGACCTTCCATCTTACTTTTCCTTTTGACTAAAACACTCCATTTAATATTGTTTAAAATATGCGTCTAGGACCTCATTATCACCGTATTATACATAACTAAACATTAGTGCTGATAACTGTATTCTCCTTTAGACTTACTCTGTGTTCCTTTATGACTGGAATCTCAGTAATCAACTAGAAATGGAATAAATGGTCTGAATCATTTTTATTTAAAGAGGAATGGTGACTATTTCTTATAGGTTTGGGAATGTACTACATTTCTAATATTTTAAAGGTGATAGTTTGTTACTGAAAATAGAAAATACATATTCACTGTTATCTAATAAATTGAAAGATAAAATGGGTTTTAGAGTTGGTTTTGGGTTTAGGATTTAGCCATTGCAGTTAGTGTGTAATTTATTCTCCCCTTAAGTCTGAAAAATAATTGGCTGTGACATGAACATGCTTTCTTTAAAGTATAAAGATTAGTATAATTGTAGTACCTAAAGTTATGTCCCAAAAGGCCACTTAATTATTTGCTTGAGACACTGGAAAAATGGGCTGCAGTGTTGTAATATTATGATGAACATTATTTTTTCAGGAGAATGAAATTTTCTTGCAGAGTTCCAGTTTATTTCACAAGAAACTCTTAAATATGGTTCCAAGGATAGGAAGCAAAGAAAGGAACAGTTGGGTCCCTAGTAACTTTGCTGAATTTAAGTTTCATTTTGATGCAGTATATAATACCAGTAATAAGCTTTTATGATCAAACAAAATTCTATTATATATAATCCTTTCTGTCACTTTCCACTAGGAACACAGTAAAAATTATTCATAAATTTGACTTTTTTACTTTTTGGCTTATCCCAACACTGTACAGAAACAAAACTTATCTGTGGGTTGTTGTGAACAATGTATACTTTATTCTTTACTGTTCCTTACTAGAACTGAATGATAACTCACTTGAAAGACAACATATTTGATAAAATGAAGGCTCTTCACACAATCTGTAATTAATCTGAGAAACTCATTGTTAACAGGATTACTGAAACCTATAGTTTAGCAGGATTTTAAAACAGGATTATCCTTTTATATGGATAATATATATTGTTATGTTAGGTAGCATGTGAATATGAAAGTAATATAAAACATTTAGAAGGGATGTAAGCCCTCATCCTGCATAACATGTGTCAATCACTAACTGCTTTGGGAAATGTCCTAGGGTCAGTCACAGCCATGATGTCATAAGAACAGCCATACTGGGTCAGATGAAAGGTCCATTTATTATTCTGGTCCATTTGTTATTCTGTGTTCTGACAGTGGCCAATGACAGATGCCTCAGAGGAAATGAATAGCACAGATAATCATTGAGTGATCCATCCCGTCACCCATTCCCAGCTTCTGACAACAGAGGCTAGGGCAAGGGAGGGTAGTAATTCTTGGTGGGGGAGCCACTCCAAGGTTTTGGAAAGTGGTCAAGGGCAGCACTTTTCTGTGGAGGGGGTGCGGGGTCTAGGATGGGGGTGCTGGGTAAAGAAGGGTGCACGCTGGGCCAAATGTCAGAAAAAAACCCTTTTTCGGAACATCCCTTTTTCCTCATAAAATGAGGTTTACAGGGATGCCGAAAAAGTGTGTCTGCTCTTTTGAAAAAAAATTTGGAAGAGCACATGCGTTCCCTGGATACGGCAGAGTTTTTCCGGGATACCAGAGGTATCCCGGAAAAACTCTGTAGTGTAGACATAGCCCTAGGGGTCATAGTAAACCAGAAGCTAAATATGAGCCAACAGTGAGACGCTGTTGCAAAAAAAGCAAACATGATTCTGGGATGAATTAACAGGAATGTTGTGAGCAAGATATGAGAAGTCATTCTTCTGCTCTACTCTGCTCTGATTAGACCTCAATTGGAGTATTGTGTCCAGTTCTGGGAGCCACATTTCAAGAAAGATGTGGAGAAATTGGAGAAGGTCCAGAGAAGAGCAACAAGAATTATTAAAGGTCTAAAGAACATGACCTAAGAAGGAAGACTGAAAGAATTGGGCTTGGTTAGTTTGGAAAGGAGAAGACGGAGAGGGGACATGATAGCAGTTTTCAGGTATCTAAAAGGGTGTCACAAGGAGGAGGGAAAAATTTTGTTCTCCTTGGCCTCTGAGGATAGGACAAGAAGCAATGGGCTTAAACTTCAGCAGGGAAGCTTTAAGTGGGACATTAGGAAAAACTTCCTAACTGTCAGGGTGGTTAAACACTGGAATAAGTTGTGAAATCTCCATCTTTGGAGATATTTAAGAGCAGGTTAGATAGACATTTACCAGGGATGGTCTAGATGGTACGGGGTCCCGCTGTGAGGGCAGGGGACTGGACTCGATGACCTCTCCAGGTCCCTTCCGGTTCTAGTGTTCTATGATTCTATGATTCTCTCTGCAGCAGGTTAGGCTGAGGTGGGAGGAGGCATCACTGTGGCTGAGGCCACATGGTCTGGGGCTGGCCCCGGAGGCTAGAGGCATCATGGCCACGCGGTCTAGGGCCAGCCCCGGAGGCTGGAGGCACTGCTGCCGCAGCCATTGGTCCGAAGGTAGCCCTGGAGGCGCCGTGGCTACACGGTCTGGGGCCGGCCCCGGGGGCTGCAGGTGCCACGGCCACATGGTCTGGGGCCAGCCCTGTAGGCTGGAGGCATCATGGCCATTCAGTGCAGGGTTGGTTCTGGAGATGCCGCTGCTGCAGCCACACGGTCGGGGGATGACCTGGGACTGTGTGGCAATGGCAGCAGTGCCTCTAGCCTCCAGGGCTGGCCCCAGACCACGTGGGCCACAGCAGCAGGGTCTCCGGCCCTATACCACAGTGGCAGCGGGGCCTCTGGGGTGGCCCCGATTGTGTCATGGTGGGGCCTCTGGGGCTGGGCCAGGACCACGTGGGCCCCGGCAAAGGGGCCTCTCTCCAGGGCGGCTGGGACAGCGTGGCTGCAGTCATTGCTGCAAGGGGGCATGAAGCCAGGTATAGTCCCCCCTCATGTCCCCACCCGAGTACCCTCGCTTCCGTCCCCTCCCAAGATCCGGCACTCCCAGCTTGCTCTGACACCCTCCCTTGTTCCTGCACCCCATCTGCTGGCCAGGCACCCCATCCTGTTCTTTCATCGCTGTTGCTCCTGCACCTTCTCTCCAGGCCACACGCTGCACCCTCCCTTGCTCCTGCTCCTTCCACCTGGCCAGACACCCTGCTCCCAGTCTGCTTCTGCACCCTACCCCCTCACCCAGACCTTGCAACTTCTCTCACTTCTGCACCCCACCTCCTGCCCAGATCCTGCACCCCATCCCTATCCTACTTGCTGCCAGCCCTGTCTCGCACACTGTACCCCTCATTTTTGTCCCTGCCCCAGAGCCTAAGGAGGCCCATAAAATCCACTAACTCCGGAACCCCAGAAAAGTAAATCTGGTCCATGGGAACCTCAGTCCCCCCTTTCCATTCCCCTCACCCCGTGAGGCTGGGGTATCAGAGAATTGAGGTGTCTCAGTTGGGGCCACATCAGTGAGTGCTGGGATTTTTTGGAGGAGTTATTTTGCTTCTCACTTGTGTTGTCCCCAACTGTTTTTTCTGTGGGTCAGTGATCCCTGACCTAAAAAAGGTTTCCCACTCCTGCCATAAATAAACAAAACATTGAAACCTTTTGTGTTGGACATAATATTTTACTTCATTTTAAATAAAGCTTGATAAACTAATACGAGAAAGTTAAACCTGAAAAACAACGAATAGTCTAGGAGCATCTTAAAAACTAACAAAACATGTAGATGGTATCATGAGCTTTCATGGATACAACCCACTTCTTCAGATGAATGGAATATTAAAAGTCCAGATCGAAAAATAAATAGGGAATGGGATGGGGAAAGGAAGGGAAAAAATAGCAATGTAGAGTGTTCAGGTTACAAGAACACCTGAACGCTCTAATTCACTATTTTTTCCCTTCCTCCCCCCACCCATCCCCTATTTATTTTTGGATCTGGACTTTTAATACTCCATTCATCTGAAGAAGTGGGTTGTACGCACGAAAGCTCATGATACCATCTACATATTTTGTTAGTCTTTAAGGTGTTGCTAGACTATTTGTTTTTCAAATTTTTCTAGTTACAGACTAACTCTGCTACCCCTCTGAAGCTTATGAGAAAGTTAAAATGCTTAATCTGTTTAATAATTTAAATTAAACCATTCTGCCTAGCTGCAGCTGGTTCAGAAAATAAGGTCACTGTACCCAGTCTGCCCTTGCCTCCCCTCCTCCCTCTTTCTCCCAGCACAGAGATCCATGAATAAGTTAAATCTCGGTCCGCCACTTATGAAGCGTTGCTGACCCCTGAACTAAAAGGTAAGATCTGCATCTTAATGTATTTATTAATGAAGCTGCTGTAAGTAGGACTATTATTGACTTTAAAAAGTATCACCAGCACTTGGATTCGTACATAGAGGCGAATACGTCAAATCTTGGCACTCCACCTCTGAAAAGTTGCTGACCCCTGTCCTAGCACATTGTCTGGGAGCTGGAGACGTGTGAGTCCTTTGAACTTCTTCTATTTAAAGGGCTTGCACTTGCTGGGCTGCTTCGTTGCTTGGCAGCCTTCTGTCAGGCACAAGTCCTCTACACAGAAGCATTGAAAGGGCCCACAGCTCTCGGTCCCACTGGCCCGTTGCCTGGGAGTTTCTCAGGAGGCGTGAGCCCTTTCACCTGTTTCTTATTCAAAGGGCTTGTGCCTGCCGGGCAGCTGCCAGGCAACAGGTTAGCAGTGGGGCCAGGAGCTGCCAGCCTTGTTATGTGAATTCTAAGCCTCTGCCCCAGACAACTCTGGAAGGAGGCTAGCGGCCAGCACCCTCCCATCTGCTCCAGGTCCCTTCCATTGGCCAGAAGTCAGGGGGCAGGACCCCAGGTCAAGCACAACTCCTGGTAGGGTAGCTCTCAACCCAGCCCCTTCTGCCGGAGGGTCCCAGCAGGGTCGTCCATGGGCTAGATCCAGTGGCTTTGTGGGCCCAATTTGGCAGCTTCACAGGCTGGATCCAGCCCCTGTACCAAATTTTGCCCAGCCCTGGGCCAGGAACACAATTCTTACCCATCCTGGCTAATAGGCATTGATGAACCTGTCCCCCATGAATTTATCTAGCTCTTTTTAAACCCTGTTATATTTTTCGACATCACAACATCCTCTGGCAAGGAGTTCCACAGGTTGATTGTCCATTGTGTGAAGAAATACTTCCTTTTGTTTATTTTAAACTTGCTACCTATACATTTCCTTTGGTGACCCATAGTTCTTGTGTTATGCGAAGGAGTAAATAATTCTTCTTTGTTCACTTTTCCACACTAGTCATGATGTTATGGACCTCTATTATATCCCTCTGTCATCTTTCTTCCAAGCTGAAAAGTCCCCAGTCTTATTAATCTTTCCTCATAAAGGGTATAATCTAATGAATGTGCTGTCTAGCAAAAGCAGGACATAAATTCTTTTCTTGCAGCTCATGGTCCCATTGAGAATTATTGTAGATCACTTTCAATGAAACAATGAGACTTGGAAGGTTAAATGATGACACAAGTCAACTGTACAACCTTTTCCAAATACCATCATACTATATACCAGTAACTTGTCAATTCTGAGAATATTATCTGATTTTAAAATGACAACTACTCCTAGAGGGATCAGAATGAGCGTGAATATACTCTGCTACAAGGTGAAATAGTATGGTACTTTTTTGAGTATTGAGGCAAATGTACAGACCCTGCCCCCCAGTATATCGTTATTTCATAGCTTTTGTATTATTCTCATGGTTTATTTATTATTTGGACTGTTAGTTGTTGTTCATCATAAAATCAGAAAATCTGGTTTTGTCATACTTAGGAAATATCATGTTTGTTGTATTATTTGTTGTCAAATTTATACCCACCCAGTGATCGCTCTTAAAATGAATTGGCTCTGGGCCATATATTGAAGTAAATAAGAAAGAGTCTGAATGAGTTGAGAGTTGGATGGTAGTTAGGAAACCAAATGGTCCATCAGCAAAGCCCCAGAAAGAGATTACTATGAGGCTATTGTTCTATAATAAATTGAGCAGTGTGATAAAGAGATGTCAAGACAAGTATCTGTGTAGTTTTGCCAGAGGTTTTGAATTCTATATTTAGCTAGAGGAAAAAGTTCATGCTATCTGGATGCATTTTTATGCTCAAAAGAGACACCCTTCCTTTTTGTTTTATTTTTTATTTTGTTTCCCTTATTTTAAAGAATGGCTGAATCACCTCACCTAAGCATCCTGCATTTCCTGACACCACAGTTGGCTAAAGCTCTTGTGTCTCTGACCTATATCATTGCTCCCTCCTGCTCCAGTCTGTTCTTTCAAGTTTTCTGTCCTGTTTGCTGTCTTCTATCCTGTTTTCCTGCTCTCATTGTTATCTTCTCTTTTTTGGTGTCTCTCATCTATTGTCCTGCTTGTTGTCTTTCTCCTCTCTGTTTATTTCTGCCTTCACTTTGTCCCAGACCCTCTCCTTCAGAGTAAGTTATGGTTCCCTGTGGCTCGCCATCTTACATTGTTTAAGGATCACTTTTGCATAACTGAGTTTCACTACACTCCCTTCTCACTGCCAGCATACTTCTTCAATGGGCCAGCATGCCTCTTCAATGAGAGCACTGGTTCAGGCAAGGAAAATTCTCTAGTCTTCTACATTCAAATTCCAGTTCCCTTAGAATTGCTGAGGCAACACAAAAGGGGCAAATGATTAACAAGAATTTGATTGTAAATGTTTTCCCATGCTAAGGAAAGAGAAATAGGATGTTTCATTTTTATATTACAGTTTCTTATGTTAAAATTTGAATCAAGTATTATACTGCAATATAATATTATGGTGATTAAGAAAAACGGAAAATATTTTCATTGCTTTTTGGCTACATTAAAGAATAGCTCATTCTACACATGAATTGCATACAAAGTATTTTTAATCATCCATTTCTGGGAAATTACCTGGTAGCATCAGTTGAAAGAAAGAGATTTACATACCTTCATTAAAGGTTATATTCAGAATCCGTGATCTTATGTTACAAATATTGATAGTGATGAAATTAAATTAATGCAAACTAATCAGATATGGAATATATAATTAAATATCTAGCTTCCATGATAACACAGGAAATAAACAATGTTACTAGTAGGAAAATACATTATTTTAGATGAAATATAACTTTTTATATATGCTATTTTCTTAGGCATTATGGCAATTTATATTTGTATTAGTAGTTCTTCAAGTTTTTGTTCATGTGCATTCCAATTATGTGTCTGTGAATGCATGTGCATGTTAGCCTGAAGAATTTTTTCCCCTAGCAGTAGGGTCAATCTGGGCACCACCTGGATTAGTGCTGAATTGGTGCTCAATATAGTGCCCTGCCAACACCCCAATGTTGTCTTCAAGCTGTCATCGTCAAGTCCAAGTCGAGTCTCAAGTCACTACAGTTCAAGTCTCAAGTTGAGTCTCGAGTCCCTGAAGTCACTTTCAAGTCAAGTCTCAAGTCTTAATTTAAAAAATGTCAAGTCACTTTTGTACAAGCCATCAGTATCGGCATTTTCGGACAATTTTTTCACCAAGTTGATTTAACACATTAGCAAGTCTCAAGTCGAGTCTCAAGTCACAAACAATGAACCAGAGTTGAGTCTCAAGTCAAGTCACCTACGCGACTTAAGTCGGACTCGAGTTCAAGTCGTGGGACTCGAGTCAGCGACTCTGCAACACCCCCTCTTCAATTCTGTCTTTCCACCAGTGACGGTTAGCTGGAACTTCACATGGCTTTTGTTAGCAAGTGAGCAGCTCATTTGTTCTTTGTAGTTTTCTCAGTTCTAGTTATTCTTATAGTTGTATAGTTCTAGAGGACACTGATCTTGTGGTAGATATTTTGTTCTCTTCTGTACTGGGACGTATTGCCCAGCTGCTCATCAAGTCCATCTCTGACACTATCAAGACCCTGTGGCAGACACCAGCCTCTCTACCACATACAATAATAAGAGGAGATACTTCATCCTGTCTCAAGGGTTTGTGCACCTCTATACCCACCCTGCTCCTGACCTGTTGGTGGTAGATCTGGCAAATCATCGGGAGAGACAGACCTTGCAAGGGCTGAAGAACAGGGAGGCCAAGAGGCTAGACCTGTATGGATACAAGATTTATTCAATTGCCCTGCGGCTGTGTATCGCTAACCAACAAGCGATTAGTAAATATAATCTTAACACATGCAATTCATTGTCCAAATTCATGGAACTGCTTCCCCAGGATTCCAGAGTGGAATTTTCTGTCTTATTTGATGAAGATAGGTTTGTCTCCAGGGTTTCCCCTGCAAATGGGTTTGGATGCTATGGATGCTTCAACTATGGGGATAGCAATACATAGGGTGCATGGCTCCAGGTATCTGATCTGTTGTAATAGGTCCAACAGACCATCCAGAACCTGCCATTTCAGGACAATGCACTTTCCCCCAAGAAAACAGACAAAAGTCTGCATAGTTTAAAGGGTTCCAGAACAACACTCAGGTCATTGGGTCTGCATACGCCCTCCACTCAGCATAGACATTTCACACCTTGACCCCAGTTCTGCCCATGCCCACCTCAAAACAGGCAGGACATGTCTAGGAGTCGTAACAGGAATGGCTGCAGACACCAATCTCAAAAACTTGGTCAGGGATCTGGGCAATCCAAACTCACTTTTGGCCACAAGCAGCAATTTTGAAGTTGAGGATGTGTACCAGTGACTGTTTCATATCCACGCCATTATCTTTTTTCATCCCGGTTGTCCCCTGTCACGTTATTGGATTTTAAAGTTGGCAGACAGATCACTGTTGTACCCATGGGTGGTGTTTGCCTCAAGTTCTGTACAAAGTGGGCAATGTGAGCTGTCAAATGAAAGCTTATGCTCTACTGATTCTATTTATGATGCTCATGTACTTGTATGTTGTTTGTATGTGAAGTTCTGAATATGGGCTCTGTTCTTGTATTTTAAATGTTCTCTGTCTGGGAGGGAGCAATGGGCCTGGACTGTCCAATCTCTAATGTGAGGAAGGATTGTTCAGTGAATAGCTGTGCTAATTAGCACTGCTTCATGGACAATAGCTCTCAGAGTGGCCAATATACACCTGAGAAAAGCATCTGGAAGCCTGCAGACTAGCCAGTGCATAATGGCTACTTGCATATGAAACAGAGATCGGTCACTTGATCATGTGACTGGATCCAGTTTGGGAGACACCAAGAATATAAAAATCCCATGAGGCTGTCTCCATCTTGTCTTCAGTCTTGCTACTGATTCCAGATGCATCCTTGCTAGGGACAGAGATCTGGGAAGGATTGCTGACCCATCCTAATACAGGGTGTACACCAGAGACTTCTGAGCTAGCAGTTAGTAACATCTCTGCTAAGAGCCCGCATCAAGAACTTGGTGATTGATGTATGTAATTCTCCTTAACAGTCTTACACTCAACCTTTTCTTTCTTTTATTAATAAACCTTTAGATTTTAGATTCTAAAGGATTGGCCCAGTGTGCTCTTGTGGGTAAGATCTAAACTGTAAATTGGCCTGGGACTGTGGCTGGTTCTTTGGGACCGGGAGGATCTGTTCAGAGTTGGTGAGATCGGGTTTTATAACCTTTCACCTGTGTGTAAGGCACGGGGCTGCTTGTGGCACATGGAGAGCTGGGGTGTCTGAGGGATTTTGCTCGTGAGGCTTCCTGCTGGCCAGATTGGCAGTTGAAGTGCTCTGTGTGACTGGTTTGTGGCCCATTTGGGAAAGATCTCCAGTCAGGGGCTGTAAGTAGCCCTGGTTTTGAGCAGTTCACCCTGAGCTGATGCCCTCAGCGGTGCCCAGACCTGGCCCGGTCCATCATATCCCCTTTTTACCATGTGTGGTCCCACATTGTGTTAGTGTGCTGGATGCTACGCATGGTACAAAGCGGATAATACATTGTTTTCCTTCAGTCACCCACCACCCTCTCTCCCCCGTCCCTCATTAAGGATCCTTCTCATGAGCAACTCCTGCTTCAGGAGGTACACACGCTTATGTCTCTGAGAGCAGTGGAGGAGGTTTCTTTGGAAATTAGGGGGCAGGAGTTTTATTCCCACTATTTCCTAATCCTGAAAGCCAAGAGCAGGCTGTGGCATATTCTGGACCTGTGCAATCTCAGCAAATTCATAAAGAAGCTCAAGTTCTGCATGGTCTCTCTGGCATGCATTATCCTCTCACTGGAGCCAAGCGACTGGTACACTATCCTTGACTTGAGGAATGCATCCTATCACATTTCAATTTACCATCCCCACAGGAAGTACCTAAGATTTGTGATAGGAAACCATACTATCAGTTCACAGTTCTCCCTTTCAGCCTATCTTCAGCACCTTGGGTTTTCACAAAGTTGATGGTGGTGATAGCAGCTTTCTTCCACAGCCATTACATGCAGTTTTCCCATACTGGTACAATTGGCTCATCCAGGGCCACTCCAGGAGCCAGGTGGAAACTCAGGTGACCTGAGCCACATTCGATGAGTCAGGCCTCCTCAGTGAGACCAGATCAACTCTTTCCCTACTTCAGAGGGTAGAGTTTATAGGGAAGTCCTAGACTCCACACAATCAAGGGTGTATCTTCCAGGAGAACATTTGAGACCATCATTCAGAAACTTCCCCACAGCTATGGACAGAAACTGCCTCAGAATTTTTGGTCACATGGCCTATGCATGTACGTAGTACACTTTGCGAGACTATGGTTAGTGTCCACCTACTGCACGTCTTGAGACAGGCTAGACAGACTGGTAATGTTACCTCGGATGGAGCTAGATTTCCTTCTTTGGTGGCTTGACCAAGACCAAGTTTGCTCCGTAGTACCCTTCACAGCCTCACTAATCTTTGTGATAGATGCATCAGATTTGGGGTAGGGGAGCTCATCTAGGAGACCTTAAAACTCAAGGTCTCTGGTCTCCAGAGGATTTGACTCTGCACATAAACGTCATGGAGCTCAGGGAAGTCTGGTTGGTATGTCAAGCATTCAGGTTCCACCTGTCGGGTAATTGTGCCCTGGTTTTGACAGACAATATGACAACAATATATTATTATCAACAAACAGGGAGGTGCACACTTCTTTCCTTTCTGCCAGCAAGCCCTCAGGTTGTGGAACTTCTTTGTAGATCAGTCGATACACCTACAAGACGATTACCTTCCAGGGGTGCAAAACAGCTTGGCGGACAGCCTAAGCCATTTCTTCAGTCCCACAAGTGTTCTCTATATCCGGAGATTGCCAGAGGTGGGGGTCTCCCCGGATGTGTTGCTTTGCAAAGAGATCTAACACAACCAGAAATGCTGACTCTTCTGTACATTCCGGAACTTCAGCTCAGGCTCTTGAGGTCATGAGTTCCTCCTCGGCTGGGGGAGTCAGCTACTGTACACTTTTCCTCCGTTTCCTCTGATTCACAGGGTGCTCCTAAACAGGACTGGGCCCAAGTTATCCTCATAACCCTGGCCTGGCGCTGTCAGCTTTGGTACACAACCCTGTTGGACATGTCAGTGGAACCTCCAATTCCGCTACCCCTCATTCTGGACCTTCTGTCACAGGAGCAATACCGTCTCTTACACTCGAATCTTGAGTCCCTCCATGTAATAGCATGGAAGCTCCATGGCTAAACCCCGTGGACCTCTCTTTCTCGGAGCAAGTGAGACATATCCTCTTAGGTAGTAGGAAGCCCTCTAGGAGAGCTACTTTTATTGATAAAAGGAAAAGATTCTCAATTTGGTCTGCTCAGCATGGTTTGTCCCCCATGCAGGCATCAATGCTTTTGATCTCGGATTATCTCCTCTACCTCAAACTGAGCTTCTCAATTTCCTCTATCAAGGTACAATTAGCCACTATTTTAGTTTTCCATCTGGGGGGTCCAAGGCTCATCCATGTTCACTGACCCTCTACTCAGCTTCTTTCTAAAAGGTCTTGACAGACTTTACCTATATGGGGAGCGTGCTGTGGGCCCAGATTTAGCTCTGGGGACAGCTGAAGCCCAGAAGGGGGAGGGAGAGGATCTTCCCCCAGAGGAGTCTGTGTGTTTTCCTGAAGGGGGGCTGTGTGAAGACCTGCCTGTTCAGGGGATAGAGGGATCACAGGAGGAGTTGGTGGTGGCTCAGCAGGGTATTGGGCGAGGGGAAAATGAGCTTTTTGCTTGCAGAAAGTCATAAGGAAGAGGATCCTTATGGTGGGGTTGGCCAGCAGGTTGCTGTGCCTGAGGGGGGTAAAAGTGACTTGGGGATAGAAAGATCCTGTGAGGAACAAAGGAATTCCATAGCCATTGTGAGTAGGGGAGCCACACCCAGCCAGGCCTATGTCTGTGGGGGAAGGAGTTCACAACCTAAACCCTCAGGGCATGGGGGAAGGACAAGACTTGTGTGTGCCCAGGAAGGTTGCAACTTTTTAAATCTAAAAAGCCAGAATTGTCAATGTACACTTGGGGTGGATTTGTTCCTACTGCTTATGTTAACTTTCATAACCACTGTACTGCTGTTACTAAGAATGGTAACGATGTCCACTGTGCATGATTTTGTACCAAAACCCTGGAAACTGTTAAGAGATGTACCCAAGGACACACTGTATGTTCAAAAGCCTTGTGACACTGGTATTTCACTGTTAATACTTGTAATTAGTGTTGGAGCTTCTCACCTGAGAAGCGGAATCCCACCGCTAACACCATGTCATGGCTCCTTCCCCACTCTGGCATGATAAATGAAGAAGTGGGGGCCAGCAAGTGTACCCCCAAAGCCTTATCTACCAGGCTTTGGTATAAAACTTCCCCAAAATCTTAAAACCTAGATTTTGGGAATAAAACTTCCTGCCACCACCCAAATATTAATAACGAGATTAGGGAAAGATCATTTGGGAAATCTCACCCTATTATAAAAATCAGGACACAGTAAGTAATGCCAGGTTAATAAAAGAAAGGAGAAAACTTTTATTATTACAACAATATTCCTGTTGCAAGCATAAGGATCAGATGGAAAGGTAACAAAATATACTCATGGAGGAATTACACCATGGGCTAGAACTTAGTTAAAAAGAAAAGCCAAACATCTCTTAAGCAGTGCCAGATATCAGATCCCATACCCAACCCTTAAAAAAATAAAGCCTAACGAAACTACCTAAACTGTACCCTACTTACAGAAAGTGAAGAATTGTTTCTTGGAGAGAGAGACATGCTTCTCCCTCCCTGTAGCTGCAGAGGACTGGCCCAGAGAGACAAAGGAGGAAAAAACCCAAATTCCTTTGTCCCAGTTTGAAAGTCCTACCTATATTCCTATTGGCCACTCCACCTGGCCAGGTGTAGTTAACCCCTTAATCCCCAGGCTGCTGGCTAACCCTCATAATCATGACACTTGTTACTCCTTGGGACTTAGTCCTGTACAAATTTGAGCTGCTAGCAATGTGTTCCTTCGTGTACTTATCCTTCAAGGTGGCATTTCTGATAGCAATAACCTCTACTAGGAAAGCCTCTAAACTTATACTGTGTTCTGTAAGAATAAGGTGCAACTCCGGCCCTACCCAGCATTCCTATTCAAGATGATCTCCACATTCTATATGAATCAGAGCATCCCCTCCGCCCCCCAAACTTCATGCTAATTCACATAAGCAGAGGCTACATTCTCTGGGCACTGACCATTTTCGTTGAAAGAACTAAGCCTTTCAGGAAGTCTATCCAACTGTTCGTAGCTGTAATAGACAGAATGAAGTGCCAGCCTGTTTTGGCTCAGTATATTTCTTAATGGATTGTGTCATGCATCAGGGATTGCTTTAGCTTAGTAGGGATGCCTCCTCCACTGCTCTTGGCGCACTCCACTAGGGCACAGCCTACTTCAGAAGCTTTCCTGGCCCAGATCCCCCCACCCCACCCCAAGAAATCTGCAGAGCAGCAACATGATCATCTATTCACATGTTCGCAGCTCATTACACACTCACACACCAGTCTAGAGATCATACATCAATCAGCAGGGAAGTGCTTCATTGAGTTCAAAGCTCTGACCCCACCTCCTGACTTCTGGCTTGGGAATCACCTAATTGTATTGCACATGAACAAACAAACTCAAAGAAACAACAATGGGTACTAACCTTCTTGTAACTGTTTTTCTTAGAGATGTGTTCATGTCCATTTCAATACCCACCCTCCTTCCCCACTGTAGGAGTAGCCAGCAAGAAGGAACTGAAAAGGGGGGAAGGTTGGCAGGGCTTTATATTGAACACCATTTCGGTGCCACTCCCGGGGGCACCCAGACCAGCCCTAGGGCTAGCTGCTAAGGGGAAAAAAAATCTTCTGGCTAATGTGCACGGAGCATACACAGACACCTACTTGGAATGGACATGAATAACACATTTCAAAGAATAACCATTTCAAAAAGGTATGTAACCATTTTATCTTGTGGACTATGCTGAAACTTTTGTAAAATTACTTTTGAGCTGTTTCAGCAGGATTCCTTGCACTAGGGAAATAATTAATGTTTATATGTAGGAAATCAAGTGTAGACTTTTGCCATTAATTTCTCCTCAAGTACATCTTTTTTTTTTAAACATTTGTGGTATCTTAACAATGCACAGTTTTTTGGGGTTTTTTTGTTTACAAGGAAGAGCCAGTTGGCATCCCAGTATGGGTGATTGTTTTGGTATATTTGATCTCCTTTGAAGTGGAATTAGAGGACTCAGCTGCAATGACTAACTGGGTCACTTTACTCATTAATTCATGGACAACTGTTTAATACTGTCTACTGTACCACTTTACAGTCTGCCACTTTCCAAACAGCCTCTTGGCAATAAAACTCCACAGGGAACTCATCAACCCTCTCCTACAGGAGTGACTTTCAAGAGAGACAGATTTAGTTGGTTTATTTGGACAAATGTACAAGAAAAGCATTTATGTAGGTGGTTAACACCTTATTATGATAGTGATATAGCATTATATTTTCTCAGAACTGCAGTCTTTCTCTCTTGTCATGAACTGTATTACGCAATATTGGTGTAGCTGTGGTGTTCCCAGTATATTAAAGAGTTCAGACAGGTGAGGTAGTATCTTTTATTGGACCAAATTCTGTTGGTGAGATACTAGCTTTTGAGTTTATACAAAGCTCTTCTTTGGGTCTGTGTAAGCTTGAAAGCTTTTGTCTCTCACTAACAGAAGTTGCTCCAGTAAAACATATTACCTCAGCCCCCTTCTCACTAATGTACTGTTCTGAAAGTTTTGTAAAATTGTGATAATTTTATTTGCAAGTGTGGACAATAATGACATTGCTTCAGTATTTTACTTCTGTGGACTAGAGAAGCCAGTTTTAATTCAGTTGAGTCACAAATTGAGCCATTATGCACCATTAAATAGTTAATGAAGCTAGGTGATTTTTGAGCACACAATGAATAATGTTTAAATCAAAATATTTATATTAAATTATTCGCTGTATATATGCCAAGTGGAATATATTAGCTTGATGTGATTGAAACAGTATTAAAGTGAAGTGTATTAATATTTTGCATTGTCAAATATCAATTTTATGTCTTTTTAAATTGTTATATGCAGAGTTGCTTATGTGGATGCATATTTTCTGCATAGAAATTCCTAATAAAAAAGCCATAATTATTTCATCAGAGTGTATATTTCTATAAATTAAAAATCTTCAAGATTTTTCCTCTTTGGATAATTCCTTCATATCTTTAAGGAACCTGTTTTTCTCCTTTGAGAACTTCAACATGAGCTCAACTTTCTTAAACGTGCTTGTTTTCTCATATTTAAGAGAAGCATTTGAAAACATCTTAGGTAATTGATGTCAATTTCTCAATTGTGTATTTAGGAAGAGATTGACAGTGAGAACTGCCTAATTGCTATCTTGAATTCAGCAATGCAGATGTGCTGTCAAATTAAGTATTAACACACACAGTGTGTGTGTTATTCTGGGATATTGTTTTGGATATACTAGGCATGTGACTTCTTGATTTGTTCCCCCAGAACCTGCCAACTAGTGATAGCTCAGCATGACACTCATTGGAGTGTGATACTGTTTTTTCTAAAATGGCCCTATCAGAACAGTAGAAAAAATAAAATTAAAATGAGACTGATTTGGATAGCATTTTCTAACTATTACTAAGTTAGTAAAAAGAATTTCAAAATATACAATGAAAATATATTTTTTAACTTGAAACTTCCCCTTCACCTTGATACTTAAAAATTGGTATCCCTTACTTCTTCCCTACAGTTTACTCTCATTCCCTAAAGGAAATATCTCAGTGTGACGGGGTCTTTTGAGTGGGAAGAGAGTTTTTTGAAGCTTTTAATATTTAGTGCTGATGTGTATGCTTGTGACATCTTTATTGTTGATACTGAAAACGACTTCCAGAGGATTGAAGGGAATCTCAGCCAAGATATGCTGCAATTTCAAGCAGTTGTTGTATACTTGGGAGAAAAACTTGACCATCATTTGACATGTCAGCCTTATGTGTAACACCTGAAAAGAAAGCTCTTTTCTAGTACCACATTGATATGGAAACGACTGGGAATTTCTCAGGAAGCTGACCCTGCAATTGTTCATACCTTTGTATTGGCCCTGGTGTTTACTCTGATGCTCTGGGGATGCCGCCAAGACAGCTCCTCTCTCACTTTGGAACTGAATCTGGTCATTTGTATAATTGAAGTGTCCATTTATAATATGTCAACCTGCAGTCTGTATTTGCTAGTGCTCATAGCTCCACCAGACCGTCAGTTAATGCATTACTGTTGCTTTCCTGGAAAACTATGACAAATAAAAATAGTCTATTACCTCTCCAGTTGACTGACTGCTCAATTCTCAGACAGAGAACAAGTGGCCAGTACCAACTTACAAGTCTGGTCATATAGAGGGGAGGAACCCTATTCCTGCGGACCAGATGTAATTTCTCTACTTTCCTTTGCTAGAGGAGCTGACACACTCTCGGACAAGAATGCTACTGGCCTTTTATCTTGCACAGGCTATCTGTACCAACATAGAATTGAAAACTGATCTGATAGAGTGGACGCATCAGTGGGAAGCAGTATAATATGCAAAGTAAATTCAGGAGTCCATTGCTGCATCTGCCTTCTTGTCCACTTGATTGTAGATGCTGGACCAGGTTCAACAAGTTTATTTTCTGTTTTGTCCAGAATAGTTGCAATTTTGCAGCAATTTGGCCTGGTTTCCTTTCTATGCTGTAAACTATAAGGCAGCATTGCAGGCAATAACTCATGTAGTGGACAATACTCCTGACAACTGGAGGGTGATTTTACAGTGCCTCGCCTCCCTCAGTACAGAGGCAGTCCTGGACTGAGCTCTAACAACTACGTATAAGATTAAGTACTTTCTTGCTTCAGCTTTTTAAATGGTATTATGAGCTGAATGAAACTTTTTTGTGGGCTGAATTAAAATCCCAAACTGAGATTGATGGGTGTGAACTCTCTGTAATATTGCCTGGTATGGAACACCACTCATGAGTGCTAATCTCAGGTCAGACTACCAGAATATGAGGCATATACCCCAGAATGGTGATACACTTTACCATAAGATTTTTACCAAGCCAGTAATGAATAAGTGCTTCGAAAATACTACACTAATTATTATGGAGCCACAGACTATTTCCTTTAGGCTTTCTTGCCCCTCATGCACCACCAAACATCTGTTATCAAGAAGTTAAAATGAGTCATATATATTACAGTTGATTTCAGAGTTTGTTGAATCTCCTAGCTTGTAATAAGTGTCCCTAATTCATCAAAAATATTGGGGTTGTCAGTCCACTGTTCGAAGCTCTTTATTAGAAGACATAGTCCAGAGATCTGGAGCAGGAAATAGAAAAGTTGATGATGCCGCACTCCAATTTATGCCCTTCAGTCCATATGCATGGAAAGTTAATGTCTCAAACATGGAGTCAAGGATCACATGTTCTACATGCCCTGCTGAGGCACTGGGCTTCCATTGTCTGTGTGCTCTCTGAGGTGTGCTTGGGAGGGGCCTGCTGAATGTGTAGATTCTCCTTAATGGCCACAAACTTTGCTGGCTGGTCTTCATGTGGATTTGTGTCATGGATGTTACCTAGAAACACAGGATATTTGAGATAAAAACACACAGCACAAATTTGTCACTTCATACACAGTGGTAATACACACACAAACAGGATAACATTGTTCAACAGATCACAACTTTTCCAATGATACCTTTAGAAAGCCCACTTTGCATAAGAATTATCAAAATAGTGCAGCAGTGGTGGTATATCAGTGGTAATACCTTTGTGTATGCTTGGTCATCTTTCTGTACAGTGTCACACTCACCCTTCAATTAATATATCTGTCAGCCTAAACGCCAACCTAAGCCAAAAGTGTGTGAACTCCTCCCAGAGCTTTTGGTGGAAGTGTTGTTTTGGGCTCTAGAAAAGCAGAACAGAGAGGAAGAAACTGAGGAAGACAGACAACACCTAAAGGAGCAGCTGAAAAGATAGTGACTAGTGATGTGAGGTGAGAATATTCTCTGGAGAATATTCTCCGAGAACGAAAATATTCTGAGAATATTCTCCAAAAGATTATTTCCTGAGAATTTTCGAGAATTTTCTAATTTTTCATTTCTTCTTGAAATAATATATTGTATTCAACTTTTAGAACACCCTGAACGTTAAAGAGATTTCTTGATCATTCAATATAATTTGAGAACGTTATAGAACGTTCCAGAATATTATGGAACTTTCCAGGACATTCATGAGTCAGGAATTCTGACTGTTATGCAACTTTCTGGAAGCATCACAGAAAGTATATAAAGAGGCAATAACACATGTATTCTCTTTTTGAAAGGTGTAATTGTGTTTTCGTCTGTATGAAAAGAAGAACTAAGCCTAAAAGTGATGTGTGGGATTATTTCCTTCATAAAACAGTTAAAGACAAAGTGTTATATGAATGTAAGTACTGCAAGGCTGAATACATCAGAAATGCGACAAGGATGAGAAAGCATATTTCCAATTGTTTGAAGACTCCTGCTTACATCAAGGAAAAGGCAACAAAATTCTCAGAGTCTAGAAACAGATCACCTCAATCATCAACTGCATTAACATCTATAGAACACTGTGATAGTGCTAGTGAATTTACATCACTACCTTCCACATCTAGTTCAGCCAAGCTGTGTCACTCTATAAGTCACTATAAGAAGGTTTTTTTGGAAAATCATATGTAACAAAATCAGGTGGCTCAGTAGATGCGGTAACATGGTGGAAAGGTATTTGCTATGGATCAAAATTAGGGAAAGCAGCGATCAACATATTGAATATGCCAACAATAACGGCAGCAACGGAAAGAAGTTTCAGTACTTACAGTATCATCCATAATGCAAAAAGAAACAAGTTAGCGCAAGAAAGGGCAGGCAAGCTGACATTCATAGCCCATAATCTAAAGCTTCTTAAAAACCCAAATGATGCTCCGTTGAAATCCCCAAGAAAAAAAAGGAAACAGAATCAGAGAAATGAGGAAGAAGAAATTGATGATGCTAAAGAGACAGAAGAAGAAGTCAAAGAAGAGGATATGTATGAGGAAGAAAAAGAGATAGAAATATATGGGTCAGATTCGGAAAATGCAGATTCTGATTAGACTTGTATTCAATCCAGAAAGTTAAAAATCTTTGTATCCTGCAACAGAAGATTTGTAATAAAAGTTCTAGTAATTTAAACCTCTGTCTTTTTTTCTTTACTTTCCCAAATTTTCATTTTAACAATTGGAAACTTTCATGATTCTTGAAGTTTTATTAAAGAAAGATATTATTATAAATAGTAAAATTCTTTAAAAACTATTTAACAAGTATTTAAGAGAAAATTCTCGGATTGGAGAATATTCTCAAGAACATTCTCGAGAATATTCTCTGAAAGTTTATTCCCGAGAATTTAACATCACTAATAGTGATTGCCCTGGAAGAAACTCAAGGGGAGGTTTTTGGGTTAAGGTGCAAAGTAAAAAGATTATTTTTCATGCTGTGACTAAAAGAAGTTGTTTCTTGCTCTTTGATTCCTTCTGCATTCAGAGATACAGGACTTTGTACATTCATTATAAATTAATGAAACTGCATTGCAGGGCTGGCCTTAGGCCGATTCACCCGATTCACCTGAATGGGGCCCCGCGCCTAAAGGGGCGCCTAAAGGGGCCCCGCGCCCTGAACCCGGAAGTGTGCTGGGAGTCATGGGCGGCGAGTTAATATTCAGAGTGGAGGCCCTGCTCCAGCAATATGCGGGTCCTGGACCCCCCCTGCCAACCCCCCTGCGCGTCCTCCCACCCCACCCCCAGGGCGTCCCCCCCGACCCCGGACCGTCCCTGCTGTGCGTGGCTCTCAGTGCGGCTCCCCCTCGCTGGCAAGTGCTGCTGCTGCCATGCGCGGTGTTTGCAGGTGAGTGGGGAGGACGCCCGGGTGTGACGTGATGTCATGGCCTGGGACTTTAAAACTCCTCGGAGGCACATTGCGTCGCGTGGCCTGGCTCCGGGTTCGGCGTCCGGGGCCCGAGCGCAGACTCCGGCCCCACAAAGTGGAAGGCAGAAGGTAGGGGAGGGGGAAAACTAGGGGGAGGGAGGAGAGGAAGGGGCTTGTGTGGAGGGGAAGGGTGGGAGAGGAAGGGGTTTGTGCGGAGGGAGAGGGGGAAGAAAGGGGAAGGTACCAAGAGACAGGGTGGAGGAGAGACAAATGCCAGGGGGCCAAGTGCAGACAATGAGGAAAAGGGCAGGAGGGGAGGTGTCAGTGGAGGGGGACAAAGTGATGCTGGGAGAGGAGAGGAGAGGAGAGGGGAAGGGCATTGGGGACTAGAGGGGAGGGGAGGTGCTGGGAGAAGGCTTGAAAGGGGTGGGCATGAGAAAGGTGGGGATGGAGCAAGTCGTGTGAGGGCACAGAGGGGCAGGAGAGGAACGGGGCAGAGAGTGGTGAGGGGGTGGGCATCAGGGAAAAAGAGGGCAAAGGGGCAGTAAGGGAAGGGGGAGGCACCAGGAGGGTGCAGGTGCCAGGGGATTCTGGGGTGAAGCAGAAGGGCAGACACCTGCAGGGGAGGGACCAGCACCAGAGGAGAGAGGCAGGGCAGGTGTGTAGAGGGGATGAGGTGGGGTAGGTCACATGATCAGAGTGGAGCTACTGGAGGAGTGGGCACAGGGAGGAGAGAAGGGCTGGTGGAGGGGGGCAGGTTGCAGGAGGGCTGAGGGCAGTGAGAAGGGCAGGAGTCAGGACAGCAGAGGAGGGTGAGGAGTTGGGCAGCAGGCACCAGGGGAGCTGATGGAGCAAGGGGAGAAGACATGGCAGCAGAGAGAAAAGGCAAAGTTTTATCAAATATTTATTAATAACTTGGGTGCCACAGTGGCACATCCAAACAAGCCACATGAATTCAGTACAGGTACATAACACAAAATCCATTCTGCTCACGGGAGGAAACTCTTAGGCTATGTCTACACTGGTGGCTTCTTGTGCAAGACCATCTTGCGCAAGGGTTCTTGTGCAAGAAGTCTTGCGCAAGAACACGTCCACACTGCCATGTGCGAGCTGTGCTTTGGCGCAAGAGCATCCATGGCAGTGTGGACACTCTCTTGAGCAAGAAAGCTCCGATGGCCATTTTAGCCATAGGGGTTTCTTGCGCAAGAAATCCCTGCCGAGCATCCACATTGCCCTCTTGCACAAGAGAGCTTACACCTGTTAGAAAAGAGCGTAGCTCTTACGCAAGACACCCTCTCTTACCACGCCATACTGTAAATTTCCTTGTGCAAGAGCAGGCGGGCAGTGTGGCTGCTCTGTGGGTTCTTGCGCAAGAACGGCTATACTTGCATAAGAAGTCACGCGTGTAGACATAGCCTTAGAGGAAACACTTCCCCCAGCCTCTCTGCCCCCGAGTTAATGTCACACACATTGGGTTAATGCAATTGCAGGATAGTTGCATGAGGGGGTTTGGTGGGGGCCAAAGTAATCCCTGTTGGTAGGAGGATGGTGGGAAAAGTCCTTCGAGAGGGGTGATATGACACCTTTTACTTCTGGTCATGTGTCCATCTTGCCCTGAGCATGTTACCTCCAGAGGCCCGGTTAATGGGGGTCAAGGGGTGTGGCTAATGGGGGTCAGGGGGTGTTGCTAATGGGGGTCAGGGGGTGTGGCTAATGTGGGGTCGGGGTGTGGCTAATGGGTGTTGGGGCGTGGCTAATGGGGGTCAGAGGGTGTGGCTAATGGGGTACCACCAAAAATTATACAAATCTGCCAGCACCAGAGGAGGAGTGCGTCGGCTGCCTGCGCCACAGGAGGTGTCAGTTTAGTGCAGGTTTTCCTGTGCCGCGGGAGTGTGTGTGTGTGTTGGCCGGGGATTTTTTTATATGTGGTGGTTTGTTTGTTTGTTTGGCTCAACCAAAATTGCTGTGGGGCCCCGTCGAAATTGTTTGAATTGGGCCCCGCACTTCTGAAAGCCGGCCCTGCTGCATTGTGAGGGAGTGAAGAGAGGAGGGCCTGGCATCACAGGAATCAAACAAAGCTTTTTGGCCCAGTTAGCCTTGCCCCATTTTACCTGAAGCCAATGCCAGGCCTGGAGGCAGAATAAAAGAAAGGAGCCTGGCTCAATTAGGGGCTGATCAGCGAGGAGACAGGAGTTGATTCTGCTGTCTGCAGGACCTGAGCTAGAGCCCATCTACTTGGCCAGCCACTGGAGCACATAAGCCTCCAACCCCACCTCCTGGGGCAAAGTGTGCATGTATGTGTACCTAGGAGGAACCCTTGCTAAGTAGGGGGAAATTTGGACTCTTGGGGCCATGCCCCAAACATAAGAACTGTATTCAAACAACAGGCTGGAATTCCTAGGCCAGTGGCAGGGGTCTGCACCCCTTTTCTGCCAGCTAAATCCGGTAGCTAACCACTAGGCCACCCTGCTGCCAGGGATGCCCGCCACATGCATCAAGGAAATAAGACTCTCACCAGTTTCTGCTCATAGCTGGAACACTTGCAGGTCATTAACCTTTGAGTAGCTACTCAGGTTGAAAAGGGGCAAAAATAGGTACCAGAACCATATGTATTAACTTGAGGTGTTTTGAAATTTACCATTTTAAAAATGTCTTTCCTTTAAATCACAGGTGTCTAATAAGTGGCCCTCAGTAAGGCAGGTGAGAGAGAGACAGACTTGAGTTAAGAAAATATGTATTTGAGTTATGCATATTGAAAGTATTTTCCTTGCTCATATAGATTTAAGTATTTGAATCAGCCCCATTGCTTTGAGGAAGAGGCACAAGATAGTCTCCTACCTCATCCCTCGCAACTCTATGGGTAGGTCTGAAAGGAAGTGCTATCCTTTTGTTCTGTAGCTTTTCAGCATCTCCTCCATTGGTTGTCTGCTTTGTTGCATAGATGGAAGGAGAGAAGCACTGGCAGCTCCTTTGCCTGTTTCCTAGCTGCACTATGGAAGAGCAGGAACTGGCTCTGCTTAAATCAAGCAGGGGAGTAACTAGAGAGAGTTGGAGAATTTGAAAATTAACAGTCAGTTACAGGTTTTCTGCTCCAGCAGAGGTTAGAGCAGCCTAGGAATTGCAGAGAAGAAGGCTGAAAGGTAGCTCTGCCTGCTCTCCACCTACTGGGAACTCTCCTCATAGGGTGTCTCCAGCAGAGAATTTGTGCATATTTTCTGATGTTTTCCCACTGCTTAGAGAATCTGCCCCAAAGTGTTGATTATGGTGCTGACCATTTTGATATATTTGACTCTCAGCTTGAAAAAATTGGGCACCACTGCTATGAAGATATAATCATCCCAGAATATTCCCTCTCAGTTCTTGAATTTCTAGCCCAGAACTTCCCACATCAGTGGGAGTTTTCAGTTCTTGAGAGATTCCATCCTCCCCCCAGAAACTTATATGTAAACTGGTAAGCCCACTAACTTTACTGAATAATTTTAAAACATGCAAGTTTCTCGTAGATTTCTATTTACAAATGTCTTCATGTTGTTTATTTCAAAATTCCTTTTAAAGAGAGATTCTTCAGGTGCTTGGACTTATGCATTTCACTGATGATGTGCTTGTACCTTGTGCCACTTTAGTTTTGATCCTTTTGATAGTGGTGATGGCTGTGTGCTGATTGTCCTCATGTCTGCAATCAAGGCAATAAAGTGCAGGTCAACCCCAGGTACTCCTTAGTTCCTTCTCACTACCCTTGGCTTTGAGTTGAAAAGCTTCAATGTCTGGTTCTCTCTGCTCACTGTGTGTCTTGTATTCTTTATACATAGTGAAGTTATTTTATTGATCAGAGGTGAGATTAGAGTAGGGTTTGCCTTTTCCTCTAGCTTTTTCTGTTCATTCCTTTAAATTGGGAACTAGCTTCTCTCAGGGACTACCTGTGTCTTGGCTGCTGTGACAGAGCAGAAATTGCCAGAGTTGAAGGATTTCTACTCTTGCAAGGTGGTAATGCCTCTTAGCTATGGGCCCACTAGGTGCTTTTTGTGTCTGGGAGCAATGCACAGATGCTCGGTTTGTAAGTTCTTAAAGACAATTGAAAATATCTTTGATAAAATATTGTTTTCTTTCATCCCATGGCAGTAAGAATCCTTAAGAGCCTAATTACAGTCCAACTCCCAGTCATACAATCTAAATTATCTTGGAATATTGATATTCTGAATAGGATTGATAAGACCATCTTTTGATCTCCTAGCAACATGACCTTTTTTCATTTGTCCATTAAAAGTGTTTTGTTAGCAATTATTTCCAGAAGCATGGGTGAAATCTAGGTTCTTATACAGTGCTACTGTGTTCTGTAAAGTCAGGGTAACATTGAGATCTCAGTCCAAGTTTCTACCCCATATAGTTAGATTTCCAGATTAATCAAGTGCACCTCCATGTGTTCTTCTGAAAGCCCCACTTCTGATAAAGGGGAGCTAAACTACGCACTTTAATTTTTCATAGAATGTTATAGGTTGTCTAAAGAGGACTAGGTCATTTGCAGTATCCCCTAACTGTGACAGCTTCTTCAAATAGGGTCCCTATAGTGACTCCACTTCAGGTGCATGTTCATATCTCCCAAACTCTTAATTAGAGATTTCTAGGTAGCAGTGCGTCTTCAACCCAGGCATACACCCTATGTCTCCTCATTGCAGACTGAGACCCTATAGGAATGTGCAAATGAACCACCCGTTCCTTCTCTACTATATCAGCCTGTGACAGAATACAAGCATGTGCCCCTAAACCAGGGGTGGGGAACCTCAGGCCAGAGGGCCAGATGTGGCCCTCCACATGCCTGGATCTGGCCCTGAAGGCTCACTGGGGAGCCTGCATTGGTTCTCCAGACCCATTTTAAATAATTAACATCCCTAAGCCCCACATATCCCGGAAGTGCACCATTTGTAAGGCCCTTAGGTCTGGGGCTGGAAAGAATAGAGAGAGAATGCTCAGACTGTTGGCAATGGATTTTTTTCCTTCAATGACATTCTGAGCTAGGTCAAGAGACCAGCCCCTGAACATTTGTCTCTGAACAGGTCCAGTGCCCCATCGATATCAGGGTATGCTTTTCTTGAGAAAGGGAGGCCTTTGGAGGACCCTAGGGAAACTCCCCCGAAGAGGCGTACTCATTCTATATCTAAATAGCCAGCTCCAAAAAAGACCAGATCTCCATCAAGGTCATTAGTCTCCAGGAATACTGTTTAGGTCAAGGATTCTTCCTCCCATACTGGTGGGTCTGCAAAGCTCCAGCACACCAAGGAGAGAGAGGATGGCTCTGACGAGACACTTATATCCTCAGATAGTACAGAGAGCACATACTGCAATTGAGATTGGTCCTGCCATCAGTACAGAAGCATCTTTTTTGTGCCATTGCTTGCCTTAATCCAACCATCAGTACTGATGTAAAGAGTTTAGCTGGCGATGCCTGTACAAGTGGTATCCTCAGTATTAAGCAGGGTCTGCATCTGACATCCAGAAAGTTTGAAGTATGCTCATTATCATTAAAATTTTGTTGTGGTTAATTTTAGGAGAAGTCAGGGACATTCGCAGGCAATAAACAATATTCACAGGAGCCCATGATCTGTTTATGACTTCAGAAGAAATAACCAGAAGGCAAGGATGAATTTAGGGGGAGGAATGACAGCTGGAGTCCATCCCATGCATGGGATCTGACAGACTCTGGTGGCTGCAGCTAGAGAGAGAGCATACAGCCCTGGCTTCAGAATTGTCTGCATCTGTTGGACAGGAGCACATAGTGCTAGGTGTGTGTGTGTGTGTGTGTGTGTGTGTGTGTGTGTGTACACACAGCTCAAGCTCTGGCTGGGGGAAGGAGGGCACGTGGTCCTGGGAAGCTCAAGAGGGGCACAGAGCCCTGGCTACATTCCTGGCCCCAGAGCAGGGGCAAATGGCCCTGGTTGTTCTTGCAGCAGGTGTGGGGCATGAATAGCTGTGGCGGGTGGGGAGCATATAGTTCTAGCTCCAGCACCTTTGGCAGCTGTGCAGCGGGGCAGGAGCTCACAGCTGAAGCTGAAAATGTCACAGAGATCACGTGAAGTCATGGAATCCATGACTGCTGTGACCTTCATGACTAAACTGTAGCCTTAAGTATCATGGGGTGTCACTACAGGTGACCTTGGCTACGGTGTCAGTATTGAGGTCTGCCGAGGGGCACATTCCCCTCGTGCAGGGTCCCGCAGTCAAAATCCCCCATGAGTCCAGTTATCAGGATCTGCGCAGCCCAATGGCCAGCATCTGAGTCTCCGATGCCCCTCTGTTGGGGTCATACAGCCTAACGCTGGCCCCTTTCTTGGAGTAAGTGCAGCCCTGAGGCCTAGTCCTTTTAAGGCTTCCCTACTGGAGTACATACAGTCCTCAGGCCTAGTCCACAAGCTTCAGGGGCTACCTCTGTTTTGGAGCACTGCAGAGGGAGAGGTATGGGGACCCGGGTCTTCCAACTCTACCAGGTCCCAACCCAGGGCCCTATGGGCAGTGGCTCGGTCCACTGCTTGCTCAGCGGGGGTTCCCTCCCTGCAACCTGCTGGGCACTCGGGGGTATCAATTCTCTGCCCTGGGCCACTTTCTACCACCCTGCATGTCTCTTCGCTGCCATACCTCCAGCCTGTCTCTGGAGCCATGGCTGTCGCTGCGTTGGCGGCGGTCACTGCTGGGGCTGTAGCGGCTGTTGCGTCAGGTCAGGCTGCGTCGGCTCTTCCCACTCTGAAGGTCGCTTCGCAGGTCCTTCCCCTTCAGCGGTCAGCTCTGAGTGAGCTGTCTCAGGGCCTTTTATACTCCAGCTCACCTGCGTGCATGCCTGGCAAGGCCGTGGGGGAAGGGTGCTTTCAAGCCAGCTGGGCCCAGCCCACAGTATGTTCTACTGTGCGGGGCCAAGGCACCCCATCACAAGGTCCTTTCTGGTACTGCAGGAATTCTAATTCTCGAGGGATCTCTTGGTGTTGGCTGAATCAGAGTTCCCATTACTGTCAGGTAGCTAGCATCTCTCAGGACCAAGACCTCAGTCTTTGAGAGACCACTCACTAACATAGACCTCTCATCCCTTTTTGTTGATTGTGCTCCCCCTCTGTCCCTCCCAAATGAGAGTATATGGAGGAAGAAGTTTCCATTGATTTCCTCAATTTCTGTTGGGGTTCTCCTACATATACCTTTGGGAATCTGCCCTTGCATATGAAGTATCATCAGATATGGTGGAATTAACCCTGTATGTCACCCCTCCCCACTTCCTTATGGACCCCCACAATGGCTATATTGCGACCAGTGGGTTCCCTGTCTTCCACAATTCAATGGACCACCAGTACCATCCCTGTGGGAGACTTGGGTTTCATATTTTCTCTAACAGAAGGAAACTTTTAAGGAATAGAAGGTAGAGCAGATGAGGAAGGCACTCTGAGACTCTCATTTCATTTTCATCACTGGTTGAGGTGATTATGGCTTTTCCTCCTTCTATTGACTTCAGACCGTTCCCAGGAGTTCATTAGAACTGTATCTGACACACTGTATTTCCCACTGGAGGAGGCTGAAGATTAGAAGCGCAGGCTGCTAAATATTTTCCACACACCACCACTATTGCCCGCCTAACCCCTAATGGTGGATGCTCTGAATGAATGAGGTTGGCTGCACTTGAAGAACCAACCTCCTATGACAAAGGACCAAAAGCAACTCTTTGGATGGAAGTCTTACCTGTCTGCAATCCTGCAGTTTTGGATCACAAACTATCAAGTGGTCATGGCTAAATATAACTTTACTAATTACAATTCGCTCACAGCATGTATTGAATAACAGATAGATGACTGCAGGGAAATTCCATTGTAGTTGCAGATGATCATGTATAAGCCAGCATGATTCTCCATGCATCCTTAGATGTTGTGTACACTGCTAAAAGATCCATTTCCATGGCTGAAGTTATTCATGGGGCATCCTGGCTCCAGCTTTCAGGGTTCTGAAGGACAACCTATCCTTCTGTTGTCACAAGCTCTTCTCAAAGATTACAAGTTATTTCATAAGATCTCTTTACATCCACACCTTAGTTTTGTTCCCAGTGTTATGTCAAATTTTCATCTTAACTAGTTTATCCATTGACCAGTATTTTTTTTGTAAGATCTCAAAGTTCTCATCAGGAATCCCATTTTGAATAATACAAAGGGCTTATCCTTCTATCTGGATAGGATTAAGCAGTTTAGGAGATCTCATAGGCTCATCTCCTTAATGGAAACATATAAGGGACTCTTTTCTCTCTGCACACTCAGTTATCTGTTGCCTCTTTATTGTCAGTTCATCTTTACTTTTGCTATTATTCATAAGGTAACAGGCTTTGAAGGGTCTATAGAAGTATGTTCCCTCAAAATGGTACATGAAAGTGATGTCCGCATGCTAGCGTGAGAGAGGAAGTGGAAGTGACCAGCAAAACTGACTTTATATAAAGCGCTGTCAAATGTTAAAGAGAAGTAAAGATGTTTTCCTCACTCTTATATTAATCTTTGGGTGTTACTTTTAGTTGTAGTTGATACAAAATCATAATGGAATGTGATTTTTCTTGATGACTGTCCCTTTAACTATAAAGATTGTGGCTACACAAGAAGTAGGTTAGGGTCATGTAATTTGTAGTTACTGTCATTGGGCGCCTTTAATGTTTTTAAAATAAGAGCAAAGTACTGTCACAAGTGTTTCTCATGATTCCCAAAGATAAACCCACATGTAGAGCTACATTTTCAGAGTAGTGGCATTAAGTCATGTGCATTAGTCCCATAACAGGATTTGTGTTTGTAATGTCCTGTTCATATCAAGTATTATGAAAAGTTTCTATATTCAAACTTAAATAGGATTTTATTACACTAAAATTTATTTTGTCAGCTTATTGGTTTACACGTTTAATACCATTAGCATACGTTTTTGTTTAGGAAATCATTTACAAAATCACTAGTCTAAATATGTTTAGACTTCTCAGTGTAATTGCCTTGTGGAACTTTTAAAACATACTTGAATGACCAGTTCTATCAACAATGCTTTTGTTTTGACTGTTGGCTATTCCCATGTGTAACAGATGGAACTTAAAAAAGCTTACAGGCTGTGGGATAGCAGAGCATTACTAATAAAACCTATCACATGTTAAACTTGACCTGACATTAATCAAGTTTTGAATGCTACAAATGATTCATGGATAGTAATTAGTCTCCTGATCATATTAGTGAGCATCAGTATGGCACTGCTGCCATTATCTACTTTCATTCTTATAGGAAATAAATCTATTCCAGTAATTGGGTGTTTATAATGTCTTTTGCCAAAATGATCTGTATGATTAACTAGGCAAAGGAGTTATTTCTAGCCATTTAGTGTGATTGTCTATTTACTGGGAGCTCAGGACGTAATCAGAGTAGCTTTTTATGTGGAATATAGTTTAAAAGAATTTTTATTTCACCAACAGAAAATTCAAAATTCTACTCTTCCCCCAGTCACTTGTCCATGATCTCACCATGTGTTGTCATATTATTTCAACTGCTGCAACTGTATTTTATAATTCAATGAGTTTATGAAGCATGTCTTTTTTTTCTTCTTGCTTTAGTACTATGTTACAAATTAGAGTGCACAGTGGTATAGCTAGACAAAATTAATTTTTTCCAACTTTTGTCCGTTTATATCCAGAATTTGTGTTATCCACGTGGGGGCTATGTCTACACTACAGAGTCTTTTTGGAAAAACGTTGGTTTTTCTGAAAAACTGCACTTACCTCCACACTGCAATCGCATTCTTTCAAAAAAAAAAAAATCGAAAGAACAGAGGGGGGTTTCTGACATTGGTAAACCTCTTTCTACGAGGAAGAAGCCTTTTTCTGAAAGAGCTCTTTCAGAAAAAGGTGTGTGTGGATGGGGAAGAGGGAGTTCTTTTGAAAGAAGGGGAAAGAGGAATAAGCACAGGTGCCCTGGTGGCCACTCCGTCCATAGTAATCACAGCTTAAATGCGAGATAGTGTCCATTTAGTGTGGACGCGCTCTTTCGGAAGAAGTTTTTTCAGAAGATCTCTTCTGGAAAAGCTTTTTCCGAAAGAAGCCTGCAGTCTAGACATAGCTTTGGTGATTGCATGAAGGATTACCTGTGGAAGCTGGAATTTGGGCTTTGCTTGAAAATCTGTTGTAAACCTTGTGACAACTCAACATACAGTAAAACCTGCGCTATCCGGAACTTAAGCATCCGGAAAACTGTAGAAACTGGCAAATTTCTGATGCTGGGAAAAGCAAAACAAAACAAAACAAAACAAAAAAAGGAAACTGGCCTTTTAAGTGTCGGGCCGCTCCTCAGACGAGCATGCAGCATGTACCTAAAGGAGGGGCTAACGGCAAGCAGTAAGCATCTTGGCTCCCCCCGCATCTCCCGCCCCTCCCCTGGCAGGCCGCTCCCTCTATCTCCGCCTTCCGCCCCCTGGCTTCCACCCTCCCATACCAGGCCGCATCCCAGCCTCCTCCCCCCATAGCTCATGGCCCCCCCAGCAGGCCACATCCTGGCCTCTGCATGGCCCCCGTCCCCCCTGTCCCCCAGGCCTCACATGGCTCCGCTTCCCCTCCTCCCCCCCCAAGATAACCAAAATTCTTAGGTTACCGGCACGCCCTAATCCCCAGGCATGCCAGATAATACAGGTTTTACTGTACTTCCTAGTATGACATTTCTATTCATTTTTCAGTCAGGAAACAGGAGGCTTCTCTTAAAGTATGTAATGTAAATCTGTTGATGGTTTGAGTGTCCTAGGCAGTTAAATAACAATAAAATGTGATGGAGTGTTTCAGTGAAAATATAACACTTATCTTTGACTATTTGTTTTTCTACAAGCTGTTTAAAGCTTCTTTAGAGAATTTATTATTAGTAAGTTACATTTTTAATTTAATTTAATTGCTAGTTATCCTAACAGTTTTTTTTTCTCTTTCCCTGTCCCGCATTTCAGACCATCACTGATGATTATAAATTCCCAGAAAGTGCTATGTGACTTAAATGACATTTCTGCTCATTATAGTTATAGAAAAAATATTAAATTCAGTTCAAGATGCTTGTTTTTGTGACTCTAGTCTCATTATTACTTAATAAAATAATCTATTATTATATTGTTATTTCATGCCTGAAAGCATCAGGGGTTTCTAATAAAATGTGTATTAAACAAACCTTAGAGGGAAAACAGCCAAATACATTGAAACACCAGGGTATATTACAGAATGTAAACCAAAATCTCACTGCAGACATGTAGAGGCACTTCAATCCAAATATACAATAAATATCACTTTCTCCTCACTCCATAATATACCACCATACATATTATACAGCCCAAACATTTGAATTAAACTTAAGCTTCTCCTCATCCTTAGAATCTAAAAGTAAACAGAAATTACTCAAGTCTGTCCTGAATGGAAACTGCAAATATACTCTCCCCACACTGTAGCATATAAGCATTTGGCTGTCTTCCGTCTCACCTCCAGGGCCTGATGGAGCTCAGATATGCAACCACTAACCTTTAGGTGGCATAAGTTAGAACAGATGCTGGGCAGCGGTAACTTTTTCAGAGGCTGGAGCCATCACAGACAAACCCAGAAGATCAGAGATAAATCATTCAGTTCATACCACACTCTGCGTAACTCTCCGTGGCTTCCACCTCTACATTGTAGGGCATGAGCCTTCTATTTTTTGTTACTCCTTTATGGTATGTCCTATTTGTGACAATATTTAAATCTAGTATTCATTGCTTTGGTACGCCTTTTGCCAGAATCCTTATGTAGTTGATCAGGGTGTGTTACTGAATTTCTTAAAATATCAGGTAGTCCTTCATATCTTTATATTTTTTTCATGGACTTGCATATTTTCTCCCAATTTTTATGGTGACTTGGAAGTCTAGGATAAAGTTTTCAAAAACACCTAAGTCCCATTATGAAAAGTGTATTAGTCTAATTAACACTTAGTGGGTATCGAGTGTTTAAACCACATTTAAAAATGGAACGTAGGGCTTTAAGTCACTTAAGTGTTTTTGAAAATTTGACCTCAACTCTTAAGTTTGATATTCATTGACAATATCACTTTAAAATTATCAATGAATCAAAGGTAAGAAAGAGATGCTTTGTCTTAACAGGAAAACAATTTGGGCATGAGTTTTCTCAGAGCATTAGATACCACATTTCCTATCCCATGTTTCTTTTTTTAGCATATTCAATGTTTGTTCCTATTGTATAAGGTTTCCACTGCGTTTTGGTTAGTTAGCTGACTCCTCAATTAGCTTTTTTGATTTCAATTATTATTGCTTTGGTGAAAATGGCTAATGCTGTGGGAGCAGAACTTGGTATTCAATTAATGGCATTTTCAAGTGTTGTCCTAGTAAACAGTGTTTCAAGATGTTTGTTCCCCCCACCTCCTCCCCAGTCCAGGCTGTCTTTTCTAGCTGACTGTTCTTTCAGAAAATAAAGTTGGAAAGTTTTAGCTCAAATTTATGAGAGGGGTAGGTGAGAACTTACCTGGGCTCCAGTCTTTTTCAATGAGCCTACGTTTGTAAAAAGTGATTGTCTGGGTGAGGTAGTGAAAGAAGAATTAGTTATGTGAAAGTTGGCTTTCATAAGTAACTCATCCAAAATCAAGGCAGAAATGAACCACACTTTTTTGAAGTGCTAAAGAGTTCGATTAACATAAAATAAAATATAATTAATGCACCACTGGAGTTTGTGATGTATCTAATATTAGGACTTCCTAAATTGCATGCAGTAGGTAATTCTTAAAATATTTTTGCCCTAGCCATAACAAGGCAAAATAGAATTCTTCTTTGAGTGATTGCTCATGTCCATTCCATGTAGGTGTGTGCATGTCATCAGAAGTTTTTCCCTTAGCAGTACCCAGTGGGCCAGCAGGCGAGCCCCCTGGAGTGTCACCTCTATCTTGGCTAATATATACCCCTGCTGGATCTCCACCCCCTCAATTCCTTCATACCACTCGTGTCAGTTGTTGGAACGTGTTTTGCTCTTGCTCTGCAAGTGCCTCTCAGCAGTTCTCACCTGTTGTTGTAGAGTTAGTGTTTTTCTAGTTGATTATTCTTATCTTTTGTAAATAGTTAAGAGTTTCTTTCAGTGGGGGCTTGTTTCACGTCCCCAGTGTGTGCACAGTGGGGCATGCTCAGGCCGCAAGGCTTGAAACCCTGTGTAAAGTGCCCAAGCCTATGCCCTGTGGGGATACCCACGAAGCCTGCCTCAAGTGCCTTGGAGAAACCCACCTGTCTGAGTCTTGTAAGATCTGCGGAAGCTTCAAGCCGCATACCAAGCAGGAAAGAGAGTCCCACTTGAAGATCATCCTGATGGAAGTGGCTCTTTGTCTGGCACCGGCATCGTACCCAGCACCGGAAACCCAAAGCATACTGGTTTTGGTGTATGAGGCACCTAGCCACTTGCATACCTCCCTGGCACTGCGAAGACCTTGGCACCAGTCCCAATCTCTGGTGCCTCAGAGGAAACAGAGACCTAGCTGGGTCAGGTCTCCGTCGAGGCATGTGCTGGCAGTGTGCCCTCAAGTGGGGCATGTGGCACCGGCGAGCTAGGCACCCAGACCATAGTGGTGGGGTCAGCACCATGCCGGGTCCCAGTCCATGCTGGGATCCAAGTTCTGTGGAGGACCTACTAGAGCCCTTGACACTGGATACCTTCGAGGTTGTGAGGGATCTTATTGAGTTGACCTCATCTCTGGCCCCAGCACCGGGCCTGGCGATGGACTGCAATGTCCAGACGGCACAATGCCACAGCCACGGCAGCAGGTGACTCAGGCACTGGACATGAGAGGGCACCATGGCATGACTCCGGCACCAGCAACTTTGACACCAGTACTGGCACCCCACTGCCTACTGTGATGGTACCAACTTGGGCACAGGTTCCAGCTCCAGCCCTATGCAGGCGGCACACGTAGTGCCACCCCTGTCATTGGGCGCTCCCGTGGCAGGTGCTTTGGCACTAGATGGTCCAGCACCGGTTCCTGCTATGCTGCTGCCTTCCCCTCAGCACCACGGGAAGCCTGACTCCATGGCCAGGCATGCTCCTAGTTGCAGGTCTCCGGCTGCCACTCCTACAGCACTGTCCTGGTCAAGCTTTGGATACTCCACTGACTCGGAGGCTGAGTCCATCCTGTCATCATGGGCCTCCAGGTTGAGGTCATGGCACCATGAGTCCTACTCCAGACACTGCTCCCAGCACTGGAGCACATCGGTACAGCCACAGCAGCAATCATGGCTGCTCCAGCCCACTCCTGTCCAGCTGGTGCAACAGTCCTAGCCATCGCAGTGGCAGGCCCTCATCCAGTGGCCATTTTGGATGCCCTAGGCTTATCACCAGAGCCAGGGTGTGGGCCCCTCCAGACCGAAGTCAGTCTACTCAGGACCCAGGGCTCCTCCTTCTGTGACCGCAATGGCTTGTTCCCCCATATTGGGGCAGTCCCTGTCTCCGGGGCAAGCCTCGCCCAGGACTACTGGAGAAAGAGTGCCACTCCATGGTGGCTTCCTCGGAGGCCTCTCAGGCTCCTTCTAATGCTCGTGGCCTGGAGGACATGGGCCTGAAAGGGTCATCTTCCTCATCGCTGAACAAGGCTGTGGGTGGGCGCTTCCGCCATGCCCTCTGTGGACTTTAGGTTGAACTTAGGGCCTTCTTCATCACCTGGTTCAGAGCTTGGGGGTTCAGGCAGAAAGGGTGTTGGAGGACTCGGACTTGTCAGTTGATGTCCTTCAGCCTTGGACCACTACCAGCGTGACCCTGCACCTTAACCAGATCGTCACAAAGATCCTCTGGCAAACCCCAGCCTCTATCCTGCCAACCAAAAAAAAGTGAAGAGAAAATAGTTTGTGCCTCAAGAGGGGAATGAGTATCTCTTCTCCCATCCTCCCCTGGGGTCTCTGATTGTCCAGGCAGTTAACCAGCATGAGCCTCAAGAGCAACTGGGGCCAACTCCCAAGAGCAGGAATGCTAAAAAGATGGACCTCTTGGGCAGGAAGGCCTACGCCTCTGGGGACCAGTAGCTCCGCATAGCGAATCAGCAAGTCCTGCTGAGTCACTATGCATATAATACCTGGCCTGCGATGGACAAGTTCACCGATCTTGTCCCACAGGACTCCCGGTCTGAATTCAAGTCTCTCTTTGAGGAGGGCAGGATGGTCTCCCGTGCTGCCCTTCAAGTGGATACAGCTGATGTGGTGGCCCGCACAATGGGTGCAGGTTTAGTGCTGTGCAGCACCTGTTGGCTGCAGGTGTCAGGAGTACCTCCTGAGCTCCAGACCACCATTCAGAACCTCCCCCTTTGAGGGGCCGACCCTCTTCTCGGAGCAGGATGATCATCACCTGCACAGCCTGAAGGACACTGGGGCCACATTAAAATCTTTAGGGATCCATACCCCTGTCCCCAGGGGCAGTCCCTCTTGGGCAGAAATTGTTCCATGCCTCCTCAACAGGGCAGCCTAGATGCCTCACCTCTCTGGTTCTTTGAACGCTTATTCCCTTTCTACCATGCCTGTGAGTCCATCACTTTGGACCGTGGGGATATGCCATCCCCTTCCTCTTGCCTCCTCCCTCCCACCTCACTGACCTGTTCCTCTTCAGGGACCCCTCTCATAAGCATCTCCTGTGTTATACTTAAAAGTACTGCACTGGATCTTTTCAGGGGGGAAAGGCAAAATGCCACATTTATTGGTAGCACATATATCAATCAACGCTTATCATATGCATACGATAGATTACGCTCATGCACTCCCAGTCACACACACAAGCACACTCTGTCTTGTTGTTACTAATAGTTGCTCCCCCTAACTGCACTGGCCTGGTGAGTTAGATGGGGGAAGGGTGGAGCCGGGCTTCTGCGGATCCAGATAGATGCTCTGATGTTGACAACACAAGACGCGGGGTTCCCCTGCAAGATGCCTTAGATTTGTATTGTTTTCCCTCTCATGCAGATCCACACTAGTTGGTCATCACATGTATATGCATACTTCGTGAGAGTCATCATATGCATATGCAGTTAGACCTGTGGTGCCTTCTTTTGGTTGGTGTCTCAATGCTGCCACATTCACCTTCAAAGAGGATGCTTCCAAAAGCAGGCACTTGCTGCTGACTCCCAAGGCGTCCATATGTCCAGTTTACTTTCAGTGAGCCCACTTCACAAGTTTCATTGTTCTTGGGTCTGGCTTCCATCCCCTCTCCAACTGTTGCAGGTGCCCAGAGATGCTTGCCTTTCATGCCTTTTCCATTCACACCTCATTCACTCAACAAGGCAATCAATTAAGCAAAAAGGGGTACAAAGTCGACAAGATACAAAGTTTCTATGTAAAAAACATAATACAAAGTTTCTATGTTCTATATGAAAATCTACAAAGTTTCTATATAAAAGGACTTAATACAAAGCTAAAGACTTATTACTAAGCTAAAAGGACTTGATACAAAGTTAAAATAAAAATTTCAATGAGAAAATGTTTAATACAGAGATTTATGATTAATACAGAGATAATACAGAGATCAATTAGATGTATCTACACCTGTAGGAGGTGGTGCAGCAGCTCCTAAGCCTAGGAGCAGCCAAAGTGGTCCCCCAGGAGTTTACGGGCAAGGGTTTTTACTCCCGGTATTTCCTGGTTCCCAAAGCGAAGGGTGTGTTTTGACCCATCCTGGACCTCAACGCCTTCATTGCCAAAGCCAAGTTCAAGATGGTGATGTTGGTGTCGATCATTCCCTCCCCCAGTCTCAGAGACTGGTACGCTGCCCTCAATCTAAAGGATACATTATTTTCACATCTCTATCACCCCTCACCACAGGCAGTTCCTGTGATTCACTGTAGGCTGAGAGCATTATCAGTTCACAGCCCTCCCCTTTGACCTTTTCTCAGCCCCTTGGGTTTTTACAAAGTGCATGGCCATAGTTGCCGCCTTCCTGAGGAAGTGCAGTATCCAGGTGTTTGCCTATCTCAATGACTGGCTAGTGCAGAGCCCTTCCTTGGACCAGGTGCTGGCCCATATTTCCATGGTGTAGGACCTTTTCTCAAAGCTGCGTCTCCTCTTGAATGTGGCCAAGACTACTCTAGTCCCCACACAGATCATAGAGTTCATGGGCGCTTGCCTAGACTCTGTCAGCCATGGCCTCTCTGCTCTGGTCCCGCTTCCTGACCATCAGGGAAGCCATCATGGCTCTGTGAACATCTTCAGTGACCACAACCAGGAACTGAATGTGTCGTGGGCCTTATGGGCACCTATACTTATGTGATACAGCACGCCAGGCTTCACATGCACCCGGCACCCACTGCAGTCGTGGTTAGCACAGGCCCACAGTCCATCACTCCACCCTTGGAGACAGGGTGGTGATAGTTCCCTCCAATGTCTTTTGCTCCCTGGACTGGTGGACCCAGGAGGAGGTGGTCTGCGCCAGAGTTCTGTCCTCCAGGCCTCTGCCAACCCTTCATTTGGGGTACGTCTACACTGCATGGCTATTTCGGGATACCAGAGGTAACCCGAAATAGCTACCCCATGTCTACACAAGCTGCCCGTTGTTTCAAAATGTTTTTCAAAATAACGGTCGCGCTATTTCGCCATTCCAGTAAACCTCATTGCACGAGGGATAAGGGATGGTTCGAAATAGCGTGTTATTTCAAAATTTGGTGCTATGTAGATGTGCCAAATTTCAAAATAAGCTATTTCAAAATAGTTTTGAAATAAGATATGCAATTTGCATAGTGAAAATTGCGTATCTTATTTCAAATTTAGGGTGCTGTGTAGATGCACCCTTGGTGACGGACACATCCGGCACCTGTAGGGGAGCCCTTTTCGGCGACGTGTGGACACAAGGTATGTGGACATGGGAGGTACTCTTCCTGCATATCAATGTCAGGGAGTTGCAGACTGTCTGTCTTGCATGTCAGGCCTTTCTCCCCCACCTCAGCGGCAGGATGGTTCTGATCCTGTCCAATAACACGAGGGCGGTTTCGTATATAAACAGGCAGGGTGGGGTTCATTCCCCATCCCTGTGTCAGGAAGCCTTCTGGCTCTGGGACCTGTGTATTGGAGTGGGTATTCACCCAATTGCTTCCTACCTTCCTGGGACTCAGAGCACTCTGGCAGACCAAATGAGCAGGTCCTTCACCAGCCACAAGTGATCTCTCAGCAAGGATGTAGCCCCCAAATCTTCTGCAAGTGGGGGTTTCTCTCCTGGAGCTATTTGTGACCCCTCAGAACAGGAAGTGCCCCAGGTTCTGCTCCTTCATGGGGCTGGGCTGCAGGTCTCTGGGAGACGTCCTCCTCACCCCCTGGCCCAAGGGTCTGCTTTACGGATTCCTCCCATTCCTGCTGGTATACAAAGTGCCCCTGAGGGCTTGGGAGTTCAGGGTTTCCTTCATTCTCATAGAGCTGGGGTGGCCCACACAGCACTGGTTCATGTACTTGCTGAGCCTCTCCTGTAAAAGGCCTATTGTTCTCCCGCTGTATCCAGATGTGATAACGCAGGACTTCAGCAGGCTTTGCCACCCGACCTGCAGTTCTTACACCTAATGGCCTGGAAGCTCCAAGGCTGACAGCAGCGCAGCTGCAGTGCTCAGAGCGGGTGCAGGAGGTCCTTCCACTAGGGCCACCCACCTAACTAAATGGAAGTGTTTCTCTATGTGGGCTACCCAGAAGAGGATTTTTCATATGGATGCCCATGTTCTGCTGATCCTGGACTAACTCCTGGATCTCAGAGTCCAGGGTCTATCCTCCTTGTCAATTAGAGTCCACCTGGCAGCTATTTCCCCTTTTCACCCAGGCTCTGGGGCAAGATACTCTTTGCGGACCCCATGGTCCATTGGTTTCTGAAGGGGATGAACAGACTTTACCCACACATCTGTCAACCCGTTTCTCAGTGGGACCTTAACTTGGTTCTGACCAAACTCCCAGGGCCCCCCTTTGAGCCTCTGGCACGTGTTCGCTGCTACATCTTTCCTGGAAAGTGTTGTTCTTGGTGACTATGACATTGGCCAGGCGTGTTTCAGAGTTAAGGGCCCTTACCTGAGACCCCCCCCTTACACCGTCTTTTTCAAGGATAAGGTCAGGCTACGCCACCACCCTGCCTTCTTGCCGAAGGTGGTGTCTTGGTTTCATGTGTCTCAGGACATTTTTCTCCCATTTTTTTTACCCCAATCCTCATGCCTCGGGCAAAGAACGGGCTTTACACACTTTAGATGTTAGAAGCACTTTAGTTTTTGTAAGTCCCCACAGTTGTTTGTGGCAATCGCGAAGAGGCTCAAGGACCAACTGGTCTCTGCCCAGAGGATTTCCTCATGGATAACTTCCTGCATCAAGGAGTGTTATAGTCTGGCTGGAGTTCCAGCCCCTCCCGTAACACCTACTCTGTAGGGTGCAGGCATCCTCTACAGCCTTTGTGGCTCATGTCCCTATCCTGGACATCTGCAGGGCTGCCACATGGTCTTTGGTTCATACCTTTGCCAATCATTATGCACTGGCTCACTAGGCTAGGGAGGATGCAGCTCTTGGTAGGGCTGTCCTTCGCTCAGTGGAAGATTAGAACTCCAACCCTGCTTCCTGGGGTTTCTGCTTTAGAGTCACCTACATGGAATGGACATGAGCAATCAGTCAAAGAAAAAATGATTACTTACCTTTTGTAACTGTTGTTCTTCAAGATGTGTGGCTCATGTCCATTACAAATCCCGCCCGCCTCCCCTTCTTCGGAGTAGTCCAGTAAGAAGGAACCGAGGGGCTGGAGGGCTAGGAGGGGTATATAGCGGTGCCACTCCAGGGGGATCCCCTGCTTGCCTAACGGGTACTGCTAAGGGAAAAACTTCGGACGATGCATGCACACAAGTGCGCACAAACCTACATAGAATAGACAAGAGCAACACACATCAAAGAACAACAGTTACGAAAGGTAAGTAACCATTTTTTCTTGCATGAAGAGTATTTCCATAAAATTTCTAGCTGGATTTCAAGAAGAAGAAGATTCATATAAACATTCAAATTTCATTTATCCAAATCAGATTCCAGGAGGTATTGCCCACATAAGTAAGAAATCCACTGAACGGACCTTGCAATTAGAATATAACACAGAGTTCCTTTATTTAAAGAGCTTTCTTTGTACAGACATAAGAGGTGAAAAACAGTTTTATGTCTTAATGGTTAATAAAGAATATGATGAAAAAATATCAAGCATATATTAAATTAATTCAAATGCATTCATCATCAGTATTATTGCATATTGTTAAAACAGTAGGTGCTAAAGGATGTGTTTCCTGCCATGGGTATAAAACTTCAACATGGATTTTTAAATGCCTCAGGTGCACGTACTTGGGAATAAATCAATTTTATTTCGAGGTTTGTAAAATAGAGGGCGGTTTGCAGGAAGGCATGGATATGAAAAGGTGATGAAATGGGTATTGAGGCTATTGTCATTGGTAAATAGGAAATGTGATGGAGGAAGGCAGAGGAGACCAAGTCAGTGGTATAGGGCCTATAAGGCAAGGGCAACTAGTTTAGTAGAACAAACAAAACACCCACACAGCAGATGTTTTTCAAGGATGGTATCCAGGTCTGTTTCTTTATTGGAGGGTGAAGAGGTCTGGGGAAAGGAAGGAAGTGCGCAGACAGAGAGGATTACTAGGTTCCTTTTTATTTATGTAGTACTAAATGCTAATAATCTTTGCATATTGCATTGCAAACTATGATATGTTTGAGAAAATCTAGAATTATAGTAAGATTCCTCATTTTTAGATCTAAAACTGTAAATGCTGGCAGTCTTTCATTAGCATGTATGCCAAATCTTATTGGGGTATGTTAAAGACTATAAACATTATACAAAATAAATGTCTTTAAAAGCTGGCTAAAAGTTAATTCACATAGAAAGTACTTAAAAGGATATTAGTGAGGAACTATCTAAGACTGCAGGACTAATTTTTGTCAAACAGTTAAGATCTAAGGATTAATTTTTCTATTTTGTAACTAAAATTAAAGATACTTAAAATAAGTTATGAAATTTTAATGTTTTCATGTACACTATTAGATGCAGGTGTAAATATATTATTTTAATGTTGTACTAATGTCCAGTGTTCCTTGTAAACTGTGTGCTTGTGCCACTGCTCAGGAGAAATTCACATGCCGCCCAGCTGATTAGAGGAGCACCCACAGCTAGCTTTTGTGTTTCTGTTGGTGCTGCACATTTGTAAATGACTCAGTATACATAAAAATGTATTCCACACGTGAACGGAAAAAATCCACGAGATGTTTTCCTATATTAGAATTTTTCAGGGTGTCAACAACAAAAAAGTAAATATTTTTAAACATTTAGATAAAATAATTATTTTGATCTGGTAATCCGTTACCCCTGGTAAAAGAAATTCTTAGTTTAACAAAGCTTAGGTAACTTTAAAAAAAAAGAGAGAGATTTTTAGTGATACAATTATTTGTGTCCATATAAATCACAATGTAGAGGCAGTGGTCACACCACCATATTTTATTTTCCATTTCATTTTGCATCTAAAGAAGGGATTAAACCTCTTATGAAAAACTAAAATGTATCCTCTCCAGACTTACAGTGCTTTTTCTTTGAGCACAGAATTAATTTTCTGAGAAATCTTACAAATAAATCCATTAATTGAAATAATAAGCTAGATCATTTAAGACGTGTATCAGCTATCACTATTTCTTTTTCTCAAGTTATTTTTAACAGTAGAATAACCCCATGTCTTCAAACTTATAACTAAAAATTAATTGCAGTCTTGTGCATGGGGGCTATATTTGAAGAAATTAGGTTATAATTTAACTAAAGATTAATGATTTGTATTTAATTGTTTTGATTACACAGGTTTCAGATATGGTTAGGTTAATAACTCAGAGAATTCCTGAATAATATTATATGATATAATACATGCAATAATTCTATTGGTTGTAACGCTAAAGAGTCTGAGGGAGGCTACATGTATTTTACTGATTACTTGGCTCAGGTGTCACTGCTTTCGAAAGGTTCTTTTAGAGTTGCCAACTTTCTACTAGCGCAAAACCAAACACCCTTGCCTCATCCCTCCCTTGAGGCCCTGCCCATGCTCTGCTCCTTCTTTGTAGCACACTCCTGTTCACTCAATTCCCCATCCCCCATAGCTGGCTCTCCTGTAGGGGAGCCTGGACAACCTCATCTTGACCAGAATAATAATGTCTGTGGTGTCCAGCCCTGCATGGACCAGACTAGCAATGGCTGCCTTGACCAAAGTGAGGCTTCTAATAAGGCATACCAGGCCTGATTAGAGCCTAGTGCATGAAAGCACGTGGGCCAGGCCAAGGATTGACCTTTGAAAGTCAGGAGTGCATAAAACAATAGTGCGCTGAGAGTACTGGTATAGAGAAACTGGGCCAAGAACATTGGGAGTAAACCGGTACTGTGACCTAACAATGCTAAGAAGCAAAATCACTGATGCAGCCATAGAACTATCAATTAAGTATAGTGTAGTTTGATTAGCAGGATGTGTACAAAAGAGGGGCATACACAGTAGATGATTAATTGGCAGATTTCACTAGAATGACCACATCAAGTCTCGCTTTGTTATAAAATAGGGGTAGAAAAGGTAATCGGTGGGAGGGATTGGGTAAGGGGACCCCACTACCTTTCTTGCTGCAACTAAAAGCTGCACCTGTTCCTACTGACTGATGCATTGTGGATGCCTCTGCGCGTGGGGAAACAACGAGGCTACGACCTCCTGTCTGACAATAATCTAATCATATGAGAATCATCCAATCATCTGATAACTGTAAGGTCTTAGCGGTGGAACTGTGTTTGTGTGATTTATAGAAATAAGTATCCTTAAAATCAAGTATCTTGGGTATTGCCCTAGCTGTACGTGTTATATTATTGTCTGTACTAATGATCCTGTGTATTGAAACAGATCTCTCTAACTGTGCACTGCTTTCCTTTACTATTCTGTGCATAATAAAGTTAACAAGAGTCTATCTGAGGTGTTTTTACTGGCTCCTCTCATATCCAAAATCCAAACCACACGACACGCTCCTCACCCTCACTTGCTCATTTTCACCGGGATAGCTCAGGGGCTCCAGCTGGGAGTGTAGGCTCTGAGGTAGGGATGAGAGCTTGGAGTCTAGGATGATGATCTGAGTTGGGACTGAAGGGTTTGTAGAGCAGGAGCGGGGACAGGGATTTGGGGTGCAGGAAGGGACTCTGTGGAGCACTTACCTCAAGCAGCTCCTGGAAGCAGTGGCACATCCCCTTTCTGTCTCCTCAGCGGAGGTGTGCATTGCCCCTGCCACTCCCATTGGCTGAAGTTTCCAGAAAGTGGCAGTTGTGGGGGTGGTGCTAGAGGTAGGAGCAGCATGTGGAGTCTCCTGGCTTCCCCTTACACACAGGAGTCTGAGGGGATGTACCACCAGCTTCCTGGGAGCCACACAGTTCAAAGTCTAGCAAGGATGCCTGCCAGCTCCACTGTGAAGTACTGCTGACCAGACAGTCAACAGCCTGTTCAACAGTGTGACCAGAGCTACCAGTATCCCTTTTTGACCAGGTGTTCTGGTCAAAAGCTGGACACTTGGTCAGCCTATATTTTTTTTGGTTGCATGCTAGAGTGGGCATCAGTGGGCATAAAAGCTCCATGCGACACTGCTGCCTTGGTTTCACTGTGTACTGTCAGAGGACATGACAGGTACATAAAGGTATCCTTAAACAGCAGATAAACTGGAGCAGATCACAGTTCCTCATTTCATGTAACATCTCCTCTAAATCAGTAAGACAGCGCAAATGAAATGGAACTTAGTTTCTTTGCATAGTGCTGTTGATGTCATCATCCCTAAACCCAGTTTAGCTGGCTGGTACTGGTACTGGTACTGGTACTCTGGCTGTTTAGAGCTGCTGTAGTGTACTAGCAGTGATTAATTTGTAAAGAAAGGTGCTGGGGCTCAAGCAATCTTTTTTGCTTTCATAAATGATGCATGAAATACAGAGGTGCTGGGATTCAGCCCTGGCAAGCCCTACTATAAATTTAAGCACTGTGTACTGGCAAATAGCTGTTAAAAGTTAATATTAACAAAAGATTTAAAGTTGATGCTACATATCTTCAGTAGGGATGTAAAATCCTGTTTACTTAGTAAACTAGTTAAATGTTAAGTTTAACTGGTTAACTGCTTAAATGGTTGGCTGGGGGGGGATGGGACCAAAGCAGCAATGGGGGTGAGGAGGCTGCTGGGTCTCAACCTACATAGGGGTGTGGGGAGAGAAACAGCAGCTGCTTCTGCCCTGTGTGAGCTTGCTGACATCTAGTCTGCTAGTCCATGCAGGCTGGGAGCTGGCAGCCCTCCCCCCCACCCAGCTTCTGCTCCCTCTCCCCCTTCTCCTCCACGCAATGTTGCTGGGTGATGCTTACTACCGGGTAATCGATTAACTAATTACCCACCACATCCCTAATCTTCAGATAATTAGAAATATTGTTCAATAGCATTTACTTAGTTTTCATAAATGCAATGTAATATTTTTTATAAAAGTCAAAGAAATTTCCAGCTAGCAAACTGTTAAGATGAAGTTAAGGTTGAGAGTATGTATTAGTAAATAAAGGGTAAATATATTACAAGGATGTTGTAATTATCTCCCAACTAAATGTTAGATACTCAGGAAATGCAGAGTTACGATTTTTTTTTTAACCTGGAAAGCTAATCTTTCTAAGGTATTTCATGGGTGTCCATCATCGTAGTATCTGATAATTTCTTCAGTATTTTAATTGTTTAATTAATGAAATATTGTTTTTGGTTGCATAGAGTTACCATTTATAACGTTTTCACAGCTGAATGCTTCACAAACAATATTCAACTGATGTAACTAATGAAAATGTTACTTATTTTCCTAAGTTTCTGAGGGTCCCCCTTTTTTCCCTCCAATCAATCTCATCTCATCTAAAGAAGTGGATTTTGCTTATATTACTACATATATATATATATGTTTTTGTTAGTCTCTATGGGTGCGGCTAGACTACATTCCTCTTTCGAAAGAGGAATGTAAATGAAATTGAAAATGCAAACGAAGCGCAGATTTACAAATCTCACATTTAATTTGCATAATTGCATCCGATCGCTTTTTCGGAAAAGGTTCTTTTGAAAAAAAGCAGTCTAGATGCAGTTCTTTCAAAAAACCCCACTTTTACGAAAGAACCTTGTAAATCTCATTTTTTTCAGGAATAAGGGTTCTTTCAAAAAAGGGTTTTTTTTTCAAAAGAACTCTCTCTAGACTAAATGGGGGGAAGGATAGCTCAGTGGTTTGAGCATTAGCCTGCTAAACCCAGGGTTGTGAGTTCAATCCTTGCGGAGGCCATTTAGGGATTTGGGGCAAAAATTTGTCAGGGATGGTACTTGGCCCTGCTGTGAAGGCAGCGGACTGCACTCAATGACCTTTCAAGGTCCCTTCCAGTTCTAGGAGATAGGCAATCTCCATTAATTTAATTTAAATTTATCAGACACGATTATGCAAATGAAGCACAAGATTTGTAAATCTGTGCTTCATTTGCATTTTCAATTTCCTTCATTTTACATTCCTCTTTCGAAAGAGAAATGTAGTCTACACATGCCCTAAGGTGTCACAGGACTACTCATTGTTTTTAAAGTTACAGACTAACACATCTACGCCCCTGAGATTTTTATTTTCATAAAACAAGCAAGGTAAGGCTTTACCTCTAATATTTTGAAGAAATGGTTCTCTCCTCTACAGGATTCATTATTTAGTGAAGAAAAAAATAGATGAGGAATTTGAACTTGGCTCTGGAATAATACCTAAGGGTTGATACATACAACATTGGTATGAGCTTGGGTTAAAACTGAATTGAGTTAGCCTACAGCAGTTTTGAAATTGATTGGGAAAGTCACAGATCCCTATTTGTCTCATAAAATGAATGCAAAATAAATTTGCTATATGATAAACTCTTTGCAGTCATAGCAATCATTGGTACTTACTGGGAAACAATTATTTTCTTTGCATCAGAACTTTAAACAGAATAGCTAAATAGTTATGAGACTGTTACATATTGTAACTTAACACCTTATTCATAAAATCTTGGTTATGGTGCTTTAATTAAATTATTGTACAGAAAAATCTCTAAGTACAAAGAAGTTAATAAATACTTTATATCCAGCAGATTTTTTGTAGAAATCTGGTTTCATAATGTATATATATTTTTAAATGTGCAAGGAAGAGACAGGAGAGGAATTTGAGCATGGACTGGAACTTTCAAACTCCTTTATATTTCTGTCATATAAAATTACCTCTGAAAATCCCCGAGAGTTGGGTGCCTTGCCTCAGAGCTACCAAACCACTGATAGAACTGTCTTGATTTGGAATGCTTTCGCCTGCAAAACATCCTGTAGGAGAGTAAAGAGAATCTGTGTGCGTCTGTCTCTGTCTGTCATTGTCATCAAAATGATTTTTTTTTTAATTCCAGTGAAGAAATAGGGGCCCAGGAAGCTGATGATTCACATTCTTGCTATTCAGGAAACTCTGTCCCACTGGCTCAGAGAGATTTTCATCAAAATCAGGCCATAACATTTACTTTTACAAACTGATTAAATAATTTTGCTGCAGATCACAATATTTAAGAAAAATCTTTTTTTAAACAGAAGTTTTCTTGTCACATGACTATGCTAGGAAGGATTTATTTTTATTGGTAAGCATTGGTAAACTTCAGTTTCACTGTACACAAACAAATTAAAAAAATTCTTTGGTCATCTAAATTTACAGATAGGCTAAGTAAAACTTTTTTTTGCCAGATGCAGTGATTTAACCACTTGAATTACTGTTGTTACAAATGGACTAGTCGATTAATAGAAAAAAAGAGGTATGATTTGTTGGAGTAAAGATTTTTACTTTGTATATTTTTACATGTGATGTTAACAGTTTGTTCTGACAGTTTATAAAGTTTTAATTATTTGTCTCTCATTGTTTGCCATTATAGTATTGTTTGATTCACTCCCATAATTTTCAGCAACAGTGAAAATGTACTGTAAATCAATAAATAGAAAAAAATGCTTGAATAAATACGGATTATATCTGTTAATATTATAAAAAAATTAAAATCAAATTCTGCCAAGCCTACACATGACTCATATATTTTAAACAGTTACAGAGTTGTTTTCAGCAAACCAAAAGCAGGATTTTCATATTGTCTGGAACAATTATTTTCATTCATGAACTGCTTTTTAAAGTAAGAATAATAAAAAGGATTAAAATAGTAAATCATATGAAGGAAATATGTCCTTTTTTAGCTTTCAGTCTAGAGCAGAAAACTACCTGAAGTAATTCACAGGTGGAAATTCATACCAGTAAACTACTAAGAATAGCCTACCAGCAAAACTGGGTTGTGTGCATCATTTATCTTTTTTGCACCAAGCATCATTGAAGTGCATTGCATTTTTTTGTTTTCTGGCAGTCATCCCAGTTAAGCAGGTGTGCCATTTATCATGGTGCCGATTAAATAGATTATACTGTTCAAGTTAATTAGAAATGTTAACATGTTTGGTAAATTAAACAGGAAGATAGGAGGCTTATTTAAGGATGAATCTTGCATATCTACAATTAGAAGGCTATACAACTAAAAAGTAATATTAAAATTTTGATAGTGAAAAAATATTTTATATAAGCTCACTCATCATCCAAGCACTCCTTTTTTGTTCATGCTGCTGTTTTTTAGAATCTTCCTAAACATAGCAGCAAATGTTTTAGATACTTTTTATGTTCTTCAGTATACAAGCAGTCTCAGCATAACACAAAATCCTCATGGCAAGACCCTTTTAACCCAGCACCACTAAGATTACTTTATTAAACCAACTTTAATCCCTTTATCTATTAATTTGTTTTCTTTGGATTGGTTAATCAGCATAATGTGAAAGGTATTTTCTATCATAGTAATAGTAGACAAGATAATGGCCTGTTGCTCCTTTTCATCATACCTTAGCTTCCCAAATTGTACTAAAAGATAAAATAACTCACTAAGGAGTCTGCTGCTTCCATAAATCACAGAACAAGTGGTTCATCAGTTGTATGTCTCTACAGATTGAGCAAGTGAGAGAAAAATTAGCACGTATAGTAAGAAGGGAAGACGTTATTTTTGTATCAGCAGAGACCATGAGGTTTTTAAAAGCTTCAGAGTGGTAACCGAGTTAGTCTGTAACAGAAAAAAACTTTTAAAAAACCCAACAAATAGTCTAGTAGCATGTCAAAGACTAACAAAACATATAGAAGGTATCATGAGCTTTCGTGGGCAAAACCCACTTCTTCGGATGACTGGAGCATTAGAAGTCCAGATCCAAGAATAAATGGGGGGGAGGGGAGGAGGAAGAAAGAAGAGGGGAAAAGAGAGAGTGAGTTGAATCATCTACTCACTGTCTCTCTCTTCCCCTGCCCTCCTTTTCTCCCCCCAACCCCCTTCCCTTATTTATTCTTGGATCTGGACTTCTAATACTCAGTCATCCAAAGAAGTGGGTTTTGCCCACGAAAGCTCATGATACCTTCTACATGTTTTGTTAGTCTTTAACATGCTACTAGACTATTTGTTGTTTTTTAAGGTTTTTAAAGATGACCTTTGGAAGGGAGGAAGGAAATCTTTTTTTGTCCTTCTTGATGTGGTATTGTTCTCAAAGGTGTGTCTTTCAAAATCAGCTTCTCTTTTACATGGGAATATTATACTGAAAGATTCTGGCAACTGTAAAGTTTGAGAAATTATGACATATTTTAATGTGGGATTGTCTTCAATCCTTAAAATATTTGTTTTTGGTGTGCCACTTTGGGAGGCGTGGGGGGGCCAAATCCTCTTATAACTGGGATAATGCTTGCCCTTCCCTTCCCTTCCCTTCCCTTCCCTTCCCTATGAGAGCGTGAAAGAAAAGTATACAGTTTGCATCACTTACACATCTCCCCTTCCCCAGCCAGAAGTGCACTTTCCTCTTGCTCACTCATAGTGAGGGAAAAGGGAAGACGAGCAAACAGCATTCTGGTATGAGTGGCTTCAGCACCCCCTATTCCTGCCCTCCCAAAGTGGCATCCATGTTTTTGACCCCCATTTAAATTCAGTGCCTAATGAACACTAGAAAGAGAGAGCATGCAAGTGTATCCTTTCATGGATTGAGAACTGGTTAAAAGACAGGAAACAAAGGGTAGGAATAAATGGTAAATTTTCAGAATGGAGAGGGGTAACTAGTGGTGTTCCCCAAGGGTCAGTCGTAGGACCAATCCTATTCAACTTATTCATAAATGATCTGGAGAAAGGGGTAAACAGTGAGGTGGCAAAGTTTGCAGATGATACTAAACTGCTCAAGATAGTTAAGACCAAAGCAGACTCTGAAGAATTTCAAAAAGATCTCACAAAACTAAGTGATTGGGCAACAAAATGGCAAATTAAATTTAATGTGGATAAATGTAAAGTAATGTACATTGCAAAAAATTACCCCAACTATACATACAATAAGATGGGGGCTAATTTAGCTACAACTAATCAGGAAAGAAATCTTGGAGTCATCATGGATAGTTCTCTGAAGACTTCCACGCACTGTGCAGCGGTATTCAAAAAAGCAATCAGGATGTTAGGAATCATTAAAAAAGGGATAGAGAATAAGACGGAGAATATCTTATTGCCCTTATATAAATCCATGGTCCACCCACACCTTGAATACTGCATACAGATGTGGTCTCCTCATCTCAAAAAAGTTATAGTGGCATTAGAAAAGGTTCAGAGAAGGGCAACTAAAATAATTAGGGGTTTGGAATGGGTCCCATATGAGGAGAGATTAAGGAGACGAGGACTTTTCATCTTGGAAAAGAGGAGACTAAGGGGGGATATGATAGAGGTATATAAAATTGTGAGTGGTGTGGAGAAAGAATAAGGAAAAGTTATTTTCTTTTTCTCGTAATATAAGAAGTAGTGGCCACCAAATGAAATTAATGGGCAGCAGGTTTAAAATAAATAAAAGGAAGTTCTTCTTCACACAGCGCACAGTCAACCTGTGGAACTCCTTGCCTGAGGAGGTGGTGAAGGTTAGGACTATAACAGAGTTTAAAAGAGAACTAGATAAATTCATGGCAGTTAAGTCCATTAATGGCTATTAGCCAGGATGATTAAGGAATGGTGTCTCTAGCTTCTGTTTGTCAGAGGGTGGAGATGGACGGCAGGAGAGAGATCACTTGATCATTACCTATTCGGTTCACTCCCTCTGGGGCACCTGGTATTGGCCACTGTCAGTAGAAAGGATACTGGGCTGGATGGACCTTTGGTCTGACCCAGTATGGCCATTCTTATGTTCTTATATTCTAGAAGTATATTAGGATCAAGAGGAAAACCAAGGACAGCGTAGGCCCGTTGCTCAGTGAGGAGGGAGAAACAATAACAGGAAACTAAGAAATAGCAGAGGTGCTTAATAACTTCTTTGTTTCAGTTTTTGTTAAGAAGATGGATGGTGACAGGATGCCTAACATAGTGAATACTAGTGGAAATGGAGTAGGTTTAGAAGTTAAAATAAAAGAACAAGTTAAAAATTACTTAGAAAAGTTAGATATTTGCAAGTCATCAGGGCCTGATGAAATGCATCCTAAGATACTCAAGGAGCTGATAGAGGAGGTATGTGAGCCTTTAGCTATCATCTTTGAAAAATCATGGAAGTCAGGAGAGATTCCAGAAGACTGGAAAAGGGTAAATACAGTTCCCATCTATAAAAAGGGAAATAAGAACAACCCAGGAAACTACAGACCAGTCAGTTTAACTTCTGTGCCAGAGAAAATAATGGAGCAAGTAATTAAGGAATCCATCTGGAAGATAATAAGGTGATAGGTGACAGCCAGCATGGATTTATAAAGAACAAATCATGTCAAACCAATGTCTTGTGGATAAGAAAGAAGTGGTGGATGTGGTATACTTAGACTTTAGTAAGGCATTTGACACGGTCTCACATGATCTTTTTTTTATCAATAAACTAGGGAAGTGTAACCCAGATGGGACTACTATAAGATGGGTGCATAAATGGCTGGATAACTATTCTCAGAGAGTAGTTATTAACAGTTCACAGTCATGCTGGAAGGGCATAACAGGTGGGGTTTCACAGGAGTCTGTTTTGGGACCGGTTCTGTTCTTCATCAATGATTTAGATGATGGCATAGAGAGTATGATTATTAAGTTCGCAGATGATACCAAGCTGGAAGGGGTTGAAAGTGCTTTGGAGAATAGGGTCAAAATTCAAAATGATCTGGACAAACTGGAGAAATGGTCTGAGGTCAATAGGATGAAGTTTAATAAGGACAAATGCAAAGTACTCCACTTAGGAAGGAACAATCAGTTTCACACATACAGAATGGGAAGTGATTGTCTAGGAAGGAGTATTGCTGAAAGGGATGTAGGGGTCATAGTGGATGACAAGTTAAACATGAGTCCAACAGTGTGACACTGTTGCAAAAAAACCAAACATGGTTCTGGGATGCATTAATATGAGTGTTTTGAGCAAGATATGATAAGTCATTCTTCCGCTCCGCTCCGTGCTCATTAGGCCTCAACTGGAGTATTGTGTCCAGTTCTGGGCACCAGATTTCAAGAAAAATGTGGAGAAATTGGAGAAGGTCCAGAGAAGAGCCACAAAAATTATTAAAGATCTTGAAAACATGAGCTATGAGGGAAGACTGAAAGAATAGGGCTTGTTTAGTTTAAAAAAGAGAAGACTGAGAGGGGACATGATAGTGGCTTTCAAGTATCAAAACGGGTGTTACAAGGAGGAGGGAGAAAAATTGTTCTCTTTGGCCTGTGATGATAGGACAAGAAGCAATGGGCTTAAATTGCAGCAAGGGAGGTTTAGGATGGACATTTGGAAAAACTTCCTGCCTGTCAGGGTGGCTAAACACTGGATTAAATTGCCTAGGAAAGGTTGTGGAATGTCCATCACTGAAGATATTCAAGAGCAGGTGAGATGGACACCCATCAAGGATGATCTGGAAAGTGCTTGTTCCTGCCATGAGGGCAGGGGACTGGAATCGATGACCTCTGGAGGTCCCTTCCAGTTCTAGTGTTCTATGATTCTGTGATTCTATGATAAAAGTGTTTTTTTGTTTTTGTTTTTTAAACATAGGATAAGAAAGTGACCAGAGAGAAGGGGGTTGGTGAGTGTGGCGAGCAGTAGGTGCAGCCTCCTAGTATCTAGTAAATAAAATATTCCAGATTTTTAATGTTTTTTTCCTAAATACTGGGTTTTCATTTGCTTATCAAGCTTTGAAGATTAAAAAAACTCAATCATTTGAATAGCTGCTGGTCATGAGTTTGTTGCAAATTTCAGACACTTGAAATATACGATTATCTGAGTACATGCTAGAACTTCAGATTCTAAATGTGAATGTTACAACACTGAAAATTAACAATTCAGTGGATCATTTTCCACTCAGCATCCAATAGTAGACTGAAAATTAAGTTCTTTATCACATTTAAGAACTGTTAGTTTAAAATATGTTTTTAATAAAATTATTTCTAAAAACTGAATAATGAAAGCAATAATGAATTAGTTCTTCATAAAAGGCATATAAGGGTGTGTCTAGACTACAGGGTTTTTCGACAAAAGTGGACTTTTGTTGACAAAACTATACCTGCGTCTACACTGCCACTGAGTTCTGTCGACAGAACATCGACAGAACTCAGCAGTTTTGTCGACAGCTGTAAACCTCATTCTACAAGGAATAACGCCTTTTGTCGACAGAGTTCTGTTGACAGAAGGCATTCTTGCATCTACACTGTCCTTTGCGTCTACACTGTCATGGTGACAAAGCAGCTTGCTTTGTTGACAGAACTGGATGTAGTCTAGATGCTTTGTCGACAGAAGCTTTGTCGACAGTATCTGTCGACAAAACTTCTGTCGACAAAAGCCTGTAGTCTAGACGTACCCTAAATGTTTCAATTACTATATTTGTGTTTAAAATGTGATGTGTGTCTGGCAAAAAAGTAAATCACCACATATGGTTATTACATGCAGACAGCCACAAGTTGAAATAAAAATTTATATTCTGATTATTTATGTCATGGTGAGCTAGTTAGACATAAATCTTTGTTGCCTTTTCATACTGTTAACAAGAATTCCTTTCTCAGAGCTGTATTCTGATACTCTTACTCACCTTAAGTAGTAGCTTAGTTACTGAGTAGTGCCAGTCATTTAAAGGCAGCCATTGCCAGAGAAGCACTATTGGACCAGAATTTTCAGAGTTTCTTAAATTAGTCACTTTTGCTATGTCTGTTTTTGCTGTGCTATCTGATCTTGAGATAATTTGACTGATCTGTTAATTTATTTTTCAAACATTACCAATGGAACTGACAGCATAGGATATTGGTAGAGAATTAAAGCTTATAATTAAATAATATTAAGTACCTATATAACTGGCCTGATTTTTCACAATTTCTGGTGACTCTCCACTTCTGACAAGTCATTTGTTCCCAGAGAATTCATACAGTAAACCTGTGTTATCCGGCACGCTCGGAGATTAGGGCGTTCCAGTTATCTAAAAATTCCAGTTATCTGAGGGTCCCGTCAACCTAGGAAAAAGCAATGGACAATAATAGTAAAACTCAAGTTTTTAATATTGGTAGTTTTGTAGTGTGAGGCATTTGGTCTCACATTTCTATTTTGAGTTAAAGATGATTAGTATTTCTTAAATAAAAAATTGTTAAGCCAATCATGGTAAACCAAGCCAGGCCTGTGTGCCTGAAGATGTGACAATATTGTGGCTGGGGGCAATGCTGGATAACAAAGTTTTCTGGTTAACAGAGTGCCGGATTACGAAGGTTTCACTGTATTTAGTTACCTATTGAGATTATGCCATCACTTGATTTAAATAATGACCCCTTCATTTGGCTTGATAAATATTTCTCTTAAGTGTATAAATCTTGATGGTCAACTCAACAGAAGTCAGAATCTGCTTGATGCACATTACAGAACCTCTCTTAATTCAGATGGTGACTTTAGTTAGTGCAGTAGTATTTACTGGGTAAGTTAAGGATTCTGCTATATAAAAACTTTGTGTATAATCATTGTAAGATTTGTTTTATTTTCAAACATAATGTCTCTCTCTACATATAAAAAAGTTTTTCCTTCTGTGCAACAGAATGACGTCAGAAAAGGGGGGTTGATGAACGTAGCAAGCATGGGGCACAGACCTCTAGTAATCTTTAAAAGAGCAGTACTTCATGTTTAAAATAGTAACTTTACTAATTGCATTTTTGTGGAAATCTGACTTTTCCCATCCTTGAGCAGCTGTTGTGTTACCAGTATTTTTTTTGCAGTATATAGAATCATCATGTTTTCCAACCCTAATGTTTTTCTAACCCTAATGTTTTTCTCAAACTGGAACTATATCTTGAAGCAACCCTGCTACTTTTATCTGAGTATTATTTGTAAATATGTTAATTTAATTCTACCATGTCTGGTTTTTCATTGTATTTTTTTATATTGGCCAGATTCTGTACCCAGGGTTTAAATGCTATTCTATTTATTTAAAGAATAGGTTACTGGAAAAACTGTGAAACTTGTATCAATGTGGAATCTTTCAGCTGAAAACTTTCTTCTACATTGGAAAGATTATTTTTGTTTTCATCTGTTTTACAGCTTCTTGAAGGAAATTTTGCCAGAGAAGTCAGTCATGAAGTCGATGGACTGATTTTTCAGCCAACAGGTGTAAGTTACAATGGTTAATTTTTATTCACTTAATACATTTTAAGTATGAGATTGAAATCTTCCAGTTACATTCCTTCGCTTTTGCTAATGAAATTTGTTTTGCTATCTGCTACTAATGAACATTTTTCAACATCAGCAAATCTTTGCTTTGGTGGAATTACTGTATGTAAGTGCTTAATTTGTAAGGGCATGCCGGGGCTGCACCCTAGTATCTCTAGGCTTGATAGTTCATAGCCCCAGCACCTCTGGGGTTCCTACATCAGTTATGGAAGTAACATTTCTTGAGCCCTGGCACCTTTTGCATTATAAATTAAGCACTGCTGTAGATTCCTTGTTATTTCTGTGTCTTCTGGTTCTTAATAAAACTACTATTACGGAACTGATTGGAGTCTATATGCTGTGCTCTGTGTCTATTTGGGATCATTAACAGGAATTTAGTTAAATGAGGAGGTTGCTATGTGCCATTTCACTTGCACAGTTTGGTACAAAGACCAAAGTAATAAATAGGTAAGCAGTTCCTACTCATTCAGTTCCTGGTTTTTTGGAGCCTATGGATTATTGAAGCATTGATCTACATCCAGGCACTAAAACCATAGTTTTAATAGCCCAGATTAAGTAGCAGTTATTATTCAGTGACTTTTTACAGCTGCTTCTATTTGTCATTTGTGCAAACTAGACTGCAAAGTGTGAAATTTTTCTGTATTAGTAGAAAAAAGGAATGCTTATGTAAGAACAAAGGCTGATTGCTCAAGGTAGTTGGCTTCCTCAGGGAAATTTTACTATGTTAAAATATGGATTGACTTTTTAAATATTTTGCATAATATGATATGTGTGTGAATACTCTCTAAGAACAAAGTGTAAAGATTGGGTGCATCAAAAAACTGCCTAATAGATATACAGGTGAATCTATGAGATAACTATCCTTCACAACAAGCAAATAAATACTAATGGCTAGTGCTTAGACTGGAAAAGAAGAGGAAAAGGGAAGTAATGGCATACTTCCCACACCCACCTACGAGGACTACAGCTGGCTTACTAATCTACTATATATTTGAGAGGGTTTGTGCGTGTCTCTGTCCATCTATGGGACCATTTGTTCAAGAACGCCTCCTAAATGGTAAGAGCTAAGACCACCAAATTTGGTATGCAGCTTCCGCTTATAACTTAAAGCAAGGTCAAGGGTTGGTTATACCAGGCCAATGGGAGGTGTGTGGAATGTGATTTGTTTTTCGTCAGATGGGAAGGGAGGACTGTGATTGCCTGGACATTTATACTTCAGAATGACCACAGAGGAACAGCAAGCAAGCACATCTCCACCATCCCCACAGCCCTGGGCTAGTCCAGGGGTAGGCAGCACAAACCCCATCATCCTAGGCCAGCCCTGGGAAGCAAGGCCACTGGCTCGCCAGGCAGCGCAGACCCCGCCACCCTGAGCAGGTCACAGGGAGCAGAGCTGCTGGCAGGCCAGCCAGGATGGCCCCTGCCACCTTGGGCCAGCTCCCGGATCAGTTGCTGGCCACCCCCATCTCCTGCTCTGATTCCTCTAACCCCTAACCCCCTCCTTTGAGTCCACCTACATCTCCCAAACCACTGTCCTTGCACCCCACAGCCTTGTCCTGACTCCAGCACCCCACACACCTTCAGCCTCCTGTCCTGAAGTATCTGAGCAATGCCAGGTAAATCTTCTAGTTTTCCATACAATGTAAGTTCATAGAAATGATTTGATTAAATGCTAGTATGTTTTCTTAAGTATTAAAATAAATCACTTTTGAAAGCAATTACATAACAATTTCTGGATATGATCTCTTTCCATTTTGGTAAACTGTGTCTTTCCATCCAGCCACAAAGCAAAGAGAACTGTTTATCTTATTTGTAAGCATTAGTGTTGGTGATGTCAGCCCAGCTCTAGGATTAGGACTAACCTGTGCTATTCTCTCCCAGTTCTGCAGCAGCTAAACACAAACAAGTGACTGACTTGGCCTTTTTTGTTTCTTTGTGGCAGAATTGTAAATTTTTTAAGTCTACTAAACTGAAACTTTAGAACAAAATTCACCACAAAATATTATTAAAATGTACAATAATGGAAAAAACAGGTATTGAATTGAAGAGTTTGTTCAGATTACATTAACTTTATTTATCAAAAGTCTCAGATGGGTAGCTGTATTAGTCTGTAACTTTAATAACGAATAGTCCTGTGGCGCCTTAGAGACTAACAAAAATTATATATAGTATCATGAGCTTTCATGGGCAAAACCCACTTTTTCAGATGAATTTGAGTGGAGAAAAAAAATGGAGACCCTCAGAATATGTAAAAGAAAAAGTAGGGAGAGGGAAAAGGGAAAAAAAACCCTGTCAATTGTAGTGCTAGTGTTAATGAGGCTAATTGAAATCTAGTACATTGGTGAGGCACGATTTCTCTCTACAAAAACCATGTTAACCCTTTTCCAACAAATTATGTTATCTTTCAGTCACTTGGTACAGAAGCTGATTTAAAGGATAAGTTACAAACCACAATTAGCAATTCTGCATTTTCACATTTGAGTTCTTTTAGAACTCTTAAGAAAATGCTGTCTGGTTCTGGTGACATTACAATTTAGTTTGTCAATTTGTTCCAAAATCTCTTTGTGGCAACATGGGCTCACTTTGTTGAAGCATATCCATCTTCTCGTGTACTGTAATCCCCAGATCTGTGTCTTTTAGAACTGCTGCTTAGCCCAGTGGTCCAAAGCCTGTAGCAATGTATGGGATTCTTCCATCCTAAGTGCAGGACTCTGCACTTGTCCTTGTTGAACCTAATCAGATTTCTTTTGGTCCAAGCCTGCAATTTGTCTAGATCACTTTGGACCCTGCCCCAAACCTCCAGCATATCTACCACTCCCCAACTGCCACGAGTTTTCAAAGATAATGGTTGATGGCTCTGCTAATAGCTCTTAAATCCCATCATCCAGATCATTAACAAAGATGTTAAACAAAACAAGCCCCATGAGGAACTCTGCTTGATTATGGCTGCCAACAAGACATCAAGTTGTTGATTCATTACCCATTAAGTGCAACAATCTGCCCAGCTTTCTGTCCATTTTATAGTCCATTTGGTCCATCCCATAGTTTAACTTGTTGTCAAGAAAGCAAAAAAGATTTGCTAAAGACAAAGCATATTACTTCCACTGCTTTCCCCATATGCATAGAACCCTTTATCTTGTTATAGAAGGTAATTAGGTTCCTGATCCCCTTCCTCTCCTCCAAGTGTTTCAAAATGGATTCCTTGGGGGCCTACTCCATGATTTTTCCAGGGACTAAGTTTCCCCAATCTGTAGTTCCTCAGTTCTCCTTCCCATTTTTAAAGATGGCACTACATTTGCCTTTTTCCAATTGTCCAGGACCTTCCCCAACTGCCACGAGTTTTCAAAGATAATGGCTGATGGCTCTGCACTAATGGCTCTTCAAATCACATCAGCCAACTCTTGTGGCACCATTGGATGCGTTAGATTTGGCCTCATGGACTTGTGTATGTCCAGATTTTCTAAATAGTTCTTAGCCTGTTCTTTCACCACTGAAGACTGCTCACCTGCTTTCCATACTGTTCTGCCCAGTGCAGTAAAATAAGCATCGAGTACTTCACCTTTTTCTACATCATCTGTCAGTAAGTTGCCTTCCCCCTTCAATAAGAATCCCACTCATTCCCTAAACACCTTGTTGCTAAAATATTTGTAGAAACTCTTCTCTTTATCCTTCACATTCCTCTCTAGCTGCATCTCCAGTTGTGCTTGACCTTCCTGATTACATCCCTGTATGCTCAAGCAATGTTTTTATATTCCTTGCTAGACATCTTTCCACATTCCTACTTCTTGTAAGCTTCCTTTTTTTATTTAAGCTCATCACAAATGTCTGTTACGCCAAGTTGCTTGCCTGCTGTATTTGCTATTCCTTCTTCACATTGGGATGGCTTGTTTCTACACCATTAATAAGGCTTCTTTAAAATACAGCCAGCTTTCCATCCCTTTCCCCCTCATATTAACCTCCAAGGGATCCTGCCTATCCAATATCTGAGGGAGTCAGTCAGCTTTTCTGAAATCCAGGGTCCATATTCTGCTGCTCTCCTTTCTTCCTTTTGTCTGTATCCTGAACTCAACCATTTCATGATCATTGCTGCCATGGTTGCTCCCTATTTCTACTTCCCCTATCAATTCTTCCATGTTTGTGAGTAGTAGGTCAAAAGGAGCATGACTCTCTGGATGGTTCCTCCAGCACTTACAACAGAAACTTGCCCTCAACACTGTCCAAAAATGTCCTGGGTTGTCTATGTACTGCTATATCACTCTCCCAGCAGATGTCACTGTGACTGAAGTCCCCCATGAGAACCAGGGCTTGTGATCTGGAAAACTGTTAGTTCTCCAAAGAATGCCTCCTTTACCTCATTCTCCTGGTCTGGTGATCTGTAGCAGATGCCCATCTTGACATCACTCCTATTGTTCTCGCCTCTAATCTTAACCCAAAGACTCTCAACAGGTTTTCTCCAGTTCCATGGTGGAGCTCTGAGCAAATGTTCAGCTCTCTTACATACAGTGCAACTCCTCCACTTTTACTCCCCCACCTGTCCTTCCTGAACAATTTATATCCTTTCATATCTTAGTTCCTCGATTGTGCCAGGAATTCGAATTCTTCCTGTTTGTTTCCCATGTTACCTAGGGGCAAGGGCAAGTAAGAAAATAGAGATTAAAAAGTGACCCCTTATATCAGGGAAGGTCCCTGTTTCAGAGGATACAGGCCCCTTTTCCCGCATATATCATTGGTTGGAGTAACCCTTCAGTGCGCTCTCCCAGTGTAATGTATAAATAAAGGGGGACACTCTAAAATAAGATAACAAATGTATTAGGGAATTAAATTACAATAACTGGGAAAAATGGGGATTTCATATTAGAACTAAAACAATAACACAAATGATGGTAAGCATCCTTACTCAACTGTGACTAAATAACAGTATATAACAGTAGGGATTTCATCAGGGAGGCATGAAGCCTGGGCCCAAATGTTCCCGTTGGTCAGAAGGAAAAGAAGAGAAGACAGGAAAGAACCCCAAGAAAGTAAACCCCTGTTACATTCAGAGCTGCTGGTGGTATTAGGCTGGATGTTGCCATGCTGCTGAGGCCTGGGACCTACTACCCTTGAGCTAATTGAAAGCTCTCAGGGAGGAGCTCCAGGGAGATCCCAGCGAAGAACTTCTGTGATGGTGGATCACTGATCATTGATGATAACTCTTCTCCCTTCCTCATCACAGCTGTGGTGGTCTGATGCTGACAGGAGCATAGATGGAAGAAACCACCCCCTCAGCAGCTGCGCAGGGTCTTAAATCGCTTCTGTGGCATGCAACCCTGAGCTGATGGCATGTTCTGAAAATCAGTTCTGGCTGGTGAGAGGCAGCACAGTTCAGAATCTCCAGCTGCTTACAGGCATTCTGATCAAAATGGAGTCCTTGGGTCAAAAGCTCACTGCCTCCATTTTGAATAGTTTAACTGAACTGTTTTAGTCCCAACACCCAGGTTTCTTGCATTTGTGTACAGGAACCTAAGATAACTAGCTCATTGCCCTACTTTCTCAGTAAGTCCTTATCTCATAGGTCATCCCTGCCCCTCATTAACACACAGCTCATTCCTTGTTCATCAGCCAATATCCCTCTCAAACTCCCATTTTGCTAACTCATGCACTAGTTTGGGATTCATTCTGGGGTAATTTGGTGGTGTGTGGTTGGTTGGGGTTTTGTTTGTTTGTGTTTTTTTGGCCAAAATTGTTATGGTTACTTCCTGTTCACTTGGGGAAGAGTTCTTTCTATTGAAAGGTAATTGATGGGTTCTTTATTAGATACTAGGGATGTAATCTCATGAATGTGTATACACTACTACTAGTTTCAGGAAACACTGATGTTGAGAATAGAGCTGGGTGGAGAGAGATATTGTTTTGTGAAGGAGTTTGGCATTTAAAAATTTGGTTCAGTTCTGATTCTGAATGGAAACCAAAACATTTGAAATACTGTATGAAAAGGAATGATGTACCAGCTCTGGGGAAGACCTCCAAATAGGCTTTCTGGAGATCCAGCCCTAGGCAGTCTACCTGTCTGGTTGAAATCAGTCTCTGCAAAATGATTTAATTTCAATGAATTGTCAAATTCAGATGGAAAACCTTTTTTTTTTCTGACCACCTTTAGGATAACTATTCTGCATGGTAAAGTCTGTTTTCTTTCTGTAGTTAATTCATTTCTCTCTAAGCACCAGTGTATTAACTATATACTCAACTTTGCTCTTTTCTCCTTCTGTTTGAAAACCAAATCACACTACATTTGGTTGATAAAAGTAATAGTGTTGATGTAATCTACTTAGACTGCTTAGAGAGGTCTGGGAATTGTCCTAGAACATAATTTCAGTATGAGTCAGCAAGCAATACTGTTGCAGAAAAGCAAATTGTGATTTGAGTTTGCATTAGCAGAAGCATAGCATGCAAATGTCAGAAGGTGATAGTTCTGCTCCACTTGGTGCTAGTTAGGCTTCAGCTGGAGTACCGTGTCCAATGTTGGTCATCAGTATAAAGGAAGGATATACAGAAACTGGAGAGGATATAGAGGTGAGCAGCAAAGATGATCAAAGGGTTGGAAGGCAAACCATATGAAATAGGTTGAAGGAACTGGGTATATTTAGTTTGTAAAAGAGATTACTAGGATAAATGATAAGTCTTCAAATACTTGAAAAGCTGCCATAGAATGCAGGACAAGAGGCAGTTTGTTCAAACTACTGCATAACAGATTTACATTAAATCTCAGGGAAAAGTTCCTGACTCTAAGAACAGTAAGACAATAGAACAGTTGCCTAGAGAGGTTTTGAAAGCTTCTTCATTATAGGTTTTCCAAAGGAGGGTGGATAGCCACCTGTCTTGGATGGTTTAGACACAACGAATCCTGGATCTTGGCAAGGGGTTAGACTAGATGACCCCAGTGCCTTCTAACCGTATGATTCTAGACTTCTGTGAGGTGCTGGATTTGGTACCACTCAACATTTTGTTTGAGGGGGAAAAAAAGCTAGAATAACATGACATTTTAAGACTGGCCAACTGACAGGTCTAAAAACATAGTTGTAATGTAATGGATGCCTCAATCGAGCAGACAAAAATATAGCAAGATTCAGTGACTGGAGCAGCTGACCAACGGTTTTGGTGGATTCACTGTAAATGGCAATTTTAAAATGAAGCTTGTCTGTTTTTCTAAAACATAGACTCTAATTCAAACAGAAATTATCTCTGGGAAGTTCTGTGACTTGAGGCTATTCAGGAAATCAGACTAGATATTCCTAGTGGTCCCATGTGGCCTTTGAATCTATATATTTATGCTCCTGATACTGATGCACAAATCATGAAAAAAGAGCTGGCGTAGCAAACCTGAATCCTGTTTGCGTGCATTAGTTAATCCATTTGATCATAGTGCTCTTTAAAATATTATTCACAATAAGTTCAGTGATCTTCTTAATTATGGTAATTTATTTCTGGTAGTGTCAGTAGTATGCTAAATGATTTAAGGTCTAGAAAATATGATCTCTGAGGAAAGACTGAAAAAATGGGTTTACTTAGTCTGGAGAAAAGAATATGAGGGCAGGTGAGGAGAATGATGGGTTTTCAATACATAAAAGGTTGTTATAAAGAGGAAGGTAATAAAATGTTTTCCTTAGTCACTGAAAACTGATCAAGAAGCAATGGGCTTTAATTGCAGCAAGGAAGATTTAGATTAGACATTAGGAAATGCTTTTTGTCAGGGTAGTTAAGAACTGGAACAAATTACTTTCCTGTCATTCCTCTCTAATCCTGCTTCCCTCTTCCTTTTCCATTTTCTCTTACATTGAAGTATTGCTGATGCAGGATCAAATTGCTGGGTCAACTCCCACTGATCAGCTTTTATCCCTCCGCATGCAAACAGATTGGCAGAGCAGGGACTGAAGCTGGGTACTGATTAATAAGAGTGAGCTGACCAGCGAATAGTTTCTTGGACAGGCATGTCTCCTCATGTTTCCAGCTCAGATCTTGAATGAATTTGCCCTGTGGTTTGTGGGTACAACCCTAACATGTTGTCATAACATGTTAACATTCATCATAAAACTTTTGAATTTTTGGAATAATTTATTTTATAGGCAATGAGTATTCCTGTGGTACCTTAAAACTAACAAAATATATAGTATCATGAGCTTTCATGGATCAGGTGACTGCAAAATTATTTATAATTTACATTCATTGAAGAACATTTGCGGTTTATAATTGTTTAGTCAAACTGAAATCTCAAAAATAGAGTCTTATCTTTAGATGTCAGGATCAGTTCTCTGACCTGTGCCCACTCAGAAGTAAAATTACTTCTGCTATTTGCCATGTAAACCATAAACCTCACTGGGCCTCTGTAGTCTGCCTGAGACTACCTAATCTTTATGTATCAGTCTCTTCAAAACTAAGTTACCAGATGCCTAGAACCATTATTTTGCCTTTTTCAAGAAATGGGTAGTAGGATTCTTTTATTCTAAAAGCTCCCCAAAAGAAAGCTTGTAGGCCATAAATAGTAAATTACAAAACATCTGAGCTCTTTCTTCTAGGTACCTATGAGAGGTTTGCATCATTGTCTTTATTCTGTCAAATTGCCTGTGTTCATCTCTTGAGTCCTCTAATATTTTTGAAGTGGCTCATACTTATTCTGATTTGACACCTTTGTATGCTTTTAGATTGAATGAGGCATAAACCCCTACCCTTCCACCAGAAAACATCATGCCTCTGTTTCTCTGAGGCCTTGTCTATACTACGAGATTAGATCAAATTTATTAAGGTCAGTTTTTTAGCACTCTTATTTTGCGAAGTCGAAGGTGCACATCCCCACTGTTGCATGAGAATTCGAAGTAGTGTATCCCCAGTAGGGATGTAAATGTGTAAACGATTAACACTTACTGGGTGATGCTTACTAGGCAACGGTTAACTGGTTCCCTGAGAGCAGACCCAGGCTGGCAGCTGGGGCTAGGAGCCAGTAGCTGGCCCTGCATGGGCCTGGGAGTGAGAGCCTCGTGGGCTTGGGGGGAAAGGTCCCCTGCCTGGGATTGTTTGGGATTTTGCATTCCTAGTCCCCAGTAGGGTGGCTACCATCAATTCAACAGCGATGCTCTGTGGGTAGCTATCCCACAATTCCTGACGTCCCTTTGCATTCTGGGCTAGGCTCCCAGTGCCTGATAGGACAAAAACAGTGCAGCGGGTGGTTCTGGGTACATGTCATCAGTGTCCAATAATCTCATCCCTCTCTCTCTCTCTGCTTGAAAGCAATAGCAAATAATCTTTTCACAGCCTTTTTTCCTTGGTTATCCTGCAGACACCATAGCAGGGCAAGCATGCATCCCATTCAGCTGCAAAGGTTTATGATAATCATAGCAAACACATCATTCCTTATGCGGTATGTGGTATGTCCAGAGCCAAGCTAGGATCCACCATAGCGAGGAAGAATGTGAGGAGACCATGAACACAGACATATATGAAACACTTGAATGGAGCAATCAGCAGATGCTAGCAGCAGTCAGTCCTGTTGACACAGTGGAACTCTGGTTCTGTGCCATGAGATGAGCACCAGAGAAGCACAAATTGATGTGGCCACGTAGTGATGCAGCTATGGAGTGATCAGCTTTAGCTGCAAAACTTTCTCACAGTGGAGAAGTGACAGACAGTAATCCTGTGGAAGCTTGCAATTCTAGACAACTACTGGTCAGTTGGGAATCAATTTACAGTGGGGGGCTGCTGTGATCAGAGTAGCCATGGCAACCCTTGTGCTATGAAAGTTAGTGATTGTGGGAAATGTACAGGACATAGCAAAGGGCTTTGCCGTGATGGGTTTCCCTAACTGTATTGGGGCAATAGGGAATTTGCATTCCATCTGTCTTGCCACCTGACCACTTTGCCAAAGAGCATATAAGCTGTGAGGGTACTTCTTAATGGTGTTGCAGGCCCTGGTGGACTACAAGGGCTGTTTCAACGACATCAGCATGGGATGGTCTGAAAAAGTGCATGACACACGTATTTTCAGAAACTCCTGTCGCTTCAGAAAGCTGCAAGTTAGAACTTTCTTCCCAGACCAGAAAATTAACATTAGAGACATTGAAATGCCAATAATGGTCTTTAGAGACCTAGCTTACCCCTTGGTCTCGTGCACAGGCAGCCTGGATCACAGTAAGGAGCAATTCAACTACAGTCTGAACAAGTGGAGAATGGTGGTAGAATGTGCTTCTGGATGTTTAAAGGGAAGGTTTCAGAGTTTGACTAGGCTAGACCTTAGTGAAAGCAATATTCTCATTGTTGTGGCAGCCTGCTGTGTGCTCCATAATATCTGTGAAAGTAAGGGAGAAAACTTTATGAAAGGGTTGGGGGATTGAGCAGATCACCTAGACCAGTGTTTCCCAATTTTATTTGGCCACGGAACCGTTTTAAACTCGAAAGAATTTTGCAGCACCCCTAATAACAGTCTAATATATGGATATCAGCGCTGAGTAGTGACATCATCATCCCCACTCTCTGGCTAAGCTGGCATTTACACAGGGACACTTATCCCGGCAAACACAAATGAAAATTGTTTTCAATAACATTCATAAATGCTTAAATATTAATTATTTTTTTAAATAAAAAAATGTTGTTGTAATGGAATTTTCTCGTGGAACCAGAGCCGGTCTTAGGGGCGGGCGAGCCAGGTTCCATGAAGTGAAAATAAGGGTTCCACGAGAAACTTTTCAAGGGGCCGCCGACAGAGCCGGTGTTAGGGGCGGGCTGCGATTGCATTTCGGCCTGACCTCCCAAATCCTCCCCCCAGGTTTCCTGGTTACTCCCCAACCCTTTTCCTTTTCCTTTTTTTTTCTTTATTTCTTTTGAAACTGGGCGGTCACCCGGGGTTGCCAATTGGTTAGGACCGGCCCTGTGTGGAACCCCGGGGTTCTGCGGAACACCATTTGGGGAACACTGACCTAGACACTAATTATGAGTAGCGCAGCCAGACACCAGCACAATAAGGAGAGCACACTGAGGGGAGTAGACAACAGGCTCACTGTTAACGGAAAAAGTGATGGGCAGATTTTACAGGAGATAAATTGTAGAATGCAGAATGTAATCTCTTAGCATAAAAGAACATCTGTTTAAAACAATAGTTATGTGTTATGTACAAGGCCAAAATTATGATTTTAAGGACCCACTATGCAGCAGGTACACCACAGAGATCTTAACGGAGCAGGCATTCATTTGGTCGCAGGCATGGTAAAGAACAGGTTGGGGCTCAATCTTTTGATTCCACCTTGGAAACAGATGTGACATGGTGCCCACAAATAGCAGTTCCCTCAGCTAGGCAAGCATCTGCATTTGCAAAGGGGAGCCACAGTGGTGTAGCAGCAGGGCAGGGGCATACACAGTGACTGGGTGTTCAGCACCTCCTATTTTTCAGGAGAGTGCAACTTTCCTTTTAGGGCAGGGCCTCACATGGATACTGATAAGTCTTTGGATGGTAGGGGGTCTGGGTATGGTGGCATGGCAGGGGTTCACGAGGGCACTGAGTAGCCTGAGGCAGAGCAGGCTCTCACATGGTGATTGTGTGTTTGGCAGCCCCTTCCTCCCCCCCATTTGCTGGGAGAATGCCACTTTCTCTTCCCATAGGACTCTGCAAGCGGGAGAGGATCCAGGCATGGCGGCAGGCAAGGTTGAATTTACTGTTACTCCTCACGAAAAGGAGGACTATTGAAATCAACTTTTAACAGCCCTTAAAGTTGGTGTAACAGGGTTGGTGATGTGGATTCATTTTTATAAAATCAACATAATGAGGCTTAAATTCGCCCTAAACTCCTAGTGTAGCCCAAGCCTAAGATAAGCAAGCATTTCATCTCATACAGTAAACTGGCTCCATTGTCCAAAATAAGCTCTCAAAATGTCCCTGAATCCTTTCAACCTCACAACTTTTTTCTCTATGCAGCACCAACAAGAAACAAAATCATTTGAAAGAAAATAAATAAGCAATTAATATTTTCATTTCAAGGTAACATTTCATGTGTTTAATACAAAAACTGATCCACCCTCATTGTGACAATATCACTGGTCACCTGGAATACTTGATTACCTATTAATTGTTGGCACTATTCTCACTATAATGATCAGATTATCATCATCATTTGTTATAAAAACTTCATCCCAATTCATGAAAGGCTGCCATTGCGTGAAATGGCTACAAAAGGTCATGTTTTGTGTCATTAAACAATGCCAATTTCACGTCAACCACTTCATAAGAACTCATTGCTAGTTTCAGTGTTTGGCTCAATATGTGTTTTGAAAACTGCTTTGGTAGTTGGATAACATTTGCCAACAACTTAAATCCTGTAAGTCTGAAACTATGCTATCACAGTCTACTGTACTGAGTGTGTGTGTGGGGAGGGAGAGTTGCACTATTATTTCTTCTATTACAGGGCACTGATAGTGCCAAGTGGTTTATAAGGTAGCAGTTTTAAAACTAATAAAAGAAAGTTCTTTATTTAAAGCAATTAATGGGTAGCAGGTTTAAAACTAATAAAAGAAAGTTCTTCTTCACACAGCGTGTAGTCAGCCTGTGGAACTCCTTGCCAGAGGAGGCTGTGAAGGCTAGGACTATAATAGAGTTTAAAGAGAAGCTAGATAATTTCATGGAGGTTAGGTCCATAAAAGGCTATTAGCCAGGGGATAAAAGGGTGTCCTTGGCCTCTGTTTGTCAGAGGCTGGAGAGGGATGGCAGGAGACAAATCGCTTGATCATTGTTTTCGGTCCACCCTCTCTGGGGCACCTGGTGCTGGCCACTGTCGGCAGACAGGCTACTGGGCTAGATGGACCTTTGGTCTGACCCAGTACGGCCGTTCTTATGTTCTTATAGACATAAATAGACATAGTCCCTGCACTGAAAGTGAGGGAAAGAGGGGACTATCAAATATTTAAACTTTTATATACATTATTTTCTATACAAATATGCTTTGTTTTGTCATTTCCAAGTAGTCCCTGAACCTATTCCTTATTATTTCCAGCTGGCTTCATATGGACTTCACAAGCAGAAATTATTTGTGAGGGGAGGAGAGTATTGCCATGTGCCATTAAAACCCTTTTTGCTGGTAGGCGGGATTTCCCCACATGAAGAATAGTTGTGACTAAATCTGTTACTAGCCAAAATGGCATCTGCTGTGCCAACATGTATCTTTCACGTTGCTGTGGGCACTGCAACTGACCTTTACAACAGTATTTTCTGGTCAAGAATGGCTATCCATCTTTCTCATTTTCTAGAGCAGGTTTCCCAGCAAATTCTATTCTCAAATTGCTAATTGTCTCTCAACTGGACAATCCCATCATATACTTTATGGATAGTCAAAAATTATTTTAATAAGGCACAGTATACCTTAAGGAATTTTTGATGACTATTCAGGCCATAATTTAGATGGAATTTTAGGATTGTCTTTGCCATCTTGAGGAGATTATTTTATCATGTGTACAGATGTGGTCTCCTCACCTCAAAAAAGATATTTTGGCCTTGGAAAGGGTTCAGAAAAGGGCAAGTAAAATGATTAGGGGTTTGGAACGGGTCCCATATGAAGAGAGGTTAAAGCGACTGGGACTTTTCAGTTTAGAAAAGAGGAGACTGAGGGGGGATATGAAAGAGGTATATAAAATCATGAGTGGTGTGGAGAGGCGGATAAAGAAAAGTTATTTATTAGTTCCTAAATAGAAGAACTAGAGGACACCAAATGAAGTTAATGGGTAGCAGATTTAAAACTAATACAAGAAAGTTCTTCTTCACACAGCGTGTAGTCAACCTGTGGAATTCCTTGCCAGAGGAGGCTGTGAAGACTAGGACTATAACAGAGTTTAAAGAGAAGCTAGATAATTTCATGGAGGTTAGGTCCATAAAAGGCTATTAGCCAGGGGATAGAAATGGTGTCCCTGGCCTCTGTTTGTCAGAGGCTGGAGAAAGATGGCAGGAGACAAATCGCTTGATCATTGTCTTCAGTCCACCCTCTCTGGGGCACCTGGTGCTGGCCACTGTCGGCAGACAGGTTACTGGGCTAGATGGACCTTTGGTCTGACCCAGTACGGCTGTTCTTATGTTCTTATCATACCTCTTCAGATTTTGGTTTTGATTTTTAATCAAGGTTCGTGTTTTGCCCACCAGAAGCTAGGGACCAGATTCCATAGCTAGGCACTAAAATACATGTAGTTTGATTTTTCAGGTGTGGTGAACACGTGTAACTCCCTTTGACTTCATTGAACACAGAGGATGTTTGCCATCTCAGAAAATCACATCACTTTTATTTAGATTCTCCCTGCCTAAATTTTCTACAGGTTCATTTTCTGCTATCATTCCTGCTACTGTTACATTTTGAAGTGCAAATGTATGTGCTGTTTACCCAACTTGAACTTCTTGTTTAACCTGATTTCCTACATCTGCCTGCAGAGATGTCACTGCTGTTCAGTTCCCTAATAAATGTGTCAATTCTACTACATCTGTTCTTCACTTATGGTGTAAGCTATTTAAAGTTCATCATTTCTAGGGCACTGAATTCCCTTTGCTTGTGTGTCACCTACTCATGGCAAATCCCCAAATTTGGTCTAGAACTTTGATATACAGTTTAGACATCCTCTGCAACTGTTGTCTGACATGGGATTGCTGACGGCCATTATGTATTTTCTACAAACAGGAGACTCCTGCTATTTGTAGTCCCATGGTGAGTTCGCCGCAGCTGCCAGGAGCCACAGTGAGTTCCTCGTGGTTCCTGGCAGCTGCAGTAAATTCCTTATGGCTGCCCAGAGCTGCAGCTGTGGAGTTCCCCACGACTGCCAGCTGCCGCAATGAGCTCACTACGGGGGTCAGGAGCCAGGGCTCCCAGCATTCACAAATGGCGAGGGTTTCCTGTATATCGGCAGTAGACATCCTAAAGGTTTTCTGTTGACCTTAATGCAGCAGGCTGGGTATATGTCATCTGACATATCCTGCAAAGTACACTAGTTCAGCCTGTCACCACTGTAAATGTCAACAAATGTAAGGAGTCCTGGGTTGTGTTTGGATACAGGAGGCTTTCTTAAATAAAATGCCAGTCCCATGCAGACTACTGATTTCAATTGGATATGCAGTACCCATTTCTTAGTGTGAAACTCCAAGGAACTTGTTATGCAGGCTTAATGCCATCTGATAATTGTGCATGATTTTACATATTGGTAGCCCAAAGTTCAGTGGGTCAGAAGGCACGGTTTTCAGCTGAGAACACCAAAACACAGATTAGCCTTAACAAATATGCCTTTGACAGTGATCTGTGTGTAAAGCAGCATTCCTCACACTGAGCTATTCTATGTATAGGGTGACCATATTATCCTGTGCTAAATATGGGACACCTGGTAAAAATACTCGTTTTCAAGCGAGTTCAATGACAATCATTCAGGACTATGCAGTACAGATTATCAAATTAACATCAAGCTGCTGTTAAAAAGACATACTGTGTAGCTGGAGTCTTTTTATTTACCTTCTTACCTTTAAGGTTTGCATAGGGAGAAGCGACACACACACATTCACATACATCTCTTACATGGCGGTGGGGGGAGAGGAGGACTGACCTGATCCAACCCTCCATACCCGTACTCTCCACCCTCCATGCCTGGCAGGGCCCCCAGGATGGACCCGCCTCTCCAGGTACCTGGAACTATATCTTCTCCAGGCAACATGTAGGGACATGCAGGGTCCCCCGTCCAAGATTGCTGTCAGGATTCTGAACATGGCAAGCAGCAGGCATTCAGCACTGTGCTGAAGGGGAAGGGATGGGAACTGTTTCCATCAAAAAGGAGAGTGGCGGAGGGTGGTATGGGTAGCAATTATCTGGCTCATATTTTTCCAGAAGTCATTTCTTCCTGTCTCCTCCCCCACCCACTCCCCTATGTCTAGGAGCAGCTTGTCCCTTCCTGCCTGCACAGTGTAGAGGGGCAGCTAACACTTCCAAGCTGCCACTGGCCACTTACATAACCAACTGCCTCCTGTCCCTAGCTACCATGAGGGTGGGAAGGGGTTAACCTCTAAAGATGCTTTGAGCACCAGAGCCCAGGGGATCTGGCTATAGGGGCTTCAACGAACCTGGGCAGAGAAGTGGCTCAGAAGGGTGCCTGGGGGACAGAGCAGTCCCACACGCCCTGAGGGCAGGACTTAGGGCAGGGGGCAGTATGTAAAGATGGTGCTAAGCAACCCTACCTGGGGACCTACAAGGTCTGGGTGCAAACAGTCTGGAAATGGCTTCCTCTCTACCACTTCAGAGCTTAGCTGAAGGATGGAGAAGCTTCCCCATTTCAGTGCTCTGTAGGGTTTTGGCACATGTAAGGCGTGGCTGTTCCTGGCCAGCACCCTGAGCCAGACAGTCTTGAGCTTTCACTGGGTGCCAGCCCAGCCAAAGGCAGTGGGGGAAAGGAAGGGAGCCTGCCAGCCAGGCTATTGCTGAGGAAATAATCTAACCAGGGGCTGGTTTTCCGCACTGCGCTAGGAGAGGGGGACATGCTGCTGGGGGGTGGGGGGCAAGGATATGAGGGAGCAGTGGGGTTGGGGAGGGAGGTGTTGAATAGACACAGCAGGGATAGGACAGTGATGGGGGGAAGCATGAAAAGGACTGATGGGTGGGCAGCAGAGGTGACATAACCAGGCACTGCCTGCCTGTACTCACTACGAATGTTTTGTCTAATCTTTCCATCCATGTGCAGAATAAATTTTGTTTTTGTGCACTGAGGCATGTGCGAATGAGATGGAAACAAAACACCTTGTTGTGGATACTGCTAATAAACTGGGCAACATCTGAATCTCCTGAGTGGCTGCATAAGTGCACAGCTTACAGGGAGAGCTGCTCTCCATCTACTGCAGCAAGCAGCCAGTACTGGTGAGAAATGGGGTAGGGTGGGAATTTGCTGGCCAAGAACTGGCGCACAGCAGAGACTGCACTGATGGACCAGTATGGGGAGCAGCTGGTCCTGCATGCTGCAGCTTTGCCCAACCACCAGCCTTGCACACTCACTCCCATTGCCAGTCACTGGTCCCTCACCCTGCCACTCACCACTGATGGATGGGCAGCTGGCGAGCAAGGATCCAGCCAGTTGTAGGATTCATTTGATGGCAGGAAAAAGACAGAAAATACTGGACAAAATGTATATTTAAAAAAAAAAAAAAGTAGGAACACCTGCAGGAGGGTTTAAATACAAGACTGTCCCTTTAAAAGCAGGAACTGGGCACCTTATCTATGTATGTGTTGAAAAATATGTAAGCATATGCATGTTCCATTGCTGAACAAAGCAAGTTCATGGCCACTTTGAATTAGTGGGAATTTTTCACTAGATTTTTCACTGGATGACATGTCCAACATTTGGATCTTCACAGTAAGGTAGATCTTCTCCCAGCCCTTCACATGTGCATACTACAATGAAATGATCAGGTGCTTCCATGGCTCTTCCACTACCTATCCAAGATCATGCACAGATCTTTCTCAGGTATGGAAGGTGGAGGATAGGAGAGAAGAGGAGGAGAGCTTAGAATTGAACTGAAAAATGTACATAAGCTCTCCTCCATTCTCAGGTTAACAGTGGAATAACTAGCATAAACTAAATACATCCTGAATCATTAATCTCCCCTTCTCCACTCAGATTGAATGATTTGGGGAAATTATCTGCAAAAGGAATCTTACAGAGTTTTCTTCTCCCAGAAGCTGGTCATAATAGGGCTGATAGATTCCTACTACTAAATTAGCATCTAGAGACTTCAAAGTTCGCACAAAGATTTTTTTCATAAAACTATTTTTTCACTTAGCTATTGATAAAAGCTAATGATTTATATCCAAATGTTAATATGTAAATTGATCTTCATTTTGCTGATGTACTTTATGTAGCAATCCAACATATCAGCAGTACATTGTAAATAGACTTCATGGTAGATGCAAATGACTAAGAAAAGTGGTGTGAAGCCTGGATTGTTTTCAGAAGATTGCTCCCTTCACCAAACAATTGAGTGTGTTTAGTACTTTTTGCACAGCTAGCTGCTGTTGTGAGGCAGGATATCTGAAGACATGGTCTGTATAGAGCTGGCTGGCTTACTTTGCATTCTTCCATCTTCAGTGTTGAATTCACTTGGAATGAGAAACAATGAGCTAGTAAAGTACTGCATACAGATGCCTGTTTTATTAGTAGTTACAAAACACCATTGTGAGGATTTCTCACACGAAATATTTAAATTTGTTCAAAGTGTTTGTTGACATAAACTCTGTTTTCTTTGTTACATCTGCCAGGTATATCAGAACATTAATGATTTGTTCTTATTTTATCAAAATATATCCACAATAATTTTATTTCCTGTTCTATGCCAGCAACACATTTCCAACATCGTTCTGTAGCTTTCTGTAAGACCTCGATGCCTAAAAATGGCAAAGATCAATACAAGGTCTAAGACTTTTTTTATGTCAACATTTTCGTCTTTGAGGAGCAAATATTGAGCAATTTAAAGAAATAATTAAAGCATTTGTTTTGAATATATACCTCTAGATAATTTACTTGATCCCACAAGTGAAGCAGTAGAAGAAAAAACTAGAAGAGTTAAAAGTTAATGTTAATGTAAAATAGTTGTTCAAGCATAAAAATTGATCCATAATCACTGAAGTATGTGCAAGAGAAATGTTTTCTTCTTAGTGCTACTGTCTGAAATGAAATTATCCAATTTGTTGACGAGGCTGTTCAACAGAGCATAGAAAAACGACAATGAAGTATTTATTTGCTCAAGCAATCAATAAAAAAGGGAAAATATGAAAAATGTGTAAGTAAAATTATCCCAGGTTCCTGATAGATAGATGTTCAGCGCCATGTTATGCCATTTTGAAAAGGATCTAACAGCTAACAGTCCTAAAATGTATTGTGGATGTACAAAAATTCCACCATCTTGAGGGTAAGGTTGATTGAAAAAAGGTGGATTGATGCCATTGATTCCCCCTGGTGCACAGTGGAAGAAAAAAAGAAGAAAAAGAAAAACATTTAAAAAAAATCAAATTTAGCCCACAGAACCAGATATTTTCTTTGGGTGAGGCCACATCAGAAAAATTAAGATGAATAATCCTGAATTTGCTCCTTGTGTTATAGCATTTAAAAATATGAAGGTCCAGACTTCTATCCCAAATCTGTTTGCAAAAGAGATGATGTAACAGTTTGAGATATCAAAATGATGTAAAATGATGGAAATAATATCACAGAAAACAAGGGCAGATGTTCAATCTTGTCCCCACCCATCTTAATATCAGTTGAGTAATTTTTTCAGCACATTTAGATTAATTTAGTCATAATTTATTAAAGTTTCAGATGGCTAAAACATGTATCCCAGGTCAGAGACCAAAGTGTTATAGACCCAACTGGTATTATGTTGGAGTTTACTAACAGAATTTGTACACCTTTCATTTTGGACAAACAGTGTCTATTTATGTTTGAGGAATAAATGGATACGAACGGAATCAGTATTTCATTTTGTAAAATCTTTCATTTTTTTTCAAAAGAAAAATAGCAAGCTTTTTTCTGGGAAGAATTGGAACAACCATTCTTAAAAATGATCCATTTACTGTTCCTTGTATAGTACACTCTAGAGAAAGCAAGAATACTACGAACAGTTTTCATTCATTATAGTAGTGAATGCCAAGAAAGTTGCCATTTAAGGTTGGTTACTTTTAAACTTAAAAAAAAACAACAAATAGTCTGGTAGCACTTTAAAGAATAACACAACATGTAGATGGTATCACGAGCTTTTGTGGGCACAGCCCACTTCTTCAGATGACCGTTTTTTTATTTTGGTTCTGGACCTCAGATGACCGGAGTGTTGTATGTCCAGAACCAAAATAAAAAAACGGTCATCTGAAGAAGTGGGCTGTGCCCACAAAAGCTCGTGATACCATCTACATGTTTTGTTAGTCTTTAAAGTGCTACCAAACTATTTGTTGTTTTTTTAAGTTTATCCTGTATAGACTAACTCGACTACCCCTTGGTTACTTTTAAGTGATGGATTCAAATTACAATCCCTTATTCCGTACCAAGTAAAATTGCAGGATTTTGGTTAGCTATAATTGTGCATTGTACCTTTTCTACACTAGATCACATACTCTATTTGCAGTACAGGACAGCTAAACACATCTTGCTACTGATAACAGAGGATTTAGTGGCAAAAAGTTGTACTGTAATACAGTTTTGTTTCTGTTGGTCTCTTCTTTTTCGCTAAGATTGTTTTGCTCAATTTTGCATTGCTTCAGTTAATCTATTTGCCTTTACACTCAGCTTTGGTTTTAATTTTGCATACTTATGAAATATTAATGTTTATATTAAATCTTTACAACAGCTAGATATTTTGAATGTTACAGATAGACTGTAGAATGAAAACTGGAATTAAGCTAATACTTTATCTTGGAGCATGTTAAGAATTGGAGTGGTTAGCTGCCATACCAGAGATGATGTTACCATGGAGAGCGCTTCTGTTTCCATGACATTTGCTTTCATATTTTGATAGGCCTTCAACTGAAGTAGGGTTTTGTCCTGTGTCAGATTTGGTGGGTGTCATTCCACTTCTTCCTAAACTCTGTTTGTGTTTGTTGGTTTCTCATTACAAAAATACATTCATTTCTCAGGATGTTATTGTTGATTTGCCAAAAAGTAGATGCTTTTAAACTTTTGGCATCCGGAAGGCAAGTTGTTTGTTCTGCACTTTTTAATTGGATTTGATTTTCAAGCTTGGCTTTAACTAGATAAATATGATTTTCCCTCATTTATATTTTTGCTAATTTAAAAAACCCACACATGATAAAGCCACATTTAACGGATTCTGAGAAGAATTACCATTAGCTCTGTAGTGAACTAGCTGTGAAACTGCTTTCTATGAAGTGGTATTTTGGGGAGTGGATTGACTTCAACAGTAATTTGTCTGATACTCTGGTTTAAAGAATTAGTGGATGACCAGGAGATAAAACTTCAAATGCTTAATTTTCTTAGAATTGAAAAATATATAATGCTGTTTTTGAGCTGTGATATATTCAGTGTCCACAAAGGGTTTTTTCCTCCATTGAACAATAATTGCAACATATATGGTGGTAATCTAGCATTGTGTGCAACTCTTCTGTACTGAAAAAATTCTAATTGCAGTCACAAATGTATTTATAATTTGTCTTATATAGCATATGTAACCCCTCCTGTTCGCTATCCCAGTGCGAGGTTATTCAGCATAGGGGAAGCCTTGTGACTTCTTACACCACTGTGGGAGGCTAGGCCTGAGGCTGCTTGGTGTGCTCTGCGTTGTGTTTTGTGTGTGTGTGCACCTCAGACCAGACCCAGTCAGACAAACCACCAGGAACAGGCTTTATTCTGTAAAAAACATAGAACAGGATCACAGTTCAGCAGCCCCTCTTCTCAGCATGCAGCCTGTGCGCTGCTTCTAGCACAGTCCCTGCTGGGGGCAGAGGGCACATCCTGGCAGGAACCAGGAAGTTCTCCCAACATGCTGCAGTTTATAGTCCACAACTTGTAGTTCCCAAGGCTGCTGCTGAAACACACTTACGGTTGCCAGGTGTCCGGTTTTGAACCGGACAGTCCAATATTTGAGCTTTCTGTTCAGGAAACAAATTGAGAAAATATAAATGTCCGGTATTTTCTAAATAAGATGTAATGTAGATTGTGATATAATGTCAAGTGTGTCCGGTATTTTTGTTGAAACCATCTGGCAACCCTCAACACACTGAACCTTGGGCTACACATATATTGTATGTACATCACATTCTTCACCTATTATTGCTGTCCCCAATTAGCAATAAACAGCAATAAAGACTTTCTTTCATCCCTGTGGATTTGCTCCACTCATCCCCATTAATCTCCAGATCCTTCCCAGTTCAAACACTCCTGTTTCTTCCTCCGTAAGAGAGGGAATGGGGAAGTGGAAGACAAGGAAATAATTTGCCAGAACTCAGGAACAGTACAGATTGGATTATGGAGACCTCATTGCAATCTCAGCTTCTCTGTTTTCACCTCAGATTGTCCTTGAATCTACTGGTTTGATCACACTGGTCTATAGATGCATCAGCAACTCTGTGCTGCATTTAGGTGAATGGATATTTGCTTTTCCATCTCACTCAGACCGTGACATGATGCTGGACACCCACCAGGATACCAGGTGAATGTGCCACAGTTTTAAAAGGGCAGAGGAGCCAACAGTCTGTATAGGCCCCTGGGGAAGGTATATGTGCAGGATGCTCCATGCTCCTGGAAGGAATGGGGCCTCAGGTGGAAGGGTCTAGGTGCTACAAAACTTACACACCACCCAGAGCATGGTGCGTCCTCCACTCCAGCCCTCAGAGCTGCACTGAGAGGGTAGCACGGTGCTCTGGTAACAATTTTCAGGACCCAGGGGTCTAATCATTGCCACTTGCTGGGCCCTGGGTAAACTTCCTCTTCCACCTTTCCCACTCCCTCACTCAGTGGGCCTTCAAAGGAGTTCCTCTTGCACAGGCATTTCTTTTCTCATCCAACAATATTTTTTCACTGGTCACCAAAGGGAAGATTTACTTCTCTCTTTGCTTTTTCAGTGCTGAAACTCATGAAACTAGTACTGCTATAACTCACATTGAGAATTGACCTAAAATGAAGAAGCACATGTTTTTTCTTCCCTTTCATTAAGCAGTTTTACAGACCAGACAGGAGAAGAGATTGGTGTATGCCAAAATGAACTCTTTTTTCATGTTTCATTCTAGGGCTCCCATACTACTTCTTCTGGGGTGGATTGATTACCTCTGGTGGAGAGTGTACATGGTTTACCACAGGTAGATTTAGCTTTCAGGATCCAGGTGGCTTACCCTCTGCAATGAATCAAGGGACATTCCTACTTACTCTGTTTCTCTTTGCTACTTTGTTCCCAGAATCTTACGTCCAACTCCAGCATAGAACTGTTTTCAGGATAGGCCTTTTAAATCCATCTTCCAAAACTTCTATTTGAAGTTGAGATGGGAACACACACAAGTGGGACCCAAAAAGACAAGAAAAGTAAGCACCATCCACAAAATTTAGGACTGTTATTGGATAGCTCTTGCTACCTTTGAGTTAGAAGCCCCTGTTAATCAGTCACAAGTCTATACTTTTGGAAAGTTACATTGAAAGTTACATTGAAATTTGCTTGTGTTACTGCCCTTATCATTACTGTTAAGCAAATATTTTAATTTTCCAGAGGATTCCTCTGTAATAGTCCCAAAAAGCATTCATCTTCATGATCTTCACTATACACCTACATAATAACTCGTGGATATGCCTTTTGGAAGGGAAGGTGAGATTGTCATGTCTGAGGTTCACATTACCACCCATTCTTCCAAACAGAGCTATGCCAGATTTATCAACTGCTATGAGATATCTTAGGACAAAAACACAATGTAGGTTAGGGGAGTAGTCTTATGCAATGATTTTCTTCAATGGGTTCACATAATCAGAAGCTCAGGTAAAGAGGTACCTTTTTTGTCGATATACAGCATCTTTGTCAGCAGTGAAATGCAGTGTATCAATCAAACGGTTAAGGTAAACTGACGGTGTCTTTAATTCATAATATATGTTGCTTGTAAATACATCAAAATATTAAAAAACCTACCAGGATTTCCAAACTGGTCAGAAATCACCTGCTCAGATACAGGCATCTGAAAGTTAAGGTGTTTTATGGGAGCACCTAAATAGTAAGGGGCTTGTGCAAATTTTTGTTTGGTAGGTCAGTTCTAAACTGTCTGCTTCTGGAGATTACATGAGACATTCTGTTTTGGAAGAAAAGGTTAGTTACAAAAACAGCAGGCAAATTTGCAAAATGAAAATCTGAAATGTATAAAAAGCCTGTGTTGAATAGAGGGATGAAAGAGAGGGAAATTATACTGAAAGACAGGCACAAGGGTACCAAGTTGCTGCTTTTACTCTTCCCTCCATCTCCCCTCCTCCATGATAGTACTGATGCTGACAGAGCTATGTACTTCAAGGCAACTGGCCTGGCCCATGTGGGGGGGAATGGAGACGGTTGACTGAGTTGGGGTTGTGTGCAATGACTAGTGGGAACAACCATATGGGGAATAATTTGGTGCCCACCAGTATTAGCCAGATCACCATGTGTGGGAGATCTGTAAGAGAGACTGGGCCAGTTTAGGTTCAGGCAAAGCAGCTGAGGCATTGATTCCACTACAGTTCACTGGAAGGCTACACTGCCAAAGCCTCTCTCAGGAAGTGGCTGATGCTGGTCAGGGCCTTTGCTACAGTGGTCTCAGAGTAAACTGCAAGTATTTGAAGTTCCACTGGAAGGTAGTCAGGTGCCTGACACCTTACCCACCAATGTAATCTTCCTTCTCTCCATGAGCCTGTTATTGCTTCTTGATGCCCAATAGCAAGCTCCTTCTGCCTGCCCCCAATAGCCTACACAGTTTCTCCAGAATGGTGTTCTTATATATCTTATAGCAGTGCTACTTTGTAACTCAAATATATTTTCTCCATTATTTGTTCATTATAGGGGAAATTTTTTCACAGTGCCATGCCTTTCTAAATGCATCACCTTGTGACTTATGAAAGAATATGAGTGAAAAAATATGTAGTTACCCTCCCCCATCTACTCCTTCCTTCCCCTCCTCCAAAAAAAAAACCCTTTTAACATTTCATATGTTGAAAACAGGTTTATTCTCATGGAATTAAGTCAATTAAATGTAGCTTTTTGCAATTTTAATCTAGATACCTGCTTGTGAATTTAATGCAATTAAAACTCATCATTTTATAATTATACATTAAAATATACAGGATGGAATAGAAATAGAAAGGATGTTTTTGATCCTTGTTTAAAATACAGCAAGATTCTATATTTTAAGTTTGGCTCATAAATATTTAGTTTCAGGCAGGCTTATAGCTGTGTGAAATGTAATAAACTAACCCTGAAGAACAAGTTTGTCTAACATACGTTTGGCAACACGTAGAAAAGATCCTGCTGGCAATGCCGAGCATCATCTTTCATGCATATCTGTTCAGCTTTAGAGGCTTTTCATTTTTTGGAATTAAAGAGAAAAAATAGCTTACACCTGAGACCAACATGCTGTAATTTCTTGGTCTGTACTTGTGCACTTTCTCCTTTTCCTCCAGTTAGCTTAAAGGTAATTAGCTTAAAGGTATAGCCCAGTGCATATATTTATACCCTCAATCATAACACTCTGCTATTTAGAGAGAATTTTGTTTAATGTGGGGATTTCTTTAGGATTTCTTTTTGCAGACTGAGACCTCCTCAGTGCACAGCTATATACCAGCCTCCTCTTGCAACAACAGCACACATATTCTGCACTCTAGTCACTGCAGTACATCACTCACTATGCCACCAAACTATTCTTAGAGATAGCTTTCATTACTCTTATATAATTTACGCTGCCATGAACAAAAATATATACAATAATTTAGGCTGTGATTTAGTCATGCATATTTCTAGTAAAAGTCAAAGACAGGTCATGAGAAGTAAAGAAAAGGCCACAGTCCATGACCTAGCCATTAATTTTTAAAATACCCCTAACTAAATCTTGGGTGAGGGACACTCCAATGGATGCTGCTGCTCTGGGGGTCAGGGGGTGTCCATGAATGCCACTTCTCTGTGGCAGGGGTGTTCTTGGGCCCCACTGCTGCTGGAGGTGGGGAGTAGCCTGGGGTCCTGCTGCTGCCCTGGACAGGGGCCTGCAGCCCAGAAGCCTCCCACCCAGAGCTGCAGTCATAGGGGGACACACTGAGTCCCACCCCCCACTGCTCCTGATGAAGGGGAGCTAGCACTGTCCTTGTACAAATCTGCTGGAGGAGGGAGAGCTTTAGCCCCTCTGCCCTCCTTAAAGGACACCTGCAGGGAGCAAGGGGGCCACGGGGCTGGGCCAGTGCTGTCTGGAGGAGAGGATGAATACTGAAGGCTGGGGCAGTGTGCAGAGAGTCCTAGCTGCCCGGTGCCTGGGTGCTAGACCTTCTGGTTGCTTCTGGGAGCTGCCTGAGGTAAACGACACCCAGCCAGAGCTTACATCCCAACTTTTTCCCCAACCCTGATCTGACTTCCAATACCCAGACTCCCTCCCAGAGCCTGCACCTTGAACCTTCTCCCATACTCCAACCCCTGCCCCAGCCCTGAGTCCCCTCCTGCACCCAAACTTCCTCCCATAGTCTTTGTCCCCTCCTGAACACTAACCCCCTATCCCAAGCTCAGCCTGAAGCCTCCTCCCACACTCTGAACTTCTGGTCCCACACTCCTCCCCCCAGCCCAGAGCCTGGTCCACCCCCCAACTTCTACCTCAGCGCAGTGAAAGTGAACGAGGGAGGAGGAATGGAGTGAATGGGAGTGGGACCTTGGAGAAGGGACAGGGCAGAGCATGGCCTCGGGAAAGGGGTGGGGCAAGAGTATTTGTGCAGTTAGACCAGGGATGGGCAATAATTTTTGTTGGGGGGAGGGAAAGCACTCCAGAATTTTGGAATGTGGTCAAGGGCCGCACTCTTCCATGGTATTAATGGAGGTGGTGTGGAGTCTGGGATGGAGGTTGGGTGCAGAAGGGAGCTTGGGGTAAGGGATCCAGGTGCAGGAGGGAGACTGCAGTCTGGGAAGGGAGTTTGGGTGAAGGAGGCAATTGTAACCTAGGGCAGGGGACTGGGGTGCAGGGTTTTGGGATGTGTCCTAGGATAGGAGGGGATCGTGATCTTGGGCAAGAGATTGGGGTGCCAGATCTGGGAATGGGTATGTGCGCATTTGAAGTAGCAGGGTGGCAGAGGTTTTGGGAAGGGAAGGACCGGGGTGTCAGAGGCAGGCTCTGGCCAGGAGACTTACCAACAGAGCTTAAAATGTTTTTGCCTGCTCGTCCATGTGCTTGAGTGAGTAACTGACCTGGGGGAAGGGGAGTTGCTTCACGTTATTCAAACTGGCAGCCCCCATTGACCAATTTCTGTCCAGAAACTGGCCAATGGGATTGTGCTGGGGGCAGGAGCAGCATTTGAATCTTCCCCCTCCCCTCTGGATTCATTAAGAGAAAGTGCCCCGCAGCCGCGTTTCTGAGCAAGCAGGGGAGGCTTCCTGGGGCTCCTCGCTGCCTGCGCAGGCTGGATCCGGTGGCTTGGTGGGCCGGATCTGGCCTGTGGACCACATTTTGCACAGGCCTGCGTTAGACAGTTGGCAACCCTATCTGAAAGAGGCAACTCTTTTTTCTCTTAATATATAATGTATATCACCATTAACAAAAATATATGCAATATTCTAAATTATTACTAAATATAAACAATATAAATCTGTTTTAAAAAACATCTATTCTAGGAACCTCACACAGACTCAACAGTAGACACTATTTTGGAAGTATTTTGAAATATATTTTTTACATTTTCTATTTCAGAGTTGTACGAGCTCCATTAATTTTCATGAACAACTGTATGGTGATTTGCTGAAACATCATTCTCTGGTATACTGAGCCACTCTAGCAAATACATGATGACGTAGTGAAAATGTCAACAGTCATAGTGTGTGTTAATGGTGCTGCCATAAATTTACAGATCATGGTGTACAGCTTATGTGCTGTATAAAACAGAAAACAGTGCCTTACTTGAAAATCACTTTTTCCAATGAGTAAAGCATAGAATTATAAAATCATAAAAATGTATGGCTGGAAGGGACCTCAAGAAGACATCAAGTCCAGCCCCTTTGCTGTGGTAGGATCAAATAAACCTTGCTATCACAGATAGGTGCTCATTCAATCTGTTCTTAAAAACTTCACTTAGAAGCTTATTCCAGAGCTTAGCTACCCTGAGAGTTAGAAAGTTTTTCCTTATATTGAACCGAAATCTGCTTGCTGCAGATTAATCTGATTACTTCTTGTCACACGTTCGATGAACATGGAGGACAATTGATCACCATCCTCTAATAGCCCATGTAATGTTTGATGACTTCTTATCAGATCACTCGTAGTCTTTTCAAAACTAAACATGCCTAGTTTCCTTTCCTTATAGGTCAGGTTTTCTAAAGCTTTTGTCATTTTTGTTGCTCTTTGTCTACATCTTTCCTAAATTGTAGTACCCAGAATTGGAAACAGTGCTCTAGTTCAGTGTTTCTCAACCCTTTTTTTATAAAGTATCCCCTTAAAAAAAAAAATTATAAGTACCCCGAGTACCTACAGTTTTCAGAGCCACAAAAAAATTTTCTACCATTGCAACACATTTGTTTAAACAACTTAATCGTAGCCAGGCAGGCGATGAAATTTTTGGGTGTAAAAAGTACAAAAATAATAAAGCGCTGTAAAACTTAAAACAAAAATTCAGTTCTCTCCAAATTTCAGTTGTGTTGACGTACCCTCCCAGACTTCTCTTGAGTACCCCTAAGGGTACTTGTACCACTGATTGAGAAACACTGCTCTAGTTGCGGCCTTATCAGATTATCTCCTATGTTTTACACATGACACTCCTATTAATACCGCCCAGAATATTAGCCTTTGTTTTGCCACAGTATAATATTAATTCATGTTCAATTTGTGATCTACTGTAACCCCGTATTTCAGCAATCCTACCACTTAGCCAGTTATTCCCCATTTTGTATTTGTGCATTTAATTCTTTGCTCTTGTCTTTACTTAATTTTATCACATTGACAAATGGAAGAATTGGTCTGAAATCAATGTCATTTTGAATTCTGAAATCTGTCCTCCCAAATCCTTACACCCCCTCCAAACTTGGTGTCATCTTCAGGTTTTATAAACATGCTCTCCACTACATCATCCAAGTTATTAATGAAAATATTGAATCGTATTGGCCCCAGTCTGTCCCCATTGGTAATTACTATTTGAGTTTGATCTTACAACCAGTTGTGCACCCACCTTCTAATACTTACATCTAAACCATGTGAAATTGGTCCATGAATGACTGTCTGAAGAAATTCTCCATGATATGGAAACCTTGATATCACTATTCTGAAGGAATGAGTGTACATGGTGGGAAGTCAGAAAACCCTTCATTTGCCTGTCTTACTAACTACATCTTAGTTATTTTAAATATTCTTTTTAATACCTAATTTTAAACTTTCAGAGATACAAGATGAAAATATTAGTCAAATCATCCACCAGCTAGAAAAGGTATATATAATAAATATATACTGTAGTACCATCATGAAACATTTATAACAGTATGACAGCTTACTTTCACAGCTTCTGTCTCCCTTTTGGAGGTTCATGTCTCTCTACTGTATTTAAACTTTTTACAAGATTAATATATAGGGCTCTCTTTTATTGGTTTTATGGAGAAAATCGGATAATTTATCCTTATTTTCAAAGCCCTTTAACATACTGTCCCTTCCTCTCTGACCCTGTTCCACTCCACTTCCCTCAGCCATCTCCATTCTGCCAGCGATATTGGCTTCTACACCCCCATTTCTCACTTGCTCACATACATCTATATGCTTTCTTCCATAATATCCCTTATGCTTGAGATGCCCTTCCCCCCCAAAAAAAATCCTTCAGAAAAAAATTTGAATCAAGCCATGTGTGTGCCTAAAATAAGAAATAGTATAATCATACCTCCTTCCTCATCCCATTTTTTTGACATACTATAAGATTTACCTGGCATTGTCTTGGATCCCTCAAGGTAGGGGGCTGAGGAAGTGGAGGATACAGGAGTCAGGGTTTGGGGGTGTGGATGATCTCAGAGCAGGGAGGCTAGGTGTGGGTGTGTGTGTGCAGGAGTCAGGGTTGCAGGAGTGAAGAGGGACTCCTGGGGGATGGGAGATACAGTGTAAGGGATGGGTTCAGCCTGTGGCTCGGGGTGGCAGGTGCCACACTGGCTTACCAGTGGCTGCTTCCCTCGTACTGAAAGCTTGCTGATCCCCTGTGGTCAATCAGGAGTATAACTGCCCCCTGTTGTCATTTGAGAGTATAACTGTCCCTTCTACCACAGCCCTCCTGTTCATTTGATGAGAAAGTCGCATTCCACACACATCCCATTGTCCTGGTACAACCAAACACTGACCTTCCTTTAAGTTATGAGAAGAGGAAGCTGCATGTCAAATTTGGTGTTCCTAGCTCTTACCATTTAGGAGTTCTTGAGCAAACAGACTCACAGATGTATGGACAGACACACAAACTCTCAAATATATAGTAGATTCCAGACTCTATAAAGGTCAGTGCAGACTGGCGCTTATACAAAATGGACAGATATTAACAATATGTGCACTCCTATGCGGTCTCCTTAGTTGCTCCAACCAAATTTACCACACAGTCATATTGGACTTTTGTGATGAAAAGTTATTAAATCCAAAAAATCAACACCATTAGATTCTTCCAGCCCCAAAGGACCAAAAACATCCCCAGGTCAATGGATGCTTGAGATTTCATACCATAGAAAACCTGGTCAGCTAGTTCTTTCACAATATAACTAGAGATTTATTAACTAATACAAAGAAATGAGCGTTATCAAGAGGTTTAAGCAGGTAAAATACATTACAGATTTGTGTTTGCAAATCCCAAATGTTAGCAGGGATGTTAAATCTAGCAGTTTTCTATAACTATCTCTGGTTTTGCCCAAATAGTTTTAGGGATCTCAGTCGTTTTGTTCAAAATTTCCCCTGTCAGAATTCAGCAGTTCAGAGGTGCGGGCCTTTGTTCTTCTTTTTTATATCTCAACCCTTTTTTGCTGGAAAAATCCTTGTTGTGCCATGGGGTCAGACAGTTTCATATGAACTGTAAATTTTTGTTTGCCCATTCAGCATTTGTGCTGTTTTAGATATATTTGGAAATTACATACAAAACCTCTAATTTACAATTCTTTTGTTGCTCCTGAAGACCTATGGGTGTTTCTCAGGCTCACAACCTGTTTGACAAACATATAGCAAAAATTCATAACTCTTCATGCACTATCAATATGTACATTATCACAACATAATACTCAGATTATAACTTTGTCAGCGATTCCTCACAAGGTATACTCTCTATGAAATTTATCACAATTTTGTAAAAGTTGGTAATGAAATTAGTGTAGATGGTCACCTTCCACTTTAAACAGCATCTTACTTAGCTGTAGATTGCTTTTCCAAGCAGCATTTATTTTGGTTTATGTTTGTAATTATTATTTAAAAGGTTATAAAAATGAAGATTGCCCTGACTATCTAGGTTGCATTCCTCATTAAATATTTTTTCCAGCTTAATATAAAACAGGCACCAGAAAGAATGTTAAGAAAGGAATTCTCTCCCTTAAATCTAAATTTACTTTTAATCATTTGGGCTGCTAATTTTCACCATTGTTTCAGGCCCCATTTTTGCAAATATGCACATGCTTAACTTTACACCCTTGTAAGTTTACAGGATCAGGGCCTCAGTTTAGAGTTTGAAACTACAGTGGTCAATTTAATTTTCTTGTCCTTATTTGTTATGTAGTGTGTTGACTGCACTGAAGGGGAATACTTAAAATAAAAATACTTAATTAAATGTTGCAACCACACTTTTATTTACAATTGATTTTACATCAACTAAACTTTGGGTTTATATTACTTTACTTCCCAGTATTCCTTTATCATAGAATACTAGGACTGGAAGGGACCTTGAGAGGTCATCGAATCCAGTCCCCTCTCCTCATGGCAGGACCAAATACTGTCTAGACCATCTCTGATAGACATTTATCTAACCTACTCTTAAATATCTCCAGAGATGGGGATTCCTTAACCTCCCTGGGCAATTTATTCCAGTGTTTGACTACCCTGACAGTTAGGAACTTTTTCCTAATGTCCAACCTAAACCTCCCTTGCTGCAGTTTAAGCCCAGTATTTATCAGTCTAAATGCAGATTTTTTTCTCCTTCCATGATATTTTTAGCATGGCTCCATATGAACATTAAAAAGTCCTCATGAGACAAATAAGTATTATCCCCCGTTTTAAAGCTGGAAACTGATGCCCAGAGATTAAATGACTTCCAAATCAAGTTATTGGCAGAGCTGAGGGCTTGGGTTTGGGTTGGGGTTTTTTTCATTTTTTTATTGACATATGCAGTCTGGTCAAACCAAGCCACAGCATTCTCATTAATGATATTCAAGTCAGAAAGACCTCCAGGCAGTTGTCACTTTGCAGACCTCAACAGCGTATATCATGGTTTGTGACCACCCACATTGCCATAGTGGACTGTCTCTAAAACACCACTGAAAATCCTCTGCAACACAAATTCTATGTCTGGTACAAAACCAGTTTAAAAGGTTCCACTGCCTTTGCAGCAAATCAAACCTGAGTGGACACTGAGTGGGGTCTGAGACCAGATAATGTGTCACTTTGTCTGAAGCTCACTATGCCTCCTCTATTGTAAATCCCTCAACAGGATAACTTATCCACGATGGGCAATGTGCGGGCAGATGACCATGTGGTGGATTCAGCAAGTCTTTTATTAACAGTAGATGTGGCATATGATGAAATTTCATCACAAGTTTTGCTATGATTCCTCTCTGTGAACATGGGGTAGAACAACATTTCAGTGAACTGGTAATCATGATAAAGGAATATATTTAAATGTGCCTGAAATAATATACATGGTAGAATTAAGTTTCACATTGATCATTGGTGTTTGAAACTAGCAAACCCATACCAGAATACAACATTCCACCAATGAATATCAGAGTATCAATGGATAACATTTAGGTGTTGGCAGCCCCTGTCATTCTGGCCAATTTTCCGAGCAGGTAGTTAAACATTTTGACCTTGCCCTCATTGTAAGATGGTCACTAGATTCAAGATTTCTGTCCCACGTATTGCTTAGACCGACTGGATATGAAACATGCTTTATTTGCTGATCATTGAGAACTATGTTCAACTGTCTGCTTGCTTGTGCATGAAGTGGAAGATACTCGATACAGTCTTACTTCCACTTGGTATCAGGCACTACTGACAACAACAATTGGCTATGTCTGCCATATGTGCATTCAGAATGCTCTTGAGTATGTCAAAGGAGAGTGACTGAGTGCCGAGACACATGTTGTCTGCATAAACAAACTTGTGAGACCTGCGATATGCTAGCAGGTAGGTCATTTAAATGTAAGTTGAATAACAGAGACAATATTGATCCTTGCAGGAGGCTGTTCTTCTGATGCCTCAAAGCAGTTATTCTGTCACCAATATGCACATGGAAATGGTGATTTCTCAAAAACAGAGCCGTTGCACATACTAGCCAAGCTGACATAGTTCTAGACAATTTCACTGGTTTTTCAGTGAATATTTACACAGATAACACCCCTTAAACTGAAAGTGATTTTTTCCTGATGGAAGGAAGCTAATTTTATTTGATAGATTTTGACCATAAAATAAGTCTTGAGGAGATATTCTATCTGAAGATGACCGTAGACAAGTTCAGGGTATAGTGGAACCTTTCAGTGTCTTAAATTAATTTCACTCTGTGCATGCATGTTCACACATTCACACAATTGTATCTGTCATTTAGCATTTATAGTAATTTTATTGTGCTGAATGTTTATCATCTTTGTAACTGCAAAACATTAGTAGTAGTTCTGAGTTACCTCAGTTCCCATTTACATAAATTGGAATTTTAGGTGCTCAGCATCTTTCAGGTTTGACCACTTAGAGCAAAGTTTGGGAGATGGGAAATTCCAGCTGTAATCTTCACAACAACTACACTTAATCAACCATCCAACCAATGAAGGTGCTAATTGTTCTTATCAGCCTCTTGTAACTTGAACAATTTTTCACTGTCTTTTTCTCCTTTTTTCTCCCTGCCTCCCTCACACCCCCTCCCCCCCCTTGCCTTATTTATTCTTGGATCTGGACTTTTAGTACTCCAGTCATCTGAAGAAGTGGGTTTTTGCCCATGAAAGCTCATGATACCATCTACATGTTTTGTTAGTCTTTAAGGTGCTACTAGACTATTCATTGTTTTTAAGTTTTTCCAGTTACAGGCTAACTCGGCTACCCCTCTAAAGCTAATGACTACACTGACATCTGCAGAGATTTAAAAGCTAATTCTGTCATTTCCTAAGTATCTAAAGGCTAGTCTACACTATTGTACTACATCAGCATAGCTGCACTGATGGAGCTGTGCCACTGTAGGGTGTTTGGTGAAGACTTCCTATGGCAACAGGCGAGAGTTCTCCCATTAGATAATCACTCCACTTCAACGAACTACAGAAGTTATGGCAGTAGGAGACACTGCTTTTAAACCAACGTAAATTATGTCGCTCAGGGGATGCACTTTTCGCACCTCTGAGCAACATGATTTACATCAATTGAAGTTGTAGATTAGACAAGCCCCAATTGCTTGAGGGAAAAAGTGTGTGTGACTGTCCCATATGAAGGAGGGTTAATTACTGCTTAATCAATGTAGTCATTTTGTTGAGTAATATGCTAATTTGGGGACAGTTTAAAATTTGTATATTTTTATCTTTATTACCAGGTATTCAGTTACTAATTTTATCTTCATGTTCCTAGAGAGAGAGAGAAATTTTGGAGAGTGAAGATCAATTTCTTCGAATTCCTCAGTTTGAACTTTAACCTATTCTGGAATTGTAAAATCTAGTTTAAAGGCCATTTCATCTAGGGAAATGAACAAAGCATTGCTCTATGTTCACGTAAATTGCTGGGTTACATCTTGGTCTGTTTTTGCTCTGAAGTTCATCTGAGATGAAATAAGAGAAAAATGAAATAAACAGAATAAAACAAAAAATCCATTGAAGACAAACGTAGATATTTTTATGGTCTATTATTGCATTAGCTTTTCATGTAAGATTTATATATTACAGATGTAAAGAGGTAATGAGTTCTTGATAGTGAAGAATAAGAACATTACAAAATCAATAGCAATATAGAACTATGTTAAGCAGCAACAATGTATCTCCAGTTCCTTTGGCTGAAAGTGACTAGTGAAGGCGAGACACATTTTCATATTGCCAATCTTATACTGCTGCCGCTATTTTGCCTTTAATAGTTATTCCTGATTTAAGTCAGTGCAATTGGAGAATTTATGTGCAGGCTCATCAGAGTCCTTTCTGGATTATTCATCGTCGCGTGGAGCCATTTATTTCAGCTTTGCTTACAATCAAGTGCCACAGTTTTTAGAATTGCACAGTAATAGGAAGGATGACAGGAAAGAATGCAAATCATCGTGAACCAAAACTGGTTTCTCCTGATTAAAGTGGTGTGTGAAAAGAAAACGAACCATGAACAAGTTAGTAGCTATGAGGTTCTGAATGCTGTAAATATGGATTTCAGATTTTGAACTGCCCATTTAATCAACTATTAATTAGATTAATTTTTAAATTAAGTTAGTTTTGAAGAAATGTTTGTCACATTTGCCTCTTTGTTCGGTAGAATATTAAGGAAACCTTTTAGTATGGTTATGAGATGAGATGTTTAATGAGGCCTAAAGTATAAAGTTAAATTGAGGTGCAGAGGTAGAAGACATTTAAGACTAAAATTGCAGAAATGAAGTCCAATATAAAATATTGCATTGACTTCAAATTTGCAGTAGAATTATTTGAAAAAAACAATTGAGATCTATCTCTTAAAATATTAATAGACTAATTTCTACGTACAGGATAACTTTCGAAACCTAATTTGCATGCAAATGTTAAAATCCCTAGTATGAAATATAATCTAACGTTATTTAAATGAGCAAATATTAGCAGCATATTAGTGCATGTCACTCAGTCTGATCTGCCAGTGTAGCTTAATATTTCATAAACTGGGTTTGGCTGTAATATTTTTTCCTTTCTGTTTAGTAGAGCACTGTGCCATATTTCAAAATACAGTTTGGATAGTCTTGAAACAATACATCTTTTTCATCTATATAAAATGTTTTATAATAATATTCAAACAAGAAAATGCTGCTAGTTTTATCTCTTCTTCTAAGTAATCAGTCTTATTGCTTACAAAATATTCCATTTCCCCAGAGCATCTCAATATAGCATTAGTTCTCTAGTGACAAAAGCCATCAAGCCATTAAATTTGCATTAGCACACCAAAGTCAATATGTCACAGTAGTAAATTCTGTCTGTATTTACAACATTAAAAAGAAATAATCAACACAACGCTAGTCAATAGCATGCACCTACAGGATGAGACACTATTGTGCACATCCCTACAGTTGGACTTCCATTATACTTTTTTGTCACTTTGCAATATGCTCTAGTGTATCTTCAATTAAAAGTCACATTTTATAACATGCTCATTGTTACTGAATATTTAAAACAGGTCAATAAAAACTTTGTCAAGAAATGTAGTAAAACATTAAAGGAATGAAATTAATAGAAACCTTGGAAACTTAGCAACATCAAAATGTACTTGTGTAAAGGCACGGGGGAATTAATTTACTTATCAAATACATCCAGTGTTCGTTGTCAGTGCAGAATTATCAAGAATTGTCTTGATTTTCTTATCAAGACTTCCTTATAAACATTTTTTTTCAAGATCTCATCGTTATTTGCATTTTGGCTGAATTGTAAATGTAAGATGACTTTGCCATAGCCAAAAAACTAATTTTTACATCTTAATGACCTTCAAAAGTTAGTAGCTACAGGCTTGTTTCCTATAAGATAACTGTAGAATACATGGACTTCATTAACAACTGAATGAAAGATGGATCAAATGCTTACTGAACACATCAACAGGTCTCTCGATTTCATTATAGATTTATTGAACCAAACAGAAAGCCAGAGTCTAGTGATGATTACAGTTCTTTGTTTGTTTGTGAGGTTTGAATCTGTAGCTTAGACACTGCAGCATTAAAAGCAAAATTTATTATTTTCCTTATTTTTGCCTTAGCAGCATTTTGTGGGTTTTAAAGTAATTCCTTATGTAATCCAGACATTTGCAATTAATTACAACGTGATAAAGTTACAGACTAACACGGCTACCCCTCTGAGACTTTTAGATGCTGTTAGTTAGTGCTGTGACTAATAGCCTGATCTGATGCCCAAGTAAATCTTTACCTTAACTTCTGTGGGCTTTGGATGAAGCCCCTAGAGATGTAGAGACTTTCTACAATGGAAGTCTAAACAAAGACATTGCCAGGACGGCCCGCTACATTCCACATCCTAGTGACATAAAAAACCAAGCAAAGAGTATTTAAAGTGGGTACTAAGTATTTTTATCAACTTCATTTAGCATGGACACTCTAATTGATCATTTCTTTCCTCCTTTTTTTCTTCTTTTTTCTCCTCTTCCCTCCCCCTATCCTATCTCTGTGCTATTTATTTGAAAACTGGATCCCTTAAACTGCATTCATTTGAAGAAGTGGGTTGTACCCACAAAAGCTCATGATACCATCTACATGTTTTGTTAGTCTCTTAAGGTGCTGCAAGAATATTTGTTGTTTAAGTTTTTCCACTTACAGACTAATATGGCTACCCCACTGAAGCTTGAGCTCTATGAGCCCAAGTCAGCTTATATGGGCCAGCTTCCACTTCCTGTAACAAGGTAGGGCTCCTCTGCTATTTGACAAACTCTCAGCCACATCTGCAGTCTTCTTCATGCAGTTCTGTTTTCCAAACTTAGGTCAGCAACACATTCAGTTTCATTACCCACCCAGGGCTACAATTCCAAAGGTTCCCCTCCTCCTATTTAGCTCTCAGGTTCCTTCTCCCTCCTTTCCCAAAGGACTCTGGCTCCTTTGCTGACTAGCTCTCAGCCTGGCTCACCCAGGTTGCCCTTCACCAGGTCTCCCTCTCTGTTAGCCCAAGAACCATCTTTTAAAGCTTAGCTGGGATCACCTGACCAAGTCAAAGGTGCACTGTTTCTTCATCCTCTTAAAAGGCCAGTGTCATCCTGTGACACTGCCATTTCCCCCTATTTTCAAAAACTCTCTCAGCATTTACAAATGAAGATTGCTTTTGAAAATGCTGGTATTTACCAAGCTGTTTGTCTTCCAATCAGATTGCTCCTGGTAGTACTTATAAATTATATCTTAGTGGGTATCTTTACAAATAGAGAGAGAGAGAACTTTTCTTACTATGTTTACTTTCAAAATATAACTCCTCATATTCACTTCGTTTGAATCTTAGTTTGCTGGGAACTAATTGTATCTTGAAACAATAAGTTTAAAAAAAGAACTTCCATAGAATACTTGGGAATACTTTTAAAGTTAGTTTGGTATAAAATAATCAGGGATGTAAATACCCACATCTCGTATTCTATCATTTTTTGAATGAATAAGATATAATGTATTCCAAAAGCTGTACCAAATAAGACTGAAGTAAGATACTTGGGAACAGGACCCAGTAGCAGTATGAATATGGCACTTATGGCCATCGACAAACTTAATTTCTTGGGCTTATTTTCTGCATTATTCTTTCTTTATACTTACATTTGGTAAAAGCTCTAGATGGTTGTACAGAAATTCTGTAAAGTGTATAAATTAAAAGGAAATAAACCACAGTATATTTGTTTTGTCTTCCTAGTTAATAAATTAATCAAAATTAATTTTTGCCCACTTCTGCAAATTGAGCATATAGGCCTGCAACCTGAGTGGCCACAATTAATTTGCAACCGAGCAATGTGTGTTAGCAGTCAAAAATATTCCTTTCAATGTTAATTACTTTGCATTTGTCAACACTAAATTTCATGTCATTGTGGATCATTTAGTTTTGTTGGTGCCTCTGAAGTTCCTTAAGCAATTCTCCAGTGTGGGTTAACCTAATAATTTTTTGAAATCTAGATACTGTGTCATCTCATTGTCCTTTCCTTTTCCTGACTATTATTGAATATATAAACAACATTGGCCTTGAACTATTAACTTTTGCCATGGTGAAAATTGATAATTTGCTCTTTTTTGTTTGTTTGTGTTAGCTTCTAGTTCAGGGCTACTCAACACGTGGCCCATGGGCCGTTGGTTTGCGGCCCGCAGTGCAGTTTGGGTTTATGCACAGTTCTACACGTGGCCCACGGATGGGAGCCATAACAAAAAAGTAGTCAATATGATGGTCTTCTGTTGATATGCATTTTAGTAGTTAAATTCCTGGACTGTCATTGCTCATTAAAAGTGCTGTCATATGGGTGAAAATCGGGTAAATATTGTATTTTATTAATATCAGCAGAACTGACTTAAATGGGGGCCTGTGTGTTGTGTAGTCTTGCCTTAAGATTTGTATTCATGCCCGTCAGTGTGAAAGAAGCTATTTGCATATATATTTGCATGTATGTGCAATCACACTTAAGTTGCAGCCCTTGGCATGTGCTGTATCACTGTGGCCTCTGGGGCTTCCAAAGATGAGTAGCCCTGTTCTAATTCATGCAGGATCTTAAATTCACCCTCTTACTACATAGGCCAACACTTTCAAAGCTAACAGTAGTCTCCTTAATCTGTTGTGCCTATTGGAGTCCAGGAGGTGGGTGGGCGTTAGCCCGTCCACATGTAAAGGACCTCCCCCCAGCCTATGGGGAGGGTCCACTGAGCCCAGAAAACCAAGTAATTACTTGGGACAAATAAAGAGAAAACAGGGACGGTTGTGAGGGTCACAGGGCTAAAACAAGGGAACCGGATGGGGACACCGAGCAGAGAACCCCGGACAGCACCCACTGCCCCTCGAAGGTCTCGAGAGAGCCAGCGGACCCCGCCCAGTGGAACTCTGCCTGATACGTGAGCGGATGCAGGAACGGAAATAGGCCCCACAATTGCAGGCCCCTCCCTCGGCCAACCTCTGCTCCCTGGTCTTATAAATTACCATTTTGGCGATAGCCAGAAGGAGGTTGACCAGAAGGTCCCGTGACTTTCTGGGGCCATGGATGGGGTCTGCGTAGATTAGCAGCTGAGGGGAGAAGTGCAGCCAGAACCTTAACAAGAGCTTCTGGAGGAGCCGAAAGAGGGGCTGTAACCTGGTGCACTCAAGGTAGACGTGCGCTAGGTTCTCCCTCTCACCACAGAAGGGGCAAGTGTCGGGAATGGGGGTGAACTGTGCCAAATACACACTCGTGCTCACTGCGCCATGCAGGATTCTTCAGCTGATATCCCCGGTGAGCCATGGAACCAAGGTGGAATAGAGACTGGCCCACCGGGGCTCCCCACCCTATATTGGTGGCAGTAGATCCCGCCACTTGTTTCTGGGCAGGACACAAGGGTGGGGAAGTGGAGCGTGTGAAGCACGAGCGTGTACAGGTGACTCTTTGGTGCGGTTCGGAAGGGACCGGTTGCAATGTGTACAGCCGGCTCGGGTGACGAGAGGGAGGCAGTCGGGGAGGTACGCAGGGCTTAGGGCCGATGGATAGATCAGGCGGGCCAGGGGTGAGGGGTGGGCGGTACACCCTCTCGCAGGACCTTGTTGAGATAAACCCGAGCAGTGGGCAGCAAAGCGTCCTTCACCTCCTGAAGTATGCGCTGGGGAGTACATAGTGTGGAAAGCCCCATGCACTGGGCGAGCGCCTGAGGATCCACCCAGTCTCCACGGTCGTAGTCCAGGAGGTCTCCGATCCTTGTGACTTCTACCAGGACCAGCCTCTGGCGCACCAAGGGGGACTCCGCCACCTGCACACGTACATGGGGATTGTGTAGCAGGGGCTCCGCGGGGAGGTCTGCCCCTATGGTAGGGCCCAAGGACCTGGTTGCTGCAAGTAGCTTCCACGCCCGGAGGAGGTCCTGGTAGAAGGCCAGTAGCTCGGAGAGGTCTCGCAGAAGACCTCTCAAATAAAGGAGCTGCCGGTCATATTGGAGCCCTTGGAAGTGGCAAAAGAAAGCATGCGCCAGCGTGCTCCACGCCGGACTACCTGCATCATACAGGAGCCTCTGCAAGGCCTGCAGGCAGAGGACACGGACCTGCATATGCAAACATGTCAGACCCTGCCCTCCCTCCTCCAGGGCATGGAAGCTGCAGAGACCCAGTGCAGTCCTGTCCAGAAGAACCGCAGCATCAGCTGCTGGATCTGATCCAGGAAACCCGGGGTCGGGACCATCTCCGCAACCGCTCAGCCACCCTGGAGTCTAAACCCTTCCAGTTCTCCGGCAGAGATGGGTCCGTGGCAGAGAGAAAAACGCTGAGATAGAGCCGCGGACCTGCGCTCCACCTGATGGCCTGAAGCACAGGTGGGAGGGAGCTCACCTGCCACCCAGCCGCTACCACCAGGCCAGCGATCTTGACCCAGTTGACCCCGGCGGAGGAGGCCGCCGAGTAGACGGCTTGGCAGGCCTCCACCGGCACCATGTCTCCCAGGTCCTGGGCCACGAGGAGCACATCATCGGCATACGCCGACAGGACCAGCTGCATCTCTGGCTCACAGAGCACCAACCCCGCCAACCTCTTGCGAAGGAGACCGAGGAAGGGCTTGATGGCCAGAATATACAGCTGGCCCAACAGCGGGCAGCCTTGATGTACTCCCCGCCCGAAGCTGACCGGTGCACTCTGCGGAAGCGTACAGCACCTGGAGAAACCCCACAAAGTGGGGCCCGAAGCCGAAGACCTGCAGAGTGCCCAGGAGGTACCCGTGGTCCATCCAGTCGAACACCATCTCCTGATCCAAGGACAGGAGGGCGAACGACAGACCATCCCTACACCCTAGCTGTAGGAGATCCTGGACCAAATAAAGGTTGTTGAAGATGGTACGGCCCGGGACGGTGTAGGTCTGGTCTGGATGGACCACGTCTGCCAACACGGACTTGAGTCTCAGGGAGATGGCTTTGGTGACGATTTTATAGTCCGTGCTGAGAAGCGAGATGGATGCCAGTTCCTCAGATCACAGAGGTTCCCCTTCTTGGGCAGCAAGGTGAGCACGGCTCACCTGCATGATAAAGAGAGGATCCCACTCTCCAAGGACTCAGCCCAGACGCTGGCAAGGTCCGGGCCAAGGACGTCCCAGAACACACAGTAGAACTCCACGGTCAGCCCGTCCGTGCCCGGGGACTTATTGGTGGGCATGAGACAGAGGGCTTCCGAGAATTGAGCCAGAGAGAGGGACAGCTCTAGCCGGTCCCGGTCGCCCGTGCTGACTGTCGGGAGTTTGTTCCAGAGAACTAAGCAGCGTCGGTTAGATCTGGCAAGAAAAGGGAGGCATAGAAGGTGTGAGTCCTCTCGCGCATGTCCACCGGATCCGTGAGGGGGGCTCCATCCTCCGCCAAAGGCAGACGATAGGCTTTTTAGCCCCCCTCTTTTTCTTCAGGGCGTAGAAGAAGCAGGAGCCATGATCCATCTCCCTGAGGAGGTGGATGCGAGAACTAACAAAGGCACCCCGGGCCTGAAGGTTGTCAAGGGCCCGAAGTTCCTCCCGCTTCTCCTGGTACGTTCCATAGAGGGGTGGATCTCTGGGGCCGGTGGCCAGCTGCCTCTCTAGTGCTAAAACCTCCTGTTCCAACTGCTCTATCACCACATCCCTTCTCTGGCTGGCCCCCCGGGTGTAGTTGCGGCAAAAGAGCCACGTGCACACCTTCCCCACATTTCACCACCGTCGCGCCGAGGGAAAGGCACATTGCCGCCCATGCCAGGCCAGCCAGAACTCCCAGAAGGACGCTACAAAGCCCACGTCCTCCAGCAGGCTGTTGTTGAAATGCCAGTAGGCCGGCCCCGGCCTCTCTGAGGAAAGAGAGGCCGTCAGGACGACCAAGTGGTGATCCGAGAACGGAGCCGGCCGAATGCTGGAGGAGTGGGCTTGAGAGAGATGATGACATGAGCGATAAGTGCAGTCCAACTGGGAGTGAAACAACCGTTGACCCTCCACCCCGACGAAGGTAAACGCTGCATCCTCGCCCGGGTGGAGGTCACGCCAGACATCCACCAGGGAGTGTTGGTCTGTTATGTCCCTGAGGACATCTGTGGTGGCCGGGCACCACTCGGTCCCCGTGCGGTCCCATTCCTCGAGGGTGCAGTTGAAATCCCCGCCCAGGACCAGGCACTTGCGAGGATCCAAAGAGCCGAGGAAGGCGGACGCCTGCTAGTAGAAGCGAAGCCTCTCTGGACCGGATGTTGGGGCGTAGATGTTAATGAGATTTAATGTTAGCCCCTCTACCTGGACCCGGAAGTGCAGCAGGCGGCCCTGGACAACCTCGGCAGTCCTCAGCACCTCGGGCTGCAGGTTCAGGGAGAACAGGGTTGCCACCTCAGCTTGATTGGCCGAGAGGTGGCTGAAGTACACCCTGTCTTCCCACTCCAGCCATCAGCTAGCTTCGCCGGCCGATGCGGTATGGGTCTCCTGCAGGAAGATGACAGGGTACACCCCCAAAGGAAGGAGAGTACCTGACACCTGTGGAGACCCAGCCTGCAGCCCCGGGTGTTCAGAGTGGCAATGACGAACGGCGGCATCGAGAGGGCTGGGGAAGATCCTCACCGGCAGGAGTGCTCGCAGTCCCCATTGGGCCCCGCAGCAAACCGTGACTGTACCAAATGTAAGCAGGGCATCACGGAAGCTGTGGACCCACTGGTGGGCCGCAGCCTCCCGCCGCCCAGTCCCTTTACCCTCCCCCAAAATGGCCTTTACGGTCTGGAGAATGAGATGGAAATCCCCCCAGCGCTGAAGGGTGAGAGCAACTTTGGTTTTGGAGCCGCTAATGTCCTCCAAGAAGTCACGCATCTCTCCCCTCAGTGCGTCGGGGCCTTGGGCCAGACCCCTCCACGTGCCCTGCGACCAAATGATGCGGGAAAGCAGGGACTCTGATGTCCCTGCTGGGATGATGACAGGAGTAGTGGCGGAGGGAAAACAGCCCCAGATGTGCTAGGAGCAGGAGAAACAAAAACCGCCTACCGGGGACCAACATCTGAGCTGAACGTGGCAGCCCCGGGGGCGGCAGTAACAGTGTAAGGGGAGGAAAAGATGTCAGGGAAGGGATCAGGGAAAGGAGGAAAAGGAGGAAGGAGAGTACGGGGAGGAAGAAGTAGGGGATTAGGAAAAAGACAAGGAGGAGGGGGAGCAGGAAGAGCAGTGGGAAATTGGGTTGGGAGAGCGGCTGAACAGGGAGCAGGAGTGGGGCAGGAGTTAGGAGCAGGGTCAGAAGCCTCAGCAGAAGAGGCACCGGGATGCGGTGTCTCCTCGCAGGGCGGGGGATCGGTGGCAGTGGTGGGGGAAGTTAATATCTCCCCAGCTCCAGGCTCCAGCACCGCTGAGAGTGCAGCACCAGAGGCCCTAGCGCCAGGGGTAATGGGGAATGACGGGAACTCCCGCCCTCTGGGATCCCCCAGGGGTTCGGTGGCCGAAGTGCTGCCGATGGCTGGGCAGTTGGTTACACCTTGGGGCAACCCGGAGTCAGGGAAAAGGGAGAGCGGCGGACTAGAAGGGGAAGGAGAGGTCAATCGTTGTCCCTCCAAGGCATATTGATCCCTCTCTGAGGCAGCCGGGGTTAACCCTAAAGCCTCCACCTCTTGGGAGAGGAAGTGAGCCTGCTGCCACATGGTTGCCCTTGTTGGCGGCAGAGTCAGCGGTCGCCCTCGCAGCGGAGGTGGGGATGGTGGGAACATCCCCCGTGGACACTCCCTCTTGCAGGGACTCCGGGAGGGAGGCGTTTACCCCTTCCGCAACCTCTATGGCCACCTCAGCCACCCCATGGTGCTGTGAAGCGTCCAGGGGCTCAGAGGGAGGGATGGCTCCGACGTCCACCCGTAGAGGCACAAGGAGGGTATTCTCCCCTTCAGTGGGTGGGGTGGAACGCCAGGCTTGTTTGCGGTGCCTCCCCATGGCAACCTCCCAGTATTCAGAGGAGGAGGGCTGGGCCCAACTGGGGGAAGAGCCAGGGGACAAGGGCAGTGGTGGGAGAGCGAGGAAAGATGGGGGCTGGGCAGCTGGGGAAGAGGAAACCTCCCCTGGAGTTAGGCCCTGTCCAAGTCCTGTCGCCAACCCTGCCACCCTCTCCTCCACAGGCCTGGTCTTGCCGCTTTTGGGGGTGACAATGGCGCCCACTCGCTCGTCTGGGCCCTGCGGAGCCCAGCGGGACTGACGATGGTCATGGTTGGAGGAGGAGCGACCCCAGGGTCTAGAACGTCAGTGCCACCTGTGATGGTAGGGCCAGTGCCCTCCTGGGTGTCGGGGGTCCCGAGTACATCTCCAAGCCGGGCCAGGGGGCAGTCCCTTCGGACGTGCCCCGTCGTCTGACAGAGAAATCACAAGGCCTACCCCAAGGTGTAATATACCTGGTACTGGGCCCCTTGATAGGGCACCAGAAATGACCCTTCTAGGGCTTCTCAACCAAGCCCCACCGGCAGTAGTTGGATTTGCACCTGCCGGTGGAAGGAGAGAATGTGGTGGAGGGTAGGGTCCTTGCAGCGCAAAGGAAGAGGACTTAGGACTGACAAGGGCCTCCCCAGGGTGGACAGGAAAGGCAGTAGGGAGGCATTGGGGAGGAAGGGAGGAAAATACCACCCGTATGCCCAGGTCCTCCAAAGGCTCGAGTGGGACATAGACTCCCCTCACTGCCAAACCCTTCTCCACCACCTCCTGTGCAGCGGCCTCGGACACCAGGAAGAATACCACCTTCCCGAACATCTTGGAGGCCACCACCACGCCGCGGGCCCCACCATGCGTGCCAACACCCATACGTAGGTCTCCACGTGGGGTGAGGCCGACACCAGGAGGCAATGGACCCCGTGTCTCCTGGTCAGGGTGGGGAAGGGGCTGCGGCCACTGGGGATGGAATTCCGGAAGGCGGCTTCGGTGGATCAGGAGGCAGCAGGTGGGGGGGTGGCGGCTACCTGGGCGTACACCCTGGGGGCTGGGACACCATCGCCCCCAGAGCTGGTGAAAGTAACAGGGGGACAGGAAAGAGGGAAAGCCGCAGCCCAGGCCGTGGCAGGGGGGGTTAGCCTTCGCCACAGGAGATTTTGCCTTTTGGGTGGGGCTCTTGCCCTTCTTGGTCCCCTGGCCCTTCCTGCCCTTCAGGGAGGCTTTCTTAGTGGTGACACTGATGGCAGAAGGTGCTGCGGCAGGAGCAGTGAGGGTCCCGGAATCCCCGTCCATGTCCACCACCTCTGCTTCATGATCGGGTGGCCCGGCAGCCTCAGAGGGTTCAGTGTTCATAGAGGTAGTAAGGGGGGATGCAGTAGGGGCGTCACACAACTGCCCCTCCATTATGTTCATGGATGGGGGGGAAAGAAACAGACAATTAGGAGAGACCAATAGGGCCAGGGGGTGAAGCAAGGGGCGAGGAAGAGGGAGGGAAAGGAAGGCTCACCACTTCCCCTGCTAGGCTGGAAGCGAGGTGGGAGGGCAGCAACACACATAGGAGGAAGGGGGGTAAAGGAACAAGGGGTACAGCTCCCAGCACAGGATGGTAAGGGCGGCTCCTCTGGCTGCACTGGGAAGGTGAGGGGGTCAATTATTTGAAGGACATGGGGGAAGTGAAACAGTGCATGGCGGGAAGGTAACTAAGGGTACGTCTAGACTACATGCCTCTGGCGACAGAGGCATATAGATTAGACTACCCGGCATAGGAAAACGAAGCGGCGATTTAAATAATCTCCGCTTCATTTAAATTTACATGGCTGCGCGCTGAGCGATCAGCTGTTTGTCGACTCAGCGCGGTAGTCTGGACATTCATGATCGACATCAAAGGCATTTGTCGACCTCCCAGGTATGCCTCCTGGGATGAGGCATGCCTGGGAGGTCAACAAATGCCTTTGATGTCGACATGAGCGCCCAGACTACCGCTGAGCCGACAAACAGCTGATCGGCCCAGCAGCCATGTAATTTAAATGAAGCGGCGATTATTTAAATCGCCGCTTCATTTTCCTATGCCGGGTAGTCTAATCTACATGCCTCTGTCGCCAGAGGCATGTAGTCTAGACGTACCCTAAAGAAGAGAGGGAAGCTCAGGCGCCAAACAAGATGACAGAGGGGGGCATGAGCACACGAGAAGAGGGGAGGGGAATGCAGGCTGTGAGAAGGAGCCTACTCAAGGAGTTGGGGCGGGGGGCAGCAAGACACTGCTGGGGGGTGGAAACTAGTGTGCCCACGGGCACCTGAGTGGCAGGCCCACAGCACCTGCGGCAGGACCCAACAGAGCAAAGGAGGGGTGGGAAGGCAAGCAGTGGGGCCAAGGATGGAAATGGTCCCTGCAGCACCTGGGGCTGAGGAGGGAGCAGCAGCAGTGGTGGCAGCAGCAGCAGAGATGAAGGAGCCAGCAGGGGCCAGAGGGAGCCATCCCCCACCCCCAGCGTCCCACAAAAGCTGTGCCAACTGCCACGTAGGGGCCCAGATGGCAGGAGGCCCCTCACAAACACTCCCCCCCCAAACTTGAGGAGGGGAAGGAAGAACCCCAGGAGCTGCTCTAAAACAGCCCCCTTACCTCCTCTACTCCAGAGGGTATAGCAGCCTCAGGAACGGTGAAGTCCAGGCCTGTAGCAGTGAAGAAAGGGTCCAGGAAGTCCCCAAAAAGATGGAAAATGGGGGTCCTGCTCCCCCCACCCAGGGGGAGGGCAGCAAAGGTCCCCCCACCGGCCACCACACACCCAGCAGCTCCGGCAGCCAGCTGAGGGGTGCGGGGGGAGAGGCTGCCTACAAACAGAACAGGTGAGAGAAGCATCCTGTCCTGGAATGTAGCCAGAGCCTGCCTGCCACAACCCCAGTAGCCCCCCACATGCCCCTCCCAAAAAAGGGGAGGGGACGGGTGCAGGGGGGAAAAAAGCACAACAAGCCCTGACCAGCCGCCTGCTGTGCTCAGTGGAAGAGTGGTTCCTCTCTCTCCACCTCAAGGTCTTGGTGGAAGGGGAGAGAGGCAGCTCTTGCAGAGGGAACAGCAGCAATCCTGGCTAATTAGGGGCAGTTGAGACAGGGTGGCTGCAAATCAATTAAGGGCCAGGTGAAGCTGATTCAGGCTGCCACAAAGCCTCTTTAAAAACCCTCCCTGTGGGGGCAGGGGAGAGTTGAGAAGAAGTTTTGAGCGTTGAGAGAAAGTGAAGAAGGAGTTTGGAGCTAGAGAAAGACAACTGATAAGGAGACTGGAGGCACCAAGCAGAACAGCATTGGCCCTGCTAAAGGCTGTAGGGAGACGACAGAGGGACAAACACCAAAACAAGGCGAGTGAGTCTGATACTGTGACTCCTAAACTGTGGGACAGTGGGCTGAACAGGGGTCGGGGCCCAGGAGTGGGACTGACCCTGCCACATGTGGTGTCAGGAGTGGGATTGTTTCACTGCAGCGAGACCTTGCAGTGGACCCACCCAGGGCAGGCTAGGTCACCTTACTAAGATGGGAGAAAAACAATATGGAGGATGTAGTAAAGGCCCTTATACAAGCCACTGCAGCACAGCAATAAGCTACCTGGGCTCAAGTGGCTGCCCAGCAGGAGTCAGTGTGACTACACCAGGAAACAAACCAGCTGATGATGAGCCAGGCTGCCCAGGATTGAGCCACCTTACAGGAGGTAATAATGCAGCTGAAGGCTCTGACCACTCAGGTGCATGGCTCAGATGGAGCACGGTCCCTGCGAGCTAGCAGTTTCCTCCAGAAAATGACAAGGGAGGATGATGTGGAGGCATACCTCCTGGCCTTGGGAGGACAGCCCTGCGGGAAGGCTGGGCCCGAACCTAGTGGGCCAGCATCCTGGCTCCATTTCTGTGTGGTGAGGCCCAGAAGGCCTATTTCGACATGCCTGAGGAGGCCGCCACTGAATATTCCCAGCAGAAGGCTGAGATCCTCGCCAGGTCGGGAGTAACCACTACTGTCAGAGCTCAAAGGTTCCATGAGTGGCGATTCGGGGAGGGCAGAGCACCAATCACAACTGTTTGACCTGATCCACTTAGCCCGAAAATGGTTGCGGCCGGAGACCTACAGCCTGGAGAAGATCGTGGAAATTGGTGTCCTGGACCGGTTTATGAGGGGCCTACCACCGGATCTGCGAGTCTGGGTCAGCCAGAATGACCCCTCTTCATATGCTGAGATGGTAGCCCTCGTGAAAAGACAATTAATGGCTAACGGACTTTTGCAACCCCTCAGCAAAGAAGTCCGGAGGGATAAGATAGTTGGACTAGCCCCAAAGGCCCGTGGCTCCGAACCCTCGAGTAAGACTTGGCTGGGGAAGAGGGAGACAGAAGAGCGGCCGGAGGCCTTGAAGGGACTTGGGGACCGGGGACAGGAAGGTCAGGTGGTAAGACCCAGTAGCCTAAGAAATAGGGGGATGCCACGCATGTGGGGAGATAGGCATATAGCGGCACACTGTCCAAACATGACAGAACCCATGCAGTGTGACCTAGGGGACCTGAGAGGCCCCTGTACTCTCATAAATTTGGCAGGCCTAGCAATGGCTCCTCATCTGTACACCCGACCCGTTAAGATGAATGGGGTAGAGACCACGGCCCTGGTGGACTCAGGGAGCGCTGTCACATTGGTCTCAGGGCAGCTGATGGAACCATATCAGCTGACCCATGCCAAGCGCACAGGAATCTCCTGTGTCCATGGATATGTCAGTTATTACCCTGTTGTCCCTGTACAAATAGAGATCCAGGGGAATGTCACAAGGATTGCAGTGGGGGTGGTTCTGAAGCTCCCATACCCAGTTGTGATCAGGCAGGACTTCCCTGGATTTAGTAACCTGCTCCCTACAACTGAGGGGAAGGAAGAGAGCCCACTCCCAAGCTTTCACGAATTTTCCAGGACCTATTTTCTGAGCCTGGGAAATCCCAGAAATCAAGGCAGGAAAGGAGGGCAGCCAAGAGACTGGGCACTCAAATCCTGACCCAGAACCTAAGGAAGGCCCTGGTTGGTGGGGAAGCTGAGCCAACCTATAATGGAGCACTGCGAGAGGTGGACGAGCCTGAGGCTGGGCCTACCTCAGCAGGGCCCCCTGGTATGGAAGGGGCCGAAGGTTCCCCAGAGCCCAGGCAGGTAGGGCCCTCGCTTGAAAATTTTGGACAGGACCAGGCCAACGACCCCTTGTATCAAAACATTCGTAAAGAGGTAGTTGAAGTAAATGAGGTCCCCGTAGAAGGAAGGCTCAAGGGCCCTAGTACCTATTACATTATCAAGGGGGATTTACTGTACTGAGTGTTGCCAGGCTGGAGACAGGAGGTGGAACAGCTCTTGGTGCTCCAGAATCACCGGCGAGCCGTGCTGGACCTAGCCCACAATCATTTATTCGGGGGTCACCTAGGAGTTGAGAAGACCTTATATCAGATTTTACGAAGGTTCTACTGGCCCGGGCTACATGTGGAGGTCTGGTCATGGGCCCCAGCCACACTTAAGAGCCCCACTGGTACCCCTACTTATTATTGAGATCCCTTTTGGGCGCATCGCTATGGACCTAGTGGGCCCATTAGAAAAGTCAGCCCGAGGACACTGCAGCATATTAGTGGTCCTGGACTATGCCACCCGATACCCTGAGGCAGTACCCCTGAGAAATACCCATTTTAAGACAATATCAAGGGATTGAGTTCAAATCTTCTTGAGGGTGGGGATACCCAAGGAGATCCTAACCGATCAGGGTACTCCCTTTGTTTCTAAGTTAATGAAGGACCTGTGTGCACTGCTTCACATATGGGCTCTGAGGACATCAGTATACCACCCGCAGATGGATGGCCTCGTCGAGTGGTTCAACCGCATCCTTAAGGACATGATTCAGAAGGTAGTGAGTCGGGACGGGAAAGATTGGGATGCCCTACTCCCATACCTCATGTTTGCCATCCGGGAAGTGTCACAGGCTTCCACAGCTTTTTGCCCATTTGAACTGCTATACGGGCGAAACCCCCGAGGCATCCTAGACCTCGCCAAAAAGACCTGGGAGGAACAGCCAAACCACGGATGCAATATTGTAGAGCACGTTCTCCAGATGAAGGATAGGATCGCTCAGGTTACCCCCATTGTAAGAGAGCACCTAGAAAAAGCCCAGCAGGCCCAGTAAACCTACTACAACCGTCGGGCGACGGTCTGGAAATACCAGGTGGGCGATCGGGTGATGGTACTGGTCCCAACAGCAGAGAGCAAGCTCCTTGCCAGGTGGCAGGGACCCTATGAAGTGGTTGAGGTCCTAGGGGAGGTAGATTATAAGGTGCGGCAACCTGGTTGCCGGAAACTTGAACAAATCTACCATGTTAACCTGCTGAAACCATGGCAAGACAGGGAAGTGGAGCTGACTGCCCTGGGGGCAGCGATACTAGATGAAAGCCAACAGGGACAGGTGGGGATCTCCCCAGAATTAACCCCGGGCCAGAGGGCAGAGGTTCTTGCGATGCTGGAGCGACACTCAGATGTGCTCTCAACAGAGCCTGGCCGAGGTCAAGCACCAAATAATCACAGACCCAGGTGTAAGAGTGAATGTTAGGCCCTACCGAATCCCAGAAGCAAAGCTCAAGGAGGTATGAAAAGAAGTAAGAAAAATGCTGGAACTGGGCGTCATTGAGGAGTCCCACAGCCAATGATCCAGCTCCATTGTCTTAGTGCCTAAACCTGACGGCAGCCTCCGTTTTTGCAATGATTTCCGGAAATTGAATGAGATGTCAAAGTTTAATGCATACCCCATGCCACGAATAGATGAGCTCATTGATCAGCTGGGAAAGGCTGGGTTTTTGTCCACCGTCAACCTGACCAAGGGGTACTGGCAAATTCCCTTGGCCAGGGAAGCCAGAGAGAAGACAGCCTTTGCCACCCCTGAGGGCCTATATCAGTACACCGTCCTCTCATTTGGACTACATGGGGCTCCTGCAACTTCCCAGCGACTTATGAACAAGCTACTGCGCCCTCACCATGCATATGCAGCTGCTTATCTTGATGATGTCATCATCCACACCCCGGACTGGGGCACACATTTGGGGAAGGTGGCGGCTGTACTGGGCACCTTAAGGGAAGCTGGCCTAACTGCAAACTGTGCAATTGGGACTAGCAGAGGCCAAATACCTGGCGTATGTAGTAGGGAGGGGCTTAGTGAGGCCCCAGTGGAATGAAGTGGCTACAACACAGAACTGGCCCCGGCCTGTATGAAAGAAACAGGTCTGGGCATTCTTGGGACTAGTCGGGTATTACCGGAGGTTTATCCTCCACTTTGCTTCCAGGGCATGTCCCCTGACAGACTTAACGAGAGCCCAGGGCCTGGATGTGGTGAAATAGACCCCAGCAGCAGAGGACGCATTCAACAACTTAAAATCAGCCTTGTGCAGTGACCCTGTGCTCATAGCCCCAGATTTTGAGAGGGAGTTTCTACTACAGACCGATGCCTCTGAAGTCGGGTTGGGTGTGGTATTGTCCCAAATGGTCGGGGAAGAAGAGCATCCTATACTATACCTAAGCCAGAAGCTCCTCCCAAGGGAAAGAAACTATGCCATCGTAGAGAAGGAATGCCTTGCAGTGAAGTGGGCCATGGAGAGCCTACGATACTACCTGCTCGGACGACAATTCACCCTCATCACAGACCACGCGCCCCTACAGTGGATGCACCAGAATAAAGACAGGAATGCAAGAGTAATGTGGTGCTTCCTGTCCCTGCAACCATTCCACTTCCAAGTGAAACATAGGGCCGGAGCCAAGCACGGCAACACCGACGGCCTATCGAGGGTGCACTGCCTGCTGTCCCAAGTAGCCCAACCCCGTAGTGTTGAGCAGGGGAGGGGGATATGTGACAGAGCAGGTTAACGGACTTGGTGGAAGGGGAGAGAGGCAGCTCTTGCAGAGGGAGCAGCAGCAATCCTGGCTAATTAGGGGCAGTTGAGACAGGGTGGCTGCAAATCAATTAAGGGCCAGGTGAAGCTGATTCAGGCTGCCACAAGGCCTCTTTAAAAACCCTCCCTATGGGGACGGGGGAGAGTTGAGAAGGAGTTTTGAGCATTGAGAGAGAGTGAAGGAGGAGTTTGGAGCTAGAGAAAGACAACTGATAAGGACACCGGAAGAGCCAAGCAGAACAATATTGGCCCTGCTAAAGGCTGCAGGGAGACGACAGAGGGACAAACACCAAAACAAGGCGAGTGAGCCTGATACTGTGACTCCTAAACTGTGGGACAGTGGGCTGAACAGGGGTCGGGGCCCAGGAGTGGGCTGACCCTGCCACACTATATTTAAACACCCAAATATAAATGGCTTGATCCTGAGCACCCACAAATCTTACTGAAGTCAGTGGCAGTAAAAATGTAAATTTAGGAGCCTAAAAGGTTACAATGAAGACATTTTATCAATGGAAAATTAAAGAAACAGGACTTTTATTTAGGAAGCCTTCATGTTTATTTAGGTTTCATATGGTTCTGTTTTTAACTAACATCAAAAAAACTGGTTGAAGTGATAAAATAAGACTCAATGAAGTATAATTCCCCCAATCATCCCAGCACTTTTTGTAAAATTGGTACATTTGCAATTCTGCAAATGTTTGATAGAGGATATGATTTTAATGAGATTACATAATTTTCTGCTCTACTCTGTGCTGATAAGACCTCAAGTTGGAGTAATGTGTCCAGTTCTAGGGACCGCACTCCAAGAAGAATGTGGAGATGTTGGAGAGGGTCCATAGAAGAGGAACAAAAATTATTAAAGTTCTAGAAACCCTCACTTATGAGGGAAGACTGAAAGAATTGGAAAAACTTCAACAACAACGAATAGTCTAACAGCACCTTAAAGACTAGCAAAACATGTAGGTGATATCATGAGCTTTTGTGGTACAACCCTTCTTCAGATGACTGGAGTATTAAAAGTCCAGATCCAAGAATAAATAAGGGAAGGTGGGGGGTGGGGAGGAGGAAGGGGGGAAAGAGGAAAAAAGAAAAATAGTGAAGTAGATTGTTCAAGTTACAAGAGGACAATAAGAAAAATGTGCACCTCTATAAGTACCCGTTGGTTGGTTAAGTGATTAGGATGTGGAAGGTAGTGTGCGAGCCAGTCAATATCTTTATTCATTCCTCTCTGATAGGAATCAAACTTGTAAATGAAGTTAAGTTCCAACCCTTCCCTTTGTATTTGGCTTGTAGAATTGGCCTGAAATAACATGGTGATTTTGAGATCCATTAATGAGTGCTCAGGCAGGTTAAAGTGTTCTCCAACAGGTTTCTGTGTGTTGCCTTTTCGGATATCTGGGTTTGTTTAGTTTGGAAAAGAGAAGACTGAAAGGGGACATGATAGCTATTGGGATGTTAGTTATCAATTAATCGCATAATCGTGTAACCGCACCAGAACCTAGAGGTTAAATGATTATTTCATAGTCCCCAGGGTCGATAAGGGCGCTTCCACTTTGAAATGTAGCAAGAGCCTGCCTGGCTATTGCCACATTTCAAAGGTGGAAGTGCCGTGCGACATTCCTCCTTTGAAATGTACAAGAGTCTCTTCTGCATGTCAAATATTGAAACACCGTGTGGAGCCCAGGGCTGGGGGGGACTCTCTGAGTCCCTCTCTGGCCCAAGGCTCCGTGCGGCGCGTCCGCTTTGAAATGTACAAGAGTCACAGCTGGGACTCTTGTACATTTCAAAAGTGGATTGCTGCCGCTGTGCCCCTGCCCCTTCCCCCAGAGCTAGGGAGAACCCCATCTGAGCCCATACCCCCTCCCAGACCCTGCACCCCAATCCACTGTCCCAGATCACAATCCACTCCTGCCCTAGGTCACAATTCAAACTCCTGCACTGTAATCCCCTCCCTTAGGTAGCAGTCAAAATCCGTGCACTCCCCCATACCTCGTCCTCTACTCTGGGTCAACCCCTGCACCCCAGTCCTGTGCCTTGGGTCACAACTGCCTCCTTAACCCAAACTCAGTGGCCCCTGATCCAAAAAAGGTTCTCCACCCCTGCCATAAATAAAGACAATGTTGAAACTTTTTGTGTTGGACATAATATTTTATTTTATTTTAAATATGAAGCCTGGCCAACAAGCCCCCCAGTTGTGGCCCAGCCTCCATCTGGCCACAGCATCATAACACTGCTGCACCCCCACACACACCAACCCTGAGCCTGTTCATACACCTGAACCCCCTTATATTCCCACATCCACAGACTTCTGCATGTTGAATATAAAAGCTCTGATTCGTATTTTAAATAAAACACAGATGAATTTGATAGTTTAAGTAGGTAGATGTTACAGTGTAACTGTAGCATGTAGACAAGGATACGAAAGATGCTGGATATTTCTTAACAGCAGCAGAGTGAAACATTTTAGACCTCTTATCCTATTGAGATTTTTGGCATTACTCCTGTGATGACTTGCATAAGGATAACTATATATTCTTAATACCAAAGTATTAAGTAATAAAATAGGGTCTATATCATTCATACATTACAGCCATAGATTATTGGATACTGTGACTGACCCTGACAGTCAGCTACAGTAGCTTGATGGAAGGTAAATAATACTGGCCACTAGATGAATAATTTTCTGTTCCCTGAATGACCTGGGCAGGGGCTGCTGTGGAGCAATTAAGTCAGGCAGACACCTAGAGCAAGACAAACTAATCAAAATACTGTGACAGCCCATTAAGGACTTGCTGGGGCTAGTTTAAAAGGCTTCCCTTCAGGGGGCAGAGGAGCTAAGGACTAGAAGTAAGGAGGTGCACTGTGGAGGAGCAGGAAGGATGTGCTTAGATACTAAGAAGGTAATGGGAAAGGTCATTTAAGGAAATGGCCTGGGGTGGACTTCAGCACTGATAGTGGAGGAAACACTGCATGTTGTCACTGCCCTTAGGGTCCTTAGACCAGAACCCAGAGTAGAGAGTGGGCCTGGTTTCCCCCCAGACTTCCCCACACCGCTGCAGAGACTACACCCTAAGAGGGGAGTCTGGGAGCAAGAAGGGGTTCCACTCTAAGCCAATTGACTGGCCTATGATGAAGGTGGCTCAGTAAGCTGTGACCCTTCCCTCTGTGTTGTGGACAGCAGGCCTCTGAGGCAAACGCTAACTGCCTAGTAGAGCAGGACCCCCAAGGTCGTTGCTCTGCCACAATATGAAAGAAATGTTGATAGCTGTTTACCGATTATTGCATATACAATAGCAGTCATCATTTTATGAAATGATGTCATTTGGTTCTTTATTCTGGAAGATATTTATGATATTTACCCTTCTAGAGGAAGTACACCATAATCAGATATTGATTTTAAAATGACTAGTTAGTTAATCTGGTCAAAATAAATCTTTTTATTTTACTTTATCTTTTCTACTTTACTTCTTCTGTTGGTGAATATTGTATTTAAAAAAATTTAAGCAATTGAAGCTATAAGTTTGTAAATTTTATTCTTAAGGTAAAAAAAGTATTACAGAGAGAATACAATAAACAATAGAAGTTCCTATACACCTGCTAAAAGTTTACCAGAGGTCACCCAATTAGTCAAATGCAGCCCCTTGTAGGTCAAAGACTTTCCAGCCTTTCTGCAACCATTGGTGACTCCTGTCTGTAAGGTCCTGTCCATTTGAAACAGAAAGACCACCACCCCTCAAATCAATTTAAATGCAATCTTTTATGTCAAAAGCCCGTTCTTTGTCTGTTGGTATCTGGAAAGCCCAGTTCAAACTAGTATTTTCAAGCCTCCCCAGGGGTTGGTATCTCTCTGCAACCTGGCCCCTGGAGTATGGGGTCACAACTTGAGCGAGTCACCTTAATCACTCTCAACTGTTTTTAGTTCCTGAAGGAGCTAAAAGCAACCTTCCCTTTCTGGAGTTGTACAGAATCCTTGGCCCACAATGATACATAAGCCATGCTTAATCTTAATACAAGATGCTCTCACCAAAGATAATGCATGTGGTTGCAATATTTGTCACCAATACCTCTCCACAGTCCTCCATGAAGATCTTTTTTTTTTTTTTTTTTTTTTTTTCAGGTTCACAGTATGAACTTTGAAAACACAAGCTCCCAAAAGAGAGGTTGTAGATAGACATAATCTCAACCATAGTGTCCTCCAGTGGTGACTAGACATATCAGGCTCTCTGGAAACTTCTCATTGATGTGGTACAGATCTTCCAACATTTCAAGTGTCTAGAGCAGGATGGGTACTACCCTGGGGTGAGGGTGCCACCTCGCTCTCTGTGCACTCCAGAGGGTCTCCTACCACAATCAGGTGCTGTTTATGGGGAAGAGAGGCCTTGGGGAGAGCAGTGGCAGTGAGCCTACCCTCCGCTAAGCTTGCAGTGGCAGATGCTTTGACTTCTGACCTACAGGTCTTACAGCATTCAGCTCCCCACTTGTACTGTTGCTACCTGGCCCTTGGTGCATGGGTCACAACACAGCTCAGATTTTTCAGATCTCCCTCATGTGGAGGTAGCTGCATCAAATTAGAGTGGCAGGCACTGGGCCTTCAAGCGCCACGTCGTAGGGCCCTTCTCTGAAATATGGCCCACTCACCAACCTCCCTATTGGGAAGTGAAGGGGGTTGGGTCAAACCAGAACCATGGTGAGACCCTGTGCAACCAGAAGCCCGGTCACAACACCCAATGTAGGGAACCGAGCCCAGCCTACACTGCAGGACAGAAGCTGCTTTAACAGGGACAGGCGATTTTGGAAACCAAAGCAAGATCGTCCTGCAAAACCAAGGACTGGAGCGAAGCCTGATAATGGATCAACCATGGATACGAAGTGCTCCTTCAAAACATACATGCTCAACTTCTTTCTAATGATCTAAACGTGGAAGTGAGCATCACAGATAAGAAAATTTCCCTAAGAATTACTTAACAATTTAACTGGTTTTTAAGTTGCTAATATACATTTCTGGGAGCAATATTCAACGGTTCTGATCTCTGTGGTTGGAGTGAATTAATAGGCTTCATATTGAAGCATTAATCTTCACTTTCAGATGGCATATAGATTAATATACTTGAAAAGAGGAACTAAACATTTATCATTTTCTGCTCGGGGTAAATTTGTCATATTTACTGTTTATTTACCATTTCAGTGAGCAGTTAGATCTTAGATTTATTCAGCTTTTGCATTAAAACTATGAATGTATTTGCTAGAACAATTTATAATTTTAGATAGAATAGCTCTGTAATGTGCTAGGGTTGATCTAATGTGAGTCTTTCACATGCTTCAGGTGCCATATCCTTGATTACTTCAACCTAACATTTAAACAGTATTTTGATTCGGTACTTAGTGTTCAGATTGACAAGGGCTCAGTACTGTTTGGTATGTATGTGATCACTCAATAAAGAAATAAAACCCCTTCATGAGGATTATTAATGTGTTTTGACAGGCTGAGATTTCATTTTAAGCTAGATTTCTGTGAGTCTGAGACCTTCATGTGGACAATTTTCTGTATTGAGAACAGTGCAACTTGTTCTCAAGAGCAGTAAGTTTCAAGATCCAACTGCTCTCTGCCCCTTTCAAAATGTTTAGAGAAATGTTAGTGGATCACTTGATTTTTTTTTTCTTTCGATAAGGGCCTGTGCTAGTATGTTTGTACTGCCATTACTTCTTGGGCATGTTCTCTTAGATCTGCTTATACAAGTTATTGTTGCCCTCAGCAAGTGTGATGTTTGTCAACAATAATTTTGAAATTTTTACCGTGCCATAAATGTATGTCCAAGGCTGTTAAGTTCCTGCTGCTTCATGGTCCTAGTAGCATAGGCAGAAGAGTAACTCCATGTTCAAGAAAAAGCCCATTGCTTCGGTAATAAGGCAAAAGTCAAAGATGTGAATGTGAGATGTGTGTATCATCTCTAATTCTCCTTAAGGGTATGTCTACACTAGCCCCCTAGTTCGAACTAGGGAGGCTAATGTAGGCATTCGAAGTTGCAAATCAAGCCCGGGATTTAAATATCCCGCGAGTTGCATCTTCAACCAGTCGCCATTTTTGAAATTTACAAGTCCGGACTAACTGACTTTAAAGCCCCTAAATCGAACTACCTGTTAAACCTCCTTGCAGGAGGAATAACAGTTCAATTTAGGGCTTTAATTCGAAATACCGGGTCCCTGCCGCGTGTAGACGCGGGCAGTTAGTCTGGACTTGTAAATTTCAAAAATGGCGACCGGCCGGGAAGATGCAAATCAAGCACGAGCTATTTAAATCCTGGGCTTGATTTGCAACTTCGAATGCCTACATTAGCCTCCCTATTTCGAACTAGGAGGCTAGTGTAGACATACCCAAACCTTTCATCCATGACCTTAGAATAATTCTTCATTCTCTCTTTTTCTGCACAGTTGGTTTTACATTGGGTTTTAAGATGATTTGGTAACTTAGTGCAAATTCTTTTTTTTTTATTTATATTAAGAGCTTGTTTTATATCCATGGTGTGGTAGATCTGAAGTGGCATTCACAATTTAAATGCATTTCTTCAAGAATATAATGCCATACATCAGACAACCTGGCATAGTCTTTCCACTATCTGGGAAATGTTATTTTCAAAGACGGGGGTTTGGCCTATATAGCCTTCACTATCCAGGCAAGAAATGAATAGGATCACAAGTTTAAAAAGTCCTCAACCTACAAGAGAGTACCTAGTACCTTCTTACAATCCTTTGAAGCCTTTGGAATTTCTCAGTTCAGGATCTGGCATAGAAATCCTGATCTGTGGATCTTAACTCTAGGTTACTTTAAATTTCAGTCTCCCTTTATCTGTCCCTGTCTAAATTAGGGATGTTAAAATTAATTTAATTAAGTAATCATGTAACCGTTGAAAATTTCAGCAGTTACACACAGGTGGAATTTGGCTCCCCAGGAACCGGTGCGTGTGGGGAGCTGGCTTACAGAGGCAGTAGTGCAAAGGGCAGAAAGAGCTGATATGCACAGAGAGCCACCTACCCTGCCATGCTGCTGCCTCTGTAACAGAGACAGCAGTGGGGGGGACGGGACAGGTTTGAGCCGGTACACATTGGGAGCTGGCTTAAAAGCTGTCTCCCTGCGCATACTGGGAGCCTGCATGTAACCATGAAAGTTGACTGATGAGCCTGGGCTAATCAGTTAACTGTACACAGTGACACTTTCACATCACTAGTCTAAAGCACCAAAAAATAAGAGATAAGAGAGAGAAGGTTTCCATGTGTTATAGGAGGAAATGTTTAATTAGAAGTCTTGAAACAGTCAGATTGGCATTGGTCCTTTACATGGGTGACAGGTCAAGTCCCAAGGGTGCCACACCATGGAGGGCCAACCTGTACAATAATGCAGTCTGGAAAGGTTAAGGACCTTACTCTGAGTAATACTTTTCTTGTTTTATTTTCTTATTCGGTTAAGATAAGTAAGTCTATATAATATTAATATCGACCTCCTTTTAGCACTTTAGTGACAAAACTATAGTTTGAAAATACACATTAATATGGTGAGAAATGAACCACATACATTCTTTCAAGGGAGGCTAAGTGTTTCAGACTCAGGGTCTTTCACCAATTACTCTTGCAAGGGAAAAGGTGGGAGAGAAACAACAGTGAGTTGCAGTGACTGGTAGGTATGGAAATAGAGATGCCAGAGATGGCAGCTGGAAGATCTAACATGAACTGACTCTAAGAAGGAAAAGAGATTAATATTTTGTGGTTTGTGACTCTTTTTGTATTTCATCAAGAGTGTTCTAGGCTCTTTGCAGAAGGGTATTCAGACAGTCAGCTGGATACCTCACACTTGTATACATATCTGGTGGAACAATGAAAAACAGTTCACTTTTACAGTGCAATCATATATTGTTAATTCCACAGAAATGATTGATCCAGGAGTAAAAGTGTGGAAGCATGTCTGTTTGGTTGGGAGCATCCATGAATTTAATGAACCATAATGAGGGTTATTAGTGTTACCTCTGATGATATAAGAGAGGATTGATTCTTTTACATTATAAAGAAATAGAAATACTAAACAAGAACTTCAGACTAAACCCCATCTCTTACATTTCTTACATGTGAATCACATAAATGTGTCCTAGTTTACATGCAAATAGCATCATATAATAGTAGGTTCTAAGGTAGTTCTTCCTTACACACTGTCAACCCTAATCCACTGTTTGACTTTTTTTTAAATATAATGAACTGATGACTTCTATTGTATTCCTGAATACTTAACATAGTACACTTTTCCTTCTACTCTACGTGTCAGTCGAACAAGTACTCTATTTCTCAGGCTTATTTTTCCTGGATAGAGAAGTAGCATACAAAGGTAGCTGGTATGATTTTCTTTAATCTTTACACAGCACAATCTTCGATTGATAGAAAAAATGTTTCTGATTGGATCTGAGAAAAAACATGGCTGATCATGACTTATTCACATTGTATTTAAATAAAAAAACAACCCATAACCAAATACAAAAAGCAGTACAGCTAACAGAATCACTCATCTTAAAATAGTCTGAAAAATTTGAGGGTGCAAAAATTTTATATGTATGTTGTCAGCATTTTAGATTCTTATTATTCTGTTTCATCTCAGTTTGAGTTTCCATGTGAAAACCACCTTTCTAAGAGCATATTATCATGTTATTAGCAGGAAGATATCAAGTATGTTAATTTATAATTCCTTTCTTGGTTCTTTGTCCTGTGCAGTTGTTTGAATACAGTGGGATAGCAAATCAGGTGTAAAATGAAATGGTGAATATTCTTTGTTACACCTAAGTATTGTATTTTATCGTACATTTTGCCAAATACTTCAACTAAAAGAATATTCTTAACTACAACTATCCCAGAAATAAAAAGTTAATAAAGTAGAAAATGCTGAATTTTAACTTAAAATAAAACTAATAAAGCATAATTAAACTGCTCTTTAATTTGCTTTAGAAATACAGGCCTGGTCGATGTGATGATATTTTGAAATGGAAGCCACCCAGTCTGAATTCTGTTGATTTTCGTCTAAAGATAACAAGAATTGGTGGAGAAGGGTATGTAATCTCTTCCCTTCCTTACCCTTTTTAAATATAATCTAAAATATTCACCTGAATGGTCCTTAGCAGAAAATATTTCTCTGGTATTATATCTTGATCTTTTCTAGGTTTACCTCCCCTTCTCCTCCACACATACTCTGCTTCACTTTCTGTAGCAGAAGTGCATTAGAAGCATAGACAGTTGTTTCTTTGACTTGTGATTGGTACTGTACCAAGAAGCTGTACTGCAGATGTATATAATATAGATCGGTTAATTTTCCTAATTTGTTATTGTGAAAGAAGATACATTTTAAAATAAATTAAGCAGTCTATTCCAGCTTGGACTTTTAAAATACCTCTATTTTTTTATAAAGTAAAAATAAAATTTTCTTTGTTAAAATATTGTCTATCCACAAGTGAACAAAATGATATGACAGTTAATATTTATTCAAGACCTTGCTTTAATGTATCTCTTTGACTTATTAGTTGTTATTTAATATCTACCAAAACCCCACCAAGGAAGATAAGGTTTCATAACCCAAGACACTTTAAATGTTTTTTAGAATACGTCACTTCTACATATTTCTCTGTCTGGTGCATCTGCTGCTTCTAAATTGCATTAATGTGTTATACAATGGCAGTTCCCATGTGTGAGTGTACTGGAGTTTAAGTCAATACATTATGTTTTCCATGGAAGAGATTTTGTTTAAAATCAAGTTAATTGATTTTCAAGTTGTTTAATATTTTAGTGTCTGGTCTCATTCCTGCTGACAGTTTGATATATACTTTTCTCTTCATGCCTCTAGTAACTATGAAGAATGTAGTTTTTCAGTTAATTTATATTTTGCTCATTATTCCAGCCAACAGAATCGAGTAATGGTAATAATAGCACATCTAACACTTCAAAATATTCGCAGGTCTTGTTAATATATATAGATTGTGAGAGTGTCTCATTCTAAGGACAGAAAGCCAAGAAATATTTGTTTAGATTTCAACAGAAAATGTCCTTTTAATAACCAATAGAAAAACTGTTACTACTGGGAAATATATTAGAATGTTTGTTTTTTATGTTTAGCTTTTGAGTGTCGGATGTTTACAGTTTAAAACAAAAAACAAATATCACGTTCTCATTGCTTTCTTTAAAAATATTAATAGTAATCACATTATAGCTGCCTCATAGGAAGATTTTCCATAATGAAAATTAAGCTGTATTAGCTACATAAGTTATTTAATTGCAAGATGTTTTTTGTGTTTTCTGCTGAAGCCTAAAAATGTTGCAATAATGAGCCATGATGGCCACATCAGAAAAGTTCTCTTATTTCATTTTTTGTGATGTATGTATTTGATAAGATGATACCAATTTTACACAGAAATAATAAGCAAAAATGTATGTTGATTATAATTTTTTCAGTTGGTAGATTTATGTTGATATTGGATTAGAAAAAGAAAATGTTTATAAACAAGAACAATTTCCAGAAACTTTGAGAATCTGTTGGAGATAGGGTATTTAACTAGATGAATATTTGGTCTGTTTTAGTATGGGGATTCCTACTTTCAAATTATATTCCATCAGCATTATTATGTTTGGTGCCCAAAATGCAGAAGTGATTTCTAAATTAGTATGCAAGTGGTTACTTATATGTAGGCTTGGCAGAAATGGAAATGTATTTATTTATAATTTTGTTGGATAATATCAGTTATTTTAATAGATGCTCTGATTTAAAAAGAAGCAACCCCCAATCCATGGGGCTCCCGGCCCCGTCCCATGCTGGAGCTGGCTGGCCGCTCCCAACTCCCAGCCCCCTGCCCACAGCAGTTACTGGTTATCTGGAACAGGTAAGCATCACCCATTTAGGGTGATGTTAACTGGTTGACCTTTCACATCTCAATTCCTAATGTCTTATACAGCAGAGACTCAACCTCCCTCCCTTTTCAAGTCTCTCCTTAACTCTCATAGGGAAATTGGTGCGGTCCTGATATTTGCCAGGCTGGGAACATGTTGGAAAGAGGGAAAGCTGAACGCAGCTTCCCAAACAGGTGGAAACAAGGAAATGCTGATGTCATGTATTGTACAATTTGTTCATGATTATTTTCAGATACTTTAAATCGGGGGAGGGCGAACTTTTTGGCCTGAGGCCGCATCTCAGTATGGAAAAAATGTGGCAGACCATGTGGCAGACCATTAATACTCTCAGAATTGGGGGTTGGAGTATGGGAGGGAATGAGGGCTCCAGCAGAGGGTGCAGATTCTGGGGTTAGGCCAGAAATGAGTTCAGGGTGCAGGAGAAGGTTCCTGGCTGGGTGTTGGGATGTGGGAGGGGGTGAGGGCTCTGGCTGGAGGTGCAGACTCTGGGGTAGAGCCAGGGATAAGGGGTATGGAATGCAGGAGGATGCTCCTATCTGGAATCAAGGTTTCAGAGAATTAGAGGGGGATCAAAGCTGGGACGGGGGTAAAGGTGCTGCGGGGAGATTCAGGGGTATAGGCTCTGGATAGCACTTACCTCAAGTAGCTCCCAGAAGCAGTAGCATGTGCACACTCTAGCTACTATGCGGAGGTGTGTCCAGGAAGCTCTGCACACTGCCCTGTTCACAGATCCTGTCCCTGTAGCTCCCATTGACCATGGTTCCTGGCTAATGGAAGCTGCAGAGCTGGCACCTGGGATGGGGAAAGTGTGCCAAGCCCCCAGAAGTCCCTAAACTTAGGTGCTGGACGAGGGACATGCACCTCAGAGCCATGGCAGTGCAGAGCAAGTCAAGCCCCTGAGCCCGCTCTCCAGTGGGAGCTCAAGGGCCAGATTAAAATGTCTGATGGGATGGACGTGGTCCATGGGCCATACTTTGCTCACCCAGTTTGAATTAATAAAACTGCAGCCTAATTAAACCACATCCATTACCACTTGTCTTTTTTCCCAGCATGGCTAGATAATGGAAAGTTGTTTGAAAGAAGTTATATTATTATAACAGTAATATAAGGATTTTTAGATGCTGCAAGAGTATCAGAATAGCACATAAGTTTATGCTTTGAAAAGGCATGTCAGGACCCTGAGCACTGCTGTAATAAAATGGCTATGAACAAGTGCTTGTTAGATTGAGTTCTATAATAGCCAAAAAATTGTTTCATTAAACTGGGTGCCTTGCTGCTAGCAATTCTAAAACAATGGCATTGGGCTTCCTTTTGTTTTTTTAGCATGCTAGGCTTTCTGAAAAAGCAGGTATTGATACAACTGTCAACCCATTAAGGAAAATGGTTTTTTCCCCCCTTAGGTCAAAAATACTATGTACTGGACAGAGGTTTGATAGCTGAGCAATCCAAAAGTGATTAGCCAACTTCCATGAAATTCATCAGTTATTTTACAATACACTTAAACAGTGATGTTTATGGAATCAGAATTTGTCCGTATATTGATTAGTCACTGACAAATGGTGAGACAAAGCAGAGGCATTTATCTCAAATAAACACTTGAGAATCTTTTCTGCTCTCCGTGGAGAACTGAACAAATGGATTCTGAAATAGTGAGCAAAGGTTACTGCTCACAATTAGCAAGTTCTCCCTTGTTTATCTTTTACTTTAAACATGGGCAAATACCTCAATCCATAACACCTCAGGAAGTGATCTATCAGAGATCACAATCTACGTAGTATTAATGCAGGTCTAGTTATAAGAAAACTCAAGTTACTTGAGGAAGTGATGTTGGCAGTGATCAATTTGTGCCAGGGGTTGACAGGGCTGAGTCCCAGCACTTCTTGACTTAATTCATAGCCCTTGCACCTCAGGGTTTGCAGCATCAGTTACGAAAATTTAAAAATTGCTTGATCCCCAGCACTTCCTACATTGCAAATTAAACTGTGTGTCAGTGACTTAAGCAGTCTTCGGTCTTTTCACGGCAGTAGTACTTATCTAGTGCCCTTAGCATTGGATTATGGGACACTGTGCTGTTGTAGAGTGTCTTTTGGATAAGATGTGTAACTGAGATCCTAATTACTTGTAATAATCTTGTGGTAGATGTCTGTAGTGACTATCAAATTCAAATTTGTATAATTATTTTCAGCCTACTTCCTGTGGTTTTACATGCAGTTTCCATCCCTAAATTCTTCTGTATCAGTGGTAGTCTTGTGAAGTAGCTGCTCTGGTCCACTCCAGACATAGCTGTGATTCAGTGGTGGATAGTTGGATGATTTTTTAATATATTCAGTCCTTTTCCCACTGAAGTCAGTGGAACTTTTGCCATTGAATGAAAAAGGAGAAGGATCAAGCCCATAATTTATAAAGCAGCATCAGGATTAAAAGTAAAATGTTATTAACAACAGCAAGTTGCTGTAAATTAAGGCATTGATCCATCCCAGTAAAAGGACGATTTTATAGGGGCTTTTTAGTTTGTTTTTATGAAATACAGAGGCTTGCCTCAAGTCCCAGTCCAGTTTTAGATGTATATATTAGTCAGCTGAATGAAAAAAGTGCTGGTGGAAGGCCTGTTTCTCCCAAAAGCAAGAAAGTAAAACTGGGAATTTCCAATCATATATATATATATATATAGTAGCCCAATGTCTGTGACTCTGTAACACTGAAATGCTGGCTGTTCCCTCTGGGCGGCGCAGTTGCCTGAGTCACGTTCTTCGCCTCCCGCCGTGGCACTCGGATGACTTCTGCGCCGCCCAGCCGGGCCGCCACGGAGGAGCAAGCGACCGTTTGGGCGCCGCGGTCCCCCGAGCGCGGGGCCCAAACAGCCACTTGCACCGCTTGCTCCCCCGCGGCGGCCCGGCTGGGCGGCGCAAAAATCAGCCAAGCGCCATGGCAGGAGGGGAAAGGGGGTTGGGCGGTGACGTACATAGCCAGGGGGCGGGGCCTGGCTGTGTATGTCACCACCCGCCCCCCTTCGCCTCCCGCCGTGGCGCTTGGCTGACTTCTGCGCCGCTCAGCCGAGTTGCCATGGGGAAGCCCAAATGGCCGCTTGCTCCTCTTGCTCCCCCGCGGCGGCCTGGCTGAGCGGCGGCGAAGTCAGCCGAGCACCATGGCGGGAGGCGAAGAGGGGCCGGGCGGTGACGTGCGGCGTGACAGCGGCTCCAGGCCCCACCCCCTGGCCGTGAACGTCACTGCCCCGGCCCCCTTCGCCTCCTGCAGTGGGGCTCGGCTGACTTCTGCGCCGCTCAGCCAGGCCACCGCATGGGAGCAAGTGGCGCAAGTGACCGTTTAGGCTCCGCGCTCCCCATGCAACACGGGGAGCACGGTGCCCAAACGGCCGTTTGGGCTCCGCGGTCCCCCGAGTGAGAGGCAGGAGGGGGCGGAGAAGAGAAAGAGAGAGACAGACAGAGAGAGAGAGGCAGGAGGTGGAGGAGAGCTGAGAGAGAGAGGGGGAGGCAGGAGGAGGAGGAGAGAAAGAGAGAGATGGAGTGAGAGACCGGAGGCTCAGGAGAGAAGACCGACGTGGAGGAGAGACCTGAAAATCCCATGTTATGATGAGCTAATTGGCTAGTATTGTATAGATTTAAAATAACCTTATCTTCACTTGCCAATATTTTGAAATCCCTTTAGGTTTTCCCAGGTTGTAGTGTCACAACTGCAAGCCCTTCAGCCTTTGAGTGCTTTTTTGTGTTTTGCCTAAAGTATAATGATCCTAATAGCAGTAAAACTTCAGGTACATTAATATACTGATCTATATCATTGCTAAGTGATCTGTTAATCAAAGCACCTTAGCAGAAAGAAGCTGTCAGTAATATTCAGCTGCTCTTCTGCAGCACCCTGGATTTATCCCAAATGGAGAAATGCTTTACAAGTCTGAAGTATGTTCTCCAAAAAGCCAGATTTTGAGAACATTTTGGGGAAAATGAAACAAATATTGAAACGTTTGAAGAATCCATAGGTATCAGTTTGTCAGCATCTATAAACTACGAGATACTATGACAGGTCAGGCCAGAGGGCTGCTACAGAGTGGGGGAAAAGAAAACCCCTCAAAAAATAAAAGGCCTGCTATGTAAGGGTGGAGGGCTGCAGGGAAATTAGGAGCAGCTGGTAGGGAGCTGGCTCAGGCAGATTGGGGCCAGCTGACTCCAGTTCAGGCCTACTGGAGGTCTCCTGGAGGACTATAAAAGCCTCCGAAGTCAGAAACTGTAGGATAGTGGGAGGGTGGAAGGAGATGTAGAGGAGAGACAGAGAGAGAAAAAGCAAGCGTTTGAGACAAAGTGACAACAGATTCAGAGTTAGAAACAGCAGGGGAGGGAGTTCCGGCATGGCTCCCTACCCCAGAAACCAGCTGCAAGCCCCAACTCTGGAAAAGGGGGAAGGCGGTTGACCTAAATACTGGCCAGGGCCGAAGGGAGCTTGCCACAATACATAGTAGTGGCATACCAGAATTGAATCTCAAAACTTTTTTTTTTTTTAAAGCTCTCTCTTTCTGCAGCTTGCCTTGTGGTTTTCTGAATAAAGTTTGTTAAAGGCAAATGACAGACAAATGTTTAGTCTGATTGGCTCTGAATGGAAACATCCTAACAGGAGGAACAGTCAGATTTGTCAACCATTAATACAATTTCCTGTCACAGGAGAGCACAGTTTTGTATGGAACTTTGACATACAGGAAAGGTTGAAAGGAATTTTACCTGTCTTTTAAGGGAGAAATAAATTATAAGGTGTAATCCATGTTGGCCACATTGATAAAAATTAAAACAAAGGGTCAAATATCAGTAATACAGGGCAGGAAATTGAGAATTGAGGTGAAACGTGTTTTAGGACACTATACATTTGCTAAATTCAAATCCTGGACCTCTTTGCTACCAACAAATACAGGAAATTAATCTCTTTGAGCCAGAGAAAAGACTGATTTGTCATCTCATATAAGTAGTTGTCTCCATATTTCAGTCATGAGTTGCCTTATAAATCCTACTTCCTTGTCTATGAATGCTAGCTAGTGCATTCCCAACCTGAGAAACATTAACCAACCAGTGACTGGAAAAATCATAACACAAAAAACTATTAAACTAACAAAATATACTGTGCATGGTTTTTTGTGGTCTCCTGTTACACTTTGCTTATGAATTGTCAGTTTAGGTTGTCAGGTCTTTAAGACAGATCCTTTCTATTCCTAATACTGTATTCTTTATAGGTTCTTATACCACACTTACCACTGTAGTGTCTGAGCTGTATACAAATCAGAACAATACTAATTCCACAGAATTATAATTTTTGCATAATATAAACATCCAAATTAAGTTGGGCTTCCATTGTCATGGGTGCCCTACAAACATAAAATAAAAGGCAGTCCCTGTCCCGAAGAGCTATAGTACAAACAAGGATAAGATGCAAAAAGAGGGTGTAGAACTCAGTTGGGGGCAAGGGAGACAGTGATAGGAAAACATTTACATGTATTAGCTAAGTATAAATGTCAAAGTTTTGTTTTCTAATAAATTAAAAAAGTATAAATGATCCCTAAAAGACCATTTGCTTAGACTTATTAGGCAGTTTACCATAGACATCACAGAAGAAGTAGCTCTTAAGAAGGGGTTTGAACAAGGCTAGGGTATTGACCATGCAAAGTGGTTTGTAGGTACATTACGTGTATGAGGGACAGCATAGGAAAAGGCACAAAGGTTCTTACGATAGAAGTGTGCAATGAAGGGTGCTATCATTGGCATAGTGAAGGATGAGGGTCACAACAGACTCGGGTCAGTGTTTATCTGGATGATACAAGATTCTGCCTCGTGGTACAGTCACTATATGGGCTGTATTTTTTTATATGTGGATTCTTAGAGTCCCTGTCTGACACGTCAGTTTAATTGAAAAAAAATCACTTTTAAATCTGGACAGCATGTATACTGAACATAATGTTGTACCTTCCACAGTTAATATTCAGCATGCTTTTGGAATTTCTAATGTTGGCTTTAAAAAAAAAAGCTCAGTTTTTTATGTGTGCAAGTGGCAGCCTTGGGCAATCTCCATCTGTCAGATAATTATTCTACTTTAGCAACTAATTTCTACAGATTTTTAAAAGCTTTGCCTCACATTATCCTAAAATTATCTGTATGCTTAAAAATGGAATTTAAATCTACTCTTACATATTCTGTAGGCCCTGCTTTCTTCAGACCATGAAGTCTGAGTTCCCTCTTGACCCACCTGTCTTAAGGTGGACTTTCTGCTTGCTTCAGTGTCCGCAACTTAAGAGCTAGTTGCTCTGTGAAAGAAAAGTTAGTGCATTTCCCCTGCTTCTCTCCAGACAAGAGGTCATGAGGTAGGATTCCAAATATCATGTCTCTAAAATTAACCCATTTCTTATCTACTACTGTGTCTTTTTATGTATATTTTGTTCTAACCCCTTTTTCTGAAAGATATTTCCATAGGCTCTGTAGCTTGGATTTAAGGCGAAATATTACTCGCATATGCCACATTTCAGGAAATTGGATGTCTTTGTCCTGTATTACAAAAACAACCTTTTTTTCTTACTGAACAGAGATGTTAGTTTTCCTATAAAAAATTCCACTCAGCAGCTATTTAGTTTTCTGTACATATTTTAATAGACCAGTTTTTTAATTGAGGAAATAATATTTTGCAATATTAAATCTACATTCATTATAAACACACAAAATTTAGTTGCTGTTGGAAAATGCCAAACTTAGTTCATTTTCAAAGAAAGCTATCTGATCAAAAAAATGATCTATATTTACTCCTTCATTCTTTTTGGGGGTATGAATAAGGAGCATTTTATCAGTCTCTTGCCTTTGGCTTTATGTGTGAAAACATAAGGTGGAGTATTAAGACATGTCTTCACTACAGACTGGATCGAGAGGCAGCAATCAATCCAGCAGGGGTTGATTTATCACATAAATGCGATAAATCAACTACCGATGGCTCTCCCGTTGACTCCAGTACTCCATTAAATTGAGAAGAGTAAGCAGAGTTGAGCTTTAGCTGTTGTCTTATCACTGTGAAGATACCATGGTAAACAGACCTAAATACTTCAACTTCAGCTACGTTATTCACATAGTTGAAGTTGAGTAACTTGGATTGATGATCCCCAGTAGTATAGACAAGGCCTAACATGTTGTGATGTATTTCTTTTGCAGTCAACTCTGGATCTATTTTTTTTTTTAATTGGGGTTCATAGACAAATATCACTTTTAATAATTTTGTGGTAGACAGTATACATGAAGCCATTTAAAAGTCAATTAAAGCCATACAGGTCATGATAGAATAGGATAATATGTGAAGATAAATGTTCAAAATAAAAGTAATCATTGAACAAATATCAGAGATCACTGTAGAAGGGCGAGGCTCTATTCAGTAGTGTGGCATAGATTTCTTTAATAGCTATCTTTGAATATCTCCTTACTGCCTCTGTCTGTAATTAAGAGTTCTTGTGAGTTCAGCCCAAAGCAGAGTAATGTAGGCATCAGGAAAGTGAGTACAATGAAAATATGTCTATCCTCTGCTCATATTTTCTGCTGAACAGCAGCAGAACTTTATACAATCTCAAATCGTCTGGTACATGGAAACAGGAATATTCACATTTGGGAACTACTCAAGAGCTAAAATGTTAAGTGTGAAAAGAAACCTTTGTTTTGAACTTCAAGCTGTTCTAACTCTTTCAACAGACTATGACTTAACTGCTGCTAGAAGAAGTTAAGACAGGTTTAAATGTCATCTTTGAAGCTAATAGGAAGGAGCATTGAAGGGAGAAGAAAGCAGCAAGATTTTGTTTGAACAAAATCCTTCCCCATCTTTTTCACCTTCTTATCTCATTTTCACAATATTCACCAATGCTACATTTTAAAATATGTTGTAAGTTCAACATTTATATGTTGGTATAAATGTTTGATATGATAGAATGTGATACCTCCAATTCTTTAGCTTAATAGCATAGACCACAGACGTTTAAGGATTTGGGCCTTATCTACACTACAAAATTAAATAAATTTAAAGTTATTTTGATATGCAGCCGCTGCAGTAATTAAACTGCTGTTGCATGTCTACATATGGTCCTTGTGTCACTGGTATGCATTCACAGTAACAGTACTTCAATTGACACAGAGATCAGTACACTGTGGGTAGCTCTCCCGCTGTACAGCACACCACCATCCAGGGGTGGCTGGGAACATTTGCTCAGTATCCAATTATTCATTTTTCTCCATTCCTTCATTTCATGAGCATCCTATTACATTTTGTGCCACTTTTCAGAAGTCCTGCTAGCCGGCGCATCTGCTATCTTTGTGAGAAGCATGGATCCTGCACTGCTCTCAGTATTGTTCTGAGCGATAAAAATACAACATGTCTGATCTTGTAGTATTTTTTGAGCTGCAAGTCTGATGAAGATGTCTTGGTGACTGCTTTGCTGTGCACCATGGAAAGAAACCATTCAAGATTGCTGCTGGCAATCACAGAGCAGTTGCATAAGATGGACTGTGGTGCAGGCCCTGAAAGAGAAGCACAGGTGGGTGAGATCACATTCTTATGCAGGCTTGGAATGATGAGCAGTGGCTGCAGAATTTTCAGATGTGCAAGGTAACATTCATGGAAGTATGTGCAGTGCTTGCCCCAGTTCTCCGGTGCAGCAACACCAAAACGAGTGGAGAAGCAAGTGATGATTGCTTTGTGGAAACCAGCAATGCCAGATTTGTATAGACCAGTTGGGAATCAATTTGGAACCAGTAAATCAAGTGTGAGGGATCATTAATCAACTCCTGCTATGAAGGACTGTGACTCTGGGCAGTGTGCAGAACATAGTGGATGGGTTTGCATCAATGGGGTTCCTTAACTGTAGCAATTCATAGCTCTATCTTGGCACCAGTCCACTTTGCATTAGAATAGTTCACAAGAAAAGGCTACTTTTCTATGGTGGTGCAAATGCTTATGGATCATGGGGGTTGTTTCACCAGCAGGGACAGGGAAGATGCCTAAAACACACATCTTTAGGAATACAATTCTGTATAGTAAGCAGGGACTTTTTTCCAGAACAAAGGATTACCACTGGGGATGTTGAAATGCCAGTAGTGATCCTGGGAGACCCAGCCAATCCCTTATTCCCATGGCTCATGAAATGATATAACAGCCACCTTGACAGCATCAAGGAGCACTTCGAGAATGGGCTCAGCAGGTACGGAATGACTGTGAATGTGCCTCCAGGATGTTTGAAGGGCTACTGGTGCTTTCTACTCAAGAGATTAGACCTGAAGGGAAGAAAATATTGCTAGGGTCATAGCTCCTGCTGTACGCTTCATAATATCTGAGGCAAAGCGTGGCGGGGCGGAGAGTTTCTGGAAGATTGGAGTGCAGAGGTGGATTGGCTGCCCATTGATTTTGAGCAGTCAGGGCAATAAGGGCTCAATGGCAGTATGTCTAGACTACATGGCTCCGTCAACGGAGCCATGTAAACTAGTTTACCTGGCATAGGCAAAGAAGTGGGGATTTAAATAATCCTCGCTTCATTAAAATAAACATGGCCGCCGTGCTGTGCCGACGATCAGCTGATCCGGCACAGCGCAGCAGTCTAGACGCGGATCTGTCGGCTGGGGAAGCCTTTGCCGACCAATCCCTTATGCCTCGTAAAACGAGGTTTACAGGATCGCTCGACAAAGGCTTCCCCAGCCGACAGATCCGCGTCTAGACTGCCGCGCTGTGCCGGATCAGCTGATCGTCGGCACAGCACGGCGACCATGTTTATTTTAATGAAGCGAGGATTATTTAAATCCCCACTTCTTTGCCTATGCCGGGTAAACTAGTTTACATGGCTCCGTCGACGGAGCCATGTAGTCTAGACATACCCTGGGGGAACTATTTGGCTCCAGGAGACTTTGAAGGAGTGTTTTAACAGTGAGCCACGGTAATGTAGTGTGCTGTGCCAGGCCTTTTCTGGGCTTTTTTGTTTGTTTCGCACTGTGCTCCGAACTTTGTAATGAGTAATGTGTGTATGCTAATTTAACAATGCAAATGCAACTATTGCTGTTAAGTTTGAATTTTGGCTCCAGCCACTGTTGTGTTAGACTAATGAAGAGGAATTAAATTTCCAAAAAAAAAATACTTTTTTCCACACCTATACAAACATATCTATTTAAAGTTGAAATAAACTTCATTCATACAGGTAAAAGTATGGTTCAAGAGGAAAGAACAGAAAATTCACAAACACATACACTGATGTAATCTCTCAAAGCTGAGTGTATCTGTGACTAGCATTGTGCATATTCTCCTATGAGATTTAGTGCGTGGGGTGTTGCTGCGGCCCCAAAAGATTTGTGGAATGAGTCAGGGGAGTGTAGGGAGGTCCCATTGACTGTGGGGGAAGGAAGTGCAAATGTGCTCAGCCTGAAGCTCAGTCAGAGATTACAGCATGTCTTTTTGCTCCCTAAGCAATGCTATCATCTTTTGCTTCCAATTTCTTCTTTCTAGTCTTTTCCATTTTGTCATTAGTTGTGACCCTCAAAGCTCTCTGCTTGCAATCCAAAGCACCAAGGCTTGCGGGACATCCTAGAATACATCTTCCCTTGTTGCCATGTTTTTCTTTCTTATCTTGCCAAGCTGCTCCATTTGTGTGGATGAAAATATCCTCAAAGCCACTTTTACAGCTGCTAAAAAACAATGGACAGAGGTACTATTTTGAGTGCATTCACTCCCCTTGAGCCACACATGTTACAACATTGTCACTTCCCCTTGAAATTCAGAGAATATGGCAGCTGACCCAGTTGTGGTAAGTATGGCCTGGGGAGAGAAAGCAACTTTGGGGGAGAGTTAGCACTTGGGCAGCAGTATAAGTAAATAGGGCAATTGAACTGAACACTGGCAGTTTTCCATAAGAAGCCATTTTAGCTGATATCATACTCATGATGGTAACCAAGGTTGAAAGGGAACAGTTCAGCACAAATCTGGATGCAGATCAGTCCAATATACCGCTAGCCTGCTCAAGTAATTGCTGACTGACATAGGAAAGTGTCCTACCACAGGGAAAAAAATAAGGCACTTCTCCAAAGAAACCTCCAGGAAACGTTCCTGCAGATCTCTATGGAGGATTCATGAGACATCCCAGTGCATATAAACAAACCATTCTGTATTTCCTCTAGCTACTTCTCTCACCCCTGTATAGGGGTGAGAGAAGTAGCTATAGGAAATAACCGATAGGAAATAACCAATAGAGGTACAGTTTCTATCTGCACTACCTCTTCTAGCCTCACTGATTTTTAAAAATAGTGAAAGGTGGCTTTTTTGAAAGTTTTAGGATTTCTGGCAACTATTCACAACATGAATCTGAGGTCCAACATGGATGAACATAGGACAAGAGTGGAAATGTGAGAAAATCCTTTGCTTTTAGCTTAGCTATTGAAATTAAGAGGTGGTGATTATTTCTAGAATCCACAAAACAGTATCAAGCAGACACCATCACTGCAGCCTTTCTAATCAAAATGTGCCAAGTTGATTTCAGAGGTTCTGTATAGTAATTGTCCTGTACATACCTAGACTGATGTCCAGCCATTATTAGATGACTGTATGGAAGCTGGATTTAGCCCATCTTATCATATCCCTATCCATGTAGGTATTAATTAGAGGCTAGTAGTAGTGACCAGATCTACTTCTGCTACCAAGGAGGAGACATGTTTAACATTTAAGATTTTAGGGCCTCCGACAACAGATCTAGTTTGAATGAAAGTGTGCAATTGTATGGAATATAAATAAAGTTCTAATTTATAAAGCTTTACAATGTTGATTTTCTCTATTTAGCATTTATATTATTGTCACAAAGCTAGCAATGTTCTAATTCTTATCTGCGCATTTTAATATATTTTATACCTTTGTGCTATGCATAATTCATATAAACAAGTGAAGCAAACAGCTGTATTTACCTAATGACACGATGCTGTCTGAATTAATATTAAACACATATATTTTACAAAGCTTAACTGGATGCTTTTTAGACTTTTAAAAATGTTTTAATCGTGATTTTATTTGCTCTCTCATCACAGTTTTGTAGTATTTGGAGATTTTTCAGACTACTTAATTAGCCTTAAGTTGTATTTACAAATTTTGGTTCAGTCCATTTGGTTATAAAAAGAAGACTGTAAGATGCCAATTAGAAACAGCTTGTATTTAATATAATGAGGAGACTGACACTGGTCCGGGCTGCATGCTCCAGAGGCTTGCAAAATACATAATAAAGGCACAGACTAATTTAAATAAAGAAAATGCTTGTCCCTTTTTTCCTTGAAGTCTTGAGGGACATATGGACTGCTCTGAGTTATTGAGGCTGAGTTACAGCTGATGCTTATGGTCATATTCTTTTGCACTAGTATAAGTTAGCCTCTGTAAATTATAAAAATGCCCTGAAGTATCAGTTGTCACTGTTAAAGCTCATTTTCCCATATCCTTCCTGTTTTGATTCTAATTGGGTAAAATCTATATTTGAATAATCAGTAAATGTTTTATTGAAATAAATCTAAAAAATTGTGGAATAACTAACAAACACTCATCTCTCGTCAGTTTAGTCCTGTTCAGAGGAGGAGTATTTTTGTGACTGTGCAATAAATAATATCTTAATTTTCTGCAATGTTTTTCCTATTTTAGTTTGTGTACCACTTCGTTTTGCAAATTCATACATTTTTTGTGTTAGCTAACAAATATTTTCACTTATAAAATATTTTCTTATTAAACATTGGTGCTTTTTAAATGCATATTCATGACATCCACTGAAGGGAAGACACTCCTAAATATTTGAACTCCTGGTCTTTATTTTTGCAATACAAAACATTATTTTATGTCATTTAAAGTTAAAAGAATATATTTACTTATAAAACCTCAGTTGGCCTCATTGCATATGCTGATGTGTCCAAAAAAAGGATAAAACTGTGGGAGAGGATTGATTTTTGTCACAGGAGAAAATTTATACAACGGACACTAAAGAGAAGGCATTCGTAAATATTTCTCATCTCTGTTTTGTTCCAAACATTTCATTACTCAATTTTCTGATCATGCCAGAGCCACAAATCCTATAAGGACATATAATATACCAACTAATAAATATATTTAAAAATAAAATAGTTCATGAAAGTCATAACTTGAAGAGTCCCATTCAGTTTACTTTGACACAACTAAATGTTCTTAAATTGTTTTGGAAGAACAGAAAGCCAGCTTTCCATGGCTCACTGAATTCTCAAATTTTAGAGAATCAGCGCACTATATCAAGAAATAAAGTAATCTGCTTGGGATTGCTTGGATTTCTGCTGTAGCAATATCATCAATATGATATCCATATAACTAATTCTCCAATAAATCTCAACAAGTTTAAACATGATTTTCAAATCATGTTTAAACTTGTTGAGATTTATTGGAGAATCCATCTTTTCCAGTTTGACTGGAAGTATGTTTACCTTAAATCCTCAAGGACATTAGAAACAGTCCTGGATTTTGGTATAAGAGAGAATTAGGCTCACGTCTTTGCATGATGAATTATTTGAATTCAGTGACCGGAATCAGATTCTTCTTAGGGGAGAAAGGACTGTCCTAGTTGTCATTTTCCTTGAGATATTGATCCTGTTAGATTTAAACAACCTAATAAGGTCAAGAATGCAATGGAAAGCTACCAAATGATATTCTTCTGAAATTGCTTTAAACAATCCTTGCATTCTTGTGCAACATTACTTAAGTTGTGGTTGCTCATAGAAGCAGTTGGGCTGATTCAGTGGTAACACATATAGTGATCAAGACAAATAGGGCAACTTCCTACCATATCAATGGGAGACCATATTATATTAAGTGTATGAATTGTTTGTGTGTAATTGTAGACCAGGGATTAGATACACTACATGGGAGAAAGTTGCCACCGCTTCAGGAAGTAAAAACAGTAGGAGATAATTAAGGCAAATCACTGAGGTTATAACAGTTCCAGAGAGGAACCACCTCCACAGGAGGATTGCATGTTCTGAATTGTCCAGACACCAACAGAAAAAGGAAGAACTTTTGGATAAATATCCTGAGTTTTAACTGATTCAAGCCCTTTATTGTGGATCCTAATGAAGATTGATATGAGCTTGTAATCACTGGGAAACCCAGCTGTAAAGTCTGAAGGACTGACACCTGCCAGAGCCCTATACTGGACTTTGGGATGATTGGAGGTTGCTCATGGGTTCTTAGAGTGCTGCTGCTTGGCACCTGGAGCTGGCGCCTCTCAAAAGAGATGGAGGAGCTATTCTCTGTCAATGGCATGGGTACCTCTAACTGCTCCTCAGGACTGTATGAGAAGGTTTGAGACCCTGTATTGTCAACTCTGGTTCCAGTCTTTGGGCATCTAGTGTCTGTTACTGATAAGGGCGAAGTCAGCTTTGGCTGTTTCCATATGAGTTGCAGATCAACTCTACTGGCTATGCATCTCTTTTGCCTTTCTGTCCCGACTTCTCCTTTGGACCAGGACTTTGCCAGTTATACATTGTCCAGTCAAGGTGGCCATAAACAAGCCACTTCCGGGTCCGTCAGCACTGCACCCAGATGTTCCCCTTCCTCATTCTGTAGAAGCAGGCCCGTTACTGGTTCAGTGCAAGGGACTCCTCGCACTGGAAACTCTTTCACACTGTTACATCGGTAGCGCCAAAGGCCATTGTGTCAGCTCTTACTTTACTTCAATACCTTCAGCTGCCTCCAAACCAATACTGACTTCAGCATCAACACCACTCCCAGAACCAGCAACAACGGAGATGTGTTTGGTGCCAGCAGTATGGTTTCCACCATCAGTAGCAGACCCTCCTTCATTCTGTGCAACAGATGAATAAGACCAATTAATCACCCCTCAATGGCTCCACCTTTATTTCCAGAAATGTGAGGATTCTCCATGCCAACGTAAGTGTCTTCCTCCTCCCATTCTCTTTGCTCAACCTACATGAGGACCATTTATGGAGCACCATGGGCACCATGATTGGCATTTGCCTCACAATTTGGATGAGGGCTCCTGACCAGGGGCTCACTGATCATCAGTGTCCTATCCTTATGCCCAGTAGCATCCTTTAAATCCATGGGCCTCTCTGGTCATGGAGATTGCACTTCTTAGCTCCCTGCAGATTGGTGGTGGAGAGCATCTATCAATGTAGCCCTTCCTATCAATGATGCACTCCTAGAGCCTTAAAAGTGTGTCATGCAGTTCTCAGATTAAACATAAAATAAAATAAACCTGTTTACTCCTACAAATTGTAAAACTGAATATTTTGTTTCTTTTAACAGCCTTTTTATTATTAAAAAAACCCTTACGTATTTTCTTTGTGAAACCAGATTTTCCTGTTTCCTATATGTTCTTAGTTTCTGAAGATGCACCTCTTTGTGTCTGTTATTCAACAAACTTGTCCTCTCCCTTCTTGTTCTCCTTTCCCACACATCATGCTTAAGGATTCTCTTTACATGGCAATGTTGTTTTTGCCAGCTACCTCATTGGGCTTGCATCTGTACTCTATTTGCTGCTTAATTTAATGATGCAATGTTTTCCATCAGTGACTCATTACCAGAAAAAGTGATGACATTTAACCAATAAAAATAAATTGTAATATGGTGCTAGGCTTTAGTATTTTATTAAAACTGGGATTCTCATTGTGCTCTCATTCAGACAGCCTGTCCTGTGTAATACAGATACCTGGAGGGTTTTATTTTCCTAAATTTGTGATGCTACAGAACACACTCCTCTTCTTCTCTTCCCCCCCCCCATGGCAGCTCTAGTGCTCATGAAAGGTTAAAAGTATTCTGTTGGTATGCTAATTGTCAGATCTCCTGTAGTCTGCAGAAGCTGGCAATAGGAAGTTTGTTGTAACTTTATAACTATTCTAATGAAATGGGTTGATTTATATTCTCCAAAGGATACAAATAGCTTGTTTTATATAAGGCTTATCAAAAAATCCATTTGGGTCCTTTATTGTTTTTTCCTGCCCACTGACTTACTATGTAACTTTGAGTGAGTCTCTTCACTTCCCATATCATTTTCCCATCTTAAAGTACTGATGAATAATATTTAACTACTGTAACTAAGTGGCATAAATTGTAAATGAATCTGTTGGATGACTGGCAAGGGACTCAGTCTACCTTAATCTCAGTCTTTCAGGAGGAATGGTTCGAGGGCCGTGGAATTTAAACGAAATTACAAGAGAGGATACATAAATACGGTGTGGTTGCACAGACTTGAGCATGCATTTCTTATGCAGTTCTTGAACTGAGAAAAGATTCAAAGGTGATGTCAGTATAGTAGTATGGTTTTGAGAATGAACTTCTAGTTGTATTTAATTTTTTTCTTGCTACAATAATTACACCTGTCTTATTGAACAAGCTAAAGCAAATCTATTTTTGTGTAATTCTGTTTTCTTTCATTATCTCATGTTTTTGCTTTGCAAATAGTGTGTACTGTACAAGGGATTTTTTTCTTCATTGTATTTCAGGATGTACGAGTTCATATTTTTAGGAGGCTCATCAACAAAGCAGGGTACTGCACACCATTTCACTGTGGTTGTATCTTAAGTGGAGCAACCAGAAAAAGTATTTGATATGTAGACCACCAAATTATAGCAAAAATCTTTTATTCTAAAACAATTTGGACTGTATTCTATTAAAACAACCTTTGATGCCCTTTCGAGAGTCACACTGTTGTGTAGGGTACATCTGCACTGCAAAAGCTATGCTTGGGCTAGCCTGCCCAAGCTATCTTGAATCCTAACATGAATAGCAGCAGTGAAAATTAAGCATGGCTTCAGTGCAGGCTAGTAAGTGACGTATGTGTCTAGGATCCCTGCTGGGCTTATGCTACCTGCATTACTTTCTTTGAATTGGTATTTGTTACTTGCACTGTCTGGATTTAAATTAGTTCAGGTAGGCTAGTCTGTGCACAGCTTTTACTGTGTAGATGTACCCATTAGATGCAGGTTGTGAGCAGATGTGCTGCTGAGCTATCTGTGAGATGTTTGAGAAAATAATGAAGTATTATAAAAGAAGGGTATAAATTTCAACTTCAATATTCTTCCAGAAATCCATATTAGATGAGTTTTCACAACCTTAATATCTGTATAAATTCTGGGAGGATTTTGTACTCTATTTTACTTGAGCCTTCCTCTATCTTTTAATCCTAATTATTTGTATGAAATAGAGTGCCCTTTAAAAACAGATTAACTGGAAAAATAAGAAAAATGGTTGAGCTTAACAACTCAACAGAAAATGAAGTATGACAAATTCATTTGAATCACTTTTTTACTATTCATATAAATTATATGCAATAACTTTACCGATGGCAAAGTACAAAGGATAGCAGTTGAAGGTTAAAGATTCAGGTCCCCAGAAAACCAACAGCAAGATCACATTAGGTACCAGGATTACTTATGCTCTTACTATGAAGTTTTTTGGAAGGTTGGGTTTTTTAGCAGCATTAGAGATTATTGATTCATATAGTTTGCTTCTTTAAAAGCACCTCTGGAATATGAATTATTCTGTTACAGATCTTTTTAGCAAAGCACTAAATTTTCCTAGGGAACACTACTTCAAAATCATTACTTTCATTTTCCACAGGCAGTGTTTTAAGGAAGGTATCTTGCTACCAAGGGTGACCAGGGAAACATGGGACCTTATGCAGCTCATCTGTGTGTAGCAATGGCCCCCTCCGCCAGTGATGGCAGAATGGTTCGTGACTGTTACCCTTAATGGTGCAAGAAACAAAGCAGCTCTGCCAAAGATCCTGTGACAGTAGTTTGCCCACAGTAGTATTTCCATGAAAGTTTTATGGAGATCTGACAGAGTCCCATGAAGTGATGGAAGTTTGTCAACACCCTGATCTGCCACTTTGATTAGGCATGTGGTAGTATGCGTATCACACGGACACAAGGCAACCTTCTGCAAATCCCTCTCTACATGCTCAGCACACAGAAACAAGCTAGGCTTATGCAACCCTCCTCCCCCAACAGTTTGCATCAATTGTAGATGTTTGGAGAAGTCCTCTGAATAGGCTGCCCTCTTGAGAGTTAGAATTAAGGCCAGTCATGTAGTTGACTCTCTCTAGGTATAGGCAATGCCTGCTTAACTTAAGGCCAGATCTGGTTCCCCAGGGTTAGCCCTTAGCATGCCCCACTGTTCCCAGCCAATAGGAGCTGTGGGAAACTGTGTCCCTATCCACACCGCTTTCCACAGCTCCTATTGGGTGGCAGTGGAGATCTACAGCCAACAGGAGCTGCAATCGCCCGTACCTGCAGAGGTACAGGTAAATATAGCGGTGACAGCCTGTCAGAGGCTAGTCCTAGTGAATCACTGCCATTTTATTGCCCACCCCTGTCTTAAGGGGACCATGAGGCAAACTTGCTGCCAGACCAGGGCTGAGCACTCAACTGCCATGACTCACACTTCTAACATAGCCTGCAGTGACTCCACTCTCCAGCCTGCTGTAGCAACTCTGCTATACTGACTCCTCTCAGAAGCAGAATCTGCAGAGACTCAGTCCTCAGGTATGCCTGTTGCTGGTCTGGGTGTGCAGCAGATGTCCCCAGTGCTATTCAGCCAGGAAGTCTTCTGCTGCCTTACAGTGTTAGGCTCCTGATGCTTCCAGATGGTCCTTGGACTGGTTCATGTACTTGCCTCTGTCCCTGTCCCAGCCACTCCTGAGCCTTGTTCTAGCTTTTTTCAGCTTTATCTGTGCCCTGTGCTGACCCACTTCACTTCCACACCTGCCTTCAGACCCTATGTCTAACTCCAACCTTTTCTTTTTGGGCTCTGGGATTAGGGAAACTAATTCCTTTTCCTATCATTCCTTTTAACTCTCAAATGTCATATATAATTAGATTTTATCTTCATCTAATCTACATCAATTTAATTTAGCTTAAATGATTTATGCTTCAATAAAATGACTGTTTACTGTGTGCTAGTAAATTTTCTTAGACATAGTAACAAAAGATAGCCATGAAAGTAATTTTCAACTTCAAAGAAAGGAATAGCTTCTTTGATTTTCAAATACATAGCATAGTCCTCTATATCTGACCAATTAACATTTGATTTTGCTTCATTAATATAGAAATAATGCCACCTGATATATTTATTAATTCAAGTAAATAGGCTTATATCAATAAGGAATATTGAGTGATAATACTTTAACAATATTGCACTTTATTTCTGTCACACACAAAATTCTCTTCTATAAATGCTGAGTGCAAAAACTTAAAGCAATGTTAGGGGATGCGCTTCAAACATTCTAGTTATAAAAATTAAAATCATACCAATTGGTAAACTGACCCCATTGTGTGGGAGGGAGATATTAAAGAAATGCTATGGTTCCAAAATCAAGAACTCAAAGTTAATAGAATCATAGAATACTAGGACTGGAAGGGAACTCAAGATGCCATCGAGTTCAGTCCCCTGCCCTCATGGCAGGACCAAATACTGTCTAGATCATCCCTGATAGACATTTATCTAACCTACTCTTAAATATCTCCACAGATGGAGATTCCACAACCTCCCTGGGCAATTTATTCCAGTGTTTGACTACCCTGACAGTTAGGAACTTTTTCCTAATGTCCAACCTAAACCTCCCTTGCTGTAGTTTAAGCCCATTGCTTCTTGTTCTATCCTCAGAGGCCAAGATGAACAAGTTTTCTTCCTCCTCCTTATGACACCCTTTTAGATACCTGATAACAGCTATGATGTCCCCCCTCAGTCTTCTCTTTTCTAAACTAAACAAACCCAATTCTTTCAGCCTTCCATCATAGGTCATGTTCTCTAGACCTTTAATCGTTCTTGTTGCTCTTCTCTGGACCCTATCCAATTTCTCCACATCTTTCTTGAAATGCGGTGCCCAGAACTGGACACAATACTCCAACTGAGGCCTAACCAGCGCAGAGTAGAGCGGAAGAATGACTTCTCGTGTCTTGCTCACAACACACCTGTTAATGCATCCCAGAATCATGTTTGCTTTTTTTGCAACAGCATCACACTGCTGACTCATATTCAGCTTGTGGTCCACTATAACCCCTAGATCTTTCTGCCGTATTCCTTCCTAGACAGTCGCTTCCCATTCTGTATGTGTGAAACTGATTGTTCCTTCCTAAGTGGAGCACTTTGCATTTGTCTTTATTAAACTTCATTCTGTTTACCTCAGACCATTTCTCCAATTTGTCCAGATCATTTTGAATTATGACCCTATCTTCCAGAGCAGTCGCAACCCCTCCCAGCTTGGTATCATCTGCAAACTTAATAAGCGTACTTCCTATGCCAATATCTAAATAGTTGATGAAGATATTGAACAGTGCCGGTCCCAAAACAGACCCCTGCGGAACCCCACTTGTTATACTTTTCTAGCAGGATTGTGAACCATTAATAACTACTCTCTGAGTACGGTTATCCAGCCAGTTATGCACCCACCTTATAGTAGCCCCATCTAAGTTGTATTTGCCTAGTTTATTGATAAGAATATCATGGGAGACCATATCAAATGCCTTACTACAGTCTAGGTATACCACATCCATCGCTTCTCCCTTATCCACAAGACTCGTTATCCTATCAAAGAAAGCTATCAGATTGGTTTGACATGATTTGTTCTTTACAAACCCATACTGGTTGTTCCCTATCACCTTGCCACCTTCCAAGTGTTTACAGATGATTTCCTTAATTACTTGCTTCATTATCTTCCCTGGCACAGAAGTTAAACTAACTGGTCTGTAGTTTCCTGGGTTGTTCTTATTTCCCTTTTTATGAATGGGTGCTATATTTGCCCTTTTCCAGTCTTCTGGAGTCTCTCCTGTCTCCCATGATTTTCCAAAGATGATAGCTAGAGGCTCAGATACCTCCTCTATCAGCTCCTTGAGTATTCTAGGATGCATTTCATCAGGCCCTGGTGACTTGCAGGCATCTAACTTTTCTAGGTGATTTTTAACTTGTTCTTTTTTTATTTTATCTTCTAAACCTCCCCCTTCCCACTAGCATTCACTATGTTAGGCATTCCTTCAGACTTCTCGGTGAAGACCGAAACAAAGAAGTCATTAAGCATCTCTGCCATTTCCAAGTTTCCTGTTGCTGTTTCTCCCGCCTCACTGACCAGTGGGCCTACCCTGTCCTTGGTCTTCCTCTTGCTTCTAATGTATTTATAAAAAGTCTTCTTGTTTCCCTTTATTCCCGTAGCTAGTTTGAGCTCATTTTGTGCCTTTGCCTTTCTAATCTTGCCCCTGCATTCCTGTGTTGTTTGCCTATATTCATCCTTTGTAATTTGTCCTACTTTCCATTTTTTATGACTCCTTTTTTATTTTTAGATCAGGCAAGATCTCGTGGTTAAGCCAAGGAGGTCTTTTGCCGTATTTTCTATCTTTCTGACGCAGCGGAATAGCTTGCTTTTGGGCCCTTAACAATGTCCCTTTGAAAAACTGCCAACTCTTCTCAGTTGTTTCTCCCCTCAGTCTTGATTCCCATGGGACCTTACCTATCAGCTCTCTGAGCTTACCAAAATCTGCCTTCCCGAAATCCATTGTCTCTATTTTGCTGTTCTCCCTTCTACCCTTCCTTAGAATTGTGAACTCTGTGATTTCATGATCACTTTCACCCAAGCTGCCTTCCACTTTCAAATTCTCAACCAGTTCCTCCCTATTTGTTAGGATCAAATCTAGAACAGCTTCCCCCCAGTAGCTTTTTCAACCTTCTGAAATAAAAAGTTGTCTCGAATGCAGTCCAAGAACTTATTGGATAGTCTATGCCCCGCTGTGTTATTTCCCCAACATATATCTGGATAGTTGAAGTCCCCCATCACCACCAAATTTTGGGCTTTGGATGATATTCTTAGTTGTTTAAAAAAAGCCTCATCCACTTTTTCCACCTGGGTAGGTGGCCTGTAGTAGACTCCTAGCATCACCCTTGTTTTTAACCCCTTTTAGCCTAACCCAGAGACTTCATTAAGGAATGAAATTTGAGCATATGGAACCATATTATATCCCATATGTCTAATCAGGGTGTTGGAACCTTTAAATCTATAGCATAGACCTCTGCTAGTTGAGCCAGTAGAAGAATGCATAGCAGCAGTAGACTAGACTATGACAGGTTTGATCACAGAGGTCCCCTACCACTGAGCCCACCTGCCTGCCCTCTGGGCACTCCACCACCCTGTCCTCCTGGGCCGGACGGTGTGGTCTTTCCTAGCAAAAGCACACAGTTGGGGTAACCGCCCCCCAGCAAAGTAACACAGACGCTGAGAATAGCTCAGCTCTGGAGGGGCTCAATTATAGGGACTTAACAGCATCCAGGAGCACAGCCCCTCAAAACCCCAAATAAATCTGTCTTACTCTGTATAAAAGTTTTACACACGAAGAAAGCTCATAATGTTCACTTTCTTTATCAATGAAAGAGATGCACAGCTGTGGCCTCTCTCTCCCCCCATAACAGATATTTACACTGGTTTTGATAATAAAAATTCTTTTAATAAGTATAAAAGTAGGATTTAAGTGATTGCAAGTGATGACAGACAAATCAAAGCAAATTACTAAGCCAAAATAAACAAAACACCAGCTAATCCTAATACACACAGAAAGATTGTTACAGATCATAATTTTCACCTTAGTTCTTACTCCCTGTAAAATCCTTCAAGATAGAGCTGATCTTTTCTCTGGCCTAGGTCTAACAGCTTCTTAAAACTGGAAAACAAAGGATACTTCATATGTATCCTCTGAGGGTGAGGAGGCAGTTTCATAAGCCTGCTGAAGATGACTGTTGATTGCATCCCATTCCTTAAATATAATTTCCCCAGGGCAGGAACCTTTTGTTTAACACTCCCCATCCCAATGGAAAAATACCAAATTCAAGATGGATTCCAGCACCAGGTGGCATAATCATATGTCTTTGTAGGGCCAACTATAGTTTGAGGCTTACAGGAAATACAAAGTCGTATACAGATTGTTATCTTTGGCCCCTTAATTTAAATTAGTAAGTAGATTTACACTTCATATTTCTAACTTCACATACAAGAATGATACATACACACAGAATATACGTATTTCAGTGGATCACAGGCTCTTGAATGTTAGGTTACTCAACCTGTTTTGCAGGTTATTCATAATCAAAAACATACTTTCATAAAAATATGGGGACAGAATATTACATATACCTCTTCTCTCCTTTCCCCAAATTTTATACGTTTCTCAGTTTGCAGGATTGAGGCCAAAGAGTCTCAGAAATTCAGTTTTGCAGTCAAGTTGATCACTGTTTATTGTCAGAAAATTGCTAGATTCAGAGTGCCAGGTTTAAGCGCATGGAACTCAACTAAAGTAATTGGTATATTTACACCCTTTTAAAAACTATGGCTGAATTAGACCTCTGATGTTGAAAATAAAGGGTGTGAGATTTTTGTTCAGTAATGTCTTAAATTAATTGGAGTGAACTGTATATCTAAAACGGTTGATTATGCAACTCATTAATAGTACTGTCAAAGGGATCTTATAAGTGGAAAATCAAAATATATTGAACACTCTTATTGATTAATTTTTAGCAAGGATTTTTTGGCAAATGTAATATCACAGTACAAAATGGGATGCAAAACAAATAGCTTGCAGTACAAATGGTGTCTTGAGGATACACTGCAAAAAGAAAACAGTTTTATGGTTCATTTTGATAACTGATAACTTAATAATTTCAGTTACACAAATCATCTCAGAAACAGATAAAAAGAAAGAGCAGGTCATCCTGATGCCAGTTAAATCATTAGTTGGTAGACAGGGTCTGGAAATACCTAATTTTTTAGTCTGATGCAGTCATCATAATTGCTCTTTTTTAACCTGTGCCCTATGTAATAAAAATTCATAATTCAGTTCAGTAAATTGAAAGATATTTTCTCCCTGTAATAATAGCAATTTTCATGAGAACAATTCAATCTCTTTTCCAACAGTTGATAGGAAAACTTACAAGAGATGTTTTTGCAAGTTGTTATTGCTCATGTTCCAGGCTCTCTGCCTTTTTAAAGTGTCTGTCACTAAATGGTTTTATCATAAACAAAACCCTTAAAACTGGCATTGAGAGAGAAAGACTAGGAGTATTGATGGAAAGTTTGTTATAGAAATAGCTCAGTGGTATATTTTTTCATTCCTTTATACTGATCAAGCTTCCATTCCATACTTAGCTTCATTGTAAATTAGCTATTTAATGCCATTTACATTTTGAATGCTTTGATCTGTTTTATTTACTTCTTTTTTTCAACTTTTGTCCATATTAAAAGTAATTTATATTGTAAGCAAATCCTATGTTTAGCATATGGTCAGGACTATAAGATTACAAGAGGGATTTTGATTTTGTTCTTGGATAATTTTAAATTACCTATTTTTAGCTTTTTTGAGAGGACTGCACAAATTTTGGCTACAGAACATGATGATCACAACAAACATATAGGGCTGAAGGGACTTCAAAAGCTCATCTAATCTATCTCCTTGCTCTGAGTCAAGATGCTGATTCTCATATGCATTCTGTCATCTTTACACAGTTCTGGGAATGCAAATGGATCAGAAAGCAATTGGATCTGGCCAGCTGAGAATTCCTCAGATTTTGGGGATCTCTGATGCTGTGTCTTTTGAAGGTATAGCTTAATCCTGGGTTCTGGAGGGTATAGGATGTGGTAAGTGCACAGTGACTCCAGCAATTCTCATCTGATTTACAGCCTCTTGGGGAGGGGAGGATCATTGCCAATTGGCATAAGTTAAAAGGGCCTTCCCTGGCTGTTGTAAAGTATGCTCAAGACAGAGCCTGCAGATACCCATGGATATTAAGTAGATATCTGTGGATTTGCAGGGCTCTACTTGTCTGTTCAGAAATTCAGGGAGCCACAAACTGGCTCTTTGAAGGCACCCTTTCCCCCCCCACTTCCCACAAGCACAAGTTGAGCAGATTTCAATACAGAAAGAATCTGAGCTAATATCAGTACAGCAAATTAAAAAGTAATATTTTAAGATACTCCTTGATCCAATTTCCTACTTGTTCCTTGTGAAATTTCTATAACAATTCAAAATAGCATTTTTAGAACTGGAATGAAGCTGAGATGGAAGTTTTTCTTTTTCGTTTTGTGACTTTAAGGGTCCACATTTTGAAATTTGAATCCACTTTTGTAGCGCTCAGAAATATGAGCTCTCCAAAATAGAAATGCAAGTAAAGGTTTATACACTCTTGCATCATTTGTGTACCTAACTTAGATTCATACTAACACATAGATGTACTTTTGAACACAAACGTGTAAAAATTTAGTCCAATTCTGGCTTATTCTTATATTTACAGCAATGTTTATGATATTTTTACAAGATGCTTGCTCTGAATTCTTGAACAAGGCTCCCTAGTTTGAGGGAGCATGAGAGGAAAGAGGAATCATTAAGAAAATGTGTGACTAACCAGTTTTAATAGTTATTAATTTATATGAAGTATTTATAAACTAAAAAACACTTTTGCATTATTCCTTTAATGTTTAAGTTCATACAATTCTGATTGTTTTAGCATTCATGTTAGATATGTTTCTGATTTCTAGATTAATGCAGGTAAATAGCAATGGTGGGGGTGAAAGTGGTCAGACATTTATGAAATTGGGGAGAACCACCTAATGGAGCAAGAGAGCATTTAAGGAATGTTTACAATAGGAAATTATTTTGAAATAACTAAATTCAAATTAACTCCCAATTTTACAAAATTGAAGTAGCGTGTCCACACTGAAGGGAAGCCTCAAAATTAGTCCAAGGCAGGCTCCTTTAATGTGGATGCGCTACTTCAACCTAGAGCCCCAGGAAGCACTGGGGAGTAATTAGGTTGAATTACTGTAGGGAGTAGTTATTTCGAAATAGCAGCACAGGAGCATCCACACTAATGCTATTTCAAAATTAACATTATTCCCCAAGGAAAGTAGGAGCAAAGATTTCGAAATAACCAGGATGTTATTTCAAAATAACAGGCTTGGTAGTGTTGACGCTCCGCTTATAAATTCTACCTAAAGGGGGTTATCTCAAAATAACTCCCTAGTATAGACCAGGGCTTAGAAGCTAAAACTACAGGTAATTAAACTGATTTTATTACCTGAATCCCTGATATGATGATACAGCAAAAAGCAATTGCAAATTTCCACTAAAGATGTGTAATGGATATTTGGCAGGAAGAATCCTCTTAGGTTACAGAGGTGCCTTTTCTTTGTGCCAATGAAATTCCATCCAGATTTGGCTGAAATATGAAGAGTTACAAAAATGTATAATGGACCTTGCTATAAGACACTGGGAAGAACACCTCTAAGAGTACAATGTACAGTTCTGGGAGGTCTCATTATAAGAAGAATGTCAGCAAATCTGAAGACCTTAAAAGAACAGTATAACTAAATGAGCTGAAGGGGATACATCAAAAGAATTGGAGCTGGAATCAGGACTGCTGACAGTGAGGAAAGAGAAGACAATTGCCCAGGGGCCTGGGTGATTTAACAGGGGTCAGGAGCCCACCACCGCCGGCAGCACAGCGGGGCTAAAGCAGGCTTCCTGCCAATCCTTGCTCTGTGCCACTCCGGGAAGCAGCCAGCATATCCCTGTAGCTAGAAATCTCTGTGCACAGCCCCCACCCTGAAAGCCAGTGGGAACTGAGGGGTGGTAGTGCTGCAGATGGGGCAGTGTAAGGAAACATCTCCCCCCACACTTAGGAGCCGCTGCTGGTTGCTTTCCGTTGCCTTCTAAGGTAAGCATTTGTCCCCTTCCAGTACCTCAACCCTATGCCTTAGTCCAGAGCCCACTTTCTTCCTGCATCCCAACCTCCTTCCCCAGCCCAAAGTCAGCACCCAAAGTCCCTTCCAAAGCCCACATCCTTCACCCCCTCCTACACCCAAACTCCCTCCCAGAGCCTGCATGTCATATCCCCTCTCATCCTCCCACCCCAGCCTAGAGCATGCACCCCCTCCTGCACCACAAACTCAGCCTGATAAAAGTGAATGAGGGTGGGGGAGAGCCAGCAATAGAGGGAGGGATGATGGAATGAGTAGGGATGGAGCCTTGGAGAAGGTTGGCACAGGGGCATGGCCATAAGGGAAGGAACAGGTTGGGGGGTGGAGCAAGGGTCTTTTGGTTTGCATGATTAGACTTTTGGCAACCCAACTTTGTGGGCATGTAGAAGCCCTGGTCATACCCGAAGAGCATGCCCAGCAGTGCAGCTGGCAGCTTGCTGGGCACCCACCAGTGCAAACGCAGCACTGTCCAAATGTCTGATGAACCATATCCATGTGGGCACAGTTTCTGCATGCATGAGGCGGGGGGGAGCATTTACTGTTCTGACCTGGGGCCCAGAATTCCTGTCAGCGGACCCGGCGGGAATGTAGGAATTGCTATAATCACACTCATGATCTATCTAGTTCAGTGACTTGTCTCTGCCAGTAGCCAATCCTACATGTTTCAGAGGAAGCTGAAAGAAACCCCACAGTGGCTAGTGTGTGATAATTTACCCCTGATGATTTGCCATCCTGCCAATGAGTATAAATACTGAAGAGCTTGGTTTAAATCTTGAAGTGTAGTGTTTTGTATCTCTTCCAATATTTTTATTTGTGCACTAACTGTTGATATTTGGATACTTTTGTTATCTATTTAAGTATCCAATCTCTCCTTAAATAAATATCCCTAGCAAGCTTGGTTCTTTTGGACAGTACAGCAAATAAGTGATGGCATATTGATTGTTATTATCTTAGCTAAAACTGGGTTTTGATTGGTTTGGGATTAACGTATTTCCCAGTCTGGCTAAAATAAGATATGACAATTGAGCCTGTTTCTCCAAGATAACGTTAGCATGTCAGGGGTCACTTCTGGTTCAACACATAAAACTCTGCTGTATTGTTCAAAGTAGTTAGGACATTTCTGATAATTAGAAGCTTCTCTTTTCTTATCAGCCACATTTTGAGCTCAGCTTACAACGTCTCTTTCCAGTTACTTTTTTTTCCTAATTGTTAGGAATGTTATTTTCGAGGCCTTATTACATTTGCTAACAGGACCTGCATTGTACACAAACTTGTAAAGTACATGCATTTTCTTAATCACATTAAACTAATTATAACCCTTCATATACCTATCTAATTCTGCATTGAGTTTGCAACCTTAATAATGTTCTTTTAATGTAGTGTTCGTGTATAAACTTATAATGTCCCTTTTCGACAAATCCCACTCTTCCATCTCTTTCAGTGATTGTTTATCCAGGCCCCTAATATTTCTTGTCATTGTTCTCTGTCCATTATATCCTTTATTTGAGAAGGAGTGACCAATATTCCACACAGTATTCAAGTTACTTACATACCATTGATTCATATAATTGCATTATAATTTTTCTAAATTGTTCTCCATCCTATTCCTTATACAAGCTGACAACTTTTTGTTTTATTACTACAGTTGCATGTTGAGCTGAGATCGCTTCACTCAATTCCTCAGTTCCACAATTCCTAGGTTCCTTTCCTGGGTTGATAGTTAATTTATAATTTTGTAAACTAGGAGTAACGTGGATATTTTACTTCTTGTGTGCATTACTTTGCTATTATAATAGAAAATGTCATCTTCATCAAGTTGCCCATTCACCTAGCTAAAGTCTGGCTGAAGTTCCTTATGATCTTCTTTAGACATGACTAACCTTTAAAGAGACCTGGTGGGTGAAGTAATATCTTTTATTGGACCTGCTTCATTTGGTGAGAGAGACATGCTTTTGAACTTACACAGGCCTTAAGAAGAGCTTTTTGTAAACTCAAAAGCTTTGTCTCTCACCAATAGAAGTTGGTCCAGTAAAAGATATTACCTCATCCGCCTTGTCTCTCAAATATCCTGGAACCAACATGGCCATAAATCTTTGTCATTTGCATTTTAAAAATGTTTTTACTGCTCATTCCATTTCTGGATCTTCAGTAAAAATATTAACAGCATCCAATCTAAAAGAGAACTTTGAATTACACTACTGTTAATCTTTGCCATGATGAAAACTTCATTTTTACTTTTTCTGACTCTTAGCCCATTTTTGATCCATTGCAATATATTGTCTGTCATCCCTTGACTGCTTAGTTTCTTTAACAACCTCTTGTAAAGGACCCCTGTCAAAGGCCTTTTAGAAGCCTAAATGAATTGTGGCGATCTTTTTTTAATTATCCACTACTTTATTGAAACAAGACACAGTTTTCCTTTTCATAAACCATGCTAGTGAGTTAATCATATCATGATCTTCCAGATGTTTTGTTATGCTGTTAATTATTTCAACCCATTTTGGAGGTAGAGAGTTTTCAGCTCTGTAACTGTCTGGATCACCCCACAAGTCTTTTTTTAAATATAGGCTCCACATTTGCCACCATTGAATTCTCTGGTGCAACAGTGGTTTTTAATTAAAGCATATTTTTGCTAGAAGTTCACCCTCTTCATTCTTATGCTCCTTGAGAATTCTGGCCCAGGTGACTTATTTCATTTTAAATTATCTAATTGTTCCAGTAACTCTTTTAACTCCTTTTACAAATGGAGAAATGGGCAGTGAGTGGTTGCACTTGTCTTATGTCACATAAGAAATCACGTGGGAGAGCTGAGAATAGTCCCTATATATTCTGCCCTGATCTAACCCCGTCTTTTAACAAGATCATTCTTACGAAGAGATGAAAATGAGCAAAGGAAAACTCATATTCATGATCAGAAATATGTAAGAGATGATTGGGTAATCGTCTTCAAAAGGTAAATGTAGAAGCTCCATTGTTTGAATAATTTATAACTAGAATGGACAAAAGCTTCGGGGGGTAACCATGTTAGTCTGTAGCTGGAAAAAACTTAAAAAACAACATATAGTCTCGCAGCACCTTTAAGACTAACAGAACATGTAGATGTACCTTGAGCTTTCTTGGGCACAATTCACTTCTTCAACATACCATAAGGAACAGTCTTCCTTCAGTTGAGGTTTGAACATAATTACTCAAAGGATTCTTGTCCTCTTTCATTTTAAAGGTTTGGTTACATGTAAACAGGATGTAAATATAGTTTCAGTACTTTTCTGTGGGGGTAAAGGCATAGATATTAAAATATTTCTAACACTTGACAAAGTTCTAACATCACTGTAAATGCAACATAGCACTTGTGGAAACGTAGGGTGGTTTTAATTTATAAAGTACAAATATGTTACTATTAAAAACCTTTCTTCCCTTAAGCAGATACTTACATAAAAAATAAATCAGAAACTTACAAACCAATAGTAATTAGAGTTTCCTGATTTTAAAATTAACTTTGATTTAATGTGACTATTTTGATTCCATTTCAGTTCAAACCCAAATGGGAAAAATATAATATTTTACAATTTCTGACTTTCCAATTTCCATTTGTATTGTGGTTTCTTGTGGTGCTTCTACACTGCACCCTTAGCTTGAAATAAGCTACACGATTTGAGCTATGCAAATTGCACAGCTTATTTCAAGTTAATTTCTAAATAGCTTATTTCAAAATTTGGCACTGTCTGCACAGCACTTATTTTGAAATAAATCGCTATTCCGAAACATCCCCTCACTCCTCGTGCAATGAGGTTTACAGGGATGTCAAAATAGCGAGCCCATTATATTTCAAAATAATGGGCGCGCTCCAAAGACACAGAATAGCTACTGTATTTAGAAATAGTGCTGCAGTGTAAACGTAGCCTTATAGTTACAAATAACAGCAGTACAAAGTATAGTAGACTTATTATTCAATGGAAGTGTGTCCTTTCATGGATCAGTTACTTCCTGTAGCCCTATTATCGGTAGTCACTGGCAGATTATGAGTTCGTATTGAAATTGATGTGGTTGTGTGGCAGACTTCTATGAAGGACAGTTAAAACATAACATTGTTTTTCTTAGTATGTGTGTTTGAATTACAACAATGGTATGTTTAATATAACTATAATAATATACATACTGAAACATTATGAGCGTGGGATAGTCTGAGAGATCTTACCCACCTCTATAACAAATTGCCCTACCCACTACTATCCTTTTCTATTAAATATTTTAATAGAGTTACACTATTTATTGTTGGCTTTGTTTCAGGGCATTTTGCAAATTCCGTAACCTCTCTATGAAAATGTTTTGCCTAAATTCTTGGTGGGTTGACATTATCTCAAAGATTCTGCTTATGTTCACTCTCACTACCCCTTTTGCATGTGGAAACATCAATCATATCCCCTTCTGACCCTTCTATTCTTCAGTGAGTACATTCCCAATTTTCCATCTTTACTGTACAATTTAACTCTCCTCACCATCTTTTTCTATTTATATTGTTGTCTTTTCAGTTTGTTTCAAACTGCAATATGGTAGTCTAGCCTAAGTCTGCCATTTACTGACTACCCTGATAATTATACAAAAATAGCTTATTGTATTCAGCCATCCAGAAATAACATTTTTGTATGAATGGGTGAGTAGAATTCTGTAGTATAGGTTGAACCTCTCTGCTTTGGCATGCTTGGGACCTGACTGGTGCCGAACCAGAGGATTTGCCAAACCAAGGGAGTTCATTATTGTCTAGCAGCATTATTAATGCTTCCGCTGCTTACTGGGCTCCTAAATGACATTTAGGGGTAAATTATTGCTAAATAATAGCACAGAACACTGAGAGCCAGGACCGGTTGCTATAAACAAATTTAATAAGACTGTGGGGAAATTGGGCCACATCCATGATAAGTGGACTTCCAACTAACTAAAATCTTGCTGGACCAGACTGTGCTGGACTAGAGATGTTCAACTTGTACATGAATGCAATAGTAAAAAATATACCTTTAAGTACATTATAAAATGCTACAATGATTTATAGCTGATCCTTTTTTAATTTTTATTGTTATAATATCTTGTACAGTATTTTCCTCAGTGTAGCTAACATGTTAAGTTTGCCTTCACTGCAATTGCAGTAAATAGAATGAAATGTCTTGACCCTAATATTAGTTTTTGTGATCTGTCATTTATATTGTTTCCCGATAGTCTGCTTATATTAATATTTCTTGAGAGTACATTGCAAGGATAGCTGAACATGGGGAAAAGCTTATTAAAATGTAAGCTAATTATTAGTGTCACAATAGTGATACCAAAGGATAGGGTAGTCTTCTTTGGACAAAAAGTGTTCCTTCTCTTTTTCTGATTCCCAGCAAAGGCATGAAGAGTCACCAGTAAGTTCCACAAAAGACATCTTATGGGTTGGATTGCAGACTTCCTATGTACCTCAGTCAGACAGGTGTTACAGATATTGGCATATGTTTTAGTACCCTCCTCCCTGATCCTCAGGCTGTTTTCTTTACAACATTCAATTATGACCTTATTGGAACCCTTGAGGCTCATGTGACATGAGGCAACCATGTGAGAACCTCTTCCCCTGAACCCTCCCAGGAAGCTAGTGTGTCTCAATGACAATCCACCAACCTTATCGAGCAGAAAAAAATTCTAGAGCGGAGCATTCTCAGATTTATAAACAAACCATGCCTGCTATGTCCTCATTGTCCCAAGATGAGGCAGTGGTTCCACTTACATCAACTCATCCCAACAATTACAAGAACTTTCAAGGTTTGCTCAGACATAAAGCTGAGTATCTAGGAATCCTGGCTGAGATAGGACAGGAGAGCGCCTCACAAACTTTTGAATATACAGTAGACTTCCAGTAATCCGGCACCTTTTGGGACCTAGGTGGTGCCGGATTATCAGATATGCTGGAGTACCAGGAGGTACTATAAGGGGGCATACTCCCCACCCAATCCTCCTTCCCTCCCCTCCCTTCCCCTTTGCCAGAGCCAAACACCTCCCCTTCCTGCGGTAACCTAGTCCCCCTTCTCCCTCAACCTTTTGTCCAGCTCCCAAGGCAGCTGCCTGTGCTCAGTGGTCGGCTGCTACCAAGTGCAGGCTGGACGCTGTGTGCACTAGGGACTGTGAGCAGAACGGCATGGGCTGGGAGCGTGCATGTGGCTCACAGCGGCCCGGCCATGAGAGCGCTTCCGGGTTCTAGTTGCTGCCGGACTGTTGGGCGTGCCGGACAACTGGATGCCGGACAATTGGAGTTTTACTGTACTTCATACTTTCTTACCTGGTCATTGACATTATCCATCAATGAAGCCTTATTAGAGCCAGTAAAGCTTATCTGATAGACTTCAACATCTGTGAAATATCCCTCTAAGGAGGCAGAGGGGTACCCAGTACCATCTGCTGTCTCTAAGTACTTTATACTCTTCCTAGCTTGCTGGTGGCTGAGGAGAAAAAAAGGTAATAAACTAAGACTGAAACCAAAATAGAAAGAGCTAAAGCAGCTTGATTCATTTGGAAGAAAGTCATTTGTTGGCCAGCCTATAATTTGGGCTTGATCACTACCAGGCTTTGTTAGCAAGAAATGTTATGAATTATAAATTCTTGGATTTTTGTCAACAAAAACTCCCAGAGAAGTCTGAGGATGTTTCTGTGTTAATGACAGGGAAGTCAGCCTGCTTTGCACCCTTTATGCCCTCAGTACAGGCATGAGGACTCTTGGAGCATGTAGATATGCTTATGGGATAAGGACAAAAGACGCCTCTTGAGCTCACAGAGCACATGCATACCAAGAGTGGAATATATGTATGGAGAACACATAGAAATACCATAGTTGCTGTAAAGTAAATAATCATATCTTGTCCTTTTCTACTTCACATCTACTCATAAAAAATAAAAATGACTCATAGACCTGCAGGGAACATCATGATCATCAGTTCTGACCATACATTACAGGCCAGAGAACCTCACCCATCCACTCCTGTAGCAGGCCCTAACCTCAAACTGTATTACTGAGTCTTCAGATTTTTATTTTAAAAGCTTCAGATTAGAGAATCCACTATTTCCTCTAGTTCAAACCAGCCCATGCCGCACAATGCAGAGGAAGGCAAAAAAACCCACGATCGTAGTCATTCTCATTTGGGGAAATTGCTTGCTTCCTAATTCCAAATGTACTAATTGGTTAGCTGCTGAATGTATGGGCAAGACCCACAAGCCATACTTCTGGGAAACAACTCTGGGTCCTCCCCTTCATTGTGTCCATCTCTGGGCACTGAAGATAGTTGCCAATAGCAGTAGCAGAGGGACATTGATAAGTCCCCAGCTTCCAGCAAAAATATTTTAGTCCCTAATAGTATGACTTTGCACTATTACATTTCATCTCATTTCTATGACTCCAGTTTTCAGTATCATCCAGATCTTCTTGTATAATATTCTAGTCCTCTATATTGACAGTACTTCCCATTTTTGTATCATCTACAGATATTATCAGCACTTTCCTAATTTTTGGGCCAAAGTCATTAATGCAAATATTAAATAAGACTGGTCCCAAGACTGATCCTTGAGGAACTCCGCTAGTAACCTCCCTCCAGCCTGAGAGTTTATTTTTTAACCAGTTACTTACCCACCTTTCTAGTCTCATAATAATCCTCACTTTCTCCAATTTAACTAATAATTTCCCATGTGGAACTTTTAAAATTTGCTCTAAAACTTTCAATATAATTAAAGTTAAACTAACAGCACTGTAGTTTCCCAGATCATTTTTCCCCTTTTTAAAATATAGATATTATATTGGCAGTTGTACAGTCATAGGGTATGATGTCCAATTTTACAGATTAATTAAAATAACAATTACATTAGTGATGTATAAGGCAAAAAAGAATACATCACACAGATTGAACCTCATGCTTCTTGCCTCTGGGGCTTTCTGGTCTGGTAGCATCCAAACCAGGGAGCCCTGCAGGCGAGGAACATGAGCCAGCTGGGAGTCCCGTGGATGCTGAGGAGCCCCGGCTGGGCCAGCAGGGCCTGGTCCTGCAGTAGGTAGGAGTCCAGCCCTAGGGAGCCCCAGCCTGGGGAGCCCTCACAGTGGCCAGGAGGAGTCCCCAGCTCTGTCCAGGAACCCCAGTGAGAGCACTGCCTGAGATGGCCAGGGGGTATCCCTGGCCCAGAACCTCAGTGGCAGCGGGGCCAGCAGCAGCCAGGGGGGAATCCCCAGCCCTGGCCAGGAACCCTGGGGCTAGCAATCTCCCTTGGTCTGGCAAATTCACTAGTTCAGGACCACTCAGGTCCCAATAGTGCCGGACCAGGGATGTCCAACCTGTACTGTTTTGAAGTTAAATTAGGTCAGTGTAAACAACAGTGTGTGTGTATATTTTTTCCAGGAACATTATCAATTTTCTCCAGGGAAATAGTTATGTGTTCTTATAAGGTACCATTTTGCTGTCACTTTTCTGACAGCTCTGCTCTTAAGTTTTAACATTTAAATGTGAAAGTAGCTCTATAATTCTCTGTTGAGTTTTACAGAGATGGTACTATTACTATGATAATTCATATAGTACCATTGATTTTAAGAGGCTATGTAGTACAGGAAATAATGTAATTGTGGTCTCCAGCTGTTATCGGGTATAGATATCAGATGCTCCTGAAGGTGTGGATGGACTTGTGCAGCTGTTAAATTAGAAAGGAAGCTGTAGAGCAAACTTTGAAAAGGGATGTATTAGAATGGAGAACATAAAGGTGCACTTTTTGATAGCCATGTCTGTCAAAAGATGCAATTGTGATCAGTTTTCAGAGACCTATTAATCATATTACTTAGAGCAGGGGTTTTCAAACTCTGGGTGCGGCTTATAAGGACAAGCTGCTAGCTGGCTGCAAGATGCTTTGTTTACTTGTGCCTCCACAGGTAGAGGTGATCACAGAGCCCATTGGCCACGGGTCGCCATTCCCAGCCACTGGGCACCACGGGAAGAGGTGCAGACTCTGGCATTGCTTTCCGCAGCTCCCATTGGCTGGAAATGGGAATCCGTGGCCAACGGGAGATGTAATCACCCATACCTGCAGGAGGCACAAGTAAACAAAGCATCTCTTGGCTAGCTAGCAACTTGCCCTTACAAGCCACAACCCAGGGTTTGAAAATGCCCGGGTTAAAGGGTTGAATAGTTGTCATATTTAGGATGGGGGCAGCATGTTGGGCTATATGGTATAAAATACAGATATTTAAAGGAGTGAAAAGTGTGTCATCTTAATGTATTGCTGAGTTTTATAATAGGGTAGAAAAGTACATGTTGGGAATAATTTAGGGCTCACTTATGTGCAGTTCTGAGAGAAGATAAAGAAAAAGAAGGCTAAAGAAGAAAATTCAACTATCTTCCAAATAACTAATTGTTGATTTGGAGCTTTAGTGTTTTTTAAAAATCACCGGAGGCATTGGAATAAGATATTATTTGAACCAAGAAAAAACTAAAGTGTTACAATATCAATAAATATGTAAAATACATCCGGAAAGGGTGGCGATAGTACATGCTGTGCAATAAGTTCTGATATTGCTGTGACAATCAGTTGTCCAATATATGAGATATTCAGAACCATGCAGATCTGGTGAATGAGTAGCAAGTTTTCTGCATCTCCAATTATTGCTTCATTTTGCAAGAAAGTTATGCTCTGCAGATAGTTGTACTTTGTCTTGTCTCTACAAAATACATATTTTTTCATTACTGCCTGTTTTGTATTCTGTTTGTATTTACTACATAAGTTGGCAGAGAAGGAGAGTAAGAGAGCGTCTTCTGTGATTAAAGAGGAGGAAAGGAAATTTAATGGGAGTCTCACCCCATATTGTCTGTCTTCTCCTCCTCCATCTTGCGGTGTCTTCACTTCCTCTTCCTTTTATTATATACTCTGTGGTGTGCTCTCCTCCTCAGTCTCTTTTCTCAGTTCTTTCTTCTCTTCCCAGCTCCCTGCACTATTTTCCAATTTTACTTAAGTAACAGATGTACAGAATGGGAAGCGAAATAGTGAGAATCAGTTCAATAGCATCTGGAATAGTAATCATTAGCAGTGGATGAAAAACACTGTAGCCTTTTAATTCCCAGCTTCCTGAGACTCAAAGCAGAAACCCACTTCTGTTGAAGTCTTTCACTCAGTATGATCAATATTGACATGCCACAGATACCTACCCTTCTGTATATACTAATATCTTATTCCATCAGGAATCCAGGGTTATCCCTATCTATTACTAATTTATCACTGATGATTTTATTTCATGTTTGTGGTGCTTAGGTGCCTTAAGGATGGCCACATAAGAAATGTGTTGACCAAATAACACTAAGTTTACAGGTCAAAGTTGTATATATTTTGGCTTCTATGTCAGATAGCTTGGATAAAAAAATAAGACCTATAAAAGAATTAGGTGATTTTCATTTTGTCGTCTTATTTATCTTCAGTAATAACTCTCTGTAGATGAAAACCAATTAGCAAGTATTTTCACAAATAAATTGCAAAACTCTGGTTTGGCATAACAACTTTGTCAGGCTGAAGGACATGTAAATATTCTTGACCTGATCATTACAAATAAATCAATGATAAAACTGTAAAATTGTGTGGATTCTACAATTGTACTTTTTCTTCAGTGCTTTGTGCGCTCTTGTGTGTGGGTGTGGCTGTGTGTGTGCACGCTGTCTCTATATAGGGCTGATATATATGATAGGAGTATGCAAAAGATTCTCTTTCCTTTGTCTTTTCACTAAGATTAAGCATGTGGGCATTTTACAGCATTGTGTCATTGTATCTTCTGTTTGGGGAGTTTATTCTACCTACAAGGACTTTTCAATAGGCATTTTTCTCTATTTAACAGTAGTTCTAGAATGCACATCACAGAACTTCTTATAAAATAGGTACTGCACTTGGGTACTCATGCCCAAGTGCTGGTTTTACAAGATAAAGGACTATATTCTCACTTACTTAAGGCCTTCTATCCTCACTGTAAAGCTTATTTTACAATAGTTGATGGATACAAGAATCAGCCCTACAGTACTCAGAATTTTGAGAGAAGGACTGAAATTTAAATCTTTCACTATAAGCTATGCATCCGTAAACATGCAGGTTACATTATACACTATCAGGAATGTTAGTGTTGTATCCTGGGATTTTTGCTATGTGTGTCCTGGTGTAACACACATAAAGCAAACCACCACTTGAAATGATTGTTCTGTTTGATTGTATTAATTTTTTCTTCTGTACTAACATCTAGCAAGAAACTGCATCAGTAATAACTCATATACTGCTTGCTTACAATATGTGATGTTTCTAGATGTTGCAATGTTTACTAATATAATAGTGGAGCGGAAGAAAAGCATAATAACAAGTTAACAGAATTAAAACCTTGTACAATAATTTGCTCAGGACAAATGTAGATGTTTTAACAGTCACTTTGTGTTAGCAATGAAATCTGTAGAAAAGAAACAGGTGTAGTATGAAATTAACCCTGTTTTTTATTTGTTTTATACAATAGTAACAGAAATGCAAAGTGATTTCCCACTCAAGAAAGACATCTCGGAGTCTTTGTGGATAGTTCTCTGAAAACATTCACTCAATGTGCAGTGGCAGTCAAAAAAGCAAACAGAATTTGGGGTATCATTAAGAAAGAGATAGATAATAAGACAGAAAATGTCATATTGCATCTATTTAAATCCATGGTACACTCACATCTTCAATGCTGCGTGCAGATTTTAGCCCTGTCTAAAAAAAGATATACTGGATTTGGAAAAGGTTCAGAAAAAGGCAACAAAAATTCTGTATGAAGAGAAGATAAAAGACTAGGCATTTTCAACATAGATAAGAGACAAGTGAGGGGGGATATGACTGAGGTCTGTAAAATCATGATTGGTGTGGAAAAAGTAAATAAGGAAGCATTATTTACTCCTTCTAACTATGGATCTTAAAATGGTTAAATGCTAGCACTTAACTGGTTTACCGTTTTAAATCAGGACCTGCCCACCCGGCCCACCATGGCCGTAAACATGGAGTCCTGCCACCAGTCCCGATGCAGTCATGGTATCCACTAGCTGGCCAGTCCCTCTACAACCAGGTCTCCTCTGGCCTGGTGCAGCTTGACACCAGCGGAGTTCAGCAGCAAGGAACAGTTAACTGGTAAGCATACCGGTAAGGCTCATGCTTATCAATATGCTTACCAGTTAACCGTTTAACATCGCTACTCATAACACAAGAACTAAGGGCTACCCGATGAAATTAATAAGAAGCAGATTTAAAACAGAGGGAAGTGTTTCTTCACACAATGTACAGTCAGCCTGTGGAACTCTTTGCCAGGGGATGTTGTTAAGCCAAGACTAGAACAGGATTCAAAAAAGAACTAGATAAATTCACGAAAGACAGATCCATCAATGGCTAATAGACAGGATGGTCAGAGATATTATCTGTTCTCTGTCAGAGCTGTGAATGTGCTACAGAGGATGGATCACTTCATGATTACTTGTTCTGTTCACTCCTCTGGGGCACCTGACATTGGCCACTGTTTGAAGACAGGATACTGGGCTAGATGGACTTTTGGTCTGACTCAGTATGGTTGTTCTTATGTAAAACAATAAGATAACTTACATTTCTCCTTTCTGAAATATAAAATCATTAAGGCAAGAGGTTCTCCTATAAAGTGTTTTCCTTATAATTAGGAAAAACCCCAGAATATTTTGTTCTTTGAACGGAGGCTTTTTTCCTTTGTGTAGTTGAGTCTCTCAAGTTAAAACAATGTCATTGTTCTACCTCTGTCACTTACATATGTATGTGTGCATGTACGTAGCTCAATAATCTTATATGTTCAGTGTATAGCAGGATGTAGGTAAGAAATAAGTGAGAGTTTTTTCAAATTTATTCACTTAAAAAAGGAAATGTTGCTTTTAAGATATCACTGACATTTTTTGTTTCTAAGATCTTATCTGTACTACTGATTGAACCTCTCTGTCCCAGGGACTCACTGGTTCAGCAATGTCTGTGGTCCAGCAGGAATGGGAGGCAGCTGCTAGTCCAATAGCCAGGGGATTTGGCAGTTGGGATCCCGGCAGCCATGGCTAGCAGCGGAGATAGGCTCATGACCTGAGGCAGGGAGCCCAGCAACTGGGGCCAGCAGCAGAGCTGGGCCAGCGGAGGCCAATAGCAGAGACTGGCAATTTGGAAGGCAGCCTGGCCAGGAGCCCTGGTCCAGCAAATTCGTTTGGGATTGGTCAAGTCCCAAGTGTGCAGGACCAGGGAGAGCCAACCTGTGCAAAGTTAGGTCAACACAAGCCACTTTGCATCAACCTATTTTGCTTGTCTTTTCACATAAATGTGTCTCCCAGTTGTAGCACCTAGGGCTAGCTGTGGATTGTGCCTACGAAAGCTCATGATACCATCTACATGTTTAAACAACGAGAAGTCCTGTGACGCCTTATAAGCTAACAGATTTATTAGAGCATAAGCTTTCGTGGGCAAAGACCCACTTTGTCAGGTGCATCTGACTAAGTGGGTATTTGCTCACGAAAGCTTGTGCTCCAATAAATCTGTTAGTCTATAAGGTGCCACAAGACTTCTCGTTGTTTATGCAAATTCAGATTAACATGGCTACCCCTCTGATACTCATCTACATGTTTGTTAGACATTAAAGTGCTACTAGACTATTTATTAATTATATTTTTGTTAAGCCATTAAATGACACAGCAGAGATTCTTTCAGATTTTCTGTTATTGCATTGTGATAAGTCACGGTGATTCATTTCAGTTATATCACTTTATATAATGTTTGATTTGCATGTCTGACTCTTTTAAATCTGTTAGACTCACAGTTTGAGTGGTGAATCTGTTTGTCTTTGTTTTAAGCTGCAATTTTGCTGATTCTGTTACTCTAAAGAGCTATTCTAGATGGAAATAGTGTCCTATCTTTAATGTACGTCCTTTTTCTTTACTTTATCCTCTATTTTATCTCATTTCAATAGCAGTTCTGCAGTATCACAATAAAGATGGTTACAGTAATGTGTTTAGTTACAAACAGTGTCTTAAATGATGTTTTCTTTTTTAGATTACTTACCCAGAATGTTGGTCTTCTTTATGTTGGAAGTTTTGACAGGCCTTTTGCACAAATTAAGGTATGATTACCAGTTTGATTTACTTGAAAGTTATTAAACACTTGCATGATTAAAGTTTTGATTATTTCAAAATAGTTTTGAAGGAATCTATATAATTTCAAGAAAAATAAATGAAAAATGATTTAATTGCCATGGGGTTTGTTGTTTTGTTTTCTGAGGTTATTTCCAGTAACATTTATATATTTATCTTGTCAAAGAATTTCAGTGTGTTCTAGCATTATGTTTTGATTAATTTTGATTCTGGGTTAATTACCAGAAACAAAATGTCCATATTTTTTTTTAGGTTACTTGTCAGTGACATTTCAAAACAATGCCACCTTTTTAAATCTCTTACTCTTTAAAAACATTTTTACATAGAAGACCTTACAGTGGAAAGCACAGATAATTTCCACACCATTATTACACTTTATTATAACAGATGGTTCAGTTGCTGAAAAGTCTTTTATGACTTAATGATCATATTTATCAGCTAAACTATAATTTTACAAATTCTGATTGCTATTTCCAAAAAAAATCACTGCTGTGTTCCTTAAGAATAAGGAATTATTTCATTATTCCAAATGGAAATCTGCTTTTAATCCTGTCAGCGCCAAAAGTGTCATTGCTATTCATAAGCATTCTATATTTAATATATGTAGTGTCAAGCAAAACATCTAATTAAACTACAGTGCAGTTTAGTTAAACATATTTATAAACCATTCTCCAGTCAAACTGCTATGTTAAAGCAGTGTAAAATATCTGATTGACACGCACAGGAACCAGATAATTTAGGCTAAATATTTGGGCTTGTTCCTTAAGTCAGACAACTGAAAGATTTTTTTTTTCAGATTATTGGTACATAGTAATGGTCAATGTTTAATTCTGACTTGATTTTTAAAGCCTGATTCTGCAACTTTTGTGGCAGTATGTGTATGGTTATACAATTATTATAACCTAGTCCAGCCCTGGCACAGGACCAAGTAAGCCTATATCATCCCTGAAAGATGTTTAACATGATCTTGAAAATTCCAGTAATGTTGATTCCACTCCCTCTCTTGGAATCCTAGTTCAGTCCTTAATTCTTTTAGTTAGAAAGTTTTTCCTCATGTCTCACCAAAATCTCCTTTGCTAAAGCGTAAACCCATTACTTCTTGTCCTGGCTTCAGTGGACATGAAGAACAATTGATCAGCATCCTCTTTACAATAGCCCTTAATATATTTGAAGACTGAAATCAGGTGTCCCCTCAATTTTCTTTTCTTGTGCTCAGTATTTTTAACCTTTTTCTCATGTCAGATTTTCTCTAAACCTTTTATCATTGCTATTCTCCTGTGGAATCCCTCCAATTTTTCCAAATCTTTCTCAGAGAGTGGCACCCAGAATTGGATGCATTACTCCAGTTGAGTAATTTGTCATCCACTATAATCCCTAGTTCCTTTTCAACAGAACTACCACCTACCCATCTATTCCTCATTTTGTAGTTTTGCTTTGATTTTCCTAAGTGAGGTACTTTAAACTTGTATGTACTGAAAGTAATTTTGTTGACTTCAGACCAGTTCTGTAATTTGTCATAGTCATTATGAATTCTGTCCTCCAAAGTGCTTGCAATTCCTCCCATTTTGGTGTCATCAGTAAAACTATATTCCATTATTCAAATCGTTAATGATATTACTAAATAAATACCAGATTTAGAATTTACACCTACAAGATCTTTTAGATACACCCTTCTCAGTTTGTCTGCAAACCACTGATAACTACTCTTTGAATATGGTCTCTAACCAGTTGTGCACCTACCTTCTAGTATTATAGTCTAGATCACATTTCCCTCACAAGCTGCTAAACCTGTGTGTGGCATTTTGTTGGTTTCACAGTTGTTTCTTTAACAAATTAAAATGGGAAATAAAGTATGTGGAACATTTCTTTATTGAAAAGGCCTTATCTTCTGTCATATTAAATGTAAATAATTGAAGCTTGCAAGCTACTGAATGTAGCTGGAATATGTTGGCTATTGCATTCTCCTTTGTATTATTATATTACTTGGAATTCATAGATTGTAATAGTGAAAATGTGTTTGCTGAAAATGGGTACACAACCTGATATAAATAAATATCATTATGATGGATTAATAACAATATTTTATCTATATTGCTTGATTACTAATTATATCAGCATTTAAAAAGGGGGGGCTGTCTGCTCCCAAATCAAACTTTGTTGCCCTGAGTCATTACATTTGTAAGTTCATCATTAAATTGTTTTCATATTGCCGAACAAGAGTACATATTTGTATTTTTTTATTTTACATTGTTCCACTGTCATGCTAAAATACAATATTGAATTTCAAAGGATGCCTCTGCTTGTACTATATACTACACATTCATGAAGAGAGCACAAATTTTGAGAGAGAATCAAGCAACTTCAAGAAGAAATTTGAATAGCACCACATATTCCAGGGTTTCCATTTCAATTATTGTAGTATGGAGGTATTCTAGCAGATGACCATTTCTCTTTTTCAGAACTCCTGTCTGCTTTTCAAAAAAATGAAAGAATTAAACTGTCTAGATTTATTCCCCTTTTGAGTTAACAAAAGCCTCTCCTTCATCCCCCAATTATTCTTTATCTGTCAAGATTCTTGTTTTTAGTGGTGCTGTTGCTATATTAGTCCCAAGTTATTAGAGAGAGTGGGTGACGTCATATCTTTTATTGGACCTGTTTGATTTCCAGATCTTTAACAGACAGTGGAGGAAGTTGCCTCGTTTCTTCCAATTTCCCCACCAAACACTAAAATGTTTTCCTGTGACACCTATGACCAGTGTCCCACTTATTCATTATGAAGCGTGATTGTCTGTGAGAAGGTGCAGATCATGACCTGCATCCCTACCACTTCTCAAATTACCAAGGAAGAAAAAGTATGAAAAGAAAAGTAAGGAAACGAATGTGATATCTTATACCAGACAGTGCCCCTCTGTAATTTGAAAAATCATCATGTGGTTTGTTACAAACATATCTTGCCCATTTACATGACTTATTCCAAGAAAAGAGAAATCAGTGTGTGCTCATAAAATTCTTTGTATTATTTTATTGGCGAGAAAGACCCTTTAAAGTCCTTTTACCTTGTTATTGATTTTCTAAAGACTACTTCCTACACCAAGACCTAATGTAGAACATCTTTCTCTCTTGGAACCTTAATTTTATCTTCCAAAGATTGTGATTACCCTATTCGTCGTTCTGGGATTCTCTTTTCCTCAAGATTTTCACTGTGGTGATGGTCTCAGCCTGCAGAGTGTGTGAGCTAATGATGTTGCGATGGTTCCCCTTCTTTCATCCAAAGGACTTATCCTTTTTTATCATCCTATCTTCCGTCTGACATCCATTTAGTGATGCTGGAGTAATTTATGTAGTGGTGGAATAATTTATGTAGTGGAAATGCTGAGAGCCATTGAACCAAACTATAAACCCTGTGTATGTTGGAAACCACTTGTTATCCAATCTTCATTTCTTTTTTATTATGCCTTAATTCTATATAGTTTCTTTCTTTTCAAGATTGTTGATCTAGTGAACTCGAATAGAAATTTCTATGCATAACTTTGATCTCCATACTTCTAGTAGTTTGGTGTATTCCATCTTTATCTGGAACATATAGTTTTAAGGGTTTGAGGTTTTTATTCCTGTGTTTATCTATTTATTGACTTTTCTTGATCTTAAGGAACTTATGTTTTAGAACGGCAGACAAACTGAATGAAGGTAGTGATAATATTTATATTGTTATATTAAGCAAGCATGTAAGTAATGTTTGATAGTGCAGATGGTTGCCATGGCCTGTCATTTAATTGAGGGAGAGGAATAAGTGTACTGAATAATTTGGAAATCAAACTAACAGTTGTAATGAAAATTCCTTTTTTTTTTTTTTTTTTTTTTTCCCCCAAAACATTACTCTTCTAAGGTTATGTTGAGGGAATGGTCTTAATTTAAGTTTAATCATAGAATCATAGGGTTGGAAGAGACTTCAGGAGGTCATTGAGTCCAACCCTCTCCCCAAAGCAGGACCAACCCCGTCTAAATTATCCCAGCCACTCAATACTCAACTACTCAATAGCATTTTAGTTATATTTTTAATTTTATTCCAGTCTAAATAACTCTAGCATCTGTTCAAAGATTTAAAGTATTTTCACTTTTATATATATTTAGTTTATATATAATAATATAATATGTTACTATATATTTTTAAAATGTGTTTGTCTGTCTGTCTTTGAGTCTATTTGTTTAAGAACTCTCTTAAATGCTAAGAACTAGGACCATCATATTTGGTATTCAGATTCCTCTTATCATAACTTTAAGCAAGGTAAGAGTTTGGTTGTGCCAGGAAAATGGGATGTGCTTGGAATTCAATTGTTTCTCATAAAATGAAAATGGAGGGGTCTGGTAGAAAGGACAGTTACACTGTAGAATGACCTCAGGGGGACAGCAATGTGCCAGAGATGGGGACGGGCCAGCTATGACTCTACTGGGTCAATGGGGGTAGAGATGGGAAAAGGGACAGCGGTGTGTATGTGTATTTGTATCTACATATATAAAACCATATAAGTGTCTAATAGCTTATGCTATTAACTTCTGGGAAAGTAAAAAGGCTATGAATTTAACCTTGAGGGAATTCAGTGATTTGTAGCTGTTTCTCTTAAGTATTTGTGATTTGTCTATTACATATCTTTTAAAGTCTCACAAACTAGATAAAACTAAGAAGGCTTCTGTAACTGAATATCATGAACAACTAGATTCCAGAATCCATGTATATTACAATGCTGTTAGTAATCTTAAATATAGTAATCTTACCGTAGAAATTGTGTTCCATTAAGGAATAATTAAATTGAATTCACCAGCATATGCAGTAACCATTTTATTAACTGCCCTGAGTAATGCTTATGGAATAAGTCTTTTTCATGATATACATTTTCAGATTTATTTTCCTTTTAAAGTGAAAGTCCCATAGTTCAGTTATTTTAAGATATTATAAAATATCTCGTGTAACAAAAAATAAGATCACAAAATGTTTTTTAGGATTGAAAACTTTTGTAGTTCATTCCCTAGTAGCTTCTGGGATTAAAACAAATCATTCAGCACACTATGTTCTCCATTATTAAACAATAATGACTCTTCTGGCAGTCTTCACTGTTCAGTTAATGACCAGTTTCGCTTTGGGCTCTTAACACATTAAATTACCATTTGAATGAAGATTAATTATTGCTATGTTAAAAAAAGATTATTTATTTTAAGAGTAGTTATTAAAAAGTTGCATAATAAATACTACTTTGATCAAAACGGAGAGATTCATTTTCATAGAATAAGTCGACTGTTATGAAGAAAAAGTATATTTTGGAAATAGAGTTGTAATATTCACATTTTGTACCAACATACTCTGTGCTCCCATCTTACTGGAAAGGTGATCACTGTTTTCAGTCTATTTCTGGGAAATTTGTGCACATTTTCCAGGACGCTGATAAGGACTAGTGAGTGTCCTACAGCAGTCTCTTTTGTCAGTCCTTTGTGTAGGATGAAGTTATAGTTTGGACTACATCTGTAAGTAGCCACTGATTGTAGCTTTATTGAACTTTGAAGAGCAGTTTTAGTGGATGCCAGCAGAGAAAGTAAGTTAAGCTGCAACTGCACTCTGGATAAATTATTGGCTAGAACCCTATATTGCAGCCCAAACTGCTTCATTCTTCCTGCGTCTTCAAATATATATTTAACAAGAGAGGCATTAAAACCTAGCAGAATTCCACACAACAGAAGTCTTGCTGCAAATAGTAGTTGCCTCAAACTACCTCCTTGGATGACCTCTGAAGAGAAGAAAGTCATCCAGGTACAAATCTCACCTTCCACATCAAGTGCAAGATGCACTTGTTCAGTCTGTCTCCTCTAGTATAAATACATAGCCATGTCTACATATTAAAGCAAAAAACTAAATATCAACCCCCATACACCACCAATAATAAAAACTCTACCAAAATTTTAAAAAAGCACTGCACACTCAATTCTCTCCGTGTGAAGACTGAGGGTATGTCTAGACTACATGGCTCCGTCGACGGAGCCATGTAGATGAGTTTACTAGACATAGGAAAATGAAGCGGTGATTTAAATAATCGCCGCTTCATTTACATCAGAATAGCTGCCGCGCTGTGCTGATCAGCTGTTTGGCGGCACAGAGTGGTAGTTCGATGCCATGTCGACAAGGGAAACCCTTGTCGACTGCTCCGTTATGCCTCGTGAAATGAGGTTTACCAGAGCAGTCGACAAAGGCTTCCCTTGTCGACCGCGGAGTGTCCAGGCTACTGCACTATGCCGCCAAACAGCTGATCGGCACAGCACGGCGGCCATTTTGATGTAAATGAAGTGGCGATTATTTAAATTGCCGCTTCATTTTCTTATGTCTAGTAAACTCATCTACATGGCTCCGTCAACGGAGCCATGTAGTCTAGACATACCCTGAGACAGAGAACAAAACTCATATGACAAATGTTACTCGTGCTGCTTACCATAGTACTGTAAGGCACTCAGATGTGGTCATGAGGATGGTATAAAACATATATAAAAAAGATTAGATAGGTTCATTTTCAGGGATACAATGATGGGACCATGAATACCTCAGAGCTGAGCATCATCTTTTAGAACAGTGGTTCCCAAACTTTTTGATGCCGGGGAGTAGCAAACCCATTCACAAACTTTTGGTGGACTGGTAACATTTTATTTGCATATTCATTACATAAATGATGAATATGCAAATTTTCAAATAAAGCATTACTGGTCTGCCAAAAGCCCAGCCCCCAGATTCCCCAGTACCAGCCCTAACCCCTAGAGCCCACCAGCCCACCACCCCTCCACTATCTCCCAGCACCAGCCATTGACCCCAGAGTTCTCTGTACTCAACCCCACAGTGCCCGTTTCCTGCCCCCTAGTACCAGCCACCCATCCCATATGCCTCAGTGCCAACCCCCTGCCCCGTAGAGCCCTCCACCACCAGACCCCCCAGTTCCAGCCTCCTGTTTCCAGAGCCCTGCTGCATCCAACCCTCCAGAGCCTCCCCCATTCCCAGAGCCCCCAGTGCCAGCCCTGTCTCCCATAGTCCCCTCCCACAACTAGCTCAGCCTCTAGAGCACCCCAGCACTAGCTCCGCCCCTGGAGCCCTTGCCCCTGCCTGGTGCTGGTTGGCTGAGAGGCGGGGCAGGACACTCTTCTCCCAGCAGCCACAGTGAGAGCTGTGTATCCCAGCTCTGGCCCCCAGAGTTGCTGTGGCCCGGCAGCATGCCGCAGCCCAGCGGTTGGGAACCGCTGTTTTAGAAGATCTGTTTGTAGTTTCTGGCGAGCTTAGGGCTCCTTCTCCACCTGCATCAGTGTCTGGGCATTCATCTCTATTAGCAGGACTTTCACAAGTGATCCACACCTGTTGCAAAGAAGGCTTTTCTACAAATTGATGTTGATGGAAGAGATCAGACGACAGTCTTCGTTTCCTGTAGATGATCCTGTGGGAGCTTTCTCTTTGTCCCTTTCTGAGGTCTATTATGGTTATCAGGAATTTTACCATCAAAATGACAAAGCTTTGCATATTAAGTTGTCAACTTAATGATCTTTGGTTCATGGCAAACTTCATCCAAACACTTTCAGAAGGGACTGACAGGCTAGGAAGATTTGAAAACTCCAGATCTACTCTGCAATCACAGCCTCTACTAACCTGCATTCCAGTGGAGAACCGCTAGTTAAGTTCTAATGGCATAGCTCAACTTATCCTTGTTCAAACTCTCAGAATGAGCAACAGAATCCGCCTTCCACAGGTATTCTCTCATTTTGGATCTTCTGTAGCACCAAGTCCATTGCCAGCATTACTTAAATGAATAATATTCTTCATGGACAAAGTTCTTCCAATTGGATTTTCTGTGTCCCCAACATCTTTGTTTAAAAACCAGGCAAGTCTCTTAAGATATCAAGGTATTTGTACTATACAAACAGGTACAGATGCTCGATAAAAGCAACATACATCTCTACAAAAGGTCCATTCTGTCCTAAGAAAAATGTGTACTCTAGTCCAGTCCCTGTAATGTAAGATTAAAATATGAAAACACCACTTTTATTCTAATGCAAAAGGTGTAGTTTATTGGTTTAGGTTTGTTTAGAACAGTGTACTGACCACACTGAATGACAGTGTCACTAGTAACAGTAACTTGAAATATTCCAGAGAATCAAGCAGATGGATATTTCAAAGACTACATATGCTAAATGTGATATATCTTCAGTACAATGAAGAAACTTAAGGGGTGGCTGGGGTTGGGTTGTGACCTTGAAACTGAATGTAAAATGGTATAAGGGATTAGTCACATGACCTTCCAAAGTCACTACTTTTTAGGGTGTTCTGATTGGCATCCCAGGTTGTACGCATATCCAGATAGTGTGGATTCATTCTGACAGTCTAGTCAAAGTAGCATAGTTATTGGTGTATAACTTGTCATACACTTGAACATGTTGTCCAAAGGGGAGAGATTCACTGAACTTATAGAAATTTAATTGTAAAGCATTTTCAGTTGCTAACTAGAAATCCCCCAACCATTGATGCGTAAGTTATGTGGTTTTTTTATTAAGATTTGGACCAATTAACTTGTACAATTGATTTAATTTTGTAGCCCTTGTCCTTCCTTCTCTCCTTTTATTTTTGAGACCCACTTTGTTACAACTTCTCTTTAATTACATTGTAAGTTCTTCAGGTCAAGGGACGATCACCTTCTGTGTATTTGTATAGTACCTGCCACACTGCAGGCTTCAATCCTAATTGGGGCCTGTAGGTGCTTCTTCAGGACAAATATTATGTATTATTTATATCACAATGAAGTCTAACAGTTCCAACTTACATTGGGGCCAAATTATGCTATACACTGTAGAGATACAGAATGAGAACAAATCTGTGTGAACATTTTTAAAAATCTAGAATACCAGAAGGCTCCACCTTTAACTGGCACATTATCACATATACTATATTTAAGATAAGTAACGATAGTAGTAACACAGCCTCATTTGCGAATTCACAATGTTCAGATATGCTTACTATACTGCCTAAAATCAGTCAAAAAATTAGCACTTTTAGGCCCAGGTGTTCATAAAATTCCACAGATATAGGAACACTAAATCGGCAGATTACTATAGTCTATGCCAGTAAGATAAAATAACTGCATCTAGATATTCTCTTTTTTATTTTTATTGGCTAACTTTTATAATTTTGATTGCTAGTAATTTTTAAAAATCCATCGGAATGTGCTCTTCCTTAACATGGGATAAATTAAACCTTCTGGACAGGTTAAAATAAAATCTGATTAACTGTAGAATACTTTTATTCTTGTTTCAATTTTATATTTTTTTTGTATTTTAACTATATGAAGATAAAATCATGACATATTTGAATAAATATTGTAAAACGGACAGATTGCAGTTCTTCCTACCTCAAAGTCTCTTGTTTTGTCAGTTTGGGGAAATACAGAGGCATCTTGGCAAAAGAAAATCAGTATGACAATACATTGTTTCTGTCAAAATAGTCATAGACTTTAAGGAAGAAGTGTCTGTTAACAGAAGGAAATGTTTAGAGTGTAAGAAATTACTATACAGTCCAACACTTTTTTAATTATATAAAAAAACTCCCATTATTATATATATTTGGGAATAGTATAGTTTTTTTCTATGTTGTTGAAGCTGCACTGGTATAAATAAAAGTTAGTTAATTTTCTCAGCAAAGTGAATATATAGTGTGCCATTCAATTTTCCCATCCGCTTTTTGCCTTTGCTGCCATTGTTTCAGAACATAAGACTTTCAGAAACTCTATTCTAAGTCCCTTTATTTTTGTGTGTGTGTGTTATATGTCTCTACTCTTTATCTTTGTCAGTAAATGCCTCTTTCATACATTGTCAAAAACATTGAAAAGATAAAATATTGTCATAAAGTGTGGAATCATTATTTTACAGAGATAATCATAGAATTGTTGATTTGCTGAGCTGGAGAGAACATCAAGAAGTCATTCAGCTCCCTGCTCTCTGATACTAGCAAGGAAACCTAGACCATCCCTGACAAGTGTTTGTCCAACCTTCCAGTAATGACATGCCACCATCTCCATTGGAAGCCTATTCCTGATCTTAATTACCCTTATAAATTTTTTCCTACTATCTAACCTAAATCTTCCTTGCTTCAGATTAAGCCCATTACTTTACTTTTCCTAACTTTAGTGGACATGAAGAACAATTGATCATACTCATCTTTGTAACAGTCCTTAAAATATTTGAAGACTGTTTATTCCCTACTTTTTAGATGCACATTTGATTTTTTTTCTTCCTAGGTGAAGTACTTTGCACTTGTCTTTATTGAATTTTTACCTTGTTGATTTCAGATCAATATTCCAATTTAAGGTAATTCATTTTGAATTCTAATACTGGCCTCCAGAGTACTAGCTACCTCTCTAACTCAGTATCTTTCAGAAATTTTGTATGTATGCTCCCCATTTGTATGTATGCTTTCATTATTTCACGTCATTAATGAAATTATTATACAGTACCAGACCACGGGCAGGCCCTTGAGAGACTCCACTAGATAAATCCCCCCAGTTTGACAGCAAACCATTGATAACTACTCTTTAAGTACAGCCTTTGCTCTGATCCTATAATTTCTCTAAGACCATATCTCCCTACTTTTCTTATGAAGATGTCAAAAGCCTTACAAAATTAAGATATATTCACATCTTCTCCTTCTTGCCATCCAGTGAGCCAGCATCCCTTTCAAAGAAGGAGATTAGGTTGGTTTGGCCAAATTTGTTTGACAATCCATATTGACTGTTACTTACCACTCTGGTCATCTGAGAAAGTGGGCTGTGCCCATGAAAGCTTATGATACCACCTACATGTTTTGTTAGTCTATAGTAGTTAGGCTTTCCCGCTATAATAATATTTTTCATGCACAGGTTATGTTGTGCAAAAAAAGGAAGTTGGTAATGGGAGCATGGAACGTCCGTACGCTCATGGACAGTGAGGACACAATAAGACCTCATCGGAGAACAGCCCTAGTTGCTAAAGAGCTTTCATGCTATGGTATTGATATTGCTGCCTTAAGTGAAACCAGGCTTGCTGAAGAAGGATTTCTCAATGAACTAGCTAGTGGTTATACCTTCTTCTGGAAAGGGAAAGCACAGAATGAGGATAGGATTCATGGAGTCGGCCTGGCCGTCAAGACTACTCTGATGAAACAACTTTCGGACTTGCCTGTCGGTATTAACGAGAGGCTCATGAAGCTACGCCTACCCCTTAGTCATAAGCAGCATGCAATAATCATCAGTGCGCATGCTCCCACCATGAACAGCACAGGGGAGACAATTGAACAGTTCTACACCGATCTCAGTTCAGTTCTGTGCTCAGTACCGGCCAACGACAAGTTGATCTTGTTGGGAGACTTCAACCCTGAGTTGACTGCGACTACAGTCAACGGGAGAGAGTGTTGGGCAAACATGGCATTGGCAAAATGAACAGCAACAGCTTATTGCTGTTGAGCAAATGTGCAGAATATGACCTCCTCATCACGAACACAGTGTTTAGGATGGCAAACAAATACAAGACCACCTGGATGCACCCTAGATCGAAACAATGGCACATGATAGATTATGTCATTGTTCGTCAGCGTGATATTCGGGATGTCCTTATCACCAGAGCCATGCGAGGAGCAGAGTGCTGGACTGACCATAGACTTGTCCGCACCATTTTCAAAATACACATTGCTCAGCATCACCCAAAGCGCCCAAAGCTTATCCGAATAGCCTTTAACATTGCCAGACTCCAGCAGCCTTCTCATCTGCGCAAGTTCCAGTCAAGCCTTGATGAAAAGTTGACTGCCAATGGACCATTGATTGGAGGTCCAATTCAGAAGTGGAGCCAGGTTAGAGAAATGGTGATGGAGACAGCGAAATCAGTGATTGGCCCCAAGAAACGCAATCATCAAGACTGGTTTGATGAGAACAACAGTGCTATTGAGGACCTGCTTGCCAAGAAGAACAAGGCATTTATGGAGTGGCAGAATGACCCAGGTTCCATCTCTAAGAAAGACAGGTTTAAGTCCCTCCAGGCCCAGGCTCAGCGAGAAATCTGCAAAATGCACGATCAGTGGTGGGAAAAGAAAGCTGAAGAGGTGCAACACTATGCTGACTCAAATAACCCAAGGGAGTTCTTCAGTTCCATCAAGTCAGTCTTTGGTCCTTCCAAGTCTGGCTTTGTCCCCTTGCTGTCTGCAGACAGAGCCACATTGATTAGGGAGAAGGCTGGCATTAATAACCAATGGAAAGAGTATTTCAGTCAGCTCCTGAATCGTCCATCATCAGTCGATCAGTCAGCACTGGAACAGATTCCTCAGAAGCCAACCCTTGAAGATCTGGGAGATCCTCCATTTATTGATGAAGTTAGAAAGGCCATCAGACAGATGAGTTGCAGCAAGGCATCCGGCAAGGATGGAATTTCCGCAGAACTGTACAAGGCATTTAATGAGGAGTCACTTAAGGTTTTTCATAATGTCTTGACCAGTATTTGGGAAGAGGAAGAAATGCCATCTGACCTCTGTGATGCTGTGATAGTTGCTCTGTACAAGAATAAGGGTGCAAGAGCCAACTGCAAGAACTTATAGAGGTATCTCGCTGTTTTCCGTTGCCGGGAAAATCCTCGCCCGCATCATCCTGAACAAGCTGATTTCGACAGTTTCAGAAGTGAGTCTCCCTGAGTCACAATGTGGCTTCTGCCCTAATCGCAGTACTGTCGATATGATCTTTGTAATGAGACAGGTGCAAGAGAAGTACCTTGAGCAGAATATGAACCTCTTCTCTTTCTTCATTGATCTGACAAAGGCATTCGACACGGTTAATAGAGATGCATTGTGGATCATCCTCAGGAAGCTGGGTTGCCCACTGAAGTTCATCTCGCTCATCAAGCTGTTTCACGACGACATGACAGGAGCGGTACTCTCGGATGGTGTACCATCTGAAAAATTTAACATCTCCAATGGAGTGAAGCAGGGCTGCGTACTCGCCCCGGTGCTTTTCAGCCTGTTCCTCACTCAAGTCCTCATGCATGCTGTCAGAGACTTAGATCTTGGTATTTACATCAGATACCGTTTGGATGGTTCACTGTTTGATTTGAGATACCTTACTGCAAAGACCAAGACACTGGAGAGGCTTATCACCGAAGCACTGTTTGCTGATGACTGCGCCCTTATGGCACACCAAGAGAACCACCTGCAGACCATCATTGACAGATTCTCTGAAGCATTCAAACTGTTCAGTCTCACAATTAGCCTCGGAAAGACAGAAGTCCTCTTCCAGCCTGCACCAAACAGTGCTCCTCCACAGCCATGTATCACTATCGATGGTATACAACTGAAGGTAGTGGACAGCTTTAAGTACTTGGGCAGCACAATATCAAGTGATGGATCCCTTGACAAAGAGATTACAGAGAGGATCCAGAAAGCCAGTCGGGCACTTGGGAGATTGCGTAATAAAGTTCTCCAGCATAAAGATATTCGCCTTTCAACTAAACTCAAAGTATATAATGCCATGGTACTCACCTCTCTCTTGTATGGCTGTGAAACATGGACCCTGTACCGTAGGCACATCAACCAGATGGAGCAGTTTCATATGCGCTCTCTACGATCAATCATGCAAGTACACTGGCAGGACCGAATTACTAACCAAGAAGTGCTTGATAGAGCTGGTTCCACAAGCATCGAAGCTAAGATCCTCCAGACCCAGCTTCGATGGTCTGGCCATGTTCTCCGCATGAACGAAAGCAGGATCCCGAGGCAGCTGTTTTATGGGGAGCTGGTACGTGGTAGTCGCAAACAGGGACGCCCGAGGAAGAGGTATAAGGATAACCTGAAGACCAACTTGCAGTGGACAGGCCTTCAACCTCGACAATTTGAACTAGCTGCTGCAGACAGGACTAATTGGCGTTCCCTTACGAGGAAAGCAGTGACAAAGTTTGAGGATGACCACCGCCAACGCCTCGCAGCTGCACGGGAAAGATGACATAGAGCTGTGTTCTCTCCTGTCCTGACATCCGGCGTCCCATGCCCTATTTGTAACCGCACGTGTGCTTCGACCTTTGGGTTCCATAGCCACGTGCATTTCCATAAATGAAATGCACAACATGTCTTCCTCGGCTCCCGAGAGACAACAACAACAACAAAGTGCTACCAGACCAGTTTTTGTTTTTTAAACTTATCACTCTGTTATCCTCTAGTTCAGTGATGGGCAACGTAGGCTAGTGAGTGGGCCGCACAGGTGGCTCTCCATCTCAGTGAGCTGCAACACTGTCGTAACCAAGATTGTCTCCCAAAACAGGGTAGTTTTGCTAACCGTGCTTGTGTACCTAGAATTTGCAGTGTGACGATTGAACCATAGCAGCTCTTTGATTGGATGCAGAGGGAGTTCATGGCTCTTGGTCAATGCTGTGTTCAGTCAGCATGCACTTCACTTCATGTGTCCTTGCTTTATGTGTATGTCACTTTAGTAATACAGGTAGGAAAAAACTATGTGGATGGAAAACAGCAGAATCTGGCTACCCTGTACGTTGACAGTGGTAAATGAAATGACTCATAGGCCACAAATAGAACCCCAGTGGGCCACATGTTGCCCATCACTGCCCTAGGTTCTTACAAATTAATTGTTTAATCATTTGTTCCAGTAGCTTTGCAGGTATCAAAGTTAGGCTTACTAATCTATAATTCCCTGGGTCCTCTTTGCTCCCATTTTTAAAGGTAATATTGTCCTCTTTCACAAAATATGTAGTTATTCTCCACCAAAGAAAATATTTAGAAAAATAAAGGTTCTTCTTCAGGTAGTGTCCCCGTGGGTGCTCCACTTGAGGTGTCGGGCTCATCCCGGCGCCACAAGTCGGAGAATCGTCAGCTGTAGTTCAGTCGACCGCGCACGCGCGGCGGCGCATGCTGCTTGTGCCACTTGTGAGCATGCGCGTGATCCGGCTCCCGCCAGTTCCTCCTAACCGTTCACAGTCGCAGGTGGAGCTACTCTCTTCTCCTCCATGACTTGTCAGCAAAACCTGTAAATAGTGTGTTAGATAGTTAAGAGTTCATAGTTTATAGTTAGTTAGCTGTTAATATACCCGTTACCTCATATTTAAAAAATAAAAAAATTCCCTCAGTTCACCATGCCGGGTTCCCCCGGTTTTAAGAAGTGTACGCAATGCCATGACGCAATGCCAATGTCAGACGGGCACTCTATGTGTATAAAATTTCTAGGCGAGGGTCACATACCCCCAAAATGCCCACATTGTACAAAACTGACCACCAGGGCCAGGAGGGACCGCGAGATGAGGCTGAAACTACTGCTCTTCAGCAAGGCGCTCCAGCCCGGTGACGCAGACCCTTTTAGGCCATCGACATCAGCGGCCCCAACGAAGGGCACGAAATCGCCACCCCGCTCATCTGCATCTAAGAGCGGTACTGTTAAACATGGGTCCTCGGGCTCGAGGTTACCCCGGGAGGCCGAGCGGCGTAAGTCCAGCTGCAGCATCTCAGAGCCGAGCCCTTCCCTTCAAAGAGGGCCGGCATTGACACCCACCATGCCGTTAAGACCAGATTCGGCTCCGGCACCAACTAAACGCAAGCCAGCAGTGCCGCCTGTATCTTCACCAGCACCAACGCCAACGGCACTGGCTTTGCAGGCACCAGCTCCGTCGGTTGCCGCATCCACTGCCCAGGCACCGAGCTCAAAGGCGCCGAGGGCACGAGCGCCCACCATTTGTCCCTGGTGCAGTCTTTTGCCGCTTCGCTCACAGCTTCCTCGCCCACATCGGAGCCGAGCCTCTTCACGGCACCGACTGAGCATCGAGCGCATGCTACCACACCGAGGGAGCATAGATCCCCTTCAGAAACGCACCGGTCAGAAAAGTCCAGGCGAATAATAACTTCCTCTCCCAGCCCGGAACCTGTGGTTTTTTTCTCCCCAACCGCTATCACCAGCCTCGGTCTATTCAGTACCACTTCAACAAGAAATGCAACCCGTGCCTATACCACAACATCACAGGCACTCCCCAACATAGTCTCCTTCACCTCAGCGATACCACAGACATTCTCGTTCCTCCTCATATGTCAGACACAGATCTCGCTCCCCTAGATCCCTCACACAATCGTCCTCTTTGAGATATCGCCATGGCTCTAGCAGGAGATATTCACGAGATCACTCTCCTAGACACTACTATCGCAGTCGTCAACACTATTACCATTGACGCTGATATTCCTCGGAGCGCTCTTCATCCAGATCTCCACGCCGTTATCATCGACACTCCCATAGCAGTTCTAGGTTACACACGCCAGCAGAACTGTCCACCCGACCACCTACACCATCTGGCGAGGTTCTTCTTCCTCCAGCACAATCGGAACCAGTGCAGACAACTGTACCAGAGCAGACGCAACCTCTTCCCCAACCAGCGTCAGACCACTCTTCCTCTTCTTTGCCAAACGATGCAGTCTTCCCCGGCGACTCATCCCGCATAGACGACATTCGCCAATTCCAAGAACTGTTCAAAAGAGTGGTGGAGTCCCAAGAGCTTCATGCAGCAGAGGTTCAACAAAACCAGCATCGTTTACTGAAGAACCTCCAGAAATCGCAAAAACCAAAAATGGCACTACCTTTCGATGAGGCAATCCTAGAGATTGCGAACGATATTTGGCAAACACCTGTGTCGGTCCAGCCTACACAGAAAAGATCGGACAAGAAATATTTCATCCCCCCCCAAGGGATGGAATTTTTATTTACACACCTGCAGCCAAATTCCCTAGTGGTTGATGCAGCGCAACAAAAATCCAAAGCACCACAGCATAAGAATGCCGCTGAGGACAAGGTGGCCAAACGACTAGACCTGTTTGGACGGAAAGTGTATTCCTCTACCACTCTGATACTCCAGATGGCAAATTATATCGCACATCTCTCCAACCACAACTTCAACAATTACTCAAAGATGGTAGCAGTCTTGGAATACCTTCCGGAAGATAAACAACTGCTCATTAGATCGTTGATTCAGGAAGGCTACACAGCCTCAACAACTGCCCTGCAAATTGCATTAGACATTGCTGATACAGCGGCACTGGCCACAGCAAGATCAGTGGTCATGAGGCGGTCCTCCTGGTTGCAGATGGCCTTAGTTCCTAAGGATCTGCAAACTAAAGTTGAGGACCTACCATTTGATAGACAGAGTCTCTTTGCCGAGAAAACAGATCAAGTATTACACTCCGGCAAAGACTTTAGGACCACCCTAAGAACATTAGGAATGTACACACCTCCCTATCGCCCGTAAGCGATACACTCCTTACTTTAAACAGCGACCATTCACATACGTGCTGCCCAGGTACCGACAACAAGACCAGCAGCAACAACGTAGCAGACCCAGACAACAAAAACGTAGACAACAAACTGGACGATCTTCCAACTCCCAGAACAACAGGCAGCAAGTTTGACAGTCCTATCGAGGGACTGCGAACCATTCCTCTCACGTATCCTCCAGAATCACAGAGGTTGTTTCACCATCGACTCAAACCCTACCAGCACAGATGGTTTGCCATCACTATAGATCGCTGGGTCCGAGAATTAATAACATCAGGGTACTCCATTCCCTTCCTCTCACTTCCTCCCACCTTTTCCCCCAACCCCATCCCTTTTCAGGGACCCATCTCACCAGAACCTTTTAATGCAAGAGATTCTTCGACTTATAGAAATTGGGGCAGTGGAGAGAGTGCCCGAGCAATTTCAGGGCAAGGGATTTTACTCCCGCTATTTCCTCACAGAGAAGAAATCGGGAGGATGGAGACCTATCCTGGACCTGCAGAATCTCAACAGGTATCTCAGGAAACACAAGTTCAAGATGGTGACCCTAAACTCTATTTTCCCAGCGTTACACGAAGGAGATTGGTTCACGTCCCTCGATTTACAAGATGCCTACTTTCACGTGACGATACACCCGGCCCACAGACACTTCCTAAGGTTCGTCATAGGACCCCACCATTTTCAATACAAAGTCCTTCCCTTTGGTCTGTCATCCGCGCCAAGGGTGTTTTTCCAAGATGATGTCCGTGGTTGCGGCATACCTCCATCGCCAGGGCATCATGATCTTCCCATACCTGGATGACTGTCTTATCATGCTTATACGTACGAGCACAATCTTCGGGCCACCAAAGTCACGATGTGCTTATTCGTGAATCTCGGGCTCGTACTCAGCATTCCGAAGTCCTCACTAACACCACAAAGATCCCTTGTGTTCATTGGGGCACGATTAGATTCTACGACGGCCGGGACATATCTTCCCTCTGAAAGATTCCACAGAATACAAACCCTTTCCATCAGTCCAAAAGTACCAATACTTACCTGCATTCAGCTTCTAGGACACATGGCGGCCGCGACGTACGTGGTCCAACACGCCAGGTTACGCCTCAGGTGCCTCCAACACCGGCTGGCGTCCATCTACCAACCAGGCAATTCCGATATATATAGAACCTAGTGATGTTGCCTCTGATAGTGAGACAATCTCTAACATGGTGGGCTTCCCCAGTCAACATGCTCGCTGGAGTTACCTTCCATCGTCTGCACCCTACTATCCAGGTCATGTCGGATGCCTCTCTACTAGGCTGGGGAGCCCATTGCGAGGGTGCCTTTGCTCAAGGCCAATGGAGCACGCAAGAAATTCTTCAACACATCAATCTCCTCAAGCTCAGGGCGGTATTCAATGCATGCAGGGTGTTTCTCCCAAGAATCCGCGACAGACGGTCCAAGTCTTCACGGACAACACCACCACGGTTTACTATGTCAGCCGCCAGGGTGGGGCCCATTCCAGCTCCCTCTGCGCAGAAGCAACGAAGTTGTGGAACTGGTGTATACGTCACGAATCACGGACAATTCAATTGCAGATGCCTTGAGTCAACATTTCTTCCCCCAACACGAGTGGGAACTCAACCCAGAGGTCACCCACTCCATATTCCGGAGGTGGGGACATCCTACCATAGACCTGTTCGCGACACATGCCAATGCAAAATGCCCGAAGTACTGCTCCAGAGCCAGTCTGGGTCCAGGATCCCTGGGGGAACGCGTTTTTGATCGACTGGTCTCACCATCTTCTCTACGCGTTTCCACCAACCCCACTTCTCCCGAGAGTTCTGGAGAAGATAGTCGACGACGAGGCCATGGTGATACTCATAGCCCCGTTTTGGCCCAGACAGATGTGGCTTCCCCTTCTGCTACAAATGTCTCGCCAACCACCATACCTATTGCCCAACTGACCCGACTTGCTCACACAATCGGGACTGACCATGGCACAACCCCAGATTGACCGGCTCTACCTCACAGCATGGCTCCTAGCTGGTTCCATTGCACGGAGACCCTCTGCTCACAATAGGTGAAACAAGTTCTACTCTATAGCAGACGTCGCGAATCCATGCATAAGACTTACCTGTATAAATGGCAACGTTTCCACGCTTGGTGCTTGTCCAATGAGCTAGATGCGCTGTCTGTCCCAATCCATCGGATCCTTGATTATGCTCTTCATCTACATCATTCCCGCCTGGGGATCTCATCCATCTGGGTATACCTTTCCGCAATTTCTGCATTTAGACAGCCAATTGATGGGGTGTCAGTAATGGCTCACGCGCTAACCAAGCGCTTTCTGAAAGGGCTGATGAACCTACATCCCCTGCACAGGAAGCCCTCCCCGCTGTGGGATTTGGAATTTGTTCTTGATACTCTTACAGATCCACCGTTCGAGCCTTAAGCTACCTGCAATTTCCCCAATCTCACTTGAAAGTTGCGTTTCTCTTGGCTATAACCTCAGCTCGACAAGTTGGAGAACTGGCAGCTCTGTCCGCCAATCCACTGTATACGTTGTTCACCAACCAGGGGGTAATACTTCGTCCTCACCCCAACTTTCTAGCAAAGGTGAACTCGGATTTTCATATTAACGAGCCAATAATACTTACAACTTTCTATCCTAAACCTCATAATTCCGCACAAGGCTCACTTGTATACCCTGGATGTCCACAGGGCACTGGCGTTTTATCTAGAATGCACTCGGCCCTTTCGACGATCTCCACATCTTTTCCTATGTTCGGACGCAAGAACTAAGGGCCGGGCATTGTCTTCACAGCGTATCTCAAAGATAATTGTGAACTGCATTGCAACATGCTACACCCTACGCAATAGACCCATTACCACACCACTTACCACTCATTCCACCAGAGCAATATCTACTTCACTGGTGTTTCTCAAAGGAGTCTCAATTCAAGACATTCACCGTGCAGCGACATGGTCCTCCGACATGACATTCGCTAAACACTATGCTATAGATGCTATTGCCAGGGAATCTACATTGGTTTCTGCGGTGCTCTCCACAGCACCCAGATACTGACTCCAATCCCTCCTCCGCATATGAGGCTACTGCTCTGTACTCACCTCAAGTGGAGCACCCACGGGGACACTACCCGAAGAAGAAGGGGAAGTTACTCACCCTGTGCAGTAACGACGTTTCTTCAAGGTGCGTGTTCCCGTGGGTGCTCCATGACCCGCCCTCCTCCCCTCTTCAGAGTCTCTTCTTTATGTCTTTCAGGAGTGATCCGATTAGGAGGAACTGGCAGGAGCCGGATTGCGCGCATGCTCATAAGTGGCGCGAGCAGGGTCCGGCTGAACTACAGCTGATGATTCTCCAACCTGCAGCGCTGGGACAAGCCCGACACCTCAAGTGGAGCACCCACGGGAACACACACCTCGAAGAAATGTCGTTACTGCACAGGGTGAGTAACTTCCTCATCTTTAAAGGTAATTTTTACAGCTATTTTCACTCCCTCATAGGGTGGTATGGTTTCTTAGTGATATGTTTTGTAAATAGAGTATCTCTGGAGGAGCACATCTGGAACACAAACAAGTTGGTGTTTTCAGGAATATCACTAATAGGAGACGTGTAGATGACTAAACATTGTTTTTTTTAGACTTAAGGAATGATAGCAGAGGAAGAGGAATAGATGTTGAAGTTGCAAGATAATTGGGTTAGTAGCAAAACTCAAGAGTAACAGGGTGATGTTAGGGCCAGTTACTGAGTAACTATTATGAAGATGAAATGATTGAGGCAGAAGTCTTAGCAAGGGAGTGAATTAAATAAAACAAACAAAAGGAAGTACTTCTTCACACAATGCACAGTCAACCTGTGGAACTTCTTCACCAGAGCATGTTGTAAAGACTAAGTCTATAACACAATTTAAAAAAGAACTAGATAAATTCATGGAATTCATGGATGATAGCTCCATCAGTGGCTATTACCAAGGATGGGCAGAGGTGGTGTCCCTAACCTCTGTTTGCCAGGGCTGGGAATGGGCAAGAGAGGATGGATCACTTGATGATTACCTGTTCATTTCATTCCATCTGGGGGGACACCTGGCATTGGCCACTGTCAGAAGATAGAATCCTGGGCAAGATGGACCTTCCTTGGTCTGACCCAGTATGACCGTTCTTATGTTAAATGAAAAAGGTTGTAGATAAAGGAATGTCAGAAAATATAACTGTACCACGTAGGGAAATTGAGAGAATATATGAGAACAAAATCAATTAGAGTAGACAATAGATTTTAGGAGAATTTGTGTCCTGTTTTCAGAAGTGATGCTGACTAGGGCCCTTATTTGGAAGCAATTTTCCTCTCCTCTTTCAATCCCACTTTGTTGACCTACTTCTGCTGTAGAATCTCAGACAAATGAGTCAACATGCAATTCAGCAGTTGGGAATAGTTGATATGTGTATGTAATTTTTTATAATTTACGTTATTTAACACCTAAAATGTGTGCCTTCACCAATTTATGTTATAGCATACTCTTATTTTTGTTACCATATGGTTTTCTTTTGTCCCTTTTCTCCTGTTTGTCATACTCATTGCTTCTTGTTTCACACTGGTAACTCCGCATAATTTAGTCTTTGGGCATTGCTGCACTACAAATAATCATACAAACAATACATTTTTGTGGCAATAGTTACCTGCAGAGCTTTCATAGTGTTAATTTTCTAATTAGTTTTTCCTACTGAAGTGGTCCCTTGCTGAATACTCCTGTCTAACATCTCATTTCTGACATGTATTGATCATATTGTATAGTTGGCTTCCATTACATAAAGCTGGAATCTCAGTTAATGGCATCTAAATTGTATTCCCTGTAGCTTTTTAAAAATTTTATTAAGTTTAAGATGATATAAAAACATATAAAAAGCTTAAGGTATGAATAGTGAAGAGTTAAGCCTCTGATTGTAAGAAATAATGTATTATTAATGCAAAAACAAAGATCAGACAAATAATCTAATATAGTTCTTTGGCCATATGTTTAAACTGAAAAAAATCTCAATGTGCATTGACAAATGAACAGAACTATTAACATAAATACATAATGTGGTAAAGGCATTTGATAAAGAAGGCAAAACTAAAGGATAAAACTTAGGTTACAGATGATTACAAGATTGTTGTTTATCACAAAGTAAGAGTTGCTGACAGAGGAATTGATAAAAGGAAACCCCCATTTCTTTATAAACAAACATAGGCATACCAGGTGTTCAGGTTACAGTGGGGGAGGTCTAGGTTGGATATTAGGAAAAACTATTTCATTAGGAGGAGTAGGTGAAGTAGTGGAATGGGTTACGTAGGGAGGTGGTGGAATCTCCATCCCTAGGGGTTTTTAAGTCTTGGCTTGACAAAGCCCTGGCTGGGTTGATTTAGTTGGGATTGGTCCTGCCTTGGGTAAGGGGCTGGACTTGATGACCTGTGGTCTCTTCCAGCTCTATCATTCTATAATTCTATGATCATCACTATTACATTGACTTTTCTTACTTGCCTGAACTGAACAATCATTAGTTCATCATGTTTTATTATTTTCAAGCATATTTTGGTTTTGTCCAAGACTCATGATTTATTCTGCTCATCTGTGTCACATTCATCTCCAGACTTTTCAGTTGGTTTGGAGGGTTCTGGCTTCATTGTGTGTCTGATCTGATTTTAGTTGGCACAAGAGACTTTTCATTTTGTTTTATAAAATGTCACATGAATGGATCAGTGATTGCTGTGTGTCATGACTGGAGCTTGGGTGGTCAGGCCTAATGACAGGAGCAGTAGCAGTCAGGCTTGGTGGTCAGAGCATTGGTGGTCAGAGGCTAGGAACAGCTTCAAAGATGAGATCTGGGGTCAGGAACCAGAGTTGTGTTAGAAGACCAAGAACAAGCAAAGAGACAGATCTGTCACTGTGAATGGCAAGGGGAGCCCACCTTGTTGCATGGACATTTTCTGGAACTCCTCCGAGGCTTTAATAAGGTGTCTGGACATATTAGGGTACATGAGGGAAACTGTCAGTCTGGCCTCACAAGGTGATACGTCCTGTGGTGTTTAATGCATGTGTCCCTATCATGGCTGCCAGTTAGTGTCACAGAGGCATCAACCACCTTACAAACCTGGGTTCTAGGCCCCACAGAACTTCACACTGTACCTTATGTCATGTTGTTCTATTGCATTCTGGGTCTTGTTTTGGAATGTACTTTTTTACTGTGTTTATACATAATTTGCTTCAACTGGTGGATTCTTGTGGGTAGAATAATTGACAAATTGATGCTGCTATCAAAAGATTGCTTGTATGGTGATAATGCATGCGTGATTGAGGAGATCTGGGAGTATTTTCTTCATTAGTTCAGGAACAATTTTGCTTAATTTCCTTCAATAAACTTGTATTTTTTTTTGTAATTTATATTAAATAAAATAGGCCATTCAAACAGTATGATAAATATGTTCAAACTTCTCACAAGAAAGAGTATTTAAATAACTTATTATGGACATTGCCTTCACACAGTGAAATCTTATATTTCACTTTTTTCACTGGTGTTTCCAGGGGACATCTTCCATTTGATGACATATTTGTATGTAATTAAATTTTATTTATTAAAATAAATTCTTTGTTTTCCATGTCCAAATTAGGCCATACATATAGTTGGCACACCAACTATACGTATGGTCTAATAGAATAGAAAGATAATAAAGGTAGTTAGGTAATTGCTGCTCAAAGAAGAAAGGAAAGATCATATTATAGAAAACAGGCATTTTAAAAAGTGAGACTAGATTATAAAAATGTTACTTATTTCATTGTTGGAATAATACAATAACTTGGCGTAGTCCTGTGATACCTTAGAGACTAAGAAAAATGTATATAGTATCATGAGATTTTGTGGGCAAAACCTGCTTCTTCAGATGAGCTTGTTTTTAAAGTTACAGACTAATACAGCTACCCATCCGAGACAGTAAATTGGGTGGAAGTTGTGCAGAACTTTTTTTTTTTTTAACCATTTGTTTATTGTTTGTATTGGGGTAGCTCCTAGGCAGGGCCCAGTTGTAGAAACAGAACAAAAGATAGACCCTGCCTTAAAGAGCTTAAATTCAAAATAAATGTAACATTGTGGGTCACATATTTAGTCCTTTTTGTGTTATGTGAGCCATATCAACACTATATGAATGAGCCACAACTGACCCTGAGGACCACTGATCTATGGTGTCAGAAGCTCTTTTGAGTCTTAGCTTCACAAATGAGATAAATGAAATTGAACTTGTGGCATTTTGAAAATACTGACCAAAATATCTTTAGAATAAATTACTCATAAAACAAGATGTTGACATTTAGAAAGCTGAGAAAATGATAGAACCATAGGTAAATTGATTGGTTGGAAGCAGGTTGCTAATTGTGGCCAGTACATTTTGTTTATGAAACCTTTCTTATTTCTGATGCATAAGTAAACAATATGGTTACAACTATTTTAAATGTAAGAAGTTGCAAAATTGCAAGATAAGCGTTGACAAAAATAACTGTTGGCTTGGGAAGGGACTGTTATGTTCTTTGAGTGCTTGCTCATGTCCACTCCAGTGTAGGTGTACACTTGCCACAAACACTGCCAACAGAAAGTTTTCCCTCAGTGATATCCGTTGAGTTGGCTATAGTGCCCCATGCAGTTATACACTCATAGTGCTCGTATAAAGGGTCTTGCTGACTAGCAGCCCCCTCAGTTCCTTCTTTCCACCTCTGACGGTCACTAGAGATACTTCATCCCTGCATGCTGTAAGTATTCTCTCAGTGAACTTTTTTCAATTCAGGAGTTGATACCAAGGTTACATGTTGCCTTTAAGAATCTTGGCACAGATTCAGTCTACCTTGTGAATTGTTTCCCTCAGTCCTGATACATCAGCACTGACATTTGCAGCTCCAAGGGATTTAACAATCTCAGATTTTTCTGAGTCTCCTTTAGTCACTCAACTGTGTTAGAATTCCTGCATTAGTACTGGGATCCCACTAACAAATTAGTACCAGGGGTTGCATTATTATTTCTGAGGGATTCAGGTGCAGATACGTTGGGATTTCTGTTAAACTTGCTCCTCAAATGCAAGAGGGCTATTCATTTTCCTCAGTTCATTACTCATAAGAATGTCCATGCTGGGTCAGACCAATGGGCCATCTAACCCAGTATCCTGTCTTCCAACACTGACTAGTGCCAGATGCTTTTGAGAAAATGAAGAGAAAATGGCAATTAGTGAATGATTCATCCCCTGATATCCACTCTCAGCTTCTGACAGTCAGAAGTTGAGGAACACCCAGAGTATCGGGTTGCATCTGTCTCTGAACTTCATAGAAAAGGGTTTTGCTTAGGTTCAGAGATCTACCTGTGCAGGCATCTTTGCAAGACTGCAGGCCTACACTAGAGCGGAGTACAATTTTTTGGAAAAAATCATTTGCCACAAAATACAGACATGCACATGGTTTGCTGGATTTCTCCAAATCTCTGACAAATTCCAAACATTTTCAGTGCATTTAGTGCAGGGTGGGCAATAAGCAGCCCGTGAGCGGGACGCAGTTTGCCAGGGCTCACCCTGGTGAACCAACAGATGCTTTATTTACCTGTGCATCACCAGGTATGGCCACTTGCAGCTCCCATTGGCTGTGAATTGACATTTCTAGGCAATGGGAGCTGCAGGAAGCAGCACAGACTGGGATACTGCTTCCCATGGCACCCATTGGTTGGGAATGGTGATTCGCAGCCCATGGAAGCTGTGCTTGGCCTTACCTGGTGATGCACAGGTAAATAAAGCATCTGGCAATCTGCCAGGGGCTAACCCGGTGAACTGTGTCCACCCTGTGGGTTGCTTATTACCCATCCCAGCATTGGTCTCACCTGATAAACATACCGGAACTTAGGCTCATTATGCAAGAAAAGGGATCACAGACGTACACGCTGATCCTAGTATCCCCTTCATGCTGGTGATGACCGACCTCACTGTTGCTCTAGATTATATAAAGCAAGTAGGGAGAGTCAGATCATCTCCCTTTAATCAGGAAGTAATTCAACTTTCGTAGCAATGCCTGGACCATCAGTTATCTAGCTGTGCAATTCGTCTGCCAGATCTGATGAATGTTCTTGCAGATTGAATGCAAAGACCTTTTTCCTCTGATCACAAATGTTTCATAGAGGTCAGTTGTTTAGCAGACTTTCCACAAATGGAATTATCAGATTACTGACCTGTTTGCCATTTGCCATGTATATTAATAAAATATGCAACATCTTGTATATACACCAATCATCTATTCCAAATCTCAAGCATAATGCTGCAATTTTTATTCTAATTTCATCAGGTTGGCCTAGGCAATTTCAGTTCTCACATCTGCTAAGATGTTGGTTCAGATTCCAGTGTCATTGCCTCTACTCCCAGATTTGAACTCAATACAAAGGGAAGACTCTTCACTCATACTGATCATTTCTATACCGTACAACTTGGATGTTTGTAATTAAAATGACAGAGAGATCCTGCTGCAGGGATGTCCAAAATACTATATTTAATAGTAGAAAAGACTCTATGATGTATTTATGCCAAATGGAAAAGGTTCATCATTTGGACAAAACATCATCATTTTTCCACCTTTATAACAGACATCCCTTTCAGGTTGGACTACTAGCTTTCATTAAGATTGTCTGGATTTTCCATTAGTTCAGAAAAAGTTCATCTGGCAACTGTATCTGCTTATCATCCACAGATTCAAAACCACGGTGTATTTTCACATCCCAGAATGTCTAGATTTGGAAAGGGGTTAATTCAGGTATTTCCACCAATTAGAGACCCACCTCCATTGTGGGATCTGAATTTTGTTAGCAGATCTGAAGCCCCCATTGAAACTACCAGCTAATTATTCTTTTCAACATCATTCTATGAAAACATCATTTTTATGTGCCATCACATCAGCATGTACAGTGGGAGAAAATCACGCCTCAATGGCAAACCCATCTTATACCATTTTTTCATAGAGATAAGGTCTCTTAGGCCTCACTCGAGTTTCTTTCTTCAACTTGTTTCTGACTTTCAAATTAAACCATTCATTTACTCAGACTATTTCCAGAACTGCATGCTAATGATATGGAAAGAAAATTATACACCTTAGATGTCTTGATTTTTAATAGCTGACAGTGGGATTATTTATTTAGTTTTTGTTTGGCAACAGCAAAACTACTACAGTTTTATCTTTCTGGTACTAAATAAAAGTGAGAGCAAAGAACTATAGAGCTTAGTTGTGTTATTACATTTCAATAAATTGAAGTTTGCAAAATGCCACTTCAGCCTCTCTCTGAAAAGAAAAGATGTATTGTATAGTAAATAGTATGTTACATCTTTGGATAAAATAGTGTAAAAATATTTGAAAAGGAAAGATCAGAAAATGCAGCAGTATCATTAAAAGCTTTGTTTAGGCATCCCACTCCTTACCGCCAAGAACTATAGGCATTTACTGAAAAGAAACTGCGGATATACATGATCTACTGAGACTTTTCTTTTGTGCTACTAAATTCACTGAATTGCTGTTTAGTTGAGAGAGAAATATTTTCAACCATTGACTTCACAGTCAAAATACTGTAATAATGTACCATATCTTTGCAGAGAGATGTTGCTTCCTCTTGTTTAGCTGAAGCATTGAATTTGTTTTAGTAATTGCATCCATTGTTTTTCAGCTTTAGTAACTGAAATTAAAAGTATATTAAAGGATTTTCAAACCATAGACTGATAGGTTAGCATGGGTTGATATAACACATACTTAGAGCATTGGATGCAATTCTCACCCATGCTTTTCAGACTGTTTATGCCAAAGAAAAGGCTGGACTGATCTGAAAGGACTCTTAAGGATATGTCTGCACAGCAATGTAAACCTAGGGTTAGTGGGACTTGAGTCATCTGACCCAGCTTGAGGATCTACATTGCATTTTAACCTTAGATTAAAGATTTTCTGACCTGTACTCGAACTTAGGGCTCTCTCGTCCACACTGCAATGCACAGACCTGAGAAAAAAATAACCCTATTTCAGAGTGCAACTGGGAATCAGCTCTATAGGAGAAACGGCTTTGTCCAGCTCATTCAGGTTTGTTGGAGCTGTTGTATTTTGAATATAAAACTCTACCTGTATCTCTGTTTGAAGGAGAAAATGACAGTGTGTTTTGTGGCTAGTAGTTTTATCCTGTAAACATTTATAAACATTCTTATTGTTAGTATACAAACTTTTATCAATTTGTTTAATTATTTATTTGGATACTAAAACAAAGAAGTGGTTATCCAAATGTCTGTGTCCTGCCACTGTGAAAAATACCATGCAAAATTGTACAGAAATAAAATGCCCAGGCAACATCATCTCAGAAATATGTAACAGACATCTGCTAATAACACAAACATCCAATGCCCCATTTTGCCTTACACCTAAGTAGTCCTTGTTAAAATTTCCGTATGTGTTTGCTGATTGTGGTGAACCAAGCCTGGCCACTGACAAATTCAGAATTATTTTAATGAAGCTCTTGCATTGTATTTTTCCATGTTAGAGCTTAACAAAAAAAATATTTGCAGGTCACAGTAAAGAGTCTGGGCAGTAATGAAAATGATGTAAACTAGAATGCAAAGCAAGATTTAGTCAGTCCTTGGTCCATCAATGTGAACAAACTCTGATATTCTCCCACACCGTGCTTTCTGCCTTCTCTAAGAGGAATAAAGTATTCTACTGCATATGTTTTGGATGTCAATAATGCATAATCACAGGCTTCAGGATAATTTAACTTCATTTGAGGCCAAAACTAAAGGCATCTCTGAATAATTTAGAGGGACATGCACAGACCAATGAGTCAGATATTTTGGACTTAACTATAAGTGTTGGACAAATTGGCACCGAATTCAAATAAACCTAAATAAATGCTTAATTCAGGCCTATCCAATACTTCATAATGAACTTAGGAAAAACCATTTTGTTAGAGCCAATTTTGTATGCCATCGTTGTCTGATGATTAGAGCAGGGAACAACTGCACATAAGGAGTTATGGTTGCTATTCCTGGTTCTGGTACTATTGGGCAAGTCATTTTCTCCTAAACTCACTTTCCCAAACATTTTCAGAATCAAACCAAATATTTTCCCTAACTTTCCAGACAAGCTGAAAAATACAAACTCACTTTACATCTGTAAAATGCATATAATACTCTTTACCACAGAGAAGAGTTAGTTTCATATTTCTAAAACTCTTTGAGATTATCAGACATGCAAAAGTATTGTTACTATTTGTTATCCTATATGTTGTTTCTCTATCCATTTCCAGCGCTTCAGTTCATGGACATTTGCATGTTAACAAGAGCTTTGTTTGTTAAGATTTCATCTGATCATGTTGATCATTCCTCAACTGGAATTATAAAATTTAGTAACATCATTTACTTCTGTGGACTTGGTATGATATTACTTAAGATTATGTCAAGTGAAAGGCAGATAAATATGAAAAAAGTTTGTTACAAAGCTTTTGCATCTAAAAATTATTCTTGTTACTGTTTTGGATAAAGCTGAGAAAATAATTTGTATTTTTCACCTTGTCTGGAAAGTTAGGGAAAATATTTGGTTTGATTTTGAAAATGTTTGGAATTTGTCAGTGATTTGGAGAAATCCAGCAAACCATGTGCATGTCTGTATTTTGTGGCAAATGATTTTTTCCAAAAAATTTTACTCCGCTCTAGTGTAGGCCTGCAGTCTTGCAAAGATGCCTGCCCAGGTAGATCTCTGAACCTAAGCAAAACCCTTTTCTACGAAGTTCAGAGGTCAGCCTATGGAGAATTCAATGCAGGATCAAAGTCTTGAGTCTCTGAGCCAGAAACAAGCTTAAAAGCAGTCTCCTTGGGAAAAGACAACCTGGGAGGCTGTTCCAGGGACCTCTGCCACTCAATGACAGCATTCCTTTTAGAAGAACAAGTCCACTCACTCTCTGGTGTCACTGGACAGCCTGAAGGGTGCAAAGGACTACACTAGCTTAGAAGGCCAGCATGTTTTAAGTGGAGAGGAAGATGGAGAGAGAGAAGAATGACATTTAATGCCCTTAACTTTTTTTTGAAGAAGAAAAAGAAAAATGAATTTGTGTTCGGTAATTTTAGGCTCTAATTGGTTCCAATGAGGCTTTGAAGTTTATACCTTCCTTGTTAAGGTGAATGGTTTTGAAAGACAACAGAATTCACATCTGCTCAAGAGAACTGAGGTAATTGAGAAATGAGTTAAAGCATTTGAGAACTTTTGCTACCACTGTTGTTTTGACTGAAGACAGTTTTTGAATCTGTTAACAAAGCAGTGACTCATCTGTTTATATTGTAATGGCTATCTTGGCAATGGAAAAAGATAAAAACATTCCTTTAAAATTCCTCTAATCATTTCCTTTAAAATGAATCTCAGGCCTGGTCTACACTAGGGATGTTAAAATGTGTAAATATTTAACTAATCAAGTAGTCAATAGAATTTTTATTGACTTCTCGATTAGTCGATAGGCAGCCTAGCTCAGTTCGGGCTCTCACTGGGTATGGGACCAAACCTTGTTGCAGCCCTGCAATTTAAAAGGCAGTAGGAGTCAGGCAGCCTGCCCCTCTGCTGCTCCTACTGCATTTTAAATTGCAGAGCCGCAGTGTGGTTTTATCCCACACCCGGTGCAAACTGGAACTGAGCCGGGCTGCCTACCCAGTTGGCAGCAGCCTCTGTGGCGAGGACCTCAACAGGGGTTTGGGACTTCCCACGCACAGGGACTGCTGCCTCAAAGCAGCCCCTGCCCACACCTGGGTCACTGCAGACAGGGGCTGCTTTGCGGCAGCTGCCCCTGCCCCTGCCCCTCTGGCCTCTGATAGAGGCGGGGGGCCGGGAATGGGTGTCACCATGGAGACAGTGCTGGGGGAAACCAGCTTTTAAGCCAGCTCTTCCCAACACTGGCTCCTGCTTCTCCTGCTGCCCTTTGCTGCCTCTGATACAGAGGAAGCGGGGTGGGGGGAATGCAAGTAGTAGACTAAACTACCCAATAAGCATAGGCTTATCAGGTAGTCAACTATTCGTTTACGTCCCTCATCTACACTAGGAAATTAGGTTGGCAGAACTATGTTGCTCAGGAGTATGAAAAATCCACATCCTTGAGCAACACAGTTAAATGACTCCCAATGTAGATAGAGCTCAATTGGAGAAATTCTCCTAATGACATAGCTATCCCCTCTCAGGGAGGTGCAGCACCTACAACAATGGGAAAACACCTCCTGTTGGTGTAGGTAGTGTTGTCTCGGAAGTGTTACAGAGGCACAGCTGTAGTGGTTAATATACAGAAAAGCCCTCCAAATTTGCAGAATGTTGACAAATGCAATGAAAATAACAATGACCCTAAAATGTCATCTGGATAACTTTCCACATTTTGTTCCAATTTCTAGTTTGATGGCCACAGGGAGTGCTTTTGTTTGTGTTTTAGGTTTTGGTCTGTGTTTCAGTATGGCATTTACAAACTCCCTCACATAAGTAGTTCTAGCAGTAACCTGAAACTCAGATTATTTACTTTAGTTAAAAGAGTGGAGGGTTGAGTTGACAATATAACCAGCCTCAAGTGTTTAAAAATCTCCAACCTCTGATGGAGCAGGAACCAGTGCCCATGAGGAGCTGGCTTTAATCCTTGGCCTGCCTCAGAGAGCTGCTGCCGTGGAGCAGCCTCTCTCTGCAGGGAGCCGGGACCCCCTTACGGACAGGGGCTGCTGCTGCGGACAGTCTCTGTCCACAGGGAGCTCATACCCCTGCAGACAGGGGCTGCTGCCACCTTGCACTGCTGCCTCTTTATCAAAGGTAGCAGCATTAGGTGGCAGAGTGCTCCCCGGGAGTGGAGTGGAGTGGGAGCGCACTGTCTGCTGGCCCCACCCCGGGGGACTATTGAATAGTCGTGTAACCACTAAGATTTTGTGCGATTACACGACTATTCAATTGCATGATATCTAACATCCCTAGTTCCTTTTATTTGTCTTCCGAGAGAGCCTTTAGGGTTCACATTTCAAAGGGCTAGAAACTTTTTTTAATGAAAATTGAGGTTCTGATGTAATCATAAGACTCCAAGAACTGGAGCTTTAGGGGACAAACAAACATTGCAAGTCTCTAACTAAGGTGTGGGCAATAAGCAGCTCCCAGGCTAGATGCAGTTTACCAGGGTTAGCCCCTGGTGGGCCACAAAATGCTTTATTTACCTGAGTGCCCGCAGGTGTGGTGGCCTCATATAGCTCCTGTTGATCGCAGTTCCTATTCCTGGCAAATAGGAGATGCAGAAAGTGGTGCAGGCCAGGCAGCCAGTACACCGCTTCCAGCAGTTCCCATTGGCTGGAGACAATGAACCGCAGCCAAAAGGAATTATGAGGGGGCACTCGGGTAAATAAAGTGTCTGGTGTCTCCAGGGGCTAGCCCTTGCAAACCACGTTTGACCCACAGGTCACTTATTGTCATCCCTGATCTAAATACAATCCAGAATTAACAACACTGAGTTAACCCTCTCTGGTTAAAATCTGAGCTTCCAAGGAACCTTTGTTGATGCTATTCCTTTTAGTGAATGGGCATGGCATATTAGAGGAAAAATTGTTTTAATAAGATAAAATTGTTTTATAAGATGTCTTTTTAAACCTTTTTATGTTCTGTATCAAGCACATCAGCAAGTGAGAACTAGTTCTGAAATATATGAGACAAACAAAATGATATTTTGTAACCGTACATTGGCAAAAATGGCAAAATACTTTAAAACATCTGAAATTGAAAGATAAATTACTTCATAAAAATATAATTTTGATCTAGGAAGAGGAAGAAGAGCATGAAAGCCTGGATGCATTCAAGCAGTAATATTTTAAAAAATGCTATGCCACTTGCAAATCTCCCTCCCTACCACTGCCATCCTAACAAACATGTCATGCAAGTGCTAATAATTTACATATTTCTTAGCTGACAACATTGGATAATGTAAATATACCATAATTCAGCTTCTGAGATTATATTTTGCTTTCTAGTCTAGCATAGTATATTAGATAAAATAAACTTAAAAATGATGGTCAAATCTTTCTGAATCTTATTTAGTAATGTTCTGAGACAGGGAAATTTGCACCATGTGGAAAGCAGAGCTGTTAACATATCAGTCTGGGGCTTTGTTAGGCAGCAGAGTTGACACATGAATATGTTACGTATGATTATCATAAAATTATGGCCTGGAAAATGAACAGTCATGCTGCTGCATTTTAGACAGCACATTTATAATAAGCTGTAATAAAGTAAACATTTTGAATGGATATAAGAATAGGCATTACTCGCAATCACAAATGTATGTTCAATTGAAATGCTTTTGAAGCTCAATTTAACAAAGCAAACAAATTTTCTAGCAGTATTAACATAATTGTTCTCAGTGTTGAATTTTGATTTACGGGGAGAGAAAAAAAATCTTGAAGCATATAAAACTAGCTGTTTAGGAGCTAAACAGAAGAAAAAATATATTCAAAATGGCTAGCATTTGAAAGCTGCATATTAATAAAGGATGCATCTTAAAAGATTCCCTTGTTATTATTCATTACTTTGGATTCTGATTTGAACTTCCTTTGATCACCAGTGAGAATTGATTTGTACTTTTGTGGGGAGGAGTGCTATAATTTCAGGGAAGGTTTTAGAATTCAGCTGAGTGATGGACAGATGGAGTCTAAGGTTCCAGTCTTGGAAACACATATGCAAGGGAATAGTTTCCATGAGACTACTTTGTGCAAAAATTTACATGAATAAGTGTCTGCAGAATTGGGGCCTGATTCTGTAGAGCAAACCGTTAGTTGACATGTGGAAGCCAATTCTTCTTTAGACTGCACAGAGAGACTGACCTAGATCCTGCAGCAGGCACTAGTATTGGGATGCTCTGTTATGTGTAATCTCAGCAAAGGTAGGCCACAAATAATTTTATCATCACGTGGGCCATTTGCAAAATGTGGTACAGGTTGGACCTTCCTTGTCCAGCACCCTCGGGACCTGAGTGATCCCGAACAATGGAGTTTGCCGTCCGAGAGGAGGTCAAGGCTCCCTACTTGGCTGGAGGCCAACAATATTTGTGGTCCTGCCGGATCATGGATGTTGCCAGACCAGAGAGTCACAGATTTTAGAGGTTCAACCGGTAGAGAGAAACACAATGAAGGATAAAACCAGAATCAGAAAAAAAAAAAAAACCAGTAACCTTACAGAAAAAATGAAGAGAGAATGATCTGGGATAGGACACAGAAGAAAATATGCATATATTATACATAAAAATAAAATGTTAAAAGAACATTATTAAGGTTGATAAATCAATTACACAAAAGATAGGAAAGGTCAGAATTAAGGTTGCATGTTGAACCTCAGTTTGTCCCCTTTGTTCACATACATTATAATACAGTTTAATTACACTATCATATACTATTTTTCTATGGGGCTCATGCTTTATTCAGGATACAGAATGAATGGTGCTCCCCTGATGAGTGTCTGCTAAATATTTTCTCCTTATTTGGTGTATGACCCCATGCTTTATTTACTGACCACTGTTTAGACCCTACTCTTAAGATACAATTATTCATTTTCTTCATGAGTTTTTCTGTAGTACTAATCACTATAATATCCAGTGCTTCACAAACATTAATTACTTTATTTCCACAGCCGCCATTGTGGTGGGGATAGGGTGGGTGGTATTATCTCAATTTTATGGAAGGGGATCTTCGGCACTGAGAAGTTAAGGTCTGAAATTTACACTTCTGCTGGGTGCCCAATCTAAGTGCCCAAGACCAAATTTTTCAGAGTACTTAGAATTACATAGCACTTTTTATGTTAAAAGCACAATGCCCCTTGCCTGAAGCTGCAGCTGCAAGTGCTCAGCATTTGTGCATGTCAGACTCCCAAGGTCTCAAGTCAGGAACACATGATTAGTGAATAGCTGTGAAAAGTTTGGCTTAAGTGGCTTGGCTAGCATTACATGGAACTTTGTTGCACTGGTGGAAATAGAATTGAGTTCCCTAAGCAGCATTCAACTGCCTCAACATTGAGACTATGAGCATCTTTTCACTTTCTTCAGTCCCCTGTTTCATTCACTACACACCTTTCATCTACAACAAAAGAGGCTGGGGTCCTGCATACCACAGTGTCTTTTACTATGCATACCTGTTTGAGGGTATGTCAACACTTAAAATAATACTGTGGCACAGATGCACCACCACAGTACATCAGTATAGACACTATTTATACTATGTGGGGCTCTCCCACCAACATGGGTAATCGGCCCCCCGAGAGGTGACATCTACAGTAATGAAAGAGTTCTATCAACATAGCAATGTCTACAGTGGGGGAATAGGTCGTCTTAACAACTCTGCTCAAGGGTGTGGATATTTCCGTCTCTGACCAATACCATTAAGATGACTTAACTTGCTGGCCTCACTTTCATAGCAGGGCCATCCTGTGGACTGATTGAAGTGGGGTCCTGTGGGGAGGGGGAGAAAGGGTGTGATTATGTAATTACTGTGTCATAGACATACAGGGAGCTGTGAAGTAAGGGTGTTGCTTCTTGCTATCAGATCCACAGCAGCCCAAAGTTATAATTGTCCTCCTCAGGTTCACTGTGGATGGACTCTGAAGAATTTAGCTTCAAACCCCTAGCTAGTCTCTAATTGTCAGGTGCAGACTGCATATTTTCCAAGGCATATTAGTTGGCAAAATTTGGGAAGATTTGCACAGAGTCAGCAAAGACACATCTCCTTGCCAAATTTCACATCCTTGCTCCAAACTTCTCAAAGAAAAGTTCACCAGAATTTTTTAATATGGACAAAAAGATATTTTCCTTGGACCTATTCTTGGAAGTAATGTTCCCAAAACATTCATCCTGAGGTAGACCTCCAGCATGGAAAATTACAGCCCAAATGATTGAAGTTTGGGAATGTTATAAGCAACTGTGTGATAAAAGGGGAAGTGCCAGGCACTCTTAATAAAAAGCAGTGCTATCAGCCCTGCCTATGACACACAGAAAAGGAAGAGGATGGGGCAGGAGGAAGTACTAAAACAAGGGAGATAGCATGTTAGTGTTACTTTATTTTTGAAAGAATGTGCTTGTGATGCTGGACAGTCTTTCAGTCTTTGCTTGCATGTTGGTTTAGCTGTTGTCTGTACAGGTTGAACCTCTGTAAACCGAGACTCTGTGGTCTGACAACATCCATGGTCTGGAAGGACCATGGATGTTCCAATAGAGTCCCAGTGAAGGGTTGGTGGCTGGGCTCACCGCAGATGGGCTGCCTGGTGGGATGGGAGCCCAGCATGCTGGGAGGGCTTAGCAGGGAAGGAGTGGGGGACCAGCAGAGTTGGGAGTGGGGAGCTAGCCAGAAGGCTGGTGGCTGGTCTAGGGCTGGGATGGGCCAGATATCATCTCCCCTGGTCTGGCAAAATCCCTCATCCAGGTTTGGTCAGGTCCCAAGGGTGCCAGACCAGGGAGGTCCAACCTATTGGCACATTTCCCTATAATGGCAGGTAAATGGCAAAAGGATATATCCTTGTTTGACATCAGTGTCTAGCTTAAAATAGTTTGCTCAAGTCTGCATTTACCTTAACTGTGCAAGTTGTATGGTGATATAAAGGCTTGTGATTATATTAATTATTTTTTCTGGCATACATAATGTTTCAAGTTGCTGCAGAGTGAATTGCAATGAAGGCTGTCAAGTACTTTCTTAAATCAGTTAAGTTTATGATGAGCAGTTTTTGCAATTCATTGCTCTCTTCTATGATTACTCATAGAATGAAATTCTGTTCCCTCATCAGCTACCAAGTTGACATCCAGCCCGTTCTTCTCTTAGGTCAGGTATACACTATTGACTTTAATGGGTATAACTGCATCACTTAAGTGTGAAAAACCCATTCCCATGAGCAATTCAACTATACTGACCTAACCCCCAATGTAGACAGCACTATGTTGACAGGAAGGCTTCTCCAGTCAACATAACTACCACTTCTCATGGAAGTGGATTAACTGCAATGCATACTTCTTGCATTTATAAACAAACAATTAAGATACTGATTTGATTTTGCTCCCCAGTTCTGCCTCATGTCTCCTTTATCTCTACTATTATAGCCCACACTCCCATTTCTAACACATCTCCCAGGTCTCCATGTTTTTCACTTAGCTGTTGGCTTAGGTTCAATGGGAGCAGGTGACCAATCTTAAAGCCCTCGGCCTCCTCACTAGGTTAGCCAGTCTGCAGCCAATGCTCTCTTCCCCTTCCTAGATAGGTGACCCCCGTCTCTGCTTAGCAGCCCTTCTTCCTGTAACAGCATCCCATGATCAAAGAAGTCAAAGCAAAGATGGAGACACCATCTTCGCAGTCAGGCCTTCACCTCCAGGATGCACCTGTCTCTGCCTGGACCCCTACCTTTGACCACATGGACTGAAAAGAACACCATGTGCCTCCAAACTCCCTTCACCTGTACTCCCAGAGCCCTGTAGTCACTCTTGATTTGCTCGGGTCACACCTTTTAGTATCATTAGTGCCCACATGGATGAACAGCATGGGGTAGTAGTCAGAGGATTGGATAATCCTTGACAATCCCTCCATAACAGCTCAGATACGGGCCTCTGGCAGGCAGCATACTTCCTGGGATGTTCTGTCAGGGCAACACATGGGTGCCTCTGTCCTCCTCAGAAGAGAGTCTCCAAACACCACTACCCTGCGTTTCCTCCTCGCAGTGGTAGGTGTTTAATGTCTTTGTAAAAGTCAAGTTTCTTGTGGTATTGGTCCGTTTAACACCTATTGACAGTGCTTTTTGTTCTTTTTCAGTTGTTAAAGCCTGATGATGTAAAGCATGGGGTACACTCACCAGGAGGTGTTGCCTTCTGGCTGCTTTGGGATTACCTCCACCTGATCTGATATACTTTCCTGTCTCTTGTTCAGGCATCCTGCAGTCTGTCTGTCCATCTCTCTCTGCACTTCAGCGTGATGTCTTACTTCATGTCTCAGTTGCTCCCTCTTCATGGCTTGGCCCGCCAGCTATATAACTATATGTATTCCCCCTTTCGAGGTACCCACCTCTCATTGCACAAGTGCCTCTGTTCCACTCGCCCACTCTATGCCACTTGCTCAGTGGCTGGTACGGAAACCCATGCCCCCCTACTATTCCAGATTCCAGCTCAGGGACCCTCTAATCAGCGGCCAAAGTCTGCAACATCCCATCTTGCTGCCTTTTCCCTGACTTTTCAGTGTTTGTGGGCAATTGTAGAATTGATTTTTGATCTATTTGTCATAGTTGTCTGCACATAAAACTGTATAATTTTAAATTTTTCTGTATCATGTTTGAAATCTAGTTCAGTGCAATTTCCTGTTAATTAGTAACTCGGTCTATCAGTGATGCTTTTTCTGCTTTGGAAGTCATAATTAATGGTACTCTGAGTGGAAATTGGCTTACAGTCTAGAATATTTTAACAACTTATTTTCATTTTTGGATCTTTTTATTACCTTGTATTTCTAAATCCTAAATTTTTGACAAGAATAATTTTTTGGCCTCTCACTCAGTCGTCAACCTGGAGGAGCAGTGGACTGCTTTTTATCTGATTCATTTGACCTGCTTGGTTTGGGTGATCTTCATAAGAGTAAAAAATAGCTTTCACACGCAATCTAACGCCAGGTATAAGTTCTGTCCTCCTAAAGTTCCAGTCATTTCTGTCCTTTTGCAGCAGAACAGGCTGAAGATCAGGGTGACATGAGCTGTTCTTTGAACTCTGAATAAAAAGAGAACTTTTAAAATACCACAATGGAGGAACATCAAGGTAATGGCTCCACAGTGGAGGATCCTACATTGATTTCTGTAAAAATTAAGACATACAGGACACCTGATTTTGAGGTGAAACTAGTCCAGGAATCTACAAGGACCATGACTGAGAGCTGCCTGGGCGAGGAACTCCAGTTTGTTAGAATTACCTTTTTGTTACATCCTATTTAAACCAGTTGGTGAAGATGTGGCAGACTCCGTGATGTAACTACTTCCCAGTCTCAAAGGTGTTCGAGAAAAAATATGCCCTCAAAGATGCCTCTGGCTAAGATTGCTACTGTTCTGTGAGAGTTTGATGGCAGAAATGGCCATGAGTAGAGGGAAGACCAGCCACAATTGGAGTTCTGTGCTCTAAATCCCTGGACCATGGTGTTTCGAATATTCAGATTAAAAGGTGTGTCAATCTATATTCTCAAACCTTTACATTATGAACTACTAGGCTTTCATGTCCAAAGTTAAGATGCAGATCTGAAAGAAGGCCTTTACCCTGATTTGATTGACTTTATCAAGAGAGACACTAGGAGTTTAAGAAGCTACATTGTAAGGACATAGACCTTGCCCGACATCAGGTTCTGGTAATCTCTGATGTTGGTGAGACTGTGGCAGGCATAGATGCCTGTAGATCTAATTGGCTGCAGGTTTGATTTCCACTAGAGCTCCCTGAAAACTCGTTCTTTGCACTACAGAGAACTTTTTAGGGCATTGTTATTTGCTGAGAAAAATACAGACAAAGGCTACTCGTATATTTGGGACCTATGACTCATCTGATGGATCCCTCCTGGTTTTGGCATGAGTGACTAGCTTCAAAGGAGGCTAGTACCACCTTCCATATAGTGTGTTCTATTTCAGCAACATGGGAAACCAAGTGACCTTAATCACTTTTTCAGCAAGCATGAGAAATAGAAGGAATTTGGAAAGTTTCCAGATCGTTTAGCTGGATTTGTCATTACATGGTTTACTGGGATCTCTTTGATGTTTTACAATACTGGGTCTTTTTTGCTTTAGACACATAGGTTCTGAGCATTGTTCAGAAAGTACTGTAAGATCTGGTTTGCGGAAAGATTGCTAAAGATTGTACTTCCTCATAGCAAAACAAAAACAACAAAAAACTACCAAGCTTATGTCACCAACCAAAAGAAAGGAAAAGGATTTTATTCCAGTTATTTCCTGGTAGTTTGAAAGATAGTTGGTGTCTAGCCCATCCTAGATCAGAAAACTAAATCAATATTTGAAGATGGAAATAAATGGACAACAGTGAATATTTAGTGTCTCCGAAGTTCTTGCCTCATAATATTCAGTGTTTTTTCTTGAAGCTCCAAGCACCTAGAGAAATGTGATTAGATGAAAATCTCTACTTTCATTTTTAAAAGTAGGTTCATTTTGAGCCCTCATGGCTGTGAAGAAGAGCATGTGTTTATCTTATGACTTAGAAACAAGAAATCAAAGAAAATAACTCTGAATGTATATTTTTTTTAAATCTCATGATTTTGAGGGGTGTGACTCAGGATTTTTCATTTCTCAGCATCAGCTATGCTGTATATGTTTTTTAAAAGGTTTTCATAACGTATCTAAAATAGTATTTTAACTTGTTAGTGTTCCTTTAAAGGAGTCAGATCATTCATTTTATTTCCCATAAACAAGAGTTAATGTGTAGTCAGTCTCAGTAAACAGCTTCACTATTGAATAAACATTTTGACTCACTTGCTTTTACCCAACCTGACAGCTGTTTATTGTGCAATACGCCACTTAAAACTATACACCGTACGTTCTCATAACCAGAGTAAAGTAAAATAACATCTGTGGTAACCAATTCAGCACATATTTATTTTTTAGAAAATGGTGCTTTTAACATGTATTTTTTAATACGGTTTCATTATGTCACAAAATTTTGTTTAACAGAAAATATGCAATATTTTATTTAACCAATTCATTTTTTAATTAACTGAAATTTTTATGAAGCTTTTTAGGTGCAGTAAAAGCTCCTTGTATGAACAGGCTTGAGTGTATTTTAAAAGCGTTATTTATATTCATGTATATTTTTGATATTTCGCTTAAAAAACTATATTCTTTAAAATGGTATTTACAATCTAAATGATATATTTTCAGAGAAAACACAAAGACAATTATAATTAACACTGTGTATAACCTATGACATTAGAGCTGACTTTTAGGACCCATAAAGTCTGCTACTACAAGTCCTCCCTACTTATTTACATTTACACTAATTGCTAGGGTTGAATATTTATACCTGACATTTCCTGGAGATTGTAGGTTATTCATTTTCTGCCACTCATCCTCTGCAGTTGCCCAGGTCTAGCTTTTGATGTCTTTGGGTATGTCTACACACAATTTTTATTTCAGGGGAAGGATGCAAATACTGCGTATTTGCATACTTCCTCCGCTTTTTTTTTTTCGGAAGAGGCTCTTCCGGTATTTACGCACCTCTACATGTGGCCGAATTTCAAAATGAACCCCTATTTCGAAAGACCCCTTATTCCTCCTACAATGAGGTTTACAGGGGTCTTTCGAAATAAGGGTTTATTTCGAAATTTGGCCACATTTAGACGGGTAAATACCAGAAGAGCGTCTTCTGGGGGAAAAAAAGCGGAGGAAGTATGCAAATTCACCGCAGTATTTGGATCCTTCTCCTGAAATAAAAATTGTGTGTAGACATACCCTTTGAAAATCATCACAAGTCTCTTTGATTTTGGGGAGGACTTTCCATCTGTTTGTGGCTAGAGGGAGCAATACACCCATTGCAAGCTTCTTTCAAATGCTACTTACAGCTGAGCTAACTTCTTGTCACAAGATGAGGTAGTTGAATAGCATGAGGGGACAGAAGATACATAAAGACAAAGCACAGGATATAGAGCAAGGGTCTCCCAGCCTCTAATCCTGGCTCTGCCACTGACTCTCTTTATGTCCTTTGTTAGGTTGCTTAAAACAGTCCATACAAATATCTTTATCAGTAAATCATACATGATAATACTTTCTCATATACTTTCAACTATCTAAATGATTAATTTCATCAAAATGGAATGGAACAACCACATCAAGTTTGGTAGTGGTGGAGAAACCATGACTTGAAGGTATATTACTTCCGCACTCCTCACTGAAGGAGTCACCAACTGTAAAAGCAAAAGTTGGTCTGCATATTTCCCACCTCATCCACAGTGTTGTCACTGATGCCTGAACTCTGCCAAAACCTCACACCTATCACATTATTTGGACAGTTGTCCCTTGAAAACTTTGTTAAAAGTTGTCAAGAATGTCCTGACCCACCACTAGCTGACTGACTTCATTTCTCCTGAAGCAGTAGTCTGGGGTCAACCTGAAGGTTTTTCCCTCTTTGCTTCACAGAGTTACTCACTTAATTTTGAATGTGCGCTAAAGAGCTATATTTCTCATTTGTCCATAAAAGTGTGATCCAGGTGGAGAAAAATCACTTACATTTTCAGTGAGGTGAGGGATTGTTTCACAGGCAAACCCAAAAGTGCTAAGACCAGCTCTATATGGCAAAATATGACAGCTCTTCTGTAGTCCAGCCAATGGACTGTGTATGAATATTAACATGTCTGTTCATTTACATAACAAAAGAATAATGCTTGCATCGTGTATGTTCTTTTTTCTACAAAGAAGCAGATGACTCTTGGAAAATTGTTTTATTTATTAACTATCTTTCTATATATTCTTTTTTCTTGTTCTATATTGCTAAGAAAATCCATGCAAAAAAACCTTTATTTCTTAAGAGTTCAGCTGCTGCTTCTGCTTATTCCTCTATGGAAATCATAAACTTCTGTCTTTAACATCACAATCATTTTTACTAGAATATCACAAATAAAATGGTGCCTTCAGGCAAGGAATAAGCAACAGAAGCCAGTGAACATATAAACATGCAGATGTTTTTGGTAATAAAAGAATGAGGGGGAAAGTACAAACACAAAATCATATGAACAAAACATATTTCTAAATAGAATATTTAATGTTTTCCTGGCAGCCTGTATCTCTTAAAGTGGATTATTTTTTCCTCAATGATTTGCTATAATTGCACTGAACACAGAACTCAAATGTAGTATGTGACCTCTTCTGTTTCTTGCTGTGATGTAACATTTTCTCTACATTTTTTACAAAGGAACTAAAAATTGGAAAACTTTTAACCAAAAATCTAAATATGTGTTTAACTGCTTTAAAATGTAAAATTAAACAGTCATCTCACAAACTAAGCAGGGCTGGATTACTGTTTGGATGAGAACATGTAACAGTTGTATGGAAGGACATGGTGATTCAGTAAGGTGAAACTATCTCTGACTCATTACTGAATCTGTGCCCTAGAAATGGTGTTAAGAAGCACTGTGTGGCTACAGGTGCACTTTTGAATGAGATTTTTTTTTTAAAAAGTGACCATTTGGGGTCATCACAGATACTATGGCAGCATTCAAAGCAGTAGCAATAATTACTGTCTGGTTGCATGAATGTTTTCCCTTCTGCATTTTTAGTTGGATACATTATTTTTCAGATGTCCTACATTGTTTAATGTTGCTGTGTTTAGCAGCACCTCAGAGATGGCTGCATTGCAGTGGTAGATGGAAGTAATTATAGTGTTTAACTGGTATTTTGGTTTCCTTTCCTACCGCAGGTTCCGTTTCCAAGAAAGGTGATACATTAATGCTAGATGCTATTGTTTTTGTAAAGAGAACACCACTTCTGTATTAAAGGACTACATTAGATGTTTCAGGGAGTGGGAAAGCTTTTCATCTAATGGAAGGAATAAGTTATGCTTTTTTGCCATACAATCTAATAGAATTACCTTAAATTTGTTAAACTTTAAAGGGATCTGATTACTCCATGACCCTGATTCATGTGGTATTGTGGGATCCAAATGTCCTTTAGCTGCCTGAAAATATTCTAGGGAATATTTGATTAAGGGAACCACCATGGCCCAAATTTGAGGCCACTGAGCACTGGCTTCCAAGCACGGTCAGTTCAAACAAATTAGGAGTTCTCTGTAAAGTTATTCAGTTGGGCACCTAGATGCCAGGACCAAGATTTGGTATGTGATTACCTGCCCTCCACATGTATATCTACTCACAACCTCTGTTTGTACCAGATGAGTTCACTGTGTATTGGAATGTAGACTACAAAAGTTTGTGATTGTGGAAATAGTTATTGGACTAATGGAGGTTCTCTGTTCCTGGGAAAGGAGAACATGTAGTCTGTCCTGGATTGGGATGGGGTGGAGGGAGAAACATACAGATTATCCCCCAAAGGACTTTGTCAGTATGAAGTTGCTCTTTCTCTCCAGCACATTTTACTAAAATGGGTGCATTGGTCCCATAATCTGGCAGACCCCCATGGCTGTAGCTGGTTTGGAAGAATTGTTAGAATTGGCTCTGGTTCCACATGTTTGTCAACACTGGGGTAAGAGCACCAGCAGCTAATACAGTGAATTTTATTGCAGAGAACATTGTTCAACCCTCAGTCCCACGGCCTGTCACAGTGGAGACATCTTCCCCCGTATTCCATCTAGCATAAGCTGGAAGAAACAACTATCAAAGCTCCCTTTCAAGACGTGGAATGATGAGTTGCCCACATCTCCTCTACCGTATGGTAGAGGTGGGAGTGAGGGAAGGATGGAGGAACCCAAAGCCAAGAAGGGAAAATAGAGAGAAACCACTCTGTGGGTAGGGTGTGTAATATGTCACTGTTCCCACTAGGAGGGAAGTTTAATCTCTCTCACACACACCCCCAACTGCCAGAAAAGAACTTGGTGAGGAAGAAGTGATTTTGGTCAGGGATGAGTTATATTTTGGTGGTTCCCAGACCAGATTTAGTCATAATTACTATTTCAGGAAATGGTTGAGAGTAATCTATGTAGTGATTGTCCTCCAAACAATATCCAAACAAACTTTGAGGGTATTTTGTATTAAAATTGCAGTGCGGGTATGCAATGTTGTTTGGCATATAATGAACCTTCTCTAGTAGGGGGGGAGGCTAATGAACTTCCTATGTTATCTGCTTTTGAAGCCATCTCTCTGGAGATATACACATACACTAGTTCAGACTAGATTTCCCAGGGACAGAGGCAAATAAAAAGTTTGGAGATACAGTACACAGTCTGGATTTAAATGGACAAGGTGTCTTCCTGATCCAGCAAATGAACAGGACCGCTAATCGCTGAAGGGCCCCCATCCTTAAGGTAGAATTGGGAGTTCTGGACCTGCCAGAATCCATGTTATCATGAATTCTGGCAAGCTTCTTAGCACGCAAGAAGGTAGTTTCATCATTTTAATATTTAATATTTCTCTGTAATGCTTGCACCTGAAGAATTAAGTAGATTAAAGAGAACTTTGAGGTACCTTATATCTACACAAATCACTCTATCAGCCTCTAAAGAGAAAACAAGAAGGCCTGTTTAGGCAGACTGTCTTTTCTGGTCAAAAGGAAGTGAGAGGAGGGTCTCCACCCCAGAGGCAACAGCTTGGGAGCTGAAAGCTGAGAGCTGGATGACTGTGGGGAAACAGGTGCAGTTGCCCTGAACTGTGACATACTTGCAACAAAGCTTGTTTACAGTGATCACTAAGGAATTGTTCTGTGACTTTTTCAATCCTCTCCAAACACATACATATTGAGAAGCCTAGAATGATTGTGGTACACTGGTATTTTCAGCATTAACAATGCTGAAAGTATATATTGTGCTCAGAGTACTTTTTGTACTCTTGATAAAATGTTCAACAGCTTCTAAAAGAAAATGTGCCTATACATTAAGAGAGGTGCTTTTACAAGACCAAGGTCATTTAATAATGCAGAGGATGGTAACTGCTATGTTCCTTATTCAGTAAGATAATTGCTGTAACTTGTGAAGGCTACGATCAGCAGTTTTCTAAAAGCATTTAGCTCAGTGCATTGGCAGGTGTTTGCATTTTCTGGAAAGATCTGTTTCCCAGATTGCTAATGAGTGGCCAAGCAAGCATACAGAGAGTTAATAATACCGCTTAATTGCCACAGTCACATAGAGCAACCACATAATTTATTGCTATTCTGAGCCTCTAAACACTAGAAGAATGATAAACTATATGACAAAGGCTTACTGAGATTGCTAGTTAGTGAAAGTCACTGGCTAAAGTGGAATATCTCTCTGTCTTTAGCAGGTGATACTTCTGACGGCATTTTTCTGCTTCAGCAGGGAAAAAAGAGCATATAAATATTTTTGCTTGGCTGCTATTGGCAAAATAATATGATTTTCTAAATCATTACACAGCCAAAAGTTTCTTCCTGTGTTTAAATGTCCACAGTGGGTTAGAAAAGGATGTTGTGTTTTCCTGAACACACCTAATGAAATGTAAATGTTAAGTGAGTCTGCATTACTTGAACATCTGGCTGGAATATAGCTTTTAACACGTGTACTGTATAATGAACTAAGATACTGTACAAGGAAATGTGCTAAAAAGGGAAAGACAGGCAAATTAGGAGAAGAGTTAATCTTGGAAACAGGATAGGAAATGTCTTCCCCTAAACCATGTGGCCACCAACAGTCACAAAGCTCATTGTATTAGTCAAATAGTTTTTAAAATACTTGTAATCAGCAGAAAGATTGCTTCTTTTTCAAAAAGAAATAATAATATAGAATGCTAGAACTGACTTTTTTATGCTAAAATATCATGACTTGACTGGCTTAAATTAAGCAGTTTAGCTAAATTGTCTCATACTGTCACTTTTACTTGACAAGTAAAATACCAGAGTGCACTTTCCTGAAATTAATAATAATAGTCAGAATAAATGCTGAATAAAATTTGATAGTTGCATTTTTAGCAATTTGAAGGTTAGACGTGTCCTATTTTGTAGGTGGGATAACCCAGATTTGGGACTTAAGATTGCCTTTATCTAGAAATTAGTCCAAAATATATTTGAGAGCTTTTACTACTAATTGTTCCAAGGACTTCCCTGGCATTCTTCAAAAACCATATCCTTTAATAGTAGTAAATTCTAGGGTCAGTACTGGTAAATAGATAGACAGTAGAAATGCAACATTCTGCATATGAAATAACCAATCCTCTTTACTGTAAGGAAAAGTAATTACCCATAAAAGCCTGGATCACAATTGTGATATTACCTTGATTAGCATTTAATTTGAAAATTATAACAGAAGTAGACACAAAACTGACAGTTAAATACAGAATCCTGCATACAAAGAAACTTCTTGGAACCAACTGAAGTATTTTGGAAAATAGTTGCTAAAGCATTCGATAAAGTTCTCAAGTTGCCATGGTTACTTGGGAATTTTGCATTTTATTATGTTAAGATGACTAGGATGAAGAAGCCAAAATAAGCAGGAAATATATAGTACACAAGAACTAAAAATCTCCAACTCACTCAGCATCGTTTGATAGACAAATAGCTTACAATATCAGCTCCTTGCTGACAAGCCTGTGAATGAATGGAGAAAAGATGACTGAAGATATTTAGAACATGTGTGATTTTTTTTAAATGTATTTTTAAGTTAAAATTTGCTTTGTTTTTAAAAGAAAATAAACTCTAAAAAAATTAAAGAGTGGAAAGATTTTTATAAGCTAATTCTGAGATTGAAACCTATTGTTTACTTTTGAGACCTTTAATAAAGAAGGTTGATGGAAACACGGATAGTGCATTTCATGTACTTAGGCTAGCAGTAGCACTTATACAGGAAGCAGTTCATCCCCATGGAAACGTATTTGCATTTGGGACATTTGTACTGGTTTTTTTTCTAGAGTAGCTGATGTTTTAGCATAATGTAATTGCCATATATTGACAGCAGATTTCAAAAGTATTTTTAAAATGTCGAGTAGTTGAACATATGTACATTGGAGATGTAAACTATTCAGTTAAGCTTAATTTTAGGTGTAGGATGAAGAATTCTAACTGATGAATTATAAGGCCTTCCATTATATATCACAAGGTGAAGTAACAGTTCCTTTAAATTGATTTAATAAAATACATTTACCTTACACCTTTTTTAAACAGGTGACAAGAGAACTGAAACAGTATGACAATAAAATTATAGAGTGCAAATTTGAGAACAACAGCTGGGTCTTCATGAGGCAGAGAATAGACAAAAGCTTTCCAAATGCTTACAACACTGCCCTAGGTGAGTAGAATAATTTACTTTTGCTCACACCTTTCATATTTACCATTTCAGTAAAATTGGTTAAATGAACTTAATTTCCTCTGCCTTCATGTCTAATTTAATGAGGAAAGATGGTCTGTATTCTCAATATTTAGTTTAGCCGTTTTTGTCTTTTCAGTATAACATTAAGTCCTCCCATTTGTTATGTGCCAGCTGGCTCAGACTAAGGAGCTGTTAAGTTGCAGTATAAATGTTTGAACTCCATCTAGATCAGTGGTCACTAACCGATCTACTGGTAGATCTTGGAGATTTTGACAGGTGATCCTAACAGGTTTTACCAAGAAGCTATCACGTGCCAGCACTTCAGCTGCCCCTCCCCTCACTGTTGAGCATCTTCTACCCTTTGCCTTGGAGCTGTCCCCATCCGCTCAGGAGCCTCATGCTTGCTGGGCAGAGCAGGGAAGTGACAGGAAGGGTGCTGATGTCAAGGTGCCCCCTGTCCCACTCTGTATCATATCTCCACAGAGCAGAGAGGGGGCACAATAGGACTTGGGATGGAGATTGATTTCAGGAGTGGTGTAGGGCCAGGACAGGGGTGAGCCTTCCTTAACCCCACTGCATCACCAACCAGGAGCCACCAGAAGTAAGCAGTTCCCAGGTGGAGCCCACATCCTGAACTCCTACCCTAGTCATGAAAACCTTCCTGCACTCCAAGCCATTTCCCTAGCCCAGACCAAACACCCTCCCAAAGCCTGCACTAAGAAACCCCTCCTGCAACTCACCTGCCTGCCCCAAGCTCAGCTCAGAGCCCTTCTCTCACTCCAAATCCCTTAATCCAAGACCAGAGTCTGCATCCCAACCCTCTGTCTCAGCTTGGTGAAAATGAGTGAGGATAGAGTGAGCAGGAGTTGGGGCCTCAGATAAGGGGCAGAAAGGAGGTGGGGCAAGGATAGTTGGGTTTGAGGTAGATCTTGGATTGCAATTAAATTGAAAAAATTGATCCCATGCTTTAAAAGGTTGGAGACCATTGGTCTAGATCCTGTCTCTAGAATCTCACAAGGTGGGAGGGTCCCAGAGCTCAGCCTCCAACCCAAAAATTTACACTGGAGGTAAACAACCCCCCATCTCAATCCTCACAAGATTAAGGCAGTTGCCTTTTAACTGTAATGTAGACGTACGAGTTACTTTACACATGACAGGTGAAATCATGGCCTCTGTGTAGTAACTGTATATGAGTTCTTCACAGATTTGGGTTATTATTTAGCCTGCCTTTAAGTGAGGCCTATAAAAATATAGTTGCCTTAGCTCTACAACACAGTTAACTAACAAACACTATTCCCAGTACTATGTTGACTTGTGCTGATGCACCAAGAAAAATACTTTGGCACATCAACATGCTACATAAGTTGAATTTGATGAATAAAAAAAGCCATGGTAATTTCAGCTCTATTCAAGACAATTGTTTGCCAGATGGAAGACAAAATTAGTAGGAGAAAATGTAATTTCAAGCTCCTAAAATAGTATTACAAACAATAGAGAGTAAAGCAAATGAAAGCTATGAAAAAAAAGTTGTCTTTAAGGATTATGACGCCTTCAGATTCTCCTATAGACAATAAAAAAGAATGCAAAAGAGTAATTTTCTTTCAGGTGGAATGAATGAGTTTAAATTAAAAAGATATATTTGAATAATATGAGTAACGGTTCTCATACTGAACTGACTTTTTTGGTGGTATCAAAAACTATTAAACAGAACTACAAAGCTGACAAAGTGTATGTATATTGATAGTTTTTCTTTAAAATTATTCTACCCATGTACATATCTGATGATCTAGTGAATTTCAATTGTTTGGATGAATAAATTGAGGTTAGCCATTTGATCACGTGACAACAGGACTGCTACATTGCTGGTGCCTTTGGGGGGAGATACCCAAAGCTGCTGAGGTGATGGAGATGCTTGCATTCTGAGGTATGTCTAGACTACATGCCTCTGCCAAAAGAGACATGTAAAATAGGCTACCCAACATAGTCAATGAAGCAGGGATTTAAATATCCCCGACTTCATTAAAATAAAAATGGCCGCCACGCTGTGCCGGCTCAGCTGATCATCGGCACAGCACAGGAGTCAAGACGCGGATCAGTCGACAGGGGAAGCCTTTGTTGAACGCTCCCTTATGCCTCGTGAAACACCAGCATTTTCTCTCAGTTGTTTAAGCAACCTTTTTTTTTTTTCCTTTGGCCTGCCCTCTCCTTTCCACTACTTCCAAGCAACAGCAACTTTTCCTCTTCCCCCAGCCCTCTTCTTACCCTCACCCCTACTGCTAGAGCTAGCTTAACTTTTTTTACAAAGGGGGTGGGTGGGTGTGGGCGGTATGTGAAAGAGAGAGATCTTTGTAAAAAATGAAACTTCTCATGGGAAATAATTTTTACAATGAAATTTTAAAAATGTATGCATTTTTGGTTCAGTTGTTGAAAAAAGTTGGTTTTGTACTTTTAATAGGTTCTATCCCTTCCATCTTTCTTAAATTTTCTCCATTGGAAGAGATCTCTGGTGTGGAGGAGAGACTCCCTTTTTTCCATATTTGAAAAAAAAGCTGGAAAGAAATAGTAATGCTAAAAGGAAGTGTGAGCATGCTTCTCCTTTCCCTTTTTAAGCTTTTTTCCTTTTACACTGTTACAGTTCAATTTTTTTTTAAAAAAATAGTGTTTTACCATCACAGGCTTGCTGGGGTGATAACTTCTTTATTTTTGTAATTTTTGTTTGTTTTAGCAAAGTTTGCTACTTTTAATTAAAATATTGTGTTTAAAATGGACTAAATCTAATGCATACAGTAGACATTTTTTAAGCACCTTTATACTAAATTTTTATAATTATAAAAATCATTGACATTAGGGAAGGTTTTATTAATGTTACATTAATATTGTGCATGGTTCCAGAATTACAGTGGCGTGACAAGAGTATCTTCAGAGGCCCATGGAACCATACTTTTAATTTCTAGTCATGAAGATTTTTTATGTCTGTTAAGGAGAGAAGCTTGCTCGTTTCATTTAATGGATGTTGAGGCTCAAGAAAGTAACAATTGTTCTTCCTCACGCAACTGCCTTTGTAGTATAGCTGATCTTCCTCATACTATGTCTCAAAATCTTTTATAGACTTATCTTATATTCTTGTCCTAGCTTGTCATGGAATTCCACCTTAATTCAATATATATCTTGCTGCTTGTCTTTTTTTCCTGAGTCTCATGATTCATTACGAGACAGGTTGCACAGGAAAAATGATAAAGATGATAGTTCAGAATCAAGCCTTTACATAAATTGTTTAAATTGTTTGCTATTTGGTGAAAAATACAAAGACTTAGCCATTTCAGTTCCAAATTTGTCAAAATGGATAAAATAATGTATTCCTACCTGTAAGGCTTCAGAGCCAGAAGACACATTGTACAAGAGCTTTGTTGCTACCACATGTCTAAGTAATGTGTTAATTCCTGACATTTATATTGGATTTAATTTTACTTTTTGACAAAGAATTATTCTCTTGACTGGAAGGCTAGACTGGGTGCCTGTTGGGACAGCAGTTCTTTACTCTCTCTAGTCTTAAGCTGTGTGAGAACAAAGTAGAGTAATTTCATCCCTAACACAAAAGTTCTATAAAATGATATGTTCAAAGCTGAACATTTATGCCAAATACTGTCATTTATTTTGCATGTACTGGATCAAATTGTTCAAGTGTTGCATGCAACCAATCAGTTTATTAACATCAAAATGTGTTCTTTGTTCCCAGCTGTATGTAATAGCATCCAAAATCCAGTTACAAAGGAAATGCTGTTTGAGTTCATTGATAGGTGTACAGCAGTTTCTCAAGGACAGACGCATAAACATCACCTGGATCCTGATGCTGAACTTATGCCCCCACCTCCTCCCAAAAGACCACGCACCATAACTTAAGGCCGCATGCCGAATGCAAAGCATGTTGTTTACAATTCTACAGAAGGTGAAATGAAAATGAATGTGGATTTAAAAAAAAAAGAAAACATTTGCAAAATAGTCATTCTAAGCATCCTGTAAATATCTAGATGCATTTTTTCAAATGCCACATCATGAACCGATGTACTTTTTGTAACTGGCAAATTCAACCTTACTTTATGGGATTTGAAGATTGAAATATCCAAAGGTTTAGACAAGAACAGTATAGAATCAGTGGAAAGCTGCCTTGTTTATACATGGGTATCTTTCACCTTTAACTTATAATGTTGGCAATCTGGAACTGTGAGAAAATATTGGAACACTGAACTTTTTAGAGGCCATGTTTCAAATATAGTGGTGTTTCGTTTTCTTTCTTTTTATTTAATTAGTTGAAATTTTTCATTCTTAGTATAATTTATATTCGTGTTCCTACATTTCTGAGACTCATGTTCAAGAACAAACAGCAATGTTGTTTGTGCACTGTGTTGGTTTGCAAAACCTTATTAAGTGTACTAATTTTAAATTTAGCTGAGGTTTTTTTTTTTTTTTTGGTTAAAATATTAAAGAACTGAATCTTTACGGTTGTAAATAGCATCCTTTCTAAAAGAAATGTGCCGGGTTGTTCTGGGGGGTTGTGTTTTGTTTTCATTTCATTATCTAAAGTCACACACTTAATGTCTGATGGGTCAATTTTAGCTCTGCATTTTAAGTTTATTTGTAGATAAGGATCACACATGAAATCCTTAGTATTAAAGTCTCTGGTTTCAGACAGTTTCTAATGCAAGGTGTAGTTCTCCATAGTGAAGCCATTATAAATAATATTTAAAGGTACACCTTCACTGTGATATGCAAGAGTAATAACTAGTACTAATAATGTTGTCTTAGATCCAGGTGCAAAATGGCAAAAGAAATGCCAAACACCACCTTTAAGGAGGAGGTAATTCCAATGGAATAGAGCCCTGTCACAGAAAAAGGAATTCTATGGTTAGACAAAAGCAGAGCAAGACATTTATCAGTGGAAATTAACATGCTGAATACCAAGACAGTTTTCAAAGCGGTAGTCAGTTGTCCTGTGACAATATTCTAATCCGCTGACTTTATTTCTGTTATAGCCAGTGATGAAACAAATAGCCTAATGGCTCTTGCTGCAGTACAGTTGGCAGTTGTTCACTCAATTAAGATGGAAAAGCTGCATTCCAACAGCCTTATGGAGGCATTGCTCTGTCTGAACTAACTAAAAACAAACGTAATTATAAAAGTGCAGTTTTAAAAGTTTTCTGTCCAATTAATGAGCTGGTGTTTATACTTGTTTTTCAATAACTATATAACTAAATATGAGTGATCCAGTCATTCAGCAGTCTGATTAACATAATTTCAGTTGATATAATAATCTGATCTAAAATAGTTTATACTTAAATGACTTTTAATGTTTGTAAATAAAGTTAACTCATGAAGTATTTTTTTCTATATGAAAACTTTAGGGCTATACTTGCGGGGGGGGGCGGGACGGCTCCTCCAATTGTTTCAACATGTATAAATATACACTGTATCATTCACATGGTAATCCTCATGTGTCTTTCCTGGGATACTCCATACATGTTTTAGGGCACTGAAGAGGTTAAATAAGTTGCTTTTTTTGCTGCAGTAAAACTTGAGGAAAAAGTGTGCTCTTCAAAGCTCATGTTTCAACCATACATACTTTCTATGTATTATCTTTATAACAGATATATCACCTATGCACGGTTGAAAAATTATATCCCAAAAGCAACTTTATGAATTTGATGTGAAAACCTATGCAACCTCAATGCATCCTTCATGGAAACTCATTGTACATTTCTTTTCCACATAATGTTTGTTGTGGTTTTCCCCAGACTTTCAGCCTTACCATTGTGTTAAGTCATGATGACAAATAAATTTTATCAGCAGTCTTTATTGCTGTTTAAATGTCTATGGTAATTGGAACCTTTTAACTGAGAATGAGGTATGTGAAAAAGAGCATTTTGTTTTAAATATTTATCCAGTTTATTTCCTCTCTTCTCCTTCCCACCCTCTGTCTCTTTATTTCAACAGAATTTTTTAAAGTTTATAATTTGTCATTTTTTTGTGTGCATTTGTAGTCTGCCCTCGATGTGCATTTCACCCAGTTCATGAATGCACTCTGGTCCTTTGCATATTTTGACTTTACTGTTTTCTTCCAATCAAGTTTTGCAGTGGGTATATTGAAGGAATTGTAAAGATATTGAGAGATGATCTGGTGGTTGGGAAGATCTCTGCTCAGATTTGACTTTAAGTTTTTCCTGCACTGCAGCTCTATAACCTTTGAAAGAGGCTGATCATCTTTGGTTTTCTGTACAAGGTTTTAAAAAAAGATATTGAGAAGGGCAGAGTGAAGGAGCAGATAAAAACAATGGAAATTCCACTTTTGTTTTGTTTCTTTTGTTTTTTGTTTGTTTGTAAGAAATATGAGCCCCACTCTGCTACTAGGTATTCTGAGATAAGTGTCAAGGGGGCAAGGAAGAGACTGTGCCAAAAAAATTGAGAAAAACTAAACTTGCTCTTAGAATATAGAGTATGAACCCATCCTCTGAGTTGTTTTTTGTTAAATAGTACATGTACAGATACATTTTGCTTTCAATGGAGTTCTCAGAAAATGTCAGTACGTTCCTCTGCAAACTATGTATTAAGTATTTTAATAAAGTCAATGGTTTAAAAGAATAGGTGTTCATTTACTTGTGCTAGTGGTCTAATTGTTTGTGCTTACGATATCCATCCATCCCGTTGCCAGCAACAGGGTACTCAACCAATATTCAAACAGAAGAATTCTGCATGTTTTGCAGAGGTCAGAGGTTCAACTCTGTGGGCTAGAAAGCCGAAGCATAAGCATTTCCAGAGAGCTATTAAGTGATATAGTCTTGGCTATAATAAATATTTTTTAAAGCAGAGTTTTTCCTTCCTATGCTGAAGAGGAAACTCAAGAACTGGTGAATCAGAATAACTTTTTAAAATGTGCTAATATTTGTTAAATGTAGGGCTATCAATTAATTGCAGTTAACTCGTGTAATTAACGCAAATATTAATGGCAATTTAAAAATTAATTGCAGTTAATTGCACTGTTAAGTAATAGAATATCATTTGAAATGAATTGAATATTTTGGATTATTTTGTACATTTTCAAATAGTCATTTCAATTACAGCACCAAATACAACGTGTGCCATTACCACTGAAAAAAAGAAACAAAAGAAATGCTATTTTTCATTTCACTTTATAGAAACACTGTAGTGCAATCTGTTTATTGTGGAAGCATAACTTACTTAAAGAAAAAAGACAGTTACCTGTTTTGTAACTAGTGTTCTTTGAGGTTTGTTGCTTATATCCATTCCATGACCCACCCTTCTTCCCCACTGTCAGAATATTCAGCAAGAAGAAACTGAGTGTGGGGGAGCACACACTGCCTCTTATTCAGTGCCGTGGAGGTGCCACTCCAGGCATCACGGGTACTCCCGTATGGGTACTGCTAATGGAAAAACTTCCAGCACTGGTGCACAGGGAGAGCACATACACCTACAGTGGAATGGACATGAGCAACACATCTGGAAGAATGCCAGTTACAAAACACGTAGCTGGCTTTCATGATATCAAAGGCTTTTTTAAAATCAATTTTCATAGCAGGAATGTAGTTCAACTGAAATATTATCCCCCTACATCTTCCTGTATATTTGATCAGAAGAAAACAGACAAGTTGAGTTCAGAAGCCATTAAACTGATATTCTGAGAAATTAAATGTTGACTAAATGTTCTATATAGAACTACTTTGTGAAGAAAGATAATATTAAGGTTATTGCTGAAATGGATCTGTATAAATTGTAAATACTTGAGACAGGAAAAAAAACACTTTTTTATTTGTATTAAAACACTCCTCAAAGTTTTACACAAGTCATTAAGAGAGTGAAAGTTTTACACCAGTGGATAAACCTCAACTCATATAATTTGTCACAGCTACACTGACTTCAATGGAGCTACTTTGATTTCACCAGCTGAGGATCTGGCATGAAGATCCTGGACCCACTCCAATGAAATGAGGGCTGCACCAAGACAGAAGTGCCATTTTGTGTCTCACCCTCATCCAAACTATAAACAAGTACTGAAGTTATTTACAATGCTAGAAAAACTTCAGTTTCTAATCCCGTGAACAGTCATGAAATCGCTTATCTTAAATCATGTAATTGTGACTACTATCATGCTTTTCCCCCTTCTTGCTGAATTCTGATGTGATTTTAGTGGACTCCATCTTAAGAAAGGTTTGAATCCAATGTTTCAGTGCCATTTGAAAGTTTAGAATCCTCTAACTCCAGTGGTTCTCCTTCATACAGGTTTGCTACTGGTAACTGATATTTTTTCCTCAGTTTAGGAAACAAGGCAAGAGCAGTCTGTCACAGGAAACTGCCAGTTTTATTCTGTATCCTAACAGCTACACAGGGGGTCTCAAGAGCAACCACCTTCCTAATCTTCACAGCAGAAGAAAAGCCTTACAAGTCATCTCTTTAAAAAACTCTGCCCTCTTTTTCTCTCATTTTGGCTTGCAAAGGAACAGCCTGGAGTATTTGCTCTGTCTTCACGTAGCTCACCTCTGACTCAGTGCTTCAGTGTATTGGCAGCATTGTGGTAGGGTGCCAAGTTCCAGTCAGAGTGAAAGAGTGGCTGTGCTGGAGTGGTGTAATCACATGGGAAAATATGATCACCACTCTGACGAACCATACAATCTAATATGAAAGAAGTAAGTTGAACAACCAATAAGAAAGAATGTGGAGAAAGCACTCTGAGGATAACAGTAATAAAAAGAGGTGGTATAAAGGCTAACTAAGCATACAGCTTGAATGGTACCAACACATTTGAATTTTAAATAAATAGCAGTTGTATATGAGTCCCCCTTGAACCTAGCTATCAGCAGTTGACTAAAGCCAAGGCAGGGAAGGAAGAGAATCTGAAAGAGAAATGACCTTGTAGAAGATATTCCTTGCATGGTGAGCAGCATGTCAGAAACTGCATGGATGCTGATTGGAGAAGTGGTCAAGTGGATGTACAAGCATATCCTTATTGGCAAAGTGGGGGGGGGCGGTAGGGTTGACTCAGTAAGAGGCAGGAACAGGGAATATAGCAGATGGTAGAGAAATGTAAGACCCAGAAGGCAGTGACACGAATCTTGAACTTGATGTGAAGAAGAAGGGAGACTGCGGTTAATAGGCCAAGAAGGTAATCTTGGCAGTTCAGTTTACAGTTTTGCATGGATGGGAGGAGGAAGTGATAGAGGAAAGAGATGATGCGGACCTGGTGAAGAGTTTCCTGAACAGAGCAGAAAGGTCTCATGTTAGATATGTTGTGGTGGACAGCAAGAGAATTTGGACACAGAGTGGGAGGTGTCAGAGATACATCCTGAGATGTGGAACTGGGTGGAGAGAGATGAGCGAGGAGCTGGAGAAGAGGTAGACTTGTGAGTCATCAGCATATAAAGATGGAAGAATTTCAACAACAGAGATTATGGTGATGAGAGACCAGGAAAAAGGAGGTTGAAAGGCGTACAGCTTAGACATTGCAGAAGGACTTTGGATAGGTGAGATAGGGGAGTAACAAAGGAGATGAGGCGGTGGTTAGGCTATAGGAACTCTGTGCTGGAAAGATCAGAGAGGCGCAGAGGTTAGTGACAATGAGATTGGGGGGGGGGGGGCGACCTTTGTTTTTTACTCGGTAAATTGTTCCAGGAAATAGAGGTGAAGGCAAGGAGACAAAACACTCCAGCCTCCTATGGCATGTGGCTGTTGATGACAAGCACCCACCAGTCTGAAGGAAGGTTCTAACTGCTCCCCCTGAGCCTGCCTTGTATGGTCAAGTAACAGAACTAGTGTCGCTTCAGTAGGGAGCACACAGCCCAAGTGCAAGAATCTTTTGGGATCAGATCACCAAAGAAGCAGAATAACAGGTAACTAACTTTCTCTTTTCCTCTTTGCATTAACTCAGACATCTCTGTGGTGTAACCCTAGGAAGTGAATTTCCTCCTGACTGCCTGATGAGCAAAGGTGTCATAACAAGAGGCGCTTAGGTCAAATCCCTGAATTGGAACTGCGCCACACAGAAATTTCTGAACTAAGTGAATGCTGAGAGAGGATGTGCAATGTGATGCATACAGCTTGTAATTATGGACCTCACTATTGAAACTATGGGCCATATACTTGGGCTTCCAGCTGCTTTGTGCAGCCAAGGAAACCCAAAGCAGTCAGAAAGTTGCACCAAAAGGACAGCTGATGACTCCTCTGGTAACCTAAGGTGGATGTTGCAGGCTCTACACCCAACATGAGATTTGCTGAGTGAAGTATGCTCCCATGATCCTCAGGCAGAAGATGGTCTCTTGTGGACAATTGAGTCAGTGTAACATAGGCTGCTTTGATTTAAGATGGGAACAGAAAGGTGAATTAGAGCCACCTTCCCCAACAAGTAATGCTCTGTTGCACCCATGGATTTCCATCCCTTTGCTGTGATTGCAGCTCATGGTAACTGGGCACAAACCACCTGTATATAGTATTTCAGAGCATATAGAATGCTAACCATACATTTGAAAATCCAGAATAATTTCACTTAACTCTCAAGTTGATAGAGATTTTCTCCAGTGTAAACAAGATCGAAATCTGACCTGTAAGAGATCAGAATAGAACCAGTGACCATAGCTCTGAATTTCCTTTGTAAGCTTTTTTGTGTCTCTTAATGCTTAGTACATCCTTAGGTTTATTATGTAGACAAATACTCTGCTATAAGGTCTTATTTTAAGAACAAGTTTTTGCATTACTGTATGGGATTTTGAGATATACATAAAATAACCATTCAAATATTAAACTCAAAACATTTAGGATAAAGTTCAAACAATAAAGGGAAAATCCACTGCATTAAACTGCAGAGATTTCACATCTCTAAATAGTCTTCTGCGCTTACAAGAGGTCAGCTTCCTGGAATAATTTACTTTCTGCTTCTGAGCAGTTTGTTCTTTTTTTTAAAAATAAAGATTTAATGTTCTACTGTTGTACAGAAAAAATCAATCCTTTGGAATCAATGATAATTTTGAAGATAGTTAACACTTATTCACGAGTGGCAAAGTCTGTCAGTGTTCTGCAAAAATAATGTGTGGCAGAGCAAATATTAATGTTTGGAACATTATTTCTTCGAGTGATTGCTCATGTCCATTCAACGTAGGTGTGTGTGCCTGCCACATGCACTGGTGCCAGAAGCTTTTCCCTAAGCAATACCTAGCCTCTCAAAGCACTCTTAACAGAGTCCATGCAAGCTTCGCTGGATTAGCTGTTGGCTCGGCACCTTTCATTGCCCACAGCCCCAGCTAGGCCTGCTGGGAAGCCGGGCAGAGACATGTCCCCTCATAAAGATAAGGGGAAGAAAAGCAACAAGCCAGCGGACAGGCTGGAGAAGCCTGAGAGGACACCAAGCCCGGCGTTCGGGTTGCCATCGTCAAGTGTTGGAGATCTGTCTTCCCTCCATGCTGAGGGCCTTCCAGGCCATGCAGGGCATAAGTGCCATATCAGTTCTGCCCTCTTCACCTACAGAGCTCCAGCACTGGGGTAAACCGCCGTTTGGTCCCTGATCTCCCAGCATGGTCCAGTCCCACTCTCCTCTGGTGTCCGAGAGAAGAGCACCCAAAGTCCCCATAGGTCTGCACATGAGAGACTAAGGCACACGTGATGTTTCGCGTCGCCAGAGTCAGTGCGCAGACCTGTGCAGGCACGCGTCTCCCGGCACCAAAGGCATCGAGGACATGGTGACTCTTCCCTACTCGACATGCCGCTGAAGGGACCCTTTGCCATGGCACCGGCACCATTCGCTGCACTGTAGGTACTCGCTGGCACCAAGACTGTCCAGCCACAGAGGCATGTCCCATTTCTCCTGGTACCTGTCCTGGCACCATGGAGCCTCCACCTGGCACCATTCCCCAGACTCGAGGAACAGTTTTTTGGGCAGTCAAAGCTCCCGCAGACACTCCGGATGTTTTTGCTTTTCGAGGTCCCTGTCGGTGATAGAAGCCTGGCACCAGAAGACCTGCCATTCCCACTCGTCCTCTTGGATGTCAGCAAGCATCCATTCCTGCAGTGTAGTATCTGAGGTGGCTTCCATCCTGTGAAGACACGCGCCACTCTGCCCTTGAGGCACGGTAGTAACACCTTACGTGCGTTCCTGATTGCCCTTAGCTCTTTAACGTTTATGTGTAGCGACCTCTCTTGAGGGGACCATATGCCTGGGGTGCAAAGGGTCCCCATGTGGGCTTTCCAACAGCAGTCTGAAGCATTGACTACCAGTTCCCTGGAGTTTGGTGGTGGTTGTTAACATCAGTGTTTTATATTTTACTTCTGCAACCAAATGGAAACTAGGCCAGCCAATCAGGTCACTGGATGGCTGCCCCTTTACTTATATAAAAAGAGAAATAAATACAGCTTCTGTCATTCAGATGCTAACATTTATTGAGTATATTGTGTGCATTTAAAAATTATTTAACCAGAAATCACCTTCTTCATTAATCTGAAGCCTAGTCAAACCAGGCATTGGAAGTTTTCTCTGCTGGGATAAATTCTCCTCCAGTTTGGGTTGCTGTGCAATGGCACCTATGGTACTCTCCTGATCCCTGGAAAAGAAGAGGGGCCGGGGCATTGCTGGCATTCTGCTGGTCCCCAACAGTTAGAACAACCTTTTGGGCCTCCTGAAGGTAGCTGGAACATTAGGAACTAGCCCAGTCCCCTGCAGCCCCAAGGATTCAAGAAATGAAAAATTGCCTTATGGCCAATTTTTGATCTTCCTGCCCTTTCTTCCTCCACTTAGTGCTGTTAGCTGGACCAGAGAAATATGACCCCATTTCTCTTGACCAGTAGTTCCCAGTCAGGGATAAATGCACAGATGTTATACAAAGCTGTAGTTGTGCATAGTGCTTAACAGATACATGAAATGACAGGTAGAGCTTGGCAAAATATCTTGTGTGAAACTTTATAACCACAAAAAAATGCAGAATTTGCACAGTTGTTTCAGTCAGAGGGAGGAAATTGGGAATTCCATGAAAATCTAAATGTTTCATTTAGACCAGTGGTTCTCAACATGTTGTTCATTGTGGCCACATATGGCCTCGGAGCTGGCTAGGAGCCCCAGACCCTGAAACCTATGGGCCTTTAGCACATAGCTAGGATGCAGCTGTGTGCTAATTGGGCCATTTCAATTTTTTGAGTCAAACAAATTTTCATGTAAATTTTGCTTCTATTTTATTTTTTTCAAATGTTAAAACTTGAATAAAAAAAACTGACGTTGGGCTTTTTTATTACAATTTTCTACATTGTCCTGAAGAAATGTATCTTGCTTCTAGGAAGATAATTTAAGAAACATCTGTTATAAAATGCTGATTCTCAGTGCGTGCTACCTTTTTACACTCGTATTTTGTGTTACAAAGTATGGCTACTTCTACTGATAGAGGATGTTCAAAGCTCTTCACCATTATCTCATTTGTGCCACTGTTGATGGACACACTACAATAATTCCCAACATTGTTTAAAAACTTTGGGATGTTTGAGAATGTATGGTTCTATTTATCGCTTTTTAATGCATACAATGAAAAAAATGAAATTGGCAAATGCCAACTGTGGAGATTATTGGAAATTTTTCTATGAATATTTTTCTCAAAATATGCCAGTTGATTGATACAAGCTGTTCACAAAACAGGTTTGGATTTGATAAGTCTCTTGGTTCAAAAAATGAAGTTTTGAAACAATTAAAATATTTTGGTTTGACATTTTCAAAATTACTAGTTCTGGCTTTCTGATTTGAGATGACTTTTTGCTTTGACGTTTCAGCTACATTTTAAAAAGACAAAAGGTGAAAATCTAAATGAAATATTTCACTTGGTCTGAACTGGCAATGGTTTTGTGGGATTGGGGTTGGTTTTTTTTAAATTTCTTTTTGGTTCATAAATGTTTTAAGATTTTGACTTTTCATCCTAAGTGAAGCCAGGAAAATTTTTTGAAGACTTGACATTGTTTGAAGGATGGGGAAAGTTTCCTGCCCAGCTCTAGTCAATAGTTCTGTGCCTCATTAAAGCAAATCCACTAATATACATACAGTATGTTCAGCGTTTGCTTTTGAGCCACACGTAGCTCTTCTTCAGCTCTATGTAAGCTTGAATGTTTGTCTCTCTCACCAACAGAAGTTGGTTCAGTAAAAGATAACACCTCACTTATCTTGTGTGTCTATTATTCTGGGACCAACACAGCTACAACAACTCTGCATTAAACAACTAATTTGTTCAGAAAGCAATTGTGCCCTCTGCCTTGTAAAGACAGATGTAAATCATTCAGATTTAATATTTTATAAAATACACCTGCAAGATATGCAGTGTAAGTACGTCATGCCTTGTTACTGAAGTGTTCTGCTAGGTGAGACCTTTTTTTTCCTCGAGAAAAGCTGCCAACTCATTTGTCTCTGTATACATGAGGTGGGACAACCAATAAACCTCAGCACTGAAAAGCAGATGGACACCAGCGCTATCCATTTCTTGACAGAAAAACCTGGAAGCATTGGACATTTTTGACATAGTGTTTGATATAATTGATATAGGTTTGTGAGGCTCGGATATCATTTCATTACCTGCTAACACCACCCTGTGTGGGAAACAATGTTTCCATTTTGCATTGGGTGCTTTTCAAAAGGATTCTTTATGCAATTCCTAAATCCTTCCCTGTCATTGAAGTAGCTCCATCTGTTGTAATACCAAAACACTTTGTCCAGTTCCATCTCACCTACTGCATATAATTATCCAGTGCACAAAATATATCAACAGCAGTAGGTATTGTTCTTGAACTTCACCATCCTATGCATGCTTCACATAAGCCAGAAAAATTGCACTGTTTGCTATCTAGATTTGCCTAATTCTAAAACCAAATAATCACTTCTTGAAAGATGGTCAGTTATTGCAGTTGGTTGTCTTCTAAAACAGCACGAATTCCTCTCAGCATAACATTGTTGGAAAAAGGGATTGTTTTAAACTTTTTAGCAGCTGACTCTCCTAATAATTCAGTGCACATGTCAGTAGCAGAAGGTAAAATTAACTCCTGAGCGAGTAGCTGAAAGTGTTTACATTTGGCAATGCAGAGTGCGGCAAGGTAAGTGGCATGCAATGCTTGCTCTTGTACAGGATAGTCTCATTCAAGAATTTTTCTGACATTTCCAAATCTTTCCTTTTTCATTGAAAAAAATCAACTGTCTTGTCTTCATAGCTCAGGTGCTTTCTCTCCAAATGCCTCTGTAATTTGATTGGTTTTAGGTTTTTGTTAGTTAACAATTCCCTGCAGATGATAAATTGTGGCTTCCATTCCGTTAATCAATAAACAATAGCCCAGATTTTAAGCAATCAGGGGCATATCGGTGATTACTTTCCTTCTTACACTGTGAAGAATTCCCACAATCACTGCTACTAGCAACAAGGCAGGTTAAAAAATTCTCCATTTTACTGAGTGCAAGATTCACTTTGGACTAAAATATATTCCTAACTCCCCACTGCTAGATTACTGTAAAATGATGGAATGTTACAATTGAGTGGCTAATCACTGGCATTTGCTGCTGTTCTGATATCTGTTACAGAGCTTTTACAGCAAAGAAGCACATGAATTCAGAGGTGCTGGTTCTGAAATCAGTGAAAGAGAAGGGGATTGCACTGGAGTGGAGTCTCCACCAGTGAGATCTGGGAGTTTTGCTAAGTTCGAAATGTCTGGAAACATTTGTCCACACCTGGTTCCCTGGTCTCAGTTCAGGTAGCCCTTTTGTTCTGTGCCAAATATTGACCTTTTGTTGCTGGTGAATTTTTTATTTCAGCATCCTGTTTTTGAAATTCTTTCAGACCACTTATGTTTAAACATAGGTAAAAAAAAATCCTTAGTCAGCTTCCCATCAGAAATTCTGCTAAAGATATTTCAGATGCAAGTGGTGTTGACTGTTAGATATGCCAGGAGCACTTTGTATGAGTCCATTGATTTTTGCAGGAGCCTTTTCAAAGTCTGCATAGCTCTCTCCACTCCAGTGATGCTCTGGGGGTAATGTGGATATGCTAGTACAGTGTTTCTCAACCTTTTTTTTTAATAAAGTACCCCTTTTTCAAAAAAAAGAAAAGTACCCCCCAGTATCTACAATTTTCAGACACACAATTTTTTTCTACCGTTGCAACACATATGTTTAAACAACTTAATCGTAGCTGGGCAGGCGATGAAATTTTTGGGTGTAAAAAGTACAAAAATAATAAAGCGCTGTGTAAACGTGTCTATACGGTGCCCCGTGGGCACGACTGTCTCTCCCCCAGTCCTGTGCTCCCACCACCTCCCCAAATCACCCTTCGGCGTCCCGGTTTATCCCGCCACCGGCCCGTCGGATCCCTCCTCGGGTGAAAGTCGATTGGCCTCCCGAAGCGGGGAGAGGGGGGTTCGGGCCCGCCCCCTCTCACGGACCCCAGCCCAGGGCCCTAAGGACTCGAACGTCTCTGGCATCCGGTCCAGCTGGCGGGGCATACGCCGTAACTCGCCAGCCCGCAGGCTCCATACGCCCACCCTGGGCTGCTTCCTCTCCCCGCTGTCACCAATCCGTCTCTCGGCGGGCTTACCTCTTCGTCTTAGGTCCCATCCGGGGTCTGGTCTCCTCTGCGGGGGCTGCCTCCGAGCGCCCCCGCCTTCCCCGGCTGCTCCCGGGGTTTAAATCCCCGCGCCGTCTCCGGCAAGCGAGACCCTGCCCCTCGCTGTAGGCGTGCTTCCGCCCAGCCGTCGGCGCCGCATGGTGACGTCACCGCCACCGTGACGTCTCCCCGCGCGCCCGGGTGCCCTGCCGCGCTGGCTGCCCGGGAACACCCGGCACAACGCCGGTATGCCGCCGCTGCGGCCACTCGGCCCCCGGACTGAGGCGTGCGCGGCTCTGGGGCGCCCGCCTCCGTTGTGCGAGCCGTGATCAGCGCGGCCACCAGCGGGACCGGAGTGCGGGGCGCCTCTGCCCCGTCACACGCTGTAAAACTTAAAACAAAAATTCAGTTTTCTCCAAATTTCACTTGTGTTGACATACCCCCCCAGACTTCTCTCAAGTACCCCTTAAAGTATTCATACCACTGATTGAGAAACACTGTGCTAGTATATGGTTCAAAATCAGAGATCTGTGCAAATGCTAGCAGTGTTACAGTGGTAAACTCAGCTCATCAGATATGGAGACTTCAGGAATTCCATATCCTGAAAAAATTGACTTGAATTTCTCCTTCTTCCTGGCATCTCCTATTAAATTTGGTCCTTTAATATATAACAAATATGTCTGTTTTTGAGATGGGCATTAAAAGCCTCTTTCCCTTTCTCGTAGTCTCTCTTTTCCTCATCAGTGAGGTGAAGAGCATACAGGGTATTGGTGGTAGCATCTCCACTGGCAAATATTGGGGAATTTATCAGGTATTTGTGTGCTTTCTCTGTGGAAGTGGAAAACATTCAGAATCACTAAGCGCACGAATTACCAAAACCAAATCCCTTGACTAGCAGAGCAATTTGCACGGTGGACTCCCTTCCTGTGCTTTCTGCTGTTGATTTCATAGGTCTCTGCTGTTTTTCCACTTTCCCTGTTCACTCACCACTCCTCCAGGGAAGGGGCCATTTTCCTTTCCTGATACTTTAGCAAGAGGAGTTCACTCTCTTCTGACACAAAGAACTATGCTTTTATCCTCAACTTTACTTCTCTAGAAGGTTCTTATGTTTATTAATCATGAGTGGTGTGGAGAAAGTAAATTAAGGAAAAGTTATTTACTTGTTCCCATACCAAACACCAAATTCAATGAATTAAATAGGTATCAAGTTTAAAACAAACAAAAGGAAGTATTTCTTCATACAATGACAGTCAACTTATGGCACTCCTTGCCTGAGGATGTTCTGAGGGCCAGGATTTTAACAGGGTTCAAAAATAACTAGATAAATTCATGGAGAATAAGTCCATAAATGGCTATTAGCTGGGATGGGCAGGATGGGTATCCCTCGCCTCTATTTGTCAGAAGCTGGGAATGGGCAACGGGAGATGAATCACTTGATGATTACCTGTACTGTTCATTGCATCGGGCACCTGGCATTGACCACTGTCGGAAGACAGGATATTGGGCTAGATGGACCTTTGGTCTGATCCAGCATGGCTGTTTGGCCTGGTCTACGCTAGGTCTTTACACTGAATTTAGCCACCTATGGTCGATTTTCTAAGTGATGCATCCATGCTATCAATCCTGTTGCGCCACCCTTAGGGGCTGCTGAAGTCGATTCCTATACTCCTGCTTTTCACCAGGAGTAATGCTATTCCCGACCATGCATGGTCAAAGTTACGCTACTATAGACGCAGTGTTGCCAGAAATTCAACACTTGACCTCCATGAGACCTCCTGCAGCTGTCTGCTCTGACCACTCTGGCCAGCACATCTGCCTCTACTGCTCTCCCATTGACTCAAAAAGCCTTGAGAATGATAGAATGGCCTGTCTCGTGTAGCCAGCTTTGCAAGCCCATAGTGAGCAAGCAGCACACCACGGGACATGTGGACATGAGTTCCTCCAGCAATCTGTCAGACACTGCGAGTACTCCTGCTCCCACAGGCTCCACTTCTCAGGAGTGAAGACGAGCACCAGCTTAGAGTGTGCAGGATCTTGGACCTCATCAAGGTGTGGGGAGATGAAGCCATCTTCCCGTGAGCTCTGAACCAGCAAGAGGAACACCGAGATCTACGGCAGGATCACAAGCTGCCTCAGGGTGAAAGACTATTCAGGGACGCCTAGCAGTGCAGGGTAAAAATCAAGGAGCTCAGGCAGTTTTATCACCAGACAAAGGAGGAGAGCAGACGCTGTGGGTGGTACCTCACACCTGCCTCTCTTATGAGTAGCTGGATGCCATTTGGGGGGGCAGTTCCCCCAGCATAGTTGTCAAGTCTGGACAAGACACGCCTAGTGTCAGCCCAGAAGGCAAGTGGGGTGGCAGAGGAGGAAGAGATGGTGGAAGAGGAGACTAGCCAGCCACTGATTCCCAAGAGCCAGAAGCTGGTCATGACGGTGGAGCCGTTCCCACCCTCCTCCCCAAGACGTCTCCCCGACCATCAATGAGCCCAGGGAGGGCACTTCTGGTGAGTTCACAAACTTTTGTCTAACTACAAGTGGGTTCAGGCAGTGGGGTGTGAGGTGCAGTGCATTCTCTCTCTGCCTACGTAGCCCGGGGGATGCGGAACAGCTTGTTCACGTGTCTGCAGAGAGCACATGTCTTTTCTGCACAGCTTCATAAAGCTCTCACATAGGAACTCTTTGATCCTTCTCACAAGGTTTTTGGGGAGGCCAGCCTTATGCCGTCCTCTGCAGTAGGACACCTTCCCACACCAAGCCACCAGTAAGTGGTCTGGCATTACTGAACCACAAAGCAGTGCAGCATAAGGCCCAGGTTTATGGCTGCATTCTGTCAGCATTTGCTCCCAATTACTCACTGTGAATGGGAGAGGACTGATATCTCGCACGGTAACCTGGAGGGAGGAGGAGGAGGGGAACCTATAAGCACTCTTCCCCAGGAGGACATTTGTGCTAGACACAGTGTGGGAAGCTCCCCACCACTGGCTGCAGGCTGCTGCCCTGGCTGGGAAAGTAGCAGTGTCTCCAGGAGGCTCCATGTGCTGGATTAAAGGTAAACACTGGGAATGGAGGGGCACCTGGTGCAGAGCCACAGGGAAGAGTCTCAAAACTGGTCTTGCATAAAAACGTCTGTCAAGGCATCTCTGACACTCACTGCCTCTTGCAGTGCTCCCCTTATGGCGCTTGTGTCCGGCTGCTCAAACACTGGCTGGGTGCTCGGCCTCAGCCCCCCACCCTACCAGAAACATTTCCCTCTTGTTCTCACGCAGGTTAAGGAGCACACAACAGGCCAACGCTACAAAGGGAATGTTGCATTCACTGAGGACTGCTGAACTTCCCTTTTAAATGTCCAAATGCACATTCCACCACCATTCTGCACCTGCTCAGCCTGTTGAACTCCTCCTTGCTGGCATCCAGGCTGCCCATGCAGGGCTTCATGAGCCAGGGGAGCAAGGTGTAGGCTGGGTCACCCAGAGAGGCATGTCCACCTCTCTAATTCTGATTGTCTGGTCCGGAAAAAAGTGCCTGTGTGCATCTTTGGGAAGAGGCAGGTGTTCCAAAAGATGCACACGTCATGCACCTTTCCCAACCATCCCATGCTGATGTTGGTGAAGCGACCCTTGTGATTCACCAGTGTGCGCAGCACCATGGAGAAGTACTCCTTCTATTTGATATACTCCAAGGCACGAGGGTCAGGGCCAGGATGGGTATGTGTGTTCCGCCTTTGGCCCCATCCCCAACTGATTTCCAACTGCCTGGTAGCTGTCTGGCATTGCAAGTCCCCATAGGGCAGTTGCCACATACTTCTGCACGGTCAGAGTGGGTCTCATGGGGGTATCCTGCCACCTCAGTGCAGGGGCAGGCTATTCACAGAGTTCTAGCAACGTGGCCTTCTGCACATAGTTCTGCGGGCCCTGCTGATCGTACCATCTCTGAATAGCGGTGTGGTCCCACCTGTCTGAGCTCATCTCACAACGCCAGACCCAGTGTTTCACTCTGTGCATAGCATTGACTGGCAGCTGCGCTAGCATGAATACAGAGCCTCCATGCCATGTTGAGCTTGGTCCTCATCCTCTGCAATGTGCGCACGTTGTTGAAGTACAGCGCCATCAGGCGCACCACAACACCCATGAGCATGACAGTGCTCCATGCTCCAAGTGCTCTGGCATCCGCACTGGCAACCAGGGCATGAAAAGGTGCGAGCACACTGCGTTCCCTTTATTTTGCGTGGGGAGGAAGGGACTAGAGGAATGCCTTATGGGATGCAGCTGACATGAGCCCCCCCAACCAACCGCAGCAGAGATTTGGGCCCAGAAGGCACTGGAAGCATAGACTGCAAAGCTACCTATGGTGCCTCACTCTCTGAGTTGATGGCAGGTTCTGTAATGGGGACACACTACTTCAGACAACATTCGATTCTTGCCCGTAGTGAGGACAACAGACCTTTGCCTTCTCAAAATTGGGTGCCCAGGAATTGACATGTTAGATTCTACCTTATCTCGTAGTGTAGACATGCCCTTCTTATGTTAAGCTCCCAATTGCAACCCATTCTGGTCCTCTCTGGTTACTGTGGAGAACCAGAAGTTTTAAAACCACTCTGCACGACCTAAATCTTTCTGTTGCTACCAATCTCTTAACCTTCCCATTTTCATTCCAAAAGGTCAGTGCGTAGATAAAATATTGAATAAACAGAGCCAATAAGATTTTGTGCTAGAACTAGGAGCATTTTAGTGTGTGTTATGTGAATGTTTCCCAATAATATTGTTAATTCTTTGAACTTGAGGAAATGAAAGAGAATACTGGGCTAAGATAAATGTGATTGAATATAGCTGCTTTGATATTACTTAAACAAATCTTTGGACAGAAAGTAATTTCTCAACCTTGTCTGCGCATACTGTATAATTTAATATTTTTGACAACTTCACTGGGTTGCAAATCTCAATGTTATCCAGGTTATAAATTTCACTTCACTGGTGCTGCCATTTTTAAAGAAATAAAATAAACCAAAGCATCATAAAAACCTCTTTCAACGTATTCCAAGCACTGGTTTTACCACTATTTTTCAAGTCTGTTTCTTTGACTGAATCCTTATTCATATTCAGGTCTTTGACACACCTGAAAAGCTAATAATTCAAATATAGTTTCTACTCCCAAATAAATAGATTAAAAGATTTTCAAGGTTCTGATTTGCTGTCAAGCGACTACTCTGTGTAAACAAAGCAATAACTGTCCTGCCTACAAAGTGGATCGAATTTTGTAATCTCAGAAACTGATAGAAGTAAGTCCTAAACTGTTGGTTAAAATGAAGATCCAAACCAATCTTCCCCACCGGCACCCACACGTTGCATGAAGAGGCTGCTTTGAATCCAGAAACCTTCCTGTAAATCTTTTGCTATATAGAGCTGGTTTCACCATTCTTCTTTTCATTATATGACGAGGAGTTTAAATTAGGACATTTGGTTACTCCTTTGCAGGCTTGTTTCATAGCTCAAAAGGTTGCTGATAACAGCACATTTCGAATGCAGTTGGGGTGAGTCTGCTCCAGTCAGATCTAACAATCTGAACTGCATCACAACCACTTTAATATATTTTCTTTTTTCCTCCAACAAAATCACAAGTTAAAGGAGACTTCCTTGTTCTTTCCACATGCCTTCATTATGGATGAGAGAAATGCAAGGACCCGGGGATCCTGTGTAGGCTGCTCTACAAAACTCTAGTAAGACATTTAACACCTCTCCTGCTGTACAATAACCTTCACTGTATAAAGATGATTTGAATAATGACCTACTGAGAGGCCAACTATTGTGCCATAAGAGAGTAAGCTGGATATATTGCTCATAAATGAGGAGTAGAAAGACTTAATAAGGAGTTTGATTTATTAATTTTTCTCAGCCATGTAACATCTGACATTGTGGCTTTCTGTGATAAGAGACGGGTTTGACAGAATTGAAATCCTTTTTCTGACACTGTGTGGTCTCTAATTAAATGATTCACTGAGGCTCACTAGACTCAGCTGCCTCTTAGATTTTCCAAAAATTGTAAGGCTTTTTCTCTGCATTTAATCTGTCCAGAAGCTCTAGAACAGTGGTGGGCAATCTGCGACCCATGGGGTGCATGCAGCCCACTGGTGCTCCACCTGCAGCCCATAGACTGCTCCCCTCTCCCACACACCTCTCGCGCACTGGTGCACTGGAGCCCTGCACTTCCTATGCCTCCCCCTCCCTCCCAGCATTTTGGAAGAGCTGCAACTTGCCTGATTCACACTCCATCCCTGCTCCTCCCCCTTCCTTCCAGAGCTGAAACACTGAGAATCAGCTGTTTGTGGCATTCTAAGGAAGGGCAGGTGTCGGAATGGAGCGCAAATCAGGTGATTTGTGAGCTCCAAAAGTGCTCGGAGGGAGGGGGAGGAGCAAGTAAATGTGGAGCTCTGGTGTCCCGGTGTGCGAGAGGTATGTGGGGAAGGGGAACAAATGGGGCAGCAGGTAGAACTCAAGTGGGCTGAGAGCTGCTGCAGCATGCTCAGGAGAAAGTGGACCACTCATGCGGCCCATCCACTATTCATGTTTGCCCATCCCTGCTCTAGAAGAAGCAGTTCGAGTTGTGTTTCTGCGTCCGAATGGCTTTATGCTTTGTTTGTCTCACAACCCTGATGCTAAATACTTCACGATTAAAACCAGCATTTCTGTGCTGTCTTTTACCAGGATTTGGATCTTAAAAAGGACATTTTTGGAAATGAGATACTGGAATTTTGGGAAAGTCACTGATGCAACCTGCCCTTTTGGCATAGCATCCCTTGCAAAGGCTCATCTTTCAGAAAGGCTTTGTTCTTCCAACCAGCCTTTTGAGAATTTTGGAGTACACATAAGATCAAAAATACCTAAACCTAGTGCTTCGTGCAGTACTAACAATTGAACTAGGCCTTGCATCAAAGGTGCCTGAGCAGGGGACCTTTCTGAAGAGGAGCCAAACTGAGAGTTAATATGGAGCAAAAATAAAAAATAAAAAGTCTGCCACTCTATTGTCTAGTCAGTGGCTTCACTGGGAAACACCAGCGCCTAATGGAAAAGAAAGAAATCATGTATCGGACAGAAAAGACATACCTTAGCTGAAACAGGGAGAAAGAAGGATTTGCCACTTAGGACACATTCAGGGTGGTTGTATAGGAGATTCAGATATAAGTTGTGTGTTTGCAAATGAGAGATTAATGCGGCTGAAGTTAATGGCAGCTGAGACTGCGCAGCACCTCATAGGAGTTACTAGCTTTCAGTAGAGGATTCAACATCTTCATCAATTAGGGTAACTGCAATTTGATCGTCTGCACAAATCCCCCTCCGCTCTGAAACATTTATTTTCCTGCTTGTCACCCCAAACTTATCCAGGTATTTTATCTATATCTCATTCAGCCTCCTCTCCACTAACGATAGCCAAGAATAATTCAGCACCTTATGGTCTTCATTTCTGATGAGCAATAAACTCGCCGTTAACTTATTTCATGTCTGAGTTTGGCTCATGCAGCTAGTTGGAATTTCAGACATTGCAGGAGGGAATGCTCAGTTGCAGAGGCACAATTTGAGTCTGAAATTAAAGCTCAATTTAGTTTAATTGTCCTTGATTTTTATCAAGCACATGAAATAACTGATTCTGTATGCAAAAATAAATACATGGGAAGGCAGCTCAGAAATGTCTTTCTCTCAAAAGCAGCAATTTTGTAGTCTCTTGTTTTGTGCTGGGTTCCTGTGCTCAGCCTCAAAATGGTCTCATCTTTATAATAAAAAGGCCATTTTGGCAACTGTGGTATCCATTGTAATTAGAGATGAAAAGGATCTATTAGATCATAGAGTCCCCGCCGTGGTGAAAGCAAAGGACAATCTCCCAACACAAGATGAGCATGCTAGGGATCACTCTCTTGTATTGGTATTGGATAGATTTAGGGTTTTATATTTTATCCCTAGAATGAACACAGGATTTGGATATCTGCACTTCCCAATGCTCATGGTTTCAACCCAGTAGATCTTCTTTGCCTCTAAGTGCATAATAATGTTGCTTCTGTCAAATTGACTGTTTCAGGCAGGTCTAGAAAGATTTCCCCCCAAGTTAATAGAGAATTTTCATCAGTATTTTTCTGTCTCTTCAATACTTTTAGTATTAATTTACTGCGGAACCCAAAAGTGGGCTAAGGGCCTTACTGCACAAACCAAAGGGTTGAGTTTTATCTCTAGTAGTAGTAATGACTGCTCTCAGCAATTTCCCATCAGTTGCTTTCAAAATGCGCCACAATCTTGTAAAGGTATCTATCCTTACAGTATACTTGGCAGGCAGGGCAGTGCTATTGTCTTCCTTTCACAAAAGGAGACCTCAGGCATAGAAGCACTATAGGCTGGTTTACACTACAGCTTGCTATTGTGGCACCGCATCAGGATAGCATAGACCCTTCCTACATCAATAGAAGGGTTTTTGCTAGGCCTGTAGTTAATCTAGCTCTCTGAGAAGCAGTAGCTAAGTTGATGGAAGAATTCCTCCATCATGCTACCTTTATCTACAGCAGGAGTTAGATAGCCCTAACCATGGCTCTCAATGCTGAGACATTTTTCACAGCCCTGAGCGATATTGATCTAAGTTTTAAGTGTGGACCAGGTGACCTGTCTGAAGTCACACAGGAATTCTGGGGTAGATTCAGGATTTATACTTAGATCTCCTGAGTCCTAAGCTAGAGCTGTAAGCACTGGGCCTTTACACTGAACTGAGTTACTACAAATCCTCTAGAGGAGTCCACGGGGAGAGGCAGGATATTTGTGAGCAACGCAAGATGCTATGCCTGTCTTTCTTTAGACACCATGGCATAGCTATAGTTAAAACCACAGCACAATGGGCTCTCTTCACAAGTTTCCAGGGTTGCCTGAGACCATTACGAATGCCTCAGAATTTACATTGTTACCTCAACTTCCCTATTCCCTACAGGGAATACCTAGAATACTGCAGGTTCTGGGGTAAAAATTTTATTGTTAACTAAGGCTATTGGCAAATTTGTAAAGCTGACCACTGTGCCTCATTTGAAAAACGCAGTGTGTGTGTTTTATTCTGCCCGTGTTTTAGTCTGAAAGAAAAACCAGACAATTGGTTTTCTTAGATAATGAAACTGTTTTAACAGGTTATGACCTCAAAAGAAACTCCTTTTGAAATAGTTTCCAGCTGAAATCATAGTACTTTTTTCTCTTTAATATGTTAATAATATATAGGGGCAATTCTCCACTGGAGTACATTGTCCTAATTCCATTGGTGTCAATGGAGCTACAAAAATTCACATGGGATAAGTAGATACTCCTTTGGTTTAAAAAACCCACAGAGAGCAGAAGTGTGGTAAAACTTACTTAATCTGAATATACATTTCCTTCTTTATTCTGAGTACAGGGAAGGAAATCTATTTAATGTAAGATGGGGAAAAAATACACTGAGTCGAAGAATTGCCACTTTTACTTTACTTGTTCTGTTTGGCTTTGACATAAGATGTATGATCCAATTTGGATTAAAACAGGAATAAGCTAGTTTTGCTCCTACACATTTTTTACATATTCCAATTTGATATTTTCCTACCAGATGATTTCTGAAGGGAATAGGGCTGGTTGTGACTTAAACAAAGTGGGGCTGCTGTTGTCAAAGTCATCAGAATGAATTTACCACATCTTTTTTTAAACTGTCAGAAATGTCAATATACCAGTATATTTGTACTAGTTCACTTATTCCCAATTTCATCTGCCTCCTTCCCTACCTTTCTGCACTATAGTGTAATCCTTTCCACTCTTCGTGCAGCTTCCATTTGGAACTCTTGTGCTTTACACACATTAAACATTACAACAACTTGGAGAGATAGGTAAGTGTTGTTATCTCCATTTTACAGCTGGGGAAACTGAGGCTCAGAACTTAAAGGCCAAATTGCCCAACTTCTCCTTTCAAAGTATGAATTTATCTTTTATTTATCTTTGCTTATACACCACAAAGAAGTGTCTTGTCATTCACTCCACAGTGCCCTTAACCTGAAATACATCACAAGTAATACACAAAAGCAACTGAAGTGTAGCAACACAATCCAATATATCGCACCACCAGCAAATAGCAGCTAAAAGCTCAGATTGTGTCCTCTGTGCCAACACCTTTCTAGCTTCCCCCATCCCAATCTGAGTGAATGGCACTGTGACCTGGCCCTTGCCCCTCCCCCACCAATTACTATAATCATTGAGGGTTAGAAAGACAGGCAGAACTGCAGGGTCTCAATGCATGGATAAGGAAATGGTGCAGGGAGGAGGGGTTTAGATTTATTAGGAACTGGGGAAACTTTTGGGAAAGGGGGAGCCTGTACAGGAGGGATGGGCTCAACCTAAACCAACATGGAATCAGACTGCTGGCACTTAAAATTCAAAAGGTCATAGAGTAGTTTTTAAACTAAGGCCTGGGGGAAAGCCAATAGATACAACAGACATTTTATGGAATGAGGCTAATCAATGGGACACAGTATTACAGGGTACAAAATATATAGAAAGGAAAGAACTGGTCATGTGGGTGGGGTAGTGGCAGTTTATAAGAAAGAATACATTATGATCAAATGAAGCAAGAATCTTAAATGAATCAAACTGTTACCTAGATTTTTTATGGATAGTAATTCCTTGCTCTAATCATATGAATACAACAGTAGGGATATGTTACTGACCACCTAGCCAAGTTAGTGACAGCAACTGTGAAATGCTAAGGGAGTTTAGAGAGGCAATAACAAATAATAAAGGGGGATTTCAACTATCCCCATATTGACTGGGTATATATCACCTCAGGACAGGATGCAGAGATGAAGTTTTTTGACACCCTAAGGGTAAGTCTACACAGCAAAGTTATTTCGAAATAACAGCCGTTATTTCGAAATAATTTTCCTAGCGTCTACACAGCTAAACCGCTATTTCGAAATTAATTCTAAATAGCAGAGAGCGTATTTCAAATTTGGTAAACCTCATTCTACGAGGAATAACGCCTAATTCGAAATAGCTAATTCGAAATAAGCGCTGTGTAGATGCTTATTTTGAAATAGGGGGCCTCCAGCCCAGTCCCTCAGCTCCCAGGAGCCTGCCAGGGTCTGGAGAATGCAGACACCTTCCTGGTCCAGTGCGGAGATCATGGACCTGATTGAGGTTTGGGGGGATGCCTCCAACGTCCATGATCTCCTCACTAGATGGAGGAACGCGGCCCTCTACAGACGGATGGCTGCCAGCCTGGCCACCAAAGGCCACATGTGCACCCACAAGCAGGTGCGCATGAAAATTAAGGAGCTGTGGCAGGCCCATGCCAGGGCCATACGGGGCAGCTCCCAAACGGGCAGACACCTGCCCCTATTTTGACGCCCTGGACCGCATCCTGGGGGGCGGGACGGTCTGTGCCACCCCTGGGGTCATCAATCCTGGAGCAGAGGGCCCTGACCAGGGCATGGAGGAGGAGCACCAGGAGCTGCAGGAGCCCAGAGGGAGCGTGCCACACAGCGAGGACCCCCAAGCCGTGCCAGCAGACCCGTCACCAGTGTCATCCGGGGAGGCAACAACATGTGAGTGCCATCACTGTCCCCTTATTGGGGGGTGGGGAGGGAGACCAGGGACTGCGCACATGGGCCTTGCTTACCACGGATCACACAGGAACCTGTGCACGTGTGAGCATGTGCCGTGCCACCCCTAAGCACGTGGCCCCAGCTGGCTGCCACACAGGGGCCTTGGCCTGTTAGCCACATGTGTGTGTGAAGAGACATGACATGCTTCTGACCCCGGGGTGGGACACAGCAGGATGTCCTCCCTCTACAAGGCTATTCTACACGGAGGCAGGGGACATCTCCCCCCCCACCTCGGCCGCACTATACACAGGACAGGGGCATGGGTGTGGTCTCGGGGCAGCTCCCACTCCCGGGGATAGCAGGACATTCCGAACATGGCCTGTGTGCAAGCACGTCGGCTCTGATGGTGCAGGGAACAGTCATCCTCACCTTGCAGAGGGGGGCTGGGCTTCACCCACTGTGTCCGCAGGGATAACTGACCACTTCTCTTGTTTCTCCACAGCTGCACCAGCTGCGCATGCAGGGTGCACCACCCTTCCCGGGACATGCTCCCGCACCCAAGAGCTCCACAGGCCCACCCGTGCAGTGGAGGGGTACCAACAGCAGCACCTGGGGGCACTGCAAGCCCTCCACCGCACCCTCCAGAACTGGGTGCAAGAAGACCTGGAGCTCTGGTGGGAGCAGCTTGCCCAGGGCTGAGCCATCTGCCAACACCTGCAGACCCTGGTGCAGAGCGTGCTGCCTCCTGCCGTTCCAGCGCCTGCTGCCTTCCCAGCTACCACTCCTCCTCCCCCTCCCGCTTCTCCCTCCACACCCTCCTCACCCTCCATCCCCTCCCCATCCCCCCGGAGACACCGAGGCCCCTGCATCTGCGGTGCTGGGAGACAGTTGGCCCGGTGAGACCCCCACCCCTGAGCCCCTCCCCTCCCCTTCTTCCCTTTGCTTCCCCTTCCAGCTCCCTCCTCCCAGGTTTTCCCCTCCCCTCCCCCACCCTCTCTCCTCCCATCTCCCGCCTCCTTTCCCCAGTCTCACCAGAGTTTCATTCCCCCCCCCCCAGTTTTGTTAAATAAAGACAGTTTGTGTTTATGAAAAAATGTGTATTTTATTTTACATCAGGAAGGGGGGTTGGATGGGGGTAAGTGGAAGGACGTGAGAGAGGAATGAGGCACGAGCCCCCAGTGGGGCACACCAGGGAGGCTCTTAGTGCTCCTCAGGGTGGAAGCTCTCCTGCAGGGCCTCCTGGATACTGACAGCCCCCCGATGGACCTCCCGGATGGCAGCCTGCAGAAAGTGCAGCCAGGCTCACAGCAACGCATCCAAGAGAAGCACCAGAGTGCCCAGGGACTGCTCCGGCTCCATGTTGCAGAGTTCTGTGGTGTCCCGAGTGAGGGCAAGCAGAGCACGCAAAGACAAAATGCTTTGCTGTCCCTCATCGAGGTAGGCAAGCAAGCAGGGAAACCTGAGAACTGGCTGCCCAGGGTGGGGAGGGGGGAGTGTCCCTTTAAGCACAAGCCTCAGATAGCCTCAGGAAGTAGCCACACAAAGACACGACTGACCTGATGCCCTGCTGAACCTGGTTCCGGCCGGCCTTAAATGCGATTCAGTGTCCACTCTGTGGACGCACTATTTTGAAATAGCAAAACGCTATTTCGAAATGCATTTTGTGTGTAGATGCGTTATTTTGAAATAACTTATTTTGAATTAACTATTTTGAAATAAGATATTTCGAAATAATGCTGTAGTGTAGACATACCCAAAATGACTGCTTCTAGGAGTCATTTAGGATATCAAGAAACTTTATTTCTGCACCCTGGAACTCACAAGAAAAGAGGGAATTCTTGATGTAGTCCTAAGTGTAGCGTAGGATCTGGTCTAGAGGTGACTATAGCTGGACTGCTTGGAAATAGTGACCATAATATAATTAAATTTAATATCCCGGTGGTGGGGAATGGCACAAAAATGAGGACGTTTGTTAACAGAAATTAAAAGGTACAGTGCCAAAAGTAAAATCCTCTGCGAGCTGCATGGAAACTTTTCAAAAACACCATAATAGAGGCTCATTTTAATGAATACACCACATTTAAAAACACAATCTGAGAATTAAAAAAGTGCCACAGTGGTTTAACCAAGCAAAAGAAGCAGTGAGAGATAAAAAGGCATAGTTTAAAAAGTGGAAGTTAAATTCTAGCAAGGAAAATAGAAAGGAGCATAAAATCCATCAAATGAAGTTTTATATATATATATATATATATATATAAAACTAGGAAGGCCAAATAGGAATTTGAAGAACTGCTAGCCAAAAATTCAAAAACTAATAGAAAAAAATGTTGTAAGCACATCAGAAGCAGCAAGCCTACTAAAGAACCAGTGTGACCACTGGATGATAGAGATGGTAAAGGAGCACTCAAGGACTATAAGGTCTTTGCAGAGAAACTAAATGAATTCTTTTCATCGGTCTTCATGGCTGAGGATGTGAGGGAGATTTCCAAACCTGAGCCATTCTTTTTAGGTGACAAATCTGAGGAATTGTCCCAGATTGAGGTGTCATTAGAGGAGGTTTTGGAACAAATTGATAAACTAAACTAAATAGTAGTAAGTCACCGGGACCAGATGGCATTCACCCAAGAGTTCTGAAAGAACTCAAGTGGAAAATTGCAGAATGACTAACTGTGGTTTGTAACCTAACCTTTAAATCATCTTCTGTACCAAATGACTGGAATATAGATAATGTGACACCAATTTTCAAAAAGGGTTCTAGAGGTGATCTTGGCAATTACAGACCAGTAAGTCTGAACATCAGTGCTGGGCAAATTGGTTGAAACGATAATAAAGAACCAGATTGTCAGACACATAGGTGAACATAATGGTTTACCCAGAAAACCTTAAGCCCTAATAAATCTAAGGTGCCTGTGGCAGGGTCCGGCTCAGTCCAGCCCGGCTGCGCCCCCACCTTTAGTCTCTTCCCTTGTTTCTCTGGGCCCCTCCGCGTTGGCCCCTGCTTACAATCCCGGCGGGCTTGTCACACTGACGTCCCCCGCCTTGCTGCTCGCGCCGTCAATGTCCGGCTCCTGGCCCGCCCGGCTTGTTCATGGGCCACCAGGTTGCCTCCTGGGTCTCCCGGGGGTGTTCCTCCATTGCAGGTGCTGTCGTCCCGAGCGTCGGCCGTGTTTGGCATTCTCTGCTCCCCGGGCTCCGATTCGCCACCTGTGGGGGTTGAGAGCACAGCCAGCCCCTGCTCTCCTCCTCCCGTCTCCTCCCGGCCACTTCCCTTTTGGGCGTCCCGACCGGCGTCCCGCCCCTGCATGCCGAGCACGCCGGCCGCCCTTTCCTGGGTCCTAGGGTCCGCCGCTTGCGGCCTGGATCCTACTGCGCCTGCACTGCCGGCGCACCGCTCACCCTCGGCCAAGGCAGCAGCAGCGCTCCCGGAGCTGCCGCGTCCCGCCGACCAGCTGATGCAAGTGCGGGGATCGGTTTCCCCATCACAGTGCCACAGGACTCCTAGTTTTTGCATAATTTGTCAGGGAAAAGTCAACCTGATTTCTTTAAAGGGAAATCATGCCTCGCTAAGCTACTAGTACTCTTTAAGGGGGTCAACATAAATGTGGACAAGGGGAATCTAGTGGATATAGTGTACTTTGATTTCCAGAAAGCTTTTGACAAGGTCCCTGACTCTTAAGCAAAGTAAGTTGTCATGGAATAAGAGGGAAGGTCTTCTCATGGATTGGTAACTGGTTAAAAGATAGGAAAGAAAGGATAGGAACAAGTGGTCAGTTTTCAGAATGGAGAGAGGAAACTAGCGGTGTGCCACAGGAGTTTGTACTGGGACCAACCCTATTCAACATATTCATAAAAGATCTGGAGAAAGGGGTAAACATTGAAATGTCAAATTTGCAGATGACACTAAACTGCTCAAGATAGTTAAGTCCAAAGCAGGCTATGAAGATCTTCAGAACGATCTCAGAAAACTAGGCGACTGGGCAACAAAAAGGCAGATGAATTTTAATATTGATAAATGCAAAGTAATGAATATTGGAAAACATCCCAACTATATGCACAAAATGAAGGGGGCTAAATTAGCTGTCATCACTTGAGAGAGACTTTGGAGTCACTGTGGATGGTTCTCTGAAATCTCAATGTGCAGGAGCAGTCAAAAAAAAAGAAACAATGTTAGGTATAATTTAAAAAGGGGATAGCATCTAAGACCGCGAGTATCTTATTGCCTCTGTATAAATCCATGGTACACTCACATCTTGAATACTGCATGCAGATGTGGTCACCTCATCTCAAAAAAGATATCTTAGTATTGGGAAAAAAAGTTCAGTAAAGGGCAACAAAAATGATAAGGGGCTTGGAATGGCTGCTACATGAGGTGAGATTAATAAAACTGGGACTTCACATCTTAGAAAAGATGGAGGTTATGTCCATTAATACTAATTAGCCAGGATGGATAGGAATGGTGTCCCTAGCCTCTGTTTGTCAGAGGCTGGAAATGGATGACAGGGGAGGGATCACTTGATGATTACCTGTTCTGTTCACTCCCTCTGGGGCATCTGGCATTGACCACTGCCAGCAGACAGGATACTGGGCTAGATGGACCTTTGGTCTGACCCAGTATGGCCAGTCTTATGTTCTTATGAAACTAAGGGGAGATATGATATGATTGTCTCTAAAATCATAACTGGTGTAGAGAAAGTAAATAAGGAAAAGTTATTTACTTATTCCCATAGCACAAGAACTGAGGATTACCAAGTGAAATTAATAGGTAGCAGGTTTAAAACAAACAAAAGGGCATTTTTCTTCAGGCAGCGCACAGTCAATCTGGGAAACTCCCTGCCAGAGGATGTTGTGAAGACCAGGACTTTAAAATAGTTCAAAAAAGAACTAGATAAATTCATGGAGGATAGGTCTATCAATGGCTTTTAGCCAGGATGTGTATGACTGGTGTCCCTAGCCTCTGTTAGAAGCAGGAATGGGAGACAGGGGAGACATCACTTGATGATTATTTGTTCTGATCATTGTCTCTGAGGCACCCGGCATCGGCCACTGTCAGAAGACAGGATACTGGGATAGATGGACCTCTTATCCAACGCAGTATGGGCGTACTTATGTTCTCAGAGCCGTCAGAAGGATTGTTACCCTCCATGCCCTGCTCTAGTTGAGAAACTCTTTTGGGGGTGGCGTGGGTGACACACTGAAGTTTCACCTAGGATGTGGTAGACTTGTATGTCATATATGCTGTCTAGTTTATTGAAAGTCAATGACCCTCAATTTCCATAGTGCACAGGGCCCTGAAATTCTTGAAGGAGAAACTGCCCCCCAGCTATTGAGATACTGAGAGAGCCTCTACCACTGACACACACACACACACACAGACCTCTACCACTGACACTCTCTCTCTCTCTCTCTCTCTCTCTGTACCCCCTTGCTTTGTTAATCTCTTGCAACAACCTCATGCTTATTCTTTTTTTGCTGAAATTTTGGCTGACTGGTGGCATTGCTCCAATGACCTGAAAAGAGATTATTTCCATTGATTGCACTCTGAAGCCTTTTGTAGACAAGTAGCTGCATTGTTCACACAAGCAGCAAATTTACTTTTTCCCTGCTATATATTATAGAAGAAAGTGCCAGTGCAGTCTGTAGTCAAATGTCACCTACTGTCAAATATGAAATATAAATCCATCAGTAGCAAGATTTGAACTGACTTCCGTAGGAGCACAAAGTCTATGGAGCGCAAACTTCCTTAACAAATGCCTATTTACAAGCACAAATTTCCACAAACGTCTGACTGAAAGAATTCTCTATGAAACCAAATGGGTACAATAGCTGAGTGTGTCTCTGCAAATAAATTGGTATAATTCATGGCAGAGCAGAATGACTCACCGGTGCAATTATCACACATTCACACCCAGAGATAAAAGTGTATGCCATACTGTTATTTGCTGTTCAGTGCCTCTGATGATTTGAGAGACTCCTGTTCCTTTGGGCTATCAGAAACCTGATTTGCCCGAGAGCATCTTGAAACCACGTCAAACCAATGATGATGTCTTTCTGAAACTACTCTGTGAAGCAGCAACAATGGATTAATGGCTGCTGCAATCTCCAGCAACTTTGCTGAAATGTTGTATTCTCCTCCTCCCTGAAGCTAGTAGTTACGAAATCTGTGGATGTGCTTTTTGCCCTGTGTAAGTCCTGATATTTCTATTTACAGTATTCTGTTCCTTACAGTGCTGGCATAGCGAAGGCTAAGGCTCCTGTGTGTAACGCTGTATAAGCGAGGCTGAATTTTTTTTATCACAATTTTTTAGAATGTCTCACCCTGAGTTTTATGAAATATTGTTTCTTGTTTTTCAGGCAAATAACAACATTGGACATGCCTCTCAATAGCCTTAGTCACCACTACAGCCCCAATCGGTGATATTGTCACGTACCAAATATCATTTCCTGTCATAGTTGTTTACACTTTCAATAGAAAATGTGGCAAAGTCATTTGCAGTAATGGGACATGACTTTATTTGAAAATGTTCCTGGCCAGGAGGAGTTTCATTTTGACAGGGATGGAAATGTACTGTTACGAAACAATTGCTTCCAAGCTCGGTTTTGCCTCTCTCCCTCCCTCACCCCACAGCTCGATTTGATGTTGTGTATTCATACAGCATATGTGTGCTTAACCTGAGAAGTCTGTGCTGTCACCCAGAGATATCTTCCTGGCGCTAACACCAATGTGGGCATAGGTCTGCTTGTTCTAATTCGGGGAAAGAGCAATGAAGCTCTCATACGTCAGCCCTAGATATGAATTTAAATTAAACTTCATTGAGCAGGGTGCTCCCTCTTGATTTATTGACAAATACTTCTCTCTGTTTGAGGCTTGTTAAATTTCTAGCAAACACTTCACTGACCAGCTGTTCCTATTAAGTCCTAAGTGTGCTGCAGAGCAGGGGCAATTCTGCCTCACTTTTGATAGCTCTTACATGTTGTCCCTGTGGAGTTTTTTACATGCAGGGTATTATATCCACCACACTGGGGGGATGTCTGGTTAATATGAATAAAATATTCTTGGTCCTCAACCTCTGTTTCCTCCAGTTCCCACATTTGTATGCTGTGAATGAATAAAACCTCTTATAAGCTTCCTGTCGAGCGATGAGGTAGTATCATTCCTTAATTTCAGCATTTCTTTTTTTATTATTGAATGGTGTTTATTATGAACCAGTCAGTCATTTTTCAGATGAGTGCAAAATAAACTTTTCAGTGTCGCTGTGAAGCTGCAAAGGTTTATTAGAAATCAGAGCTTGCCTCCATTTTCTTCAGCTCTCACTAGATTAGGGTGATGATTGTACATTCAGAACAGGGTACTGTTAACATCCAGGGAAATATTTCATGTACACACAGTAAGCGCTCAGGTTTTCAGTTCTCCTTATTCATTGAGGTAAAGTAATCTTTTACATTTATGTTGAGCCTGAAGGATCCCAAAGTAGTTCACAAACATAGACAAACTTCAAACATACCCCCTGAAATGCAGCTCCCTCTGAGGTGGTGAATAGGAAGCAACTAGTGCCCAGAGTGCAGCATAGAGACAGGGAAACCTTTGGTTGAGGGACTCAAGACAAACCCCTACTTTTATAAAATATGTCATGAACAGTAGAACGAACCTTGTTTTTTAAAGTTCTAATCTGAAACACCAGTCTGTGGTAAACTGCATGGAACTTAATTTAGCTAGCTTCCAGGATCCAGAATTAAGTTGACCCTGCCAGGGCCTGAGGGAGTTGTAAGTATTCCATACTTGAACCTTAAGACCATTATTATATTTTATAAATGTCTCACTTTGCTTCATTATTTATTCATGTGGCATTTATAGTTATGCATTGTGCTTTACAGATCAGCAAAGGCAGAGTTTCTACCCTGAAGAGCCTTGGCAGTCTAAGACCCCAGTTCTGCAAAGATTGACTCCAATATTTCACATCCATAGAGTAAAGAATATGAGTAAGTCTTTTACATGATCAGGGCCAGGGTGAAATAACACTTTCTGTGACATGATGGAAAGGTGATTACGGTCTGGCTGATGGTTGCAATAAATTATGTAGTGTAAGGCCTTGAGATTCCCTGCTCATACATTGAACATTGGTAGTTCCAAAATGAATATTTGTAAAACTTTTTTGAAGCTGGTGTAGAAGTAAAGCATCATTATTCTATTCCCACTGGTCGTGTGTCTGATGCACGTAACCCTAAATTTTCAATCACATGAGATTTAGGCAACTGGGAGCCATGTGGCAAAATCCCATCCAATAGCAGGAATTCTGGGGAAATGGTTTTCAAATTGTCTCAAGTGAGAGATAAGAACGTTTTATAAATGCATGGCAAAACAGAGCTTTTCTGAGGAAATACATTACACTATTAACACAGAACTAGACTTGGAAACAATGTCATTTTTTCCTCTAACCAGTTGATTGAAAAATTAACATGTGTGTGTTCTCAGAGATCTGTCAGAAATCTATATTAAAATTATATTATCAGACATTCAAAAGTATGTAATATTTATAGGCAAAGGATTTAAGAGCATCATTTGAAAACTCTGTGTGTGCCTTCCCACTTTATTCCCAGTCCTGTCTGTTCTACTTAGAGTTTGTCTGCTCCCATCAGACTCTTTGTAGAATTGAACTCTTTTTAATGCTAGGCAAGTTGCAAATTGGCTTAGAAAATATAAAAGCTCTCTTAATCCACAGGCACCCTCTTCCTTCCCTTTTAGCTTTAGAACAGCTGAAGGCATCCATTAAAATAGTTAGGAAATTAACAAATGAATGTAAGAAATACTGTACGGTTAGTTTTCAGCTCTCTCTACCACCAAAATTCAAGAGATTGCAGACGTTAGCCCAAAGATATCAGTGAAATGACCTACATGTCTCAGAGTGTAATGCTGAGCTTTATTTACATCATGTGCCATAGAGATAGAGGGAGAACTTAATTCCCACCCTAAGTGGATTGAAAGGTACTTGCAAGATTAGAGATGTCACTATCTTTATTTGTTATCGAGCTCTCGCTACTGACAAGAAAAGGCCACTGACCTGCAGAAGAGCACTGCCTAGCTCAAAAGCTTGTCTCTCTCTCTCCAACAGAAATTGGTCCTAATAAAAGACATTACCTCACCCACCTTGTCTCTCAAAGGCAAGGGTAGGGAACCTTTTTTGGGCCAGGGGCCACTGACCCACAGAAAAATCAGTCTGGAGCAGTGTTCTCTCTAAGTGGCATGGCAGCACAGCTTCATAGTAAGAATGTTAAGGTCTAGTCAACTATCTGATAAGCAAATGCCTATTGGATAGTCGACAGGATAGTCGACTAGTCGCTTCCCGCCTTGCTGCCTCTATCAAATACTACTTATCAAATAGAGGCAGCAAGGGGGGAAAGACGGGGGTACTTCAAAGCAGCAGCATCGCACGGGGTCCTGGGCTCCATGCAGCACTACCACCTTGAAACGTCGCAGCGGCGTTTCAAAGCGGCAGCGCTGCACAGAGCCTGGGATCGGGTGTGCAGTGCTGCCCCTTTGAAACGCCGCCACAGCATTTCAAAGCAGCAGCGCTGCGTGGCTCCCAGGGTCAGCTGGGGAGTCCCCAGCTAATCCTGTGTTCTGTACAGCGCTGTCCCTTTGAAACACTGTGGTGTCATTTCAAAGGGGCAGCTCCGACTTATCGACTAATCAAATAGTCGATACAAAAATGCATCGACTATTCCATTAGTGAATTACACACTACTTAACATCCTTACTTCACAGGTGATTAATCAGCCCCGCCCACTCAGAGGCTCAGGGCTCCCTGCACAGAGAGCCCTGTGAAGCTGAGCTGCTGCACTGCTTAGAGGGAACACTGGTCAGGGGCCTAAGCTAGTAGATTTTGGAGCACCAAGGGGCTCCCCAGTGCTGGAGGGGGGAGCCCTGAGCCTCGGGGGCTGGATCCAGGCAGGCCGGGGGCAAGTCTTAGGTTCCCCAGCCCTGCTCTAAGGAAAGGTGAGGGCAGTTATCTGAGGAGCTGCATTTTTCTGTAAGTAAGGAAATGGCCCCTCAGTCTTGTCAAGGTGGCTGAAAATTCTTTTCAAAGATATTTTTATACACCGAGTGCCTTATACCAGCAAGCCTGGCCATGTGCCTCACTGTGCCGCATGGAAGAAAGGTGGCTGCTGTGTCTCAGTCATATGTTGGAAGAGACATTAGAGGGGGAGGGCACTTGTTCAGATTCAGCCACCAAACTGAAAGGAGGGTTGGGGGCGATTTTCCTGCCTCTGCTGGAGTCAGCCCCTCTCCACATCCTGTTAAATCATTCCTGCCAGATATGACTCATCCCTGGGGCTCATAAAAATACTTCTGAGTGGCTTTCTTATTTTCTTTTGCCTTTGAAATGGACTGAGAGAGGTGGTAGGAATTTTTAAAAGAAATCCCTAGGGGAAGTTATTCCTTAGCCCCGCTACAAGCTCTTTCAAACCCCACTCTTTTGTAGTGCTATAAATGGGGCACTGTGCTATAGTATCAATCCACTTGGTGTAGTTTTCAGGAGCACAGTCTAAACATTGACAGCATAAGCTGTCACATCTTTTATTTATCATGATTGTGAACAAATATTTTTGTCTGAATAGGAAGAGAAGATAAAGAAGTAGATTCCTTAGTCCCTTGCACCTTCCTCTCTGCAAAGAGATGCATCCTGGGACATGGACATTACCACAAGCTCAAGGGGAATTTTGGGGTGGCTCTTGTTAAAACTCTGGCAGCACATCACATGCTATGAAACCCCAGGGAAGAATGTTGGCACCTGCAGAAAACAGCAACATCTTTAAGATTCTGTTTAGGGCTGTCAAGCAATTAAAACAGTAATTGTGATTAATTGCGCTGTTAGACAATAACAAGACTCCAGCTGACCCCGGGCTCCACATTGCGCTGCCCCTTTGAAATGCTGCTGCAGCATTTCAAAGGGGCAGTGCTGTGGGAGCCCAGGATCAGCTGTGTGGTGCTGCCCCTTTGAAATGCCGCTGCACTGTTTCAAAGGGGCAGTGCAACATGGAGCCTGGATCCCTAGCTGACCCCCGCTCCGTGCAGCGCTGCCCCTTTGAAATGCTGTGGAAGCCCAGGATCAGCTGGAATCCTGCAGTGGTGTTTCAAAGGGACAGCGCTGCACAGCTGATCCTGGGCTCTGCTCCCACTGCCCTTTTGAAATGCAGTGGTGGCTTTTCAAAGGGGCAGCGCAGCAGAAACGCCTGCAATTAACGTGTTAAAAAAAGTGTTAATTGTGCTCTGCATTAATCATTGGCGTTAATGCACGTTAATTGACAGCCCTAATTCTGTTGCATTATTCTGAGGGAAGTTTTCTGGCCAACCTTAACAGTTTTCTTTATAAATCAAGGTTCTGAACTTTAATATCTTAGATCTGAATATTGAGACTATTATGTCACGTTAAATGCCATCTATTGGTATTTTGGCTGCAGCATATTTAATAATTCTTCACAGGAAGATTAATATTTAATTAATGTAATATTGGAAATTACAGTTTTGATGAACTCTCACTGACTTCTGGTGCTCTAGACACATAGGAAATAAAGTGAAACAGCAGGCAGAAGGGGTAAGTAGTGACATTTGCAAAAATGTGACAGTATATTTACAGTGATGGTTCATGCCGCTATTTTACAATGGCAATACTGTGATTTTTGTGAAGTTACTGTACAATACGCTAAAAATCTTGTTTTTATACAAGTAATTGTAGTAGCCAGAGATGGGTTCTATTGCTGCATTCCAGGCCTCTGTGAAATTGCTACTCTGCTGAGATTGTTCATAGCATGTTGCCATCATTGTCATAAGGATGCCACCTGGCTAGTTTTCGACAGGCTGTGCTAGGTGCACACATGTGCATGTGTGTTTTGGGGAGTTAGTTTCCTTTTTCATAAAGGCCAGTGCAAGATAAGCAGAAAACAGACCATTTTGGCTTCTCCTGCTTCTCTGAGACACAAGTGAGCAAAATTCAGAATTTCTATCCTATGGAAAATAGCAACAATTCAACCTTTCATTTTTATTTTTTAATTTTTTTTGGTCCCCAGTTGAGATGAAAAGTTGACTTTTAGGGGAACACAAATTTGGAAAAGTTTTGATTTGGAAATGTTGAAATTTGTCATTTTGACATTTTCAATCAAAATGAAACATTGTAACATTCCTGAAATTGTGATGTTCCATTTCAGTTTATTGAACTGATTCAGAACGATTCATTTTGAACATTAAACTACATTGTCCCATGATAGCACGTTGCTTCCAGGGATCTGTAGGTCAGGAGCCTTATGCCCATGCTCTCCCCTATAGACTAGGCTCCCTGACTGGATTACATCTCTTATAGAGCTCCATGCACAGCTTGGTCAAAAGGAAATCACGTTACATTTTGCAGAATGAAAGCAGTGTTCCAAGGAACTCAGCCTACAAGAGACTGCAGGGAAATACAGTTTTAGGTTTTATTGAACAGATTCAGAATGAAATATTTTGGGTCAGTTCAACAAAATAAAATATTCCGGCATAGGGCCAAAGATTTCATTGTAATCTTCCCAGTGGGAAATGCAAGTTTATTGGAAAAAATGGAAAGTTTCAAATCCACTTGGCTCTAGTCTCCATTTTTGCAGATTACTCTTCTGTGGTTGTAGCAAGCCCTGGTCAAGCAGAGAGCTGAGGCTGTCACAGAGTCTGCCTGGGCTCAGCCTGTACCAGTTAGGATGCAACACAACCTTGTGGCTAGCCAAGGATAGAAAAAAGACACATAAAATATTAACAAAAATCGTGTTGGCTTAGCTGTAAGTACCAAAGGTTCTGGCAGAGCAGCTAACTGACTGTACAGTCAGAATGTTCAATTATGAATTAGGCATTTGTCATTGCAAAAAAGTGGGTAAAGTCATAATTTTGCTTTTAAAAAGGTCAATACTTCAGTGTAGCCCTTCCCTTGTAAGGGGGCAGAGCACCAAGAGAAGAGACACATTTGGCCCCCTAGTGGACTCAGTGACAGTCTTGCAACGTTGGCTTCCCCAAGTAGCAGAAGTTAAGGGAGTGGCCATGATCCCTAATTATCCTGGTGACCCTATTCCCTCAACCAGGGCGGGGGGGAGAGAGAACAGCAGTCACCAGCAGCTAATGAGATGGCAGGAGACATCCAAGCAGCACAGGAAGTGGGTCTCACCAACCCTGGGAAGGCTATAACTAGCCCTGCTTTCTCTCCATGTGGCATAGGGTCGCCTGGTGTTCAGTTTCTGACCGGAAAGCCAGGTTGAAAAGGACTCTGTCAGCTCTAGGCAGCACCACTGACTGGGCACGCAGCAGGGATAAGGCAGGCTCCTTGCCTGCCTTGGCTCTGTGTGACTCCTGGAGGCAGTGGCGTGCCTCTCTCTGGATCCTATGTGTAGGGGCAACCTGAAGGGTCTGCAGGCTGCCCCTGCCCCAAGCTCCAGCTCCACAGGTCTCATTGGGAGCCATAGCCAAAGGGCACTGCATATGTGAAGCTTGCAGATGGGGCATTGTGCCAAGCCAGCTGGACATTCCTCCATGTAAGAACTGGAGGGGAGGCATGCTGCTGCTTCTGGGAGCTGCTTGAGGTAAGTGTCACCTGGAGCCCACACCCTGGGCCCATGTCCTAGACCTGATCCCCCTCCTGCCCTCTGAGCCACTCAGTCCCAGCCTGGAGCCCCTCCTACACCCCAAATCCCTCATCCCTGGCCCCACATCACACCTCATCCACAGCCAGAGCCCTCAGACATTTAAAACCCCAACACTTTGTCCCATCCCAGAGTCCCCTCCCACGCTCCAGCCCCCTCAGCCCCAGTCTGGAGCCCTTTCCTGCACCCCAAATACCTCATCTTTGGCCCCACCCTAGAGCCCATACTCCCAGCTGGTGCCCTCACTTGCCTCCTGCACCCCACTCCCCTCCCAAGTCTGGTGAGAATGAATGCATGAGGGAGAGTGGGAAGAGAAAGAGACGGAGTGAGTGGGGGAGGGGCTTCAGAGGAGGAGCCGGGCAAGGGTGTTTGTTCTTTTTTGAATAGAAAGTTGGCAACCCTATGTGGCAGAGGCCAGCAGGTAGTGGAGGAGAGAAAGTCTCCCTACAGCTGGCCAGCACTGCACTTTTTGGCCCTGCATCTGGCTTGACTGCATCACATTCGACCTAGGAACTGGCCTGTCTTTCCCCTTGCCCTGTATAAAAGCCTCAGGAGAAGACAATCAGTCCATCCTGCTTGACTTCAGTACCAGGCAAACTTGTTGAAACTACAGAAAAGAACAGAATCGTCAGACACATCAGTGAACATACTTTGTTGGGAAAGATTCAACATGGTTTTGTAAAGGGAAATTGTACCACACCAATCTGCTCGAATTCTTTGAAGGGGTCAACAAGCATAGGGATAAGGGGAATCCAGTGGATATAGTGTACTTAGATTTTCAGAAAGCCTTTGACAAGGTCCCTCACTAAAGGCTCTTAAGCAAAAAAACCTGCCATGGGATAAGAGGGAAAGTCCTCTAATGGATCAGTAGCTCGTTAAAAGATAGGGCACAAAGGATAAGAATAAATGGTCAGTTTTCAGAATGGAGAGAGGTAAGTAATGGTGTCCCCCAGGGATCTATCCTGGGACCAGTTCAATTCAACATATTCTTCAATGATCTGGAAAAGGGGGTAAAGAATGAACTGGAAAAATTTGCAGGTGACACAAAGCTACTCAGGATAGTGAAGTCCAAAGCTGGCTGCGAAGAGCTAAAAAGGGATGCAACAAAAATGGCAAATGAAATTCAATGTTGATAAATGCAAAGTAATGCACATTGAAAAATGTAATCCCAAGTATACATATCAAATGGGGTCTAAATGAGTGGTTACCACTCAGGAAAGCGATCTCTGAAAATATCCACTCAGTGTGCAGCAGCAGTCAAAAAAGTGAACTGAATGTTGGGAATTATTAGTAAAGAGATAGATAATAAGACAGAAAATAGCCACCTTGAATATTTTAAATAGAAAGGTGGGATAAAAATATTTAAATAAATAAATAAAAATATGATGGTATATAAATCCATGGTACGCCCACATCTTGAATACTGAATGCAGATGTGGTTGAACCATCTCAAAAAAGATATATTGGAATTAGAAAAGATTCAGAAAAAGGCCACAAAAATTATTAGAGGTACAGAGCAGTTTCCATATGAGTGGGGATGAATAAGATTGAGACTTTTCAGTTTGGAAAAGAGATGACTAAGGGGGATATGATACAGGTCTATAAACATGATTAGTATAGAGAAAGACGAGAAGAACGTGCTATTTGCTCCTTCCCATAACACAAGAACTAATATGTTGCAGGCTTAAAATGAACCAAAGGAAGTATTTCTTCACAAAATGCACAGACAACCATTAGAACTCTTTGCCAGAGGATGCTGTGAAGGCCCAAGACTATAACAGGATTTAAGAAATAGATAGAGAAATTCCTGGAAGACAGGTCCATCAATGGCTATTAGCCAGGATGGGAAGGGATGCTGTCCTGAACCTCTATTTACCAGCAGCAGGGATAGGGTGACGGGAGGGATCACTTGATTACTGTTCTGTTCATTCCCTCTGGGGCATTAGGCATTGCCTGCTGTAGGGTCTCAAACTCCTGGGCTGCAGGCCATCCTTGGCCAGAGTGATTGCATAATCTGGCCTGGGACTTCCTGCTGGGCTGGGTGTGGAGAGGATGACTGTCAGTTACTGGTCCTCAGTCACCACCTATTTTTCCTACGGTTCTTACAGTTAACTTTTTTCCTGAGATTTAATCTAAATTTTCTATAGTATAGTTTGAACCTATTGTTTCTTATCCTGCCCTCTGTAGCAAGAGAGAACAACTTTTCCCCATCCTTTTTTATGGTAGCCTTTCAAGTATTTGAAGACCGTTATCATGTCCCCCCCACCCCTTAATCTTCTCTTTTCCAAACTGAACATACTCAGTTTCTGCAGCCTTTGCTCATATGATCTGCATATCATCTCTGTAGATCATCTCTGGTTCTGTTCCAGTTTCTCTGCATCCTTTCTATACATTGGTGATTAAAATTGGACACAGTACTCCAGCTGAGACATAAGCAATGTGGTAGAGAGTGGTATTATCACCACCTGTGACTTGCATGCTATGTCTCTGTTAATGCAATCTCAAATTACATTTTTTTTGCGGCAGTATCACATTGCTGACTCATGTGGAGGTTGTGACCAACCGCAATTCCCAGATCCTTCTGAGCAGTGCTGCTGCAAAGCCAATTATTCTCCATTCTGTATTTGATTTTTCTTCCCTAATTGTGGCACCTGACATTTGCCTTTGTTGAATTTCATTTTATCTATAGCTCAGTTCCCCAGTTTATCAAGATCACTTGGAATGTTATCCCTATCCTCCAAAGTACTAGCAATCGCCCGCCCAGCTTTGTGCCATCTGCAAACTTGATTAGTATGCTCTTCATACCAAAAGTGATTAATAAATATGTTAAAAAACGGAGGCCCCAGAACATCACTTGAGGCCTCCCTCCAATCCGACATCACTCCATCAACAATTATCCTTTGCAGTTGTTTACCCAATAATATATCCTCCTAATGGTAGTTCCTCAACCCGCATTTCTCCAGGTTTCTTATCAGAATATCATGTGCCTCTGTGTCAAAAGCCTTGCTGAAGTCCAGGTATATTATATTCGCTGCATCCCCTCATCCACCAAATGAGTTACCCTGTCAAAGAAAAAATTAAGCTGGTTTGGCACAAGTTGTTCTCAGTGAATCTATACTGGCTACTAGTGATTATCCATTCATCCTCCAGGTATTTGCAAATGGAATGTTGTATTCGTTGAGGTAGTAGTTTCCCAGGTATCAGAGTAAGGCTGACTGGTTTATAGTTCTCTGGCTCCTTCTTTTCCCCCACTTTAAAAGATGGGTCCTATGTTAGCCCTTCTCCAGCCTTCCAGGACTTCTCCTCTTGTTCATGAGCTTGTAAATATTGTTACCAGTGGCTCCAAAATTTCCTCAGCTAATTCCTTCAATATCCTTAGGCGAATGGCATCCAGCCCTGCTGCTGTGAATTCATTCAAATTGATCAGAAGGTCTCTGATGTGTTTTTTACTTATCCTGACCTGCAACCTTTCCCCTTTATTGTCTATGGTAACTTCTCTAGTCAACTGGTTATATGTTATTTTTTGTGACAAGACTAAAGCAAAGTAGGCATGGAGGGGTTCTGCCTTCCTATCGTTTTCCATTACCTGCTCACCTTCTCCGTTGAGCAGTGGATCCACATCATCCTTAATCTTGATTTTTGTGCCTGCCATATTTGCAGAACCCCTTTTTGTTATCTCTAACATTTCTTGCCAGCTGTAACGCATTCTATGCCAGAGGTTCCTGATACTGTCTTTACTTACATTATTCCCATGTATACTTCCTTGATGACATGCCTCTACTTCCATTTCCTGTGCTGTGTGTATCCCTTTTGGGGTTTAGATAGCTACAAAACTCCTTGTGCGGCCACATTGACTTCCTGTGGCCCCTTTTCATCTTTTATCTTCCTGGGACTAACTTGATGCTGAGCCTCTAGTATTACATCTTTTAGGAACTGCCCGTGACCTTTGACTCCTTTTCTTCCTAATTGGTCTTTCCATGGGCCCTTGCCTACTATTTCTCACAGTCAATAGAAATCTGCCATTCTAAAGTCCAGCATCATTGTTTTGCTGTTCTCGTGTCCTTCTTTCCATAGCATCTTGGATTTTCTCAGTTCATGATCCCTTCCTCCCAACTTCCCCACCACCTTCACAGTCAAAATTCATCCCTGTTGATTAAACCAGATCCAAAATGGAGGAACCCCTAGTTTTTACACCTGTGATCACTCCTATGCCTGCCTTGTTACTAGCTTTGTTTCTACCCTGATTCAATCCCCAGCCCTGTTTGTTTCCTGATCCTTGGCTCTGACTCCAGATTTCTGGCTCTGACCCTCAGTTCTGTACCTCGTGGATGAATTGTCTGCCGACCACTAAGCCTGACCGCCCACACCAACATCTGTGAGAGGTGCTATTTATTTTATATTTTGCCCACTTCCTATCTCTCCCAACCACATATTTGAAATGTAAATAAGATCATCAGACACATGTTCCGTTTTAAGAGAGCAGAGCTGCATAAGTGTGTAACAGATGATGAATAACCCATTTTTGGCATATCCCAAGCTTTGGAGCTGATTTGTATGAGAGTCAGAAATAGGCACTTTGCGAATGTGGAAGGAAGAAGTAGGAGACGATGTTATGCTGATATAAGAAAAATGTTGATCCATGAAACAGCCTCATGAGACACCCTGCAAGTAGTCATGTAGGGGCCTCATTTGTGTGGGCGCTATTTGGTTTTACAACAGCAACCTGCCCATTGATCCTTGCCATTTGCTTGTTATAGCACCAGTGTCTTCAAAAGTATCTAATATTAGCTGGTGTATCTTGGAAAAGGTGAGAAATTAAAAAGAGAGACTAAAAATCTCCAGCATTTGGAAAAAGCCAGGTAGAGCTTTAATTTGTTTCTAGTGTGGGTAGAACAAGAAATCTATTACTTGGCCCAGCAAGCCACTCAGAGCAGCCAGCTGTGGGGCCATGTGTGTTTATGAACAGCTGCAAGGCCAAAGGGGAAGGAGGGAGGGGTACTTCACGCACTGCCTGTGCATTGTACTAGGGGCCGGGGCAGCATGTGAAGAAGCCTCTTCCCCTCTCCTTCCAAGCTTGCAGCTGTTCACAAACAGGGCCCCGCAGCCGGCTTTTCTGAGCAGTGTGCAGGGATGGGGCAGGCTGAGGGCCTGACTGAGGCTCCCGCTGCAACTGTGGTTCGGGTTCTGTGGCTTGGCAGGCTGGATCTGGGCCGCGGATTATATTTTGTCTGGCCCTGGCTTAGATGCTAGTGTAATAGCAGTGTTGCTAACTCTCACAGCTTTATCGAATCTCTTCATATTTGGTGAGGTTTTTTCTTAAAGCTCCACCTATTGGAAACAAGAAAATTGCATCAAAACTCTTTTTTTTTTTTCCCCAAAAGCGAGTTTCTAGTCCTCACAATTGCAAAGAAATGCTTGGAAAATGTGATCAGAAATCAGAGAGCCGAAAAGAACCCAGCATCTCTTGTTTTTTAAAAGAATTTCGTAAATGGCTTAAAATCTCATGATTTTGAGGTCTGACATGATTTTTGAATGCTTGAGGTTTTTGGTATTGTGATGGGCACTACAGAAAGTGCTTAAAAGGCTTCTGTAAAGATAGAAATTCAGTCTCAAGCCCATAAGTTGTTTCTTCCTTAGGTATGGTGTATGTTGGCAAGGTACACTAAATAGCTGGCTAAATGGAGAATGTGACAGACAAAATAGTTTCTTATGTGATCCTAAGGGAGTATGAACAGGAGTTCTATATTCCCTCTGTTTAACAGACTCCCTGGTGGCTATCAGAGTTTAGATTCAAACAGTGTGTTTATAGGATTTGCTCCTGGCAGGGAAGAAGTTAATTTGTTTGTTATTTTTGTTGGGGTTTTTTTTTAAGCTCTGATGTGAATTATCCATTTTTGGCAAGTGACTGGGAACAGATACATGTACTCAGTATTTTCTGTCACACACACTATTATTAGTAAGAATCACATTTCCTATTGGGGGTGAACATTAGGAACAAAAATAAGGCTGTTCAGATTACCTTTATTAACTCTGCTAAAGTAATTGTGCTGGCATTTAGATGAACTGGCAAATGCATTTGCACAGCAGCAAATGGGATACATTCAAAGTTCTTTTCGTATTAAGAAGAAAATAGGAGCTTTTAGGCACTGGAAATGTAATATCCAATCTCTGGTAATGATTTTTAACGTTTTCAAAAAGCAAACAAAGATCCCATTCAACAATTTTAGAGCATAAGGAGGAAAATAGCTCCATATTATCCACAATAACCCCTGAAAGCTCTGGTAACATTTGGTGCACATTTACTGTCCACGTGCAGACAATTTACCTGCAGTGACGTGTCATTTGACTAAGTCTTGAGTAATACATCCAATATGCACTGTATGCCTTACTCATTGAAATGACTTTGTTTTACTTCATAAGCCAATGAGGGCACACAAGACATGGCTTCTTTTAGTGGCAGGGTGTTCTTCCAATCCTGATGTGGGATATATAGTCTTTTAGAAGAATGGGCACATTTTGCTTGTATCCCAGCAGTTCACTCAAGTTCTCAAACACCCTGCAATGTTTTGGTTATTAAGAAACTGTGATTATTGCTGGTGAGAAGCCTGAATCCAAGTGGGATGCTGGGTGTGTTTATTTGTATAGTGGTACTCAGAATGCTCATGCTCTATGTTATTTCATAGCAGTGCTCATGTCTTCAGAACATGCTTAGTGGGTGGAGTGTGCTTGTGTGTTGCTGAGCCATTTAGATGCTGGAGTGAGTAGCTGCAGCACCCTTTTTTTCAGTGGAATTGTAACCGCTTGCACCAACTCTGAATCTGACCCTCTTTCTACAAGCTGCATTGCAACCAGGAATCCTGTGCAGCTTTTCCCATTGTAGCCTGCTCCCCTCATCTCAGTTTCATTTATAACCGTGAACTCCCTTGCCTTAATTAAAGAGAGTCTTGTGACACTTGTGACCTGCTGCCATATCAGAGAGAGAAGGGTTGATTAATCTAGGATGTCCCAAGGAGAAAAAGGCATGAATGATTATTAATGTTACTTTTTGACAGCGAGAGTAATGTCAAAGTAGCACCTCTGAACAACAGGTCAGTTTTAATCCATTTCCTACTGGATAGGGGGGCTGGATTACAACAGTCATAATTCAGGGCAACAGCACCTGGATTTCTCCTCAGTGGTCTAGCAAAGCCAATCCCTCTCAGGCTTCCAGCTCCCTGGGTGTTGCCTCTTGTGGGTGGAGACATGCATCCCTTTCCCTTCTGACAAGGATATTTCCAGTTCTGCGCAGTTCCCTGCCTTCCTTGTGTATTTATCACCACACAGTTGCCCAAGCAACCTGTGAACAGGTGCCATTGCAACAGATACAAGTTACTACATGGCACTTCCTATGCAAGCTGCCTGTACTCTTAATGTAAAAAGCATTACAGGCAAAACATTAAAAACAATAAAAGAACCTGCACACAGGCAACTAGAATTAACCCCAACCTTAACCCGGGTCCTGCTAGAGCCAGTCTTTCAATCCGCGATTCCTTGTGTTTATCAGTTCATAACAGCTTCAGCTCAGAACAAGTACTCAGGCTTATGGGACCTCAGCAGAGTCAGCCCTTCCAACCTTACCCTAAGGACTGGATCCCACCATGGCCTGGGGTTTTTGTTCATTTGCTGGATCAGGCAGAAGGCCATAAGCCAGTTTGAAAATCCTTTCTTTGTGTTAGTCCCTGGAAAATCCAATTTGAACTAGTGTATGCATATGTCTCTGGCGTGGGTGAGGTGGCTTCAAAGGGTTGGTAGTGGAGGAATACATTAATATCTTCTCTTCTTACTAAAGAAAGTACATACAATGCTACAATAACTCTCTCTCACACACACACACACACACACACACACACACACACACTCTCTCTCTCTCTCTCTCTCTCTCTCTCTCTCTCTCTTTCTCTGTTTTAATACAACATCCCCCCAAAAGAATTAATTATAATTTGACAAAAGTTTGTCTTCATTCAATAAGATTTGTTCAGGATGTTGTCCGTCTATTACAAGTTAGCGACTTGGCTACTTCTGTGGCCAAAATGACGAAGACCAACTGAATGGCTAGAGGTATCTTTACAGGATATTCCTGAGGCAAAAAGGTGAGAAAGTATGCACTACTGTGAGCCGTGAGGTTCTTGTTCTGTGGCTCCATTAAGGATTCCATCCATCAACGTATGTGTACGCTAAACTCGGTTTCACAAGCCGCTTTCAAAATAGGGTGAACTTTTGAAGCAAGAGTATTGATAAGAAGCAGCTATTTAGTTTGTTAGAAATTTTCAGTATTCATTTTCGCTATTGTTGAATACACCTACAGGGGAACAGGCTTTTTCAACTTTTTAAATCATGCAAAGCTTCTGTTTGACATTTATGGTGTAAGGGTCTTGCCATGGAAATGATTGTGAGATCACAATTCTTATGTATTACCTCACCAAAGGATCTAGGAGAAAACCCTGAAACATAAATATCTCTGATAATTAGCAAAGGGGGCAATTAAACTATAACAAGGGTGGGCAAGAGGCAGCCAGTGGGCTGATCCAGCCCACCAAGCCACTGGATCCAGCCCACTGCCACCTCAGTGGTCCCTTACTACAGAGTAACTCACACTCCTTTAAACAGCTGGCTGCTAATTGCTCTGGATGCTGGGGTAGGAGGGAGAAGCTTTGTGGGCTTTCCCCACCTCCTAGCAAAATCCCTCGGCTACCATTGGCCAGTTTCTGGCAATAGGAGCTGAGAAATTGTGCTGAAGGCAGTAGCAGTGCAAAGTCTCCTCCCTTCCCGCCCCCTCCCTGTGCTGGAGCAGAGCCACGTGGCGCAGCCAGCCTAGCAGCTTGGGACCACAACACTCAAGGATGGAGCCTGTCTCAGGTTTCTGCAGGGCTGCTGGCTAGGAGCCACCTAGGTAAGTGCCCCCCTAGCCACAGCCTGTCTCTGGCACCCCACCTCCTCTTTTTCTCCTCAACTTCCTGCTGCAGGCCACCATCTCCTCCTGCCCCAGATCACCCTCCAAAACCTCCGTACCTCCTCTCCCTACCTCCTCCAGGTCATAATTCCTTCCCAGACCCAGCATCCCCTTCTCAGGCAGGAATACTCTCCTACACTCATATCCCTCCATGACCCTGCCCCAGGTCACCACCCAAACCCTCTACATGCCTTTCCCCCCTTCTCCCAGGTCACAACTCCTCCCAGACCCTGCATCCCAAACCCCTGGCCCAGATCATAACCCCCTCCTTAATCCAAATTCTCTCTCAGACCCCACACCCTCTCCTGCACCCCATTCCTCTATCCCAAGCTCCCTTCTGCACCCACCTGCCATCCCAGACCCCACACCCCCTCCATAGAAGTGCAGACTTTGACCACTTACCAAAATCTTGGAGTGGTCCCCCCTTCCATTAAAAAGTATTGCCCACCCCTGAACTACAGTCACTCAAAGCAAGTGACAAATTAACTAATTTCATTGTTCTATGATTATGGTTCAAAGATATTTTTTACAACCAAAAATCTTTAATAAACTCTTGTTAAAAGAAGCAACTGTATGTAATGACTCACTGTCACAAAAGAAACTTAGCAGTGTATGAACTTACACCTTATCTCCCTCTATACCATTCCTGTGAATGCCCTCAAAAGAAACAAAACCAGATTCCTTTTGGCATTCATGGAGCAGCTCGACATGGTGGAGTGTTTGCTGTTGGTCTTGGGAAACAAGCACTGAGTGATGTGATCACATCATCACATAGGTCTGGGATGATGAGCAGTGACTGTTAAACTTTTGGGCCCAATCTTCCTGGAACTGGGGGCTGGGCTTGCCCTAACCCTACAGTGCAGAGACACTAGAATGAGAGCTGCCCTCTCAGTGGAGAAGCATTTTGGCCATCACTATGTGGCAACTCCAGACGGCTACTGGTTGATTGCAAATTAGTTTGAAGTTGGGAAGCCCATTGTTGGGGCCACATTAGCACAAAAGCACAGGGCCAATAATCAGATTCTGTTGCAAAGGACTTTGACACTTTGAAAAGCATGTGAAATAGTGGATGGCTTTGTGACAATGCGATTGCTTATCTGCAGTGGGATAAGCTTTGGTCCTAGGCTATCTTGTGATAGAGTACATCACTAGAAAGGGTTACTTCTCTATGGTATTGATCACCATGGCTCATCATGGGCATGATTCCTTGATATCAATACGGGGTGGTCAGGGAAAGTGCATCATGCACACATCTTCAGGAACACTGGCCTGTACAGGAAGTTGCAAGTAGGGACTTTCTTTCCAGACCAGAAGATTCCAGTGGGGTTATTGAAATGCCCATAATGATAATAAATAACAACAAATAGTCTAGTAGCACCTTAAAGACTAACAAAACATGTAGATGGTATCATGAGCTTTCGTGGGCAAAACCCACTTCTTCAGATTACTCCAGTCATCTGAAGAAGTGGGTTTTGCCCACGAAAGCTCATGATACCATCTACATGTTTTGTTAGTCTTTAAGGTGCTACCAAACTATTTGTTGTTTTTTAAGTTTTTCTAGGTACAGACTAACTTGGCTGCCCCTCTGAAGCATAATGATCATAGCAGGGGAGCCAACAGGATTGCCAGGCCATGGGGCAATTGCCCCCTTTAGCCCTCAACTGTCGGCTGGCCTGGTTTCTGGGAGAATCAGTGTGCCCCTTATTCCCATGTCTCATGAAATCTTGCATGGAGAACTTTGACAGCAGCCAGGAGTGCTTTAACAATGGGCTGAGGAGTTTTCAAAATGAGTGTGGAATGTGCATTCGGTAGATGAAAAGCTCACAGGTGCTGTCTTTAAGGTAGGTTAGACCTATGCAAAGTCAATATTCTCACAATCATAGCAGCCAACTGTGTTCTGCGTGCTAATTATGAAGCAAAGGATAAAAAGTTTCCCTTGGGGTAGAGCATGGAGGTGGATCCCCTGACAGCTGATTTTGTGCAGCCAAATACCAGGGCTATTAGAGCAGCTCAATGGGGAGGGCAATTCAAATGCAGGAGGCTTTGAGGCAACATTTTGACAATGCACACCAATAATGTGGCCAAGCTCTGTTAACCTGCTACCTTGCATGAAAACTCTGAGGATTCCTGGCCATGGTTTGTAGTTTGCAGATGTTCCAGTTGCCACTGTATATAAATTCCAGCAGCATGTGCCATGGGGAGGAGACAAATAAAGACTAGTTATCTTTGAGAGCGTATGTTTCTATTATATAACAGTTAGCCTACAGAAAATGCTTGGTGGGAAGGGAGATAACAGTGAAGGGCAGTGTCCTGATGTCAACTCTCACAGCTGTGTGTAACTCAAGTTGTCATTTGGGAAGCTGTTCAATGGCATGGCATGAACTGGGTACTGAGATGGAGATGGGAAGATGCAAGGCAACATGTGCGAGGCGTTTGGGGAAGGTGTAGGAAGCAGTTCTGTCTGGATCTGCTCCAGGGGGTGAGCACTTTACATTCTGCCTCCAGCTCGACGAGGGACTTCAGTATCTGTTTGCTCCTCCATTGCTTTTACCACCTGCTTCTGGCCCGTTCAGATTCGCTCCTGGCTCTCCTTTCTGTTCTGTGGCCTATTTTACATTTGCTGACTCTCACTATGTCTGGTGTTCTTGTTTTTCAACATATGAGGTTTGGGACATCTCTTGAAAGATGGCCTCCTTGCTCTTTCTTGGTCGCTTCTTATCTGGCAGGGAAGGGTGCTCCATTGGTGAACAGGGGGTTACCCGGCAGGCCACATCTGCAGACACACAAGACATAAAAGCATGATTGTTGGTGCACTCACAGCATTGAATCAGTGTAGTAAGAGACACCTCTTTAAAAAACAAATTAGTTTCTCACTGTCCCTTGGCTAGCACGCAGCTCAATGAATGCCCATGGTGAATTTGGCCCAGCGGTGGCCCTCAAAATGAGGTAAACAATCTAGGTGTTTTTTAAGGGGATCATTGCAGGCAACCAGGCCTGCCAACAGTGGGAGAAACGGGGGAAGTTGTCCAGGGGCCTGGTGATTCCAAGGGGCCTGGGGCTTCAGCTGCCACTGCTGCTGCAATATCACCACCCGAGGGCTGGGGAGGAACGTGCCACAGTATAGGCAGTGCTGAGGGCTGACTGTCCCCAACCCCACCCCTTTGGCCTGAGGCCCCAACACTTCTGGGGTGGGAGCCACTCCCCCACACCTTGCCCCAGGGCTTGTGGTGGCTGTCAGCCCCGCTGACGACAACTATGGACAAAGTTGTAAGTTCTGCCACCATTTTCCACAGGCGATGTGAAGCTGATCTCTCAGTTCTGAGGGTAAGCAAAGATTCCAGCGTGCATCTCCTGCATGCATGCAGCTACAAACTAGGTCACTGTGCCGTTCACCTGTGTGCTGCTTTTGTCCCTGCAAAAGTGATGGCCAATTGGTGTGGGAAAGCTTCCTACAAGGTGGGGAAGAAACAAAGCAGCTCTGTCAAGGCACCCTTGGCAGAGGGCTGGGGAGTATCTCCAGGAAGGTTTCCTAGAGATCTCTCTGGAGGATTCCTGTGAAATCTTGGTGTGCATTCGTGCTGTTCCACCCCGCTGCATAGGGGAATACGAAGCAAATACAAACACAGCTAGTCTGGTACATTTCTATCCTTCCACCCACTTTTAACTTATAACAAAGCAAATGACAGCTCTACCTCATAGAATCAAGCAGCATTAACTCAAAAAGCTCACTTCTCAGAGCTCCCCACTCTGCAACATGCACGCCAGAGAGTGGGTACTGGGACTGGCTTGAATCTTGGGTTGAGAAAAGGTCCTGGCTTACCATGGTACTGGATGACCCTGTTGCCTGCCTGTCCCATCTTGTCTTGCAATTCGATCTCCTTGTCCACAACTTTGTCCTTAGGGTTGAGTCTGCAGCCCCTGGTCTCCAGCCCTGCTAAAATACCCACAGGACTTTGGTGGTGAAAGTGGAGTCACCGGTGACAATAGCATCCAGCTCCTTATAGAAGAGACAGGTCTTCAGCACAGCACCACAATGATACTTCGACTCCCTTGCCTTCTGGTACCCTGCGTCAGCTCCTTTATCTTCACCTGGCATGGATGTATGGCCTGTTTGTAGCATGTATCCAACATGCCATGAGAAATCTGACTGTATGTCCAAGTCCCCATGGCTGGAGAGAAGCGGGGACTGCACAGCCTCCTTTCCCCACAGAGCCAGCAGATCCAACAACTCAAGTGTGCTCCAACCAGGAGAGCGTTTGCTGTGAGGCGCCACCATGGTCACCTGGGAAGAGAAGACGTGAGCTGTTCACACTGAGCAAACAGGGACTGGAATTTCAAAAATTCCCAGGCCTTTAATGGGGGAGAGGCAGATGCCTGTGTACAGTGGGGCCCTTCTCCATGACTAGGGCTCCTTGGTGCATAAATAGTAATACATGAGTTAGCACTTTGAGCTCAAATTCAGTGAAACAGGCTTTGCCTTTTCCTCTTCGGTTGCCGAGGCCTTTATCTGAAGGAAGAGGACAAGGAGCTCTGTGTAGCAAAGTGCAAATGAGGGCACAAATGGGAAGAGGAGTGCCTGTGAATTGGAGAGTGTGAGAACTTTAAGACTATGTCTACACTGCTCCACAGTTCAGACTATGGGACACAAAACAGCACTGTGCACCGAAGAGCTGTGCTGTAACTCCCCAGTGTGGACACTGTGGGTGTGACTCGAAGGTTTGTACTTTGCCTTAATGTTATGCTGTGGAGGAAACTCGTGATCTAGGAACCATTTAGTTTATGTCTGCAGTGTCCACACTTGGAGCTACAGTGCAGCAGGTTGGTCTGCTCTGCTAGCCTCACCCCTGTACTCCAAATTGCAAAGCAGTGTAGAGAAGCCTTAACTTGCATCCATGGTATTCAGCCAGTAGAGGTCTCTAGGCTATACTGAAAGTTCCAGAAAGGGAGTGGTTTCTGGTAACAGAGACAAGAATGGAGCTGAAACTGATGAGGAAAACCTGTTAGTTTTTTTGTTGCTGCTTTCTCTAGGAAATGTGTGCTCTATAAAGAAGTACAGTGGATCCCATATTATGACAGAGGGAACATCTGAAAACAATTGTGATCTCAAAATATTGTCAGTGGTTTTTGCAATTCAATATTTGCATGTACAGGTCTGTACTGGGTTGCTCAGTCATGGATTGGGACACAACGGCAGATTGGCAACTGCAGTAGGCATTTAGTTTTTTGTTATCGACCTTTCATTTGCATGTACAATTCAACACCTAAAAGTACTTTGGCGCCATATTTCAAAAAAGTAAATTCTTTAAAGATCTTAGCCTAAATTTGCAAAGTAAATTACGGCTTAGTTATGGCGTGAAATGAGGGTGTATTGAGGAGCTTGGATCTTTTTATCATGTCTGTGTCAATAGTAACATTTTGACATGCAACTGACCACACATGTCCAAGAATGTGAAAGAAATTCTTTCCCTGCAGTGTGATATCAGTAAAATGGTTCCTTTCCTTGGGTTAAATTACTGCAGCACCCCAGTGTGCACGTAGTGTACAGCAGACTACAGCTGCTGCAGTGAGTGAAGACTAGAATAGTATTAAACAAAAAAAATCTATAATGAGAATAAAACCTGATAAGGTACCACAAGGTCTGAACTGATTACAAAAGAGAGCTAAAGAGGGGCCCTGTCAGTAGGCACATAACTCAACATGCTTCTCTGTCTGTCTAGTTAGGTATTTATGGTCTTCATCCCTGCAGCATCTGAGCCAAGCAAGCAGGCAGGTATTTTCCAGAACGAAGCAGGCAGAAGGAGATATTTTTTGTGTCCTTGGTTGATGCTGAAGAGGAGAGATCTGGAAGAGAGAAGATGCAGTTTCACAATCTTCCGTCAGTCTCGGCTCTGTGCAGTGGACATGACCACAAGCTCGTGACTGACTAAGACGGAACCCTAGCTCTGTGCTCCAATGGGCCCCACAAATGTTAAGCGAGTTGAAAGCTGATGTGATACAAAGAAAGAGTTTTGTGAGTCTTTTTGGTCAATTCAAGCCACATTAAGCCATAAGCCATCCCCAAGTGGAGCTCTGATTTAGTGCCAAATCACTAGGCCTACCACATTGGACACAACTCTTCACCTTTGCAGTATCTTGGGTAGCTAAACCCTGCAAAATAGCAAGGAATAGAGGCTGAATTGGTGATGACCTCATGTAAAACTCTTCAGTCCAAGAGGGACCCCAGGATAGGAGAGGCAATCAAAATATTCAGAAGAAGCACTGAAAATAGAAACCTCCTGGAACCGCTTGCTAAGAAGACGGAGTCATTGCCGAGTCCTGCCGATCAGTTTGTGCAGTCAGGAGCTCTGGAGCGGTGCAGCACTCAATGATGTCAGGGACAGATGAGCACACATGTGACCAGCATAAATGGGGTTGACTACAGCTGCCAAGAACACACAGCTGACCACACGGTGTTTACAGAGCTTAGAGAGCTGTGCCAGTGTTATAAAAGACAAAGTTGGAGCCAGACTGAGGAGCAGACAAACTATCCCAGGGGGTGTCCACTATCCAGTGAAGCAGAGGGCAGTGGCCGTGAGATAGCAAGAAGCATTCAGTTACAAAAGCCATTATAAGAAATCAAAGCATGTTTTTCCAATGAACCAGCCAGGCACCAAGGATCCAGGGGGACAGCACCAGATCCAGGATGCTGGAGCCATTAGATGTAAAAACTAAAGAACCGTTTAGAAAAAGAATACACTTGCATTGCTTTAGCGTTGAGGGTTTTTTTTTTTTTTTCAAGTTTCATTTTAAAGGACGAGAACAAAGCGGAGGGGATTGGTTGTTCAGTTTAATAAGTGCTCGTATAAAGATAGAACTTTCAAAGGAAAATGTAAAGGGGAATTGACTCCCTTGTTTTTGTTATGAAAATACATGAATATTTTAATGTGGTAAAGTATATGACTCTGAAGAATTTTTGTTATTTCACTGGGCAAACAGGAACAAAGGGGAAAATTACTGGGGGAACTAAAGAAACAGCTTTACATCTCCCTGTGTGGCAGGAGAAGAGGAGATGAGAAAGTGAGGCAAACTCCTGGAAGAGAAAGATAATTTCTCTAATATCCAAATAGTGTGTATTTGTGCCTTAGACAACTGAAAAGCTCCTACAGGCAAATAACCAATGTAACCTTCAAGATAGATCTTCACTGCACAATTTAACTTGATCTAGGCAATAAGGTAAACAACCTCCACCTGAGAGCATCCACACCTCAGAGCCACACTCAATTCATTACCATGTTGTGTCCACATAGTTCATACCCAAGTTATGTCTACACTGGTTCTTGGAGCCCTGGTTAGGTGTTTGGATATGTAGACTGCACCCCTGGGTTCTTAACATCTATCCCTAGAGCAGCTGAGATTAGTTGAGTTTTGTGGTGCATTGGTGGAAGAACTTGTCTCTTCCCTCCAACACCCATGTAGAAGTGTTTTTACTTTACCCACATATTTAGCTGAGGAACTTCAAATTCTCCAAAGCATAGCTCCAGCACAGACAGAACTGGCTTTTGACGTCTCCATTATTACAGCAGGATGCAGATAGAGGGTAGGGGACATAGTAGATAACATCTCTGCAACAGCTTATTATCCTCAACAAGCAGTGCTGGATCTACATGAGGAGGTCATGCTAGGTGGATAATGACATGGCAGAATGGAGACAGACACCGTTGCTACAGATTTCCCATTTGTGGGTGGATGCTTCTTGACAAGGACCACAAGGATAGCGTGGTGGGGATCACATCATCATGCAGATCTAGGATAGCGGGCCATGGCTCCATAACTTTGGTGTGAGGAATGCCACCTTGCTGGAACTGTGAGACACTTCCTCTCCCTCTGCCATGGCAGGATGTGAAGTTGAGAGAGGCCATATCATCACAGAAGGGAGTTTGTAAAGCCATCTGGAAGCTGGCTACCTCAGACTGATACAAGTCCATGGCTGACCAGATTGGTATTGGCAAGTCAGCTGTTGGTACTGTAGAGGTAGAGGTTTGAGAGACAATTATGTGGTTTACCCGTGAGTGATGGACATAGCTAATATGTTTGAAATAATAGGTGGCTTTGAGAGAATGGAATTCCTGAACTGCGTTGGAGCCATAGTTTACCCTACTCCATCATTCTACAGGCCTTGGTTGACCACAAAGCCAGGTTCATGAACATTAGTGGAGATGTACTGGCAAGGTTGTACTGGCTGAACATGAAATAGGACTGAGAGGGCTTATAGGCTAGGAAGTTTTACATTGTTTTGTTTTTGAGTGCAGTTATGTTAAAAATTTCTACATTTGTAAGCTGCACTTTCACATAAAGAAATTGCACTGCATAACTTGTATGAGGTGAATTGAAAAATACTATTTACTATGTTTATCTTTTTTCATGGTGCAGATATTTGTAATAAAAATACAAAGTGAGAACTGTATACTTTGTATTCTATATTGTAATTGAAATCAATATATTTGAAAATATAGAAAATATTTATAATAAATTTTAAATTAATATTCTATTAGTAAGTAGGCAATTAAAATGTCAAGTAATCAGGACACAAACAAAAGAAAGTATTTCCTTGCTCAACGTACAGTAAACCTGTGGAACTCCTTGCCAGAGGATGTCATGAAGGCCAAGACTATAACAGGATTAAAAGAACTAGATACGTTCATGGAGACTAGATCCATCAGTGGCTATTAGTCAGGATCGGCAGGTATGGTGTCCCTAGCCTCTGTTTGTCAGAAGGTGGGACTGGATGACAGGGGAGGAATTACTTGATGATTACCTGGTATGTTCATTCTCTCTGGGGTACCTGGCATTGGCCTTTATTGGACTGTTGTTCTGACACATTAAGGCCGTTCTTATAATTCTGTTTTTTTAATCTCACAATTAATCCCATTTTTAAAATAATTTGACAGCCAATCCAGTGCTATATTTAAAATAAACTGATTGGTGACTCCAGTTAAAGTAATAAGTGGTGCATTTTGTCTCTTTAAAGGAGCTCACAGATCTTATTAATCCTCGGAGTGCTCCAGAAAAGAGCTAGATAGAGCACATGGTTTTGGGAGAATTCAGGTCTGGGGGATGTTGAAGTCTTCTCATCAGGTGGACAGTACCAGTGTATGGCTGGGGTGTAACAAACAGGCTGCTGGAGTCAGAGTTGCTGATCTAGAGCTACTTATCACACAGATACTCAGTGCATGCATATGTGCTGGCTGGGAGCATCCAGACAAGGAAGCTACAGCTCCTAGGATTATAGGGCAGGCAGTACCACAACCCCTTGCTGGTCCGGATTGCATTCCAGATGTGACATTGTCCCACTCCTCTTTCTGATATTAGAGGTGCTAGTCCACCCAATGGCCAAAGTCACTGTGCATTTTGTACAGCAGGTCACCTCTGAGCCTTTTCTTGTTTCCATACTTGTTCAGGGTCCCCTCCCCAACCAAGTGGCTGCTTCAGTCTGGCAGAGGTAGAAGGCCCTTCCAGGGCAATGAAAGAACATGTTGGTGGCTTTTTTTTGTCCCTGGAAAGAAATAATTTCCCCTTTTATACACTGCATGGTGGCAGGGCCTCACAGGCTGATATTTTTATCTACTTGATGTGCCTTTATTTCATCTGCACACACTGACCTGTTCAGAAGCTGCTGCTAGGCAGCACACAATAAGACTATAGCAAATATTTCAGATTAAACTCCTTTAAAAATATTTTTGGGCCTGCTCAGAGTGTGGGCTATGGCCATCAGACCGGGTCCTGTTACCAGTATTGGTTAATGCTGTTTCGGTCTGAGGAAGCCTTGGAGGATGTTAAGCTGCTGGGGTTCCATGACTGGAAGAGGGAGCAACTTTTCCACACTTCTGATAGATGACCATCTATCTAAGGTGATATTTTGGCACCTGCTGATGAAGCAGCCTATTAATGAATGGAGAGGGCTGATGAGCTCCAGGGCAGTCATGGGAAATTTGGCATGCCCGAGAATTTCAATGACTGTCTTGAATTTTTTATGCACTGAACTGTAAGTACAATATTTATATTCCAGTTGATTTACTTTACAATTACATGGTAAATGAATAAGTGAGCGACTTTTCAGTAATAATGAGCTGCGACACTTTTGTATTTTTATGACTGATTTTATAAGCAAGTAATGTTACAGGGTCAGGCCAGAGGAGTGCAAGAGAGTTACAGAAGGGAAGTATATTAGCCTTAGATTGAGTAAGTCTCTGTTCCCAGGGTAAACTAACAAGGGCTAGTCCAGAATCAGCAGGAACTTGCCAGAATCAATCAAGCCAATTAAGCACCTGGAGCCAATTAAGAGGGCTTCCAGAGTCACTGAGCCAGGCTAGTTGGAACACCTGGGGCCAATTAAAAAGAGCTCCTCTGCAATTAGTTTAGTATGTGAGAAGCTGAGGAGATAGTAGGAACTATGGAGCGTTTAGGAGGAACAAGCACAAGTGGGTACCAGGAGAAAGAGCCTGTGATAAGGAAGGTGGTGGGGAAGGTGTGGGGAGGTAGCCAAGGGTTTGTAGCTGTCACATAGCTAGTGTTGGAGACATTTACAGACAGCTGTTTTTACGGGCCCTGGGTTGGAACCCAGAATAAGAGGGTGGACCCAGGTCCCCTTTCTCTCCCCCACTCTCCATTTCCATTTGGGGAAAAGTCTGGTTGAGGAAAGAAAGGGGGTTATTCAGCCCTGTATCATTTGGAGGGTTCACTGAGACTGTAGAGTTCGGTTTCCTTCTGGTCCTCATGCTGGCCAATGATGAGAGTAGCTCAACAAACACCTAGGAATGGTGCCTAAATTGAGGACTGCTCTGTAAGCCTCTGAGGCAGGTAATCTGCCACGAAATGCAGGACCCAACAAGGATGAGTAGGAGCTTTGTCACAGTAGTTTTTAAGCGAGGTGAAACTTGGGGTACAAAGACAAGGGAAGGCAAGACAAATTAGACTCCTGAAAGGGGTATAGTAACCTGGAAAGGGAGGGAGCTACTGCTATAGCACATACCCCAAACAAAAACGGCATTGGTCACAGTCCACTTGTGCTGCAGATCCCACCATAATAACAAAGGTGACTGTCCGCTTACTTCATTGTGGCTCTGTCTTTGTATCTGCAGCAGCTTCCTTTCTGAGGGTATGTCTACACTGCAGAGTTTTTCCGGAAAAACAGCCGTTTTTCTGGAAAAATTACATTACATCCACACTGCTATTGCGTTCTTTTGACAGAAAGTCGAAAGAACGGAGGGGTTTTCCCAACAGAGATAAACCTCTTTCTATGAGGAAGAAGCCTTTTTCTGAAAAAGCTTTTTTGGAAAAAGGCATGTGGACATGGAAGAGAGTGTTTTTTTGAAAGAAGAGGCCTCCAGGAAAAAGCACAGGTGTCCTGGTGGCCACTCCATCCATCACAGTAATCACAACTGAAATGCGAGATAGTGTCCAATCAATGTGGATGCTATCTTTCAAAAAACCAGATCGCTTTTTCAATGTGCTTTGGCACTGTGGATGCTCTCTTTTGGAAAAAGTTTTTCCAGAAGTTCTCTTCCGGAAAAGCTTCTTCCAAAAGAAGCCTGGAGTCTAGACGTAGCCTGAGCCATTCCATGGGCATGCTCCCAAACCGATTATCAGAATATGGCATGCAGCCCCAGCCCACTAGGCCACATAGTCCACTTCGAGGTCTCTTCCTGCTCCTCCTGCCACGATGGACTCCTCTAGAGCCACTGCCTCCCATCCTCAGTTTTATCCAATGTTTTTTAAAACAAAGATCCAATGGGATCAGTAAAACAGTTTAATTCTCTGCCTTCTAAGAGCTAGCCCTCTGAGGGAAAAACCCCCTCTTCAGTGTCTTAATGACCCAATTCAGATACCACCTTTCACACACCACCTTGGCTGGCTCTAAGCAGTTTCAGTCAGGCTTGTTGCTAAACCCTGACAGCAGTTAATTTTTCTTCAGTCATAAGCTATAAATTGTGGACAGAATTCCAGAACCTCAATGGAGTGATTTACGGGACTATTTTATGGGACATATTTAGAATGACTATTAAGAAATGTCATACCCATAAAGAAGAGAAGTGTGTTTGTAAAGGACCATTATCAGAATAAGTAGCAAAGATTAGTAAATGTTGGCATATTGAGGTACACATTTGGAAATAGCTTGTTGGGAAGATCGTTTATTCCCTGGGAGAATACCTAAGGATCAAGTAAGTACAACCCCAGTATCAAGATAAGTTTTTAAAAAAACTCCACAAGCGTAGCTCGAATGGAGGATGTATCTGAGACAGAATGGTATTAGAAGTCTCACATTCTACATGAGTATGAATGGTGAAAATGGGACACCCCCAGAAGGAAATGTTTTTAATACCAATTATAAGGGACTCCTCACACCCTCTCTTAGGTAATACAATTGAAAACATAGATAAATAGATATCTGTTATCTGGGAGGCAGAAAATAAAGAGGAACTAACAGAGCTAGATCCAGAAGGGCTTGAACTATTTAAATAACAATAGCCCCGAATGCTACAGAGAAATAGAGTACACTGTTGGAACAAAACACTAGCAAAGGGATAACCAGTTATAGCTCATTGTACCAGACATCGCATTGGCTAAGATAGACATTTTAAAAGTTCTTATAGAAATATCCATAATGCCTATAGCCCAAGGTACAGCTGCAGTGGAAAAGACAGATTTGCTGCCGAGCAATCTTGCTAGCAAACTACACTATAAATCAAAGTAGATTGTACTTCACTTTCATAAGACTATTGTTTCCAACTGCTCCTGTCAAAAAAGATACAGGATCCATATAATCTTTCTGTATAATGTAATTGGACTATCCAAGTGATGTGTTACACTACAATGGTAATTTACCACCAATTTGGTCAAGGACAGTCAAATTACTTAATTACACATAACAGTTACTCTGTAAAGACTTAGAAAAACAAATAAACGTAACTAATCCCTTTTCTTATTTGTTCCTTGCAAACAAAAGCCTAAGGATTTGAAAGAAAGCAACACAATTAACATAATTAGAGACGAGTGTCACTCAAACCTCGAACAAGCTCCACGGATATGGGAATTTTTAATATCTAATTAAGTCACTTATAGAGTGACTTTTCGGGAATGGTACCATCAAAGGTAACATCAGCCCATATTCATTGGCTGCTGTTGTGATGTTACCTGCATATGTCTAAGTGATACCATCTGAATAAGGGCTTCTCGGAGATAATGGTATTGGTAAGTCAGTAAATACTGGGATACACACCTAGATGGATCAGATACCACCCATGGTCAGTAGACTGATCTGCATCTATGCCCAGGCTTTTATGTATAACTTACATGCCTTTTAAAGTTAATGTGAATTTAAAAGGAATGAGCCAAACTTATGACCATGGAGTCTGAGGGCCTGCATTTATTCACAGAACAGGTTCAGAACAAAACAACAAATGGTCTGGTAGCACTTTATAGACTAACAAAACTACATGTTTTGTTAATCTATAAAGTGCTACCAGACCATTTGTTGTTTTTTTCTGTACAGACTACCTCAGCTACCCCCTGAAGGTTCAGAACAGACAGTGATTGCACAAGCTCTCCTCACATTGCTCTAATCATGAGCTGGGTGGATCATCTCTTAGGTAGTGACGGTAGTTTGGTTTCAGTAGTCCCTTTCCATCACTGGTATGTCTGCTTAAAGTGCCAACACCGAGTGTTTTGTATGATGCAAAAAAGTCTCAGAAGAGTAGCCCTTTTAGTCTGTAACTTTAAAAAAATGAATAGTCTTGTGACACCTTAGGGTACAGGATAAGGTTGAATTAAGATACTCAACTTCAGCAACATTAATTGCGTAGCTGAAGTTGAAGTACCTTAACTTGACTTTTGGCACTATCCACAAATCAGGAACTCAAAGGGAGAACACTCTCCCTTCAACTTCCTTTACTCCTCATGGAAGCAGGACTATTGGCATCAACTGGAGTGCCCCTCTGAATTCAAATAAGTGTGTCTTCGCTAGACCTGCTAATTTGAGCCCTGGAAGATCGAAAGCAGCAGCTTCGATCTTCTCTGTAGTATAGACATACCCTTAGAGACTAACAAAAATATGTATAGTATCATGAGCTTTCATTGGCAAAACCCACTTCCTCAGGTGAGCTGGAGGAAGTGGGTTTTGCCCACAAAAGCTCATGATCCTATATATTTTTGTAAGTCTTTAAGGTGCCACAGACTGCTCGTTGTATGATGCAGACACCTGTCCCTTGGAAACTTGGAGCACACCAAATTTATTTCCTATAGATACTGAATAGGCATCATTTTTGGCACCACTGCCATGGCCAGTTGTTTAGCTCCTGTGGTAGCAGTGCATGGCTTTAACCTTTAAGATCCCAGGTTCAATCCCACCTACTGAAGATGTGGATCTGTTGCCTTTATATATACAAAGTGTCATAGTTTAAAACAGACAGAATGATGCTGTAGCCTGTAAGGTAGGGCACTGGTTCAGACTGAGCAGGAGTATGAACCTGGATCTCTACTAGATAACCACTGGCAAGAGGCTTTTAGGTTGGACATCAAGGGTGTGTCTACATAGCAACATTATTTTGAAATAACTAGTGTTATTTCGAAATAACTTAGTCTGCGTCTACACAGGAGGCAGGTATTTTGAAATAATGTCAAAATACTGTCAAGCTGGAAGACTTCCCACTCCAACTCCTGTAACCCTCGTTGCACAAGGAGTAAGGGAAGTTGGAGGAAGAGTGCTGTATTTCGAAATAAGTGCTGTGTAGACACTCCCTATTTTGAATTAAGCTACGCAATTAACGTAGCTCAATTTGCATAGCTTATTTCAAGTTAAGCCCTGTTGTGTAGACGCACCCTTAGAAATACTTCCTAGCTCTCAGGATGGTTAAACACTGGAATAAATTGTCTAGGGAGGTTGTGGAATCTCCATCACTGGAGATATTTAAGAGCAGGTAAGGCAGACCTCTATCAGGGATGATCTAGATCAGTGGTGCGCAACCTTTTTTCATTCGCAACCCTCACAGGGGCCACTGAATTTGGTGGAGAAAAAAAAAAAGGAAGCGGCCCCTTTTTTTGTCAGGCCGCGGTTGCTCTCCTGTCACTCCTCCCGCCCCCACCACGTGGGGGAGCTGGATCTATATGTTATTCTTTGCATCCAAGCAACAAGAGTTTTTTCTGAATGACTTAATTATTTGTATTTAAAGGTTATGTAATTTTTACCGTAAAACCAAGCCTGCTGCTATCTCTAGCCTGCAGCTTGTTTTGAGTGGTGACTGTGTAACCCACACACATAGTGGGTGTGGGTCACTGTCCCATGGAGTGGCACTTAGACCACTTACAACGAGAGATAAGAATGAGCGAGTGCTACATCTTAAACTGAGAGCCAATTAGCTTTGTACCTCAAGCTGTAGAGGCTCCTACATTAAGCTCCAGGTTTGAATCCCAGGTTTGAATCTGCCTGCAAGTGGCTACAACTGCAGTCTGTAACTTTGCCTTACAAAATGGAGGATGGTCTCTGCTCACACCTGATGTCCCTACATAGCAATGGCAGTTAGCCCACATGAGGCCTTCACTATAAGGGTATACCCTTACCTATAAGAGCACGTCTACATAGCATGTAATAATGTTGAGGTGAAGGACTTCTTACTCGACTCCTGTAACCCTCATTTCACAAAGAGGAAGGGAAGTTGAAGGAGGAGTGTTCTTCGACTTACTGTTGTGTAAACAGTGCCAAAAGCCAAATTAAGCTATTTCGACTTAAGCTACGCAATTGAAGTTGTGTAGCTTAATTCAACTTTTGCCCTGCAGTGTAGACGTGCCCTAAGAATAACATCTCACAAGTTGTGGGGGAGACCTTAGATGCCATTTACCATTTGAATGTTTGTATGCCACCATTTTCAGATGGAAGGAGCTGTACCCCCAACCTGTCATTGAAGAAGGAGAGAGAAAGGAGCATACCTATCAATGCTTGTCAGTTTGTAAAATGATCGGTGAATCTGATTGGGATTGTTTCTAATGAAAATGTGTTTTGGGGGTTTTGTTTTGTTTTGGTCAGAAAATGCCAACTTGTAAAAACCAAAATATTTTGTAGGAATGTGCCATTTTGACACAGCTTCTGTTGGGACAGTTTTCTCAGTTCCATGATAGAATTTCTGGTCAGAGAGGAAAAGTGACACCCTGAACAATGAATGCACTGGGAACTGGGGCACCTCACTGAGATGTAGACCCACCTTTACATCCCTGCCTAGGGACTTGAACCTAGGTCAATGATGGTCTTAACCACCAAGCTATTACCTGTTCTGAAGTGAATCACTCTCAATCTTTTCTGTTGGACTTGTTCCACATGGCATGAATCATAAATATTTATTAGAGCTTCAAACTAGCTATTCTGGGGTGTCTCTCTTGCTTCAAAAGGTTTGTTTTATGCTGAGGTGGAATGAGAACAGTTTTGAAATTTCTGAACATTCTACAGAATGGGAAAACTGATTGTTGCTGAATTCTAATGGTGGGCATAGGTAATTCCTTCTTTAAGAGACGCACTTCTGAGTACACTTTGAAAAACAAGAGTGTGAAGCAGCAAGGGACTGATTCTCAATGATCGGCAATTAGACACACTGAGAATTTGAGATGCTAAAAGAGAAGACTAAGAATAATCATGGGGGGGGGGAAAAGAAAAAACAGGAAAAAGCCCCTCAAAAAAAAGAATCAATGGAGAAATTATTATAAATTCTGACAAAAACACAAAAAAGCTCAAGGGAAAAAAGGCATCCTGATTCTATTACCCAAGTATTAACACTACTGGCTAATGCAATCAATGAATATGAAGGCTTGCCAGTTACAATAAAGGGGGATTAGATATTGCAGCCCTAATCAGCACTAGTCTGTACTGCCAGGAGAATTGAAAATAACATTTTTAATAGCAAACTTTAAAGCTAGAGGTTTACTGGCAAACCATGCTGACGCTGTTTTTGACAGATGACAAATATCTCAGGTAAAAAGGGCTCTCACAGTTTAGGAAGTATCTGCTGTAATGGCAATTTCCATTGTGTTAGCCATCAGCTAATGTTTCTTGCAATGTGCCTGGCTGAGCTGCAGCACGACACAAGGGGCAATGCTAAGGGCTTTGGGATCAGGTCTTCCGAGTAACGCTTTGCATCACAATTTTCCAGTCAACGTTTTTTAGCTATATAATGGAAGAAACACATTCAGTGCATGTTCTGAGGGAACCTGAGAAAAATGTACTCATTTTCCAGGTTGCTTAGTAGCACAGTGTCCTTCACCTTGTGCTGCTTGGAAGACAGAAGAGGAGTCTGTATGTTCCACTGAGGTGCATGTGAAAAAGAGAAAGTTGTACAGGTTGAACCTCTTTACATTGGCACTCTCCAGTCCAGCAAATCTGTGATCCAGCATAATTTTAGTTAGCTGGATGTCCACTTATTGTGGGTGTGGCCAAGTTTCCAGGGGTCTCATATAGGTTGTTTACAGCCACCAGTCCTGGCTCTCAGTGTTCTGTGCTGTTATGTAGCTCTGATTTACCCCACCTGTCTTCTAAGAGCCCGGTAAACAGTGGAAGTGTTGGTAATGCTGCTGGACAATATTGATCTCTTGTCGTTTAGCAAATTCTCTGATGCAGCATAGGGATGTTAAAATTAGGTTATTTTACTAATCGAGTAGTCGATAGAGGAAGGCAGCCTGACTCAGTCAAGCTCGCACTGGGTCCAGGACCAAACCCTATTGTGGCTCTGCAATTTAAAAGGCAGTGGGAGCTGGGGGGCAGGGTGCCTGGCTTCTACTGCTTTTTAAATTGCAGAGCTGCAGCGGGGTTTGGTCCTGGTGTGAGTCAGGACTGAGCTGGGCTGCCTGCCCAGCTGGCAGCAGCTTCTGTCCCTGGGGGGTCCCAACTCCCCACTGGGACCCGCCCCCATGGCCAGGAGCTGCTGCAGCAAAGCAGCCCCTATCCATGGTGCCTGGCTGCAAAGGGTCTCAACTCCCTGCTGTGCAAGGGGGCGGAGCAAGTGGCACTGCGGAGATGGTGTTGGGGGGAATTGGCTAGTTAGCCGGCTCCCCCCAGCGTCAACTCCTGCTTCCGCCACCTTGCTACCTTGGATATAGAGGCAGCGGGAGGAAGGTGGGAATGCGAGTAGTCAACTCGACTACTCTTTTACTTCCCTAATTTGGCATCAGTCAGGTCCCGAGGGTGCTGGACTAGAGAGGTTCAACCTGTACAGTGTAATTCAGGAGAGTGGTGAACCAAACACAGGATCCTTGTAAGTAAAGTGGGCTTGGATCAACTTTTCAGATCCAAGCCCTGAAATCTGAGGAAATTAGGGTCTGGATCCTAATGTTACTGCTCCAGCCTAGTTCAGAAGCTGCAGCGCCCAGTGCTGCGAAGGTTTGGATTCAGCTAAGATGGGCCATTTTTACTGAGAACAGGGTTGGCATTACAAGTCTTTTATTTCTGCTTTGTCTAATTTAATTGAACCCATCTAATTAGATTGTAAATAACTGGGGACCAGGACTGTTCTTCCTCTGTGTTTGTGCAATAACTGACACAAACAGGGCCCTGATCCTCTTGGGGCCTTTGTGTGCTACTAGGGATGTAATATCCTGTTTCATTGGTTCAACGGTTAGAAGCACTGCTGCCACTGCATTTAACCGATAAAGGGAGGGTGGGTGGGGGAGCCACTCCAGCTGGGCTGGAGCTGCCCTCATGCCCACTTGGGTCGGGTTTGAGCAACCCCCGCCACAGGGGCCCTTGCACCAGGGCTGCTGCTGCATCTCCCGACGCCACTGCGGCTCCCAACCTCTGTGCAGGGGCTGCAGCTGCTACCACTGCTGCAGGTCCCAGCTGCCTCATAGGGGCTGCCACTGGAGAGGCGACTCTCAGCCCCCGTGTGGGGACTTCCGGCTCCTAGCCCACATGCGTGTTTACCCATCAACATCCCTACGTGCTACCATTATAGAAACAAAAATAATCTAGAGTGATCCCAAAGCACTCTGCAAATGCAGTTCATGCACAATCTCTACGTAGCAACCGCTTTTGCCACTGAAAGGCAGCCACACGGAGAATGAAACACTGTGTATAGTAACACTACTCCACAGTAGGGATAGGAAGTGAAGAGAAATGCCATTCCCAGTTGGGAATACAAGGGTGCATAGGCTGGCAGAACTTAATTATCGACTTTATATTCGATGCAGAAGATGTAGTTGGAATCTTTTGAAATCAGAATGAAGCAAGCTCAGAAAATAAATTCAAGATGTTTACTCTGAAGCCTCCTTTCCATGTCTGCTTTATGAAAAACTCTGAAGTGGGGAAATCTTTCATTTGGGCATGCTGCATAATGAGTGAGTTCTTTTGTTCGGTAGCTATATTTGTGGTCAGACGCTCCATCTCACGATGAATGTTTTGGTTTGCAGCAGGAAAAAATGTATTCCTGTTCGAATAGATTTGTCCTGTTAATAAATATTAATTTGAGCAGAGTCCATTATATTCACGAAGTCTTATCCCTGAATTCAACAAAAGAGACTAGTAAGGCTTCTTTGAAGCATTGTCAAGGGCCCTTCAGTTCACAAGAACACTGTTACCAAGAGATTAAATGAATTAAAAATTGATGAATGTTCTGTAAGAGGTGACTTGCAGTCAAGGATATTTAAGCAGATAAAAGAGTGGAGGGAGGAAAAGGATGGTTGCTAATGTGTTTTGTATAATGATTGGGGTATAGCAGGGAAGAAAAGGAGGAGAGAAAAGAGGGCAATGTTCTCTCAGGTTCTAGATAAGTGCCTGTTATAAAAGCAAAAGGGAGAAAGATTAGTGTGCTCATAGGGGAGGGATGTTCTTGGCCCAAACAATGTAAGAGGTAGGGCTGCTGCCAATCCACTACTGCCATTCTCTGTCTCCTTTAAGATGGTTTGTTTTCTTAAAACAGAAGTAAGCGAACAGAAAACAATATTTTAACTCATTCCTTTGTCTCAGACTTTGGGGGTCTCTGATTCTTCTGATCCTGGTAGTTTCCCAATTTTAATCTGTTCTCTTCCCTTACCTGGACTGTTTTCTTGGGCAGCTGGCCCCTTGCTCTTTGGACCCTCCACTGAAATTAGTTCCACTCCACTATGGCTTCCTTTCCCTAGGCACAGTCTGTCTCCAATCAATCAAATCTCTGTCCATCTCATTTCCTGCCCTTTATACACCCAGGTGTAGCCCAGGCCCTTGTAAATGGTTGGATTTGGCTCACCTGCTCTGAGACAAGGAGCTGGGCCTAGCTCTAGTCACAGGGACCGGGCACCCTGTGACAAAGGACATCAGCATTTTACAGGCTACATAAGCTTCATTGGCTGATGCTGAGGAATAGGCCTTAATGAGCCCTACAAAAGAAAGCTCACTGTGACCATTCACTACAACTTTCTGTTAGCAGCACACACCAACGGTGCAATGCCAGAGGCTGCTGTGGCTCCAGCCTGGGGAATTGGCCTCTAAGTCCCTGTGGGTATATAAAGGGTTTAGTAAGCTGAAGGATGACAAGAGAGGGTAAAAGGTCTAAGACTATGAAGTGACTACCCATATAAAGACTGCAGTCCGTCTAGTAACTATTTTGTTTACCGAGTGCTGCTTTGTGCTTGGTGTATGCAAGTTATAAAATTAGACAAACCTGGAAGACACACATTAACATATAGGCCAGTCTTGCAGTTGGCTGGGTCCCAACATAGCAAGAAGGCAGTGAGTTGCTGAGGCTATGTTGGAACCTCCATTGGCCCAGGGATCTCAGCAGAGGCTGCTTAATTGTACTTAATGGTTCCACTTACCTCCTGGTTGCTGTTGCCCAGGGCAGGGGCAGCAAGTGTGGTGCACTGGTCCTTGCATGTCTCCACCTTCATCATTACCCATTTTGGAAACTGGCAAAAGGGGATTGGGCCATGAGTACTGCAGTGTATGCTCCCATGCTGTCCTTTGTCTGTCTTGTGTTTACAGGGCCTATCCTGTGAGTGTAACGTTAAAGTCTGGTTTCGGTCCAGTAAATTGAGGCGAGGTTTTCACAGGTGCTGGAATGAGGGTGCTGGAGGTGCTGCCACACCCCCTGGCTTGAAGTGGTTTCCATCGAACACAGAGTTGGCAGTTTGGCTCAGTGGATTTTAGCATCCCTACTCTGTTTGTCAGAGACTGGAGAGGGATGGCAGGAGACAAATCGCTTGATCATTGTCTTCGGTCCACCCCCTCTGGGGCACCTGGTGCTGGCCACTGTCGGCAGACAGGATACTGGGCTAGATGGACCTTTGGTCTGACCTGGTACGGCCGTTCTTATGTTCTTATGTTCTACTCTAAAATCCTGCCTGGTTTCCCCGTGAATGTGGGTCTGCTGGTTTTGAGCACCCAATCTGAGAAATCCTTAAACAGCCTGATTTTCAGATGATTGCTGCTCAGAGCTTCCTGGAAATCAGGCCTTTTATAGTGTCTCGAGTTGAGTGCTCAAAATTGCTAGGCATATCTGAAAACCTGGGCCCTAGAGCTAAGTTTGAACTTAGTCCCCATCTGTGACTCACCTCACTGGAAACTGCATCTGATGGAAGGTGTGATGCCAGCCATTGTTCTCATACTAGCCCAGTGTGAACCAATCAGTTTAAGTTCCAGCAGTAACAATGCATGAAAATGCATAGTTTTGGCTTTATCCAGAGTGAAATGCCAACATTTTCTTCTGTCAAACATAGCATTTCACCCTGGAACAACAAATGATTTCCTTCTCCTTGTCCAGGACATATATAATTTCCTGTCCCCAGCCCTGTTTGTGAAACTCTGTTTCATAGAGCTTTAGAATCATAGAATCCTAGGGCTGGAAGAGACCTCAGGAGGTCATCAAGTCCAGTCCCCTGCCCAAAGCAGGAACAACCCCAACTAAATCATCCCAGCCAGGACTTTGTCAAGCCGAGACTTAAAAACCTCTAGGGCTGGATACTCCACCACTTCCATAGGTAACCCATTCCAGTGCTTCACCACCCTCCATGTAAAACAGTTTTTCCTAATATCCAACCTAGACCTCTCCCACTGTAACTTGAGACCATTGTTCCTTGTTCTGTCATCCGTCACTACTGTGAACAGCCTCTCTCCATCCTCTTTGGAACCTCCCTTCAGGAAGTTGAAGGCTGCTATCAAATCCCCCCCAGTCTTCTCTTCTACAGACTAAATGAGCCCAAATCCCTCAGCCTCTTGTCATAGGTCACGTGCTTCAGCCCCCTAATCATTCTGGTTGCCCTCCGCTGGACCTTCTCTAATGTGCGCAGTTTTGTGCAGACCCTTCTCTAATAACTGAGAACCAGTGTAGTAGAGACTGAATTCCATGCTTTGTTTCATGCATTACAGTGGGTATGGGCTTCAGATGCAAGCAGGGTTGCCAACTCAGACCAGACAGCATTGCCTCAAATGGTGTCTAGTCCATCTGCTCTGACCGAGCTGGCATCCCTAGATGCAAGCTTTCCCAAGCTGTGTGAGTGTGTTTGATTATGAGGTTTGGGGTTTAGGCCCATCTCAAGTTTAAACAGGCTCAGTCTGACTTGAGTAGTTATGCTGTTCAGTCCTGATTTTTAAAAAAATACATTGAGTAGCTTAGAATAATGCATAGAATTGGTTTCTGCCCCATACAATGTAACTGTATATAGCAATGAATTAAAATCAGGTGACTCAATGTCAACAGACAGCACAAGTTGTATCAAAGGTAGATTTCTATTGTTTTATCAGAATAATTTAATTTCCCCAGAACTGGGTCTTTTAGAAAATATGATGGTCTGAAAAGTGATCATTATGCCGCTACATTCTCTATATTAATTTTAATTGAATTAAAACATTGTCATGCAAATATCAACATGTAATTGTCCATGTAAAAGACAAAACTTTTGAAATTTATTTTTAGGGGTGTTTGGATATTTTTCTCTTTAGAATTGGTCTAGTTCCTTTGCATAAGAAGACAGAGGTCCCAAATAAATGAATATGATTAACTCTTTGGAAGCCAGTTGACCCACAGGGGTTGACTCTCTCACTGAAGTAAGCTGGTGTGTATTTTGGGTGAGAGACTGACAATAGAATAAACCTGTGGCTTTGCATGTGTACTTACAATTGCATGTGCTCTGGGCTAAATGTATCTGCTATGTTATTTCATTATGTTAGGATCCCTTGGGAATAGTTGCTCATTAAGTGTCAACTGCCCTTTGCTAACTCCCCACCAAGGCCACGCTGTGAGCTGATGACCCTTTGACCCTGTTTTTTCCCAGTGCTGGGTGTTGATGAAGCTGTATTTAATGGAGACAAGGGGTAGTATGGGGGAGGGGGTGGGGAAGCGTTCTCCTAGCTACTCTGGTTGAGTGAAATAAAATGCAGAAACATGAGAGGTGTTTCCCAGCACAATGTTGAGGAAAGGAAATATACACCCTGGTCTTCATTATCCTATTGGCTGTGCACATCTCTATTGGGATTCCTATTTGTGGCGGATTCCCTATTATTTTCCATTTAAATAAAGATTGGATATGTTTCTAGGAGATATATATTCTCCAGGAATTGTTTTGAGGAAGTTCTGTGGTCTCTGTTATATGGGTCAAACTAGATAATCACAATGGTCTCTTCTGGCCTTAGAATCGGTTATTTTTTTAACGTTGCTTTGTCGTGGAGCAGCCATGGGCCTGGTACCTATAGGTCCTTGAGACATTTGATATACTGTATTCTGAACATCTGGGGCCTTTATTAAATGAGGTATGCGGGCCTTCATCATTTAGAGCTAGATGTTGGTCCTATTGAAGTCAAGAGGAGTTTGCCATTAACTTCAGTGGAGTTAGTGTGTTGGCCTTAATGCCAGGTAATATTTGTTGGGAGTTGTAATGCTACTGATTGGCTCAAAGGACCATTTTGGACACTCACCTAGACCACCATGGAGTGGGGTGTTCCAGAGGTAAGGTAGGACCCTGGGTTGGTGCCATTATTCCCAGGCTTTGTGGTGTTTCTTGCTTGGTGGGAATGTGTTGTCTTACGATTTTTACTACATGAGGACTGCCTATAATATTTGGTGTATAGCTCTTAACTCCTGAAGTGTGCTACCTACAATGGGACTGGGTATTGCTGTGATTGTCTAGAGAAGTTAAACTGCCCTGTTCCCTTTGTCCAGTCAGATATATAATCAAATCAGCAAACTGTGGCGTAAGAGTGAATAGAGATATAGGAGATTCTTTTTATGAGCATATGTTAAGCTTGATCTCAGGTGGTGTTAAAGAGCCCTTAGAAATGTAGTTCACATCTGTGGGTCTGACAACGTAGGTTAAAGATCATGCTGCCTAGATCAAGCCCATGAATTTGCAGTGAATTGTGGAGGCTTTCTGCACGTTGTAGGAACATATTTTAAAAAACCCACCCCTCTATACCAATCCCACAATGAAGGATTACAAAGTTTTGCACTCCATGAACACTATGTGAAATTTGAATGTCACAATCTGACTTTGATTATGGTGACCCTTTTAGAAATGTCAGTTACTTAATGAAATTGTGTAGGCTAATCTGCACTAGGAAATTAGGCTCTGTTTACATCTAAAACATTACGGTAGCACAGCTGCAGCTGCATCACTGTAGAATTTCAGTGTAGCTACTCACTATAGTGGCAGGAGGGGTTCTCCCCTCACTGTAGTTAATCTACCTCCTTGAGAGGTGGTAGCAAGCACTGTCTACACTGAGGTTTAGGTTGGTTTAGCTATGCCACTCAGGCTATGTCTAGACTGCACGCTTCTTTCCGAAGAAGCTTTTCTGAAAGAGATCTTGTGAAAAATCTTCTTCCGAAAGAGAGCATCCACACAGCATAAGTGCATTGAAAAAGCGATTTGCTTTTTCAAAAGATAGCGTCCAGATTGAATGGATGCTATCTCACATTTAAGCTGTGATTACTATGGACGGAGTGGCCACCAGGGCTTCTGTGCTTTTTCCTCTTTCCTCTTCTTTCAAAAGAACTCCCTCTTCCCTGTCCACACACATCTTTTTCCAAAAGAGCTCTTTTGGAAAAAGGCTTCTTCCTCGTAGAAAGAGGTTTACCAGAAAAAATCCTCTGTTCTTTCGATTTTTTCCCTGAAAAAACATGATTGCAGTGTGGACATAAGTGAAGTTTTTTCAGAAAAACAGCTGTTTTTCTGGAAAAAACTCTGTAGTGTAGACATAGCCTCAGCCGGGTGTGGATTTTTCACATTCCTGAATGATGTAAATGGGTGGAATTAACTTTTGAGTGTTGACCTGACCTTCGATCGAACTAGCTACATCACTTGGAGACGTGGAAATAGTTAAGCCAACCTAAGTCCCCATATAAACAGTACTAAGTCAATGGAAGAATTCTTCCATTAACCTAGCTAACATCTCCTGGGGGGGTGGATTACCTCTGCGGATGGGAAAATGCCTTTCAGTGCTGTAAGGAGCGGTCACACTGAAGTGCTACAGCGGTGCAAAGGCAGGGGTGCTACTGCAGCATTTCAAGCACAGGAAGGCCATAGTGTCCTCTCCAGAGCTTTCTGCGTTGCAATGCCCTAACCTACAAACAAATTCTGTAATATTTGTTTAAACCAATTTACTTTCTTTGTTCTCTGTGTCTGATGAATAGCTTGGATAAAGTGCAGGTCCTCACTAAATCTCACACCTTTTGCCAATGCATTGATGAGAGTCCATGAAAACAACCAACTCATGGTCAACGAGCAGAGCAATGGACAAGTATGTCCAACAGATCATCTATTTGGGATGATTTTCAGCGCTTTTGCTGGAATTCTGTGGAGGTAGAATTCTATGGAGGAGGTCACTACTGAATCGAGTCCCATCATTTGGCTGTTTGGTCACATGAGAGTCACAGTCATAATTACAAGATTATTTCAAGGTTAGGCGCAGGGCTCTACCATAAACCCTTCGCATCTAGGTCAGGCACTTAGCGACATCCCTGTCTCCTTCCTGCAGGGGAAATAGCTGACAGGAACACTCGTTGGCTCTTGATTTGCTTCTTCAAAATGTTGCCATGTGTGGCAGAAATCGAAACAAAATTATGGGGGTAGGTCAGCAAATCAGAAACCAGGGAAGTGAGAAATGCCAGGTAGGAAACGGAAGCGTAATGACCTTCCTACAATGATGCATTTGAAACTGCAACATGTTTCAGAGTAATCAAGAGAGCCAGGAAACATGAAATGAAAGAAAGAATAGAACTAAACAGATCTAAAATGGCCTTCTTACAGGGACTGCAGCTAAAACCCTGACCTATCTGACATGACTTATAGCTACTTCAGTTAGGCAGTGTCTGAGGAATGAATGATTCCCCCCTAAAAGCTATGCCAAGATATACTGCCTGTGTAACATCGAGTGGTAAACACTTGTTCAACTCAAGGACATGATCGTACTTTCTCAGCAAAGCTGTAGTCTTTAAAATCCTCATTGTCTTCTGATCTGCTCACTAGGGCCACTGAAATCTCAATCCAGATATGCTAAAAGTGACTTGTTTTTTTCCAGATTCCTGCATCCCTATAATGCGGTTCACCTTCCCGGCTTCATCCTGTTGAATAGTTACTGGCTAGTATGAATGATCAGCTTGTCCTAATGCAGGAATATCATGACATGGTGAGCATTTTTTCTGACAGCAATGGGAGCAAACTACATCTCAGTGCTCTTTCTCCCCACCTCAAGTCTGCAGGGCCCTTGACTAAGAGTGTGGCATCAGCACTTTTCTAGCTATGCATGGACAAAGGTAAACAAACTTGCTTTTCTCTCTCAGCTGCACTCAAGCCAAAAATCAGTCCTGTTATACTAATATTGCCAGAGCCCCAGTACATAAGAAATTCAAAAGGAGACTTCATTGTCTGCTGCTGTCAATCATCCACAGTGCTGCTGATATGCCCTGCTTCCTGCTCAGCAGCACCACTACCCATTTCACTAGTTAATGAGAAAGCATCACCAGTGGTCTTGATAATAATGTTGTAGTAGAACCCTCATACTGAGCTCCCTAGGTGGGGAATTTTCTTTAGGGGGAAGGAAGAAGAAATGTTCCACGAATTGTTGGTTTTGATTGTTGTTTGAGAGCCTCAAGATCTGAATTTTTGAGTGAAAACAACTTGATCCAGGGAACAGAAAGCCAGAGATATGTATACTTACCACTCAGCTGCTGTTTTATGAAGTTCCTAACAGAGTAAAGCTGTAAGTAGATGAAGTGCAATGCTTTACATGCATGTGTCCATGCCACATCCTGTCTCTCTTGGGATACCTTAGTGTTTCCCAGCTTTTTCAGGCAAATGTTCCAGTATAGACCTTGCTGGAGCCCTGGGCATAGCTAAAAGCATGAATTGAATAAAGTTGTGAAGCAAAGTAGGCCTTGTCATAATTGCAACACTAGGTGTGGGCTAACCAAGTAAGCACATTCTGGATGGTACAGGAATGCACAGCATTCTCAAGTAACTATGTAAACAGATTCCTAGGAAGGTGGTACAGGAGCAGACAGACCCCTTGTAAAGAAAAGGATGTAATGACAGGATAATGGATAATGTTTTGTTCAGACTACAAGGTACAAGGGTGATAACATCATATGGAATGTAATACGTAACTTCGGATCAATGCGTAAAACGAGAAGGCATAGGAAGGACAGCTTTGTACCAGAATAGGGAACAACGCTATGTGGAGTGAGCCACTTCTTTGTCATCAGCATACATGAGTTAAGTGTTCTTATAACTCATTGGACAGGGTGTTAGCACTGTGCTTTGGTGACAATAAACCTGGCAGAGCCTTTGCCACCAAACAAGGCCTATGGTCCTTCTTTATGAACAACATAGAGGATTGCTGAATCAGTCAGCTGCAAGCTACGCTGGCACAGCTAACTCCAGAGCTCCCGGAAACAGCAGCATGAGCAATACTATTAAAACCTGACTCTCTTATTTTTATTTTGGGGGAATGTAATCAAAGTATTTTTGCAGCCTCATTTGCCCCTCCCAAAATTAGATATATGAGTGCTTGCTGGTAAGGAGGGGAATTTTAGGGGGTGAAAGAGTGGGGCGGGGGGAGGGGAATAGGGTGATGCATCAAAGGGAGAGGATTGATGGGGATAGCTGTTTAGAGAGCTGAGGAATTGAGGGGGCTCAGGTGAGAAGGAAGGACACATGGGATGGGAGCTGGATTACAGTAGGGGCAAGAAACAGTTGTCATAAGAACATAAGAAGGCCATACTGGCCCAAAGGTCCATATAGCTCAGTATCCTGTGTTCTGACCATGGGCAATGCCTGGTGCTTCAGGTGGAATGAACAGAACAGATCATCGTCAAGTGGTTCGCTGCTGTTGTCCTGTCAGCACCACATTTTCTCCATCTGTGTGTGTGCCAGGGTCTGAGCCCCCACTTCCTGTCCTCCGAGGTCTAGGTCCCTGGTGAAACTCACCACTCATGGGACTCCCCACACTATTTATATCACAGTTGTTTACTGGGTGTGTGTGTACTGGCCCCACCCCACTCTTAGCATTCTCTTGAAGTTGAAATCGAGGTTGACGTGATTTATTCCTCACTACGTTCCCAGCTCAACTGCATGGGCTGTGGCCAATAAGGGCCATCTGGTGTTTGCATTTGCAGGGTTCAAGGCTGTACGAGGCTGTGTACTCCAAGGACGAAAACTTCCATCCTGTTTCTCCGGGCTGCAGGCCCCCCCCGTATGACTTCTTATATGACACACATGCACCACTTTTCTTGGATCATTGTGACACTCACCTCCAGGAGCCCAGAACCATAAGCCACTGTGTTACCCCTCTGCCTCAGCAAGTGAGAGGTTTGCTGGAGCTTAACCCGGGGGGGTTAGTTCCCTTCCACGCCCGTTTATGGTTTACCAGCACACTCCTCAAGACTCTGCCATTCTAAACCTTGTTTTGCAGGTAACAGTCAGCGAACCCCAGTTCCTGGGTTCCCCAGAGACATTTCTCTGTAGTGTTCAGACCCTCACACAGAAATGAGACAGCGCACTCACACTGGCTGGTTAGCTTACCTGAGAACACACACTTTACCTTAATACACAGTACTGAGATGGTCCATAGTAAAATTACTAAAGAATTACTAAAGAATGTAGATTTGAGTCCCTAAGTAACAGAAAAGGAGATATGTGTGGTTATAAAAAAACAAAAATAACACACATTTTAGTTTCTAAAACTTTAGCAAAATACAATCTTCGCCTAAGCAGCTTTCTCATCTACCTCAATCTATTAGCATCTCTGGCCAGTGAGGCAGGAGGATCCAGCATTCACAGAATCAGAGGATGCTAAACCATTTATCTTTTAAGTGCTAGATAAGTAATGGGTTCTCTCCCCTTCTATTTATAGTTCAATAAACCTTTGAAATACATTCCTTTGAAGTGTGTACACCAGAGTTTCCTCCCACACTGGTGTGCAGAGGCCATGTTGTCTTCCTCAGCCTTACTAGTCAATTTTCTTTTTCGACTGGCTTAATCACTTTGTTTACCTTCGCTGTATAAATATATTTTCATTGTCCTTTGCTAGTAATCTAGCATTTCTTTGTCCAGAGCAGGGTTGTTTGTCTACTGACTCCAAACCATATTTTAAGAACATATTTCTAGCATACATGCATGGTCTTTATACACATGCCATAACTATATCACATAATAATATTCATGTGCACTGCATCACCAGTTTTTACAGGATACCTTAAAGACTTTGTTTGGCTAAATATTTTGATAAGAATGGTTTGGGAGCACCTTTTGCCAGTTGGCATAAAGCAGCTATTAGGATCACAATCACACAATGGGGTGGGTGGTTCTGACCCAGATTTCTTCATACCACAATCACAACTCTAGGATGCTCTTGAAACTAAGCCTCAGATGATCTTGTATCACAATCACACCTCTCCCAAGCTGCTCCAGTTTATTCCCCCTCCATTCAGTACAGCTACACCTAAAACAGTGACTGCAGCTGGAGATCATCATCATCAACAACAACCATGGGCTCAATGTCCATTGGTGTCCGATGCCTCCCTCACTATTTTCTTCCATCTTTCCCTGTCCAGTGCAAAGTGGCTTAGTTTCTGTAGACTAGCTCTGCACCAATCTACTATATCATCCACCCATTCTCTGTGGGGTCTGCCTCTCCTATTCAGACCATCCATTATGCTGAATACCAGGGTCTTAACTTTTCACTCATCGTTCATTCTGCAGATATGCCCGAATAGCTGCAACTTCCGTTGTATAACCTTCTGCAGTAGGTTCTCTTTCGGCTGTATCTTCCTATATAATTCCTCGTTGGTGACCTTCTGCATCCATCCTGTTCTCAGGATCTTTCTATAACAACTCCTCTCAAACGCCAATATCCTTCTCTTCGAATCTTTCGTTATCACCCATGTCTCACATCCGTACAACATGCGAGCATGCAGATAATTCCCAGGCTATGTCTACACTACAGGGTTTTTGCACAAAAACAGCTGTTTTTGCACAACAACCCGCGGAGCGTCCACACCTCAAGCATGTTTTTGCATATAAAAATTTACAGTAGAATGGCAGAACGGAGGGCTTTTTGTGGTGTAGGTATACATAAGAACATAAGAACATAAGAACGGCCGTAGCGGGTCAGACCAAAGGTCCATCTAGCCCAGTATCCTGTCTGCCGAGAGTGGCCAGCACCAGGTGCCCCAGAGGGTGGACCGAAGACAATGATCAAGCGATTTGTCTCCTGCCATCCTCTCCAGCCTCTGTCAAACAGAGGCCAAGGACACCATTTTATCCCCCTGGCTAATAGCCTTTTATGGACCTAACCTCCATGAAATTATCTAGCTTCTCTTTAAACTCTGTTATATTCCTAGCCTTCACAGCCTCCTCTGGCAAGGAGTTCCACAGGCTGACTACACGCTGTGTGAAGAAGAACTTTCTTTTATTAGTTTTAAACTAATAAAAAAGGTTTATTAGTTTTAAACCTTTCTTTTATTAATTTCATTTGGTGTCCTCTAGTTCTTCTATTTAGGGAACTAATAAATAACTTTTCTTTATCGGCCCTCTCCACACTCATGATTTTATACACCTCTATCATATCCCCTCAGTCTCCTCTTTTCTAAACTGAAAAGTCCCAGTCGCTTTAACCTCTCCTCATATGGGACCCGTTCCAAACCCCTAATCATTTTAGTTGCCCTTTTCTGAACCCTTTCCAAGGCCAAAATATCTTTTTTGAGGAATAACTCCTTTTTGCACTAGAGTTCTTGCGCAAAAAGGTGTGTGTGGACACTCAGGGGTTTCTTGCTGTGAATGGCAATAAGAACTTTCTTGTGCAAGAATGTCCATGCAGTGTGGACGCTCTCTTGCACAAAAGCACATCGCTTTTGCAAAGCGCGTTTGAGGTGTGGCCGTGCTTTTGCACAGGAAGTTTTTGTGGAAGAGCTTGACCTTCTGCTCACAAACAGGGAGGAACTAATAGGGGAAGTGGAGGTGGGTGACAACCTGGGAAGCAGTGATCATGGGATGGTAGATTTCAGGATCCTGACCAAAGGAAGAAAAGAGAGTAGTAAAATATACACCTTGGACTTCAAAAAAGCAGATTTTGACTCCCTCAGAGATCTGATGGGCAGAATCCCCTGGGATGTTAACATGAAGGGGAAAGGAGTCCAGGACAGCTGGCAGTATATTAAAGAAGCCTTATTGAAGGCACAGAAAGAAACCATTCCGACGCATAGCAAGAGAGGCAAACATGGTAGGAGACTGGATTAGCTTACAGGGGAAATCCTTGGTGAACTTAAGCACAAAAAGGAAGCTTACAAAAAGTGGAAACTTGGACAAATGACCAGGGAGGAGTTTAAAGGTATAGCTCGAGAATGCCGGGGGGTTATCAGGAAGGCGAAAGCGCAAATGGAATTGCGACTGGCTAAGGATGTGAAGGATAACAAGAAAGGTTTCTACAGGCATGTTAACAAGAAGAAGGTGATCAGAGAGGGTGTGCGGCCCCTAATGGATGAAGGAGGTAACCTAGTGACAGATGATGTGGGGAAAGCTGAAGTACTCAATGCTTTCTTTGCCTCTGTATTCACGGACAAGGTCGGCTCCTGGACTTCTGCACCAAGTGATGCAAGATGAGATGAAGATGGACAGCCCGTGGTGGGTAAAGAACAGGTTAGGAACTATTTAGAAAAGCTAAATGTACACAAATCCATGGGTCCGGACTTAATGCATCCGAGGGTACTGAGGGAGTTGGCAAATGTCATTGTGGAGCCTTTGGCTATTATCTTTGAAAAGTCGTGGAGATCGGGAGAAATCCCGGATGACTGGAAAAAGGCAAATGTAGTGCCCATCTTCAAAAAAGGGAAGAAGGGTGATCCATGGAACTATAGGCCGATCAGTCTTACCTCGGTTCCTGGAAAAATCATGGAAGGAATCCTTAAGGAATCCATATTGAGGCACTTGGATGAGAGGAAAGTGATTAGGAATAGTCAGCATGGATTCACAAAGGGCAAGTCGTGCCTGACCAATCTGATTAGCTTCTATGATGAGGTAACTGGCTTGGTGGACATGGGGAAGTCAGTGGATGTGATATTCCTTGACTTTAGCAAGGCTTTTGATTCGGTCTCCCACAATATTCTTGCCAGCAAGTTAAGGGATTGTGGATTGGATAAATGGACGGTAAGATGGATAGAAAGATGGCTAGAAGGCCGGGCCCAGAGGGTAGTGATCAACGGCTCGATGTCGGGATGGCGGTCAGTTTCTAGTGGAGTGCCCCAAGGTTCGGTTCTAGGACCGGTTTTGTTCAGTATCTTTATTAATGATCTGGATGAGGGGATTGCACCCTCAGCAAGTTTGCGGATGACACTAAGCTGGGGGGGAGAGGTAGATACGCTTAAGGGCAGAGATAGGGTACAGAATGACTTAGACAAATTGGAGGATTGGGCCACAAGAAATCTGATGAGGTTCAACAAGGACAAGTGCAGAGTCCTGCACTTGGGACGGAAGAATCCCAAGCACAGTTACAAGCTGGGGACCAAACAGTTAAGTAGTAGTTCTGCAGAAAAGGACCTGGGGGGTTACAGTGGATGAGACGCTAGATATGAGTCAACAGTGTGCCCTTGTAGCCAAGAAGGCTAATGGCATATTAGGTTGCATTAAGAGGAGCATTGCCAGCAGATCCAGAGATGTCATCATTCCCCTTTATTCGGCTTTGGTGAGGCCGCATCTGGAGTATTGTGTTCAGTTTTGGGCCCCCCACTACAAAAAGGATGTGGACGCATTGGAGAGGGTCCAGCGGAGGGCAACCAAAATGATTAGGGGGCTGGAGCATATGACTTATGAGGAGAGGCTGAGGAGTTGGGTCTGTTTAGTCTGCAGAAGCGAAGAGTGAGGGGATTTGATAGCAGCCTTCAACTTCCTGAAGGGAGGTTCCAAAGAGGATGGAGAGAGGCTGTTCTTAGTAGTGACAGATGGCAGAACAAGGAGCAATGGTCTCAAGTTGTGGTGGGAGAGGTCCAGGTTGGATATTAGGAAAAACTATTTCACTAGGAGGGTGGTGAAGCACTGGAATGGGTTACCTAGGGAAGTAGTGGAGTCTCCATCCCTAGAGGTGTTTAAGTCTCGGCTTGACAAAGCCCTGGCTAGGTTGATTTAGTTGGAATTGGTCCTGCCTAGAGCAGGGGGCTGGACTTGATGACCTTCTAAGGTCTCTTCCAGTTCTATGATTCTATGATTCTTGCACAAAAACCCTGAAGTGTAGACAAAGCTCCAGTGGCTATTGCCAACTCCAAAAGGAAAGAGTTAAGGTTCTGTGGGCATTTATGTCAACTCTGTATATTCTGAATTTCAGATGTTTGAGTTTTGCTGAACTTGATGTTCTGGAAACGCATGAGCTATCACTGGGCAACCTTAATTCTGCATTAACAAAGTTTTGTGCAATTTAATTAATAAACAGAGTACATCTAATTCTAATTAACAAGGGAAATAAATGTTTTTCTATTAGAATGCACAGATGTAGCCAGATTCTTCTTTCTTTTTGAACATTCATCAACTCTGTGTGCTTCCCTCCCGCATCATCTGTCAGGGCCATATTAGCCAAGGGACCCAGGAGATGTGGGCCAAAGGATTTGGAGGCAGCTTGGCAGGTAGTCAGGGGACCCTGAGAAGTTGCTGCTCAGCTGACGTGCATTTTGTGGAGGAGACACTGCAGCTGTGTGCTAGTTGCCGGGGAGCTGACAGCTATGCTGGTCCCCTGGGCAAGGTGAGGGGACTCGCTCCACACTCCTGGAAGGAGCTGAGCCTTGGGTGGAAGGGGTGGGGTTATGGGCAGCCAGCCCTCAGTGCCACCCGGAGCATGCCATGCCCTCCCCATCCCCCCACAGGCCTTAGAGCTGCCCAGAGCGCAGTGCCCGGTGCTCTGGTGGCAATTTAAAGGGCCCAAGGCTCTGGGCACCATTGTTGCTGCAGTAGTAGGGAGCACTGGGCCCTTTAGACTCTCTGGGACCCCTTTGCCCGCCCTGTCGGTGAGTCTGGCTAATTGTGCATGATAAAGCTGTGGCACTGGGAGCTGGTTTGAGAGATGGCAAAGAACTGCTAAACTATGAGAACAATCTATTGCAATATGGGAATAAAGGGTGACAGGATTTTTGGGTAAAAAAGGGCCCCCATAATGTTAGGGCCCATGGGGTTAAGCCAGCGCGGTGGGCTTGTTGACATTTAACATTTCTACTTGCAACAGTTTAGCTCTGTAGCAGGGAGGGAAGGGTGAGAATAGTGGAATCAGGAAATCTTGCAACCCTTGGGCTTTGGCCTACCAGTGTCATTGCCTTTAACTTCAAATCACTGAGGGAAAATTACTGAGAGAATGAGCTCAAACCTCCAGGGATTGTCCACTGATGCTCCTCTCTTTCAACAGTGCAGATGTTACTTTCCAGCTGGGTCTGAAAGAGAAGTCCTCGTGTTTGAGGCTTGTGAGAAGATTAAGGGATTAAGCAGAAAAGACTCTATTGCGAGAATTTATCTCCCAGCTCAGCTGAGGTAGAAAATATTCAAAGATAGAAAGTTATAGATAAATTGTGGCTACGGCTCCATTTGGCTCCTCTGATAAACTTATTGTTAATACTGTTATATTTTAACTCCAGAGAATATTAGAATAAGGTAATGCCAGAGGCTGTCACTCTGTTCATAGGAAGTCAGTAGACATGGGTGAACCCCTCAAATGATTTTTTTCAGACTGTTCAAACTCACAAACTTTTCCCCCTGTAATATTAACCTATGTGTTTCTCAGAAGTGGTATAATTTATATATAGATCACTATAGATGGGATGGGAGGACTGTGACGTTTCTTTCCCTTTTGTTGGTTTAAGTCATAACTTTGAAGTCATTTTACACATAAAGACGTGCAGTTTTCTCTGATCTTCCTGTGTTATCCTCTGGCTTCATTAGAACACAAAAGCGAGTAGCACACTGATCTGAAGCCCATTGTATTTGCTTTTCAAAGATTGGCGCATGTGCTTTTAAGTGGGTTTGAATTTTTTAATTTCTTAAAAACTGAATGAAATACATAAGTAAGTATATATACATTTTTTTAATCCAGCTGTGCTTTTGTTACAAGATAGATGAACACCCAACAAACTTGGCTGGCACAAGAGGGTGCTCATTATACAGGGTATGTTACTGCTACTTATTGATTTTGTATAGATTTTTTTCTCTTCCTTTCCCTTTCAATTTCTCCATATTTCTTTTTACTCTATCCTTGCGCTGCTGCATTTTCAGTCTATTTTTCCTTTGGATTTCTCTCAATCCCTCTTTGTAACTATTTCCCCCTAAACAGAATGCAAATCCAGTAACATGCCAGTTAATTCAGAGTTCAAAAGGTTTTAAAATTAAGCAAAATGAGTTCCCATCTCTACATAGCAGTACTTGGAGGGAGGGATTATAAAGGAAATGGTGATCTCTGTTAAATTACAGGAACAGAACTCAACAAAGAAGGGGGAAAGCCGGTTTCCTGTAAATCACTCCTCTTTTATGTCAAAAAGTCTCATGGGGGTAGCCATGTTAGTCTGTAACTCTAAAAACAACGAGTAGTTCTGTGGAATCTTAGAGACTAACACAAATACATAAAATCACGAGCTTTTGTGGTAAGACCCGCTTCATCAGATGAATTGGAGTGGAAATAACAGAATCCAAGATATAAATAACAGCAAAAGAAGTTCCTGTCAATTGTAGGACTCAGGTTAATGAAGCTAATTAAGTGGGCTGGATGTATCCCCTTCAGAGCTTTTGATGTGCAAATGTGGATGTCAAAGGTAGGAGAAATTGGCTTTGTAGTGCGTTAACCAGTTAATGTCTTTATTTAAGCCCAGGGTAACAGTGTCAGATTTGCATGTCAAATTAATCATTATTTCATAATAGAAAAACTTATCAACTAATTTCTGTTTTCCTAGTTGTAAGAGTAAATTACTTATAGACACATGTGTTTCATAGATCTGTATGTGTAAAATAACTTGAATAGCATGGCTAAACTAAGAAAAGGAAGAAAGTTTATAGTTTTACCATTTCCATTTTCATATCAATGAATACTTTGAAAGAGTATCAGACTTACCACTCTGAAGACACTGAAATTTGCTATAATCAGTATCCATGGAATAAGTAAAGTATGGGCAACGGGAGTACAAACTTCCACACAATAACCAGTCAGATCTAGAGACAACATCTCTTAAAGGTGAGAAGTTACTTCTCCCTCCAAAACCATTCAATCCTTCAATCTCTATCAACTAAGGCAGCCAAGGAATAAATTAACTAGTGTTTCTTGTGCTGGTGTTTCTGATACAGACAGCTGTCCACTGGGGAAAGGATGGTGACCACCAGCTTGCTACAAATAAGCCTTGGTCTACACTAGAGAGTAATTTTGAAATAACTCCCCTTATTTCAAAATAACAAGCAGAGCATTCACACTACCAAGCCTGTTATTCTGAAATAACGGGCTGGTTATTTCAAAATAATAACTCCTGTTTTCCACAAAATATAACGCTAATTTCAAAATAGCTATTTAAAAATAGCGTTAGTCTGGACGCACCAGTCCTGCTATTTTGAAATAACTACTCCCCAGAATAATTCAAAATAATTACTCCCCAGTGCTTCCTAGGGCTCTAAGTCGAGGTAGCATGTCCACATTAACAGATACAGCCTTGGGCTATTTTCAAGGCTTCCCCCTAGTGTGGAAATGCAATTTCAAAATTATTATTTCAGGAGTTATTTCAAAATAAGTTATTGTGAAATAAGTTTCTAGTGTAGACATGCCCTTTGTGACTAAACAACAATCAATGTGTGTTTACACAGCAGGGCTTAAATCAAAATAAGCTACACAAATTGAGCTACGTCAACTGTGTAGCTTATTTAGAAATAGCTTATTTCGAAATTGGGAGTGTCTACACCCTTGTGTCTTAAACTGTGTTCCGTGGAGAACTCACAGGTGTGCCATGGCCATTTAAATTAAAAAAAACGGCTGTGAGAGCTGCTGAGATGCAGCGGGTGGTGCGAAGAGGTGAGCAAGTGGTGACACGGCTGGAAATGAGGCGGGGCTGCCCATGTTCCTTCTCATGTGCTTCCGCACGAAGGGCGGAAGAGGCGAGCAAGTGATGACGCGGCAGGAAATGAGGCGGGGCTACCCGCGTTCCTCATGTGCTTCTGCACCCGGCTTGAAACCTCCTGGGAAAGCTCCGCGCCTTGGTTGCGCCCCTTGCCAGAGGGGAGGAGCATTGCAGGGCCAGCAGCAGGGCCAGCTCTGATTGGCTGTCTCCACTGCTGGTCTGGGGATCCTGCCTGCCGGGGAGAGAACTGCCCTAAAGCTGCCACCCTGACCGGGTCTTTGCACTGCTGCCTTTAGCCCTCGCTTGTTACCCAGGACAGCTGAGGGGGGCCAGCACCTTCCACCCTCTAGCACAGACTAGGCCCTTCCCTTCAGTATTCTGTGTCAAAAATAACAGAGATGGGGCTAGAACTATTGAAGGAGAAAACATTAAGCAGTAAGGGACCCACTGTGAATTGGGGGGCAGAGTAAGGCCCTCTGCCCCTAATGCTGGCGTGGCTGCTATGGCTGCTGTCAGTCAGCTGCTTGACATTAACCCGTGCTTGATAAGATATTGAATTTATAATTTCCACCAATATGAGTAAACAGAAAAGGCAGATGTCTAGAAGGCTTCATAGGGCAGTGAGTGAATATTGTTGTTGTCAGTAAAAGTGCAAAAGTGTCATCTGGTGTTCAAGGGGCAAGTTTTTTTTTTTGCTCAACAAAAAATCCTTGGTATTCCTCATTAAAAAAAAAAAAATATTGTTTGGTGTTCCTCGGTCTTAAAAAGTTTAAGAAACATTGGTCTACACAGTACTTACTTCGAAATAGAGCACTCTTCCTCTGACTTCCCTCACTCCCTGTACAATGTGGGTTACAGGAGTTGGAGTAAGAAGTCCTCCAGCTTGACAGTATTTTGACATTATTTCAAAATAACTGCCTGCTGTGTAGACGCCGAGTAAGTTATTTCGAAATAATGCTAGTTATTTTGAAATAATGTTGCTGTGTAGATGTACCCTCAGGCAATGACAGCTTCCAGTGACAGTTGGTATAGCCCGGATTATAACCACTGGTGAGGGGGTAACAGGCTGTTTACATTGTCTCATTTGCAATTATCTGAGCCATTTAGTACCCTTCTCATTCTGTCCTTAACACCCTTTGCAAAGATCTGGATATTGTAACAAATCCTTGGCCAACTACAGTTTCAGAGCTGACATTGTGCTTTGTGCTGTAATTGTCCAGAACTACACAACAGAGGCACAAATGGAGCTCAGATTTGCCTGCTCCAAAGCACAAGGTCCTGTCACTTGAACTAGTGTTGTTTCTCCAACAATGACTATTAGTACTAAATATCAAGTGACCAGTTCTGATTTTTTTTTTCAGACTGTGAGGTCCTTTTAACAAACTCCATTTATTTATTTAGCATTCAATCTTCTCTCATTTTTCAAACATCTATGATTCAAGCATTACCACAGTGATTTGTAGTCTGCACTAGGTTTACTGGCCTGGGGGCTCAGTGCACACTGTGCATGTTCTTCTTTTGCAGTGTCTTTCAGGAGTCACCAGCACGAAGACAAATATCTTTTCAAATTTGGTATGGCAGTTGAGCTAAAGTTTATGACTTACTTTAATAAAAATTCTTGTCAAGATTTTCCTTATTGCTCTCCATTGATCGTAGCATGTGTTGGTGATGGGGCTGAATCAGACCCAGAAGAGCTTTGGCTTTTATGTCATCTTTTATGTTGTGTAAAAAAATGTTTCCTGCATAGGAAGAGACAACCTGGGGTTACAGTGAATTTTCTTTGCAAAAGCTCTAGAATGCATAACTCTGTAATACCTCAGAGCTTGCTGGAGAAAGTTCCGCTCCTATCATTATAGCCATTTGGCATCAGTGAGGAGGGCTGGTAAAAGCTGTAGAGGGGTGTAAGCAGTGTTCCCTGTAAACTGAGCAACTGGGGCGGATGCGCAGGAGAGATTCGTATGCAGTCCAGCTGATTTAACAGAGCACCCACAGCCTCTCATAGCCGGCAGCATGTGTTTCTATTAGTGGTGCACATCTGCACATGCCTCAGTGCACATAACAAAATTTATTCTGCACATGGGTGGAAAAAATTAGAGGGAACATTGGGTATGAGCCATGTTGATGAGAACACTTATGTGCTTGGGACTTGGTAATCTAAACATCACTCCTATGAGAATTATGTGCCATTTCGTAATGCAGAATTTTGCAGAAATTAATGCTGGACACACAGAATTTCCTTTTCCCCCCACAGAATTTGGTTGCAGAGATGTTGGATTTTGTCAAGGACTTTCAGAAAATCTAAGTACACTATATCCACTGGCTCCCCACATGCATGTCGTTGATGCCCCTCAAATAATTTTAGTAGAGTGGAGCTTATTTTTAATGGACTGAGTTGAGTGGTCCTGATTATTTTAATGTTTGCTGCTGCTCCATTTCAGCAACAGGCAGTACACAATTTTTCCAATAAAAGTTCATCAGCTATAATTAAGTCCCGTAAGTAGGGCTTTAGGTCAGCTTTAATAGTTTCATTGTGCAACTCAGTCCAAATATACTGTAGAAACTGAAACCAGTTCAGACCAGTATTTTAGTACAGAGCCTGCCTTCTCTGATGCAAAAGTAATTTTTTATTAAGAACTCTGGCTCCTTGAACTGCCGTCATTAATTTCTAAAGAGATCAGTATCACTGTTTTCAGAATAATGTGGCTGTAGAGTCTGCCTTAGTTTGAGTAATGTGAGATCACTCTTGCCCGCTGATAACTTTGGTGTTTTAATCCTGGGCACATATCACACCTTCTATAATTTCTGGTTCTGAATAACCCCTCTTTAGTCCATTTTCAACTTGATGTTTCAGAATGCTGAGACTTACCTTGTCCTTTTGTACAGAATCACCGCTCTAACGTGTAATTCTGAAATCTTTCCTAAATATGAAGATTAGGTATCGATGGCTCCAGAGCTGTCTCCTTATTACTTTTGTAGCCTGCCAAGCTATATCTTTTCTATTCTATCCCTTTTTCTGTATTTTAATAGAAACGCCAGTTATGCAAGGCCTGCAGGATTTGAGTTAGCCTGTACGAGTTGGCTTTCGCAGTAGTGTAGCATGATAAATAAGAGTTAATCGTCTTCTAGAAATGATGTATGTTCTTAATATCTTTTTAGAAATTATGAAAGACCTTGTGGCAAAATTTTCGGTTGGGTCAGTACACAGATGGGGTCTGTGACTCAGTGCCTCGTGAGACCTAAAATAAGTCCAATACTGCAAGACCCAGATAACTGACATTGTGGATTAAGGAAATAAGATCAACAGACCCTCTTGTATGTAACTGCAGGGCTTCCACTTTTCTCATGTCCGGGAATGAGTCCTAGGGGGGCATGAGGTGATTTTATTCATGCATATTCAAAAGTTGTCCTAATAGCACCACCCAATCAAGTATGTGTACCCACAAAATCTCAGGATGGGGAAACCTGTTTTTTTGTCATCTGAGGCCGGGTATTATGATGCAAAAAGAGGGATAAAAGCTATGGAAATAAGGAAGCTTGGGTCTTGAGCACAAGCCCTATCTACTTCCTCATCAAATATTTCTTTCTTTCATTTAAACTCTTTGCTTCGCTTTACTTATTCTTTCTAAGTTTTTGCTTCTAAGTTCTCCATACTTCACCTTGAACCAAAGTCCCACATGGGAAGGGAGGCTGGTCCTTCCATGCCCATCTTCTGGGAGAAGGGGATGTGAGTATGGCATTATATTAGGTAATTCTATCTGTATACTTAGATAAGTACAGTTCATATAACCAGATTTTGTTAATGTTACCCTCAGAGGTGATTGGATCGATCTGTGTAATTGGTGCTGTATGCTTTGTTTTGTTTGCCATCTTAATACCTGTTATAGTAAACATCGTTTTAATGTGGTACTATCTTTGTGAGCCTGGCTGCTGTTGTGGGCCCCTAGATCCACCTCCAGAAATAGCTTTATAGCTTTCAATGTATGTGACCTGGGATAAAGAGGCACCTTGCTGTGTTTTCCCTGTCACCACATGGCTGGTAAGTGTGAGTAGGGGTGGTGTGGACCTCAGAAGGGCCAACCAGTAGCCAGTGGAGGGACTAGCAGGATTGGAGCGCCAAAGCCAGCACCAGGAGTCCACCCTCCCCCCCGCACTCACCAGGAGCACCAAGGTGGGGAAAACACAGCAAGGCGGCTCTAGCTCATATTGCTCTCAGACTGAGCCACTCGGGTGAAGGGGTGGGACTGCCCTTGCACTCACCAGAAGTGGCATGGCGTGACCAGAGGAAGAGGAGGGGTGGGGACAGAGCAGGGAGCAGAGTGGAGCAAGGGTGGGGCAGTGGCAGAGAAAGGCGGGGCTTGAGGTACAGGCAGGTTTTTCTGGCTCTTCCCTGGGCTGGCGGGAGGCACATGGCCGGTGCCCTAACCTAGAGTCCCTCTCACCAGTCACCTCTGCTACCATCCAAGAGCCCAGGAATCCACAAAGAGAAAAAGCCTTATGCTGGCTCCTGAGCTTTCACAGTTTCCTACATACTGCTGCCATGGGTGGCTAGTAACATAGGCAAGAGAAGGCATTGCCTTCCCTAAATTGCCCACACCCTTGCCAGCCAGGGCCATGGTGCGACTGTTTGATTCCCTGCCCATTCGGGTGAGCTGGGGCTGTAGAGAAGTGGACATGGAGAAAAGTTGATTTCTGTCCTTTATAGCAACAGTTAACATCACTGAAGACTGTTTTCAGATTCCCCATCAGTCTTTTCTAAAGATTAAACATGCCCCATTTTTTAACCTTTTCTCATAGATCAGGTTTTCTAACCCTTTCATCATTTTGTTGCTCTCCTTGGGACTCTCTCCAGTTTGTTCACGTCTTTCTTAAAGTGTAGTGCCCCAAACTGGACATCATAATCCAGCTGAGTCTTCACCACTGCTGAGCAGACTGGGACAGTTATCACCTGTGTCTTACATATGAAATGCCTATTAATACACTCCAGAATGATATTAGTCTTTTTTGCCACTTCATCACACTGTTGACTCATAGTCAGTTTGTGAGCCGCTAACACCTCCCAGCTCCTTTTCCACAGTACAACCATGTTGTCAGTTATTCCCTATTTTGCATTTTCTTTTTCCTGCCCAGCTGTACTACTTTGTACTAGTCTTTATTAAATTTCATCTTCTTGGTTTCAGACCATTTCTCCAGTTTGTCAAGGTCATTTGGAATTCTAAGCCTGTCCTCCAAAGTTCTTGCAACTCCTCCCAGTCTGGTATCATCTGCAAATGTTTAAACCATATTCTTCACACCATTATACAAATCATTAATGAATATACTGAATGGGATCAGTCCCAGGACAAACCCCTCTGGACTCCCACTGGACACATCATCCCAGTTGGACAGTGAATCATTGTGATAATTTCTCTTTTGCATACAGTCTTTCAATTAGTTATGCATCCACTTTACAGTAATTTAAGCTACAATACATTCTCCTGGTTTGCTTATGAGAATTTCAAGTGGGACTATGTCAAAAATCTTATTAAAATCAAGATACATCAGTTCTAGGCCAATAACCCTGTCAAAGAAGAAAATTAGGTTGGTTTGGCATGATTTGTTCTGGACAAATCCATACTGGCTATAACTTATTACCCTACTAGTCTATAGGTGCTTACAAATTGACTGATTGATAATTTGTTATAGCATCTTTCCAGTTATTGAAGTAAAGCTGACTGATCTATAATTCCTCAGGTGTTCTTTGTTCCCCCTTTTAAAAGATAGGTACTATGGTTGCCCAGGCTTTTCCAGTTCTCTGGTACCTCATCCCTTCCTTCCTGATTTCTGCAAGATAATCACTAACTATTCCAAGTTTTTTTTCCAGCTAGTTCATGAAATATCTTAAGGCGAATTTCATCAGGCTGTGCAGACTTATCTAAATATTCTGTATTCTTTCTTTTTCTATTCTGGCTTGTGTTCTTTCGCCTGTGGTGTTAATATTAATTGTGCTAAGTATCTGGTCAGAATTTATGTTTTTATTGAAGATTGAAACTAAACAGGCATTAAACACCTTGGTCTTTTGATGTAATTAACTATTAGCTCTCTTTCCCTGCTAAATAGGAGATCTCCTCTTTCCTTCATCATTTTCTTCCTCCTAAGGTATTTATAAAACTTCTCCTTCTTGCCTTTTATATCCTATGCCAAATGTAATTCATTTTGTGCCATAGCCTTTCTTATTTTGTCCTTATAGGCTAGTGTCCAAGGATCACATTAGCTCTTTTGACTACAGTGTCTCACTGTGACCTCATGGTCAGCTGTTTATCTACCCTCATACTCAAATCTTTTTCAGAGTCACTGCTGCCCAGGATAGATTGTTCTACCCTGTAAATAAGACCTACACTTTTTGTTCCTGAATGTATACATTTACATGTAACTGTATTGAAACATACACTGTTTGCTTGCACCTTGCATATCAATTGATCCAGATCACCCCGTATCAGTGACCTTCCATCTCGTTATTTAATGCACCCCCAATTTTTGTGTCATGTGCAAACTTTATTGGTGATGATTTAATGTTTTCTTTCTTCTTTAAATATGTTAAATAGTGCAGGGCCAAAATTCAGTTCCTGCCTGACCCCAATATTATTAATGTTATTGCTTTCATTAAATTCTTTATTAATTGAAACCTGTATCAGTCACACCATTATCTTGCCTGAATTAATGACAGACTGACTGGCTTATAATTAACCTGGGTCATCCTGTTTCCCCTTTTTGAATATTGGCATAATCTTAGTGCTCTTCCAGGCTTCTGAAACTTTAGCAGTGTTCAAAAACTTATAGAAAACACACATTAACGGTCTAGAGAACTCCTTAGCCAGTTCTTGTCAAACTCTTGAATACATATTATCTGACCTTGCCAATTTAAAAATGTCTAACTTTAGTAGCTGATGTTTAACAACCTCTGAGATATTAGTGGAAAGGTACCCCAGCTTGGATAGACACATCAGTGCTAATGGAGCTGGAGCGAGCAGTGTAGACATATCCTTAGTGCCTAGAGATATAATTGGAATTGATAATAAAATGTTAAGTATTTTTGGTGAGAATTTGAGAAGATCAAAACTTTTACTTTTTAATGGGAAATTTTCTGGTTTTGTAATGAAAAATCTGGAAAATTTTGAAAGAAATTAAAGTTTTCCATAACAATTTTCATTTTTTGAGAAAAGGCTATTTTCCATTAGAAATAATTTTCAATGAAAATTTCTGACCAGCTGTAGTTGTTATATATCTAGCACTTACATTTGCTGAAACCATTTGGGCTTACCTGTGGTCTTTGTCCAAGCCCACAGTACAACTCATGAACTGCCTCCTACACCTTGACGCATACAAAGAAAATAGCATTAGAATGGTGACCCACTTGTAATAATAGATACTTGTTGTGCTCTTTGGCCTCTAGATGGCTCTATTCTGTCTTGGAGCTTCTGAAAAAGTGTTGTCACCTGTCACAATCATGGAAGCCAACTTATTTTGCTTGTAGCTATTCTCCCCTAATAAATGCCTGTTGTTTAAAGCTTGTAGCTCCATATATTAAGACACATGCACACAAAAGCAAAGAAATTGACAGCTAAAATGCCCTGTGTTATGAGTACAACAGGGACCACAATTATTCTTTTACAGAATTACCAAAGGAGCCAAAGGCTATTTGGTTCCTGTAAATAGAGAAACTATAATAAACATGTTTGTTCAGCCTGTACTGCCTGATGAATATGCAGAAAGGTCGCTGTAGCTTCTGGTGGATAAAATTAGATCAGGATATAAACATTTTACCCCTGCACCAAGCTCACGTGCACATATCACAATGTACTTTGTGCATCCAACTGAGAACTAAACCTAGTTGGGAGAGAGGCTCCGCTTACTTTATACATTAGAAGCACATAGAGAAAAAGCTGTGATCACAGTGTTCCCAAATTGCTGCCTGTGCCAGAATATAATCTTTAAAATGTTAGAAACCCTTGGCTTTAATAGGCCACATCCTCAGCTGCTATAAATCAGTCTGGCTCTATTAACTTCAACAGAGCTATGCAGATTTGCACTAGTAGCAGAACTAGTCCTGAATATTTTCTGGTTTGTAAAGAGTCAGAGAAGTTGATTATTGCTGCAAGTCATCTCTGGAAAAGTTTAAATAAGAAATGTATATTTAAATATGAAAAGAGCCCAGAAATATTCCCTCCACTCAGTTTTAAACAGTGTTTCAAATAATTTTTTTAACATAGGCAAAGATGTTGGAGCATACAAAGCCCCTTTGCACAGACTAGCACAAGCCCCTACATAGCTGGTGTGATTATTCCATTAACATATCTCTATGGTTACTCCACAGAAGCCTTGAAGTGTAAATGCATTTTTCTCTTTAAGTACCAAGATGTTCCTAATGGGAAACCTTGACTCCTGGGGTAGTGGCAGAAAGGTGATCATTGCTGTCTGCACTCCCCTCTTTTTCCATGCTCTTTTCCCCCCTCATATTAGATGTCTTTGAGGTAAGCTTTAACATAAATGGTGATGGTGTCCAGAATGGGTGGCTCCTATGGGTGATCAATCCCCTAATCCATTTGAAGGAATTGTCTTCTCGAGGCTAGTGTACTACAGAGCCTTGGAGGTCATTTCTAGGGGCTCTGGCTTTATTTTGGCTTTGACTAGTGCAATACCCAGGGGCATTCCAAGAATATGTGGAGTGGAGATCCCATCCCTCCATAATTTCCTCCTGCGGCTGACCAGGCAAAGCAAGTTCAATAGCCTATGAAGCAGAAAGTATTTATAGATCTAGTGCATTAACTTGGTTGATAATAGTATCATGCAGCAAAAAAGCAGTTACCCATGAGTTGCTTTGTCTTCCTTTAACTCACAGCCTAGCAAAGTCATTTGTGATTTAGTTTTGTTTTCTTTTTCTGCAATATTTGCTGCTGAGTTTGATGACTTTGAGCTGGGGACAATAGCTCAGAAGGATTTAAGGCAGAAACCATCTTTTCTAGCCTCTGTCTGCATTGCACTTAGCACAATGGGGACTTTGGTTATGACTAGGGATCCTAGCTGCTACAGTAATACAAACAAACAATACTCAGGTCTTGCCAGAACCAGTCATATTCAGTGCTGCTGAATGCTGCAAATTGTTTGTTCAGCAGAGACTCCAGGGCTCCGCCCCCAGCGCTCTGGGGAGAAGGTTGAAACCAGACACTTTTCTGCAGCTGATCAAGGAGGCTCATGGTCCAGTGGTCCATTCCCAGAGGAGAGGTTGGCTAGAGTGAGAGAGATTATGATTCTGCAAGTATGGCTCTTGTGGAATTTTGATGCCTCCAAATACAATCTGCCCATTCCTAATAATAGCGAGTTATTTGCTCTCACAGTTTGTGTTGGCTGTAAGGGTCATTATAAACTGATAATGGACAGTAGAGGGATTGCTGATATTCGTTTTACATGGAATTATTATTGTTGTATTTGTTATTTGCCTTTTCAAAGTACCTAAGATTCCCATTCATGGACCAAGAATCCATAGTGTACTTTAGAAACACAGAACTAACAAAATAACCCTTGTCTCAAAAAGTCCCAATTGAAACCATTATGTACTGTACATAGGTGCTCTATTTCGCTCAGTATTTGTATTGCAATTACCCATTTCTCCTTTCTTGACCCCATCTATTGTCCATCACACTCATTTAGTATTTCCTTTTTAAAAATTAGACTGCAAACTATTGAGGGCAAGAGACCTCTATTTGTGCAGTGACTAGCACAATGGGATCCTGATCTTGATGGGGGCTGCTAGGTGCTACTGCAACATAAAGACTGATAATAATGAGAAAGCTAGGGCAGCGGTGATAGTTTTGTGCATTGTGAATAGTCATGAAGGACCTGTATTGCTTTTCTGCACAATGGGCCAAATCCTGACTGCTCGACTCAGGCAAAGTTGCTGTTGAAATCAATAGAAATTTGCTCCAGTGAGAGCTAAGAAAGTGCCTCAGCATGCGGTACATTATTCCAATGTGGTGCTCCACGTCTACCACAATCAGTCTAGTGGCACAGGCACAGTATGTGTTATCAGAAGGCTTTATAGGGGTTTGCGTCCCAGATACATTTATCTGCTCTCTGGTGAAGTTCAAACTTATTCTTTCCTTTTTTAAAGGTAATTGTGTGAATTCTGGACTCCTGAAAGATGCTGGATTGTCAGCCTGGGATCCCGGAGTCCTCCATCTGAAGAAAAGGGAAAGCATGCCTGTGGCAGTGCAAGCTTTCCCATAGTGTCCTGCCATTGTGTCTCATTCCTGAACTGCAGGGGTCATTCTAGGGAATAATTCCATTTCCTTCCTACTGATTAATTAGTTGTTCTAGCTGTTGCTTCTGGCCAGTTAGTGTCAATTTTTGGTAACACAGAAGTGAAAGGCTCTGTAGCCCCTTAGCCACCCCCTGACCATCCACTCCTTCTCCAGTATTTTTCTTAAGAGGCATTGAGCATGGAATAGCTCCAAGGTTACGGGTTTACTCTGTAAGCAAAACACAATATGTAAAACTAAGTAAGAGTCACAGGATGCAGGGCATAGATTCATAATCCCCACTGACAACAGTATAGACAGGGTATTACATGTAGTGTCAGTCGTTTTGTGAAATTGGGTATTATTCATGGTGACTCAAATCCCAAGGTCATCACTCAGGTAAACATTTGCTGACTTCAGGGGGAGTTTTGACTGTAGAACTTCTAGGGGTTTTGACAGCTAACATCACCCAGGCACCAGAAGGCATGGTGGTATATCTATAGGTCTTGGAAAGGTCCAGAAATAAAGAACATGAGCATTCTCCCCCTCTTCACTCCAAGTCTAGTAGCAAATTTGTGGTCTCACTTCATAAGCTTTTCTTGCAGGCCCCTGAGCTTATGTAAAATGCTTCTGTTGCCAGGAAGCCATTGATGTGTTTATAGGAGGGAGGGAATAATAAAGGGAAGAGATTGAAGCACAGTGGGCAGCTTCCCAGAAAAATGCCAAAGAGTGGTAGATGTCAGTGGGAAACTACAGTAATGCGGAGGCAGATATGGAGAACTAACAGTGTATGAGTCTAGATGAATCAATTCGTGCAGCAATTTGCTGTCCCATAACTGCATGAAAATGAAGTTGAACCGAAAAGCTTTTAAATAAATGAATGAATAATACTCTTTAAGGTCCTGTATCATTGTAGAAATATTGTGCATGTAGTTGAGTAAAAATTAGTAAGGTTTTTTTTGGTTGTGCAAAGCCTGGTACTCACGAAAATGCTCTAATAATTTTTTTGTTGTATGTGTGAATATTTCTTTGCAGTTGAAGCTCTGTAGCATTGTACTAGTGCATGGGAAAGTGAAAGTGATTATAACTATATCAGTGTGATTCACTTACATGCTGACACTGGACAACCATCCTAAATGGTGAAAAGTAAGTTAACGTTTACATTTAAATTATTTTTAACTCTATAAATTGAATGTGTTATGAATAACTGCAGTAAGGACATTTTTTGTAAATACGGATCATATCATGCCATTTATTTTTAAAATCACAACTCCTTATCATAATCAATGTAGTCAATCAATGTAATACAACATAAAATCAGACTACCTATCATGCCACTAATCATAAAACAGAACTACTTATTGATTACAGGAAGGATTTGTGAGTTAAAAATCAATGGTATGACATGGTCTGTTAAGAAAAAATGTTCTTACCACGGTTATTCATAAACATATTCGATTTATACAGTTAAAAGTGATTTAAGTTTAAAATCTAACTTTTCTTTATATATATATATATATATATAAAAACTTTTCACACACACACATACATATGAAATAAACTCTTCTCTCTTTAATGAAGTCATTGTTCAGGCTTCAAATTTAAGGTAGTCTGAGACTCTTATTGCTGTGCTGCTGCTGGTGGTGGTTATGCCTTTGGAGCTGGGAGCTCAGCCAGCAGCCATCTTCCTTGCAACACCGCCCCCGCCCCCCCACAATAGTCTTATGACTATTGGGTTGGGATCCCGTTTTTGAGAAACACTTGAGGTTTAAATAAATTAGATGCATTCAAGTCAGCAGAGCCTGATGAAATTCATCCTATGGTAATTAAGGAACTACCTGAAGCAGTCTCAGAACTGACAGCAATTATCTTCAGGAATTCATGGAGAATCTCCAAGGACTGGAGAAGGGCACACATAGAGCTTGCCTACATGGGAGTTTTAAAGTGGATCAAACCAAGTTAATGGGGTTTGAAAATGGCTGTATACACGTGACGCAATCCATCACCGCTCACTAACACTGCATTTGCTGTGAACTCTGGTATCCTCTTGCTAAGTGGACTAGGTTTGCTGCACATTGAATTAATGTGGTCTGTTGCTCATGTGGAAGCAATTGCTGTACACCATTTTTTCCCTTGCTTTCCAACAGCTACCCCAGAGTACTTTGCAGATCACCCATTTCTGACCTGTCCATTCAGCTGTGTGCCGGCCCCCTGCTCTGGTATCAAGTTCTCAGGGCTTCCTCTCCCCACTTTAAGAGCTGGTGCGGAGCCAGAATTTGCCCATTTGCTCCAGGATCTGAGTGTGTGAGCATTCTTGCCATACAAGTGCAATAGCACTCCAGAAGCCCAACAGCCTGCCTCATGCAGCTGCCCGGATGTTGAGACCCTGGACCTCACTACCATGTGGCGAGAAGCTTAGAAGCAGGAAGTTCGTGTGGCCAGACACAGGAATAAGGAAGGACCTTTCTGTGGACATTGCCAAGCAGGTGCCCAAGAGGGGGTATGGCTGAGATGCTGACCAGTGCTGAGTAAAGAGCGAGTAGCAGAGGATTAAGTACAATGAACTGAAGGATGAAAGGGGACAATTTGTCAGGGGATATGTGACATGTCCGTCTGATGATGAACTGGACAGAATCCTATACAATTATAACACAACCTGCCCTGCACACCAAGTGGAGCTTGCTAACTTTCCTCTCCCCCACACCAAGGACAGCTGGCTAAACCCACTAGAGAACGAGCAGGGGGATGTTGAAGAGCAGCTGCCCCCTACAGCCAGGATATTTTTGAGACCCAGGATTCTGGTGTCAATCAGCTAAGAAGCCCACCACATTCATACCCAGCTGCAACGGACCAATCCCTGCCCTTCATTGGCCATCTCTGGGTTCCAAGCCAGAAACCCAGGCTGGGACCAATGAGGCAGGCCCCCTGCAGGCAACTTCAGCATGTAACAATTCTTCCAGTGTATTGTTACGTTACACTGTTGTTGTTCTGGCTTCTATTACAAGTGCCCCATGGCCACTCCTGTGTTGATGTGAGCTCGAAGCCTGAGTATCCAGCCCCTTCCTCTTTCTTCTCTGTCCTCCCATGTTTCCTATCTGCCCCCACCCCAGTTCATATTTCTAAAACGGTGGCTGCACCATCTGGGTGACTGCTTTCTGTCTCATGGTAAAGCCATAGCTACACACAGTTTCCAGGACTGTGGCACAAAGGGCACTTGCACATCTGCCAGTATTCCTTTTCTCTTCCCTCGTCTATCTTGCTTGGTGAACGCTGCCTGCTATTCACTAGCTCAGACTGGTGGGTGGCAGGATGGTACACCTACAGACTCTATCCTACTCCCTTCCCATGGCACAGTTAATCATTTGTGCAAAATGTCCCAGTTTATTGAAACTGTGATTACAGGAAAAGAAGTTTGACTGATGTTCATAGTTTACATGAGCTATAAAAGGGCATTGTACCAAGCACTCAAACAGTTCTGTTCCCCCACTGTGGTTTAAAAGCCCTGTAAGACACATTCCAAGACGCTATCTGTTTTTTACAATCTGGATTTCTATATACAAAGCTTCCGCAACAACACACAGATTGACATTATTCGCAAACGACAACAAGAGACACACAATCTCAGCCGCGCTGAACACCATGCCATCCAGAGTCTCAAAAACAACCTCGACATTATAATCAAACCAGCTGACAAAGGTGGTGCTGTGGTCATTATGAATAAGGCTGACTATAACCAGGAGGCAACCAGACAACTCTCCAACACCACATTTTACAAACCTCTCTCCTCTGATCCCACCTCGGAATACCAAAAGAAACTACACTGTCTCCTTAAAAGCCTCCCTACAGCTACTCGGGAACAAATCCACACAGAAACACCTTCTGACCCCCGACCAGGATTGTTCTATCTGCTTCCCAAAATCCATAAACCTGGACACCCCGGACGTCCCATCATCTCTGGTATTGGCACGCTCACTACTGGTCTATCCAGCTATGTAGACTCTCTCCTCAAACCCTACGCAACCAACACCCCCAGCTATCTCCGAGACACTACTGACTTCCTAAGGAAACTACAAAACATTGATAACCTCCCCAATAACACCATCCTTGCCACCATGGATGTAGAAGCTCTATACACCAACATCCCACATGAAGACGGATTACAAGCAATTAGAAACACTATCCCAGAAGACACCACTGCCAACCTGATAGCAGACCTATGTAACTTTGTTCTCACCCACAGTTATTTCCAGTTTGAGAACAACTTATACCTCCAGATCAGCGGCACATCCATGGGTACACGCATGGCCCCACAGTATGCTAATATCTTTATGGCTGACCTAGAACAACGTTTCCTCAACTCCCGTCCCCTTTTAACCCTTCTCTACTTACGCTACATCGATGACATCTTTATGATCTGGACGCATGGCCAAGAAACACTGGAGACATTCCACAGAGATTTCAACAACCTACACCCTACCATCAACCTCAGCCTGGACCATTCTACCCGAGAGATCCATTTCCTGGACACCACAGTACAAATCAACAATGGAAAATTAGACACCACCCTCTACAGAAAACCCACTGCCTCATACAGTTACCTACATGCTTCCAGCTCCCATCCAGCACACACCATACGATCCATCATCTATAGCCAAGCCCTTCGATACAACCGCATCTGCTCTAATCCCACTGACAGAGACCAGAAACTTCAGGATCTCTACCAAGCATTTATAAACCTCAACTACCCACCCGGAGAAATAAAAAAGCAAATTGAAAGAGCCAGACGAATACCTAGAAACCATCTACTTCAAGACAGACCCAAGAAAACCAACAATAGAACACCACTTGTCATCACCTACAGCCCCAACTTAAACCTGTCCAACACATTATCAATAAACTACAGCCTATACTGGAACAGGATACTAAACTCCAAGAGGCTCTGGGAGACAGACCCATAGTCTCCTATAGACAACCACCTAACCTCAAGATGATTCTTACCAACAACCACAGGACATACCACACTAATACCAACCCTGGTACCTTCTCTTGCAACAAACCCTGCCAGCTTTGTCCACATATCCACTCTGCTGATACCATTATTGGACCTAACCAAGTGAGTTATAAGATCAAGAATACATATTCCTGCGCATCCAGAAATATAATTTATGTTATCATGTGTCGAAAGTGTCCGTCTGCTTTGTACATTGGACAGACGTCTCAGACACTTCGCCAAAGAATCAATGCCCACAAAACAGATATTAGACAGGATCACAAAGAAAAAACAGTTTCTTGCCATTTCAACCAGAAAGGACACCGTCTCAACGACTTAATTACCTGCATCCTGCTTCGGAAGCCTTTTAAATCTGCACTTGAAAGGGAATCCTCTGAACTGTCATTCATGCTAAAATTCGACACTCTACGCATCGGTCTCAACAAAGACGCTAACTATCTTACCCATTACAAAGATAGCTTCCCCAATTATCACCTCTAATACCATTAGCTCACAGACATTTACCTTTCCCCACCCCTAATACCATTAGCTCACAGACATTTACCTTTTCCTCCCCTCCCCCCCCCCCGCATCCCCCTTCTGTTATGAAATGTGATTTGTCCTTTTCATATGTGTTCATTTTTTTTAATTGTATCCTTTGGTATATATGGTTGTGACTATTTTCTTCCACTATTTGATCTGAGGAAGTGGGTCTGGCCCACGAAAGCTCATCATCTAATAAACCATCTTGTTAGTCTTTAAAGTGCTACATAGTCCTGTATTTTGTTTCAGCTACACCAGACTAACACGGCTACATCTCTATCACTGTTTTTCTGTGCACATTGTCCATCTCCATGGGGGGAGATAAAGCAGAACTTAAAACTGAAGAATTTTGCTCCATTTTGATTCACATGTTATAGGGAGTAGCCCCCCCCCCCCAGTATAGTTTGCAAGCCCCTTCTTTGGTCTGAGGTGGGGAGGGACCATCCTGGCAAATAACTACATGGCATTTGTAAAAGTTTGTTTGTTGTTGCTTAGTTGATTGTTTGGGTAAATGCATTATCAAATACAAAGTATTGTCATTTACCCACAGGTTCAATTCAGACTTTATTTTTGGCTTTCTTAGGGTTGATTCACCATAAAAAGAGTTTAAAATCCATTTGGGGCCATTATGACTCATCACTGAATATAGCACATACAGTCCTTTAAAGAAAGCTAAAATAATTCATATGGTTTTACAAAAGTCGATAGTCCATGTCCAACTTCCACCACCAGAAGCAATACTGCATAGCTCTCAGTCTATCTCTACCTCCCCTACCATGAATCAACATCTGGATAGACAGCTATATATGCTCAAGCATGAGATGCAAAATGTGAACAATAGGATTGCTGACAATATCCCCCGGGTGTTTGCATTCTCTGTGGGATGCCTTTCACACTGCTTGAACCGCCAAGCAAGTATCTGCACCTCGGCATCCCGTCCATCATTAAGGCTTCTCCCCTTGGTCTCACAACTGTTGTGCAGAGCACATAAGGTTGCCAGTTTTGGTTGGATATATTCCTGGAGGTTTCATCACGAGACATGATTATTAATTAAAAATTATTCTTTAATTCTGGGACTATCCTGAAGGGTTGGCAACCCTAAAAACACAGTAGGCAGCTATAATGATTGGGGATTTTTCTTTTTTTGCTGCTTTCAAGTGATCCCATTTGCCTGTCACATGGCCAAATTATTCACTCACCCGTTATTCCACAGATACTGAAGTGATAGTTCCAATAGTCCTTCTGTCCAAGCAGCCTGTGTATAGCTCCATTAAACCAGGCATCACAGGATAATCAGGGTCTCCCAGAATAGCTGGACCAACCTCTACACTGTTAATACCAAGATTAGTCCTTGGGGCAAACAGTTCTTTCTCCATTAATAATGAGGAATCCTGTGGCACCTTAAAGACTAACAGATTTAATAGGGCATAAGCTTTCATGGGTAACACCCACTTCATCAGATGAATTGGAGTGGAAGTTACAGAAGCAGGAGTTTATATAAGGAAAAAGTTGCTTGGGTTAATGAAGCTAATCAAGTCAGAGTTGAAGTAGGTCATTTACAGCAATAAGTGTGGAGAGGTGAATATCCAGAGAGGGGAAATTGCCTTTGTAATGTGTTAACCAGTTGAGATCCTTATTCAATACTAAGTTGATAGTGTTGAATTTGCAAATGAATTCCAATTCAGCTGTCCTTCTTTCTAACCTATTTTTGAAATTCTTTTGTAGAAGGATGGCTACTTTTAAATCCATTTCTGTCCAGGGAGGTTAAAGTGTTCCCTTACAGATCTATGTGTGTTACCATTCTTGATGTCTGATTTGTGTCCATTAAACTGTAACTTCCACTCTAATTCATCTGATGAAGATGGTTTTCCCCATGAAAACTTATGCCTTAATAAATTTGTTAGTGCATGTCTACACAAGGAAATTATTTTGAAATTAAATAATAACTCCACCAATAACTATTTTGAAATACTGGGTCCATACTACAGGGAAACCTCAAAATTAGTCCAAGGCAGGCTCCCTTAATGTGGACATGCTACATCAACTTAGATCCCCAGGAAGCACTGGGGAGTAATTACTTTGAATGAGTTTGGGGAATAGTTATTTCAAAATAGCAGCAGTGGAGCATCTATTTTGAAATAAGTGTTATTCCTAGTGGAAAGTGGGAGTTATTATTTCAAAATAACTAGTCCATTATTTTGAAATAATGGGCTTAGTAGTGTGGACGTTCTGCTTGTTATTTCAAAATAACTCCCTAGGGTTGGCCAGGTCTCAGTCTCTAAGGTACCACAGGACTCCTCGTTGTTTTTGCAAATACAGGCTAACATGGCTATTAGTCTGAGACTTTCTTCATTAATTTAAATTGAATTGAATTCTGAAAGATCCTGTCAGCAAAGTCTCTTCCAGACAACCAAGCATGGGCAGTCATGGTAATCAACCATTTCTTTGAGTGGCATGGAGAAATTCCTTTTTCTATTTATAAGTTCTGTAGTCTGACAGGGACAAATGATAGACCCATGGTGTGATATAATATTCCCCTGTCTTTGCACCCTACACATGAGTGTAATAATTTTTGTACAAGTTTTGTCTTGTAAGATATTATTTGAAAACTCATAATTTGCTAGTCTGCATCATCCCAATAAAATATGTTTGGCAACATTATAAGATTTTCCTATATGATGATATTAACACATGTTTCAAACTCCACAGCCCTGTGCAAACTGAGACTGGCAAACTGTACTTAAATGAAGGAACGTTTGCTCTGCTTAATTTGCATTTAAGCTGCAAAAAGAGACATCAAGTAGAAAGGGAAACAGAGAGAGCCTAAATAGATGAGAAAAAGTCAGCAGGTAACATCCTTCCACATCAATTCTTTGTCTCCTAGGGTATGTGCACACAGGAGCGTTATTTCGGAATAACTAATGTTATTCCGAACTAACAAAGAGCGCATCTACACAGCAAGCCATTATTTCAAAATAATGTTGAGCTGGAGGACTTCTTACTCTGACTCCTGTAACCCTAATTTTATGAGGAGTAAGGGAAGTCGAAGGAAGAGTGTGTTCTTCCTTCGACTTCCTACTGTGTAGACAGCACCAAAAGCCGAATTAATCTATTTTGACTTCAGCTTACTCAATTGACATAGCTGAAGTTGTGTAGCTTAAATCGACTTTTGCCCTACTGTGTTAGACATGCCCCTAGCGTCCAGCTGGAAATGTCTTTCAAAAGAGCAACCAAAACTATAAAAAGGAGAGACAAACATCCCAAGTGACCCTTTCTCTCTCCCTTCTTATTTCATTCACTACACCTGAGGAGAAAAAGGAAGTAAGCACTGGACTCTGAGGGAAGGGACCTGACCTACAGCTTTTGGTCAGTAAGTCTGCTGGAAGCATGTGGTGAGAAAACTTTTCTTAAATCTTATATAGTTTAATTAGGTGTTTGGAAATGTCTGATCTTTATTTTTCTTGTAACATTTCTGAGTTTTGTGCCTCATGACTTGTATTCACTTAAAATCTTTTTCTTTGTAGTTAATAAACTTGTTTACTATTTTATCTAATGCGGTGTGAAATTGTCATGTTAGAATAACTATTTGAGATGATGACATGGCATATTCATTAAAGAAATAATGGACTTTGCTGTTCAGGAGATGGCTGGGCAGTTCAGGACATACATTTCTGGGGAGAAAAATCTGGAAATAGGGGGTGTATTGGGTGACCCTGCAGTATAACAAAGACTGGTAAGAGCCAGAGTGTAACACAAATGTGACTGGCAGTCTGCAGCTACACATGGACACTAGGGATGTGGCTTGCATGCTGGAAGACTTTTTGTGAACAGCCCTATGGGAGCTACTTTAGCAGGGCATTACAAGTCACCCAAGGTTGCAGAGCAGAAGTCACACAACTGCTTGTTTGCGTAGAGCAGTGGTTCCCAACCTTTTCCAGAATGGGACCCATTTTGACAATTCAGGAAGACTTGGTGACCCAAGGCAATTCAAAAACGGGGGGAAGATAGGGGGCAGAGCCACCCTGGGAGACACTTGGCAACCCTTTTGACATTTAATGGCGACCCATATTTGGGTCCCAACCCATAGGTTGGGAAACCCTGGCCTAGAGTGTATCCTGGTATGTCACACATGGATCCCATCAACTACCCCAATATAGCTAGGGAACCCCCATGTGCAGAAAGCATCAATAGTCCCTGGAGCATTATCTCAGCTAGACAGTGTCTTATCCATGGCATGGCAGACCTGGCTGTGGAATCTGCACCACTGGAGATACTTAAGAGCAGGTTAGAAAGACAACTCTCTGGGATGATCTAGATGGTACTGGGTCCTGCCGTGAGGGCAGGGGACTGGCCTTGATGACCTCCCGAGGTCCCTTCCAGTTCTAGTGTTCTATGATTCTATGACTCTGGCCCTAACAATACATCTCTCTATGCTGAGCTGGTTGACTGCAGACTGGTAACATTCTTGGGGAGCCAGGGGCCAGATGGCAATGGCTACTTGCTGCTTGGCTATTAGCACTGTGTGTTGGTGCACTGTGGTTGAAGCTTTGGGGTCAGTTCTGCACATAAGCCCTCCCCATCTTGAAATTCTCTCGGGACTGCTGGTCATCCAGGTCCACTGAATGACCTTTTCCCATCATTCCACACTTGCTTGCTGGGCTCAGAAATGATGCTGCCCACTGTGTAGCTGGTCCAAGAGCTAGCCCTCTAGCTCCAACAGCTGTGTCCTGTTCATATGGCAACAGCTTCGCAGTGCTCTCCTGCTGCTGGCCATCTGCTGATGCTGCTATTAAATATTCCTCTGCTCAGTGGTACAGTAGGTAAAGTTCAATGCCCGATGCATCCAGGTTGCAACACTGTGATACCGCCAAGCAGTCTCTACACATTCACGCTCAGCACCATAGTGAAATGGTGTGTTTCTGGGTCCACACTGAGAGACAGCAATTTGAAACTGGTCCTGGCCCACCCAGAAAGGAATCAAGGAGGCAAAGACATGGAAACATGTTATTTTTTTAAAATAGAGACCCACGTGGCTTCCACTTTGCAGCCCACAAATAACAACAAAAACAATCCCATGATGTGCGCTGCTCAGCCATGAAGAAAGAACTGTGGGTTACTCCTGAGAATGCTTCTCACTCAGTTATCAGCAAACTGCCACTGTGTTCACACAATGTGAACTGAAAGCAGAACAGATGTCCCATGTGCACATTATTGGCACGACTTGTGCACCACAAGTTACCAGACACTCATGAAAAAATTGCCGTAGATCCCCAGTGCAGACATAAGCATCTTTGAAAAGAGGAACAAAGAGGACCCAGGGAATTATAGACCAGGCAGTCTAACTTCAATACCTGGGAACATACTGGAACAAATTATTAAACAATCAGTTTGTAAGCTCCTGGAGGATAATGAGATTATAAGTAATAGTGAGTATGAATTCGTTAAGAGCAAATCATGCCACACCAACCTAATTTCCTTCTTTGGCATGTCTAGTGGAGGGGTGGGGGAGCAGTAGACGTGATATATCTTGATTTTAATAAGGCTTTTGACACAGTCTGACATGACATTCTCAGAAGCAAACTAGGGAAATGTAGTCTAGCTGAAACTATTATAAAGTGGATTAATAACTGGCTGAAAGACTGTATTCAAAGAGTAGCTATTAACAGTTTGCTAACACCAACCCTGGAGGGGTTTTGAGCACTTTGGAGGACAGGATTTTAGAGTTCAAAATGACCTTGACAAATAGTTCTGAAATCCACAAGATGAAATTCAGTAATGACAAGCAAAGTACTTCACTTGGGAAGGAAAAATTAAATGCACTAACTACAAAATGGCTACTTGGTAGTACTACAGAAAGGGATCCGGGGGTTATACTGGATAACAAATTGAACATAAGCCAACAATGTGATGCACTTGCAGAAGAGGCTAATATTCTGGCATATATGAATAGCAGTGTCCTAAGTCCCACTCTACTCATCACTGGCGAGATCTCAGCTGGAGCACTGTGCCCCATTTTAGGTGCCACACTTTAGGAAAGATGTGGCCAAATTGGAGAGTCCAGAAAAAAGCAACAAAAATAAGAAAAGATTCAGAAAATCTGAGCTATGAAAAAAGGTTAAAAAACAAAACCCCCCAAAAACCCCAACCTGGGTCTGTTTAGTTTTGAGAAAAGAAGACTGAGTCCTGATGACAGTTTTCAATTATGCTAAGGGCTTTTATAAAGGTGATTGTGATCAGCTGTCTTCCATATTCACTGAAAGCAAAGGAAGAAATAATGGGTTTAAATTCAGCAATGGAGAGTAGGTTACATATTAAGAAAAACTTTCTAAATATAAGGGAAATTAAACACGGGAGTTGACTTTCAAGGAAGGTTGTAGAATTCCCATCACTGGAGGTTTTAGAGAACAGGTTAGAAAAAATACTGGTTAGGGTTGGTCTTGGTTTACTTGGTTCTGCCTCAGCACAGGAGCTGGACTAGCTGACCTCTTAAGGCCCTTCCAGCCTTACATTTCTATAGTCTAGGATTCTACAATGTTATGCTTCAGGATAGAAATGATAAGCTATGTTTGTCTTTGAGATAAAACAGCAACTATTGAAGGGGAGAAGAGTGCAGAGAAATGCACTGTGCACAAAGAAATGAACTCCATAAGTGTATACTTGCAATATGCATGAAAATTACAAATACATTGTAGGAAGCTAGAGAAAAGACACAGTGTATTATTAAAAACACAAGCATTCAACTCAGGTTGATTTTGTGAAACACCTGGCTTGAAGGCTCCCAAACTGGGATGCATGTACCCTTAGCGGTTCGCAGAGAGCTAGATGATCATTTATTGCTGACTCCTCTTTGTTTCAGCACCTGTACTGCATCAAAAGATGTCATAACTACGTTAAACACTTTCCTACCATTGCATTTCTATGTAAGCCACTGCTGTAGTTGCCACAGATGTTCTATCAATATTCTTGGGAGAGGAGGTGGCTTATATGACCATGAGTGAAAGGTGAGAAGATGGTCAGCATGATCTCTCAAGTTATGGTCTGCTTGAATTAAAAATATAGGGATCTCTAAGCTAGTTCTTAGTGGATCTAGTTCAGGTATTAGCATAACCAATTCTGTGCTAGCATTACACTATCTTCTTAGAATATGCTATAGAATATGCTATATGCTTAGAATATGCTATTGTCTCCAGTAGAAATTAGAACTTTGGGTTCATTGATCTGCTGCTGGATCTCATGATAGGTGTGAAATTAAGCAAGACCATCAAGAATGGCAGTGCATTCTCAGGAACAGTCTGTAACTCCAAACCCACCTCGCATGCCCCATACAGTTTTTCAGATGTTCTGTAGACAGCCAATTTCCTGTGGTCACCAAGATGTTAATTCACCGCAGTGGGGGAAATGAGTGGCACCTTTATGGGTAGCAGGCACACTTGTGTACAAATAAATGTAAACTGAAACAGATTTGACCCACTTTATCTCCTTTCTTATGCTGCACCTACTAAATCATGCCAGTGAAGATGGATTATACTTTCACTCATGTGATAAACCTGTAAACTAGTTCTTGTCTGCAGCAGTTGTGTAGTATAGATCTTGTGTCCTCTGAAAGATGAATAATTACAGTCCCTGAGGAGATACTCTCTAAAATTCAGTCTTCATGGATTTTGCAAAGTGGGTGATTTGTGTGGTCAATGCAGATAAAACAAAAAAGCCCTCTTGTTTCCAACATGTATGAAAGGGAAATGGCAAGAACAGCCCTCATTAGGTTAGTGATGATGCCCCTAATTCTTGGACAAGTGTCTGTTTCCTTTTCTTTGATTAACTAGATGCTGTATATTTGTACCCTAAATACAGTCAAGCCAAACTGTGACATAAACCAGCTGCACCCACAGTGCTTTTAAATGAGCTATGCCTTGTCCCATATTGTATGCAAAGGGTTGTCCCTTTAAATGGGTTGATCAGATTTTCTTTGCCTCTCCTCATATATAGCAATCTGTCTCCATCGAAACCTTGGTGAATCAGATAGCAAAACCCTAATGAGCTATGCATCATAAATGTGTAACATAGCTCACCGATGAGTTCATCCTTGTGCATGCAGCGTACACACTATATTTAGAATTTCAGGCACACTTTTGATTCTGATGCTACATGAACACGGAGAAGAAGAAAATGCCAGGAATTCTCCTTCTCGTGCTCCAAATATAACACCAAGTTGCTTCATGGGCTGTCAAACTTTGCGGTGCACTCCAGAGAAGTTCAGGGATTGTCACTACTTGCCCTGCTACCCCAGGTATCTTACAATGTAGCTCCCAGCCTGAGACTTTCACAGCCAGCCTACAAAGCAGACCCCGAGTGTCTGTGTGATAAACATCCCTGTTCTGCCCTTCTGTTCCCAGCAGCCTGTCTAGAGCCCCACTCTGGCTTCCACCAGCTTTCCTTATAAATATCAAGGTGATTCCAACACACTCCTACTCCTGAATTCCCTCAAAGCTGTGTGCTGTGCAATGTGAAGTTCTCTCCTGGATTGCTCAGAGAAATAATAAGCTTGGTTGTGCCTTTAAAGAGGCAAAAGCTCTTTATAGCTTATTAACTGAACTGGGGTAAATATACTCTTCCCTTCAAACATAGCACTGAGCTGCTTTACAGTAAAAATGAAGTGTGTAATAACAATGGGATAGAAGTGAAGGTAAATAAAAGGAAATAGAAGTAAAGGTAGTTACAAGTAAAAACATGCATCTAGACCTCTGAAACTTAATCTAGCGGGTTACGGGCTTTATTCTAGAGGGTTTCTTTCATCAGCCTTCCTTCTTCACAGCCATGTCTGACTTTCCTCAGTCAGGACCTTCACTGAAGGACAAGAAGGTAGTTTCCCTTGTATTCCTGGATGAAAGATCTTTGCCTAAGCAGGTTTCTCATCCATGTTCAATTCCCAGAGACTTCAAACTCCGCACCCTTAGTAGAAGGATCCATCTCTGTTAGCTAACAAGAGCTCCAGCCCTTTGTTTCTGCCTAGTGATTGATGCCAAAGATGGCTTCTGACCTTGTTTATGTCTTCCACAGTTCTTGTTTCAAGAGGCAGGATGGCCTTGCACTGGTCTTCTCTTCCTGTTGGCTTTCCATCCCCTTGCTGATTTCTATGTAAATTAGGCTTCCATTGGTTTTAGTCGCTCATTGCTTAATTTCTTAGGAGACAGGTTGATAGCTGTCTTCTTTCCTGTTTGCAAGAGAACCCAGTTCTCCATCTTTGGCTACAGCCTTTCAAGATTAATAAAGTTAAATATCAATATTTCCTTATATACTGTTAATGCATGCATTTCACATTGATTGATCACTTGTGTGGAATTAGCTTTAAGAAAAAGCCTCACTCCATACACTTTTATAACATTATATACAATCAGTTGATTTCATTGCTTATCATTTGAGGTTCAACCCCCACTTTATGTACCAGTAAACCTTTGCAATGTGTTCTTTGAAAAGAATAAAAAAATGAGACTAGATCTCTCTCGCCTGCTGGTGCACGGACACTGTGCTGTCTCCTCATCCACTTATTAGCTTTATGACTTTGTTTGTCTGATATGTAAATTGACCTTCTTTGTTACTCCCTGATGACTAGCTGGTTAGAGAAGCAAACATGTTCCTTTGTTTAGTTCAGACCTGTTTACCTACTCCCCATGACATGCCTGGTTTAAATACATTATAGTCATAATTCTAGCATTTAACCATAACTCTCATAGGTACATTACACAAAAACATTAATGACCAGTGAGTTAGTAATTTTCCAGTGACATACTACATGATACCTTTAAGTAAATATCATGCCACCAGTGGGTGAGGTGTAGTGAGTATATCAGGGCTGACATGCATTGCTGACATACAGTGTAGTGAACCACAAATGGACCTCTGTGCCAATGCCCCCCCGAGGATTTTAGGAGCAGACCCTGGGGAGAGCAAGAAGGAGCCTGGAGCTGGTTTCTGGGACTCCATTAGGACAAGGCCCTGAGGCAAAGGCCAAGATGGTGCTGGGTTGTGGGGAAGAGGGAATTAGAGAAGCTGTGTGACATAGTTAAAGGGACATAGCAGAGGGCTTCTACCTAAAGGGTTCCTGGGCTAGGACCTGGAGTAGTGGCTGGGCCCAGGTCCCCTCCCACTCTGTTGGAGGGCTGTAGCCAAGACGTTGTCTCGAGGGAGGGAACCTTGGGAACTGCTCTATCCAGAACAGGGACAATCTGAAAGAGAGTAGGCACATGCACCCAGCCAAGGGGTGCTCACAAGAATGAGTGTACCCCGTTACAGAGAGGAACTCTCTATTTTGTTTTTAAGTTGAATCTGAGCTTTTTCTGTCAGCTTTGATTGTAAAGGGAATGAATCTTCCAATTCATTTGTGAATATTCTATCAAAGGTACATTTTGCAATAGCAGAGTGTTTCTGTTCCCGAACACCCTTCTTAGGATGTGTGTGCTGATCTCACTAAACTTTTCTCCTCATCTCAAGCCAGTTCTAGGAAATCAAAACCATTATTAAAAATGGCAGAAGTTGGCATCCTCACTGGTGATTTATGCCTTGCCTTTAAGGACAGAATGAATATGGAGAATCAACTATCTGTCTGCCTATAGATGGGATGCTTCTGGAACCTACCTGAGGCTGACTCATAGTGCAGCTAGTACACGCTGTCTGGCCTGTGTCTCTTTGGTTAATCATAGTTGCTAACCCATCACCTTTCACAAGCCCCAAATTCACTGTAAAAAGAAACACTTCCCAAGATTTACTAAACCATGCCTACCGTGTTGATTGGAATGTCCTTTCCAGAGAACAATGGTTGTGAACACCGAATTCACTCCAAGTGGAGGCAGGAATTCTTTGAGGATGACTCATAATTTAGGTGAAACAAAAAACAGGACTATGTAGCACTTTAAAGACTAACAAGATGGTTTATTAGGTGATGAGCTTTCGTGGGCCAGAGTAACAGTTAATCCGAACTAAGGACTTAGTTTGGATTAATTTTAAACTGCCGCGTGTAGCTGTGGGCAGTTCGTTCGAACTAAGGGGGATTTTAAAATGGCGGCCGGACGAGACCATGCAAATAAAGCCCGGGATATTTAAATCCCGGGTTTCATTTGCAACTCCGGTTGTCTGATTTGCCTACCTAGCTCGAATTAACGAGCTAGTGTAGACATACCCTCTGTGACTAATTGCAGGGAAAGAGGATTCATCGTATAGGCAAACAACAAACAGAGTGGTAACTCCCTCCAGAAACCATGAACCACTTTCTGACTTGGTGAAGTTTCTTCCCCGTATTCTAGGTGGGAATCCAGTCCAGTCTGTATAATATTATGTAATATTAAATAACATTTTGCATATGAATAATGACCTGTATTAAATGCACCCATGGTGTAGGTGGAGGTACAAACATTTTTTTAAAATCCATACAAGTGTCACTCTGGGTGAGGAGCCATAACAGAACTCTCCCAACTCATCCCAGCGTAAGGACAAGGGATAACATTTTCCAAAATGCCTAAATGACTTAGGAGCCTAAAACCCATTTTCAAAAGGAACTTAGGTCTTGTCTACACTTGAAACATTACAGTGGCACTAAGCCAAAGCCCGAGGGCCAAAGCTGAAGATCGAGTCCCTCCACCCAGGCCTGAATCCAAAGTTCAGGGGCTGCAACCCTGGTAAGTGGGGTTCAGGCTTCAGGTTTAGCCTTGGGAGTGGGGTTCAAATTACAAGCCCCTTGCCTGGGGCTGCAGCCTTCAGCTTTGGCACCCCCACCTGAGGCAGTGCAACTCTGCTGGGCTCAAGCTTTGAACCCTGTCTTAGGCTCATACAATAATTTTTGTTGTCAAAAGGGGATTGTGGTGCAGCGAGGTCTGAGGACCCTGGAATTATACTTTGAAAAAGATACATTCAGGAGCCTTTTGCACTACAGCTGCAGCCTTTGAAATCACCAATGCTTCACGATTCCCCCGAGAGGTTCCCTGCAGCAGGTTTTTCTGTCCTACTGTTTAGTGAAGGCTGCTCTGAATAGCACCAGTTCTGATCGTGGCAAATGTCTCATTTCTGTTCCCAGGGGTACCTGCGGTTGAATTCCACCCCTCCCTGCAGGCAGTATCTTTTTCTCCCTCTGAAAGGAAAACCCAGAATTCATGGGGCTTTTGGAGTGAGGATGCAGGAGTCAGCTGAGCAGTGAATGCTGGACTGCAGTGGTGTCCTGTGCAAAGTGAGACTGCTGGTGACCTGTAAAAGTAAAAAGACATCCTGCAAGTTTTCTTTGTAGAGCAGATTTATTAAATCACACTGACCCCCTGAGTTGTATCCCTGGCCAGCCAAAGACCACGGAAATGCTAGTACAATCTGTAATATTTAAAGAAATGTCAGCAGTGTCATACAGTGACAGAAGTTAATGTACTGGCTTGCGGGTATGTTCATTACTCTTGTCTGCTAGATGAAATATACATGAGGCCTGCTCAAGTGTTTATCAATTCTTTCCGCTGGCTGAGCTTCTGAAACTGCTCTTGTGGGTTATTGTGTAGAGACACATCCTTTGGAGATAAAAGGTGAGAGCACTTTTCCTGATTCTGCGTGTTTATGGTGAGCCTATCCACGGCTACACTAATTATTTTACTGTCTGATGTCATTCAGTTACAGAGCTCTCCTGCGTTTCTGAACATCCAGAGTAGAGAACAGATTTTCTTTTGACTTTGGCTTGATATTGGAAAGTCCACTGGGGAAGAAGTTATAGTGGTAAAGATAGCATCAGCCTCTTTTCTGCTGAGGTCTGCAAGAGGCTAACATAGCACAAAGATGGGTAGCACTGGCCAGGGTAGCTGAGGAAAGCAGTGAGTCATAGGATCTTTTCAGCAGAAGTGCTTCTATAGTGTCCACAGTGGAAACTTCAAGGCTACGTCTAGACTGCAAGCCTCTTTCGAAAGAGGCTTTTTCAAAAGATACTTTGAAAAAGCCTCTTTCAAAATGAGCGCCTAGACTACAACCAGTACTTTCGAAAAAGCAAGCCTCTTTTATGAAAGAGAGCACCCAGGCAGTCTGGATGCTCTCTTTCGAAAAAGTACAGTTTGCATTACATAGTGCCTTTTTTTGAAAGAGCACTTTCGAAAAAAGGCGTTATTCCTCGTAAAACAAGGTTTACCGTGGTCGAAAAAACTGCCGCGTTCTTTCAATTTACTTTCGAAAGAACACGGCAGCAGTCTAGACGCAGGTAAAGTTTTTTCGACAAAAGCCTGCAGTCTAGACACACCCCCAAGGGAAATACTGTCTGCAGCCCTCAGGGTAAATCCCTGCCTTCTCCACCCCCGGAGCGCACTGGACATTTTGCATTTCCCCCTGCAGGTTAGGATGAGTGTAGTAAAGAGTTAAACATCTTTAGTACCCAGAATCCCGTGCCTGAGTGGTTACAGAAAATGGAGTAAAAAGTCTTACTGAGAGCTGAGGGGAAGCCAAAGGAGAATGTCATTACGGCTGCATTGTGCCAAACACTTCACAGCTAACGAGAGGCACGTTCCCCAGGGAGAGGAGAGCACCGTCCGAAGCACAATCTAGTTTGCCTAAGATGGATCAGCTGCTATGGTGTGTGCATAAAAGGGACATAGCAAGAGAGTAAAAATTAATAGTGACTGTATAGTCAGTGACTTCACAAGAACAAATGGATATAAACTGGCCATGAACAACTTCAGGCTGGAAATTAAAAGGTTTCTAACAGAGAGATGAGGTTCTGGAACAGCCTCCTAATAGGAGCTGTGGGGGGAAATGACTTAATTAGCTTTAAGAGAGAGCAGTATAAATTTATGAATGCAATTATCTGATAGGCTTCGTTCTGATAGTAGGGGGCAGGCCTCAATGGTGGTCTCCTCTGGCCCTGAATTCTGACTCTAGAGAAGCATCCACAAGATCATTTATTATTGCAAGATAAGGAAAGGGATGTATTGCACAAAGTGCCTAACAAAAAGACATTCCTGTAAGACAGGTTTTGTGGAAAAAAGTGAGAGATTGGGGGGGGGGGTGTTACATTTCCATATTCCATATTTAATTGTTGTGCTTACATCACTCACAGTTAACTGTTCACCCATCTTTGGCTGTTCCCCAACCTGGAGCCGCTAAGGGTTGAACTGGCTCCCAGCCCTTCTGCTACTCTAAATTGCAATGCTTCTGCATCCTCTCCCTTTCATTGCCCTTACACCATGAGGACTGATGGACTATGGTGCTCTATGGTGTCTCTGGCTCTTTACCCTCTGGCCTTCAGAAAGCACCCAAAGGTGATGTGATTAGAAGAGGCTGGTGTGGAGAGGGCTATGCTAGTTTACACCAGCTGAAGCTTATGCTAGAGTGGAGGACTCGGTAGCTGTTCACAGAAGATAAGTTTTAATTTCCCTTTGTTCTTAGTCTGGTGGTGCAAAGGGGCTTCAGCAAAGCCAAAGATCTGGCTCAATTATTTCCTGGCATGTGTTAGAAATACTTTCTGTGTGTTTCTAATAAGGCTCATAGGCTACTTTTCAGTCTCTCTTCATATGCCAGTTTTTGTATTTATTTGTAGCTTCTCCTCAGGCCCAGTGCATGTGTGTGTGTATATGTGTGTGTATACACACACACGCACAGAGCCTAAGGAGAAGTGACAAATATAATAAAAAGAATATGTATATAATTTTTTGCTATAACTTTTGTGAGCTGAGTTTACCAAAACTGAACACAGAATTCCAGATAAGGGTGGACCATCCATTTATATTGTAGCACATTTAATAGTATCAGTATTATTGTCTAACCCAGAGTTTCTCAAACTGTGGTCATGAGCAACTTAGAAGGGAGTCGCAGGACAGTCTGGTTTTTTGGGTTTTTGGGACAGTCCGGTAAAAAAAATTGAGAAAATACCGGACATGTGCAATGTCCAGTATTTTCTAGTTTTCCAGCTGGGTGCCTGATGGAAGCCTGGCGGAGGCGGGGGGAGTGGCTGGGAGGCGGGGTGCGATCAGTGCTGAGAGCCTCTGGTTGCATGTTATGCCTTGGGGAGGAGGGGAAGTCCTGTACGTGCTCCTGAGCGCTGGTCAAGCGCATGGTGGAGCTGCAGCTGAACTCACTCGCTCTTTGCCAGGACTGTGTGCAGGACGGGCAGCGCCCTGGGATCTGCACGTGCCCAGGTCAGTCCTGCTCCCTGCTGGCCGATTCGCACTCCCCCTGACCCCTCCCGGCTGGCCTGTTCTCCCCCACTTCTCCTCCCGATCTTCCCCGGCCAGCCCCGCTGCCCCCGCCAACCCTGCTTCTGGCGGCCAGTTCTCCCCTCCTCCTCCCGATGTCCCCCGGCCAACCCCGCTGCACCCAACCCCGCCCCCCCCGCCAGCCCTGCTTCCCGCTGGCCGGTTCCCCTGCCCGATATCCCCCAGCGAGCCCCGCTGCCCCCAACTCCCCCTTTACTCATGGCGCAGTGAGGGTGGGGGGTCACACAAATTAATTTAGAATTTTAGGGGGTTGCGGTATTACGTAGTTTGAGAACCTCTGGTCTAACCTATTCCTTTTACAGTCTGATACGGGGTGGCAATAAGCAACCTGCAGGATGGTTGTGGTTTGCCAAGTTTAGACCCACCAGCTGCCAGATACTTTATTTACCTGCATTTCCAGAAGTATGGCCACTCGCAGCTCCCATTGGGCCAGGCCACCGTTTCCCAAAGCTCCCATTGGTTGAAAACAGTGCCTGTTCACTTAGCTTTTGTCAAGAGAGGGGCTAGAGCAGAGTCTGAAAAGTTCCTGAGTACAAATTGTGAAGGAACAATCTGTGTCTGGGTATGTCTACACAGCAAAGTTATTTCGAAATAACTTTCCTAGTGTCTTCACAGCCAAACCGCTATATTGAAATTAATTTGAAATAGCAGAGCGCTTATTCGAATTTGGTACACCTCATTCCACGAGGAATAACGCCAAATTTGAAATAGCTATTTCGAAATAAGTGCTGTGTAGACACTTATATCAAAATAGGGGGCCTCCAGCCTTCCCAGGGTACCTTGGTGGCCACTCCAGCCTCAACCAAGAACACTCCTCTCCCTTCCATCTCCCTGGAGCCTTTAAAGGGGTTGACTCTGGCCACAGTGCCTGTGCCAGCTCCAAGCCTGCCAGCCCAGAGCCAGCAGTCACTGCCCCTGACCCAGTGGCCCCAAAACATAAGCCAGCAAGCCACTGGCAGCCAGCCCTCCCCAGGAGCAGTCTGCCAGCTCCCAGGACCCTGCCAGGACCCGGAGAAGGCGGGTGCCTTCCTGGTCCAGGGTGGAAATCATGGACCTTATTCAGGTTTGGGGGGGATGCCCCCAACGTCCATGATCTCTGCACTAGACGGAGGAACACGGTTGTCTATGGCAGGATATCTGCCACATGTGAACCCAGGAGAAGGTTTGCTTTAAAATCAAGTTGGTCCGGCGAGACCCCCAACCCTAAGCCCTGAGCTTCTCCTTCAACCTTCTTCCCCTTGCTTCCCCCTTCCTGCTCCCTCCTCCCAGGTTTCCCCCTCTCCTCTCCCACCCTCTCTTCTCCCCTCACCCTCCTACTTTCCCCAGTCTCACCAGAGTTTCATTCCCTCCCCTCAGTTTTGTTAAATAAAGAGAGTTTGTGTTCATGAAAATACGTGTATTTTATTTGAAATCAGAAAGGGAGATTAGGGAGGGGTAAGTGGAAGGACGTGAGAGAGGAATGAGGCACAAGCCCCCAGTGGGGCAGACCAGGGAGGCTCTAGTGTTCCTCAGGGTAGAAGCTGTTCCGCAGGGCCTCCTGGATACTGACAGCCCCCCAATGGACCTCCCAGATGGCAGCCTGCAGAAAGTGCAGCCAGGCTCACAGCAACGCGTCCATGAGAAGCACCAGAGTGCCCTGGGGCAGCTCTGGCTCCATGTTGCAGAGTGCTGTGGTGTCCCGAGTGAGGGCAACCAGAGCACACAGAGGCAAAATGCTTTGCTGTCCCTCATTGAGGTAGGCAAGCAGGCAGGGAAAGCTGAGAACCAGCTGTCTGGGACGGGGGGATCCCTTTAAGCACAGGCCTCAGATAGCCTCAGGCAGCAGCCACACAAAGTAACTCCTGACCTGATGCCCTGCCGGACCTGGTTTCAGTCAGCCTTAAATGCGATTCAGTGTCCACTCGGTCTGGACGTGCTATTTTGAAATAGCAAAATGCTATTTCGAAATGCATTTTGTATGTAGATGCGTTATTTCGAAATAACGTATTTCGAATTAACTATTTCGAAATAAGATATTTCAAAATAACGCTGTAGTGTAGACATACCCTCTCAGAGTAACTGGAAACCCTGTTGTAGGACAATGACCTCTTATTTTGTCTTCCCTACTTCACAGCTCTTGAAGCACTCACAGTCCACAGGTAATTTGAACAATCCCCTTAAGGGTTCCCATTTATTTAGCCCTTTTGGTTACAGACGGGCCCTAAGCCCCAACCCCAGTTCAATGTCCCTCTGCCAAAATAACAAAAAGTCTCTGAAAACCAAACACAAACTTTCACAGTGTTCATCCCAGTTTCAGCTGGGCACAGCTGCTCCTCCCTGAGGGTCTGTCTGCTTCCAAGGAGCTGATGCCTGGAGCTTTCCTTCTCAGGAGGCTTTCTCAGCTGGTGCCTTTCCATGCTGACTCGAGGTCCTAGCAGAGTCTTCTTATGAGGGTGTGTCTACACTAGCCCCCTAGGTCGGACTAGGGAGGCAAATGAAGCATACCGAAGTTGCTAATGAAGCACGGGATTTAAATATCCCACGCTTGATTAGCATATTTGCGGCCGGTCGCCATTTTAAAATGCCGGTAGCCTGAATTAACTCGCCGTGTGTAGACGCGGTAGTCCAATCCAAAACCCTTCCCTCGAATTAACTGTTACTGTTACTCCTCGCGGCGAGTTAATTTGGGCTACTAGCATTTTAAAATGGCGACCGGCCGCGAATATGCTAATCACCGCGAATATGCTAATGGGATATTTAAATCCCATGCTTCATTAGCAACTTCGGTATGCTTCATTTGCCTCCCTACTCCGACCTAGGGGGCAAGTGTAGACATACCCTGACTCTCTGCAGTGTCTATAGGCATTGTTGCAGTTTCCTAAGGCTCCCCCAATTACTGCCAGGCAAGAAAGCAGGTAACAAGGACAGAAAGGTAGATTTCTACTCTCTCAGAGAGATAGTAGGCAAGGTCCCAGGGAAAGTCCAATTAGGAAGAAAAGGAGTTGAAGGGGGCTGGCCATTTCTAAAAGATGTAATATTAGAGGCTTAGCATCAAATTACTCCCATGCAGAGCATAGATAAGAAGAGCCACAGGAGTCCAGTGAGGCTGCACAAGGAGCTTTTTAGCTATTAAAAGGGACACGTACAGGAAATGGAAGTAGGGGCATGTCACCAAAGAAGTATACATGGGAATTATGCACATGTGTAAGGACAAAATCAGAGCGGCAAGGCAAAGAATGAGTTACAGCTGGTAAGAAATGTTACTTAGAGACAACAAGAAGGGGTTCTTCAAATGTCAGGTAAAAAAGAAAGTTCAAGGATAGTGTGCATCAACTCCTGAGCTGGTAATGGAAATCACTCAATGCCTACTTTGCCTCAGTCTTCTAAGAAAAAATAACAGGTGACTGGAGGAGTTACAATAAAGGGGAAGAGATGAGGCTAAATATAATTAAAATCAATCATCTGAATGAATTCAAATTAGCAGTGACGAATGTTCTTCACCCAAGGGTACTGAAGAAATTGGCTGAAAAAATCTCGGCACCACTGGCAATAATATTTGCAAGCTCATGGGCAAGAGGAGGGGTCCCAAAAGACTGGAGAAGGGTGAACATAGGGCCCATCTTCACAAAGTCAGGCCAGTCAGCCTGACTTCAATAACTGGAAAGTTACTAGAGCAATCTACAAAACATTCAATTTGCAAATACCTGGAGGATGAATGGATAATCACTAGCAGTCAGCATGGATTCACCCAGAACAACTTGTGCCAAAACAGCTTGATTTCCTTCGTTGACAGGGTAACTGATTTGGTGGATAGGAGGGATGCAGTGAATATAATATACCTGGACTTCTGCAAGGCTTTTGACACAGTCACACATAACATTCCAATAAGAAAGCTGGAGAAAATGCAGGCTTGTGGAACTATCATTAAATGGGTACATAATAGGTTAAACAAGCACAAAGAGCAACTGTTAATGGAATGATGTCAGATTTGGGGGTGGTCTCAAGTGGCATCTCTGTTCTGGGTTCAGTGGTGTTTAACATCTTTATTAATTATCTGGATTAGCTATAGAGGGTATACAGATCAAGTTTGCAGATGGGGATTACAAGGACCTGGGGATTACAGTGGATGAGAAGCTGGATATGAGTCAACAGTGTGCCCTTGTAGCCAAGAAGGCTAATGGCATATTAGGGTGCATTAGGAGAAGCATTGCCAGCAGATCTAGAGAAGTGATTATTCCCCTTTATTCGGCACTAGTGAGGCCACATCTGGAGTATTGTGTCCAGTTCTGGGCCTCCCACTACAGAGAGGATGTGGATGCATTGGAGAGGGTCCAGGGAGGGAAACTAAAATGATTAGGGGGCTGGAGCACATCAGAGGAGAGGCTGAGAGATTTGGGCTTATTTAGTCTGCAGAAGAGTAAAGTAAGGGGGGATTTGATAGCAGCCTTCAACTTCCTGAAGGAAGGTTCCAAAGAGGATGGAGCGAGGCTGTTCTCAGTAGTGACGGATGGCAGAACAAGGAGCAATGGTCTCAAGTTACAGTGGGGGAGATCTAGGTTGGATATTAGGAAAAACTATTTCACTAGCAGGGTGGTGAAGCACTGGAATGGGTTACCTAGGGAGAGGGTGGAATCTTTATCCCTAGAGGTTTTTACGTCTCGGCTTGACAAAGCCCTGGCTGGGGTGATTTAGTGGGGGTTGGTCCTACTTTGGTCAGGGGGCTGGACTCAGTGACCTCCTGAGGTCTCTTCCAGCCCTAGGATTCTATGATTCTATGATGCAAAACTAAGGGGGTTGCCAACACTTTGGAGGATAGAGCTAAAATTCCAAGAGATAAATTGGAGAAATGAGCTATAGATGATAAAAATAAAATTCAACAAAGGCAAATGTAAGGAACCAGACTTTGAAAACAAATACACAAATACAGAATGAGGGACAACTGGCTTAGCAGCAGCACTCCTGAGAGTGATCTGGGAGTTATGGTGGGTCACAACTTCAAAATGAGCCAGTAATGTGATATTGTTGCAAAAAAAAAAAAAAGCAAATGCAATTCGAGGTTGCGTTAAAAGAGGCATAGCTTGCAAGTCACAGTAGGTGATAGTATCACTCTACCTGGAGCTGATAAGGTCTCAGCTGGAGTGCTGTATCCAATTTTTGGACACCAATGTATAGAAAGGCTGTGGAAAAACTGGAAAAGATCCAGAGAGGAGCTACAAAGATGAACAAAGATGTGGAATGCAAGAGATACAAGCAAAGGTTGAAGGAACTGGGTATGTTTAGTTTGGAAAAGAGGCGATTAAGGGGGTGGGGAGGAACATGGTAGCAGTCTTCAAATACTTGAGAGGCTGCCATAAAAAGATGCAGAAAAGTTGTTCTCTCTTGCCACAAAGAGCAGGACAAGATGCAATGCAGAAGAACCTTCCTAACAGTAAGAACAGTAAAACAATGGAACAGACTGACTAGGAAGGTTGTGGAAGTGCCTTCTCTGGAGGTTTTCAAAAGGAGGCTGGGCAGCTTTCTGTCTTGAATGGTTTAAACACAACAAATCCTGCCTCTTGGCAGGAGGTTAGACTACATGATCCTTGTGGGCCCTCCTAACCCTCTGGTTCTATGATTCCTGGCAGTCTGAGTTACTCTCTCAACCACACTTTTCCCTGCAGCTTCCTGCTTGCTGCCTTTTATATTGCAACCACCTGAATCCTCTCAGGGGGACTTGTATCTAGTCATCAGGGCTGGCATAACCCCAAGCTGTCCTTGTACCTGGCAAGATGGCAACTCCAGGCATTAGGAAGGCAGGAGAGACTGTTGTCACTGGACAGGGACATGGTCATGTTATCACCTTTAAGTCTTTGGGCCCGCATACAACAGTACCCTTCCAAAAATGCACATGAAATTAATTTTATTTTTAAATTTCCCAGAGCTTGGCTCACCATCTGTCTCTGTGTTATACTGTGCTCATCTATGCCAGGCCTGGAGCAAGCCAAGACAAGGGCCTTCCTAGTGTACACCAGAGAGTGCTGAGATTTCAAACCTTGCTTTCCTTGTTAATGGAGACAAATGGAGTTTTTCGGAATTCTGTTCCATGAATATTTGTTTGTAGCCATGGAAGTTCTCTGGACTTTTGTTGCTGGATAGATAAGCCAACAGGGGAGTAGCTGAAACTGGCTATCAGCCCTCTGCCCCCAGCGGCTGGACTGATTGTTTGACTATCATGGATGTTACAGTGGTTGATGCTCATTCAGATGCTCTTTCTCTAAGATGAGAGTCATGCTACATTTGTTTCATTGAGGGCTGGATCCAGTTCCGCACAGAGTAAATCGGGAGCCTGATCAGGGTCCTAATCATCTCCCCTCTCTTTATTTCTTCTGTTGTCACCGCACTGACCTTGTTTATCATCCTGACAGCACTTCTGTGAATGTTACCATGGCATTGGACAGTGGCAGAGCCTGCCCAAGCTACGGGCTGACCAGGCTACTGCCCGGGGCGCCCCATTGTAGGGGGGTGCCGCGCAGAGCTGCCGGACTGGGTGGGGGCCGGGCCGCGCATGCGCCGCACTCCCGGGGGTGGCGCCGTGCTCCCGGTGCCCAGGGCGCACGAATGGCTCAGGCTGGCCCTGGACAGTGGTGATGGTAAGCCCCAGAGGCAGTGGGGGCTGGTACCAGAGAGCCTGTGACAGTGCCTAGCAAGGCTATCCCCAAAGAATTTCAAAGCTCAAATCAGCTATCTTGCCAAGGGGCTTCGGGGGCAAACTGGTGAGGATATTTCCAATGAACACACTGGTCCTGAATCTAACTAGAAAATCACACTAATGCAGGAAATGAGAAGGCTATTTATTTTCTCCTCTGCATTCCCTCAACTAGAATCCTTCTTCTGTTTTCTGTCTTTCCCTTCTCTCCTCTCCTAGCTCCTTTTTCAAGTCCCTGCTAGTCTTACACTCTTCCTTCCAGTGTTGTCAGTAGAAAGCAAAGTGTATTACTGTATCTATAATCAAAGCTACTGGCATAATTGCCAATTTCAGCAATGACTCATCTGCAGCCTCAGGTTGTAATATTTAACTTTTACTGCGCATATCTTTTTATGGTTTTTTTTTAATGCTTAGCTGAGCCAACAAGAGGGATATAAAAATTTAAAGAAAAATTATTTACACTGACATTTATTATTAGAAATTCATATGTATGTTTACACATAGGTATACATGAAGGCAGGCATGCACACATATATATGATCGTGATACCCATCTAATTGATTGCAGGACCATGTAAGTTTTACCTCTTCATCAAAATTCATCTTCCAAAGGACCTTAGGATATATCTATACTAGAGCGATTATGTTGTCACAGCTATGCCGACATAGGCCTGTAGTTTAGACACAGTCTAGACTGACAGATGGGGTGTTTCTGTTGGTGTAGCAACACCCTCTTCCTGAATGATATTAGCAATATCACCGGAAGCACTCTTCCATCAACAGAGCTGCATCTTCACTGGGAGTTAGGTTAGCAGAGATACACCGGTTTATTCCTGATGTAGCTTTGTCAATATAGCTTTCAAGTGCAGAGCAAGACTTATTCAAACATTACATCCTTGAGCAACTGCTAAACAGCTGCCATTTTGAAAAACCTATGTGCCACTAAAATATTTTTAAAATGTAGAAACTCCCTCCTTCCACCACCAGTATCACTCTGCCTCAGATCTAGGGTATGTGATGTTCAGTTGTGTGTCAGTGTCATCTCTAGGATCTAATAATTCATGTTTCTTCAGGCTAGAAAAGAAAGCTTTATACCACCGGAAAGGGGAAATTCACAGCCTTCCAAAGAGATACTCAAGGTTTGTGTCTAGCCCTGCATGCTCTCGAGATACTGGACTTTAAAGTCATGACATTTTTATGCATCTTTCAAATGGCTTTAGATACTTAGGTTTAATCTTTCTCCCCTTTTAAGTCCTTTACAGATGGGCTTCTGCTAATGATGGCATCTGTGTTTACAAGTGGAGGAAAATTTAAAAAAAAAGCCCCAATATTTTTTTAAAACTCTCTAAAACGTTCCTAAAATAATTTTCTTGTAAAATATGTAACATATAGTCCAAGTTAATAGCCTCTTCCTTTACTGTAGGCATGTGCTTATGTCTTGTTGACTTCAGTGCTTAAAGTTACGCAGGTGCTTATATGCTTTCCTGAATAGGGATGGACTTAAGCACCTGCTTAAATGCTTTGCTGTATTATGCCTGTAGAGAGGATATGACTGTGTAATATAAAAAGTTTCATCTGTACTGATTTGGGCTTGCCTTTATCATTCATTTGTGGCTTTCCTATGTGTGATCAAAGCAGCTACCCAACACCCATGCAGGTAAAACTTTATACCATGCTACATAATGTCTTCATGATGTCTGTCTATCTTTGCCTATCCCCATAGCATCTAGACAACATATTGCAAATATATATAAACAGTTTATATTTTAGTTCTATAGTAGTTGAAAATACATTTGCTTGATAAGTGTTCTTATTTTCCAGATTTATAGTCTAAATATATTTGTTCCAACAGAGTCTATGAAGCAGTCAGAGCAGCACACTACAGGAACCCACAGCTCATCATTCACGACCTTGCATGCTTGTCAAAAAAACTGCCCTTCTGAAGTGCCGGCTCTTTCTTCATCTCAAAACCAAAAACATTTCAATTGTTAAATGTGTTTGTTGTCAAAGACATCACACACATCCGTGTCTGCCCCTTGAAGCTCAACCATGCCTCTCACAGTCAATCTGACAACACCGTCAGGCAATGAAACTCCAGCCTAGAAAGATTTCCTGCTAGCTCCCTGCCCTCACAGTGGGAGGAACATCTTTTTTAGCTGCATTGTTTCCACTTTGGAATTAGTTCAAAAATGTGAAAAAGACATTGTTGGAGAGCCAGTCTGTGGTTTTCCAGTCTGCCCTGTGTGAAGAGTGGTTCAGAAGCAGCACAAGGAGATGACTGTGGGAACTATGGTCAGAAAAGCTCAGTTTGTTTCCTTCCCTCCTTGCATTGTGTGAACTCTGTTACTGGTCTTTACCAGCAATAGAGCACAACCCCACCTCCATCTTAGGTAAGGGAGTTCTGCCCACTCCTTGCTTACCTGCTTGAGTGTGGGCAGCAATGAGTGGACAAGTGGCCTGCCGACCATCCAGAGTCAAGGTCCAGGGAGTGCAGAGTCAGGATTCCTCTCTCTCTTTTAAGCCCCTATATGACTGCACAAGCTAGCCCATAATCTGGCCTTTAAAAATATGCACTGTACTGGGGTGGGCAATAATTTTAGAACGAGGGCCACTTCACAAATTTTTGAAGTGGACCTGGGAGGCCCCAGAAGGGGCGGGGCCTCAGGCAGAAGGGGTGGGGCCAGGACACTTCCATGCTCCCCTGCCCACAGACCCTGATTGTCCTGGGGGGTATGGTGAACATGTGAAATCTTTGCCCCCACCCTTCCCCTGCCTAGTGAGAACTGTCAGCTGTGCAGAACAGCTGGTGCTTCACCCTAAGTGCCGCATACCCCTTGCAGGGTGGGAGGAGACTTCATATGCTCTCCCCACCCCAAGGCCAATTAGGGCCTGGAGTGGGGGTGTGCACAAAGTCTTTCATGCCCTACCCCCACCCTGCAAGGGGCACACGGTACTTAGAGTAAACCACCAGCTGTTCTGAACACCTCTTGCAGGAAGGGGGGAGACTTTGCATGCTCCACCTACATCCAGGCTAATCAGCTGGCAGACTTTGCATACACCACTGACCCCCAGGACAATCAGCTGGTGGTTCACTCTAGGCAATAAGTGCCCCAGGTGGGGGGAGGAGACTTTGCACACTCCCCCATCCCCAGGTCTAGATTGGCCTGGGGGTGGGAGAGTGGCAGGGCAGCTGCAGGCTGGATCAACCCATTTGGCAGGCTGGCTCTAGCCCACGGAGGCTCTCTTGCCCACCCCTGCACTATACAAAACAGGTGGTACTAACCGACTACTAACTCTCACACTGAAAAAACCACAAAATCCTAAATTGTGCTTGTTAATTATGTGATTTCTGCTGTAATTTGTGGACCAGAGCTTGAAACTATCATATCATTTGCACCTGCTGTATGTATACATAGGAATTGCCATACTGCCGACTATGCTTCAAGGGAGGTGCAAGAAACTCTGTAATGGAAAAGCTTAGGATAAACTGTCCATTTGGAAAGTTTCTTCCTAAGCCCAGGCAGTTAGTGATTGGCTTCTGGCCTGAAACTTGAGAGTTTTTACTAGCAGCTCTCAGAGCTGAACTTGGACGGTTGACTGCAACATTATGAGTCTTGCTGACCAAGGAGTGAGCATTGAGGCTTAAGTGAGGAAAGTGAGATTTTGGTCCACTGGTTAGAACTGGGTTCCAGGAAACAAGCAGAGGGTCAGTACAGGAATGGCAGAAGCCAAATGCCCAAGCTGGTAGGGGGTGAACCAGAGTCACAAGCCAGGGATCAGAACTGGAGAGACAGAAACAAAATGACAGTACCAGAGGGTCACCCAGAAAGTTGAGACAAAGGCAGAGCCTCAGGATTCAAAGCCAGAAGTATGCAGCCAAAAGGGAGTGGGGAGAGAAGAGGTTGGAGCAAGCAGGAGCAGAGAATGAAACTAGAGCAAGCACAACTGAGGGCATGGGATGCGTTGTGCAGCCACTAATCTGCTATGGGGGCCAGGCTTATAAACAGAACTGCTAAGCCAGCAGCCACTCGGGCTGTGGCCACTTGGTGAGTTTGAAGGCAGTGCATCTTGGTTTATTGGTCATGTAGTGACACAGTTAGTCAGGGAACAAGCCAGTAGCTGTTCCTCACTGGTCTAGTCCCTAACAATACCCCCTTGCTTTCAGAGTTGCCTTCCAGGAGACCTGGGGCCAGATTTCTCAGGGTAGAGCTGGTGGAAGACATGCAACAGGTCCAGGGCATGGGTCTGTTCCTCAGCTTCCACTGAACACTGAATGGGAGGGATATGACTTAGAATAATCTTATATTGGAGTCTTCCCTGGATTTGGCCTGAGTCCAAAAATCTGGTGGAAATTTTGGCACATGGTTGAAGTTGATTGGGCAATTGTATTTGCAGTGTAGTAACAGGGTGTCCATATTTCCTTTGTGAAATGCATCTGCAAAGTCATGGTACTTGACTTTGGCAGTGGCAGGCAGGACATCTGGAGATGCATTCAGTTCTCAGGGATTCCCAAAAATGATGACATATGCGACAGAAGATACCAGCTCTCACTTGGGAAGTCACAAATGTTGGCAGCATGGGGAGCAAGTGTACTAGCCTTTTTGACCAGTGGATACAGAGGTCATGGGCAGTAAGCCAGGGCATTCTCAGGATGACCGGAGCAAGGGAAGCCTGAATCAATGTGTACTGAAGACGTCCTGGTGTCACAGAAGGGTAAAGACCTCTAAGGGGATGGCCTGGTGAGCCACCAACCCTGAGACCACAAGCAATGCATCATGGTTATCATCAGATCCAGGGAATTCTTACACATGGCAGAGATCCCACCACATCCTGGTCCATGAGGTTACCTGAGGCCTACAAGTTGACCAGAGCCTCCAGGTGAACAACTGGGCTTATTCAAAGTAGGAACTGCAATGGCAGGCGGAGATGCATCAGTGGTGGATTTGTGGTTGTGTTCCTGGCAGATACATGGAGGTTGAGAGTCTCTGGAAGGAGGAAAGCACCTGCTCAGCCTGGACCCCCTTTCTGGGGCTGGGGCTTAGCATTTCCCAACCCTGAAGCTTGTCTGACCTATGGAGGCATCTCAAGGAAAAGTGTCCACTGCCCACAGTACAGACGTCCGTCCAAAGTTCAGCATCACTGTTCCCAGCCTTCAACAGGCATGAGTGGGCCTGGTTGACATTCATTGGTTCTGGGTCCTGGTTCTGGTTCTTGGTGCAGGGTGCGCTACTGAGGGGCATGAGGTTAGGGTGTTGTCAAGGTTCAAGGGGCTTCACAGTGTTTATGGCTCTGCTTGGCAAGGGGGGTCATCAATTTTCACATATAAGGTGGTGAGGTCCTTGAGACAGGATGGGGATTCAACACAATTTGTTTTTTATATCATCATTTAGGCCAATCCATAGTGCTGCACAGCCTCATACCGTTCAGTGTCCAGAGTGAGGCAATGGAATTTAAGTATATACTGGGCAGCCAATTGATGTCATTTCTATAGCATTTATACTGCATCTTCAGTGGTCCAGGTGTGGTGCAGGTCACCAAAGACAACTGTCATATTCTGAACAAACTACTTCAACTGGCCCAGGAAGGGGCTGGACTGCTCCAAGTGTGGGGAGTCCAGGCCAATGCATCCTGTCGTACCCCTCCCCTTCATGCTTTGTGAAAATTGGCTGATGAATATGGATATGCATAGATTTAAGATGCTTTAGGGAAAATGCAGCATATGATATGTCATTTTTTAAAGTTACAATCTGCTGAATGTGTATATTCTATTTCTGTGCATGTATCATTTGTGAAGCTAGAAATATGAATTGTTGTGTATTGGGTTATTGTAGATATAGATCTTGTTGTTATAGCAACTGAGTTAGGTCACTAGTTAGTTCTGTGTTATGGAATAAGTGGACACTTGCAATTGCTCAAGCTCTCTGTGTTTTCAGAGATTTCTTTCTAAACTATGGAACTCCAAACAATGTAACATGAATCTGTTTATAAATCTAGATGTGCTAATGAGGGCCATTAGTGAAACTCCTGAAACATATTGGTTTGGTACTCAAACCAGTGACCTGTGAATAGTCTTATTTCTCCTGTAAGCCTAGATTATGGTTGGTCCAATCAAGACATATGGCCAAGCCACCTAATGCTGGATCCCATTTTGTATCTTGTACTTTTCCACTCAAGGTGAGAAAAGTTTGAACTGAATACAAAGAATTTCCCACCTTGGGCAAAGGACCAAATAATAGGGACAGTTGCCAGAATCAGGAGACCCCTTCCCACTCACTATCCAAGATGCCTAAGCACCCTAAGGCTAAATGGGGGAAGGGGGCATTGGGCCCAAGCTAGGAGGCTGCCTAGCTTATAAAAAAGATAATTATAACTATTGGTAGGGTAAGAATTTGCACATAATAAGTTTCTTAGTGTAGTAGGCTTAGCTGGTGTGTTTTGTTTAATTTTTTGCTTAATAATTTACTTTGATCTGTCTGTTTTCACTTGCAATCACTTAAATCCTACCCTCTATATACTTACTAAAACATTTTTGTTTGTTATCAAATCCAGAGTAAATAATTGTTACCTGGGGATAGGAGTGTTGGGGGGGGGGAGGGGGAGAGAACCACAGCTGTGCATACCTTTCATTGATAAAGGGGGAAAACATCTTTATGGGCTTTCTGTGCATAAAACTTTTATACAGAGTAAGAGGGACTTATTTAGGGTTTTAGTCCCTTTTGAGGGTTGTGTTCCTGGGTGCTGTCAAGTCTCTGTAACTGAGCCTTCCCAGACCTGAAGCTGTTTCAGTGTCTGTGCTACTCTGCTTGGAGGTTGTTACCTCAACTCTGTGCCTTTGCTGGGGGAGACCAGAGTTTCTGGTCCAGCAGGACAGAGTGGTGGGGTGCTCCTGAACACAGGGAGGTGGGCTCCATGGCGTGACCAGAACACCAGGTTACAGCCTTAAGGAGACGTCTGGATATCCAACCAATCATATGTCTCCAGTAAGCTGACTAGTGATGACCACTACGTGGGACTGGCCTGTGGGAAATGATTGAGGGTGAAGCAAGAAGAAGAGCTGATATCTGTTTCAGAAATCTTAGAACTGATGATGCTTGCCACTGAACTTGTCTGAAAATGGGACTTTGGCCCCCAGAGGACAAGAGCTGAGGTTGTCAATGAAGCCAGCTGAGCTTGTAGGACCACATTCTGCATTTTCATGGTACAAAGCTCTGCCTACAAGCTCTGACCAGCTCCACCAGGGAAGTGTTGGCCTGTGTCTGATCCTTGCTCATGAGATGCACCTCTAGCCTTTGTAGTTGCCCAAATTGTTGCCAACAAAGACATAGGTGGCCAGGCCTAGTGGTGAAAGAAAGTTCATCCTACTGGTTAGAGCTGGGTCCAAGGTAGGCAGAGTCCAGGAAATGAGCTGAAGTTTGGTACTAGAGGGCCACAAGCCAAATGCCAGAACTGGGGACGTGGTAGGGTTGGGTAAACTGGTGTTACAAGCCCAAGACAGAGCTAAGGGTCAAAAACAGAAGCCTGAAGCCAGAGGGGAGCAGGAGCTTCCCTGGACTGGACTGGACTGGACTGGACTGGACTGGATCAAGCAGGAGCAGGGACAGGAAGGAGGACAAGAACAGCTGCGAGTATTGAGCAGCCACTAATCTGCTGTGGGGGAAGGGAGAGGTCAGACTTATAAGCAGTCTGACCAAACCAGCAACCGTTTGGGTTGTGGCCACTCTGTAAGATCTAAGGTGGTGCAGTTGGGCTCATTGGTTGCCTACTGGCATAATCAGAGCTGACCAGCAGCTGTTCCTAGCTTGTCTGGTCCCTGACAGTGGGAAGCTCAAACCGTGAAGCTCGGGCTCAACTGGAGATGTCAAGGTTGCACTAGTTGACAAAGGTGAGCTACCAGAGGCGTAACCATTCAGAGCACCTCCATTACTATTAGTAATACAGGTAAGTAACTTGGCATTCCATTATATATAGGGTCTTCTACCTCATCACCATAATATCTGAGCACCTTCCTGTAGTGCAAAAAAGTGACATAACTAACATCTGCCATGATAGCATCCTCTCTCTGGGGACAGAAGAGTGTATGGTAGACTCTGTTTGAGTTAGTAGTTATACATTTTCGTGTGTGTGTGTGTGTGTACGCGCATGTGCGAATAAGAGAAAACAAAGAAATGCACCTTGCATTTTGAGCAGAAGGATGGGAAGTTTGTGAAGGGCCTGAGGTCCTGATGGAGTTCATTCCACAATCGTGGACTGGCCTATGAGAAGGTTCTTTCACCTGCCCAGTTGAGTTTTACTCTTATTATAAGAGTGTCCCATTGTGCCAGAGGAGCAAAGTTGTCCATCACAGTATTTATCTCTGGGCTTTAGGCAGTCTTTTAGGTATCTTGGTCTCACACCGTGACGCATCCTGAAGATAAAGCCTGAGACCTTTAACATCATTAGATATTTTATGGGAAGCCAGTGTAGAGTGGATGACAGGTTTGATATGTTCCTAATAGGAGCTAAGGCACCTCACTGTAGCCTTCTGTCCCATTTAGAGTTTCATGCTTGCCAAAGGCTTCATGCTCAGGTGTGTCATGTTTCAGTAGTCCAGATTGGTGGTGTAAAAGTGTGAATTACTGAGGCCAAATCATTTAGTCTTCTAGACAAGTTGGTATGGTATAAAGTGTTAAGGCAGATATGTAAAAATATGTTTGGCATGATAGCAAATGTTCAATGTCTTTTTAATAGTATGTGCACCTAAAACATACCGTACCAAATGCTTCAACTGTACTTTCCCTGTCCATGTGCAGTTGAATTATATACTAGACACAAAGTGTATTCTTATATGTCGAGATGATAATTATGTTTAATAAAACATTGTATAAGTGTGAGAGTGTTTTCATATTATTACAGTATACCCATACAAGTGATATCGCTATTTCCATGGTAACTGATGACTACAAAGAGGGAAATCAGAGAGACTTTTTTTTTCCTAAAAAGAGTCCCAAAGCAAATAAAATAAAACAAATATGTGAAATACACCAAACATGTGCATGGGGGTTACTATGAAGATTTTATAGACACTTATTTGGGGAGAACTGCAACACTTATCAGCCATTATGCACCATAGGCTAGAAGCATGCAGCAGTTCTGCAGGAGTATCCAAACCAGTGGCAATGGAAACCTCAAAGCACCTCACACCATCTCATAGTCTCTGTCTGTGGGCCTGATCTTAAGAGGTACTAAAGCTGACGGCAATTGCAGGTGCTAAGTACTTCTCTTGGGAGCTTAGCTGATAGCTATACAGTGGGCTATTGTAGTGAGTTCTGTATGTCAGAAGATGATGAATAGCATAAAAGGCACCGCTGAATTATAGTAATGGTCGGCTGGTTGATTCATTGAATAATAAGTACTTATCGGATTTATTTTGAAGGCCTTTATTTTTTTTGGCAGGCACTTTAATTTTCACAGTGAGCATGCTGTACCTTGAATTACTTTGTATATACACATAGTGATTTGACTGATTAGATGCTTTAAATAAGAAAGTGCCTTACCTTGTGCTCCTGTCGTACGTGTTTCTTAAATATCAGACATCAAGGGACTGCAGTACAAGAAGACAGTGGCATTGAAGACATTGATTTGAGCATAAGTATCTCCCAGAGCAGTGCATTTCGATACAAAAACAATCGAATATGTCAAATGTCTGCTAAAATGTTAATGTTAATGGCCAAGGTCACCTTTAAAGGGATGCACCACTGCAGTTGTGCACTGTGCCCCAGGCAGGCCTTATTAGCACCTGCACTGACAGCCTCCTCACTACCTCTCTCTTAGCTCTGCATTGAAAATGATTCCAGAGGCAACTGCCTCTCCCATCTGATGCTGAATAGCTCTCCCCCTCCCAGTCAGCCAAGACTCAACTTTAATAAAAATCTTCATTAGTTGCCATCTAAATGTGCAGGTGGCCTACACCACACACTGCAGCTGACCCTGGGAAAACTAAAGCAGGTTCTAATTAGAAATGGGCCCAGACCACAGCTGTGGGTTCGAACAAGCTTCGACTTAAGGGGAGATTTGGATCTGGATCTGAATGTCAGAGGGTCAGGGCTTTCTCTAGAACCAAGGCGTGTATTCTTGCTGGCAAGCTGGGCCGCAATATTGCAGCAGGGGCCTTTGACTGAGCAGCGCTCTGGGACAGAATGGAGATTCTGTTGCAGCCTTATTTTAATTAAAGAATGAGGGTTTTAAAATGAATGACACACAAAATGAAAATGCAACCAGTGCAGTGGTCCCTGTTGTTTACCTGGATGTTAAATTTGACATTTTAACTAGTATTTTAAAAAAGTCTGATTTTTTAGTCTGTATAGGTTTAGTACAACTGAATCATACAGATTGCTTTGGAGAAAGAGGGGAAAGGGGATGCAACCTGTTTGTTTGGCTCCTGTGAAGCCATAGGATTCTAAGATCAAGCTATTACTTGGATTTTTCTGCTAAGCTGGTCACTAGTGAATAGTGATATTTAAAGCATCTTCTCTAAGTTTCAGAGGGAACACTGCGACATTCAGAGCTTTTCACAACTCTTGGAGCTCCTGTTTCGGGTTGCTGTTAGGACGGGAGTGCTGTACCAGTTTATATTCATTTCAATTGTTCAGGGCTGTTTTCACAAGCATGAGGGCCACCATATTATTTCTAAATTACAGCTTACCTTTGGAGCACAATTCTGCAGCAAGGATTGGATTTCCCAGTGCATTCTCGGGTTGCGGAATACATGACAACCTGTGAATAAAAGGAAAATCTTAAATCCAAGGCAATTTCTCTGACCCACTACCCTCAAACTTTGGGGAAAGTGGAGTTGGCACCTGATCCAAACTTTGCATCTTGTGTTGCTCCTAATATTGGCAATGAGCTGAGCTCAGTTTTAAATCCAGGTTTTAAATGAGATGCTGTAATATCCCATATCTGTTCACTGATGATTTGAAATGGCAGGATTTTCAGAGTAGCTCCATTATCTGTCAGGGAGGGTTCCAGAGTTCCAAGCCTCTGCCAGCTCAGAAAGTGTGAGACACTGATGGCAACACTGAACCTGGGTTTCTCACGCAGCAGCACTGAGCACTACCAGTGAGTTCCTTTAGGAGTTTTCATTTTCTATTGACATTCCTCCCAATGAAGCCTCTTATGACAGGCAGGTGTAAACATGAGAGTGATGGTCCATGGATACAACTATTCCTGTTGGCAACTAATCACAACTTTGCAAGGGCAGACTATTGAGTCACAGCCAGGATAATAAACTACAGGAATAAGCCACAACTGAGGCTACGTCTAGACTGCAGGCTTCTTTCGGAAGAAGCTTTTCCTGAAGAGATCTGGAAAAACTTCTTCAGAAAGAGACCGTCTACACAGCAAAAGTGCAATGAAAAAGCGATCTGCTTTTTCGAAAGATAGCGTCCACATTGATGGACACTATCTCACATTTCAGTTGTGATTAGTATGGACGGAGTGGCTACCAGAGCACCAGTGTTGTTTCCTGGAGGCCTCTTCCACTTCCACACATGCCTTTTTCCAAAAAAGCTTTTTCGGAAAAAGGCTTCTTCCTCGTAGAAAGAGGTTTACCGCTGTCGGAAAAAAAACCTCTGTTCTTTCGACTTTTTGTCAAAAAAATGCAATAGAAGTGTGGACTTAAGTATTGTTTTTCCAGAAAAACAGCTGTTTTTCCGGAAAAACTCTGCAGTGTAGACATACCCTAATATAACTCCTCCTTTGCTCAGCCAGACAACTGCTCCCCTTCTTCCGGGAATGAAAATGCTTCTTCATCTGCCTATTTCCCTTCTCTCCTCCACTATACAGGAAGACAACCGCCCTACTGCCCTCCCTGACACATGCAGGATGACATCTCTATGACTCCTCCATCCACCACATGTGCTCATGGGAAATACTAACCCTTGGTGCTAGCAGGAAGTCCTGGTGAGTGATGCTGGGACTTGTGGCTTTTGGGTGATGACAGGGGTGGGTCTTAGGGGCTCAAATATTTTTGCACTGATTGGAGGACTAGTGCTTAGAAATGTTTATTCTCCTGAAAGGATGTTTACTAACCCCTACCCAGGTACAACATGAAACAATGAACCTTAAAGTGTAGGTGTCACCCAGTGCAATGCTTTATTTTTTTTCAGTAGGTTTGAAGGTGTTGAATATAATTACATAACACATCGAAAGTGTCTCAGAATTACAACAAAGAAAATACCTGCCCACCCAGGTTCCTCTCCCAGCAGAAAGTGCATAGCCATTTGAATTCCATGCTGATATCACGCACAAACCCTCTAGGTTCCTTCCATTTTCCACAACAAAGAAAAGTGTCAATGACCCAATGACCTTAAATAGGTTTCATTTTTCTTTGATTTTTTTCCCTACAGCTAATATTTTCTCCAAAAAGGGAAAGTTGTAGGTACTTGTGGCCATAGAAACAAGGAAACCATATGTCAGCAGCAGCTTGGGACTCAAACAGCCTTTCAGAAGTTTCTGAGAGAAGGAATCATGGCTGATGTACAAATATTAGCATTTCTTTCAGTTGTGTGAAATTCCTGCAAAGTTTTACAGAATTAATCTTTAATATCAAAACATTTACAATACCATTTAATTATCAGGGTGATACCCAGTTTGTTTTAATTACCATCTTGTTTCAATTCTCCACTCTACCACAGCCCTTCCAATGTGACCTTGGGCAAGTCACTTACTCTCTGTGTGCCTAACTTCCCCTTCTGTGAACAGGGGATAATAGCATTGTCCTATCTTAAAAGGGTGTTGTAAGGTTCAATGCATTTAAGTTTGGGAAGATTTCAGGTACTGGGATAATGGGAACCACTTAAGTAGCTTACACAGACTCACAATATTTGTTTTTGCTGTAACAGTTTCTGAGATAGCAAACACTAAAATCAAGGTGGAACTGAAGTGTATTAGGACATGGGAGATATAAGCATACTGAGCATAATCAGAAAAAATATATTTAAATATAGATTTTAATAGGATCCCATGAACTGTCAGGAAAGGAATACATTTGCTATACATAATTGGAAAGTTGGGATTTTTTGCTTTCATGGTGCAGATAAAGTTAGTTTCTCATATGGGTGGTTCATGAGATAACTCATTGTGGAACTGTCCTGGCAAACCAGGAATTTAAGCTGTCCATCACAAGATATATGACAGCCTATCTCTATGTATTTGGTAGCTTTCTCTCCTATCTTCCCATAGGTTTGTACATACAACATCTTTCAGAAGAAAAAGTGAAAGCAATGAATGAAAAGTCTGTGGGCCAAATCTTTCTTGCCTGACTTGCACATGTCATCCTAGGAATTCACTTGCACTGCTTGCATGGGTATTTGCCTGTCTTGGTACTTTATGGCCCCTATCATCTTGGCGTATTTGCATCTGTGCACATATTTCATAGGATTTCATCCTACAAGAACAAGCTCATTGGCATTGGGCCGAGTATTGTATAATGCTCTTGGGGATGGGTTTTATTGTTGTTGTCACTTGAGGCTTCAGTGCCTGAAGAGGATAAAAAAAAAATCAAATGAGGGTCTAAATAAATAGAATTTCGGATCTTGCATAATATCACTCAATGGCAACAGCAGGTGTTTGACAGTACTGCAAACTTCCTCAGAATGTGCTCCTGCCAACATGGCTGTGATTCAGTGGAATGATTCAATGACTGCAGGCCGGTATCCTGCGAGCCAGCCTTCCAGCAGAAAATTGCAAACACTGCCAGTCCATTAACATTTAAGATTTAGTGTGTTAGAAAGAGGCCTGTGTCCTTTTCAGGTAATGGGGAAAACAATCACTTTTCTTCCAGAGAAATACAGGAAAAATAATGTCTATCAACTGCAATGGTATCTCTGAGAAAAGATTCAGGATGCAATTTCTTAGCAGCTCACCCTTTCTATAGGGTGAGAAATGCCATTCCCCAACCATGAGCCTTGTTATAATGAGGGGCTTCCCATCAATTTCCTTTAATCCAAATGAGGGAAGGTGTCTTCTGAACTGTGCAAAAATGTCAGACACATCATATGTTAACCAAATGCTGTGGGGAAAAAAATCTCTCAGCTGTCATTATATGCTGCATCTGGACAGCTAAGGATCCCCTCCCTTTTCTCTGGGCATGCACATACATGCACAGGCAGTGTGCATATGCACAGGCAAATATCCTGGCAGAGCAATTGCCAAATACATGCACACTGAAATTGGGGAAGGCTGTCTCACAGCTCAGGGATGCATGCTGTGGGTACAGAACAAGATGATCACAGTACAGTCATGATCCTTCAGCCGTGTAACCCATTAACCTGGGTTAGAACTATGTGAAATGAAATCTCCTTCAAGTAAACAACCAGTGAGAAACGAGACATGCCTGGAACAAGTACAATTTCGTTTAACTCTCCTTTTGCTCCATTATTCTTTTGTGTAGCTGAAGAAAAATCGAGCTGGGAGCTGAGAAGCAATTCACAGTGCTGCTACTGTAATCTTTGTTACAACACAATGTGCACCTCCTTAACTGTCCACCTTCTGTAATATGAATAATGAGCTACTGCACTTACAGAGACTTTGTTAAATACTTTGCCTTTATCACAGGTGCCATGAAACCATCCAGGATCAAAATTGACTCCTTTAGAGTTGATTTAAAGCAGGAGGGAATGGCTTAGTGGTCTAAGTACACATCTGTGATAATTAGACTCTCTGGAGTGATGGGTTCACCCCCTAGCAAGAATGACTCATCCTTTTGAGCTAGATAAATCAACTTTACTGTATTTGGGTCTTTTGGACAAGACTTTCAAAACCAAGGGCTAAATTCAAGGGAATTTCACTCTTTTACGCTGGGGCTGAATTGTGCGCCACAGTCCTGTCTCCTGTACATGGACCTTGAAGACCTCAAAGCACTTTAAATAACAGAGGCTGCTTGCCCCAATGTCCTTAGGTGAAAGAGTCCTATTGCTTGTCACGGGACATGTTGTGCTCCTGCCTGCCAATCCTCTCCCCAGATATAGCTATATTGGAGCAGGGACATGGTGGCGGTGTGCGCAGGGGTTAAGAAAGGCCCTGTGCACATGTGTCATGCTGCTAATAAGAACCATCAGTCTTGTGTTTTTAATTGCGTTTCCAAATGAATAGTTTCTACCATACTTCAAAATTGCTACAGTTCAGAACTCAGATCTACGGCACTAATTCTGGACTGTAGGTGACTCATGATAGCACTTGGGAAAGTGAGCTGTGCTTCTGGAAGCAGGAGTGAGGTTTGGGAGACAAGGCAGTAAGGAGAAGGGAATTGAGAGGGTGGGAAGAGGAAACAGAGAGGTGAGAAAAAAAACATAAGGGAGAAAAAAATAAATGTAAAGTGTAGGGACAAAAGAAGAGAGACAGGGAGGAAATAAAAAGAGAATAAAGAAATAAATCCCACTAGCAAGTAAAACCATTCTGCCCCTAAAGGTTAGTAAATATTACATTTATTCATGTACATCCATTTTCTTTTCCCAGTTTAAAAAGGGGGGAGCTTAATGGTGGCGGATGGTCTGTCTGCAACCCAGGGGGAGGAAGCTCTGGGTTTGACCACAGGATGGAGGGGAGGAAGAGCAGATACCACACGAGCACATCAATTTTTTCAACCTGAGCTTTGCATACATAACTCTTCACCAATAAGCTAGTTTCCTCTCTTTACAGAAAATATTTGAAAGAGGGGATGGGGGATGGCACAAATGAATAGCAGTAGAGCATGGCTAGCTAATTGCAGCCCCATGTAATCCTTTCACAGTCGTTATCATTACTGCATATATTTCCAGCCCAATTCGCCTGTTTTTTCCGGCCTCCTGTCTTTGCAGCTGCCTCCTCTTCTCCCCTTCCTGATGGCTGCAAATCTCTGCTTATCACCCATTTTCATGCTGTGTTTTGTCTGCCTCTTTGTGTTCATCCCTGTACAGTTTCTTGGCTGGGTATATATGGCTGCATGGCAGCTTCTTATGTCCCAGACATTGTGAGTAAGTCTACCGTGTGAGCTGCTACTTTAGAGTGCAACCTTTTGTCTTATTTTGATTCCGGGTGATGTAATTTCACACATGGTCAGACTGAGGACCTGTTTTTCAAACTAAGTGGCTGAAATGGATACGCTACTGTTTTATGAGGCAGTGAGATTAATATGATTATTTATTTATTATACTTTTTTTTTGTACAAATGGATCTACTGCATGAATTTTTCATGGAACCGCCTAAAACCATCCCCACCTCCTGGGAAGGATTTAAGCTCTTTGGGGAATTTCCCCAAATTCTTGTGATTTTAATTGATGCCCATCATGTAAGAAGTGCTCCTGATTTCATGAAAACACACAAACCTGTCAGCCTCTCTTCTCCCAAGAGAAATTCTCTCATTGTCCCTCTCTGCCCAGCTATAATCTCCACAAAGACAGACTTCAAACAGCTAAGCCTCCTCCCATTGTATCGGGTCTATAAGTAGTGCACCACTTTATGCTCACATTTAACAGGTTTCAAGCTTCAGTGATAAACTGGCAACATTTTCCTCATGACAGCTGTTTGACAGCTTTTGAAAATGGATAAAAAAAATCGAAAATTACCCTACAAAGGAAACATACCCTTCTCTTCATAACTCAAGCTGTGACATGGAATGAATGAAATAACACACTTATTACATTCTGGGCATTGAATGTAAAATGCACTGCCTTCCACTATTCCACTTGATTTGATAATCTAGTACAATTTAGGCCTCTAATAAATTAAATTGTTCGGAAACTTGGTTGGCTGCCTAAAATCTGTGCAAGGCTGTGCTGGTTAATGATGTCTTTCTTTCTGCCAGTGTTTTATCTTCAGGATAAATAATTCAGCCTAATAAACCCTGTGATCTGTGGGGTTAATTGACATCCACAGTAATTCTCGACTCGTGAACAGCACCCATATTTGTATGCCTTTCATCAAGTTCTGCAGTAGCACTTAATTTCCCTTCTTTAGCCTCGACTTACCAATCAGGTTCATTGTGTTGCAAGATCATTTCAAACGTCAGTCCTATTCCTGAGCATACATGTGCTTAGGTTAAAGTGCTCTCTCTCTCTCTTTTTCTCTCTCTCTTGTGGCTACAGCACTAATCTCACTGAAACCACAGGGAACCTGGGTCTGGAATGAGAAATAAAATATTTGTCAAAAAATGGAAATGAAAAAAAAAATCACTGAATAAATTATCTGCAGTCATACTTGTAGACAAGAAGCCTAGCTTTGTTACTGCATGAATAGTTTGGTTTTAGTTATTAAATAATTGATTTGAAAAAAAAAATGAACTTCATTGACTATATTAATTGAACAGTGTTTGATCAGTTGTACTCCAATATTCCTTGTAGCTCTTTGTTGTATAGCTATTTCTCTCTCTGCTCTAAGGCAAACACACTGGTGTTTTATTGATGCCAGATATACATAATCACCCCTGTAATAACAAAAGTACCTGTTGTAACCTTCAGATGGCTTACCTCTCAGGGCTAGTGTGCTAATGAAGGCGTGTTGTATTGTGGACAGATGCTGAAATGTTATGCTAGGCTGATAGCTGCATCTTGGCTCAAACACAGCACTGAGATGACTCATACATTTTACTAATTTATAAGCGCAGTGTTCCTTGAAATCCCAATCTAAAGACCATAGTCCTGCTCTCTGAAAGAGAACATAGCCTTGAAGTCAATAAAAGCAATAGGACTGTACACAGAATACAGAATCATCAGCTTGTTACTTTTGTTCTTTCACATCTTGCAAGGCTTCTTTTCCTTGTGTTTTTCAGGCGGGATTTTAGGAATTCAAGAGAGTCAAAGAGATATCTAAGTCAAAGAGCACTAATATGACTACAGGATATTTTGTAACAATGCGCAGCAAATAAAAAAAGGAGTTGAAAACTGATTATAGAATCATAGAACACTAAAACTTGAAGGGACCTCGAGAGGTCATCAAGTCCAGTCCCCTGCCCTCATTGCAGGACCAAGCACCATCTAGAGCAGGGGTGCGGAACCTTTTTTTAGGTTGGAGCCACTGGCCCACACACAGAAAAGTCAGTTGGGCGCTGCACACAAGTGAGAAACAAAAATAACCCAAGCCCCTTACCAACATGGGCTCCCCAATGCTGGGGAGAGACCTGAGCCTCAGGGGCTGGATCCAGGCAAGCTGGGGGCTGCATCTGGTCCCCAGGCCTTTGATTCCCCACTCCTGATCTAGATCATCCCTGACAGATGCTTGTCTAACCTGCTCTAAAAATCTCCAATCATGGAGATTTCTACATTTCCCTAGGCATATTATTCCAGTGCTTAACCATCCTGACAGGACGTTTTTCCTAATGTCCAACCTGAACCTTCCATGCTGCGATGTAATGCCATTGCTTCTTGTCCTATCATCAGAGACAAAGGAGAATAATTATTCTTTCCCCTCCTTGTAACACCCTTTTAGGGACTTGGAAGCTGTTATCATATCCCTCCTCAGTCTTTTCTTTTCCAGACTAAACAAACCCTATTCTTTCAGTCTTCCCTCATAGGTCATATTTTCTAGACCTTTAATCATTCTTGTTGCTCTTCTCTGGACGTTGTCTGTTTGTCCACATCTTTCCTAAATGTGGTGCCCAGAACTGGACACAAAACTCCAAATGAGGCCTAATCAGCGCAGAGTAGTGAAGAAGAATGACTTCTTATGTATTGCTTACTTCTCGTGTCCTGTTAATGTATCCCAGAATCATGTTTGCTTTTTGTGCAACAGTGTCACACTGTTGATTCATATTTAGCTTGTGGTCCACTATGACACCAAGATCCCTTTCTGCAGTACTCCTTCCTAGACAGTCGCTTCCCATTCTGTATGTGTGAAACTGATTATTCCTTCATAATTGGAGTACTTTGCATGTGTCCTTATTGAACTTCATCCTATTTACCTCAGACCATTTCTCCAGTTTGTCTATATAATTTTGAATTATGATCCTATCCTCCAAAGCACTTGCAACTCCTCCCACACTTTTAATGTGTACTTTCTATGCCATTATCCAAATCGTTGATGAAGATATTGAACAAAACTGGTCCCAAAACTGATCCCTGAAGATCCCCACTTGTTATATCCTTCCAGAATGACTATGAACCATTGATAACTACACTCTGAGAATGGTTAACCAGCCAGTTATGCACCCACGTTATAGTAGCCCCATCTACGTTGCATTTCCCTAGTTTATTGATAAGAAGGACATGTGAGACCATGACAAATGCCTTATTAATGTCTAGGGATACCACATCCTCTGCTTCTCCCTTATCAACAAAGCTTGATATCCTATCAATAAGAAGCTATCAGATTGGTCTGACATGATTTGTTCTTTACGAATCTATGCTGACTGTTACTTATCACCTTATTATCTTCCATCTGTGTCTATCCTGTTAAATATGGGCCAATAACATGGCCCAGTATTCCTGAGGCCAACAGGTGTCTGTAGTGACCCATGCAAAGGTCATTAGAAATGCCTCTGGATGATCACCTGACCCCATCTTAGTCAAAGAAATAGATAGATCCATCAAGGTATCTCCTGGCCCTGCCCTTGTGGCAGCAGGTCCTGAAGGTCCAACAAAGTGCAATAGCACTGCTATCTGTTGGATCAGGCCCTCCTATTGGTTTTCGTGCTGGGTAGCCAGCTTGCAGAGCAGTTACTGCTGCTGTTCCTGAAACTTTGTCATCTGAAGTTGGTGCTGCCAGGCCAACTGTTGTACCAGTTGAGTCTGTTGTTGTTGTTGAGTCACTTGCTGTTGTTGGTTTTCCGGCATCCATTTCAGGAGCTTCTCCAAATCCATCTTTCCCAAAGGTCACATTGGGTTTTCCTGTCCCAATTCTTTTCCCTGGACCTCTCAGCAAGTCCTGGACATTACCCACATTCTCCACCACGTGTCATAAGGACACAGATTACAGATGCAGCACCTTTTACTGACTGCTCCAGTGATTTAGTTCTGTCTCATAGCTTTTGGGTTCAAGGCAGTATGGCCTAATGGTCTATAGAGTAGCCCTTGAGTCTATAGAGTAGCCCTTGAGTTCAGGGCAGCACAGCTTAGTGGCTAAAGTCTATGAAGTCACCCTATGTTTCAGAGCAGCGTGGCCCAAAGGCCAGAGTATCTGACATCATGGAACTCCAGTAGCAAGTCTTTCCTCTCCAGCATCCTGCCCAGACTGAGCTGAGCTGCTCCCTTTTATACAACCCCAGCCTTTGAAGCATGCCCAGAATATCTGAGGGATTAATTCACTGTGGGTTAATCCACCCACAGGATATTAACCCTTTCTGGCGTAGTGCAGGCTATGCACACCCCATCACAACTGTCAAATGTCTTTATTTTTCCTTGTAGTCTTCCTTTCCATTGGACTTTACCTACCAGCTTCCTGAGTTTACTAAAGTCTGCCTTCTTGAAATCCATGTTCTTTATTTTGCTGTTTCCCCTTCTACCATTCCTTAGAACAATTAACTTTATCATTTAATGATCACTTTCACTTAAGCTGCCTTCCATTTTCAAATTCTCAACTGGTTCTTCCCTATTTGTTAAAATCAAATCTGGAATAGCTTCCCCCTAGTAGGTTTCTCCGCCTTCTGAAATAACAAAAACAGTCTCCGATATATTCCAAGAATTTATTGGATAATCTGTGCCCTGCTGTGTTATTTTCCCAACAGGTGTCTGGATAGTTGAAGTCCCCATTACCACCAAGTCCTGTGCTTCGGATGATTTTGTTAATTGTTTAAAAAAAGGCTCATCCACCTTTTCTTCCTAGTTAGGTAGTCTGCAATAGACTCCCACCATGATATCACCCTAATTTTCTTACCCCTTTTAATCTTACAGAGACTCTCCAAAAATCTGCCTCCTATGTTCACCTCAACCTCAGTCTAAGAGGTTTTTAATATGTATGACATTTTTAATATTTTAATATGTAAGGCAACATCTCCTCTGTTTTCCCCTTCCTGTCCTTCTTGAGAAAGCTGTATATATACCAATATTCCAGTCATATGTATTATCCCACAAAGTCTTTGTGGTGCCAACTATGTAATAATTATGTTTATTTGCTAGCATTTCAAGTTCTTCCTGCTTATTTCCCATACTTCTTGCATTTGTATACAGACACCTAAGACACTGATTTGATTTTGCCCCCCAGTTATTCCTTGTCTCTCCTTTATCCCTGCTATTACAGCCCATGTTCCCTCTATTTTCTGACCATCTCCCAGGGCTCCATGTTTTTCACTGTCCTGTGGGTTTTGATCACTTGCCTCCATCAAACTTCGTTTAAAGCCCTCCCCACTAAGTTATCCAGTCTGTATCCAAATACTTTCTTCCCCTTCCTTGATCGGTGGACTCCATATCCACTTAGCTGTCCTTCTTCCTGGAACAGCATCCCATGGTCGTGTTAAGAAATAGCAGTAAAAAAATTCTTCCATACTCCAACCCAGATTAACCACACACATAGCATTCTTGAATTCAAAATGAGGGTATATTCAGATTTATAGTTTTGTTTGCAAAATAGCCCCTAAATGGGATCTGATCTGTACCTGTCATCAGGAACTCATGGGAGGAAACAGGAGACTGTTAAAGGTCACATGGGCTTCAAAGAATTTCCTTTTCCAGTTGAACTGGAAAGGTGGTCGGATGGGAAATGTTTAAAACTTCCTGGCCATTGGCATTTGATTTTATTTTTAACTTCCCAGTAGCTAATCTATACAAGTGTATGTGTTTGTGCTACATTTCAGGAAAGATGTGGACAAATTGGAAAAAGTCCAGAGAACAACAAAAATGATTAATGGTTTGGAAAACATGACCTATGAGGGAAGATTGAAACAACTAGATTTAGTCTGCAAAAGAGAAGATTGAGAGGAGACATCATAGCAGCTTTCAAATACCTAAAATGTTGTGACAAGGATGAGGGAAAAAAATCATTCTCCTTAATCTCTGAAGATAGGATAAAAGGCAATGGGCTTAAATTGCAGCAAAGGAGATTTAGGTTGGACATTAGGAAAAACTTTCTAACTGACAGGGTGGTTAAACACTGAAATAAATTGTCTAGAGAGTCTGTGAAATCTCCGTCATTGGTTATCAGGTTAGACAAATACCTGTCAGGGATGATCTAGATGGTGTTTGGACCTACCATGAGTGCAGGGGACTGGACTTGATGACCTCTTGAAGTTCCTTCCAGTTCTATGATCTATGTCTTGACTTTTCTAGACAAAGAAAAAAAAAAGATCAAATGTATGATCTCTATAGTGAAGGTCTTTTGTAGTTCTTTTGTTGTTGAAAATTCTTGCTTTATCATTGTTTCTGTTCTACCAGGTCCTTTACCCCACCATTTATACAGCAGCTGAGGCTACAGCCCTGACCCAAAGAGCAGATCCTTGGGCTGTAGTTGCAAGTCATGCTCAAAACTGATATAGGGCATCCACCATCATTTCATGGATTAGAATAGCTAAAGAATTAGGACATTCCTATCAAAAATGAAATTCAGGTTTGATTACTGAATGTGGTGTTGCACAGTTTAAAAAAATCCAAAATGGATAGAGATGTAAAACATTGGGGATTAGACAGGACTGGATCGCGGAAGCAGATGCTAATGCAGAGGGGATTTAAAACTGATTTAATGCTTGTTTGCCGCAAAAAGCAGACGGATCTTGCGAAAATAAACCCTTTTCCGCAAGATCTCTTATGCCTGCTTGAAAGTTTATTTTCCGCAAGATCCCCATCTAGACTGGCGCTTTTTGCCGGCAAAGCCCCGAGCCGGAAAAAAGCGGCAGCCATGTAAATGCAAATACCGCGGGGGATATTTAAATCCCCCGTGGATTTGCAATTGCGACTGGTCTCATTAGCATCCCTTTTCCGAAAAAGGGTGCCAATGTAGACACAGCCTAAAAGTTTTGTTACCCAGCATGTTTGGAGAATGAGGGGTGCTGGTTTACCAAATATCTTGGTTAACTAAGAGCTTGTAGTGTGGGAGAGGGCACTAGGCTGAGGCTGGGGGATGGGGTATGAGAGGGGGTATGGGTTCTGGGCTGGGGTTGGGGTACAGGCTCCAGGGTGGGGCCAGAAATGAGGGGTTCATGATGTGGGAGGAGAGTCGAGGCTGGGACAAGAGACTGGATGCAGGAATGGGTGAGGGTTCCAGCTGGGGTTGTGGGCTCTGGGGTGGGGCCAGGGATGAGGGGTTTGGTGAGCAGGAGGAGGATCCAGGATGGGGCCAACGGATTTGGTGTCCGGGGCGGTGGAGGGGTGGGCATGGGGTTTAGGCTCAGAGAGAACATTTTGGTACAGGAGGAGATTTGGGGCAGGAATGCAGGAGTGGGTTTGGAATGCCGGATGTGGGAGGTGGCTTCCTTGGACAGCTCCTCAACATGTCCCTGCTGCTCCTAGGTGTAGGTGTGACTAGGCAGTTTTGTGCACTGCCTTTGCCCACAGACTCTGTCCTTGCAGCTCCCTTTGGCCATTGTGTCCAGCCAATGGGAACTGCAGAGCTAATGCTCAGGGTTGGATGGGGGCAGTGCATGGAGCGCTGAGGAACAACAGGGACATCTCACGCAGAGACAGGTGGGGGCCTACCAGCCTCTCAATAAAGATCAGAAATGCCAGTTTGTAGAGCTTTCCAGTTGGTACTGGGGTGAATAACACAGCTTTTATCATACCTGCTTTTAAAGCTATACTTTGACTACCTCTGGCAGTGAAGCTGTTTGATCTAACAAGCTAAACTGAGTTGGGATGAGTCAGAATTTAGATGGGACACCTTGTAGGGAAAAGACTGGGTCCAGCAAGCTTTGCCCAAAAGGGTAGTTTAGTCAATAGGTGTCCCATCCCCCTGTGTCAATAGTGACCCAGTTTATTAGGAGAACTCAGGGCTGGAGGGTGCTAAATTTCAGATAAGACATAAAGCCAAAGTCCTGGGACCCTTTCTGGTCACTCATCATGTGGACCATAAGAGACAGCCTACTTTTTCTTAGTACATTTCTGAGGTCAGTTGGGACTCTTTGTCCTCCAGCATCAGTTGTGCTTCCTGACTGTACAGTTCCTTCCTTCCTTCCTCTTTAGATCTTTCATTACCACCACTATTGATATCAAAAGGATTTCACTCTTCCCTCAGCCTTCCACTCAATGTCCTGTCTGCTCTTCTACAGGCAACGGAAGGGCCACCTTGCTCTCTTCTGGGAAATCCCTTCCTGTGCATTCTGCTTCAGATGCTTGCCACTCATCCCCTGCTGCTTCCTGAGCCAGGGTGAGGGGCTGGCATTTGCAGGAGATGGCTGTCCATTAAGGAGCCAGCTGGGTCATGAAGAATTGATCCCTGCTAAAGGAAAAGTGGAACAAATTGGGACTCAGAGCAGCCTCAGGTGCCCTTACCCTTCTCTCAGCAACCACAGAAGTTTCCTGTTCTTTGACAGTGTATTCCTTATTAATCTTAATTAAGTCCTAGAAATTATCCACACTTTAGAGGACATCCTCTTAAGAGCTGGCCAGTTTCCTAAGAATCAAATATTCCAAGGCACTTCTATCGGCTTAGGGAATTAGTCCAAACATCTTGGCCACTGTTCTAATTTGAATAACAACATTCTATCTATCCTCAACCATTTCCACTAGATAGGGCATAATTCATTACTGTGAAGTGCAGCTGTACACAGTTAAACAGTTGCAGCCTCTTACCACAGGGCTGGCTGAGTTGCAATAACCGGCATGGCTATTCTTGCATATCTGAGGGCTGTGCACTTCGTAAAGTTTGTAAAGAACTTTCATATATGTCTGTATGAAAGGCCCTCCAAACATAAGCCCTTGGGCATTTCAATAAACACATTAATTTGGTTAGCATAGTTTTAAAAGCACCCTGGCCATCTGGTGGAAATGTTGCAAAACCTTTCTCTAGAAAAAGTCTTTCCACCATAAGTCTCACACAAAATATAGAATTATAGAATCATAAAATCATAGAACTGGAAGGGACCTTGAGAGGTCATTGAGTCCAGACTCCTGCTCTCATGACAGGACAAAGCACTGTCTAGATCATTCCTAACAGATGTCTGTCTAATCTGCTCTTAAATATCACCCTAGGCAATTTATTCCAGTGTTTAAACAGTTAGGAAGTTTTTCTTAATGTCCAACCTAAATCTCCCTTGCTGCAATTTAAACTCACTACTACTTCTCCGATCCTTAGAGGCCAAGGAGAACAATTTTTCTCCCTCCTCCTTGTAAAACCCATTTAGATACTTGAAAGCCGCTATCATGTCCCCTCTCAGTCTTCTCTTTTCTAAACTAAACAAGCCCTATTCTTTCAGTCTTCTCTCATAGGTCATGTTTTCAAGACCTTTAATCATTTTTGTTGCTCTTCTCTGGACCTTCTCCAATTTCTCCACATCTTTCTTGAAATGTGGTGCCCAGAATTGGACACAGTACTCAGTGCATTGTAGAGCGGAAGAATGACTTCTCGTGTCTTGCTCACAATACTCCTGTTAATGTATCCCAGAATCATGTTTTTTTTTTTGCTACAGTGTCACACTGCTGACTCATGTAACTTCTTGTCCACTATGACCCCTAAATCCATTTCTGCAGTACTCCTTCCTAGACAATCACTTCCCATTCTGTATGTGTGAAACAGATTGTTCCTTCCTAAGTGGAGTACTTTGCATTTGTCTTTATTAAACTTCATCATGTTTACCTAGACCATTTCTCTAGTTTGTCCAGATCATTTTGAATTTTGACCCTATCCTCCAAAGCACTTTCAACCCTCCCAGCTTGGTATCATCTGCAAACTTAATAAGCACACTCTCTATGCCAATATCTAAATCATTGATGAAGATATTGAACTGAACCGATCTCAAAACAGACCCCCGCAGAACCCCACTTGTTATGCCCTTCCATCGTGATTGTGAACCATTAATAACTACTCTCTGAGGGTATGTCTACACTACAAAGTTAATTCAAAATAACAGCAGTTATTTCAAATTAACTTTAATAGCGTCTACACAGCCAAACCGCTATTTCAAAATAAATTCGAAATATTGGAGCACTTATTTCGAATTTGGTAAACCTCATTCTACGAGGAATAACACCAAATTCGAAATAGCTAATTCGAAATAAGTGCTGTGTAGACAGTTATTTCGAATTAGGGGGCCTCCAGCCCTTCCCAGTTCCCCCTGGTGGCCACTCTGGGCCAAACCAAGAAAACTCCTCTCTTCTCCCCCAGCCCCGGGGCCCTTAAAGGGGTAGACTCTGGCCACTGGGCACGTGCAAGAGCCAGGCCTGCCAGCAGCCGCAGACCCTCAGCCAGTGGCCACACAATGGCAGCCAGTGGCAGCCAGCCATCCCCTGCCCAGTCCCCCAGCACCCAGGGGCCAGGCAGGGGCTGTAGACGGTGCGCGCCCTCATGGACTAGTGCGGAGATCATGGACCTCATTGAGGTTTGGGGGAGGCCCCCAATGTTCATGATCTCCACACTAGGTGGAGGAACGCGGCCGTCTACAGCCGCATAGCTGCCACCATGGCCAGGAAAGGCCACAGGCGCACCCAGGAGCAGGTGCACCTGAAGGTGAAGGAGCTGCGGCAGGCGTACGCCAGGGCCACCAGGGGCGGCGCCGCAGCAGGGGCTGCCACCTGCCCCTACTTCCCCGGCCTCGACCGAATCCTGGGGGGCGGGGCAGTCCACACCAGCCCGGGAGGCAGCGAGCCAGGACCGGAGGGCTCTGACCCGGGCGCACCGGAGGGGCCACCACCAGCTGTCCCGGCACCGGAGTCGGCAGGGTCGTTCAGGGAGGCCATACCGGGTAAGTGCCAGCACTGTCCCCTACCCGGGGGGGAGGCGGGGAGGGAGACCAGGGACCGCGCGCGTGGGCCATGCCTCCCACGGATCACGCAGCCACCTGTGCACGTGCGAGCACGTGCCATGCCACCCTTGGGCAGGTGGTTCCAGCTGTGTGACACCCAGGGGCCATGGCCCAATAGGCACATGCGTGTGTGAAGAGACCTGACACGCTCCCGACCCTGGGGCAGGACCCAGCAGGACGCCCTCTCTTCACACGCCCCCTCTAGACAGAGGCAGGGGACATCTCCCTCTCACCTCGGCCACACTATACACGGCACAGGGGCATGGGTGCGGTCTTGGGGCAGCTCCCAGTCCCAGGGAGAGCCAGACATCCCGACCATGGCCTCTGTGCAAGCACGTTGGCTCTGATGGTGCAGGACACGGTCATCTGCACCTCGCAGGGGGCACTGGGCATCATCCACTGAGTCCCCAGGGAGAAATGACCACTCCCCTTCTTTCTCCACAGCAGGGTGCACCACCCCGCCTGGGACATGCTCCCGCACCCGAGGGCTCCTCCAGACCACCAGCACGCGGCAGGGGTACCGGGACCAGCACCTGGGGGCCCTGCGAGCCCTGCACCGCACCATCCAGGCCTGGGCGCAGGAGGACCTGCAGCTCCGCAGGGAGCAGCTTGCCCAGGACCGTGCCATGTGCTCACACCTGCAGGCCCTGCTGCAGAGCATGCTGCCCCGTGCCGCCCCAGCGCCTGCTGCCCCCCCCAGCTACTGTTCCTCTTCCCACTCCTGCCCCCTCCCACCTCTCCTCCTCAACCTCCACACCCCCACCTCAACCTCCACACCCTCCTCCCATCCCCGGGACACCGAGGCCCCCACACCCGCTGCTGGAAGACATGTGGCCCAATGAGACCCCCACCCCTGAGCGCTGAGCTTCCTCCCCTTCTTCCCCCTTCCAGCTCCCTCCTCCCAGTTTTCCCCCTACCCTTTCCCACCCTCTCTCCTGCCCTCTCCCCAGAGTTTCATTCCCCCTCCCCAGTTTTGTTAAATAAAGACAGTTCATGTTTATGAAAAAATGTGTGTTTTATTTGACATCAGGAAGGGGGGCTCGGGAGGGGTAAGTGGAAGGACGTGAAGGAGAAATGGGGCACGAGCCCCTGGTGGGGAGGACTGGGTGGCTCTGAGGGCTCCTCGAGGTGGACGCTCTCCCACAGGGCCTCCAGGATCCTGACAGCCCCCCGATGGACCTCCCGGATGGCAGCCTGCAGCAAGTGCAGCCGGGCTGATGGCAACGACCCCACGAGATGCACCGGTGTGCCCAGGGACAGGTCTGGTTCCATGTTGCAGAGTGCCGTGGTGTCCCGAGTGAGGGCAAGCAGAGCACTCCGAGACACAAATGCTTTGTTGTCCCTCAGCGAGGTAGACCAACAAGCAGAGAAACCTGAGAACTGTCTGTCCGGGATGGGGGGTCGGGTCCTTTTAAGCACAGATCTCTGATAGCCTGAGGCAGCAGTCCCACACACAAAGTTGGACCCTGATGCCCTGCTGGCACTGGTTCCGGCCAGCCTTACCTTCGATTCAGGGTCCACTCAATGTGGATGCACTATTTCTAATTAGAAAAATGCTATTTCGATTTAGTTTTTGTGTCTAGATGCGTTATTTTGAATTAGCTTCATTCGAATTAACTAATTCAAAATAAGTTAATTTGAAATAGCGCTGTAGTGTAGACATACCCTGAGAATGGTTATCCAGCCAGTTATGCACGCCCCTTATAGTAGCCCCCTCTAGATTGTATTTCCCTAGTTTATTGATAAGAAGATCATGCGAGACAGTGTCAAATGCCTTACTAAAATCTAAGTCAGTGGTCCCCAACCTTTTGGGGCTGCCAGGCATCCAGGGGTGGGGCTGCCCATGCGCCACGAGCCCGGGGCAGGGCCGGCCCAGATCATTCGGCGGGTGCACATAAATGCCCCAGCAGGTGCCATGGAGCCCGCGGGCACTGCGTTGGGGACCACTGGTCTAAGTATACCGTGTCCACCGCTTCTTCCTTATCCACCAGACTCGTTATCCTATCAAAGAAAGCTATCAGATTGGTTTGACATGATTTGTTCTTTTCAAATCCATGCTGGCTGTTCCCTATCACCTTGTTATCTTCCAGATGTTTGCAGATGGATTCCTTAATTACTTGCTCCATTAGCTTCCCTGGCACAGAAGTTAAACTGACTGGTCTGTAGTTTCCTGGGTTGTTCTTGTTTCCCTTTCTATAGATGGGCACTGTATTTGCCCTTTTCCAGTCTTCTGGAATCTCTCCCGACTTCCATGATTTTTCAAAGATGATAGGTAAAGGCTCAGATACCTCCTCTATCAGCTATATAAACTCTCCCTTCTAGTACCAACCCCCTAGCATCTCCTTGCCCTCCCAACCAACAAATGACATAATAATACAAAGCTTCAGCATGAAAAATAGATAGAAGCATCTACCCCAACCACAGTTTTGTCCCAAAACAAGGACAAGTACCAGACACTCTGAAATCCACTAGAGACATTCAATCACTGCAGTGATGGGCAGCAATAAAAAATCCTAAAACAGACAGTTTATGATGGGATGGAAGGCAATGCCAGCTTCTTGTGTTACAAGAGTGTACATGAAATCTTGTTTCTCTCACAGCTTTTAAAAGTAATGATGTTCTCCTGTTCCCTCAAATAATGTAGCTGTTGTCTGTCTGCCATCAGCATGCACATGTTGACTGTGAAGGTGTGTCTAGACTAGAGGGATTTTTTGGAAAAAGTGGCCTGTTTTCAAAAAATCTTTACCTGCGTTTAGACTGCAGCCGTGTTCTTTTGAAAGTAAATTGAAAGAATGTGGCAGCTTTTTCGACTGCGGAAAACCTCGTAGTACGAGGAATAATGCCTTTTTTCGAAAGTGCTCTTTCAAAAAAAGGTGCTATGTAATGCAAACTGTGCTTTTTCGAAAGAGAACATCCAGACTGCCTGGGTGCTCTCTTTCGAAAAAGCGGCTTGTTTTTCAAAAGTACTGGTTGTAGTCTAGATGCTCTTTTTCAAAAGAGGCTTGCAGTCTACACGTAGCCTGACTGTTGAAGCCTCCAAGGGGTATAGCCATCCATTTTGCAGGAAAGATTAATGGAAATCAGTACAGGTTGAACCTCCCAAATCTGGGAGTACCAGTTAATTCGAGTTAAGGGGTTTTTCTTGGAGTACCGTGTCTATACGCGGCAAGTTAAATTGGGCTAGTCAATTTCCAAAATGGCGACTGGCCGCGACTATGGTAATCAAGCACGGGATATTTAAATCTCGCACTTCATTAGCAACTTTGGTCACATTCATTTGCCTCCCTAGTTCGAACTAGGGGGCAGGTGTAGATGTACCCGAAGGCAAGTAGATATTACATGTAGAATAACATAATGCCCATAGTAGGTCCAGTGGAAAGCATAATAGCTCTATAGACTTTGAACTTGGTTTGATGCTTAATACCATCTTGCTGACAGATGCTGCCTGATCGCCCACCAAATGATGAACTACCTTTGTTGATACAACTTGTCAGTAGTGTGTCTATAGTAACATCATTTGATGACATATTGCCAAACTAGCAGAAATCTGTACAGCATTCAGCTGTGTCTTGCTGATGGTGACTTTTGGTTTCATGCAGGGTTTCCCTAATGCAAGTTGATACATGGCATGTGTCTTTTTCAGCCTGATTGTCAGCCCCATACCTTTCTGCAGACTCTGCAAATCTGTCCATTATTGATTATGTCTCTTCTAGAGTATTTGCCCCTGGACCCCAGTCATCAGCATACAGCAGCTCATGAAGAATTGCCTAGAAGACCTTCTTGGAGGATTACTGCCTATTCAGATTGAATAATTAAGGGTAATTATTTGATTAATTTGATTGTAAAACAAGGAAAAATATTCACGTTAATTAGTTATGTACCAAAAGCTGTCAGCAAGAGCTGGTCAGAAAAACTTCAGTGAAACCATGTTGGAGAATGCAGTTCCATGGAAGTCAAAATGTTTAGCAAAATCATATTATGTTTTTCCAAAATTTTGTTTCCGATGTGACCCCTCCCTGGAGGTGTGGCTTAAGCCTCCTTCCTTCTCTCTCTGTGGTGCTTGCTATCACCAGTATATGAAATGGCTTCTCCCTTCTTCTCATGTGGGTTGGGTCCTAGGTTCGTGCCTGTTGCCTCTAGCCTTGGCATCTCCTTAGTGAACCATATACACAGGTGTACTGTCCCCTGAGAAAAGTACTGCTACTAACTGGCAAGGGGCATAAAGCCCAGTTTACAAGGGACAACAGGGTAAACAACTCCCAGCAAAGGAATGACACACCTCAAATAACACTTTACAGGAACAGTAAAATAGGGTCTGGGTAAGTGAAGGGTTAAGGTTAACTAATACATTTATAACTAGTGAGCAGTCCTGTGGCACCTTAGAGACTAACAAATATATTAGATCATGAGCTTTTGTGGGTAAAACCCACTTCATCAGATGAGTTGGAGTGGAAATTACAGAATCCAGAATAACAGCAAAAGCAGTTCCCTGTCAATTGTAGGACCAGTGTTAATGAAGCTAATTAAGTCAGACTGGATGTGTCCCATTCACAGCATTTGATGTGGAAGTGAGACTGTCAAGTATCAAATATCAATATCAATATATAACACATTTATAAATAATCCAGTTCTCATCTTCTTAACACTCAACACTGTGTCAGCCATTCATTTCACAGGAAAGATGAATGGGAATCAGTCATCCAAATCCCCTGTGGGAACCTTAATGGCTGCACCCTGCAACCTTCAACTCTCTCCCAGGCATCTTTCCAAAACAGACTGAGGTCTCATGTTGAGTGTCATAGCACTCTGGCACTGGTTGATTTAAACAAAAGTCCCTTTTTCTTTCTCTTCTCCATGTATGGGGGAGGGTGTTCTCTGATTCCAGCCAGGCTGGCTGGTTCCTTGGTCTGGGATCCTCCTGGGGTTTTGGTGACTTTGGTAGCCAGTACCAGATCACGTCTCGCTTTGCTGGCTGTGGAACATTATAATGCTGTTGGCTGGCAAAATTCCTTTAGGGGGAAGTGGGAGCTTAGCAGGGGCTCCCTCAACTGTGCTGTTTCTCTCTCAACTTCCATATGAAAATCTGAAAGTAAACTCTCTCTGCTTAAAGGTAGGCTGTCCCCTTGCTGGGAAGAGGTCGGGGGTTCTAGTTCCCTTTGTTCTCATCCCTAAACATCCTAGGGAATGAGGTTGGGGGGTTATAATAACCATTGTATTTGTAGGGCCCCGTAGAAGTTCAGTACAGAGTTCCAGGATCTGCCGTAGTCCGCATGGGTATTTTTATTTTCACAGAGGAAAAATAAAAAAAGGTCTGTCAATGGCAAAAGGTTCCATTTTGACATTTTTGAATTATGTATTTCCTTTTTTTTTTCAGTATCTGTTTCACATTTGTTTTAGGATTTTATCCTATAATATAAAATAAAAACCACAACTGAAATGAAACAGATTTGTCAATACAAAATGTTTCCATCAACCCAGACTGATTTTTTTTTAAATTTCCTCGTTGTGGGGAATTTCAAACTGTACAGCTTTAATTGCTAATTGGAACGAAGACAAATGCTGAAATCCTGAAATCCTTCATGGAATGGAATTTCTGCCCTCTTCACAGCTCTAATATTATCAACACATTAATCTTCAATTTTTCTGCATCACAGAGGAATTCAGCATAACCCTAAGGGACTGTCCCTGGAGTATAATAGCTATTTCACACTTGAGGTTAAACACCAGAAAATGACATTGAAGATGTTTCTACCTATATAGCAGAACTGCTGCAGTTTTGTGACCCTGAAGTTGGTAAAGGTTGTGCAACTATCCACACCAGTCCTATAGTGACTCATGTAGATCTCAGACATTTCTTTTTCTGGATGAGCTGTCAACTATATGTCCTAGTAAGACCCTCATTAACAAGTGCAGTAAGAGACATGAACAAAACTGGTTTGATGTTAGGGATTTGCCTCTTACAGCCTAATTCCCAGGGTAACATTCACAATCTCTTCTTGCAACAAGGTTGCCATCAGGTTCATTTCTGTCCCTACCCCCATCAGGCCATGTATAAGCTTTTAGGAATCAAAGACTTTCATTCCTGGCCCCAGAGTGCTTCCATGGAGGGGACTATTTGTAGAAGGCCTTGATGCTGGAAAGAAACCTAAAGCTTGATTGACGTTTGGAAAAGGGCGTTGAAAGGGTTTTCAAATCAAATCCTGGCACATCACAAAATTAGAGAGTTTCCAATAAAAACGGACAATGGGACTTTAAAAAACAAATCCTTTTAAAGCTGGTCCAAAGAGGGAGAAATTAACCACATGCAAACATTCAGTTCCCTTTTAAACAAAAGGCATGAGGAAAAGCTTTTCAAGTATCTTTATTCTCTCGTCTCTTCTCTCTTTCACTCTGTCTCTCTTTGTCTCTCTCATACATGCTCCCTTGTGTCCCAAGAAAAGGCTTTTGGTCCCTTTATCTTTTTTATATTCTATTTCATATCGAGTTAAAGTTACAACAGCCTAATTTGATCATTCTGGTTTAATAGTGACTTTGTTCAAACATTAAAAAAGTAATATTAGAGCCATTCAAATTATTTTATGCAATAGCAATTTATTTTCTCAGCATAGCAAGTGTGCCCACCCCAGACATCTGGTTTCAGTGGGAACACTGAAGAACTCATGATGCTTTTTGGCATCTCCAGGTGACTAGAACTGTCAGCCAAAGTTAGAATCTGATTTGTGCTGCATCTTATTTGTTACCCTGATTACTAATTACTCACATGGCCAGGCAGTGTGGCCCCGGGGATACAGCACTGCATTCAGGAGACTACTGACCTGCTGTGTGACCTTTGGGCAAATCACTTCTCCATTCTGTGCCTCTGTTTCCCCTCCCATGCTTTGTCAGTCTAGATTATCAAGAAAGTGACTCTTACTACATGTTTGTGCAGTGCCTATTACAATGAGGCCCTGATTTTTGCTATGGCCTTCAGACACCAGAGGAATACAAGTAATGACAGGCCATTTTAAAACTGTATGTTCTCAAACCTTTAGATTTATTTTAAACAAAAGTCTACTGGGAAAAATCACAGGAATGGAACTTGTTGTGATCTGAACTGAGCTGTCATGTATGTACACACGGCTGCTCTCCTTAATCCCTGTTTGCGCCTCAGATTTGACCCAACAGTCCACATTCATATCCTTGGGAATTTACTATTAATGACTTCAGGCCTAATTCTGATCTCACTTAAGCTGGCTTCAGAGCAGAGTAACAGAAGTGACTTGGGTGTCACTACTTCTGATCTGTACCGATGTGACTGAAAGCAGAATCAGACGCTTTAGAATGTTCAGGGCCCTTAATCATTCTGAGACTCACTTCTTGACATCACCACTGGTAAAAGAGGCCCATGCTGGAGAATGAGGCTACCTCTGAATAGAGGTTCCAGATAATGAGGCTTGGAGTCACAGAAGATCAAGTAGGTAATGCATTATTTAAATATCTTGGCTGCTTTTGTGGTGCTTTTGCAAAGTTTGTCTGGTGTCTCAAGCTCACTTTGTTCTTTCACTCATGCAGCGGGGCTGCCTTCGGATGGTAGAAATGGTCTGATGAATCTGCCTTCCAGCTCCATGAGGGGAACAGCCACATGGTGCTCTCAGTCAGCATTAGCCCAGGGACAAAACTCTCAGCCTTCACATAATGCTGGTCACTGCAAAGACACATACTAATCTGCCAGCCACATTTGTTATTCTGGCACAACATGCAGCATTTTATGCCCTGCAAATTAACTATGAGCCATTTCCCGTTTTACTCATTCATCTTCTGTTGCGTGGTCCAAGATAGATGCCAAGTACACCATTTTACTGTACCGCACTTGGATTGTGAGTCTGTGGGGTATGAGACAGGGATTTTAATTGGATTAAAGATCAAGGATCCGTGTCTGACATCATTTCTGCCATATCATCCTGCTGCCTGGAGTTACTATATCTATAGATTGTTGCAGCCGAAATATATGGGGGAAAAGTTAGCGAAGACACAGTAGGGATTGCTTTAGCCCAAGGAGTTAAGCAAAACAGATTTGTAACACTGCAAATTCATATTTTTCTTTTCTGTTTTGAGAAAAAAAAAAGAAACAGTCAAGTTGCAAATTTAAACATGAAAGAGTGAGAAAATACAAATCTCAGGTTCTAATAGCAAAGCATGGCAGATAAAGACAGGGCCCATTTTTTTACTATGAAGTCTATTACTTTAATGTGCATGGTGTCTAATCCTGCTGTTCTATGGTAGGCAAAATGCCCAGGGAAGTCAGTGGTAATTTTTCTGGCATAAGGACTACAGGCCTGGACCTACAATAAGAACCCAGCAGGTGCTCAGATACTATGGTGGTGGGTGGCAGCTGGCAGTATAAAACCCTAAGATAGATAAATAGATACGTGCAATGGCAACATTACTGGGTTAACGTTGTTATTGAAATCACATGTTTTGCATATCCCGATGTGTTGAGATTTCTTGCTTCCTTAGTATTGTCTTAACTACAGGCTCAGGTTTTTGCATTTAATACATTTTTATGCACTATGCACATCCTGGCTCATGCTCCATTCCTTTTGCACAGGCCTGGCAAGGTGAAAGGACCATTAACCTGTTGAGGGGAAATTCCTGGCTGGCATAGATCCAGACTGATCTCCTCCACCTCCTCCTGGCCCTCTTCCACTTAGGGGACATTCTGTGGAATGCAGTACAGCCAGCACTTTGGTGAACTTCAGTGGACAACATAATGCTCCCTTGTGTGGGGGAGAACAGAGCTTGGGTAGACCAGAGTTTGGGGCCTCTGTGTTTCTGTATGCACATATATATGTTCTATGTGCACTGGCATGTAGACATGAAAAACAACTGTACTTAGGTTCTTAACTAGCACATTTCCTATTATATTAATCCTTGTTATTTACCACATCCACAAGCCTGGTTTTTGAAAATGGTGTGATAATGAATGTCATAGACCGTTAGTGTATAATGGTGTGAAGATGGTGATTCATCACTGGAAAAACAGTTTTCTCGGATGATATATTGCCTAGATGTTACTGGATATATGAACAAGAGGTTATCTATTGTTCCGATTCTATAATCTAAAATGATGAAGCTATGGGAGAGCAAAGTCTGTGGAAGAATTCAAATGTGATGTATGAAGGCTAGAATAAAAACAGTGTCCCTGCAATAGCAGAGGAGCCTAAAAATGTAACTGTATCTGTCAAAACTTTATTCTGCTGATATTTACTGAGAGTTCACTAGTTTTAAATTGTGGCTAATTGCTTGGTCATCATTTTGATGTGGACATGAAAACAATGAGAAACAGTCTCTATAATGTGGCTAAATGTGGAGGCTGGAATGTTATTTATAGATTATTACCCAACTGGGATAACCACTCCAATCTACCCAGCAGCAGTTATTCCAGTGCAGTTCTCAGTGGGCACCATATAAACCTGAAAGTGGGTCTGAAGGCCACGCTCCTACTACAGCGTCAGGCCTACAAGGAGCTCTGACTGGAAGCTACAGTCCCAGCCCACTCCCCCTCCTTCATGCCAGATATAGGAGAGAGACGAGTTGAGGGGAGCCATGTAGAGGCACATCTATTTTATTGTGTATTGCAGTGTACAGGACTAATACACAAGCTGCTCAACAGATTTACACAACCTCAGTCAGACCCTTTCTAATTCACCAGCTTCACTGGAACCTGCCCACGTTGCAACAAGAACATAAGAACGGCCGTACTGGGTCAGACCAAAGGTCCATCTAGCCCCGTAGCCTGTCTGCCGACAGTGGCCAGAACCAGGTGCCCCAGAGGGGGTGGACCGAAGACAATGATCAAGCGATTTGTCTCCTGCCATCCTTCTCCAGCCTCTGACAAACAGAGGCTAGGGACACCATTTCTATCCCCTGGCTAATAGCCTTTTATGGACCTAATCTCCATGAAATTATCTAGCTTCTCTTAAACTCTGTTATAGTCCTAGCCTTCACAGCCTCCTCTGGCAAGGAGTTCCACAGGTTGACTACGCGCTGTGTGAAGAAGAACTTTCTTTATTAGTTTTAAACCTGCTACCCATTAATTTCATTTGGTGTCCTCTAGTTCTTCTATTTTGGGAACTAATAAATAACTTTTCTTTATCCGCCCTCCACACCACTCATGATTTTATACACCTCTATCATATCCCCCCTCAGTCTCCTCTTTTCTAAACTGAAAAGTCCCAGTTGCTTTAACCTCTCTTCATATGGGACCCGTTCCAAACCCCTAATCATTTTAGTTGCCCTTTCTGAACCCTTTCTAAGGCCAAAATATCTTTTTGAGGTGAGGAGACCACATCTGTACACAGTATTCAAGATGTGGGCGTACCATAGTTTTATACAGGGGCAGTAAGATATTCTGTGTCTTATTTTCTATCCCTTTCTTAATAATTCCTAGCATCCTATTTGCCTTTTTGACCGCTGCACACTGTGTGGAAGTTTTCAGAGAACCACCGATAACTCCAAGATCTCTTTCCTGATTTGTCATAGCCAAATTAGCCCCCATCATACTGTACGTATAGTTGGGGTTGTTTTTTCCAACGTGCATTACTTTACACTTATCCACATTAAATTTCATTTGTCATTTTGTTGCCCAATCACTCAGTTTGGTGAGATCTTTTTGAAGTTCTTCACAGTCTGCTTCTATCTCGACTATCTTAAACAGCTTAGTATCATGTGCAAACTTTACCACCTCGCTGCTTACCCCTTTCTCCAGATAATTTAAGAATAAGTTGACCAGGAGTGGTCCCAGGACTGACCCTTGGGGGACACCACTAGTTACCCCTCTCCATTCCGAAAATGTACCATTTATTCCTACCCTTTGTTTCCTGTATTTTAACCAGTTCTCAATCCATGAAAGGACCTTCCCTCTTATCCCATGACAATGTAATTTACACAAGAGCCTTTGGTGAGGGACCTTGTCAAAGGCTTTCTGAAAATCTAAGTATAATATATCTACTGGATCCCCCTTATCTGCATGTTTGTTAACCCCTTCAAAGAACTCTAATAGATTAGTAAGACATGATTTCCCTTTACAGAAACCATGTTGACTTTTGTCCAACAAATTATGTTCTTCTACATGCCTGACAATTTTATTCTTTACTATTGTTTCGACTAATTTGCCCGGTATTGAAGTTAGACTTACCGGTCTGTAATTGCCAGGATCATCTCTAGAGCCCTTTTTAAATATTGGTGTCACGTTAGCTACCTTCCAGTCATTAGGTACGGAACCCGATTTAAAGGATAGGTTACAAACCACAGATAATAGTTCAGCAATTTCCCATTTGAGTTCTTTTAGACCCCTTGGATGAATGCCGTCCGGTCCCGGTATTTTATTAACATTAAGTTTTTCTATTTGTTCCAAAACCTCCTCTAATGACACTTCAATCCAGGACAGCTCCTCAGATTCATCACCCACAAAGGACGGTGCAGATTTGGGAATCTCTCTAACATCCTCAGCCGTGAAAACTGAAGCAAAGAAATCATTTAGTTTCTCAGCAATGGCTTTATTGTCCTTGATTGCTCCTTTTATATCTCGATCGTCTAGGGGACCCACTGGTTTTTTAGCAGGCTTACTGCTTCTAATGTACTTGAAAAACATTTTGCTATTTCTTTTTGAGTTTTTGGCTAGCTGTTCCTCAAAATCTTTTTTGCTTTTCTTATTACATTTTTACACTGGATCTGACAGTGTTTATGTTCCTTTTTATTTATCTCACTAGGATTGGACTTCCACTTCTTGAAAGATGCCTTTTTGTCCCTCACTGCTTCTTTTACCTGGTGGTTAAGCCACGATGACTCCTTTTTAGGTCTCTTACTATGTTTTTTAATTTGGGGTATACATTTAAGTTGGGCCTCTATTATGGTGTCTTTAAAAGTTTCCATGCAGCTTGCAGGGATTTGGCTCTAGTCACTGTGCCTTTTAACTAACCTCCTCATTTTTGTGTAATTCCCCTTTTTGAAATTAAATGCCAGAGTGCTGGACTGCTGAGGTGTTCTTCCCACCCCAGGAATGTTAAATGTTATTATATTATGGTCACTATTCCCAAGCGGTCCTGTAATGGTTATCTCCTGGACCTGATCCTGCACTCCACTCAGGACTAAATCGAGAATTACCTCTCCCCTTGTGGGTTCCTATACCAGCTGCTCCAAGAAGCAGTCATTTAAGCCATTGAGAAATTTTATCTCTGCTTCTCTTCCTGTGGTGACATGTACCCAGGCAATATGGGGATAATTAAAATCCCCCATTATTGTAGAGTTCTTTATTTTGGTAGCCTCTCTAATCTCCCTCAGCATTTCAATGTCAGTGTCACTGTCCTGGTCAGGTGGTCGATAATATATCCCTACTGCTAAATTCTTATTATTGGAGCATGGAATTACTATCCATAGCGATTCTGTTGAACATGTTGATTCATTTAATATTTTTATTTCATTTGATTCTACATTATCTTTCACATACGGTGCCACTCCGCCACCCACACGGCCTGCTCTGTCCTTCCGATATATTTTATATCCCGGTATGATTGTGTCCCACAGATTTTCCTCATTCCACCAGTTTTCAGTGATGCCTATTATGTCAATCTCCTCCTTTAATACGAGGTACTCTAGTTCACCCATCTTATTAGTCAGAATCTCTATCAATGGATTCTCCTGTAAGAGAAGTCTCCATCTGATTTATGTGCTTCTCCGCACCAATCGGCTTTCCCCCATCTCTTAGTTTAAAAACTGCTCTACGGCCTTTTTAATGTTTAGTGCCAGCAGTCTGGTTCCACCCTGGTTTAGGTGGAGCCCATCCTTCCTGTATAGGCTCCCCCTCTCCCAAAAGTGTCCCCAGTTCCTAATAAATCTAAACCCCTCTTCCCTACACCATCGTCTCATCCACGCATTGAGACTCTGAAGCTCTGCCTGCCTACCTGGCACTGCATGTGGAACTGGAAGCATTTCCAAGAAAGCCACCATAGAGCTATCAGAGCACCTCTGCTTTTTCGGATAGGCTCTTTTCGTGCAAGAAACTCCTGTGGAGTGTCCCACACATGCCTTTTTGCGCAAGAGCTGTAGCGCAAAAAGGAGTTATGCCTCATAGAAGGAGGTATACCTACACCGCAAAAAGCCCTCTGTTCTGTCGATTGACTGCAGATTTTCTTGCGCAAAAACGCGCTTGAGGTGTGGACACTTGTATTGCCAAGAGGCAATGGTTCTTCCCTTATGGCATTCGGAGGCAATAAGCACACAAATTGGGTGAAGGCTTAAAGATTTTACTAAGCAAATATTAAGGTAACATACAATGCTTAATATTAGAGTAAAATACAATGAAGCAAATCTTAGAATAAAATACAATACTTATTAAGCCTAAGCAAATCTTAAGAAAATACAATGCTTATTAAGCCTAAGCAAACCTCAGAATAAAATGCAATGCCTACGTCCCTTCTGCTGCCAGGAGCCCCCTGAAGAAGGACAGCAGATGGACCCCATTGGCCAGTGCGTAGCACCTTCTGCGGCTTCGGTCTACGCCGAGGTTCCAATGTTAGGAATATTCCCGGCCTTTATATACTGTTGGATCTACAGTAATCACACCTGTTGTTTTGAGAACCTAACAAGATCGTTGATACTTTGAATATTTTCCCAGGCCAAATAATTAGCATTATCAGGTGGGAAACATTCAGCACAGATAGCTATGTGATCTTCCCAAGCCCTCCTGCACTCCCATACCAGGTGCATGGCCTTGGGACCTGTTCCAGAACTTGTTGAAAATCAACAGTGAATTCCTACACTGTACCATCTTGAGCAAACAGCTCACTCTTTGAGAATAACAAAAGAATAATAAGCAGCAAAAAGCACAAATGGCTGCCTAGAGCACCCAGGCCTATAAGAAAATGCAGGCACAAAAGGAACGATTGTGGTACACCACCTAATTTCCTCGACCTCACAATCGTCTTCCGCATTTCCACTACAACACTCTGCAGACGGCCGTTTTTGCACAAAAACCTTGTAGTGTAGACATAGCCTCAGACAGTAAGGTGACTCAACTCCCCTTATGCTTTACCACCACCAAACAGAAGACAATGCCCCAGTCCAGCCCCACCCCCACAATAGCAGAGGCAGTAAGTGGTTCCCCAAACCAGAGGGTGTAGAAGCAGCATGTGACCCTCTCCCCTCCCTTCACCATAACACAAAGAAGGTGGGGAGGGGGAAAGGAGAATAAATATCCTCCTAGGCTACGTTTAGACTACATGGCTCCATCGACAGAGCCATGTAAAATAGTTTATTCAGCATAGTCAAAGAAGCGGGGATTTAAATAATTCCCACTTCATTAAAATAAAAATGGCCACAGCGCTGTGCCGACGATCAGCTGATCCGGCACAGGGGAGCAGTCTAGACACGGCGCGGTTGACAAAGTAAACCTTTGTCAGCACAGCGGCTATTTTTATTTTAATGAAGCGGGAATTATTTAAATCCCTGCTTCTTTGACTATGCTGAATAAACTATTTTACATAGCTCCGTCGACGGAGCCACGTAGTCTAGACGTAGCCCTAATGTTGAAAGCAAGGTAGGGAGAAGGAAAAGAGAGGGGGCAGATGGAACACTGCTTAAGCTGCTCTCAGCAGAGATCTTTCTTCTCCATTGCTCCTTGTTTTCACTCTTCCTGGGCCTGCCAAAACCCACACTGGCTATCAGGGTTAGCATTTCAATCATATGGCTCCAGTTCTGTTACCAGAAATACACACTTGAGTTGCCCCTGAAATCAAGCAAAAATCATACCCAACAAATTGCAAATCTCCCATGTACAGGGCCAACACCAGGCCTCCTTAAAGACAGCTAAAATGGTACATAGGTTTATTCTGATCTTCTGCAGAGGGGTAGGGTTTCCCTATTAAAAAGCATAATCTGGCCCTATTGGACATACGTTTCTTACAGGTCCTAGATATCTAGAGTTACACAGCTAAGCTGCTGCATGGTGGCATGGTTTCTGATCATCATCCCAGCCAGTACCCTGTTGGCAAGCTGTCAGTGGTACCCTATGTGCAAGGGGGTTGAGAGTTTCATTGGGCCTCTGGACAAGGGGCATGGGCAGGCTCAGTGCTCCCAGAAGGGGCGGGGCTTCAAACAGAAGGGGCAAGGCCAGGGTAGCCCTTACTGCCACCCAGACCATGGCATGCCCTGCCAGTCCTCAGTGCTGCCTGGCGTGTGTGATGCAGTGCTCTGCTGGTGATGTAAAGGGCCTCAGGTGCTGGCTATAGTAGTGGTGATGGCAGTCGAGAGTCCCAGACCCTTTAGAATTGCCAGGCCCCAGGGCAGTTGCCCCCTTTGTACCTCCCCTAATGGCAAGCCTGCCTGCCCACATGGTTTATGTTTATACTTGATACCCATTGGGTTGGGGTACATCTGAAGGCATGAAGTGGAAGTTACATAACTGGAAGGCGCAACTGGAATTCTTGCAGAGCATTGTTGACTCAGCAGATATTCTGTACTAGTATCTGCAAAGGAAAGCATTACAACTGTGTTTTTTAAAAGGGACATGTCATGGGTGTGGCCCTTTCAGGGTATCAGCCTACCTGATACAGGTGAACAAACCAAATTGGATCCACATGGAAATTACTAAATCCCTACACAGCTCATTGGCAGCTGCTCAGCTAATGCGCCTGATAAGGTTTACTAGGGCTCAGCGGAGGCAGTTCCTGGCAACAGGAGGCTCCTGAGGAGAGGAACTGTAGGAAAGGTCACCAGTAGAAGGGGCTTATAAGGTGCATGCCAAGGGACAGAGAGGCCCCAAACAGTGGTAGGAAGCTCAGTGTATTTGGACTACATGCTGCCTCAGAGATGAACCGTCATTAACAAATCTCTGCAGGCTCTGGAGCAGGATTCTTCCTGGGCAGAGGCAAGTGGCCTAATTGTAGGGAAGGGGCCTGAGCTGAGAGAGCCCTGATAAAGGGGAAAGATGGATTGAGGTGGAAATGGCTAAACTAAGACTGACTGTGTCTCCCGCTAAGCTGCTGGTATGAAAGCTTATTGATGACATGAGGGGGAACTGAAACAGGGAACAACTATGGTGCCACTCTTGGCCAGAAGGAGGTGCTAGAGAGTTGGTACTCTGTTACTATGCAATAGCACAAAGCCGTTCTCTTAAATATAATCATACGTTCTCAGTTCTTTACCCATTTCAAAGTAGATGCTCTACAGATTGATGGATCCAAAGGTTTGTATATTCTCTCCCATGTAGAGAAGATACGGGATTCATGAGTAATTAATATAAATCATTTTTTTAATGAGGCTGCTGAATACAGATAGATGCTGTATTTCTCCCTGGCTCTAAGGAACTGAATAACACAGCCTGTGTTGCCTACTGTCACCAGATAGGGTCACTCTAGGTCCTGCCCAAGACTAAGCAGGCTGTTGTTCATATTTGGAAAATGACTCCTGCAGCTCTTAGATTGCAGCCACTGAAATTCAAAAGCTGTCTACTACTGCTTCCAGTCCCCACTCCATGGGAACATGTGTTACATCATCAGAGCAGGGGTCTGAAGTTTTAAAACAATCTCAGCTTGAGCGACTTTATTATAATGGAACTTAGCCTTACGTGTGATCTGATGTCCAGTGCTGCTGGAATAAGAATGAAAGCAAGCATCAATTATTTAGAATTCTTGTGAATTTCAGTGACTAGTGGCAGATACAGCAAAGGCCAGGTTCCACACAACACAGAAATATTCATAGCTCCGCGCTTGTGGCAAACAGAGAATTACCGATAAGTGTAAATCACGTTTCTCAACAGAAGGATTCCACTGAGGCTATAAGTAGGCTTCATAATAGCATGTGAGAATCATAAGAGTCTCTTACTTATTACTTCATCTTACAAGGTGTGGGCACATTCCTTTGGTCTAACATAAACAGATCCATGTGAATATCACTGATTTGAAAGTGTTATTTGAAACTGAACATGATCAGGTTTCCAGTCCAGTCAGGAGAGACAATGAAATGGAGAGAGGGAAATTTTTGAATGAAAAAGTAGTGAAACTGTAACACTCACTCAAGGAAGGGACCGATTCAAAGAGGTCTCTAAAGAAAGGTAGGTTTTAAAATATAAATTAACTAGGGGTACGTCTACACTTGCTCCCTAGTTCGAGCTAGGGATGCAAATGTAGCCGACCAAAATTGCTAATGAAGCGGGGATTTAAATATCCCGTGCTTCATTAGCATAATCTCGCCTGTGCGTTATTCCGCTCAACAGCTGATTCGAACCAGGATGTGCGCTCCGGGACGCATTAGTTCGAATCAAACCACTTGGTTTGACCTAACGTTACTTCTCATTTTTTGAGGAGTAGCGTTAGTTCGAACCAAGGTGTTTGATTCGAACTAACGCGTCCCGGAGTGCACTTCCTCGTTCGAATAAGCTGTTGAGTGGAATAACGCACGGGCGAGATTATGCTAATGAAGCACGGGATATTTAAATCCCCGCTTCATTAGCAATTTCGGTCGGCTACATTTGCATCCCTAGCTCGAACTAGGGAGCAAGTGTAGACATACCCTAGAAGATTTACCTGGCATTACTTGGGTGCTTAACTCAAAGAAGTTTTATTTTTCTTCATTTAAATCATTGCTCTGGGGTGGGGCTGGGACCAGGGCCGGCTCTACGGAGTGTGAGGCCCAATTCCGGGGTCGGGGCCGCACGCGCGGGGCCCCAGGCAGCACGGTGCATGCGCCGTGCGTCCCGGATGTCACGACGCATGTGCCGTGCACTCGGGGGCCCCTTGCAAGCGGCGTGCTCCCGGCGCACGGCGCATGCGTCGTTTCCCTAGGCGCGGGGCCCCACGCCGGGGAATCGGCTGAATCGGCCTAAGGCCAGCTCTGGCTGGGTCTGAGGGGTTTAGTATGCAGGCAACCGTGGGAAGAGGACAATTCCAGCCTTCTCTCACCACAGGGGATTGGGGCAGGTGAGAAGCGCCTGTGCATGGCCACTGCTGCTGCAGCAGGCACAGCCAGGAGAGAAGTACATGTCTCCTGGCTGGGAGACAGACACACAAACAAACACACAAACTCTCTGAAATATATAGTAGATATCTGTCCCTGTCTCCACCCCTGCTGGGTCAATCGGTTTATAGCTGGCCTGGACCCCCACTCTGGCCCTTTGCTGGCCCCCCTCATGGTTATTCTGCAGTATAACTGTCCCTCCTACCAGACCCTTCCCTTTCTATTTTGTGAGAAACAATCAAATTCAGATAATCCCATTGTCCTGACCCAACCAAACACTTACTTTGCGTTAAGTTATAATAAGAAGAAGCTGCATACTTAATTTGGTGGTCCTAGCTCTTACTATTTAGGAGTTCTTGAACAAATGGACTCGCAGATGGATAGATGGACAGATGGACATTTCTAAAGTATATAGTAAGATAATATAACTGAAATACAAATCAAATGTAAAATTTATTTGATTTATCTACTGCCTAGAGTTTCAGTATAAAACCCAAAGCAACACAAAATTATGCAGTCTACTGTTTTTCTGGCACAAAAATTCAAAGCAAGTCAATTACTATTTTGGAGTGGCTGCTGATTGATATGAAACTCATTCTGGGTGGTCATTGGTCAAACTGAAGAGAAGTTTACTTAGTAAACATGCCCTGTAGTGATAGGCTTAAGGAGGTGTAACTGTGCCTTCATGAGTCACAACTGAGAATACCAAATTCAGGTTGCACTGCTGACAAATAGCTAGGGCACATTCATCCAAAAATGCTGGTGGATATCACCCATAAGATATACCAAACCAACCACAAAGGTGAACTTCTATTTCACCACACTAGCTAACAAGAGGTCATAAAAACAGTTTTCTGAGGCATTCCACTGTTTGTAACACTCCCAAAAACACTGGATTTAAAGATGAGTGATTCGTTTAAGCTAGTCTCATAAAATAACAGGTTCTTCTGAATCCAGAGTACCAGCCACACACCCAGCTCAATATACAACTCAGATCTTATCCAATAATCACGCTACTGTCGATCCTTTAATATCTAAAATCTGAAGGTTTATTTATAAAGGAAGGAAGGAAGCAAAGAAGCAAGGAATTAAACTTGGTTGGAGGAATCAAGTACATACAGTAATCGCAAAATTCTTGGTTCAGGCTTGTAGCGATGCTACAATAAACTTCTGGCTTAAGTCAAGTCTCTGGTTACTTCCAAATCATTGAACAGACCTCAATCCTTTGATTAGATTGCTCCCATTAATATAAGTCCATAGTCCAGAAATTTGAGTAGGAAAGAGAATGGAGCAGTAGAGATGCCAAATGAAGATGTTTCCAAGGTCTTTTACAGCTTCTGCCAACTGAAAGGGAACCCATTGTTCTCACTGTGAAAAATCACAAGTAACATGATTTGGAGTCACATTGGCAAGTCCCATGTCCATGCATAATTTTGCTTAGTCACAGCAGTGGCCATTACCTATACTTCAGATGGAACATCCACAGGAAAGTCCATTCAGTGTGGATGGGCATCTCCCATAGACCATTGTGAGTTAAGTGTTCTTTGATGAGCCATTTAGTTTAGATAGTCCTTTCAAGAGACCTGTGACTGAGCCTAGCAGGACCTCACTAAATACATCTTCCCAGTTTGGTTGTGTTCCATTGATAAATACACTTTTAGTACAGTCTTTCAACCAGTTGTGCACCCACCTCTTAGTAATTTCATCACATTTCCATAGTTTGAATATGAGAATGTCATGTGAGATGATGTCCCGAGCTGATATCAAAATACATTCCATCTATTTGCTTTCTCCCACTAGACTAGTAACCCTGTCAAGGAAGGAAATTAGATTGATTTGAAATGATTTGTTCCTCAAAATTCCATGCTGGTTATTTCTTATAATCCTATTATTCTCTAGGTGCTTACAAATTGATTGCTTAATAATTTGTTCCAGTATCTTTTCAGGTATTGAAGTTAGGCTGACTGGTCTATAATTTCCAGGACCTTTCCCTCCCCCTCCCACTTTTTAATGAGAGATACTATGGTTGCCTTTCTCCAGTCCTCTGGGACACATATATCCTCCATTAATTCTTGAAGATAATTGCTAACATTTCTGAGATTGCTTTAGCTAACTTCTTAAGTACCCTAGGTTGAGTTTCAACAAGCCCTGCTGACTTGAATGAATCAACTTATCTAAATATTCTTTCAGGCTTTGGCTACACTGCAGGGTTTTTGCACAAGAAGCTTTCTGCGGAAGAGATCTTCCGCAAAAACTTCTTGCGCAAAAGCGCGTCCAGACCTCAAAAGTGCATCGCAAAAGCGATGTGCTTTTGCGCAAGAGAGCGTCCACACTGCATGGATGCTCTTGTGAAAGAAAGCTGTGATAGCCATTAAGAGAATGGCCATCAGAGCACCTGTGCTTTTTCTGATAGGGTCTTTTTGCACAAGAAACCCCTGCGGAGCATCCACACATGCTTTTTTGCGCAAAAAGGAATTATTCCTCATGGGGAGAGGAATAACTCTACCAGCAAAATCCCTCTATCCTGTCGATTTACTGTATTTTTTTTTTGGTGCAAAAACGTACTTGAGGTGTGAACTCTCCGCCGCTTTTTGCGCAAAAACCTTGTAGTGTAGACATAGCCTAACCTGTTAGTTCCCTGTTTTGGTTTGTGTTCCTTCCCTTTTGTTATTAACACTAATTGTACTGAGTTTTTGTGAAGATTGATGCAAATAGACATTACAGACCTCAGCCTTTTTGATGGAGCCACATTGACCTCTTACCATTCTTCCTCTCTTTCTGTCATTTTGTGGTGGGCAGTGAGACAGATTATTTTGTTTTGTGTAGAAGTTCCTATTGTCTTTCATACCTGGTTCCATAAAGGAGCTTAATGGCTTCTTACAGCTATCTTAAATGAAGGGTAGAGATTATACCTCCTGATCCTAGTTTAAATAAGGTTTCACCCTATCTGCAATAGTATCTTCCTATCTCATTAAAAAATTGTTGTTTTTCTTCAGCAAGCTATTAGCGTTCATTTGTCTCGTGAATCATTCATAATATCCCTGAACAGTTAACAAATTCAGTGATGTGACAGGCCTTAGAATCCCCTAAATGTTTGCCATTTACAATTGTAGTATGACATGTGCAAAGAAACGAATTTCTCAGTTTAACCTGTGAATGCCTATTAGTTAATTTTTAATTAGTAAAAATGCCTATTAGTTAATTTTCTTCTGACATTCTCAAATTAAGTGCAATACATTCCAACCTTTCCAGAGTTTAACATCCACAGTCATTTAAGAAATGCATTGTGGTAAAAATGTGTAACTATAAACAATTTACACCACACACCCTTTCATTTGCATCATGGCTGAAGGTAATAAAGCATTCATACATAAGAAGACAGAGAATTTTGTAGAGTCAGGCTTTTAAGAGTAACTGTTCATGGGAGAACAACTTTTGGAGCAATGCAGGCCAAAGTGCATCCTAATTCATGGAGTTCTGCAATATGGCCAATAGCCACCCTCATACTTATTACAAATACATGGCCCATTTTGATCATATGGATCGATTGAGCACTGCATGCTGGGATTGTGGACTGTGTAGAGCTCACATCCTTATTAAATATGAAAGAGGTTGGGCCTTGCTGGTTTCTGTTCCCAATGTGGCCTTCCGCTGGACAAAGTTTCAATACCACAGATGTTCATTAAATATAAAAGACAAAATAAACTTTAGCACTTGACATAACCACATTTGTCAGTTACATTTACAGAGTGCTTAGCTCAGCTGAAGTAATGTCTGCCTACTAGGCAAACTCAAAAGATCTTTTCTTCCTACCTTCTTTAAAAGACCTGTATCATGGAACATAGGAAAGGGGGAGACAGAAATTTACCTAAGAAAAACCTTGACAACAAGAGAATATGCCATCATTGTGGAAGGAAAAAGGGCTTTAGGCCAATTCTGCCTTGCTTGGTTAAGTAACATTCCCATTGACTTCCTGAAGCTGATACGGTTCACTTAAAATATTGCTATGATTGAGTGTTATATTATCCTGGCATATTCTAGCATTGTAAATGAACTGGGAAAATTGCCAGGCACCGATTATTATGAAAAGGAAAAGCCAATGTAGAGGAGAAATGTACTCCACAGTTTGGGTTTCATCAGTCTACATTAGTGGCATGCAGGTCAAGCAGATGACTCAGACCAGAGTCTGTGCCACTTCATTTAATATTTGTTTTAAAAAAGAAACATAGGATCATTATTATTTATTACCTATATAAATGTCCAATCATTTCTGAAGCCTGCTAAATACTTGGCCTCGATGTCTTATGGGCTAATTATGTGTTATGTGAAGTGATATTTCCTGGTATCAATTTAAAATTTATTGCCCATTAGCTTTCACTCCTTTTGTGAAAGGAAATAGGCTTGCTCAGGTCTACAGTATTCTATTCTGTTTGCTTTGATTGTGTCCACATTTAGGCGTTTCTTCTCTGAAGAGCACTGTCCCAGTCTTTTCAGTCTTTTTTCCTAAGCGAAGAAAATCAGTGCTAATTGAAGTCAAGAGCTGTAAATGCTGCAATTCACTTGGAATGATCAGGCCCTCCTCACTCTGTCCACTAAGGACCTGATCCACAACCAGATGCTCTAATTTTATTTTTATTGAGGACAGGAAGGGCCCATTGTACAGGATGTGTGCATAGAACATCAAAGCAACACATCCTGCAATCTGATCTCTCACCTTTGGGGAATGGCTTCTAATCAGTTAAAATATTGGTGCTAAAATTTCATGGTAAGAAAAAAATCTTCATGACAGATAGCCTATATATTAAAGATGCCTTTTAACAAGACAGGCAATTCTTTTCCTACCGCTTGTTTTGAAGAAAGTACAAAATGTAGCTTTAAGTGCTGTTATTGCTTGATCAAACAATGCTCTTGTATTACTTATGTTTGTTGAGGAGTTTTTATGGAGCACAAAAAACATATCCTTTTTGATACTGTAATTCATCAAACAGTTTGACATTACATTATGTCAACTAACTCCCACTGTTCCAGCAGTGAATTTGCTTGCACAGATTTTACAGATTTAATGACGCTCCTTAATACAGCATATATGAAGCAAACCCAGCCAATTTTACCTTTTCACTGCTTGAAAGGGCAATTAAATCCACATTTATCTAGCGCAATTTCATTCAAGTTCACAATAAACAAAAAGCACCTTTTTTAAAAGAAAAATAAAACTACTTTGTACTTAATGAAAGCAGAATATATCAGTGTATGCATCAGAAGAAATCATAGGGGCGAGTAAGGAAAAATATGCACACACAAGTCAAGAATTACCCAAGAACAGATGCAATATCTCTGCTGCATGGAGCCTCGGCCTCCATTTGAAAGGTTAGGGCACTGGACCTTGGGGGTTCATATGTGCTTGCCAACAATGGGAAATAACAGAGTGGAGGAGCACACTGGGACCCAACAAATATCTGCTTGGTAGTTAATGTTGTGATGATTCTCATTAGCAGTTCATTGTTTCTTGACTGTAATGCTTCCCAGGGATAACCAGGGTTATGAGGCACATTGCTACCACCTTCCCTTGGCATGTTTGTGTTTTCTGTGTGTCAGTTCCCCAACTCCATCTGCCAAAGCCAACACAAGTACTTATCTCTATACCGCCTGGGTCTCACTGTTACTGTACAGTTAGTCACTGGCACACCCCAACTCACAAGCCCTCTAAGCAGTCCCCTGTAGTGTACACCCGCTGGTCCACTGAAATTCACATCATTCACTGAGTCACTGCTTTCAAAGAACTAGAACACCCCCACTTTCCAATTTCACCTCAGAACACTGCTGCTCTGAACACACAGCACTGAGATACCTATTCATGGTGAAATCTAGTATACGGTTTTGTTTTTTTTAGCAAAGCATAGAGATTCAAATAGTAGCAACTAGAGGGTGGTTACATATAAAATAAAATCAAAATACACTTTCTACAGACTGTGGTAACAAGATACTCTCATGTCTAGTGTAGTATTGCTCACCCAAAATCCGGACAGAACTTTATATCTAGGTGTAATAAGAAGAGGGTCTGAAACTGCTGCGAGGCCTGAGGCCTAGTTTGAAATGGTCAAGACTTTGCTAAAATAAAGTAAAATCGAATTGTGAGCAAAGGCAGGTCCTGCTCACAGATTCTGGCAGGAACAGGGCTGATATGGCAGAAACCCATATTCCTAAGTGGTACTAGGCACAAGTTGTAAACATATGCCAGAGGCATGGTAGCGGAACACCTTGTTAGGAAACATCTTGGCACCAAGACACACCCCGTAGATAACAGGGACATAACAACCTCGGTTCAGGATTGGGTCTAGGGTGACAGCATGATGATAACAATGTTTTGATTGAACTATGGTGTACAAGGTAATATCTAGGCACATCACTGGGTGGCACCCTGATATGTCAGGAGCGCTGTGTAACTTGTTTGTATCTGTGTATAAAGTGTGCCTCAAAGAGCTGTTCTTTTCCAGCCTAGGGGGTAGTGGAAAGTCCAATCATTGACTGAGCTGAATCCATTGTCACAGGGACATATTCGTAGTATCCTCATAGAGTCTACCAGGTACTATTACTGTGTTTAATTTACAATAAACCTGGCCTGGTTCCTTTTCACCTCATCTGATTACGTGGTCTTTGGGGGTACTCTCGGAGTCTAGTGTGTTGGCTACCTGCACCGAGTCAAGGCTGTATACAGAGGGAACACATGCACACAGCCAAATGATTATCATAATTTGAGGGAGCAAGATACCTGTCTATTAGTGACTTCTCACCACTCCAGTCTGGCTGTGATTCAGTTTACATGAGGCAAACAGGCTGTCCACTTGCCTTCCCAGTATGTCATTCTGCACTCCGAGGGTATGTCTAGACTACGTGGCTCCGACGATGGAGCCATGTAGATGAGTTTACTAGACATAGGAAAATGAAGCGGCGATTTAAATAATCGCCACTTCATTTACATAAAAATGGCTGCCGTGCTGTGCCGATCAGCTGTTTGGCGGCACAGCGGGGCAGTCTGGACACGCCACGGTTGACAAGGGAAGCCTTTGCTGACTGCTCCGGTAAACCTCATTTCACGGTGCAGCGGCCATTTTGATGTAAATGAAGCGGCGATTATTTAAATCGCCGCTTCATTTTCCTATGTCTAGTAAACTCATCTACATGGCTCCATCGACGGAGCCATGTAGTCTAGACATACCCCAAGATACAAAGCAACAACCCTTTGTGTTTATTCCTAATCAGGACATTCCCTGCTGTTTGTTCATTCTTGTGGCTTTGTATGAAAAGAGGCAGACATAGTGAGGCACTCAGTACACAAATGACCAGACAGGGAGATAGGTGTCTACTACCTGTAGCCTAAAAGGACTATTGCTGAGGTACATTCTGCCTTAACTCCAAATACCTTAACATAATACTAAGTATGGATACCCAACTCTTTAAATACTATCTGTATGTACATTTTCCAATGATTTCATGGCCAGTGATCTTACATGCCACTCTTTGGGGAGCTATTATGTCTATATCTGACCAGGGGATCCTTGTAAAACTCTATGCATCCCTGTGCCCTCTGCTTGTTGTCAACAAGAGGTCCCTGGGTCACACTCTTCCTATATGTCATATGGTACCCATCATTCCTTTAGTACTGAGCACTATGTGCCATACTGCATAGTGGTTGCTTTCCATAAACTTACAACACTAATTATTTACTATGGTCTTAGCCCTTTTTTACTGCAAACTTACTGATCATATTGGTGCCCTATTCCCTCCAGGCTTTCTTTTTAACCTCTCTCATTCTTTTCCTCCAGGTTTCTCCTTCCCTCCCTTGCAAAATAGAGAGTGATGAATGCTAAGTCATATTGGCCTCTAATGGCCTAAAGCTAGGATAAAATGTCTCCTACTAGTATCACTTAAAAGCGCTGTTCTTTAATTCAAGTGGTAGAAGACTCTGTTGCGTAGCTCCAGGACCAAGGTTCTTTACTCAGATTTTCAGATGTATAAATCATGGCTATAAGTATTTAAACTGCACTCATTACTATGTTGGTGTTTATTGTCTATGGTTTCTGGGTTTGTTATATGCAGTCCATGTCTGCCTTTCTCTCCTTCTCATATCAGCACCTATCTCCCCCTTCTGTATCTACTGTTTCTCCTAAGAGTTAGTCTACACAAAATAAGCAGTGTGAGAAAGAAGAGAAGAGAGGAACACCAACATTAGTTCATCAACAATCTCAAATAAAATCTGAAGACCTATTTTAAAAACTGCTAAATACAGAGCCATAAATATACAAGCAACAAAAGCATTGCCTTAGAGGACCAGAACATCTAATATGGTATCCTATCTCTGGTAGTGGCCAGTACTAGATGTTTCTGAGGATGGCATAAGAAATGTAAACCAACCAGCAGTGGACAATTATTGAACAATCCACTCATCAGGGAAGTTTGTTCCTTGCCCCCATCAGTTAGTGGTTGGTATATGTCCCTGAAGTCCTTTCTAATAAATATTTATCCTATCTCATGTAAATGTGGATATTTTCCAGTATTTATTTTGTTAGCCTGTATCTGGGGCTTTGCAGGTTGTTTTCATCAGGAGAAACCGATAGTCAGGTTCACAATTCTGAGCACAGAATGTGCAAAAAGTTCTATTTCCCTGAACACAGGAGGAATAAAACAACAAAACACAGTTTTCTTGCTCACACTTTCAGGCCTATTTCCAGCCAGCATGTTGTCCCAAAAGCTCTCCCTTTCTCTAGCTCATTGGTTTTTCTCTCAAGACCATGCAACAATTCACTTCCCTCGTCCCCGGGCTTTCGACTTTCTCTGTTGCTGGCTTTCTGTTTCTCGCTGTTCCTCATGCAGCTCCATCAAATAATACCTAGCCTCTGGGTTTGCAATTCAGGGTACATCTGAAGTGCAACACGATTTTGAAATAACTAGCGCTATTCCGAAATAATTCAGTCCGCGTCTACACAGCAGGCAGTTATTTCGAAATAGTGTCAAAATACTGTCAAGTTGGAGGACTTCTAACTCCGATTCCTGTAACCCTCATTGTACAAGGAATAAGGGAAGTCGGAGGAAGAGTGCTCTATTTTGAAATAAGTGCTGTATAGATGCTCCCTATTTCGAAATAAGCTATTTCAAAAAAAGATGCGCAATTGACATAGCTCAATTTGCATAGCTATTTCGAACTAAGCCCTGCAGTGTAGATGCACCCCCATGTTCTGGGGGACAATCCTCAGACCACATGGCTCAGCTCCTGCTCCAGCATTGCTATGCTGATCAACAATATAGGTACTGTTTCTACTGTTAAACAAATGAGCATTTAACTGCTCCCTCATTTTGCCCTAATGGAAGGCAGCTATTATGCCCACTAACTTCAAATGAGGTTTGTGATTGCCCATAGTGCTAAGATATGCTTCCTGGGAACTGCCCATACTCCAGCATAACAACCAGGTCTAGCCCTTTTTCAAATCCCCCTAAATTCTTGGCCTTGATATAATGCAGCACGCATAAGGTATGTGACAAACCAAAGTAATGAGTTATTTTTGTAATCCTTGCCTCCCTTTCCACCTATTCCTCCATTGTTTGTTGTGACTATCTGTCTTATGATGTCTAAACTTAGAAAGGAAGCTCTTTAGGGCAAGAGAGCTGTCATTTTGTAAATGTCTGAAGTGCCATGCACTCACTCCTGTGGTGCCAGATTAATAATTAATCATATCTGCTTTATGGACAAAAGCATTTGCTTCAGTTGTTCCCCATACATATCAGGATGTGCATAGGGGACGTCATGCAGCTAGAAGCAATAAGTACTATTATAATGACAGCTTCAACTGTTGTAGTTTGCCAGTGACTGTAAGTGCAAGCCTCTGACCTCCCATCTATTAACTATAAGGTTTTTTGGTAGTGCTGTCTCTACTGCTGGGGGCAAAATAAATTACTGGGCCATTAAGATGGACATTGGGCCCAGCAGTATCCAGTTTTGCTGCAGTGGTACTTAGATAATCACATTTCCTTGTATCAAAGGCTAAGCCAGACAGTTATCAGCATGGATATTTTTCCTGAGGTAACACAACTCATATTCTGTTTTCTACACTTAGGGACTTTAAAGAATTCAAGCGAAAGTAGACGACAAAGACAGGTGAGAGAGGAAACAGGCAGGATATTGATTTTTAAAGTAACTGCTGCCAATATGATATTTAGGAAGCTGGATTAGATGGTCAAGTTGCATCCCTTATCCATTTCTTCATCTTTTAACCAGCTACTATTTTTCCATTTACCATCTGTCAGCCTCTTCAGAGGATGGGCCGCTGACAACATAAGCATAATAGAAGAGAATGGAGTGGGCAGAATTATCCCAGAGGATGCTATTGGAGATCACAGTTAAAGATACTCCCAACCTTTCAAATTTACCCATCTCAATTCTGCAGGTGAAGGATCAGTGGTCAAAGTAATGTTCCCAGTATCCCAATCATCTAGGATTTGGGTTTGCAGTGTTACTTCAAATTCTTAGATCGTTTTTATTGTGTTGGGAAGAGAGTACACAAATATCTTATAATTATTAGAGCCGGAAGGAACATGCAGCAGGGCTTGAACCACCACACAGGCAAGTCTAGCAAAGTTTTGCCATTCACTTTAGTAAGAACAGAACACACCCCTAGCATTTTCTGGTAATCTGATATTTACAATATTTCTAGACTGAGTTCAGTAGTTCCCTGTCTAACCATCACTTGGACGTGTCCAGTGATTATGGTGCCAACACCATTGTTCTAAATCGTCCCAATGAAACTTCCCATTAAAAGAGATTGCTTCTAATTTGGCTTGAACCAAATCATTCTAGTTTCATGTTAAATCTGTTATTTTCATTGTTGCTCTCTAGAGAAAACAATTTCTACCCTTCTTTGTAGCATCTTTTGTGCACATGTGTGCCAGAATCCCATCCCCCCCCCCCCCCCCCCCCCCCCCAGCATTGGTTGTGGCAAGCTGTACTGATTTATGCTACGTTTTCCAAAGGAGCCTAAGGCAGTGGCAGCCAGCTCCAAATAACAGTGGCATTTGGGTGCTTAACTCCCTTAAGCTCTTTTGGAAATCCCAGCCTTAGATGCTTTGAATATCTCTTCAAAGTCCTTTGTCTTCAGGTATTTTAGCTGTTCTCACTCTGGCCATGCAGCGCTTCTTGGATTTGGAGTCCTGGTGCACCACATCAAAAACTCAAAAGTACTTGATCACCCCTGTAATTTTAATCAGAGGAGTCATAATGGAGTCTTATTCTGATACTAAACTTCAAACCATCCCATGAACCATTGACTACCATGTGGACTGCCAATGATACACCTACTATAGCAGTGTCCAGAAATGTCTGCAGTTCTGCTGAGGGACTTTGTAAAGGGGAAATATTCCCACCCTTTCTTTACGACCATCTGGGTTACAGCTTTTTCAATGTAGCCTTATGCCAATATCCCTATGTGCTTTGACAATAGATTAAAAAATACAAATGTAATAAAAAGATGACAAAACTTCCACCTGAATCAGAAAAGAAAGCAAATGTATCCCTTCCTTCTCTGAAGCAGCCTGAATAAACATTCACCTTTCAGTATACCCAGGAGGTTAAAAACCAGAGGTTTTTTTGGCCTAAGGAGGGACATGAGCCCCTTATTCAAAGCTTTTCAACTGGGAGCTCCCTGGCCTCATCTTTCCAACACAGTAATCTCAGACTACTTGGTTGAGCATTTCAGATGATCATAGTTATCATAGAGATAGCATTTTCCATGTGATTCTTCTTTTTATACATCCCAGGATTACATATGCCTTTTAATTATGGCATTATATTAAACACTTAAATTTACATTTTCAGCAGTGATTACCCCACAGTCTCTTCTTGCATTACTGCTGTCCAGTAACTGGTTTCCAGTTTTGTACTTATATTCATAAATTTGCAAATGTTGCAGACAACTTTGCATGTCTTACACTTTGTTTCTCTTCTGACAGTGCTTCTGATTCATCCAGCTCATTGCTGTAACCTCTAAACTATTAGCTACCCTCCCCCACACAGTTTTGTTTCATCTGTGTATTTAATCAATCTCCCACTCTTTTCTACAGCTTATTTAGGAAACAGCTTCCTAAACTCAGACAATTTATGAAATCCTTAAGGAAGGATGGTGGCATTGGGGAGAAAAACTACTCTATACGATGTCTGACAGCTGTGGACCAAGAGACATCACAGATGTTGTCATATATTTAGCAAATAATAATAAAAACCATGCTCAGAAGATATAAGAAAGGGGTAAAATACATTCTTTGGTTGGGAAATTATTGAATGTTTAAAGCTAGGGAACACAGTGTATCTGGGGAAAAGGTTTACCAGTTTCCTCCTGTCACTTCCACAAAAACATCAATCCCTGACCTGAAAGCAAAGCAAAACCTGTAAGGGTCATGGTGGGAAATTCTTTTCTTTTCCTTTCTTTTCTTTTCTTTTCTTTTCTTTAACATGGAGGACAGGTTCATCAATGGCTGTTAGTCAGGATGGGTAGGAATGGTGTCCCTAGCCTCCTTTTGCCAGAAGCTGGGACTCGACGACAGGGGGACGGATCAACTGATGATTATCTATTCTGTTCACAAAGCCATCTCTAGGGGAGGGCGCAGGGTCCAGGCCAACCCCCCGCCCTTTCCCACCCCTGCTCTGCCCCGCTCCACCCCCTCCCCTTTCCCCAACCCCCACCCCGCCACTTCTCATCTTCATTGCACCCTTTCCCCAAAACTCCCCACCCCAAGAAACATGAACTGGGGTACTGCCAAGGGGCCTGGCTTGGGGTGGTCACACATGTTGGGCCCCCTTCACGCTCACCTCAGTAGCAGGAGCCTCAAGAAGCAGAGCAACCCAGCAACCTGCTCTGCTCCACCACTGTCTTCCAGCCCTGTTGCTCCCCTTCACTGCAGTAGCAGAAAGCAGAGTGCCCAGGCCCTGGCCTTGCTCCCTCAGAGCTGCAAAGCAACTTGCAACTTGCTGCAAAGCCAGTTTTGGAGAAGTATGATAGTAATTGAGGGCACTGGTTCACGGTGAGAATTCTGCTGAATAATATTTATTTCTATGGTATTTGTTTCTCATCTCTTGTGCTTCACTGATTCTAGTTGCACTGAATTATTTTATATACATGTACACACAGACTGAACAAATACATTAACTAGAAGAGCCATTATATTCAACACCCAAATGACATCAAAAAGCTAAGTATCGGACACTTACAGCCCACTTTATCAGCCTCATTTATCACGGACACTATAATTGACAGGGTTGTTTTCTCTCTCTCCTCTCCCTATCCCCTATTTTTCTGCTTTAATTTTTTTGGGTTTCTGTGCCCCTCTGTGCTTCTTTGTGCACCCATCTGAAGAAGTGAGTTGTGCCCACGAAGCTCATGATACTATCTATATTCTTTTGTTAGTCTCTAAGGTTATGTCTACACTGCATGGCTATTTTGGGATACCAGAGGTATCCCGAAATAGCTACCCTACATCTACACAAGCTGCCTGTTATTTCAAAATATTTTTCAAAATTACAGGTGCACTATTTCGCCATTCCAGTAAACCTCATTGCACGAGGGCTAAGGGATAGCTTGAAATAGCATGTTATTTCCAAATTTGGCGCTGTATAGATGTGCCAAACATCAAAATAAGCTGTTTCAAAATAGATTTGAGATAAGATGCACAATTTGCGTAGCGCAAATTGCATATTTTATTTTGAGTTCAGGGTGCTGTGTAGACACACCCTAAGGGCATGTCTACACAGCAGTGTTATTTTGGAATAAAAACTCTGAAATAGCTTATTTTGAAATAGATCGTCTACGCTGATTGGAGACTCAATCACATTTAAAGCCCCCTTGGAAGCACTTCAGTCGAGGCATCAAGACAGCAGTCACCTCCTGTAGCTGCTTCCTGAGGCTATCTGAGGCTCGTGCTTAGAGGGAACCCTCTGTACCTTCGTGACTCAGGCTCCTCTCCTTTGCCTACCTCCTTGAGGGATATCAAAGCCTTTTCACTACCTGGTCTGGTTGCCCTTGTGGACACCACAGCACTTCTGCCATGGAGCCAGGCCTGCTGCCAAGCAGTCTCCAGCTCCTGGACCTCATGATGCACCTCCTGGTGCAGTTTCTCACCATGACGGAGAGCTACCGCTCCAGCAGGAACCAGTTCAGCATGGAGAGATCGACTGTCAAGGTCATGGCCATGCAGGTATGACTCTCTTACTATGTTATTGGGAGGGTGACGAACTGCTGGGATGGGGTTCCCTAGGGAAGGCGGGGTGGTGGTGGAATCTCTCTCCCCGGGAGGTTTTCCAGTCCCGCTTTCACAAAGTCCTGCCAGAGAATGGGGTAAGTAGGGGTTGGTCCTGTTGTGGTTCTGGTGGGGGGGGGAGGGGAATTGGGCTCTGGGACCTCCCAAGAATAACCCTATTATTTTCTGTTATTCTCTGTTTTTCTCCTTCTTCAGGTGGTGAGGGCCATCAACACCATCCTGCTGCACAGGCTTATCCTCCGGGGCAATGCGGAGCCCATCATTACCGGCTTTGCCACCATGGGTTTCCTGAACTGTGGAGGGGCCATTGATGGTACCCACATCCCCATCTGGGCCCCTGACCCGGGCATCTGACTACATCAGCTGGAAGGGGTGCTTATCCATGGTGCTGCAGGCCATCGTGGATCACTGAAGCCGCTTCATGGACATCAACGTGGTAGTCGGGGAAGGTGCATGATGCCCGCATCTTCAGAAACTCCAGCCTGTTCCAGAAGATGCACGCCGGTACTTTTTTCCCTGACCACACCATCAGAATTGGGGAAGTGGACATCCCAATGTGCATTGTGGGAGATGCTGACTACCCTCTGCTCCCCTGGCTTATGAAGCCCTGCACTGGACACCTTGACCAAAGCAAGGAACGGTTTAACACCAGACTTGGCAAGGGCCCACATTGTGATGGAGGCCACCTTTGGGCATCTCAAAGGGCAGTTCCCCTGTTTCCTCACCCGCCTGAACCTGAGTGAGTGGAACATCGCCCCAAGTGGTGGCAGCATGCTGTGTCCTGCACAATATTTGCGAGAATAAGGGGGAGACATTCCTGCCAGGATGGAGGGCAGAGGCTGAGCAGCTTGCCAGGGTTTTTGGGTAGCTGCATCCAGCAAGCCCATCAGGGGGGCTGTGAGCATCCGGGAGGCCCTGAGGGAGAGTTTCAGCCAAGGACACCCATGAGACGCACCTCTGCAGTGCCCCAGTATGCCTTTCCTCAGTTACCCCTCCCTTCTCCTGCCTCCCCAGTCCCCCTTCCCCCCCTCCCCTGCAAAGACAAGAAATCAGATTTTTTGCTTTGGAACAGTGAACTATGTTTATTTTTAGGGCAAAGAAAACTTGGGAGGAACTGGGGAAAGAACCCAGGAGAGGGCTGGAGGGGAGGTGGAAGGGAGAAGAGAGACTCAGGGATGGGGCTGGGACTGGCACCTACCTCAGGTGGTCCCACTACTTCTTGTACAGGGCCCTCAGTGGCCCTGGGAGCAGGAGCAGGACCTGGAGTGGAAGGAGGAGCAGGGGGGCGGCTGCTGGGACCACTTAATTAGCAACAAGCATGCAGTCAACGGCAGCTGTGTATGCTGTGTACATGCTGCAGGTCTCTTGGGCCAGCTCCCACCAGGTGGTGTGGTGCAGCTCTTGGTCCACTTCCCATCGTTGGCCCTGTCACTCCAGAGACTGCTAGAGGCCATGCAGGCAGGCGATGTTTTACCACTCCAGGGCCTCACGGGCTCATCTGCCAGTGGCAGCCCCCATGGGGTTGGGAGGCTGGTGCAGGAGGTGTTGCGGGCACCTCACTCACAGCTGGTCCAGCTGTGGAGAACAGAGAGAAGGGCAGTCATCCCAGGAGACAGGGCGCATGAAGCCCTCATCTCTCAGCCAACACTGAAAGGTCTTGGGTCAGATCAAGGCAATGTGCTTAGAGCAAGGCCATCTGTGTACTACATAGTGGGCCCCCTTCCTGCAGAAGCACAGATGTCCCTGGGAGGACCCTTGCTACCCCCCCATCCTGGGGACAAGCAGACATGGGAAGGTGCCAGCCAGGCCAGGAGCCTGCGGGCAGGAGTGGGGTGATGGGGCAGCTTGGCTTCCCTCCAAGGCATGCACGCGCTGGGTCTAGCAGTGGCAGCATCCTGCAGGGAGAGGACTTGTATCTCTATCTGCTGGAGGAGGGGCAGAGAGGGTGATGGGGGAAGGTGTGTGTGAGCAGCAGACACCACTTGCTGGGGAGGGTGCTACGGGGGTCCCCTCCTCTTCCTTCCCCTCCTAACAGGCTCCCCTAGCAGGGGTTCGGTGGCCTCTGCTTCCTTCGCTGCGCTTGCCCAGGAGTGGATACTGTCCCGAGAGAGTGAGCATGAGTGGCACTGCTCTGTGTGTATGTGTGTGTGTCCCTGATCCCATCCTCCTTAGTGGTGGCTTGTGGTGGAGGGTATCACACCATGGAGTCGGGAGTAAAGCAGGCCTCTCCAGAAACCCTGTGAGCAGGAGCGCAAGGGTCCTTTGAGGCAGCCTTATTGGGGTTGTCTGCTCTGGACTGGTGCTCCACGTGCACAGGCTGCTCCAAAAAGGCCAAACGAGGAGCACACAGCCCCTCGCCGCCCACTCCAGTGCATGTCTAGGGAAGTAATGGAGCTCACCTGATGGGCCTTTCCCTCGCTTCATTCAAACCCTGGGTGACATCCTGGGAGGGTGGCTGAGCTCTTGGATGGCGGGCATGGTGGTGTCAGTGGCCAGGTCCTGCTCCTCCTCCTTTTCCTTGGCCACAGGCCTGCCTTCTGGGAGAGTGACAATGGGCATCTCCAGCCAGAGTCCACAACAAGTGGGGGAAGGGACTGACCCTCACCGTCCCACGATGTGGTGGAGCTGGTCAAAGTAGGAGCAGGTCTGGGGTGCTGTACCTGAGCGGGATCTGCGCTCCCTGGCCTTAGTATAGGCCTGCCTGAGCTCCATGACTTTCATGTGCACCTGCTCCTGGGTGCACATGTGGCCCTTCTGGCCCAGGCTGTCAGCCATCCGGCCATAGATCTCGGTGTTCCTGTGTCTGGTATGGAGATCCTGGAGGTTTGCTTCATCTCCCCCAATCTCAAAGGGATCCAGGATTTCCACACCAGTCCAGGATGGAGACCACCTTCTCTGCCCCTGAACAGGGGCTTGGGAGCTGCCTGCAGCAGTGCTGACAGCCGTGGAGGGCTCAGGAGGCATGCCCTTTCCCCTGTGGCTGAGGCTTTAAAGGCTGCAGGGGAAGGAGAATTATAGAGTGTGGACAGTGTGGCCACCAAAGGCAACTGTGGAAAGCCCTGGAGGCCACTTATTTCAAAATAACCACAGCTGCCCCATTTACACACACCCTATTTCGAAATAACTATTTCGAAATAGGCATTAGTCCTCATAAAATGAGGATTACAGAATTTGGATTAAGACGCCCATTATTTCAAAATTATTTCAAAATAATGGGCTTGCTGTGTAGAGGTTCACTTTGTTATTTTGAAATAACATGAGTTATTTCAAAATAACATTGCTGTGTAGACATGCCCTAAGGTGCTATAGGACCACTCATTTTTTTTAGACTTGCTCTTGAATTGCTCAGAGCTCAGTTTTATGTATTGGTGACATCTTGGGAATGATGTGTTAAATCTTGCCTTTACTTTCTTGAGTTATGCTGATTGGGACTGAGGGGAAGAGTAGAATAGTGTTGTTCCAATGGTGGCACCTAGAACAGACTTTCTGAATAGGGTAGGATATCTCATAGCAACTGGAGTTGGGGGAACCTCTAGTAGATTAGTCTATTTTGTGCTGAAGACCATAATATCTGTGCTGAAAAGGAGGGAGTCTGCCCATGCTTTTAACTGGCAGATCATATCACCTTGGGGTTGTGGGCTGCTGGACAAAGTAATAGCGGAGTCCCCGTCTAGTTTTCTCCTGAGTTCTAGGACATACTGTTCTTTATTGTTATTTACATTGTGATAGAATCTAGAGGCCTCAACCTAGCTGGACCCCATTAGTGCTATTTAGCGCTGTACAAATATATACCAAATGACAACTATTGTCTTGGACATTTTAATCATCTTAGTCATCATTAGGGACCTCCAGAGTTAAAAGCATGCAATATTACAGCTTGAGCTAAAGTCCTGGTTCAGCAAAATGCATAAGTACTTACTTAACTTTAAGAATGTGTTTAAGTCCCATCAAAGCCAATTGGGAGCAAATCAGATCTGTGAAACTTTTCTTGTCCGCTTCTGCACAAGGAGCTTATATTTGGCTATCTACACGGTCCCCCATATTTAGAAACAGACTTGTTCTTTCCTGACTGAGGGAGAGAAAAAGATATGAGAGAGGCTGATTGACTGTCAAGTAGACTTCACATTCAATTTTCTCTTTTCATATTCACATAATAACTGTGTGTGTAAGTCTCTGCTTAGTTGTGAAGCTTGTGGCCAGGTACCTGTCTGTCTGAGTTAAATGCCTGAATGCCAGGGCTCTGTCCAAAGAACCTGTTCCCCCATCCCATGGAGAGAATACACTGTTACATGAATCTGTAAAGTGCATACACTAAACCCCGTCATCTGCATTTCATATCATGCTGTCACTCATCATTCCTCATGACCATTAACTGTGTGTATGTGCACAGTGTTGTTTGCAAAGAGTCCATTCAGTTCTCATTAAATTGTCTCACTACCTGGGCTCTGGCCAAAGAGGTTTGGGGAGCTGCTATGTTTAACCATTTACCAGTCTCCCACTTCTTGTCACCATTCACAAAGATCAGGAGTGGATGTGTTCAGTGCATATAGTAAAAGGATTGGACCTATTTTATTCTACAGAGATTTTATGTTCACTGTAATACCTGAGAACCTTCCAGTAGTGTGTTAACCAACAGGACTACATGTTAGATATCTTCGTCCAATGTTGTATCTAAAGTTGTGAGTGGCCAGGCTATATCCATTTGTTCTTGTGTCCACACTGGTATTCGTAATTCCTTTCCTGCCCTGGCATTTATCCCTCTAATGTATGTATAGAGAGCTGTCATATTTCCCTTCAGCCTTCTTTTGGTTAAGCTAAACAAGCCAAGCTCTTTGAGTTTCCTCTCACAAGGTAGGATTTCCATTCCTCGGATTATGCTAGCTCTTCTCTGTACATGTTTCAGTTTGAATTTATCTTTCTTAGACATGGGAAACCAAAACTGCACACAGTAGTCCAGATGTGGTCTCACCAGTGTCTTTTATAATGGAACTAACCATTCCATGTCTATACATATTGGAAACACCTTGCCTAGGATGCATCCTAGGACTGCATTAGCCTATTTCATGGCTGCATCACAATGACAGCTCATAATCATCTTGAGATCAACCAGTACATCCATGTCTTTCTCCTCCTCTGTTACTTCCAACTGGTAAGTCCACAGTTTATAGTAAAAATTCCTCTTGGTAGTCCCTAAATGCATGACCTTGCACTTTGCACTGTTACATTTCATCCCATTTCTATGACTCCAGTTTACAAGGTCATCCAGATCTTCTTGTATGTTATTTCAGTTCTCCTCTGTATTGACTATACCTCCAACCTTGTGTATCCAGAAATGTTATTAGAATACTCCCACTTTTTGTACCAAAGTCCATAATAAAAATATTAAATAAGATTGGTCCCACTAGTAATCTCCACTAGTAATCTCCCTCCAGAATGACCATTCATCTTTCACTATGACGCATTGTAGTCTCCTCTTTAACCAGTCCTTATCCACCTTTCAATTCTCATATTAATCCCCATCTTCTTCAATTTAACTAATACATTCCCATGTAGAACTTATCAAATGCCTTTCTGAAATCCACATAGATTATATCTACTGCATTTCTTTTATCTAAAAAATCAATTATCTTCTCAAAGAAGGAGATCAGGTTGGTCTGGCATGACCTACTTTTGGTAAAACTGGGGGCTATGTCTACACTGCAGGCTTCTTGCACAACAACTTGCGCAAGATTGTGTACACACTGCCATGTGCTTTTGCACTAGAGCATTTATAGCAGTGTGGACACTCTCTTGTGTAAGAAATCTCTGATGGCCATTTTAGCCATAGGGGTTTCTTGCACTGTCCCAGCAGCACCAAGTTTCTCTACAAGGGGTTTAACCAATCGACTGGCAGGAAAATCTGCAGATGCCATAGGATTGCCATAGTGGGGCGTTAAACCTTCCCACTCTGGGCCACTGGTTCGGGGGTGTGAGCATGATGTCCCTGTGTCCTGGTGCCTGGCAGTAGGGGTCGTGCCCAACCCCGCACTCACTGGCAGCAGGAAGCAGAGCAACCTGGCCCCAGCTCACAGCACTCCCTGACTCTCAGCCGCATCGCTGGAAAGGGCCTTTGGGAAGGGGCAGAACTGACCCTCCCTCCCCATCCCCCGCCCTCCCGCCACTCACTGGCAGTGGGAAGCAGAGTGACATGGTTGGAAGCCTGTGGAGCAGAGTGGTCTGAGACTGGGTCATTCCACTGCCCCCTGTCAGTGAGAGGGGGAAGGGCTGATCCCTGCTGCTGGCACCAAGTCCCCTGTTAGTCCCCCAGGTTGTGTCACTTGGGGAGGGAGCTGGAGTGGGGGCAGAGCAGGATTGGGAAGAGGCAGGGCCTGGGTTGGAATGGGGTGGGATGGGGTGGGTGCAGGAAGGGGCAGGCCTTACCCCGGGCTAGAAATGGCATGGGCAGGGGTCACATGGGGGGTAATCATGTGGCCAGTGCCCACCTGGTGACCCCCCCCCAGCAGTTGCCACTGGCCCCAAACAAACCTTCCTTCCTTCTCTCAGGTAGTAACTGCACTGCAGACGATTTCCCCCACAGCCCGCTCCTGTTCAAAGCTTCCTCCCTTTGTACAAGTTCAATCTGCTCCCTCCCATCATTTTCCATTAGACTTCAGTTATCCCTGGCTCTCCATCCGGCGCAGTGTATAAGGCTAATTGACCCAAGTTAACCTACTGTGCCTTGTGTGAGGTAGACGTCCAACCTCAGAGCCACAAAGGGAACCTTTACGCCTCCCTCTTCAGATATGCCCAGCCTTACTCAGCTGCAGCTGAGGACCTAGCTTTATAAATACAACCAATGGAAGGATGATCTTTTGACTAATGCACAGTTCTGTAACATAGAGGTAATAACACTTGACAACCTCACAAGGAGGCAGATGCATCTTAAGATCCTTAGACAGAAGGTGTCATATGTGTCATATCTAATACATAAACAGAATCACCACAAGCTTGCTCACTTCATTCATTCACGCTGTGAAAAATGTTCCTCAGGGAGTTACGTAAGATTTGGCATCTCTGCTACTCACCCCCTCTGCATTGCAGACATGAGGGTGCAGGGCAGTGTCCCCCACAGTTACAACCCTACAGCTATGTTGGTTTCATTCAGGTTGCACAATGCAAATGAGGGCAAGATTCAGCACAGGGAGTTCAACTGTCAATAAAAGAATAGAAGGAAAAGGAAGGAGGATGGGTTAGTAGGACCGAAGCCTCCCCTGGCCAGAGGATAATGAGTTGTCAGGGTTATACGTGGCAGCAGTACTACTAAGTTTGAAGTGGAATTATTGAACTGATTACGGGAAACTTCTTGTATCTACATTCTGCCAGAGTCCAAATAACAAGCCGCAAACAAGCTGAATGTCTGGCTAAGACAGGAGAACAGGGAAACACACTATTAACTGTCAGGGAGAGATACAAATTGAAAAAAGGGAGTCATTAACAGAAGGAAATAAATCTATGGAGAGGAAAGAATGACAAGAAAGTGAGAGATTTTTCCTTTATAATGGAAAGTTCTTGTTTTCGAATACTTCGGATCCCCAAAGGAAAGTGTAAAGACACTTGATTGTTATGGCATATGTGAGACATCATGTGTCATATCATCAGGAATGACAGTGCTACAAGTAACTTTGCTGCTCTAAAGAGAGAGAGAGAGATTGAGAGAAGGAAAGAAAGAGAGAGTGATGAACTACTTTCATCAACCCACATTAAATGCTGGGAATTAGCTTAGCTATAAACCATATTTCATGTTAGCTTACAAAGGAAAAACACTAGGAGATAGGATTTATGTTCTCTGTATAAATGAACTTCATAAGCTTGTCTTCACAGGGGAAAAAGAAAGCAGGTCTTGAAAATTCTACCCCCCAAAATCACATTTATAAGGGGGGAAAAAAACTTACGTTATTGCTAATGGTAAATTGAATTGATGCTCAATCAGTGTTCCAGAATGCTGGAGATTAAAAAAACTGCCTCCATGGTCCCAATTCTGCTATTATCCTCAAATTACAGTCCAAAACAGACTAGGACTTGTGTGCCCAACAAATTCATAAAAATTCAAGAGACATTTCCACCCGTCTACTTTTGATACATTTTCTTTGATTCAATAACCTTTCTTAATGGAATTTCTCTCTCTCTCTCACTTTTTTTTTTTTTTTTTTGGTCTGCAAATTTATTATTTCCACCCACTCTTTTTTGTGGGATGGCAGGCCCTCTGACTAAACATCCATGTTGTAATCTGTACAGGAATTTACTGATGGTGCATGACAGAAGAGACTTAAAGAAAATTATGCATTTCTCTGATATACCCTAGGGCACACAAATCAAAGTCTCTCCTGAACACTGCATAGTAAAATGGAAAGTAGCTACACTTTATATGGAAATTAGTTGCTCCTGGAATGTAATATGGCCAAGTATATATCAAAAACTGAAGACAATGAACATAGAAACTTTATTTCTTTAGTGGTGATATAAATTTCTACTTTTCTTTATTTTTTACGTTCCCTTAATGTACAGTATTTCCTTGGATGATGACATATGCCAGCAAAATTATAGTTTTCTGATATATTATAATAACATGTGACTTTTAAAAACAATTTTTATTTTAGAAATTTGACAATGTGTAACATACATTGTACCTTTATACCATTTCTAGGAGTGGATTCAGAATGGGTCAGGCATTTGTAAATATGTCTTCCCTATTGGCTTTAGCTAAAAAAGCACAACTCAGGACAGGTTCCATAGTGCTACATCTGGTATGGTTTTATGCAAAGAAAATGTCTTTTTTTAGCTTCATCTTGATTACTTTTTTGAGGGTTTTTTTTTTTTTAAATAACAAAGGGAAGCTAAAATACAGCAATATGACATCTTGCTGTTTGTACTCCCAGTATTCGTATGTTTCCTTCCTGGATGAGTTTGCCATTAGCAGCAAAGCCTTTCCAGATGTTATTCTCTAAATAAGGGGTGGGGAACCTTTTCTGGGTTGGGAGCCGCTGACCTACAGAAATATCAGTCAGGGGCCACACACAAGTGAGAAGCCAAAAACCCCCAAAACAACCTAACTCTCACTAATGTGGCCCCCAACCGAGAAGGAGAAAGACACTCCCATCTTCTTCTTGCACACCAGAGCCTAGGGGGGACAGGCTAGTAGATTTTGTATGCTCCAGCCCCACAGGGGGGTGGTGGGGACTGGAGCTCCAGCGCAGCCTCCCAATGCTGGGAGGAGCCCTGAGCCCCAGGGAATGGATTCAGGCAAGCTAAGGGCCGTATCTGGCCCCCAGGCGTTAGGTTCCCTGCCCTGGTCTAAATGGCAGCTGCCACATCCAGGTTTGCTGCTGCTGGGAGACAGCCTACAACTTCTGCAACCTCTCCTTAGCCTAGGCCTCAAATTCTGTCCATAGCAGTGTAAACTCAGCTCCGACTGAAAAATATAGTGCTGCATTCATGTATTATTGGTGTAAAATTTGACCCTAAAAGTCTATACCATCCACTGACTGATAGCTTTTGTGTTCCTAGTCTTGCAGAGCTATAGCCAGGCTTATACTAATATAGTTTTCATTGTTCAAAAGATCTCTACTATGTTTAAAAAAAGAGTCCAGTGTTTGGTCCTATGCCCCTCTTTGACATGTGAATAAGTAATCACCATGTCTAGGAGATCTCTGAAACATCTGTATACTGTAGCTTACCACCGTGTTCTAATTTCTCTAGTTCCCCTTCTTTGAATGGTGTTACAGTACCCCACAAGCAAAGCCACAGAAGATAATTGTCTAGTGAGGGTGACATCTGGTTCATTTGGCAAGGTTTTGGGTGGAGGGGTTGTTTTGGTTTGCTTTTTTGCAGAGCATAAATGATGTCATAATGCCATTGACGTGTTTGGGCCAGGTTTATCTCAAAGTCATCTGCTTCTGAAAAAAAAGACCCGTATGAACTCTTGATGACCCTGGGGCCTGCATTCATACTTAGCATTCAAAAAAAGTTCTGTGGCCTTTGTGTCATTATCTTTATGGGATTTTAAGATAGAAAGGTTGTTTTCTAGTTTTTGCACAACATTTGATTCTGAGCTTGCTTACACTTGTTTTAACCCTAACTTCACTGGTGCAGGTTCTGTACTGTCCCTCATATTAGGCACAGGTGGAGGGAAAGATGGGGCAGGGATGAAAGTGGCTTTAAGACAACTTTATACTTTATACTTCACAGATTTAGAACTGCTCCATGGGACCATGTTGCCCGTGGTATAAGTCGGAGCAGGCCTGGGGGGCAGTTTTACCATTTCAGACATTCCCCTTCCTGATACAACCCCCCCCCCCCCAACAGACACACACACACACGCACACACTCCATCTCCTCCTCACACTGGGGACTGTGAAGAAATCCAACAGAGAATGTCCTCCTATCCCAATCCTGCAACATCTCTGAAGTGGGGGGAATTCCTAAGGGAGTTGCTCTACCCTTTTAACATGTCCTGAACACTGCTGGAGAGCCATAATTTGGCACACAGTCTGTATATCTACACTGGAGAAAATTCATACATGTAATTCTCCAAATCTATGTCCTGTTTATATTGTAATTGCTGTCACTTGTTTTCACTGATGAAGTTCTATCAGCAGAAAATGTTCCTAATTTGTACACTAGCCCTTAGAATTTGTGTTGAGGGCTGTGCTATATTTTGAGTTGAGGCATAATTTAAGCATGTCTTCTCAGCTTCTGAACCCATAGGGTGTTTAATGTGCAGCCTAAAGACCTGACCCCATTCACATTCTGCACAGTGAAAGCAGAGATGTCAAGAAATAGAGTTCTACTCCTTCCAAATATGAGCCATGGGTAAACTGATACAGCAGTGTCATCTTGAGTCAAAGAAAAGGGGGAGAGAGGGAGAGAAAGGAGCAAGGGGAAATAAGAGATAATAAGGGAGCAACAACAGTGGTCCTAAATAAGCAATAATGAATCCTGAATACAATAAGCTACGGAAACAATGGTAATACTTAAAAGTTCAGTTACTATAAAAAGGCCAGATTCTACTTCTAATTTTTGGGTGAAACTTCCCATTGACATAAATAGAAGTTCTAACATGGACCAGGAGAATTATACAATCCTAAATATTCTCTTACCTATGGATCATAATTTTAAAGAGTTGGGATTTAGTGAAGACCTGTTGGGAGCTCTTCAGAAATGTTAACTCCTTATGAAAATGTGTTAAAACTATTTTAAAACATGAAAGCTGAAGCTGGAGAAGAATTTATCAGAGAAATAAGCCATATTGTTGTGACAGATACCAGAATCCATGAAAGTCTGCCCTTATCCTGCCTAAAAATTGATTTAGAATCTGCTATCGTTACATGTTTTTCTCTGTAGAGTATATGTGTCTTGTGGATGTTCACTGTTTTATTTGTTGTTGTATTTATAGGGGGGGGAATGCCTGATAATATTTCTCTGCACAACATCACTAAAGGCTTTTGAAGAAAGTAGAACAACCCATATCAGGAGAGGCACAGTCCTTGCAGAAGTAGTGTCCAAGAGGTAGTTTTTACAGCTGGATAAACAATGCAAAACATTGTCAATAAATGTTATTTAAGGCACTGACCTTACAAAGACTTGTGCACAGGCTTAACTTTAAGTGCATTAATAGTCCCACTGTATTTAATGGAAATAGCTCACCTTGCTTGAAGTTAAGCCTATGCATAAGTCATCTTTCCAACATCGATTTGTAAACGACCTTGTACATTTGTAAATGTATTTGCTTTAGTCATGTTTACATTCCATTTTTGTGTTCATTTTCTATGAGCATTTGAGTGATTAGTTTGTACCAATTTGAAAAAAAGAATGTGGAGAGTGGTTTTCAAATCACATGCACATGCAGTCCTGAAAACCAAAATGTAAATTTGCGCATGCAATCATTCATACCAGGGGTGATAGAGCAATGTTCTTGCCGTGAATCAAGAACAATGCTGTATGACAGGGGTTCTCACACTTCATTGCATCTGACCCAATTCTGACAACAAAAATTACTATATGACCCTCGGAGGGAGGACCAAAACCTGAGCCCACCAAAGCCATGCCAAGCCCCAAGTGAGCAGCTGGTAAAGTGAGTCCCATCACCCAAGGCTGAAGCCCTCAGGCTTCAGCTTCAGCCCTCAGGCTTCAGCTTCAGCCATAGATGGTGGGGCTCAGGCTTTGGCTTTGGCCCCAGCAAGTCTAATGCCAGCGTTGGCAACATCATTAAAATGATGTCACAACCCACTTTAGGGACCTGACCCACAGTCTGAGAACCACTGCTGTATGACTAATCTGACCAATAGTACCTGAGCAATTCAGCTTGAATTTTGAATGTTTGCTTTCAGTAGAGAATTAAAGATTAGATAAGATATATGCTGAATACACATGAATAATAGATTCAAGAAAATCACAATCTTCTTAGGGATATTCCATGGACAAAAACCAATTCCTTGAATAAATTATTCTCTTAGGCTATGTCTAGACTGCAGGCTTCTTTCGGAAGAAGCTTTTCCGGAAGAGCTCTTCTGAAAAAACTTCCGAAAGAGAACATCCACACTGCCAAAATGCATTGAAAAAGCGATCTGCTTTTTCGAAAGATAGCCTCCATACTGAATGGACGCTCTCTCACAGGTAAGCTGTGATTATTATGGACAGAGTAGCCACCAGGGCACCTGTGCCTTTTCCTCTTTCCTCTTCTTTCGAAAGAACTCCCTCTTCCCTGTCCACACACGCCTTTTTTTTTAAAGATCTCTTTCGCAAAAAGGCTTCTTCCTCATAGAAAGAGCAATGTCTGAAAAACCTCTGTGTTCTTTCCATTTTTTTTCAAAAGAACGCTATTGCAGTGTGGACATAATTCAAGTTTTTTTTGGAAAAATGGCCATTTTTCTGAAAAAAAAAACCTCTGTAGTGGAGACATACCTTTAGTGATAGTGATTATTAGAACTGAGTTAATAATTCAGAATCAGTTTATCTGAGGAATTTTGCCTTCATTTCTGTTTGCAAAACTTCAAAGGTATTTGGTGTTGAAAATTACCTACAGATTCCTCAGTGTTTAATTCCTGGTCTATAGATCATTCATAAACCATAATGGATTTTTGTAAGCTGCTATTCACATTCTTATCCCTGCTGCTGCAAGTTTCTGTGTATGTACTTAGTTACCTTGACTATGGATGAGGGGAGGAAGTTAAGTCAATAGTACTATTGTGAGTAAAGTTAAGCACACACAGAAGTATTTATGGGGTCAGGGCTTGGGTTAGATACATAATTCACAGAATTTTATTTTTGATTCCTGGTTGCAATAAACCAGCACAAACTGTAAAATTACAATCAAATATATTACTTCAAGAGTATTTTAGCTCAAATATTCAAATACAGGTTTAACCTCTCTAGTCCAGCATCCTCGGAACCTAACCGGTGCCAAACGAGAGAATTTGCCAGACCACAGGAAGTCAATATTGTCTAGCAGCATTAATAACACTTCCACTGCTCACTGAGCTCTTAGAAGACAGTTAGGCCATGTCTACACTAAGAAATTATTTCAAAATAGCTTATTTCAAAATAATAAATCCCGAAATAACTATTTTGAAATAGCATGCCCACACTACAAGGAAGCCTCAAAATTAGTCCAAGGCAGAATCCCTTAATGCAAACATGCTACCTTAACTTAGAGCCCCAGGAAGCACTGGGGGGTAATTACTTTGAATGACTCTGGGGAGTAGCTATTTCAAAATAGCAGCAGTGGAGTGTCTATACTACCGCAATTTCAAAATAACTATTTCAAAGTAAGTGTTATTCGTCATGGAAAACATGAGTGATTATTTCGAAATAGCTAGCCCCTTATTTCGAAATAATGGGCTTGGCAGTGTGGATTCTCCACTTGTTATTTCGAAATAGGGGAGTTATAGACCGGGTGTTAGGGATAAATTAGAGCTAAAAAACTGTACAGAGCATGTAGAGCCAGAACTGGTGGCTATAAACAAACTTTATAGGGCTGCAGGAAACTTGGCCACACCCATGATAAGGGGACATCTGGCTATCTTATGTCATGCCTGACTATGGATGTTGCCAGACCAGAGAGTGCCAGACTAGAGAGGTTCAACCTATAGTTCAGGGGTGGGCAAAAGGGCCCTGTTGCTCCCCAGCCCTGGGAGCGTACATACAACGTTTCCTCCACTCTGCCCCCGCCTTGCAAGCAGTGCGCGGCGCTTAAAAGCGCCGCGCATTCCTGGCAGAGCTGGAGAAGGCTTTGCATGCTCCCCTGCCCCCAGGCCAATCAGGGCCTGGGGGCGGAGGAGTGCGTGAAGTTTCCTCCACTCTGGCCCCACCCTGTGAGGAGCACGCAGCACTTAGAAATGCCACGCGCTCTTGGCAGGGCGGGAGATGACTTCGTGCTCCTGATTGGCCTGCAGGGCAGGGACAGAGTTGAGGAAACTTCACACAGTCCCTGCCCCCAGACCCTGATTGGCCTGGGATAGGAGAGCATGGGAAGTCTCCTGCCAGCCAGGGGCATGGGCACCTGTGGGAAAGGGGGGGAGGGCGGGAGGGCAAAGGTGCCCCCCCAGCTGCAGACCAATCATAGTCTGGGGGTGGGGAACCTGGAAGTATCCCAGCCCTGCCCCTTCTGCTCGAGGCCCTGTCTCTTCTGATGCAGCCCAGCAAAAAAATATTGCCCACCCCTGCTGTATAGTTGTTTCCAACACTTACTTTTCAGAAAATATGCTGGAGAGGAGGGGATATGGAAGCTTGAACACTTGAGTGGGGAGAGCAGAATTGAAAAGGCTGCAAGTAAAGCTGGTCAGAAAAATGTGGATGAAACTTTTTTCTGCTGCATTTATTGATCCAAAATCAAAACATTTTGTGGGGTAGCTCAATTTGGATGAAATTTTCTACCAGAAACCAGGAAGGATTTCAAAAGGACCCTGGAAGCTCTGCGAGTCCTGATTCCCGGACTGGTGACTGCTTGGTAGCTTGGACTCCCAAGGGTTCCTTAGAGTCAGGGTTCCCAGGGCTTCCAGGTTCTCTTGCTTTGGGTCAGCCCTCCAAGATACTGGCCATGGATCTGGGGCTCCTAATAGAGCTGTATGAAGAACGGTCATTCCATGTCATGGACAATTGCAAAGATTGTGGTTTTTCATTCCAGATTGGAATGAAACCCAAAGCTGAAATCTGGAAATCCTCTACAAAAGTGAATTACTCTCCCTGCTCAGCTATAGGTGCCTGCCTGGTCACACAGAGATTTGTTTAAATATTCAAATTAATAGGTGTGGGGAAAAAATGTTCCACACCTGGTTCAGCTTTAGTATTCAGTGTCTTTATGAAGCAAATTAGACAAGGTCAAGTTGTGTAATGTATGGTTTTGGGGAAAAGAAGAGTTAACAAAGATGGCAGGTAGCCATTTTGTACCCATTAGATTTGTTTGCTTTCTCCACCCACCCATTCGCTCTTTCTGTCCAGTGAAATGACCATCTCTTGCTCACATCTCACAGGATGGGGGTGGAGCTAGACCAGCAACTGACGCCTTCTAATAATGCTTTCATAAACACATAGTACTAGCATAGGCAAAGACTAACACAGGCAGTACACCACTGATCATCATCCTGTGAGTCAGGCATTTGCAAGCACCTTCTCCAGGCTGTCATCTTGCTACCATGAAATCAAAATATGAGTCAGACCCCAAATTAAACTGCTATTATTATCATCCTTAATTTAACTAAATCTAGCCATTTACCATTTTGTATTCTTTGCTTAAATCTGGAAATGTATCACTTTGGCATATTCCTCTATTCTGCACCTTCAACTACACACACAGTCCCTCTGTGGTTTTACAGTCTCTGCATAGCATGGTCTGACAGGATTCTAACAATGAATTGTGCCCTCACTGATCCAATTTATTGCCAAATCACTAAACACCTGTTGTGAGAGAGGAGAGGCTGCTGTGTATCAATATATGACTTTAACAGAGGGCTAGAAGTTGGTGGGTGGAGGAGAGAAAGGAAAATTACAGTTGGGTCATAGGGGTAACAAGAAGGGGAGAAAAACTGGGGGAAATCTGCTCACACTCTTACAAACCTGTGCACAAATGCAAGGAGTACTTGGAAATCTTTGCACATATGCTACACTGTGACTTAGCTGACATCATTGAGACTTGTTGGGATAAATCCCATGATTAGAATATTGGTATACAGGAGTATTGATATAGCTAGTTCAAGGAGGACAGGCAGGGAAAAGAGGGAGGGGAAGAGTTGCATAGAAAATCAAGAATACATACGTTTGCTTTGAGATCTAGAAGGAGGCCAGCTGAAAGCCTCTGGGTGAAGATAAAAGGGGAATAAACAGGGCTGTTGTCAGGTTCACTATGGACCATCAGATCACGAAGAGCACATGGATGAGGCACTTCTAGACCAAACAACAGAAATATCCAAAACAGAAGACCTGTTAGTAATGGGGGATGTTCACTACCCAGACAACTGGTGGAAAAGTAACATGGGAAAACACAAAATCTCCAATAAGTCCCTAAAATATCCTTGGAAAACTTGTTGTTCCAAAAGTTGGAGGAGGTGATCAGGGAGACTGAGGGTGCATTAACAGACATGTATGTAAAATATGGGCGATAACTGTCCTGTTCTACCTAACAGTGAGGAGGCCTCAGCTGAAGTATTATCTCCCATGCTGGGTGCTTTAAACCAAGATGTGGACAAATTGGAGAGAGTTCAGAAAAAGAGTGACAAAAATGATAAAAGGCTCCTATGAGGAAAGGTTAACTTGCTCATGCTTATGTAATGCACATACCTTCTGGGTGTGAGGCTCTGTCCCATCTAGTGGCACTGAGACCACTTACAGAAAGAATAATGAGTCTGCTCTACAGCCTTAGCTAATTGCCAGCTGGCTTTTAGCTCATGTGGTAAAGGCTCATGTTCTATGTGCCAGAGGGCCCAGGTTTGATTCTGCCTGAAAATGACCAGGGTCTACAGGCATTTCATTTAGTCTTGAGAAAAGATGACAGATGGGAGTCCTGATAATCTTCAAATATGTTAAGAGCTGTTATAAAGAGGATGGTGATCAATTGTCCTCCATGTCCAATGAAGGCAGGGCAAGAAGCAATGTGCCTAATCTGCAACAAGGGAGATGTTGCTTAGATATTAAGAAGAACTTTCTAACTATAATGATAGTTGAGCTCTGGAATAGGTTTCCAAGGGAAGATGTGGAATATCCATTGTTGTAGGTTTTTAAGAGCAGGTGAAATCAATACCTGTCGGGGATGGTCTAAGCATTCTCCAGTCTGCCTCAGTGTGAGGGGGGGCCTAGATGACCCTTCAAGGTCCCTTCTAGCCCTATATTTCTATGATTCTATGATAGACATTAAAGCTATAAAACAGACTATTTTCTCTCAAAGGCCTTTGCCCTAAATAAAAGCTTTGCTTTAAGGAGGCTGTTGCTTGATGATGTATTTGTCTCTTGAAAGTTTAATGCAGTTCTCAATTTACCTCTGGAATCTGAGCTCATGCACTATGATAGTTCCCTGGTAAGGCCTCTGTAGTACCAAATTCAGGAGTTAGATGACAAAATTCTATTATTTGCATCCACAAGTGATTGTGCACACAAAATTGTGGAGGGAATACGGTTTTGAAAATATGCCTTTTAAAGTTTTAGAATGTTACATTTTCATCACTTCTTTCCCTTTACCTGCTTGTCCTGTACTGCCCATCTGCTCTCTCACACTAGTATGATCAATGAGCTTAGTCGTTTATGTTCCATTATTATAATTTGTTTGCATTACAATAGTGCTGGGAGGCCATAACTAAGATTGCGCAAGTTGTGCTCAGTGTTGAACAAACATAGACTGGAAGACAGTCCCTGACAGAAGAGCTTAAAGTCTCAATAGACAAAGCATGGAAGGGCAAAAAAAGGAAGGGCAAAAACCCCAAAAAAACCAAAACTTACCCAAGTCCATATATAGCAGGTCAGCAGTCAAATTGGGAATAGAGCCAAGGTCTTCTGACTCTTTGGGTATGTCTGTATTTGAGCTGAGAGGTGTGATGACTAGCTCACGTAGATGTACCGATATTACCTAGAGCAAGAGATCATATGTAGGTGAGGTAGCTTGGGTGGCAGCTCAGACAAGCTACATGAATACTAACAAATCCAGACCCTCTGAGTACATACTCGGGTGGCTAGCCCAAGCAGCTCCCCATGCTACCCTGGCCATATTGCTATTTTTAGCATGCTGGCTCACACAGAGCTCCTGTGGGTATGTCTATGCAAGCTGGAAATCACATATCGCAGCTCAAATGTAGACATAGCGCTAGTCTGATGTCTTGATTCCCACATCATAACACTTCTGCTGTCTCAGAACTACTACTGCTGATTTCCTTCCTTCTACTAGCTTACTGTACTGTCCTGCTGTGTGCACTATCCTTCTAAGACAATCAAGTTTGAACAATAGCTTTAATGCAAAGCTCTAGTCTCTTAAAAACCAGGGAGGTGTTTTTTTGAGAATCCTCAGTGATGACGTCCCAGCTCAGGCCCTTTTCATGATATCCTTTTTAACTATTTTAGCATCAATTCTACATTGTTGTATAGATGAACTCTATAGCTTTTGAGAGAGATGAATGATGTTGAATCATAGAAGCACTTCCTTTCTAAGTCACATTAATTTTTATTCTTTGTTGGTCATAATATATATATATATATATTTACATTTCAAATGGATTTTTAAATTATACTTTTAATGGTTAGCTTGTTGAATGTGGCAAAGGATCTTTCCTTGTTAAAACTTCTTCTCCTAAGTAACTATTTTTTATTGATGCTGTTAACATTAATTTTAAATCTAAAGAGACTTTGATGAAAGATGCCAATTTTGAAGAAAAATTAGTTGGTCAACTGTCTTATTACACAAATCATATTTCTGTCAAATGGCAGGAAATATAATTTGAAAAAGATTAATTACATAATCATTATACATGGAGAAATATATTACTTAACATAATTTGTTAAATGGAGGAATTTAATATGAAATAGTAGATTCCCAAATTTATACAAATAACCAGATGGTGAGCAGATAGTTTTAATTAAATTATGTTTAGTAATTATAGCTGATTAATTTTAGGTTTGACTCAGATTAGAAAGAATGTATTATTTCCCAGGAAATGTATTTTTGGTTTCCTTACAATGATGGGAATATTGAATTTGTTGCTGTGGTCTGGAATCGTGAAGAACCATGATCAGCATTAGGCAGTGCCAATTCTGTTTCACTTGATAAGGCAATGGATGTGGATATGATGACACTCCAGCACAATCTTGTGTCATCATATTACTGGTATTTCAGGGCACATCTATACTACCTTTTTGGGTACATCTACACTGCATGGCTATTTCAGGATACTGGAGGTATCCCATAATAGCTACCCTGCATCTGCACAAGCCATCTGTTATTTCAAAATATTTTTCAAAATAACAGGCACGCTATTTCGCCATCCTGGTAAACCTCCTTGCACAAGGGTTAAGGGATGGCTCGAAATAGCATGTTATTTCCAAATTTGGCACCATATAGACACGCCAAATTTCAAAATAAACTGTTTTGAAATAGATTTGAGATAAGATAAGCAATTTGCATAGTGCAAGTTTCGTATCTTATTTCCAGTTTAGGGTGCTGTGTAGATGCACCCTTTGAGTTTAAAGTGTCCTGTATTATGCCCAGATCACTGAGTTTTCTCTGTAGGAGCAGAAATATTTTTCTACACTAGCCCTGACCTATGAAGGGGTGTCATTTGCTGTGGGACAAGAGGGGCAGTTGCCTCTGCATACTTTGGTGTGCCTCCACCAAAACTGTCTGTATGCTCCATTTCGTCTTCCTCTCTCCTGCCCCTTTCCCACACTTTTGATACAGTCATTAGGAAATTTGTCTAGTTTTTCTTTGTGTCCCATTCATAGCTTTTGACATAAAAATATGCATGTTAGAGGCAGGAGAAACTGGCTTTGTAATGTGCCAGCCAGTTAATATCTTTATTCAAGCCCAGGGCAACAGTGTTAAACTTGAAGATGAATTCCAGTTCTGCAGACTCTCTCTAATTGGTTAGTGAAATTCCTTTGTAGAAGAATGGCCACTTTTAAATCCATGACTGAGTGATCAGGCAGGTTAAAATGTTCCCCTACAGTTTGTGTGTGTTACCATTTCTGTTGTCTGATTTGTGTCCATTTATCCTTTGTCATAGGCCAATATACGTAGCAGAGGAGCATTGCTGGCGCTTGATGGCATATATATAACATTAGTGAATGTGCAGGTGTATGAGCCCCTGATGTTGTGGCTGATGTAGTTAGGTCCTGTGATGGTGTCGCTTGTATAGATGTGTGGACAGAGTTGGCAACAGGGTTTATTGCAGGGGTAGGTTCCTGGGTGAGTGTATCTGAGGTGCAGTGTGTGGCTGCTAGAAAGGATTTGCTTCAGATTGGGGGGCTGTTTGTAGGTGAGGATTGGCCTGTCACCCAAGGCCTGTGAGAGTGAGGGATCGTTTTCCAGGGTAGGTTGTAGACTGTCAATGATACATTGGAGGGGTTTAAGCTGGGGGCTATAGGTGATGACCAGTAGTGTTCTGTTATTTCCCTTGTTGGGCCTGTCTTGAAGTAGTTGTCTTCTGGATTCTTGTTTGGCTCTGTCAATGTTTCCTTACTTCCCCAGGTGGGTATTTAAGTTTTAAGAATGCCTGATAAAGATCTTGTAGGTGTTTGTCTCTGTGGGAGTGGAGCAAATCTGGTTGTATCTTAGGGCCTGGCTGTAAATAATTGATTGTGTGATGTGTCCTGGATGGAAGCAAGAGGCATGTAGGTAAGAAATGATGGTCACATAAACACCACCCTATACTGGAAACCCACTGACGGCTATTCGAGACCAAAACGCTTTAACCATAAGAATGCTCGAGGACTCAAGGCTAGCCTTCTATACAAAATGAGAAAGGGCCCAATTCTCTCAGCCTCCCTAAAGTTTAGTCTTATTATGTTGTAGTCCCATTATAATCAGTGGGGCTACTCAATCAGGACCTAATTTTTTGAGGTGCTGAGCCCTCTGGCTCCAATTCAGCAAAGCATGTAACATGTGCTTCTCCCCATTGACTTCAGCAAATCTCATGCATGTGCTTAAAGTTAAACACATCATGCCTAAGTGCTTTGCGGATGAGGCCACAGCGCTCTCCATTTTGTAGAATTGAGTCCACATTGCTGTGATATTCCAAGGATCTAACCCAATGGGAGTTTTTCATGAGGTTTGGATCAGACCCAGTGTGCATACGGGTGACAGGATTAGGGCCCAAATGTTTAGGCAATTTTTCATTTATTATTTTTACAGCTCCAATGACATGCCTACATGAATGTTCTGAGCTCATTTAGGCCATGTAGATGAGTTAAGTGGCAGCCTAGTGAGAGCTAAGGACACTCAGCATCTTGCCATACTCCTCACTCTGCAGGACTGGGAGATGTGTTAGCCTAGAAGAACAAGGCTATGACATTTAATACTTATTTCCTACCTGAAGAACAGTAAACTGTATCAGTCTGACTTTGCTTGTGGTGTTTGCTCTCCGTTGCCTGCCCAGTCATCTATTTCCTAGACACTATAAACAGAAAAGTGGAATGAACATGTTGAAATATTATAGCAGAACATCACAGTCCAAAGGCACTAATATTAATAAGGAGAATCTTTCAGAATCTGCCCATGCCAACTACTGTGAGAACTGAAAATGGCTCAACATTTAAGCCATCTGGCAAATTTGATTCTGGACAGAAAAAAGTGGGTTAGAAGGCTGGCAGACCACTTTGGATGCCATTAGCAAACATAAAAGAATCCTTAAACCACCTTCCCTTCTGCAGCTTTCTTAAAGATAGCTCTCAGCCTGTCATGTAGACAAAGTGCTGGTGGCCTGCATCATCCTTCTAAATGCCATTTTCCTTTATCTCTGCTTTCAGTCTGCAAAATCCTTCCTCCATTATCTGCCTGGTGCAAATCCTTGTCTGCTGCCTGCCTTTTTATGTTGAAAAGTGTTCTCCCTGAATATCCACTATTTCTGCTATGTAAATCAGCACATTTCCTGCAGATTGATTTTTTTCCTCTGTGAATCACGAGTATAATTTACCATCTTCTAGCTGAGAATTGGGAGTATAATTTGAGTTGCTTCTTTGTAGAGTCTTCAGTGACTATTTAATTTCCACTCATGAGTTGTGGTTTTAGTTGTCTCAGATTTGAAACCTTCTCAACAAAAGGATTGATTCTGCGGTAGATAATAGCATCACTTACAGTATATTCTGGGCCTTGCAATGCTAGTGAGTCTGAAATACATCTACAATGTGACAATTTTCACAACATCTCTGTAAAAGACATAATGTTATAACTATTAACTTGACAATAAAATTGTCTCTGAAATGGGAAACTGAGGATTTAACAATAATGATTTTTTTTCACCATGAAAATGTTAAAAAATGAAATAAAACAATGCAATTGTGTAACGAATACTATATGCTTCCTATAGATTTTTAAATGGAAAATGTAGATATCAAAATTAAAATAAGGGGTTGAAGGCATATTGCTCTTTCAGTCAGTTACAAATGCAAGCCTATTACAAACTGTCATTCAGTCCATTTAGCAGTAAAAGCTATTTTAAAAAATCCAAGTTTTCTAAAGTGCAGCAAACTTTTCTAAGTCTTGCATTTGCTAGTGTATATAAAAAGAAAGGCAGGGCTTTAATTTTCTAATTTTAAAAGCATTTCAAGTAATTTTTTTTCTTATATGTATGTCTGTGTATTACTATTTGTCATCTATTAAGCACTAACAATATTTTATAAGACCCAGATGAAACACAGTTCCAGTCCAAATATGCTTACATGTGTAATCCTACTGAAGTAAATCATAGTCTATTTGTGTTCCTGCCTGTTCCTAGGGCTTCCTGCAGGACTTCCATCACATAGATAGCTGGTTTTTGCTGCTCCCAGGATGACTGTTTACTAGAATGCTGAAGGAATTAAATTGTCTATTTTGCAAGACATTCTGCAACTTTTTAATTTTTTTCTGCCTTTGGTGGCCAGGCTATCGGTTAAAAAACATAGCAAGAGACCTAAAAAAGAGTCACCGTGGCTTAACCACCATGTAAAAGAAGCAGTGAGGGACAAAAAGGCATATTTTAAGAACTGGAAGTCCAATCCTAGTGAGATAAATAGAAAGGACATAAACACTGTCAAATCAAGTGTAAAAATGTAATAAGAAAAGCAAAAAAAGATTTTGAGGAACAGCTAGCCAAAAACTCTAAAAGAAATAACAAAATGTTTTTTAAGTACATTAGAAGCAGGAAGCCTGCTCAAAAACCTGTGGGTCCCCTAGACGATCGAGATATAAAAGGAGCAATCAAGGACGATAAAGTCATTGCGGATAAACTAAATGATTTCTTTGCTTCAGTCTTCACGGCTGAGGACGTTAGGGAGATTCCCAAATCTGCACCATCCTTTGTGGGTGATGAATCTGAGGAACTGTCCTGGATTGAAGTGTCATTAGAGGAAGTTTTGGAACAAATAGAAAAACTTAATGTTACCAAATCTCCGGGACCGGACGGCATTCATCCAATGGTTCTAAAAGAACTCAAATGGGAAATTGCTGAACTATTATCTGTGGTTTGTGACCTATCCTTTAAATCAGCTTCCGTACCTAATGACTGGAAGGTAGCCAACGTGACACCAATATTTAAAAAGGGCTCTAGAGGCAATCCTGGCAATTACAGACCGGTAAGTCTAACTTCAGTACCGGGCAAATTAGTGGAAACAATAGTAAAGAATAAAATTGTGAGGCATGTAGAAGAACATAATTTGTTGGACAAAAGTCAACATGGTTTCTGTAAAGGGAAATCATATGTCTTACTAATCTATTAGAGTTCTTGAAGGGGTTAACAAACATGGACAAGGGGGATCCAGTAGATATAGATACTTAGATTTTCAGAAAGCCTTTGACAAAGTCCCTCACCAAAGGCTCTTGTGTAAATTACATGGCCATGAGATAAGAGGGAAGGTCCTTTCTTGGATTGAGAACTGGTTAAAAGACAGGAAACAAAGGGTAGGAATAAATGGTAAATTTTCGGAATGGAGAGGGTAACTAGTGGTGTCCCCAAGGGTCAGTCCTGGGACCAATCCTGTTCAACTTATTCATAAACGATCTGGAGAAAGGGGTAAGCAGTGAGGTGGTAAAGTTTGCGGATGATACCAAACTGTTTAGGATAGTCAAGACAGAAGCAGACTATGAGGGACTCTAAAAAGATCTCACCAAACTGAGTGATTGGGCAACAAAATGGCAAATGAAATTTAATGTGGATAAGTGTAAAGTAATGAACATCGGAAAAATAACCCCAACTATCGTACAGTATGATGGGGGCTAATTTGGCTATGACAAATCAGGAAAGAGATCTTGGAGTTATCGTGGATAGTTCTCTGAAAACTTCCACACAGTGTGCAGCGCGGTCAAAAAGGCAAATAGGATGCTAGGAATTATTAAGAAAGGGATAGAAAATAAGACCCAGAATATCTTACTGCCCCTGTATAAAACTATGGTACGCCCACATCTTGAATACTGTGTACAGATGTGGTCTCCTCACCTCAAAAAAGATATTTTGGCCTTAGAAAGGGTTCAGAAAAGGGCAACTAAAATGCTTAGGGTTTTGGACTTTTCATTTTAGAAAAGAGGAGACTGAGGGGGGATATGATAGAGGTATATAAAATCATGAGTGGTGTGGAGAGGGCGGATAAAGAAAAGTTATTTATTAGTTCCCATAATAGAAGAACTAGAGGACACCAAATGAAATTAATGGGTAGCAGGTTTAAAACTAATAAAAGAAAGTTCTTCTTCACACGGCGCGTAGTCAACCTGTGGAACTCCTTGCCAGAGGAGGCTGTGAAGGCTAGGACTATAACAGAGTTTAAAGAGAAGCTAGATAATTTCATGGAGGTTAGGTCCATAAAAGGCTATTAGCCAGGGGATAGAAATGGTGTCCCTGGCCTCTGTTTGTCAGAGGCTGGAGAAGGATGGCAGGAGACAAATCACTTGATCATTGTCTTCGGTCCACCCTCTCTGGGGCACCTGGTTCTGGCCACTGTCGGCAGACAGGCTACTGGGCTAGATGGACCTTTGGTCTGACCCAGTACAGCCGTTCTTATGTTCTTATGGTCAACCGGCCGTATATGTTGACGCTACGCTGTCTGGAGTGGAGATCCCGGAGGTTCTCGTCACCCCACACCTCCATGAGGGCCAGAATCTCTGACCCAGACCAGGGCAGCGCACATCTTTTGTGGTGCCTGGCAGGCTCCTGGGAGCCCTCTGAGTGCTCCCTGGGATGGGTAGGGGGCTCTTTGGGGGCTTGAGGGTCTGCCATGCTGGCCTAACATCAGGCTGTTGCAGCTGCAGTGTGGCTGGAGTATGTGAGGGCCAGCTTCCTGCCACAAGCCCTTTCCCCTGTGTCTGTAGCTTTAAAAGCTTCAGGCGAAGAGGAACTAGAGAGTCCTGAGGCGTGTGGACAGAGTGGCCAGCAGGGCATCTGTGGGATTTCCTGGAGGCTCCTTTTTTCCAAAAAACCCTCCCTGTGCCACATCCACATCCACCTTTTTTTGAAATAGCTATTTCAGAAGAGGCGTTATTCCTCATTCCGGGTATGTCTAGACTACATGCCTCTGTCGCCAGAGGCATGTAAATTAGACTACCCGACATAGTCAGTGAAGCTGGGATTTAAATATCCCCGGCTTCATTAAAATAAAAATGGCTGCCGCGCTGTGCCGGCTCAGCTGATCGTCGGCACAGCGCAGCGATCCGTCGCGGATCGGTCGACGAGAGCGCCTGTGTCGACCGCTCCCTTATGCCTCGTGAAATGAGGTTTACAGGAGCAGTTGACACAGGCATTCCCTGTCGACCGATCTGTGTCTTTACTCACGCGCTGTGCTGACAATCAGCTGAGCCGGCACAGCACGGCGGCCATTTTTATTTTAATGAAGCCGGGGATATTTAAATCCCGGCTTCATTGACTATGTCGGGTAGTCTAATTTACATGCCTCTGGCGACAGAGGCATGTAGTCTAGACATACCTGGAATGAGGCTTGCAACAGAGGCGTAGCAAGGGTGTTATGTGCCTGGAGGCAAAGGCAAAATTTGCGTCGTCCCCCCTCCCCACGCTGCCATGCAGCGGTGCCCCGAACCTGGCGTACAGCTGAGCTCAACCCTGGGGTTGGGGGAGCTTGTACTGTGTCTTCATCTGCCCCCTCCAGTTTGGGGCTGGGCCCCCACATGTACTAACCCGCCGGCGGAGATGGAGGAGGGTCGGGCTAGGGATGGAGAGGTGGGGAGAAGGCTCCAGCTGGCGGCAGTGGGCAGAAGAAGAGCAGGCGAGCTGAGGGATGATGAGAGAGGAGGAGGACTAAATTGGTGCCCCCCTAGCGTGGCACCCGGGGACAACTACCCACCCTCCACCCCTCCCTCGCTATGCCACTGGTTTACAAACATTGGGAAAAGCCATCCGTTATTTCAATTTTCTTTTGAAATAACGCAATTACTGTGTAAATACTAGCATTGGTTTTCTGGAATAACGGCTGTTATTCCGGAATAATGGTGCAGTGTAGATGCACCCTAAAGCCCTACCTTAAATCCTGAGACTTGCAATAATGCCACAAATAGAGCTGGTTAGGAATCTTCTGTTGAAATGATTTTAGATGGAAAATGCAGTTTCCACAAAATGCTGGCACTTTTTGATGTTGCATTGGGAGAATTGGAATGAAATATTTAATTTGGAGTAGTTTTGAACCAAATTGGAGCATCAGGTTGTTGAACTCAACTGAAACATTTAGCTTTCTGTCAATTAACCATTAAACTGTTTTTTCCTGACATGCTATAGAGCCTGATGAGAATTGTAGTTCAGGTGCTTTATGCCCTTGTTCCTTCCTGTGTCAAGTTCCTTGGATGGACTACACCTCCCATGATGCACCACAATCTCCCCTCTGTTTGAACTCTGTGAATCTTCATGAGAGGTACTGCAGGCATGGGAGATGCTGCTTAATGATTCAAAACAACATGTTTCTCTGTGGTTCAGCACGCCACAGTGGAATCACTTTTTAGGATTTATGACCAATCCTGCCTCATTAGGATTATTGCAATGGACTTAAACAGGAGTAGAATCAAACCTTTACTGGCATGTTTTTTAAACTAATCTGAAATTAAATCAAACTTTGAAATGTAACACCATTAAACTGGAATACTGAACACCAGCAATAATCTGAAGCAAAGTGAGCTGTAGTTTGTTGTGCTATAAAATCACATCCTTAGTGAACAAGTTTCATAAAGTAGGCAAATTGGGTAGAATGGAGGAGCAAGGGGAATAAAAGCATCCAAAAATGAAGGAACATTAAAGGGCAAATTTTCAAATGCATGTACGAATAGTACATCCACAAAGTGCGCATAGGGGCTATGTCTACACTACAGAGTTTTTCCGGGATACCAAAGGTATCCCAGAAAAATTCTGCTGCATCTAGGGAACACGTCTGCTCTTCCAAGTTTTTTTTCAGAAGAGCAGATACACTCTTTTGGAAGCCCCGTGTTCCTCATTTTATGAGGAATAAGGGCTCTTCCGAAAGAGGAGGTTTTCCCAACATTTGGCCCCGTGTAGATGGGCCAAATGTCGGAAAAGCCTCTTCTGAAAAAAAGAATCAGAAAAAAGTATGCAAATTGCGAACCACAATTTGCGTACCTTTTTCCAAAAAACCCCTAGCAGTGTAGACATAGCCATACCTATTGCGCTTGTCCAAAATAACATGATGTACCAAATAAAGCTACTGCATGCCTAACTATTTATTTGAATAGGTAAATAAGGGCATGTCTACACTGCAGGGCAAAAGTTGAATTAAGTTACGCAACTTCAGCTACGTCAATTGCGTAGCTTAAGTCGAAATGGCTTAACTTGGCTTTTGGTGCTGTCTACACAGCAGAAAGTCGAAGGAAGAACACTCTTCCTTCAGCTTCCCTTAGTCCTCATAAAATGAGGGCTACAGGAGTCAGAGTGAGAAGTCTTCCATCTTGACATTATTTTGAAATAATAGCTTGCTGTGTAGATGCTCATTTTGTTATTTCGAAATAACATCGGCGTAGAAGTACCCTAAGTGATTTCTGAATGGAAACTTATGTTTGGTCATTGCCCATGTTTCTGTAACTGCTGATTCTGCTTTTGAACATTTGGACCTAAGATTCAGACATACACACAGGGAAAAAAACTAAGACTGAAATCTTCCATGTTGACTTTAATTCACCCAGCTGTGTCTGGGCCTTGTGGCAATTTACAGATCAGTATGTGATGTATTGCACGTATTGAGAGAGTGGAAGTCTTAACATTAGAATTTCCATGCTTTTGTGGGTTTAAATCAGACTTTTGACTCTCAGAACAGTGAGAGAGAGAGAGAGAGAGAGCAATTGTGGTCCCTTTTATCTGATGAAGAATATTTGTATTTTAAAAAATACTGCTCTGCATAAACTACCTCTCATGCTGTGAAATTAATATGCATTTTCAGATTTCTTTGGAATCCCAGGTTCTGTGCATCAGCGATCCCTCTAATTTTTTTCCCATCCATGCATGAAATAAATTTTGTTATGTGCACTGAGACATATGTAGATGTGCACCACCAGTATAAACATATGCTGCCAGTTGTGGGGAATGTGGACAGCTGTGGGCACTCTGCTAATCAGTTGCACATGCTAACAGCTCCGTGTTTGATTTAATGATGTCTGTCTCTATCTAGCTATTTATACACAGTGGTATCTGAGACCAATTGCAGCTGTCTGGTATCATCTCTGCACTATATTTTTGCAGTCTCTCAGGGCTAGTCTACACCTAAAGCTCTAAGTCAGCCTAAGTTGCACAACTTCAGTGACATAAATTATGTGATCAGTGTTTTTCGAACTTCGGGACTCAACCCCGTACTGGGTCACAGAATGTAAGGCATGAAGTTGCCTTGCTCAGCATCCAGGGACCCTGGTAGCTGGTTAATGCTGGGTGAAGACCCACACTTTGAAAACCACTGCTTGTCCCTACCTGTTCTGACACCGCACTGTGCCCTGGAAGCAGTTCGCAGCAGGTTCAGCTCCTAGATGGAGGGGTCGTGTGGCTGCACATGCTGCCCCTTTCCTGAGCACCGGCTCCACACTCCCATTAGCCAGTTCACAGCCAATGGGACCGGGGGAGTAATGCCTGTAGGCAAGAGTTGCAAGGAGCTGTTTTCATGACTCCACCTAGGAGCTGGACCTGCTGCTTGCCACTTCTGGGGTACAGCGCAGTCCACAGTGCCAGGACCAGTGGGAAGCCTGCCTCTGCACCCCTACTGCACAACTGACTGGGAGCTGCCAGAGTTAAGCCCATACCCCAACCCCATGGCCTGAACCCCTGCCCCAGCCCTGAGCCCCGCCTCAAACTTGGAGCCATCTCCTGCACCTGAAACCCCGCACCTCAGCCCCATCCCAGAGTCTGTATCCTGCAACTCAGAGCCTTGATCCCTTCCCACACCCCAACTCCCTGCTGCAACCTGGAACCCTGTCCCACACCCTGAACCCTTCATTTCCAGCTCTACCACACAGTCCTCACCCCTGCACCCTGAATCTGCCCCAGCCAAGATCCCCCTCCCACATCCCAAACCACTCATGGCCAGCTCCACTGGGTCACAGGCATCAACAATTTTCTTCAACTTAGTCACCAGAAAAAAAGTTTTAAAACCGCCGTATTAAATCACAGTTGAGTATTGTGATGTATGGGCTATGTCTACACTAAGCGGCTTCTTGTGCGAGTAATATGCAAATGAGGCTAAGTGTGGAATATGTGAGCCTCATTTGCATACCTAATGAGCCACCATTTTTTCAGAAGAGGCTCTTGCGCAAGAAGGAGGCGTCTACACTGCCCCTTCTTAGCAAGAAAAACCCTCTTGCGCCAATGCCGTTCTTCCTGAAAAGTAATAGGTGTAACGGCATTGCGCAAGAGGTTTTTCTTGTGCAAGAAGGGGGCAGTGTAGACGCTCCTTCTTGCGCAAGAGCCTCTTCTGAAAAAAATGGTGGCTCATTAGGTATGCAAATGAGGCTTGGCGATATTCCACGCTTAGCCTCATTTGTATATTACTCGAGCAAGAAGCCGCGAGTGTAGACATAGCCATGGTGTGCAAGTCTACACCATGTAGGTGTCCATTCTGTATGGTGGAAGGACACATGCTTTGTGCATGTTCTATTACCCTCTGATTAGGAGAAAAAGGAGAAAATAAGTTATTACAATTGACTTTTAGTCACGTACATTAAAGATAAGATGGAAGGATTCTTCTGATTGTGTATGTGTTTTGCACAAGCCTTGTAACAGTCTGACAGGGCTATTCTGTTGACCCATCCTGACAACATGTGTTAGAAACTTACCTTCAGCTGCTGGAATTCTACTGACACTTTTTTTTACAAGTGTGGCTTGTTAACTCTATTTGGCCTGATCTACAATGAAGGGTTAGGTTGAATAAAGATACGCAGCTCCAGCTACGTTAATTACGTAGCTGGAGTTGACGTAGCTTGATTAGAGTTTCCCTGCTGTCCCCACAGTAGGAGGTCGATGGGAACAAATGCTCCTGTTGGCTTCCCTTTCTCCTCACAGGAGCAGGAGTACTGGCCACCGACAGGGGCGCTCTCTGAGTTCGATTTAGTGGGTCTTTACTAGACCCACTAAATTGAACCCCAGAAGATCAATCGCGGCAGCATCGATCTTTCCCAGAGTGAAGACATGGCCTTTGGAATATAAGGATGTATGTGGCACTCCAGGAAAGAGAAACTAGGGAGTTAGGTTAGATCAGATTGTGGAGGAAAATTCTAGAGATAGCCAAGTTTATGAAAGATGTTATAATGTCTCAGTTATCCATAAAGCCAACCCACAGAAAGTTGGGAGTTTTGACACTAGCTTAGAATCTCTTTTGTTGAGGAGAGATGAGAACTCGGTCCATTTACAAACAAACATGGTCAGCTTTTATTAGCCTTGGACTGATATTGAATATGCTAATATAGTGTGAATTTTTTACTGTGTTTAAAGTTCACATGCCAGTGGGAAGAAGCTACTGCTAAGAAATACCAGCTATCCGAGTTCCCAAAGTACTGGCTTTGTGAGAAGACCAGATCTGGCAAGAAAAAATTGCCTGTTGTTTCCAGCTCCCCCTCATGCTCTCTAGGGTTCTGTCTACACTGCCTCTTTTTTGGGGAAGAGGCAATGCAAATGAAGCACTCATTAGCAACTTAACGCGCTTCATTTGCACATCCTCTTCCAATGCTTTTTTGCGGAAGAGGTTTTTGCACAAAAAAAAGCAGTGTAGATGGGTACGCTTTGCGCAAAAAACCCTTTGGTGCAAGAACCTGTAAACCTCATTTTTTTAGGATTAAGGGTTCTTGTGCAAAAGGGTTTTTTTGCGCAAAACGGACCCGTCTACACTGCTTTTTTTTGCTCAAAAAACCTCTTCTGCAAAAAGCATCAGAAGAGACTGCAAATGAAGCGTGAGAAAGTTGCTAATGAGCGCTTCATTTGCATTTTCTCTTCCGCAAAAAAGAAGCAGTGTAGATGTAGCGTAAATGTGGAGGCAGAGCAAAGGCAGCAGGAACAGCAGAGCTGTTCATTATGAGGCTACTATATATTCCAGCCTGAGTGGATGGCTGATGCCCATGCCCTTCTTAAGGAGAATTTGTAGTCCCAAAGATTCTGAATGAAAGTGAGGGAATAAAGTTGGATGACACAGGGGTAGAGATAGCTCTTCTTTCCCTCTTCAGAAGCTATTCTTGTCAAGGAATAAGACCTCAGGACTTGCTCTCATCCTTCAAGACTGTTCTAGAAGGTAATCCATGTAAAATGAAAATCAACAGAATTAACACATTTTGTACAGCACCTTACACAATGGATCCCCATTCGGACTGGGCCCTTTGAGCACTAACGTGACACAGATACTACTAATAAAACAAACCTTGATCGTCCCAGTAGGCAACAGCAGGAAATGAAATTGCCTTTGGATAAAAATAGTTCCTTTTGATTGTGTATCTTTTCCTTCCAGCAATCTATGACAATTTCAGGAACAATTTTTTCCTTGGGGCAATGTTTTATTTCTCTTCACTTTACAGATAGTCAATGTTTATAATTATCTGTCCATCCTTCCATGTAACCATCTAGGTTTTTGGGAAAAGGAGTGAAAAAAGGGGCACAGTGTCTGGCAAGATTTTAGGATTAAAAAAAAGATGAGCAGGTTGATGTCTCCTCTGGTCTTGACTATAAGGACTTCAGTAGATTATACATCCTTCTTATATCCTTTATAGATCAATGTTATGCTTACAAGGCAAAGTGTGGTGTTTGTGTAAATTTATGTGTGTGCTACTATATTTACTAAGTAGTATGTGTGTTTACAGCATGTGTGGGTGGAAATATGTTAAAGTAACACTTTCAAGGCTGATGAGATTAAACTTGATTCTCCTTTAAAATATTTTAAAATATGTTCTCCAGAAACAGAAGAAAAACTATCCACTGAGGGAAGCTATGGTCTTAAAAACCCAGGTCATGAAATTAGTGAAAAATAACAAATGTGAGTTTGTTGGTATGCACGTAATGAGACCATAATGCCACTGTCCCCCATCTTTCCCCCGCGTGGTTCCATTTTTGTGAGCCTGCAGAGGTTTGAAAGAGATGAGTATCTTGCACTCTGTTTTCCCTCTTCTCAGTTTATATCCTCTGCCAACTCTCAGTAACAGAGCAGACACAAAGAGGCAAGAGAGGGCACAGCTGGCAAACAAAACTCTGTCATCAGCATGCCCGCATCTGCAAAATTATTTGTGAGCAGGTCACCCAGCTGGGATTTAAAGACTATTAAGGCCCCTCCTTTGGAAAGTGGTTCCCCCCTCCTTCTTCCTAACAAAGATATGTGAAAACAGAGCCAGCACAAATTTGTACTTTTTAGGACAGAACTCGTATGAAATCTTGAGGCCTGTTGACCTCGGCACATAGTCCTTGTAAGACATTAGTACAATTACTAGCATTTGTTGTTCTCAAAGGCCTTTAGCCAGAAAGGCAAAGCCAAAATGTAGGAAAGAAGCGGAGTACGAATGTGAAGTCGTGAGTGCCTTGAGTGAAGTGCTGAGTGCCGTCAACTCCCTCTGATGGCCTGAAGTAGAGGAGCTGTAAAGTATTATGAACTGAATTCAGATGCCAACCCCCTTATTTCACCTCCCCTGCCAGGGTACCCTGCACCTGATCCTGTGAGTTGCTGAATGTTTCCTGGGAGGCAGTTGAGAGCTCTCACACTTTCCAGGGAGAACTCAGCACATCACATGATTAGGCCCTCCCTGTATGTTCTCCCCATCTGAGACAGTGCCTTTGAGTCACATGTGAATACTAACTGGTTATTTGTTCCATATATAGTATGGCTTGCCAGTGCCTGCTCTTTCTTTCTTTCTTTCTTTCTTTCTTTCTTGGAAAAACTGAAATAATGACTGTGTGAAAGGGTGGCCAGGCTTTCCTGACACAACATTTTCTTAGCACGAGTTAGAACTGTTAAAGCTGTTGTGAGTGCAGCTCATTAAATCCTCTCTGGTAATAAGTGCAGTGGAATGTGCTAACAGGGAGAAGGAGACAGGACTAGGGGTTCGTGGAGGGAAAGTTGAAGCACAGCCATGTCAAGGAGGAGTTTACAGTTACCTGTATGTTCTAGTAGTTTGTTGGTTTGTTTGGGGTTTTGTTTTGCTGCTTTTTTTTTTTTTTTTTGAGTTAGCCGAACTCCAGGACTGAGATGAGTCTGGCTACTAAGTTAGGAGCTGTGCACTCTATTGAGAGCAGGGAGATGGCTCAATCACAGTAGGGTAAATAGGGTTCTAGCATTAGTTTCATTCACTCCAGTCAAGATATTGAATTAAACTACACATCTCCAAAGCTACTAAGATTTTATCATGAATGTTGATATTAGTAAACCACGTTTAGGTCATGCACTTCCTATACTACAAGTAGCAAAACATTAGCTTGTTAAAACAGTTGACAAATCAAATTACTAACATGGGAATTCATTGTCAGTACTGAAAGAGAGAAAGACGCTGTCTGGCCACAAAAAAATAACCTCCTAGCTCTTACTAAGAATAAAGAAATTTGACCAAGTTGCACACCAACCATGTATGTTGCTCTGCTAACGAAACTGAATATTAAGCACAGGCTCAAAGAAAGACTCTTGGGCATGAATCTCAGAAGGAGCTTAGACAGAATCTTAGTCTCTCATAGATGAGATAATAAGAAAACAGACCAGAATGGATCCAACCATTAAGAGTGATAATGATAATAATAACTGAATCCATAATTCCATCAATATATCAAAAGAGCTGACAGTGGACTCAAACAAATGTAAGGCCAAAAACTCTCAGCAGAACCATGCTTTCTAGAGTTAGCTAACTCTGTTCTGCAGTTACTAACCTGTCATAAACTAGAGGCATTAGCAAATGAAGCATCAGGACTAGCTCTAACAACAGGAGAATACAGCCCTGTTCATATCAAACATTGTAAACTATTACTCTCTGCTTTGCAATGTAACAAGTCAGGGCCAAGTCTGTCCCTACTGTCATTCCATTGAAGTCAGAGATGGATTAATTTGACACTTGATGTTTAAAAATAAAGTGGGAGACTTGTTTATCTATGAAGAATGGATAAAGAGTACTGGTCCTAGGCATCAAATCTGTCCTTTTGATGGCCTTCTCATTTATGAGCAGGGCTCAACAAATCCCTGTTTCTACTCGCCCGTGGCGAGTAGATATCAGCCGGTCACCCCATTCACCGGTGGCGCGCGCATGCACAATGCGGGTCTTGTGCATGCGCGGTGAAGGGCTGGCAAGTAGATTTCACTGCCGTTTGTCAAGCCCTGTTTATGAGGGCAATTTTTCTCTGATGTGGCAATGTCACAAAAAACACCATCACTTATTTAACACAGTGGGCCAGATTATTTTCCTTGTGCCATGCCTTCAAGCCAGTCCCAGTGCTACAGGCATTAGAAAACTACTGGATACTTCTTATTTCTGACTGATGTGGGTGCTCCTACACCACTACCCATCATGTAGTTCTCAGTAGGGCCATATCTACATTACAGATAAGATTGAAGCAGCTGCAGTCAATATTATGGGGTTCAAATTAACGGGTTTAGTGAAGACATGCTAATTTGAACTGAGAGGGCATTCCCATTGATGCTGATAGTCCAGCTTCTACAAGGAGTAAGGGAAGTCAAAGGGAGATTGTGCTCCCATCGACCTCCTACAGTGTGGATGGCACCAAAATCGAGTTAAATTTGAGTTACACAACTTCAGCTTAAGTTGAGGTATCTTATCTAAATTCGAACTTATCCCCTAGTGTAGACCAGGGGTAGGGGAATCTTGATGGATCAAGAGAGCATATGTCCAGGGAACACTACAATCTGGCTATGCCCACACAAAGAACTGCCCCTCTAGGGTTATAGATAGTAGTCTTAGGGTACATCTACACTGCATGGCTATTTCGGGATACTAGAGGTATCCCAAAATAACTACCCTGCATCTAAACAAGCCACCCGTTATTTTGAAATATTTTTTGAAATAACGGGCATGCTATTTCACCATCCCGGTAAACATCATTGCACGATGGATAAGGTACACCAAATTTCAAAATAAACTATTTTGAAATAGTTTTGAAATAAGATACGCAATTTGCGTAGTGCAAATTGAGTATCTTATTTTGTGTTTAGGATGCTGTGTAGACACACCCTTAGATTACAGCACCACTGATGTTACTCTGATCAATATCATGGCCAGCACAGAATCAGCCAGAGAAAAAGGAAACTGCAACTAGTTTTGTTGCTGCTTCAGCTATGTCTGTGTGAAAGCATATTTGGCACAGCAAAAAATGTGGCCCCATTCTATTGTTACAAGAGGTGTTTGGAAAATTATCTTTTTCCAAGTAAAATTGAAGTTATTGTTTAATTGCTGATTTTTTAAAATGAGAAACACATGAAAAGTGGACTTTGAACACAAAAACCATTTCAGTTTGGTTTTGAACCAAAAAATACCAGTTCTAATCATTACTTTTTGAACAATGCTCCACAGTGAGGAATCAGAGGGTGAGATGACTTTTTCTTTCCATGAATTTAGCTCATAATAGCAAATATGATCATGTCTTTGCCCATACTTTTGCTTTGATGCGGCTTTTGGCTCATGATATTTCACTCCCATAATCTGCATTTTTTCTGAATATCAAATGCAAACAGACTTACCTGCTTTTCTAGCATCCCTCCACACACACCCAGTGCCTTCAACAGAAACAGGAAAGCATGACTCTAAGTAGGAGAAGAAAAATGCCTTTTTAGGTAACAGGAACAGGACTCGTGAAGGCTTAAGCTTAAGGCTGAATCTGCCACAGACTTACTGTGTGATATTGGCCAAGACATTTCTCTTTGTTCCTTTTTTCCTTATCTGTAAAAGAAGAATACCTTCATAATCCCCTTCTCTGAGACATGACTCAAGACTCCTTCCTGTGGTTTACTGCTGGAGTGGTTCCTCCTCCTCCCCCCACTTCACATGGGTTGGGTCCTGTTTGTTTTTGTAATGCCTTGTATCTCCACACAGCTTGACTTTTCACTGAAGGGTGCTGCCCAGTGTTCCCTGTAAGCCGTGCGCTTGTGCAACCATTCAGGAGAGATTCAAATGCTGCCCAGTTGGTTAGCAGAGTGCCCACAGCTAGGTCTTTTGTTCCTACTGGTGGTGCACATTTGCACCTGCTTCAGTGCACATAAAGAATTTATTTTATACATGGATGGAAAAAATCTGTGCATGGATGGAAAAGATTAGCGGGAACAGTGGTACTGTCCTTTAGGAAAATGAATAATGCTACCCAGTAGTTGCAAGGACTATAAAACCCTGACACCTTTCTAGGTTAATGCTACACTGAGGATATCTGGAGACAAAAGCTGCAGCATTGTGGACGTTGGCCAGCTTACACAAACAAAAGGATCCTCTTAGTGTCTTCAAACCTGGGAGGGATGGTGTCCTTTCCTGACTCTCTGGTCCAGAGCTCCCCTAGATCTCAGTGATCTGTGTTGACATGAAATTATGCCCTTCTGGACACTGGTCTCTGCTAGGCTGGAGCTGCCTGGCCCCTATACTAAATCTCACTGCAGTTCAAAGGTTCCCTTAGTGGGGAGGGAGGGGGAGTTAATCAGAGAGTTATAGGGTAAGATCCCCCACATAGAGGATCACTTCAGAATTCTAGCAGCCAGCAAACTCCCAAGACAGGGCTGCATCTACTTCAGGGTGATGTTGTGAGGCTAAATTTATCAATGTTTGTGAAGTGATTTGAGAGTCCTCAGCAGTACAGTACCAGTGACGGGTGATATTCCTGTTCTTATTCCTAGTCAGTTGTTTACCTGCAGTATTGCTCCCCTTCCTCTTGACTATGCAAGTCACTAGCATCAGAATCATCAATGGTCTGCTTCATGTCAGCAACCTCAAGAGTTAATCCTAAACACATGGTTTATAGGAGAGATTACATAAAAGCATAAGTTTTTGGAAGATCATTTAAATCCTCTCTGGGAAATATTAGAGCTAGTAGTTTGGATTCTGGAGCTGCTGCAGAACGCTGATTGTTCTTTCCATTGTGTCTCACATTGACTGCTCTTGCAAGAAAATATTTCTCCTATCATACAGTTCTCTGATAAGCTACTGAATACTGACTTGATCCTCATCCTGAACGAGACCTTTTATACCAGGTAGCACAAAGGGACCTAAAAAAACTCATGTGCCACCTAAGGACCTCATCACAAGTACTGACAAGAGGGGCTGAGGCTGTGGACAGGAGCAGTATATCACAAGATGGCTGCAGCATGCATTGCTATGGTCAGCTGGGCAGATTGGAGAGGCAATTATAATTTAGCCCATCCTCCCCTCCAGGCATATCTGAATTACTCTAGAGGTCTCTCCAGCCTCCCAAACAGACCAAGAAGGTATCATTGTAGTTTAAAGACACTTTAGTCCCAAATCTGTCTGCAAGGATGCTGAAACAATTTTTATAGTGGGAGTGCTGGGAGCCACTGAACCAAACTGTAAATCCTGTATATAATGAAAACCCTTTCAAGTCAGGGGGTGTTACAGCACCCCCTACGCTCCTAGTTCCAGCAACTGTCTCTGGCTGGGTTGTGAGTTCTGTGCTGAACCTCTCAGCAAGTCATATTCTATGGATACACATTTAGAAAACTAAAATCCAGAATTCAGATAAGCCAATTTTTCTATAATTTCATAAATTATTCCATGCGTGTTTCTAATAATTCACAGTAACATCTGCTAAGGAACCACTTGGGATTTGAATCAAGAGTAGGTTCCTTACAAAGCTCGGGTTCTGTCCTGAATATCCTAAAGGAGCAATCTGACACATAAGAAAATGAACATTAGCTGTAACATTTTAGACCTTTGAGATTAGCATATGATACACAAACTAATAGTATCTAATATGATTTGACAAGACCAACACATGTAATTCTAATGTAGCTGCAACAGTAAATAATGTATTATGCATAAGGGTTTGACTATAACAACTCATCGATCATATATAAAGGCAATATTTTCCATAATTGCTTTCCTTAATATAACCCTGGAAGTAAGTTATGCATAAGCGTTGTGTGCATTATAATTTGTCAATTTAAGAAGCTCTAGAGTATGCTCATGTAAATATGGCAACTAGCTCAACCTCATGATGATGATGATGCTTCCTACAGTAAGATACTACTTAATGTGAGTTAGCGCGCCAGAATCTGACCTTAAATCTGAATGAAAAAATGTCATTTTGGAGTCTGAAATCCCCAAGTAACCAAGCAAAAAACTTAAACACACCCCTACTCAGCACTTAGGCCCAAATAGAAATCACTGAAAGCTGGGAGCTTAAATGCCTTTGTTTATCTGGACCTTACTGCTTACATGTAGCGCTGGGGGTAATTCTAAATTGTTACATTTTTTTCCCCATTCTGTAATGGAACAAAGGGATGGAAAATTTCAAAATATCAAGAAATTATATTTCTGAGGGTTGAGGAAAGAAAGTTTTGTGTCAATTGTTTCAATATTTTACTTCTATTTTAGCTTTCTTGTATACTGTTAAATGTTATGTTTTTTAATTTTATTGTTAATTTCAAAATTAGGGTTTAATAATTATTTTTAAATTATAATATAAAATAGTTATTGATTGGTATCCTAACTCAAAATTACTTTGGTCATTGGTATTGTAACTGGTAATTGGTATTCTAAATGGTCATTGGGGTGATTCTAAATGGTAGATGGTAATTACTGTTCAAATTGGTATGCTAATTGGTGCTTGGCTTGTTCATTGGTAATTGGTATTCTAACTGGTTGTTTGTAATTGGTTTAATAATTGGTATTGTAACTGGCATAAAATATTAATATAAAATATGTTTTGAAATGAAAACTCATCTTGAAACAGAACAATCAAAACTTTCCATTCCTATAAAGACCTTACTGAAATGACTTGTTTTCATTCAGTGGTTATTGTTCTAATCTAAACAATATTATATTGAAAACAATTGTTCACACAGAACATTTCAAAACTGATGAACTTTTCCTAAGGGAATTTGAGGCCTGTTCTACTTTGCTGAATCAAGACCCAAACCCTGCCCTGGACAGAGTTTTTCTGTCGCCCTTTCACAATACTCCTACGGTAGGTCTAAATATCTACCTAGATATTTATGCCACACATACTACTCTGACATCTGTACAGCTAGGAATTTTACCTAGCCCTGAAGAAAGCATTAAGAGAAAGCATCTGTTATTGTGCTCACTATTATACCACTGCTTCAAGAAGTCAATGTATAATGTGTAGTAGCAGCTCTTAATGTTCCTGCCTCTGTGCCTGCCATATTGTCCTGCAGTATCAGATTAGCTTTTGGCAAATACGCAAAAACAGCATCATATATTGTCCTTGCATAGCTCCCACCAAAAGGGGCAGTATTTTCATTATTTGTAATTTAAATGCAGTTTTAATATAGTCAATCTAAAAAGAGGCTATTTAAATCTGCCAAAAAGGTATTTCCTAAATACCTATATATGCATGGTAATTGTTCTTCTATTTTGGGGAGTATTAAGCTTGAATACTGCAATATACTAAACACACTTTAATATAATTTGGAGAGGAGGTGAGTGAAAAGAAAAAAAAGGTGTGAGTTTAGAGATATGCTAATGTCTTCTATATAAAGAGAGTGAAATGAAGATCTGAAAGGATGTGTGACTAAAATTGCTCACTTCTCAGTCTTTGATGATATCCTGGAAAACTAGCAATGCAGAAAATACCTGGTTTCTTGTATAACTGATAGCACAAATGTTCATGGACAGATACACATATTGTCAAACAGCATTTCATGTTTGTCATATCCTTTGGGAAAAAATACTGTCTTTTTAATTTTTTCAGATACACGAAGTTGCAACATCCAGTACACAAAATAGCAGGCCAAAATGATTTGCTGGCAAGCTTTTGGCTATCTGATTGTTTTGCATTATTCTATGAAAAACAGAAAAATAGAAAAGATCTGTTAGGTCATCCAATTTACCCCTTTGGGTATGTCTACACTGCAGAGGTTTTTTTGGAAAAATTGCCGTTTTTTCCGAAAAAACGTCACTTATGTCCACACTGCAATAGTGTTCTTTTGAAAAAGAAATCAAAAGAACAGGGTTTTTTCTGACATTGCTAAACCTCTTTCTATGAGGAAGAAGCCTTTTTCTGAAAGAGCTCTTTTGGAAAAAGGCATGTGTGGATGGGGAAGAGGGAGTTCTTTCGAAAGAAGAGGTAAGAGGAAAAAGCACAGGTGCCCTGGTGACCACTCCATCCATAGTAATCACAGCTTAAATGTGAGATAGTGTCCATTCAGTGTGGATGCTATCTTTCGAAAAAGCAGATCGCTTTTTCAATGTGCTTTTGCTGTGTGGATGCTCTCTTTCGGAAGAATTTTTTTTGGAAGATCTCTTCCGGAAAAGCTTCTTCCGAAAGAAGCCTGCAGTCCAGACATAGCCTTAGCTCGTGCAGAATCGTACCCTACCACACATTTTCTAATGCTTTGTCTGGCCTTATTATAAATGCATCAAATGATGGGTCTTGTCCAGGAGGAGTACTCACCATTAGTAACCACTGTTAGCGCAAACCAGTGTTGGGACTTTTGCCAGCCACAGGAAGAAAGATTTTAAATATGCACAAAAAGAGTGGGAAAGAGTAGGCCAGGAAAAGCTGTTGAACTGAATACAAAGGGACTGTGCTTCAGAGTAAAAGACCTAACACTCTATGTATATCTACACTACAGAGTTAATTCGAAATAACAGACATTATTTCGAATTAACTTTAATAGCTGCCTACACATACAAACCACTATTTCGAAATAAATTTGAAATAAGGAGTTCTTATTTCAATTAGGTAAACCTCATTCTACGAGGAATAACACCTAATTCGAAATAGCTAATTCGAAATAAGTGCTGTGTAGACACTTATTTCAAATTAGCTGGCCTCCAGCCCTTCCCAGGGAGCCCTGGTGGCCACTCTGGACACAACCAGGAAAACTCGTCTGCCCCCCCTGGAACCCCGGAGCCCTTAAAGGGGCAGACTCTGGCCACAGTGCCTGTGCCAGTTGCCAGCCTGCCAGCACACAGCCAGCAGACTGTGCACCTGGCACACCATGAGCCAGCCACCCGCTGCCACCCAGCCCTCCACCGCTCCCCAGGACCAGGCTGGCGGCTCTCAGGAGCCTGCCAGCGGCTGCAAAAGGCGGGCGCCTTCCTGGTCAAGTGCGGAGATTGTGGGCCTCATTGAGATTTGGGGCGAAGCCTCAAATGCCCACGATCTCTGCACTAGGCACAGGAATGCAGCTGTCTACAGCCGCATGGCTGCCAGCCTGGCCACCAGAGGCCACAAGCGTAGCCAAGAGCAGGTGCGGAGCAAGATCAAGGAGCTGAGGCAGGCCTATGCCAGGGCCTCCCAACCAGGAGCTGACCCGGAGGCCTGCCCCTACTATGAGGCCCTGGACCGCATCTTGGGGGGTCAGACGGTCCGTGCCCCCCTGGTCATCATTGACCCCGGGCCAGAGGGCCCTGCCCCTGACACAGGGGAAGAGGAGGAGGAGGACGACGGCAGCCAGGAGCCTGCAGGGAGCCTGCCCTGCACCCAGGAACCCCGAGCCGAACCGGAAGGCCCGTCAGCAGCCTCATCTGAGGCCGTGGAGGCCTCCACATTTGAGTGACATCAGGGTCCCCTTATGCGGGGCAGGGAGAGAGGGGAAGCCCAGGGACCTTACCCCGGGGAGAGACACTGCACACTGCCCTCCCTCCAGACGCCCCCTCTACACAGAGGCAGGGCACATCTCCCCTCCCGCCCCCACCACACTGTAGGCAGCAAAGGGACTGAGGTGCAGTCCTGGGCCAGCTCACACTCCCAGGGATAGCAGGACATGATGGTGCGGAAACCTGCCGTCCTCGCCTTGCAGAGGGGGGCTGGGTTTTACCCACTGAATCCCCAAGGAGAAATGACCACTTCTCTTGTTTCACCACAGCCGCAGCACCTGCGAGTGCAGGACGCACCACCCTGCCTGGACCCTCCACCCGAACCCGGGCCAGCAGGTGCACCTGCAACCTGGAGGACTTCCAGAGGCAGCAGCTGCGGTTGCAGGGATGGCAGGTCCACAGCCAGGAGCAGTGGGTGCAAGAGGACCTGCAACTGTGGTGGGAGAGCTTGAGGGAGCTGCGGGAGCAGGGCCGTGCCCTCCGCGAGCACCTGCAGGCCCTGGCGGACCGATTGCTGCCTCCTGCTGCTCCAGCCCCTGCAGCCGCCCTCCTCCCACCCCTGCTCCCCCTCCCGCTTCTTCTGCACCCCCCCGTCCCTCCTGCCACACCCACTCCCCTACGCCCCGCACCCACAGTGCTGCGAGACGGGAGAGCCAGCAAGACCCCCAACCCTGAGCTCCCCCTTCCTCCCTTGCCTCCCCTTCCAGCTCCCTCCTCCCAGGTTTCCCCCCTCCCCTCTCCCACCCTCATTCCTACCCTCCCCCCACCCCAGTTATGTGAAATAAAGAGAGTTTTTTGTGGCAACACAGGTGTTTTTATTGTAGCTCAGGAAGGGGGGTTAGGGAGGGGAAAGGGGAAGGAGGGGGAGGAATGTAAGGCCCCAGGCCCCAGTGGGGCACGCCAGGGGGACTTCAGTCCTTGTCCGCCTGGAAGCTCTCCCGCAGGGCTTCCCGGATGCGGACAGCCCCCCGGAAGGCCTCCCGGCTGGCAGCCGTACGGGGCTGTGCATACTGGCCAGCCAGGTGGGCAGCCTCTGCCATCCAGGCTGGCAGGAAAGCCTCCCCCTTCCTCTCGCACAAATTGTGGAGCACACAGCACGCTGCCACCACGTGCAGAATATTGTGCTGGGAGAGGTCGAGGCGGATGAGGAGGCACCTAAACCGTGCTTTCAGTCGGCTGAAGGCCCCCTTGACCACGATGCGGGCCCTGCTGAGCCTGGCATTGAAGGCCTGCCGGGAGAGGCTGAGGTGTCCCGTGTAGGGCTTCATGAGCCAGGGCTGTATGGGGTAGGTTGCATCCCCCAGCAGGCACACTGGTATGTCCACGTCCCCGACCCTGATGTGGCGGTCGGGGAAGAAAGTCCTGCCGTGCAGCCTCTGGCACACGGAGGAGTTGCGGTACACCCGTGCGTCATGTGCCTTGCTGGACCAGCCCACATTGATGTCCATGAACTGGCCCCGGTGGTCAGACACGGCCTGCAGGATCACGGAGAAGTACCCTTGCAGTTAATGTAGAGGGAGGCCTGGAGGTCCGGGGCACGGATGGGGATGTGCGTCCTGTCAATTGCCCCCCCGCAGTTGGGGAAGCCCAGGGCGCCAAACCCCTGGATGACTGCGTCCAGGTCAGTGAGGCAGACGACTCTATGGAGCAGCACCCTGTTGATGGCCTTGACCACCTGCAGAGAGACACACAAAACCGAGGGTCACTGGGGCACCCGGGTGGCTGGGAGTGTTCTTTCCCCGCCACTGCCCGTGCCCCACTCCCAGGAGCAACCCCCGCTGCAATCCTGGCCACCGCGGGCGGTCTGTAGCGCGGCCGGGACGGACCAACCCCTCCCGGGGAGGGCACTTACACCACCTCCCCCCTGTTTTCCCTGGGGCAGCCCACATTCTCCTTGCAGCCCCCCGTCCTGGCCCAGTGGCCGGTGAGTGCCGTACCTGCATGAGCACCGCTCCGACGGTGGATCTCCCCACGCCAAACTGGTTCCCCAAGGATCGGTAGCTGTCCGGCATGGAGAGCTTCCAGAGGGCGATGGCCACCCACTTGTGGAGGGGAATGGCGGGCCTCATGCGTGTGTCCCATCGCTGCAGAGCAGGGGCGAGCCACTCACAGAGCTCCAGGAAGGTGTCCTCCTTCATCCTGAAGTTCTGGGTCCACTGTTGGTCTCCCCAGTGCTCCAGGACGATGTAGTCCCACCAGTCGCTGCTGGTGTCCAGACGCCAGATGTGGCGGGGCATGCTGGCGTCCGGGCGCTGCTCCCCCAGGGGCGGCAGGGGGAGGGCCAGGGGGCTGGCCTGCAGCACAAGGTGCCAGGCAGCCTCCAGCAATTGCTGCCAGGCTTGCAGCAAGACGTTCAGCATGAGCACCAGATTGCCCAGGGGCGGCTCTGGCTCCATGGTGCTGAGTGCTGCGGTATCCCAAATGAGAGCGACCGAAGCAGGCGGAGAGGAAAACACTTTGCTGTCCCTCGGCGAGGTAGGCAAGCAAGCGGGAAAGCTGAGGACCGGCTGTCCAGGGGGGGTTCCTTTAAGCACGAGCCTCAGATAGCCTCAGACAGCAGCCACACAAAGCAACTACTGACCTCATGCCCTGCTGGAACCGGTTTCAGGTGCCCTTAAATGTGATCCAGCGTCCAATCAGTGTGGACGCGCTATTTCAAAATAGCAAAATGCTATTTCGAATTAGTTTTTTGGGTCTAGATGCGTTATTTCGAATTAGCTTATTTCGAATTAACTAATTCGAAATAAGTTAATTCAAAATAGCACTGTAGTGAAGACATACCCTATAAGAGAATATCGTTTTAAAGAATGCATCCATTCCAAATAACCAGAGAGCAAAGCTGAGCTTTTAAATTCAAAATAAAAAATCTCTATGCTTTGTTAGATAAATTACTTTCATTTCATAGCAAGCATCCTTAACAAATGGTCATTTACTAAAATATGAAAGCTTTGAGTGCCTGGTCTTCAAATGGAAAAGGTCAGTTTCTATTTCCTTGGTTGAAGCATGGCTTGAAGTCTGGGTGGTTTCTTTTTGTCTCCTAATCTCCAAATAATAAAAATTATTTTAGTTCAGAAAAGTAGTTTTTAACGGCTCCTCTGATATGGAAATATGAGGGTGTATTTATAATACAACTTTTGAGAGGAACTTTATCCCTTTTAAATTATTTTCAAACTCTAGAAAAGCTTCAAAATCAATTCAAGACTTTTTGTCTCCACTTGCCAGAAAGTTCAGGATAAGTTGTAAACCTTTATATAAAGTGCATGGATTTTGTAATGTGCAATTACAAATTTCAATTCCTTCCCTCTCCTTTTATTCCTTTTACATGTCTTGTTTAATTTAGCAAATCAAAAATCCATTTATTTCTGATTTAACACAAATAAATTGTGGTTAACATTTGCTAATCATTAATGCTTTTGCAGTATGCAATCTTCTTTATTTCCTGTAGGGATGGGTATTTATAAACCATATTTACCCAGGTCCCTGTGTGATTGATTGTGTGTTATGTGCACACTTTGTGATACATCAAATGAACATAATCTATTGCTGTTCTTCAATAAGGAATGTTCTGTACATGTATTATTCCCAGGCAAAAACCTTATTAACCTGCAATCAGCATTGAAGAAATCCATCACTCACTTTGTACCAAAAGAAAAAGAGAACAGTGTAGTCTCATCAAACCCCATAAACACTCATGTGACTGGAAAATTGTTAAGCTGCCACTTTGCAAAAAAACCAAAAACAAAACCCACACAACTACACAGTTAAATTCACCTAAACAATCAACCTCTTTCCTGGTTTGTTCTTTTGGTACAAATTTTTGAAATTGGGTTATGTTTGGAGCAAGAGTTTTTCCTAACAGCCTTAAGAAGACACCACCCAATGACTTGGCGACTAATAGTATGGATAGATTGATGCTACAATTACTCTCATTTTCTATTTCTTGTCTTTTTCCAGAAATCCATGACTGTAGGCTACAACAATCTTACATTTGGAGAAGCAACTGAATGGAAATCACAGAGTATTTTTGTTTTATAATGGATTTCATACATGCACGTTTCCAATGTTTCAGCATAACAAGTAACCTTTGCACTTTCCACAGAGTACAATAACTTCCTGATCATGGCCTAGTAGGTTTTGACTGCAGTGTATCTAATATTAGTTACATAGCTGGCAGTGTATGGGATTTCTGTTAAAAGATTGCCATCAGTATACTGTTTCTCCAAACAGGAATTATACAGGACCTATGCACTGTATCTCTCTATATATTTTAGAGCTATCTGACTGTGAGTCTGTCTGTTTGTCTGCAAGTCCATTTGTTCAAAAACTCCTCCTAAATGGTAACAGCTAGGACCATCAGATTTGATATGCACCTTCCTCTTATCCTTACTTAAAGCAAGGTCAGGGTTTGGTTGTGACAGGAAAATGGGAAATGCCTGGAATTTGATTGTTATCCATAACATGGATAGGAAGGGGCTTGTTGAAGGGACGTGATACTGCACAGTCACTACTAGTGGCAGTAGCACCAGGAAGGGAGTGGCCAGCTGGGGACAGGGCTTACCATCTTGCTGGCCGCTGGCTACCAGCCTAGGTAGGTCCCTGTCCCAAACCCTTCCCCTGTCCCTCACCCTCAGTGCTGTCTGGGGGTGGGAGAAGCCCCACCAGCCCCACTGCCATAGCTGCCTCTGGAGCACCACTGGGGCTGGGCAGCGTGGTCCCATCCCCCCTCTCAGAGCCCACAGGTTCCCCCCAACACTGCTGGTCACGCTGACAGGCCTGCATGACCCCCACTTCCTCTTCCCCAGACTGGCCTGCGTGGCCCCCTCCTCCCCCTGGGGCCAGACCTGGGTACTTCTAGTATAATTAGAAGTCTGGAGTCTGTCAACCCAATATATATTGTTAAAAGTAAGGTATTCTAGTCTTTGTGGTCACAGTGTGTATTGATCCTGTGGGGTCATATATTGTTTCTAGGATGTCATGCACCCGAATTTTCTGTCTTAATGCTCATGGCTTTTCTTATCATCCCCCAAAGTATCACAGAATCATAGAAATGTAGGAAATGAAGGAACCTTCATAGGTCACCTTGTGCAGTTCCCTGCACTGAGGCAGGACCAAGTGCTATCTAAACCAGCGGTTCTCAAACTTTTTGGGCTCTGGAGCCCTTTACATGAGTAAAAATTTATGAGGAGCCCCAGTGGTCCACTGATTGTATGTGTTGTACTTATGCAGAGCCCCAGCGGTCCACTGATTGTATGTGTTGTACTTATGCAGAGCCCCAGTGGTCCACTGATTGTATGTATTGTACCTATCGATGTTTCCAGTTTGAAAACCTTGCGGAGCCCCTGGAGATGTCTCGCGGAGCCCTGGGGCTCCGCGGAGCACAGTTTGAGAAACACTGATCTAGACCATTCCTGGCAGGAGTTTGGATAACATGTTCTTAAAAACCTTCACTGGGGGAAATTCCACAGCCTCCCTAGATAATTTGTCCAAGCTAAAACTCTCTTGCTACAATTTAAGCCTGTTGCTGCTTGTACTATCCACAGCTTATGAGAACAATTTGTCACCTTTTATGTACTCGAAGACTGGCCCATCTGCCCCCAACCCCAATCTTCTCCTCTTCTGACTAAACAAAACTATTTTTTAAATCTTTCCTAACAGATCATATTTCCTAGACCTTTAATTTTTGTCTCCTCTGGACTTTCTCCAAACTGTTCACCTCTTTCCAAAAGGATAGTGCCCAGCACTCCGGCTAATACATCCTAGAATGGTGTTTGCTCCTTTTGCAACAATATTCCATTGTTCACTCATATTTAGTTTGTGAAGTGCTATAACCCCCACGTCCTTTTCCGCTGTACTGCTCCCAAGGTACTCATTTCTCATTTTGCTTTTGTGCAATTAATTATTTCTTCCTAAGTATAGTACTTAACATTTATCCTTATTGAATTTCATTGTATTTATTTTGGATCATTTATCCATTTTACCAAGAGCAGTTTGAATTCTAATCCTATCCTCAAAAGAGCTTGCAACCCCTTCCAGCTTGGCATCATTGACAAACTTTTTAAGTGTACCCTCTATGCCGTTATCTAACGCATTGATGGAGATATCGAATAGCACCAGACCCATGACAGATCCCTGCAGCACCCCACTCAATATGCCCTTCAAGCTGAACTGTAAGCAACTAAAAACCACTCTCTGCATGCAGTTTTCCAACTTATTGTGCGCCCGCTTCATAGTAATTTAGTCTAGGCTGTATTTAACTAGTTTGCTTATGAGAAGGGCATGTGAGACAGTGGGAGTAACTCATGTTGCACTTTCTATCAGTATCTGGCCCAAGCTGGGGAAGCTAACAGTCCAACCTGCGGACCAAAATCGGTGATGAATCTTGGTCATGTGCCACATGGCACATATGCATGCTAAGAAGATATGAGACCGAATCAAAAGTCTTAGTAAAGTTGAGATACATCACATCTACTGCTTCCCCCAATCTAAAAAGATTGTTGCCAAATCAAAGAAGGATGTTAGATTGGTTTCACATGATTTGTTCTTGGCAAATCTATTTTCACTGTTGTTATTATCTTACCTTCTAAGTGCTTACAAATTGATTGCTTGATTATTTGCTCTGTTATCTTTCTGGATACTAGTTATGCTGACTGGTCTATAAATCCCCTGGATTATCCTTACTACCCATTTTAGAGACAGGCGCTGTATTTGCCATTTTCCAGTACTCTGGAATTTCTTCCACTCTCCACAAGTTCTCAAAGACAGCTGCTAATCATTAAGAGATCTTTTTAGCCACTTCCTTATGTATTCCAGGATGTATTTCATTAGACCCTGACAATTTGAAGGCACCTCACTTATCTAAGTAATTCTTAGCTTGTTTTTTCCTATTTCATCCACAGTTCCTACCATATTTACACTGTTGTGCACAATGTTAGTTGTCCAATTACTGCTAAGCTTTTTGGTGAAAACTAAAATAAAAAAGGAATTCAACACTTTGACCATTACTGGTTTTCTGTTATTGTTATTGTCTTTCCATTTTCATTCGGTAATGAGCATACCCTGTCTTTGGTCATCTTCTTGCTTCTAATACATTTGTAAACTGTTTTCTTGTTACCTTTTATATCCCTAGCTAGTTTAATTTCATTTTGTGGCTTGGCCTTTCTAATTTTGTCCTTACATGCGTGTGTGGGATTTTATATATATAGACTTAGTCATTTGACCTAGTTTCCACTTTTTGTATGACTCTTTTTTTGAGTTTCAGATAATTGAAGATTCCTGGTAAAGCCAGTGTGCCTTCTTATTAAACTTTCTATCTTTTCTATGTATTGGGATAGTTTACTCTTGTGCCCCTAATAATCTTTCTTTAAAAATTGCTGACTCTCCTGAACTCTTTTTCCTCTTAGACTTGCTTTCCATGGGATACATCCTCTGAGTTTGCTAAACTCTGCCTCTTTGAAGTCTATTGTATTTATTCTGCTGCTGTCTCTCCCACCATTCCTTAGAATCATGAGTCCGACCATTTCATGATCATTTTCATGAAAACTGCTTCCAGCTTCCAATTCTCAACCAGCACCTCCATGTTTGCCAGACTCAAATCTGGAGCAGCCTCTCCCCCACTGTTTTCTCCACCTTCTGTAATAAATTGTCTCCAATGCATTCCAAGGACTCGTCGAATAATCTGTGACCTGCTGTATACAGAAGTCTGAGTAGTAGAATTCCCCCATCAGCACCAACTCCAGTGCTTTGTAGGATTTTGTTAATTGTTTTAAAAACAGTTCCAGTCCTCTCTCCAAGTCCCAAAGGATGTTTTTCACCCTCCACCAATAGTACTAAACATTTCACAGAAAGCGCATAGGTTATGTCTACACCGCAGATAAAAACCTGCAGCTGGCCTCGGCCAGCCAACTCAGACTGGTGGGACTCGGGCTGTGAGACTGTTTCATTGTTGTGTAGACTTCTAGGCTCAAGGCAGGAATCCTGGCTCTAGGATCCAACGGGCTTGGAGGGTCCCAAGCTTGAGCTCCAGCCTGAGCCCGGAAGGCTACACGGCAATGAAACATACCCTAGCCTGGGTCCCATGAACCCAACTAGGCTGGTATGGGGGAACTGGGTGCTTTTCTTTGTCATGTAGACATGCCCACAGAGGAAATTATTTGCCTTGGGAGGATTACAGTCTAAAGGGCAGATTGTGACAGGTCTTTGGGTAGCTGTGAAGGAAGGCAGCAAGGACTCTTCCTCTTCCCCATTATGTAGTGCAGCCCCTGTAAAGGAAGAGTCACAATGAAAGCTTGGGGAGTGCCTAGGGCACATGCCACTCCACAGGCTACAGGACTGTGGTCTGCCCTAGCTTGACACGGGCCCTGGGGAGCAGTGCCATTGTCATGAAGGGAGCAAGTGGCATCATCCCCAAGAATGATGCAAACTGGGCAGTTCCTGATGTGTGCCATGGAACGTGGGAAGAGCTTGTGTCCCAGGCTTGATCTCTCCCCTCATCTCAATGCAACTTTGTGATATGCCCTGCAAAGAACAGTCCCATAAGAGTATGATCTAGCCCAGGGATGGGCAATAATTTTTGATGGGGGAGGCGACTCCAAGAATTTGGAAAGTGGTCAAGAGCTGCACTCTTCCATCATATTAATGAAGGAGGTGAAGGCTCTGGGATGGAGACTGGCTGCAGAAGGGAGCTCAGAGCAGGGGGGATTAGGGTGCAGGGGTGGGGTGGGGTCTGGGAAGGAGTATGAGTGCTGGAAAGGATTCTGACCTGGAGGCGTGGTGCAGCATGTAGGAGGGGGCAAGGTCTGGGAGGGGATTGTGACCTGGGGTAAAGGTGTAGGAGGGGGGCAGAAACTTGGGAAGAGAGAGGGGATGGGGTACCAGGTGTAGGCACTGGCCTGGAGGCTCTTACCTTAGGCAGCTCCTGGCCAGCAGCCAAGTGGGCCATGATCCGCACACCACTTAAATGTTTTGTTTGTCTATAAAGTGCTACCAGACCATTTGTTGTTTTTTAAGTTTATCCTGTACAGACTAACTCGGCTACCCTCTGAAGCCACTTAAAGCAGTCAGCTGCAGGGGCCACTTGCTCTCTGCGTTTTATGCCAGGGGGATGGGGGGGATGTGATCTGTATGCTGCCTACACCACAAACTGGCCAATGGGAGTTGCAAGATTGTGCTGGGTGGGAAAGCACACAAAGCCCCCTCTTAGGGTATGTGGCATGCAATGAACACATGGACCCCACAGCCAGCACTTGGAGCATCAGGCAGAGGTAGGGCAAGCAGAGAGTCTGCCCAAGGATCCCACTGGGCCATGGGCCGATGTTGGGCTGGATCTGGAGGTTTGCTGGGCCGGATCCAGCCAGTGGGCTGTATTTTGCCCACCTGTGCTCCAAAAGCGCCATTTTGAGCACATGGGGGGGCAGCAGCCATGCACTCCGGGACGCGGCTAGCTTTTCATCCCATTCCCCAGACGTTAAGAGAGTGAGGGGAAAGTGCTTGCGTTCTGTGCATTCCTCTCACACCTGCCTGGTGAGCTCCTTTCACTAGCCAAGTGTGAGAGGAATGCACAGAACGCAAGTACTTTCCCCTCACTCCCTTAGCTTCTGGGGAATGGGATGAAAAGCTAGCTGCATCCCGGAGCGCATGGCTGCTGCCCCCCCATGTGCTCAAAATGGCACCCTTGCTCTGCCCTAAATGAGGGAGATAACAGACAAGCCCTGAGGACACAACATCCAGCAGAAGGTTTGAAGGGCTGAAGAAGGATGCAAGTTACAGAAATATGACTCGGTTACTCCAGTCACATTTACGCTTGCCTACAGGGCTTGGCTTTTTTTTCTCAGTGTAAAATGAAATGTTAGCCAGCTGGTGTGCTGTGACAGCTGCTTATCATGCTTATCATAATCATCTCATTGTTACTTTGAGCTTCCCTCCCCCCATCTTTTTATTAAATGCACTGGTTGCCTCTCATTTCAGACTATAAACTCTTCAGATTGGGGCCCATTTTTTTTTTACAAATATATTCAGTGCCTTGCATAATAGGGCCAAGACCTTCAGGTACTACTTCAACATAAGTAAAACATAATAATAAAACAAATATTTCTGCAAGCAATTCTGCAAGAGCTTGGGGGATTTATTTGAATGAAACAAGGGTGGACACTTGATGGATAGCTTTTGCAAGATCGTTGAAGCATAATGGACATAAGAGAGAATTGTAGGAGTGAGGGTATGTCTACACAGCAGGGCAAAAGTCGAATTAAGCTGCACAACTTGAGCTACGTCAATTGCTCAAGTCAAAATAGCTTAACCCAGCTTTTGGCTCTGTCTACACAACAGGAAGTCAAAGGAAGAACACTCTTCCTCTGACTTCCCTTACTCCTTGTGAAATGAGGGTTACAGGAGTCAGAGTAGGAAGTCCTCCAGCTCACCATTATTTCGACATGGCTTGCAGTGTAGGCACACTCTTTGTTATTGCCGAAATAATGCTGCTGTTCAGACGTATCCTAAGAGATGGAAGAGGAATCAAGGCTAACATCATTGGTGGACATATTCTATTATGGCCCCATGAATGGGTATATCATTTTACTACCTCTTATTGCAAGATGCACATGAAAAGGGGAAATGTAGTAGTCAAAAAATCTTTATGATGTTTTTGCATGTATTATTTTATGTTAAGTGCCCATATATTCAAAATAGGGTTTTGGATAATTTACAAGCCTCAGATTTGTAGACTTTCATCTGCTTCAGCCTATACTGTGCCAACTCAATGGGCAAATTGTTTGAAGATGGAGCTGGTAGGGAGGAGAATCTTATTTTAAAATGTCACATAGAAAAATAATGCTTCCTTGCCTCCAGTCTGAGCCAGGTTTTCCAGAGTTTACAGCCCACAATAATACAGGAGAGGTGTATTTTTCTGAAAACATCTCTGCATAAGGCACTGACTCTTCTACCTATTTGTGTGGCACAACTCATATTACTGCAGCTTATTTTGCCACAACCACTATAGGTGGAGTTTCCTATTTAATCCTAAAGCTCATGGTGTCTCTACATTGCAGGTAAAATGAACGGATCAGAAAGTGAATACCGTAGACAAATATTGGAGATGAATATAGAAGGCCATTTTTGTACTAGAATGGATGTACTGATTTTTAACTCAAAGCTTTTATTTTCCAGTTACTTTTACCTTCAAAACGTGTATTAAAAGAATGTGCTCTTAATGAATTTGGCCTTGACTATGATTCCTCACAATGCAAAACAGACTTACCAAAAGGAAACCACAATAGCAGTAAATAACAATAGGCTTTGTGCTTCTGTAGCACTTTTTATCCACAGACCTCAAAGTACTTTATAAACATAAATTCATCTATCTTTGTAGCACTTTTGTGAAGGAGAGAAGGATTATCCACATTTTATAGATGAGGCAACTAAGATACACAGAGCTTATACAAGAGATAAGGATTTACTCTATATTTTTAACCCTAGTCCTATGCTTTTGCTGTATGGCCATACATTTCTACCAGGACCTCGTTCTGTCATATATTACACTTTACAGAAAGGATATGATCTTACATGAGAGAGAGAGAGAGAGAGAGAGAGAAGCATGGCACAATTATTTGCAGGGCCTAGTTCAAATGGGGTGCTGTGGCCCAGGCCCGCAGTGGCCATACACCGAGTCTGGGAGTCCAGCTCTGCCCACACAGGGCTGCAGCAGCTTCTCCCCTAGCAGTGTGAAGAGCTCCTGGGCCACCTGCAGCAGCTTCCTCTTTTTCTCCTGTGGGCTAGGGGTCTGCCAGACATGTGCAACCTACAGGTTCAGGATGAACCTCAGGTAAGACACATAGCCCGGGCAGGCAGGTCCAATAATAAATCGCAGGGCCATGTGCAAGGAAACCAACTGCACACATCTCACACAGCCCTGAGAGAGAGAGATAGAATCGATAGTCAGACTCTTTCCAGTTGTGATTTTCTACCTTTATATGGAACTTATGGATGTGACTCAGTTTGCCCATTCCAATATTATACTTGTTTCCACAGTAATAAATATTTCAAAAGGGGGCGAGGATGCAGAGGTTCACCAAGGACAAAACTCAAACCTGATAGGGTATGCTCTTGCACTTGTTGCTAGGGCAATACTCCTGCTAAGCTCATTGCCCTTTTGATGAATTCAGTGACTCACCTGAACCAGGAAAGCAGGCTAGGCTTCTCAAATGCATAAAGAAAATATAATAAAGTGGGCCTCTACCAAGTGTTAATTTTGTCACTTGCTTGGGAGGACCTGTCTCATTCATTTGTGTCTCCACCACTTGTGACTGGAAAAGCCACCCCAAATGTGTAACAACAGAAGTTTGGTTCTACCCCACATCCCTTATGTAGTCTTTCATTTTATTCATCTGTTGCCATGTACGGGTAAATTAGCTGAGACTGGGTCATGAAATATTGTAATAACATGAAAAACCCTAATGATCAATCCTTTTGGATGCTAACAATGAATGACCAACTTACAATGTCCTGAGACAGGCTCTTACAAAACAGAGATGTCTAATAAAGCGTAATTCTGATGCTGCACACATATGGGGCTTTTCTGCAGCTTTTTAGTCTTTACAGCTACACTGTGGAAAACAAGAATTGTGGACGGAAACTGCAACAAAAACTGAAGTAAATAAAAGGTTTTGCTTCCTTACTTTGTGTAATGCTCATTGCACAGATTCCAGCTGCAAAAAGTTTAGCAAAAATGGCTTTTAAAAGTGACTGTGAGGGAGAGAAACAGTAAAAATGGAGGCAAATTTAAACCAACATTACATTTGTTTAAAATGGCTTCCGCTGACATTGCTGAAATTGCTAATGAGAAAGGTTTCATGATCCTATAAGCTGGAGCCAAGACATAGGAGGAGAAGGTACTTCACCGTGCAGCAGAATTAGGGGAAAGAACATTTTAAAGTGTTTACTAAAACATTTTGGCCCATCTTCATACATAATGTAACTCCATCCATTGACTTTTAACATAACAGCTAAATCTAAATATTGTGATATAGGCAACATGAGATTACAATATTTGTTTTCATGTCTACTGCAACTTTGATTTCTAAAAACTCTCCTTGGCTGCAGGTGCAATTTATGACATTTTTTCTTAGTTGTTTTTAGCCTCTTTTAGAGACAAGCCGTAAGAGCATTGTTCTCTCCCATGGAGACTTTAATGTTGTTGTTTCTCATGCTTCTTTCTTAATGTAAAATAGCATCTATTTTCTAATACATGTTTTGCAATGTTCCTGGCATCATGAAGTGAATTAATCGAACAAACAGAGCAACTTAACAAAACTTTTTACGATGGAATCTCAATATATGATCGCAACATCGCATGCCAAAACAGTCATTGTGATCTTATTACAGAAACCCATTCCTTGCTTAGTGTCTGTCATTCTCCCATTACAATAAGTCTGATGTTAGCTCCCAGTCCTGTCATCTGGCCCGCTTGGGCAGACTCCAATGCCTGAGCAAAACCCCACTGAATGGAGCTCTGCAAAGGTAGAGGGCTTTGGGTTCCCATGGGTCCAATTTCAAGACTGGAGCCTTAAATTGTAAGATCATTGTGACAGGACCCAGATTTTTAGCATACTTTTGTAAAGCACCAAGCATGCTCTCCGCTGCTAAATGAATTTTCAAGCTTGAAGGTGCAATTCAATGTCCATTTCCAAGCAGGTGAAATAATAAATACCCAAGCAAAGGAAGTGACTTCATAACTAAAGCATTTTATTAAATTAAAACTTACCTGCAATTTTAAAGGGAGCTGCCATTCACATAAAAGCTAGTGGAACTGTAATTAATTAAATAATGGGATTGGGAGTATGGAAGAGGTGGTAAGAGAGAAATGGCTATGTATGTCTGAAAGCATTAGTCCACTTTGAGCATATAAATGATTGTAATAAAGGCAGATATGGTAGAGAAACATCAGCAGAAGTAAGACAAATACCTCACCTGGGAAGTTTTAGGGCCAGATTGTGGTCCAGTCTACATTGGCACAAGGGAATAAAGGTGGCAGCAGGTGCTCCTCACTCCTTTGTGCCAGTGTACACCATGCAGGAGAAGGCAGGCTCTGCAAAGCCACTACATCCCCCAGCTCTGCTGCCCTTCTGGTGGGAAGGGGAGGAGGGAAGTGGGGCTGGGCAGAGCCTTGATGCCACCCACCCAATGCATACAGCAGTCTAGCTATGCCAGTGCCCTGGAAAGGGCACTTTACAGTGTCACAGTATACTCCCTCCCTAGAGCAGCAGGGAAACTGGGAAGCAGATTGTCACATTGTTAAGGAGTGACCGTTTCCCTCCCAGGCTGCTCCAGGGACAGCGCCACAAAACACCGCTCTTTACTCTGGGCAATACTTTTTTTTTATTTTATAATAATCATTGTTCTTGTTTACTATTGATATTACATAGTTAGTCCCCAGAGATCACAGTCACACCACATTGTGCTAGGTGCTGCACAAACACATATGAAGAGAAGGTCCCTTCTCTAAACAGCGACATTAGGAGGTGTGAGCTGAGACTTATTCAAACCCAAAAGTGTTTTCCTTGGTTGGCACGGCATATGTATGCAGCAGGGACAGATACATATTGTTCCTAATTAAAAATTGAGATGGAGAGTTGGTTTTGTGCATAATAGGGACAAGGAACAGGTGAACACAAATCAAGAGAGAAAATAAATCTGTATATTTCTATAACAAAGTCCAATCTACTTTAGGGATGCCTTAGTTGTGTACTCCACCCTCCCCATACCAATGAATGATCTATATGTGTGTTTCACTGAAATCTGAAATACAAATGTATGCCTATCTATAGCAAATGAAACATTCACAGCACCCACAGATATTTGAAGACATCTTTGACTTTGATGGTTCTGTACACTGAGCATGGTTTACAGAATCAGAAAAAAGCTTTGTCATCCTGTTTCCCATACCTTTCCATCACTACACAGTTTATTTATTTATTTCTGGAACTCCTTTCTTTTATACTTTGCTGTGCATATTTATGATGAAAAGATCATCTACATCCTCATTACTGTTCTGGTGTTCAATGATGAAAAACATGTTAACAAAGGAAGATGCTTTTCACTCAGCTCATAATGTTCCCTGCTGCTCAGCTAGAACTGTAAAGAGTGTGGTTTAATGAAAAAAGGTGAGAAGGTGAAAAAAACTAATGAGGGTGTTCCTCTGAATTGAGAGATCACTTAGGAGCTGCAGTGATTTCCTTTGTGTTAGGAACATGTAAAAATAAGGTTCAAAAGTGGCATCTCCAAGGTCAAAGAGGCCCCTCCTCTATAATAAAGCACCATTCACTCCCCTCTGTGGTAACTAGCATTTCCCACCTGGAGCAGCTTTTCTGGGGCTTTCATTTTCTGATGGAGAGAAATCTCGTTTGCCTTAACCAATCTTCAGCTCCAGAGGAGTATGCAAAAATGGTGAGTAAAGCACTCTAAACTGCCTGCTTCACTAATGGAGCAGCTTGTGAACTCATAGCTAGAACTGAAGTAGTCTGCTCAAAGATTCAAACTCTGGAGAATGAGCTACTCCAAATTTGTGAGCTTTAGCTCATGAGACTACTGTCCTTAGACTTGTGATGAAGAGTAAGTCAATACCAAGCCACATTCAGCAAGCAGACAATGCAAAAAGGTTCAAAGCCCAGAACCAATGAGAGTTGCTGGAAACAGAAGTTAATGCTCAGAATGGGATCACTGTGTCACTGTTTCATACTGAACATTGTATTTTTTCTCCTAGGTTGGAGCTGAGGCTTGAACATCAGAGAAAGAATCAGAAAGGAAGAGGGAGGGGAGTAAAGACTGAGCCCCACAAGAACATGTCTAAGAGGTCTTCCCTGTGCTTCAGCAAGCCTATGACGGAGAAAGACTTCAGGTAAACTAATCCTAGTCCCAGAACCTGGGCAAGCTCTTTGTTTTAAAAGTGGGGCTCCCCCATCCCAATTACTCACTGCTTTATCAGCTGCAGCCTTTGGTGGGAGATAGGCAAAAGGAACATAACAAGGCACAATATCATCTCCCTCAGAGCAAAAGAAGAAACCATGTTAGCACCCTGCAGTTCCACCCACAACAGAATAGTCAAAACATATAAAATATCAATAAGGCAGAAGATTAATCTCAAATACATTCTATCTGTATGATTATTAACACACCAGTCGGGAATACATTGAGGTTTTTCTTAAAAGACTATTCTGTGGTAACTATGCTCTATGGCTCTCGCATCTTCTTAATTTCCCAGAAACCATAATCTAAATTGCCTAGAACAGTGGCTAAATTGGTTCATCATCACTCAACTCCAATCTTTTAGGACAAAGCAGGAAGAAACTGGAGAGAATGACATTTGGGGAACTGGATAGCTTCAGGGGTTATTTAATGATGGGATAGAGGCTTTAATGCTGGCATCACTGGTTTTAATTTGGTTCAGGTCAGTAGATACAGAAAGTCATTAACATATGATAGCTGTTTGTTCTCCTATGTGAAATGCCTTAGCAAACATATATTCACATTATAAAAATCACCAGCATAATTAGCATCCGTATTGGCCGAGTTGAGAGACCAAGAATGGACGAGCTATGCAGACTGAGTTGCCATCTCCCCCACAGATCAGGACTGAGCATATTGATGGTTTAGGGTGATGTGGGGGAGCTTTCAATGTCAGTGCCCATGCCAGTACCAATTATGTAGCTAGTAACAGCCAGTTGTCACAGCTGTCAATTCTGCATCATTCACAACTGTTAAGTTAATGTAGTGTTTAAAGGCAAAGAGAAAACAGCATTACTCATGCAATTTAAAGATCCCTTATTTACCCGTTTTTGTGGCCACTACAACATTTTACCATAAGTATTTCAAAAACATTTGGATAAATGTGCAGATAGCTAATTAGGGGAGATTCTGGATAACTAATTCATATGCAGGTATTATGTCTTCAGGAGTTTTTATTCAGTTGACGACAGCAAAGCTACTTCTGGACAATAACAGTTTTGATTGGGTTTTTATTGTTATTATGTTTTGGTGCCTAGAGGCCCTATGCAAGACTAGTTCCATCATGCTTTGAGCTATACACACTATTAATAAAAGACAGTTCCCATGATGAAAACCTTACATTCTGAAAGGTTCAATCTTACAATCTAAGTAGACAACACAAATGAAGAGTGACAGACAGGAAGCATTATTATCCTTTCTTTACTGATGGGGAACCAAGGAACAGATTGGTTAATGACCTGAGGGTACGTCTACACAGCAGGGTTATTTCGAAATAATGGATTATTTTTTGAGACTACTGAGTCACCTAAACTAATTCTTGTATTTTTATTAACTAAGGGATCTAGAGTACTAGGTAGATTCATCTAATCATTCTTAATAGATAAATAAACCACTTGACCATTGGGATACCAAAAGTCATAAAGAAATCTATGGAATTTAGTTTTCAACTGGAGCCACAAATACCATCTTTTAGTGGAAAAAATGATGACTGGGAGAGAAACTATTGGTGGAGCTTTGTGATATAGAAAGAATTTAGTCTCAACTAGTTTGTTCCCACCAGAGGTAAAAAGTGCTGTGCAGGGTGCACATTTTCATGTTTCATGAAGAAATGTATAAAATTCCAGTTGAAGACCCACTATTAGAACTGGGAGGAGGGGTGCAAGAGAGACTCACTCCCCAGGAGTGCAACATAAGCATCTGGAGGGACAAACTAATTGCTACTCCCTTCTATGTCTGTGTGTACACTAGCCTTTTTTCTCTAAAATATCCCACCATTGTTGTTGGTCTTAACATCAATGGTGGCAGTGAGGAAAGGGCTACTTAAGACGAGGCTATAAGTATCACCATTTTAAGCACTTGAACACCTAACTTTACTCAGAGAAGGTCTACACTATGGATTCTCAAATTGGGATCTACAAGTAGTCTACTGGAAACAGATGTCATGGGTCATGACCACCCTGCCCTTGCCATGTTACTAACAAGAAAAGGATCTGTGTGAAGAAACTCACACAGATCCAAACAGACATCCTCTTCCTTTCCAAGTGCAAATAGATGAACATACCTAAGGGACTGCGGGTGAAAACCCCACTGCAATCTACGTTCCAACAAGAAGAGGGTTAGTAACCCTGGGAAGAAATGATGGGAGGTCCCAGCATGGAACAAGTTGATAATCACTATTTCATGCTAAGGATCTGAATAGTTAACCATTTAACCGGTTAATCAGTAAGCATCACCCTCACCAGATGATGCTTACTGGTTATGGTAGCCAGTGGGCTGAAGCAGTCCTCCTGCCCATTGTGGCCCTGGCTAGGTGGGAGCAGCTCCCCGCCCACAGTGGGGAGGGGGGGAACAATTGAGGGCCACTCCAACCCAGCCAAGATAAAGCAGCCCCCTTGCCTGCCCCCATTTAATTGGTTAACTTGTTAAACTTAATGTTTAACTGGTTAACTGATTAACCAGGATTTTACATCCCTAGTTCATGCAACATGGCACTTACCATTAATTACTAATATCTCCTCTTCTATAGCATTGTTGCCATTGCTACCACTAATTAACTAAGCTGGTGGTAGCCACATTGAGAGATTTTAAGAAAATAATTCCTAAATGGCCAGTGAGAGCGTATTTCTAAATTGAAACATTTCCTTCTGGTAGCAGAATTTAGAAGTGACAGAAAGAATTACCCTGCAGTTAGAATAAGTCCCAGTTCAGGTTGAGGACCTTTAAATGTGAACATGAAAAAGGAATAAGCAGTTGAAATAATATATGCCCTCGAACTCTCTCGGTGGGATGATTCTTGTGTATTGACATCCATTGAATGTGATTTACCTTAGGAAATGAGATGTGTCCCTCGATGCTTTTGGAAGGTAAGTATAACCCAACCAGTTTAAACTAAAACCCTAATCCACAAACTTCTCTTTGAAAAGGAATCCAATAAAAATGTTAAATTCCCTTAGAAAAACAAGTTAGTACTTTTTGAAATGTAAAGCCATAGGGAAGCCTGCTCTCTTTTATTGTCATGTTAAACAAGGTTCCTTTTAACAAACCAGCATATTAGAATAAGCAAATAAATTGTCTTTCCTCATAAATGCTTGTTGGGAACGAATGAGTTAGCTCTCTCTCCTCCTTTTCCCTCTAAGAGGAATGATGCTATCTTTAAAACACTTTGCCTCTTTCTTGTGAATTTAATTATTAGTTATTATCAAGAAATAGATGCAGTAAGTCATGGTTCAGCAGACTTTGCATGGGATCCAGGAAATCTTGAATTCTACCCTAGTTCTGAACTTCTGGTTCCTCCACTGGCCTGTTTTGGGCAGACCCACATTTTAAGAAGTGACTGACTAGTGATTTGGAAACCTGCAGAGTATCCATCCAGAGACACTGCTAAAGAGAACTGGTTTTCAGAGGGCAGATGCTCAGCAGTTTCTGAAAATCAGGCCTCTTTGAAGTGTCTCAAATTTAGCAGCCAAAAACTTACATTTCCCTAAATCTCTAATCACTTTTTATGTTTCATGTATTATCCTCTCTGCCTCTGTTTCTGTCTGTAAAACAGAGAACAATACCTTCTTCACATGTGTGTTCTTTGGCTTGACCAGTTGATTTTTAAGGTACTATATGAATTATATTATTTTTGTGGGGACAACCACATCTTTCTATTACTATAAAGATAGTAGGGTAGGGGGTAGATACTGAAAAACAATCTGAGTTGTAGTTGAAATAAATTCCAAATTTCCAAGCTTGCCTCCTGTCTTGGCTGACATTTCAGTCCTCAAGAGATCAAGGGATTCCCTTAATTGGAACTGACATTATTATTTTTATTATAATTTATTAGCTATTGAATGGCACCATTGTGCTGGTTGCTGTGCAGAGATGTAATCCCTGACCTACAGATATGATCTTGATCAGAGATGATGGGGGAAAGAGTTATCACATGTAACAGGCTAGAGTTTGGGAGCCTAAATACTTTACAGTGACAAATGCCTTCCCAAAGGACAGGGAGAGATTTCAGTCGCGACGTGCAGAAAGATTTGTGGCCGTCGTTGTTAAAGAAGTGCAGCCCAAGAGACACAGTTTTAAAAAAATCATTCCGCTCTGGCTCATCAGGCTCGTGCGTTTTAAGCCAGAATCCTGATAAATAGAAAGCCCAATCAAGGTTTGAGCGGTGCATATGGGAAGCAAGAAGAGGGCTGCTGTTATTGTAGCCGACTAATTAGCATGTCCCCTAAATTTCTCCCCGCTGGCACGCCAGCCTGGGCGCGGCGGGATGCTTCCTCGGTGGGTCTCGCTGGCAGCGCAGAGCGGGAGGCGGAGGAGGGATGGCTGGGCGACCTGGCTTTGCCGGACGCATCCAGACCCAAGCGAGAACGGCTCGGGCTGGTGAGCATGTGCGCGTGCCAACTGCCCCGGGTGCCGGACAGTGCCCAGGGCAGGAGCAACGTTGCAGGGCGGCACTTCCCCCTTCCTCGGTGGGCAAGGCGGGATCTGCTGCTCCCTGAGGTTTGGGAAAAGGCGTAACTCCCCCCTCTCCGTCCCCCCCCCCCCCCGCCCCACGGCCGAGTCCTCAATTCCGACCGACCCTTTCTGTCCCTCCCCAGCTGCTGTCACTCCGCGGAAAACAGCCAGGCAAGAGAGACAACAGCACGACGACGATGGTGATGATAATTAATAATTCAAAGCCCTTAACGGGGCGAAGGGGGAAGGCTGTGAGCAAAGGCTACGCGGGGGGAAAGGGAGAGGTAGCTAGGTCGCTGGAAAGGAGCAGAAGGCAGGGAGTGGGTCTTGCTCAGGACACGGTCCCTTCAGGAGAGGCGAAGTAGGGACAAGGTTGTCCTTGGAAACAGGGATCTTAATCACCTCCCCCCGTCTAACGCTTTCCTACCCAGAGCAGCCCAACTTCCCCCCTTGCCCGCCCAGCATCTCAGCGCGGAAAGCAGCCCCGCCTACACCCTTCTCCCTCCAGTGCCCCGATGCACAGAACAGCCCCCCCCCATTCCCAGCACCCCAATGCACAGAACTGCCATCCATCTCCAGCATCCCAATGCACAGAGCAGTCCCCATCCCCAGCACCCCAATGCACAGAGCAGCCTCCATTCCTCCTCGTCCCCAGCACCCCAATGCACAGAACAGCTCCTCCCATCCCCAGCACCCCAATGCACAGAGCAGCCCCCATCCCCAGCACCCCAATGCACAGAACTGCCATCCATCTCCAGCATCTCAATGCACAAAACAGCCCCCGTTCCTCCTCCTCCCCAGCACCCCCAATGCACAGAACAGCCCCCCATCCCCAGCACCCCAATGCACAGAGCAGCCTCCATTCCTCCTTCTCCCCAGCACCCCAAGGCACAGAGCAGCCCCCAGCTCCCTAATGCACACAACAGACCCCATCTCCAGCATCCCAATGCACAGAATAGCCCCCGTTCCCCCTGCTCCCCAATGCACAGAGCAGCCCTCCAGCACCCAAAACAGAGCAGCCCCGAGCCCCCTAATTTACAGAGCAGCCCTCAGCTCCCCAAGGCATAGAACAGGTTCCCATCCCCAGCACCCAATGCACAGGGCAGCCGCCTTTCCTCAGCCTCGCGCCCCCCAGCGCGCCCAAGCATCCCTCCATCCCTAGCCGTGTGAATGAAGTTTGCTGCTGAGCTTTGCCCCCTTCCCCGCTAGTTACTGTTGCCGTGTCTCTGCCGCTGCCAGGGCCAGGACAAAGGCACATTAACACGTGATGGGGACGGAGCTTCATAAATGGGACCCGCGAGAAAGAGGGGGGTGCGAGGAGCCGGGCTGGAAGGAGAGGCGCGGACACACACGCTCAGCCGGGGCCGGGCACGCAGCAGCAGCAGCAGCAGCTGCAGCAGCAGAGGGGGGTGTGGGGGCGACTTCCTCCCTGCCAGGGCCAGGAGCAGCACATGGAGAGCAGCGCCCGGCGCGCTGCCTGAGAGAGGGGGACCTTCCCCCTCCCGCCTGCCACCCTCCCCCAGCTCCCAGCGCCGCCTCTCGCCTCTCCCCGGCGCCCCTGGCCCGGCCGGGGCGGGGCGGCCCGCGTGCTCCCTGCTGGCGGCCGGGCGAGCGGGCGGGGAGCTGTAGTAAGCGTGGGAGCGCCACTCAGTCCCGCGGAGCAGCCGCCGCGCCACTCGCAAGAGCCACGAGGCCGGCGAGAAGGAGCAGCGCGCGCAGCCGGAGCCGAGCCGGGGCCATGTGAAGGGTAAGGAAGGGGCTCCGCGCGGGACTGGCCGTCCCCTCCCGGGGGGTGTCTGGGAGGCAGCCCTGGACGCGCCTCTCGCTGGGGGTGAGACGCCGGCTACTGCACTGGTGTCAGTGCGAGATCAACTTTGCTGTGCTGGTCAAGGCGCCGGGTTCCTCCAGTGTCTCTGCTCAGCTCCTCTAGTGTTTTAGGGCTTGAATAGAAATAGCTTCCTCTGTGTGTGTGTGTATGTGTGACAAATAGCATACTGACACTCGGGGTGTGTGTGTGTGTGTGTGTGTGTGTGTGTGTACACAGCTATCACAAATAACATACTGACTAGCTGTGTGTGTGTGTGTGTATCACAAATAGCGTATCTGTCTGTTACAAATAGCTTATTGACCCCCTATATATGTGTGTGCTGTCACCATAGGTAACTGATCCACTGCATGTGTGTGCCCCCTACTAATACACTTACTGAGTAAGACACGTATTCATTTATATAATAGTAATACTACACTATGGATTATTTGTTAAACACATTCTTGGTGCTGTATAGAACAGAGCGGAAGGTGCAGTCCGTGTCCCAAGGAGCTTACAGTCATATTACAAAGGGACACACAAATACTCACATGCCTTGTGGATTTTTTTTTCTCCTCGCCAAAGGTAAAGGCATACATTAGAACCCTCTTAAACCAATACATGTTAAAACCAATCAACTTTCTTTGCAGTAGCTTGTAAATTATAGTAGTAATGTCCCTTAATAACAGAACAAATTATGTGCCTTGAATAAAACAGGACTATTCAAATTCAGGAGACTGTCCCAAATATTTGCCATTTCATAATTAAATAATTATGGGAGGGACAGATCTTTCATTTTTGGGTGTATTTTCATTAATCTGATGTTTAAATGGCAACACTGTTGAGTCTGTTTTCTCAATACATGTGTAATGCTTGTTTTATTGAGTGTACATACATTAATAGCATGTACATAAAATGAGTATGTTACTGAAAGCGATATGCTTGTTAAAAGGCTATGAAACATCTTTTGGCTATTATATTTTCTTTACATATTATATGTATATTAATTATGGTCTTTTGTCTGTCTTGAATGATGTTAAGTAATTTCCCCATGGCTGGATGGCTTTATTTTTCTGATCTTCACACTATCTCAGCAATCTAACCTGAAATTGGTAAGGACTGATTTTATAGAACAACATTTACTGGATGGAAAATTTTGCCTCAGTTTCATTACTTCCCCCTAATAGATGTATATTGAATAGAAAAGACAAATCTAGTTTCTGACAAGGGGAGCCCTGTAGGTGCTAAAAAGACTTGTGGTTTTATGGTTAATATACATCTATTCTCAAGCTTTCAGAGAAATCAACCTACTAGATCAAGTCCTGTGGGAACCTAACATTTAGGATTTATTATCTAACCCTAACCACTGATAATTTACACTGGATAACAGTCTTATTGATTTTTTTTCCTAAACTTCTTCCCCCTCCAAGAAAGGTGACCCTCTGCTGTTGAGATTTTAACTGAAATAAAAGTTGACTTGTAATTGTGTATGCAAAGATGTTCAGCAAAGATATAATTGAACCTTGAGTATTGACTATCATTTGGAATATTCAGTATTGCTGGTTTCTTCATCTAACAACTGAAAAGAAAAATCTGTCTGGTGTTTTTAAACTTCCTGCGTGTGTCATTATAAACTTTCAGATTTACAATTACAAGTAGTCAACTCAGTTTGTTGTCAATGGACATTTTTTTTGTTTCAAGGATATCAGCTAATCTACATTGAGGACACCCCTGGTTAAGGTATGTATTAAGTCTTTGATGTGAGGAAAAGGCTTCACTATGATACTTTGGTTTAAGATGAGTAAAATAGTGTTAGAAAATTAAATCTATAGCTTTTCCAATTTTCCTAAAATTACAATGAGTGTTACTTCCTCTATGAAAGGAGATTACATGAACATGTTACGCAGCTTTGATCATATGTTGTATATTTCAGAAGAGTTATGGAAATGTATGACAGTGAACTAGAGCTGAAATTTTCTTCTGTTTAGATATATTTATGCTTTCAAAAATAATTATTATTTGTTTAATGTTTTTTTTAAGTCTTAAATGTTGGGTGGTGAATTTTTATTATTTTTATTTGTATCCCTTGTTTTCATTGTTGTTGTTCACCATTTCCTAAAGGAACATGTTATTCTCTGTGTAGCAGTGATACTAATATTCCCATCTAGCAAATTTAGGTGCAGGACCAGAGTGTTACTTTTGTATTTAATAATGTTAGAGCACTCCAACGGTTAAAATGATAACAATTAGTTGAGAGTAGTTAATTATTCTTTGCAGATTACACTTAATAACTGCTTGCCATAGGTTTGCCTGTTTCTTCTCAAGAAAGAAAAAGACTCACTGATTGTAGTGGAGGTATTTATTAAGCAGAAAGAGTTTATTAAATTAACTGTGAACAAAGTATGAACACCTTTAAATAGCTTTAAAAGATGAATGTTTAATTTTTTATTTGCTTCAGGCTGAAATTAGTTTTGTAGACACCACCAAATACTGGTACATAATTGCTTTATTATATATTAGTCTTTGGAATAAAAGGCAGAACAATTTGTATAAAAACATTTTAAAAATGGAATTGATAAAAGCAATAAACATATTACTGGGGTTTGTAGCAGGAATTTCTTGCCTGGGGTGAGTGTGGAAGTTGGCTAGGTAAATAAAAGAATTATTTTCTATGCATTTATCTCATCAACTAACCAGTAACAATATCTAAAAAAATGAAATTAAAAATGCTTTATATCATACTATGGAACCAGGATTTTATTAGTAAGAGAGTAAGCTGGTTGAAGCCTTTGATCTTAGCCGTTGTTCTTTAGTTAATTATGTTGGCTCAATTGCATAAAGGACACCATTAAGAGCTTTCATGCTTTACTAAAAGGATGACATGTCTCAACCAATGTAAGTCTGTCTTTCTGTTTCAGTGTTCACAATTTTCTAATTTGGCTATTGACATTTTAAGGATGTAATAATTTTGTTTTTTTAAATAATTTCCTGCCTTTATTCTTTTGACTGTAATGCAACCTTGATTGAAAAACAGTTGCAAGCTGTAATAGAACTGAAAATTTCAGTGCTGAAAGCTTTATATTTTAGAGATTGAGTACTCTCTTGCTTTCTCCTTTTATTGCATAAAGCTTTGTGAAAACATTCAAAAGCAAGTGGAAAACCAGACCAATCTATGTATTCACTTAATACCATCTGAGAATTTTACAAATTTCTTTTCATTCATGACTCTACAGGTCTTTTCATCTACTTGCTGCCCCTCATTTAACTAATTTCTCATAGAAAAAGTTAGGTTTTGTTTTCTATATTCAGAAAGATATTAATGCATTTTTTAAAATACAAGCTGTTTGACCTTTCTCTGGCAATTCTATCAGGATCCTGTGTATCTGCAGAATTCATTTTTGTCCAGAGTGATTTCTTTTCATTTCTTTGTGAATTATTATATTGACTTTATCTGATTCACCTCATGAAACAGTACATGTCTATAGAGATGTTTTGCTGCAGTTCCCCAAATAGTTCAGACTATATGAAATAATGAACATCCTACAAAATCATTTATCAACTATCTATGTGAAAACTTGGATATTTTCCTTTCTGTCAGAGATTTTGTACAGTTTGCTGATTTAAAATGTGTACTTGCAAGTGACCCTACGGTATCTGGCCAAGTTCAAAGCAGCTGTGCAGATGGACACAGAAGACAGAAGGCTGAGTGAAATAGACCCTTTAGTCATAACAAGGCTGCTCTTGTTTTCCTGTCGATAGTAGAAATTCATGCCAGGCCCTTGTACTCAAAAACAATCTTGCAAATGTGCCAGAATAGGCAGTAGTGGCATTCTGTTATTAATATAAAGTTAAAATGTGTTAGGATTAAGTAGGATTGAACCCTCTATCTTGTCAATATTGTTCTCTACTTCTGCTCCATTCCTAGACTGGCACTATCCCGATGTAAAAGGTGCACATAAAATTATTATTCCTGCGTTAAGGACTTCCACCCAGAAGTGTGTGGAGTTGTAACTGATCACTGGGGCCAGGTTATGATTACTTTTAAATCAATCTCTTGTTGAAAAAACTTCTGAAGTTGGCTTTGTTGCATGTAAAAATAGTTTGGTTAGCAACATAAGGTTGGACAAAATTGCATCATGTTTATATATTATGCAAGGGCTTTATGAATATCCAGCTATTGGGCCCAATGCTTCTCCCATTGTAGGCTTTTCTGTGACAAATTTGTCAAATTCATTTTGCAAATAAAAGAACTAGTTTACTATTGAATTACTACTCCATTTACACCTATTTACCTTCAGCTAGTTACCTTCAGTTTGTTATTTAGGTTTATGTTGAGCTGTTAACATAACCAGACATACAGATTTTTGTCCTAATTGTGCAGATCAGGGCTACATTTTATTGGATTTTGCCTGATCCAGTATAAGCCTTATCTCTGGCAATCGTGTATTTATTCTTTCTGAGAAAATCATGTTTACCCACTTAAAAGTGATGAGCAAAAGCAGTTGATTAGGAAATACTATGAATTCTATTTCAGATACAGCTGGTGTAATTTTCACACCTGTATTTTAGGAAATCGTTTCAAAAATTTTTGTTTGTTTGTTTTTGTGTTTTCTTTCTCATTGTGAATATTTGAATGTGCCTACTATAGTCAGGAATCTTTATTTTTAGCCAACTTTCTCTCTAACAGTGCAGACTACATCTGTGCTTGGAAAAAATATGTAAAATGGGTTTGGAGTTTTAAAATAAATACATTGACAGGATCTCATTGAATACACTGACTTTAGATTTTTTGCCCTTTCCCCCCAAAAAAGCTGCATAGGAGATGTGATAAAACGTTGTACAATGGATATATCACATGTAGTATCTCTTCCATGTATTATACATACAATTGTTATTATTTAACTAGTCTGCTAATACTTGGCACCAGGAACTTAATTTTATTCTTTTCAACATTTATTTCTGCAAATGAAATATTATAATGGTTGGATGCACTGCATTTTGTTGTTTTGATATAACGGATAACAGAATCTACTATAATTCTTCTCTCGTGTGTTAAAAGAAGCATCTGCATATTTCAAAGACATGCACCATTGCCAGGCAATCTGGTGTAGTGGTTTAATATTCTGGCAAATAATTTCACAAGTTATTTCTATATATAAGGGCAGTATATCAGAATATTATAATTTGAATGCAACTATGAAGAGTTATCTGAGATTATTTAAATTTTATAAAAATCAATAGAGCTCTAAAGGCCAAAGAATGCTTTTTAATTTTTAACTGGAGTACATCCTACTAAAAGTTCTAGTGTGAAACATCAAATTAGCTAAAAACCTTTCTGTAGAAAATTATGAACATTTCACTGTATGATGGACTAACAATAATTTCCAAGAGAAATGGACCCTGAGAGCTAAAGTAGAAGACCATTGCATGGTGTGTACCCTTTTGACCCTCTTCGCACTGATCTTCTGTTATCGCTGGCAAACCCCTTTCCTTTCCATATTTTATTATATCCCCTGCACCAATCATCATTCTGTAGTTACATTTGAGGCCTTTCTTCTTCTTCTTCTGCCTCAGCTATGTACCCAGCGCTTCAATTTTCTCAAACACTTTGATTTCACTAGAGTCTTCAGCCTGAATTGCTCATCAGGTCCATTTTTGCTGATCCTTCCCGACCCCAGTGCCTTGTGTCAGTACTTGCAATCCTGTCCTGTTCATTGCCCTTAAGCAACTTGGCACCATTCATTTCTCCCTGCGCTGTTTGAATACAGATCAGAAATGGATCTTCAAATGCAGAAGCCAGTGCCTTAAACAACTTTGTGTGCCCTGGCTTCATATCCGCTGTAAAATATGGAAATCCTATCATACCCTTCAGCTTATAGTCACTGTGTCACTAAGAGTAATGTATACTTTCTTTCAGTTCAAAAGGCACTGGTAGTCTTCTCATGCTTCCATGCCATTGTTTTTCTTATTTACCCACCCAGCTTTTCCCTGGCCAAATACAAAGACTATTTTCCTTCTTTAAATGTAAGGAGCAGAATTTCTGCTACTATCCCCTCCATCCTGCTCCTCTCTACTAATACTTTCTCCTCCTCTCCTCCCCTTTTCTGTTTCTTTCTCACTTAGTGATAATATGTTAGGAAACCACCTGTTCTCTTGCCCCCTCCTCATTGCCCAGTCACACATGTCCGTCTCCTACAGTTGTTCCTACACAACCACCACTGTCAATATTTATTCTCCATTTGGCACTTTACTTAAAATGTGCTGCTGTCCACTTCAGTATTAATTATTTATTTACTTGCATAGATATTTCCAGACAGAAAAAAGATAGGCACAGGCTCTGCCCCAGTTTCTTAAAATCTCTCTAAGAGCTTTATTTCTTCCTGCCATTCTGTCATAGAATCATAGAACACTAGAACCGGAAGGGACCTCGAGAGTTCATCGAGCCCAGTCCCCTGCCTCATGGCAGGACCCAGTACCATCTAGACCATCCCAGATAGATGTCTATCTAACCTGCTCTTAAATATCTCCAGAGATGGAGATTCTACAACCTCCCTAGTCAACTTATTCCAGTGTTTAACCAATGTCTCTAATCTTCACTTTCTCAGCAAAGTACAGTAAATTTGCCCCCTCCCTCAATCCTTTATACCACAGCAATATCCATGACCTTTTTATTGTGATTTTTGCTATTACATGAAACAGCCCTCTTCTGAGTAGTGAACTATTCCTTTCTGTTAATTAAGGTTTTTCCTTTCTGATGTTTTTTCCTTAGCTTCACACTGTGGACCGTTTCATCCTTCCCTGGATTCCCTCCAATATAATCCCATAGTCTTTTCCCTCTTCATGGTTCTGCTCCTTTGAATCAACCTGGTCCCTTCCTCTGCCCACTTGTTTTCTGTGCTGTCCCACATAATTCAGTGCTCATCCTTAAGTGCTTTTCTGTCCCAGGCTATGTCTAGACTACATTAATCTATCGGAAAATTGCGGAGCGCAATTTGAGTACCTTTTTCTGATAGTTTTTTTGGAAGAGGTTTTTCCAAAATTTGGCCCATCTACACTGGACCAAATTTTGGAAAAGCCTCCTCTTTCAGAAGAGCCCTTTTTCCTCGGGGAAGGAGGAAGACAGGGCTTCTGAAAGAGCATGTCTGCTTTCCTGCAAAAAAAAGCAGAAGAGCAGACGTGTTCCCTGGGCGTGACGGAGTTTTTCTGGGATATCTCCGGTATCCTGGAAAACCCCCGCAGTGTAGACATAGCCTCAGAGGGGTAGCCCCCTTGCTCATCTTATCACAAACTGGAGCTTTTACATTGAATGACACTCAACTGTACATAGCAGCTGCATCTTTCAGAATTATAACTGGCTGAACAATATTTTTCCTTCATTTTTTTTCATTTTTGTTGCTGAAATTTTGATTTTTCTGAATGTTTTTGACCAGACAAGATTGTCAAAAAAACAGCAACCTTCTAAGAGAATGTTTATCAAAACTTCAAACATTCAAAAAATGTTGACCAGCTCTCTTCAAAACCTTCAGTGAATTTTCTTTCTACTTTCTTTGCATTTAGTAGGCAAAGGGAGCTTTTGACAACTTAGCTTTATTTAACCAAATATCTTAAAGACAGAAGTGCTTCTTTGGAAAAGGGGAACATTTCTAAATATAACTCCATATATTTATATGTATTATATATGTATTATAACTCCATCAGACATATATTGGGAAACTAACACAGCAGGGCACAGATTATCCAATAAGTTCTTGCACTGCATAGGAGACAATTTTTTGTTCCAGAAGGTTGAAAAAGATACTGGGGGGAAGCTATTCTAGATTTGATTTTACAAATAGGGAGGAACTGGCTGTTTTTAGAAAATTTGAAAGTAGAAGGCAGTTTAGGTGAAAGTGATCATGAAATCATAGAATTCATGATTCTAAGGAATGGTAGAAAGGAGAAAAGCAAAATAGAGACAATGGATTTCAGGAAGGCAGATTTTAGTAAACTCAGAGCTGGCAGGTAAGGTCCCATGGGAAGCAAGACTAAGAAGAAAAACAACTGAAGAGAGTTGACAGTTTTTCAAAGGGACATTACTAAGGGCCCAAAAGCAAACTATTCTGCTGCATAGGAAAGATAGAAAGTATGGCAAGAGACCAGCTTGGCTTAACCAGGAGATCTTACATAAAAATAAAAAATGAGTCATATAAAAAGTGGAAACTAGGTCAAATTACAAAGGATTAATATGAGCAAACAAGTGTGCAGGGGCAAGATTAGAAAAGCGAAGACACAGAATGAGCTCAATCTAGCTAGAGAGAAAAAGGGTAACAAGAAGACATGGGAAGACACAAAGACATAGTAGAAATGGGGTAGATTTAGAAGTTAAAATAAAAGAGAACAAGTTAAAAATCACTTAGAAAAATTAGATGTCTTCAAGTCACCAGGGCCTGATGAAATGCATCCTAGAATACTCAGGGAGGTGATAGAGGAGGTATTTGAGCCTTTAGCTATCATATTTGAAAATCATGGAAGTCAGGAGAGATTCCAGAAGACTGGAAAAGGGCAAATATAGTGCCCATCCAAAGAAAGGGAAACAAGAACAACCCAGGAATGACAGACCAGTCAGTTTAGCTTCTGTGCCAGGGAAGATAATGGAGCAAGTAATTAAGGAATTCATCTGCAAACACCTGGAAGACAATAAGGTGATAGATAACAGCCAGCATGTATTTATAAAGAACAAATCACGTCAGACCAATCTGATAGCTTTTTTTGATAGGATAACAAGTCTTGTGGATAAAGGAAAAGCGGTGGATGTGGTATACCTAGACTTTAGTAAAGCATTTGATATGGTCTTGCATGACCTTCTTATCAATAAACAGGGCAAATACAAACTAGACGAGGTACTGTAAGATGGGTGCATAACTGGCTGGATAACCATTCACAGAGAGTAGTTACTAATGGTTCACATTCATGCTGGAAAGGCATAACAAGTGGAGTTCCGCAGGTGTCTGTTTTGGGACCAGTTCTGTTCAATATCTTCATCAATGATTTCGATATTGGCATAGAGAGTATGCTTATTGAGTATGCGGATGATACCAAGTTGGGAGGTATTGCAAGTGCTTTGGAGGACAGGGTCATAATTCAAAATGATCTGGACAAACTAGCGAAATGGTCTGATGTAAATAGGATGAAGTTCCATAAGGACAAATGCAAAGTACTCCACTTAGGAAGGAACAATCCATTTCACACGTACAGAATGGGAAATGATTGTCTAGGAAGGAGTGCTGCTGAAATGGATCTAGGAGTCATAGTGGACCACAAGCTAAATGAGTCAGAAGTGTGACACTGTTGCAAAAAAAGCAAACATGATTCTGGGATGCATTAACAGGAGTATTGTGAGCAAGACATGAGAAGTCATTCTTCTGCTCTACTTTGCGCTGATTAGGCCTCAGTTGAAGTATTGTGTCCAGTTCTGGGCACCGCATTTCAAGAAAGATGTGGAAAAATTGGAGAAGGTCCAGTGAAGAGCAACAAAAATGATTAAAGGTCTAGAGAACATGACCTATGAAGGAAGACTGAGAGAATTGGGCTTGTTTAGTTTAGAAAAGAGAAGACCGGAAGGGGACATATAGCAGCGTTCAAGTATCCAAAAGGGTGTTACAAGGAGGAGGGTGAAAAATTATTCTTCTTGGCCTCTGAGGATAGAACAAGAAGCAATGGGCTTAAACTGCAGCAAGGGAGGTTTAGCTTGGATATTAGGAAAAACTTCCTAACTGTCAGGTAGTTAAACACTGGAATAAATTGCCTAGGAAGGTTGTGCAATCTCCATCAATGGAGATATTTAAGAGCAGGTTGGATAAATGTCTATCAGAGATGATTTTAGAAGGTGCTTGGTCCTGCCATGAGGGCAGGGGACTGGACTTGATGACCTCTCGAGGTCGCTTCCAGTTCTAGTGTTCTATGATTCTATCTTCCCTCTGGAACAAGATTTTCCACTTGCCTCCACTGTCTGCAACCTTGACATCATTCTTGTTTCTGAACTCCCCTTCTTCTCCCACATCTCCTGTATCTGTAAATCTGCTTGTCATCTCCTCTGCAATATTTCCTATGCATGGTACGTCTCAACTTCCCCTCTGTTGAAATCTGTAATCAAAATGTCTAGCATGCTATTAGCTCCATATAGCTAAAACATAGGAATATTCAACTATTATTGAAATGTTCTTGATGGCTTGCCCAAGTACGAGCTCTCTGGATTCCAGCAAATATACAGAATGCTGCTGTCCAACTTCTCACATGCACAAAGAAACATCATCACACCTGGTTATCCTGGACAAGCTCAAATGGCTTTATATTAATTGTTAGGATCTTCTTGTTCAAAATGCCCCTCTCCTGGTCTTTAAAACACTCTTAGGTTCAGACTAGCTCATAGACCTTTTCTCTTTCTGTTTCCTCTCTGCCTCCTGCCGAGTCAGGAGCACAGCCCAGGCTGGCGGCAGTGGGGCTAGTGGCAAGGAGTTCAGCCCTGCCAGGATCACAGTTGGGCTGGTGGTTGGGAGCTTTGGCTGGCAGCAGGGAGCGGAGCCCAGCGGTCAGGGCTGGAAAACTCCCTGGTTTGGGGCTGCTCAGGTCCCCAGAGTGCCAGACCAGGGAGGTCCAACCTGGACCAGCTGAAAGCCTCTGAATGAAGATAAAAGGAGAAAAAGCAGGGACAACATCATGGTGGAAGTCTACTATGGACCACCAAATCAGAAGAAGGTGATGGATGAGGCATTTTTGAAAGAAACACCAGAAATATCTAGAATACAAGACCTGGTAGTAATTGGGGGTAGTAACTCACCAGTAACTCATCTGAAGTAATACAGCAAAACACAAAATGTCCATTACATTCTTGGAACATACTGGGGACAGCTTCTTGTTTCAGAAGACAGTGGAAGTAATCAGTGTGTCAGCCATTTTAGACTTCACTTGAATTTGACTAAGAGGGAGGAATTGGTTGTAAATGTAAAGGTAGAAGGCTATTATGAAGATTTCATGATTCTATGTCAATAAAGGAGTGAAAGCAGCAGATTAAGGACAATAGACTTTAAAAGAGCAGACCTTAACAAGCTCGGAGAACTGGTAGGTAATATTTAATGAGAAAAAAAATCTAAGGGAAAAAGTTCAGAAAGGTTGTCTGTTTCTCAAAAAGATAGCATTAAAGGCACAACTATCCTGATGAAAGGATAGTTAGAAAAAGGAAAGATAGAAAAAATTGAAACAAAATGATAAAAACAGACCACTATGGTTCCATCAGGAGCATTTTAATTATTTTAAAATCACAAAGGAATCCTATGAAAAGTGGCAACATGGATAAATGCCTAAGAATGAGTACAAAAGAATAGCTCAAGCATATAAGAACAAAATCAGAAAGGATAAGGCACAAAACTAATTACCTAGCAAGAGACACAAAGCAATAAGAAGTGCTGTACATACATTAGGAGCAAAAGATATACACTGGAGTTTTTAATGGAAAAGGAACAATAATAATGGATTACATCAAGAATGCTGAGGTATATAATGATATTTTACATTAGTCTTCTAACAAAAGTTAATTATGACCAGATACTTAATACAATATTAACAAGAGGGAAGGAACACACGCCAGAATAGGGAACGAACAGGTTTAAAGAATGAAGTTAGGTGTCTTCAAGTCAGTGGGTCCTGATGAAATTGACCTATATGGTACTTAAGGAACTAGCCTAAGCAGTCTCGAAATTGCAGTCTTAAACCTCATTCCACAAGGAGTAACAGCTAATTCGAGTTAGGGGTTTACTTCGAACTCCCATGTCACTGCCGCGTGCAGACGCGGGCAGTTATTCCGGGCTAGTCAGTTTCCAAAAATCACGACCGCCTGGGAACATGCTAATGAAGCGCGGGATATTTAAATCCCGTGCTTCATTTGCAATTTCGGTCGCCCTCATTAGCCTCCCTAGTTCGAACTAGAGGGCTAGTGTAGACGTACCCTTACTGATTATCTTCAAGAGCTCCTAGAGGACAAATGAGATTCCTGGTGACTGGAGAAAAGCAAACATAGTGCTTGACTTTAAAAGAGGAAAAAAAAAGGGCCTGGGGATTTATAGACCAGTCAGCCTAACTTCAATACCTGGAAAGATATTGGAATAAATTATCCAAGAAAATTATTTTGTAAGCATCTCAAGAATAATGGGATTTTAAGTAACTGACAACAAGGATTTGCAAAAACAAATCATGGCAACCAACCTAGTTTTCCTTTTTTTACAGAGTACCTGGCCTAGAAGATGGGTGGGGAGAGTGGTAGATGATATATCTTCCTTTTAATAAGGCTTTTGACACAGTCCGAAATTACATTCTCAATAGCAAACTAGGGAAATGTGGTCTAGTTTAAATTACTGTAAGGTATGTGCAGAACTGATTGAAAAGCTGCACTCAAAAAGTAGTTATCAATGCTTCAGTGTCAAACTGCAATGATGGTGAGTGCCACAGGAGTCTCTCCTGAATCTGGTACCATTCAATATTTTCATTTAATGACTTGGATAATGGAGTGGATGGTATACTTGTGCAATTTATGATGACACCAAGATGAAAGGGGTTGCAAGCACTGTGAAAGACAGGATTCAAGTTCAAAATGACCTTGATATATATGAGAACTTATCTGAAATTAACAAGATAAAATTTAGTAAAGACAAGTGCAAAGTACTACCCTTAGGAATGAAAAATCAAATGCACAAATACTAAATGGAAAATAACTGATAGGCATTAGTACTGATTAAAAAAAGGATCTGGAGATTATAGAAGATCATAAATTTGAATATGTGATGTAGTCCTGAACAAGACTAATATCATGTTACAGTGTATGACCAGAGTATTGTATGTAAGACACAAAAGGTAATTAATTGTCTGTCTCTGCTCAGCATTGGTAAGGCTTCTGTTGTAGTACTGTGCCCGTTTCTGAGCACTACTCTTTACAAAAGATGTGGACAAATTGGGGAAAATCTAAAGGAGAGCAATGAAAATGCCAAAGGTTTAGAAAACTTGATCTATGGGAAAGTTTAAAAAATGAAGCATGTTTCATCTTGAGAAAAGATGGCTGAGAGAGGACATGATAACAAGTATTCAAATGTATTAAGGGCTGTTATAAAGTAGGGATGTAATAGTTGTTTAAACAGTTACACACCAGTAACCATAACCGTTACACACCAGTTTGTGGTCCTGCTCCCAGGGAGGCCACCCCACACTGCTAGCTCTGCATCATACCCTACAGAGCCGTCTCCTTGGGAGCAGAGCCGGGAGCCGGAAGCAAAGCCAGGAGGCAGCAGTGCGGGGTGGCAACTGGCTCCCCAGGAGCTGAGCAGAAGGCGGGAGTTGGTGCATGGCAGGAGCCATCTTAAAAGCTAGCTCATGGCAAGCAGGTTGCCACCCCGTGTTGCAGGCTCTGCAGTATAAAGCTTATAAAGTTTGGATAACCATTCCCAGAAAGTAGTTATCAGTGGTTCAAAGTCATGTTAGGAGGGCATAACTAGTGAGGTTCTGCAGAGATCAGTTCTGGGTCTGGTTCTGTTCAATGACCTTCATCAACAGTTTAGATAATGGCACAGAGAGTCTACTTACAAAGTTTGCAGATAATATCAAGCTGAGAGGGGTTGCAAGTGCTTTGGAGGACAGGATTATAATTGTAAATGATCTGGACAAACTGGAGAAATGGTATGAGGTAAATAAGAATAAGGACAAACGCAATGTACTCCATTTAGGAAGGAACAATCGGTTGCATACATACAAAATGGGAAACAACTATCTAGAAAGTGATTTGGGGTTATAGTGGACCACAAGCAAAATATGAGCCAACAGTGAAACAGTGTTGCAAAAAAAGAAAACATCATTCTTGGATGTATTAACAGGAGTGCTGAAAGCAAGACATGAGAAGTTGTTCTGCTCTTCTCTGCACTGATTAATGAGCTCTGCATGAATACAACATTTGTATCCATATCTGCATTTGTATGCACAAAAATGGTCCACAGATATCCATATTGTTATCCACAGATGCGTATATTACAAAATATCTGCAAATTTGCAGGGCTCTAGATAAAAAATGTGTATACACATCTGCATTCATATCCACAGCTCATTTTTGTGGCTATCTGAATCCACATCCACAGATGTGGATACCCGTGGATGTAAAGTGGATATGCATGGATTTGCAGGACTCTACTGATTAGGCCTCAAACAGAGTATTGTATGTCCAGTTCTTGGTGCTACCTTTCAAGAAAGATGTGAACAAATTGGAAAAAGTCCAGAGAAGAGCAATAAAAATGATAGGAGATGTAGAAAACATGACCCATAAGGGAAGATTGAAAGAACTTGGGTTGTTTAGTCTAGAAAAGAGAAGACTGAGAGGGGACATAGCAAATATCAGGTACCTAAAAGGTTGTTGCGAAGAGGAGGGATTACTGTTTCCATTGCTTTGTACTGACTCTGCAGATATGCTGGGCTTCAGAGTGACAATCCTAGACTTTTATTATATAAAGGAAGCCTTGAAAGGTGGTTGCTTTATGCACGTGGCCAGTCTCTGTAACCATACCTTCCCATTACTGTTCCCTTCAGCCTTTCTCACCTGCTTGCTCAGCTTGTCTGTGATGCCAACATGTTGTATCTTCTCTTAATTTAGATTTTAAACTCTTTGGGGCAGGAAGTTTATAGCACCTGGAAAAATGAGACCCTGATCCTGGTGGGGGCCCTAACCATTACAATAGTAAAGCAAATATTAATCACTTACCACTGGCTTCTGACCAGTTTATACCCAACATAAAACTTAGTTCAGTGACTTCTATAAGATGGTCTGTTTCAGTGAGTGCTGACTGGAGTGCTGACTCTTGCTTATGTAAGGCCTGATTTTTGACACACAATAGCTAGAAAACTACCTTTTTATGATCTTCGCTCTGAAGTCCTCACACCAGCAAAATTTCCACTGAAATCAATGAGGGTACGTCTACACTTGCCCCCTAGTTCGAACTAGGGAGGCACATGAAGGCGACCGAAGTTGCTAATGAAGTGTGGGATTTAAATACCCCGCGCTTGATTAGCATAGTCGCGGCCGGTTGCCATTTTGGAAATTGACTAGCCCGATTTAAATCCCTTCCCTCAAATTAACTGGTACGCCTCATACAATGAGGCGTACCAGTTAATTCAAGTTAAGGGGTTTTTCTCGGAGTACCGCGTCTATACACGGTAAGTTAAATCGGGCTAGTCAATTTCCAAAATGGCGACCAGCCGCGACTATGCTAATCAAGCGCGGGATATTTAAATCCCGTGATTCATTAGCAACTTCGGTTGCCTTCATTTGCCTCCCTAGTTTGAACTAGGGGGCAAGTGTAGACGTACCTTGAGAGATTTCCTGAATAGGTAGGGTTTGTATTCTTAAAATGTTGTTTAACTCCTAAAAAGTTAAATAGTATTCAAGATATAAAAACATTTTTTACATTCTTTTCCAACAAGCTTTTTGCATCGTTTCAGTGAGCCTAGGGCTCACTTCTTGCATTTTGTGTTTGCTTTTTCAAGGCACAGAAGCCTAGTTCTGTTCTAGGCAGCTGTATTGTTCACCACCATTTATACTAAGGTAATTATTAACAAACTAAATTTTAATTGTTTAAGCCAATTCTAATTCATTTAGGCCACCATTTACTATAGTAGAGTTTACTTCGCTAACATTTTTTGATTAACCATTCATGATAGTCTCTCTCTATAATTTTTTTTTCCTGATGGACAACAGAATGACGTCATCACATCAGTGTCAGCAGGCGGGGGGGATAGGTGAAAGTGAAAGAAATTCCCCCAGTGATGGTGTGATGCCAGGAGAGGAAGCAGCAGTGAGGTGGGCCCCTGGCTTAGTTCAGGACAGTCTGTTTCAGTGAGTGCTGACTGGAATGTGCGGTGCCCTGCTGCTGGGGGAACCACGGGAGCTCAGAGCACTGCAGAGAGGAGGGGAAAGCCTGTCTGGCCACAGCCCACGCTGTCAGTGGGCTCGGCATGGAAAAGCCCTGGGCACGGGGCAGCAGCCTCACCACAAGGGGCTCTTTGTGTGATACCCGCCCCCCTCGCAGGCGAAGCTGAAGTGGAGGGAGCCCCGCGAGCAGCATGGTCCTCAGTGGCAGAACACAGTGAGCCCCCCGCTCGCCCTGCTGGCAGCATCCTTGCTCCTGCCCCTCCACCCAGCCCCCTCACTCACCAGCTCCAGCTCACCCCTGCCCCCGCAGCAGGGAGTCTGCACTGGCGCTCCAGCCTCATCCCCCCATACAAGGTAGAAACTCCAGTGCTGGCTTCCTGCAAGGAGGGAAGAGAAAGCCCTGAGGCTCCTCGCATGCTGCCTCTTCCCTTTCTCCTCCCCTGGCTGGGGGGAACAGCAGCACAGGGACATGCTTCAAGGAGGCTTTTCCTGCTGTTCGGCCGGGTGGTGAGTGAGGGGTTGAGGGTGCTGGGTCTTGGTTTGGGCAGAGGCAAGGCTGGAATGCAAACCATGGGCTCCCAGCGCAGCCCCAGCCCACTCACTCACCACCCTACTGAGACGTCACACCCCCCAGACCCCTCACTCATACCACCCCCCAAGCCGAGACCTCACACTCCCAGCCCCCTCACAAACACTCTCCACCAAGACCCCGCAACCCCAGCCCACTCCTGCACCCTCCCCCCTGGCCAGACACCTACTTCCTGCCTGCTCCTGTCCCCTCCTCCTTCGCCAGACACCCTGCCTCCAGTCTGCTCCTGTACCTTCCCCTCAGCCAGATACCTACCTCCACAGAGAGGGGGGTTAGCAAGCATAGTGAACAGGGGGTGCAGCTCTAGTAAATTATTATTATTATCAGAACATAAGAACAGCCATACTGGGTCAGACCAAAGGACCATCTAGCCCAGTATCCTGTCTGCCAACAGTGACCAATGCCAGGTGTCCCCAGAGGGAATGATCAGAACAGGTAATCATCAAGTGATCCCACCTTTTTCGCGCATTCCCAGCTTCTGACAAACAGAGGTCAGGGATACCATTCCTACCCGTCCTGGCTAATAGCCATTAATGGACCTATCCTCCATGAATTTATCTAGCTCTTTTTTGAGCCCTATTAAAGTCCTGGCCTTCATAACATCCTCTGGCAAGGAGTTCCACAGGTTGACTGTGTGTTGCCTAAAGAAAAACTTCCTTTTGTTTGTTTTAAGTCTGCTACCTATTAGCTATTCTTGTTCTTACTATTAGTTCTACTGGAGTAGGGTCCAGGGAACCCGTGAAGGTTGCAGTTCCATTCTGCTTGGTATTGTATAAACAACCTAAGATGATGAACAACATATAAGGCGCTGGGAGAAGATTAAAAACCAAATATATGATTTTATATACACATTTCAATGCATTTAAAAAAAATACATTTTAACTATACAAACTACCCTCTGACAATTCTTAATTAGTTGTAAATCTCATGGAAGAACTGTTTAAAATGGAAATCCAACTATTTTGCAAAATGGAAATTAGTGAATCATGATTATCATTTGTATTCTTTTAGTATTGTTTGTTTTCACTTCTTGTTCTCAACTAGGGATGCAAATGTGCATCCTAGTACACGGTTGACCTACTTGGTTACACACACACACACACACACACACACACACACACACACACACACACCATTGCCTCTGTATCAGAGGCAGTGGCAGGGAAGACAGGTGAGCCAGTGTGAATGGTTGGCTCCCCACGCATACTGGCTTCTGCAGAGCCACCTGCTCTCCCGGCCCCCCTCCCTTTCCCCACCCTGCTGCCTCTCTTAAAAGCTAGCTCTCCATGAGCATTGACTCCCGTCTTCCTTCCCCTTCCCAGCATGTAAACATGTAACTGCTAAAAAATTCAGAGGTTACACATTTACACAAATAACTGCATTTTAACATCACTCTTTTCAACATTTCTGTAATTTTCAGTATCACCATTATATTACTTTTTTTGGGCGAATTTTACTATTTATTTTATAAAAATTGCTCTAGCAATCATTTTGCTTTGAAGGAAAAAATCAGCTTTTTTAGATAATGGCAATAATTTTAATAACCTTCCTATTCACAAAATAATAGAGAATTGTTATTCATGTTATTGTAGTACAGGTTGAACATCTCTAGTCCAGTTCCTTGGGACCTGACCAGTGCTGAACCAGAGAATTTGCCACGTCAAGTGACATCAATATTGTCCATCTACCAACATTTCCACTACTTCCGGGGCTCTTAGAAGACATGTAGCGGTAAATTAGAGCTATATAACAGCACAGAACACTGAGAACCAGAACTGGTGCCTCTAAACAAACTTTATGGGACCTTGGGAATCTTGGTTACAGCCATGATAAGTGGCCATCTGGCTAATTCAAATCATGTTGGACCATGGATGTTGCCAGACCAGAGAGTGCTGGACCAGAGAGGTTCAACCTGAATTCTTGTTCCCTGAGTAAATGAGCTTTGTAGAATTGATCCTTCTGCAATCCAACCATGAATTTACACAGCCTTTCCATGGTCACTACTACATACAGCTTCTGGATTCTAATACCATCTGCGTAATCCTTAAATGGCCTTACATAACTGCACAATGGGTGCCCTTCAGCTTTAATTAATTCAGCTGCTTAATGGTTCAGTCCTACAAAGTGCCTAGTGCCTACAACTTTCAGTGGAAGGTGTGGGTGGCCAGCACCACGCAGGATGAAGACCTAATAATTCAAACTGAAAAGAGAATTGATAAACCAAAATCAAACTAAGTAATGTCATAGGGTATGTCTACACTGCCACCCTAGTTCGAACTAGGGTGGCTAATGTAGTCATTAGAACTTGCAAATGAAGCCCGGGATTTAAATATCCCGGGCTTTATTTGCATGTACCATTGCACAGGAGTATGAGTGAATTAGAGTTCGTTAATCGAACTACTACCTCAGCCCGTGCCGCTAAGGTAGGCAGCGTAGTTCGAACTCGGGGCATTTAAAAATGAATGGCGGCGAACATGCAATAAATAAAGCCCGGATTTTTTCCCGACCCTAGTTCGAACTAGGGTGGCAGTGTAGACATACCCATAGAGAGACAAGCTGGTTGATGTGTCTATAAAAGCTACTCTAGCTAATGGATGACACTTTGTACAGTTTCTGTAGTATTGGGAATCAAAGGACCACAGGCTCATGGAAATCTACTTATAAGGAATCATAGAATACCAGAACTGCAAGGGACCCTGAGAGGTCAAGTCCAGTCCCCTGCATTCATGGCAGAACCAACCACCATCTAGATCATCCCTGATAAATGTCTATCTGACCTGCTTTTAAATATCTCCAGTGATAGAGATTCCACAACCTTCCTAGGCAATTTATTCTGGTGCTTAACCACCCTGACAGTTAGGAAGTTTTTCCTAATGTCCAACCTAAACCTGCCTTTTTATGTCTCCTATCATCAAATGTTAAGGAGAATAATTTTTCTTCTTCCTCCTTGTAACAACCTTTTAGATACTTGAAAACTGTTAAAGTATTCTCTTTTCCAAACTAAACAAACCCAGTTCTTTTAGTCTTCCCTCATAGGTCATGTTTTCTAGCACTTTAATCATTTTTGTTGCTCTTCTCTGGACCTTCTCCACATAGTTCCTGAAATACAGGGCCCAGAAATGTGCACAATACTCTAGTTGAGGTGTAATCAGTGCAGAGAAGAGTGGAAGAATTACTTCTGTTAATGTTTTTTTTTTGGCAACAGTTTCACACTATTGACTCATAGTTAGCTTGTGGTCCACTCTGACCCCTAGATCCCTTTCTGCAGTTCCCCTTTTTAGATAGTCACTTCCCATTTTTTTATGTGTGAAATGGATTGTTCTCCCTAAGCGGAGTACTTTGCATTTGTCCTTACTGAACTTCATCTTACTTACCTCAAACTATTTCTCCAGTTTGTCCAGATCATTTTGAATTATAACCCTATTCTCCAAAGCACTTGCAAACTCCTCCCAGCTTGGTATCATCTGCAAACTTTGTAAGCATACTCTCTATGCCATTATCTAAATCATTGATGAAGATACTGAACAGAACGAGTCCCAAAATTAATCCCCGAGGAATCCCACTTGTTATGCCCTTTCATCAATGTGAACCATTGATAATTACTTTCTGAGAACGGTTGTCCTGCTAGTTTTGCACCCACCTGATAGTTGCTTCGTCTAAGTTGTATTTCCCTAGTTTACTGATAAGATCATGCAAAACTATATCAAATGCTTTACTAAGGTCTAGGTATACCATGTCTGCCACTTCCCCCTTATCCATAGGGCTTTTTATCCTATCAAAGAAAGCTCTCCAGTTGGCTTGACATTTGTTCATGACAAATCCATGCTGACTGTTACTTATCACCTTATTATCTTTCAGATGTTTGCAGATGGATTCCTTAATTATTTGCTCCATTATCTTTCCTGATGCAGAAGTGAAGCTGACTGGTCTGTAGTTTCCTAGGTTGTCCTTATTTCCCTTTTTATAGATGAGCACTATATTTGCCCTTTTCCAGTTTTCTGGATTCGCTCCCGTCTTCCGTGGCTTTTCAGAAATGATAGTGGCTCAGTTACCTCCTCGATCAGTTCCTTGCGTATTCTAGGATGCATTTCATCAGGCCCTGGTGACTTGAGGACATCTAACTTTTCTAAGAAATTTTTAACTGTTTTAACTTCTGAACCTATCTCCTTTTCTCCAGCATTCACTATTGGTGGTAATTGGATGCCTACAATCTTCTTGGTAAAAACTGAAATAAAGAAGTTGTCAAGCACTTCTGCCATTTCCATATTTTCTGTTACTGTTTTTCCCTCTTCACTGAGCAATGGACCTACTCTGTCCTTGGTCTTCCTCTTGTTTCTAATATATTTGTAGAATGTTTTCTTGTTACCCTTTATATCTCTAGCTAGGCTGAGCTAGAAGAAGTAATATGGACAAAAGTAATATGCGTTTGTAAAGTTGGTTTGTTTTGGTGGCAAGGAGTTTCAGAAACGAGAAGATTTTTGACCTTGTGCATTAGCTGGAGATTTTAATCTATTGTTTCACTTTTGTCTGTAATTAGAATCCACTGTTTATTGTGAACTATTTCATGTAGTGATGTAATTGTACTGAAACTTTGAGGGTTGGCACCAGCAGTGTCTTAAATTCACCTTTTAATAATTTTTCTCCAATATTTTAAAGCCATTTTTAAAAGCAAGCCTAGAGAGCTCATTTCAGGTGCCAGACTAAAAGCTTTGGAGACTAAAGTCCTATAGCCTAAGAACATGTGCAGACAGCACAGGCAATAGTACTGCCCAGTCCCAGGCTGCTGCGTTCATGTCTCCACACTGTCCTGGAGGGACGTCTCCTGGAATGATGATAGAAATGTAGCCGTGTTAGTCTGGTGTAGCTGAAACAAAATACAGGACTATGTCAAGAAGGGAAGAAGTGTGCTAATAAATTTCATGATGTGGATTCTTGTCCATATGGAAACGGCAGTGGACCCCACCATATATTTCTGTTATCAGATGGTAATGATTTTTGGTCACTATTCATCTGGGTTGGATTTAAACCAGTTGCTCAACAGAGGCTGGCTGCGTAGTTCAATTCCAGTCCCCTAAGAGATCCAGCTGCCATTGGTACTGCCACACATCACCAGTTTCTCTGTTTGTACAGTAATAGTGCTGAACTGTTTCTAGATGGAACATTTGAGAGCTGACATCTCACAATGCCAGCTTGTGCATCTTACCAAGCAAGCGAGGCCATGAATGAAGGCCTGCGTTTGTGAAAGATAGCACCAGATTCTCAAATGATATCAATCAATGGAGCTCCTTTGACATTAGGGGCACATCTAGACTACATTCCTCTCCCAAAAGAGGAATGTAAATTAGGCAAACTGAAAGTCGAAATGAAGCGCGGATTTAAATATCCCGTGCTTCATTTGCATATTCATGTCCGAGCGCTTTTTCGGAAAAGGGTTTTTCGAAAGTGAAAGCGCAGTCTAGACACGGTTCTTTCGGGGGGGAAAAAAACCCTTTTTCGAAAGAACCCGTCCGCATTTTTTCAGACTGCACTTTCACTTCAAAAAACCCTTTTTCCAAAAAGCGCTCGGATGCAAATATGCAAATGAAGCACGGGATATTTAAATCCGTGCTTCATTTGCACTTTCAATTTGCCTAATTTACATTCCTTTTTTGAAAGAGGAATGTAGTCTAGGCATAGCCTCAAAGAGCTATGCTGGTTTCTGCCAGCTGAGGATCTGGCCCACGGTCATCTGATAACTCTGCATCCATAAACTCTGACTTCTGTTTTCACTAGCTGGAAGTGAGAAAGTTTGCTAATTGGTTAAATATATATCCATGCTATAGTTTATACAGAGACAACATATTACCTATATTAAAACAAGCTAAACCCCAGTAAAATACAACTCAGTGTCACTTGAGTGACTGTTTTACTGCAACTTTAATAAAAATCAACTGCTACTTTAATAGGTACATCCACAAATACTGCCAGAGATTTCCAGTTATGATATTCCCAGCAGCAAACAAACAAAATTAATGTCAGCTCTATCCCCAAAAGCCTAAACTATATTACTAATGAATTCTGAAGAACTCTCAAAGAAAACTGTGCAAAGCCAGTAAGGTGGAAATCACTGTGATAATCTAAACATAGAAATACAGAAAAAAATCATCAAAATGCAGAGTAGGATTTTCTCATGATCCCATTAAACATCTTGTTAGCATAGTGCGTGCACAGATAGAGGTATTGTTACATACTTCTACTAAAGACTCACATCAGCACACACAAATTCATGTTTTTCAGTTGTATTTTAAACAAAGGTAGGATCTGAACCAGGATTTATACTTTATTATGAGAAAATACATACTTAATATGACTCTAACATAAGCTCCTTTCTGATAATTTGTCTTTCTAGTAGACCTACACAGTTGCATAACAATTTGCAGTCTTGATTCAAATACAATATTTGGCTTTAATGATTAAAACAGTTGTCTTTCCTATTGCAGAAGTAAGTGCTAAGAATATTTAATTATTATCATCATCTTTATATATGTATAGAATTCATTGATTTTTTTTTTGTAGTTTGTAATGAAGAAGGTGTTGTTTTCACATACTGTTTATAATCTGTTTCTGTATTGCTGTACTCTGTTAGAAAGTTGTCCAATTCACCCCAGAGTTGGTTACAAGACAGCAAAATCATTGTTATAATATATAGAACTGTAAAATCCACTATAAATATTTAGCATCTCCTGGATGAAAAGTGCATTAAATGTAAGATTATTATAATTCATTTTCAATATGTTCTGCAGGAAAGTTTTCTTCCATCACCATTCAGACCATAAGAATTAAATTACCTAATCCATTTTAAGACTCTATTTTATAATGAAGAGTTTGTTGCTTTGCCCAGGTATGAACCCCGTACAAAATGACAAAAGTCATACAGCCATTCTGTTACATATTAGAATCTTTGTTTATTACATATACTTTTTCATCATTTTTACAACATTGCTGTTGCAGTGTTCTCTTGAGGAGTAGTTTTATATCCTACCTTTAATACTAGCTCTTTGAGCTTTATCCAAAACCAGTGAAGTCAGTGGGAAAGCCTCTGATTGACATCAATAGATTTTTGGACAGGAGCCTCAGTGCTAAGATACCGAAGCATAAGTGCAGTATAAATATCTACCTAGATAGAAGATCTCTGCTTTTTTTCTGGAAATACCAATGATTGCCTCCATTTTTAAATGTTTATGTTTTCACAAGAGCGGAAACTTTTTAATATGCTGCAATATTGAGCAGATGTGTTTTCTTATAAATGTGGAATTCTCTTTACTGCCAAGGTTGAGGCAGTCAGGTTCTCTGGATTTTACCAGGTAATCCCTTGTGTACGCACTAATGTTTCTGGCCAGATATACCAACTGATCAGGTGAAGTCAGTACATGGTTGTAGGCAATACCACTAATTTACTGGTGATGCCATCCATTTCTCTGCAATTTAACTTACCATTTGAAGACACACAAACCAATAACATTTAATTTTCTAGCACTTATAGTTGCTGATATAACCTTCTGAATGTCTGATTAAGGCTTAATATAAACAGAAACAATGGGTCTGCTTCTCACGTGCACTATTACAGAGGTAGGCAATAATTTTTAATAGGAGGCCACTCCATAAATGGTCAAGGACTGCACTTGTATGGCAGGGGCACGGGAACTGGAATGGTGAGTGGGGTGCAGAAGGGAGCTTGGGATAGAGGACTGGGGAACAGGAGGGGATGTGGGGGTCTGAGAGGGAGTTTGGGAGAAGGGGGAGTTGTGACCTGAGACCTGGGATTGGGGTCCAGGGTCCAGGAGGGGGTAGGAATGAGGGAGAGGATTCCAGCCTGGGGGTGTACAAGGGGGTGTGGAGTCTGGCAGGCAGCTGTGACCTGAAGGAGGTGGGAAGAGGTGTTACAGAGGGTTTGGGTGGTGACCTGAGGTAGGTAGTTGTGGAGGGGAAGGCGAAAAGGAGGTGAGGTGCCAGAGGCAGGCTGTGGCTGGGAGACGCTTACCTAGGTGGCTCCCAGCCAGCAGCTCTGCAGGTACCTGAGAGAGGCTCCATGCCTGTCTGCTGGACCGGCTGCTCCACATGGCTCTGCTCCAGACCTAGGAGGGAGGGAAAGAGGTTTCGCTCTGCCCCTGCGGCCAGCAAAATTTCTCATTTCCTATTGGCTGGAAACTGGCCAATGAGAGCTGGGGGATTTTGCTGGGGGTGGGGACAGCACGAGAATTCTCCCATCCTTCCCCAGCTTGCACAGCAATTAGCCGCCTGCTGTTTAAAACTATGTGTGAGTTGCTCGGTACTAAGAGTGTCAGTGAGGTGGCCGGTGGGCTGGATCCAGCAGCTTGTTGGTTCAGATCTGCCCCGCTAGCTGCCTCTTGCCCACCCCTGCACTGTTGCCTCTTTACACCACTCTGGCAGGCAATATAAAGGTGCGTTAAGGTGGATATGTAAGGCTGTTTTATACTGCCAGGGTGATGTAAAGAGGCCTTATTGCAAATGAGTATCATGCCTGGTTGGTTTATTGCAGAAATGAACTACCCTTATTTATCTCTGAGATGTTAACTCTGAAGTTTATTAATCTAAATTAAACTGTGAATATAAATTATTTCACTGCTGTTTATTTTATCAGAAGCATTCTGGGATTGTGGGCTCAGCTTGAGTAAAATGCCACCTTTTTTCCCTTTGTGTTCTGCCATACCAGTTTCCTTAGTGCAGTTAGCAGAAGTAATTAGCAGAATAATGAAGCTCACTAGCCTCCAAATACATATAGTATGTCTCTAAATAAAAGGATGCACTAATTAATTTTCAATAATTATTATGTATATCCAGTACCCTGCTATTAGGCCTTCAAGATATGGCTCAGATTACTGCAATATAGAGCTGTGCACCTGCTAGGAATATGGGCAAGGGAAACAGTGAAATTTACATTGCTCTTCAGGCTCTGTCCATAGGCTCCTTGAGTGTTTTGGCCTCACAGTTAGATTCTTAACACCCTCACCACATTTCAAAATAAAAACCATGACTGTTCATTTTAAAGCAATCTCTGGAATGGCAATTGTTTCTAGATGGAAAAAAGTTCAGACCATGTTGTTTCCCAAGGTTCTTTGAAACCAGACATCTCAGTGCAATTCTAGAGGTAATGCCCCTTTGGCGGAGCTATTCAGAAAATGTTGATGAAAAAGGAAATCAATAATCTAAGGAATATCTTTCCCCACTTGTCAACTTTTTCTTTCTCGTGTGTAGCCATTTAGTGTATTTCAGATGTTTTGCTTCTAAATAATTGATCAACTCTTCTGACTATAGCAGGTGACAAGGAAATGCGAAATGTAATTTGACATGACTGAGCTAAGTTGTTTGAAACGTTGTCTCCCCATTTATCTTAATTGTTTGATCTTTTTCCCCCCTTCCCAGGATTTCCTCATATGTATTTTTCCCAAGTCTCTTTGAGCCCTACATAATACAAGACTGGGGTTATGAAGTCAATCCTAGATGGCCTCGCAGACACAACTTTCCGAACAATTACAACAGATCTTCTTTACATGGGTTCTAACGATATCCAGTACGAAGATATTAAAGGTGACATGGCCTCCAAACTAGGATACTACCCACAGAAATTCCCATTATCTTCCTTCAGGGGAGATCCTTTCCAAGAAAAAATGACTGCAGGAGATGATCCCCTGTTAAGTATCATTCCATCGGATCAGATCAATATTACAGAATTTTACAACAAGTCCCTATCCACTTTCAAGGATAATGAGGAAAATATACAATGTGGGGAGAACTTCATGGATATGGAGTGCTTTATGATTCTAAACCCCACCCAGCAGCTGGCCATTGCAGTGCTGTCCCTTACCCTGGGCACCTTCACCGTCCTGGAGAACCTTCTAGTGCTGTGTGTTATCCTGCACTCTCGAAGCCTCCGGTGCAGGCCCTCCTACCATTTCATTGGCAGCTTGGCAGTGGCTGACCTCCTGGGCAGTGTAATCTTCGTCTACAGTTTTGTTGATTTCCATGTTTTCCATCGGAAAGACAGTCCTAATGTATTTTTGTTCAAGTTGGGTGGAGTTACAGCCTCTTTCACTGCCTCAGTAGGCAGCCTTTTCCTTACGGCAATAGACAGGTACATATCTATACACAGGCCACTCTCTTACAAAAGGATTGTTACCCGACCAAAGGCTGTTGTAGCATTCTGCGTGATGTGGACCATAGCTATCGTAATAGCTGTTCTTCCTCTGCTCGGCTGGAACTGCAAAAAGCTCAATTCTGTTTGTTCAGACATCTTCCCTCTCATTGATGAGACTTATCTAATGTTCTGGATTGGGGTCACCAGTGTACTTTTGCTGTTTATTGTATATGCCTATATGTACATATTGTGGAAGGCGCATAGTCATGCTGTTAGAATGATTCAGCGTGGCACTCAAAAAAGCATAATAATTCATACCACAGAGGAAGGTAAAGTACATATTACTAGACCTGATCAAACTCGTATGGACATCAGATTAGCCAAAACCTTGGTCCTTATTCTGGTGGTTTTAATCATATGCTGGGGCCCTCTACTTGCGATTATGGTATATGATGTCTTTGGGAAAATGAACAAACTCATCAAGACTGTCTTTGCATTCTGTAGCATGCTCTGTTTAATGAATTCAACAGTGAATCCCATCATCTATGCTCTGCGAAGCAAGGACTTGAGACATGCTTTCCGGAGCATGTTTCCAACCTGCGAAGGGACTACGCAGCCTCTTGATAACAGTATGGAATCCGACTGCCAGCACAAACATGTTAATAATGCAGGTAATGTTCACAGGGCAGCTGAAAGCTGTATTAAGAGCACAGTTAAGATCGCCAAAGTGACCATGTCTGTTTCCACAGACACAACTGCAGAGGCATTGTAAATCTCAGACCTCTCAACATTGTGAGAATAGAAGATAGTTTAAACAAACAAAAATACATGACTTAAAGCTTTTGTTCCCTCACCTGTAGCATTTTTAAGTTTGTCATAACAAGTTGTACAGTGATTGTGTTAAGAATTGTTACCATCAGCCAGTCCTCCCAAGTTTTACAATTAGGGATTCAGACTACATTGAAAAAGAAAAGATTTCAATTAAGAAAAGTGCTCATTGAATAATACAATATGAAACTCTGTCAGAATGTATAGAAAATGTGAAACTAGCAACAATTCCTTCATAAGTTACTGGGAATAGAGTGGAGGGAAATCTGAAAACTGGTGAAAACAAAACATCCTAAAGCCATGTCATTAAATAAATAAAAAAAAAGCCTTGTACTAATAATGTTCATTCCATTGCAAAATGTATTAAATGTCTAGGAGTCATAGAACTTTTATTTTTTTCCAAAAAGCGGCAGTACTGAATTTTTGAGGTTCTGTAAAATGTGTTGTCCTGTGAAATGTATACTGTTTTATTACTTGTTATTGATATTTGTCTAAGTGATAATGTAGACTTGTGTGGAAATAATGTGAAATATGTGTTTTGTAAATCCCATTGAAAACATCTTCTGTAATTGAAGAATTCCTATGAGCTATTTTAGAAATTTTACACATTTAGTGGGCTTCTGTGGATTTAGAGGAAAGGCACTGTATTTCTTCAACTAATTATTTTACATTGAAATCCCCATTAATTTTAACTTTCACTTGAGTACAAGAATAACAGCAACAAGGGAATATAGACTAGCACTGCACAGAAAGGAGTGCACTGGTTCAGACTTAAATACCACTGCGTTTATACATAAGGACATTTATTGTCTTATGGACTATGCCTTTCTAGTGGGCATTATGTAAATATGAACACTAAAAAGAACAGGCACTGGATACTGGCTTCTTTAATTGGTAACTGCTAGCACTGGACCTCTGAAGACAGCATGTGTCAGATTCAGTGTATAATGTTATCACTGTGCAGTTGATATATACTTGAACTGTGCTGCATTTGTATATCCCAGGATAAAACAGATTTAAAACCTGAGATGCCAAACTCCAGTCTTCACTAAATAAGGAACAAGTGTTATCAAAATTAGATATTTTTTATGTTTGAACGTGTATATAAATAAATATGTGTGCGCGTGTGTGTGAACGTAGACTATGTAAATGTGAGTCACAGTAGTATTACTAAGATAGGAAACTGTGACCAAATGTAAACTATTTCTTGTTGCACTCTTTGCACATGAATTCTGTTCCTAAAATTGAGTTCTTCCAGCTGATCAGTGATGAACATACTTATTGTAAGATTCAGAACTTACTTGTAGATGCACACTGAGAAATGTATCCATGTGCTAGAGAAAATAACCTTTTATTTGAGAACAAGGCAAAAAATAATTAGGAGGAAAAGACAGGAGGCAAAATATGCCCTGAACAAAAATAAGCAACAGAAAATCAGTCTTTACATTGTTAAAAAATTGAGAACGTTGGAGAGAAGACTTTTTATTTTTCCCCACAAAGTCCTTGAGTATTAAATTTAATGGCTTGAAATGAGGCGTGTCTCACTGTAAAAACAGAGTATAGATTAGGGATGTAAAATTCTAATTAATCTATTAACCGGTTAAACTTGTGGTGTCTAACCAGTTCTGAAATGAACTAGCCACACTCAATCAGCCAAATAGCCACATTGTTCAAGCCAACTAGCCACACTCAACCTGCCAAATAGGCACATGTGGCTAGTGCCTAGCATATTGGACACCATGGGGTTAAATGTTAGGTTGACCTAACATTTAGCTGATTAACTGATTAAAGTGGGATCCAAGCTGGGAATCGCTCTGGCCTGTCTGGAGCAGTCCCTAGCCCATGGGGCTCCTGTCCCCACCCTGGGGCTGGGGCTGCCACCGGCTCCTGGGTTCCAGCCCCCACTGGAGCATCCCACTGCACTGGGCCTGGGCTGAGCTCCCTGCAGAGAGAGGTTGCTCTGGCGTCTGGAGCAGCCCCTGCCTACATTGTGCCTAGGCCCACTGAGGACAGAGGCTTCTTTGGATGAGAGCAGCCTCTGTCTGTGATGGGCCCCCTGTGGGGCTGGAGAAGCCCCCTACCCGCAGCAGATGGGGAGCAGCTCCAGCCCCCACTCCCCCCTTATCAGTTAACTGGACCTGGTAAGCATTATGTGTTTAGGGTGATGCTTACTGGTTAACTGCTTAATCTTTCATATTGCTAGTATTGATAATAATAGAAACCTGAAACCATCATAATTAAGGCAAAGAAAGTTTAGAGTCAAAGGTGCAATTCCATTTTATAAGGGAAATTTTAAAAAAATCTTGGGTTTTTAGTAAAGAATGTAATTAAATAGCCTTCCTGACATGGATATTCTCTAAATCTCATTCTGAATAAGAACTATTGAGCCTTATTCTTCACTGCCTGATACTTTCAGTCATATTTTGTCCCCTGCTCTGACTGCTTTTATGCTAAAGAAGCTACAGAGCCAAGCTAGCCAATTAGCTACCCAAGGATTCCCTGTAAGCCAGGAATCCCTCACTGACATAGGACTTGTGTAGCCCACTATATACCTCTCCGTTATGCTGTATGAAGAGTGCTAAGGGGGAAGGAAGTATGATTGGATCGCTGATGATCCATGGCTGACAAAATGGCCTCCTGGGTGCTGTGGTAGCTGCTTACAAGTCAGGGCAGCCAGTAGCCCCAAATGGCAGCCAGCCCCAGGACTGGGGGAGTGAAAGAGTGTCATATACCCATCTTTGCTCCCAACCCTATCGAGGGTACAGTGCCGAGCAGAAGCTGACTGGAGATGAGACTCTAGCTCCATGTTTAGTCATTTACATCTGTGGTATCTGAGTCCAAATCAGAGCAGTTGCATTTTGCTTCTACTGTGCACTGGTGTAAATGACTCCACAAGCTACAAAGCAGTGAAGGTTCAGGCTTGTTTCTTAAAGACTGGTAATAGCATGGAGCTTTGTAGGATCCCAGTCCTGCGAGGTGCTGAGTAATTCCTGACAGATACTAAATTCCTTCTACCCATGCTTACTTGGGTGGGACTGCAGGGTGCTTGGTACCCTACAAGGAGATACTCTGTATCTTGAAAGAGTAGGCCCATGCATTGGATGAATAAGGATGAGGTTTGTGAGAGTATTGCTCTACTGCTGGTGAAATCTAACAGTGAAAGAGATTTCTTTCCTTTCCAAGTATAAAATTGTTTTTCATGCCGCAATCGGGGAGGAAAGGACACAATGTCCAATTAAAAGTTATTTCAAGAGCCATTTTTTGAAACTGTCTTCTTGTGAATTCAATGCAAATTTTATAGATTGTTGTAGATTCGAGTTCTAAATTTTATGTGATAAATCATGGGACAATGGGGCTGTCTTGGCACTAAACTTGGTGCTTATTGATATAAGAAATAGCATCCTGTGAAATATTCATATATCAAGATCTTCATTTACATATGAGTTTTTAAAAGGTCTGTGGATTATATTTCATCTTAACATCATTTCTCAACTGTGATAGGGACAAAAGTTCCTACAAAATGTAAATTAAATATGATTATTATTTAATTAGAAAATCAGTTCCTGTTCCTAGATTAGCTGTTTTTAAACTTCCTCTCAAGGTAATCCTGTTTTGCAATTGCCCACCTTTCTTTGGTGATGGTACAACTAACCTAAGTAGCATTCCACAACCACCCACACACTCATGAAATGAGTAACTCTATAGTTACAGTTCTGTGTATTTATCAACGTTAAGTGTTGTATAGCTATAAAAGAGACCATTTCTATCATGTGCAAAGTTAGATTTTCAGCTATCGAATTGTATATTTGTATAGTATTGTATCTCCTCAATGCTGTGCAATCACTGTCAAAGTTTTTTTGCACTGGCCTTCTGATGATGAAAATGTTAAGATGCCTATTGTAAGATAATTAGAACATTTTACCTGCTGTTATTGGGCTGAATGTATGTAAATAAGTAACAATAAAAAAGACATCTGTACAAGCAGTGGCCTAAAAAGTCTGTAATTTTAGGCTAGGACAATTACTGAAGTTGCTGTGACATCTGAAAAGTTACTGTTGAATAAACTGTTTACAGGGCCTCTTGGAATGCAATGTCATAGAGAAAGCAAAGTCTTTCTTTGTGACAATATGACGTAGAGAAATTCAATTATCAGAGCTTTTATTTCCAATGTTTCAAAGTGGAGAACATAACTCTTTATTGTCTGTAAATCTAACATTATTACTTCCTCTTAGAAGAATATTGTATTGTTAGATGTTTGTTTGAGCTGGTAACATCCTTGCAACTGCTGCAATATCTTTCTGTTAGCAACCTGTATGATACTTTGTACACAAGTACTGGTAAGATTGTCATTAACAGTAGCTTTGATCATTTAACTACCTATAGCAGAATAGTATTTCTGTAATATTTCCAATGTATTACTACCATGCCATATTTTATTTCTATAATGTAATTAAACTGTTATTTATTCAAAGAGAAAGTACTCCATTATGTTTGTTTTTTCAAAAGTAAGAATTACTGAGTGCCACTTCATCCCACAATCTGGAGCTGTAGATTTTATTTGAGGTATTTTTCCTTGTTAAACATGGGTTATACATAAGTTTTCAAGCTTCCTGGGTCTTCACTGTATTGTGTTTCCTTGAGGATCAAAAGCCAATTTTTTACCTTCCCCTAAATGCAAAAGCAAAACTAAGGAACTGAAAAAGCCTTCTGAATATTGACAATCTCAAAGTGGAGTTTTTCTGGAAAGTTTAAGGGGAATCAGACAAAGTATTTCCAAAATATATTGAAAATCTAAGGAGATTATTAGGCAAGAAGATTTGTTAAAATGAGATTAAAGATAAAAAACAACTTCTAATAGCAACACTCAAACTAAACAACCTCCTTTGAAATGTCACCAGCATTATCTTGTGTTTGAGGCTAACTTTTCCTGAAATTGTGCTGCAAATCAGAGAAAGTCTTTTGGAGATATTAGTATTCACATGTTTCTCATGTATTTTCTAATGAATTTTTCTGTTTTCTTTTGAATGTAACTTCAACTTAAAATTTCCAGGCTTACTAATATTTGTTCTTTTCAGAAAATAATTTTATTTTAAGGCTTTTTCTCCCCTAAGTAGTTAGCTGCCACTCAAACTCCAGCACAAGGAAGTTTTGAAATACTATTATTAGTTTTAGTTTTTTGCCTCTGTCAGAAGCACAGTCATATTAAGAAAAAATAGTTCCATTCAAGGAAGATAAATAAAAGGTCAAAAGAGGGAATAAAAAATGTCTCCTCTGCCAAATGCATATAAAAATAAACAAACCCTGAATTAGTTACTTGTAAGTATAAAAATAATAAGATCACTGAGTTAAACATGATGGCTGTGTCTAGACTGGCCAGTTTTTCCGGAAAATCAGCCGCTTTTCCGGAAAAACTTGCCAGCTCTCTACACTGAATTTCATAAAAGCACTGACTTCCTACTGTAAGAAATCAGTGCTTTTTATGGAAATACTATGCTGCTCGTTCGGGCAAAAGTCCCTTTGCGCAAAACTTTTGTGCAAAAGGGCCAGTGTAGACAGCTGAGATTTGTTTTCTGCAAAAGCCCTGATCGCGAAAATGGCGATCGGGCTTTTTATGAAAGCGTCTAGATTGGCCACGACGCTTTTCCGCAAAAAGTGCTTTGCGGAAAAGCGTCCGTGACAATCTAGACGCTCTGTTCCGAAAATGCTTTAACGGAAAACTTTTCCGTTAAAAGCATTTCCAGAAAATCATGCCAGTGTAGACATAGCCGATGAGTTTGGCCACTGTGACCTAGTACAAAGTGCTTCTAGAGAAGCAAAGTCTAATAAAAGGAGGGAGTGTAATGAGTCAAGGTTGTGGCAACCTATTTGCTGCTTGAGGCTCACAGAAGCCAGGGCAACCCAAAAAGTGGCTAGTGCACTTCAGGGAAGAAGTATGGACAAGGTGTTTAGACGACCTACTGATAAAATACATCCTGAAGCAGACACTAGTAGTGAGGCTTTTTTATGATGCTCCTAGCGAAAACTGAAACTCCTGACAACACCTGGTGAGAGGGGAATTCCTCTTAAGAGACAAGAAATATTGCTGGCTGGCACAAGAGAAAATAAATTTGTGTTTCTCTGCACCACGCAGGATGACCTAACCCACTGGGACTATTTAAGAGTTAGCAAATTAGGAATCTACATGTAGAAATATTAGAATTTAAGTAAAATTGGAACCTTTATAACCTCAACAAGGAGAACTTGAAAGCTATTTCATTGGTTTATACTAGATTTATTCACAGATGTTTTCCACTTTTTCAGTTGAATAACCAAGGTTCCAATGGGACTCAAGCATCTAAGGGCTTGTCTACACTATGGAGAAGAGCAACGCTGCCGCAGTCAATCTTCGGGGTTCAAATTAGCAGGTTTAGTGAAGACCCGCTAATTTGAACAGAAGGTGCACCTGTCAGCACTGGTAGTCCTGCTCAAGAGGAGTAAGGGAATTCAATGGGAGTGTATGCTCCCATCAATCTCTTGCAGTGTGGACTGTGCCAAAATACGATTTAAGATGCTTCAACTTTAGCTATGTAATTAATGTAGCTGGAATTGCATATCTTAAGTCGACTTTCCCCTGTAGTGTAGACCAGGCCTAAAAATGAAGACGTGTCACCACAGTGGAGTGAAACTTGACAAATTTGACATGAAGCCATTAATAGTACTTGATACTAAGTGCTTTTGCTGAGGGGGTCAGTAAGATTATCCTGGTTTTACAGATGGGGAAACAAAGCACAATGCATTAAAGTGACTTGTCTAAAATCATCCAGCAAAACAGCAGCAGAGCCAGAAAAGAACCCTGGTCTCCTGCTCCAGTGCCTTCCATTGGGGCGGGAGGGGGAAATCAGTCAAATTGAGAATGTTCCTGGGAGCAGCTGATGTAATGTTTCACCAAATACATGGATTCCACAATGACAAACCAACCTCAATTTATGCTTATATCCTTTCCATTACTGGGTAAGACAAATACTGGGTAAAACAAATAACATTTTGTTCAATTCAAGGTCTTGCTTAGCTAATCTAATCTCTGTTTTTATAAGGCACCAAAGGCCTGATCCAAAGAATGCCATTAACTTCAGTTGGTTTAGGATCAAGTCTCTGTAGGCACTGGTAGTGCAGCTTACATCCCAAGGTAGTTGAGCAGCTTTCTTGTCCCATCTTTAATCTTCCAAGGTTACTAAAATCTTTATATCAAGGTCTCCCTTGGATTGAGCAGGGGACAGGGGCTTCCTTTTTTGTTGCTTTGACAAACTATTTACATTTTAGAAAATACTAGCTCATTAATCATTGAGAAATAATTGACAAAATGAAAGCAAAAAATAAGTTCAACATGTACTCTGAGTATCTTAGGCAAACACTGTCACTATCAAAAGAGTGACAATAGGAAAACATTCACATTTTGTTAGCATGTCATTTTATGTTTCAGTGGTAAATTGTCATATTGACACAAATCAACAACATTTCCTCTTGAAACTACTGCATAACCAAATTGTATGTCTACTTTTAACAAAACGAGGAAATAATGACAAATACCCAAACAACTATCTTTCCAAACTATTCTTATTCAGGAAATATGCAGTCAGATATACTATCTTCATTTTTGACATTCAAGTGAACATCAGACACATCATTATTCCTGTTCTTCTGATGTTCTTTTTAAAAAGTCACAGTATCATCACCCTCAGAATAATACATATTTTTCATCTCCAATGATAACACAGAATTTGACCAGATTAAGTGCCGAAGTTTTGATTCCCAGCAAAAGACCAATAAATACAGAAACAATATTTCCAGCATAATTAAGACTTGGCTCAGTTAAAAAATATGGGTTATTCCTCTTCATATTTTAGAATACTTTTCCACTTCCATTCTGGCAGCATATCTCAGTCTATTTTGGAAATGGACAAAAAGGGTCTAGTTAAAATGGCAGAGCTAGATACAGCAATAGGTGGTTATTCTTTAATGTGATTCTATCCGCTTTAATCTGGAAAAAATTCATTATCTATTATTGTGATGCTTCACTTGGGAGCCCCAGAACTGTGAGCCACTGTGTTACCCCTCTCACCAAGTAACTGAGCTAAGCTCTGTGTCAGCTCCCTGAAGAAGAACAGTAAACTCAACAGTACTGTGCCAGTCCAAATCTTGCCTTCCAGGCAGCAACCCGTGAACCCCAGTTCTTGAGTTCTCAGACACAAATCTCTGCAGTATTTGATCACTGTCACAGAATGTATGACTTCTGCTGCCTCTAAAGTAGCGGTATGTCTTGCTCTCTAGTTTAATCTGTAGCGCCGAGATGCTTTTGTCATAAAAACATGTTTATTAACAAAGAACAGAGATTTAAGTGATAATAGGTAAGAATGGAAGAGACAGATAGAGCTGACTAAAACAAAACATGTCTGTGACGGATTTGGTCTGGGCGCGAGCTCTCACTCCCCACCGCAGGGGTGAGGCCCAGCAAGCCCACCATCTTAAAGACCGGGCACGGCGGCTATACGGGCGCGAGCTCCCAACTCCCCCCTTCCCAGGTTGAGCAGGGCCCAGCGAGCCCTCTGGCCAAGGTGCCCTGTGGCCCTTCGGCCCCCTCCCTGGGGTCTGTCTCCCGTAATCACGCCCCACTGGGGTGTCTGTCCCTCTCGAGGTTCTTAAGTTTGCTATGAGGTCACTATGCGAGATAATGGGGTGGGGGTTAGCGGGACCTGGGACCACCCTCTCCATCGGGTCCCAGCCCGGGGCCCTACGGGGTTCGGGTATCACCCTTACCCGGCTGACGGGGTCCCACCCCATAACACATCAGCCCACAGGCACCAAAAGCACTCTGCCCCGGGCTGCTTCCTAGCCTCCCCTTGTCGGAGGGCCTCCCATCCCGGAACTCAGGGTCCTACCACAATGCCGGGGCTCCTGGACTCCTGTCCGCAGTTCTCCGGGGTCCGGTGGTCCTGCCTCCAGAGCGGGGGGAGGAACTACTTCCCCGCGGTCTTCCCCTGCCTTCTGCTCTGCCAGCATCTTTTGAAGTCCCTGCTGGCTGTTCCGCCTCCTTCTTCCCTCCCCCGGTGTCCCGGTGTCCGGAGCGTCGGCTCTCAGGGGGCGGGGTTACCACCTGGCATGCCGTGGGGGATGGGCAGTAGCCCGCCCCTTGCTGCCGGCCGGCACTAACTCCCGGCGTCAATTCGTCCCGCTCGGAGCGGGAAGCAGCGGGGCCGGTGTCCTGGCCTCGCATCGGCAGAGTTGCACCTCCTCGCCCTCCCGCCAGGGTCGGGGCCGACGTCCCGCCGATTTTAGTGTGGGCTGCAGCTGGCCCGTCACAATGTCCTAGCAACTAAAATGTAACTTCAGCAAGTTACTATCTTTGTCAAAGCAGCTTTTTCACCTATAATCAGTTTCCAGCTACTGTTGCCTCCCCGATCAAGAGGATCCACTTTTTATGACGTCAAAGAGTGCTACACCTCTTCCTCCCCTAGCTGATGTTTGACTAAAATGTCTCTGCCTCCTGTATATTACCCCAAAGTTAATTGTCCTTACTTCAGGAGCCAGGAAAGGGTGTGTGTGTGTGTGTGTGTGTGTGTGTGTGTGTGTGTGTGTGTGTGCCAAACACATTCTAAGAATACATTTCCACCATACATTTATAACACTTTGTACACCGCCCATGCATACATTTTGCAATGATTTTTAGGATCAATGGGTTACCAGTTTGCATATGACACTTCAGCATAGCATGTTGGGATCATGAGTGTGTCAGGCCTGATGTGATTTGGGGGGGGTATAGGCATTCCCTGCCAGTTGCCATTGAGGGGCCTCACAGGGCCACAAATATTAATTTTGAACATTCAGTTATCAGAAAAAGCTAATACCAGGTCTTCAGCTAATTCTAACATGTTCACACACTTTTGCATTGTGTTACAATAGCTCATCTTTACTATATACAGAAGAGTTCTCTTTAATGCTAAAGCAATGCAGGAGTGAGATACTGTCCTCACTGAAGTCATTTGTAATTTTGCCACTGACTTCAGTAATGCCAAAATTTCAGTCAAGATTGTCAAATTATTATTCTGTTTGAAGTGTGGCACTGGTGTGCTCTGATAGATTAGTACTTTCATTAGCAGATTTTAAAAATACAATAAAAACTATTTTTTTAATTAAAATAACATCTCGGATTCGAGTGGATAAGTGCAGAGTTCAGTGTAATGACTGACCTGTGTTCAATTGACCACTCACGTGAATAAAGCTACTTTCATGCATGGTTGCAGGATTGGGCCCTTTTGCCACAGTTGGGGAGGAAATGTCATGAACAAAAACTCTATGCAAAAATGATACTGCCCCAATCATTCTTCTAACTTTTATAAGTGCACCACTTGTTCTTTCTGGGTACAGAGAGAGTGGGGGGTCAGGGTGGGGTGGGTAACGCAGTTAACAATAGCTTTGTTCTTTGGTGTTTCACAATGGCTCATTTGGTTTCAATGGATGTCCTTGTTGGGCAGGACCTAATCCCTTCTGTAGGAAGCCATCATTTTACATGAGTTAATGCGGCCTTTCTGTTTGGTGAGTTACACAGTTATGGAGGTTTACAATGGAAACAATATATCCTTATGATATGAGGTACAGATCTTATAAGTGAGATTAGTGCAAGCAGCATCCTAAAAGCACATTTTTATAAATCTAGTATCTATTTTACCAATACTAACCCAGGTAAATCAGACTGAGTTCCAGCTGTGCATTTGTCACTGATTAGAGGAGCGCATCACAGCGATACTTTCAGGAAGGTGCTCAGAGGGACCAGAAAGTGACCAGAGCTTAATGTGCTTTGTGATCACATTATTCTGGAATGAAGTGACTTTTCTTCTAGAATAGCGTGTCCACATGGGGACATAGGGAAGCTATTTTGGAATAGATTATTGGGGAGTATATCAAGTTCTGCACGTGGATAACCCCAGATATTTCTTCATATTGCCCTCTAGGGTTGGAGAAAGGCTTGGGACTTGTTCAAGGATCTCCTGACCATATGGCTCTCTGGGATATATAGGGAAGTGAACCCCTAGTTCTCTGGAGAGGTCAAGGTCTTTGTAGCTCTTCTGGCCCCTTTTTCAGTCAGAATGATTCTTACAGAGGACACGCTGTCATAAACCAAAACCTTCCTCTCCATAGGTGGAGGGACAGTCTCTGCTGCTGAAGCTCTGTTTAGGGGTAACTCTCAGAGCTAAATACTACAGAGGAGGATGCTCTAGAGAATGACACCCACAAGTCCCCAAAGTCTGACCTCTGTGGTGCTCTCTCAAAGGTTGATCCCCTCCTGGGTTATGTCTACACTTGCAGCTTCTTGCGTCAGAAGTATGCAAATGAGGTTAAGTGTGGAATAGCGCCAAGCCTCATTTGCATACCTAATGAACCACCGTTTTTGCAGAAGAGGCTCTTGCGCCAGAAGGAGCTGTCTACGATGCTCCTTCTTGTGCAAGAAAAACCCTCTTGAGCAATGCCGTTACGCCAGTTATTTTCAGGAATAACAGCATTGCTCAAGAGGGTTTTTCTTGCGCAAGAAGGGGCAGTGTAGACAGCTCCTTCTGGCACAAGAGTCTCTTCTGCAAAAATGGCGATTCATTAGGTATGCAAATGAGGCTCGGCGATATTCCATGCTTAGCCTCATTTGCATACTTCTGACGCAAGAAACCGTGAGTGTAGACAGAGCCCTGGAGTTCTGCTAGCTCTGACTCTTCTCTGCTCACTAAAACATGTAGGGTAAGCTGTCATGTAAAAGAAGCAAGCCATCACCTGTAAAGAGGTTCTCCAATTGGTTTGGGAAAAGTGAATGGCTCACACTAAGCCTCAGATCAAGAGGAGATTCCCCAATCAGCGAATATTTTTGACCCAACCCAGAGAGAGAGAGAAAAAAAAAGGTTGTTAATAAAAGATATTGCCCCACATCCTTAGCTGATGTAAATCAGCACACCTCCACTGAACTCAACAGCACTATGCCAATTTACACATGCTGAGCCTCTGGCCCATTGCTAGAGTCAAAAAAAAAAGAAGATTGCCTTTAAGACTTCATGTCACTTTCATGCCATGGACCAATTCCAAATTAATAAGCAAGGGCTTAAAATAATAATTTTATCTAAACCACACAGCAGAATAGGATTAGTATGTATCAATTCAGTTTCATCAAACATATAAAGAGAAGGACATAGTGACCACATTAACTCATATACCATGTTATAGGTAGTCAAATCAGGAAATGCCAGTCCATCCTCTGTATGATCTTTTTTATGTTCAGTTTAGCCCACTTTGTTTTTAGGCTTTCTACTGAGTGAATAGTAGCAAAAGTCTCAGCCTCGTGCCGTCTTTAATATATATCAGTCTGGGCAAAGGGATTATTTTACACAAAAAAAGCATATAAATAACAATAGAAAATAAATGGCCAATCTCCAACAACCCCACAATGTTCTCCAATTAGTGGGTTAACGTAGATCTTTATGGAAGCACTAAACACTGAGGGGGAAGGGGATAAAATAAATCTCTAGTAGATACAATCTTGTTGCCCTCTTTGCACTGCAGGAAAGTACAAGAAATAGATAGTAGAAATACTGAAAGGCTTAAATAAACACTGTGATTAATACTGAACTCTGAAAAGAACAAATTAATGTAGAATCAAAGGACAGAACCTTGGGATAAGATATAAAATGTAATAGATTGTTTCTGTATAATACTGTTTTGGTATCAATACTAGAGCCCAGTGTAATTCCAGAAAGGTCCCAGTGTTCTCTCAGTATATTAGCTAAGAATAGCAATTTTTAAAAAGCAAAGAAAATGGAGCCTCTGAACATCCCTAACATGTCCTGTTTTCTGTCTCACAGACTGAGGATTAGGGTGTATAATAACAGAGGAGCACAGCATTATACAGCAAATACTTCTCCCAAACCAAACGTTCTCCAAGAATAAAACTGACAATCTGATCCTATAAAATGCCTCATCAGCAGCCCAGGAAACAATGCAGCTATTGCCTCTAGAGACCATAGCACATAATCTAATATGCAGTAATTGTCGCATTATACACGTAACACCTACCTGCTACAAATCCAGTTTGATCAGACAAAAATTAATAATAGAGGCATTTTCTCTAAATGTGAGGTTTAAAGCTGCAACTAGAATTTCAACATGTAGTTAGAAGAGTAACACAGTCAGCCTCTGAGAATTACAATGATCTGCCGCCCTCCTCCTTTCATATTCATTTTGCATTATAGTGCTTACAAAATATGCTAACAGAACTCAACCGAGGGACTGGGAAAGGATTCTGGGAAAGAGGAAAACTGTTGTTTTTTTTCAAAGAAAGGTTATTGTTATGGTGTCCCATGGAGACCTCATCGAAGACCATGGGCTGATTGTGCTAGACCCCATACAACCACAGATGAAGAAATGCAAGTGAAGTGATTGGGCCAACTTTAAACAATAGGTCAGTAACAGAGGTGGAAAAAAAGAACCCGAATCTCCCAATTTGCATTCCAATTAGACCATGCTCTCTCTCAGCTAAGCCTAGCCAGAAATAGCCTAGACATAGGCTGGAGTGTGTCAGCCTTCACTGCCAATTTTTGGGACAGGTGGGCTGGGACATCTTGCCTGTGGGAGGAGTTCCGCTGCAGGAAGAAGACATCTAGTTAGAAAATCCACCTCTCTAAGACTATGTCTACACTAGGGCTATGTCTAGACTACATTAGTAAATTAGTTTATTCGGCATAGTCAAAGAAGCGGGGATTTAAATAATCCCCACTTCATTAAAATAAACAAAGGCTTCCTTTGTTGACCGCGCCGCGTCTAGACTGCTGCGCTGTGCTGGATCAGCTGATTGTCAGCACAGCGCGGAGGCCATGTTTATTTTAATGAAGCGGGGATTATTTAAATCCCCGCTTCTTTGACTATGCCGAATAAACTAATTTACATGGCTCCATTGACGGAGCCATGTAGTCTTGACACACCCTAGGAAACTATTTTGAAATAACTAAATTCATAATAATAACTCCCAAAATAACAAAATCAAAATAGCATGTCCCCACTTGGGGGGAGCCTCGAAATTAGTCTGAGGCAAGCTCCATTATTGTGGATGTGCTACCTCAACTTAGAGCCCCAGGAAGCACTGGGGAGTAATTACTTAGAATTACTCTGGTGGGGGCCGGGGGAGGGTTATTTCAAAATAGCAGCAGTGGAGCAGCCACACTAACACTATCTCTAAATAAGTGTCATTCCCCAAGGAAAGCAGGAGTACAAATTTCTAAATAAGCAGCCTGTTATTTTGAACTAATGGGCTTAGTAGTGTGGATGCTCTGCTTATAAATTCGACCTAAAGGGTATTATTTCGAAATAACGCCTTAGTCTAGACCAGGGGTAAGTAGTGAGCAGTCGGAGGCTAACTGGCCAGAAGACAAAATCCCTACCCTAGTGAGGGGGCGTCAGGGAGAAATGGAGAGTGAAAAAGACAGAAGTCTGGGGTGAAAGAGATGGGAGCTGAATGATGAAAGGGAAAGAGATGAGTGGGCATCAGTTAGTTGACTCTGGGCTTGGAAGACACATTCAAGAGAGGAAGGATTCTCCTGTGGTTAGGGCACTAGACAGGATGAATCATTGTCTGACCCAGTGAGGCAGCACTTGCATTCTGTAATGAAAGGGAATAGAGACACTCCTTAGGGTACGTCTACACTGCACGCTTATTTCAAAATAAGCTATTCCAGAATAGTTATTCTGAAATAGCTTATTTCAAAATAGCACGTCCACACTGCAGGGAAGCCTGAAAATTAGTCCGAGGCAGGCTTCCCTAATGTAGACGTGTTATCTAGATTTAGAGCTCCAGGAGGTACTGGAGAGAAATAACTTAGAATGGCCTTGGTAAGGGACTATTTTGAAATAGCAGCAATGGAGCATCTACACACGCCTTATTTTGAAATAGCTATTTTGGAATAGGCATTATTCCACTTACAATGAGGTTTACAGATTTTGGAATAAGCCGTCCATTATTTTGAAATTATTTCAAAATAACAGAATGGCTGTGTAGATGCTTGCATTGTTATTTCGAAATAACGCTAGTTACCTTGAAATAACTGTGCAGTGTAGATGCACCCTTAGATGGCAGTCCACAAAATACAGCATGCTAGGTGGTCTAAACAAGCCACTGGCACATGCTGAAGCGAGGGTGGGGTGTGTTAAGACCAGTCCCTTTCACAGAGATAAGTGCCAAAGTCTGGGTTGCAGTGAGGTACTTGTTGCTGCTGGTGATCCACAAATCGAATTAGGCACCTCAACTGCTGCTTGTGGGAATGAGTAAGATGCCCACCTTGTGTCACCCAAAACAGCCAGAGGAGGAGGTGGTGCTGCTACTGACACCCACTTTATCACTTTTAGCACTGGGAGGTGGGAAACTCAGCTTCATTTCCCCCCTGCCCTCACCAGAAGGTGAGGAATGGATTTGAAAATGGGTCCCACAACTGTTAGGAGAGTGCTCCAACCCCAGAGCTATGGTGCAGTCTGTTGTTGGCCTTCCCTGTTGAACCTCTTCCACTGCAGATAAATAATGAGAGTACTTGGAGCAGGGGGACTAGACCTGGAGGGTCTCCCAAGCATTGGGCTACAGAATCAGTCTCTCTCTGGCCCATTGACTATTCAAATATTTATCCACGGTACCACAGTCATGTTGGAGAGAGGCAGAGTGGAGCAAATGGACCAAATCTGAGTGAGTGGCCTTGAACCCTGGTGCCATTCAGATTTGACACCCATCATTGATATTATGGGGAGCAACTTGAGTAGACCCAGAATGTACCATTGCCAGTGCAGTCACCAGCATGCCAGGCCTGAGGTGACCTGAGCCCAGATGAAGGAGCAGGGTTGGGTGTCAGGGATATCACTACCACTGGCAGCTAGGCCTCTAGCTCAGGGAGAAGCAGGACAGAGAGCAGGGCCCTAGCCACATGCAGGGCAAAGCCCATGTTCCCTGTGTGGAAGGCAGCAATCCCACAGGCCGGAAACCTGTGACCTCCCTTCCCAAGGAGGGGCAGTGTCCGTACAGGCTTGGGACCTTTCTGTCTAATTTAAGTAAGGTGGGGAGCACCCAATTTTCATTGTTCATGCCCCCTCCCAATTCTTTAATCCGGCACTGACACAAATCACAAAACTATTTTTTGAGACTTCATTGCTAGGCATGCGTGTGTGTGACTTTCTGTTATGATTGTTTATAAGTGTAACCCAGAAAGAGGGGGGAATACTTTCCATCACTGTTGAGTTTAGTATAGGCACCCAGTGAGTCAGGAGGCTACGTCCAAGCCTTCTTAGGCTCTGAACTCTAGAGTTTAGGTTCCTAAATTGCTTCATGAATTACACTGTAAAACCTTTGGCGCTCTATCCTTCACAGTACTGGATCATGACTTGAACTGAGGGTCTTGGCACGACTAAGCCTGTCAGTTGTTCTTAAAATTCTGCTACCATTTCTTTTCCCTATGAACCAGAGTAGCAGTGCCTCCTTATTTATTCCATGCATGATAAAGTCTTTGATTATAATAAGAAAGGGCAGAATCAGCTTTCACATTCAGTGCAGACTCATATGTTGTTCTCACTAATTCCCAATCTGCCCTATCATGCTGATTACAAGAGGTTTTTACGTGGTTGCTTGTGATAGCTAAACTTAGACTCTAAATCAGCTGGCTGCTGCTTAAAACTTGAGCCTTCCTGCTGACTGTGAAACTATAGGTTCAAGTCACTGGAAATACCTTTGGTCTGGCGAGACTTTAGGAAGAACTGAAGCTGAGCTTTCCCAGTGGCTTTGTTGAAATGAGTGCTGCAGTAGGTCAGTCAGTGCAATCACATTCTGTGTTCAGTACCAGAACTGAAGTAGGCTGATGGTCTCCCTCAACAGAAACAATCACAAACTGCACTTCATCTCTGGCATTCTTCTGGCTTTGCCGATTAGAAATCTCTATTGGCCATGTCAGTTCCACCCATTTCTATCTTCAAAAGGCCACAGCAGATTCCTGCTGCATGTAGGGCACAATGGTCAAACTGTAGCCTTGAAAGCACTCTCGGTACCAAAAGCTGTTCATGCTTCTTATCTTCTCAAATCCCATTAAAATCCTCATGTACAATAACATGAGAATGGGAGACATGAGCAATCTTTGAAAACTCTGGCTTTAAAATAAATATTTGGAGGCACATGGAGCACAAATAGTTAAAAAAGAAGACACGTTTCTTCCATCTTCCTTAGTTACCAGACTTGATAAATAAATCTGACAGGGAAGCTCTCATGAATTAGACCAACTCTACCACGTTTACAAGCAGACTCGTGAGCTAGCTCAGCCCACCCAGTCACATTTTAATTGCATCAATGACAAACGCGTTTCCTGCATAGATTTAACTTGGACTGGAATCCTATTTAAGGACCTTCTTTTCCTCTGAAGGGAAAAATAACAACAAGTGACAAATGTTGAGCCATATTCTTGGCGTGTATCAGCAGAATTTTATAGCACATCTGGGGGTGTGTTTGAGGAGTAGGCTTGCTTTCCTGGAGATGCTTTTGTGAAGTAATCTCTGGTCAGTGGTTCCTTCCTGTAGATACAATTCTGAAATATCAGTGCAGATGCAACCCATATATCTGTAAGATAGGGATTTATTTAAAATTCCTCTCTTCCTGATAGCAATGATGAGGAAACCCAGATGAATAGTATTTGTGGTAAGGGCCTACTCCACAGCCCCTTAAAGTCAATAGGACTCTTTGTCATTGACTTAAGTTACTGTAAACTATGCCAAACCAGCTTCCAGTAGCAGGAGACACCACTGGCTCATTTGTGTCTCTCTGACATTTTCTGTGACCAAAGTTGATTGGGCCCCATATACTCTTCTTCTCAGATCGCTGTCTGTGTGGTCTTGTTGTAGATATTGTGGTGAGAAGAGCTGCTAAAAGAGGTTAGTAATAGCACAACATAAGCAGACTTCCCCAGACTGCTTCTGTGAGAAACACCACCATTACCCATGCATTCCAGGATCTCCTTCATACTGTGAGAGAATCTGTGTCACAGTCTATAGTCCATTGGCATGAAATTCAGCCCTGATCTGAGGGACCATACAAAGCCCTGTTTCCTAGCTAAACCCTTATTAAGGGACTTATCTGGGGCCTAGTAAGGCCTAACAGGTACATATTCTGCTGGCCCTTTGCACTGGGGGTTGGGGGTGGGGAACATATTACTGTGGACCCTGTGCATTGACTTTCTATTATTCTTTCAAGTTGTACAAAAGACATTGCTCCAACTAGCAGCAGCCCATTCTGTGCCATAGGCAAGCTGACCAATTAAAATCAACCCTTTCAAATAATGTCACCCCTAAAACAAATAACGGACTGCGAATTCCAGTGAAAGTAATTGATCCTCCCTGCCCACCTAATGCGTCAACAGTAAATAAAGCTCTTCCTTACCCTGCCTTTCCCTGCTCGACATTTGTGGGCGATGTGATTGTGCTCTATGACGAGCAGGGTAACAGAACCAGACTCAAGCAACCCAAGTGGGAATCGGGCACCAAAGATGAGGGCTTTTATGAAGAGTCTCTTTCCAGCAGCTCCTACCATTACCAGTGAGGGCACTGCTGCACCAGCATCTCAACTGATCTCAGCAGCATAGCATGGCAGGCGGAGAGAGGCAGATAACTGGGTCCCAAACCACTAAGAGGTCTAAAGGTTAAGGCCACCCCCTAGAATTCAGTCTGAAAATTCACCAGGAGCCAGTGCAGATCGCTAAAATGGTGCTTCACTTAGCAAAGGTGCTGCCTTTTTCTGCAGCATCCTCAGGTTCCGAGTGTCACGAGATGCGCGTCCTGGCTGTGCACATTGCGGCATCCAATCATGCAGTGAGATGAAGTGTGAATTTAATATACTGTCTTTTGAGGGATAGGTGTGCTCAGCCTGCTTATATAGATTCCTGAAGCTCTTACAGCTGATTCAATGCATTTTCACTGGGGTGGTTGTCAAAGGAATGGTGAGCATATCTCAGCCTGCCTGGCAGAAGAGAACTCCACAAGGAGCCATGAAGGGAGGGTGTGCGTATAAGGGCAGGGCCAATAGGTGCCTGCACAGGCCTAGACCTCATTCCCTTTATGTTCTACCTCAGCAGAAGCTGTTGAAGACCCTGCAGCAGGGCCCAAGGTATTGCATAGTCCACTAGCAGAACAAGGTGCTTTCAACCTTCTCTCCACCTCTGGCTTTGCAATACATCCAAATGCAGCTATGCTGGCAGGAAGGGTGTGTGCTAATCTGCTAGAGGATGTGTACCTTGGATGTCTTCCCCTCAGGATCCTCCATCAGCAGAGCATCTTTCAAAGCCCTGGAGTGGAACATCAAGCTGCCTGCATACCCCATGATGAGTCCTTGAAAAAGGGGGGTGAATTAAAAATTCCTGTCTTCCCAGAGACTGCAGCACTGGCTGAAATATGGAGGTACATCTGACACTTTCTTGTGCCAACATGGATGAATGTCTCAAAGCGTTAGAATGAACATAGGAGAGAAGCAGTTGCAAATATTGCTCCCCACCCCCCACTAGCCAGATTCATGATAGAGATGCAGCCATGCTAGTCTGGTCTAGCTGAAACAAAAGATAGGACTATGCAGCACTTTAAAGACTAACAAGATGGTTTATTAGGTGATGAGCTTTCGTGGGCCAGACCCACGTCCTCAGATCAAATCAATTGCACATATTGATCTGAGGAAGTAGGTCTGGCCCACGAAAGCTCATCACCTAATAAACCATCTAGTTAGTCTTTAAAGTGCTGCATAGTCCTGTTTTTTGTTTTAGCCAGATTCATTCTCTCTGTGTAAGTGCCCTCGTTCTTGTTTCTCTTCTGGAGAAACTATCTTTTTCCAATAGTTTTTTTGGAAGAGGCTTTTCTGAAATTTGGCCCATCTACACTGGGCCAAATTTTGGAAAGGCCTCCTCTTTCAGAAGAGCCCTTCTTCCTCATGGGAGGAGGAAGACAGGGCTTCTGAAAGAGTGTGTCTACTCTTCTGCAAAAAAAAGTGGAAGAGCAGCCATGTAGACGCACCGGCTCCTCTTGTGCAAAAAAACGGAGCCTCATTAATTATGCAAATGAAGCGTGGCGATATTCCATGCTTAGCCTTATTTTTCCTCAAGAGAGGGGCAGTGTAGACATAGCCCTGGTTACTGTCTGTGTTTCCACTTAGATTTTGCTCCTGTATAGTTTCCTGAAAACAATTCCCATACAATATCAGCCCAGATTGTCTATCTGGTCAGCTCCCTACAGAGCCTTGTTTCTGAAAATAATGTTGTTTGAAGAACAGTTATCTTTGAATGGAAAGACCAGGTTCTCAGTGATGGATTCCTGATGGATCATCAACATACACTTTCTTACAATGAAGCCATATATTTCTAGGCTGGGTTTTCTGTCAAGTTTTGTGTCACTGAGAAGTTAGCTTCTGAAAGATAGCATCAAAGGCCTGGAGCACATTATGTCACATAAAATGTGTGCCTGAGAGGAATGTCACAAAATGCTGCAACTTTTTTTCACCATTTAGATTTGTAGGTTCCATTCTGCTGTCTTATGTCAAACATGGGAGCATAGCCCAGCATTGCTTTTTCATGAAAAATGTCTACTAACTTCAATAGGAGTTCTATGTATGGAGCAATGACAGAAGATAAGGCTTGATCCTATAAGGTGCTGAGCACTCTGGCCATTCCAGTAAGACAAGGCTTCACTTTCAGTTCATGAGAAAGTCCCATTGGGGATTTGAGTGCTTTGCTGGGTTGGGCCCCAGTGTTCTTCATCTTGCAGAGCTGTGCCCATGCCACGGCATTATGAGACATACAGGTTACGCTTCTCTGATATTTGGACTAGTTAATAAGTGAGTAGGATGGAAGAAAGTTTTTAAAAAATCAAAATGAGACATTTGCAAGGTTCAGCTTCCCTGTAGTTGTAATAATAAAGCATTGACTCAGATGCATGCACACGAATCCCATTGATAAAACATTGGAGAGGATGCAGAAAAGAGTACAAACCTAATTTGGGGGCTGGAGAAAATGCCTTCTACAGCAGAAGACTTAAAGAGTGCCACATGTGTAGCTTATCTAAAAGAAGACTGAGAGGTGACCTGGTTAAAACGTGTACCTTCGCAGGGAGAAACTATTGGGTATTAAAGGCTCTTCAGTCTAGCAGAGAGGGACATAACAAGCATCAATGGCACTGGAATCTGAAGTAAGACTAATTCTAATTAGAAAATAAGACATACAGGTAAAATAACCATTGGAACAAAATACCAAAAGATGTCGTAGATTCTCTATCTCTTGATGGCTTCACATCAAGACTGGCTGTCTTTCTAGACAGCATGCTCTGGTTAATCACAAGCTATTAGGCTTACCCGGGGGGTAACTGGATAAAACTTAATGGCCTGTGACATTAGGCGGTCAATCTAGATCAGGGGTTCCCAACCTTTTTCGGTCCCCGTACCCCCTTGGCTTTTAGTAAACCTTCCGTACCCGCTATTCAATATGAAAGGAAATAAATTCTAGACTCTAGAATCCACAACTTTTTTCACTAACACTACTACTTTTGGGATATTTCAATTAGGATAATCTAGTTATTTACCAAATATTCCCCATACCCCCTTGACAAGCTTCTCGTACCCCCTTGGGGTACGCATACCCCAGGTTGGGAACCCCTGATCTAGATGATCTAATGGTTCCTGCTGGCCTTAAACTATATGCCGCTAGTCAACTAAATGGCAGCTGTGTATATATAACTGAGGGTAGATTTTTGACCTAGCCTCCATGTTAGCTTTTATAAAGCTGAGAAGAATTGGTATGTAAATGTTCAGGAAGACAGGTGGATCAAGTGATGAATCAGAAGCTAGTCAGTAAGAAGAAATGTAACAAATTATGCCTTTCTTTTTGCACAGGTTCTAGTTGGAAGTCCTAATGCCTGTGGAAACTGGGACCATAAGGCAGAAATTTACAGTGAAGATGTTCACATGGAATTGGGAAATATAAATGTATGTTTGGAGACTGTCAGACTTCTGTGATAAAACTGCTTTTTTAATTAATAATCTTACTGAAAATAGAGCCATCATCTGCCACCATGTGTGTATTAGCAGATAAATCCAAAGTGAAAGATATCCCCTGTGGGACTGCTTGATGACTTATATTAAATTTAATGGCAATGGAAAGAATACTGTAATGGTAAGTTGCTGGAGGAAAAGATACTGGGGGATGGAAAGAAAGAGATGCTGCTGCTATGATAGACCCATTTATATAGAAATTGGCTCAGTACCTGCCATGCTACACAAAAGGAGCAGGGGAAGATTTATCTCTTCGCACGAGCAGCAAAAGTGCACTAGGTGAATTTAGCTAATATGGAACCCTGCTGGCAGCATCCCTTTTGTTCTGCAGCTTGGGCTGAGTCCAGATCCCCCAGCCAACTGGCACTTACAAAGCCACCAATGGCACACACTAGCCAGCAGCCAGAGACTATGTATAATACCCCTGCTCAAAGTGATCTTCTTCTGTCACAGGCAGCCCTTTGGGTGGGATGCTACCTTGGCTAGCAGAAGTTCTTTGACAGTGGCATCACCTCACTGTATCATTTACACATCATTGTACTGAGTAGGCTGGATTTGGTTCTATGTGTAAATTATTTAATATGGCCTGAAAGACAAATATTAGAAACATGAAGATCTCTGTAATCCACTTATAAATTTCAAAGAGTAAAAACTTCAAGTTCAATTAGGTTCTTGTAAGCTCAGGAGAGAAACTATGATTAACTATGGATATTGGTTTAAATATCTGCAGAGGGAAGAGGGAATGCACTTTTTATTTATTTTGAGGATAATTTTCTCTCTTCAAGAATACACAAACACAACAGCGAGTATCCTCAAAGTTCACAGGCAAGCCTGCAGTGAGCATCAAGGTACATACATACAGAAAATGGTAACCCAGAACAAAGTAAAACAGAACCACATTTATAGTATCTGGAGTCCAAAGGTATGCTAGAATATGAACTGAGCTTAACAGAACTGTCACATCCCACAACTTTCCAGCAGAATATCAAATGTTACCGTATTCTGTCTGTGAAACATGACATTAGTATTGTTAGCAGTACACAGAGTTTGATCTTTCCCTGAATACTCAGTAGAGCTGCCAAAAGCCACCTTCTGCAGATTTAGCTTTTTCATAGTTATCATACACCTTAAAACTAAAAGAAAAGAGATTAATAAAACCCATCACATGTTGACCCAGAACCATAAAAATAACATCAAATCATATATAGAACATACAGTCCACAAAACAATAAGATACCTCTGTAAGGAATCCCAGTTTCTTCACTAGTTTTCTCTTTATTGTTAAGGCTTTATACCACTTTTGATATTAAACGTTCAATGTGATATTGGGGAAGGGGTTAGTTTCACATTACTTGTATAACTAAGGTAATATATTATAAAGAATGACAGATCAAGCTCTTGTCTAATAAGTGACTAGCCCTGGTAGTTGTTTGGCTGTGCCACAGGATATACCCACAGTAAATGTGGGATTACTGGTGTGGCAGTACTGGATGCTTTATTCATATGAATTCTTATTTGCTTCCTAGAGAAGCCTGTTTGGGAGCGAGGCATCTTTCAAATAATATACAAGCAGCTGCTTAGCTCAAATAATCTGTCAATGTGGGTGAAACCATAGCCCATTTTCACAGGGCAGTATGAATGCCAGGGCAATGAAGCACAGAGCTGGGAGCCAAGTCCTCCCAAGTCTAAATCCTGATTCTATCGATGACTTGCTGTGAGAATTTGGACAAAGTACTTCTGACTCACATCTCACAGGGCTGTTGTGAGGATTAATTATTTAATATTTGTATATAGCTTTGGTGCAACATGCATCCCTTCACATATACGTAAGTGCTAAGTAAGATTAGTAGATGGCTCTCTAATCACAACTTCACTAAATGTGTGTTCCTGACTAACACGGGGGCAAAGAACTTTTTTTCCCCCCACAGGAAATTTTGAAAAAAAAAATTATAAAAAATTAATTTTGAGTCTGTCAAAATGCCGGGTGCCAGGTCTGACTCTGGTGCTATTGCCCAGTGGGGAGAATCTGTGTGGCCAACGGTAGGGAAATCTGGGCCCTCCCTACTCCACCACGTTCCAACCCAGGACTCTGAAGCTAACAGGTTAGCTAGGTGGTCTAGGGGGTCAATACCACCAAGTCTGCTTGCTGGGTCACTTCCTACCACAGCCTCTGCCCCTCCAAGTCACAGCTGGGGCAGAGCTGTTAGTCTCTCAGAAGGAGCTAGCAGCATAGGACTCCTCCCTTGCTCTGTCCGTGCTAACTGAGCTGGGCCTCCCTTTTCAGCTCACCCTCTATTGTGCGCATGCCCAGCAAGTGTGGCTAGGTGGAGACTTCTGGGCTGCGAGCTGCTCATTAGCCTTTGGTTCCCTGGTGGCGAGCTTACATACCCCTAGACCAAGTCAAACTGAAAATGATTTGTTTTTCTAATTTTCAGTGAATCAAAAAGTTTTGTTTTGGGTTGGAAATAAGCATTTTGTTTGACCTGAAACAAAATATTTTCATTTTAACCATTTGTAATGTCTTTCCTTTCCATATCAAAAATTCCTTTCCTTTATTTAAATGTCATGTTGAACAGAAACATTGAAATCTTTCACTTTCTCCAAATTTTTTTTTTGGTGAACAATTGATGGTGTTTCAGTGTCACAGAATCTGGGTCACTGAATCTCCTTTTTTTGCTTAATATTATGGTTAAAATGTTGCACGCAGGCCTCATTTAGGCCAGAGGTATTGCCCAGTGGTAAGAGTTTATGAGGCCAGTAACAGAGGAACCTGGGCCCTCCCTGCTCCACAGGCTCCAACCCAGGACCCTGTGGTTAGCAGGTTGGCTATGTAGTCTAGGGGGGGCCAATGCCACCAAGACTGCTTCCTGGGTCTCTTCCTATCACAGCCTGTGATCCTCCTCCTCCAAGCCTTCCTGGCCTCATTTAGGTGTGTAAATATGGACTTAGGCACCCATGTTTGAAAATCTGGGTCTTGATTTGTAAATAACACAAAGACTATGACATAACAGAGCAAAGCAGAGGAATTCAACCTGTCCAGATCTAAAGCTTGATTAAATTTCAAAGGTGCCTATGGATGGGTCTTCACTGAAAAAAAATACCCGCCTGTGTTAGCAGACTCCTTACTGCAAGGGGAAAGGGTTCCAGAGCTTGGACTCCCACCCCAGGCTGAACAACAGCACCACAATTAATCAGAGCAGCCGGTATTTAATTGCAATGTGGACACACCCTCAAAGGTTTGCAGTGGCTCCTGCACATCTAAAGTGCGTGTAGGCCATGTTCCAGTGGATCTACAGGCTGATTCAGATGAACCCTGGCCAAGTTTCAAGCAAACCTCTTGTTCCCTCCTCCCATATATTCTAGGGAGGGATGGGAAACTTTTGCAAACTCCAACCTGTGGTTTCATTTCTAGGCCTTGTCTGTACTATGGATATGTACCAATTCCAGCCATCAGCATCGGTGTCTAGGACTAACCCTTCGTATAGACAGGCTGGCACTACTACTTACTGGGATCTGCATTTTTGCAGTCTACTTCTGCCTGAAACCAGGATTATCTCCATCAGTGCAAATATCAGATTTGTTTGCCTACCCTGAGGTTTGGTGCCAGTGCATCTGTACTGATGCCTGTCACCAGTGGGTATAATCCAGCCAAATCCCCATTGTAGCCCCAGCCTTAATTCCTTGTTAAGTTTCAGGTTCCTTTTAATCTAACCTTGCAAGTAAAATGGAGAGGTGAAAACCTGTGGAGAGTAAAATCTTACAGAGGCTGATAAATCACAAATCTTCAGCAAATAAATTGCTGAGTGCCTCACCAATGAGACTGTAGTGGTGTAAATGACAGTAGAGTTTGGTCCCATCTGTGCTGCAACACCATAAGAAAAGGGACTGAGTTAAGCTTGTTCTTATCTTGTGTTATAGTGCTAATGTTATCTGAGTGCACTCTTCATATGTTAATAGGTTTGTACATTGTTAAACAGAAACTGATTATGTTTTGTTTGCTAGGAGCAACAAATCATGCTCACAATCCTATTTTCATAAAAACCCTATTATTCTATGTAAAGATTTCATTAAAATGTTAATTGCTCTCTCTGAATTATATGCACATAAATAACAAACAAGAATATCTACCCATTATTAGAAAATAATTTCAACACATTCTGAGTCACTTACCTTATTTTGTTTTAGATTTCAATGGAAGGGGGCAAGCAAAGTTGAAAATTAATAGAAGCACTTTTGTTGTGAAAATGTGATTTTATTGATTCTATAAGGAATATGATTATATAGCTCATGTGAGGAGAGCAGGTGATGTCATATTTGCATAACTAAAAAGGCTTGTGCATGAAAATCTCTAATAATGAAGAATAATGCACAGATCACATTGAAGAAGTGTTGAAGGAAGCAACCTAATAAACAGCTATGGTGTGAAATATGATTCTGTCACTTCGTGTGAGCCAAACTCCCAAAGACAACATAAGTGTTGTCATCCATTACTCCACATGTTAACTATTTAAGGATTAAATTCTTGATCCTGCAGTAAGCTCTCTGTGGGCAAACCATGCTCCTGTGTGGAGCCCCATTGAAGTCAGAAGGGTTGCTTGTGGGCACAGTCCTCCAGTCACAAAACCCATTGTAAGATTGGGGCCAAACTCTTGTGCATAGGGAGGGAGGACAGCAAAAGTGAAGTCTTTGACATAGTAGGGGCTGAAAACTTGAGTCTTCGAAAGTAATCTTGGCAGCACCGCAGCAGAAGGTTTGAGCTGAGCCTTGTGGGTCTGTGAAAAGGATGTTTTAATTGTTGCTTCTGTGCAGAGGAATTCTCTTCTCTGATGCCGGGTGTAATAGGCAGAGGAAACAGTGATGATCCTACTGGAGCTATGCTCATATGTCCTGTTGAGGAAGTGGTGATCTTTAGTAGGATGGGAATAAGGAAGGGCATAGGGAAAAATACAGATTTTTGGGGGGTAACTCACTTCTCTGTTTTCAAACAAGTAGTGCAAGCTAGCCATATGTGTGGGAATTGAGACCTTTTGCAGAAATAAAAGTGAAGAAAGAACAATTGTAAATTCATAGTGTATATAATCAGCGGACGTAGGTGAATGAGAGACTGAATAGCAAGCAGTCTGGGATCCAAGAGGATACACATAACAGAAGCTTGTAAGTCAAAACAACAGGAACTTGGAAATAAGAAGAAGGAAATTAAATTTTTAAAGACACAATGTTTAGAGAATATTATCTCTGAGACACCAAACAGCAAGAGCCAGGATTTTCAAAATTAAATCTAACACTCTTCTTATTTCCTGATTTTTGTGAAGAATAACAAACATAGTCAGATTTATGAGTTGACGTTTAAGTATCAAGTTAACTTTATATTTCCTGACAAGTCACCAGTTTGGCACCATTTTAACCTAGCTTTTTAGTTCACGTAAACTGTGCCATTCCACCCCCTCCTTTCTGTGCATATATGACATAGGTCTAATCTTGATCCTATTCAGGACAAAATTCCCATTGCTGGAACGAGAGCATAGGCTCTATGGTAGTTTCTCTTTATTATAAGATCAGCCAGATCCTATAGTTCTTAGTTCTTACTCACCCAAAACACCGAGGATCATGGAAATCCATTTGCCATGGAAAAACACAGAGTATGCATTTTTACAATCTTTAGTTTTTACATTTTGTGAAAAAATAAAAACACACATTAACTACGTTTTACTGAAAGTGCCCATGTTATTCATTTATTAATGTGCACAACTTCACCTCTTGTGGTTGATTTTTGAATGCACTGCAAGTGTATATAGCTGAACATACTCCAATCAACTACTCCCAATGTATATAGAGGTTATTCAATGGTGTTTAGGGCTTCAAGTTTTAATGCATCTCAAATTTCATGTTAGCCTCCAGACATGTGTAATTAAAGTTATAAAAAGATGCCAAAAACTAAAAATCACCCCTGAAAACCCCATGTCGCTGAATTTGGCAAAGACAAAATCCACATTGTTTTATACCTTTCGCAGCAAGGCTGTAGGTTATTTTTGAAAGCAGATAATTTTGGAACACATGGAAAGCACTAAACAGAAGCTGAATGGCCAGAAATTGAAACAAGAGACTGAAACAGCAGGGCCATTGATGACAACAAAGAAACAATGCACTGCGACTAGATCATTCCAGCATTTTACAACTCTAAATATATATCAGTAAAGCATATGTGAGATCTGTTCTGCTGATACCTGTGTATTTTGTGGCTAATGAAACCAAAGTTCAGTGTTTCATTTTAATTGCTAAAAATGTGGATTTTATTTTTATAGGAGAATTTTGGTTTTTTTTTTTTATCATGGAAAACTAAGATCCCCTCCGGACAGCAATGAGACGGTACAGTGGTAATAACTAATAGCAAATGCATAAGGTGCACTCAGATAATATATTCTAACTGTTATATTTTTCCAGGCTCCCAAGTCACTCATGCACTTTTGTAAGGTTTATCCTAAATCTACTTAAGCCTAATATCAGAATCTTTTATTCATGTGGCACGTTGTCCTTATAATATCGTTATCGCTGTCTCACAGACCATTCTTCTGTTGCTAACCAGTCTGAAGGCATTTTCCCTCTCCACTGGTGTAAAGCTGGCTTTTTCTGTCTGTTGGTTACACATACACTTCGATTATTAATTTGTTTATTCTTACAGCCTAAGCATTACAGTGAACATAGTGCAGCCTGTAGGATCCGTGGTCACTATGTGTGTTTGTACATTTAAAAAACCAATTTGCTAAAAATATAAAAGGATTTGGTAGATATAAAAAATACATTCTGTAATTCTGTTAAGTTTATTTTATCATAATGATTGATTAAACTAGTAGGCTTAGAAATGTGCTTTAAAATTGTAGATATATATCATCTGAACACAATGTTTTATTGATATATCTATGGGAAATTAAAGTTCATTTTAATCACAGAAACATTTTTAATGTTTTTTTTATCAGAGAATTGGGGGGGACGGGATATTATGGTGGTATTATGAAAGACTAGAATCCCTGCTGAACAACTACTGTGGCAGGAAAGTGGAGATTGATAGAAAGGGAGGGGGCACAAAGAGACATTCACGTGGGTGAGGAGGATGGGAGACAATCATCCAGGGGAGGAGGACATACATAGACACTGGCATGTGATGACGGGATTAGGGTATACAGAACTCCTGCTCTAGGGAGACAGGAAAGAGTGCAAGGTATCCCTAAAATAGAGGGGGATGGGAGTGTGGCACACAGAGAGTTTGTGGGGAACCATAAAGGAGTCTCTGGTGTGGGCAGTGAGCTTGGCCTACCACAGCAACAAAGGATGTGACTCTCGAGTGTGTATGCTATTATGTAGGTACACAACACACACTCAGACAGACAGCCTCAGCCTTTCCATGGCTGCATAACTGGAGGATTCCACTAGTAAGAGAAATGCCTGAGTGGCACAGAGCTGCTCTAATGTCCTCCAACTCACCCCCACCCATTCCAGACCTCAGCATAAGGAACACAAATACAGCTGGGCCTTCTCTATGTCCTGGCAACACTCAACTGGGAGATTAGTGCTTTGGGGCCACAGACAGCTGGGGGTAGGTTAGGTGGATTATATTTGCGTTTACAAGAGACAACTGAAAGGAAGTATTCTGCACCCCGTTCCAAGACGTGAACATGGCATACCACCTACATGGTAGTTGAAAATTCTGGCACTACAACTTACATCCCGAGCACCCCTGGTGAATCAGTCTTCCAGAGAAGGATGTGTCTTCTGGGAGGTGAGGAGGGATTGCTATAACTCATTCTCCTGGAAACATTTTGACATGTCACATTGATGAACCAATCTTGCAGAATGTGAGGTGAAATTACAAGATGTTGCAAAGACCCATACCAGGTCCCTTCTAGGATTCTGTGGGACTGATTCTGCCCTGGTACTGTGATGTAAATCCAGAGAAATTCCACTGAAATGAATGTAGTTACATGAGTGTAAAGCAAGTCCAAGTAAGATCAGAATAAGTCCCTGTCACTGGACAGATTGTGCAGATCATGCTTAGAAAGAGGTACTAGCTTTTATCAAGGATAAAAATAACCCAAAATAGATATGCTGTAATCATAGAGTCTGTACCACCAATCACTGACAGATAATGATCTCCCATCATACAGTGGCTTTCAAACCAAAGACCCCAAAAGCACTTCCGAAACCTAAACACATTAAAACCCAGCAATTGCAGCTTCACCCGCCACTGAAATGCAGCAATCCCTAGCATGCAATGCAGCAATGTTTTTAACAGTTCCCAGCAATACTACATAGCAGCCTAGGACATTTACATTTGTACAGAGCTATTGTTTGGATTTAGGAAGCAATCTGAGTAAATTAGAGAGGGCTCCAGTCTATTTAATATACAGATTTGTAAAAGCCATGAATATTCCTGCTTTGATTGAGTCCCTCTGGGCATTTCCCAAGTTGAAACATTGTTATCCCACCTGCCAATACTGCAGTTTTGTAAAGGGAGAAAAAAATCTTCCCTGTCCTCCCAAAAGGATTCACTTACACCCTGAGTAGGGGATCTGATTACTTGGTTTGCATACTTCTATACATAAAGAAATTAGTGGACAAGGCTAGGGCAGTGGTAGCAGACATCCTAATGAAGGGTTCCCCACTCCCATTGCTTTTTTAAATATAAAGTACAGTCAAAAGAAAAGGCATCTCAATGGTGTGTTGTCAATATTTAAAGTTCTTGATTGTAGCCACTTACTCACTATGAATATGAGGGCTACTGCAGGGGACACCAAACTACTACTGTGCTTGTTCTCACAAACTGTAAACGTTGCTGCTTGAGAGCTGGCTAAAATTTTGTGACTGAAAACTGTTCTTCCTAAAAAATGGGGTTTTGCTGAAAATGAATTGTTAAGGGAAATGTTATTTTAAATGTTATACTGACATTTTATTTTGATATGTTATTTTATATTTATTTTAAATGTTGTAATGTTTTTCTCTGAGGGGGAAAAAGTATTTTGAAATAATTTTGTTTCATTTCAAAGTTTTTGAAAACTGAAACTTCTGAAGCTTCTGATTTTTGGTTTTTCCTCTTGCTTGCCCTTCTTTTTTTCCCCCTGACTACATAAAATAAAGAACTATGCCCCTCCCCCACCACAGCCTTTTTCCCACTACAACTTTTCAAACCTTCCTCAACATTTGGAAAGCTAGAGTGGCAAAAGGCAAAATGAAATGCTATACCTTTGCCATTCTAATCCTTGAAAAGTTTCAGACAAGCAGTGTTACAGAGCTTCACTTTTCCTTTGCTACTCCATCCCTTTTCAAGAATTAGGAAAATTTTGAAAAGAACTGAGAAAAAATTGAGGAATAAGTGGGATGAGGAAGGAGGAAAGGAATGGAGCCATGCAACCTGGTTGATTATTCGTGTTATTGCAGTCATTGGAAGAAAAGAAAAGAAAAGAAAAGAAAAGAAAAGAAAAGAAAGAAAAGAAAATGGGGAGAAATGACAATTCACAGGTTTAAACATTTGGAATTTCTGAAAAAGATTTTTACAAAAAAGTGACAAGTTGTTGCATTTCAAACCTTCTGAAATGGAAATAATGTTGAAATTTTTTGTGAAATAGCTTTCTCTTTTTCAACCAGACTCTATCCAGTGGCAGGGGAGAGGGATTTCCCCATGATCTATATACCATAGAACCCCATACATATGCAAGTAAATAGAGGGACAGCAGAATACCCACACAGATAAGCCTCATCAATCCTTATATTCCAAAGTTACTCTGCCAATGTCATGGCCTTTTGGACAAGAGGATTGAGTCAAACTGGAGAAAGGAGTCTGAATCCTCACTCATGTTAATTCAGTGACTAGGGATGCCATCCGTTGGAATAGTTTCCATGAAGAATTACAAATAAATTATCAGAATAAAGGAAAGGCTGAGATGAGAGTCAACGCAAAGAATTAAAGGACAGAAATATACTGGTCAACAGGTTTTATGAAAAATACATCTTGTCAAATAAATATGATTTAATTCCTTGAGATTAAAAGTTTCGTTGGTAAAAATAAATGCATAAATACAATATATTTACAATTTTGTAAGGTGTTTGGCTTAAGTTATATTTACACTGTGTACCAGTGAGTGGCTGGTCCACATGCGAGTGACAACCTACTCAACCTAAAAAGCTCAAATACGATGTAATGGAGAGAAAATGCACAAACACATTTACTGATAGACTTGTGTCTACCTCCTTGTAACTATTTATAAAACACCACATTTTTTAAGTTTTAAAACCTACAGACTCTTCCAATTACAAAAACTCAGGTAAGTCCCTTGTCTCATGAAATGTTCATTAGGTGAGTTGTGTACATCTTTCAAAATGCCATCAGTGTTTCAGGTTTAAGTGACCCTCACAGCAGTTCCTCAGCCAGTGAAAGTCAAAATGTCAGCTCTCTTCGAATGTTTGAAAGGCAAGTCATATATAATTAAATATCTTGTTTTTATTTGTCCAACGTTGAATTTTTCAGTGGTTTTTATTAAGGCTGACTATGTTTTGTACAGACAGCACTTACTAGTCTTAGTGGAAGAAATTTTTTATTTCCATAGAAAGCATGAAAAGTCAAAGTTCACGGCATGTAAGGCCCAAAGGGATTATTAGATAATCTAGTCTGACCTCCTGTAAACCATAGACTATTACATTCCATCTTGGTACCCTTCTCTGAGCCTAATAACCTATTGTTGGCTAAAGCATATCTTCCAAAAAGGCATCCACTTAATTGGAAAATATCAAAGAAACAGAGAATGTACCACTTCTCTTGGTAGTTTGTTCCAATGATTAATCACTCTCATGGTTAAAAATGTGTGCCTAATTTCTAATTTGAATTTGTCTAGCTTCAGCTTACAACCATCCGTTCTTGCTTTGCCTTTCTCTGCTAGATCAAATAGCTTCTTAGTACCCAGTATTTTCTCCCATGAAGGTATTTATACACTGTAATCAAATCATCTCTCAATTTTCTTTATAAACCAAAGTGGTTGAGCTCTTCAGTTCTATAACTGAACAGCATTTTCCCAGGCTCTTGAATTGTTTCCGTGGCTCATTTTCTGCACCCTCACCAATTTATCAAAATCCCATTTAAAGTGTGAACACTAGAACTGTACGTGACATTCCAATCTCAAGCTCACCAATCTACTATATATTTTAGAAATTTTGTGTTTGTCCATCCATCCATCTGTGAGTCTGTTTGTTCAAGAACTCCTCCTAAACAGTAAGAGCTAGGACCACCAAATGTGGTAGGCAGTTTCCTCTTATCTGACCAGGGATTGGTTGTGCCAGGGCAATGGGATGTGCCTGGAATTTGATTGTTTTCATAACATAGAAAGGAAGGGGTCTGGTAGGAGGGACAGGTATATGGTAGAATGACCACAAGGGGCAGCAAGGGACCAGAGATAGGGACCAGGACAGCTATAACCTCATTGGGCCAGCAGGAGGGAGAGGTGGAGAAAGGGACAGCTATCTACTATATATTTCAGAGAGTTTGTATGTCTGTTTGTGTGTCTATTTCCCACCCTAAGGACATGCATCCCTTCCATCTGTTGTGTTTGCTGGAGCTGCAGCAGCCATAGACATGCGCTTCTCACCTTGCCTGAAGCTGCTGTGGTGAGAGAGGGCTGGGTTGTCCTCTTTCCTCAGGGTAGCCTGTATACTGAACCCTCATCCCTAGCCCCACTGCAGAGCAATGATTTAAATGAAGAAGAACAAAACTTATTTGAATTAAGGACCCAAGCAACGCTGGATAAATCTTCTAGTGCCACATAGAGAGGAAAATCTCCTCCTACTCTTTGACCCTGTTCGTACATCCAAGGGTTGCATTAGCCCTTTTAGCCACTGTATCACCCTGAGATCTCATGTTCAGTTGTCTTTCCACCATGACTCTTAAATCCTTTTCAGAGTTACTGCTTTCCAGCACAGCCCCCAGCATGGTGGCATCACTAAAAAGATGAGCACCATTCTCTCAGTTCCAATGTCTGGCCCCATCCCAGTCCAGAGACTTCGGCATTAATTTTTCTCAGCCCCAGAGCACTGGCTGGGAGCATACTCAGTTACAGTGGCGATGACAATCCACTCACATGGGAACTGTAAGAGGATGGTACATGAATCGTCTGGTCAGCAACACTTGGAAGAGTGAGGGGATAAAGCATGCTCACTTGTCCTGTAGGGATGGGACATGCACACTCGGATCAGCACTAGGAATTGTGAGAGGTTTGAGCATATTCAGTGAAGTCAGAATATCCAGAGATTTCAGCTAAATTCTAGCAAATCTCTATTGAGCATGTGTGAACTCTGATTTTATTAGGTAAGATTTTCATGGGAATGGCAAAAGATATCTCCTTGGCACAAAGGCCATACCCAACCTAATGTTAAGTTCCTGATCCAAAGCATGGTGGCACTGCAGCCATTCAACAAAAAGAACGAGAGTTTTTTAATGTGGACAAATCAAGATATTTCCCTTCTATGTCACTCTCAGAAATGGCTGATCAATTTAGCTAACTTTTTTCACAAAAATTCAGCCAAGGTAAACACCCAGCATGGAAAATTTCAGCTCCAACAAAGTTTAGCAAAGTGATAAGAATCTGAAAACAGGGTCTCATAATGGAAAGTGCTGGGCACCCTAACCCTAACAGCCAATGCTACCAGCCCTGCATAGAATAAGACTGCTAACTTTCCATGGATAATATTGTTTTAGCCCAGGGACTTAACTGTTTCTTGTGGACAGTAAGTAGATATGAATATTTAATATTTAGATCCAGGGTTCTCAAAGTTCACAACACCGCGAACCTCTTCTGACAACAAAAATTACAACACGACCCCCAGAAGGGGGCACCAAAGCCTGAGCTGCACCAGCCCCAGGTGGGGGCATGGCAAAGCCAAAGTCTGAGCCCTGCTGCCCAGGGCCAAAACCCCTCGGCTTCATCTTCAGCCCCAGGCAGTGGGGCTTAGGCTTGGACTTCAGCCCCCAGCCTCAACAAGTCTAATACCAGATTTTAAAATTGGGTCGTGACCCACTTTGAGCCATTAAAGTGGGGTCATGACCCATGGTTTGAGAATTGCTCATTTAGACTGTGGTAACATCCAGAAGCCCCAGTCTGGATTCAGGCCCCATTATGCAAATACATAATAAGAAAATGTCACTCCTGCAAAAAGCAATCTAAACAGAAGAGTTCATTGGTTAAAGCCCAGTTCTCTTCAAAATGGTCATTAGATGGTCTAATTGGAGCTGTGGTCTCTTTCGTATCTTTAGGGTAGATAGCACACAACTTTAGGGAAGATACAGTACAAAACACACATTGGTTAAGTAATTTCCAATAACCAGTTGCCCATACCAGCCTCTCATAAATGCGTTGAACTCTGATTCTGACTGCTTCAGGCATGCATGTGCTTTGCCAGCACATAAACACAATCTCCTGTTAAAGTAGGGTTGTGATGAACTGCTATAAGGAATTTTCCATCCCTTGCACTCTGATACAGTTATTCACTCAAAAAGTAAATTATTGCTAAACAGCTAATGTGAAATTTTAGTATAGAAAATCAAGAGCACAGAATTGGTCTTTTAAAGAGATGCCCATAATCGTAGAATCAGAGAATTCCGTGAACCTCAAGAGGTCATCAAGTCCAGTTCCCAGCACTCACCGCAGGACCAAGCCTCATCTAGATCATCCCTGATGTCTAACCTGCTCTTAAAAATCCCCAGCGATGGAGATTCCACAACCTCCCTAGGCAATTCCAGTGCTTACCCACCTTGATAATACATTCCTAAATGTCCAGCCTAAACATCCCTTGCTGCAATTTATGCCCATTGCCTGTCAGTGAGCAGAAGCTGAGAGTGTTAAGTACCACTGAAAAATAGTCTACATATTTTAAATAATTAAACAAGTAAACTGCCAAACTCAGGCTTTCTACAATTTCTAAAAATGTAATTGCCTAGCCAGCATAGCCTACTGTGTATTTGACTTAACATTTAGCTGATATACAAATCAAATTATTTGCCTCGTGTATCTTCAGCACACGGCTGAAAATATCACTGCTAATCATAGAGAACTAAATCTGTTTTCAACTCATGGTTTTTTAAATTTCATTTTATGGAGCATCTGGTTAAAAAATGACCTTTATTTATGCTGCTAAGTTATCTACTGTGCATAACACCAAAGAAAAAGCTTTGAGTGTCTAGTATTTTGTTAAATACGTTCAACTAAATGAAGTGATAAAATACATTGAAAATCTTTGCGATTCAACATAAAAAATTCATTTCCAACTAGGATCAGTAAAGCTGTCAAAGAAAAACTGATTTCCATTATATATAGTATTAGAGCAGACATAAATGAAACATACATTGAGGCCTGAATAACCACATAAACGTATGCTAAATTCCCTGAGACAGATGGTGGATCACATACAGACAAGTTATGAATTCCAAAAGGATCATCAAAGAAAAGAAAAGAAAAGAAAAGAAAAAGAATTTAAATCCTGTTAGATTAAAACAAAAGTTGCCCAGTGATTAATCACATGTGGACAATGCAAGGTAAATGAGATGATGAGGATGAAATAGTCAATTTGGCTTCCATTCAGGAAATCACTCCCCAGAAGTTAAGTAGATGTTTAACTTTAAATGTAAGTGAGATTCTCATCCCTGTTCCTTTATCTTCATGGTGGGTAACAGCACTGTAAAGTAGCTCTAAAAGCCCTGAATCCAACAACAGGAGAATTCATCCACCATAGGAGCCGAGGAAGACAGCTATGGCTGTCCTCTGAGGACCACCTATGTGGTAGTGAGGGCATGAGGTTTTAGCCTTGGCTGGCCATCCCCAGGCAAGCTTGCTGGGAGTGCTGGGGGCATACCTTAGTGGCTGGTCTATACTGGGGTCCGTGCCACCGCATCTTTTCTGTTATCGTTACCCGAGCTAGCTAGAATAAAATAAAGCTAGAGTGGGTGCAGCTGTCTGCTCTGGAATGACTCCTTCATTAACTGTGTAGACATACCATGATACAGGCCCAGAATGGTTTAAACTACTCTAAGAGCTGCTCTGGCCCCCAGGAGTTCAGAATCAGGAAGAATTGAGTTCTCAGTACTTTCCTGCTAGGGCATGTCTACTTTTTTATCTGGGAGTGATTCCCAGCTCCAGGATTCATATTCAGCTACCTTTCATCAAGTCGTCATGCTAAAAATATAGGATAGACACAGCACCATATGCGATAGGAGGACCTAGCTGTGTTGAGTATATGCTCTTGGATGGTAATGTCCTTGATAGACCCTCTGAGTGCCCTTGATAGACCCTCTGAGTGACTACCCTCTATTTTTAGTGTCTCTCTTAAAGCTGGGTATCATACCCATAGCAGAGCACGATATGCTTAAATCCTGTTGACTTCAGTGAAATTTACAAACATGGTTAAACTGTCCTGAATATAGGTGCTTTCCTGACTTGAGGCCATTGTGAATCAATGTTTTCATTACACATGGCTAACAGGAGGAAATGCAAACATTATGCATACATACTGCAGCAAGCAAAACTTTGGTTTGGTGCTTTGAATTCAGCTAGCTATCAAAAATATAGAGAGTTCTCAGCACAATTTAAATTACACAAACACAGCAGACATTGTAAGACATGTTTACAGAGAAAATGCCTCTAGAGGTACTTCTACACTGCACAGCTATTTTGAAATACGCTATTCAGGAATAGTTATTCCGAAATAGCTTATTTTGAAATAGCACATCTACACTGCAGGAAAGCCTCACAATTAGCCCAAGGCAGGCTTCCTTAATGTAGACATGCTATCTCGATTTAGAGCCCCAGAAGGCACTGGGGAGGAACAACTTAGAATGGCTCTGGTGAGGGGCTATTTCAAAATAGCAGCAGCGGAGCATCTACGCTAAGGATCTTAAGGACTAGTCAACTAGTCAATTCCCACACCCTTGCTGCCTCTATCAGATAGAGGCAGCAAAGGGGAGTGGATAAGTACTTCAAAGCGACAGCGCTGGATGGAGCCGGGGTCACTGGGGGACTCCCCAGCTGATCCCGGGCTCCGCATGGCATTTCCACAGAACCCAAGATCAGCTGGGGACTCCCCCGCTGACCCCAGCCTCCATGCGGGTGCTTCCACTTTGAAATGCACAAGAGCCCCCACTGGAGCATCTTGTACATTTCAAAGCTGGCACATGGAGTTCCAATTTTGAAATGCACATTTCAAAGGAGGAATGTGGAAGTGCCTATCGACGAGTCAAATAGTTGATGGAAATTCCATCGAATACTCAACTAGTACATTAATTGTTCTTTAACATCCTTAGTCTACACACCTTATTACGAAAAAGCTATTTCAGAATAAGCCGTCCTTTTTTAAAAAATTATTTAGAAATAACGAAATGGCTGTGTAGATGCACGCATTGTTATTTTGAAATAATACTAGTTATCTCGAAATAATAGTGCAGTGTAGACGTACCCTAACTTAGAAATAAAAGTTTGATCAGATTTTTGACCTTTGAGCATTATTTTCTCCTCTATAAAAAGTGAGACAAACCTTTATTTTGGGATATCTTTCAGCTTATCTGGCAGAAATAAAAAATATTAATGCAATGTTCACTTTGTGGGATCAAAAGTAAGGAAATTCAAAAAATTAAGGTTGTTATGGCTATATTTAAAAGGCTATGTTGTGCATCCTGTATATTTTATAAAGTGCACTAATGCAAAGAAAAAATACAATAAGGTTTACATTTAGCATGGGAAAAAACATGATAAAATAATACAGGCTGTCAGAATGCAAGAACTTTGCCAGAGCAATATAACTTTTGAAGTTTCCTGACTTTTGAGTGTTTGTGATCTCACAACCTTAAAGTTGTAACAGAAACTGAGCTGAAACTGTAACTATGGAGAAGTTAGGTACTGTTTCATATTTAATGCTGGACTCTTGCATTTAATTTTCTGTAGACAAAGGTGTTTGTGGGAAATTTTAGAGTGAGTAAGATTAAGAAAGAACAAAACCCAAAGATCACCATTTTCCCTATATACAAGCTCTTCACTAATGGTTTAAGGTTCCTGGATCTGCACCTATGTGACTACCTAGCTTAGATGTGCAGATTTAGCTGGTAGTTTGTAAATTCTGTGCTCTGTATATCCTTTGTGTGCTTTTTAAAATAATGTTCTTTTTGTTTATTGAGAACCAATTTTGTCTATTCTTGAGTATCTGAAATGAATTTTTTTTAAAAAGTCACAACGATGTAAAATGCCAAAACTGTTGTTTTGTATAGCCCCTTTTCAGAGATTTCACTTATCCAAGGAATTTGATATTAAAATTTATTTTAATTTTTAATTATTTGGGGGGAAATTTTAAAGGGTCCCCAATATGACAAAGTATGTTTTATCTGCAGATGACAGAATTTGTTTGTATGACAAATATTGCAATCCCATAGAGCAGGGGTGGGGAACCTTTTTTAGGTCGGGGGCCACTGAGCCACAGAAAAATCAGTCAGGGCCGACACACAAGTGAGAAGCAAAGTGACAAGCCCCTAACATAGGCTAAATCTACACTGCACAGTTATTTCGGAATAAGCTATTCCAGAATAGTTATTCCGAAATAGCTTATTTTGAAATAGCATGTCTACACTAGAGGGAAGCCTCAAAATTAGTCTGAGCCAGGTTTCCCTAATGTAGCCATGCTATCTCAATTTACAGCCCCAGGAGGCACTTGGGAGGAATAACTTAGAATAGCCCTGGTGAGGGGCTATTTCAAAATAGCAGAAGTGGAACATCTACATGCGCCTTATTTCGAAATAGCTATTTCGGAAAAGGCATTATTCTTTGTAGAATGAGGTTTACAGAAGTCGGAATAAGCCATCCGTTATTTCGAAATTATTTTGAAATAACAACTGCTGCATAGACGGTCACATAGTTATTTCAGAATAATGGCCGTTATTCCGAAATAACTTTACTATGTAGACACATCCTGAGAGGGAGAAAGACCCTCCCCACATTCCCTTTGTACACCAGAGCCTAGTGAGGACCAGGCTAGCAGATTTTTGTGAGCTCCAGCCCTGCGGGTGGGTGGCAGCGGGGCTGGAGCACCAGTGCGGGCTCCCCAATGTTGAGCCTCGGGGACCAAATCCAGGCAAACCAAGGGCCACATCTGGCCCCCAGGCCTGAGTTTCCCCACCCCTGCCATACAGTATCTTTGGGGATTGTGTTAAATTTACAAATACAAATTTAAGTATGATTTATGAACAGTTTAAGTATGTTAGTTCTTGTCTCCAGGAGGGAGGGTTACTACAGCTCCTCCAAGAACTAAAAACTGTGTGTGTGTGGGGGGGGGGGGGAGTTAACTGAGGGCTTGCAAATAGCTCCAGAGAGGTACCAGTCCTTGGAATGGTTTGCATATACTGGTTCATACAGGGTATTTCATAAACTAGGAAAGAACGAAAGTGTGTTTGGTTTAAGAGTATGAGCTTGAAGTGACACAAGTCTTCCTTTTGATTCAACAAAAGGACAGGACATTCTATCCAAAGCCTCACTCTAGCTGAAGGATTGTGAGAGGGATGTTGGCCTGCCAGATTCTCTATGTAGAAGATAGATGATTTCTTGTACATTTATTAGTAAGCATGTGGGGATGTTTATTGTTTTTATATTTTCTCTGTAACGCTTTTGCCCTATGAATAAGTGCACTTGCTTAGAAAGAGCTGTTTGGATTACTGGTAAATCACACTTGTGATGACCCTCAGAGAGAAAGCAAAGTGTAGGCCATTAGATGGACTGGCTTGCTGGAGATATAACAGAGTATGACAGGAGACTGCAATTTTAAAACCTCTGGTCAGAAAGAAATGGAACATGATCCCCAAGTGACAACTAGAGACTGGATACCATGGAAGGGGAATATAGGGAAACTTATGCTACAATAATTGTAGCCCCATGCACCTACCTTTGTTGTGAGCCTAACTGTGAAAAAGAGGATGGAAATTTATAAAATGGCTCCATCATCTGTTAAAACAAATGTTTCTGGGAAAACATAACAAAAGTCAAACTCAGCTTGTGACTTTAGATTGTTTATGATAGTGAAAACTAGGGATACTAAGTTAGTCTAACCAAAAATGTATTGATGTAACTCAAGGACTGTGTTGAGCTCATACCTGGTAAACCAAAGAAGCGGGAGACTGGAAGTTAACCAAATCTGATGCATTAAAAGTTAGGCCTAAATGGTGAACAAAATAATGAGATGCTGGACCATTCCACCCATTACCCCTCTTTCAGGACCTTTTAAAAAAAGGACTTTAAAGGCAGGGATGCACAGATTGACTGGGGGATTCTGGAAGAAGTGTACTGTGTTCCAGGGACTTCATCCTTCATGTGTGGTCTTAACGGTTGTCATATTATTGTGAAGCTCAGATCTCAGCAGGGACACCTAGTCATTACTGCTGCACCAGCAGAAACTTCAACTTGACAGACTTGAGATCCTATTCTGTCTCCCCTTCCCTTGTGTTCCTTTCAGCCCCTAATATTTTTCTTCTTGTCCTATCTTCCCCACTGCTAGTCTCTCTTTCGGTTTTCCATTTGATTCTGAGGCCACAAGGCAAAAGTACCATCAGACAAGACAACCCATCCAGTTCCATCCAGCTTGAGAGAGACTGGTAAATAAGAGGGACAGGCCAGCGGATGACACACCAGATCTCAGACCAGGAGATGAGCCAGAGACCAGAGCAACTGCTGTTGTGACCCACTTGCCAACCTAGAGCTTCTGTCTGGGACTCCCCTGCTAACTGAAATCCTGAGATCATCAACAAAAGCCTTATTTCCCCATGTTTACTATCTTTGCCTCTTTGTGTCTATCAACAACAAGAAAAGTGACCATCTTTCACATCTTCATAGATTTCAAGGCCATAAAGGACCATTTTGATGATCTTGTCTGATATCCTTTATAACACGGGCCATAGAACTTTCCCCACATTCCTAGAGCATGCCTTTTGAAAAACATCTAATCTTGATTTAAAATTGTCATGAATGGAGAAGCCACCATGACCCTTATTAAATTGTTCTGACAGTTAATTACTCTCACTGTTAAAAATGTATGCTTTATTTCAGTCTGAACGTAGTTAGTTTCAATTTCCAGACATTGGATCGTTTTATACCTTTCTCTGGAAGACAGGAAAACCCATTGCTACATATTTGTTCCTCGTGTAGGTACTTAAAACTGTAAACAAGTCATCCCTTACATCTGACGAAGTGGGTCTTTGCCCACGAAATCTTATGCTCCAATAAATCTGTTAATCTATAAGGTGGCACAGGACTCCTCGTCACTTTTGCAGATTCAGACTAACACGGCTACCCCTCTGATACAAGTCATCCCTTAACCTTCTCTTTGTGAAGAAAAGTAGATTGAGCTCCTTGAGTCTATCACTATCAGGAATGTCTTCTAAGCCTTTCACCATTCTGATGACTCTTGTCTGCATCCAATTTTTCAACATCCTTCTTGAGTTGTGGACACCAGAACAGGACATAGCGTGCCAGCAGCAGTTACATCAGTACCAAATATAGAGGTAAAATAACCTCTCTATTTCTACTTGAGATTCCTGTTTGTGCAGCCAAGGATCATAGTAACTCTTTGGACTATCACAACATATTAGGAGTTCATATGCACCATTACCTCCAAAACTTTTTCAGAGTTACTGCTTTCCAGGAGAGAGTCATTCTTCACCCACACCCACCCTAGTTGTGTTCAGATGGCCTATATTCTTTGTTCCTAGATGTATATATTTGTATTTAGCCATACTACTAGGCATAGGGGTTGCTTGAGCCCAGTTCACCAAGTGAGCTGGATTTCTCTGAATCAGTGACCTGTCCTCTTAATTATTTAGCACTCTCCAATGTTTGCTTCATCTGCAAACTTTCTCACTGATGATTTTATGTTTTCTTCTAGGTCAGTGATAAAAATGTTAAATGGGATAGGGCCAAGAAACAATCCACGTGGGACCTCACTAGAAACAGATCCACTGGATGATAATTCCCCATTTACAACTAAATTTTGAGTTCTATCAGCCACTTTTTAATCCATTTAATGTCTGCTGTATTAATGTTATATCTTTCTAGATTTTTAATCAAAATGCTATGCAGATCAGTTTTTAACCAATAGGGCCTTCTTTCTCCGTAGGCAGAGTGTGGGTTTCTTTGGGCATCTAGTAAAAGATTTTTAAGCAATTTCCAATTATCATTCATATTGTTCTGATTGTAATCTTCCTCCCACCTGATTTGGCTCACGAATGTTTTCAGCTTTGTGAAACTAGCCCTTTTAAAGCACAAAGTGCATATCACTGGTTTAGACTTTATTCTGTTTGCACATTACAAATGTGATCAAGTCTTGATCACTTATACCTAAGCTACCATTATTTTTTAGTTCTGTGATTAATTAAATTGACTTTATCTGTTAGGATAAGGTAGAATTTCTCCTTGTTTGTTGCAATACTTTTTAAATTAGGAAATTGCTGTCTATAATACTTAGAAATTCTAAGGATTTTTTAATAATGGCATCATGAGGCTTCCAGCTACTCCTATTAAAGTCCTCATGATTACACAGTTTCCCCCCATACATTATAGACAGTCATGTAAAGAGCCATTCATCCTGTTCCCTAGAATGATTTAGCAGTGAGTAGCAGACACCGACTAATACCCCATCTTGTGCTTTTAGCTGTTAAGGCAGTGATCCATAAGCATTCAAGATCATTTTCTTTTGAGTTATCAGTGACTCAGAAACAGGTAATGCCATTTTTGACACAGTACCACTCCTCTCCTTTCGCCCACTTGAGCCTTCCTAAATAATTTATGGCCATTGATTTTAACATTCCAATAGTCTGAATCATCCCACCAGGTGTTAGTAATACCAATTAGATCAAATTTATGCTCTTAACTAAGCAATTCAATTTCTCTTGTTTGCTATGCAGGCACCTAGAATTGGTGTAAAGGCAATTAAAGAATTTCTTCTCTTTATGACCTTTGGTTCTTTGATTAATGTTGTTCTCAACATCATGATGCAGTGCTAAAAGAGTGCTCATATCTTTGCTCTTTTTCATCCTTCCCTTTTTATGAAATTATGTAGGGGACACTTTACAAAGGATGTGCTTCATCTGGACTATTTGATATTAACAAATTTAAAATGTTAAATACATTGTTTACAAGTTCCTTGAGAAAATTTTGCTTTTGGTTCGCTGAACCTGAAAGGCTCTGATTATTAAAATCACTGAACTATATACATGTTAACACTGATTTTCAATCTATCTAATGTATTTTTACAACACCATCTTTAAAATTCAGCTCTATATATCCAATGTTTGTAATAAAAATTAAAACTTGCAATGTACATATTTTAAACATACTTTATTATCATCTTTTTTAGATAATCTTTTTATATATTCCAGCCTCATTTTTCTAATTCTCTTCTTCATTGTTCCATTCCGGGAAATGCTCCTCCTCATGTCCAGCAGTATCTATCTGTGACGGTGATGGTGTTGGTGTTGGTGCTGATGCTAATGCAGATGCTGATGCTATTCTTGATCCTGATGCTAATCTTGATCCTGATGCTAATCTTGATCCTGATGCTAACACAGATCCTGACACTACTCTTGATCCTGATGCCACTACAGATCCTAATGGCAATACAGAGCCTGGTCCTGATGAGTCTTCTATGGTTCTCATTGAACCTTGAGAACTTGATTGTTCTTCTCTGGAGCCCTTACCAACTTTTGAGGCCCAGAATGCTTTTACAGCTCCCCTGAAATGAAAATAATAATTGAACAATAATGTAAATTTAAGTAGATTTAAATTCCCATTTCCTTATACAGAGTATACTATATTAAAGTCTCTTCCTGTCAAAAATCTATAATACTTCTTTTTAAGCAGACTACTTCTTTTTAAGCTACTCTAGTAAAAAGAAGAGCTGTCATTGTCAGATATATTGACCACTAGCAACATAAATGTACCAGTAGAAAAATTAAATTATCTCATCTGAGTGTCAGGTTTGCAGTTAGTAGTACTATAATCTGAACAAAGAACACAAAAATCACATTTGTATGCTGTCCACCTACCAGTGAAGAATTATGAAGATTAACGCAAAGATCACTCCCACACAAACAATAACTCCAGTTATCAGAACAAACACCAGAACTATATCAGTGTCTGGTCTTCTTAATCGTCTTGTTTCCAGTTCTAAAGAGAAGAAATACCTTGATCATTATTGCTCAAACATCTTGTTCAACAGGCTGTTAAATGGAAGAAACAACTGAAAAGGAATAGGGCCTTATTCTTCATTGCCATAAAACTTGTGTAACCATTCAGACCTATGAAAAATGAGTCCAAATAAGGATACATTTTACACTCACTTTGCATAGGTGAGAGTATAGAAGATGCAAAGCAAGGGATAACCAGATACATAATGCATTTAAAAAGCCTAAGAGTAGTAAGGGACAGCAAATTAAATTAGAACATGCAATGCAATATGCTGGAAGGAAATAAGAACCTAATCTAATTATGAGCGGCAGCTAAAGGGGGGGTCCCATCACAAGCAGATTAGATATAGGGACTGTATAGAGGACTACCCATTAAGGCTGCACATAGTCCAGCACAGATCAATACCAGACAAATGGCAACAAACTGGAGGGAATTAGGATAAGTACAAATTATAAAAATTATTAAAAGACGGTGATTAGTTTCACCCAGAGAGGGGTGAAACTGAGGAAGGGAAAACTCTTAATGGAATCTGTTAAACTTTGGAACAATCTTCTAAGGGAAGTATTGACAACTCCATTGCTTTAGTGATTTTACATGATACCAGACAAAACACTTGAGAACAAACTGTAAGGAACAATACAATATAGGTAGAGAATACATAAGATGCCCTAATTAGTCTTTTCCTTCTACTTTATGAGATTCCATTGTCACACTGTGAAAAATGGACAAACACCGTCAACTCTATTCAGAAATGACAAGTGCCCAATAATAATCCTAAAATGCAATACACCCACATCTGATCACTCCAGAATCAACAATCTACACACACAGGCCAATTTTAATTTCAGATTGCTTTCTCTCTGGCAACAAATATGTTAAAAGCACAGGGTGTGATCCTGCTATTTAATGTGATGCAAAATTACACAGTGTGTACCAGAATGATTTCAGGATATCCACAGCATTCTTCGAGTATTAATGGGTTTCAAGTCCATTTTCCTGCATCACAGCAGTAATGATTTCATTATTCCTAAATCATAGATCATTCTTATAATCCTTCTGGTCTTTCTGCAAGACACAGGGTTGATGGGGATTATCAGCAGTCTGGTTGAAAATTCCAAAACTAACTGTTCTGCACAGAGGGATTGTCAAATAAAGTAGAACTAACTAACTGCTTTTAGGCAGTTTCATTTTAAATGCTGGACTATGACATTTTAAAATTATAGAGGAGGGAATATTAACTAAAAATAACTTCAGTTTTCCTATTCAATTAATTTACTTTTTTTTTTACAACTTAGTAATAAGTGATTTTGATGCTGTAAGAATATCTTTACTTGCAGGCTGCAACAAAGGAGTGTGCTAATGAGAAGTAGGAAGTATCTCACAGTTAATCTAATATTGATCCATTCACCTTTGCTTCATATGGCAGATCCATATAAACCAGAACTAGGACTTGTCTATGGGCGACCTTATAATACAAGCAGACATGCCTTTGAGGCTACCACATATGATTAAAATAAACTAACTATAAAGGTAATTAGCTGTTGGAATAGGCTTCCAAGGGAGGTTCTGGAATCTCCGTCATTGGAGCTTTTTAAAAACAGATTGGACAAACACTTGTCGGGGTGATCCAGGTTTATTTGGTCCTGCCTCACTGCAGAGGGTTGTACTTGATTTTTAGGGTCCCTTCCAGTCCAACAGTTCTAGGATTCTGTTAGCTGGTAACAGCCCATAAAGGGTTATCCGTCTGATGGAGACTGCCAGAGTGCCATATGACACATTCCTTCTCAGGTCCCCATTTTATGGGTTGGGTAAGGGGAGCAACAATATTTCTAGACCTGGGACTCCTTGGCTAGAGTGATCCAGTTGCTTTTTGTTCCCTTTCTGTCAGCAGCGCAATTAGGCTAGATTATAACTCAGTACCCAACCCAACAAATCTCCATAGTTATTGCTTCTGGATCAGGGCAGGACGAGAAACAGCTGAACAACAACTTTTAGTGAAGAAGAAGTGAGAATATTTGTTATAAGCACGGCTTGACAAGCTGCGGCGAGCCCCGCTCGCCAGCCACGCGGTTTGGCACGCTGCGCATGCGCAGACCGCACTGCGGCACCGTGTCGGGCTAAAATCTACTCGCCACAGGTGAGTAGATTGCTGTAATTGTCGAGCTCTGCTTATAGGGGAATTACAAAAAGAAAATTCTAAAGTGAGCTGTGCACAAGTCAGTGTAGCCTCAAACCAACATGAACATTTTGGAAGATATTTTAGGAATTTCTGTAAAAATCAGATTTTGTGGAAATTAACCAACACATTACTTTTACTTCAGGGCCAAACTCTTCTCTGATCCAAAGCTCACTAAAGTACATGGGAGCCTTACCATTCACCTCAAAGGGATTTGGATTAGGCTCTTAGGGTATGTCTACACTACAGAGCTTTTTCGGAAAAACAATTGTTTTTCCAAAAAAATTTCAATTATGTTCACACTGCAATTGCGTTCTTTCAAAAGAAAATCGAAAGAACAGAGGAGTTTTTCCAACATTGGTAAACTTCTTTCTACAAGGAGGAAGCCTTTTTCTGAAAGAGCCCTTTCGGAAAAAGATGTGTGTGGACGGGGAAGAGAGAATTCTTTCTCAAGAAGAGGAAAGAGGAAAAAGCACAGGTGCCCTGGTGGCCATTCTGCCCATAGTAATCACAGCTTACATGCGAGATAGCGTCCATTCAGTCTGGATGTTACCTTTTGAAAAAGCAGATTGCTTTTTCAAAGCGCTTTGGCAATGTGGACGCTCATTTCAGAAGAAGTTTTTTCAGAAGATCTCTTTCGGAAAAGCTTCTTCTGAAAGAAGCCTGCAGTCTAGACATAGCCTCAGTTAGACCAGTGCAACCATCATTCCACTGAAGAAGAATCACACCCACATGTCTGACAGGAATCTGGTATCTAGAGAGAGACTGCAACTTGACCCTTCACAGATGTGTCAGGGAAAGGAAGGACAGGAACTACCCTTCTATTTTTCTACAATGTGCAAGCCACTGTAAAAGACAAGGGGGTCAAGGCAGGGCATGGCCCATTCTCCCTTCATACAATTATCAGAGCTAGACAGCCACAAAGGGGCTGTTGAAAGGAGCATATACTCTGTGCCACACATGGTGCACTGAGGAGCTCTGGGAGGTACTAAACAATGCCTCTCTGAGCTCCTAGTGGGACAATGTTTCTCTGAACTGTCCACCATATGGATCTGTGCCTAGACAGCACAATCTGCCCCTTATTCATTCAGAATTAAAGAGGTTACACCCAAAACTGAGTTGCCACTGTTAGTTTTTACCTCCAGAAAATATCAGTGATATAAAGTTCTATCCACACATTTTTAAATGACGTAATTTATTTGATCACTTCTTTTTTAAAAAATTGATTCCTAATTACGTAAATTACATACATCAACCCTGGAGCACTTGCTCTTCCAACCCAATTTCCACACAAAGGAAACCCATCAAATGAGAATGTTACTTAGGTTCAAGAGATGTTTCCCAACAAAGGCTTCACTGGTAAATGTGGCAGCACCCTCTGTGCCTACAATCCACAAATTCAATTCACATGCTAATGGACTCAATCGTGTTATAGGCTGGTGGGGACTCTACCTACTTAATAACCACTGAAGGTGCTAACAGCTCTCTGAGTGGTATCCTTCCTGTCTTGGGAATCTATCTATTGACTTTGATTTTTATCTGCTTAGGTTTAAGTACCCATTCTCCAGATACTTAACGATGCTCTGTCTCCCATCCCCCTCCCTTTTTCTTTCTCTCCCCCCTTCCCTTCCCCTCTCCTATTTATTTTGAGTTTTCATATCCCCAACTCATAACTCCAGTCATCTGAAGAAGTGGGCTGTGCCCATGAAAGCTCATGATACCATCTACATGTTTTGTTTGTCTATAAAGTGCTACCAGACCATTTGTTGTTTTTCATCAGAACACAGACGTGCTTGCACGCACTTCACACTGGGAGCAGGGCATATATATATAGTGTTGAGTGGACTAACCACTCCCAGTTCTTTCTCTGCCCACAGCAGGGGAAGGTTGGTTCAAAAGAAGAGAGGAAAGGGCAAGTAATGGAACACCCATGGGGACACACCTCTTGAATAATCTCAGTTACTGCACAAGACAAGTAACCTTCTCTTTTTCTTCAAGTGATGTCCCTGTAGGCGCTCCACTTATAACAGACTAGAAAGCAGGATCCCTAATTGGAAGGCTGGGCCTTCAGACCAATGTTTACTGTCCATGACAGGACTTCATGTCCTAGAAGAGTGTCTGCTGTGGCATTGTGTATAATAGCGTAGTGATGGGAAAGTGTCTGTTGATGACCATGTGACTGCTTTGCAAATTTCAGCAAAGGGACATTATTGAGAAAGGCTGTTGAGGTGGATAATGAATGTGCTCTGAATGTGGCAGAATGTCGTGTGTTGTGGAGTTTGTAAGATATACTACAAAGACCACTTTGAAAGATGTTGTTTAGATACTGCTGGGCTTCTAGCTCTTTTGGTGGTGGAGAGGCATAATCATGATGATTTTTCAGAAGGGTTTAATCCCGTACAAGTAAAATGCTAATGCTCGTCTCATATCGGGTGAGTATGACCCTTTCGGTGACTGTAAGAGTTTGGGAAGGCAGGTGTGTAGGCTAGTTGATATGAACAGATGTTAGACTCTTAGGTGGAAATGTCAGATGTGGATGTAGTGAAACGTTGTCCTTGTAGAACAGTGTATGAGGTGGACATGCCATAAGGGCCATAATTTCGCCAACTCATTGGGTAGAAGTGATGGGAACAAGGAAGGCTGTTTTCACTGATGGATGCAGAGAAGAATAGGTTGCATTTGGTTCAAACGGGGCCTACTCAGAAAATATAGGACATGAAGAAGATCCCAGGCAGGGGTTGAATCTCGTATGTGGCTATAAAGGTTATAGAGACCCTTCAGAAAGTGCTTGGTTATCAGGTGTGTGAAAATAGAATGACCAACTATATGGCAGTGAAAACTAGTGATTGCTGCCACATGTTCCTGAATGGATCTGGTGGATAGATCTGATTGTTTAAGTCAGGGGTGGGCAAACTATAGCCTGTGGGCCCAGTCTGGCTCAACACACCTTTTCATCTGGCCCTCAAGCTCCCATAGCAGAGCAGGGTCAGGGGCTTGCCCTGCTCCACATGTGCGATGGCTTTGTGCAGCTCCCGAAAGCAGTGGCATATCCCCCCCCGCTCCAGATTCTACATGTCGGAGCAGCCAGGGGCTCCACACTCTGTCCTTACTCCAAGCACTAGCTTTGCAACTCCCTTTGTCCAGGAACAAAGGCCAAAAGGAGCTGCAGGGATGGCATCTGTGGACAGGGCAGCATGCAGAGTGACCTGGCTGCACTTCTGCATAGGAGATGGAAGGGGGACCTGCTGTTTACAGGAACTACTAGAGGCAAACACTGCTCAGAGCCTGCACCCCGACCTCTTCCTATACCCCAATCTCTGCCCCAAATCCCCTCCCACCCTGTGAACCCCTCAATTCCAGCCTGGATCATTCTCCTACACTTCAAACCCCTCATTCCCAGACTAAACCCAGAGCTTGCACCTCCCAGCCAGAACCCTCACTCCCCACGCACACCCCAACTCTCTGTCACAGCCCTGATCCTCCTTCCGCCCTCTGAACACCTCGGTCCCAGCCCAGAGACACTCCTGCACCCCAACCCCTTCATCCCTCACCCCTTCCAGCTTTCCAAACCCCTAGCCTAGTCCAAAGCCCCCTTTGTGGTCTTCAGGCCAAGAAGTTTGCCCACTCCTGGTTTAAGGTGTAGCATGTAGTCCAGAATAAGTGGCAGGGGAGCGTGTGCTGCACCAACTTGATGGGAGGCTCACCAGCATAACAATCTAGTCCACTTATGTGCGTCTAGTTGTGTTGTTCCTGATATTCAAAAGTATCTGTTTGACTGCCTCTGAACAGGCTACTTCTGTATTGTGGAACCTCACAGAAGCAAGGCTTTGAGAAGGGACATCTCTGCATTGGGATGGAGGATGCATCCTGAGTCCTGTGAAAAGCGCCGTGGCATTGGATGGAGAGAGATCAATTGGTATATCATTGTGTGGAAGAGATAAATATACTAGGCTTGTTGTGGCCCTGTTGGAGCTGTAAGTATGACATGACCTCTGTACTCCTGAATCTTGGAATGTACTCAGAATAGGAGGGGGAAAGGGAAAGAAGGCCTAATGGAGACATGTATCCCATGTTATGAGGAATGTGTCTCCCTGAGATCTGTGTCCCAGTCTCACTCTGGAACAAAATTGTTGTCTTTGCACTGTGTGCAAAGAGATCAATGGTGGGGCATTTCCAATGGTTGAAGAGGGGCTAATGTGTTTGCATATCCAATTCCCACTTGTAATTGTGGGAGAATTTCCTGTTCAATGCGTCCATGGGAGTGTTCTGGGGTGCAGGGAAATACACTCCTGACATGGTGACATTTTGTTGGACACACCAATTCTGTGATTTGCGTGCATCAAAACAAAGAATGGGACCTTGTTCTGCCCTGCTTACTGATGTAGTACATGAAGGCAAGGTTGGCTGTGATTCAGATGACACGCTGTTTGAATAGAGGGAGGAAATGGTGGAAGCCTTGCAGACTGCTCGTAGTTCAGGAGATTGATGTGTAGGGTGGATCTGATTAATGAACATCTGCCCTACACTGTGGGTACATCTAGATTACATGCCTCTGCCGACAGAAGCATGTAAAATAGGCTACCCGACATAGTCAATGAAGCGGGGGATTTAAATATCCCCGGCTTCATTAAAATAAAAATGGCCGCCGCGCTGTGCTGGCTCAGCTGATCGTCGGCACAGCGTGCGACTCAAGACGCGGATCGGTCGACAGAGAACGCCTTTGTCGACCGCTCCTGTAAACCTCATTTCATGAGGCATAAGGGAGCTGTTGACAAAGGCGTTCCCTGTCGGGTAGCCTATTTTACATGCCTCTGTCAGCAGAGGCATGTAATCTAGACGTACCCTGTATGATCATGGAGATATGCCTCCCAAATTGGTTGGGGAGCACCAGTTGTTACGATTATGATTGATGGTGGTTGGAGGAAAATAACTCTGACACGGATGTTGTTGGGTTGTGTTCACCAAAGTAGCAAGTCCTTGATTCTTATCATCATGCATAAGAGCTGGCGGACGTTGTGTTTGTGGGGGAGATATACTGTATAAAGGCATGCCTGAGGAGATCACACATGGTGTCTTGTGTGCCTTACCATGAAAGGCTGTGGACCAGATGTGGACTGTGGACGTCAATATGGAGTGAGGAAGAGCAGCAGTGATTTGCCTGGTAGATGAGGGAGTGATTGAACTCTCTTTTCCCTCTTCCTCATTGCTGAGGAAAGGAGGTGCCATTCTTGACAGAGAAAGGTAGAAGTGTCATGAGTTCGGAGAAGAGAGTGGAAATGGGGGCAGGTTGGAGAAGCGGAGACTCAGGACTATCAGGTACAAGCAGGTCTTTAGACTACATAAAGCACTGTGGAAAGGGGAAAGTATCATTGTTACCAGTAAACTAAAAAACCAACAAATAGTCTGGTAGCACTTTATAGACTAACAAAACATGTAGATGATATCATGAGCTTTCATGGGCACAGCCCACTTCTTCAGATGACCAGAGTGTTGGATGTCTAGGACCAAAATAAATAGAGGAGAGGGCAGGGAGGGTGGAAGGAGGGAAAATTGGGAGGTGGGGGGGACAAGAAAAGGCATTGGGTAAAAAATGTATCAAGGGAAAGTCTAGTCTATAAGCACCTAAAGACTAGATAGTCAAAGGGGGCAGAAAAGAACCATTAACTAGCAAACAACAAAGAGTCAGGAAACACTTAAAGACTGATGAAACATCTAGATGGTATCATGAGATTCTTCAAAGACAAAGAATCATTGTTGCCCTCATTGTTTGATAGGTAGGTAATGACCTAACCATCCAGTATCTTTGTTTAATCCAGAGGTGTGAGAATTGAACTTGCAAATGAGCTGAAGCTCCAGTCCTTCCCTGTGTATTTGGCTCCTGTAATTGGTTTGTAACAAAACAGCCACTTGAAGATCTGTTAATGCATGTCCAAGGAGAGTAAAGTGTGTTCCCACAGGCTTTTGTATGTCCCCTTTACGGATATCTGATTTGTGTCCATTAATTCTTTCACATAGGGACTATCCAGTCTGTCCAATATATATTGCAGTGGGGCATTGCTGGCATTTGATGGCATAGATTAAATGACTGGATGTGCAGTTGAATGAGCCTCTGATTTGGTGGCGTATGTGGTTGGCTCCAGTAATGAGTTTGCTTGTATAAATTTGTGGGCAGAGTTGGTACCATGGTTGATTGCAGGGATGGGTTCCTGGATGTTTATGATGTAGCTGTGTAGCATGGTTATTGGAAAGAATACATTTCAGGTTGTGGGGTTGTCTATAAGCAAGAATAGGCCTTTCCCCCAAGGCCTCTGACAGTGAGGGATCATTTTCCAAGATAGGTTGTAGATTGTGGATAAACAGAATCCGTTGGAGAGGTTTGAGTTGTGGAACGTGGGTGATGACAAGTGGAATTCTGTTATTTTCTCTTTTGGGTCTGTCTTGGAGTAGTTCATGTCTGGGTCCTTTTTTGCCTCTGTCAATTTGTTTTTTCACTTCTCCAGGTGGGTATTTCAGTTTTAGGAATGCTCTATAAAGATCCTGTAGGTTCTTTATAGGTTTGTCTCTGTCTGTGGGATCTGAGCAAATCCAGTTGTATCTTAGGGCTTAGCTGTATACAATAGATTGAAAAATGTGTCTGGAATGGGAGCTAGAGGCATGAAGGTAAGTGTAGTGGTCAGTGGGTTTCCAGTATATGTTACCAGTGTATGACTCAGTGCTGAAGAGTGTATTCCCCTGAAGTGTCCATAGATGGTGCTAATGATTTGGTCCACGCTGATAACTTGGCTGGTGATTTGGCCTGTAACCATGATTTTGAAAGTGCCAAAGGACTGCTCGGTGTTGACACTCTTGTTGTTGTCATCATAAAGAGTGCCAATGCCAGTATTTTTTCAATGCTGTACCTACTGAAGTTGGCCTGTCTCATTACCCAGAGCTAGGAAACAGCGCCAACTGCTATAGGTCTACTTGGTTAGGGTCTTTAAACTGCTTCTTCACATTAGTACTACAAGTACTTATAAGGTTCCTGCAGTTATGTCCCTTCCAGATGATGCTGAGGAAACAAATCTTGCCAGGGAGTGTATGCCTCAAACTTTGAGGAGGGAACTCATTTTCATCTGAGAGAGAAACAGAAGATGGAACATGGGAATGAGAATCAGCAAATGATCTGATAGAACAAGAGGGCCTCTCTGGGGAAAAGTCCAGGCTTGGGTCTGATGCCAATTGCAGTGATTTCTCCATGAGGAGAAGTTTTAATATAATGACCCAGTCTTTTCTTGCTCTGAGTTTCAGGCCAACGCAGTGGGAACACTGATGTGGGAAATGTCTCACTTTCAGAGAGCAAATGCACTATGAATAGCCATCCATTACTGGAAAGGTGGCCTCACAAGAAAAGCACCTGTTTAACCCAGGAGATCTGGGCTAAAGGGTGAATGAAAAAGGTTTCCCAGTTGGGAAGGACAGGAAGCAGGGAAATGGAAACCTAAACTATGAAAACACGGTGAAGGTAAACTTTAAAAAACAGTATTTTTTAAATAGAAGAAAAAAGGAGAAAAAGAAGATACTAAGTACACTACACTAACTCGTGAGGCACTATCTAGTGAGAGAAACAGGGAAGCTGGCTCTGATATGGATTCCTTCCCAGACCAAGGGCAACAGAGGTGGAACTGGGGGGTGGACGGACTGCACTGTTCTATATATACATCCCACCCACAGCATGGGAGGGAGGTGCATGTGCAGTCCGATGGGCACTGCTGATGAAGATCTCCAAATCCAGGTGCGAGGGATTCTACCATGCCTGAAAGTGGAGCACCAATAGGGACATCACTCTAAGAACTGGCACTGCACTTTTCCCCCCAAAATTCTTTTCAATGAGTTGCACTGTTCCTAGAGCTTGATGTTGTAGATGAAGATCAGGATGGGGAACCCTTTTTTGGGATGGGGACTGCTGACCCCCAGGCTAGTAGATTATGTGCTCTAGACTCACGGTGGTATAGTGGGGGTAGGAAAAGGCTGGAGCACCAATGCAGGCTCCCCCATGCTGGGGGGGGAGCCTCAAGCCTCAGGGACCGGATCCAGGAAGTCGGGCACTGCAGGTTCCCACCCCCAACCCCGCCAATGAAAATGATAAAACATTATTCTCTCTATAAAAACAATGCTTGTTTACACACTTCAGCAGAATATATGTATTATTTCCACTGAATTTCAGACCTAGCTTTCTAAGTATATATTGGGTGTTTTTTGTGTGAAAGTTACATTAGATAGGAATGAGCTTCTTACTCCAATGTTTTTGTACTTATGTACTCTTGGTGCACACATCTTAGTTCCTCTTGTGGATCATCTGCAAGATTTTCACATATTAAAAATTCACGTGCATGTCCAGATATGGAAGCAGATTCTCCTTCTCTTACACATACATACAAAAGACCAGGATTTCCAAATACAGTCATAGGGATTCCCTATTTCATTACTATATAATGCAACAGAAAACGATAATATGTAATATGTGTAGTCTGTTAGAAATAAGCACTCTCTGTCTGAATAGGAAGTGAACTGAACTCAAGAGAAATGGTCTAAAGAAACACCACGGCACAACCTACTGTCCATGTGGGTGATGCTGCCATTTCTGATGGCTGGCAAGCTGCTGCCTCCACCTCCTCCACTGCTGGTGCCAATAAACACACTCACCAGGGTGATGGAACAAGGGGCACAGTCTGGATCTTGGCAGACTGACTCCCTTCACATGGCACCACGAGGAGAATCATTCTCTATCTTCACCCCTTCCCCCGCAAAATCCTCCCTCCCTACAGAACTATAATTAGAAAATATGAATAAACTGCCTTATGGCACTGGAATCTTCAAAAGCAACTTAACAACATAACAGGAAGGCGTATGAACAAAATGCTTTACTGTATCTCATGGCAGTGATTTTGTAGGGACAATTCCAGCTACTAATGGGTGGGTTTTTCCTTGCAATGGCTATAATGATGTTTATTTAAGGAAAAATAAGTGAAGGTTTTTTGTCCCCAGGATGCTACACAAGAAGAACAGAACCAATCAGTCAGGAACTGTGCTGAAAATAAAGTAGAAAACCCCATTTGCAATGACAGCTCATTGTGAAAAAGCTTTGTTATTGTTCAATAGAAGGTCAGTGAGAATTATGGTAATCTGCTGAGTACAAACTAAAGCTTTCTATAGGCAGCGTTACATTACACCAAGTTTTTCCACATAGCCACTTGGGAATACGTGACATATGTTCCTAGAGAACAACTCCTCCAGGTCTCTTCCTGCCCTTCTCCAAAATAGATACTTCTCCCACCTTCCTAAGGCAGATCCGAAAATTTGAAGTGGAAGAGATTGTGCTGCATGTTTTAAACAAGAAAATTCTTATACCTGTATGGGACCAAATTCTCAGCTGGTGTAAATCAGTGTTCTCTCTATTGCTTCTACCAGAGCCATGCCTATTTACACTAGCTGAAAAGCTGGCTTGTAATATTCAAATTACACAAGCATACAAGACAAAAAGGGGAAAAGAGAGTGAAGTGAGGGAGTGAAGCCAGACAAATAAGTTTTCCTCTTACCTGCTCATTTTGGTTTTTGTAACTTTTGACCAGCACACAGGTTTCCTTTCCCTGGCAGCAACAAGCAGGAAACCCAACCAGCCAAGCTGAAGCATTTCCACTCCCCTTCCCCAGCCTTGCAGCTTATTCTCCGTTTCTCTAGAGGAAGTGGAAGGAAAGGGAAAATGCCCTTTATGATCCTATTCACTTCTCTCCAAGATCACATCTGGATCCTCTCAGTGAGAACGCACTGAACAAAGTTGTGTCAGCCAAAACAAGACCCTTTAGTTGGCAGTGCTTCTGATAAGTGTGCACACATCACCAGAAAGCCACCTGACACAGATCATGTAGTTAGGCTTTGCCTCTTTCTACCTAAAAATGGAATGACTTGGGTAGGATGTGCTCTGATCCTGAGCACACAAAGCATTTCTGATATTCTGGATGATTCCTGGTCTACTTAGCAATAACAATCCCTGCTTGAGGCCCTTGAAAACTACAAAGGGCTCAATCCAATGCCCTCTAAAATTTATGGGAATCAAGGACACCCACTGATTTTAATGGAAATTGGCTCAGGCCCAAAGAAAACCAGATTTCTAAAGAGTTCTATACTCCACGCAAGCCTAAAGAGTGCCCTGTAGATCCTGGGTATGCCAAATGTTCCCTTTCTTAGTTTTACATTGCTGAGAAAAAACAGGCAAGAAAATATTCTGATTGATGTGAAAAGGTGAAAGCATTGACGGAAGAAAACTAGGGCAGGTGCAAAGAACCCTATATCTGTGGAACAGCATATAAGGTAGCAGTCTAGAAGATGTTAAAATGACCTTATCAGTGGTCATTACCACATCAAGGAAGAAAACACAGAAACTTATATTCTATGGATTCAAATGCCTCAAAGGGAAGGTGAGAAATCATCTTAGTTGGAGGAATCTGAAAAAGTAACTCTAGGAAATACTGGACAAAGCCAACTGTTATCCCAAGTAAAACTGATCCACTGGGACAAAGTCAACCTGAGACTCTCCCCCTAGTGACAATTCCATTCTGGTCTGAACTCCTTAATAGTTACACATGGATATTGAAAAGAAGAGTCTGTAATTGGCTTTGCAAAATTAACAGTTCTATCTCCTATATCTCCTCATTCTCCATCCCCTCCAAAAAATTGCTTTTAGGTCTCTACCTCACTGAAGATTAACAGATGCCCAAGGAAAAGATCCACTCTAAGGAGAAAGGTTTCGATTTTCTGGAATAGGAAGAGGTACTTCCTTCTCCAAGAGGTCTTATAAAGTAATGCCTAAAGTCTCCCCAAAATTCATTTTCAAGTTTGGAGTGGGTGGGATAGCATTCTAAGATGTGACGTTAATGTTCCCCACCTCCAGAGTCTAAGCAACAGAGCTCTGCAAACTATCAGAAAAAAGCTAAGAATGTATGCATCCAAATACAGGGAATCCTGTGGCATATTTCGACAGCTTTTAACAACAAAAGGGGCCTTTCAAAAATTCTGATCTCCTTGGAGAGGTACATGGAGAAATCCTGATCTTGCTGGATCTCAGAAAGCCACCAAGCAGCAGATTTAGACACAAAAGAAAAAGGTCTCTGGAGAACTGTGTAATTCCTAATGATTTATTTTACTGATGATCTCTTTCACCTTCAGTTTTTAGGTCATAACAGCAGCATCCACATTGGGGGAAGTAAGACACTCACTAGCACACTGTATATCTTTAAAGAAGATCTAGAGGAAAACACTAAGCATGACATGGGATTTGTCCATTGTTCTCTGAAGAGTGGAACTTGATTCTTTTTTTCCAAGGAAAAGAGGTAGTAAATCTTTGAGCCAACCTTTGCTGGGAGTCTTCTAATTCCGTATCTAAACTAACCATTTTTGAATATATATTCTTAATCCTTGGAGACATTCTGCTGCACAGACCTCAGTATACCCCACATTCAGTAAGCAACATAATCATGTGTTTAAGTTCAAGCATGATGTGGGGCTACTTGGGTGCCTAAATCTAAACACAAGATTAAGTGCTGTGTTGATCCAGGGTCAAAGGAAACCACTCCTTTCTGCAAGCAGAATTCAGAATTTGGATACTTGCAGGTAGAATATAACCTGAAAAAGCCAGAGCTCTGCAAGTTTTGCAGGAACCAGATGAGTTTAAGAATGAAAAAAAAAAAATCCTGGACACTCTGCAGAAGAAAAAAGAAGAGACCTTAACTTATGTAAGCAAAGTTCCTTCCTGGATTAAATATCAATTTAGATGAACATGAAACCATGGGGGAGTAGGTTTTGAATCCCATGTCCAGTTGGTTATTTGGATAATTCAGTCTTGCTGACTGCACATTTTTAAACTAGACTCTTCATTCTCAATAAAATAGCCCTTTCTGGCTCTTGATCCATCTGAATCGACATTTTTTTTCCCAGAAAGAGACTTTATTCATGTGGATAAGGTCCCTTTCCTTTTCTACTGATTGAGTGGGCTGGACTCTCCAGCAGGCCTTTCAAAATTTGAAAGGCAAAAGGAACCACCACTGTCTCTCCTGACAATGTAAGCAAAAAATACCTGCAGCAGAGGAAGGAAGAAAGCTGTTGCACATAAACATTTTATGAAATCTTCTTTTTAATTTTAAACTTTTCTAAATCCAGCATACATAGTAAAAATCAAGATGGTAGTTAAGCATGTTAAAATTGAAATGACTGCCTTTCTACTTCTGCTCTGCATCAGGGAATTTAACAGGGGATCTGAGAAGCAGAGAACAAAATGTCACCAACTGGAGTAGAGGGGCTTCCATTTAACTGGTTGCCTGTCCTGCTTTTTCTCTGTGTGAGAGAAAATTCCTGTGATCTGTGCAGATTGACTGAGCCAAAGTAACAAATTAACAGAATGAAGAGAAATGATTTATTTTAGCCTATCACTTTTTGCCACTATCAAAACTTCATATTTTCCATAGCCATGTTTTCTTTTGTATTCTTCTTTTATTGATAAGTATTTCTGTGGCATCTGCTCTGATACTGTGCTGAGGTACAGTCTCGCAAAGGCTTATAGCTATTCATTAAACAAAAGCAAAATCTTATAACAGGTTTAGAAGCTACTCTGGACTTACCAGCAGTTGTATATACTGTATATTTTACAGAGGCAATTAACTCATTATTTTCTCTTGTATCACACTGGAAAGCTACTGGATGGGTATCCCTGTGCACCTCCAGAATAGCCGAATCATTAGGAAGAATGAGTGATTGCTATCCATATTAAAAAGAAAAGACAAAATGGAATTTTTCAAATTGCTTTGTATGGGGGAAATGCTCTATATCAAAGTCATATAGAAAACCAGGTTATTCTACTCAAGCAGTTCCATACCCAGATTCCTCCCCCACTGTAAAAATCCATCACATCTAATGAAACCCCTCTCCTATTCACCAGAGTAAAAGGGCAGTGTGGTTATGACCCATTGACACTTGTTCATACCCTCCAGGTTGAGAACCCAAGTTCTAAGAACACAAGAACAGCTATGGGTCAGACCCATAGTCCATCTGGCCCAGTATCCTGTCTTCTGACAGCGACCAGTGCCAACAAACAAAGCAGGGCAATTATCGAGTGATCCGTCCAGTCCTCCACTCCTAGCTTCTGGCAATCAGAGACTAGAGACACTCAGAGTATGGGTCTGACCATCATGGTATTAGCTGTACCTATCCTTCATGAACACACCTAATTCTTTTTTGACCACCATTATGTTTCTAATCTTTACAACACCCAAAGGAGTTCCACGAGGTTGACTGTGGGCTATGTGAAGAGATCTTTACTTGCATTTCATTTAAATCTGCTGCCCGTTAATTTCACTGTGACACTCCTGGTTCTCATGTTATGTGTAGGAGTAAATAACACTTCCCTATCCACTTTCTCCACACCAGTCATGATTGTATTGACCTATATGATATCACCTCGTAGTTTCTCTTCCAAGCTGAGAAATCCCAGTCTTTTTAATCTTTGCTCATATGGAAGCTGTTCCATACCTTTAATCATCTCTATTGATTGCCCTTCTGCGTACCTTCTATGATTCTAATGTATCTTTTCTGAGATGGGTATCCAGAACTGCATGCAGTATTCAAGGTGCGGGCATGTGATAAGATTTCTATAGTTGCTTTATGATATTTTCTGTTTTATTGTCTATCCCTTTCCTAATTGTTCCTAACATTCTGGTAGCTGTTTAGACTAATGCTGCACATTGAGCAGATGTTTTCAGAGCACTTTACACAATGAATCCCAGATCTTTTTGTTGAGTGGTAACATAACTTAGACCCTATCATTTTTATGTAATAGTTGGGTTGATGTTTTCCAATGTGTGTTACTTTGCATTTATTTATTCAAGCAAGAACAACAAAGGTTACTTTCTAAAATACATTACAGAACTTATTTCTTACTTTAAATAAATGAAGGGAAATGGGAGCTCTGCAAAGTAATGGGGCACAAAAGCTCTTGTGCCATCAGACTGACAAAAAGAACAATTTCATTTGTATTATGATAGCAAACATAAAAAAAAATTAAACCAGGAGCTGGCACGAGATGACTGAAGCAGCTGGTAAACATATTGAATATATCATTCTCTTGCCCAAGGTGAAGTTCAGTTGCTCACCTGGTCTGGAATTAACATTTTCCAAACATATGTAAATCGATTCTCTGGAGGTATAAAAATACATGGGATTTTCACACTAGCAAGGCTTTCAGAAATTGGTCTACCCCCTGCGGAAGAAAATTTTAATATATACATCAACAACTGTCTGAAACACATCTGTAAATACCATATATAATTTATCTAATCAAATAATGTTGATTTGAAATTGTTCTTCCAATTAAAACTATTTAAAATAACTGCACTTTGGCTTAATATTTAGAACTACATATATATCAACAAAATAGAAAATAAGTGCAGAAAAATGGTACTTTAAAGAGATTTAAAATCAAACACTCATCAGTACCAAAGTGAGTTGTGAAATGTTACTAGATTGCTCAATAGGGTAACTGGAAAATAGAATGCAATCACTTCACTCCACTTCCACCACACTTATAAAGAATAAGAATATTTCCCTTGAATAAACACATTCACTCTACAGTTCTATATCATAGGATTATACTTACACCCACAATCTACTGGTCCTCTGCACTCCTCTACACGTACAATGCATTTTGTTTCACTTCCAGGGCACCCATTGGTTAATATAACTTCTCGAATGCCAATACCTTCGCAAAAAAAAAAAAAAAGGAGTTTGTTTCCATTTCTTCCATCATTCTTGATTTTCTCCCTCTTTATATTAGATATTAAACTAATTTATCTACCATATATCAGGAGAAAGATATCCTCAGAGCTTCTGCCAAGTCTATCCCATATTTGTGTTTAAGATTTGGCTGACAAAACTTATTTCTGCCCACTTTCAACTCCTGAAGTCCTGTACAGCATACAGCTCCTGAGAGTCACCATGTCACAATGTATCATTCTTAATCTCCTTTTAGAATAATTCAAAATGCAATTAAACTTTATACTGTATATTCCAGATTATCCAAATAGCATGTGGGACACAGATTTTGTTTGGATAATCAAAAGGGCAGGAGCCATTCAAGCAACAGTAGTGGGGTGGTCCCCCTGGATTCAGAGGGCTCATCTAACTTCTTCTCTTTGCAGCCTTGGCTGGGGTCTCTGCTCTTTCCCACCAGGACTATTGCCTCCCCACCACACCCATTTAACACCTTGCACCTGCAGGGATTGAGTATCACTGGGCCTGCAACAGCATAGGGACCCCTTTCTGCAGTACTGCTGTCAGAGCCCTACTCCATCCCTCCCACTGGGGTTTCAGAGGATGCTCTGTGCTGCCACAGGAGTCATTCAGCAACAGAGTGGCCTCCCCTGTAGAAAGGGGTTAGTCCTACTAAACCTCTTAATAGTCCTGGCTTAGGTCTCTGCTCTATTATATGAACCTCCACATCACTGAACCTCTTTTTTGTCCCTCGCATAAGATACACACTACAAAGGGCATGTATTTCCTGTATCTCATGCTGGGAAAAGGATGGGATTCAGATAATGCTGAGGTTTGGGCAATAGGGTTTTGGATAAACAGAAGTATATTGTATATTGCTAAGAAAACAAAAACCGTGACTCAAACATCAAAGCTGACATGAACATGGACTTTCAGTGCCCAATTTAGCTAATATCGGGAGCATGGCAGACATAGCCTGCCCACTCTGACCCTGACCCTCACTGTACTAGGCACCCTCACTCCCACTGTTCGCAACAGAGACTGAATGTGCTGTGCTCCTCACAGGATAGGATCCTCTCAGAGAAAGGAGAGCCTTGAATCGCTTAACAGTAATCAGTATTGGGTGACTATTGACAGGCTCTGAAGTGAATCCCATTCAGACCTCCTCATGGTGACCCTCAGAACTCCACCTAAGACACGAAGGATTCTACTGAAGATAGGGAGGGGAAGTGGGTAATTATAAATATTGAAGGCTGAGATTAATGTCTGTATAAAATTCAATTAAATAAAATGTATTTCAAAATTCAAAATGACCTGGACAAATTGGAGAAATGGTCTGAGGTAAATAGGATGAAGTTTAATAAAGACAAATGCAAAGTGCTCCACTTAGGAAGGAACAATCAGTTTCATACATACAGAATGGGAAGCAACTGTCTGGGAAGGAGTATGGCAGAAAGGGATCTAGGGGTTATAGTGGACCACAAGTTGAATATGAGTCAGCAGTGTGATGCTGTTGCAAAGAAAGCAAACATGATTCTGGGATGCATTAACAGGTGTGTTGTGAGCAAGACACGAGAAGTCATTCTTCCGCTCTACTCTGCGCTGGTTAAGCCTCAGTTGGAGTATTGTGTCCAGTTCTGAGCACCGCATTTCAAGAAAGACATTGAGAAATTGGAGAGGGTCCAGAGAAGAGCAACGAGAATGATTAAAGGTCTAGAGAACATGACCTATGAGGGAAGACTGAAGGAATTGGGTTTGTTTAGTTTAGAAAAGAGAAGATTGAGGGGACATGATAGCAGTTTTTAGATATCTAAAAGGGTGTCATAAGGAGGAGGGAGAAAACTTGTTCATCTTGGCCTCTGAGGATAGAACAAGAAGCAATGGGCTTAAACTGCAGCAAGGGAGGTTTAGGTTGGACATTAGGAAAAACTTCCTAACTGTCAGGGTAGTCAGACACTGGAATAAATTGCCCAAGGAGGTTGTGGAATCTCCATCTCTGGAGATATTTAAGAGTAGGTTAGATAAATGTCTATCAGGGATGGTCTAGACAGTATTTGGTCCTGCCATGAGGGCAGGGGACTGGACTCGATGACCTCTCGAGGTCCCTTACAGTCCTAGTATTCTATGATTCTATGATTTCCCCTCAAACATCAGTATTTCAATGGGAACACTGCCTCATTTTAACCATTGCAAATTCAAAACAAATGCTATATTTATTTTTGCCAAACAATGTGTACACAGTTCACTGAAATGACATAGGGAGTGGGGGTGGAGGGAATAGTATGTTTAGGCCCAGTAAACACTGAAAAAATTACCATTATTCTAGCAGCATGTTGTTTTCTAAACTGCAGGGGTATGGGAAAAGAGGAGTTAAAACCCTCCCACAGTTTGATAAATGGGAAATTGATTTGAATGCTGAATTAACCCCACTGATGTGAATAGTAATTTGTTGTGATGTATCTGCCTCCTTTAAATGTGTATGAAACACACTGATAGATTTTAGAATATTTCACAGATGACATATAGATCATGAAACAATACTTCAGATGACAGAGGGAGACAACAATACTTACTGAAACTGTCACAAAACAGGGATCATTCTCCACTGCTGAGAACATCTCATCTCAAGGATGCAGAGATAGAGGTATAAATGACAATGAACTGACACTTTTATTAAAGACATTCCTCTAACTTTAGAGCTGTATGTCTGGGGGAAGGGGGAAATGGGGGTGAGCCAAAAACCTATGAACATCAAATTGGCTTGTTTGAAAAAATCTCGATGCTGGACTAACTGTGCTAACACATTTAGTAAGAAAGAACATGCCTGTTTTAACTACCTGAATATTAAAACTGTGGCACCCTATCAAACACAAAAAGTTGACAAAAAGAACCCCATCCTGGGACCTGCAAGTAGTTTTAGTACTCCGCGGCCTCCCCTCTTTGGCCAAAAACTAATTTCCCCCCAAAATAATTTCCCTTTTCCCCTCCCTATTAGCAGCTGCCAACTCTGCAGAAATTAATCTACTTCAGTGGTGGGAAACTTGCAGCCTATGAGTCACATGTGGCTCACGGAGGCTCCTCCTGTGGCCCACGGACCCCTCGCTACCCTCTTCCCCCACGCGCTGGTCACACACTGGGGTGCTGGGAAACCCATACTTTCTGCACCTCTTCCCATCCTCCCAATACTTTCAGAGAAGCAGCGAATTGCCTGATTTATACTCCATCCCTGCTCCTACCCCTCCACCCCAGAGCTGGAATGCTATGATTCAGCTGCTTGCAGGGTTCCAACTCTGGAAGGGAAGGGGAGGAGTAGGGATGTAGCAGGAATCAGATGAGCTGCATGGTCCAAAAGTACTGGGAAGGAGAGGGAGAAGCAGGTAAGTATGGGGCTTCCGTGCCCCAGTGCACAAGAGGCACGTGGGGGGGGGAGCAGACAGGGGGACCACAGGGCCACAGGCAGAACCCCAGTTCATGGTTGCTCATCCCTGATCTACTGCAATACTCATCAGATTAAATCTTATTTTAAAAAGTTATTCAAATTAACTCAGACAGAAATATGGTCATGTTGAATTAGAAAGATTTACCAAGGTCCATATTTCTAAATGCAAGTTAATAAGATATCTGGGGGGAAAATACAAAAAGTAAATATTAGTGGGAAGGAAAAAAAGAAAGAGTGGTAATAGTAGACAAAATAAATCAGACATACACTTATTGAGACATGGCAGCAAACAAGACTAATGCAAAATTGAGCAAAATATTAACGAGCATCATTATCATGAGGAAATAAGTTTTTATGATTAGAGTTGTTGAATTCTGGGCACAACATTACTAGAAAGATATTGAGAAACTGAAGGCAGTTAAAACAACAACAAAAATTACTGAGGGATGCAAGGATTAATTTACAAGTAAAGATTAAGAGAGTTAAAACTGTATAATTTGGCTGTATGGTCTGAAGAGTATACCTTTCAACATGCCAACACTCAACTATTGAATATAATGTGTGTCCAAGACCCAAAACAAGGGACACAAAATAATATCCAAATTCAAAATGATGAGGTTTGGCCTCTAGTGTAAATAATACTTAAGTACAACCTTTAACTGATGATTATTTATTTAAGATGTAAATAACTGACATCAACAAAAGTGAAGGGATATCACATTTGTTGGGAACACAGATAACTCTGGGACTAAATTGAGTTAAGTTTCTCAAAAGGAAGGACATTTGGGAGGTCCACTGAAAAGGTTGGCCATGATAACAGTCTCTAAATAATTTAAGGCTGCAAGCATGAAAGAAAATGAGGTTATTTAAGGTGGTTTATAATGAGGGGAAGTGAGGTGTATAACCAGCAGTAAATGATGGAATAGAGAAAAGGAAAAATTAAACTGAATAGCAGAAAAAAGGCTTTTTGATAACAAGGTGTATTATCTTATGGAATAGTTTCCCAAGGAGAATTGTGGAAGCCCCATCATTTGTGACATTCACACTAGTCAGGAAAAAAATACTACAGAATGTAGTGTATGAAACAATACCACACAGGCTGGAGAACAGTTAATTGATTAGAAAGTTGGTGGTTCCCCTCCTCCTTTCTTGTTTCCAGGTAGTATGATACTATAAGAAACAGATTCTGTTCAGCACAAATTCAATGATATTTTTGAGTCTTCTGCTAAATGTTTTTTTTTCTAAAAGCCATACCATCCCTGACCCGATCACCACCATAATACCACAGATGTCTTCTTTGCAATATGCCCAGACTGGTGAAACAAAAATTCTGAGAGTCTGTATTGAATTTTCATCTTATCTTTCTCCAGGATACCTCTTTCCATTACATAGTTTATAAATTATATAAATGTGGAATACAGAATAGACTACTGCAGATGAGCAATTTTTTGATAGAGCTGGCAATACCGCATGTGGGAAGACATCTGTGAGATGCATCAGAAGATCTTTCATCTTCTGAACATCTCACAGATGTTCACAAATAGAGAAAATTGTTACTTTGGTGAAGGCAGCTCATGTGCCAATAAATGTAGGGAACTGGTTTTAAAATAGGAGCTTGCAGGCTGTGAAATTAATAAAACAACAGATCTGACCTAAACTTCTAATGACAATCAGCTTGATTGTTTTTGTTAATTATAGTTATTGGAAATTGAAATCAATGAGAGGTGAGGGAGAGCAACCAAATTACACCTGCTAAATTGCTACAGTTAGCACTTTTTCCCCCAAAACAAATTAGAATCTGCTTTATTCATCTGCTTTGCTACTTACCACATGTAACTGTGCATACTCCAAATTCTACTTCCTTGGATACTGTAGCATTCAAACCTAAACACAAAGTCTGAAGTTACATTTCTAATACAATGAATGAAACCTGCTTGCAGGTGATCTAGATAGCATGGGAGGAAGGAATAATACCCAATTACCAGGAAATTCACTTCTTGAAGTCTTCTCTGGTCTTTTTCAGAAAACCAAGTGTAAATAACTAATATTTAAATCTTAATCGGATTTTTGAGAAAAGATTATGAAATTTCCTTAGAAGTCAACCCATTACATTAAATTGGCCTACTGAATACCCTGAGAGGTACAAAAGTATCTGTGCACAATATAGGTCTTCCCTTAAAAGAGGTAAGCAAAATTCTCTATAAAGAATATTTCAATCAGCCCATTTCCTAGTTCTTTCTGGCAAATGTAAGCCTTCCCACATGATTTTTTCCCATTACATGTTAAGGTCAGCTTTAGACAGCTAGCACAAGCGATGAACCAACCAGGTACAGTCTTTTAATTAACTATTGTGGTTTTAACCACTATGATTTGGCTTTCCATTTTTCTAGTACTTCTGAGGCTAGGAAATGAGTTTTGCAAAATATGTAGATGGAAAAGGTTTGCATCGCCATCTGGGATTCAAATATGAATGGTATATTTTATTAATATTAGTACGCAAGTTGAATGTTTATAAGGATGCTAAGATAAAGTTACTGCTCAATAGAGGACATAAACAACTTTATGCAGTGCCTTTGAAAACAATTCATTAAATAAGCAATAATTCTTTAATCTTTTAAAATATAAAGAAACAAACAAAGAAGATTTATTATTGGTTGATTTTATAAGTCTATATAATCAATCTGTCCTACTCCCAATATGTTGTAATGATAATAAATACCTATAAATGCAAAGTTTTTTCTATTCCACATTTTTTTGTTTTGGAATCTCTTCTACACCAAATGCTATGTTAATTCATCAATGCAAGTTTATATTTCTCTTCTTTTAAGCTTTACATAAAATTTCTGTGGTTGAAAAATGCATGGGTCCTTCACACTAGCAGTCAGTGTTGCACAAAAATCAAACAGCCTTCCTTAAGGGATTAATCCTACAGTGGTAACAGACACATTCATATACAGATGAATTGATATAAAACCCTTGTAACCTCTTTTCCAACATTATTCATAAAACTTCATAATTCCTATGATATTCCTAACAAGATTTGTGATTTATTTCAGTATATAAACTGTGTTCATCAGAACACTCTTAGCACATGTACAATATTTAAAGAATACTTTCACAATTGAGTTCATTATTATTATCTCTCTTAAATCAGAAAGAGAGGTATTAAAAAAAGATTCTGTCAGTATCACCTCATGCAAAATCATGTGAAAAAGGAAAGATCATAGAGCTGGAAGAGACCTCAGGAGGTCATCAAATCCAACCCCTACCCAAAGCAGGACCAATCCCAACTAAATCACCCCAGCCAGGGCTTTGTCAAGCCGAGACTTAATATAACTGAATACATCATGCTATCAGTGCCCCTTCCCCCATTTAAATCTGTGGGATGTTAGCTAAAGAGTTTTAGCTAATCTCAACCAGCACAACATAACAGAAAGACAAAGGAGATTTGCAAGGTCCCATCTATAATACAAATATAAAGGTGTTTAAATGTGGCTATAACTCATATTATAATATGGCTTATTCTCGTTTATAGGGACAGAAAAAAAAACATGTTAGAAAACTGGAAGGCAGATCCTTGGCTAATGTACATTGTCATAGTTCTATTGATTTCAATGGAGCCATGATAATAAACACTAGTTGAAGATCTGCTACAAAGGGTACGTCTACACAGGGATAAAAGAATCATGGAACGTCATGGCTGGCTAGGTCAACTAACTCAGGATTACAGGGTTTAGACTGCAGGACTAAAAATTGCTGTGTAGATTTTTCAGCTCATACTGGAGCCCAAGCTTTGGACCCTCCACCCTCACCCAGAATGTGAGCCTGAGTCAGCTAACGGGGGCTGAGTTTTTTTACCCCAGATATCTACCTCAGAGGCTACCTATTATAGTAATCCAGTCTAGAGATGACCAGATCTGTCAACTGTGGCAAGGTGTGGTCACATCTAAAAGAGATTGCACTCTCCCACCCAAATACAAATGAAAAAATGGATTTTTTTCACTGTGACTGTAACCCACACACCTAGTGTGGTTCACTGACCCATGTAGTGGCACTTAAACCACTTAGAGTGAGAGATTAGAACAAGGGAGCTCTACAGCCTAAGCTGAGAGCCAGCTGACTTTATAGCTCAAGCTGTAGAGGCTCCTACACTAAGCTCCAGAGAGCCCAGATTCAAATCTGCCTAGTGGCAGTAACACTACTACAAGCTTTAAGAGCAGCCAGGCAAGAGATTACTAGCCAAAGGTGAGCAGCCTTACTACCCAAAGCAAACAAACTTCTGCTAATCATGGGGCAGATATCAATTATGCTATACTCTCAGGAGACTTCCCATGATCCAGTAACATCATTACAAAACATATTATGACTCACAAACTTAACCAAACTAAGCAGTCGTGACATAAGAGGGAAGGTCCTCTCATGAATCAGTGACAGATTCAATGATAGGAAACAAAAGGTAGGAATAAATTGTCACTTTTCACAATGGAGAAAGGTAAACAGTGGGTTCCCTCAAGGATCTGTTCTGAGACCAGTACTATTCAGTATAGTCACAAATGATCTGGAAAAGGCAGCGAACAGAAACGTGGCAAAATTAGCAATTTACTCAATTTACAAAATTGATCAAGATAGTTAAGTCCAAAGCTGATTGCAAAGAGTTACAACGGAATCTCACTAAAGTGGAGGACTGCAAGAAAATGGCAGATGAAATTCAATGCTAATAAAACCAAAGTAATGTGCATTGGGAAAAAAATCACAACTAGTGATGCAAAATGATGGGATTGAAATTAACTGTTACCACTTAGGAAAGATCTTGGAGTCATTGTGGACAGTTTTCTGAAAACATCTGCTGAATGTGCAGCAACAGTCAAACAAGCTAACAGAATGTTAGGAACCATTAGAAAATGAATAGATAATAAACCAGAAAGTGCCATAATGCCACTACAGAAATCCATGATACACCCACATCTTGAATATTGCGTGCAGTTCTGGTCACCCAATCTCAAAAAAAATAAGTCAAAATTTTAAAAGGTACACAGAGGGGCAACAAAAAGGATTAGGGGGACTGTTCAGTTCAGAAAAGAGATGGCTATGGAAGGACAGGATAGAGCTCTATAAAATCATGAATGGCATGGAGAAAGTGAATAGGAAAGTGTTATTTACACTTTCAAATAATACAGGAACTAGGGGGCATTCAATGGAATAAGCAGAAGGTTTAAATAAAAATAGGAAGTACATCTTCATACAACAACACACAGTCAACCCGTGGAACTTGTTGCTATAGGGCATCGTGAAGGCCAAAACTATAACTGCATTCAAAAAAAGAATTAGATATGTTCATTAAGGATACGGTCATCAACAGCTATTAGTGAAGATGGTCAGAGGTGTAATCCTATGCATCTGGCATCCCTAAACCTTCAACAGCCAGAAGTTTGGACAGGATGATTGGGGATGGATTACTCATAATTGTCCTGTTCTGTTCATTCCGTCTGAAGCAACTGGCACTGGCCACTGTCTCAAGACAGGATACTGAGCTAAATGGGCCATTGGTCTGATTTGATATGGTCATTCTTATATTTTTAAGCTTACAATAGAGATGAATAACCCTAACTCAAAAAAGGGATTTAAAATAAAAAAATTCAAATACTATTCCATCTAAACTTTTAAATATATTTAAACACTGAAAATTGACGGACTGTAAATTACCATGCCAATCAAAAATAATTGACAATGGACTCAATCCTGCTGTCAGTGAGGTCAATTTTAAAAAAGTAAAGAAAAACAAAAACAAATAACAAAACCTTTAAGGGGAGCAGGGTGAGACCTAATGATATAATACTGAATCTATCACTGTTATGATACATTTTCACCTTTTCTTTACTTGCATTTCCTCCCTAGATTTTTTTAAACTAATCTACAAATTGAGAAATCTCCCCAGAAAAAAATATATAATTACAGTCCTAAGGCTGCAATTAGTAGAAGCAAAACAAAGACATCTCGGGTTCTTCTCTACATTTGGAATCCTTGTAAAAACTATGCAGAGCAGAAATCTTTTCCTTTATTCTCTCTTTTCATTACAAGTCACATCGCTGGATGCACACAGTACATTTTGATAAACACTTAAAAATCCTATTTGAGAATGTCAATAGGAGTTGTTGCAAGTCATGCCTGTGAAGTGAACTAATAGAGAAAGTCACTCACTCATGTTTTAAATGTTTTACTCTTATTGTGGCTTATTAGCAATATTTTCCACAATGCTACGTGAGGCCTGAGTGTTCAGGGGGTAAACTTAACACTTTCGTTCCTAGTTCCAGCACTGCTGAAACTCAGGTTTTGTAGTCAAAGCAGCTGGCTTCATTGATCCCTCCCTCATAGGCAATTTCTGTAATGACACTGATAGTGGTCACATCAGAGCAGAGAAATGTGATAAACACAGCATGAAAAATGATGCTGTAGGGAAAAAATAAGATAAACCTATCTGGACAAGGAGACAGATAAAGTTATGGAAAAGGGAAAGATCGTTTTCAGATGGCAGAGGAAAGGAATACAATTCATTATGTAGCTGGCCTTGTGCCTAACCAGGCACTAGGTGTGAACTTGAGTATCTCATTGCTCAATGAACTAACAGAGAGGGAGTTTACATGTAATCAACACACTCCTTTAGCCCCCAATGTTCAGCTACATGAATCACAAGTAAATCTGGAATTTTTAGAATTTCCCTTATTCCCCCTTTAGAAGGGCCCCTTAAAACCTGTGTGACTTGACAAACTATGAATGAACAAGGATGTCTTCCCACTGTTGGCATAGGATATGAACTACTCTCCTGGTGTCCATGCACCAGGGGAGTCAGGCTTCTTTCTGGTGAAGGTAAAAAGGACCAGGGACCTTTCTGCACTTCCCCACTGTTTGCATACTCAAGGAAATCCTGCTTGCCCTCAGCACCCAGGGAGTATCCCTGCTGCATGGCACGTAGACACCCCCTCACCCTCTCTAGCACCCCTGCCGAAGTCCCTCATCCTGCCCAGCACCCCAGAGGCACCCCCTCAGCTGTCACTTCCTGACCATCCTGGCACCTCACACAGATACCCCCTCACTTGGCCAGACACCCCACAGACACCCTCTTCATGCTGCTTGGCATCCCTGACCCAACTTAGCAGCCCACCAACACCCTTGATATCCTCTCAACCTGCCTGGCACCCTCCACACTCTGCCTGGCACCCCCCTGACCCATCCTGGCACCCCCCCCCAAACACCCTCTCACCTGCCTGCCACATCACAGACAACTCCGGACCATGCTGGCACCCTACAGACACCCCCTCACACCACCGGGCACCCCACAGACACCCTCTCAGCTGCCTGCCACACCAGTGACACCCTCTCACCCTGCCTGGCAGCCCTCAGACACCATCTCACCCTGCAGGGACCCCTCGGCCCGGCCCCTTCCCCTCACCCGGCTCTAAGAGCTGCACCAGCGGCTCCACCACGACTTGCTCCAGGGCAACGCCGCTGTCGTTCTTGGCGCTCACGGGCTGCTGGGCCAGCAGGCTCAGGAGCAGCGCCAGGCGCAGGGCGAGGCGCCCCGCGTCCCCGGCCGCCCGCCGCCCCATCCTCCGCCGCGCCCCGAGTGGCCGAATCCTGAGCAGAGCGCCGAGCCGCCCGGCTGGAACCCGCCGCCGCAGCCCGGCAACCCCTGAGGCGTCACAAAGGGGCGGCCCAGCAGCGTTCGGAGCGGCCGCCAACCCCTGCCGGGGGGAGTGTGTGTGTGGGGGCTGCCTCTGCATGGTGGCGCCCGGACATCCCCTCACTGCGTGGCCCCCCGGCCCTCTTTTCACCTTCATGTCCTCAGCCCCCTTCCTCCCGCCCGCTCACAGACTCCCTCCCCTTCTCAACCTGGCATCCTAAAGACACCCCCACTCTGTCCCACTCCCAGCCTCCTTCTCTGCCTCCTTTCCATTGCCTCTGCCCACAGCCATCCCCCTTTCCCGCTTCCCAGCACCCCAGCAATGCCACCTTTGCTGCCCCTTCTCTCCTGGCAGCTGCCCAGATCTTGCTGTCACAGCACCCCCAGCAGCCCTCTTCCTCCCTCCCACCCTCACATGTAAGAGCCAGGGTCTGCTTGAGTTATAAATTCAGACTTTCTTTGAAGCCACTGAGGATTTAAACTGGTCCAAATGAGAGCAGGCTCTGATCCATGATGCCTAAATACTGGTTTGTATGTGCATGTGTGGCATCAGTCCTGTATTTCTGTGTAGGGACCTCAAGCCCCACACACTTTGTATTACCTGAATATTGAAAATACTCTTACAACTAAGCCTCAGTAACAAAATCTGTTCGTGGAGCTGAACCCAGAGAGCACTTCCCCAATGCTCAAAGGAAGGAGAGTTTTGCATCAGTGTTCTGCCTCAGGCCTTTTGCTAACAGAAACTTTTGCAGTCGTATCTTACCTTTCCATAGCACCTGTCAACCCAAAGTATCACAAAGCTCTTTACTGTTGAAATGAAACCACTTCTGGAGTAGAAAGATGACAGCTAGATAGATAACAGTTGAGCAAAACAACTGTTCTGGGGGAGAATGGGAATGTTGGCCATCTAGAACCAAATACAAAAGCCCAAATTAACATCACAAGCCACAATGAACACATCACTAGTGCTCTGGTCTGTGCATTGAATAGAGGTCAAGGTCTTTATCCTGATGCTCAAAACCATCTCTAGAATTGATCCAAGCTACTTAAAAAGAGTGTCTTCCTCAGTGACCAGGACCTCCATTGGCATGTACATTCCACTGGAAGGATGAAACTCAAACAATAGGAGGAGGCTTATGTGCAGGAGATAGCATACTCAAAGAAGCTGGATCCTACACTATGGAATTAACTCTTGCAAGAGATAAGAATGAGCAGAGACCATATCACTTTCAGAATTAGATGCAAATCTTATTTCAATTTCGTTTTTCTCCAATAATTTCTTCCCACACATATAGATATACAAAACACCCACTCATGACTAGGGATGTTAACTAGCGATTAATTTACTAGTCGAGTAGTCGATGGTATTTCCATCAACTATTTGACTAGTTGATAGGCCCTTCCACATTCTGCCTTTGAAATGTACAAGAGCCCCAGCGAGTGCTCTTGTGCATTTCAAAATAGGAAGGCCACTTGAAAGCCGGGTGGAGCCTGGGATCAGCTGGGGACTCCCCAGCTGACCCCAGGCTCCATGCGGGCACTTTCCGCTTTGAAATGCACAAGAGCCCCCACTGGGAACTCTTGTACATTTCAAAGCTGGTACGTCTCAGGGAGCCTGCTCCACCCAGCAGTTCAAAGCTGCTTCCCAGCTGACCCCAGGTTCCATATGGCACTGCCCTGTGGCAGCGTTTCAAAGGGGTGGTGCCACACGGATCCCAGGATCAGCTGTGCAGCACTGCCCATTTGAAACATCACCGTGGCGTTTCAAAGTGGCAGTGCTGCACGGAGCCTGAGACCCTGGGTTCTGTGTGGGGTTCTGTCACTTTGTAGTACCCCCCCTTTCCTCTCCTCTTGCTGCCTCTTTGAGGCAGCAAGAGGGGGGAAGCGACTAGTCAACTATCCTGTTGACTATCCGACAAGCATTTGCTTATCAGATAGTCGACTAGTCTTCTTGTCCTTAACATCCCTACTCATGACAGGGCATGGCTCACCACGTGGGCGCCTCCTGCTGGACACTCTGGGAATTAGGTATTTGGTGTTGGAATGCCCCCTTCTGGCTGCTGTCTCACCCACTGTTATTTGCTCTTCTCCTCCATTCTATGTCAGGGCCCACATCCCCCCAGACTGTAGTGCCTTCCTACCTGGGTACTGCCCTACTGTAGTGCATCTGTACCCTGGAATCCTTCCCCTCTGGGAACCCCCAATCTCCTATACCTACCTTGCCCCAGTGACCCTCTGCCAGTCTTCATCTAGCCCCTTACCTGAGGGGCAAACTGAAGTCTGAAATGGCCACTCATCATTGGCAAGGGATGTGGACCAGCTGCCTTTGCCTCCCCTGGCTGCCTCCCCACAGCCCTAGTAACCTCCGGCCTTGCTTCAGGCCCTGCAGCCTGGGAGCTTGCCTTGCCAGAGCTTCCCCAGCTCTGCTCTGCTCTAAATTAGGAAGCCTCTCACTTCCCTGGCAGCCAGGTCCCTCCTGCTCTACAGAGGCTGATTTTCCGCCATGATTTTAACGGAAAGTTTTTATAAAAGTTTTCATTGGAAAGTATTTAGAAAAAGCGCCTAGATATGCTTTGCGCAAAAGCGTTTCAGCCATCGGGCTTTTTGCGCAAAACAAATCTCAGCTGTCTACACTGGCCCTTTGCGCAAAGTTTTGCGCAAAAGGGACTTTCTGAACGGGAGCAGCATAGTATTTCCGCAAAAAGCACTGATTTCATACAGTAGGAAGTCAGTGCTTTTGCGGAAATTCAAGCGGCCAGTGTAGACAAACTGGCCAGTCTAGACACAGCCCAAGAGTAAGAGGGTATCTGTCTCCTCTCCTCCAAGAGCCTTTATTTATAGTGCCTTCAGCTGAGCCCTAATTGGCTGCTATCAGCTGCAGCTGCTGGCTCCACAGCTCCACCTCTCCAGCCCTCTACAAGGGCTGGGTTTTAACTCTTGAAGGGCCAGTGTGGGGCAGACACTTCATCACACACATGCTCAAACATCAACAATCAAACAAACAAAATTCCTGAGAACGGATGAAGCTATTTATAATAGACTGTAAGGGAGGACATGAAGGAAGGAAGCCAGGAAGGAAGGAAGGTTATTACTTTTTAAAAATATATGGTTTCATTTACTGTAGTGATGGGCACATTGGGAATTTCCAATTATATTGGAATTGAAAACGTTTCAGAAAAGGCAACAAAAATTATTAGGGGTATGGAATGGCTGCCATATGAGAAGAGATAAATAAGACTGGGGCTATGTCTAGACTGCAGGCTTCTTTCAGAAGAAGCTTTTCCAGAAGAGATCTTCCAGAAAAACTTCTTTTGAAAGAGAGTTTCCACATGGAAAAAGTGCATCGAAAAAGCAATCTGCTTTTTCAAAAGATATCATTCACATTGATTGGACACTATCTCGCATTTAAGTTGTGATTACTATGGATGGAGTGGCCACCAGGGCACCTGTGCTTTTTCCTGGTGGCCTCTTCTTTAAAAAAAAAAAAAACCCTCTTCCCCGTCTATACTCCTTTTTCCAAAAGAGCTCTTTCATAAAAAGGCCTCTTCCTCATAGAAAGAGGTTTACCGCTGTTGGAAAAACTCCTCTGTTCTTTTGACTTCCTGTTGAAAGAATGCAATTGCAGTGTGGACAAAAGTGTAGTTTTTCCAGAAATATGGCCGATTTTCCGGAAAAACTGCTGTGTAGACATACCTTGGGATTTTTCATCTTGGAAAAGAGACAACTAAGGCAGGATATGATAGCGGTCTATTAAATCATAACTGGTGTAGAGAAAGTGAATAAAGATAAGTACTTACTCCTTCCCAGAACACAAGAATTAGGGGTCACCAGATGAAATAAGTAGGCAGCAGGTTTAAAACAAACCAAAGGAAGTATTTCTTCACACAATGCAAAGTCAACCTGTGGAACTCTTTGCCAAAGGATGTTGTAAAGGCCAAGACTACAACAGGGGTCAAAAAAGAACTAGAGAAATCCATGGAGGATAGTTCCATCAATGGCTATGAGCCAGGGTGGGTACAGATCGTGTTCCTAGCCTCTGTTTGTCAGAAACTGGGAATGGGCAAGAGAGGATGGAACACCCAATCTGTTCATTCCCTCTGGGGCACCTAGCATTGGCAACTGTCAAAAGACAGAATACTGAGCTAGATGGACCTTTGGTCTGACCCATTATGGCTGTATTTATGTTTTTATGGTCACCCGGAGGAGTTTAGAGTACTGCAAGATATATTCTATAGCTTCCAGTCCTACCCACTGGAACTTTTAATACCAGATTTGGAAAAACATGAGTAAATGTGACATAAAAACCCTCTGCATGCAGTGAAATGATAAACAAGATGAACTAATAGATCCTCTCCCACTCTACATTTTTTATTCTTCATCCTGAAGGATTTCAAAACACTTTACTATACAATGCCAATGCAATGGACTCCTGGTGCATAGCATAAACAATGGTTTTCAGAAGGTGGCAGGAAAACCACAGCTCTCACATACATGGATTTATAATGTCCACACAAGTAAACAGGATCTCTGTTTTTAAGATCTTACCCCATTGTTTTAAATGGACACAGTAAACTGCAGAGAAAAAGTATCAGGTGGTTGGTTAACATGGGTTTTATATCAACATTGTTATTTCATATGGAAATTTATTTCATTTCTCCACTGCATGCAACAAATATTGAATGTCCTTTCTCTCCATAAACTTATGTCTCTCTATTCCCCCATGTTGTCTCTCCGTTTCTCCATCCCTCCTTATTTTTTACTTCTTCCAAATGGGATAATATTTGAAACTTATAAACAAGAACATGAGGAAATTAAAATAAGACCATGTAACTTCAATGAAATATAAAGGCTTAGGAGAGCTTTTGGGAGGAATCAAGTAAAAAACTAAATATTTCACTCAAAAACAGTATGTATCTCTCCCAAGTAAGCTCAGTATACAAGCAGACAGTAGTTACTAATGATTCAGTCATCCTGGAAGGGCATAACAAGTGGGGCTCCGCAGGGGTCTGTTTCAGGACCAGTTCTCTTCAATATCTTTATCAACAATTTAGATATTGGCATAGAGAGTATGCTTATTAAGTTGCAGATGATACCAAGCTGGTAGGTTGCTTTGGAGGATAGACTCATAATTCAAAATGAACTGAACAAACTGGATAAATGGTCAGAGGTAAATTGGATAAAGTTTAATAAGGACAAATGCAAAGTACTCCACTTAGGAAGGAACAATCTGTTTCACACATACAGAATGGGAAGCGACTGTCTAGGAAGGAGTGCTGCTGAAAGGGATCTACGGGTCATAGTGGACCACAATCTAAATATAAGTCAACAGTATGATACTATTGCAAAAAAAAAAAGGGCAAACATGATTCTGGGATGCATTAACAGGAGTGTTGTGAGCAAGACACTAGAAGTCATTCTTCCCTTCTACTCTGCACTGATTAGGCATCAGTTGGAATATTGTCTCCAGTTCTGGGCACCACATTTCAAGAAAGATGTGGAAAAATTGGAAAAGGTCCAAAGAAGAGCAACAAAAATGATTAAAGATCTAGAAAACATGAGCTATGAGGGAAGGCTGAATGAATTGGGCTTGTTTAGTTTGGAAAGAAGAAGACTGAGAGGGGACATGATAGCAGTTTTAAAGTACCTAAATGAGTGTTACAAAGAGGAGGGAGAAAAATTGTTCTCCTTGACCTCTGATGCTAGGACAAGAAGGAATGGGCTTAAATTGCTGCAAGGAAGGTTTAGGTTGGACATTAGGAAAAACTTCCTGTCAGGGTGGTTAAAAACTGGAATTGCCTAGGAGGTTGTAGAATCTTTATCACTGGAGATATTTAAGAGCAAGATAGATAGGCACCTATCAGGGATGTTCCAGATGGTGCTTGGTGCTACCGTGAGCACCTTTATGACCTTTCGATGTCCCTTCCAGTTTTAGGATTCTATGATTGTAAGATTCTATGAAGCTGCCATTCTCACACACACTCCTTGCTTGCTCTGCTAGTGGTTCCATGGAGGAGCACCATGGATTCCCAAGTAGTGTTTGCCACGCCTACCTGTGTTGCTATCGTGCCTGGTTGCACCCTGGGCTGCTGCTCCAATAGGAAAGGGTTTGGCAAATGAGTATCTTTGAAAGAGATTGCAATGCTGCCTCAACTCTCCAGCATCAGAACAGCAACAAAAGGATTTCTGCAGTGGAATAGGTGTGTGGCAGCTTTCTTCCAGGCTCTGCTTTTCTCACTGGCATCGTACTTCATCTAATACTTTCTCTGTTCCCAGTCAGTAATAGGTAGGGAGAAGTAGTCTTCTTGGACCCATGACAGCCACCACCACCCCAGGATCATAGAAGCAGGAGATACACCAGTGGGCTAAGCTGCATTTTCCTTACAGTTGCCCACATGGGAGTTGAGAGGGGAGAGATGCAACCCAGGTAATATTGACACCTTCAGAATCTCCAAGGATTATCAAGTGTTATAAATATGCCTGTCTTCATTAGTGCTCTTGGTTAGTGCTCAAGCTGTATTTGACAGACCTATTTAGCCATATAATGCAAAGCAGTTTCTTACTTTTTTTTATTTGACTTATTGCCATTATTAAAGTAGGAAACAATAAACATTTGTATTTTTAACATAAATCCTCACTCGTTCCCATAAAGAGCACAACAAAAATGGATGTTCCATAGAGTTCCACTAGTTATAATTGGTGTTTTCATAGGTTTGTAGCTGCACATAATCAAATACACACACACATACACCACTAAAATGGCCCTGTGCAACTATGTCTCTTTTATTCCCAGTGTTAAATTTGGTGGCTTTGAATGCAAGAAAGATGTTTGATCCTTTCAGAAATGTGAATTCACAGCCACATCTTCTATGACAAGGTGCTTGAGATCAATAGTATTTCTTGATTCACTGGGCATGAGTCAATGAATAATTCCCTAAGTTTTATTTAATAGAAACTTCCTGAAGTGGGAGTTGATGTCACGAGGTCAACACATCTGTCGTGGATGGCTAAGGGTAGATACATTGAAAAACACCTCTACCTATTTCATTCCTATGCACAGATAATGCCATGCTTCTTTCATGAAGTAGGAATTGTTGCTATAGTAATGATTTCAGCATTTGTTTGGATCAATAGCAGGCATGGATTTGTTTATGTTGGCTGGAAAAAACTATGTGTTTGTCCTAAACTGTAACACTCACCTTCCTGAGATAACTCTACTAGAACATACTACAGTACATCTAAACAGATGATTGCGCCTATCAAATCTGTTTTTGCTGGTATTTGGTATTCCTAACATAGTAGCATCAAACAATGGGACACACTTTAGTGGGCAAGAGTTTTAGCAGTTTGTTGTGAAGTACAGATTTAGACATGTAATCACTAGTCTTTGTGGTTAGATGTTGATAGATGTTTGGGGGCATGTGTTCTCTCTATGTGCTGTCCCAGGCCTGTGCAAACAGCTGCCACAGCAGACCTTCAGCAAAATGCCCAATGACCACGAGAATTGTTAAATCATGAACGCACCCACCCCCTGTTTCATTGACGATGAAATATGGTATTAATATCTCACAGACCACTAATGCAATTATGCTCGTAACAATAGATCAGCTCAGTGAATGGTGGGATTTTTTCATCCCTCCCTAAAACGAGACAAAGATACTTCCTCTGAGATATGTTTTTATACCCTGACACAAACAAGTTGGTACTGCTCCTCTGATATACAGTAATTACTCATTTAACACGTGCCTGCTTAACATGTTTTCGTAATAGCACGATTTTTTTTTTTAAGGAACTTTTTCAAATAACACGACTGTCCCCGAAATAACACGAAAATAATCAAGTGGCGGACTACTTTGTGTGGCGGTATAAGTTGGTGAAAACAGTGGTAATACACATGAGTGGATGAATACACGTGGTCACAGCGCTCCTCCGCTCATTCACGTGTTTATCTTTGTGTTTTAACAAACCGCAGCGACTTGTGTTGCTAGATATCTTGTGTTGACATTGTCGACCGAGCACCAACAAAAAATTGACTTTGCCACCACCACCTGAAATGCAACCCCTACCTTTTCCATTATTTTTAACGGAAAAATTGACCCTACATAGCACGTTTTCACTTAGCACAAACATTTTCAGAAACGCATCTATAGTGTTAAATGAGGAATTACTGTAGTTACTGCTCGCTGGTGTGACTAGTTACCATCTATCCCCTTATACAAATTGGTTCAATTTAAGCATTTTTATTACATACTGTCAAGTATCAGAGGGGTAGCCGTGTTAGTCTGAATCTGCAAAAGCGACGAGGAGTCCCGTGGCACCTTATAGACTAACAGATTTATTGGAGCATAAGCTTTCAAGGGCAAAGACCCACTTCGTCAGATGCATCTTGCATCTGACGAAGTGGGTCTTTGCCCACAAAAGCTTATGCTCCAATAAATCTGTTAGTCTATAAGGTGCCACAGGACTCCTCGTCACTTTTATTACATACTGTTATTCTCACCTTATTTTTAGGAGTGGCCAGTTTGTTTCTGTTATTCTTAAAGAATGTTTTTGTACCATTCTTGATATTGGAATATTCTGGTACCACTTAACATCGGGATATGTTTGCCTAAGTACTTTGTGAAGTACTTATATATGGTCTTATGTACGTTCTTATGTGACTAGCACTTCTTTAAAATGCGTATTTTTACAAAATCAACCCTGTTCTTCCCAAATTGTGTAAGCAGATCTTGCCTCATACCTGGCCTCTCATACAAGAGCTTATATTTTAGGCTTTCTTCCTACTACAATCTCCTTTACCCCAATCCAATGAGTTGGTGAGAAACAATGTCAATATAACAAAGCACCTACTGAAGACATGCTCTGATCCATATTAAGCATTGTAAATTACAGAATAACAACATCAGCGAAGCAGGGATTGTTACGTGCTAAAATTTCATGAACAGAAAACTGAAAACAAGAACATCAGCATTGTTAGGAACTGATGTCAGTTTCTGGAGACTTACAGCTACATACAGGCAACTGCCACCACTTCATGAAAATGATATATGTCTCTATGATGGGAAACAACGGTCGTAATCAGCAGCAGGGTCACAACTGCAGGTTGCCCTACAGTCCTGTGAGATTTTCACTTTCAGGTGAATGCATACTATGGTGACATCTTCTCCAAATCCTCAAAAGGAGGAAAATAACGGGGCACTGAACCTGCCTTTTTGCCTGAAAGGTCTCAGACTGGCAACAGTGACAGCAGAGTGAGACAACAGAGTCCCAGGACATAAAACAACTGGAACAAATGGACTTGCCACCTCCTGACAGCAATAATTCTGAGGTTTCAAAGGCATCTGAAATTGAGTATTGAGTATACATGGCATTTCAATGACTGAATGGTTCTTTCAGTGTTATTGTTAATAAGTTTTGGCTAGGAAAGAAAAATAAAGTGGTGGGAACGGTGTGTTTAAGGACTGGGCTTTCCAGACTGAATAAACCAGAGATTTTATAAGCTCTGTAAGCACTGAGTGATCACAGAACACCAAGTGCCTGAGTCAATGGGAATTTTTCAGTTGACTTCAGTGGGAGCAACAATTGGTCGATGGTCCTTGGACTTTCTCTGCATGCACTCTACATATGTTACCACATCTGAGACAGGAGGCAGCAGCTTCAGCAGGAGAGCCAAATGGAAATCTTCTGAAGTCGCTAAAAACCTGGGCTAAGCTTTTCTCAGATAGAAATTGCTCTACTTATATTACAGATCCACAAGTAGTTAATGAATATACTGTTGGCAGCATTTCAGGAAAAAGTATCTGAGATTCTGCTCAGATTCCCTCCCAGGGGAGAACAGTTCTGTTCTTTCTGCAGTTTACATCCAAATCATAACATACTGAGTCCTGCAGTGGTTTTTTTGTTTTGTTTTTGTTTGTTTGTCCTATGTGTGGTGGTTGTCATTTACAAAAATCAGCAGTCGCTGCTCTGTGGTATATGAGATACTACAGTTATTTCCTTATTGTGAGAATAGAAGAAAATATGGTATCTCCTGCTGTCATACAATTACTACTGATAAACAATGATTCTTTAATACTGACCAGTATATCATAGCCTGTCCAAGACATCACAAAACCAAAAATACAGATTTGTTATTATTGAACAGCAATAATCAGCACTGCAGATAACTCAGGAAAACTTTTCAAATAGTAGAGCCTCATTCACACAACTAAAATCAGAATGTAACTCCTCTTCTGATGTGCAAACATCAGACACAGTCTTCTCACCTGCTCTAGTCTGATGGCTACCTGCTTCACCTTCCACAGATGGATAGAGTTTTTCTTACCTGCTGCTTTCTCCCATCTCTGCTTTCAACTATCATTATCAGGAGCAGCCACAGCCATTTTTCTGGCCAGGGAAGAAATGTTTTTGGTTTACCCACTCATTCCCAGTAGATAAACAAACAAAAAACAAGAGCCAGCCAATCAGTGGAGAGGGGAAAAAGCCAAACACCACAGTAGTATAGTGCCCCATGGAAGTTAGCACCCTGTTTGCAGATTTCACTGATTTCAGCTGGAACTGTGGGTACTCAGCACCTATGAAAATCAGGCCTTATGTATGAAGGAAATTCCAGGTTTTGTGGGATGTGCAGGGAAAGACACAGATTTTCAATCATTTCATGACTGCCATGGCCTTAAAATAGATTTTTTGCTGGCTTGTATAGCTGTGTATCAGGTACACATACTAGGTAGTTCAAAATGGCTGTGTTAACATCCTGTTACCTTTAAATCATGTTTGCAGCAGTGCAAGAAGTGCATCCCTGGACTAGATTTTGCTTTCTAGTCATTTTGTCATACTAGAACCACATCACAGTAACAATTCTTGACAAGTGGGCTCTTAAGACTCTATTGGCAAGCTTTGCCTGAATTTTTTTTTCAAGAACACGAATCTGTTGACTGCATATCTCTAAAAATGATCTATTAAGCAGCTGAGTGATGCGTAATAGAGCAGGCCCATTCAATTAAAATATTGTTAAAGAGGAAATCCTGTAGCAGAACAACATCTGGAGTATCTTGAAAAACAGATGAGACCAAGAAATGTGCATGTGTTGGGTGTCCCGTTAGATATAAGAGACTCTGACCTTTTGACTTTGATAATGTTACCATCAATACTGGTAAACTGAAAATGGAGGAAGACTCCATTTACACAGAACACTAGCATACCTTCAGAATTCCACCGTGAAAAGGCAGTGAAGAAATTAATTCCAGAGGACCCTGCATCACCAAGCTAAAACAGAATGATCACATACATCCTGCAAACAGATCACACACTAAGCCTTTGAGTGTAAGTGGAATAAATTATTTTCCCTTTGAATTAAGCCCAGCCCATTGTTTTGAAAGAAGCTGCTAGAATCCCTATATAATGGACAAGTATGGAATAATCCACCTATGGGAAAAACTTTTTCCTAACTCTGTCAGTTAGTGCTTGGCAATAATAATAAAAATAATAATAATAAATAATGGCAGTAGTTGCCTGGAGGCCCAAATCAAGAGCACACTCACATTATGCTAGGTACTGTGCACACACATAATGACTGATGGTCTGTACCCCAAATAGGATTTATATGCCCTATTAAACTATAAACTATTCAACTATGTCTACACTACAATGCTATTTTGGGATATTGGAGTATCCCAAAATACCTATCTTAACAACAAGCCCGTTATTTTCGGCTCACTATTCCGATGTCCCTGTAAACTTCATTCCACAAGGAATAAGTGGGTTATTTCGAAATGTGGTGCTGTGTACACAGCACCAAATAATGAAATTAGCTATTTTGAAATAAGAAATGCAATTTGAATAGCTCAAATTCTGTCTCTTATTTCAAACTACAGCGCAGTGTAGACGTAGCCTTCAAAAGCAGGTTAGATAGGCATCTGTCAGGGATGATCTAGTAGGTGCTTGGTCCTGCCATGAGGGCAGGGGACTGGACTTGATGACCTCTTGAGGTTCCTTCCAGTTCTAGTGTTCTATGATTCTATCTGCCTTTTTAATGTAATGGGTGTTTTCATTATCTATATAAAGTTCTTATTTCCCTGATTACCTTCACAAAGGAAGTAGCTGAAACTGTATTGTCTTTGTCTCTGGTAAGTGGGCAAACTGTCAACTGTTTTCTACCCTTCTGTGGAAAGCTGTCAAGTGAACAGACAGCCCAGGAAACTCTGTATCACCTTGCAGATTTTCCTCCACATGTTCTACTCAGAGGAGAGGGATTTAAAAGTCCTTGGAGGAAGCAAAGAACATGTGCCTGCAAAACCTTAGAGTCTTGGGAATCCACAAGGAAACTCTGCCTCCAGTTTCACATAATTCACTGGAGAATTAAATTGCTGTTGATTTATTTTGTGGCTGTTATTCTTAGATGTTCCTGTTAACTTGCCTCCTGTTCAGACATTAAGTCCCCACTAGTTGTGTTTTAAGTCATGGCACATAACTGGGACATAACATATCTCACGTAGAAGTCTAGGGCAGTCTGCTAGTCAGGTTGCCTTGCTGTTTGCTAATTGAGGACACTCCCACCCAATAATCAATTGTTGTTTGCCCTCCAAATCTTTCCCAAAATCCACCACGGCACTCCAGCCTCAGGGTTTCTCATTCCATCTCCCTGTTCTCTATATCCTGGAAGCCATCCAATTTCATATAGTCCTCATTGGTGTCCTCATTACCACACTGCTTGCAATATCCCTAGCTTGGCTTGTCTCCATTCTCTGGTACAGTGAGGAAAATGTGAGCCCACAAGCCATCATGTTGCCACCTGTCCAGAAATGCACAGCCAGACACTAATCCACAGATGACACAACCTGCTAGCTTCCCTTCTTCAGGAAGCATATTGCATCTAAGAGACATGCTGCTGTTAGCGGCTGTACCTTGCAGTTGGGAAAATCATGGGACCTAACAATTGTTAATACATATTAATTCTTGCTTGGATTTCTAATCAGATAGCCACTGGTTTGGAGGCACCAACTACCATAGTAATAAGTGCAAGATAAATCCCTAGACAGCTTGACTGTCTGTAGTCCACAGCTGTGGGAGAAATGAAAATAACAGATCTTTCACTAAACAGTAGATATTCTCAACAGAGGAACATATAAAAAGCCAAGTTTGTGTCTACCCTGGAAAAATATACTGATTGCTGTGACTGAGCACTGCAGGCCATTGCAAAATGTAATTTTTATAAAACAACATTTTAAAAATAAAAATGACATCTACTATTTGACAAGCTCTATTTTTAGAGGACCTTGACATTTATTTACGCAATCAATGGGGTTTTTTATTACCAGATAATAATGATGAAGCTTAAACATTCCCTAATTTTCCACAGTCAAAAATCCAAAAGGATAGGATTAAAATCAATAGGATGTCTCCTTGTGTGATCTAGATTTAAGAACAGCCACATCACATTCTGATAAGATTTTTAAAGCGTAGGATGCATCTCTGCTTTAGATGCCAGTCAGCTCTGCACTGTTCCTCACTGTGAATTTGGACTGATAAATATGAAGCTTGATAAACTCACGTGCAGCAATTGGGAGTTGCCTTTAAAATGTTTGCTTGGTTTTTTCACTCCAAGTGTAAATTGGAAACACAAAGGTATGATTTTCAGAAGGGCTGAGCATCTGCAGCTCCCATTGCAGGCTGTTGGTGTGGGAAGGACTGAGCACCTCTGCAAATCAGGTCTAATGTCTGCCCATTCTGGCAAGCTCTTACCTAATAACATAGATCTAACCCTGCATCTCAGTATTTACTGTCTTTGCCCTTCCCATTTATTTTGTTTAAATAATGCTCCAACCAGTGTAAAAAATTAAGAATGATTTTGTTTAATTAAAAGGCAGCATTGAAGGAAAAGAAAGGCAAAGATGTGCCTTCTGCAGTACAAGAAAAATAAGTAAATACAATTCCTGTTAATTATCCATTACTCAATCCAGTGACTTCTATTTAATTTAATCCCTAGCTAATTAGATTGTCTATGTTATTTGATCATATTTACAGTAACCAAATCATTTGTATTTGCATTGGCCTTTGCCTATTAACTTTGACCACTGTTATTAAAAAGGTCACTGTCAGGTCAGCTGAGGCCCACATGTTCCCTTTAATATGCAGGTAGGAAAGGATAACAACACCTGGACAAGTATGTTTGGGAAGTTTTATCAGGCAAAAGAACTGGAATCTCAGCAGCTGCTGAAATTTGTAATAGCCAATGACCCGGTGAATCTAAACATGCAAGAAATCTGTGTTGGACTTTGGTTGGGAAAACCAAAATACTGGTTTTTAATGTTTACATTATATATATGTTTAGTTTACAGTGTTATTCCTATAAAATCCTGTAGTCTGATTGTCCAGCTACTGGATTGTATCTACATATTTCTCAATGTATTTAAACCATTTTATTTGAATGCTCAGATATTTTTTTTTCTGTTTGCCATGCACTGATTTATTTTTTGCATTTTTGTGTTACTAGAAATTTTATCTACTGGCAAAAAATATGCATTTGTGAATGTGTTTTCAATGCTCAGTATATAATATGTGTTTACTCCCTATTATGATTAATGCACACACTTAAAATAAACCAGCTACATTAAAAGGCAATTCTTGGATTCCCTACCTCCAAGTGATTGGCTGCCATTTTCAGATGGAGTTTGGGGGGAGGGAATTGGGGGACTGTGCAGTAACTTATAAAAACAAAAACATACATTCATACACCTACCTGAGCTTCCTTCCCCTTCTTCAATGGGTTCTGTCTCTAGGCTCATCTGAGTCAGGTTTGTTTGGGCTGAAAAGAGCTCCTGGCTATCTGCTGGAACTGCATCCTTAATGTCCCTTCGCAAATAGCTCTTTGTCATTGTATAGTTATGGGATGCCTTCCTACAGGTCTCACAAGGTGTCCACTGTCACTTTCGGGGTATGGGTAGGGTGGCCACTCAGAGCTGAGGGGCAAATAGCTCTGCCTTCTATCCCTTATTGCTTACTCCTCAGTTACACTTGGCAAATTTCTTTGTGACAGTGCTTTGGGATCATCAGCAATAGACCTTGCCTCTTATCCAGCTCAGTACAGGTGATTCTTTTGGAGACTCAGCTCCTCTCTGCCCCAGCTGTTCCACCTTTTCATCTTGTGTGGAATTATGCCACTGCCTCATTCAAAAAGAAGTTACTTGGTCTTTTTCAGGGTGCTCCTTTCTAATTATTATTATTATATTTATTGTGGAAGTGCCTACAAGCCTCATCCAGGGACCAGGGATCCATCAAGCTAGACACTCTGCACATATAATAAAAAGGCAGTTTCTGCCCCAGATTAAAGGTGAGGCTTAATGTTAAAAAGCACATTATCTAGTTAGTTTTCTGGCTGCTGAATCAAGTGAGGGGGGAAGAAATTAAACAATGCAGAAGCCCAGATTTATTTAGAAGTCCATCCTCACTCACATAACACAGATATTAAATGAGCTCAGAGGTGCAAACTAAAATTATTCTCAGAGGACTGTTGCCCTGCAGACATGATGATATAATTTATAAATCAAAATAAATAAATAGTTTTGAAGCAGAAATATAAAATAATACTGTCCAAAGGAAAGTTCAGTCACTTCTCTGGGGATTAAACAAGACAGAGTTGGTCTCTCTGATCTTTTTCTGACATCAAGCTGCCTCTGTTCTCCTTGTAAAAATGATAAATAAAATACATGGAAGGTGTAAGGATTCTCAAAATACTGGATGTCAGTTCCACATATATGAAATATAACAGTTCCCAGGGTGTATAATTATTAGTCTGATTCAAAAGAAAGCACAGACTGAGTGAAATAATAGAATTGAGCTTTTAAACACTTTACTGAAAGTTGTTTAGGTTTTTAATTCATTCTTTTGTCTTCTAGAAGATCCATTTGAGGTTTTTTTATGCAATGTTTTTCCTAGGATGCATCTGAAATACTGAAGCCATTTAGAGATCCTTTAAAGATCATTGGGATACTTCAATAGAAACATTTTCCCTGTCTCCTATTGAATGTTTGTTGTCCTCAAGGTGACATAGCTGCTGGAACAATTTTTATTGTGGGGCTACTGAAAACCATTGAACAAAACTATAAACCTTTTGTATGATGGAAACTACTCAAAACTGGGGATTCTGCTCCACCCCCACCACCCTTAGTTCCAGCACCTATGCAAGGTGATAATTTCTATAAAAGTAAAAGACTAGAACAACACCAAGCATAATTATGTACTCACACTACATTTACACTAGTTAGCTCCATAGACTTCAGAAGACTTACTCCTGTTTTACCTCAGTGTGACAGGAAAAAGAGACCTGATATTTTTCTGATTAGCTCACAGAGAGAAGCTAACAACAGACACATGGTCAGAGAAATAGAGCCAAACATCTCTAATCAGACTAATAATTATGCAACCTGGAAACATATATTTGGCAACTGCTGTTATCCGGTATTTTAACATGACCTTCCTGGTCACATTGGCCCAGCCTCCTGGGAAAATTGGTAGCATATGACTTGAACCTTTGGTGTATCTGTCATACACTCAGTTTTTTACCAACTCATTTTTACTTAGTCCCCTGGGGAATTAAATGGTCTTGTTGCTCTCTGTGTGTCTAGTACACTGCTCTTTTACCATCACTTCCAATTATGCAGCAACCGACCACACACCTGCATCCTTCATCAATACAAGTCAAACAGAAAGAAACAAACAGAGGAAATGCCAAGTAATGCATGAAAAGACAGTCTCTTGACAGCTACATCCTATTCAGTGCAATCAGCAGCTACCTCACATGAGCTCAAAATAGACATACACTTTCTGTTCTCCTGAAACGGAATTTTTCTGGAAATCCATTCTCACACACATTTCACATTTTTAATTGCTCATCATAATATGGGACAAAAACATTTTCAAAAATGCATAATTTTTTATGATTGCCACTTTCTGACAAGCTTTAGTGTCCAAGCCAAAGTGCCAGGTCAATCAATGTGTCAGCTGTATGAATTGCCAAATTGGTGTGGCAAGGAAGTTATCCTGATGCTGTAGGACTAGAATGGAACTCACTATCAGTCTTCAATCAGCCATTATCTCCATATGATTTGTTGATTGGCAATCTGTAAATCAGAACTATCCCAGAAAGTGGCTTTTATGGACTTGAAAGTGAAACTTATTAGCCAAAATGGTCCATATTTTCTGGTAGCCTTTACAGAGGGAACATAGTTTTTCTCTATGTGGCAATATAAAACCCAACCCTCCAATTCTCCATCCCCATATGAGGGTAATTCAAGACAGGGTAAGTCTACCTATGGCTTTGTATACAATTTTTGGGGAACAGACCTGAGACTCCTCTGTGTTGTGTGCCTGTACATGTCACCCCAGAGCAGATCCACTTAGACAAACCACCAGGAGCAAAGTTTTATTCTTTTAGGAATCCTAGAACAGAATTACAGTTCCAGCAACCTCCTCTGTTCCTGGCTCATGCTCCCAGCTTCAGTGTTCAACCTTCCCACTGGGAGGGCAGGCATGGTGTATTTCCTATAACATGGACACCCTATGAACGTGGTCTGACTCTCACAATAACTAAACCCCAAAACAGACAAGCCAATGTTGTCCTCTTGCATCATTTAATCTCCTTTCAGGGTACTCTTTAAGTCCTTTTCATTTTGGTCCTACCTATAAGGAAATCAAGAACAGGATCACAGTCCAGTGGCCCCCCCTCTCTGCTTGCCTCTCAGACTCCCAGCTTCAGTACTCAGTCTTCCTTCTGGGAGGGCAAAGGATACTTCCAGGCAGGAACCAGGAAGTACTTGCAACATGTAGCAGTTTGTAGTCCACTACAGGTAGCACCCACTATTGCTGCTATTGCTGCTGAAGCACACTGGAACTTTGGCCACACCAGGTTGAAGATCCCAAAAGCCCCACTAGGGGGATTGGTTTCATGACTTCTTTTTTGATGCCCTCCTGAAAGGGGGTGTTATTGTTTACATGTTGGAACCAGTGAGGGGCTTGGAACATGACAAAGGCAAAGTAATAATTCCTGAAGGACCAGGAGTCTGAAACCAAGTCAACAACGGTGGGCTAAAGCTTCCTCCAGCACAGCATAAAACATTGAATTATGCCCCATATAAAGGTTTTGATCTTTAAAAAATGACAGGAGACCTGTTCCAAGTATACCAAAATCTAAGTAAAATGTTCGCCTAAACTGTATTCATTTTACTTCAGAGGCTCAGAGAAAGCTCTTGCCACTGATTAATGTCTTCTTCTAACTGTGGGATGGATGGTTCTAAATTAGTTTTTACAAGTTTTTTTTTAAATGTTCCTTACTATTTTTATCCCCAGATATTTCATTTCCTCTGACTGCCTCTGAAAATTGTATTGAAAGAAAGCCCCCACTATAAAACAGCCAGGAGATTTCAAATATTTCCAACTTCTCTCTGTTAATTCTATAGTTTAGCCTAAAAGTGAGTCAACATCTTGGATTAACAATGGAAGGCTAAGCAATGTGGTTTGTGGGTCCATTATAAACAAGGGGCCATCATTGGTGTATAGCATCAAACAGTGCTCCAAATGGCAAATCTTGATGCCCCAAATATTCAGGTGAGAGCATATGGCAATTGCCATGGACTTGAGGGCCAGATCAAACAGGAGCGGGGACAGTGGACAACCTTATCTAGTGCCTCTCAGGAGGTTAAATTAGTCCAAAATTATGATGCTGGTTAAGCAATGCGATGTGGAGCCCTTACATAAAAGTAACCCATGCTACAAAAAAAGGGCCCTAGACTCAATCTCTGGTGGCGGGTATATAGTATGTATTTCTAGTTCACTGAACAAAGATATTTTCTGTATCCAAGGCTAGAAAAGCTTGGGATTCAGCACCATCATGCCATACTGCTATTACACCTACTGACTTGAGTTATCTGAGCCATGCCGGCCTTTAACAAACACTACTGAGCACAGCATTCTTCAGCCTAAATGCCAACAGTTTGGCCAATATTTTTATATCATTATTAATTATGGAGATTGGTCTGTAGTTCAAGAATAACATGACTAGGTTTGGGTATAACTGAAGTTCAGTATCACAAGCAGGACATGGGCAAGCTGTTCTAGGTGTCAGATCAGGAGTCATGCCAGGTCAGCTATTAGGAGGTCAGAGGCTGAGGGAAGTCATAGGGCAAAACCAAGAGCCAGGGGTCAGGAGACATGCAAGGTCTGGAGATCAGTAGCAAGGAGCAGATATTGTAAGGAAAACAGTCTTAAGCAGGGAGATCCCAGTTGCATGGATAACTTTCAGCTCCTGTACTGAGTTTATATAGAACCAGTGAACCAATCAAAAGATAACCTGAGTATCCGAGATAACATCATTAATATTTACTGCCAGTTCTCTTTGGAACAGCATAGAGAGTCCTATAGATTTTGAGGTGTGGCAGCAGTACAGAGTTTTACCAACCCAATCTTGTTCCAATTTCTGAGTCTCTTCTACAGTTAAATGAATCTGTTGTAAAATAGGGTGTCAACCTTGGCTGTTTACAACCGGGCATACATTTTCTTATATTTAATGTAGGTGTTAAATCCTTTGGGTATAACTGAAGTTCAGTAATCCAAGAGATTATTTTGAGGTACTGAGCCATAGCAGTGCTGTTTAGGCAATGGCATCTCATAAACAGGAAAGAGAGTTTAAGGTATATATATCTATCTGTTGCCCCCTATATATACATATCGGTTGCCCCCCGCCCCTTGCAAAAACCTGGGGGAAAGGAACTATGCTGGAAGAGGAGTCCCAGATATCTAGTTTTAGTTGCTTTCATTTTGCGGAACATTGATTTACCATCTCTGGGGAGAGGAAGGTGAGCAGAAGAATAAGAAATTAGCAGTAGGGATATATTACCGACCACCTGACCAGGACAGGGATACTGACATTGAAATGCTGAGGGAGATTAGAGAGGCTACCAAAATAAAGAACTCTATAATAATGGGGATTTTAATTACCCCATATTGACTGGATACATGTCACCAGGAAGAGAAGGAGATAAAATTTCTCAATGGCTTAAATGACTGCTTCTTGGAGCAGCTGGTGCAGGAACCCACAAGGGGAGAGGCAATCGATCTAGTCCTGAGGGAGCGCAGGATCAGGTCCAGGAAATAACTGCTACAGGACCGCTTGGGAATAGTGACCATAATATAATAACATTCAACATTCCTGTGGTGGGAAGAACACCTCAGCAGACCAGCACCCTGGCATTTAATTTCAAAAAGGGGAATTACACAAAATGAGGAGGTTAGTTAAACAGAAATTAAAAGGCACAGTGACTAGAGCCAAATCCCTGCAAGCTGCATGGAAACTTTTAAAGACACCATAATAGAGGCCCAACTTAAATGTATACCCCAAATTAAAAACATAGCAAGAGACCTAAAAGAGTCACCGTGGCTTAACCACCATGTAAAAGAAGCAGTGAGGGACAAAAAGGTATCTTTTAAGAAGTGGAAGTCCGATCCTAGTGAGATAAATAGAAAGGAACATAAACACTGTCAAATCAAGTGTAAAATGTAATAAGAAAAGCAAAAAGATTTTGAGGAACAGCTAGCCAAAAACTCAAAAAGAAATAACAAAAATGTTTTTAAGTACATTAGAAGCAGGAAGCCTGCTAAAAACCTGTGGGTCCCCTAGACGATCGAACTATAAAAGGCGCAATCAAGGACGATAAAGCCATTATGGAGAAACTAAATGATTTCTTTGCTTCAGTCTTCACGGCTGAGGACGTTGGGGAGATTCCCAAATCTGCACCGCCCTTTGTGGGTAATGAATCTGAGGAACTGTCCCGGATTGAAGTGTCATTAGAGGAGGTTTTGGAACAAATAGAAAACTTAATGTTAACAAATCTCCGGGACCGGATGGCATTCATCCAAGGGTTCTAAAAGAACTCAAATGGGAAATTGCTGAACTATTATCTGTGGTTTGTAACCTATCCCTTAAATCGGCTTCGTACCTAATGACTGGAAGGTAGCCAACTGACACCAATATTTAAAAAGGGCTCTAGAGGCGATCCGGCAATTACAGACCGGTAAGTCTAACTTCAGTACCGGCAAATTAGTCAAACAATAGTAAAGAATAAAATTGTGAAGCATGTAGAAGAACATAATTTGTTGGACAAAAGTCAACATGGGTTCTGTAAAGGGAAATCCTGTCTTACTAATCTATTAGAGTTCTTTGAAGGGGTTAACAAACATGCGGACAAGGGGGATCCAGTAGATATAGTATACTTAGATTTCCAGAAAGCCTTTGACAAGGTCCTCACCAAAGGCTCTTGTGTAAATTACATGGCCATGGGATAAGAGGGAAGGTCCTTTCTTGGATTGAGAACTGGTTAAAAGACAGGAAACAAAGGGTAGGAATAAATGGTAAATTTTCAGAATGGAGAGGGGTAACTAGTGGTGTCCCCAAGGGTCAGTCCTAGGACCAATCCTGTTCAACTTATTCATAAATGATCTGGAGAAAGGGGTAAGCAGTGAGGTGGTAAAGTTTATGGATGATACCAAACTGTTTAGGATAGTCAAGACAGAAGCAGACTGTAAGGGACTCCAAGAAGATCTCACCAAACTGAGTGATTGGGCAACAAAATGGCAAATGAAATTTAATGTGATAAGTGTAAAGTAATGCACATCGGGAAAAATAACCCAACTATACGCACAGTATGATGGGGCTAATTTGGCTACGCATAAATCAGGAAAGAGATCTTGGAGTTATCGTGACAGTTCTCTGAAAACTTCCACACATGCAGCGGCGGTCAAAAAGGCAAATAGGATGCTAGGTATTATTAAGAAAGGGATAGAAAATAAGACCCGAATATCTTACTGCCCCTGTATAAAACTATGGTACGCCCACATCTTGAATACTGTGTACAGATGTGGTCTCTCACCTCAAAAAGATATTTTGGCCTTGGAAAGGGTCAGAAAAGGGCAACTAAAATGATTAGGGTTTGGAACGGGTCCCATATGAGGAGAGGTTAAAGCGACTGGGACTTTTCAGTTTAGAAAAGAGGAGACTGAGGGGGATATGATAGAGGTGTATAAAATCATGAGTGGTGTGGAGAGGCGATAAAGAAAAGTTATTTATTAGTTCCTAAATAGAAGAACTAGAGGACACCAAATGAAATTAATGGGTAGCAGGTTTAAAACTAATAAAAGAAAGTTCTTCTTCACACAGCGTGTAGTCAGCATGTGGAACTCCTTGCCAGAGGAGGCTGTGAAGGCTAGGACTATAACAGAGTTTAAAGAGAAGCTAGATAATTTCATGGAGGTTAGGTCCATAAAAGGCTATTAGCCAGGGATAAAATGGTGTCCTTGGCCTCTGTTTGACAGAGGCTGGAGAGGGATGGCAGGAGACAAAGCGCTTGATCATTGTCTTCGGTCCACCCCCTCTGGGGCACCTGGTGCTGGCCACTGTCGGCAGACAGGATACTGGGCTAGATGGACCTTTGGTCTGACCCGGTATGGCCGTTCTTATGTTCTAAGAAGACCCTTACCAATATTCTCAGAGATGGGCTGACTCAAGTAGTGAGGGGGCATTAGACTAGAAAGAAAAGGGGAGGGTGAAAAGAAGGAACAAATGACCACTCATTTAGCACAAGATAATGATGTTGAGAACAAAATTGATCAAGAAACAAAAGGATGTGAAAAGCATTCAAAAAATAGTGTGCTGTCCTAGAGCTAAGGCATGAGTTCAGTGACTCTGAGACTCAATGCGTTTCTGAAGTCAGTGAATAAGGATGTTACATATGATGGTACATATTGGCACTAAAAACATTACTTCATGTGATACTCCATAGATTATATATGTAACCCCCTTTTTCCTCCCCGGGTTACTCGGGAGCAGGTCACACGCACAGGTGTGCCTGGGCACCTGATGGTTTTAACATAAAAGGAGATCCTGAGCACCCCAGTGGTGATGTTGTTTAGTTGGGGAAAGCCCTATCCACCCCCTTGCTGCAGTCCCTTGCTCATAAAGAATATACAATGGCGGTGCCTCCACCTGTCTGGCCTTGTACACACTTACTGGTGTGCCTTGAGAGCCTCCAGCAATAAACTCATGCCAGCAATAATCTGGATCTAATTTCAGAACAACTACAAATCATATACATCTAATAGATTACATTAAAATAAATAATCTTTACTTAACTTAAATAAACAGGGTTTAACAGATTAACAATGAATAACATTACAAAAGTGCACAACAATAATTGGAACTTATATATCTAGCATTTGCACTGCCAATATTGATCCCACCCCAGAGTGTGCACACCCCTGGACTCAGAGTCCCAGACTCTTGCTTGCATGGGCGTGCTTGAAGAACTGCAGCTGTAATGGAGATTCTCTGTAGGCAGTGTGTATGAGGGTCCCAGCTAGGCAGCAGCTCTGTCCCAGGCAGCACTTTCCCAAAAATGCCCAATTACTTACAGTCTCATGCTGTGCCTATCAGAAGCAGCCTGCTAGATCCCAGTTCCAAAGGCATCTAGTCCCAGTCTGCAGCTGCACTCTAACAGCCCCTGGACTGGACCAAACTCCTCCACAGCAGCCTGGCTCCCCTTCTGTTCCAAAATCCAAGGACAGAGACCCAGACTGCTAGGCCTCTCTTCCAGGGCCGGCTTTAGGAAGTGCGGGGCCCAATTTGAACAATTTCGACGGGGCCCAGCAGCATTTTTGGTTGAGCAAAGCAAAAAAAAAAGCACACAAAAGTTTTAACAGGGGGGCCCCAGGAATTTTTTGATTGAGCACAAAAAATTCCCCGCCAACACACACACACACCCTCCCGCGGCACAGGAAAACCCTGCGCTAAACTCACACCTCCTGTGGCGCAGGCAGCCGATGCACTTCTCCGGGGCTGGCAGATTTGTATAATTTTTGGTGGTGCCCCATTAGCCACACCCTCTGACCCCCATTAACCACGCCCCAACCCCCATTAGCCACACCCCCTGCCCCCCATTAACTACGCCCTGACCCCATTAGCTACACCCCTGACCCACAGTAACCACGCCCTGACCCCATTAGCCACACCCCTGGCCCCCGTTAACCAGGCCTCTGGAGGTAACACGCTTAGGGCAAGATGGACACATGACCAGAAGTAAAAGGTGTCATGTCACCCCTCTCGAAGGACTTTTCCCACCATCTTCCTACCAACAGGGATTACTTTGGCCCCCACCAAACCCCCCTCATGCAACTATCCTACAATTGCATTAACCCAATGTGTGTGACATTAACTCGGGGGCAGAGAGACTGGGGGAAGTGTTCCCTCTAAGGCTATGTCTACACTCGTGGCTTCTTGCGCAAGTACAGCCGTTCTTGCGCAAGAACCCACAGAGCAGCCACACTGCCCGCCTGCTCTTGCTCAAGGAAATTTACAGTACGGCGTGGTAAGAGAGGGTGTCTTGCGCAAGAGCTACGCTCTTTTCTAACAGGTGTAAGCTCTCTTGCGCAAGAGGGCAGTGTGGCAACAAAATGGCAAATGAAATTTAATGTGGATAAGTGTAAAGTAATGCACATTGGGAAAAATAACCCCAACTATACGTACAGTATGATGGGGGCTAATTTGGCTACGACAAATCAGGAAAGAGATCTTGGAGTTATCGTGGATAGTTCTCTGAAAACTTCCACACAGTGTGCAGCGGTCAAAAAGGCAAATAGGATGCTAGGTATTATTAAGAAAGGATAGAAAATAAGACCCAGAATATCTTACTGCCCTGTATAAAACTATGAGTACGCCTGTAAAGGGATGCTAATGAGACTTCGAATTGTAAATCTGTGGGGATTTAAATATCCCCACGGCATTAGCATGAACATGGCTGCGCTTTTTCCGGCCTGGGTTTTGCCGAGAAAGCGCCAGTCTAGACGCGATCTTGCGGAAATAAACCCTTTTCGAAGATCTCTTATTCCTACTTGAAAGGAAGTAGGAATGCCTACATTTGCAGCCTTTCAAGTAGGAATAAGAGATCTTCTGGAAAAGGGTTTATTTTCCGCAAGATCGCCTAGACTGGCACTTTTCTCCGGCAAAACCTCGAGCCGGAAAAAGCGGCAGTTATGTTCAAATGCCGCGGGGATATTTTAAATCCCCCGCGGATTTGCAATTCCAAAGTGTCTCATTAGCATCCCTTTTACGGAAAGGGATGCCAATGTAGACACAGCCACCCTGTGTTGTGCACCTGTACTGAGTTCATGTGGCTTGTTTGGATGTGCCACTGTGGCACCCAAGTTATTAATAAATATTTTATAAACTTTTACATTCTCTCTGCTGCCATGTCTCCTCCCCTTGCTCCATCAGCTCCCCTGGTGCCTGCTGCCCCCCAACTCCTCACCCTCCTCTGCTGTCCTGACTCCTGCCCTTCTCACTGCCTCAGCCCTCACCTGCCCCCTCCACCAGCCCTTTTCTCCCCTGTGCCCACTCCTCCAGTAGCCCCACTCTGATCATGTGAGCTACCCTGCCTCATCCTCTTCTAACACCTCCCTACACACCTGCCCTGCCTCTCTCCTCTGGTGCTGGTCCCTCCTGCAGGTGTCTGCCCTTTTGCTTCACCCCAGAATCCCCTGGCACCTGCACCTTCCCTTAGCCCTGCACCCTCCTGGTGCCTGCCCCTGCCCCCTTTACCCTCTTTTTCCCTGATGCCCACCCCCTCACCACTCTCTGCCCCATTCCCCTCCTGCCCCTCTGTGCCCTCACACATGACTTGCTCCATCCCCTCCTTTCTCATGCCCACCCCTTCTTTCAAGCCTTCTCCCAGCACCTCCTCTCCCCTCTAGCCCCCAATGCCCTTCCCCTCTCCTCTCTCTCCCAGCATCACCCTGTCCCCTCCCACTGACAACTCCCCTCCTGCCCTTTTCCTCATTGTCTGCACTTGGCCCCTGGCATTTGTCTCTCCTCCACCATCTGTTGTTGCCTTCCTCTTTCTTCCCCTTCCCTCTCCGCACAAGCCCCTTCCTCTCTCCCCCTCCTCCGCACAAGCCCCTTCCTCTCCCACTCCCCTCCACACAAGCCCTTCCTCTCCACCCCTCCCAAGTTTTCCTCCTCCCCTACCTTCTGCCTTCCACTTTGCGGGGCCAGAGTCTGCGCTCGGGCCCCGGACTCCAAACCCGGAGCTGCTAGGCCACGCAGTGCCAAAGAGTTTTAAAGTCCCGGGCTGTGACATCACGTCATGCCTGGGCGTCCTCCCCACCCACCTGAGAACACTGTGCATGGCAGCAGCAGCCAGCGAGGGGGAGCCGCACTGAAAGCTGCACATGACAGGGATGGGACGGGGCCGAGGGGGACGCTCTGGGGGCGGGGTGGGAGGACACGCAGGGGGGGCCGGCAGGTGGGGGCCGGGGACCACTCCAGGCAGACCTGGGGGAGAGACCCAAATATTGCTGGAGCAGTGCCCCGGCTCTGAATATTAACTCGCCGCCCATGGCGCCCGGCACACTTCCGGGTTCAGGGCGTGGGGCCCCTTTAGGCTTGGGGACGCATTCAGGGGAATCAGGTGAATCGGCCTAAGGCTGGCCCTGCTCTCTTCTCATGTACGTGGAGAGACCCCGATCTCCCACACAAGAGTCACTTCCTTCCTGTTTTTCCCAAGGGCTCATGGGAATTGTAGTCTGTGAGGCTGGATTGCAGCACACAGGGTCTTTCCAGAAAATAAGCAGAGGCACCTTTAGTAAGGGGACTACATATATAACTTCAGAAAACTTGGGAGGTTGTTAAAGGAGAGAGGAATGGCCAAGTAATCTTTTTGGAGATCCTTCCTATCCTAGCAGCAAAACAAGACTGAAGGCAGAAGATCTGAAAGTTTACCACTGGATAGTTAACTGATGTAGGATAGAAGATTTTGTGGAGCATTCATCCACCTTTGATTGGGAGAGCAATCTCTATAGTTTGCTTTGGTCATTAAACATTAAAACTAATAACAAGAAGGGAGGGTAAGAGGGTGGAACAAAAGGACGCCTAACTTAGCAAAAAAATCAAGATTTCAAAAATAAAATTAATCAAGACTCAAAGAGATTAAAAAGAAGAAAAACTGGCCTAATGACCTATATTCCAATGCTAAGAACTTGGGAAACAAACAACAGGAATTGCAATTGCTCATTTATGAGCATAAAATCAATCTATCAGTGTTACTGAAATTAAGTGGGATGATCCTCATAATTGAAATGTTAAAATGAAAAGTTATAACCTGTTTAGGAAATATTGAATGGCAAATCGGGAGGGTGAATAACAGTGTAGGCAAAAATGGCATTACCTGTTTCAGAGTTACTGATACATTGGAAGAAAATGACCTTGAATGCTTATGAATCAATATCATAATTGATAAAGCACAAGATAGGATACTAATTGGTGTCTGATACAGACCACCAACTTATACTAGAGAACAGAATGACTCTCTCTTTAAGCACCTACTAGTGGAAAAGAAACATAATCATGAAGCCTTCAGCCTTAGAGACATATTTTGGAACATTCTTGGAATTTCTAAATACTGCAGATAAAAATTTCCTAACCTACAAAGTGATGCATCTTGATTTGGGGGGATTCTATATTAGACCTAGTCTTGACACATACAGAGGAACTGATCAGAGAATTAAAAATTAGTGGTAACTTAGGTACAAGAGTTCATGACTTGATCACGTTTGTTATGTGCAAACAGAACTGATGCTTTTAAAAGCTCATTTTCACACAGTTGAACACAATTGTGAGACAAACCATCTGAGAGTAAGAATTTAAACAGAAAAATATTAACGATGGTTGGGAATATAGATACAAATGGAAGAAAGGTGAAATTTATAGTGACAAATATAAATCACAAGCTAGCTATCAATCAGGACTCATAATATCTTAGCTTTTGGGGTTTTTAAAAATGCCCCAGCCCTAATGAAAGCCACCCAATACCCACAATCTCCTTTGCAACATCTCAAAACAGCAGAATTCCAGAGACAGATATTGCCCCAGTAAAACTCTTCTTTCACTTGCCTTGCATAGTATGGTTTCTTTGATTGTGAACCCGAGAAACTTGAATATCAGGGCTCTGAGTTAAGCGCTGGGGCGGCCATTGGAACAAGGGACTTTTGGAGGCATTCAGTATCTAATATAAAATCCTCAAAAGAATGTGTATTTCCATTAAAAGTCTGCAAATTCCAGAGGTTTCCCCTTGTTTTGCTCTCTCAGGGACTCCTGTTAATCTACCCCAAAAAACCAAAAAACCAACCAAACAAGGAGTTTGGTGTCACTTTAAAGATTAACACATTTATTAGGGTATTAGGGCATAAGTTCTGAGCTACAACTCGCATCCTCAGATGCTGAAGAGAAAAGACAGAAAAAAGGGATACAAAGATGGGAGTGTGACATCAGGGATGGTACTTGGTCCTGCCGTGAGGGCAGGGGACTGGACTCGATGACCTCTCAAGGTCCCTTCCAGTTCTATGAGATAGGTATATCTCCATATATTAATATAATAATATATAATATAATAATATTAGTGCTAATTTAATCAGAGTGGATGTGACTCATCTCCAACAGTGGTGAGAAGATGAGAGTGCTTGAATGGAAAACTAGCTATTGGCAGCAGGGTTTGTTGCAAGGGTTTAGCTCCCAGCTAAACCCTCTCCTACGCATCATCAAGGATCTACAATCTACCATAGATGACAATCTCTCGCTCTCTTCCAGACAGCCTCCCAAAGATGAGACAAATACTCACCACCAACTTCAAAACCCACAATAGAAGCAGTAATCCAGAAACCTCTCCTTGCAACAACCCCGTTGCCAACTTTGTCCACACATCTACCCTATTAACACAATATCACAGGACCTAACCATGTGAGCAATACCATCAAAGGCTCATTCACGTGCACATCTACTAATGTAATATATGCCATCATGTGCCAACAATTCTCCTCTGCCATGTACATCTGACAAACCCAGACTGTAAATTGGGCTGTAAATGGCACCCTTATGAAAGCGATGCTAATGAGACACAGCTCAATTGCAAATTGCTGGGATTTAAATATCCTCACGGCATTTGCATGAACATAGCCGCTGGCTGGTTTTGCCGAGAAAGCGCCAGTCTAGACGCGATCTTGCGGAAAATAAACCCTTTTCCAGAAGATCTCTTATTCCTACTTGAAAGGCTGCAAATGTAGGCATTCCTACTTCCTTTCAAGTAGGAATAAGAGATCTTCCGAAAAGGGTTTATTTTCCGCAAGATCGCTGTTTAGACTGGCGCTTTCCCGCAAAACCCCGAGCCGAAAAAGCGGCAGTTATGTTCATATAAATGCCGCGGGGATATTTAAATCCCCCGCGGATTTGCAATTGCACTGTGTCTCATTAGCATCCCTTTTCCGCAAAAGGGTGCCAGTGTAGACACAGCCTAAATGAACACAAATCAGACATACAGGATACATGTAGAAAAAAAAGCTCTTCCTAAAAAAGGGAAGTTTACGCAGTTCTTTCGAAAAAGGGTTTGTTTTTTTTAAAAAGTGTCTAGACTACTTTCACTTTCGAAAAAAAACCCCACTTTTGAAAAAGTGATCGGAAGCATAGTCTAGATGTATCCCAAGAGTGGCAACATATAAAAGCCAGTGTGGGCGCACTTTAATTTGCCTGGACACACAGTTTTGGATTTGAAAGTTTCCATTCTCAGGCAAAAAAAAAATAACTTCAAAAATAGGCTGCAATGAGAAACTGCTGAGCTGGATTTCATATGCAAATTTGATTTAACACTGTCACACTCCTATCTCTGTATCCCTTTTTTCTGTTTTCTTTCTTTTCTCTTCAGCATCTGAGGAAGTGAGTTGTAGCTCACAAAAGCTTATGCCCTAATACCCCAATAAATTTATTAGTGCTTAAGTTCCACTGGACTCCTTGTTTTTTGCTGAAACAGACTAACACCGTTACCTCTTTGAAACCTGTAAATCTGAGGCTAAAGTTTACACTACCAGGTTATTTCAAAATAATAACTCCTGAAATAACTATTTTGAAATAAGCTTATTCCTCTCCACAAGCAGGAGTTATTATTTCGAAATAACAGGCTTGGTAGTGTGGATGCTTGCATTTTTATTTTGAAATAAGCAGAGTTATTTTGAAATAACTGCCCAGTGTACACGTGCCTTGAGATAGTTTCTGGGTGATCTGCCTTCCAAGGTGGCTGGAATGATTTAATGACATTTATGTCCCTGAGATATTTCTCAGTTTAGGCAGCCATGCGCTGCAGCTGTTCCTTTACTGAGGAAATACAACCCTCTGACTCTAACAACCGATCGAATAACAGCAGCAAGGAGGAGCCAAAAGCACACTGTTGTCTGGAGAGTAATAACTGTGGCTTTAACTGTGAAGGTGTCTGCAGCTACTATTTTGAGCAGTCAGTGCACCCTATGGCTATTGTCTACACTACCAGGTTATTTTGAAATAAGTTATTTCGAAATAATAACTCCCGAAATAACTATTTTGAAATAAGCTTATTCCTCTTCACAAGCAGGAGTTATTATTTCGAAATAACAGGTTTGGTAGTGTGGATGCTCACCTTGTTATTTTGAAATAACCCCATACACTTTCTCAAAGAGGAGAGTTGGGTAAAAATATTCCTTTTACACTCCCTTCCCCTCCCCACTCTAGCACCCCTGAAGGTGAGAACTGTTATGCTTCAGCAGGACAGAGCATCTTTGGGGGGATCAAAGCAGAACAAACCTGTGAAAGCCAGAACTGTTTGGAGGTTTACTTTAAAGTGGCCAGAGGTTTTTAAAAGATTGTATTCCCATGTTTCTGACACATTTAAAGATGAACCCTGCAGAGAAAAAGCAGACATCTTTTGCTATAAACTTGAAATAATGTAGGTTATAGAATATGTCAGATAAAATATATGAAGTCCCCCTTGGAAGTCTTCAGTTTTCATTTCATTCTTTCAGAATTCAACTTAATAGGCTACAAAGATAAATCATTTTAACAGCCACTCTTCTGACATCTCTTGCCATTTTCCAGAAAATGTCAGCAGCTGAAATGCAGAATAGAAATGTTGCTTTAGTTATCTTTCAAGTAATTTATTTTCTTTGTCCTTTGACATCTAGCCACTGCAGTTATGATGGCTTAATTCCATCAGTAGCTGCAATTAAGTGAAATGTGGTGAAAAGTGACATCAAATTCAAATAGGCTTCCAATGAATTAAATTAACGTCTAAAATACAAGAAAAAATAAAGAGCACTATAAGTGTCTGTAAAATATAACACAAAATGTTTTCTTTTTTCAAAGCAGGCAACTCTAGTTCTCTTTTGGGGCCCAGTCTGTCCAATTAAGGCTCAGCTTAGTCAATTTAAGAAAAAAAAAAAGAGATCTTGAGACAGACAATCTCTAAAATAGCTGCCTAAGCTGGTTAAAAGCATGATGTGGAGTTAAAAGCCTGTCTCAGGACCTATACTGCATCTTTCCTGGACTTAGTGGGCTCCCTTTGAAATTGTCAGCCATGCTTTTCTTGAATTATTTTCTTTCTTGGCTTTCATGACATGTTCTCTGCTGATTCTGCACTTACCTCGCTAGCTGTATCTTCAGGGTTTTGTTCTGTGGTTCTCATGCACTCTATAACTTTCAGTAGGAGCTCCGCAGGCCCTCATCTTTACCTTCCTTCTTTTCTCCTACATGTATCCCCGGCTAGAAGTTGAAGCTAGACAAATTCAAACTGGCTTTAAGGAGTACATTTTTACCAGTGAGGAATTAATCACTGTATTGAAACAGCTAACCCACTTTTGTGTGGTGGATTCTCCATCACTGGTTGTTTTAAAATCAAGATTGGATGTTTTTTCTAAAACATATGGTCTAGAAATTATTTTGGGGAATTCCTATGATCTGTGCTATATGGGAGGTCAGACTAGATGATCAGAACAGTCCCTTCTGGCCTTAGAATTTACAATTAATCTCTTTCGTGACTTCAGCTACCACCTTTGTGCTGATGACTCTTAGATCTTCTCCACTACCGGCCTCTCTCCCTCTGAACAAACACACCTCTCTGCCTGTCTTTCTGACATCATCACATAAGGTATGACTACACATCAAAGTTAAATTGAAATAACAGCCGTTATTTTTAATTAACTTTCCTAGCGTCTAAACTGCTAGTTCGAATTAAATTCCAAGTAGCAGGGTGCTTAATTCGAGTTTGGTAAACCTCATTCTACGAGGAGTAACGCCAAACTCGAATTAGCTAATTCAGAATAATCACTGTGTAGATACTTAGTCTGAAATAGGGGGCCTCCAGCCTTCCCAGTTCCCCCTGGTGGCCACTCTGGGCCAAACCAGGAAAACTCTTCTCCTCTTCCCCAGGCCCGGAGCCCTTAAAGGGGTAGACTCTGGCCACACTGCTGTGTCAGAGCCAGGCCTGCCAGCAGTCCCAGACCCTCAGCAGTGGCCACAGCATGAGCCAGGCAGCCAGTGGCAGCGAGCTGTCCCCCGCCCAGTCCCCCAGCACCCAGGGGCCGTAGAGGGCGGGCACCCCCGTGGACTAGTGCGGAGATCACGGACCTCATTGAGGTTTGGGGGCAGGCCCCCAATGTCCATGATCTCCGCACTAGATGGAGGAACACGGCCGTCTACGGCCGCATAGTTGCCGCTATGGCCAAGAAAGGCCACAGGCGCACACAAGAGCAGGTGCGCCTGAAGTTAAAGGTGCTGCGGCAGGTGTACGCCAGGGCCACTCGGGGCAGCTCCTCAGCAGGGGCAGACACCTGCCCCAACTTCGAGGCGCTGGACCAGATACTGGGGGGGCGGGACGGTCCGTGCCACCCCGGGGGGCAGCGAGCCGGGACCGGAGGGCCCTGACCAGGGCGCGGAGCAGGAGCCGCCATGCCGCCAGGACCCCCGAGCAGTCCCACCTGCAGAGTCAGCAGGGTTGTCCGGGGAGGCCACACCATGTAAGTGCCGTCACTGTCCCCTTCCCGGTGGGGGGTGGGGGTGGGGAGGGAGACCAGGGACCGTGCATGTGTGCCTTGCTTACCACGGATCATGCAGCAACCTGTGCACGTGCGAGCACGTGCCATGCCACCCCTGGGCAGGGGGCTCCAGCTGCCTGTCACACAGGGGCCGTGGCCTGATAGCCACACGCGTGTGTGAAGAGATCTGACATGCTCCTGACCCCAGGGCGGGACACAGCAGGACGCCTCCTTCACAAGCCGCTCTACACAGAGGCAGGGGACAGCTCCCCTCCACCTCAGCCGCACTATACACAGCAGAGGGGCATAGGTACGGTCCCGGGGCAGCTCCCATTCCCAGGGATAGCCGGACATTCCAACCATGGCCTCTGTGCAAGCACCACGGCTCTGACGGTGCAGGGCACGTCATCCTCACCTCGCAGAAGGGGGCTGGGCTTCACCCACTGTGTCCCCAGGGAGAACTGACCCTTCTCTTCTTTCTCCACAGCTGCACCAGCTGTGAGTGTAGGGCACACCACCCTGCCTGGGACATCCTCCCGCACCCAAGGGCTGAGCAGGACCACCCGCAGACTTGAGGGGTACAGACAGCAGTACCTGGAGGCCCTGCGAGCCATGCACCGCACCATGTAGGAGTGGGTGCAGGACAACCGGGAGTTCCACCGGGAGCTGCTTGCCCAGGGTCGTGCTCTCTGCGACTACGTGCAGACCCTGGTGCAGAGCGTGCTGCCCCGTGCCGCTCCAGCGCCTACTGCCTCCCGAGCGAGCGCTCCTCTTTCCCCTCCCGCCTCTCCCTCCTCAACCTCCACACCCACCTCCTCAATCTCCACACCCCCCACCTCAACCTCCACACCCTCCTCCCCATTCCCCCGGGGATGCCGAGGCCCCCGCATCCACGGTGCTGGGAGTCAGTTGGCCCGGTGAGACCCCCACCTTTGAACTTCCCCTTCCCCTTCTTCCCCTTACTTCCCCCTTCCAGGTCCCTCCTCTCAGTTTCCCCCCTCCCCTCTCCCACCCTCTCGCCTCCCCTCTCCCACCTCCTTTCTCCAGTCTCCCCAGAGTTTCATCCCCCCCCCAGTTTTGATAAATAAACACAGTTTATATTTTTGAAAAAACGTGTCCTTTATTTTTTACATCAGGAAGGGGGGCTAGGGAAGGGTAAGTGGAAGGACGTGAGGGAGGAATGAGGCACAAGCCCCCAGTGGGGCAGACCAGGGAGGCTCTGCATGCTCCTCAGGGTGGAAGCTCTCCCGCAGGGCTTCCTGGATACTGACAGCCCCCCGATGGACCTCCCGGATGGCAGCCTGCAGCAAGTGCAGCCAGGCTCGCAGCAACGCATCCAAGAGAAGCACCAGAGTGCCGGGACACAAATGCTTTGCTGACCCGCAGCGAGGCAGGCAAGCAAGCAGGGACACCTGAGCACTGGCTGCCCGGGGGGGGGTGTGGGGATATCCCTTTAAGCACAAGCCTCAGATAGCCTCAGGCAACAGCCACACACAGACACTCCTGACCTGATGCCCTGCCTGACCTGGTTCCGGCCGGCCTTAAATCCGATTCAGTGTCCACTCTGTGTGGACGCAGTAGTTCGAATTAGAAAAACACTAATTCGAACTGCATTTTGTGTGTAGACGTGTTAATCCGAATTATCTTAATTCTGATTAACTAATTCAAATTAAGATAACTCGAATTAATGCTGTAGTGTAGACATACCCATAGATATTCACCTGTAAACTTAAACTCAGCTTGGCTGAAACTGAGCTCTTGATCTCTCTCCAAAAAAGCTCAAACCTTTCCCCCTGTTCCATCATTGCTGATAACATTACTATCTTCTCAATCACTCAGGCCTGTAACCTGAGCATTGTCTTTGACTTAATCCTCTCTTTAGACTAGGGGAGGGCAAGATACCTCCCGTAGGCCAGATCTGGCCCATCAAGCCACCAGATCTAGTCCATGGACACACTGCTGGGAGTCAGGCACACAGCAGTCACTGTTTTAAGTGCAGGGTTGCTCCGAGTGGTCTCCCCACCCCCAACCCAATCTCTCACCTCTTATTGGCCAGAAGCAATCAGCCAATAGAAACTGAAAGATTGGCCCGAGGGATGGAAGCGGCGCAAACCTCTCCCCCTCACGGAGCTGAGAGTCACATGTGCGGACAGCCTGCAGTTTTAAGCATCTGGGACTGCAGCAGGCAAGGAGCCTGGTCTGCCTTGGGGGTGCTGCAGGAATGCTGGCCAGAAGATGCCTAGGTAATCATCTCCCAGACAAAACCTGCCTCTGCCACCCCCTGCCCCTCCTGCACCTTAACTCCCTCACCCAGGTTGCCATCCAAACCCTCTGCAGCCATCCTCCAGCCTAGACCCCACACCCCCTCCACAGAAAATGGGGCCCTTGACTACTTTCCAAAACCTTGGAGTGCCCCTCCCCCCCCCAAAAATAATTTCCCAGCCCTGCTTTAGACCATAGATTCAGGCCACATCTAAATCTTACTACTAACCTTCTTACATAATATATCTAAGGCCCAGCCTTTCTTTTTTTTTCTCCACCACCAAATTTCTTGTAAGAATCTTCTCTTTGTCGTGACTACTTCATTTTTGGCTTTCAGTATTGCACTGTGCCTCCCTTCCTCCATTCAAAACACTACTGCTTAATTGTCCTGGTTTGTCCCAACATCAGTCCTCTCTCTAAGTTCCTCCCCTGGCTCCTTCTTCATTTCTATATTACATGGAAACTTCTCTTTTTTACCTTTAAGGCCCTTCACCTCTTAGCCCTATGCTATCTTCCTGCTTTAGAAATTTACTAGGAAGTCAATCCTGCATTTGCTCTTCCAGCATTCCCAGACAACACCTCAATCTACTTTTCCCTCAAACAATGTTATACTTTCTCCCATTATGCCTTTTATACGGGGGAGGGAGGGGGAAGAGAAACTACAGCTGCTACCCTATCCTCTTTCAAACCCCTCCTTAAAAACCTGCTGCAATACCTACAAAACTCTATTTGTTGCCCATAGTTAAGCATGTGATGAGCAGTGGCTGTCTCTTTCCTCCTTCCTTTCCCTACTCCCTCATTCTTACTGACTACTGCATTCCAGGTTGCCCCACTGTGAAAAGGTGTTGGGGGGGGGGATTAAAACTAGGCTGGAGGGAGCCTGCACAGACCCCCTCCAATCAAAGAGAGGCTTATAGGGAGCCAATCAAAGGGCTTCTTCCTATGGCAGCCCTAATATAAGGAGCTGCTCAGCAGAGCAGGGGGCTGTTGGGTCCCTACCAGTGAAGGCGAATGAGTGGGTCCCAGAGAGGAGCACCTTGGACAGAGCATTGCTGTCCTGGGCAGGCTCAGGGGTGCTAGAGAGGAGCCCCAGCCTGATACATGTCAGGTTGTAGGCCTTGATACAAGTTCCGAAAAGGCGCAAGGGTTACACGGAAGTGGCCCAGGGAACAAGAGTAGTCAAGGGGAGAGAAGGAGGGCAGGACAAGCTGTTGCCAAAAGGTCCCTGGGTCAGGACCTAGAGTAGGGGTGGGCCTGGGTCCCCCTGCTTCTTCCTTACACCACACCTAGCCACACTGTAGCATGGCCTATACAGACTGCAGCTTGCCCCTGAGGAAAGGGGATAGACTGTGGGGCTGCAGTTGGCTATGGTGGCTGGTGTACAGACTGAAGACTGCTGATACTTCCAGAAGGGAATGAGAACAGAGTGGTAGGCACTGCAGGAGGGGCAGTGTCCTGAAGAGAATGCTGTAGTCCAGGGAGTGATGCAGGTCCTGAGCCAGAGTGCAGAGACAGTGCAGCAGAGTAATGACAGGTGAGACACCGGCATGAAGGTGACGTACTCCAACAACTGAGCTAAATCCTGGTGTGACCAATAGGAGACACCATGGTGGTGATTCATGACCCATTACAACATGAACAACACATATAACTGACAAAGCTATAGCAATCATTTGTATTACATTTGTTATATTCCCTTCCTCAGCAAGTCATCTTCTAGATCATAAACTCTACAAGTCTCTTTATCTATGTTTATACAGCACAATAGAGTGCAATAGAGCCACAAACTTGACTGGAGCCTTTGGGTGCTACAATGATGGTTCTGCATCATCAATCACCATCATCATCATCATCATCATCCTGCTCAACCCTGATTTTATCAGTTCACTGAGTGCTTAGTTCTGTGGTTTCAGTTCATCCCATTACTGAAATAAGAACATAAGAATAGCCATACTGGGTCAGACCAAAGAGTCACCTAGCCCAGGATTCTGTCTTCCAGAAGTGACCAATTTCAGGTACCCCAGAGGAATGAGCAGAACAAGGTAATTTTGAATAATCCCTCCTTTGTCACCCATTCCCAGTTTCTGACAGAGGCTAGCGATACCATTCCTACCTAACTTGGCTAATAGCCATTGATGGACCCACCCATCCTCCATGAATTTATCTAGCTCTTTTTTGAACCCTGTTAAAATCCTGGCCTTCACAACATCCTTTGGCAAGGAGTTCCACAGGTTGACTGTACAGCATGTGAAGAAATACTTCCTTGTGTTTGTTTTAAACCTGCTACCTATTGATTTTATTGGTGACCCCTAGTTCTTGTGTTATGAGAACAAATAAATAACTTTTCCTTATTAACTTGTTCCACTCCAGTCATGATTTTAATAAGGACAAGCCATGAAATTCATATCAAGCTCCAGATCCAAACTGCCTCAAAATCTGAGTATTAGGAGATGGGGGTTTGCTTTGGGCCAATCAATTTTAAAAACAAAACTATGTTAAAGAGGAAGAATCGTTTCCTAAAAATCATTAAACAGAATGTCTAATTTTGATTTTCTACAATCCTGTGAAGAATTAAAATCACTCAAGCTCTCTATCTCCTCATATACTTTGGATTATTTAGGTGTAATCAGTGTTTAAATATCACGCTTTGATATTAGTAATATCCCTTTAATGGGAAGCAGTGCAAAAGATTAAAAAATGCACAGTTGGGAATGGAAGTTAATGTTTTGTGCAGTGCTAGCATAACTCAGGGAGCATTTGTGATTTTTCTATCCACCTCAAAACCTATAATTTAAATTAATGGATTCTAGGCAGCCACTTATCAAATTTTCCTCAAAAGAACTGTGCAAAGCAAAGTTACTCATATTTTCAAGCAGTGGGAAGAAATACATTATGGCTGAGATATTGCACTGGAAATAATATTTGGTTTTGCTCAGTACATGTCTACCAGTTCTATTGCTCATGCTGATATACTGTAACTTTTGATATAATACTTAAGTATTGGTAAATAATCACTGAAGAAAACTAATAACCTGGAATTCATAAGCTGATGTCTGGTCATAAGTGGTAGATGTCGTATATCTATGCTATAGTAAGGCATTTGATACAGTCACACATTAACTTCTCATTAACAAACTAGGGAAATACTACTACTACATGAGCTACTGTGAGGTGGGTGCATAACTGGATGGATAACTATTCCCAGAAGTAGTTCTCAATGTTTCACAGTCATGCTTGAAGGGTATAACAAGTGGGGTTCTTCAGGGTTCAGTTCTGGATCCCATTCTGTTCAAAATCTTCACCAATTATTTTGATATTGGCATAAAGAATACACTTATAAAGTTTGCAGATGATACCAAGCTGGGAGGGGTTGCAAGTTCTTTGGAGGATAGGATTATAATTCAAAATTATCTGAACAAACTGGAGAAATGGTCTGAGATAAATAGGATTAAATTCAATGAGGACAAATACAAGGTACTCCACTTAGGAAGGAACAATTAGGCTACGTCTAGTCTGCAAGCTTCTTCCGGAAAAGCATATTTAGAAAGAGCGTCTACACAGCAAAAGTGCAACAAAAAAGTGATGTGCTTTTTTGAAAGATAGTGTCCCCAGTGATTGGACCCCATATCACATTTAAGGCCACCCAGAAACAGTTCAGGCAGGGCATTAGGTCAGCAGTTGCTTCCGGGTGCTGCTGCCTAAGGCTATCTGAGACGCGTGTTTAAAGGGATCTCCCTGGACAGCCATTTCTCTGCTTCTGCTCACTGAACGCTCACACTAGTTCGAAGCAGGTAGGGTAATGCAGCGAGTTGCAATGAAGCTCGATTTTAAATATCCCGGCTTCATTTGCATGTTCAGGCGCCGCCATTTTAAATCTTCAGTCTCTCTGCTCGCACGCGGCACGAGTAGGTAGTTCAAATTAAAGATCCTAATTTGAACTACCGCTTACTCCTCATTCCACGAGGAGTAACGGCAGTTCGAATTAGGATCTTTAATTCGAACTACCTACCCGCGTCGCATGTAGCCGCCGGCACGGAGTTCGACTAAGGGGATTTAAAAATGTCGGTGCCCGGGAACATGCAAATGAAGCCCGGGATATTTAAATCCCGGACTTCATTTGCAACTCCGCTTGCCCTCATTACCCTACCTAGCTCGAACTAAAGAGCTAGTGTAGACGTACCCTGAGGGACAGCAAAGCTTTGGCAGTGCATGCTCTGGTTGCCCTGCTTCAGGACATCACAGCATATTCCTTGCCATGGAACCGGAGCTGCCTCTGGGCACGCGATGGCCCCCCATTAACATGCTGCAGCTTCTGCAGCACTTTGTGAAGACTGTATTCATGGTCCTGCATGAGCTCTAGTCCGAGCTCATCAGCGAGACCCTTTGCCTGGATGAGGGAGCAATGCCCTTGCAACCGCACCCCACGGTAGAGAGACGCTTCTGGAGGCTGGACACCAGTTCCAACTGGTGGGACTAGCTGGTCATGGAGCAGTGGGATGACCAGCAGTGGCTCCAAAACTTCAGAATGAGGAGGGACACCTTCATGGAGCTGTGTGCCTGGCTCGCCCCTGCCCTCTGATGACGGGACACCCAGATACAACCCGCCATCCCCCTGGAGAAGCGGGTCACCTTCGCCATCTGGAAGCGCGCCATCCTAGACAGTTACCGATCTGTAAGCAACCAGATCAGTGTGGGAAAGTCCACTGTCGGGGCCCTCCTCATGGAGGTAAGGTGCTCGCAGGCTGCAATCCCTGGGGGGGATAGTTCTGGAAAGGGGAACCCTTGGAAAAGGCAGGTGGAGGTGCGGGGATGGGCTAGGGGTGGGTGCTCTGGTGGTGCTCCATATGAGGGCCAGGGGGCTTCAGGGAGTTTGTGGCTGGGCCATCTGTCAAAAGACCTGTGGCAGTCAGAACCACGTGGTCAGGTGCAGCTCTTTGGGCTGGCTTCCTGCCACAAGGCTTGTCCTGGGTGCCGGCAGCTTTATGAGCTAGCAGGAGAGAGGAACTATAGAGTTCTGATTAGTTTGGACGGAGTGTCCACCAGGGCACCTGTGTTATTTCCTGGAGGCTCCTTTTTATGAAAAAACTCCCTCTTCCACGTCCACAGCTTTTCCAAAGCTTTTTTGGAAAAAGGCTTCTTCCTCATAGAAAAAGGTTTACTGCCATCAAAAAAACCCCTCAATTCTTTCAACTTTTCGTCAAAAGAACGTAATAGCAGCGTGGATGCAAGTACTGTTTTTCCAGAAAAAATGCTGCAGTGTAGACGCACCCTTGGTTGCACACATATAAAATGGGAAATGACTATGTAGGAAATAATACTGCAAAAAGTGATCTAGAGACCACAGTGGACCACAAGCTAAATATGAATCAACAGTGTGACAGTATTGCAAAAAAAGGAAACATCATTCTGGGATGTATTAACAGGAGAGTTGTGAGCAAGACACGAGAAGTAATTCTTCCTCTCTACTCTGCACTGATTCAGCCCTGAATGGAGTTTTGTGTCCAGTTCTGGGTGCCACATTTTAGCAAAGATATGAACAAACTGGAAAAAGTCCAGAGAAGAACAACAAAAATGATTAATGATTTGGAAAACATGACCTATGAGAGAAGTTTGAAAGAACTAGTTTGTATAGTCTGAAAAAGAGAACACTGAGAGGGGACATGATAACAGCTAAAAGGTTGTTACAAGGAGGAGGGAGAAAATTTATTCTCCTTAACCTCTGATGATAGGATAAGATGCAATGGGCTTAAATTGCAAAAAGGGAGGTTTAGGTTGGACATTAGGAAAAACTTCCTAAGTGCCAGAGTGGTTAAGCACTGGAATAAATTGTTTAAGGAGATTGTAGAATCTCCATCATTGGAGATTTTTAAGAGCAAGTTAGGCACACACTTGTCAGGAATGGTCTAGATCAGGGCTACTCAACTTTGGAAGCCCTGGGGGCCACAATGATACTCACAGCACATGTCAAGGGCCACAACTTAAATGTGGTTGCAGAGACATGCAAATATATATGCAAATATATGCAGATCACTTCTTTCACACTGACAGGCATGAATACAAAGATTAAGGGAAGACTACGCAACACACAGGCCCCATTTATGTCAGTTCTGCTGATATTAATAAAATGCAATGTTTACCCGATTTCCACCCATATGACAGCACTTTTAATGAGCAATGACAGTCCAGAAATTTAACTACTAAAACGCATATCAACAGAAGACCATTATATTGACTTCTTTTTTGTTTTGGCTCCCACCCGCAGATCGCATGTTGAGCCCCGCATAAACCCAAACCGCACTGCGGGCCGCAAACAAACAGGCCACATGAGGCCCACAAGGCCACATGTTGAATAGCCCAGGTCTAGATGGTGCTTGGTCCTAATATGAATGCCAGAGACCAGATCTGATGACCTGCTGAGGTTCCTTCCAGTTCTATGAGTCTGTGGTCTGGTTCAGTGATGAGAAAGTTCAGACAAAGAGGATAAAAACTCAGTAATGATCATGGAAATTAAAGAGACACACAATAGGAATTCACTCATATGTGTTTTCCTTTTGAGGTTGCCTTTTGTGGTGGCTGGATGTCTGACTCTCGGTGTGTGAAGAAGATTTGGCAAAGATGTAACTCTGCAAAGCTATTAATCTGTTCTAGAAGCTTAACTCAGTTGTAAAAATGTTTGTAAAAGATAATGCTAAGAAACAGTGCCTGGTTTTTTACTGAACAGACAAAAAGAACCGAATGACAAAATTCTTCTCAAAAATCTGTTAGGCAGAGAGCTACAAAATGAAGGATGCCAAGGTAGGAAATGTCTATACTTTCAGAAAACAACAAAGTTAGTTATCCATATTCTGATACTGAACTGTATTCACAGATGACTAAATGGAGTCTTAGTGGTGAGGACGTGACTTGTGTAGCTTAAATTTATGATGGTTCATCTGCTATGTGAGTTGTATCTTGAATTGAGTCCAGCAACTCTTCCGTCAGCTGCATCCATATGCTATGCATGTGTTCACTGCTCAGCACATCTTTTAAATTTAGTCCTGGTGGGTGCATGTTCTACACTTTCGCCACATTTGTAGTTCCTTTTTATGTACTCTTTTCCAAAAATACACTTTTTTCTAAAGTTCCGAACGTATGTTCCAAGGACTCTTAAACCTTTCATAGTGACCTCTGCGAGTTTCCCAGACCACCTCAATCTCAGTTCATCAGCTGGTATATTAAATTTGTCTGAACTCTTTTGTCTGAGCTGTGAATTTCAAACTCCAGGGGACATGAATGGTGCTTTCTTATCTATTACACTGTGCCAAGCATACAGCTGATGTCTGAGAAATAATAATAATATTTGCATGTTTAAACTTTGAAGGCTCCTGGGTTAAGTAATTCAAAGGGTGCCTCTGAAGCTGTGATAGAATTGTTCACTCTTCAAACTCCTGTGAGAATATGAGTGAGAGCGAATCCTCAACCACAGAAAAGTAACCTTGTTGATTTTAATCCTTCCCCAGAATAGTTTTAGCCAACACCTGTTATTCATTATTAGACCCTAATAATTTTCTTGCAACATAAATCTGAGAAAGGGGTTGGGGATTAATGTGCTTTTAATAGATATTTTGAATGATACCCTTCCAGGTCTAGTGAAAAGAACTTTTCCCAGAAGAAATTGAGACTGGCACAAATATTAGGTATAGAACTATTGATAGCATAGCAATGACATACAAACACAGAGCACATTATAAAAAACCTTTTTCTTTAGCAGGCATTTGTTCCCAAGTCTTCCATTGGAACAGAACATACTGCCCTAGACATCTCCAAAGAACTTTGGAGTCAATGTGAGTGTGAAAATTAGCAAGGAACAAAAATAAGAAATACTTGTTCTCAAAACTAGCAAATGTAACAGAGAACCATAAATTCTCACAAGAAGAAAGAAAAAAAATCTTTATTTAACTGGAGATTGTAAAGTCATATAAATAAATTAATGAGGGAAAAGCCTTAATGGAATATTGTCATTTTAAAAAGCACAAATTTCTGAAAATTCAGAATGAAAAGTTAAGGTACAATTTGAAAAACAAACAGAAAATATAAAAATACACAGATTAAGTGACCTTCCCAAAGTTACATGGGAATGGTGGAGGCAGGAATAGCATCTAGCACATCTCTGTTTTTAACCACAGATCATGTTTCCTCTTCCCAGATGTATTTTGTGAGTGAATCAAAAACTAGATTCTTCTCAAATTGCTAGCACATATTCAGTGGATAGATTAGTACCTATATTTGTATGACAAATGCTACTCTGGGTAATGAAAAAAACAACTAAGAGTCCTGTGGTACCTTAGATACTAACAGATTTATTTGGGCGTAAACTTTTATGGGTAAAACCCACTTCATCAGCCTCTAAGGTGTCACAGGACTCCTCGTTGTTTTTGCAGATACAGATTAACACGGCTTTCAAGCTGGGTAGTATTGTGTGTGTCTTATATTGTCAGTGATGAGCTGCATGGGTCGTGGACAGAAATTATGTATAACAGTGCTTGGTGGGCTGGTCCTTCTTTGGAAGCTACCTGCTAATGTTTCAAGAACCAAGCTCTCATTTTAAAAAATTAAGTCTCTTTAGCCCTCATGGTTGCAAAGCTAAACTTCGGCTTGTGAGCCCCCATCTAAATAGATGCAGTGATGTCTCATTTTGACATCTAATGTTGGTGTTTCAAGTTGGCAGAGCATGGTTTGTGATGAGTCTTTATTTGTGAGTGGAACTTGAGAAAGTACCTGTTTTTTCCCAGTGCTCCCATATTAAACAGCTGGATGAAGACACATGGGATACGCCTAGACTACAGGCTTTTGTCAACAGAAGTTTTGTCGACAGATACTGTCGACAAAGCTTCTGTCGACAAAGAGCATCTAGACTACATCCGACATGACAGTGTAGACGCAAAGGACAGTGTAGATGCAATAATGCCTTCTGTCGACAGAACTCTGTTGACAAAAGGCGTTATTCCTCGTAGAATGAGGTTTACAGCCGTCGACAAAACTGATGAGTTCTGTCGACGTTATGTTGACAGAACTCAGCGGCAGTGTAGACGCAGGTATAGTTTTGTCGACAAAAGTCCACTTTTGCCAACAAAACCCTGTAGTCTAGACACACCCATGGAGTACTCATGATTTCAGCTCAGGAAAGTTGGGCATGTAAGGGCTGGGTTAGAGTTGTTTGGGGCACCTTCATTCCACATTTCAATCTTTTTCAGTGTATTCATTTTTCTTATTTTAAGTGTAAGTTAACTTACAATTTTCTGGTTTTCAGATCATCTTTTTTTAAAACTACAGCATTTTGTTAATTATCTCTCTCCCCCAACCTCAAGATACTGATTCCCATTTACATTTTTTCCTGGCCCTTTTCTTTCCATCAGCGATGCCTCAACGTACTTCAGTAACTTAGAAGCCCCAGACTCGCTATTCCCTAGTGTTAAGGGACGGGCTACCCCTCAGGCATACAGCCTATTCATCATCGGGGTCTGCCGTCGTGCCCCGCCCCTCGTTCCCGTGCTACCCGCCCCCCAGTCTTAATTTTAGGTCCCAGTTCGTGGCCCCTCAGGCCTGACGCTTAGTCTTAGTCCCGCTCGTGGGGTGTCTTGATTCGTGAGGGATGGAGGGGGACTCGGGCCCTCCCTCGCTCCGAGTCCCGACCCAGGACCCTTAGCCGGCGGAGGCACTCTGGTGCCGCCTGGTTGGTGGGGTGCTCCCCCGCAACTCACCAACCCACGGGGTTTCCTCCCCCATCCTGGGTCTCTTCCTCCTGGTCCTCCCCTTCCGCTCCGTTGGTCCTCCTTTTTTGCCTGCTCCGTGTCCCTTTTAAATCTCCCCCTTCTCCTCGCCCCGCCCCTTTCCTGGGGCACGGGGTGATGACGTCAGCCGCGGGGACGCCTTTTTCTGTGATGTCCCGGCCCCCGGCTGCCCCGGTGCAAGCTGGGCATGCGTGCCTCGAGGCAGCCCGCGCCCGGCCAGGTTTCCCCTGCCCGGTTCCCTTTGCTGCCGCGTTCGGGCCGGTTTTCTCCTCCCCGGAGCCTGCCCCGCCCAGGAGTCGCCGGAGAGTGCGGGGAGTCGGGCGTTCCTCCGTGCGGGCGCCCGATGCCCCATCACACCTAGGTTGTTACCATATGAGCCACACAAACAAACCAAAGTTCCACTCCACTCCTACCTGACCTCCCTCCCTTCCACAAAGTCATAACCCTACCTGTCCTTGTCACGTGACATGGAATGTGACTGGAGCATATAAGGGAAGGAGGTGAGCGAGAGAAAAACATAGAATGGGCAGGGGGTATGACAGGGTAACACATGACTTTGCCTGTAAGGAAGGTAGCCTTGGTAAGAAGATTTTTTCTTCCATTTATAATTGCTATGACCCATAAGCAGTAGTCACCAACCTGTTGATCACAATCGACCAGTAGATCATGGAGTCACTGCTAGTGGATCACAAACCTCAGGTAGGAAGCCTCTGCCTGTTTGGCCCCACACTGCTCCCGGAAGCAGGCTCTGCAGCCCCTGGGATGGGGTCGGGGGAGGCAGTCTCTGCCTCCAGCACTGTCCAAGTAGCTTCCATTGGCTGGGAACTGGCCAATGGGGGCAGACCCTGCAGGTACCAGGCAGTAGTCCAGCACATGGAGACCCTCTTTCTTCTCCCTCCCTCCCCCCGTTTCAGGGGCTGCACACAGAGGGAGCCTGAACTAAGCCAGCCAGCATTTCCAGGAGCACCATGGAGCTGCCTGTATTTAGTGTTTCCCAGCTGCAGCCTGCACCCATATCCCCTGTGCCAGCCCTGAGCCAGCACCCAAACACCCTCCCAGACCCCATAGTCCTCACCCCCCCTGCACTCCCTCCTGCACCCTACTATGCCCCATCCTGGAGTCCCCTCCTCCACCCAAACTGCCTCCCAGAGTCTTGTGGTGCAGGACAGAGTGAGGAGTGTGGGCTGTGGGAGTGAGTTTGGGTGGAGGAAGGGGCATCAGGCTGGGGCAAACTCCAAGAGCTTGAATTCCTGCACCCCAACATTCTGCCCCACCCTGGAGCTTCCTCCTGCACCCAAACTCCCTCCCAGAGCCTGCAACTCTCACCTCCTCCTGCACCCCAACCTCTTGTCCCAGCCAGAGGAAAGGGAGTGAGGGTAGGGAAAAGTTAGTGGGGGTGGGTGGAGTGGGCATGCCTTTGGGGAAGGAGTGGGGCTTCAGGGAAGGGACAGAGTAGATCCTGTGATGCCCTTAAATTCAAAAAGTGATCTTTGGTGTACAAAGTGATCACTGCTTTTAAGATCTCTCAACTTATAGAATCCTAGGGCTGGAAGAGACCTCAGGAGGTCATCAAGTCCAGCCCTCTGCCCAAAGCAGGACCAACCCCAACTAAATCATCCCAGCCAGGGCTTTGTCAAGCCAAGACTTAAACACCTCTAGGGATGGAGATTCCACCACTTCCCTAGGTAACCCATTCTAGTGCTTTACCACCCTCCTAGTGAAATAGTTTTTCCTAATATCCAACCTAGACCTCCCCCACTGTAACTTGAGACCATTGCTCCTTGTTCTGCCATCCATCACTACTGAGAACAGCCTCTCTCCATCCTCTTTGGAACCTCCCTTCAGGAAGTTGAAGGCTGCTATCAAATCCCTTCTCACTCTTCTCTTCTGCAGACTAAATGAGCCCAAATCCCTCAGCCTCTCCTCATACATCATGTGCTCCAGCCCCCTAATCTTATGGCCAATGCAACTCAGGATGTCTACACTGCAATAAGACACCTGCAGCTTGCCTATGCCAGCTGACTCAGGCTCACAGGGTGTGGGCTAAGGGGCTGTTTAGCTTCAGCAAAGACTTTTATACTCAGGTTATGTCTACACTGCAAGCTTCTTTTGGAAGAAGCTGTTCTGGAAAAGCTTATTTCAAAAGACAGCATCCACAAAGATCTTTACTGCCATCCAGACCTGCAATCTCGAGAAGTGTGCTGCTTACCAGGAGCTCGCATTCAGGGTGTGACCGAGAGTCTTCCGAAAGTGATTAAACCTTCGGATTGCTACCCCTTCCTGCTTCTTCATGTAGGAACTAATGATACGGCCAAGAATGACCTTGAGCGGGTCACAGCAGATTATGTAGCGCTGGGAAGAAGAATCAAGGAATTTTAAGCGCAAGTGGTGTTCTCGTCCATCCTTCCGGTTGAAGGAAAACGTCCGGGTAGGGATCGTCAAATTGAGGAAGTAAAAGCGTGGTTGCGCAGGTGGTGTCGGAGAGAGGGCTTTGGTTTCTTCAACCATGGGACTCTGTTCTGGGCATAAGGATTGCTGGGAAGAGATGGGATCCACCTAACCAAGAGAGGAAAGAGCATCTTCGCAGGCAGGCTTGCAAACCTAGTGAGGAGGGCTTTAAACTAGGTTCATTGGGGGATGGTGACCGAAGCCCTGAGGTGAGTGAGGAAGTCGGACACTGGGAAGAATCACTAGGAGGAACAAGCAACAAAGGAGGACCCCTGATTCGGATGGAGAAGGCAGGGTGATCAACTGGTTATCTAAGGTGTTTGTACACGAATGCGAGAAGCCTGGGAAACTAACAGGAAGAATTAGAAGCTCTGGCCCAGTTAAAGAACTATGATTTGATTGGAATAACGGAGACTTGGTGGGATGACTCGCGTGACTGGAGCACTGTCATGGAAAGGTATAAACTGTTCAGGAAGTACAGGCAGGGGAGAAAAAGAGGAGGAGTTGCATTGTATGTAAGAAAGCAGTATGATTGCTCAGAGCTTTAGTACTTAGAGGGAGAAAAGACTGTTGAAAGTCTATGGGTTAAATTTAGAGGTGGAAGCAACATGGGTGATGTTGTGGTTGGTGTCTGCTATAGACCTGCCGGATCAGGTGGATGAGGTAGACGAAGCTTTCTTTGGACAACTGAGAGAAGCTTCCAGATTGCAGGCCCTGGTTCTCATTGGAGACTTTAATCACCCTGACATCAGTTGGGAGACCAAGACAGCAGTACACAGGCAATCCAGAAAGTTTTTGGAGAATGTTGGGGATAATTTCTTGGTACAAGTGCTGAAGGAACCGACCAGGGGCCATGAACAGCTTGACCTGCTGCTCACAAACAGGGAGGAACTAGTAGGGGAAGTAGAGGTGGGTGACAACTAAGGGAAGCAGTGATCATGAGATGGTAGATTTCAGGAAGGATCCTGACCAAAGGAAGAAAGGAGAATAGCAAAATACACACCGTGGATGTAGCAGAGAGAGCGCGTTGGTGCGCCTTTCGCCCCTACGCCCTCCCTACTTCTGTACCCCTCACAGTCCCCCTTTTTGGTCACTTGCCGCCTTCCCCTCGAAAGGCTAGTTGCTCCTCCACTCCTCCAGTGTCCATCTAGCTCCCGGGTCGCCCGTCTGGTATGTGACGCTCTCAGTTACCCGCTGGGCCACTTCCCTCCCGGGGCTACCTCTTGTCTGCCTTTGGCGGCGTACTGTGCTCCGTCGGCTGGGGTCAGCTCCTCTCTGCCTGTGGGGGTTAAGAGCACCGCCAGCTCCTGCTCTCCCCCCCTTCCTGCCCTCCGCCCTCCCTTTCGTACTCCCGGCGTGTCCTGGCGTGGGGAACGGCCAGACACCCCGGGGTCCTAAGGCCCACAGATTTGGGCTTGGGCTCCTCCGCACCTGTGCAGTCGGCCCGGCACTCGCCACTCAGCGCTGCCGGCTGGAGCTGCACCCGGGCGGCTTGCCGCCGCAACTGGGCAGCTTTTAGTGCGGGGGTCGGATCCCCCATCACAGTGGACTTCAGAAGAGCAGACTTTGACTCCCTCAGAGAACTGATGGGCAGGATCCCCTGGGATGCTTACATGAAGGAGAAAGGAGTCCCGGAGAACTGGCAGTATTTTAAAGAAGCCTTATTAAAGGCACAGGAAGAAACCATTCCGATGGGCAGCAAGAAAAGCAAATATGGTAGGCGACCAGATTGGCTTACCGGGGACATCCATGGTGAGCTTAAACACAGAAAGAAAGCTTACAAGAAGTGGAAACTTGGACTGATGACTAGGGAGGAGTATAAATATATTCCTCGAGAATGCAAGGGAGTTATCAGGAAGGCGAAAGCGCAATTGGAATTGCAGCTGACAAGGGATGTGAAGGGTAACAAGAAAGGTTTCTACAGGCATGTTAGCAATAAGAGGGTGATCAGAGAGGATGTGGGGCCCTTACTGGATGAGGGAGGTAACCTAGTGACAGGTGATGTGGGAAAAGCTGAAGTACTCAATGTTTTCTTTGCCTCTGTCTTCGCGGACAAGGTCAGCTCCCAGACAAATGCACTAGGCAACGCAGTATGGGAAGAAGGTGGACAGCCCTTGGTGGGGAAAGAACAAGTTAGGAACTATTTAGAAAAGCTAAACATACACAAATCCATGGGCCCTGATTTAATGCATCCGAGGGTACTGAGGGAGTTGGCAAATGTCATTGCGGAGTCTTTGGCCATTATCTTTGAAAACTCGTGGAGATTGGGAGATATCCCGGATGATTGGAAAAAGGCAAATGTAGTGCCCATCTTTAAAAAAGGGAAGAAGGACAATCCAGAGAACTACAGACCGGTCAGCCTTACCTCAGTCCCCAGAGAAATCATGGAGGAGACTCTCGAGGAATCCATTTTGAAGCACTTGGAAGAGGGGAAAGTGATCAGGAATAGTCAACATGGATTCACGAAGGGCAAGACATGCCTGACCAATCTGATTAGCTTCTATGATGAGGTAACTGGCTCTGTGGATATGGGAAAGTCAGTGGATGTGATATACCTTGACTTTAGCAAAGCTTTTGATACGGTCTCCCACAATATTCTTGCCAGCAAGTTAAGGGAGTATGGATTGGATAAATGGACAGTAAGATGGATAGAAAGCTGGCTAGACTGTCGGGCCCAACGGGTAGTGATCAACGGCTCGATCTCAGATTGGCAGTCGGTTTCTAGCAGAGTGCCCCAAGGATCAGTTCTTGGACCAGTTTTGTTCAACATCTTTATTAATGACCTGCATGAGGGGATGGATTGCACCCTCAAAAAGTTTGCAGATGACACTAAGCTAGGGGGAGAGGTAGATATGCTGGAGTGCAGGATTAGGGTCCAGAGTGACCTGGACAGATTAGAGGATTGGGCCAAAAGAAATCTGATGAGGTTCAACAAGGCCAAGTGCAGAGTCCTGCACTTGGGACGGAAGAATCCAAAGCATTGTTACAGGCTGGGGACTGAATGGCTAAGTAGCAGTTCAGCAGAAAAGGACCTGGGGGTTACAGTGGATGAGAAGCTGGATATGAGTTAACAGTGTGCCCTTGTAGCCAAGAAGGCTGATGGCATATTAGGGTGCATTAGGAGGAGCATTACCAGCAGATCCAGAGAAGTGATTATTCCCCTTTATTCGGTTCTGGTGAGGCCACATCTGGAATATTGTGTCCAGTTCTGGGCCCCCCACTGTAGAAAGGAAGTTGACACATTGGAGAGGGTCCAGTGGAGGGCGACCAAAATGATTAGGGGGCTGGAGCGCATGACCTATGAGGAGAGACTGTGGGATTTGGGTTTGTTTAGTCTGCAGAAGAGAAAAGTGAGGGGGGATTTGATAGCAGCCTTCAACTTCCTGAAGGGAGGGTCCAAAGAGGATGGAGACAGGCTGTTCACAGTAGTGACGGATGGCAGAACAAGGAGCAATGGTCTCAAGTTACAGTGGGGGAGGTCTAGGTTGGATATTAGGAAAAGTATTTCACTAGAAGGGTGGTGAAGCACTGGAATGGGTTACCTAGGGAGGTGGTGGAATCTCCATCCCTAGAGGTGTTTAAGTCTCGGCTTGACAAAGCCCTGGCTGGGTTGATTTAGTTGGGATTGGTCCTGTCTTGGGCAGGGGGCTGAACTTGATGACCTCCTGAGGTCTCTTCCAGCTCTATGATTCTATGATTCTAAAGCAGAAGCACAGGGAAAAAGCAATGTGCTTTTTCAAAAGATAGCGTCCACATTGATTGGACGCTATCTCGCATTTTAAGTTGTGATTAGTAGGGATGGATTGGCCACCAGGGCACCTGTGCTTTTTCTTGGAGGCCTCTTCTTTAAAAAAAAACCAAACCTCCTCTTTCCCATCCACACATGCCTTATTCCGAAAAAGCTTTTTCGGAAAAAGGCTGCTTCTTCGTAGAAAGAGGTTTACTGCTGTTGGAAAAACCCCTGCATTATTTCGACGTTCTGTCAAAAAAATGCAATTGCAGTGTGGACATAAGTATCATTTTTCCGGAAAAATGTTTCAGTGTAGACATACCCTCAGGCTACAGGCCAAGCTGTGGAACCCTCCCACCTCACAGGATCCTCAAGCTCATGCTTCAACCCAACCCAAACTTCTATACCAAAAGTCAACAGTCCACAAACTGAGTCAGCCAGCCCAGGCCAGTCATAGATTTTTAACTGACATACTCTTAGGCTCCACTTTTTCCTCTCAGATGTGTGTTTGTGATCTCAGTAGCATGTAGGCAACAGACTGATTTTTCTGGTCCCCGCATACCCATTTGCTACTCCCTGCTGTGTCAGGTACGTAGATTCCCTGTGGAGAATAAGAGCCACGTGAATAATTAAACTTTTCTTACAGTGAGAAATTCAGGGAGCTCAAACTAGTTTATCAAAGAGAGTCTTACGGAGTGATTTGATCAGAGTCTACACAAATAGCTACACAAGGAACACAAATTTGATAAAGGGCTCTTCAGTCTAGCAGAGAAAGCTATAACAAAATCCAATGGCTGAAAGCTGAAGCTAGACAAATTAAGACTGGAAATAAGGCACAGCACTTTAACTGTGAGGATAATTAAGGAAGTGGAACAATTTAGCAAGCTTTGTGACAGATTCTCAGTCACTAGCAATTTTTAAATGAAGTTGGATTTTTTTCTAATTCAGATAGGAATTAATTAACATTAAAATTTGTGACTCTGATCAGGTCAGAGTATGAGGATGTGCACACACTACACAAACACCCCTCTCCACCCTCCTAGTGAACATGGGTTGCAGAGGAACTAATTTTCTGCACTTTCAGATAACTTCTGATTGGTGGAACTACCTAAGGTAATATACATCTTAATCTTTATTTATATAAGGAAACCAGACCTTAGAATCTCATACCTATTGAAAATCTATTTATTCATCCCTTCATTATATGGTAATAGCTAAATGGATCCTCATTAAACAGAATTTATCCTAAATACTATCCTGATTAAGCAGCAGTAATTTCCATTAGGCTAAATCAATTCCCTGGGAAACTTCCCAGTAAGATAGATGTCCCAATTCAGTTTGCCCTGATTCAGTAGAGTGGGTTATATTACTTTACATTTATGTAGCACCTTTCATCTTGCAGCTCTTGACAAATTATCAACATATTGCACCATTGAATTGCAGTGGCCCCAGGGGGTGAAGGGTAACAGCCAACTGGCACACAGAATGCCGCATGGAGCTCTGAAAAATCCACACAGGAAACTAACTGCATCAAGCTTAATTTATCAACCTTGAAGATGAAGGGCTCAGCCAGATGGATCTAGATTTGGCTTTACACACACTAAATCATTCCAACTCAGGGCCAGATTCCCAGCTGCACTGAATGTAAGTTCAGCATCAGCCAAGAGGCTAGAGTGGAAAGGATCCTTGGTTGGTCAGAAGTTGTAATGGCCTCTGCTGTAAGGTAAAGCTTCCTAGGGACTGGTTTAGAGCATTCCAGAGACAGTAGTTCCAAAATGCCGCTGTATCCGCCAGGGATCAGAAAGAGCACTGGGCATTCTGCTTGTAACCCTTCCACCGGGTGGACCCAGCAGCAACCAGGTCTGAGTTCTATATTTAGGGGTTGTTTTTCAACAACAACAGATGCTGTCGACAAGTCAAGCTGGATTTCGCAAGGGAAGAGGATGTATAGACCAGATTTTCACCCTTAGAAACATCATAGAGCAGTGCACAGAGTGGCAGAGACAGTTGTACATAAACTTTGTTGACTTTGAGAAGGCTTTTGACAGCATACACAGAGAAAGCCTTTGGCACATTCTGAGAGCCTACGGAATCCCTCTACAAGTGGTCCAGTTCATTAAGAGTGTATACACCAACTTCACATGTAGTGTGGGATACTGCGATCTGTCTTTCGAAGTCAAGACTTGGGTCAGACAGGGATGCGTCATGTCTGCACTACTCTTCAACATGGTGATCGACTGGGTGATGCGGAGAACAACAGCAGACGCATCAAGGGGTACCAGATGGACACCTTTTTCCACCTTGCATTGCTTTCCTATACCCATCAACACATGCAGGAAAAGACACAGCGCCTATGCACCTTTGGATGTCAGGTTGGACTAAGAGTTAGCCAGAAGAAAACAGAGATTATGATTCTCAATATAGATTCACCAGCACCAATCAAGATAGATGATGCAGACTTACCCAGCACAGACAGTTTTACGTACTTAAGCAGCAGCATCTGCCATGATGGAGGCACCAAGAACAACATCCAGAGCAGACTAAGTAAGTCTAGAAATGTCCTCAGGAGTATGAACAATGTATGGAGATCTACACAGTATAGTGTCCACATCAAGCTAAAGCTGTACCAGAGCTGTGTCATATTAACACTACTATATGGCTCAGAGTGCTGGCGGATGACAGAGTGCGACCGTGCTAAGCCCTCATCCTTTCACACCACCAGCCTTCATAAGATACTTCACATCTTTTGGTCGAAAACAATCTCCAACCATGACCTGCTCCTGCGATGCCACCAGGAGGACATGACCACTATCATTATGAGAAGACTCTGGAGATGGATAGGACACGTGATGAGAAGGGAGGCAGACACCATTGTAAAAATAGCACTTCACTGGACGCCTGAAGGATGACGGAAATGTGGGAGGCCCAAGACAACATGGTGGCATACTGTTGAGGCAGACATGAAGAGAATGAATTACAACTGGGACACACAGGAGAAAATGGCCAAAGACAAACAAAAATGGACAACCTTCGTTGCTGCCCTACACGCCAGCGGGCGTAATAGGCATTAGCTACTTTCAACAACACAACACAGAACTGGCTCAAATCCCCACCGAGTAACCTTTGAAAATTATACACCCTCCCATGAGCACTTCTGAGAAGCAATACTTTCCCACTCGCAAGCCCAGTGGCTGAGGGTAGAAATTAAACTTTTAATGAAAGAAGGGAAGATGTTAATTAAGGAAAATGCTGCAAACAGGATTCATACTGAGAGCAGGACACCCACCCCGAAGTGCATAGGGCAGAGCCTTCTGTCTCATGTTCTTGAGTTCTATGACCAAAAGTACCTTTTCTGTGCCTGCCTCTGCTCCCTCACCATACACCACACACACTGGTTGTTCCTAGTCATCGAGGGCCCACTGTTCAGAAGTGCATCTGTGTGAGTTCACCTCCCACCAGGGGAAGTAGGCACTTGGCTTGCTCCACCATCTGAGCACTTGTTCTGGCTGGCCACCTTGTCCCTTCCTATGCTTTCTGCTTTTCTCCCCTTTCCACGTCTTCGTAGCTCTCCTTCTTACTGAACTCTGCATTTCTTTCCCTACAGCCACTGCCAGTTCCCACTACTCTCCTGGGGCTTGAAACTCCCTCTCCATTCACGTCCCGGCTGTTAAAATGAACTAGGTAATGATGACAAGTAAAGGATTGTCACTGGGCTTTAGTGTGAACAGCTCCATCATATTAACGAGGGCAAGAGATTTCACTCTTCCCAGAGCCATTGTGCAGGCTGTCAGGAGCCACAGAAAGATAGGGCTGCATCAGTTACACAGTGTCAACATTTGAGTGTTAACTTGGCAATCAAGAAGGCTAGAAAATGGGGCCTGATTTAACCTACAAAGCATAGGCATGCGCAGCACAGTTCATTAGGGTGTGCACCCAAAGAATTTTAAAAAAATGTACTTTGACCCCCATTAGCCACACCCCTGACTCCCATTGGCCACAACTCTGGAGGTAACACTCTACAGGCAAGATGGACACATTACCAAAAGGTGTCATGTGACCTCCCCCCCCCAAGAACTTTTCCCCCTATCCTCCTACCAATAGGGATTAGTTTGACTCCCCCCCCGCAAAACTCCCCTCATGCAACTATCCTGCAGTTGCATTACTAATGTGTGTGACATTAACTCGAAGGCGGAGAGGCTGGGGAAGTGTTCCCTCTAAGAGTTTCCTCCCATGAGCAGAATGAATTTTGTGTTGTGCACCAGTGCTGAGTTCATGTGGCTTGTTTGGATGTGTCACTGTGGCACCCAAGTTATTAATAAATCTCATAAACCTCTACCTTTTCCCTCTGCTGCCACGTCTCCTCCCCTTGCTCCATCAGCTCCCCTGGTGCCTACTGCCCCAACCCTCACCCTCCTCTGCTGTCCTGACTCCTGCCCTTCTCACTGCCCTCAGCCTTCCTGAGACCTGCCCCCTCCACCAGCCCTTCTCCTCCCCTGTGCCCACTCCTCCAGTAGCCCCACTCTGATCATGTGAGCTACCCTCCTCATCCCCTCTCCTAACACCTCCTCTACACACCTGCCCTGCCTCTCTCTCTGGTGGTGGTCCTCCTGCAGGTGACTGCCCTTCTGCTTCACCCCAGAATCCCCTGGCACCTGCACCTTCCTTAGCCCTGCACCCTCCTGGTGCCTCCCCTTCCCTTACTGCCCCTGCCCCTTTTCCCTGATGCCCACCCCTCCCCACTCTCTGCCCCCGTTCCCCTCATGCCCCGTGCCCTCACACATGCCTTTCTCCATCCCTGCCTTCCTCATACCCACCCCTTCTTTCAAGCCTTCTCCCAGCACCTCCCCCTTTCCCCTCTAAGCCCCAGTGCCCTTACCCTCTCCACTCCCAGCATCACCCTGTCCTTCCCCTCCCACTGACACCTCTCCTCCTGCCCTTTTCCTCATTGTCTGCACTTGGCCCCCTGGCATTTGTCTCTCCTCCACCCTGTCCCTTGGTGCCTCCCCCTTTCTTCTCCTGACCTGCCCCCCTTCCCTCAGCACAAGCCCCTTCCTCTCCCACCCATTCCTCTTATTTTTCCCCCTCCCCTTCGGCTTCTGCCTTCCAATCCGCGGGGCTGGAGTCAGAGCTGGCCCATGCTACAGGCTGGCCTGGTCCTAGCCGGGGCACCCCACGGTGCTGCCGGGCCAGGCGGGGGCGTCCCCGGGGCACCTCAGGGGGGGCCGTGCGGTGCTGCCGGGCCGGGGGGCGCCTCAGGGGGGCCACACGGTGCTGCCGGGCCTGGGGGGGTGCCTCAGGGGGGCAGTGCAGTGCTGCTGGGCCGGGCAGGGGCGCCTCCGGGTGCATAAGGGACGGTGCTATGGGGCCCAGAGCGCAAAAATGGCTCGGGCTGGCCGGCGTTTGTAGTCGGGCCTCAGCTGCTTGTGGAGCTGGGCCGCACGATTTGAAAGTCCCGGGCCGTAACATCACGCCACAGCCGGGCGTCTCCCCTCTCACCTGTTGCACGGCGTTTCAGCACGCCGCGCATGCACTCTTTCTGCCCCACAGTGACCCGTAGAAGGCTGCGGGGAATTTAAAGTGAGGGTTTGCGGCGCCCCGTCACAAATCCTCTCCTCCTCCAGCAGCCGCTAGCTGGGCCCGAGACATTAGGGTGTGCCTGGGCACACCCGGCACACCCTGTGCGCACGCCTATGCTACAAAGTGAGATGGAGATAAGCTGCCTTGCATCAACCTGTGTATGCCTGTGTCTATGCTCAAACATGGCATCAGCTGAGCATCCTGCTAGAGTGATGCTTTAAAACCACTTCCCTGAATAAGCACAGAGTCATGGCTGGAGTAGATAGGGTGACACAGCATAAGTGTAGGAACTGCATGGTCTGTGTCAAGCCTAACAGTCTGGTGCTTCTCTGCAGTCCTGCTGCTTTTACAATGCACCACAACCCAGAGGTGACGGTGACCCATCCAGCACCCTGCAGACTGCTGTGGAGAACTCAAAGGAACCCAGGACAAATATCCCTGCTATGAACAGTGAAGGGGAGGACAGGGAGTGGGAAGATGCAGGGACTCTGAACACCCTGTGAGCAAGGACACCTGTTTGACACTCAGGAGGAGTCTAGCCGGTCCTACCAACTGAGCGCAGATGAGCCCACTGATGAAAGAAAAAGGAGCTTGGGTGTGTGATGCCTTTTTCCTCAGAGTTTTTTATTTGCTTTTCCTTCCTCTCCTCCACCTTGCCCTGCCATTTAAAGATGGCACTCAGTCCATTCCCAACAGTACAAGTCAGCAGTATCAGCATTTCCTGACTTCCCTGGTCTCATGTGAGGAAATCAAAAGTTAGGAAGTCAGTCCAAAACAAACCCTAGAACACTATTATGGCAGTCTGGTTACTCGACCCACATCCACTTGGTGGCCTGTGCTCAGGCAGAGGTAGAACAAACAGAGGTAGCATTAGCACCTGCTTTTCAGTCACTTGCTTGGATAGGCAGGGACAGGAGGAGGGACAGCATGGGACTGGGGAGGCATGTGAATAAGGATGTCCCTTGTGGCCGACTGGCAGATCTTGATTAAATTTCCATGGAGATATTCTGTATCCCTCTGCTGAAGGTTCAGGATGTTTGCCTTTTTTGATCCTTCCTAATAGGATGCTTTCCCATGCCAATCCACAATAACTTGGGTGGGTACCATTACAGTACTCAGGCTAACAACACTCTTACCCAGGTGGTTTCAGAATGCCCATAGCAGATGGAGTTTCTGTGTCTCTTTAACCATGAGGGTACATCTAAACTACGGGGGATTTTGCATATCTTCTTCCGATTGCGTTTTCGAAGGTGGGTCTTTCGAAAGTGAAAGTAGTCTGGAGGTGGTTTTTTCAGAAAAAACCCTTTTTTGAAAAACCACGTAAACCTCCTTTTTTTAGGAAGAGCAGTTTTTTCGAAAAAGGGGTTTTTTTCCCGAAAAAACCCGCGTCCAGACTATTTTCACTTTCAAAAGACCCACTTTTGAAAAAGTGATCGGAAGAAGATATGCAAATTCCCGTAGAATTTGCATATCCTCTTTCGGAAAAACAATGTCGTTTAGATGTAGTGAGCTATTGGCCAAAATTACCACTGCCTGTGGAAAATAGTGTCAATGATCCCCGTGATTACCCAATGTCAGACACATGGAATAAGGGCCAGAATTGTATAGCTTCATGCAACAGAAAATCTTTCCTGGCTGACCATATTCAAAAGGTTAGAGCAGGAGAGCAGCACAGCGCTGAGGGTCTCCAAAGCAGCGGTGTCAATAAACATGCCTGAGTAAAAGATTTTATGGGAGTAAAGGAGTCAGCTTTAAAACTTATCTTTCCCTTTGTGCTGTGACTGTTAATCCAGAGGTTTCTGGTCTCTTTACCAGCTGCTTCTGTATAGTGGCCTTAAAGAGTTTCCTCCTGCATGCCCACAGTTATCCTGATTGATGAGGAGGAAAAGGAAGAGGAATTGGTAGGGCATATTCTGAGAGATCTTGCATCAGAACAAAAACAAAGGGCTTGAAGAAACAATGTAACTGAGGCTATATCTACACTGCCGGGTTTTTTTGAGGAAGAGGATATGCAAATGGTGTGCTCATTTGCATATCTTCTTCCAATTCTTTTTGCGGAAGAGGTTTTTCCGCTAAAAAGCTCCGTGTAGACGGGGCCATTTGTCAGGAAAAAAAAAACCTTTTTGCAAGATCCCTTATTCCTCAAAAATCGAGGTTTATAGGATTTATATATACCTTCCAGTTAAGGGAGGTATAAACTGTAGCATCACAGACTGCCTCCAATCCCCAGACATTCCATACTGAGCTCAAGGGGGAAAGAAATAGGTTCACATACACAGACCTGTAAAAACCACAGACTGGTATATCTATGTGTAACCAGTAACGACAATGAACCTTTTTGTTTACACAAATGGCCGTAAATGTTTACCTCTTTTTCAATAGGAATTTAAAAGTTTCACCCCATCGAGGTATGTCAGGAACCTGTAAGACTTTTTGTTTGTTCATACTTTGATTTTGTGCACTGAATTTTTGCACTCAGAAGTATCTTTATTAGTTCACAACAAATATTACAGAATGCACAGCAGCTGTCAAGAAATCGAACAGTACTTATAAATGCACACCAAGCACCACAGAGCTCACTGCAGCAAGAAAACACCCAGCCCTCTTTACAACTGGACAGCAAGCAGCACACAATTCATAGCACAAAGTAAAGCCCCAGGCCCAGCTGTATTTATAATTTGTAGCAGGCACAGTAGAAATTATATAAGAAGGCAAAAGCCAAAAAATACATTGTTTAAATTACACAGGATAGATATTACCTCAAGACAGAAAGCTACAGTGGCTGGCTATGAAAATCAATCTCTAAGCCTTCCTCCCTTGCATAGCACTATGTGGGGCTTTTGTAGTCATGGTATCCAGCAGTTCAGCAGCCCTGCCACCTCACCTCTCCAGCCTTGTGTCCCAAGGACCCCTCAGTAACAACTGGCAAAGGGGGTTGTAAGATTATCCTGATTCTAGTATGTAAATTCTGGTTTACCAAAGAGTATAATGTGAGGTCTGAAATGAAAGCTAGGATTATGTTGGTCATTGTTATTGTTATGAAATCTATACATAGATGCTACAAAGGAATTATGTATCTGTTCTGAAAATATGTTTAGATTCTGTACTATAGCAGAGGTAGAGAAATAGGTTCAGGCTGTGTGTAAGAAGATTTTTTTTCGAAAGGTTGCTAATGAGACACAGCGCAATTAAATTGCTGGGATGAATATCCCCAGTATTTGCATGAACATGGCTGCCGCTTTTTCCGCTCGGTTTTGCCGGAGAAAAGCGCCAGTCTAGACGCGATCTTGAAAGTAGGAATAAGAGATCTTGTGGAAAAGGGTTTATTTTCCGCAAGATCGCTGTTTAGACTGGCGCTTTTCTCCGCAAAACCCCGAGCCGGAAAAAGCGGCAGTTATGTTCATAAATACCGCTGGGATATTTAAATCTCCCGCGGATTTGCAATTGCGCTGTGTCTCATTAGCATCCCTTTTCCGAAAAAGGGTGCCAGTGTAGACACAGCCCATTTATTCACCCATGTCTCTGTCTGCATATAAATTAAGCATTGTAAGTGAACACAACAGAGGCATATGTACGTATGAAGTCAATAGCAAGACACAAAGTCAACAGGGAAGAGCATGCCATGAACGAAAAGAACGTTATCTGGAGATACACTTCAAAGTTTTCCTGGATTGTATAATGGGGAACAAAGAAGACACCCCAGCATCCTGCACTTAAGAATGAGTGGTGAGTTTGCATTCAGGAAAACAGGATCTCAACCAGCAATGGTTGAAGCTGCAAAAGACTTTGGGTAAGATAAACTTCATTAAAAAAGTTAATCTAATAGTTCAATTTAATTTCTAGAAAGCATCTTATGATTTTGTTTTGTATCTAACTCCATTATCTTCACTCACTATCTCCTGAATCTTTGGTAATAAATTCATTCTTCATTTCACTGTAGAGATATCTTAGTGATGTGATGTAAAACAAGGTGCTGAGCCTGAGTTGATTAGTAAAAGCTGCTATATACATTGTTCTCTTGGGGATAGCAGACCTAGTATTCCTGCCAGTATTCAGAGAACAGTATGTAAATCTGCAAGGCAAATTTGGAGCTGGCATAGCTGCATAGTCCAAAGAGAGTGCTTGAGCTGATGGGGTCAGGAAACGGATACTCATTTAAGCACAAGGAGTATCCCTCATGCTGGAGGCAGAAGGGTAACAAGATGACTCAAAGTCCCAGGTATCCTGCAAACCACTACAACCCTGGCAGCAGCTTATCCCCATTTGACTCACTAGTATTATGCCATGCACAACACCACTGGCATGTTTTTCTCACAAAGTTCTAATATCATGAGTAAAAGATACCAATAACCCTTCAGTCTACTAAAAGCACATTTGCTTGTCATTCTGCACCTACTGAGTTGATAATTGAAACTTTCCTTGGCACTATCCAGATGGCTTGTGTACAGTTTCATGATCCAGGGGAGCAAGGGGTAGGTGGAGCTCCCCCAAAAAACCACTACTAGCATTTCCACATTGTCAATGGTAATCAGCCAATCAGGAAAGAATGTTCCACATGCAACTTTCTGAATAGTCCTGTGTTCTTACAGATGTCAGCATCATGCACCTTCCCTGATCAACTCACACTGATATCAGGAAAATGTTCGTGGTGATCCACTAGCACTGGCATAACCATGGAAAGGTATCTCTCTCAGTGCAAGGTGGCCTGATGCCAAAATAGGGATACAAGTTCACTTATCACCTCTTCACAATTAAGAATGGCCATACTGGGTCAACCATCCAGCCCATTATCCTGTCTGCCAACAATGGCCAATACCAGAAGCCCCAGAGGGAGTGAACACAACAGGTAGTCTTCACATGATCCCTCCCCTATCACCCAGCTCCAGAGAAACAGAGGCTAGGGACACCATTCCTACCCATCCTGGCTAATAGCCATTGATGGACCTAACCTCCATGAATTTAGCTAGCTCTTTTTTTAACCCTGTTAAAGTCCTAGCCTTCACTATGTCCTCTGGCAAGGAGTTCCAGAGGTTGACTGTGCGATGAGTGAAGAAAAACTTCCTTTTGTTTGTTTTAAACCTGCTGCCTATTAATTTCATTTGGTGACTCCTAGTTCTTATATTGTGGGAATAAGTAAATATTTTTTCCTTATTCACCTTTTCCACACCAGTCATGAAGTTCAGGAATTCCATTGCTACAGATCCATCCCTATGTCTTGCACATTGCATTGTGTAACAGGAGATGATTAATGGCCCTATACACTTGCTTGGTACTGTGGAGTTTCCAACTTCAAAATGTGATGGGTAGTAATTCGACATTGCAGGCTTCCAGAACACAATGGCCGTACCTCAAGCATCAGGGTAGTTTTCATTCAGATGTCCCCGCATTGGATGCAGCACGCAGATCCAGGAATGTGGCCTTTCACATCTGAAAAGTGTTTCAGCCACTGCTGTCCATCCCAAATCTGTATTATAATGCAGTCCCCACCAATTAGTGCTTGTTTCTTGGGCCCAGATGCAGAGCTCCACCATCTGCAGCTGCTCCATGAATGCCATAAAAAAGCTGGGATTTATTTTTCCAGAATGTTCATCAACAAACTCTCCTTGAGGATAGGGATGTTAAATTTAGATTAATTAACTAATCGAATAGTCGATGGGGTTTCCATCAACTATTCGATTAGTCTATAAGGGCGCCTCCGCCTTTGTGCTGTAGCAAGAGCCCCTCAAAAGAGAAAAGTGAAAGCCCCTCAGAGAGCAGAGAGCTTCTTTTTGAAATGTACAAGAGCCCCATTAGGGCTCTTGTACATTTCAAAGGCTGAGGCACTGCAGGGAGCGCAGGGCCAGCCCCTGAGTTCCCCCTGGTCCTGCGCTCCCTGTGGGGCCTGAGCCTTTGAAATGTACAAGAGCCCTGGTGGCAGAACCGCAGCAGAAGCAGCGCAAGCAGAGATTGCTTCAGTCCCCACTCGTGCTGTTTCCACTGTGCCTCTACCTCCCCTGCCTCTGACCCATGGAGATGGTGCTGGGAGGAACCGGCTTTTAAGCCGGCTTTCCCCAACACCAGCTCCTGCTCCCCCTGCTTGCTGCTTCTATCAGAGACAGGCAGCAAGGGGGAGGGGGGAAGTGACTAGTCACATCACTAGTCAACTATCTGATACGCTTCTGCTTATCGGATAGTTGACTAGTCTCTGACATCCCTACTTGAGGATATCCTCCTCTTCCTTGTGGTGATCCCAGTTGTTGCAAAACTTCCTAAAGGTTTGCAAATAAAGGGAAATCATATGTCCTGCATTTGCAATGGTCATAAGAACACAACTGAGCTCTGTGATCTCCATGCTCAGAGAGGAAAGAGATGGAAAAGCACTCTGCAGGTTTGTGAGGTTTAAAAAAAACTGAAAAAAATCATGGGATGTGATGTTTTCTTACTTTATGTTAGCTATCATGAGGTAACTAACACAACATCAAATCCTAATGAAACCATAGCAGTCTGAGCTTTCATAGTTAGCAGGTTGACATAGACTATGGGGAGCCCAGGGTTATCTGGACCTACTAACACATGCTAATAGTACAAGTGTTTTGTCTTCATTAGGATTTTACCTCACATAAGTCACCATATGTTAGTTAACAGTAGACAGAAACATTTTTTTCATAGTGAAGATGAGGCCAGAATATGACAGGTGAACCACATAAATACATCCAGCCAACAGGCCAAGATGTTTGACACCTCTGCACTAGACCCCCAATGGAATTTAATGAAACAATTTTTTATTTCTGTTTTGAACTATTGATCCTCAAACTGAAAACTAGAGCTTTGTTACCTGTGTATCAAAGGATTGGATGGTTGTGGAAATTTTGCCCATTTCTGAGTTCATAAACTGTCTATAAACTGTACAGCAATTATAAGAAAAACAGAAGTTCTTTGATCAGTTTGTGTGTGAAAAAAAAACCCCTCGGTTGCTAGAATAACTGACAAAATTCTGTATTTTTCGCAACATAAGTCATAAGGCATCGATTTAAGCTTCCTGACTCACTGACCCAGTGAGGTTCAGTTAACAGAAGCCATTTTCACAAGAGAGTTGGTCTATCCTCTTTGAGCCACTCACTTAAAAACAAGGAATAGCTGGGAGCAGCTCTAGATGGGAGAGACATTTGTTACCCCTTCTAAGTCCATTCAAAATGGGGGAGCGGACATGCTAATTGAAGTGTCTTCGGGCAGAATTTTGACAGAAAATCCTCCAGGTTTCTATTGGATAAAAAGACAAATTTGACATAAGTGCAAGATCAGTGATAGATCTGATTCATCTAGCTCAAGGGGGGGAAATTGTGGGCATTTTGTTTTTTCAAATGCTTTTTATTTTATTTTATTTGGCTCCCATAACAAAGATGTCTTCATTTTACAGCATCAGTCTTGGCAGACAGAAAAGATTTAGACCTCTATGATAAATGTGTGCTCTGCTACATTTGAAACATCATTTTCCAACTAAACTGATAATTGAATTAAAATTGTGTACTGTGTGGCCATGCAATAATCGGTAATTAACTTTACTGATTACACTACAGCATAGTTCTTCAGATCTCCAGCACCCTCTGCAACATAGTTGCTAGCATGCTACACAGGGGTAGATCATCAGCTGGTGTCACTCCATTCTCCTCAGAGTCAAGATCATGTCAGTGGTGTGAATTGTCATTAGTAGAGCTAAATGAAACATAAACAAGAGAAATGATCTGGTTTTCTATTGTTACAAAATTAGTCTTCTATCAGAGTTCTTGAAGGTTTGCGGACCTTTTGAGCAAGCCAGAAATTATCTGTAAATTCACATTGAGCCTGTGCAAAATTTGTAGCTTTCATACAAAAGCAGGTGACTTTTGATGGCTTTGATTAAGTTCCATTTTGAGGTTTGTTTGTTTTTCCCAATCCCCAAACACAAACTAAAAAGATTCTATATCCACAAACTGAAATCAGGGAAAATAACGTGTTTGCACACTAACTTCTCAAAAAAAAAAGTCAAAATATATTGCTCTACATGCTAACCACTGACTTCTGCTGGATGGAATGCTAGACCTGCTGAATGGTTTGCAATTTTGATGCCCTCTAGACTGTTTGGCTATGGAAGCTATAAGCCTATAGGCTATTATAGTTAAAAGAGTCTCATTTAGTGGTGGAGAGCTGTATTTTTAGAGCCAAAAGCCAATTTATTGTTGCATGTGTGTAGAACAACAAATGATCACTGTAAGTCACATTTTCAGCAGCTGTAAATTTGTGCAGTTTTTTAAAGTCAATGGCATTTTACACCAGGTGAAGATTTGGCTTGATATCTATATGTAACTGCATACACATTCATTACAAATTGTATACGGAGGAAGAAGAATGTTTCCTAATTTGTAGGAGCACCAGGATTTGTGTATGCATATGATCATTAAGGCCTTGATCCAGAAAATATTTGGGTGCATCCAAGCTTAGTTTAAAGCATGAGTTGTTTCACCGAAGTCATGCAAATATGCTCAAGTGTTCGCAGGATCAGGGCATAAGGACCCATCCTAGAAGGTGCCAAACATATCATACAAAGTAGGTACTGAGCATAAGACAGGATTAATCCTTCATCAATAGAAATACTGGTCACCTTCCCATTCCTGCCATCACCACTGCAGCATGCCTGAGCAAGCTCCACCAATCCAAGTGGCAAAACATATTCACAGCCTTAAACTTGTATCTCTCATGCCACAGGAGGTAATATTACCCCCAAATCTCTTGCCTCGAAGCTGGAATATTTTTTCCTGATCTGAAACATTAAATATCTTGCAAAAGGGTTTGAAATTTCAGTTATTTCTGAAATGCAATATTCTAGTTTCAAGGAGATGAAAAGACTAAGCCCATTTTCAATGCTATAAAGGGTATTTAGGTTGCTCTTTCTCCATGTTCTGACTCCATTCCAAATCCTCAAATCTATTGCTTACTCCTTATGATTAAAGAACTCCGTTATTGAGACTGCTGCCTTTTGCTGGGCTCGAACTGCAAATGAATGCTTCAGTATTAAAGTGTGAACAAGGGGAATGTACCACTGGGGAATGAGATGTTGATGTAAGGGACTGCAGGACTGAAGCTGTCTCCTTCCAATGCCAGGCAAGGTTTTACCTTCATTATCACACACAATAAACACTATTTCAACATCTGTTAAATTGTAAAGCTATTTTCACAGGCCACATTTAAACATTTTGGACACATAAATGAAAACTCTGAATTTCCCATTACACCAAATAATTCCAGACAGAGTGATTACGGCATATCACTTTTTTAAGCACAGAAATGGCCTTTTTTACCTTGTCTCACTTTGTATGCTACTGCTGCTGCGCAACAACCTTCAGCTAGCCAGCGTCTTACATATCATGAAGGGTTGAAGGATGGTCTATTGTACTTTCAGAATATCAGGGTTGACATTGTACTGTCTGCCAACCTTTACCTTAATGGGAATTGAATGATATTCATTGTACTCAGTCCTCTTCCTCTAATGTTTAGCAGTAAATACAAAAATAGCAGAAGCTGCATTTTTAGGAGGTTGGATTGACAGGTTACTTATTACTCTGAGTGTCAGGGTGAATTCTTGCATTGCTCTGTAGGCTCAGCAAATCTCAGATGGGGAGTGAGTGAGTGAGTGAGTGAGTAAATCACACACACACACCCTACAGAGAGAGAGAGAGAGAGAGAGAGAAAGAGAGAGAGAAAGCCATAGAAAAATACCTTCAAAGTAGGAAATTGTTATGAGGTTATGAGGTTCCCCTCAAATACTTTCCTCCAAACTATTCCGTTTGGATGTGAAATTCCCTCCTCACGTCCTGTGGAGGTGCTGAACATCTTGTGGAATGGGTAAATATTAGGCCCCCAAAGACTGGAGGGGACATGTTCAATGAGCTCATGCATTCCTCCAACAATGACAAGACTCAGCTCAATGCACAGAGGCTTGTATTGCTGGAGAGCCTGCACAATGAGCAAGCAGACAGGAGAACGTGCAGGGAACATGAGCATAACACGCAAGATGAGATGGTGCGGCTTATGAGGGAGAAAACAGATATGTTGAGGCTTCTGGTTGAGGTTCTGGAAAGCAGCTGGATGTTAGAGTCCCTCTGCACCCAATGATGAACCTTCTGCCCTCCTCACTAAGATCCAAATCCTCCTCTCCCAGATGTCCTAGAAAGCAGGGGAATGGGGGAAGGGGGAAGCTATGGTATCCCTTGTACTCAAATCCAGGGGATGGTTCAAGGAGCAGAAGGCTGTCATTCCTACAGCTTTGATTGTTAACTGTAAGCAACCAGGCCTTGTTTCCTCCCCATCCCTGTGTTATCAATCCTTAACCCTGGGTTACCTTTACTCTTCCTTGCTGTGCCTCATCAATGTTTGTGAGCATAATAAAAATGAATAGATTGAAGATAAAAGGCTCTTGATTCAGTCAGCACACTGTGGGTAGCAGAAGTATAATTTACAGGGCAGTGCATCAAATGAACAGAGCAGCTTGGTAATGAACAACACACAGCACACAAGTGTCACATCACTGTGGGCCCTTCATGAAACTGATTTTCAAAGATTCACAGAAATACAGTGTATCTCAAAGTACTGTTCTGATTGGCCTGGTGTCTGGTTGCTCATAATTGGTTGCCAGCTCATCTGCCTCATCTCCCTCACTTTCACAAGTATTATGCAGCACACAGCAAGCAGCAACAATAATGGGAATATTGCTTTTGCTGAGGTCTAACCTAGAGATCAAACTGTGCCATCAGGCCTTTAAATATCCAAAGGCACGTTCCACCCATTCTGCACTAGCTCAGCCTATAGCTGAACTGCTTCTTACAGCTGTCCAGGGTGCCTGTGTTTGGCTGCATGAATCATGGGAGCAAGGGGTAGGCTGGGTCTTCAAAAATAACTGTTGGCATTTCAACACCACCAATGGTAATTTTCTTGGCTGGAAAGAAAGATCCTTCTTGCAGCTTCCGGAATAGACAGGAATTCCAAAAGATGTGTGCGTCATGCACTTTTCCCAACCATCCCACATTGATGGTGAAATGGCCCTTGTGATCCACCAGCACTTGCAACACCATTAAGAAGTACCCCTTGTGGTTTATGTTCTCACTGGCAAAGTGGTCTGATGCCAAGATAGAAATACACATCCTGTTTGTAACCCCACCACAGTTAGGGAACTCCATAAAAGCAAAACCATTCATTATGTCTTGCATATTTCTTAGAGTCACTACCCATCTTAGCAGAAGTGCAATTAAGTGCTCTGGTTACTTAGATCACAGCAGCCCCCACTCTGAATTGATGCGCCACTGACTGGTAGCAGTCTAGCATTGCAAGCTTCCATAGGGCTATTGCCACTCGCTTCTCAACTGTCAGAGCAGGTCTCAATTTGATAGTGGGGCACTTCATAGCAGGGGAAAGCATTTTGCACAGTTCCATGAAAGTCCCCTATGCATATGAAAGTTCTGCAGCCCACTGCTCCTCATCCCATTGTTGCATAACTATGGGATCTCATCAATCAGTGCTTGTTTCCCAGGCCCAGAAGTGTAATTCTACCATGTTAACATATGCAACTGCCACCAGCATCTGTGAATTGCTCCAGTCCATGGCTTCCAGCACATCTATTTGAATGGCATCACATTGTTCTGTGTACCAGCTCCTGCTTTGGCTCTGAAAATACCACAGGACAACATGCTTGCCATGCTACAGTGTCTGCACAGGTAACCCAGGCTTAGGAAATAAGGTGCAAAAAGGTGCAATGTAATCTTGTATTGTAGTCATACCCTAAGTCTGCTTTCATAATAAGATAGGTGGTTCTTGAAGCATGTGTCATTTCTGATGCAGGAACAAGTTGGTGGGGCGGGTTTTCAAAGTGAGAAACTGGGTGAAGACTTGTCATGCAGGAGGAAGTTGTGGCACAGGAGATGGATTTGACAGGAATCTGGGGACTGTGTACAAGAGTGCTTTGGCGGATGGGAGAAAAAACAAGAATGTAGTACCCATTCCCCCATTTCCCTTTCCTTAGCTATGCAACCTCTCCTTCCCTCCATCCGCTTTATCTTCTCACCTTTGATAATTAAAGCTGGGAAGAAATTACAGGAGTGAATGGTGTGGAAAGAAGCAGAATTTTTCCTCTGAATCATTTAGATTGTTTTCTCCCATTCCAAAAACTTCTATAATATTTTATAGCCAGCTTCCTAATTATTTTTCTAATTGTGAGTATTGCAAAGATAAATTCATATTTGTGAAATGCACAGATACTGTGTTATGGGAGCCATAAAAGTGTGTGAATAGATTTACCATTTCTCTGGGCTAGCCACTAAAGCACAATCCATTTCAAGCATCCCAGACATACACTGTGTTTGATGATTAGATAGGCAATGAGGGGAAAAAATCAGAGCACAATGAATATGCACTTCAACTTTGGCTACATCACAATGAAGCCCATCAGAGACTATGTCTTTATGGATGGCATCAAAAGTCTATGATAGTTGTTCCAGTGGGGGGGAGTGGAGAATATGCCATGAAAATACAGGCTTGCTGATAAAGCACTGACTGAGTGTTTGGAGCAGTCATTTCAGGGACACGCTTCCAATTTCAGTGACAAATTTTTAAGTTCTTAAAAGCCATTCCACAGCAGCTGAACTCTGAATCCAGAGCAGAGATTTCTATAGCCATTTGATGGAAGAGGCTATTTTCATTTCTGATTATCTTCTAATCTATTTGGCTGCATCAATGAGTGACTTTACTTAATTTTTTAAATGGCATTCTACAAGCGCATCTACATTTTGTAAAAATTTTAGTATGAAGTGCATATCCTGATTGCAACTCCTACAAACTGATTTTCTAGAGAAACTCTACACTTGGTTCCACAATCCTTTCTACAGTTTTTTTATACAACTAATTTAAATGAATTTCTTGGAAGAAAATAACATCTGCTCCCATTTCATGCAATTCTATCATTTTCTCTCTCTTAATGGGAGTCTTCATGCCCTTTATATTTGCAGATAATTGATTCAATATGGCAATTAAATTAAATCTAGAACAAAGCGTAAATCAGTCTTAGAAGGTAAAAGTCCCATTAAATGCCAGTTAGCAGGGTTACAAACCCCTCCTCAGCACTCTTACAACACAAATACATAGGTATCATGATCTAACTCTTGATTTTTAAACAGAAACATTTCTTCATACAGGATGGAAGGATAAATATATAAACAAAACATCCAGGAACAGTGATTATTCCTAAGGCATAAAAATAAAAATAAAAGACACCAAGCCACAGGTTGAACTACAGAAAATGACAGCCTTAAATTAAAACAAACTCTGCACTTGCTAACACCACAAAGCAACAACTTTAATAACCAGTTACTAGAACATCAAGACAACTTACAGTCAAGCCTCCAGGTACATATCAGCTCCTATAAATAAAAAGGAAAAGAAAAAAGATGCTCCCACACTTTGATTAACTAGCTACTTAAAAACACGAATTAAAAAAATCCATCAAAATACAGTACCTCTTATGGTGCCATTCACTGCTCCCACTTAATGTCTGAGTTATCAGACTCCATGCAGGAAGTCTGGTTAGGCAAAGCAGAACACCAACCTCAGGAAAAAATATGTCCCTCCCCCCCCAAACTTTATTCCAAATAGCAGGTTGGGGCCACTGGATATCCTGTGTAAACGCAGATGACAAAACCCATCCCATACCAGTTTTGCACAGTAGACCAAGACAAAGCTCAGGGTCTCATAGTTATCTCTGTTAGAAAATATTTCCTTTTTCTCAAACAGCAGTAAATGTACACACTAACCCAACTTTTCATCCTGACACTTCCAAGGCAGCCAACAGAGTTTGCCCTGGGCAAGGTGCAGGGGGTTGGGGGTGGCGGGGATTGCTCCAGGCCTCCAGAAGGGGTGGGGCCTTGGGCACAAAGGGCAGGACTGGTGGCTAGCCTTCCCCAGCCAGCCCTTTAGCAGCGCACACCACCCAGGGCTCCAGCAGCAATTTAAAGGGGCCAGGGCTCTGTCCACTGCCATTTCTGCTGTAGTGGCAGTGGCGGCCAGGAGCCTCTGGTCCTATTAAATCACTGGCCCTGGGGCAGTTGCCCCCTTCCTCCTCTCCCAACATCAGCAGGCCTGGCCACTGCAGACTTTCCTACAAATTACTATCTCTGACCACACAGCTGAGGATTCTCTCTTGCTGCACCAATAAAGCATTTTTGTCTAGAACTGTTTTAAATCTCTTTGCTGCTGCTGTTCTGTTGACTCATCCATCTGCCAGCATTTCAAACACCTACCACTGCAGCACCCAGATGCAGTACCTTGTTCACAAACTGCAGTGAAACCCATTCATATCTACCCAATCTTTCAGACCATACTCAACACCATGGATTCTCTCCAGATGGGAAAGTCAGTTCTCCACCCTACTCCCTGGTTTAGCCATAAACTGATGACTGAGAGCACAAACAAGATTTCCTTCCGATCTAATTTTGAAGTCTTCCCCGCACATCTGAGGAATTATAGAATTATAAGGAAGGGACCTTAAGAGGTCATCAAATCCAGTCCCCTGTACTCATGGCAAGACAAAGTATTAGACCATCCCCAACAGCTGTTTATTTAATCTACTCTTAAAAAAATCTCCAGTGATTGAGATTCCACAACCTCCCTAGGTAATTTATTCCAGTGCTTAATCAACCTGACAATATGGAAGTTTTCCCCTAATGTCCAACCTGTCCTTGCTGAAATTTAAGCCCATTGCATCTTGTCCTTTCCTTAGAAGTTAAGTAGAGCAATTTTTCTCCCGACTCCTTATAACAAATTTTATGTACTTGAAAATTGTAATATCACATCCCCTCTCAGTCTCAATTTCTCCAAAATAAACAAATTCAAATGTTTCAATCTTCCTGCATAGATCATGTTTTTGAAGCCTTTAATCATTTTTGTTGGTCTTCTTTGGACTTTCTCCAGTTTGTTCACATCTTTCCTGAAATGTGGAGCCTAGAACTGGCCACGATACTCCTAATCAGCCCAGAATAGAAGAGTTACTTCTTGCTTACAACAGGATACTGGGTTAGATGGACTTTTGGCCTGACCCAGTATGTCTGCTCTGATGTTCTAACACTACTGCAAATACAACCCAGAATGATGCTTGGGTTTTTTGCACCAATGTTACACTGTTGACTCATATTTAGCTTGTGATCCACTGTGACCCCAAGATCTCTCGCTGCAGTACTCCCTCTTAAGCTGCCATTTCCCATTTTGTATGTGCGCGACTGATCCTGATTATGAAGTACATTACATTTATCCTTACTGAAATTCCTTCTATTTTACTTCAGATCATTTCTCCAATTTGTCCAGATCCCTGACTTCTATTAAAAACTGTAGCACCAATCTGCACACATCTCTTTTCTAGGCCTCTTCAGGGAAATTTCCCTTAGATTATCTTAAAGTTATTCCTACTTCAAGAGTTTTATGAAGAATAAAATGTACAATTCATGTTTACAAGTTTACATTTTTCAGAAGTGAGAGGAGACATCCCATAGGGCGTCCTCCTCCTCCTGAAGTCTGGAAGAAGGAAACATCCAATTGCCTATTCATGAGCCAGCATCAATTTTCCAGGGAATGTAGACTTTTGAAAGAAAATACACAGAGAATAGTGATTATTATGAAAATGGTAGCTTCATTAATTCAGACTCCCAGAATGAACACATACATAAGAAGTTAAATCTCAGGGTTTTATATGCTTATCAGATAAATGGTTCTCATTCTATCTCTTTGGATTCCCCCTTACCATAATTATATGTAGCTTATATAAAATGCAGCCAATCAGTTGAAATATGCCTTGAAGTAAATTGCATCATAGCCTTCATATAATGGAGAAGTCACATCTTCCTTATAACTTGAACTGTTGCCTCTTGAGACTCTGAGGCGTATCAGGAATTCTATTGTGATAAAAATGGTCTCCAATTTCCTTCTGGTGTTGTAGTCTCTCGACCAATTTGAGTCTTGGTGTTCCAAGTCAACAGGGTTGCACCCACTGAGATCAGGACTTGCTTTGACCCTCATTTTGGAGATCCAATGCATTCCCTTTTTAAACTAGTGTATAACCATGCCACCTCCGGCTGGGAAGCTTATCAGTTCTCCTGTAGTGTTTCAGACTGAATATCTTTAGAGTTTCTGAGAAGTGAACTTGAGAGTCAGTGATGCTGTGAGTGAGTACTGCACTAATGCCCTACCACAGTGCATGGGGACAAAGTGTTGTTAGAAGGATTTTGGGAGCCAGCTACATAAATTTCATCAACCATACCACTTGGGTTCAACTGTTCAAGGAACAGCTTCCCTTGGGGAGGGAGTTTTGATATAAAGACAATATTGTATTTTGTTGACATCAGCATGTACTGTGTTCCTGTGGAGCAGGTATCTTTCCCTCTTTGTTTACACCGCACCTGCAAGGAATTCTATACCCATCAAGCTGTGAAGTTTTTCGCTTTCAATATCAGAGACCAGGATGGGGGGACAGCAGGAGGGCTGGAGCACCAGCGTGGGCTCCCCACTGCTGAGGGGGAGCCCCAAGCTTTGGGGGGCCAGATCAAGGCAAGCTGGAGGGGGCTGCATCTGGCCTCCAAGCCTTAGATTCCCTACCCCTGATGTAGGCAGTCATGCCTAGTGCTCAAAGAAGGAGTCAGGCCTGTGGTTAGAGCAGGAGTCAGTCACCAGAAATAGAAGCCCAGGCTCAGAGCCAAAGTCAGAGGCCAGATGCCAGAGCCAACAAGCGTCAGAACGGAAGTCATAGGTCCAGAATTGGAGCCAAGAGTCAGAGTCAGTTGCCAGGAATGAAGCAAGGCAGGGGTGGAGGCTATCCCATCCCTGGGCAAGCACTGTCAGTAGTCACTGAACTACTGCTGCTGGGTTTAAGGACTGGTCTACTGACTCTCCCTACCAATCAGCTGCCCTCTTTACATTGCCCGGAAATCGGCAGTGCTCCAGGCCCTGATTCCTGATGCCCAGAACTGTCCAGTCCTAAGATCAGGCCAAGTCTGAAAAGTGACCCCAGGCCCAAGTATAAACATTAATATTCTCCCAGAATGCACTTATCTGAGGGCAGAACTATGTGAGATGTTCAGGTCTTTTTCCCTGTTACACTTTTTCCAGCAGTATGGATAGATTTTAATGTGCTCCTAATGCTTTACTATGCCTTGAAATGAATTGTTTGAGGCCAATGTTAAACCTGTCTGTGCATTGCAGTTTAGGCTTTATTTATCCGATAGGAGCCTAAAATGTCTTTACTACATATATTAATCCAAAGAGATATTTTATAAGCCAGACAACAAAGTCTATTGATCAGATAATAAAATGGCTCATTTATCTTTGGTTCGTTTCATAAGAATGTAGGAACGGCCATACTGGGTCAGACCAAAGGTTCATCTAGCCCAGTATCCTGTCTTCAGACAGTGGCCAATGCCAGATGCCCCAGAGGGAGTGAACAGAATGGAAATCTTCAAGCAATCCTTTCCCATCACCCATTCCCAGCCTCTTACAGAGGCTAGGGACACTATTCCTACCCATCCTGGCTCATAGTCATTGATGGACCTAACCTCCATGAATGTATCTAGTTCTTTCTTGAACCCTGGGCCAAATGTCGGAAAACCCCCTTCTTGTGGAACGAGGAATACAGGGGCTGCCAAAAGAGTGTGTTTTCCAGAAAAACTCCTGCAGTCTAGCCTCACTGTGTTGAGACTGGAGGTGCGGGCTCTGGGGTGGGAATGAGGGATTTAGGTGTTGGAAAGGATGAGAGTAGCAAGCTCTGGGAGGGAATTTGGATACAGGAGGATGTGAAGAAGGGGATGCTGGCTCAGGGAGGGGGCTCCAGGCTGGGGAGTATTGGGCTCAGGTGGAAGGTTGGGGTGCTGAGCAAGCCACAGGCTTGTGGATGAAGGTGCAGGAGTTTGGATTGGGGTCTGTGAGGGGCTCAGGGCAGGTAGGTTGGGAGTATGATGGGCTCAGGACACAGATTTGCAGTGTGTGAATGGTACAAGTGTGTTGTGGCAGAAGACGGAGGATGTGGGGGTGCAGGAGTTTGGGGATGTGAGAGGCTCAGGCTACGGGGTTCCAGTGTATGATAGGCTCAGATTTGGGGTTGGGGTCGGGGTCAGGGTGGGGGGTACAGGAATGTTATGATGCTGTGGCCAGATGAGGGCTTGGCCCCAATTGGGGGCTTGTTGGCCAGGCTTCATTTTTAAATAAAATATTATGTCAAACACAAAAAAAATTTCAGCATTGTCTTTATTTATGAGACGGGCAGGGAACCTGTTTTGAGTCAGGGGTCACTGACACACAGAAAAGTCAGTTGGGGCCACACAAAAACACAACCCCTCCAAACCCCTCAAGCTTCACTAATGTGTCCCCAACTGTGCTGGTGGGGACAGGGGACAGGGTGCTGTGGCAGGGGACAGGGTACTAGTGGGTGCCAGGGTAGGGTCCTGGGGCAGTGGACAGGGTCCTGGGGCAGAGTGCCAATGGGTGTTGGGGCAGAGGACAGGGTGCCAGTGGGTGCCAGGGGCAGGGGACAGGGTGCTAGGGCAGGATGCCAATGGGTGCTGGGGCAGGGGACAGGGTGCCAGTGGGTGCCGGGGCAGGGGCCTGGGGCAGGGGACAGGGTGCTAGGGCAGGGTGCCAATGGGTGCTGGGGCAGGGGACAGGGTGCCAGTGGGTGCCGGGGCAGGGGCCTGGGGCAGGGGACAGGGTGCTACTGGGTGCTGGCGCAGGGTTGTGGGGGTCTGGGCAGGGAGAGGGGACAGGGACCAGTACCTGGGGATCCTGCAGCTGCATGCCAAGGTCCAGGAAATACATGGGCTGCTCTCCCATCCCCCAAACAGCAGTGCGGTACCTGAAACACTGGTCCGTCATGTGCCTGATGCCTTCCTGCGCAGGGTGGGAATGGGGGGAGGGGGAGTCCCAGACCACACCAGCTGGAGCTGGCGTGCTGGAGACTTTATTCCCCTGCTGCCTTCCTGTGCGGGGGTGAGGGGGAGTCCCGGACCACGCCAGCCCCAACCGCTTGGGCAGCACGTGCCTTGCTCCTCCACTCCCCATGGCAGCATGCCGCCCAAGCAGCTGGAGCTGGTGCAGTCCCAGCCCCCCACTCCCTTCCCCATGCTCAGGAAGGCAGCAGGGGAACAAAGTCCCCAGCGTGCGACGGACTGGCGTTTTAGGTACTGTGCCGGCTGTTGGCGGGGGGGCCGGGAGAAGAGCAGCCCACGCGCTTCCGGGACCTTGTGCGTAGCTACAGAATTCCCCCCCACCCCACCAGAAGCCCGCGCTACCCTTGTTGTCCCTGGAGGTAGCATCAGCACAGTGTTCATCTTGGGGATGGGGGGCAGCGAGGGGGGCCCCCAAGCACCTTGTGATCGACTGGTCGGGCCCCCAGGATTGACCAGTTGATCACAATTGATGGGTTGATGACCACGGATCTAGTGGATTCCCCTTGTCCACATGTTTGTTGGCCCCCTCAAAGAACTCTAGTAGTTTAGTAAAGCAAGATTTCTCTTTACAGAAACCAGGTTAACTTTTCCCTCAACAAATTCTGTTCATCTATGTGTCTGACAATTTTATTCTTTACTATAGTTTCAGCTGATTTGCCCAGTATTGATGTTAGACTTATCAGTCTGTAATTGCCAGGATCACCTCTAGAGCCCTTTTTAAATATTGATATTACATTAGCTATCTTCCAGTCATTAGGTACACAAGCTGATTTAAAAGGCTAGGTTACAAACCACAGTTAATTTCACATTTGAGTTCTTTCAGAACCTTTGAGTGAAAGCCATCTGGTCCCAGTGACTTGTTACTGTTAAGTTTATCATTTTGTTCCAAAACTTCCTCTAATGACGCCTCAGTCTGGGACAATTCCTCAGATTCGTCATCTAAAAAGAATGGTTCAGGTTTGGGAATCTCTCTAACATTCTCAGCTGTGCAGACCGAAGCAAAGAATTCATTTAGTTTCTCTGCAATGACTTTATCGTCTTTGAGTGTTCCTTTAGCATCTGAATCATCCAGGGGCCCAACTGATTGTTTAGCCAGCTTCCTGTTTCTGATGGATGTACATAAAAAACATTTTGCTATTACTTTTTGAGTTTTTGGCTAACTGTTCTTTAAAACTCCTTTTTTGGTCTGGCTGGAGGCTGCCTGTGGGCTTCAGCAGCCCACACTGTCACAGGCTGCAACAGGCTCTGGCTCCGACCCCGTGTTGCGCTGCTGCAGGTCCGATCCTGGCCCCTCTGCTGTGGGCTGCCAGAGGCTGCTGCCGACTCCAGCCTGGTCCTGCTGCCATGGGCTCCTATGGGCTGCCCAGTGGTCTGGCCCCAGCCTGCCACTGCCACAGTCTGCTGGGGGCTGCTGCCAGCCCTGGCCCCACTGCCGCAGCCTGTCAAAGGGTATGTCTACACTACAGCATTAATTTGAGTTATCTTAATTCGAAATAGTTAATTCGAATTAAGCTAATTCGAATTAACGCGTCTACACACAAAATGCAGTTTGAATTAGCATTTTGCTAATTCAAAATACTGCATCCACACTGACTGGACACAGAATCGGATTTAAGGCCAGCCAGAACCAGGTCAGGTAGGGCATCAGGTCAGGAGTGTCTGTGTGTGTGGCTGCTGCCTGAGGCTATCTGACGCCTGTGCTTAAAGGGACACCCCCTCCGCCCCCGGGCAGCCAGTTCTCAGGTGTTCCTGCTTGCTTGCCTGCGTCGATGAGGGACAGCAAAGCATTTGTGTCTCTGCGTACTCGGTTGCCCTCGCTCGGGACACCACAGCACTCTGCAACATGGAGCCAGAGCTGCCCCTGGGCACTCTGGTGCTTCTTGTGGATGTGTTGCTGCGAGCCTGACTGCACTGTCTGCAGGCTGCCATCCTGGAGGTCCATTGGGGGGCTGTCAGTATCCAAGAGGCCCTGCAGGAGAGCTTCCACACTGAGGAGCACTAAGAGCCTCCCTGGTGTGCCCCACTGGGGGCTTGTGCCTCATTCCTCCCTCCTTCCACTTACCCCTCCCTAACCCCCCTTCCTGATGTCAAATAAAAACACATTTCTTGCCAAAAACAAACTCTCTTTATTGACCAAAACTGGGGTGGGAATGAGGGTGGGAGAGGGGAGGGGAAAACCTGGGAGGAGGAAGCTGGAAGGGGGAGGCAAGAGGAGGAATGGGGAGGAGAAGCTCAGGGTTGGGGGTCTTGCTGGACCAACTTGATTTTCATGCAAACCTGCTCCTGGGTTCGCATGTGGCCTTTGGTGGCCAGGCTGGCAGCTTTCCTGCCATAGACAGCCACGTTCCTCCATCTAGTGCGGAGATCATGGACGTTGGGGGCATCCCCCCAAACCTGAGTACGGTCCACCCTGATCTCCGCCCTGGACCAGGAATGCGCCCACCTTCTCTGGGCCCTGGCAGGCTCCTGGGAGCGAGCAGACTGCTCCTGGGGTGCAGTGGAGGGCTGGCTGCCAGTGGTTTGCTGGCTCATGTTTTGGGGCCACTGGGTCGGGGCAGTGACTGCTGGCTCTGGGCCGGCAGGCTTGGAGCTGGCACAGACACTGTGACCAGAGTCTGCCCCTTTAAGGGCTCCAGGGCTGCGGGGAGGGAGAAGAGTTTTCCTGGTTTGGCCCAGAGTGGCCACCAGGGGAAACTGGGAAGGCTGGAGGCCATCTAATTCGGAATAAGCGTCTAGACAGCGCTTATTCCGAATTAGCTAATTTGAGTTTGGTGTTACTCCTCGTAGAATGAGGTTTACCAAACTCGAATTAAGCGCCCCGCTATTTCAAATTTAATTCAAAATAGCGGTTTGCTTGTGTAGATACTATGGAAGTTAATTCGGAATAACAGCTGTTATTAAATTTGCAGTGTAGACATACCCAAAGGCTCAAACTCCTGCCCAGTGGCAACCCGCAGGCTCTGGCCCTGCTTCTGCAAGCTGCCCGGGGCTCTGGCTCCAGCCCTCTCCTACCATGAGTGCCCAGTCCTATGCTGCTGGGTGCTGCCCCTGCACATGATCTCAGTACCGCAGGCTGCTGGGGGCTGCTGCCGGCTCCAGCCCCACTGCTGCAGGCTGCTCAGAGCTGCCATCAGCCCCAGCGCCTGTCCCATCCTGCTGCTTCTGCCCGGCCCTGCTTTTGGATAGCCCTCCTGCCACTAGGCTACCAGGCTCTCTGATCCAGGATCATTCATAGTCGTGCTGGACCACGGATGTTGCCAGACCAGAGATTGCCAGTTTGGGGAGGTGAAACCTGTATTAATAATCTGGTATGCTGTGGCCATTCATTTAGGTTTCTGGGTCTCTTTGAAAATCTTTCATGCCAGGTCTAATGGCTGTGTTTTGACTACAAATACTTTAGACACATATACCCTCTCCCCCCCAAATCTCAGTTTAGTAATTTGGTAAAACAAAACTATCTAGGAGGGGGAATTGCCTTGACAGGCAGCTGTTCTGCAATGCAGTTCTGCTTTGTTAGCGAGCTGTGTGGTTTATTACAATTTTCAGAAATTATGAGGTTCCCCTGCTGGCTGGACTCTTGAAACAAAGTGTCACCCGCATTGTGCTTCCTCTCCCTCAGAGGTGAAATGAGCTGCCATGGTTCCAAAACATTGTATTTTTTTTTAAGAGTGTAGTTTTCAAATGTCCTTCACATAATATTTCAGCACAAAAAGTATGTGACTGTCCCACCTCTAGGTCATCAGCTGTGCAGCTGCTGACAATAGAAAGTTACGGCTTGTCTACACTTGGAAATTTAACAAAGTGACTATTCCAGAATCGTGGTTTCAATAAATTTCCAGGTGTAGACAAGCCCGAGGCTTTCCTGTCACAACTGGCAATGAATCATTCGTTGCTCAAGGAGAACATTTTCACAGAATCCTAGGGCTGGAAGAGACCTCAGGAGGTCATCAAGTCTAGCCCCCTGCCCAAAGCAGGACCAACCCCAACTAAATCATCCCAGCCAGGACTTAGTCAAGCCAGGACTTAAAAACCTCTAGGGATGGAGATTCCACCACCTCCCTAGGTAACCCACTCCAGTGCTTCACCACCCTCCTAGTGAAATAGTTTTTCCTAACATCCAACCTAGACCTCCCCCACTGTAACTTGAGACCATTGCTCCTTGTTCTGCCATCTGATCTGTCACTACTGAGAACAGCCTCGCTCCATCCTCTTTGGCAGTGGCTCTCAACCGTTTTTATACCACAGACCATCAAATCCATTCACAAACTTTTGGCAGACTGGTAACATTTTTGTTGCATATTTTCTTAGTCATTATGCAAATAATGAATATGCAAATATGCCAATACAATGTTACTGGTCCGCCAAAAGCCCCAGCCCCCAGAGCTGCCGCAACCAGCCACTTTCAGCTCAGGCACTCGCCACGCAGCAAGTGGCTGCTGCAGGTGAAGCCGACTGTTCACAGCGGCTCTGGGGGCGGGGGCTGAGGTACACTCCGGCTCCCTGATTCACCCAGTGCCAGCCCTAACCCCTAGAGCCCCCACCCTCCACTACCCCCCCAGCACCAGCTACGGCCTCCAAACTCCCCTGCACCCAACTCCCCCAATGCCAGGCTTCTGCCCTCAGAGCCCCCAGTGCCAGCTAAGTGCCAGCTCCCCATCCCAAATGCCTAAGTGCCAGTGCCCTACCCCTTAGAGCCCCCCCACCAGACTCCCCAATGCCAACCTCCTGTTTCCAGAGCCCCACTGCACCCTACCTCCCCAGAGCTCCCCCCAGTGCCAGCTCCCAGTCCCCAATATTAGCCCCATCCCCATAGCCAGCCCTACCCCTGTAGCCCCACACTATTAGCTCCCTGCAGTGCTAGCTCCCCACCCCAAATGCCCCAGTGCCCCCCCAGTGTCAGCCCCCACCTCTTAGAGCTCCCCAGTACTAGCCCTGCCCCCAGAGATCCCCAGCAGTAGCTCCCTACCTCTTACAGCCCCCACCACCAGATCCCCTAGCACTAGCCCTGCCCCTGAAGCCCCCAGTGCCTGCCCCACCCCCCTCACCTAGCCCTGTTCTGCCTTCCAGCTGCCAGCTGAGCCTGCTGCCTGGGTTGCAGCTGTTCTAAGGCTGCCATGCTAACCTCCATGAGACACACGCCGCACAGCAAACCACTTTTCCGCATCCAGGAGAAGATTCCCACCACTGCCCAATGCTGGTTGGCTAAGAGGTAGGGCAGGACACGCATCTCCCAACAGCTGTGGCAGGAGAGGAAGTGCTGGGCAGTGTACCCCAGCCCCGGCCCCCAGAGCCACCACGGCCCGGCAGCCAGAGGTTCGTGGCCTGGCACCGGTTGGCAGACTGGCGGTTGGGAACTGCTGCTCTTTGTAACCCCCCCTTCCGGTAGTTGAAGGCTGCTATCAAATCCCCCCTCATTCTTCTCTTCTGTAGACTAAATAAGCCCAAATCCCTCAGCCTCTACTTGTAAATCAAGTGCTCCAGCCCCCTAACCATTTTGGTTGCCCTCTGCTGGACTTTCTCCAATGCATCCACATCCTTTCTCTAATGGGGGGGCCCCAGAATTGGATGCAATATTCCAGATGTGACCTCACTGAATAAAGGAGAATAATCACTTCCCTAGATCTGCTGGCAATGCTCCTCCTAATGTACCCTAATATATCAGCCTTCTTGGCTACAAGACCACCTTGTTGACTCATACCCAGCTTCTCAAGCATTGTAATCCCTACTTCATTTTCTGCCAAACTGCTGTTTAGCCAGTCAGTCCCCATCCTGTGGCAATGTTTGGCATTCTTCTGTCCCAAGTGCAGGACTCTGCATTTGTCCTTATTGAACCTCATCAGATTTCTTTTAGCCCAATCCTCCAATTTGTCTACGTCACTCTGGACTGTATCCCTACCCTCCAACATACCTACTTCTCCTCCTAGCTTAGTGTCATCTGGGAACTTGCTCCCCAGGGCATTTCAAAGTGGCAGCGCGGCATGGAGCCCGGGGTCAGTGAAGGAGTCCCCAGCTGATCCTAGGGCTCCATGCTGCTCCTCTTCTCCCCCCCTCACTGCCTCTTTCTGATAGAGACAGCAAGGGGGCTGGGGAAGAGACTAGTCAACTAGCATGTCAACTAGTCGATTAGTGCTTCACATCCCTACTGCCACCTTTCCCAGGCTTACCATCAGGAAAACAACTTTACATTCAGGTTGGGGCTCAGCAGCCTTGGATCTATGCATTTCCTGGCCAGCATCAGTCAATTAGGGGCTGTACCGCCAGCCTCTAAGCCTCCAGAGGAGCAGATGTCTCACACCATTGCACAGCCACTCTCTGCAGCCCTTCTGCTCCCTAGGGATTGTAGTCTGGGTTACATCAGCAGGCAAATTGAGCCCCGGGGCTCTATAGCTCATCAGAAATATTACTTGAGGGACAATGCCTGCAATTTCTAAAGAGGTGATAATCTTACAGCATTCATTCACAGCAAAGATTTACAGGAGGCGGCACAATGTAATCTCAGCAGCATTCTGTTACAAATATCGGTGCCACTCCACCCCTGCGCCTGAGTCATCACAGGGGTTTCATGACACACAAAGCCCAGATTTGAGGATTTCTCTTGAAACATCCATATTGATCCAGTATTGGCAGGGGTGAGGTTAAGAGCAGCAGTAGCCTCATTTCGCTCAAGTTTCATTAAGTCTATAAAAGCCTGCAGCCATTCACCAAAATGTTTTCTGACACTTCTTAATCAGCCATGTATTCATCCTGGCCAAACATAGACACCTTCCTCTGCAGGTGCAGAAGCTCCTCCAGCAACAGAACTGATGTGGTTCCCCTGTGAAGGGGGAGGGGCTAGGTGTTGGGAGCTCAGCAGATGGTGTGAATCCTCAACATTGGGACTTAGGGGAGAGGCAAGCCTCAGGGATTTGCTGCTGTATGGCCAGGCAGGAGACAGAGAGAGGCTTTTAGCTCACGACAGAAAACATTAAGAAGAGAGAAATTGCCAGACCAAACCAGAGGCCACCTAATCCAATGTCCTTTCTCTGACAATGACCAGATGCCTCAGAGGAAGGCGTAAAACCTGCATAATAGACAATTACACAATAACATGCCTATGGAGGAAGGCTTTCTTCCTAATTCCATGCACAAAAGTGGGTGTTTTATGTTCTAAAGCTTAAGGGCTTGTGTCCTCCCTGATACATGTTTAACCTTGCTGATGTAATTGTGCATATCCTCATTACTGCATGCGGCGTTGAAGAAGACCTAAAGAAGAGCACTGTCTCAGTTCAAAAGCTTGTCTCTCTCACCCACTGAAGTTGGCCCACTAAAAGATATTACCTCATCCATCTTGTCTCTACTATATTCTCATTAGGGCTTGCCTATACTTAGCCAAAGAACAACACTCCAGTGATTGATATTCCAGGGTTCAATTTAGCAGGTCAAATAAGGACCTGTTAAATCAACCGCTGATGGTGCCCCTGTCAACCCCAGTACTCCACAGGGTCACGAGGAGTAAGGGATGTCAATGGAATAGTTTCTCCCATTGACCTACCACTGTGGGGACTCTGGAAAATGTTGACATAAAGTATATTGACTCCAGCTACACTATTCTTATAGCTGGAGTTGTGTATCTTAAGTCAACTTTCTCCAGTAGTGTGGACCTGGCCTAAGTCATATGTCTACTTTTTGTTTTAATGCTACTAAGCTCTTGGACTCAGTGTTGTATTGTGGCAATGAGTTCCACAGGTTAGTCATGTGCAGTGTAAAAAGTATGTCCTTTCATAAGTCTTACATTTGTAGCCTCTTAATTTCCTTAGGTGCCCCTATTTCTTGCTTGAAAAGGAGCAAATAAGAGTTCCCATATATCCTCAACTAAACAATAATTTTTCTTTGTTTTCCCTTCTGTTGTGCCATCACCTTTCTATACTACATTATCCTAATCTTTTCAGCCTCTCTTTGTATGGGATGCTTCCCCATTCCTCTTCCATTTGCATGGCCCAGCTTTGAATCTTTTCTACTTTTGCTATTTTTTTTTTTTTCAGATAGGGTGACCAGAAATGGACATAATAATCAAGGGCAAAAACATACTTTCTATTTATCTAATGGGATCACTATTATCCGGTATTGCTTTTCTTTATACCTTTCACCATCTTACTTCCTGTTTTATTTTCTGGTGAAAGAGCTTTGGGGCAGGACAGATGGATAGAGATAGAATTGCAAGGGCGTGGTGGGTCTAGAGGAGGGATAAATGGTGACCTTAGATAAACGAACGAAAGATGTGCAACCTCACCTTAATTCTAAGGTTTGAAGTCTGTTGGCACGTGTCCTTTCTTGAGATGATGCAGAGTGAGGGAGAACATACTTAAAGTGCTGGAGTCCTTAGACACCGTAATAAATAAAATCTTTGCATCCTTCTTTCATGTTAGGTTATTTTATTGAAAATTCAAATTCACAAAACAGAAAATCCTATTAACCCACTCGTATTCCAGAGCAGTAACGTTTGTTTTTAAAAATCTCCCTCTCCTATGCAGTCCCAAATCATGTAGGAGGCTTTTATTACATTTCAATTTGATAGCTTTCTTTTGTCACACAGCCCGGGAGGACTGGGCACAGGCTAGCAAGAGGGAGAGGGAAGGTGGGGAGTACTGATTCAGGAAATCAGATGAAAAACCAAGAGAGAAAAAAATATTTACAGAGATGAGTTTTGAATCTGGAATCAGCTGAAGACAAATTTCTACAAGGTAGATTTCTCCTTCATGCAGTGATCCTGCCTACTGGCCTGCAGTATGTGACAGGCCAGAAAACAAGAGTGCAGTATATCTATAATAAATTACTGGAGTTTAATCACTATATCAATTTACCATAACATATCTACAAGGATCAGAGCTATGAGAACTATCATGTCACTACACCAACGTGTATTTACAGAACTAAGGCAATTATTGCTGCTGCCGCTGCATTGAGGCTAATAGGAATCCCTGCTTGACGATCAATATTACTGTTTGTTTTCTAGAAGACTCATTTTTTAAGCCTATAGGGATAGATTTTGCTGTGCTACACTAGTATAAATACAGAGCAACTCAATTGCTTCTGTGGGCTTACTCCAGATTTATACCAGCGTAACTGAGAGCAGAACATCCAGTTTTCTTCCTTTTTTCTCATTGCACTATTATGAGCATGATATATTATATCCCCTACAATCCTATACAATATCTCAGATGTGAGCCTTTTCATTTAGGGACGGTATCAGTTAATTTGTTACTGGTTTCCTCAATTATTACTCTTGTCTGAGAGCACAAATAGCAGCATATGGGTTCCTTACCGACATTATCTCACATAAAGATCAGTTAAGGCACTGTGATAGTGTTGCCTGGGCTGCACTCCAACCATATCTAGGTATTTTGCATAGCCTTCTCATTTCCTTATGGATTCAGGCATAGGCAAGTTGGAAAACAAGTCCCAAAGGAACCTATTGAAATGTATCTCATCATGTATGAGGAATTGCAGAGAATAAGATGATGTAATATTGATTGTCCGTTAATACGGAGGATGGGAATGTCAGCCAAAGGAATTAAGCTCATGAATAGCAGATGAAGAGAAAATAATGAGAGGATTGGTGTAGTAAATGAAGACATAAATGCATGTAATACGAAGAAAGCGGCATTTTACTCTGACCCCCCAAGACTTGCTCTCATATTAGTGTACAGTTTTAGTGGTGTAATGATCATTAAGGCTGTAATCTCCATTACAAGAAACATAAAGATTCCTCTCACTCGTACAACAATAGGCATTCCTGTTCTGTATTAATAAAATTGGTTCCACCGATCATGATGATTCTTTGGTTTAATCGTTGTTGAGTATATTCTGCTTTCAAATGATGCAGTTTCAGTCAGAACAGTGCGCCAGTCACCTTCATTTTAACAGCTTGTTTTTTTCCAATGCCTTAATACAATCCCTTTTAGTGTACGTAAGAGCTGTCATCATGGCCCATTTAAGCAGATGTGGAGAGAGCTTCATCCTGTCAGCACATATACACCAGTTGTTGCTTTTGAATTTTTCTCTTTCTTTGATAAATACTACCACTTCTTTGTAGTGGAGGACTACTTACAAGCAAGTCCACAATATGTGAATGTACCAAGAGTCCTTCCACATCTGCATTGTTCTTTGTTTCTTTAGTTACATACTTTATGTATTCAGGTAGAAGGGGTAGGGGTCTGATACAATGAACGCCACATTTTAAAATATCTAAGTACTTGCTTGACTTTTAGAGGAGAAAGAAGTATGTGTCTGCACTTCGGAACACTGCTACAGGAGAACATCTGACCTTCTTTCTTCTCCACCCCTCACTATTAAATCAGCAGTTTCCTGTTTTGAGTTTTTATTGTTATGGAGAAAATGGTGCTGTAAGGAAAGGCTTGAGTTAGAAGTGATTAGCCTCACTAAATCACACGGTGAGCACACACACACACACACACACACACACACGGAGAGAGAGAGAGAGAGAGAGAGTTCTGAAAGTGTATCTTTATTTATCAGCTATGATGAGTGTGGGGAGGGTGGGAGTGCCTTAACTTATCCCCCATCTGCATGCACCAGTCTCTATTTTCTTTACTCTCAGCAGTTACTGTCACCCTCTAGCCAGACTTCAAAGTGCTCCCCCTCTGGGGTAACAAAGATCCACACAAGAATCCAAATGGAACGTGAAGTTACTTTGCTGGGTCAAATCTTTTTGCAGAATCTGTTCATCTTTACCTCTTTCCGGGGTGTAGCATTAATTCTCCAATTGGAGGGGTTTATAAAGTCTTTCCTCTTGATTGTGGGGGTGAAACCAAACCATCTCTAGAAGAATTCAAATTCGGTTGGGCTGTAGTAGGCCAGGGACCCTGAGCCTTTATGTATGTATGTATGTATGTATTTATTTAGGATGTTCCCTTGTTCTCCAGAATCTGAAATTCTGGCCTTTACTGTTGTGGAGAAAACCTTGAAGTCAAGATGTGAACTAAGTGTAAGCTGCTACAGCAGGTCCTGCCTGTATCTGCAGAAAGCCTGAAACAGGAGCAGAGAGATATTACTTTCCCCAGCCATTTCATTGAGCCATTAACTCAGATGCCCCCAATGATCATTCCAAAATTGACATCATTAAAAAAATTCCCTGATATAAAAGCACAGAAGGAAGGAGAGAAAGATCACAGGTATGCACAAATCTACTACCTAAAAGGCAAAGAATGGAGCCAAGTGGTACACAAAGAGGAAAACAATCACACAGAGCCCAGTGAGGCATCTGAAACCCCCAAGCAGAGAATATTTGCCAGAGGATGTTGTGAAAACAGGGCTCAAAAAAGAACGAGATAAATTCATGAAAGTTAGGTCCATCATTGGCTATTAGCCAGAATGGGTAGACATGGTGTCCCTAGCCTCTGTTTGTGAAAGGCTGGAAATGGATGACAGGAGAGGGATCACTTGATGAAAAGACCTGTTCTGTTCACTGCCTCTGGGGCATCTGTCATTGGCCACTGTTGGCAGACAGGATACTGGGCTAGATGGGCCTTTGGTCTGACCCAGTATGGCCATTCTTATGTTCCCAACCATCAAGCACTTCCAAACAGCATGGAACAGGACTGGTCAGTAGTGTGTATATTGCTAAAGCTTCCCCTCTGACTGTAATGGCAGCTGTTCCTCCTTCTCCTGGAGGGTCTCTGTAAACTCATGCAGCCATCACTGCCTCAGTAATTTGATGTAATACATTTAGATTTCTGCAAGGCATTTGACTTGGCTCCACGTCATATTTTGAATAAATAACTAGAACAATACAAAATTAACATTGCACACATCAAATTAAAAACTGGATAAATGACAGGTCTCAAAAATGTCATTGTAAAAATTGCCATCAAGTGGGTGAGTTTCACAAAGATAGGTTCTTGGTCATGTGCTATTTAATATTTTTATCGGTGACATGGAAGGAGGAATAACATCATCAATGGCAAAGCTGCAGATGAGAAGTGGAGGAGAGACAAATAATGAAGATGACAGATTGCAGATCTGGATCTTTTTGTGAGCTGGGGGCAGGAAAACAATATGCCTCTTAATCCAGCCACATGTAAAGTTATACTTGTAGGAACAAAGAATGTTGGTCATGCCTACATGATGGGGGGTGCTTGATGAGAAGAAGTGTCTCTGAGAAAGATTTGGGAATGGGGTGGATAGGTAATCAGCTGAGCATGAGCTCCCAATGCAATGGCTAAAAGCGGTGATGCAGTTCTTGGATACAAAAACAGGGGAATATTGAGTAGGAGGATTTGGCACTGGTGTGACCACTGCAGGAACACTGTGTCCAGTTCTGGTGTCCACAATTCAAAAAGGATGTTAATAAACTGGAGAGGGTCCAGAGAAGAACCATAAGAATGACTGTGTAACCCAGAGGCAATGAGACCACGAGAAGGCGAGCGAAGGCTGCTCTATAGTTAGGTGGTTTTTAGTTGATGCAGTAGAGGTTCATGACTCTAGCCATTAAGGTCTCAGGTTCAATCCCAACTGCTGACAACCAGCATCCATGGGTATTAAAATTATAAAACATGCCTTATAGGGAAAGCATAAAACATGCATTTAGCCTGTAATAAACTGCTGCAAGAGGTCATTGGAGCCAGTGCAGAAGGTGGACTACAAAAAGGGCCAGATAAATTTGTAACCAAAATTATGTTGATGTGTATAAATACATCTGATACTTCTCAATATAAGGTAATTAGCACAGCTATCAAAAATAAACTCTCCCACTTGTATAGTATTATAATGCAATTTGTTAGGTCCATTTGTTTGTGGAGGGGGGGAGGTTGTTATTGTTTTGTGTTGCATCTCCTCATTATCCTGCAAGACTGGGTATTGCCCAGTGTTGGAAATGGATATAGGCACTTAATGGACTTGATCACATTTCAAAGAGCAGGAAAATAGATTTGTTGTGTATTTGTCATTTCAGTAGATAGAAATTCTCCCAGCTTGTTGGAACTGAACTATTGTGATAGACCAAAATTAACTCGTCGCAAAAATGCCAAAAACTCTTACAAACCCTCTCAGCTAACCAGCCATCAGGAAAATTATAGGTGTATTAATTTGTTTCTTTCTGACTGGCAGCAGTGATTTCCAAATGTGTGCAAACGACTGCACCAGAGGTACTAGCTTTTATTCCCTCAGTAAGCAGCAGCCATTTTAAAAAGCATCAGGAAGAATTTCAAAAAGCGATTATTATTTTGAGCATTGTATATGATGAGAGAATCTCTCTGAAACCAAAACAAAGCCATTACAGCTAAAGTGGCAGCCACCAAGTCAGCTGCATGGTTGCTTTTCATTCCCTTTGTGAGATAAGAGATTCCAAACAATTTTAGAACCTTCAGAAGCTCAATGTTTTTTTAAAGGTTATCTGAAAGCAAAGTATGTTTTAAAAAAAGACACAATGGCCTTAATAGCAGTTGCCACCTTGGGCTACTCCAGATCTGTTCATACCCCAATCTTTTTCTCAAATAGGCTTGCAGGTGAATCAGTCACCTCTCTGTGGCACTGTATCTCCCTTCACGGGAAGGGCTTGGGGTCCACATGGATGAAAGGGATAAAGAATGAGTGAGCTGGGGGAGGAGTGGAAAATCTGCAGTCAAAAACAGGGGTGGCATTAGGAAGAGAGGCACATTTTCCCTTTCTAGCCCCAGGGGTCTGGTCCTTTCCTCTGGGTTTCTGAAGGCAATTGCAGCTAGAAAAAGTGTCTGATTCAACAGGGGCTTGAGGTTGGATTGGAACTGTTGATTTAAGCCAGTGGTGTGCAACCTTTTTTCAACCACAACCCCCATATACTTGTGTTGCAACCCCCAAGATAATTTGAGCAGCACGGCCCTTAGATCCAGGCAGCTGGGGGCTGGACCCGGTCGTTGGCAGCCCCTCAGCAAGGCACGGCGCGCATTTTGCGTAGTTTTTTCTGACAAACAGATGTAGTCTAGACGTACCCTAAATGATTATTTAAGTTGGTTGCAGAGATCCTTAGGGGTTAGCTGCCCTTGCCCTCAGCTTAAAAATCCCTCCAGCCTGGGTTCAGTGCTTCCCCCCAGTTCAGTCTGTGTTCCGTAGGTGTTTCCAAGGATCTTCTTTGAGTGGGGAGACAGTGAAGAACCGTGATGATATCACTCCCCTGCCTTAAATACCTTTTGCATATGGCAGGAACCCTTTGTCTCCCAGCTTTGTTCCCACACCCAGTCAGTGGTAAAACACTGATATTCCAAGATGGAGACCCACACCACATAATCTGGTCACATGCCCCGGTAGTGTCATAGCAGCCATGAGTCAGAGGCCATGTCTATACTATGAGATAAGGTCACATTTATTAAGGTTGACTTTTTAGCACCTGATTTTGCAAAGTCAAAGGTGCATGTTTCTACTGTGCACAAGAATTCGACATAGTTTAAAGTAGTGTATCCCCAGTAGGGTGGCTATGATTGGCTTTGAGAGTGATGCACTGTGGGTAGCTATCTCACTGTTCTTGCTGCCCCTTTGCATTCTGGGTTATACTCTCAGTACATGCTGGGACCAAAACTGTGCAGCGGGTTGTTCTTGGTACATGTTGTCAACATTCCATAATGCATTCATCTCCTTCCTCGCCCCACCTCCACTTGAAAGCACTGGCAAACAGTCTTTTTGCACCCTTTTTCCCCTGGTTATCCATACAGACACCATAGCAGGGTAAGCATGGAACCCATTCAGCAGCGAAGTATTATGGTAATCATATTAACTATGGTGTGCCTTATACTAGAGTATATCCAGAGTGTATCCAGGATCTGCCGCAATGAGGAAGAATCTCAGGAGGCCTTGAACATACTCTTCTGCAAAAACTTGATTTGAGCGACTGGCATATGCCGCTGGCATTCAATCCTCTGGACACAGTGGAAAGCTGGTTCTGGTGCCATCAGACAAGCACAGAGTGGTGGGACCACATTGTCCCATGCTTTCATAACAATCAACAATGGCTGCAAAACTTCCGTATGCAGAAGGCCACTTTCATGGAAGTTTGCAAATTGCTTTCCCCTGCCCTGAAGCACAAGAATACAAGAATGAGACTCACTTTGCCATTTGAGAAGCAAGTGGCAATTGTCCTGTAGAAGCCTGCAATGCCAGACAGCTACCAGTCAGTTGGGAATCAATTCAGAGTGGGAAATCTACAGTAGGGGCTGTTGTGATCCAAGTAGCCGAGGCAAACAATACCCTTCTGCTATGAAGGATAGTCACTCTGGGAAATGTGGGTACCATAGTGGATGGCTTTGCTGTGCTGGGGTTCCCTAACTGTGGTGGGGCAATAAATGCAATGCACATCCCCATCTTGGCACCCGACCACCTTGCCAAGGAGTACATAAATCACATGGGGTACTTCTTGATCGTGCTGCAGGAGCTGGTGGATCACAAGGGCCATTTCACCAACATCAGCATGGGAGAGTTGGGAAAGGTGCATGACGCATGCATCTTTAGGAACTCCTGCCTCTTCGGCAAGCTGCAAGCTGAAACTTTTTTCCCAGACCGGAAAATTACCTTCAGAGACATTGAAATGCCAATAGTGATCCTTGGTGACCCAACTTACCCCCTGCTCCCATGGCTCATGAAGCTATACACAGGCAGCCTCAACTGCAGCAAGGAACAGTTCAACTACAGGCTGAGCAAGTGCCAGAATGTGTTTTGGGTATTTAAAGAGAAGGTTCCCAGGCTAACTAGATTACACCTCAGCAAATGCAACATTCCCATGGTGGTGGCAGCCTGCTGTGTGCTTCATAATATTTGTGAGAGTAAGGGGGGAAAGTATCTGACAGGGTGTGGGAGCTGAGGCAGAGCACCTAGGCAAGGATTTTGAGCAACCAGACACCAGGGCAATAAGGAGAGCACAGCAAGAAACAGTGCCAATCAGAGAGGCTTTGAAAGACAGCTTTATGACTGGTCAGTTCTGAGAGTCATGCATGTTGCTCTCAGTAAGGTGCCCCTGCATTCATTGCGCTTGCCTATAACCCTCCACCCCTCCAACACAAGCAATAAAGAGACTGTTGTTCAGAAATCATGTGTTTTTATTTAGGGAACACAACAGGGACAGAAAAGGAATCCAGGGCTAGAGCTTTGGGGGAAGGGTTGATGACTATTGTGAGAAGAACAGCCTTTCGATTTGCAGTTCATCCCTAGGGGTTGAGTGAGAGGCTGTCCTTGACTTCCCTCCCCTGTGTTCTAGGATCCCTGGGAGAGGGGGCTATGGAACATGGTGAGAAGGGAACATTGCTCCACAAGGGCTAGAGGGGGTGCCTGTTTAGTGGGCATCCTGGAAAGCTGCTATGTGGTCCATCATGGCTGACATGGACAAAAAGACTCTCTCCTGGTGTTTCACTTCCAGTTCTCTGCACACTCTCCTTTCCTCAGGCCCTGCTCACATCTCCTCCAGCAGCATATTCCTCCCTCGCTTACGCGCTCTCTGGCAAAGTGGGCGGATTGCATTTGCTTCTTGAACATCTTTTCCCTAGTCCACTTTCACCTTTGGATTTGTGCCAGGCAGACAACTGGCAGGGCTGGGGGAGTGCACAGCAGGCTGATGGCTGTAATGAAAAGTAAAGGGCAGACTCTACAGGAGAGACATAGTAGAGTGTAAAACCTAAGCTGTTAGAATAAAATAAAGATCTGTCTAAAGACCATAGGGATATGTTTTGTACAAGGCCATAGTTATGCTTTTAAGCAGCCATAAGGCAACAGGTACACCTCAGAGTTGTTAGGGGAGCAGCTGGACTTAGTTTGGTGGCAGGTATGGTAAGGGACAGGCCAGGGCATGAACCTGCAGGTGGGAGGATGGAAGATGTCCAGGTGTGGTGGCAGAGCAGGGCAGGGGTTCACACAGCGCTCATGTGTTCCACAACTTTCCGTTCCCTTAGGAGCTGATGGGTGGGAGGAAAGAGGAGGTCCAGGCATGGTGGCAGGGCAGGGCAGGGCAGGGCAGGGCCTCAAGCCATTCTTCATTGGGATGAGCAAATGGAGGCTTACTGCAGAAGCAGCAGCTAATAGCTTCCCCTGCTTCATCCAGGTTGCTATGTGAGGTAACAGTCTTTTCCGAATCACACAGAGTGATAGGGAACAGAAGCTGACTGAATGGGGCCAGAAACCTGGGCCTTATGCTGCAATGCTTTGTGCTGCAAAGATGCCAGACCACTTACTGCTGGCTTGGCATGGAGAGGTGTCCTACCATGGAGGGTGGAATAAGGCAGCCTCCCCAGAAACCTTGTGAGAAGGATTAAAGAGCTCTTGTATGAGCGCTTTATGCAGATGTGCAGGGAGTATTCTCGCTCTGTCTCCAGACACATTAACAAGCTGTTCTGAGGACCCCCCACTATATAAGCACAGTGGTCACCACAGAGCATATCCAATTTGCTTTAACCCACTTGTAGCAAGATAAAAAATGTAAACTCACCAAATGTGCCCTCCCTAGGACCAGTGCCCAACTGTGAGACACCCTGGAAAGAGGGGATTGTCTCCAAGGTTATAAAAAGTTCTTGGTTCTTCAAGGTATTGGTTGCCCCACTTGCCTGCTGACTATTCTCATCCTCCTCCACCTCCTTCTGCTCTACACTGTCCTTCATGCTGCTGCTCGAGGCTGCCTGAATGTCTTGAGGAATCCACAAGAGGAGGTGAGGGAGGCTGCTTGGGTCCCCCAAGGATCCCATGCAGCTGCTCATAGAAGTAACATGTTTGCAGCGATGCTCCAGACCATCCAATTGCCTTTTGATATAACTGCCTCAGCTTCTTTATTTTCACTCAGCACTGCTGGGCATCCCTGGCATAGCCTTTCTCCTCCATGCCCTTTGCGATCTTGGCATAGACAGCTGCATTTCTTTTGCTGGTTTGTAGTCCTGCAAGAACAGATTCTTCTTCCCACACAGCAATGAGATCTGGGATCTCCTGCACACCCCATGCTGGTGTTCATCTGCGACCCTGGGAAATTCATGGAGCTCATGGTCAGGTGTGCTGGTCAGGTGTGCTGCCTGTTCTGAGGTCTGCTCACCATGCTGGCCACACAGAAAGTGAAATTAAAATATTCCCAGGGCTTTTCCTGTTCACCTGGAGAGCAACAGAGTTGCAAGTCATGGCAAAAGCAGTCACTGTTGAGCTCTGCGGGACACTTTCCAGAAGCCAAGAATACCAACTTTCAAAGTGCTGCATTTGCCCTACTGCAAAGTTGACCATGCAAGGAGAAATTAACTCCTTGTGAAAACAGGAGAACACAAATCAACTTTACTGGCTCTTAAAGTTGACAGAATGGGCTTGGCAGTGTAGACTCATTGTTTAGAAAATCAACCTAATGCGGCTAAATTTGACCTAAATTCCCATTGTAGACTAGGCTACAGGCTATTTGTAGTGTCCTAAGGAAGGCTCCCTGGTGGGAGATAAACTTTTCCTAAGGCCTATTGTTTTCTCTAATGGCCCTTCCCAGTCAGCCACCTAGACTGACTGCATTCTTCCTAGAGGGCATTCCCCAGTTATAAAAACACATTTGTAATACATATATACAGCTAGCGTTCCTAACTTCTCATACAAAAATGATACATGCATACAAATAGGATAATCACGTTCACTTAATCATAATCTTTTCAATGATATTTTACATGGCCTATTTTGCATAAAATACATCATAATTATGTGATAATCATATCATAGTATTACTGTGAAGACTATGGGGTGTACTGTCACAAATAGGTAGCAATTAACCACTTGTGGGGATTCCCCAAGTGGCACAGAGCAAATGCAACAGCTACATGTAATTCCCCTAGGATGCACCCTTACCTCAAAATAAGCTACACAATTTGTGTTATGGAAATTGCAAAGCTTATTTCAATGTAATTTTGAAATAGCTTATTTCAAACTTTGGTGATGTCCACACAGTGCCAAATTTCAAAATAAAGCACTATTCCAAAAAGTCCCTTACCCCTCATGGAATGAGGGTTACAGGAATGTCGGAATAGCATGTCCAATATTTCAAAATAACAGGCGTGTTTAAAGACATGGAATTGCTATTTTTGGATACTTCTGGTATCCCAAAATAGTGCTGCTGTATAGAGGTAGCCTGAAAGCCCCCATGGTGTCGTAGAAAAATCCCATTTTAAGTTATGTATGAGTTAGAATAAAGAATAATAATATAGTAATTTAGGTATTATATGTATTGATGTATTTTATTATTATGATTTGCTCAGCCAGCCCCCTTTCTGAAAGCAGAAAGGAATGGCCTAGTGTGTCATTGGTAAAGGTGCCTCAGGAAGAATCTTGTGTCTGGAGCTGATTCCCAAGCACGAATAAATCCTTATGGTCACCACTTTGTTTTAGGTTTAAAATTAGCATTGTGAAATAAGTAAGAGTGTGATGATTGTTCTCTTTATTTTGTAACTTGATGTTCCTGCTTAAATGTTCATATTGTTTCTGTGTTACAAAGAAATCAACCCTGTTTTGTGTTGAAATGATGAATATAGGTTAGAAGATAAGTGAAGGCCATCACTGCACCAGATGTTCTAGAAACGGAGGACAGATGTAAAGGCTGCAGAAGATTGCTATATACCCCTATAAAGATACGAGAGGAAGGCAGATCGACTACTCTAAAAGATGAGGCGAGCACCTATCATTTGGGACAAGATAGCTGTGATCAAAACCAGCATGGGGTAACTCCCTGAGGATTTGATGAAAGAATAGAAGAATGAGAAGAACAGCTTAAGAAAACAAGCACTCATCAAACAGCAATTGATTACAGCATGAGGGTGTGAAATTCACTGATCCCAATAAAGGAAAACTACTATAGAATGGGCTGCTTTGCCATGGTTTCTGGGTTTGTCCTGCCAAGACTTTCCCAGGTGCTTCTTATAGCATAACAACTGCATAGGGAAGGGAAACTGGTCAAACTCCTTTGTGCTACAGCTATTCTTGGCTGCAAGAAGAGACCTTTGAGGATGCAGCCAGCCAAGAGTCAACCCAATCCTGTAGCTTATGCCTGAGGCTGAACTGGTTCCTAGCCATCCCTTTAATGGAGGAGGCACAAAGATGATGTAAACCCTCTCACCACTGCTGCCTCTCCCACGCACCATCACCAGATTCTGTGCCAAACAGAGCACAGGTGCTCACCGAATCAGGATCATGGGTTTGACAGAGAGTGTGGTAAGAGCCTCCCATTGTAAGAGCCTGGAAATTTCAATTTTGGGGGCATGATCAAAGCCCACCCCTTATAGTTGCAGAGGAGCTGAGTTGATATTGATACAGGCTGTTTGCAGGCCTTCCAATGGGGGGTGGACAAAGGGGACAATTGCCCTGGTACCTTGCATTTCAAAGGGCCCCAGAGCTCAGTCCCTGGCCCCTCTGAATTGCCACCAGAGTGCCATGGCAGATGCTCCACGAGGCTCTGAGGGCTGGAGGGGAGCCCAGCACCATGGTCTGGGCAGCATTAAGGATTAACTGCCCTAGCCCCCCCTCTTCTATCTGAGGCCCCACCCCTTCTGGAGGCATAGGACCGGCCCCACACACACACCCCTTCCCCCACACCCGTAGTGGCTGTAAGCTACGTTGGCTGTTTCACTTGAAGTTGTTAATTAATATGAAGTGTCCCGCTTGCATTAATGTTGGAGTTCTGGTAATGTGATAGGTTTATTAACAATCTTAATTTTTGTAGTGACTATTGTCAGTTTAATGACCATGAAGGGCCTCGCATAAAAGATTGGCTACCATGAAAGTGAATAAACAGATACTAAATCTTCATAGCTCTTGTAGAACAAGGTCAAAGCAATATGTGTGTATGTGAGCAAAGTAATTACTTTCACATACGACAGATGAATGACCCCAGACTGCATTACTTGCATACACAAGACTGCCATTTGACTTGCCCACAACTGATTAACTCATTTGCCATAAGTGAAGTTTTTCTGTGTTATATCTGTCTGTGAATGTCTTATGAGACCATCCCGAATAGTATGCAGGGACTCATTATTGTACATTAGCACTCAGAGCCCTCAGTCAGAATGGGTATGTCTACACTAGCCCCCTAGTTCGAACTAGGGAGGCTAATGTAGGCATTCGAAGTTGCAAATGAAGCCCGGAATTTAAATATCCCGGGCTTCATTTGCATCTTCCCGAGCGCCACCATTTTAAATCCCCTTAGACTGAACTCCGTGCCCGCGGCTACATGCGGCACGGGTAGGTGGTCCAATTAGGATCTCTAATTCGAACTACCATTACTCCTTGTGGAACGAGGTGTACCGGTAGTTCAAATTAGAGATCCTAATTCGAACTCGTGCTCCGTGCCGCATGTAGCAGCGCACGGAGTTGGACTAAGGGATTTAAAAATGGCGGCGCCGAAGATGCAAATGAAGCCCGGGATATTTAAATCCTGGGCTTCGTTTGTAACTTCGAATGCCTACATTAGCCTCCCTAGTTCGACCTAGGGGGCTAGTGTAGACATACCCAATTGGAGCCCCTTTATTGTAAGTGCTGTACAACCCAGTACTAAAAATCCTAAAACACAAAGTGTCAGAATGGATGATTTTGCCATGGAGAAGCTGATCATTCATGATGCAAGATAGAGAATGAAACTAATAATTATTAGTTTACTTTACAGTTACTGAAAATTCCATAATGTCAAACTTCCCCAAAAAGTACCAGAATAGCATCTAGTGCAGGGGTTCTTAACCAGTGAGGTGCACCTCCCCAGGGGAGGTGTCAAGGGGATACAGGGGAGGTGTGAGGTGCCTCCCAGAAAATTTATCACAATTGCCTTCTCACTGGATAAAATTCTAAAGTTTAGATTTCTTCATAATTAATATTATGAATTAAAATTATAAACATTAATTTCTTATTAACTTCTAGAGATCAGCACACTACAATAGCAGTGCGAATCAATCAGGCTTATGTGACGACACACTACAATAACAGTACGACTTTCATCTTCAAATATTACGTACATTTGTTAGGAAAAGGTTCAAAGTAAAAAGCTCATATTATTCATTTAGGCATTGTAAAGGGGTTCACTCACCCCACAGCACCACCAGCCGTTGGACTTGGGAATTAGCTCGGACGGCTGCGTCCAGCTGGTTCGCCAGGTCCCAGGGTTCAGGCAGGCCTTGGGGTTCGAGCCGGGCCTTCAGCTCAGGCCAGTCCTCCAAATCGCCAGGCACCAGTAGAGCCATGGGTTCCTCTAGGTCAGAGGGTAGCCCTGCTGGCCGGCTTGGCCAGGCCTTGGTGGCCCAGGCAGGGAAGCCTTCGCTGGCCTGAGGGAAGGTGGCTGTGGGAGGCCCGGGCCAGGTCTCAGCCTCATCAGCCAGGAGCTCTGGGCAGGCCTCTGTCTCCCTCAGAGGCTGGGCCCCAACTGTGCTCCCTGGCAGAGTTCTTATAGTCCTAGCCACGCCCCTTAGCTTCCTGTCAGGTGAGGGGGCGGGGCTAGGCTGTGCACAAAATGGCTCCCTTGGGGGTGTGAACATGAAGTTCACTTTCAGGGGAGAAGTGAAGGTAAAAAGGTTAAGAACCCCCTGATCTAGTGCATCCCAGTATGATGCATATCCTGGTACAAACACAACAAGAAAAGAGTGAAGTACAGTCAAATTATATTCAGTTTTATATACACATCAAAGGCCTGATTCAGAGCCCACTGAAGCAAATGGGAAACTTTCTATCACCTTCAGGTGGCTCCAGAACAGGTCCCTAATATATTTTATATGCCTTTAAAAAAAAAGGCATACACTATCTCAGAGACAACTGATTGGCCTTTAACATTTCTGTCCTTGTATCCACACACAGGATTAGCTGGACTATCATTATGCCATATTGTCTGGCTCCTTCGACGAAAGATTTACTTCTGAGTGGCTGTCCTTGGACATCAGTCATGGGGGTAAAAACTAAGAAATGTTGCCCAGGAAACACTGTCAGGCCTGTGGGCAGCCTCATTTGTTTAGTGTGTTTACACATGAGCAACCATTTATGATTTTAAATTACAGAAATGTTAACATATGCACACAACTGTATCTTGTAAGAGCGCACTCTGTTGAAGCCAGCACCCACCTTAAAGCATTTAATTTTGATAAATCAAATGGTTTCTGTAAACTCATGTATCATGTTTGGATTCAGAAACTGAATTTTGCTACTAGAAAAAAAAAGCTAACCAAAACTGGCATTAATCAAGAAGCCAACCAGGTAAATATTACAAATATTTGCTGTCCAAAATAAGAAGCAGAAAATACTGTTATGTTTCACATTTTTATTCAACTGTGAAATGTCAGTTATAACACTGTAGATGCCAGGGAAAACAGATCTGACACTGATCAGCCAGTTGCATGTTTTAAATTGAGAGAGTAAATTTAGTGCTTCTGAAAGTGAGGGACTAATGGCATTGATTTCAGTCAGACCTCACGCAGGCAAATGCTGTACCAGCTTCCATCACTCATTGCTTACAGTGCCCCTCTGTATTGATCCACCACGCCTCTGCTATTCCCGTCCTGGCTTTCTCTTACAGCTCCATTCTGCATGCTGTTCAGCACCTCCTGTGAGGTGCTTAGAGCCCGCAGCTTGCATTGATTTTAGTGGGAGTTGAGAGTACTCAGATCCTTGCAGGTGGTATGCACCTCCTTTCAAAATGTGGCCCTTTAGATAGAAGACAGCCAGGCTGTACTACATGGTCTTGTGATGTGCACAAAGAGGGACTCTGAGGGGACCACAAGCCTCATTTTTGCATTGCTAGATGAAGGAAGTAAGCCCAGCTCTTCAAAGGTGTAAGGCTGATGTTACAGATATACAGGCAAACATCTACATTCATTGCCTTGCATCACACAGACAGCCCGAGATCCTCACACAGAGGGAACCCTCAACATGTAGAAGTAGGGGCTCAGGTGCTTCTGTGTCATTGCTCCGCTGGGCCCTACCAGAAATTCATCACAGTGTCCAAACAGGAGGGGGCATGGAGTCTTATTGAGTCAGAGAAGACACACTGTGCAGGGATGTATTATCTTTTGCACATAGCATGCCCTCTGAAGGCCTATTTGGAGCAGCTGGGCCTGGACCCCCCAACTCTGCATCTCCTGTGAAACCACACTGCTGCGTGAGGGAAGGAGCACATCAGAGATGGTGAAAAGCCATGGGGCCTGTGGATGAATCTTTCTGGCCTCCAAAGGAGCCATGGGGGTCTGCAAGGCCTGGGACCTGCCTTTTCCATTCCTAGTACATTTGTTCTGCAAAGAGCAAAAGAGCAACAGCAAATTCCACCGCTGCCCTTGCCGAAGTGAGGGGATCTACACAAGCAGACCTTCAAGGAGATTTTTCTCCTCTAAAACTTCCTACCATGGGTAGGAAGAAAAGTTCAGCTGAGGACATTACACTTATGCCCTCATATGTATTATTGCCACTGTTATAACTGACAAAGTGCCCAGCTCAGTGCATGAGACATACATAAAAACACAGGCCCAGTCCTGGGGAATCTCCCAATATAAGGACTCTCAGGGCACTTAATGGGCAGAGAAGCAGGCCCAATGAGACTGAAAAACATCAAAGCCATACACTGACAAAACAGGACTTTGGGGCCTAATTCCACAAGGTCAATGCTCTCAATTTGCACTGCCAGGAGGGCACTTGGCCTACTGAGAATCAGAGCCCAAAGCATAATTTTTAAAAATTGAATATATAAGTACATCCATAAAATGCATTTGCTCTCTTTGGAACCTTGCTCATTGAGGTGCTTCCAAGCATTCTAAAGCTCTTTCCTCTAAGAAAAGGGAGGAACCAAAACCATCATTATTGCAAGAAATAAAGTGATTTACATGGATTAATGCATGCAGGCACCAACACCAGCTTGCATATATATCTGTATTTATCGGCACTTACTTGTATAGTGCAAGGGGAGGAAATGCAAGCAGCTCTACTCATTGACTATAATATTCTCTGATTTATGTCATTATTTCCACTTAGTTTTTCAGTTCATATTTCAGGACACAGTGTCTGGAACTACATGACCTCATATGGATACTAAAACTGGGGAAAACAGTTTATTATTCTGGCAGAGGGAAAGGTCAAGGAAAAAGTGATGGACAATTATCTTTTCTTCACCTGTTTGTGGAGATCACACTGCAACACCATCTTAACAGCCAAAACTTGATTTGGGGAAAGAAACCAATCAGAGCTGTTATTCAATGAAAAACAGCTCCATGCATTGGGAGATCCCTTCAAAATCCATTTCTGGCAGGATTCAAAGTCTATTGTCATGCTTGAGCCCACAACTATGTAGCTATACAAATGCTAGATTGTGTTTTCATTGTACTGTACTATTACCTTTCCAAGAGTCTGCTGGAGGCAGCTGCAATTTTGTGCTTAGTTCATATGCAGCAACTTACAGAGAGGACTCATATTTTCCTCTCACTTGGGCCTTATAGTCCCGCTTAACTTTAAGGTCCTGATCAGAGAAGTTACATCCTTAACATTCAACATGTATGTATATGTTTGTAGTTTCCAGACCTTGGAGACTTTTACTCTTGTTCTTTGTCTTGCTGCTTTCATCTGTACTGACCCAGAGTATCATAGTCTTGGGCCAGATGAAGTGATTTTCCCAACATCATATAGCATGTGTGTATCAGACCCAGCAACTGAGAGGAGGAATGGTCCACTGGTTTGGGAAATTGCCAAGGATTTGAGAAATTTGCATTCTAGTCCTTGCTCCACCACAACATACTTAGGTTTCTGTGCTTCCGATCACCATCTGCAGAAGTGGGACAACAGCACTTTCAAGGGCGGTGCAAGGGGAAAGACATTAAAAACATCTTAGGGACTCCCTCCTAAGAGGGACTGAGCCATCCATCTGCCGTCCAGACCTGGAATCTCGAGAGGTATGCTGCTTGCCGGGAGCTCGCATTCAGGATGTGACTGAGAGGCTTACCAAACTGATCAAACCTTTGGATCGCTACCCCTTCCTGCTTCTCCATGTGGGAACTAACAATACGGCCAAGAATGACCTTGAGCGGGTTACTGCGGATTATGTAGCGCTGGGAAGAAGGATCCAAGAATTTGGAGCGCAAGTGCTGTTTTCGTCCATCCTCCCTGTTGAAGGGAAAGGACTGGGCAGGGATCATCGAATTGAGGAAGTAAATGCGTGGTTGCGCAGGTGGTGTCGCAGAGAGGGCTTTGGTTTCTTCGACCATGGGACTCTGTTCCAGGCACAAGGATTGTTAGGAAGAGATGGGATCCACCTAACCAAGAGAGGAAGGAGCATCTTCGCGGGCAGGCTTGCAAACCTAGTGAGGAGGGCTTTAAAACTAGGTTCATCAGGGGACGGTGATCAAAACCCTGAGGGGAGTGGGAAAGTCGGATACCGGGAAGAAATGCAAAGAGGAACGAGCAAGAAAGGAGGACCCCTGATTCGAATGGAGACGATTCAATCAACTGGTTATCTGAGGTGTTTGTACAATAATGCGAGAAGCCTGGGCAACAAACAGGAAGAACTGGAGGCCCTGGCCCAGTCCGAGAAATATGATTTAATTGGGATAACAGAGACTTGGTGGGATGACTCGCATGACTGGAGCGCTGTCATGGAAGGGTATAGACTGTTCAGGAAGAACAGGCAGGAGAGAAAAGGAGGAGGAGTTGCACTATATGTAAGAGAGCACTATGATTGCTCTGAACTCCAGTATAAAGAGGGGAGAAAAACCTGTTGAGAGTCTATGGGTTAAGTTTAAAGGAGCAAACAACAGCAGTGATGTTGTGGTTGGTGTCTGCTACAGGCCACCGAATCAGGTGGATGAGGTAGATGAGGCTTGCTTCGGACAACTAAGAGAAGTTTCCAGATCGCAGGCCCTGGTTCTCGTGGGGGGACTTTAATCACCCTGACATCTCTTGGGAAACGAATACGGCAGTACACGGGCAATCCAGGAAGTTTTTGGAGAATGTTGGGGATAACTTCTTGGCACAAGTGCTGAAGGATCCGACCAGGGGCCGTGCGCAGCTTGACCTTCTGCTCACAAACAGGGAGGAACTAATAGGGGAAGTAGAGGTGGGTGACAACCTGGGAAGCAGTGATCACGAGATGGTAGATTTCAGGATCCTGACCAAGGAAGAAAAGAGAGTAGTAAAATACACACCTTGGACTTCAAAAAGCAGATTTTGACTCCCTCAGAGATCTGATGGGCAGAATCCTGGGATGCTAACATGAAGGGAAAGGAGTCCAGGACAGCTGGCAGTATTTTAAAGAAGCCTTATTGAAGGCACAGAAAGAAACCATCCCGATGCGTAGCAAGAGAGGCAAACATGGTAGGAGACCGGATTGGCTTACAGAAATCCTTGGTGAACTTAAGCACAAAAGGAAGCTTACAAAGAGTGGAAACTTGGACAAATGACCAGGAGGAGGTTTAAATGTATAGCTCGAGAATGCCGGGGTTATCAGGAAGGCGAAAGCGCAAATGGAATTGCGACTGGCTAAGGATGTGAAGGATAACAAGAAATGTTTCTACAGGCCTGTTAACAAGAAGAAGGTGATCAGAGAGGGTGTGCGGCCCCTACTGGATGAAGGAGGTAACCTAGTGACAGATGATGTGGGGAAGGCTGAAGTACTCAATGCTTTCTTTGCCTCTGTATTCACGGACAAGGTGGGCTCCCGGACTAATGCGCTAAGTGACGCAAGATGGGATGAAGATGGACAGCCCTTGGTGGGTAAAGAACAGGTTAGGAACTATTTAGAAAAGCTAAAACGTACACAAATCCATGGGTCCTGACTTAATGCATCCGAGGGTACTGAGGAGTTGGCAAATGTCATTGAGAGCCTTTGGCCATTATCTTTGAAAAGTCGTGGAGATCGGGAGAAATCCGGATGATTGGAAAAAGGCAAATGTAGTGCCCATCTTCAAAAAGGAAGAAGGACGATCCAGGAACTATAGGCGGTCAGTCTTACCTCGGTTCCTGGAAAAATCATGGAAGGATCCTTAAGGAATCCATTTTGAGGCACTTGGAAGAGAGGAAAGTGATTAGGAATAGTCAGCATGGATTCACAAAGGGAAAGTCGTGCCTGACCAATCTGATTAGCTTCTATGATGAGGTAACTGGCTCTGTGGACGTGGGAAAGTCAGTGGATGTGACATACCTTGACTTTAGCAAGGCTTTTGATACCGTCTCCCACAATATTCTTGCCAGCAAGTTAAGGGAATGTGGATTGGATAAATGGACAGTAAGATGGATAGAAAGATGGCTAGAAGGCGGGCCCAGCGGGTAGTGATTAATGGCTCGATGTCAGGATGGCGGTCGGTTTCTGGCGGAGTGCCCCAAGGTTCGGTTCTAGGACGGTTTTGTTCAATATCTTTATTAATGACCTGGATGAGGGGATGGATTGCACCTCAGCAAGTTTGCGGATGACACTAAGCTAGGGGAGAGGTAGATACGCTTGAGGGCAGAGATAGGGTCCAGAGTGACTTAGACAAATTGGAGGATTGGGCCACAAGAAATCTGATGAGGTTCAACAAGGACAAGTGCAGAGTCCTGCACTTGGGACGGAAGAATCCCAAGCATTGTTACAAGCTGGGGACCATCCAGCTAAGTAGTAGTTCTGCAGAAAAGGACCTGGGGGTTACAGTGGATGAGAAGCTGGATATGAGTCAACAGTATGCCCTTGTAGCCAAGAAGGCTAATGGCATATTAGGTTGCATTAAGAGGAGCATTGCCAGCAGATCCAGAGATGTCATTATTCCCCTTTATTCAGCTCTGGTGAGGCCACATCTGGAGTATTGTGTCCAGTTCTGAGCCCCCCACTACAAAAAGGATGTGGACGCATTGGAGAGGGTCCAGCGGAGGGCAACCAAAATGATTAGGGGGCTGGAGCATATGACTTATGAGGAGAGGCTGAGGGAGTTGGGTCTGTTTAGTCTGCAGAAGCGAAGAGTGAGGGGGGATTTGATAGCAGCCTTCAACTTCCTGAAGGAGGTTCCAAACAGGATGGAGAGAGGCTGTTCTCATTAGTGACAGATGGCAGAACAAGGAGCAATGGTCTCAAGTTGTGGTGGGAGAGGTCCAGGTTGGATATTAGGAAAAACTATTTCACGAGAAGGGTGGTGAAGCACTGGAATGGGTTACCTAGGGAAGTAGTGGAGTCTCCATCCCTAGAGGTGTTTAAGTCTCGGCTTGACAAAGCCCTGGCTGGGTTGATTTAGTTGGGATTGGTCCTGCCTAGAGCAGGGGGTTGGACTTGATGACCTTCTGAGGTATCTTCCAGCTCTATGGTTCTATGATTCTATGAACATAAGATGCCCAGATACTAGTGTTCTGTTTGCCATGGATATGAGATTTCCCCTCTCTGTCAACAATTTTGTTTTTTCATTGGAGCAAAGCTGCTCTGGGAGGGAGTAACCCATTCATGATAAGTGTGGCACTCTGTCCCCCTCTCATGGCACCCAGACCCTCTAGAGATCGGTGAGTCTCCTATCACCTTGGTTAAGAGGTGTGTGGCTTTTAGCTCACGTAACAGAGACGCATGCACTAAGCCTCAGAGGTTTGAGGTTCAATCCCACCCACTGATGGCTGGGATCTGTTGGTGTTACAAGTGCAATATGTTGGAAAGAGAGCCAATCTCTCAGGGTATGTCTATGCTACAGAGTTTTTTCAGAAAAACGTCTGTTTTTCTGAAAAAACTTCAATTACGTCCACACTGCAATCGCGTTCTTCTGAAAGAAAATCGAAAGAACACAGGGTTTTTTCCTGACATTGGTATTCCTCATTCTACGAGGAAGTAGCCTTTTTCTGAAAGAGCTGTGTGTGTGGATGGGGAAGAGGGAGTTCTTTCAAAAGAAAAGGAAAGAGGAAAAAGCACAGGTGCCCTAGTGGCCACTCTGTCCATAGTAACCACAGCTTAAATGTGAGATCGCGTCCATTCAATGTTGACATTCTCTTTCGAAAAAGCAGAGCACTTTTTCGATGCACTTTTGCAGTGTGGACGCTCTCTTTCAGAAGAAGTTTTTTTGGAAGATCTCTTCCGGAAAAGCTTCTTCCGAAAGAAGCCTACAGTCTAGACATAGCCTCAAGAAGGTAGGTCTAATGCCAGGCACAGCTTTGAAAATCAGCACAGGTATCGCAAAATGATTCTCCCGAACAGCATTTGAAACTTGCCTAGAAAGGCTTGTAAACATTAAATAAATTTATGTGGAGGTATTATCCCCATCTTCCAGGAAGGGAAATTGAGGCACATAGCAAGGAAGTGACTTTCTCAACATTACACAGAAAATCAGTATTAACCAGCAACTGAATGCAAGAGTCCTGGCTCCAACACATTTATTGTAACCACGAATCATTCCTTTATTTGCCTACACTACCATCCCCAAAGGACACTGTACCCGCTAAAAGCCCAGCTGCAGATGTCTGCCATACCCATCCTCTCTTTCCCACCAATCCAGTTTCAAAAAAATCTTTCCTTTGACACATGGAGAAACCCACTGTATTTTAAAAGGATCCCTTCCCTCCAGTTCTGGGCTTCCCCCATCAGAGGCGTAGGGAGGAGGTGCAGGGGGGGCAGTTGCCCCCAGGCACCACGGTAGGGGGGGGCGCCGGGCTGGGCTGCAGGGGGGGAGAGGTGCAGGGCGCTGTGCTCACTTGGGCTGCAGGAAGAGGGAGGTGCCGGGAACCCGGCGCTGGACTCAAGGGGAGGGACGGACAGAGGGAGGGGCAGGGAATCAGCACTGGGCTCAGCGTGTTTGTGCGGTTTGGAGGGGAGGTGCAGGGAAACGGAGCTGGGTTGCAGAGTGAAGAGGTGCAGGGTGCTAGGCTGAGCTGGGCTGCAGGAGTGGGGAGGTGCGGGGTGCTGGGCTGAGCTGGGCTGGGCTGGGGGAGGGAGGTGAGGAGCTCAGAGCTCAGTTTCGCTGCAGGAGGAGAGAGGTGCTGGAAACCAGGGCTAGACTCAAGGGAAGGGAGGAGCAGGAAATCAGAGCTGGGCTCAGCAGTTTTGCGGGGCTTGGGGGAGGTGCAGGGAAACAGGGCTCAGCTGTGCTGTGGGGGGGCATGCAGGGAACCAGTGCGGGGCTCAGCTAGGCTGAGGTGGATGGGAGAAGGCATAGGGAACAGAAGGGCAGCTCAGCTGGGCTGTAAGGGGCTGCAGGGAACTGGTGCTGCACTCCCTTGGATTGTGGGGGATGGTTTTGGGGGAGGTGCAGGAACCAGCGGGGATGGGCAGCTCAGTTGGGTTGCAGGGGAGGGAGGTGCAAAGAAGCCTAGTGGGGAGGGAGGGAACCAGCAGCCCTGACATGACCTCCCTGGTCCAAAAAATTCCTCATCTGGGACCAGTCAGGTCCAGAGGGTGCCAGACCAGGGAGGTCCAACTCCTACCCAAGTCCCCTCCTTGCACCCTCCCTCCTAGCCAGATACCCTACCCCCAATCTGCTCCTGCTCCCTCCCCCTGGCCAGACATCCTACATCCAGCCTGCTACTGCACCCTACCTACTACCCAGACCTTGCTCCCTTCTGCCTCCCACCTCCCTCCCAGATCTTGCACCCCGTCCCTATCCCGCTCATTGGCAGCCCTCTCATATGCACTGAACCCCTTATTTTTGTCCCCACTTTAGAACCTAAGGGGTCCATAACATTTATCAGAAAAGCAAATCTAGCCTATGGAAAGCCCTGAACCTCAGTCCTCCCTGTCCCTTCCCCTCTGCCCCTTGGGGCTGGAATGCCAGAGGAGTGAGGTGTCTCAGTTGGGGGCCACCTAAGTGAGGGTTGGGGTTTTGGGAGCAGTGTTTTTGTTCGTCACTTGTGTGGTTCCCATCTGATTTTTCTATGGATCAGTGGCCCCGATCCAAAAAAGGTTGCCTACCCCTGCCATAAGTAAAGAAAACGTTGAAACCTTTTGTATTGGACATAAATTAATATTTTACTTTATTTAAAATGAAGTTTGATAAACTAACATGGGAAAGTTAACATTTAATTTGTTTAATAATTGAAATTAAACCAGTCTTCCCAGCTGCAGCATTAGCAAAATGACTTGGGCATAATTGTGTAATTAAAGGTGGGTTTCCATTAGCAAGTGACCATCTGCAGAAAGGTTTACATTGAGTCATGTGGTCCACGGGCCAAAAAGCTTGAGAACCACTGGAATAGAGACACCCCTGGCCTCTCCCCCAAGAGACTGCTGCAGGCTCCTGCTGCTCCACAAGAGCCCACATAGAGATCAGGTCTGTTACCACAGTGGTAAATCACCATGTTGCTCTAGTGTGGATGATGGACAGACTCTTTGTGAGTCTTCCTCATCCAAGCAGTCAATTTAAACAGCATGGCTGCGTCTAGATTGGCATGATTTTCCGGAAATGCTTTTAACGGAAAAGTTTTCCGTTAAAAGCATTTTCGGAACAGAGCATCTAGATTAGCACGGGCGCTTTTCCGCAAAGCACTTTTGCGGAAAAGCGTCCCGTGCCAATCTAGACGCTTTCAAGAAAAAGCCCGATCGCCATTTTCACGATCGGGGCTTTTTTGCGGAAAACAAATCTGAGCTGTCTACACTGGCCCTTTTGCACAAAAGCTTTGCGCAAAAGGGACTTTTGCCTGAATGGGAGCAGAATAGTATTTCCGCAAGAAGCACTGATTTCTTACAGTAGGAAGTCAGTGCTTTTGCGGAAATTCAAGCGGCCAGTGTAGACAGCTGGCAAGTTTTTCCGGAAAAGCGGCTGATTTTCCGGAAAAACTTGCCAGTCTAGACACAGCCCATGGTAAGATGCCACATGAAAACATTTGGTACGTCCACCAACGAGAGGCAGGACATTTTGTCTCTCTCCAGAGAGAGTTGTCATGACTTGTCTCTCTGGGTAAACAAGACCCTTTGTGAGCTCTGTGAAGAGGTAAAATGTTTTGACTTCCAGCTTCAAGGGATTTGTTCTTCTGTCTTTGGGGTGCATGTTGCTTTGACCTGAATGGAGTTAGCTGGGACAACGCATTTCTGTATTATTCTGACACATCAAGTGGAACCTGTGCTGAAGACCCACATTCAGTGAGAGAAAGCACTGCTGTCAGAAAAAGTAAATTCAAAGTCTCTCCAATTTTCTTCAAAGATCACCTCTGCCAGGCAGTGGGGCTTTTACTGATTGGTCCCTTATTTGTTTGAAGGGTGACTAAATGTTATCTGGATCTTTTTGGGTCATATCAACAGATTGTTTTGGGCTCAATCCTAGATTAAAATTTAAATTGTATTAGGCCCTTTGTAAGCAGGTTGGGAAGTGGTCTCATTTGGCAATTATTATTCGGTATTATTTACATAATATACACCTTGCCGTCTTGGTATTGACATATACATTTCTCAGTACCCTTACATATAAAATAGCCCAGCCCCATTGACCTCCATGGGCAATGTACCTTGTAAGGAGTGATGGGGATACAATGAAGTTGTTTAAACAAATATGTTGCAATTGTAGAAAAAAATGTGTGTGTCTGAAAACTGTAGGTACTGGGGGTACTTATACATTTTTTTAAAAGGGATACTTTATTTTAAAAAAGGTTGAGAAACACTGCTCTAAACCATTCCTTTTAGCCTCCCTATTTCCTTTCTCCTTTGACAAATTGGGCAGGTAGCAGTTTTGGTAAAAATATATCAGACATGTGCACACAGTGCCTGCTCTACCTCAGCTGGTGCTGGATAATCAGAGCCTCAATTCTAAAGGAATTGGCATTACCAAGGTGATCAATTCTCCCATGTTTTGTTGTGGATTTTCCAAAGAAAATTCTGGTGTTTTCTATAGGTCACCCACATCTCCCAGTCCTAGCAGAGACTTGGGATTAACATGGCTTTCTCAACTAAAAGTCTTATACTTGTTTGGCTGTTGTGATTGTGAACACCTGGCGAGGCAGTCTGCCAAAGGCAAGGCTGGCCTTGAATCTTGATATCTATGGCTTCAGTTGAGTGGCTTGTGTGAAATTTGGAAGAGCAGCTCAGAGAGACCTCTCTCCTTTACTTAAGGACAGACTCTCACAGCCGCCTGAAAGAAAAAGTCCTCGTGGCAGACTGAAAGCCTCGCTTGCAGCGTATCCTCAGCCTGAGGCTACTTATTGCTTCAAGAAAGCGAGGGCAATTCTCATGTTGTGTTTTAGTTTTATTTAAAAGTTTTTTCTGTGTGTTATTTTAACAGGTAAATTAATCTCTTACGTTCACTGACATAGCAAAGGAGGTGTGTGTGGGGGGGGGAATTGCCCTTCTGCTCCCCCTATCATACCTCTGTTCACCTGCTCCTCCTCCATCCACCACCACCTGCTGAAGCCTCCTACCTGCCTCTGCACCCCCAGCCCGACCTTCCTCCCTCTTCAACAGTGGAATAGTGCCCGCCCCAAACTGGAGGGGGTTGGGGAAGACATGGTACAAGCTCCCCCGGCCCCGTTGGGCTCAGCTGTGCACCAGGTTCGGGGCCCTGTCATGTGGTGGCGAGGGAGTGGGAGAAGGCACAAATTTTGCTTCTGCCCCCAGGCACATAACACCCTCACTACGCCTCTGCCCCCATTTGCATCCATCTCTTTGCTCTCCTGAATGCTCATCTCTGCTGATAGTTCTCAGTCTTCAATGAGATGCAGTTTTTTAGCCTCTTTTGTGGATGGCTGAATGTCTTTGAGACATTGGGGCTACAATAAATATGGTAAATGAACATACGAACAGAACAGAACAAAGGTTCTGTCTATTGTAATGTTACTGATTAATCCAAACTTTCAAAATAATTGTTTAGTTCAACATTCTGAAATTATGATCCATTTTGATGCTTCTTTCCCACTTGCCCTCTGCCCATTGCATGAAATGTACTGTAATGTACTGTATGAAATGTCTGATTTTCAAAGCTGGCTCCCAGTTACTGTGTGATTTATGGAAAGAAATAACATGCCTCTCAAACAGCTAACCAGACTCACAGGTTACCTCCCATTCCTCCCTGCTATACACAGGTATGCTGAAGCAACTTTTATAGTGGGGGCGCTGTGACCCATAGAACCAAACTGCAAATCCTGTATATAATGGGGACCACTTCAAGCCAGGAAGTGCTGCAGCACCCCATGCACCTCTAGCTCCAGCACCTGTAGCTCTACAGGATGATTCTCAAATCTTTGTGAAAGGCGCTGAGCATTCTTAACACCCTCCACACCAATCCTGGGGCCCAATCCTGTGAGGTTCTGAGTGACTTCAGCTTCCCTTTTTGATTCTGAGGACTTCAAAACACTCAGTAAACTTGCTGGATTAGGCCTTTTGCAGGTATTTTCTTAGGCCCTTTTAACAGTCTGAGGTAAATGAGTGTGTAGAGTGAGAGTGTTCCCAGCCCCAGAGCAGTGATGGACAGCATGTTTTGAGAGAAAAATGCATCCTCCCAAATTCCAGACTCAGCTAATTAAACCATGTCCAAGTGAAGGAATTTGTGCCTTCTCCACTGGTGCCTTCCTATCTTTGGTGAAATCCATCCTGAGCTTTCATGGGTCTGCTGTGTAGACAGCTCTGCATCCAACTCTCATGCCCCAGAGTCCAGGGGAGAGTGTATTATGGACAGCTTCTATGGGAAATGAGAAATTCAGACAAAACACCTGGTCATAGCTCGGCAGAAAAATTTACACCCCAGCTAGAACACCAACAATGGAGGACCTGATGGGGTTCTCGGAGAAGTCACTATGGGTTCTGGGAGGGAGAGCTGGGAGAAAAGAGCATAGAGAGGGTCCAGTTCTTCCCTCTTGGGTGTTTCTCCCCTCTCAGGAGCTGTGACGACACGACTTATATCACATCTATAGGTGAGTCGCACTCTGAAGTGCATCGGGAGTCTGGCAAATGTGAACACCTTCAGCAGTGAGGTGGCTAGTTTCTGATTACATATAAAAATAGACAGAAACCCCCACATTTTTAACAATCCAGCATTTAAATGACCAGAATGATTTTAGTGAGCTATTTGCACTGAAGATATACAGTCTACATATTCCCCATGTTCCTTACTCATGTCCCTGCTTGGCTGAGACAAGGCTAGACTGTGGCTTTTATTATTGGATTGTTTTTACAGCCTCTGACCTTTACTCCTAAATAGCTAGTCATTGGGACTTTTATTTGTTAAAGAAGGCATGACATACTACCACTCTGCTAATGCGTGTCTTGTCAGTATCGCTTGCTGTTGCCCCAGTTCTAGAAGAAGCCACACAATTAGCTAAATATATTTCTACCTTTGTTTCTGCAGAGCCTGGTCTTGTATGTATATAAGTGTTCACGTGCCACCTAGTGGCTTTATGAGACATTGGCTCTACTTGTGTCTAGTGCCACAAAGAGCGCAGTCAGAAAACTCCATAGTTCCCCACTTTCACATGAGCTTGCATCACTCCCAATTTGCCTAATAATAAGGAAAAAGGCCAGCCTGGATATAATAGTATCAGGCAGGCAGGCAGGAAGCTTAGAAGATATTTACCAGTCTGTAAATGTCTCTCTCCAATATCCATTCACGAGGCCAAGTTTTCAAAATCTGGGTCTTATATAGCACCCAACCAGAATTAAGCTTGTAATGGTCGCTGCCAGTTGCATGTGCAAAATCTCTAGTTGTGCACACAAGCTGGGAAAATGCACGTGCAAACTGCTAATTGTTGCCAGCCCATTAAATAGGTTTGCCAGTTTTGACTGGACATATTCCTGGAGATCTGTTCACATGACATAATCTTTAATTAAAGCTTAGTCTTTCCTTCCTGGAGGCTCCGGCCAATCCTGGAGGGTTGGCAGCCCTAACACAGAAGCACAATGGGTCAAATTCTCAGCTCTGACAAAACCTTTAATCAGGTGAAACTCCCAATGGGCCAGGTCCTAACACAGCGGTGGGCAAGGGGTAGTTAGTGGGCCTGATCTAGCTCGCCAAGCTGCCTGAACTGGTCCACGGCCGCCTCACCAGCACCCTTACTGCAGAGCAGGAGCACCCGCTTTCAACAGCAGGCTGCTAATTGCTCTGCAAGCTGGGCAGGGAGGAGAAAGCTTCGTGCACTGTCTCCGCCCCTTAGTTAAATCTTCAAGCTCCTATTGACCAGTTTCCGGCCAATAGGGGCTGAGAAATTTTGCTGACGGCAGGGGCAGTGAATGAAGCGTCCTCCTTCCCTCTCCCCTCCCCCCATGTCCTCCCTCCCTCCCTCCCTTGCTGTGCTGGAGCATAGCCACATGGAACAGCCCTCAGGAATGGAGTCTGCAGAGCTTCTGGCTTGGAGCCGCTTAGGTAAGGGAATGGTATTAAAGCAAATGGGGTCCTGATCAAGGAGGCAAACCTGCTGGGTCAAGTTACACCCTAGAATTCCAACCCAGTCTGCCTTCCTCTCTTACTATAGGGTCCCTACCCCCGCCTCTATGGTCTTAATTGTTTTCATATATTTCTTTCTTCAGACCCCTCTTTGAGAGTCACCCAGAACTCTATCACGATCCCCACCCCACCACTCCTGATCTCCAGCTGGAATTTGTTCCTTTGCTATTTGAATATAAAAATTTTAAACATTCAAACATTAATTATACATGCATCTAAAAACCCACTATGAACCAACAAGACGTATATCACCAAAGTTTACATTATCCCAACCCCTATTCTTTCCTTTATGCTTGTCACACCTTATTAACTACAGGTCAGCTTCCACTATTTGTGGAAATCAGCATCATTCCTTTTAAATGATGCTGATGTAAGTGAAGCAGAATTTAGCTCTTGCAAAGCCACAGCGCAGGAATCTGCCTTCTTTTACTATTTTGTCAGTAATGAGTTGTGTGTGTAGAGCTACAAAAGATACAATAATAAAGTAAACAGAGGTGCTGCGCCCTCTGCTCGCTACACTCTCCTACCTCCTCTCTTTCCCCCCGGCCACTTTCTCTTCACTGAGAGAGCCTGTTGACGCTGATGACGTGAAGATGTCATTCTGTTGTCTGGCAGGAATTTTTTTTTTTGAGAGAGAGAGAGAGAGAATAATAGTTCCTCCCATGATTTTTCCAAGCCTCAACAATCCCTGTATTCATAGGAGTATCAGATTGCCATATCTCAGCCAAGATGGGATGGCCCCTGAGCTCTCTCAGGAACTGGCCAATTCTCTTTCTACATCATCTGGAGGGATCCCAGCAGGATGAATCAAGATGCTGCTTCCTGTCCAAGTGCTAAGCGAGTCTCTGCTTAGCAGGCAGTAGAAAGGGCAGAGCTAGTGCAATCTGGGAAGTAGAGTGGAGTCTGGGGACTCTCTAGGACTAGAAGAATACAGAGTGGATGAGGAAGGTACATTGCATCTAAAATCCAGAAGAGCCTGTTGTTACCCTGAGATAAGGGAGGTTCTGGGACACAGTTCCCTGCTTCTCCATAACATTATCTTTTCTATTGGAAGATAGAATCACAGATTCATAGAATACTAGAACTGGAAGGGATATGAGAAGTCATCAAGTCTAGTCCCCTGCCCTCATGGCAGGACCAACCAAGATCAGGGGTGGGCAATAATTTTTGGTGGGGAGCCACTCCAAGATTTTGGAAAGTGGTCAAGGGCCACACTTTTCTGTGGAGGGGGCACACGGTATAGGATGGAGGTTGGGTGCAGAAGGATGCATGGGGAAAGGGACTGGGGCGCAGGAGATAGTGTGAGGTCTGAGTGGGACTTTGGGTGAAGGAGGAGGTTGTGACCTGGGTCAGAGCATTGGGATGCAGGGTAAGGGAGGGAGTATGGGCCTAGGGGAGAGATATAGAAGAGGGTATAAAGCAGTATTTCTTAAACTTTTTAAAACCAAGGAACACCAAACAATAAAAAAGGTTGGGGGGAAAAAAGGTCGGGGGAAAGTTATTAAGCAAAAAAAAAAAAAAAAGTTGCCTGCCCCTTTAAGGGTGGCCATTTTGAACTCTGTTGTTCTCCACGGCACACCTCCAACTGCCTCGTGGCACACCGGTGTGCCGCGGAACACAGTTTAAGAAACACTGGTATAGAATCTGGGAGGGAGTTGTGACGCAGGGCACGGGGGAGCAGTGGGTTTGGATGGTAACCTGGGGGAAGAAATTGGGGTGCAGGAGGGGCTGGGGTGCCAGAGGCAGGCTCTGGCTGTGAGGAGCTTACCTATGCATCTCCCAGCCAGCAGCCCTACAGCACCCAAAGGTAGGCTTGACTTCCTGCCTGCTGCAACCCCAGACAGCTTGAAACTGCAGGCTGTTCCCTCCATGTGGCTCTCAGCTCTGGAAGGGGGGAGAGGCTTCTGCTGCCCGTCCCCCAGGCCAATCTCTCAGCTCCTATTGGCTGTTTTTTCTGGCCAATAGGAGCTAAGGATTGGACTGGGGTGGGGAGATCACACAAAGCTTCCTCTGCCCTCTAGAGCAGAAAGCCACATGGAACAGTCCTACACTTAAAACACTGGCTGCTGAATGCTGGATCTGGTGGCTTGCAAGGGGTATCTTGCCCACCCCTGATCTAGATCATCCCTGATAGATCTTGCTCTTAAATATCTCCAGTGATAGAGATTCCACAACCTCCCTGGGCAATTTATTCCAGTGTCTGACTACCCTGACAGTTAGGAAGTTTTTCCTAATATTCAACCTAAACCTCCCTTGCTGGAATTTAAGCCCACTGCTTCTTGTCCTGTCATCAGAGGCTAAGGAGAACAATTTTTCTTTTAGATACTTGAAACTCGCTATCATGTCCCCTCTCAGTCTTCTTTTTTCTAAACTAAACAAGTCCAGTTCTTTTAGTCTTCCCTCATAGGTCAAGTTTTCTAGATCTTTAATCATTTTTGTTGCTTTTCTCTGGATCTTCTCCAATTTCTCTACATCTTTCTTGTTAGAACTGGACACAGTACTCCAACTGAGGCCTAATCATTGCAGAGTAGAGTAGAAGAATGACTTCTCATGTCTTGCTCACAACACTCCTGTTAATGCATCCCGGAATCATGTTTGCTTTTTTTGCTACAGTGTCACATTGCTGACTCATATTTAGCTTGTGGTCCACTATGACCCCTAGATCCCTTTCTGCAGTACTCCTTCCTAGACAGTTGCTTCCCATTCTGTAAATATGAAACTGATTGTTCCTTCCAAAGTGCAGTACTTTGTATTTTTCCTTATTAAATTTCATTCTATTTGCCTCAGACTATTTCTCCAGTTTGTCCAGATCATTCTGAATTATGACTCTACCACCAAAATACTTGCAACCCCTCCCAGCTTGGTATCGTCTGCTAACTTAATTAGCATACTCTCTATGCCAGTATCTAAATTGTTGATGAAGATATTGAACAGAACCGGTCCCATAACAGACCCCTGCGGAACCCCACTTTTTACGCTCTTCCAGCATGACTGTGAACCATTAATAACTACTCTCTGAGAACGGTTATTCAGCCAGTTATACACCCACCCTCATTTTTATTGCTCCTGCTCTGATCTATTATTTTACCTCACCATTTACAAGGTTTCAGAGATAATATGGGCCCCAGTAGGCACACCCACTCCTGTTTCCAAATGAGCTACTTTCTTAATTCTGTGCCAGGTGGAAATAGGTCCTCATGCAAGTGCTTGAGTGGGAAGAGTTCAAGAAACCTACCCAGAATTACAGTCCCTGTGATCAGGAAATAAAGGGATTCCTTTTGTTCCATCCTTCCCACCCCCAAACTCCATGATACCTGGAGGTGAGGGACAGGCCTTGCCTACCTTAGCACCCTCTAGATGCAATTAAGTTCTGCACTGCTGACCCAATGAATGGTTGTACCTCAGCCCTTTATCATAGCATGCTTTATGACTTTCAGAATTTTATCATCTTGTTTGATAACATCTTTTTCTGGTTAACACACTTGGGCTGGGCTTTTCAAAAAAGCCTAAGGGAATTAGGCACCCAACTCCTATAAAAATTCAGAGGGCATAGTGTGCCTGCCTCCCTTTTGCTAATTTCAAAATCATAGTGTTGAGGGTTTGTTTTTGGAGTGTTAAGGGACAATTAGCTTGCAAATCATTATTTGCCTGTTTGAAGAGGGAGAGAAAATAAATGGGCTTCTGCCAGATAACCCCTTTGTCGAACAGTCAAACAGACTGGGCCAGCCAAGTGTTTTATTTAGCTTTTCTCATCCAAAAGCAGGTAACAATACTACTTCACAAGAGTCGCTCTACTGTGACCTTGAGAAGATTAAACAGAGCTCAGTGCCAGCTGGTCCCAGAAGAATCACACAGTTTTCTCATTCTAGCTAGGTACTTATAGAATCCTCCCTAACATAGGGACTAAGCACCTCACAATTGAAGTCTGAGACATATTTCCCTATTTTACAGATGGGAAACTGAAGCACAAAGTAGATTAACTAACTTGCTCATGGTCACACAGGACGTCTGTGATGGAGCCAGAAATGGAACTCCCATTCCATGAGTCTGAGTCCAAGCCAGTGTCCTGTCCACTAGCAGGGGGCACCATTTTAGATTTTGGGAGTGGGGGGCAAGCTGTGCATGCCATGATGAGGGGGGAAGAGAGTGAGAGCATGAGAGAATGGACTGAGAACAGAGGCTTCAGCAGTGTTACTGAGCATGCTCAGTACAAGCCAAGCACCAAACTGGGGGGGGGGGGCAACCCCATCCACCCTCCCACATACAAATACCTTCTCTATCCAGCAGCTACTAAGGCACTGGAAAACTCCACTTTTTTTGGCAGACAACTTAGCAGTTAGCTGACAGGAGCACTGTATCTAATTCCTATATATAAGAAAGCAAATTAAATAAATATTCGAGCCACTCAGCTCTAACACTAGTATATTCTGACATCTTGTGACAAGTCACTTAAGGGACACTGGTTAGCCTTAAAATTTTAATATATATTCTTACTTTGTTGCTAACTCTGTGGAGAGAGAGAGAGAGAGAGACCCCGTCAGGACTTGTGGGCTCTATCTCAGCTCTGGAAGAGGAGTGGGGTCATAAGAACATAAGAACATAAGAACGGCCGTAGCGGGTCAGACCAAAGGTCCATCTAGCCCAGTATCCTGTCTGCCGACAGTGGCCAGCACCAGGTGCCCCAGAGGGGGTGGACCGAAGACAATGATCAAGCGCTTTGTCTCCTGCCATCCCTCTCCAGCCTCTGTCAAACAGAGGCCAAGGACACCATTTTATCCCCTGGCTAATAGCCTTTTATGGACCTAACCTCCATGAAATTATCTAGCTTCTCTTTAAACTCTGTTATAGTCCTAGCCTTCACAGCCTCCTCTGGCAAGGAGTTCCACATGCTGACTACGCTGTGTGAAGAAGAACTTTCTTTTATTAGTTTTAAACCTGCTACCCATTAATTTCATTTGGTGTCCTCTAGTTCTTCTATTTAGGAACTAATAAATAACTTTTCTTTATCAGCCCTCTCCACACCACTCATGATTTTATACACCTCTATCATATCCCCTCAGTCTCCTCTTTTCTAAACTGAAAAGTCCCAGTCGCTTAACCTCTCCTCATATGGGACCCGTTCCAAACCCCTAATCATTTTAGTTGCCCTTTTCTGAACCCTTTCCAAGGCCAAAATATCTTTTTGAGGTGAGGAGACCACATCTGTACACAGTATTCAAGATGTGGGCGTACCATAGTTTTATACAGGGGCAGTAAGATATTCCGGGTCTTATTTTCTATCCCTTTCTTAATAATACCTAGCATCCTATTTGCCTTTTTGACCGCCGCTGCACACTGTGTGGAAGTTTTCAGAGAACTGTCCACGATAACTCCAAGATCTCTTTCCTGATTTGTCGTAGCCAAATTAGCCCCCATCATACTGTGCGTATAGTTGGGGTTATTTTTCCCAATGTGCATTACTTTACACTTATCCACATTAAATTTCATTTGCCATTTTGTTGCCCAATCACTCAGTTTGGTGAGATCTTCTTGGAGTCCCTTACAGTCTGCTTCTGTCTTGACTATCCTAAACAGTTTGGTATCATCCATAAACTTTACCACCTCACTGCTTACCCTTTCTCCAGATCATTTATGAATAAGTTGAACAGGATTGGTCCTAGGACTGACCCTTGGGGGACACCACTAGTTACCCCTCTCCACTCTGAAAATTTACCATTTATTCCTACCCTTTGTTTCCTGTCTTTTAACCAGTTCTCAATCCAAGAAAGGACCTTCCCTCTTATCCCATGGCCATGTAATTTACACAAGAGCCTTTGGTGAGGGCAGGTTAAAGCATGGGGCAGATGGATTTCAGCTCAATATAAGAATATCAGAATGGCCATACTGGGTCAGACCAATGGTCCTTCTAGCCCATATCCTCTTTCGACAATGCTCAATTCCAGGTGCTGCAGAAGGAATAAACAGAAGAGGCAATCACCATGATCCATCCCCTCTTGATTATTTTGTTTGTTTTAAATCTGCAGCCTATAAATGTAATTGGGTCAGTTTCTTGTGTTATGTTAATGAAGGAATGAATAACGTTTCCTTATTCTATTTTTCCACACCATTCAGGATTTTCTAGACCTCTGACAGTTTTGTTAATCTCTCCTCATATGGAAGCTGTTCCTTAACCCTTAACCATTTCTGTTGCCCTTTCTATACTTTTTCCAAATACAATATATGTTTTTTAGATGGGGTGACCAGATCTGCATACAGTATTCAAGATGTGGACATACAATGACTTTATATAGATGCAATATGGTATTTTGTCTTAGCTATTCCATTCCTAATGATTCCCAATATTCTGTTAGCTTTTTAGTTTTTAGACTGCCACTGCATATTGAGCAGATGTTTTCAGAGAACTATCCACAAGGATTCCAAGATCTCTTTCTTGAGTAGTAACAGCTATTTTTTGTATCTATAATTAGGATTATATTTTCCCATGTGCATTACTTTGCACTTATCAACACTGACTTCCATCTGCCCTTGTGTTGCCCAGTCATCTAGTTTTGTGAAATCCCTTTTTAACTCTTTGTAGTCAGCTTTTGATTAGTCACTGTTTACCCCTTTTTTAAGAACATTTATGAGAAGTTTGACAGCAGTGATCCAAATGCAGATCCCTGCAGCACCACACTCATTCATACTCTTCCCCTCCCCACCCATCTTTTAAGTGGAGTACCCAGCAATGTTTTCATGGTGATCTAATGATCCTTCAATTGTTTAAATGCCCAGACTTTTGTTATTCTTAATCACCCTATCTCCCTCTTTTTATAACAAACTCCCTGCCCTAAAGGCAAAGCTGCAAGCAGCTCAAACTCTGTTGCATTTAAGAACTGGAACCTCTGGAACCAATGTATGGAGCTTTAAACAACAAGTATGCAATCCTGGGGGTTCAACTCGGGAGGGGGGTCTACTGCCTAACCCCCATAAATGGTGGGTTTATGTCCTTGTCCACTAGACAAGGAACACTGTGCACTACAATGTCACTCTGTGCACATGTTGACATTAATCAAAGCTCCTTTCTAAACTCCATCCTTCCCTGGCCATAATAAACTAAACCGAAAGATAAATCAAGGCACACTTATGACTGCCCACCTGATCTTGGTAGAGGAACACTGGAGCTTAGGCCACATGCTCTATCATTTCCTCATACCCTTTTAGACCTTGATTTGCATCAGAGCTTTTTTAATGAGCTAATAGTTAAACTAGCCTCCTATAATTATGCTAGAATAATACTTGATTATTCCAGCATAAATATAGTGAGATATCTTAACTATACATAATTTGCAGCTTTCCATTACGCTAATGCACAGATGTCTGAAGAAATGTCTTAAAAATACTAGCAAGTTATAAAATATCTAACTGGTGCTCATTACATCTATGAGACATGAAGAGAGTGCCTATTTTTTCCTTTCTTTGCCAGTCTGCCTTTGATTATTTCTTGACACCTAAGAGATAACATTCAAAACAATAGAAATAAAAACAGATCATCTATCTTCTACTATGCTCATATTTTGCTGACTCTTTCATTTTTATTAGGTGCCTGATCCTCTGAGAAATATTGGCACTAGCATGCAGTTTATATCTCCAAATCTCTATCAGGTGCAAAACAAAAACCGAAAGTGTTCTCAGTGGTAATTAAACAGAAGGCCTTGTCTATATTTGAAAGTTGTAGGTTTTGTTCATACAATTACGTGATCCTGAACAACTGCTGCACTGGCCCACATCCCGTTGTTATCCTGGGTGAAACTACTGGCCCTTGGACTTCTTGCTGACACCCAGAACTGCACTGTTTCTGAACACATGCTCAGCATTCTGGGCAGACATCTCACAATGCATTGCTCTGCTGCTTGGAGCTGTGCATTCTGGGATTTTTCTCACTGCTCACCCGCTATAAGACACAAATTCTGTGACTCAGAGGGTCAAAATAAATAATTCCTGTGATGATTCTTGTTTCATCTCATCCTACATCTTGTTATGAACACCATTTACAAAGCACTGTCAGGCAGCTTGGCGAAAACACTGTTGAGCACTGAGATCTTAATGGTGATTAATACAGACAGGCTGCTGCAAATATATCTGAAGTCATGCAAGGACTTCAAAGGCAAGCAACACAGGCACCTGAGGGAGACCAGGAAGAGTATTAACTCGAGCAGTCACTTCTGCATGAACTTTTCCTAGAGTGGCTTCACTCTATGAGCCATAGGTTTTGAACTCTGCTAAATTGCACTGACTGGTGGGACAGGATAGTGCAGCAGATCTTATACAACCAGGACTGATGGCAGAACTTCTGGATATCAAAGGCCACTTTCCTAGAAACCTGTGCTCACCATGATGGAGCACATAGATCAGAACTCACCTCAGAGTGGAGAACCAGCATGTGGCCATCACTTTCTGGAAGCTCATCACTGCCAGTTGCTATCAGACAGTAGCTAACCAGTTTGCTCTTGGTATATCAGCTCTCAGGGGGCTATCATAGAGGTGCTCATTGTTACCAAGAACAGGCTGCTCCCCTGGGACACAGGACTTGACAATGAATAGAAGCTTATTGATGGATTTGCATGGCTGGTATTTGCAGATTGTAATGGGGTCATTAAGGGGACCCATGCGTCTACTCTGTCTCAGAAAATCTCAGAGGGGTAGCCATACTAGTCTGCACCTTAGAGACTAACCAAAATATATAGAATCATGAGCTTTTGGGGGCAAAACCCACTTCCTCAGATGAATTAGAAAATAACAGAAACCAAGAGAGATATATCACAGCAGAAGTACCTGTCAATTGTAAGGGTTATTTATCCATGCTGCAAGGCCTGGTTGACCACCATGACAGGTTCACTAATATTAATGTGGACTGAGCTGGAAGGGTCCATGATATCAGGATTTTCAGATACTCAGGCCTGTTTCCCTCAAGGAGAAATGGGATTTTTCTCCGTGGGCATTAATTTGTGTTGTGACCACCCCTAGCACTCTGGGAGTGCCCAATCACCTGCTCTGGAATTGTGCCTAATTAATAAGGAAATGATTCTCTCACCAGTCAAGTTATGGGCAATAAACAAAAATTCACAGAAGTTGGAGACCTAGCCTTGATTTTTACTAAAACGCACAGGGGCTGTGGGGACTATACAACACTGCTGGGGCTTGCAGCTGCTCCAAACCCACTGTTGCCCCTGCAGCAGGGGCTGATTGCTGCTGTTTCAGTCCCAGAGGGGCTGACCCAACTGCAGTCACTGCTCAGTAAGGTAGGGACCGCTGCTCCAGCAGCAGGCCACCAATCAGGTGTTTGGCAGCCCTGGGACTGGCCACTGGCCAGCTGTGCCAGAGAACTGCTGCTCAGGGGCTGGCTACTGTTCTGGAGGGGTGGCCACCAGACTGTCAACAGCTCCAGCCCTGCCCCAGAAGAAGTCACAGAGATCTCATAAAACTACGGGGTCGGGTGACCTCTGTGACCTCTGTGACAGAATTGTATCCTTATTAATTAACAACTGCATGTGCCCCTAAAAGACTGCTCGAGTGAGGTGAGCCAGGGGGAAATGGGGCAGCAGGGATGTTGTTGGTAGTGGTAGGGATCAGGGCAGGCAGCAGAGGCAGGCTAGTAATTGCATCTGTACCTCTGCAAGCTGCCCTAATGTTGGAGGGTATTACCTGAGGTGTGTCACCATAAGTCAGAGAAAGCTCTTGCTCAGAAGGGCAGTGGGCAAGCCAGGAAGATACCCCGTGCTGCTGTTTGCCAGGATGATGCCTCAAGAGCAGGTGCAGGGGTGGAGAGGAATGACAAGTGCACAGGCAATGCGAAGACAGCTGTGTTGCTATCCCGTCTGCATGCCAAAATAAAGCACTATCTTCGCCTTAAAGTCTCTGTTAGTACCTGCAGATCTGCATAAAAGCGCAATGCAAAATAAGCTCAATTCTGTGGTAACCAAGAGTTGGTCTGCATGAATGTCTTAACAGTTCTACCGACAGCCTCCCTTGTGTGAGTGGATGCAAAGCAGTTCACTGTAAAAATACTCGTGCTAACCCGAAGCAACTTTCAAGTATAGACAAACCTTAAAACTCTCTGTGTAACGAGCCTCCTTTGGATTTAGCGAGGCCTACCGTCTGTTGAAGAAATGGCCTGTGAAAACTATCAAAGCTACCCGTGCTTCTGTGTTGATGTTTGAAAAGCTTCTCTGTTGTTATAAGGCCACATTCACTACCTGTGTTTTATTGGGGAGAAACAGTGCAAGGAACAGAGGTGTTGGTTCATCATCCTCTGGTTAAGATAGCAGGAGAATTCACTGACGTCCAAAGGCTGTGAAGCACGCCAGTAGGTTTTTGGTTCCCTCACAGCTGCAGGCATTGCATGCTATCTGGATCTGTTGCACTGAAGTATCTCCACAAGTATTTCTCCCAAATTCAATCTGAGCAGCCTTTTCTATCCTTATAGAGGAAGTTCCTGAGGAAACGACAGAGCATCAGTAATCTTCCTGAAAACACCATCATGGCCACCATGGATATAGAAATTCTTTACACCAACATTCCACATGATAATGGATTACTAGCTCTCAGGAACACCATCCCTGATGATGCCACAGCACACCTCGTGACTCAGCTTTGTGACTTGGTCCTCACTCACAACTATTTCCAAGTTGGGGACAATTTATACCTTCAAATCAGTGGCACAGCTATGGGCACCCGCATGGCCCCACAATATGCCAACATTTTTATGGTTGAGCTTGAAAAGTGTTTCTTCAGCTCTTGTCCCCTAGCATGCCTTCTCTTCTTACACTACACTGATGATATAATCATATGGACCCATGGGAAGGAGACCCTTAAAGAATTCCACACGGATTTCAACAATTTCCACCCCACTATCAACCTAAGCCTGGACCAGTCCACATAGGAGATCCACTTCCTTGTCACTACAATACAATTAAATGATGGCCATATTAACACCACCCTATACCGGAAATCTACTGACTGTTATTCTTACCTACATGCCTCTAGCTTCCATCCAGGACACATCACACAATCAATTATTTACAGCCAGGCCCTAAAATACAACCAGATTAGCTCCAATCCCACAGAGGCAAACAAGATCTTTTCCCCACCTGGGGAAGTGAAGAAATAGATTGACAGAGCCAGACAAGTACCTAGAAATCTGCTTCTTTAAGACAGGCCCAACAAGGAAAATAACAGAACACCACTGGTCATCACCTGGAGCCCACAGCTTAAACCCCCCCAGCACATCATTGACAATCCACAACCTGTCCTGGAAAATGATCCCTCACGCTCACAGGCTTTGGGAGACAGGCCAATCTTGCCTACAGAAAACTCCCTAACCTGAAGCAAATTATTTCCAGCAGCCACACATCACACCTCACCCAGGAACCTACCCTTATAATAAACCCCATTGCCAACTCTTTCCACATACCTATACAAGCAACACCATCATAGGACCTAACCACAGCAGCCACAACCTCAGAGGCTCATACAACTGCACATCTTCTAATGTGATATATGCCATCAAGTGCCAGCAATGCCCCTCTGCCATGTATATTGGCCAAATTGGACAGTCTCCATGACAATTAATAAGTGGACACAAATCAGATATTAGAAATGATAACACATAAACCTGTAGGGGAACATTTTAACCTGCCTGGGCACTCAGTAATGGATTTAAAAGTAGCCATTCTTCTACAAGGAATTTCACAAGTCATCTACAGAGAGAGAGTCTAAAATTAACCTTCATAAGCAAATTTGACACTATTTCCCTTGGTCTGACCAAAGACTTGAACTGGGCCATTATAAAACCTCCTTTTCTTATATTTAACACCTCATTGACATCAAAAGCCAAGTATGGAACACTTCCTGCCCACTCAATTAGCCTCATTAACACAAGCACAACAATTGACAGGTACATACAATTGCCCTCTCCCTTCTTTTTCTGTTATACATTTTGAGAGTCCCCTTTTTTTCTCCACTCAAGCTCATCAGAAGAAATGGGTTTTGCCACAAAAGCGCATGATACTATATATTTATATTTGTTGCCACAGGACTATTCGTTGTTTTTAAAGTTACACACTAACATGGCTACCCCCTGAGACTTATATCCTTATAGATAGTTTCCTTTAACGCACTACAAAGCCAATTTCCCCTGCCTTTGACAGTCACGTTATCACATCAAAAGCTATGAATGGGACACATTTAGCCCACTTAATGAAACTAATTAACATGGGACCTACAATTGTCAGATAACTGCTTTTGCTGTTATGTATACCTTGGATTCTGTTATTTCCACTCCAACTCATCTGATGAAGTGAGTTTTACCCATGAAAGCTCATGATCCTATATATTTGTTGGTCTCTAAAGTGCCACAGGCTACTCATTGTTTTTAAAATTACAGACTAACCCAGCTACTCCTCTGAGACTTTGTTCCTTTTCACAGACAGTTCTGTGCCATGTGTACCCCTAGGGCACGTCTAGACTACATGGCTCCATCGATGGAGCCATGTAGATTTGTTTACTCTGCAAAGGGAAATGAAGCGGCGATTTAAATAATCACCGCTTCATTTAAATTAAAATGGCTGCTGCGCTGTGCCGATCAGCTGTTTGGCGGCACAGCGCTGTAGTCTGGACTCTCCGCGGTCGACATCAAAGGCCTTTGTCGACCTCCCCGGTAAACCTCATCCCACAAGGCATAACGGGGAGGTCGACAAATGCCTTTGATGTCGACCGAGGAGCGTCCAGACTACAGCACTGTGCCGCCAAACAGCTGATCGGCACAGCGCAGCAGCCATTTTAATTTAAATGAAGCGGCAATTATTTCAATCGCCGCTTCATTTCCCTTTGCCTACAACCCTAATCTACATGGCTCCGTCGACAGAGCCATGTAGTCTAGACGTCCCCCTACACACTACATTGCTTGTGTTTGCACTTGATGGATGCAATTTACATGTATACTAAGATCCCTTTACAGCATCCTGGCAACATAAAGTTGCCTTGAAGAGGGTCTAAATGTAATAAAATAATAATAACAACAATAATTTATGATCACTTTACTTTCCCATTACACTGCTAGCTTATCTGTCTGTTACATAGTGATAAACACTTGCCTATCTCATAGTGAATTTGGAAGGATTAACTGGTTACAAAGATAGGTGAATGCAATAAGCGTGTCTTCATTAACAGTCACTCATTCTAAAGGAATTTGCTGCCATACTCTTCTCCATGTTTGCTTTCTTGAATATGCATGTGATTATGTTTTACTGACACAAGTTCATGGACAGAAGATGTCGGCCTTGCAATCATAAGGAATTTTTTGTGTGGAAATTAAGTTTGAAATTTGCACCCACAAGCATTAATCCCAGAAGACCCTATGTACTCAGCAAGAAGAAAAAATGCCACATGACGGATTCAACTCAGTATCAGCCAATGCAACGTAAATATTGCATAGCAACAGTGTGGGATCAAGCCACAGACTTTAATAAAAAATCTGAAAAATAATTTGTGGCACAACATTCAATAATCACAACTTTCAAGGAAATTGCAATCTGCTTGTGGATGTTGCACAGGCAGGAAAAGAGGCTAAATCCAGCTAAGTGGTTGTTGTTAATTAGTCTGTCAGCTCTAATTAATCAAGGCCAGATCATTCCCCAAGATCGACCCTCCTTCTCCACTCCCCTCATCCTGAGCTTCATGGGTGGGAAACTGAGTCACTTCTAGTACATAGGCTAATGGTGTTGAACAAAAAACTGTAACAGCTTAAAGGTCTCTCTTTGAGCATTACAAAGGAGTGAAGGTGTCTGGCACATATTACAGAGAGATCAATTTACTCCCTATCTGAAACAGTGAACAAAGAGTATAATTCACTGGTTAATTCTACCAAGGGACCCTGATATATTTTCACTGGGTACAGTAAAAACACATTCATCTTCAGTACAACTTTGTAGTCAGAATCCTCTTGCTCATTAAGGCCACTGAGTGCCATGTAATGGGTCCCAGCAAAGGATCCGACAAATCAAGTTATTTCATCCAAAGTGACTTGCCCAGTTATCCATCACCATGTTATTTAAATCCTTAATCACATTAATGCCTTAAATAAACCAGATTTTGAGAAATCTGTTGAACAAATAAAACTAAAACATGTATTTTAAATAAGGCTAAGACTTCCAATTTGTAACCAGTAGGCCCAAAGCCATGACTGTGATTATAATACAGTACATGTTCTTCAAAGTAAGAAACCATCTGGGATCACTTCTGTGACCTCCAAAGCCAGGCTGGAATACAAAATAAGTGCCACATGAAATGAGGATATGGCAACTTCAAAATGGGAAGGAAGGATGGAATATGTGGTCTATTCATTTTCTCAGTCGAGCCCGAGAAGTGGAAAATCATTAAATGTGTATTCAGATTAAAAACCTATGCAAGGCCAGATGCTCTTTAAGTGGTCACACTTCAGCAAGTGCCTGCACATTAAAGTTAAAAAGAAATAAAATGAGCTAGCATAACTGGAGCTCAGAAAATAGGTGCATTAAACAAATGCGGACAGGGCATGCACGAGCACATGCAAGCAATTGTGTCTACAGTACATAAATCCTACAGTCTCTATTTGCATTTGGGGATATGTAATTGGTCATCTGCTGCAAATAGAATATCCCTTGAATCTACCTAATTTGGGGCCTAATCCTGCATTCCTTATTCAGGCAAATATCTCACTAAACATGCAAACTCAGCAGCCAAATGCAAGCCCACACCTGCTCAGGTGTAGCAATCACATGATCAGAGCCTACAGTAGCAGCCACAGATGAAACTGAGACATAGGATAGCAGCCATTTCTCTGAATTGTGTGTTTTTGCTGGGTTCCTCACTGAGCCCCTTCTGTCTAGTATAATTAAAAATGTTATGTCCTGACAGGTGCTGACTCTAAAAGCACATTCATGGGGGACATCTGAATTCTTTCCTGTAGCTGGCATACTTTTGCGCTGTCCTGAAAACAAGTAGAATTAACCACATGCAGGTTAGTAGCTCCTCTTTTAAATCCAGTAATCTAACATTCATTCTGCAGCTGTTGGACAACTACACTAAACAGATGTTACAGCAGGACTCCAAATCTGCTGGCCTGAACAGGAATGCAATATCCTCACTGTTCAGTTCTCATACGATCAGTGTTCTGAAACAGAAGCTAATGCCATCAGTTAGCTTCTTAGGAAGGGAAGCAAATGTGTTTCCTAGCAAGTCAGCAAGACATTCCATGCAGTCACATAACGGCAGACTTAACCTCCTCCATAGAAAATCTGATTGGGGGGGTTGGGGGAAGGTTATAAGATTTTTAAAAAACAGAGCTCACACTGTATATCATCATGCTCTCATTTTCTGACCATCAAAATAAATCTCCTTGGAGATTTAAAACAAATCCTTCAACAAAAAGATACCAAAAAGGCCACATCAGTGGATTTTTTTATATTGCTATGCTTTTCTGCTTCAGGGAACATAAGGGCATTAAAAATTAGTTTTGTGGTGTAATAAACTGGATGCCTCAAAGGTTTTTGGAAGCAGAAGCGCTGATTTTTTATTTGCATGCAAAAATTCATGATGGAAATAAAAACATGAACACATGGTTTGATTGTTAAACCTTTGTGGTTTAGTATATTGCTGACATAACAATGTAATCAACAAAAAGAATCATCATTTTAAACTAAACAAAAGGATGAACATAAACATATGATGCACAATGTAAAAAAAGAGCACAGAGGAATGCCAGCTACAGGAAAGAAATGCATATGTTTTTAAAATTCTCGTGGAGTAGACATATGAAAGTATAGCTAAAGTTTCTCAGTCTTTTGTTCCTGATTTCGAGGTCTGGTTTTTTGAGGTTACCAGGAGTTTAAAAATATAGTTCAATTTCATTACAGGTCATTTCTTATTTTATATACCCCTATGTTTTGATATAGATAACCCCAGATTTCTTTTGTTAGAATTTTAAAAAATTGTTTTGTAAATTTCCCTCATTTTAGTGTTTACTAGAGGGGTACAATTAATTTAAGCAAGAGAAACAGCATGGTATCTTTACCATCTTCTAATTTGATCGGGGCAACACCCTTAGCCTAAGAACTGATAGGGGGAAAAGCAGATTATTTGGTGGCAATATAATTAATTTTTTATTTACCCAAATACCAGCCTCCTCGGTATTTGTGAGTCTGCAGTTTGTGAGTCTGCAGGAGGTGGCCAAGACACAAGACACACTCTGTTTTTAATAAGCTGGGAAGACTCCAGCAAAGTGATTTTTTGAAAGGTTGCTTTCACTGGTAACGTGGGTTGCTAAAGTATAAAGCACCAAATTGCTAGCTGACACTACATGGTGTTTATTAATGAAACTGTTGTAAATAAACAAGTCACTGTAAGCATTCTGACGTGTGGATAGGAGTCTCTTTGTAGTCTCATGTGGAGTTGAAGAAAATACACACAATTAAGGACTACATTTGTTGCAAGGAGAGTAGTAAAAATGAACTGCAAAGTGACATATTGTTTATGCTGGGGGTTGGGTGAAACTTTGTTGAAGCTGGTGGGCATAATAGCGAGCCTTCATTCAGGAGAGGTATAAGATGTAATTAGGCTCATTTATGGAACAAGATAGCTGAAATAAAAGGAATCACCACCCAAAACAAAGCTACATGCAACGCTATTCAGAAGCTGAGTTACGAGAAAGATGAGGTTTCACAGGGAATTAGGTACACACAGAGGGGTGGGGATTGTTTTGGTGGAATTCTGTGTGTGTGTGTGTGTGTGTGTGTGTGTGTGTGTGAGAGAGAGAGAGAGAGAGAGAGAGAGAGAGAGAGAAGGGGCAGGGACAGAGACAGAGGCTACGTCTAGACTGCAGGATTCTTTCGCAAGAAGCATTTTTTGGAAGAGATCTTCCAAAAAAACTTCTTGCAAAAGAGCACGTCCACACACAAAAGTGCATCGAAAAAGCGATGCGCTTTTGCAAAAGAGAGCGTCCAGACTCATTGGACGCTCTTGCCTAAAAGGCCACCCGGAACCACTTCAGCCAGGGCTTTAGGTCACCAGTTGCTTCCGAGTGCTGGTGCTGGTGTCGGAGCCTTGCAGAGACGCGTGCTTAAAGGGACTCCCCTGGACAGCCATTTCTCTGCTTCTGCTGCCTGCTTGCTACCTCTTCAAGGGACAGAAAAGCGCTCACAGTACCTGCTGTGGTTGCCCTGTTCTTCTGTGGATGCCACAGCCTTTTCCTTTGTTCCATGGAGCCGGAGCTGCCCCTGGGCATGCAATGACCCCACACGGCCATGCTGCAGTTTTTGCAGCATGTTCTGCCAGCTGCCTTCCTGGTCCTGCATGACCTGGACCCCGAACTTATTCTGGGGACCCTCTCCATGGCAGTGACTGCTCCACTCTGGCAACCGCACCCCACTGTGGAGAGACATTTCTGGAGGCTGGACACCAGTTCTGACTGCTGGTCATGGAGCGGTGGGACGACCAGCAGTGGCTCCAAAACTTCCGTGTGCAGAAGGCCACCTTTTTGGAGCTATGTGCCTGGCTCACCCCCACCCTCCGGAGATGTGACACTCACCTGCGGCCTGCCATCCCCCTGGAGTAGCGGGTCACAATAGCCCTCTGGAAGCTTGCCACCCCTGACAGCTACCGGTTGGTGGGCAACCAGTTCGGCATGGAGAAGTCCACCATCAGGGCCATCCTCATGGAGGTAAGGAGCTCTCAGCCTGCAGTCCCTGCGGGCGTGTTGCATAAGGGGGACCCTCAGGAAAGGGGGGTTGGGTGGTGAGGGGAAAGCCCCGTCCCCAGGGTCTTGTGCCATCCCGCTCTCACACAGCCTTGCTGCTGGGAGTGGGGACGGCCTCATAGGAAGTGGCTCCTGGGGTGTTTGGGGGGGCAGGGGAGGGTACCTCCCAAGGGCTCAGGCATCCCCTCTCTCATTCTCTGTTTTGTGTGTTTCTTTGTCTCCTTCTGCAGGTTGTGAGGGCCATCAATTCCATCCTGCTACAGAGGGTCATCCATCTGGGAGACCCGGATGCGACCGTGGCCGGATTTGCTGCCATGGGGCTGCTGAACTGCAGGGGAGCGATTGATGGGACCCATATCCCGATCTGCACACCGCACCATCAAGCGGCCCAGTATATTAATCAAAAGGGCTAATTCTCCATGGTGCTGCAGGCCCTGGTCCACCACCGGGGACACTTTACAGACATTTTTGTTGGGTGATAGGGCAGGGCACACAATGCCTGTGTGTTCAGGAAGTCTAGTCTGTACCGCAAGCTTGAGGCGGGCACATTTTTCCCCGACCGTGAACTTGCCATTGGGGACGTGCAGATGCCACTATGCATCATGGGGGATGCAGCTAACCCCCTCATGCCGTGGCTTATTAAGCTGTACACTGGCCACCTGGATCCCAGCACGGACCAATTCAATGCCCACCTGAACCGGGCCCGGATGCAGGTGGAGTGTGCCTTTGGTTGCCTCAAGGCATGTTTCTGGTGACTCCTCACCCACCTGGATTTAGGAGAGCACAACATCTCCAAAGTGGTGGCGGCATGTTGTGTTCTCCACAACATTGTTGAGAGGAAGGGGGAACCCTTCCTCCTCGGGTGGGGGGCAGACACCGGCCATGAGGAGCGAGCCTTCCAGCAGCCACGGACAGCTGCCATCCAATAGGCCCATCAGGCCAGGGTGCGCATCTGGGAGGCCCTGAGGGAGAGGGTCTCTCAAGGACCCCACTAACTCTCCCCAGGGCCCCCCCACTAGGGGCCTGTGTTTCTCGGCCCTATCCCTTCCCCACCACAACCCCTCCTTTACCCTTTCCCTGACCTCCCAATAAATACACCTGTTTTGTTTTTAAAGAAATGAAGTCTGTATTGATTATTCAGAAAAGTTGGGCATGGGGAGGGGGGGCTCAGAACTGGGAGGGGGCGGCTCAATGTGCCACCTTGGATGCAGGGACCTTGTCAGGGTTGTGGGAGTTTGGGGAGCACAGGAGGGTGGATAAGAGGGCGGGGGCTGGAGCGGGGTCGGGTTTGGCAGGGGAGCAGGGGGAGGGGCCATAGGCATCACTTGGGGAGGGGTCATGGGCATTGCTGGGGAGGGGGCATAGGCATCACCTGGGGAGGGAGCAGAGGCATGGCATGGGGAGGGAGCAGAGGGGGAAAGAGCATAGCAGGGGGGGCAGGAGGGTGGAAGCCAGGAGCAGCAGCATCAGGTGGGTGTGCCACCATGCATGACATGACGGCACACATAGTGTCACACCGCTGCATCAGTTGGTCCCAGGTGCGGTCCCGCCACTCCAGGTTGGTGCAGACCTTGTGCGCCAGGGTCTGATGGATGTCACAAAGGACACTGATATGCTGCCACATCTGGTCCTCATGCACCCTGACGCACCATCGGCTACCCTGGGCTCTGGCAGGTGGCTGCAGTGGTGTAGCTTGCCCCTCAGTCCTGGCTGGTCTGGCTGTGGAGAACACACAAGTGGGTGAGGTGATCAGTCATCCCTGCAGACACTATCCCTGAGGCTGTGCCCTCCTCTGTGAACAGTGATCAGCAGTCCGTGGCCCAGAGGAGGGGGATGTCCCGGGTGCAAGGCCATGTGTGGCCAGCACAGCAGGCCCTGTATCTCAGGGGTCCCGACATGCCCAGAGGACCATGCTGCCCGCTTCCCACCCACCCCTAGGCCCACAGACAAGCCGCCAAGGGAAGTGTCCGGCCACAGTGGGATCCCCTCATGAGCAGCAAGGAGCTGGGAGCAGCATGGGCCTCCCTGGGGTCCGCACACACAGGTGCAACTCGCTGGGCTGTCTGTGGGAGCGGCTGCTGCCTCGCACATGTAGGCATGCCCGCGTGCTGTGTGCAGCACTGTCTGTGTGGGGTCATGCCTGTGCCCTAGTGGCTAGCCTGCTCCCAGCCAGGGCAGCCCTCCCCCCACCATGTCAGGACATGTGTAGCCTCCCCTGAACCTGGGAGCAGGATCCTGGGAGTGCTCAGCAGCTGCCTGCTGCGTCCATGTGCCACACAGTAACACAGGACATGGTTGCACGTGCATGGACCACAGCACGATGTGCAGCCCAAGCAACACTCACCCCCTGCCTCTCCCTCCCTGTGTGAGACCACAAAGTGAGACCACTCACCTGAAGATCCCTCCCAGGCATCCAAGTAGGCCTGGGAGATGTCTTGTCTGACAGGAACCGGCTCAAGGGAGAGTGTCATGGTGCCCGTCTCCTCCTCCTCCTCCTTGTCCTCCTCTGCTACGGCCCGCTGGCCCTGGCCCTCCTGCTCCTCCTCCTCCGGGGTGACCTCCAGCCGGACGACAATGAGGGTCTCGACCCCAGAGTCCACTAGATCTGATGCAGCACCTGGTAATAGGGGCAGGTGTGGGGTCCTGTCCCTGAGCACGAGCTGTGCTCTGTGGCCCAGACATATCCCTGGCAGAGCTCTTTCACTTTACTCCAGACCTGTTCCATGGTCCGGGGTGGGTGTCCGCGCTCCACCAGAGATGCAGCCATCCTGCCGTAAATGTTGGCGTTACGATGCTTGGCCCAGGGATTCTGTAACATCTCCTCCTCACCGCACAGCTCGAGGAGGGACTGGATCTCTGGGCCTGACCAGGACAGGGCACGCCTCTTCATCCCCCTGGGGCTGCTCCCTGCAAGGGCCAGCGGGGTTGCGGGGGGCTTGAGACTGTGCCATTGTTCTGCAGGCCTGTGACAGGGAAAGCCGCATGGTCAGGGTGCAGCTCTGAAGCCAGCTTCCTGCCACAAGGCTTGTCCAGGGTGCCTGCAGCTTTAAGAGGGGCCAGGAGACAGGAACTATACAGTTCTGATTCCTTTGTATGGAGTGGCCACCAGGACACCTTTGCTTTTTCCTAGAGGCCTCTTCTTCCGCAAAAAACTCCTCCTCCCCATCCACAAATGCCTTTTTGCTCTTTCACAAAAAGACTTCTTCCTCATAGAATGAGGATTACCAATACCGGGAAAGCCCCTCTGTTCTTTCGATTTACTTGCGAAAGAACACAATTGCAGTGTGGACATTCTGCAAGTGTTGTCAGAAAAATGGCTGTTTTTCTGACAAAACTCTGTACTGTAGACATACCCTGAGAGAGAGATTAAAGCTTGAAATACCTCAGATACAGAGAAAGCAGCAGACAGCCAAGGACAGACAGAAAAGCACTGTAGCAGGATCTTGAAAGCTAGGAGAGAGAGCTTTTCGGGCAGAGTGCTAGCTGAAAGAGGCTTGGAACTGTGATAAAAAACCTGCCTCTTGGTTTTTTTATTCCTATTGTGTTCAGTGAAGCAGGATTTTGTACATTCTTTGTAAATAAACAGAGTTGTACCAAAGAAATACCTGACTACATCAGAGGGGTGTAGCCATGGGTGGGTCTGAGTAGGCCATGGCCCTCCCACTTAGCATCCAGCTCTAGGGCTGGAGCCCCCCGAATCCACAGGCTAGGACTCCCAACCTCAGCTCAGTATCCATCAGCCAGACCATATCCCTCTCCTTCTGGTGCTGTGCACTGTTGTCCTGGTCTCTGGCCCCAGCATTTGCTCCACAGTGGGTGTGCCTGGGGTGGGGGGAAGGGGAGTCTGAGCAGGGCTACTGATGGGGCTGGAAACTGGGGCAGCAGTGCAGCACTGGCAGGAGGTGGATGAATCTGGACTGGCAGACACCAAGCCAGGTTTGGAAGGAGCAGGCAGAGCCCTCCACTCCATGAGTGTGCCCGGTATCTGAAAGGTACCACTTATGAAGGAGACTATTTAGTATAATAGGAAGCATATAACTAGCAGTAATGAGATTAAATTGAGATAGAGGGGAAAAAATTAGGCTGGATATCAAGAAAAGCTACCTGACAGTGAAGTCTATTAGTCCATAGAATAATTTTCCCAAGGGATGTAGCAAAAACCCCACTAGACTGGAGTTAAATGGTCAATCCTATAGAAGCAGAGGGCCTAGATGATCTAAAAGTTCTTTTCCTTCTCTAAATCTGTGAATAGCATGAGTGATCCCTTGCCATTTCTGCTTTTCTTTCTTTTTCTTTTTGAAATAGTCATATAGTATTTTCAAAGGAACTCCACCTGACAGTGTAAAGAAAGTAATGTATTTTCTTTGATAGCTGCAAAGTATATTAATGATTCACTGAAAATATTTCTGAGCCCAGGTGATCAGAATACAGAGAGAAGTTCCATCCTTAGATGTATAACAGAGAGACTGTCAATAAGATTCTATCCTATAGTACATGCTGGGTTAGGAATTAGAACTTTCCTAACTAGATTTTCAACTGAGCCTCAACCAGGTACATATAAAAATCTGAACCTGCATTGTCAGACCACAGATAAGTCATAGGTGCAAACGTTGGTTAAGTCACGTACAATTTATACACAGTAGGTTGCAAGCAGACTCGTGTACCAGATATAGATTGGCTAGAGTTTCCTTCCTAGACAGATGCATTGGAGAAGTGTTCATTAGGAGAGTCTTTAATATTCTGGCAGGTATGGCTGAGGTTAGCTTAAATAAGATATGGTGCATACATTGCCACCTAATGGCTAAAGAGTATAATATAGTTTAACATTCCATTACAATTACATCTCTCCCTTTAAGTTCTACATTCCCACCATTCACAAAATTTACACTATCACACTATCTTTCAAGTTCAGTACATATCCATCTGTTAAGCATCTCTGAATCATACTGGTTGTCTAATTACATGAACAAACTCATAACAACTTGGTCATCTGGCTGTCTATTAGTTGCAATGACTGGCTGTGGTCAGTTAGGAATCTGCATCGTCTTCTAGTTCTGCATCCACCATCGACAGAGTTTGCTCTGTTGACTGTTCTTTCTGAGGAACAAACTGTTGATGTTGATGGGTTTTGTTGAACTCTCCATGGTCAGTCTGTATCTCATATGATCTGGGCGTGGAATTCTATTTTTTTACAACAGCTGGAGTTGCCTGTCCTTTTTCTCCTTACAGTTAGCACAGTCAGCAGGCTCCGGATGTGACAGTTCTCTAGCTGAATGATGTCTTTTATAGAAGTGTTCATAGGCTCTTTTGCTTTTTTTATCTTATTTGACTATCCTCATTATGTCTGACCACTTTGGAGCTAGATTTTTTTCCCAAGCTTGGAAAAGTAGTTCTGAATTGTCTTCCCATTGACAAATGTGCTGGACTATATCCAGTAGCTGCTACAGGTGTTGTTTCTGTAACTTAGAGGGCCAAGGAATGGACCTTTCTGCTGTAAAACAGCTCTCACAACCTCTCCAGATGCTTGTGGGGAATGAGGGCTGCTAGGAATTTATCAAAATAATATTTTGTTTTTAATGACCTAAATTCTGCTGCAATGAATTGTCCATTGTCTGTCACTAGTTGTTCTGAAGTACTTAAGGGAGCAAAATGTTCTTCAGTGTCTCAATAACGTTACAACATGTTGTGTCTTTCATGTACATTATTTTGATGTACCTGGAAAAAATAGTCTACTATGCTCAGGCAAGGATGCCATCTGAAATTGCATAAATCTGCAGCTAATCTGCTCCAAGGTCTGTCCAATATTTTTTATAGTTCAGCATTGTCTTTTAGGTTATTTGTACTGGATCTCCTTTGAAAAATCCAATATCAAATTCTCCATTGAGTTCTTCCACCTTTCTCACTTAGGGTATGTCTAGACTATATCCCTCTTTTGATAGAGGGATGTAAATTAGACACTTCGAAATTGCAAATGAAGCCGGGCTTTGAATTTCCTGTGCTTCATTTGCATATTCACGTCATGGTGCTCTTTCGAAAAAGTGCTATTTCAAAAGTGAAACCATAGTCTAGATGCGGTTCTTTCGAAAATAGAAACCTTTTTCCAAAGATCCTCGAAAAATGAGGTTTGTCCCATCCTACCAGTATCCCAGTCCTGTCATGTTCTTAGCATGACTGCCACCACCAAAACTAAGGCCAAAAATGCCTTTCAACTGTAATTGAAAAGAAAGGACTTGTCCTCCACTGACAGCACCTTGTTTAATCCTCTTCACAGGTTCAGGGTGGTTACAAAATGCTACCGTACCAACATGGCAGTGCTTTAGACCACCTTGGTGCAACTGTAAATGGCTACAATATAGAGCTGCCACCTCTGTTTCATGCTATTAGAAGATTCCCCCTTCCCCACCCCCAACATGATGTAATATCATTTTCTTTTTTAAAAAAAATCCTAGTAAAATCTCCAGGATGGATTTCAATAGTCACCATGAGAATGTGCTGCTGATTCCAGAAGACTTCAAGCCAATCCCGGAGGGTTGACAACCCTGCTACAATCGGGTGAAAGGCCAGCAGAGCTGACAGCCTCCCCCTGGGCAACGTGGGGGAGGGCCCCAGCTCCGCACTTCCACAAGGGGCAGGGCTGAAGGCAGCTAGTCCTCAGTGCTGCCCGGTGTGGTGCCCCTCAGCCCTTAGGGTACGTCTAGACTACAGGCTTTTGTCGACAGAGGCCATATCGACAGATACTGTCGACAAAGCTTCTGTCGACAAAGAGCGTCTAGACTACATCCAGTTCTGTCGACAAAGCAAGCCGCTTTGTCGACATGAGAGTGTAGACGCAAAGGACAGTGTAGATGCAATAACGCCTTCTGTCGACAGAACTCTGTTGACAAAAGGCGTTATTCCTCACAGAATGAGGTTTACCGCCGTCGAGAAAACTGCCGAGTTCTGTTGACGTTATGTCGACAGAACTCAGCGGCAGTGTAGATGCAGGTATAGTTTTGTCAACAAAACCCTATAGTCTAGACACACCCTTAGTGCTTACAGAGCCCAGGGAGATGATTTAAAGGGCCCAGGTCTCCAGCCACCACTGCTGGTACTGCAGCAGTGGCAGTAGTCGGAACCATGGGACCCTTTAAATCACCAGGCCCCCAGGCAATTTCCTCCTTTCTCCCCATTATCAGGCCTGTGCAAGGCAATAGGAAACTGGGCCCTTTATTTTCATTTGTGACATTTCCCAGTTTATTCCCTGTGAGAGGAATGCTCCCTGCCTTCCAAACTTCCCAACTGGTGGGCTGAGCAGAAATGTGCAGCTTGTCTTTCATTGGAAGAATGGAACTGGCTGTTTTAAGCTACAACTTCTGAAGATGATTAATTGTCACATGCGTTTAGCTCATCAGGATAACAAGTGACACGCCTGTCGGGCAGATGGTCTTACTGTTCAACCTCATGTGTACCAAGGTTAACCAGTGTGATTCAATCTCACGCTCCCCCTTCTCAAGGGAAAGCTGGAGCGGTGAGTCAGTAGGACACAGATCCAAGAGCCCTCAATGCAATACGGTCCGTCTTAGCAAACAGCGTTTCAGCGTTTAATAAATACAATCACAGACGTGATTGCACTTTCCTAATTTGGCAAAAGTTGTTGGAGTACTTAGAAAGACAGTACAGATCAAGCTTCATTAATATGTTTCATTTCAGAAACTAATGATCCTCATCAGGATACTGGAAACTGAATGAAGAGAACAGCAAAACTGAATGAGCTTATATATGATAGAATAATAAGCACCAAATTCTTTTTGTGGTGCCCAATTCTCCTGATTCCTGACTGATACAGCCACAAAGATGTCAGATAAAATAAGGAATAAATATGCCAGGAAAATCTGGCACCTTAAATTTGGCAAGGACCCCACCAATCCTGATAGCCCCATTTAAGAAACACTGTAATAAATAAATATTAATCCTTTGCCTTTATATGGGAACCGTCTATCTGCTGATCTCAAGGTACACTGTGAAACCAGTTAAATATTATAATCCCCATTTTTACATGGTAGTAGTTAAGACTATTTAGAAGCATTGCGGTTACAAATGAGTGGTTTATGCCAGATGAAGTCTAGAGCAGGCAGCAGTGTTCTCTGTAAGCTGAGGGCTTGGTCGGCTACCCAGGAAAGTTTCAAATGTTGCCTAGCTGATTAGCAGAGTGCTCAATGCACCCAGAGCCGGCAGCATGTATTTCTACTGGTGGTGCACATCTGAGCATGCCTCAGAGCACATAACAAAATTTAATCCACATATGAATGGAAACAATTAGAGGGAACACTGGCAGGCAGCAACAGTCTTCTTGGAAGTGCTGCTTTAAGTTACACATTAGGCCCAGTGCTCAAGGCCAGTTTGCAGGTTGCTGCTCAGTGTTGTTAAGGCAGCAAATGTGCCTGAAAGATAGCTGTATGCACCCTGGATGCTCAGGCCCCCGGGTGCTAGTCTGGGAATGAAGAGCAACACAGAACAGCACAGCAGCCTCAGGGCTAATGAGCCAATGTGAGACAGCAGCAGGCTGTGGGGCTGGAGACAGCCAGGAATTTCTGAGATTGGGAGCAACTGGAGCTGGCAAGTTTAGAGAGAGCTGGAGCACTAAGAGGTAGGGGATTCAGGGAGCCTGGACATGTGGTAGCAGGGCAAGGGGTCAGGGGCTTGAAGCATGGGGCTTTCAGGGGGGAAATGAGCAGTGATTGGTGAGAGGTTTGAGAAAAGGAGCTGTGTGGGGGGACAGGCAAGAATAGGAGTGGAGGGACCAGGAGCATTGGCCTCTGGAAGGAGAGCAGAGTCAGGGTCCCAGAGCAATGGGAAATTGGAAGGGGATTAGGGACAGCAGTTGTGTGCACATGCAGTGGGGAGAGAAGCAGTCACTCTTCTCCCCTCACCACACAACCCTAGGTCTGTTCCCATTCTCCTTGGCTGCCCCTTTCTTCCTCCTACTGTGTGGAAGAGAAGGGCTGGTATGCTGGAGACTGATGCTGTGAATGTGGTGTGAGATGTGCCATGCTTGGCAGAACTGCAGGATGCACAGCTGTTCTCATGACGATGCTCAAGGGTGAGCAAAGGAGGACTCACGTGTACATCACACCCTGCCCCCATCACAGGAGAACTAGGAGTCAGTCAATGGCATTGATATCATATAAATTTGGAGCACGTCAGAGGAAGCTGTTCCTTATACAATACATTTATCATTGCAGAAGGACACAGACTCATATAGTGTTGCTGGATCTTTCAGAGTGTTCGATAATTCTATTTCTAACTCAAAAATAGCTACATACATTTTTACCTCAATTTCCCCAAAATCCACCTCTGGCCTGCAAACAAAGAGAAACCAGTTAGTATTTTTCCCATTGGGGGGTGGGGAGGGGAGAGTTAGAAGCACCTGAAAATAGAGGCTTAGAAACCAAACACTTTGTCAGCTAGCTATAATATCACTGCTAGCTCCAGTAATAAAAGAGAAGATAAAAATGAGGGAGTTTGTAGCCTATAGTGTGGCTTTTATAGCTACTCCTGCATTAGAGGGGTATGAAACTTAACACTTCAATAGCAGTAGTGAAAGAAAAAACATTGAGGAGTCCAGTGGCACCTTAAAGACTAACAAATTTATGAGGGCATTAGGGCATAAGTTTTCATGAGATATAACTCACTTCCTCAGATGCTTGAAGAGAAAAGAAAAAAAAGGAAGAGATACAGAGATGGGAGTGTGACATCCATGCTAATTAAATCAGAGTGGTTGTGGCTCATCTCCAATAGTGATGAGAAGGTGAAGTACCTGAAGGGGAAATTACCTACTGTACTGTGAGAATCATTTCATGTTTCTATTTAAGCCTCTTTTCAGGATGCCAAATCTGCATATGAATTCCAGCTCCGCAATTTCTCATTGCAGTCTATTTTTTCTCTATGGCGGACAGAGAGGCAGAGTATGCCTGGAGGACCTTGGAAGAGGTACCTACTAGAGCAGTAACTTCTATACCTTTCTAAAATAGTTTTTTTTCCCCTGAAACATACATGGTAATATACAGCACATGGAATGTCTGGACTTAAGGTTTTACCAGTGTTAGCTTGAAATAACCTGAATAGCTCACTTTTTGCTTTAATAGCCATGAAAAATTGAGGTCACCCCAAACCAATGCCAAATAAAGCCTCATGTTACAACACTATGTCTGATATAGGGCCAGTATGTTACCTGGAATAAATCTGTGTCGCTCTATTAACTAGCATTTGGTCCTCCATATACAGTTATTCTATATTTATTGAGCTATCTATGGTATTATTGTAAAAGTAGTCACCACTGTTTTTCCTTGTAAACTGGAGATGATGCTACAAATTCTGTAAGAGTCATGTTTATGAAAAGACCCTCTCAAAAATAGCCAGAAGGAAAAATACTGAGATTAGCGGTGGCAGCTACACTTACTCCTAGTAAAATCTGCAAACTGTATGCGCCATTCCAAACCTCAATTGTTCTATTAATACAACTTGCTATACACTTGTTAATCTACAGTGAGCAAAAAGTGAATGTAGTCCCATTAAAACTTCAAGCAGCAAAACCCACAAGGGGCTGAAAGCGTAATTACCAAGAGGAGAAGTGAAATGCTTTTCTGACAGCCAATTTCTTTTATTTGTCACACCTGTTCTCCTTGGAGTTATATGCTCTGTACTGAAAATATATCACCACCAAACCAGGCAGAGGAGTGATATGGACAGGCAAAAGTGGTAGATGAGTTATAAATTAGCCAGATCATAACACAAATAGCAGCAAGATCTACTTAGAGCTCAATAAATGTTTTTGAAAGGGCCAGCAAAGTGCATGACAGAAACAAGGTTCTTACAGGCAACTTTTGAAGACAAATTATGCGGCAGAGCTAGGATATCCGCTGTTTTGAAGATGACAGTTCTTCAAAGAAATAGCAGCATGACATTTTTGGGATCCAAAAAGTAATTTTAAAAGGTTACATTGAATTTCTTTTCATTAGACATTATACTAGGTAGAATCTGTACAAGAAAATCAGAGTAGTGGATGACTGACCTTTACTCTGACAAAAAAAAATTTTTTTTTTAAAGAGAAGCCACCCTATTTATGGAAGTTAAATCAGCTGTTGAAACAGAATTACATATAGAGACAAAACAGTTTCTGATTGGCTGGAGCCTCTAAGACTATAATTCAGCAAAATACTTAAGCACATACTTAATTCCACCCCTATTCAGCAAAGTACTTGTTTAACTTTAAGCATATGCTTAAGTCCCATTAAAATGAATTAAACTTAAGCTCTCATGTGGAAAGTGTTTTGCTGAATAGGGCTGGGATGTGTTTGTATGGTTAGGGACATATTTAAGTAACATAAGAACATACGAACGGCCATACTGGGTCAGACCAAAGGTCCATCCAGCCCCATACCCTGTCTGCCGACAGTGGCCAATGCCAGGTGCCCCAGAGGGAGTGAATTGAACAGGTAATGATCAAGTGATCTCTCTCCTGCCATCCATCTCCACCCTCTGACAAACAGAGGCTGGGGACACCATTCCATACCCATACTGGCTAATAGCCATTTATGGACTTAACCTCCATGAATTTATCTAGCTCTCTTTTAAACAAGTAGTTTCCTGAAATACAGCCAGAATACAAAAAAGCTAATTGCTATCAACTTGGTATAGCAGAAATAATATTACTGTAATGACTTCTTTTCAAATAAAATAATTCAGCCCAGCATTTTTTTACCATAATAAACAAGAAGGAAATTGAATTTACAGGTTATATAACTTGTGCTATTCATTTGTTGGGTTATTTTTTTAGAATGGGTAAATATACACAGAGGCCAAGCCTGGTTTTCTAGAACAAAAACATTTTGAATGTATACAAGAACAAAAAACATCTGAACTGTCCAAACTATGTTTTATGTTGTACTTGTCTTACTCAACAATACTGCAGTGTTAAAATTCCATCCCAGTACAAGGTTTTCTGAGTCAGTTTCAATGTGAAAGGATTTTTTTTTCCTGTGAAGAGACAAAGGAGGCTCCTGAAAATAGAACATTATAAGGATTCTGACTGCCAAACCTTAAATATATTAACACTAGCAAACAGAACGAAAATATATGTTTTACTAAGGGACCTTGAAGATATCACAGTCACCATGAGTAAGAACAAATCTCAAGTGCTTTATGTAGAAACCTGAGTTTTCAACACACTCTTAGAATGAATATACGTCAATCAAATAATGCCTGATGCACTTATTTTATTTCTGAAGTTTTTCATGAAATTTCATAAACTTTTCAGGGGGAACATGGATTTTGGAAGGCCAGGACTGCTACACATGAGCAGTCCAGGTGGAATTTCCTACATGAGGAAACAAGGCGTTTGATGAGTCAAGCGAAGTCTGACGTAGTTGCCAAGCTTAAGGGACAGACAATATGGAGAACTGTCTGATCTAGTACTTCAAATTCAGCACTTGGGAAGTATGGCTGTGGAGCCACCATCATCAGGAAACACAACTGTCAAATGGATTCTTCAGTGAGATACTTTATAGCAGGTGTGGGGAATCTAAGGCCTGGGGGCCAGATGCAGCCTCCAGCTTGCCTGGAACTGGCCCTCCAGGGTCAGTGCTCACCCCCCGCTATCTGCCCCACAGGGTTGGAGTACACAAAATCTACATGACCCAGTTTTTCAGTATTAAGGTTTCAGTATAACATTTTCTACATTTCAGTGCACAAATCAGAACACATTCTCCTCCGATCTTCTCTCAGAGATGATTACTGTGACCACAGTTTATAGTATGTGTCACCTGAACTCTTCTGCACTTGAGAAATGGCCACTTGTTTGGGTGAAACAATCACTTTTTGCCTAAAATAAAGTACCAAAATTCATATTTAGGTGCCTGAATAAAGGACTTATTGGCCCTTGAAAAATGGCACCATCTTAGTCCTTTAAAAATACTTAAAAACTTTGTCAGCATTCCAGTCCTTGGGTTAATAGTTGACTGGGCCTCTCAGTTACTAGTGAACAGAAATCTGTAAGCTGTATCCAAAGTGCTACACAGACTGAGATCAGCATATGAAACATCCATTTCCTGGTTCTTTATTAAGCTCTCAGAGGCTATAGGGCACTGCCGTTCCCCCATAAGTCCAACTATGTCAGAAGACAAGAATTCACAAACCTTCCCCTCACTCAGTTGTCCCATTCTTTCTCCTTTCACTGGGACAGAAATTCCAATTTGCACCATCCAGATGATCACTGGTGGCCTTAGACATGGGAGAGGAGGGCTGCTTCCCAGGGCGATGTGCTGATGGAGGTGCATATGAATAGTCTCCTGTTATCTTACCTGGGGCCAGCCAGCTAAACAGGAAGGGAAACACAGCAGCCAGCTCAGCCAGGGTCAGGGAGGACAGAGGCACTCACTTGTCTCAGGTAACTCCTCTGCTCTGCTGGGAGCAGCAGCAGGGTGGGTGCCCAGGGAGAGCTCACCATTCTCCCTGGGACAGAGGATCCCCTGTAGAAGCCATGTGGAAACAGGGAGCAGGCTGGGCTGGAAGAGGCTCAGAGTGGGCAGCTGAGTTTGGTGGGGGTTGAAGGTGAGTGTGTGTCTGCTCCCATCCCATCCCTTCCCTGCAGAGAGGTGACACATGGGGGGACATGCACTGCATTGGCTCACATTACCCCCACCCAGTTTTCTGCTAGGGTCTGCCTGCCCAGCTCTCCGCCCCCTCCTGCTTGCAGGAGGCAGCCTGGGGCCAGGAGAGGAGAGATAAACAAGCAGCATGTGCACCAAATAGCTGAGACTGGAGCAGTAGGGAGGAGGGAAGGCTGTGCCCGAGTGAGGTTACGTAAGGGAGAAAGGAACAGTTGTTTTCCCATAGGACAGTGGTTCTCAACTCGTTTCAGTCCACGGACCACCAGGCCAATCAAAAAATTTTCGTGGACCACCTCCTTTTGGAGACATGATAAAAAAGAGCAGACAACGAACATTTTGGTTTGAAATTTATTTCTTACTAACAGATTTTTGAATTCTCTTCTCACTGACAAGCTTTTCAATGTTTGGAGTGGTACTTGATAATGCACAATGAATATTGCTTTCCACTGCAAGCCGATTCCTCTGTTTGGACTTAATGTGAAACAAACACGAAAATCCAGTCTCATACATATAAGTTGATGCAAATGGCAAAAGAAATCTGACTACGTGTGCTGACAGATTTGGATAACTCCCAGTCATGATGGCCCAAAATATCTCTATGGTAGACTGCTGGTACACGTCTTGAGCCGCAAAATCATTTTTCAGATCCAAGAATTCCTCCTGCAGATCCTCTGGAACACTATTAACATCTGTTGTAAATGGATTCCTGATTAAAGATAATCCATCCCTTGTCCTGTCCACCTCCGGAAAGTATCATTGGAATTCATCTCGTAGCTTCTGTAAATGATCGAGAATTTGCATCCGAATGGCTTCCTTTTTCCTGAGCATGGCATCCACATATGGAAATTGAACTAAATTATTGCCTTCGACTCTTACGATCCAGAGTTCTAATTTGTCAAGAAAAGCCTTGATGATGCTTTGGTGAGAGAACAGATTTGCACCTTTCCCTTGCAGCTGAAGATTCAGTTTGTTCAAGATTCCAAAAATATCGACAAGATATGCAAGTTCTAAATTTGACTGCATCAGCACATTTCGGAATTCCTCTTTCCCTTGAGCCTGGAAAAATAAATCCAACTCCTCTCTCAATTGAAAACTTTGTTGAGTACATTCCCCTGCTGATAACCACCGTACAAAAGTGTAGAAGAGCAACACATCAAAGTCGGAACCCATGTCCAGGCAAAATCTTTTGAACAGCCTGGTGTTCAGAGCCGATGATTTGATGTGATTCACCACTTTCAACAACCCTTTGAAAACGGCGTTCAGTTGATCAGGCAATGTTTATGATGCCAAAGCTTCCTTATGAATGAAGCAATGAACTTCGGTTACCATTGGAGCGCGCTGTTTCACCAGCGTTTGGAAGCCCAGTCTTGAGCCCAGCATGGCAGGTGCACCATCAGTGGTGGCACTCCACAAGTTTTACCCAATCCAGACCATGTACTTCAAAGAAATTGTTAACAATTTCCATCACATCCTGAGCCTTTGTGGTGGTATCAAGAGTCTTACAAAAAAGAAACTCATCTTTGAAGTCTCCCTCAACCATGTATCGTGCGAACACCAATAGCTGATAGCACGTGAAGTTGGTCGATTCATCCAATTGTATGGCAAACAATGGAGACTTCTTTATTTCATCCACAACTTGTTCACTGATGTTCTGTGATATCTTGTTTATCCGTCTCGTTACTGTGTTGTTAGAGACAGATATATCATTCAGCTTCCTTGCTGCTTTCTTGCCAAGAACAAGCCGCACCATTTCTTTTGCACAAGGGAGCACAAGTTGCTCTACAATGGTATGAGGCTTCTTGGCCTGTGCAACTTTGTATGCAACAATGTAGGAAGCATGCACTGCATTGCTTGTCTTATTGTAGAATGCACTTGTTGAGTCGAGGCGCTGCCGTTTCAGACCTGATAACCACGGCTCAAAATAATCTTCATCCTTTTGCAACAAGCTGGGGATGACACTTTTCGAGATGGAGTTTCAGCTTAGCCGGCTTCATTGAGTCATTCCCCAAGACTTTGAAACAAATAACACATTGTGGCAAATCCACGCCTTCTTTTTCTTGACAAGTGAAGCCGAATTTGATGTAGTCTCCGAATACTTGCGCTTGACATTTCTTCCTGTCGTTGCCATTATAAACAAACTACACCACACCCATAAAACAGCACATGTAGCACAGGACAAATGACACAGCAACTGCTCAGCACAATGGCAGCAGCTACACTGATGCTCAGAGCCTCAGATGGAAGTTACTGGCAACACAACGCAGTTGCATCATAGGTGACGCTATGGATGACGCGCTGCGTGCTTGTGAACACGGCATAAAACAGCCTAACGATGGTGCCTGCTCATGCTGTGTGACTTTGGACAATGTTCCTGTGGACCACCGAAAAAGTCACCATGGGCCACCAGTGGTCCATGGACCACCAGTTGAGAACCACAGCCATAGGAAAACTAAGGGGGAAGGGCTTAGCCAAAGGACTGTCATGACAATTCCCTTTGCAAGGGGCTGAGACAATAGCAGGGTCTGCACTCAGTGGAGTAAAGGATTGAGCAGCTTCCTTCATGTGCCCCAAGGACTTGCCTTATCCCTTAATCTCCTGAGACTCCAATTCTAGCCCCTGTCAGTGGAGAATGCCATGACTCACAATCTCAGCTTGTCACAAGCAATGTCAACAGTTTGCAGCAACAAACACATTTTGCTGAACAACATTTTGTATTTGTTCCTGTTCATTAGTTTAGTGTTTAGTTCAATGTTTAGTTTCTGGCACTTCATTATTTTAATAAAATTGAATCAAATTTTGTGTCTTTTTTAGTAAATTTATGAAAACTTTTGAGATTACCGCCTTATTTCTGAAATTTTCACTAATGCTACTACATACTTAAACTGAAGGGGCGCCAAAATGCAAGTTCGCCCATTTTCTCTAAGGCTGACCCTGCAGCTGATGGTAAGTGCCACAGGATCTGCAGCTTGGAGGGCAACCAATATTTCTCCTCACCCCCAGCTCTCTCTCCAGGTCCATAAAACACACCACTGTGAACCAACCGTTATTCTAATGGAGGGGTTCCCTGTAAATAAAGCTAGAGTAGCACTAAGAGAACCAGCCCTCACAGTAGACATATGTCTTGATTCTTCATCAGTCAGATGCTGAGTCCATAAGGCTAGCTTTGATTCCTGTATTTGATGATGTATTCTATCATCTCCCCCACCTCCAACACCACCTTTGCATTCTGACAGGCTCAGCTCTCAAAGGGTGCATTGCCAACCATGAAAACTTGCAACCCAGCCTCAGAAATAGCTCTCAAGCACATCTTGTATCTGCCACACCCTGTTCTGGACACTTCTGGGTCCTTCCAGTTGAATAGCTCTGCCCTGCTTTCCGGGGGTGTGCAAAGACACAGAGTATCCAACTTAGCTCCATGTCTCCTCCCCACAGCTTCTCTTCTACTCATGAGGCAAAACAAAGTCAAACATTCCAGCTTAAAGCATGTGGGCTATAGAAAAAATAGAAAAAACACAAATTTCTCTTTTAAATTGAATTTTTTTCCACAGAAAATAATCCCATTTGCCAACCTAGCAGTGAAGGTGAGTCTCATTTTGGTTGTGCATTTGCAATTGTCAATGAAAATTTGGGCACTCTGTTTCCACTGGTTCCAAACTCTAAGGTACTCAGTAACCTTCAGTTTCCACTGGGTTCAGTGGGCGTTGAGAGTGCACTGCACTGTTTGGGACGAAACAGATTTAAACAAATGGAAGAGCTGACTAAATTAAGCAAAGAACTGGCTTTGGGGAATACATAAATGTAAGAGGAACCTTAGCCATTCATGGTTGTGCTTCTAAGATGTGACTATGTAAAGAAAGAAATTCTGCAAGCATATGATGGCTACATTCCATTTCAGGCAGTTTCAAGGAGTATCAATTCCCTTCTGGGTTAGATGAAGTTGTAATGCAGAGACCATTATGAAGCTCTCTTAAGTGATTATGGAATGTCACTCAGGCTTCATATGTAGGCTGTGATGCTAAAAATACTATCTTAGACCTTGCTAGTAACAGACTTAATATTTCAAATACCAATAGTCTATAAATGCTATTCCTTGGAGAAATAATATATATTTGTTTTCTTTTGGCTCTACAGCTGGGAGAGCAAACTCTGCAGAATTTTATGACCTAGCCAGTTTTGTCTCCCTTCTGGGAGCTATGGATTTTACCGTGTTGACAGCTGTGTTCAACCTCAAAATTAGAAATCATTTTGGGGAAAAAAGGCATTTCATTCTCTTCATTTCATTCAAAAATAGTAGACTCTAAAGATACAGGCACAGTTTTAGAAGTAAATTGAAGACAAAAGCTGACAGTTTTTCAGACACATAAAACCAAAATCACTGTTCTCTTCAAAGGGTCTAGTTCTTTTGATAATCTGGCAATATAACTTGCAAGGAAACTAAATACCAAAGAACACTGAGTTTAAATTATTTTTTTAAGTATGTATGTAGCACAAAGAGCTATGTGATCTGGTGATCTAAGTGCAAGTTTAGGAAACAAGCTCCTGGAATCTATTTTCAGTTCTGTCACTGAATAGGCTGTGTGGCTTGGAGCCAAAGTTTTCAAACTTGGATGCCTAAACCTAGCAGGCTCTACGATTTATTCTGTGGAGAGGGACAAACTTTCCATTTGCCTGACAGAATGATCAGGAAGGTCCTTGAAGGAGAGCCTTGCCAAGAAATCTTTCAAATTCCAATTATTTTACCACAAGAGGTTATCATTCAAGCGTCTAAATTCATGACCCAATTTTAAATCTTCCAAACACCAAACTTCTTCCCAGAATTGTGAATGCTTACAATCTCGGGAAAAAAGGGGTTATTTCAGTCACTTATTCAAATGCCCAAATATGAATGTTGGTGCCTAACGTTAGACAGCAAGGGATTATCTATGGCTCTAGTGACAGTTAGGTGCTTAACTGCCATTGACTTTCAGTAGGAGTTGGCATTTAACTGCCATTTTGTGCCTCTGAAAATCTCTCCCCAACTATGAGAGTTTTGGCCCCAACTTCCAACCCTGAGTTTCCACATCCATAAATAGGAGGACAGTCATAAGCACAGGGATATTGTGAGGATTTATCAGTCAGCTATAGTAAAGGACTTTATAGATCATAATACAGTGATGACCTCCATGGCTAATTTCACAGGGAATTAACAAGCCAAATGTGGGATCACTGTCTTGATCATCCCAAAATACAGTATCCTTATCAACAGATTGATCAGTGTATGCATGAATCGGCATGTATTTCCTGTGAGCATAGACACACTGCTTTCGTCACTCAGCCCACTGTATGACTAGCACAGCCTTTAAAAAGAAACCACCTTTTTTCCACACGCACAAATATTGTATGTGCGTGCCTTACACATAAGGCATTGGCCAAATGGCTTGCCCACACAGTTCTGGAATGTACCCTTTTTTAAGTCTTTTGGTGCCAAGGAAATGTTATTGACTACAAATGGTGATAAAGAAAATTGTACAACCCAGTCCATACCTATAAAAACCAGCAGCTGAGTGTAAGTGTCTATTTGAAGGAATACAGATGAATCAGTAATGATATTAGAGTGATTAGCCAACTGTCTTAATTGATATGTACAAAACCATATGTGCTTATAAGCTTACAAATGCTAACTCACACTTATCACCATCTGTCCAAAAAAGCCACAGTAAATTTCCTTTTCCTAAATGCAAGTTTGTTCATTTTAAAAAGAGATGTGGGGGGAAGTATTGTTAGCCAGTGATGTACTGTATCCTTCACCACAGGCATATGGTTCTCTTTCAGAAGGAATTTGTTTCAGGAAAAGCAACTTTAAGGGCAAATCATCATCCAGATTAGTGCAAATGTGCTCAGAGAACTTCAAAAACTGTAATTCCAGAAACTAAAATAAAATCAGGTTCTCCTACCATACTCATCATCGTAATATTGAGCAACATTCTGGTAGTACATCAATTCTCTCGTCCTCTCCACCATAGGAAGCAGAGTGTGCAGCAGAATATCTTGTTTGGTAGGGTTGGATTTTTTAAATATACATGTTAGTATATATTTACATTAGCAAATGCGAGCTCAAAGAGACATGTCTTGGGTTTGGAGTGGAAGGTGATAAGGTGCTTATGGGGGAAAACAAACAAACAAGAAAAAGATAATTAACATCAGCTCCCTTTATTCCTTTCATCAACTGTTTTCTCCACACTATGTACAGACCTTTGTGGATGTATATCAAAAACAACAAAAAATGATGGTGAAAATTTCAGAGGCCCAAGAGTCACATAGGAGCCTAACACAAAGCTTGACACTTTAAAGTTGTACTGACATAGCAATGTTGGTTAGTGGAGCGATTCTGTGTCTGCATGTGTTTGGCTGTTGTCAGTATAATTTATTTCCCTCACAGAACCAGTAGCAGCTATATCTCAAAAAACAATTTTTGGCTGGTATAACTTGTACCTACACTATTAGGGTTTTGCCTGTATGCCAGCAAAGATTTTAGGTGCAAACAAGTTCTAAGTCCCATTTTCAAAAATGGTGTTTGAAAGCAGGCGCCTGAATCTCACTAACTTTGAAAGAGAGATATGCTCCTAAATCACTTGGGAAAATGCCCTTAGGCATTTTCTAATTGTTTGTTTACCCTGTTGGTCTGCAAATGGAGAGTAATTGAGTTCCACTGTGCTTTAGTCTGGTAACTTCAGCACAGAGCTTCAGGGGACAGAAATTTAAAGTTTGAAAAATGTATAAGGATTCTCCAGACTCTTCTGAAACATGGAGGACACTTTCAGTAGGCGGTGAGACAGATGAGTTATTTAACTTTCAAAAACACTGACAACATTGTACATAAGCAGCACCATAAAGATTGTATCTGTGCTGCAGGAGGAAGCAGATAACTGACATTGCATTGTGTCTGGATGACATGTAGACCTGATATAATAATAATGGCAGCTCGTCATGCTCCTTCAGTGACATTAAAGTCAAAGCATCTGATAGGGAACTGCTCTAATCATGTTAGACAATACTCATTTTCCACCAAAGGAAAGAGGATGTGGACAGGTGGAAGCATAGGAACAGGAACATTATTACTCAGGCCCTAGTAGCTCTCAGATGACAATGGATGCTAGGATGACTGCTATAAGTGTCACTCATTGCCAATTTAACAAGTATATCTGGAATAACCCATCACTGAGAAAAAACAATGAGGGGTCCTGTGGCACCTTAAAGACTAACAAATGTATATAACCATCTGCCAAGTGGAACCAGCAGCAGCCAGGATCAGGTTCAGTATCTGAAGTTCTTCTCCATCCAACACAGAACTGGCTCAAGCCCCCACGCAGTAACCTGGAAAATTCACACAAACCCCTGGGTGCCTCTGGGAGGCAATGCTTCCCCACTCGCAAGCACAGAGTCTGGGTACGTCTACACTCGCTCCCTAGTTCGAACTAGGGATGCAAATGTAGCCGACCGAAATTGCTAATGAAGCGGGGATTTAAATATCCCGCGCTTCATTAGCATAATCTCACGCCCGAGCGCTATTCCGCTCGCCAGCTGATTGGAACCAGGAAGTGCGCTCCGGGACGCGTTAGTTTGAATCAAACTCCTTGGTTTGAACTAACGTAACATAACGTTAGTTCAAACCAAGGGTTTGATTCAAACAAACACGTCCCGGAGCGCACTTCCTGGTTCCAATCAGCTGGCGAGCGGAATAGCGCGCGGGCGAGATTATGCTAATGAAGCGCGGGATATTTAAATCCCCGCTTCATTAGCAATTTCGGTCAGCTACATTTGCATCCCTAGTTCGAACTACGGAGCAAGTGTAGACATACCCTCTGAGTATAGGAAAGAAACTTTTAATAAAAGGGAGGGAAGTAATTTGGGAAGACACCACAAACAGGGTTCCTAAATGGTTCCCTCTAAACTGTGCAGCAGTACAGCTTAATAAGTGATTAATCAGCCCACCCAGTCAGAGGCTCAGGGCTCCGTGCACAGAACTGACTGACTGGGCTGATGAAACTGTGCTGCCACCCAGTTTAGCGGGAACACTTTCATAAACAAAAACCATGAGTAACAGTCCCACTCCATGTAGATTGGGCAGTGTCCTTTTCTTCTGAGGTTCTTAATTCCAGCAATCTAATTGCCCTCTTCACATGCCTAACTCTTCTCTGTACTACACTCACAGTTGCTGCCCTTGCTCAGGGCAGACTCAGAGTTGACAGGTGCACCCGCAGAGTTCACCTCCCAGCCTGAGTGGGGGCTGATAAAGAGGCATCTTACTCACTTTGCTGGTCACTGACTATCTGCCTGCTCACTGCTCTCTGCTGCTGCCCTGCTGGGCATTCATTACACCTCCGTCACCCTGCTAGCCACGCATTACAGCTCTCCACCTGCTGGTTGCTCATCATGCTGCCACTGCTCTGCTGGCCATTTGTCACATTATGCTGCCATCAGTCTCAAATGATTTCAGCTCCCAGTGATTTCAACTCTTAGCAGGCAGGGAAGAAGAAGCACATCTTCAATACCATTAATATAAGAAAAGAGGTACCTAATGATGCCTATTTAGCTCTGTTCTTTGAACAGTGGGGGGAACAGGTCAAACCAGTCCAGGCAGGAAAAGCCATATAGCATCCTGACCAGAATAACCTTTCCTTACCTGCATAGGGCTCTGAAAGTTGAGTCATTTGCAAGAATCTGTCTGCTGTGAGCCCTTTCCTTTGGAACAATTTAGCACAGTCCTACTTTTTCTGTATTCTCACAAAATTGCAAACATTGGTAACAATATTTTATCTATCCCTGCATTTAATACAAACATAGCTGATGCTGGGTCACAAATTAAGTTGATTACAATGAGCAAAATACCACTCCATCTGCTGACTATCTAATACATATAAGCGAAGCAGGAGCACACTGTATTTACATTGATACACCCAGGCTATGTCTACACTGCCCCCGGTATAGCGCAAGAAATATGCAAATGAGGCAAAGCGTGGAATATTGCAGCACCTCATTTGCATAATTAATGAGGCTCCGTTTTTGCGCAAAACCCCCCTCTTGTGCAAGAGCCATTCTTCCGCATTTTTTTCAGGAAGAACGGCTCTTGCACAAGAGGGGGTTTTTGCGCGCAAAAGCCTCTTGCACAAAAACGGAGCCTCATAAATTATGCAAATGAGGAGCAGCGATATTCCACGCTTTGCCTCATTTGCATATTTCTTGCACAAAACGGGCGCAGTATAGACATAGCCCCAGGGTATCTCCACACTTCCAGATAACTGTAAGAGATTCATTCCTTCAGTTCCTGCTTACAATTATTGTAGCTTTCACGGGCTGGAACCCAAATAATTTATGCCCAGATAAATTGGTTAGTCTTTAAGGTGCCACAGGACTCTTCGTTATTTTTACTGAAACCAACTAACAAGGCTACCCCTCTGAAACTTGTCAACACTGAGGGCTTGTCTCTACTACCTGGTAGACTGACACTGTAGCGATAATCCACCAGCAGACAATTTATTGTGTCTGCTTTATTGCCTTTGCAATTTTATCTGCCACTGGAATGGAATTAAAGAACACTTTTCAGCATAGCTAGTAATGATGAAGCTCCGAAATTATTCTTTACATTCAGTCTTAAATGTATAAGTGTATGAATTAGTCTCATACAATAAAATGCAGCTTTAACGGTTTTTAATATATTCAGATACAAATAATAAAAGTGCAGTTACAGTGCAATCAAAGTGCCATTTCTGTTCATTTTAAATGCCACTGTAATTAAACTGAAAAGACAGTAACATTTATAAACCTGTATGATTTCCTATGAATTTTTGTTTATGTTATCAATGTAATATTTTCCAAGGCTGCCTTTTAGAAGAAAAACCTCAACTTCTGTTATCTGATTTATTGGGACACTTGTCTGTCATCACAAGTGCTCCTATGACTTAATTCTAGTGCACCCTCATTTTTCTCCTATAAATATTCAGGAACTAAAAGATAAAGAGATTTGGCAATAGGTCTTAGATACTATGATTTCCATGACTCTAGTAACACATACTACCTGTTGTCATTCCCAAGCACCACCCAATAAGAATATTTTAACAGTAGATGTCAAAGTAATTTACAAAGGTGGGTCAATATCATTATCCCTGTCATACATTAAGAGCTGAGAGTGATGGCAAGAACAAAGCAACAGCCCTAACTCTGATTTTCTGTTTTTCTCAGTGACAATTAGACCCATAGGGCTAAATTCTGCACTGGCACACACTTACATGGAATATAAGGGCTAGTCTACAGTACAACAGACACACTTATGCCAACAGAGCCCCATAGAGACAAGCCAGCTCATAATGGCAAAAGAAATAATTTTGACAATTTATTTATACCATGTCCTCAAAAACAGAAAAGAGGCTCCTTTACTGGTGAAGCTGCATCTACAAAGTGGTTTTTGCCAGCAAGGCCATGTTGGTCAGAGACTTGGGGGTTTTTTACACCACCAACTGACATAATTATATCCACAAAACTTTGTGGTATAGACCCAGCCTAAATTGTCACAGAATTTACCTACCTGAAGGCAGAATTTTCTTATTTACACTCTGCTGAAGTTAACAGATGCATATTAATTTAAGGTTACGTTTTTACATTTGGTGATCATCTTATCAGAACTTCATTTTTAAGTTAACATATGTATGCACAACAGGTTCACCTTCAAGTAGCATTTCAGCACCCTAACCTGGTTTGCAGCATTACAACATTTTCACAGCTTGCCTGTCTTATTGATCACCCATACGCTTATATAGAAATAGCATTCAATACAGCTCTACTGTCTTAGTACAGCCTCCTGTCCCACTGGAGTTCCATATGGTGGCTTACACAGGCCCTTTTGAATACCATGCAGTGAGGAATTAACTCCCTGCTTAGAGTTTGTGTACAAGGTGGACTAATGAAGCAGGGCTGGGGAATGAAGGATGAGAACCCTATAATGGCAGCTACCTGATGGCCAAAGGAAAGAGCAGAAGCCAAGTTTCCTAGTCTTCTGTTGAAGGGCTGGTGCGTAGCCTGAGCCAGGCTTTTTGTGTTGAAGGGAAAAATCTTTTGTTTTTTTAGTTATAAACTGGGCACCTTAAACCCCAAGTGTAAACATCTAAGGGGGAAGGGAGACTTTCTGGACAAGAAACAGTCCTCCTGTTGCTGAATCAGGCAGCTCACCTCATCAGCTTGAAACACAATAGGTCCTGCATGAAATCTGGGGTGTGTGCACTCTAAGATGTTCAAAGGGTTAACAAACAAAAATAGTCATAACAACAAGCTCATAGACTTCAACCCTTGTTCTGCTGTAATCCCCAAACTTGGTAGGCAGGCCTTTGTGTAGGTTATTACCATCTGAATGTTGTACTATATAGGACAGTGGTCACCAACCAGTAGATTGGGATCTACTGGTAGATCTTGGAGCCTCTGACAGGTGATCCTAACTGGTATGGCCAAGAGGCTATTATCAAGTGCCTGCACTTCAGCTGCCCCTCCCCTCACTGCTGTGCCTCTCCTGTCCTTTGCCTTGGAGCTGTCCCCTCAGGAGCCTCCTGCTTGCTGTGCATGGCAGGGGAGGGACAAGAGGGGAGTTGATCATAGAATCATAGAACACTAGAACTGGAAGGGACCTTGAGAGGTCATCGAGTCAAGTCCCCTGCCCTCATGGCAGGACCCAGTACCATCTAGACCATCCCTGATGTCAAGGTGACTCCTCTCCCACTTGTATCCTATCTCCACAGAGCAGAGAGGAGACACAACAGGACTTAGGATGGAGTTTGCTGGCTGCTTTTGGCAGTGGTGCAGGACCAGGACAAGAGTGAGCCTGTGTTAGCCCCACTGCCCCGCCACCCAGGAGCCACCTGAGGTAAACAGTGCCCAGCTGGAGTCCACATCCTGAAACCCTACCCCAGTCATGAACCCCCTCCTAGACCTCTAGCTCCGAGCACCCCTGCATCCATATGCCCTCCCAGAGCCTGCACCTCGAATCCCCTCCAGCACCCCAACTGCCGGCAGCTCAGAGCCCCTCTCACACTCCAAATCCCTTAATCCAAGGCCAGAGCCTGCACCCCAACCCTCTGCCCCAGCCTAGTGAAAAGGAGGGAGGATGGAGGGAGCAGGGAGCAGGCCTCAGAGAAGGGGCACAAAGGAGATAGGGCAAGGGTATTTGGGTTTCAGGTAGATCTTGGGTTGCACTTAAATTCAAAAAGTAATCTCAAGCATAAAGAGGCTGGAGATCACTGAGGCTATGTCTAGACTGCAGGCTTTTTTCAGAAGAAGCTTTTCCAGAAGAGATCTTCTGAAAAAACTTTTTCCAAAAGAGAGCGTCTGCACAGCAAAATGCATCTGCATCTGCTTTTTTGAAAGATAGCGTCCACACTGAATGAACGCTAACTCGCATTTCAGCTGTGATTACTATGGACGGACTGCCCACTAGGGCACCTGTGCTTTTTCCTCTTTCCTCTTCTTTCAAAAGAACTCCCTCTTCCCCATCCACACATGCCTTTTTCCAAAAGAGCTCTTTTGGAAAACAGCTTTTTCCTCATAGAAAGAGGTTTACCAATGTCGGAAAAACTCCTGTTCTTTTGATTTTTTTTTGAAAGAACATGACTGCAGTGTGGACATAAGTGAAGCTTTTTCAGAAAAATGGCCATTTTCCAAAAAAACTCTGTAGTGTAGACATACCCTGATATAGGAGGACTAGTCTTGGATCCTTTCTTGCATCAGTGACTCCCTCAGTTTCCATGAGCAGAGTATTCCACTACATTGGGCTTCTTGCAGATTGATAAGATTTTGAGAGCAGCTCTATGCAACAGTGCCTGGAAAACACAGGAAGAGGTATAAAACAAATTTATGAAGCTGGACTGACACGCGCTGAAGGAAATGCCAGTTTTTATGGACTAAAGTGAAATACTTCAGGGAAATAATTCTTTGCAGTATAAATAAAGAACACACATCCTCCTACCATAACAGCTACCTGTGAAATAGCTCTACCAACACTTTATAACATTAGGCTATTTTTTATTATCTTGCTTCACTCTGTTTTAATGCCACAGGGGAAAAAACTATATAGACAAACAAGTGCCTAAAAACATTTTCTCTGAAGACCACTGGATACCAAGACCTTTTTCAAAATTAATAAAGAATGATTGAAGTCACAGACTGCTCCTGCACTGAGATTTTGAACTTCCTTTCAGTCTCAGTACTTATGTCTCTGATCTTGGCATAGGATTGTGGTTAATTTAGATGTGTCCAAAAGGAGATAGCTCAATAATTGCTTATGCAAAGAAAACGTTATCTGCTTCTGAGCATAAAGTCTGTTGGAAAAAAAACCTTAAAATTTCAGAAAAAAAAAATATTATACCCTTCTTTGGACTCCTTTAAGCTGGTTATTCTTTTGCTTTGAAAATGCAGCTCTTAAAACTGCTAATCATCTCAGAGAAATTAAAGTTGAAGCAAACAAAGAGGAAAGTGAAAAGGTATTATTCATGTCCAGGCCCAGTGCTCTTTTGGGGGAGAGGAGGGGAAAGTGTTGCTTTCTGACTTGAAAGCTTATCCGGACTGAAAAAGCCATATGGCTCAAGGAGATCCATAGCAAAGGTGTCCTTCATGGCTGGAGAAGTAGAATACACATGCACCGGTTGGATAGTTTGCCCTTTAAATAATGTATAAATAATGTGGAGCGATAAAACATCATTAGAGTGTCTGAATGTCAAGCTTATTTCACTGTCAATTGTGTGAAGTACATTTATTAGCTGCTTCAAATTAAATTGCAAAATTGATATTCTAACACAAACCCACCAAAATAAGGACATTCAGATTTAAAGCCGAATGTCACTCTTTTTATCTCCTTAGTGATTTTAAAAGCAAAATCACTACGGACCAGATGTGCACAGAGAACGCAAGGGTCAGACCTAATCACAATCATTGCTAGTGGGTATAAGAGATGAAGGGATGCTAAGCCTTCCCAAACAGCCAGCCTGCCACCTTTGGGGCACGCTGCTGCCAGAAGGGTAGAGTAGGGTTCTCGGGGAGGACACTGAGCGCCATGGTCTGGGCTCACATAGTCTTCCCAAATGAGGATTCACATGCTGCCTATGATCACAGTCTCTCCTAACACTTGCAAAGGCAAACTCAGCCCAAAAGGGCAAGGAGCGGGTGGAGAGAAAGTGAGACTATGGTGGGATCTCCCTCAAACCAACCAGGAAAAGGGATGGGTCCAGCAGGCACACTCCCTTTAAACAGCAGGGAATTCTGTGACTCCAGGCTGCATAGCACTTCCCAACCTCTTGGAACCCCACAGGAATCAAGCAATTCTGCACCAATACAAGCTGATGTCCTCACTTGAATCTGACCTATGCTGTTTAGAGAGTCCTGTGGCAGTATTGTACACCTGAAGAGAAACACGGGGTGTATAATAGGCACGTGAGTAGTGACAGTTCCAGATATTGTGTGCATCCATGTTTTCTTTATCCTGACTCAATACTATTGTTAGCATGACATCCCCCTTCACAAAACCCATTGGCTCATCCCCTAAAGCCAATGATAAAACTTTCACTGAGTTCAACAGAAACTGCCCATCACTGAAAATCTCCCCATACAAGCTTAACATTATGGATGTCCTTAAATAAACATGTTAAATTTTTAACTTAGATCAGTGGTGGCCATATACTGGCCCACGGGCCAGAACTGGTTTGCAAGGGTTAGCCTCTGGCAGGCTGCCACCGCTGTATTTACCTGCACTTCTGCAGGTATGGGCAATTGCAGCTCCCATTGGCCATGGTGTGTTGCTGACAGGCTGCTAGGGGTCAGAGTTGCTGAAGCAAGGTGGTGGCTACACACAGATATTCAGTATGAGACCTCATGCTGTTTGGCTAGCTGTGAATGATCCAAGCTGAGAACTTCACCAGCAAAGCATTGTGAGGTACCTCAGGTTGCAAGGCAGGTGGTGATTCAGTCCCTCACTGGTCTGGATTGCATCCTGGGATGTCATAGACAGTTCCTGCTCTGAGAGCTTGGCATAGACTATGAGTTATTGACAACTTATATGACACAGCCTACATACTGTTCATGCCTTGCCCAGGGCTGCTTGATAGATCATCATCATAGGATGTTTCTCCTGCAAAGAAGCATGTTCTTCTTTTTCACCTATTTTAACTTACAATTTTTCAATTCAACTTTGCCTGCTAGATATTTCTAAAACCTTAAAATTCTTGCTTTGGAAGGAAACAAGAAAGTGCTTCTCTTTGAAAACACGGTAAAGAGTCCACCTATTGCATGGGGCACTGAAAAAGTTTTCATTTCAAAGGAAGCATTTGTCTTGTGACAAGGTGTTTAAAAGATGGCAACTTGCCTCATCAGGGTTTTTGTTGCTTCCAGCTGTCTTTTGGCAACACTGTTCATGGTTTTAGATACAATACTACACAAGTGTCACTGAAAAAATAACTTATTGGACAATATATCAAATATCATGTTCTGAGTTACACCATCATCAGTTTGTGATAAAACTCAAAGTTTAAAGGAGTTAGATTCATACCAGAACATAAGAAAGTTTGAAACACCTGCTTCTCTTTCTGACCCTGCACTAGCATGACTAACATTATCTATGCCAGTTCTTAGAATCATTGATTCATAGAACTGGTAGGGACAACAAGAGGTCAAGTCCAGTTCCCTGCACTCATGGCAGGACTAAGCACCATCTAGACCATCCCTGACAGATATTTGTCTAGCCTGCTCTTAAAAATCTCCAATTATCAAGCCCCCTCTTACCCTGTTCATACTCCCACCTCTCCAGAGCTGGGGCCAGGAACATTTGGGAGGGGGCATGGCTGGGGCCACAGCTGAGGGAGGGCCTGGGACTGGGGCTGGGATCAGGAATAGAGCAGTAGTCAGAGATCGAGACTAGGGGAGGGGGCAGGAGCAAAGCTGCAGCCAGGCCACAGTGGCGGCCCACAGCCAGGTGTAGCTCTGCTCCTAGCCCCACCCTCTCCTTCAGCCTCAGCCTGGGAGCTGGAACAGAGCCACAGCAAGGATCTAAGGCTGCGGGTAGGGATGGGACTACAGCCAGGCCCCAATGGGGGCTGTTAGCCAAGTCCACGTCCAGGTGCGGAATCGCACCAAGGACGGGAACAAGCATAGGGATAGGGACAGGCATCAGGCCGGATAGTGGGGTCTTAGCAGAACTGGAGGCAGGTTTGAGCTGGGTGGCGCTCCCTCTCCACCTTCCATGGGACTGGCCAAGGCCCAATGTGCTCCCCTGAATATTTCAACCCACAGTTTGGGGACCTCTGATCTATGCAGTGGTGCTGTAGGCATGTTGGTCCCAAGATATTAGAGAAACATGTGAGTGAAGTAACATATCTTTTATTGGATCCATTTCTTTTGCTGAGAGAGACACGCTTTTCCGCTTACACAGACTTGAAAAAGAGCCCTGTGTAGCTCAAAAGTTTGTCTCACCAACAGAAGTTGGTCCAACTAGAAACAATGAGATCAGATGGAATAAAAGAAGAGTAAGGGATACATGCTTGGATTCAAGCAACAAATTATTAATATCTGAAGAAGGGGGTCTCAGTACTGTGAAAGAGCTCAAAGCTACTTGAAAGCATAGGCGCTGGAACTAGCGGTGCTGGGATCTACTGCACTGCCTAGTTTGAAGTGGTTTCCAGCATATACAGAGTTTACAGTTTAGTTCAATGGCTCTCACCACCCACACTATACAAATTATTCCAGCGCCCCTGCTTGAAAGCACAGATATACAAAATTCTGCTGTAAACCAGATCCAACAACGGTGCAGTAATTGCACTGCCTCTCTCTGGTACTTGCCAATATTTGATGCTTCATAGGAAAGCACATTTAAAAATCCCCAAATGCAATGTTTCTGGCCAATTGCTCATTACTGTTTCTGGAGGGAAAAGTTCTTCTCTGATCCCTGTAGTAATGAATTTATAACATGAAACATGAGCTTTGCCTTCCCCTATTTTAGCAATCAGAGCCATAATGTTCCCTCTAGCCTCTTGTAAAATCCAGTCTGATTTTTCTTATGACATCCCATGGTTTTAAACTATTGTGTCACTCTGCTGACTTCAGTAGAATTACACCTAATTTATACTGGTATAAATAAGATTAGAATCAGGTCCCCATTATTTTATGGCTTAATATCAGTACTATTTATGTCCTTTTCATCATTTACCTAGCATATGATGCAGCAGGCAGTTGAGAAAAATAATGTCTAGGGTCTAAAATTACTTGACTTGCAAATGGTGTTTGTTTTGATATACCAAATAATCCTATTTTATGTGTGCACACGTGCATCTATGAAAGATGGAAGAAACAATATCCTTTATCAGAAAGGCATGAATCAGGATAAATGTAAAAACATTCAACTTCAGATGGCTATCGTTGCGTAGCCGATGTGTGATACCATCAGATCTTTAATATTCCATCTTTTTAATCTTGCTTGACCCTGACTAGATAAAGTCAATCTGAAAGTGACGGCTACTTTATAGACATTATAACCCTGGGACTGGCTGTTTGCTAACACAATCTCCATTAAGTGGAGGCTATGTTGAATAAAAGGTTTTATTGAGACCAATAAAGTCAAGGTTGGGCCTCATTAAACACGTTTGTATTTATTACCCTCTTAGCGTAGGAAACAAATACAATTACCTCTCCTTTTCAGAAGATTTAACTGACAAAAAAAGCCTGCTGTGATTTTTAAAATGTAAGAATGGCCATACTAGGTCAGACTAATGGTCCCTCTATCCCAATATCCTGTCTTCCAACAGAGGCCAGAGTCTGATGCTTCAGAGGAAATTAACAAAACAGGGCAATTTCAGGTGTTGTCTATTCCCAGTTTCTGGCAATTAGAGGTTTAGGGACTCTCAGTGCATGGGGTTGCATCCCTGACCACTTTGACTAACAGCTATTGATAGACCTAACCCCCTCCATGAACTTACCTAATTCTCTTATGAACTTATACTTTTGTGGTGGTTCCTTTTAGGAGCCTTGGAGTACATGTTCAGAATGCTACATACTATGTACCAGGAGCGGCCCGAGGCCGGCTACGGCAGCTGGCACCCCAGGCGTAAGGCGCGATCGGCACCCCTGCCTGCACGGCCGTCAATGGCGGTGACGTAATCATCAGGCGCCCAGGCGCCTCGTGACATCATCATCAGGCGCCCTGGGCCAGCGGCGCCCTAGGCGACCGCCTAGTCTGCCTAGGCTCACAGGCTGCCCCTGCTATGTACACATGTGCAAGTGAGGCATTGTGCATCTGTTTCTGTGCATTAACTGCTACAGGAAAAGTTAGAACCACATAAATGCGCAAGAGAGCATTGATTGCTGTACACAACACATTAGGCACCAGCGGGGAAATATCAGAAGGATGGAAGATGCATGCCTAGTAGCATCTATGATGTACAAAGCACTTTGTCCTTTCAGGAACGTATGAGAAGGTACTGACACTTTGTGGGTGCTGTTCCATTCACAGAGAGTAAAGCTAAATGCAGATTAAGTTGAATCAGTGGAAGTTTATTAACCTCTGTGTACAACTCTGTCCACATGACTACATTGCTTCCTCCCAGCCTATTTCTCTGTTCCCCTCTTTCTGGTGTCCAATTAATAATAGTCCTTCCAGATAACATGGGCCCTTTGACTGTCATTCTGCTTATCCTGATACAGTAGCTACCAGAAACAAATAATAGCCAAATTTGTTTTCCTTCTGATATTTCCTTTCCATTTCACTCTCTCTTCAGTCAAATCTCTTCTTGAGATACACACATCTTCCAAAAATCTCTTCAAAGATAAACCATTAAAAATTGCATTACCCTTTTTTCCATGTTAGTCCAGTTTTGAGAGTGAACTTTCATCTGATTGCATGTCTGTACTGAGCAATATTTGCATGTCTGTACTGAGCAATATGTTTAATTTAGAACATAAATCTCTGTAGACATGAAACATCTCATCTTCTAATACAGCATAGCGCCACACAGAATGATAACACTTAAATAATCCGTCATCTCATGGGCATATAGGACCTCTAGCCCATCATATATATATATCCCCTTCATCATGAACACACTGGCTTTAGGATTGATAGCAGGGAAAGAATTATTATCTAAAATATGCAGGCCCCTCCCACTTCAGCTAACGGGAAATCTTCAAAAGTCCTAATTGAGTCTGATGACCTCCAGGCACATTGTCAAATTCGGCATTTTCTTCTACTCGTTGAAATACTGAGGTGATGACAGAGAAAGTTGTAAAGGTGGGGAATTGGTGGAATAGAAGAGGCATACAAGTTTTTAATTGTCTAGCTCACTGGTTGTGGTTTATATTTAAAATCTAGTACAAATAATAAATATTCTAAGTGCAGCAATACCGTTTTAGTTACAACAAGGGCACCTAGGATGTATGGACAGGAACCTCTTCTATAGCTTTTATGCACAGAAGTGCAGTAGCAGTATTAAGGCTGGCAGACTCTCTTGGCCCACCACAAGAGGGCAATATAACCAAGCACACCCTTGAATAGCTCTGACCTTCTAGTCAGAATATAAAGAGTTGGTAGTTCAATCCTGCAAGGTGCTGAATGAGCACTCTGACCCTGATTCAGAAAAGCCCCTAAGCTCATGCAGAACTTTAGGTGTGTGACCAGTTCCACGGAAGCCAATGAGACTACTCATGTACTTAAAATTGCACAGATTCTTACAGAGCCATGGGACAGTTTACGGCAGCTGCCCCAAGCCCGCGCTTTAGAGAGCCCTGTGGCATTCACCTCAACCTTCCTATAGACAGGGCCCGGGTCAGCCAGGGAATTACTGAGGGGCCTAGCACAGGGCAGCAGCAGGGCCCACCCCCGCCCACACACTCACTGAGCTGGAGGGAGCCAGAGTGACCTGGTATGCTGCTCTGCTCAGCCCCACCCTGCCACTGCATTCCACTTTACTGCAGCAGCAGGAAGCAGAGCACCCTAGCCCCAGGGCTAGGAGAGGGTAGAGCAGAGTGGAGCAGGCTGCCAGGTTGCTCCCACCACTATGCTGAGTACTGGAGGGGGGACTGACCCCTGCTGCCACCCCATGCCAGCCCTTCCCTTCCCCACCGATAATCCCCAGGTTCATGTTGCTCAGCGGAGGGTCCTTGAGCAAGGAGGCAGAGCAGGGGCAGGAAGGGATGGGGGCGGTTGGAGCAGAGGTAGGCTTGAGGGAAGGGGTGAAGCAGAGGCAGGATGGGGGTGGAGCAGATGCTTGGGGGTGCTGTAGGCCCACACTCCCTAGGGACAGCTCTGGATGCTTAAGTAGACTCCTTTCTGAGGGAGATGGAGGCACTCATCTGTCACCCTGACATGACATCTCGGGAAGTATGCTCCCTGAGAAATTGTCGAGAATTATCTGACCCTCTGACTACTACCCCATGCTACTCATCCATGTGGGCACTAATGATACTGCAAGGTGTGACCTTGAGCAGATCAAGAGTGACTACAGGGCTTTGGGAGTACGGGTGAAGGAGTTTGGAGCAGGTGGTGTTCTCGTCAGTCCTTCCTGTCAAAGGTAGAGGCCCAGGCAGAGACAGGTGCATCCTGGAGGTGAACGTCTGGCTGTCAAGATGGTGTTGCCAGGAGGGTTTTGGCTTCCTTGATCATGGGATGCTGTTCCAAGAAGAATCATGGGATGCCGTTCCGTGCTAAGCAGGGATGGGGTTCACCTGTCAAGGAAGGGAGAGTATTTGACTGGCTATCCTAATGAGGAGGGCTTTAAACTAGGTTTGACGGGAGCAGGTGATCAAAGCCCACAGTAAGTGAAAAACATGGAGACCTGGGAGATGGGTCAGAAATGGGAGGGAGCATGGGCTATAATAGCAGAGATAAAGGAGGGACAAGGCAGAACTGCGGGCAAAATCAAATCAGTATCTTAGATGCTGTATACAAATGCAAGAAGTATGGGTAATAAGCAGGAAGAACTTGAAGTGCTAATAAATAAATACAACGATGACATAGCTGGTATCACAGAGACTTGGTGGGATAATACACATGATTGGTATATTGGTATAGAAGGAAACAGCTTACTCAGGAAGGATACGGAGGGCAAAAGGGGGAGGTGTTGCCTTATATATTAAAAATGTATACACTTGGACTGAGATGGAGATGGACATAGGAGACAGACTTGTTGAGAGTCTCTAGGATAGGTTAAAAGGGGCCAAAAACAAGGGTGATGTCATGCTAGGGGTCTACAACAAGCCACCTACCCAGGATGAAGAGATAGATGAAACTTTTTTTAAATAACTAACAAAATCATCCAAAGCACAGGATTTGGTGGTGATGGAGCACTTCAACTATTCAGACATATGTTGGGAAACTAATACAGCACAGCACGGACTATCAAGTAAGTTGTTGGACTGCATTGGAGATAATTTTTTTATTTCAGAAGGTTGAAAAAGGTACTAAGGGGGAAGCCGTTCTAAATTTGATTTTAACAAATAAGGAGGAACTGGTTGAACATTTGAAATTGGAAGGCAGTTTGGAAATATAGAAAGTATGGCAAGAGACCACCTTGGCTTAACTGGAAGATCTTACAGGAACTATAAATAAAAAAGGAGTCATATAAAAAGTGGAAATTAGATCAAATTACAAAGGGTGAATGTAAGCAAATAATACAAATATCAAGGGCAAGATTAGAAAGGCAAGGCACAAAATGAGCTCAGTCTAGCTAGAGACATAAAGGGTAACAAGAAGACATTCTATAAATATATTAAAACCAAGAGAAAGACCAAGCACAGTGTAGGCCCATTGCTCAGTGAAGAGGGAGAAACAATAACAGGAAACTTGGAAATGGCAGAGGTGCTTAATGACTTCTTTGTTTTGGTTTTCACCAAGAAGATTGATGGTGATGGGATGCCTAACATAGTGAATGCTAGTGGAAATGGGGTAGGTTTAGAAGTTAAAATAAAAAAGAACAAGTTAAAAATTACTTAGAAATGTTAGATGTCTTAAAGTCACCAAGGCCTGATGAAATGCATCTTAGAATACTCAAGGAGCTGATAGAGGAAGTATCTGAGACTTTAGCTATCATCTTTGAAAAGTCATGGACATTGGGAGAGATTCCAGAAGACTGGAAAAGGGCAAATACAGTGCCCATCTATAAAAAGGGAAATAAGAACAACCCAGGAAACTACAGACCAATCATCAGTTTAACTTCTGTGCCAGTGAAGATAATGGAGCAAGTAATTAAGGAATTCACCTGCAAACATCTGGAAGATAATAAGGTGATAGGAAACAGCCAGCATGGATTTGAAAAGAACAAATCATGCTACATCAATCTGATAGCTTTCTTTGATAGGCTAACAAGTCTTGTGGATAAGGGAGAAGCAGTGGATGTGATATACCTAGACTTTAGTAAAGCATTTGATATGTTTTCACATGACCTTCTTATCAATAAACAAGGAAAATACAACCTAGATGGAGCTACTATAAGTTGGGTGCATAAATGGCTGGATAACCATTCTCAGAGAGTAGTTATTAATGGTTCACAATCACGTTGGAAGGGCATAACAAATGGGGTTCTGCAGGGATCTGTTTTGGGGCCAGCTCAATTCAGTATCTTCATCAATGATTTAGATGATGGCATAGAGAGTACACTTATTAAGTTTGCACATGATACCAAGCTGGGAGGGGTTGCAATTACTTTGGAGAATAGGGTAATAAATGATCTGGACAAACTGGAGAAATGGTCTGAGGTAAATCAGGTGAAGTTTAATAGGGACAAATGCGAAGTACTCCACTTAGGAAGGAACAATCAGTTTCACACATACAGAATGGGAAGTGACTGTCTAGGAAGGAGAACTACAGAAAGGGATCTAGGGGTCATAGTGGACAACAAGCTAAATGAGTCAACAGTGTGACACTGCTGCAAAAATAGCAAACATGATTCTGGGATACATTAACAGGAGTGTTGTAAGCAAGATACGAGAAGTCATTCTTCTGCTCTACCCTGTGCTGATTAGGTCTCAGCTGAAGTATTGTGTCCAGTTCTGGGCACCACATTTCAAGAAAGATGTGGAGAAATTGGAGAAGGACCAGAGAAGAGCAACAAAAATGATTAAAGGTCTAGAGAACATGACCTATGAGGGAAGACTGAGAAAACTGGGCTTGTTTAGTTTAGAAAAGAGAAGACTGAGAGGGGACATGATAGCAGTTTTCAAGTATCTAAATGGGTGTTACAAGAAGAAGGGAGAAAAATTGTTCTTGCCCTCTGATGCTAGGACAAGAAGCAATGGGCTTAAACTGTAGCAAGGGAGGTTTAGGTTGGACATTAGGAAAAACTTCCTAACGGTCAGGGTGGTTAAACACTAGAATAAATTGCCTAGGGAAATTGTGGAATTTCCATCACTGGAGATATTTAAGAGCAGGTTGGATAGACATCTAGCAGGGATGTTCTGGACAGTGTGTAAGGGCAGGGGACTGGACTTGATGATCTCTCAAGGTCCCTAATTTTTTTTTAAAGTACATCACTGAATCAGAGTCATACATGTTAATCTAGACATTAAAAACAAGACAATGTGAGTATGTATGCAGTGCTGGTGTAGCTGCGTTGGCCTTGGAATATTAGAGAGACAAGGTAGGTGAGGTAATGTCCTTTAGTGCAGCTGTTCTCAACCTTTTTCTTTCTGAGGCTCCCACCAGCGTGCTATAAAATCTCCACAGCCCATCTGTGCCACAATAACTGGTTTTCTGCATATAAAAGCCAGGCCAGCATCTGGGGTAGCAAGCAGGACAACTGCCCAGAGCCCCACCCCCCAGGGGCCCCACAAAGCTACAATGCTCAAGCTTCGGCTTCAGCTTTAGATGGTAAGGGCCCTGAGCTCTAGTCCCATATGATGGGCCTTTGGCTTTGTTCCTTGGGCTCCAGCAAGTCTAAAGCCTTTTCTACATTACAATATAAAGTCAAATTTATTAAGATCAATTTTTTAGCACCTGATTTTGTAAAATCAAAGGTGCATGTACCCAATATGCACAAGAGTTCGACGTAGTGCAACCCTAGTAGGGTGGCTACCATCAACTTTGACAGCGATGCTCTGTGGGTAGCTATGCTACAGTTCCTGCTGCCCCTTTCATTCTGGGATAGCCTCCTAGTGCCCAATGTGACAAAAACAGTGCAGCAGGTGGTAATGGATACATGTCATCAGCATCCCATAATGCACTCATCTCCTTCCTCCCCCCTGCTAGAAAGCAATGGCAAGCAATCTTTTTCCTTTTTTTCTTGGTTATCTGTGCAGGTTTACTAAAGTCTAGCAGGGCAAGCATGGACTCTGCTCAGCTGCAAAGGGCGGTGGTAATCACAGCAAACACCTCACACCTTATGTTGCGGTGTGTCCAGAGCCTCACAAGGAGCCACCGGAGTGGCAAGGAAGACTGTGAGGAGGCCTTGAACAGACACTTGTGTGAAGCACTTGAGTGGAGCAATTGGCAGATGCTGGTGGCAGTTGATCCTGTTGACGCAGTGGAACACCGGTTCAGGTGCCGTGAGACAAGCACAGACGGGTGGGACCACATAGTTATGCAGCTATGGAGTGATCAGCAGTGGCTGCAAAACATTCGCATGTGTAAGGCTACTTCTTATGGAAGTTTGCAAATGGCTTTCCCCCACCCTGAAGTGCAAGAATACCAGAATGAGACCCGCTCTGACAGTGGAGAAGCAAGTGGCAATAGCCTTATGGAAGCCTGCAACTCCAGACAGCTACTGGTCCATTGGGGATCAAAATGCAGTGGGGAAATCTACAGGGGGAGCTGCTGTGGTCTAGATAGCCCAGGCAATCAATGCCCTTGTGTTTGAAGGTAGTGACTCTGAGAAACGTGCAGGACTTAGTGGAGGGCTTTGCCACAATGGGGTTCCTTAACTGTGGCGGGGTGCTAGTTGGAACACATACCCCTATCTTGGCACCCGACCACCTTGTCAAAGAGTACATAAACTGCAAGGGGTATTCCTCAATGGTGTTCACTGATTATGCCATAGCTGCATAACCACGTGGGTCCACCAGTCTGTGCTTGTCTCACGGCACCAGAACCAGCATTCCAATGTGCCAGCTGCCATCAGCATCTGCCAATTGCTCCACACAAATGTCTCATACATGTCTGTGTTCATGGCCTCCTCGCATTCTTCCTTGCTCCAGCACATCCTGGCTAGGCTCTGGACATACCACAGCATAAGAGATGAGGTGTTTTCTATGATTACCACAGCACTTTGCAGCTGAATGGGGTTCATGCTTGCCCTGCTATAGCATCTGCATGGACAACCAGGGAAAAAAAGGACATGAAAAGATTGTTTGCTGCTGCTTTCAAGTGTGTGTAGAGGGGGGGTGATAAGTGCACCATGCCAGGCTGACAGTATGTACAGTATCTAGAACCATCTGCTGCACTGTTTTTGTCCCATCAGGCACTGGGAGCCTAACCCAGAATGCAAAGGGGCAGCAGAAACTGTGGGATAGCTACCCACAGTGCATCGCTTTCAAAGTCAACAGTAGCCACCCTACCGAGGATGCACTACATTGAACTGTTGTGCACAGTGGGGACGTGCACCTTCAACTTTGCAAAATTGGGTGCTAAAAATTGACCTTAATAAATCTGACTAATCTTGTAGCCTAAGCTTCTTGTCCATGTCCTCAGAGGTTAACAAGAACAATATTAATCCCTCCTCCTTGCAACAACTGTTATGTACTTGAAAATGGTTATATCATGTCCTCTCTCAGACTTCTTTTCTCCAGGCTAAACAAAACCATTTTTTTCAGTCTTCCTGGGGTGGGAGGGTGGACACGAGGCCCAGGGAAGCTTGGGACACTAACAAGGGACCAGTTGCCACAACAGGGGTCGGGCCTGCCCCTGCATTCACTGGCTGCAGCAGGGAGCAACCCAGCCCCAACCCTCTCCACACCCCCGGCTCCCAGCTGTGTCTCTCAGGGAGTAGATTTGGGGGAAGGAATGGGACTGCTCTCCTGCACTCACGGGAGGTGGGAAGTGGAGCGATGTGGCTGGGACCCATTAGAGTGGAGTGAGCTGGGATGGGGTCACTGCTTCTCCCGGCCAGTGAGTGCAGGGCTAGGCCTGACCCCAGCTACCAGTGCCAGGCACCCCACTAGACTCCTGGACCACATCACTCGGAGGAGGGAGTCTGGGGGAAGGGATAGAGTTGGGGTGGGGCATGGCAGAAGTGGGAAAAGGTAGGGTGGTGCGGAAGAGGGACTGGGATTTGGGGGAAGGCATGAAGTGGGTAGGACGGGGCAGAGCAGGGGAGGGAAGAGGCAGTATCAGGGGTGGATGGGGGGAGTTGTCCTGGGCCCGACACGCCTTTAGGGATGGCTTTGGTAATGAATAATTATAAGTATAACAGCACATAGGAAGATCTAGAATAAAGGGCACTGCAAGATGTATGGGGCTGACAATGCAATTCCGAGCCCAGATCTGTCCTGTCCATACAACAGACCGGGGCAACTGCCATGGGCCCTGCGCTTTGGGGTCAGACCTGTTCCCCTTGCCTTCCTCCTCCCCCTCGGACCAGATGTTTACTTCTTTTGCTTGCCTGATAGGTGCAGGTTGCTGAGTCTTTGCAGCAGATGACCCAGCCACACTGCTGCCCTTGGCCGGCTCCCAGAGTCACCTGCTGGCCACCATAGTAGCTGCCTATATGGTGGCCTATGTCTAAGGAGCTAATGGCCTCGGTCAAGTGTCTGTTCTCATCAAAATTTGCACTGGTTCATTTTCACAGCAAAGACTGAGGGTTAAACGACCATGCATGGATCTTAGTACTCCCCGTGATCCCATCCACTAAGTGCCACTCCAGCAGCCTCTACAGGGCAGGCTAACCCTGCCCTTTACCTTCCAGGCTTCTGACTGGGAAAGACAGACAGAACTTCCCTTTTCTAGGGGTGGGACCCTGTACCCGCACAGCCTCACTGTACAGGGGCCTCTTCCTAGCACAGGTGAGTGCCAGGCCAGCCAGTCTCCATCCATGTCCCTCGCCCATCACCAGATACTGCTGTCCCCCCAGTGCCCTACACCTCTCCCTTCCCTCTCCCAGCACTGGCTGGGATGTCCTTGCTATGAAGGGAGCCAGCCCTTATCACCCCCTCCCCTCACCCCCAGATCAGGGTTCTCCTTGCCTTTTCTGAGCTCTTAAGCAGCAGGCTCCAATCCTGGGGTTTACCACCCTGCAGTACCAGGACCTAGGTTCCCACAACTCCCCAACCACCCATCAGGGCTGGCAAATTACAGAAAAACAGCAGAGGGTTTCCATTGACTCCCACCATTTTGAGCTTTAAATAAAACTCAACCTTTCTAAGTGCTCTAAAACCTGTATGGTTATTCTGATTGCTTGCAAATCTGCCTCCTGGGGGATGCAGAGTCACTAATGATCCAAATATGGAGTCATTTGACCAAGGCCCCCCCACTTCCAGAGTAACATATCCCCCCCCCCCTCCAAAAAAAACCCCTGTTCCCTTCTGTATTCCAGACAGTGAGGTACTAAATGCCTGAATGAATCACAGACAGACCTCATTGTCTTCATTGAGACAGATGATGTGAACTCACCCCACCCTCAGTTAACATAACTAAGGATAAGTCAATCTCAACCCCATCAGACAAAAGGTGTTTTGGAAGAGATGCCTGCTGGAGAGTGCTGCAATTTGTGAGTCATGGGCGGTGGCAATTTGACTTTGATGAGCTTGTCTTTATGGGGGCAGGCGGAATTAGGCATGGGAATGCTCCCTGGGCAAGGAGCAGTATGGAGTGGCGGGGTGGAGATACACTGAGAGGAGTATATACCCCAAGTAAAAGGAAAATCTAGTAACAATGGCTCAGCTCAACTTCCTGCAGCTCTGGGATCTGTCCCAGAAGTCCTAGTGCCTCACACTAGTGAATGCAGCACCAGTGAGGACACAGCAGCTTCAGTGGTATTTTGCAATGTGTCCACTCTTACTTCCGTTAGGCTAACTGGAGAGAAGTGACTTAAATTAATTTTGTCTACAGCGAAGTCACACCCAAAATTATACACGGCACTTCTGGGGCCATGATTACTCCCTTAGTACAGCATAAACTTAAAAAACAACAAATAGTCTGGTAGCACTTTATAGACTAACAAAACATGTAGATGATATCTACATATCACATAGCACAGCCCACTTCTTCAGATGACCGGAGAAGCTCCCTTAGTACAGTGAAGGGAGTTAAGAAGGGAGGCTCCATCCAATAAGCTGATTTCAGGGAGAGTCAGTATAAACTGTGTACAATCACAAAGCATGAATACCATATGGAAGTGCCCATTCAAACTGGCTCTGAAAGTTGCTTGAGCAATGAGTTATTAGAGTGGTTGTGTGTTATGACACTCTAGGCCTATCATGTAGGCTCATGAGGAATGTGTCGTGGCAGGTGTGGAGAGGATGTATTAACACGCATGTTCATTTCTTTTACTTCACCACAGTCTGTAGAGAAGTGGAATTAGGAGGCACTGGATAGCTTCTTCCTTGTTTTTAGAATTCATACAGAGTGATTTTAAATAATTAAATAAGCAGAAATAATTATTCTTGCAGATACTACATTAAAATAATGAAATTGCATAAAGTTCTTTGTGGCAACCCTTGCCTGCAGCGGTACTGCAAATTTCAGATAAACATAGCAGACACTGCAACCATCTCTTGGAGGTTAATCAAAACCTCTAACACACCAATAAAATATTCTCACAGCTAAAGCTAGAGAACTGTATTAATATTTACTAACAGAGATGAGTATATTTACATAAAAGAAAAGAGAAGACTTTTTAGAAGGCAATTAAGGCATAAACATGGGCTGGAAAGAAAATAAGATAAATGTTTTATATACTGATACCTCCACTAATATACTAGCCTATATAAATGTACATTCAAGGACAATAATGGAAGGCAAGGCTCAAGTGTGGGATTAACATTTTTTAACATGAATGTATTCTGTAAACTAAGTTTCTTGGTTAGGATTTGTGATGTGGCACACAGACATTGGGGCAGCAGTGGGACTCTGTTGGTGTGAACTGCTGGAGGAAAAATTACTTTGAAAATAAGCAGGGAATGTGGAGATAATGCCCCATAAATCTATTGCCGAGCTTTAAGTAGTGGGGCTTCAATCTGGAAGAAGCAGTAATAACAAATGGTGATGGATTTCTACATGAGATCTTGTAGAGCCTGCTAACTATTAGACCATTTGGGATTGGTCAGAAGTTGAATGGAAGACCTCCAAAGTAAGCCTCTGTGTTATAGGAAATGGTGTTGGTACATATGATCTCTCTTCCATGCATATACTCTGGGTTTACATTGATTTAGGCTTGGTCTACACTAGGAAATTGGGTTGGTATAACGATGTCATTTGAGGCTGTGAAAAATTCCAACCCCTAAGTGACTTAAGTTAAAACAATACAACCCCTGGTGTAGACCGCATTGCCTCAACAGAAAAATTCTGCCATAGACCTAGACACTGTCCTTCAGGGACATGGATTACCTATGCTGATGGAAGAACTCCTCCTATCTATCAACATAAGTGGCATCCTTCCGAATCCTGAAGCACTAGAGTTGCACCACTGCAGTGTTTTAAGTTCAGACAAGCCCTTAGATTGCCCCATATCCAGTGTAGGCAGAGTTAAACCTACATAGAGCATCCAAACACAGGGTTACACTAGTTTAACTAAGTACATCACTCCTTCAATGAAACTAGTGCAATGTTGTGTCTAGGTCAGGTAATATATTTGTAAACGCTAATGTAGCTCCTTTTCCCAGGATGTACAAGCTTGTTACTCACCTTAGGAATAGTCACATGTTCAAAATTAAACTTGTACTTAAGAACTTTGCTGGATCAGGGTCTTAACTGTATTGTAACTGTGCCTTCATGGGGCATAGCTGAGAATTCCAAGTTCAGGACAAACCGCTGAGAAATAGGGCAAATACATCCCAAAATGCTGCTGATTAATCTCCCATGAGATATACCAAACCAGTCACAAAAATAAACTTTTGTCTCACTACAATGCCTAACAAGAACTCATAAAAGCAGTTTCCTGAGGAATTCCCATCTTTGTATCACCGCCAGAAACACCGGATTCAGAGGTGAGTGGTTCTTTACAATCAGTCTGATCCCAAAGGACCAGCCACATGCTCAGGTCAATATGTAAACTTATTTCTGGAAAATGAGACTTATAGGTACTTTTACTTATTCAAAAATCATTCTGGCTACATCTAGACTGCACTCTAAAATCGAAAAAGGATAAGCAATTTGCGCTATGCAAATTAGGTATATTTTTTCGATTTAATTTTGAAAGAGACTATTTTGAAATTTGGCGCATCTACACAACACCAAATTTCAAAATAAAGTGCTCTTTCAAGCCATCCTGTATTCCTTGTAGAACGAGGTTTACAGGGATGGCAAAAGAGCATGTACATTATTTTGAGAAAAAAATCGAAAAGAAAGAAAGAAAGAAAACTGAAATTGATTAAAGGAATAATTGCAAAGTTATTGGTGCAAGCTTGTAGCAGTGAGGAAATAAATTTCTGGTTTAAGTTTCTGGTAGCTTCCAAATCCTTGGAAGGACCACAGTCTCTTTGTTAGAACTCTTCCATTAGTAGTAGGAAAGAGGCAAAATGGAGGTGTTTCTAGGGCTATTATATCCCTCTTACTGTGGAAAATTACAGTAACAAGATGGAGTATGTATGGAGTCCCATGGGCAAATCACATGTCCGTGACTAATTCAACTTAGTCACAGCAGCAGCCATTACCTATACTTCAGTTGGAATGACAATATTATTTTGTGGTATAATAGCATCTAGATGGCCCAAACCAAAACAAACTGAGGGTAGAAGAAAGGAAGTATTATTATTCATTCTTTGAAAACTCACTAGTGTACATTCTCTGTGTCTTGGAAAGTTTCCTCTATCAAACACAGAGATCACACTACTGTCAAACTATAGTACTATGTCTACTGGACTGCTACCAAATTAGTTATTTGGTATCTGTATTGCAGGCTTTGTTAGGGGGACACTATGAAGTTAAAAATCCTATATACTGTAAACAAACAAGTTTGCTTAGAAATGTTAACTAATAACATTGGTTATTAAAAATGACAGCATTTTCAAAAATCCAGTGTGTATGATGTGTGTTCCTCTCATCTTGGATTAATGAAAAGTCATCAAAGACACTTTGCTTTTCTGGCGTCACTCTCACTTTCAAAAGGATCTTGGTGCTCCAACGTTTGGTTTGCTTTTGCCAATGCTGTAGGAGGATGTTTATTGCTTCAAACACAATTGTTTCCACTGGGTTTCAAGAAGTATATCTAATGAGAAAAGTTTTCATAGATGGTTTTAGTTGTGTGTCTTTTTTTTAACAAAATCTAAGGCTGGGACTAGATTTGAAATGACAGTATCTCTTCAATTTTCTTATTGGATGTGGAGCCTAACAAGCTAATTTGCAGCAGTCTTATCAGTGAAGTATCCCTTCAATAACAAGTATTCTCTGTGCACTGGAAGAAAGGAGTTTCAGAACTATCAACTATCTAACCAGTCTATACTTAAAGTTGTCCCTGAAGTTAAAGAAAACCACTAGACAAGACTTCAGGTCATGGAGTCTCCTCTACCCTGTTAACAGCATCAGCCCCAATTAGAATATATGGAGTTGCCTGATTCTTACTTCAGAGTGCAGTTTAAGGTTGTTTTTCATATTCAAAACATTTTGTTATTCAAACCAAAGGTGCTAATTTTGTTTCAAATGTAAGAAACAAAATTAGCATCCTTGAAAAGCATTTAGCAGCTTTCTGTGTAGGGAGGATACAAGCCAGAGGACAAAAGATTGACCATACCTCTAAAGAGCTGAAGGAAAAGGGCAAGTTTGGAACTATTTTTACCTATTCTTTCCTATCTTCCTGACCAGCACTGCGTAAAAGTACCTATAAGTCACATTTTCCAGAAATAAGTCAGAGGAAAACAGAGAAGATAAGAAACAGAGAAGTACACCACCATGGAGTGGCATGCAGATAACAAAAATAAGCTGTCTAACTTATATATAAAGAGGAATTAAGAAAACTGACATGTTTTATAGGTGGAAAGATGTTGGGGAAGGATAAGGAAAACAGAACCATTTATTTTGGGTAAAGATACACAAAGTCACATCCTGCTCTTAGTACACAGTCCAAATAACCATGTTCTGTGCTGAGGATTTTCCATGAGGTTCAGAATCAGAACTCTCCCCCACCCTTCATGGAAGAGAAGCAGAATCCCTCCCTCATTGCTACTATGGCTTCAGGGCTAGAGTAGATCTCAGAGTCACTGAAACCCTTTCTGCAGAAAGAGAGGATTTGTGGATACTCATACTTGGTGATCCACCAGCTAGCCTTCACTTCCCTCTCTAATTCATCTAATGAAGTGGGTTTTACCCATGAAAGCTTATGCTCTAATAAATCTGTTCATCTAAGGTACCACAGAACTCCTCGTTTTCCCACTCCCTAAGTTGTCCTGCATATCAAAGCACAGATAGCCCCTATGAAGCACAGAGGATGCACATTCCCAGTGTGGGGAGCTAGGAAGCCAGCCTGTCAGTAGGTGCAGTTCTGCTGTAGTCAGCGCTATGGATGTAAATGAGTAACTGGTTAACCAATGCCTGACTTGGTCAGAGCAGCCTCCCGCCCACCACTGGCCGGAGCAATCCCTCACCTGCACTGCAGTGCAGTGGCCTCAGCCTGGCCTGGTGAGAGCAGCCTCCTGCCACGCCATGCTGTAGGTGGGGGGGCTGCTCCAGCCCAGCCAGGCCCATCAGGCCGCACCACAAGCAGGGGACTGCTCCAACGCACGCGTGCACACCCACCCACACACACGACACAATGGGTGGTTAACATTTTAAATGCTATTTTACATCCCTAGTCAGGGCCTTCTACATCTGGAGGATGGTGAATGGGAGCAGAGTATGCCTCAGAGAGAATAAACAACTCGCAAATACTTCTCTTGAGCAAACAAGTCACCTGGGCTAAGCTTACAGCCATTTGCAATCACTTTCTGGGAACATTCATGGGATATATTTCACAAGCATGAGTTTTGCAAAAAGCAAATTCTTCACCCGCATTAAAAAAAAATCATTCAGGCTAAAAGTTGGTGGAAAAGCATAATGGGCTAGATCCATGGCTCTATGAAGAAAAGCACCTTAAAACATGCTCTCTGTAAACTGAAGATTCCCTTGGCATGGGAAGCATACACCTCTTAAAGTCTTCTCCTACATAGTTACATGTGTCTGACAACTGCTTTTTGTTCTTTCCTGAAGTCAGCACTTAGAGCAGAAAAAGAAAGGCAGTATCAGCCGAGCAAATAAGCAGCTATTGCTATTGACAAGACTTTGAAAGCTGGCAGTGCAGGCTAGAGTGGATGTGGATGTCATGTTTGGAATCCGTTCACCAGCTGCAAGGACAGAATTTATGGTGACATAATTTGGATTGGGCAATCAGTCACAGAACAAAGGCATTAGCTATGCAGCTACTCTACACATTTGCACTGTTTACTTTGCCCAGTGCCTAGGTTTATTTAAGCTCTGTCTGGGATGTGAAGTCAGCAAACATGTTCAAACCCACACTTCAGACAGATTTTCCAGTTGTTTTCTATGTCAGGGAAGGATATATGATTAAAGATCTGTTTACATTTCAAAACCACCATTTTGCAATGGGTGGACATAGGATAGTCATATTACTTTTGACCAGTGCTTCAACTGGTATTCTGTCTCTCATAGCGGTCAAGAAGGTGTATGAAATGCCAATTTATAATCATGGAATAACTTGCTCATTTATTACCTGAGTTGTAAGGATTTATATTCCTCTTACATGTTTAATTTTATGTAATGTAACTGTGTACACTAAGCTCTTCATCTCAATGATATTTCATAGCAATGAGTACCAGGGGTTAAATTTATATCACCTTAAAGTATTTTCTTTCAGTTTAAAGTGTTTAAAACTAAGGCTATGTCTACACTGCAGAGCTTTTCCAGGGTACTGGAGGTATCCTGAAAAAGCTCTGCCGCATCCAAGGAACGCGTCCGCTTTTCGGGACAGTTTCTGAAAAAGCAGACGTGTTCTTTCGGCATCCCTGTATTCCTCATTGTATGAGGAATAAGGGATGTTCCGAAGGAGGAGGCTTTCCCGAAATTTGGCCTCGTGTAGATGGGCCAAATTTCAGAAAAGCCTCTTCCGAAATTAAAGCGGAAAAAGATATGCAAATTGCGGTTTGCAATTTGCATATCTTTTTCTGATATAACTCTGCAGTCTGGATATAGCCTAAGAGAAGACCATTATGAGGAATTGTATCTCAAAGAGATTGTTCTTATATATTCAACAGCCCCTGTATATGCTTCTAAAGGCATATCTATTTGGGACCTTATTTGTGCCTGGATTACACTAAAGGGAAACAAGGATATCCTATTTTCCCAACAGATTTGTTTCCTTGCCCCTGTCCTGACCCTATTAGATTACTAACTGGAAGCGTCACACACAGCTGCAGGGAGTTTCCCAAATTGTGATTGCATCATCGGTTGCTTGAGTTTGGACCGGATTTGCCTAAATCATGGTAACTATGTAACTTCAGGACTCCTGACAAATAACTGCATGGACCCTGGAAGGGGCAAGTCACCAGAGATTTACTGAGGGAATTCATCCCCTTCAGGCACTGTTGACAACAGTAGTGCCAGTCAGCAGGTTCTGACTAGAACAGTTAACAAAAATACCTCAGATAAAATTGACCACTACAATCCCATGCCAGACCTTTCTCCCCTCAGGATTCTCTGGCATATTACAGTGTCTGGTTGCGTCCTGGCCCCAGCCAGGCCTGCTTTTAGGGATCTAGCAGAAGCTATCTGCTCTCTCTCAGCTGATCTGGTTCTCTCCTTTCAGCACACCCCGCCTGGCCGCAGCCAAGCCTGACTTCTCTTTCAGGTGAAGCAGGATAGGCCTGACTGAGCCCAGCAATTCACTGACCCTTCACTAGCCAATGTGGGGAAGCAAATGGTGATGGTCTTCATCTGACTCCCGGTCACTAGAGAACATATGAAGAGATCTGGAAACAAAGAATTCTAATAGGGGGCGGAGGGGAAGGGGAGAAGTAGTTGAGCCCAGGTCAGAGAAAAGATCTGCTCTGGCCTAAAAGACTTTACCTGAAACAAAAACTAGGATGAGAAATTATTATTTGTAACAATTTCTCTTAGTGTATTAGGCTTAACTGTCATGTTTTATTTATTGTAGCTTAGTAGCTTCCTTTGATTTGTCTGTGATCACTTGCAACTACTTTAATCATACTTTTTATATTTAATAAAATCTCTTTTGTTTACTATCAAACCCAGTGTAGATAATTGTTACCGGTGGGGAGGACAAAGAGAGAGGAACTGTGCATATCTCTCTTTCATTGAATAAGGAGAGCAAACTTTATGAGCTCTCTCTTTCTGTAAAACTCATATACAGAGTAAGATGGATTTATTTGGGGGTTTGGTCTTTTTGGGGGCTGAGCTCCTCAGTTCTGTCAAGTCCCTATAACTGAGCATACCCAGAGCTGAGCTGTTCTCAGCATCTGTGTTATTCTGCTGAGGGGCTGTTACCCCAACTCTGTGCCTTTGCTGGGGGAGACGAGAGCTTCTGGCCCAACAGGACAGGACAGTGGGGCGCCCCAGAGGGCAAGTAGGTGGGCTTAGTGGTATGACCAGCCCATTAAGTGACAGTCTCAAGGTGATTTCTGTGATCCCACCAATCACACTCCCTCTTAGCTATTATCTTCCATTCATTTTCAATATGTTGACTCCCACCTTTGATCAGCCCAGGATGCTTCCCTGGCCCATTTATTAAATCTTCAAACAAGCACCTCTGTCCCTTGCTGTCCCACACACTGTGGGAGTTCCCCCTAAACATCCACAAAGCTACTCATTATATTCCTTCAAATCCCTCCTTAAAAAACTCTTTGCCATGGTTCCCACAAAAACTTGGATAGCAGTTAGATTGCTGGTGTGCTGAGTCCACCGCCTCTCATGCTGACCAATATTGGTTGGGGTTTTTTTAAGTGTTCCCCTGTTGGTCCGTCTATCTCCGTCAAGTGTCTTCTCTAAAAATTGTAAGCTCTCTGGAACAGGTACTTGGTTATTTTGGCTATATATTAGTCTCATGGCTAGGGCTCTGTGATGCTACAGTAATTTAAATAATTAACAAATAATTAAGGCCTGTGCAGGCCAGTGTAGATGGACCCTTGAAGCATTGCTGTGGACACTGGTTGTCTACTTCAGAGCCTTTCAGTGATTCCACAGCCAGGAATCATCTTCTAGCAATATACCTCCTTACTGAAAAGTTATGTAAATTAACATTGTCTAACTTCCAGCAAGAGGGCCCCACATGGTGCCTCACAGTAAGGTCACTTTTCATCACAAAAAGAGCAGACAACAGGTAGTGTACATAATGCTTGACTTCCCTCAATGATTTGATGCTCCCACTATGCAGAAGTTGTCTATCCTCTTAGAAGCTCTACATCTCTTTCATTTACTTAGGAACTATAGCTTTCTAACAGAAGCATATAGAGGATTTACAGGACCTTGTCTGAAGTAGTTTTCATCCCATACACACACTTCTGCTATGGCTTAAACAATATTGGGCAAGAGAGACCAGTTCCTGGTCTCCACAAGGGACCTTTTACTACTGCTGGTGGGGTTGAACCAATGGTGGGAAGTAAGTCTATGTTAGACACAGCCGAAACCTAAGGTTAAGTCGGTGAGATAATTGAACCAGCTTCTGCTGGTGAAAGAAACAAGCTTTCAAGCTTGCATGGAGCTCATTCTGAAGAAGAGCTCTGTGAAATCTCAAAAGCTTCTCTCTCTTTCACCAACAGAAGTTGCTCTAATAAAGTGTATTACCTCACCCACCTTGTCACGCTCTCTCTTGCATCCTGTGACCAACACAGCTACAACAATACTGCATACAGCTAAAAACTGTTGATATTTAAAAACCTTCCCTGCCATCAGTGTCATACTAGGGTGTGCATTACTCTTGTTTCACTTCTCTGGTATTTGAACATCTTGTCACAACTTACTGTTAGTAGCGGGAACTTATAGAAAACTTTCCACCGCCCAAGATGAGTAACAACCTATAATGTACACTCAGTTGTAACTTAATAAGGGCTCAGGGGAACTGAAGTCGGGAGAGTGCACCGGGGAGGGGCCAGGCTGCTCTGCTTCCTGCTGCCATGGGAGTGACCCTGCTGCCAGAGCCAGACTTCCGCTAATCCCCTGGGCCTTGTTCCTCAGAGAGAGGGCTTGAGGGAAGGGTGGAGTGGGAGTGGGGCAGAATGGAATGGGGGCAGAAAGAGGCGGGGCAGGGCCTTGGGCAAAGGTCGGGGTTGCCCTGAGCCCTGCACCCCACTGGGAACAGTGCTGGCCATACCACTGCAGCTGCACCAGTGAAGCACTTCAGTGTAATCATTACCTACATCAACAGATCGAAGTATGTAATCCACCTCCTCAAGACACGACAGCTAGGTCAGAAGAAGAATCTTCTATCAGTCTAGCAATGTGTACACAGGGGTTGGGTCAGTTTAACTACACTGCTGGGGGGTGGGATTTTTCACACCCCTGGCCCTGAGCAACATAATGTAGAACAGACCACAGATTCAAAAAGTTAAATTAAATTTTACAATATCACATATCAAAATGTACGAAGTACATATCCTCAATCACATTGAATTATTCCTCAGGCAGCATTTTGCTTACTTTGCCTATCTGTAAATTTGAATGACTATCAACGGAAATATTTTTCTTCAGTTTGTATGTGTATTGTAAATCAATATTTACTGATAGAAAGCAAATCCTTCCTAGCCTAACTAGAACAAATCGTTCTTTGTCTACTTTTCCCTTAAAAAAGAAAACTCATTTCATGCAATTTAAAAACTAAAGCTTTTTCCAGGTCAACAAACAGCTTTTTTATTTTCTAGGATTTCTAGCCTGAAATATTGTACAATTGTGCTTTTTAAATGCGCACACACACATGCACAGACACACACGCACACACAAAGTAGTTTGATAAACAGAAGAAGTTTGCTCTCTAGTGGCTGAATTTTTAAGTGGCTCTGGGAATAACAGGCTGTTTTAGAGAGAAAAGGTTTTCATCAGAATTATATTTCATTGCTTAGCCCTTGTGCATATGAACCCAAATATTTGCTCTTAGCTTCTATTTTATGCCAAAGAACTGTCAGGCACAGTGTGTAATTTTAAAGGTAGAGTCCTAGGGATTTTCTGTATGGAAGAGGGTCATTTGGGACTTCAGAAGATTCATATTGGGAAGGGGATTAATCTGGACCTGGGGAGATTCACAATTAACTGGGTGATTAACTAATGTTGGAAGAAATTGCTGCATCAGCCAGTTAAGAGGTGGTAAGATAGATCACAGGGGCCTAGGACCTCACCAGGGGTTTCTTGTTTTCACATGACCTTAGAATATGTGTAAGCAGCCAGCCAAGGTGGGGGGGCCAGCTCTGCACTCCCAGAAGGAGCCAGGCCTGAGGTGGAAGGGGCAGGGCTAGGGACAGCTAGCCCTCAGTGCCACCCCAAGCACACTGCGCTGCACCCCGATCTCTCCAGCCAGCCCTTAGCACTGTTTGGAGTGTGCCACGAGGCACTCTTATCAGTGATTTATGCCAATGCTGTGATGGTGGCCATGCACTCTGGGCTCTTTTGTATCGCCGGGCTCTAGGGCAACTGTCCCCTTTACTTCCCCTCCCCCTCGTCTGTGGGCCTGTGTATAAGGCCAGCTTTGTGTTAGATCACTGGAAACAGCTCCAGAAATGATTTTCGTAATTGTCTTTATTTTTAAGGTTTTGCCTTAAAATATACATTTTTCCTTTGCTTCTTGTTTAGGTTCTAGGCCCCAACCGCCTGGTACCTGAGGGTGGACCAGCCTTTGCCACTAACATCACCCAGGACATTTCACAGCTTACTTGTCTGTTATTATGATTCAGTATTGGTAGCACCTAGCAGCCCCAACAAGACAGACAAAGGCGTGGAGGGGAAACAGATGCAGAGAAGTGAAGTGATCTGCCCAACACCAGATTGGTGACAAATTGGTGATGGGGCGGGGAAGGAAGAGGAAAGAAGGGGCAGCTGCCCCAGGGCCTGGAAGTTTTAAAGGGTTTGGGGCTCCTGGCTACTGCTGCCAGTACTGCAGCAACGGCAGTGGCCGGAGCCCTAGGTGCTTTAAATCTCTGCCAGAGTCTTGCACAGCGTACTCTGGCACCCTGAAGGGCTGGCTGGGGGAGGCTAGCTCCAGCCCCACTCCTTCTGCCTGAGGCTCTGCCCCTTCCCAGTGCACAGAGCCCTGCCCCCTCCGACCTTGCCCAAGGGACCAGCAAGTCTCTCCGCAGGCCCTGCTGTTCTGTATTTGTACTGGAAGGGAATGTGGCCTGATTCCCGTGTGCTGATTAACTTAATGAGCGCAAGCGATTCTGAGCTGGCAGCATGTTATGCTCACTTTGCCCAGGGGTGCATGTCTACACAGGGTGTGTAAGGAATCAGACCAAGCAGAGCTATACCAGTGTGAGAGGAAAACCAAACCCAGAGTTAAGAGGATAGACAGAAAAGATCCAATATCCTCTCCACTCTCCCTGCCACCCAACTACTGCTGCTCTCCCTTTTCTAACTAAAAAGAACAATACTAAATCCCCAGACTGCTATGGACCCCTTGTAGCAAGACTAACTCAGCTGCTAGGACCCATTGGGTTCATGGGCAGCACCTTCACATTAAAGATGAGGTCAATGGCAGGCCACACTTCTACCACCCTTGTTTTATTGCTTTTGGTTAGAGCGTGTATTGCAAGTTGAGCTGAAAACAAAGCCATTAGTGTCACAGGGTGAGCCGCAGAGCTAAAAAGAATCAGAGAATATTAACAATTCCTAAGAAAGAACAAACTCCCAAGCAAGTCCAATATCATGGGGTTTTTTTTTCCCCCCCTCTTCCATTTTTTAATAGGAAAGGCTACAAGTTTAAGTTATTCTTTATCAGCCAGCTAGAGAACGGAACAAGATACATGAGAGACAGCAAAATCTCCAAGTCTCACCCGCTCCCAAGGTCTAGTCCCAAATATAGTTGCTATTCAGCAACAAATTCCTTCATAATTAAACTGTTGTTATTAGCTAGTAGATGGCTGGGGGAGGAGGTTAAATCCCCATGCATCAACTGTGAGGCAGAATGGCATAGAGATAAGAGGGGTTTAGTCAGCACCCGCTGAAATCAGTGAGTGCTTTGCCATTTGTCTAAGACAGGGTAGGAATAGGGCCAGCAGGAGTGTTAAATAATAATCTTTGAGCCAAAATCTGCTCTCGTGCTAGTGTCCATCTGGAGTAACCCCTCTAAGACGCTTTCCCACTGCTCTCTTGCTCCCTTTGGAGTGCTATTCACCCCAGTGGAATGGTCCTGATGTACACTTAAAATTTAGATAGGCCAAGTTACGTTGCCCAGGGTTAACATAGTTAAGCCAACCTAACCCCCAGCATAGTTGTGGCTAAATCAATAGGAAAATACCCATAATGTCACGGGTGGTGGGTATCAGAGACCAGGGGAAGCTAAACTTCCCCTGACCCAGGCTACAGCACCACTCACAGTCCACCTGAGGCCCCACCCTTGCTCCTCCTCTCCTCTGAAGCCAGCAGGAACTCAGCTCCAGCTGCCAGCCTGACACTCCAGGTAGAGACACTGCAGCTCAAAGCTCTGATTGGTCTCTCCCCTGCACCTGCATCTGATTTGTCCCTTATAGCCAACAGGTCCCACCCACTTAGGTTCTAGCTCCCAGCTCTGGGGAGGGGCATAACCACTCAGGGAGATACTGAATGAGAGCTGACATTTTGTGCTGGTCTGCACCAGCTGCCCTGCCACCATGACAGGGAGTAATACTGCTCCCTACTGCATGAGGTGTTTAAGTCTCGGCTTGACAAAGCCCTGGCTGGGTTGATTTAGTTGGGATTGGTCCTGCCTAGAGCAGGGGGCTGGACTTGATGACCTTCTGAGGTCTCTTCCAGTTCTATGGTTCTATGATTCTAAGAGTGAGGCCTTAAGTACCCACAGATGCCCTCCCCAGCACCACACACCCCTCCAGCACCCCCAGGACATACACATACCTTTCAGCCTTTCACCTTCAGCACCCCACCAGGTACACATACACACACACACACTTCCAGCATCCCACCCACAGTTTGTCTGGGAAGCTGAGTTTTTAGTGGCACTAATCACCAGTACCACAGTCTGACCCTTAAGGGTTAGTTCATTGACAGCACAGTAGACTCAAGATTCTCAAAGATATTTAGACACCTTACACTCCACGATTTCAATGGAAGCCAGGCACCTAAATATTTTGGAGGAGCTGGACCTTAGTGTATGAAGCTACGGGTAACTTCTCACCACTTCTGTACTTACCTTTACTGCTCCTATTGCTAGTCAACTGCCCAGTTCTCATACTGTCCTGAGTTGGCCCCACCCAAGCAGTGGACCAGAGAGACCCTAAGTTTGGCTTATTTTCATTATGACCTGCTACTGCTGCAGTGTGTGTCTGATTGTTGCCAACTCCCACACTATTAATTATCATAAGTCATAATGAAAGCAGGTCATAATGAAAATTATCATAAGTCTCATGCTTGTAGAGGTTATTAGTGTCTCACATTCTCCTGACAGAGTCTAGGGGGGAGGAGGGAGAGAAGAGAAGGGAGGAAAGGGGGAGAGGCAGACAAGTGATAAGGAAAAAGGAGGAGAAGGAAAAAGAATCAGGTTCTCCACCCCTTGGAGCCAGGAGAGCGTCTATATGGAGGGGTTTCTTTCCACTCAGAGGAAACATCTATCTTTAAGGCTGAATTTTTATCTTGAAGCAACTCACACCCCAATTTGGGCATGGAAGCAGACCATTTACAGCTCCAAAGGCAGGCTATACAGTTAGTAAGTTTTGCGGGTACTAACTCTTTGTTTAAAATGTTTGAGGTTGACAGTATGGTTACTGGGAAATGAAGAAGCAGCTTTGGAAACTGTTTCTGGGATGTTGTTTAATCAGCCTACTGGAGATAAGGAAGTGACACAATCACTTTCTGTGACCGTCTTCAGCACCCATTGTTGCCCATTACCAGCTAGCTCAAAGAAGAACAGTCTTGGCTCAGCCCCAGAAGAGGCCAGTGGTTCATTCTTCTGGCAGGAGGTGGGGATAATATTACAAGTAATGGAATCTCTAATAGTGTCTCAGACCAAACAAACAAGAGACATCACTGGCATTTGTAAACCTGAAAGTTCTCCTTCAGTGAGGGTAGTTATTTCAAACAGCCTCAAAAGAAAAGAAAATGTACAGGCTCACCAGTGCCCACATTCCTCCCAGAAGATCATCAGCACATCCCAGAAGCCTCAGATCTCTCTGCCTCTTGCGGAAGGGTTACTATTTATACACTCCTGTTATTTCCCATCAAGGCTTGCCAGCAGCTAGGCCTACAAGTATGGCTGCACTGATAGACTATGTTTCCCAGCCAGCCTTGTTCCTCTGGCATAGGCACCATCTCCGTGGGAGCACCCACAGAAAAAAAATTAGCAGGTGCTTATCACTCATTGCAGGCGGGTGGGAGCAAGTTCCCACTGATCCCCAGCACTTCCTGCCCACCACAAGCAGCCGTGCTAATCATCTCAGCTTTCTTATTGCACAAAGCCAAACACCCTTGCCCCATCTCCTGCCCTGCCTCTTATCTGAGGCTCTGCCCCTGCCCTGACTCTTCTCTCAGGCCCCGCCCCTGCTCACTTCACCCCCCTCCCTCCACCGCTCACTGTCCCCCACTCTCACTCACTCACTTTCACCAGGCTGGAGTAGGGGGTTGGATGCAGGAAGGAGTGAGGGCTCCGGCTTGAGGTGCAGGCTCTGGGAAGGGGCTGGAGATGAGAGGTTTGGGGTGCAAGTGGGGGCTTTGGACTGGGGCCAAAGGATTCAGAGTGCAGGAGGGGACTCAGAACTGGGACAGTGGTCTGGTTTGGACTGCAGGAGAGACTTATGGTGTGGGAGGGAGGTCCAACCTGGAGCAGAGGGTTGGGGTAATGGAGATGGTTTGGGGTATGGATTCAGGGAAGTGCTTATCTCAGGCTGCTCCTGGAAGCAGCCAACATGTCCTCTCCTAGGCAAAGAAACCAAGGGGATCTGCTTCATGCTGCCTGCACTCGCAGGTACCACTCCCGCAGCTCCCATTGGCTGTGGTACCTTGCCAACGGGAGCTGTAGAGTCTGCACTCAGGACGGGGGCAGTGTGCAGAGACCACATGGCTGTCCCTACTCTTAGGAGCTACACATGCAGGCTGCTTCTGAGAGCCACACGCAGCCAGGGCAGGCAGGAAGGGAGCCTGTCTTAGGCCTGCTGCACCACCCATCAGACTTTTAGTAGCCATGTCAGCAGTGCTCACTGGAGCCACTAGGATCAATTTTCAGCAGGCGTTCCAGTCGAAAACCTGGGCAACCTTACATCCGGTCTCCCCCTTCCCCTCAGGAACTCCTGCCCAACGTAGCTGTTCTGCAGTGTGCAGGAGACACTAGAAGGGAAAGTAAGAAGCAGGGACAGGGTGTGCTCAGAGGAGGGGGTGAGAAGAGGTAGAGTGGAGCAGGTCCAGGAAAAGGCATGGAGGCTCAGGGAAGGAGTGGAGTGTGTGCAGGGCCTTGGGTGGGCAGGGGTAGGAAGAGGCAGTGCTTGGAGGAAGGGATGGAGTTGGGGTGGGCCTGGGCGGAAGGGGCAGACAAGCATTCTTCCAGGTAGAGAGGAAGTCAGCACCTATGCCCCTTGGTTCATGCCAAAGGGAACCATTGTGATCATCTAGTTTGGCCTACTTAACATGGGATCATAGGATTTCCTGGTATTAATTCCTGTTTGAACTAGTGCATATATTTTAGAACAACATCCAAATATCCAATGCTGATTTAAACATCCCCATGATGGAGAATTGTTCAAAAGGTTAATTACCCTCACTATTAAATGTGTTCTTTATTTCCAGCCTGAATTTGAGTAGGTTCAACTTCCAGCCATTGTTATATCCTTCTCTGTTAGACTGAAAAGCCCTCTGTTTGTCATATTTCTGTCCCTTAGGTAGATACTTACAATCTGTGATCAAATCACCCCTTAACTTTTTCTTTATAAGCTAAATAGATTGAGCTCCATCAGCCTGTCACTCTAAGGCACATTTTCCAATCTTTTAATCTTTCTTGTGGCTCTTCTCTGAACTCTCTACAGTTTTCCCAACATCCTTAATCAAACTATAGGCACCAGAACTCAACACAGTACTCCACTACTGATGACACCAGAGTCAACTATGGATGTAATATAACTTCTTATGCCTACTCCAGATTCTGCTGTTTATACAGCTAAAGCTCATAACCATGACCTTTAATGCCTCTTCAGTCACTGCTTCAAAGGATAGACTCCTTCATCATGTATGTCCCATGTTCTTTGATCCTAGATATATAGCTTTATATTTGGCCTTATTTAAATGTGTATTGTTTGCTTTGGCCATTTACCCATGATCCAGGTCACTTTCTGTGACCTGTCCTTGTCCTTGTTTACCACACCCTCAATCTTTGTAGCATTTGCAAACTTTATGCATGATGATTTTGTTTCCTCCCAAGTCATAGACAGTGTAGGGCCAAGAATTGACCCCTTTGGGACCCCACTAGAAACACGCTCACTCAATAATGATTCCCCATTTCTGATTACATTTTGACCTAATATATGTCTCAGAGATAGACTGTCTGGAACCACCAAGAGTCAGTCTGATCCCTTGCCAATGAGGGAAGAGGACAATTCTTGCCCTCCCACAGGTAGAAACCTGGCCCTTACACCAGAATCTGCAGCACGGGACCCTTTAAAAACAGACCATTTCTTCATGACTACTTTCTATCTCTCAGTCACAGTATCTCCTGTCCCACAAATGTTTTAGAAAGCAAACCTTGAACAGGGTAATGTAGTCTCTGGAGAGTTCCCCTCAAATGCCTTAAAGAACTTGCTGATGAAACATGAAAGCATCCCAGGTGATGAAATGTCTTTCATATAGCTTCAGTTTCTTAAGAAGGTTGGCAGATATAGTAAACAGAAGTGTGCATGCGTGAGTGAGTGGGAGAGAAGAAGGAGGCAGAAGTGGAAAACATCTAAGACCAGGCTCTGATGCCTGAAGAAGTCCCTGAAATGTGCTGGAAAGATCCTCTCCTATTTCCTGCCCAGGATTTCTAAGCAACTGAATGAAATACTGCCCACAGATAATCTATTCCAAGTTTTACATAAGAGATAATGAATCCTGAATGGGACACATTGTAAGTTTACACCTGCAGCATAACTAGAAATATTCAAGAAAGCTGCTAATTCTCTATCTCTGTTGCATATGAATTAACACATTAAAGGCTCCCAAGACATAACAAAGAAATAACAAATCCTGGGAAGGGGCGGAATTAGGGGCCAATTTTTTCTCTCACACCCTGGCTGTCACTGATGTATAGAGAATAGGATTTGGCCCTATTTATGTAGGCATATTTCTTCAGATGAGTTTTTCTTAAGTAAATTTTGACATTTCATTGTGAACCAGAAAGATTACCTGGCTTTGCTTGGGTCCTTAACTCAAATAAGTTTTGTTTTTCTCCATTTAAATCATTGTTCTGGGCTGCAGCTCAGAATGAGGGGTTCAGTATGCAGGCTGCCCCAGGGAGAGAGCAGAACCCCCAGCTCTCTCTCACTGCAGCAGCTTGGGGCCAGGTGAGAAGCACCTGTCCATGGCCACTGCAGCTGCAGGGGGCACAATCAGGGGAGGGGTGCATGTCCCCCAGCTAGGGGACAGAGAGACACACAGAGAGACATACAAACAGGCAAACTCTCTGCAATATATAGTAGATAGCTGTCCCTTTTTCCACCCCTGTCCCCTGCTGGCCCAATGGGATTATAGCTGTCCTGGACCCCATCTCTGGCCACTTGCTGTCCCACCCCATGTTCATTCTTCAGTATAACTCCCTCCTACCAGACTCCTCCCTGTCCATTTCATGAGAAACAATCAAATTCCAGGCACATCCCATTTTCCTGACACAACCAAACCTGACCTCGCTTTAATTTATGATAAGAGGAAGCAGCATACCAAATTTGGTGGTCCTACCTTTTACCGTTTAAGAGGAGTTCTTGAACAAACGGACTCACAGAACGATGGACAGACAGACTGACACACATTTCTAAAATATGTAGTAAGACTTTGATTGTGAACCAACATCCTTATTCCTCCCCCCCCCCAATATACAGATTTAGCTTTCTATAGACCTAAATCAAGGAGTTGATCAAGATGCATAAGAAAGCAGGTTAAAAGTAAGATTACTGAACTTTTCCAGGTCATGGTGCATGTCATCAGTTCATACGCAAGGGAAGACTGGAGATTTCAGATAGATGTGCCTGGTAGGAAAATAGTGGCTTAGTACAGTGTGTAGGTGACACTGCATTTATTTGGACTCTTTTTGCGCCCCTAACAGCCAAAGTAGCTATTCAGAAGAATGCCTGACTTTATTACTGTGAATGACTAAACACCAATTGAAACATTGCCCTTGATGAAGATATTCTTTTTACTGTACGGGTTGCTAAGGAAACGGGATTTCTGCCCATATGCTATGCATACTTATCCCAGTTTGTCTTTGTCTTTGAGTGCCTCTAGGAAATAATAAAGAAGGGAGATAGGGAGGTAGAACTTTCCAAAACATAATAAGCATCACTTTGAAATGAAAATGATTGTTAATGAGAAAGAAAGGATGATGGGATATACAGCCTCTCAACTCTAAGCCATGGCTTAGAATTTGGTCCAAGTTGGTAGTGACTGAAAGATGCTGCAATTTGATAGGCATTCGGTAGCCATTATGTATCATGTTCAGTGCTCTCCATCATTAGCATCACAGGCTCTGATTGCCATCTTTGATGCGCATCTCAGCAGAAAAGCCAAGGGTACGTGGACATTGGAGACTTGCCACTCTCATTCTTGGTTGGTTCTTCCACAGCAAGGCTGAGACACATTTGCAGAGTGCTGAGGTAGGGTAAGGAAAGGACTTCAGTCCAGGCTATGAACTCCACCCAGCAGCTTGCACACACAAGATCTAAACTAACATGCCTTCCTGCAATTACATAGCCGATGTAATAAAATGACTGAAATTGTCTGCAGTAGGATGTTCAGTATCAGGCCCAGAATCTAATTTCCTTCAACTGAAATGGAGTGCAATGACTATATGCCAAGACAGAGCTTAGGGAAAATGGGGAAACACATTACATGTGTTAGATGTTGAGTATCTGAGCCCTGGTTAGGGCAGTCCCCCTTCTTGGCTGAGTTGAATATAGACCAGTGATTAGGATGCTAGCCTGGAACTCAAGTGAGCTTGGCTTAATTTCCTGCTGTTATAGATTTCTGTGACCTTGAGATAACACCACTTTCTTAGCTCAGGGAGGATAATTCTGTTAAAGATTGCGAGGCACTCAGCCTGGTAATGAAGACCATATAACAACCCAAGATATGCTGCCTTTTTTATTCAAATGCTGTAATTGTGGATAGCATTCTTCTGCCCATCTTCCCCTGCCCCACAAACAAACAAATCACCCAAACATTAACATCCATTCTTCTTATTGTGCTTCTAGGTGGCTTTGGATGGTCACCACAACTAGGATGCCATCTACCCAAAAAGGACCTCCACCCCTTCAATGAGCCCACCCACTGACAAAACAATCATCTGCAAAGTGCTCAGTTATCTCACGGGGGGGGGGGGGGGGGTAAGTCAAGGAAGCTGTGAAAGATAAAAATAAAATAAAGACAGAAGCAAAGGGGGAGGAAATATAGGAGAGAGACACACAGGAGCCGGACGTAGAAAAGGTGAAAGATACAAATTATGAGAGAAGGGGCTGGTTTACACTAGGATGCTCAGTCCCTGGTACAGCTGCATGAATGGAGCTGTATGCCAGTATGGACCTTCTTAATGTAGATGTGCTGCACTGGTGTAACCTTGATTTATGCTGCAAAGCATCAGTGCAAGGTATGATTTAAAACCATTTCAGCATGAGTACTGGGAGTTTGCAATGATACAACTAAAATCCTGATGTACACAAGGCCAAAACATGTGAAGGAACAGAGAACTATGTTTACTCTTCATATATACCCGTCACCTTCTGCCCCCACTTTATTAAACATTTATATTTCCCCATGTCAGGGTCATAGTACAGTGGGGAAGCCCTCATCAAGAACTATATACAAATATATTTAAACAATTTAGCACAAATATTATTCAGTCTAGTCCATGTTTCATAGCTTGTGGGTCTGTTTGGCCTGTAGTTTTTCAGTTTAACAAGCTCCTGACCCTGCGAACACTTAAGGTGAAATCCTGGTCCTGTGGAAGTTAAGGGGATATTTTTTTTTCATTGATTGCAGTGGGCCCAGGTTTTCGCTCTTTATGCTTACTCCTTGCCTACATCCACTGATATCAGGGGACTACTCATGCTGTGTAAGCACTATGACTGGCAGCAATGTTTGCAGAATCAGATCCTCAGATGGGAAATGACTAACCAGATGATGAAAAGCCAAGAGGAACTTGACACTAACAATCAAATAGAACTTTCTGCACTTTTCTATTTTTATAAATGTGTTCCCATGTTTCAATTAAATTCCCCTTAGACCTGCACCAAGGTAATTCAAGGTATAGATGTTTTTAAACACATTTCATTAAAATAGTGTAAAATCCATTGTAGCTGCTCTTATTGTGATGCCAGAGGGCTTTATATTGATTTAGCTTCAATTTATTTCCAACCAACTTAAACTAAATACAAATAAATCACTCAAATTGAGATAGGAGTGGTTATGAAGGTTCTCGTGCTAGTTTAATGAATCAATTTTTAAACTGATATAATTCAACTGGTACACATATATCATATGGATGAGCCCTCAGTGACAACTGTTGGGCCAAATTTAGCCTGTAGAATCCCAAAGGTTGATTTTGATCTTGACTGTGTATGCTTAGGAATTATTGTGCAGTGGAATTATCTTGGATATGTAACCATTCAAAAGTTTAATGTTTTACAACATTCAGAATAGAATCTGAAAGTGCTACACATTTTCCTGTCTCTTAAATGAGTATTTTCCCTGAAACTTTCCCTTGTCCTGTCAATGAAAGGATGGGGGCATTAATATTGAAGAGAAGTGATTCTATTTTGTTAATTAAGGAAACTAAGTTCATGTGTGATGCTAAAAGTCAGCTCTGGAACTCTGACTATTCAGTGGCATTTACTCTACTGTTTAATGACAGGATAATTTTTCTAGCCCTTTTAAAATCATGAGTACATAGTCCTTAATGTTAAGCAAATGTCAACCTCTAATTTGCTAATTCTGAATGTTTGAGCAGATGGATGTGAATTTCTCTTAGACTATTAGGAGCTGAAGGTCACGTCATACTGTATGCTATTTAATTTCCCTTAAATTTCCAATAACATCTTGATTTGAACTATAACCTCTTGTATTTGACCTATAAGCTTGAACAGTCAGATGTTAACATTACCTACTGAGTTATGACAGTATGCTTTAGGGGTTGAATTAGTAAGAAAATAAAGCATAGTCATCATCTGCTCATAGAGAAAGCTCCACTTGTTTGAAGTGTAAAATTTTTCATAGTATAGCCAAAGACTATAACTGAGCATTAACCAGGATCAAATAACCTGTTAAACGCAATCCTTATCTACTCCTATTGATAAACATAATAGTTAAAATAGGTTAGCTAATACATAATCTATTATTACCCATTGTTGGAGCAAGGGAGGAAATTCCTAGATGACCCAGAAGTAAAGGTCCTGATCACTGGAAAATGAAATGAAAATGCATGCTTGAAAATAATCACAGATCTCAATGAAATTACCCTTTGTAAAGAAGACCTATGGGCTGCAAATACAAACCATAGCTGTAAGACAGGCTGGACACACTAAAATTGTTCCTTTGGAAACAGTGGTGCTGTATACACATGGTAAATTGTTGCAATGACAAGCAAGGCAGCCATTTCATGCAGGTGATTTCCTCCTGAGGATTTATCTGACACTGTAAAACCAATTGTGACGGGGAACCCAACTATAACACATTTGTCTTCTGGCATAGCCGAAGCACCATTTGGAACTGAAGTGTAGATGGTATCAAATTATATTTTAACGGTGCCCCTCGGCTGTAGCATTAAGACAGGAATGGGGAACTTTTTTGGGGTCAGGGGCTGCTGACCCACAGAAAAACCAGTCAGGGGCCACACACAAATGAGAAGCAAAAAAACCCCCCAAACCTCTCACTAACGTGGCCCCCAACTGAGAAGGAGAAAGATACTCTCCACATTCCCCTCGCACACCAAAGTCTGGGGTGGAGGAAGAAGGGAAGGGGCAGGCTAGTAGATTTTGCGTGCTCCAGCCCCTGGCCTTAGGTTCCCCACCGCTGCATTGGGGATGCAGTTCAAGTATGGTTAATTTAATCTGCACTGCAACATCAAATAGTGTTTTGTACATGGTGAGAGCCACCCATGTTTTAAGTGCATTTCCTGGCATAGATAGTTCTACTGGACGGGCACTGAAGTGCCACCTATTGAGTCTCCAGTGTTATGCTATAGCTATAGTATAGGTCTGGCTGCACTGCACTCTGTAGCCAAGCATTGTATAGCAACACTTGAGGGAAAAGAGAGTTTTACACCCATCATTCATTGTAAATCCAATTGCCACTGTTGCAACAATTGGGAAACAAAAGGACAATGTTTTAGCTAACCTTGAGCGTGTGTGCCTTCTATTTCTGTTGCTTGCTGCAACTGTTAGCATTTAAGTGTCCCAATTAAGCTCTGAAGATAATACCTCTATGAAAAGAATGAAGTGGGATGGGTAGTACTGTACAAAGGTTAGAAGGACTTTGGTCAGCTGTTACCTAGCTGGAAACTGTGTTCTGCATAGCCAGATTAACCAGTAACAGTATATATTGCAACTGCAGTGAATGGGATAAAAAAATCTAACTACTGTAGTTTTTAAATTGAAATGTAAATGCTACAGAAATCAGCAAAAATCTCTGAGAGGCTATAAAATTGAGATCTGCGATTATTTTCAAGCATGCAATTTCATTTCATTTTCCATTGATTGTGATATTGACTTCTGGGTCATCTAGGAATTCCCTCCCCTACTCCAACAAATATATAGGTTAGAAAAAAGGAGGAAAGAAGGCTGATAATTCTAAGGTCTTCGTTAGCAAAGGAAGAATAGCCTGCAAACCACATGCAAAAAACAAGACACAGTCCAGAAAAACTCATATCAAAGAGCAAACTGATCTTGTGCACAGACATGCTAAAACCACCATCTAAAGTTTGTCACTATAATATTATTTCAAGAAGCACTAAGTCCATACTTCAAAGCTTTTGGTTTTTGTTTTAAAAACCCTAGAGTTATAAACTGGAATCTTGTAAGGACTGGAATTAAGTAAGGACTTAATATCTTGCATAGCCCCAAGCATAGTGTTGGTATGTAACAAAGACACATACATAATCTTTACAACTAGAGATATGCCAAGCCAAACCTTAAGCCAAAATTCCCCAAACTTCAGGAAGGGTTCAAAATCCAAACCCAGTTCTAAATATTATGATTAACCTCTATCTCTTTAGATCCCTATTTTTACAAATCCTGTGAGCCAGTGAAAAAGCATTTAAGCTCCTGCCTAACGTTAAGCACAAGTGGTCCCATTGATTTCAATAAGGCTACCTTATCTAATATATAAAGGAGAATGTTTGTATGTTTGTGCTCTAATAACTTGGACAATATAAGACCTACCACAACCAAACTTTCCATGGGATAACCTTTCCTCCAGGAGAAGGTTCTAAGGTACTTTTGGACCCGATCCGGCCCAATCTCAACCTGTAAAAATAAAAAATAACCCACCGCACTGCACTGCAGGGGCAGCCCCGCCCACCCTAGGTCACGTGCCCGTCGCCTGCGGCCCCAAAGCGCCATCGGGACTCACCCCACCCCCATGTGCACAACAGCTCGGGCATCCATCCTAATCCCCGCGGCTACGGTTCCCAGGTAGTCTAAAAAAAACCCAACCGGCCACACTTGATGGGGGGAGGAGGAACCAGCTGGGAGGGGAGCGGGGCTGGCCGGGAGGAAGGGGGCCGGGAAGTAGGGCTGGTCGGGGAGAGGGGTCGGGGCAGCAGGGCTGACCGGGGAGATCAGGGTGGGGCGGCTGGCGGGAAGCAGAACTGGTCTAGGGAGGGGTCGGGGCAGCGGGGCTGGCCGGGGAGATCGGGGTGTGGCCAGCAGGAAGCAGAGCTGGTCCGGGTGGGGGTCGGGGGCAGCGGGGCTAGCCGGGGGAGATCGGTAGGAGGAGAACTGGCCGGCAGGAATCAGGGCTGGCGGGGGGAGTGGTGGGAAGCAAATCGGCCAGCGGGGAGCAGGACCGAGCAACACCAGGTAACTCCAGCTAGTCTAATATATAAAGGAGAATGTTTGTATGTTTGTGCGCTAATAACTTGGGCACTATAAGAGCTACCGCAACCAAACTTTGCATGGGGTAACCTTTCCTCCAGGAGAAGGTTTTAAGGTACTTTTGGCAGTGCGGGGAGAAGTGGCTTCCCAGGGGAAGCGGCGGGGACAGTCACTCACTAAGGCCGGTGGCAGAGGCGCGAGGGGAGGGGCAGCGCTCTGAGCAGCAGCTGCCCCACTCGCCTCTACCAGGCCGTTCCACTGTGCAGGCACATCCGGGGCGGGGGAGCCCCCTCCTCCTTCCCGCCCGTGATGTCACTCAGCCCGGGCCCCTCCCCTCCAGCAGCGGCTGAGAGTTGCTGAGCTGCGGGCTGGAGCTCGCGGCCGCCGCTAGGGGGCAGTTGTGGGCGCAGCGGGGCGAGACCAGCGGGGAGGCAGCGGTGGCGGCGGCGGTGCTAGGAGCAGCCCGGGGTCCGGCGCAGCTTCCTGGTCGCGTGGCGGGGAGCCCGGCACCTGCTCGCCGTGGCCGGTGGGAGAGGGGAGCCCCCAGCGCAGCCCCATGGTGCGGCAGGTAGTGGGGCAAAAGTTTTGGGGCGGGCGGTGAGGTCATTGCCCCGTGGCACCTGCAGCCCTGGGCACGAGCTGGGCCACCCCGCCAACCCTAGGTCCCGTGCTCACCCTCTCCCACCCGCCCCTCACACGGGGCATCCCCAGCAGGACCCCACCACCCGCCCCGAGCAATGCCAAGTAACTCCAGCTAGTTTACTTAAATTTAAGCATATGCTTAAGTGTCCTGAAGCATCAGGGCTCCAAACCTCATAGAATCATAGAATATTAAAACTTAAAGGAACCTTGAGAGGTCATTAAGTCCAGTCTCCTGCCCTCATGGCAGGACTAAGCACCATCTCTAGACCATCTCTGACAGGTGTTTGTCTAACCTGCATTTAAATAAACTTAAAAAACAACAAACGGTCCCTGTTACAGACTAACACAGTTACCTCTCTGCTGCATTTAAGTATATCCAGTGATGAATCTGTAACCTGACCTAGCTCCATTCACTTCAGTGACTCTTCCAGTTGATGCAGAATTGTTGGAGTTGTATTGGTCCCAGGATATTAGAAACAAGGTGGCTGAGGTAATACCTTTATAGGACCAAATTCTTCTGGTGAAAAGGAGAAGCTTTCAAGCACTGAGTGTATCACATAAGCACGGCAATAATGGGTCAAACAAAAGATCCATCTAGCCTAGTATTCTGTCTTCGGACAGTAGCCAAAGTCAGGTGCTTCAGAGGGAATGAACAGAACAGGTAATCCATCATGTGATCCATCCCCTGTCAATATCTACTCCCAGCTTCTGGTAATTAGAGGCTAGAGGATAAATTAAATGAAAGGTGGAACAGATTGTTTAGCATAAGTAGTTCACATATATTTCAAGGGACTATTCAGGGTGAAGTGGCCCATTAATCCCTCTCCAAGGGGGTGGGAGGAAGTACAGGGGTGTTTTGTGAGTTATAGATGCTTGTAATCAACCATAAATCCAGTGTCTATTCCAGTGGTGGGCAACCTGTGGCCCCCATGTACTGTATGCAGCCCATCATGGTTCTTTGTGTGGCCTGTGAGACATTTTGTTTACTATTGCCCTTGCGCAGGGTTGTCAGGTTCCACTAGTTTCTGTCCATAATTTTTTTTTCTACCAGTATTACCTAAGTGTCACACACATCCAGAAAGGGCACATGAAGTGAGATCCGTGCTGAGTGCATACAACATTGACTATGACTGCCGTGTGCTCTTTCTGCATCCAACCAAAGCGCTGCTACGGTTCAGTCATCACACCCCACAAATTCTAGCTACGCAAGTGCAGTTAGCTAAACTACCCTAACCTGGGAGACCTTCTTGATTATAACAAATGGTCTGGTAGCACTTTATAGGCTAACAAAACATGTAAATTAGTGATAGAGATGCAGCCGTGTTAGTCTGGCCTAGCTGAAACAAAAGACAGAACTATGTAGCACTTTAAAAACTAACAAGATGGTTTATTAGGTGATGAGCTTTCATGGGCCAGACCCACTTCCTCAGATCAATTTGTGAAAGAAAATTGGCACAACCGTATATACCAAAGTGATACAATTAAAAAAATGAACACATATGAAATTGACAAATCAAATTTTAGAACAGAGTGGGGGTGAGGGGGGGGAAGGTTAGTGTCTGTGAGGTAATGACATTAGGGGTGATAATTGGGGGAAGCTATCTTTGTAATGGGTGAGATAATTAGAATCTTTGTTGAGACCCATACATAAAGTGTCAAATTTAAGCATGAATGACAATTCTGAAACTTCTCTTTGAAGTCTGGAGTTAAAATCTCTTTGAAGCAATATGCATGTTTTAAGGTCATTGAGGGAATGGTCAGTCTGGCTGAAATGGCAAGCAACAGCTTTCTCTCTGTGAGAGAGTCTTATGTCTGTTTTGTGTGCATTGATTCTTTGGCAAAGTGTCTGAGAAGTTTGTCCAATGTACATAGCAGACGGACACTTTAGGCACATGATGGCATAAATTATATTTCTGGATGAACAGGAATATGCGTTCTTGATCTTGTAACTGGCATGGTTAGGTCCAATAATGGTGTCAGCAGAGTAAATATGTGGACAAAGCCGGCACCAGGGTTTGTTGCAAGGGAAAGTTCCAGGGTTGGTATTAGTGTGGTATGTCCTGTAGTTGTAGGTAAGAATCATCCTGAGGTTAGGTGGTTGTCTATAGGAGACTATGGGTCTGTCTCCCAGAGCCTCTCGGAGGGTAGTATCCTGTTCCAGTATAGGTTGTAGTTTATTGATAATGCGTTGGACGGGTTTAAGTTGGGGGCTATAGGTGATGACAAGTGGTGTTCTATTGTTGGTTTTCTTGGGTCTGTCTTGAAGTAGATGGTTTCTGGGTATTCGTCTGGCTCTTTCAATTTGTTTTTTTATTTCTCCGGGTGGGTAATTGAGGTTTATAAATGCTTGGTAGAGATCCTGAAGTTTCTGGTCTCTGTCAGTGGGATTAGAGCAAATGCGAGTGTATCTAAGGGCTTGGCTATAGACGATGGATCGTATGGTGTGTCCTGGATGGGAGCTGGAGGCATGTAGGTAACTGTAGGAGTCAGTGGGTTTTCTGTAGAGAGTGGTGTCTAATTTACCATTGGTGATTTGTACTGTGGTGTCCAGGAAATGGATCTCTCGTGTAGAATGGTCCAGGCTGAGATTGATGGTGGGGTGTAGGTTGTTAAAGTCTCTGTGGAATGCATCCAGTGTTTCTTGGACATGGGTCCAGATCATAAAGATGTCATCAATGTAGCGTAAGTAGAGAAGGGGTAAAAGTGGACGGGATCTGAGGAAATGTTGTTCTAAGTCAGCCATAAAGATGTTAGCGTACTGTGGGGCCATGCAGGTACCCATAGAGATGGTACTTTACAGACTAACAAAACATGTTGTAGATGGTATCATAAGCTTTCGTGGGCACAGCCCACTTCTTCAGACACCGGTCATCTGAAGAAGTGGGCTGTGCCCATGAAAGCTCATGATACCATCTACAACATGTTTTGTTAGTTTGTAAAGTGCTACCAGACCATTTGTTGTTTTTTAAGTTTATCCTGTACAGACTAACTTGGCTATCCCCTGAAGCTTCTTGATTATGACATCTTGCAACCTACTGAGATTAAGAAGGGACAGTCATGCAGCCCACTCACTAGCCTATGTTGACCATCACTGCTCTAGTCAGTCCATGATTTTTGGGCAATTGTCTACACTAGCACTTTTGTTGGTCAGTCAGGGATGTGCAAAGAAACACAGATACACAGGTTTCACTGAGAAAAGTGCCAATGTGGACAATGCTATGTCAGCAGGTGATGTCCTCCCACAGACATAGCTACCACGACTCATTAGGATGAGTTAATTATGCTGACAGGAGAGCTCTTGGCATAGAGCCACTATACTGGAGAACCTACAGGGTACAGCTGTGTTGTTGTAAAGTCTGGAGTACAGACATAGCCTTCGTGTCTAGCAAAATTGTGGATTTAGGCTCTTGTCCTTTGAAGGTGTTTGTGCAGGTTTCCTTTGAGGATGTGAACTGAAAGATCAGATGTAATATGGTCACTTTGTGAAAAGTGTTTGCGCAATAGGTAATGTGGTATTTTTGTCTGTGTGTGTGTGAGAGAGAGAGAGTTCATTTAATAGTGTATTGATTGTCTCTTTCACCCATATAGTTGTTATTGGGGGTATTTAGTGGCTTACTGGGGTATGCCATATGATGTATTCCAATCTAAAACAACTGAGACCTGCCCCTATAGAAACCCCCACTCTGTCAAGAATTAAATTCAGAGCTCAATCCAAAGCTGACAGCTTACGCTGTTTCAGTTTGAAACTCACTATTTTGATTTTGAGTGTGGTGAAAGAAAGCGTCAAAGTAGCAAGGCCAAGAAGCAGCTTCCCAAACACACTGAGGTTTAGAACAAAACTCACCAAAAAGCAAAGCATTTCCAGGAAGGGGCCCTAACTGCATCATTCACTCTTGACACAGCTATGCAGTTGTTGCTCAAGCCAGTCCTTGTCATGCCAAAGCAGCCTGATAGTATCAGGAACTACACACACATTTGTCAAGCAGGATGACATCTAGAGATAGCTTTGAACCCAAGGGGAAGGAATTTTAAAGAAAACAAATCACCATGGTTACAGTGTACGAGAAGTACAACTCTGTAGTATTTCTTAAATGTAGAAATTTGACTTTGGAGACCTTCATTAATATGGATTACCAGAAACAATCTTACAAATCTAGTGAAATGAAAAAAAAAATCTCACATCAGCTGAATCCCAAGAAACAGTACAGAGGCTTTTTAATACTTAAGGGTAGGTGAAAACAGCTGCTTTGAGTCAGAAAACTCTTAGTCTAATAATGCAGTTAATAATTTTGCTTATGGCTTCACAAGTTCCCAGTGTGATCAAAGCATTAATGGATAGATTCTAACTTGTGTATGCAAATGGTGGGCATGGAGTGTGGAGACAGCTTTGCTCCTCCTTGCACCAGTCCTTTGTGCAAACTACCCAGCTACGTGCTGGAGTAAGGGGCTTCTGCACACCCTCTGCTTCCCCCTGAAGGCAGGAGGTTGGAATCATGTTTCTGCCACCTTTCACAACGCACTCGCCTCAGTTGGGGGGGGGTCTCACACATCATTGCATCATGACCCCCTTCTGTCAACAAAAGTTACTACATGACCCCAGGGGGACGACAACAAAGCCTGAGTCTGCCCCAGGTTGGGGGTGGGGGGGGGGCAAAGCTGAAGTCTAAGCTTTACCAAAGCCTGAGCCCTGCTATCTACGGCCTAGCAGTGCAAAGGTGCACACAGCTATCTTTGTCCTCTGTTTTCTGTCATCTGCATCCTGCACTGACTGCAGAGCTGACGGTCACAAGGATCTGGGTGGTGGTCACTGTCAAGAGATGACTGAGTACTAAACAAAATTAGGGATCCATGGGGGTGCACCATATTTCCAAAACTCTTTTGAGTAATGTGGTTAAAAGATGAATGTTTAGTAGGAATACCATATTTCAAGTTCCCTATCAGGCTATGTCTACACTACCAGGTTATTTCAAAATAAGTTATTTAGAAATAGTAACTCCCAAATAGTAACTCCCAAAATAACTTTCAAAATAAACTCATTCCTCTTCACAAGCAAGAGTTATTATTTCAAATAACAAGCCCATTATTTTAAAACAACAGGCTTGGTAGTATGGACACTCGCCTTGTCATTTCAAAATAAAGGGAGTTATTCTGAAATAACTTCCCAGCGTAGACATGCCCTCAGAGGGCACTGCCAAGGAGAAAGAGTGCTGAAGGGGCAAGTGGGTGCAGTTTCATACCATATCATGCCACCCTTACATCTGCACTGCTGTTGGCAATGGTGCTGCCTTCTGGGTGCCTGGCCAGCAGTCACTGCTCTCCTGCCATCCAGCTTTAAAGGCAGTGCTGCTGCCAGCAGCAATGCTGAAGTAAGGTGGCAAATATAGTAAATATGCACACCACAGTTAGGGCATGCTGGGAATTGCAGATCTGTGCGAATCCATGTTGGGAAAAGGATGAGCAAGGAAAAATCATGAATATTTGTTCATCTTTCAAAAATCTGCCAGGTCTGCAGTTGGAAGACCTAAAAACAGGTTATGTCCAAGAAAACCCAAACACATGGTAACCCTAATTTAATGCCTTGAAATCTTTAAAAAAAAAAAGTCATTCCAAGTATATCTTCTCCCTAAAATTTCATTTGGTATTCTTGCTGGTGAAGGGCTTCTCTCCCAAGCTAGAGTTTATAACTGGGGCAGGGACTGTTCTTGTTTTTGTTCTGCATTGGTACAGCAGCTAGCACATGAGGGTGCAAGTCCCTGACTGGGGTTCTAAGATGCTATGATAATAAAAATAAATAGTAATTTGAATAAGAGAATTGCTTCCATGTGAAACTAGAAAGCTTCATATAATCAGAGTATGGTCAGCCTGTGAGAGTCTTTTGTGGTGAAGAACCTTTATAATATGATACTGTGCTAGGTAACTCTCGTGGGTGGGAGTCCATGGAAACAAACAAAGCTGGAAATCTCCATTTCCAGCTTGCTCAAGCAGTATCAATTCAACTCAGCTGAATTCATCTGACTCTCTGTGTCTGTCCTAATTTTTCTACTAAGCTTATGATCTCCTCATACATTACTTCTAATACAATATTTCATTCAAATTATACTGGAGTTGTACCCAAAAGTAACATGCCCTGTATATAAAAAGCAGGGGTGAAGTTGTTATACAGTGTCAGAAAGTTAAAAGCAGTATCTTGCACTTCTATAATCCGTTTTGTCTGAGGATGTCAAAGAACTTTTCAGATAGGATTTTAATGACATTTGTGTTATAAATAAACTGGCGGGCACCTGTGGAAGATACACAGGTTGGTATAATTGTGACAGCAGAGCTAGCTACAATTCCTCCCTCCTCTTTTCCCAAACACTCCTTTATTTTCCTCTCCTCTCATTCCTTCCTTCACCTCCACCTGCTCCTTCTGCTGTTACCCAATGAAAAACTCCTGGTTGAGTGGTGCAATTAAGAACATAAGAACATAAGAATGGCCATACAGGGTCAGACTAAAGGTCCATTTAGCCCAGTATCCTGTCTGCCGACAGTGGCCAGCGCCAGGTCCCCCCGAGGAGGTGTACCGAAGACAATAATCAAGCAATTTGTCTCCTGCCATCCTTCTCCAGCCTTTGACAAACAGAGGCCGGGGCACCATTCCTTACCCCCTGGCTAATAGCCTTTTATGGATCTAACCTCCATGAATTTATCTAGCTCTTTTTTAAAATCTGTTATAGTCCTAGCCTTCACAGCCTCCTCTGGCAAGGAGTTCCACAGGCTGACTACACGCTGTGTGAAGAAGAACTTTCTTTTATTATTTTTAAACCTGCTACCCATTAATTTCATTTGGTGTCCTCTAGTTCTGAGGGGTTTTCTGACAGCGGTAAACCTCTTTCTACAAGGAAGAAGCCTTTTTCCAAAACCCCTCTCCTCCTCAGCCCAACCTCAGAGCCGCCCAGAGCATGCCACGCAGTGTTCCAGCGGCGATTGAAAGGGCCCAGGGCTCTGGCCCTGCCACTCCTGTGGTAATGGCAGTGGTGGCCAGAAGCCTCAATCCCTTTTGAATTGCTGGGCCCCAGGGCAACTGCCCTCTTTTGCCCCACCTATTGGCAGCCCTGGCCCAGGATGTTATTTCTCCAAAATGATAATTAGTTAAGTTAAATACGTGTTACCAAAACCCAGAATGTTTAACAATCTGACTATAATCTCCTTAGCTGTCATGCTTGATTTTTCTGCTATCACTAGTTCTCCAGCCACTGCAGGGTCTATCAGGACCTCAATTTTGAATGTAATTAGAAGCAGAAAATTAAAAAGTAAAATAAAAACAAGACTTTTCAGACCTACATTTTTAAAGAACTGTATATATGGTGTGACTAAAGCTAGAAAGCTCTTTGAAAGTTTACATGTAACCACTGGTCTCATCCTCATCATTTATTCCCCCAAATTTGTATACCAATATAGCACAGTTTTGTTGTTTTTTATAGTATAATATTGCAACATCTTAGCAAACCCTAATGATATAAGGCAAATCTCAAGATAACTTGTCAGAACTATTTACAATTGGTAGGAAATGCACAGGGACTAGATGGGAATTTAAATTAACTGAAACTCTAAACAATAATTGGAAGGAAAATTAGATTTCAAAAACCTTCCAGTCTATATTAGTGACATAAAGAACGCTCTTGATTTGTGTTTCTTGATAAAGAGCAAAAATTCCATGATAAATTAATGTAGCTCCTGGGATAAATAGAATCAATACTGTAATACCACTGAGTTAATTCCTAGATGACATTGATTGAGAATGACTGCATAGAATTTGAGGTCTCTTTCCATGCATAAACAGATATTGGTAAATGCAAGACAGATTTCCAATTAAATGTTATTTCAATGCAGACTAAAACTAAATAATGTGTGATGAAGGGAGTAAGCCAAAAGTTATTTATATCGAAGTCTGCTATGCATGTAGTTTAGGATTCTTGAATAGAAATATTTGAAGAACACAATAAGGGTATGTCTACACAGCAGCATTATTTCGGAATAACGGACATTATTCTGAAATAACTTTGCAAGTGAACAGCTTATTCTGGATTCTGTAAACCTCATTCCAAAAGGAATAATGCCTATTCCAAAATAGCTATTTCCGAATTGTGTGTGTAGACAGGGCAGATGTAGTTATTTCAAAATAAGGCGCTTCCAGGAAATCCCACAGGTGCCCTGCTGGCCGCTCCATCCACATTCATCAAAACTCTGTAGTTTCCTTCCCCTGCAGCCCTTAAAGCTGCAGGCAGAAGGGAAAGGGCTTGTGGCAGGAATCTGGCCCTGACAGCACTGAGCCACCCAGCAGCTGCCACTGCTTAGCATTTGGGCAAAATGAGCAACTCTGTTACTCCACCGAGCCCTCCACCGCTCCCAGGGAGCAGTCAGCCAGCTCCCAGAACCCTGCCAGGCAACGTAAGAGGTGTGCACCTTCCTGGTCTGGTGTGGAGATCCTGGCCCTCATTAAGGTCTGGGGTGAGGAGGAAAACCTCCAGGATCTCCGCACTAGACGCAGGAAGGTGGACGTCTATGGCTGCATGGCCCAGAGCCTGGCCACAAAGGGCCACAACCGCACCCAGGAGCAGGTGTAGATGAAGGTAAAGGATCTCTGCCAGGCCCATGCCAAAGCCAAGGAGCACAGCTCCCACTCTGGGGCTGAACCCCACACCTGCCCCTACTACTCTGACCTGCACTGCTTCCTAGGGGGTGGGTCAGTCCCTTTCCCCCAGTAGTAGACTCAGGGCTGGAGACGCCTGTCATCGCCCTCCTGGGGGACAGAGACACAGCGGCAGAGGAGAAGGGGGAAGAGGAGGAGCCGGACGAGGCCAGTACTATCACCATGCTCACCCTGGAGCTGGTACCCCACACCTTGAATGTCTCCTAGGCATTGTCCGAGGCCAGGGAAGGCACATCAGGAGACTGCTGATACTTTCCTATATGCACAAGGTGGAGGTGGCGGGAGGCAAGGGACTGGGGCGTGCTCCTCGCTCAGCCTTCTCAGCATGACATTTTGCAGTCAGAGGCTCAGGACTCCCTGCATGGAGCTGACTGACTGGGTAGAGCTGATAAATCACCTGTGAAGTTGTGCTGCCCCACAGCTTAGAGGCAACACTGGTCCAGGCCTCAGGTGGCCTTGCTCCAAACACTTTGCCTTCATCTGAGCCGAGAACTGTTGATCTCGGCTCACAGATGAGGGCAAAGCTTCAGGCACAGCATCTTCAGCAATGACTGACTTTTTCTCTGTTCTCCACAGCTGGACCAGCTACAACAGGGGGACGGCTGACACCACCCAGCACAGCTTCCTGATTCCAAGTGACCCATCAGTGAAGGAGAACCCAGGAGGAATTCCAGTGGGAGCACATCTTCGCACTGTGAGCCCTGCAGGACACCGCGGACCGGAGACTGGAGGAGGACATCCAGATGCAGTGAGAGACCTGGCGGGAGATGCTGGAGCAGGGCCGCACCATCTGCCCGGCTGTATAAGCACTCATCGCTGGCATGGTGCCTGCTGCAGCTCCTGCCGCTGCTTCTGCCCCAGCTCCTGCTTCTGCCCTTAGCACTTTAATGGGAGTTGTATTGAGATGTAAGTGACTTGCCCAGACTTACTCAGGAAGCCTGTGCAGGACCAGAAATACAACCCAGATTTCTTCATTCCTAGTGCTGCACTTAAAACTCAAAACCATCTCTCCCCTTCTCCAGATGTGAGACAAACAGCAGCTCGATTCCTTCTCTGATGAAAAATTGAGACATACACACACATATATTACTGCTCCACTTTCAAAGAAGATCCTCTGAGAAGCACTGTTCCTTCCCTAAGTTGCTCCGGAGTGGCATAGCTATTCATCACTAGGCACAGTCTATGTGCATTCACAGTATATGTGTCTGCACTGTTTAAATCACTTTATTAACTAATCATCAATAATATACATTTCCATATATCTTTCAAATATACAGTTCAGCTTCTATATAAATACACCATATTTATTTGGGGGTTTTACACTCCAATCCCTTGATCTAGTTCCTGCTAATAAAATGGATTTTTTTTTTTTTTTTGGTCATTCATTTCAGTGGGAATAAGACTGAGCACACATTGGTCTGTAGAGTTCTATGCCAGACATTCATAGAATCATAGAATATTAGGACTGGAAGGGACCTTGAGAGGTCATCGAGTCCAGTCCCCTGCCCTCATGGCAGGGCCAAATACTGTCTAGACCATCCCTGATAGACATTTATCTAACCTACTCTTAAATATCTCCAGAGATGGAGATTCCACAACCTCCCTGGGCTATTTATTCCAGTGTTTAACCACACTGACAGTTAGGAACTTTTTCCTAATATCCAACCTAAAACTCCCTTGCTGCAGTTTAAGCCCATTGCTTCTTGTTCTATCCTCAGAGTCCAAGATGAACAAGTTTTCTCCCTCCTCTTTATGGGTATGTCTACACTAGCCCCCTAGTTGGAACTAGGGAGGCTAATGTAGGCATTCGAAGTTGCAAATGAAGCCGGGATTTAAATATCCGGGCTTCATTTGCATCTTCAGCGCCGCCATTTTAAATCCCCTTAGTCCGAACTCCGTGCCACACGCTGCACGGAGTAGGTGGTCAATTAGGATCTCTAATTCGAACTGCATTACACCTCGTTCCATGAGGAGTAGCGGTGGTTCGAATTAGAGATCCTAATTCAAACTACCTACTCCGTGCGCGTGTGGCAGCGACACGGAGTTGACTAAGATTTAAAAATGGCGGCGCCAAGATGCAAATGAAGCCGGGATATTTAAATCCCGGCTCATTGCAACTTCGAATGCCTACATTAGCCTCCTAGTTCAACTGAAACTAGTATGTATACCTGAAAACTGCTATCATGTCCCCTCAATCTTCTCTTTTCTAAACTAAACAAACCCAATTCTTTCAGCCTTCCTTCATAGGTCATGTTCTCTAGACCTTTAATCAGTCTTGTTGCTCTTCTCTGGACCCTCTCCAATTTATCCACATCCTTCTTGAAATGCGGTGCCCAGAACTGGACACAATACTCCAACTGAGGCCTAACTAGCGCAGAGTAGAGCGGAAGAATGACTTCTCGTGTCTTGCTCACAACACACCTGTCAATGCATCCCAGAATCATGTTTGCTTTTTTTGCAACAGCATCACACTGCTGACTCATATTCAGCTTGTGGGCCACTATAACCCCTAGATCCCTTTCCGCCGTACTCCTTCCTAGACAGTCGCTTCCCATTCTGTATGTGTGAAACTGATTGTTCCTTCCTAAGTGGAGCACTTTGCATTTGTATTTGTTAAACTTCATCCAGTTTACCTCAGACCATTTCTCCAATTTGTCCAGATCATTTTGAATTATGACCCTATCCTCCAAAGCAGTCGCAACCCTCCCAGCTTGGTATCATCTGCAAACTTAATAAGCGTACTTTCTATGCCAATATCTAAATCGTTGATGAAGATATTGAAGAGAGCAGTCCCAAAACAGACCCCTGCGGAACCCCACTTGTTATACCTTTCCAGCAGGATTGTGAACCATTAATAACTACTCTCTGAGTACGGTTATCCAGCCAGTTATGCACCCACCTTATAGTAGCCCCATCTAAGTTGTATTTGCCTAGTTTATTGATAAGAATATCATGCAAGACCGTATCTAACACCTTACTAAAGTCTAGGTATACCACATCCACCGCTTCTCCCTTATCCACAAGACTCATTATCCTATCAAAGAAAGCTATCAGATTGATTTGACATGATTTGTTCTTTACAAATCCATGCTGGCTGTTCTCTATCACCTTGCCACCTTCCAAGTGTTTACAGATGATTTCCTTAATTACCTGCTCCATTATCTTCCCTGGCACAGAAGTTAAAGTAACTGGTCTGTAGTTTCCTGGGTTGTTATTTCCCTTTTTATAAATGGGCACTATATATGCCCTTTTCCAGTCTTCTGGACTCTCTCCTGTCTCCCATGATTTTCCAAAGATGATAGCTAGAGGCTCAGATACCTCCTCTATCAGCTCCTTGAGTATTCTAGGATGCATTTCATCAGGCCCTGGTGACTTGCAGGCATCTAACTTTTCTAGGTGATTTTTAACTTGTTCTTTTCTTATTTTATCTTCTAAACCTACCCCCTTCCCACTAGCATTCACTATGTTAGGCATTCCTTTAGACTTCTCGGTGAAGACCGAAACAAAGAAGTCATTAAGCATCTCTGCCATTTCCAAGTTTCCTGTTACTGTTTCTCCCTCCTCACTGACCAGTGGGCCTACTCTGTCCTCTTGCTTCTAATGTATTTATAAAAAGTCTTCTTCTTTCCCTTTATTCCCATAGCCAGTTTGAGCTCATTTTGTGCCTTTGCCTTTCTAATCTTGCCCCTGCATTCCTGTGTTGTTTGCCTATATTCATCCTTCATAATTTGTCCTACTTTCCATTTTTTATATGACTCCTTTTTTATTTTTAGATCATGCAAGATCTCATGGTTAAGCCAAGGCTGTCTTTTGCCATATTTTCTATCTTTCTGACACAGTGGCATAGCTTGCTTTTGGGCCCTTAATAATGTCCCTTTGGAAAACTGCCAACTCTCCTCAGCTGTTTTTCCCCTCAGTCTCGATTCCCATGGGACCTCTCTGAGCTTACCAAAATCCGCCTTCCTGAAATCCATTGTCTCTATTTTGCTGTTCTCCCTTCTACCCTTCCTTAGAATTGTGAACTCTATGATTTCATGATCACTTTCACCCAAGCTGCCTTCCACTTTCCATTCTCATAAGCAGACTAGGGAATGTGGGCTAGATGCAGTTACTCTAAGGTAAATGGGCAATTTGTTGGAAGACCATGCTTAAAGAATAATTATCAGTGGTTTGCAGTCTAATGAAGAGGATGTATTTAGTGAGGTCCCACAGGTACTACTCAATGTTTTCATTAATGACTAGGATAATGAAGTGGAGAGTGTACTTATAAAATCTGCAGATGACACCAAGCTTGGAGGGTTTGCAAGCACTTTTGAGGATGGCATTAGAATTCAAAACAATCTTCGCGAATGGGAGAAATGGTTTGAAATCAGAAGAACATAAGAATGGCCGTACTGGGTAAGACCAAAGATCCATCTAGCCCAGTATCCTGTCTGCCGACAGTGGCCAGCACCAGGTGCCCCAGAGAGGGTGGACCGAAGACAATGATCAAGCAATTTGTCTCCTGCCATCCCTCTCCAGCCTCTGACAAACAGAGGCCAAGAACACCATTTTATCCCCTGGCTAATAGCCTTTTATGGACCTAACCTCCATGAAATTATCTAGCTTCTCTTTAAACTCTATTATAGTCCTAGCCTTCACAGCCTCCTCTGGCAAGGAGTTCCACAGGCTGACTACACGCTGTGTGAAGAAGAACTTTCTTTTATTAGTTTTGAACCTGCTACCCATTAATTTCATTTGGTGTCCTCTAGTTCTTCTATTTAGGAACTAATAAATAACTTTTCTTTATCGGCCCTCTCCACACCACTCATGATTTTATATACCTCTATCATATCCCCCCTCAGTCTCCTCTTTTCTAAACTGAAAAGTCCCAGTCGCTTTAACCTCTCCTCATATGGGACCCGTTCCAAACCCCTAATCATTTTAGTTGCCCTTTTCTGAACCCTTTCCAAGGCCAAAATATTTTTTTGAGGTGAGGAGACCACATCTGTACACAGTATTCAAGATGTGGGCGTACCATAGTTTTATACAGGGGCAGTAAGATATTCTGTGTCTTATTTTCTATCCCTTTCTTAATAATTCCTAGCATCCTATTTGCCTTTTTGACCACGCTGCACACTGTGTGGAAGTTTTCAGAGAACTGTCCACGATAACTCCAAGATCTTGTTCCTGATTTGTCGTAGCTAAATTAGCCCCCATCATACTGTACGTATAGTTGGGGTTATTTTTCCCGATGTGCATTACTTTACACTTATCCACATTAAATTTCATTTGCCATTTTGTTGCCCAATCACTCAGTTTGGTGAGATCTTCTTGGAGTCCCTCACAGTCTGCTTCTATCCTAAACAGTTTGGTATCATCTGCAAACTTTACCACCTCACTGCTTACCCCTTTCTCCAGATCATTTATGAATAAGTTGAACAGGATTGGTCCTAGGACTGACCCTTGGGGACACCACTAGTTACCCCTCTCCATTCTGAAAATTTACCATTTATTCCTACCCTTTGTTTCCTGTCTTTTAACCAGTTCTCAATCCAAGAAAGGACCTTCCTCTTATCCCATGGCCATGTAATTTACACAAGAAGCCTTTGGTGAGGGACCTTGTCAAAGGCTTTCTGAAAATCTAAGTATACTATATCTACTGGATCCCCTTGTCCGCATGTTTGTTAACCCTTCAAAGAACTCTAATAGATTAGTAAGACAGGATTTCCCTTTACAGAAACCATATCGACTTTTGTCCAACAAATTATGTTCTTCTACATGCTTCACAATTTTATTCTTTACTATTGTTTCGACTAATTTGCCCGGTACTGAAGTTAGACTTACCGGTCTGTAATTGCCCGGATCGCCTCTAGAGCCCTTTTTAAATATTGGTGTCACGTTGGCTACCTTCCAGTCATTAGGTACGGAAGCCGATTTAAGGGATAGGTTACAAACCACAGATAATAGTTCAGCAATTTCCCATTTGAGTTCTTTTAGAACCCTTGGATGAATGCCATCCGGTCCCGGAGATTTGTTAACATTAAGTTTTTCTATTTGTTCCAAAACCTCCTCTAATGACACTTCAATCCGGGACAGTTCCTCAGATTCATTACCCACAAAGGACGGTGCAGATTTGGGAATTTCCCAACGTCCTCAGCCGTGAAGACTGAAGCAAAGAAATCATTTAGTTTCTCCGCAATGGCTTTATCGTCCTTGATTGTGCCTTTTATAGTTCGATCGTCTAGGGGACCCACAGGTTTTTTAGCAGGCTTCCTGCTTCTAATGTACTTAAAAAACATTTTGTTATTTCTTTTTGAGTTTTTGGCTAGCTGTTCCTCAAAATCTTTTTTTGCTTTTCTTATTACATTTTTACACTTGATTTGACAGTGTTTATGTTCCTTTCTATTTATCTCACTAGGATTGACTTCCACTTCTTAAAAGATGCCTTTTGTCCTCACTGCTTCTTTTACATGGTGGTTAAGCCACGGTGACTCTTTTTAGGTCTCTTGCTATGTTTTTTAATTTGGGGTATACATTTAAGTTGGGCCTCTATTATGGTGTCTTTAAAAGTTTCCATGCAGCTTGCAGGATTTGGCTCTAGTCACTGTGCCTTTTAATTTCTGTTTAACTAACCTCCTCATTTTTGTGTAATTCCCCTTTTTGAAATTAAATGCCAGGGTGCTGGACTGCTGAGGTGTTCTTCCCACCACAGGAATGTTGAATGTTATTATATTATGGTCACTATTCCCAAGTGGTCCTGTAACGGTTATTTCCTGGACCTGATCCTGCGCTCCACTCAGGACTAAATCGAGAATTCAGCATGATGAAATTCAATCGAGAGAAGTGCAAAGTACTTCACTTTGGAGAAAAAAAACAAACAGACAACTATAAAATGGGAAATATGATGCAGTTGCAAAAATAGCTAATATTCTGGGGTGCATTAACTGCAGTGCTGAATGCAAGACATGGAAGATAACTGTCCTGCTCTACTGAGCACAGGTGAGGTTTTATCTGAAGACATGCACCCAGTTCTGAGCACCACACTTTAGGGAAAATTATGGATAGATTGTGACAGTCCAAAGAAGATGAAAAAATGATAAAAAGGTGAGAAAACCTGACCTGTGAAGAAAGGTTAAAAAAAATGGGTCTGTTTAATCTTGACAAAAGAAGACAGAGGGGAGACCTGATAGTGATCTTCAAATATGTTAAGGGATGTTTTAAAGAGAACTGTGTTAATTGTTGACCACATCCACTGAAGGAAGAATAAGAAGTAACTGGCTTAATCTGAAGCAAAGGAGATTTAGGTGAGACATTAGGGAAATTTTTTGAACTATATGGGTAGTTAAGCTCCGGACTAGGCTTCCAGTGAGGGGATTCCACAGCATCCCATGGACACTTTAAAGAACAGGTTGGACAAACACCTCTCTGGAATGGTCTAGGGTTCCTTGATCCTGCCTCAGCACAGGGGGCTGGACTTGATGACTTCTCCAGATACTTTCTATCCCCACATCTCTATGATCTTGCTTTCTAATTGTTATGCCTGCTGTTTCTGTCTGCAGGGAGGGAAGGAAGCTGCTACTGTAATAATATCACACAGGGATGAGGGAGACCACCCATATTCGTGAGAATTATACAAAAGAATCAGGAGTTATTTGGCCACCATGTGATTCATTCAACTTCTCTAACAAAAGTAAAACATCTAATTCCCTTGTTATAGTCAGCTGCCCATAAAAGCTATTCTCAGTCCAAATAGCTAACATGGATAGATGATCACAAATAGTTTAGAAAAAAGTTTGACGTCAAAGTAAAATAAGTAAGGGTTAAAATGACATATTGGCATGGGCCTTTAGTGAATCTAAATTGATCTGTTTATTGTTGGTCATTGGTTCAAATTCAGTTCATAAGCTTATCTCCAAATTTCATTTTATATGGTACCATAAACAACCTCCCACTCAGCCTGATCAAAAGCTTTTCCGGCATTGAGAGACTAAGCAACAATCCGCTCCCTTGTTCATTTAGCCAAGTCAATGTTCTTAATCAGTATAAAAACATTAGAAGCCAAATAGTGGTTTTTAATAAAACTGGTTTGATCTAGGCTCCAAGTTGGTGGCTGCAGTTTAAGCAAAGAAACATGCTCCAAAAAATTGAAGGCAGACATTGAAAACTGCAGGACTATGCGAAAGCCACGTAGCCTATTGAGGGCTGCCCTTCCTACCCTAGGAAAAGAGATTTACCATAGCCTTTCATTCTAATCCATCACAAACACTGAACACTTTCTAGTTCCATACTGCTGAGCTCTCATTTGTCTCAGCTCCTTCCATTAGAAAATAATCAAGCCCCTGGGCTTTGCTAGAGATCAAAGTAATGATTGCTTCAATTGTCTCAGTTTAAAAATCTATCATTTCCTTTAACTTAATTGCTGCTGCTTATTCAGGCAAGGCAGTTTTATGGAGAAAAGAAAGTCCACAGCAACTGAGAATTATGGACAAGAAGGGCTTTTTGAAGTTACTCAGAAAGCGTAGCATCTGCCTTTCTAGACATTTATATCCCTCAGGAGTCGCATCACTACCGCAGTCAAGTGGAGGCAGGTAAAATGCTTTCAGGGGCACTGCAGGGAGCATGCTCATGACACTTAACACCTGCAGAACAGTCATAGCATGCACTCTTCTCTGTGCAGGCCCCCAGTCACCAGGCAGGAAATAGTGGCCAAACCCTCCTGCCACCCAGACATATTCCCTATCAACAGGTTGGTAATAGAAGGGTGGATAACTGGGATACTGGTAAAGCAGGTGCCAGCTCTTGCCAAGTCTAGGTGACAACTGAGCACTGACAAATTCACAGCTGGAAGCCAGACCAGCTCACCTGTCAGTTAATATTGTTCAAGGGAAGTGTTAGACTTGTAAGGATGAGTTTAGGTTCTATAAAATGCTTGTATGTTGCTGCATGGATTTGTAACGCCAGCTCTGGAGCTTAGAACATGAGTCTCTAGCACAGCAGTGGGGAACCTTTTTTGGGTCGGGGGCCAATGGCCCACAGAAAAAAGTGAGAGGAAAAAAACCTCACTGATTTTGCCCCTGACTGAGAAGGAGAAAGACACTCCCCACATTCCCCTCACACACCAGTGCCTTGGGGGACGGGGGGAGAGAGGGCAGCCTAGTAGATTTTGTGTGCTCCATCCCTGCGGTGGGGCAGCAGGGAGGCTGGATTGCCAGCATCAGCTCCCCAATGCTGGGTGGGGGCCCTGAGACTTGGGGGCCAGATCCAGTCAAGGTGGGGGCCTCATGTAGCCCCCAGACCTGAGGTGTCCCCTCCCCCATTCTACCACATGAGCTAAAAGCCAGATGGCTCTCAGCCAAGGCAGCAGAGCAGACTCATTCTTCTCTCCATAAGTGGTCTCAGGGCCTCTAGATGGGAGAGTGAACCACACCCAGAAGGAGTGTGGGTTACATGTTAACTTGTCTGTAATGTTCTGAACTTACGAACTCGAACAGGAAGAGTGGCTTCCCACACCCATCCAGGAGCACTAGCAAAGCGAAGTGGGCCACTGTAGGACAAGAGCTTTGTTGGTTGCGACGGCTGCATCCCTTTGGTTGGAGTTCTGGAAGAAGGAAGTAAAGAGCTGACATCAAGATTTTTCATGTCTTTGTTGTTTGGACTCTCACAAGGGCCGAGCGAAGTAACAAAATGCAGAGATGCCCAGGGGGTGGATCTGGGTGAAGCACTGAGAAGACATTTAATGCTGGCATCAGAGCTGTTCCATCCATTGGACAGTTCAGAACAGCCACCCTGGGCTCTGTGCTTTGGGAGGTCCTGCAGGGCTCAGAGCAGCCTGGGGACTAGCATCTGTTAGGTCAAGCGTTGACACGGGCCCTTTCTCAATGCAGTCGGAACATGGAACCGCCCAACAGGAACACTTACAAAGAGTGCTGCCTCCTGCAGATCAGTAATCTGGCCTGGTATGCAGAGCTGGGCCTGGTAGCAGCCATTCTCCTCTCACCTCAACAGGGCCTGGTGCTGGCAGCAGGGGTCAGACCTGCCCCTGCACTCACTGAAGTGGCAGGAAGCAAAGCAACATGGCCCCAGCCCCTTCCGCTCCCCCATGCAATGTGGCTGGCAGCCAGCAGAGCAGAGTGAGCTGGGGCCAGGTCACTCCGCCTCCTGCCACCGCAGTGAGTGCAGGGGCGGGGCCGACCCCTGCTGCAGGCACCAGGCCCCTCACTAGTCCCCTGGGTCGTGTCACTTCGGGAATGGGGTTGGAGAAGGGATGCAATGAGTGTGAGGAGGAGGCAGAGAAGGGGTAGGAAGAGCAGGGCAGATCTTGGGGGAAGGAGTAGAGCAGGGGCAGAGCAGGGGCAGGAAGAGGTGGGGTGGGGATGGGGCCTGGGAAGAGGCAGTGTGTGTGTGTGTGGGGGGGAGAATCTGCACAGCCCTATGGACAGCCCCGGCTGGCATTATTGCTACTTAGTTTTCATCTTTTAGAACAACAGACTGAACTCATATGTGCACATATACTGTCTGCTTTAGCCTGGTAAACAACTCTCATTTCTTGTTCCTAGTTAAAATAAATCCTTTATTAGTTTACTATAGGACTGACTATCAGCACTGTCTTTGGTGGGAGAGCTAAAGTACAAACTGATCTGGTGTAAGTGACTGGTCTCTCGGGACTGGAAGCAACTTGAATATTTCATGATCTTTGGTGTCAGTGACCATTTATCACTAAGTCCAGCTTGCCTGGGTGGCAAGACAGACTGGAGAGCCTAAGGGGACTGTCTGTGACCTGATGGTAAGACTACTACCATCTAGGAGTTCACATTTGTTACTGAGTTGTCATTATAGTGAAATCTAACTATAGAACATCCAGCCATTTCGGGGTATCTTCCCTGTTTCTGAAAATCTGCCCTGCGGCTGGTACTCACAGTTGTGAACCACACCAGACAGCATGACAATAATTTCTTCCCTTGAGCTCCTGCACTATAAGCAACCAAATTATATCTGCTTCCTGAATGGAAGAGTTAGCAGAGAGTGGGCAGAGGAGATCCTTTAACCCCTCTTTCCCACCTCAGTCCACCCATGATAGAGCAGCCATAGGTTTGGTACATTTTATTCTTGGTTACTTCGGTTGAGAAGTCAATGGACCTGATTACAACAGAAAATCAGTTGTACCAGAGTTCATCTGGCAATGCAGATGGTACCTAACCATGTTTTAGCCATGACCCCTAATTAGGGATGTAAAAAGAATTTTAAAATAGTAGCCATGTAACCAATCAAAATTCCATCAGTTACACAGGCTCTGCAGGCTGCTGATGCCTCAGGCTCCTGGCCCCGCTGGTCACGTGGACTCCCGGCCCCATGGACTCCCGGTCCTTCTGACTCCCACTGCCAGCTGTTGGCCCTGTGGGCTCCCAGTCCCACAGACTCCCATCCCTACAGACTGCTGGCCCTGCCAGCCCCACTGGCCTCCCACTGATAACCTTGTGGGTTCCCAGCCTCACAAGCTCCCAGCCTTGCCAGCCCCGCTGGCTCCCAGCTACAGGCCCCGTGCTCCCTAATAGAGTTTAATCATGAACAGGAACAGATAAGCATCAGCTTATCAGTTAACCAGTTAAACTCTTACATCCCTACCCCAAATAGTGTTAAAGCTCCCAAGTTCTTAGCATGACTTGGAGAAGCAGTCAAGAAGGCACAGTTGAATCGCATCTGTATTACAAAATGGAACTGTATTTTAATAGAGCCTGGGGGCAGCCGTGTTGTAACTAGGTCTCCCGGTAGCCTTCCAATGTGGATGATTTTGCATTATTGTCAGGATCTATGCTGGAAATGGTATTCAGTTTGCTAGAATATTGGCTGCCAGAACCCATTTTACTATGAGAAGCCTAGCTCAGCTCTGGGCTTTTATAGAGCTGTATTAAAGAACAATCATCAAACAGAAAGCATTGTCTGTTGAGCCGGGAATGAGAAACAGTAGGGAAAATGAGGATAGCAATGAGATAAAATTACTTTTTTTTATTAACTCTTGATTTATAAAACATTTAGGACCAGTTAACTTAATGTGAATTAAATTTAGATCCAGGTAATTAAGCATCACTCTGTTCGTGAAAAATGAAGGTAAAAAGACAGTGATGTCGTTTTAGTTTCACACTCTAGGAAAAATTAAAGAAGATTAGGGCACTTTTGTATTCATTGTCTTCTCTCCTCTTTTAAAAATGCTATACACAGAAGTTGGAGATAAGGCCATTACCTTCAGCAAGCTGGTTCCGTTTCCACCTATTCTAATATACATGTCAGCAACAAACACAGAGACAAAGTGGATAAAGTAATGTCTTTTATTGGACCAGTTTCTATACGTGAGAGAGACAAGCTTTTGAGTTACACAGACCAACAAGGCTACAGCACTGCAACATGGGAAATCTTTCAAACATAGCAGGAAGACCCTATTCTCCCACCACTGAAACAGTCTGTAGGAAAAATCCTACCTGCCACCATCAGTTTTGCCAAACAGATCCCTCCTCCAAATAAGGTAAAATCTCTGGCTTTGAACCCTTTTGAGAACCATTTGAGCATATCCTTATATCTGTGCAGAGCCTTAATGGTGGGTTTTGTAGGGGTACACGGATATGACTATATGTTGGTCAATTCAGGGTCTAATGGGGCCTTGTGTGACAGACAAGTAGGGCTATAATGTCCACTAGGAAGCTGGAGCCATGAGGAAGGACCCAACTAATAGATTTATGCCAATATGGATATTCAGTTTAGGCCTACTTATACCTTAGGGGTTCAAATGTGTGTGAATGGGGGTTTTGTTCTAAGAACATCAAGTAAAAGGCCAGAAAAGTATCTGCTCCTTCATGCTATCATTAACTGGCTTCTACTGCACTGTTCCACTTTCCTGCCAATTCACACATAGAGCATGATCCAGCAAAACCTTTTGCAGATGTCACTCTATGGGAGGTCCTTACTTTGGATGTGCAGCCCTTCCTGATCCAACCTGTGCACACCAGAGAAAAGGAGAGGACAGCAGGCTGAAGGGAGTTCTAAGCTGCTCAGCACTTTTGAAAAATCAATCCACTTACCTAGGTGCCTACAGATGGACTAAAGACCCCAATTTGCTTTAGGCACATGTTTGAAAGTCTTGGCTGATTGTCTGGAGATGATCTGTCAGGAACTCATGCCTTCAGCTCCCTGAACAACAGTGTTGCCCCTGTTTGCAGGGCCTGTCTTGGTGTCACTACCAGTTTTATAAAAAACAGTGTTTTGTCCTGCTTTTTGCAGACCTTTACAGATAGGCTGCCTGATGAAGCCTCAATTGAGCTGGTGAAATTGATGAGACCTAGACTGACCATGTGTGCCCTGAAAGATCCCACCCCAATGGGTCTGTAGCTTGCTGATCTCTCTCTAAATCTTCTGTCCTGTGAGTCATGAAGCCAGCTCTCTTCCACCCATACAGTTAAATCCACAGGGAAAGAATAGCCAATTTTTTGGCTGAGGAAAGGGAAAAGAGGCACCGTTTTCTCTCACTTTTCTCTGAACATCTCCCCAAGGCCCATTAAAACTATCTCCTGTAGATGCTCCAACCTTCCCTCGTCTCCCACCTGTTGCAGCAGACATCTCAGTTCTTCACTTTGGAAATCTCATCTCTCTTTCCATGCCACATACAGTCAGACTATATCCAACACCATGTCTGTCTATCCATTTTTGGACCCATAGAGTATGGTACAGCCCAGGTCACTCCTTCAGCATCCATTAATCCTATTAACCAGCTAGCATGATTTCAGTGTCAGAGTTTAAGTGCAGTGGAATTCACTGACCAACATTCACACAGTGTAAGGTTTGAGTAAGGAAATTTCTAATAATCCGTACATTGTCCTTGTGCTGCTGAGCTGTCTCTCTCTGCCAGTTATGATTTATGGATGTAATGAATCCAATAAAAATATATTCTTCAGCAACACCTATCAGAAGTCTGGACAGTAGGGGCACATCACCCAGCAGCCTGCAAAGAATGTTGTATGTATTCCCCTAGTCTGTTGTAATATGATCTACTCTACTGCATGTATGTGCAATATATTTTTCACATGTTTTTTCTGTACATTGTACCTGACTGCACAGCTGAAAACACTGATGCAGGGCAGCTCTAGGATCATCAGTCCCCAATATACCACGACCTAAGAAGGGATCCACAGAGAAAGCTGGTTGCTTCGAAATGGTAGCTATCGACTTGCTGTCATTGCCAATATATTTATCGCCTTCTTTACTAGATAATTAAGGGCTTGCTCCTCTACTATCAAAAACAATACAAGTCTGGCTATTGACTTCGGAAGAAGCAAGAGTAGGTTCTCGTTTCTTTTCCTGCTTTTATTTCACCCAATAAAGAGAATTAAGAGGCAAGATGCTGAAATAGCAAATTATAAAACCCTCATGTTTCCAGGCTGAAGACAGACGCTAACAGATAGTTCATAGGCTTGAAAGAAATTTCCACTGTTTCATAGTTATCTACCACAGAACTTCTTGCATTGTTCTTTGAAGCAGTAAACGTTGGCTCCTGGCTGAGACCAGACGGCATGGCGATCCCCGTGTTCCCATAGATCTTTTCCAGTGAGGACAAGGTATATCAGATCTGTGCCTCAGTGAAATTGTTGTGACCAGCAACCTTTTCTCTATCAAAGCTGCATTGATATGACAGCAGCTGTGCAAGGAGGAGGCAGTTGGAGGACTGTGACAGGATGACCACCTCTGAGTAAGTTGATACACTTTTCTCTTATAATTTTATGTTATCTTTACACTGTGTCAATAATTTTAGCAGCTGTGTGGACATTTTTTAAACTTAGTTAACTTAGCTTTTTTTCTTTCATTCAAGGAAACACAGGAACCACTGAGAGTGACAGCTTGAGAAACAGGAAGAATTTTTAATTCTGAAGGCCTGTTTGAGTAAAACTTTGGCCCTGATATTGCGAATCCTTATGAACATAATTTTTATACATTCAATAGGAGACACCCACATGCATAGAGTTACTCTTTCATGTAACTGTATGCAGTATCGGGGCAAAGGTTAGAATATGTGGTCAAGATTTTTACAAGTAGTAACTTGGGGGCCTAACTTGAGACACCTTCAGATTTTCAGGAAGTGCTTTAAAAATCAGACTGCTTAAAAATGTTTCACTTTGGGAACTCAAAGTTGCAGCGAGATGAGAAACCATTTTCCAGCTGACAAAAACATTCCTACCTGGCTGGCATCATGACAAACCTGGGGCCTTTCACATTTTGACCTAGGTTGACATCCCTGCGGTGCCTAATACTGAGCTAGAGAAGTGAACCTGGGATTCCCTACCCCTTCGCTGTGTGCCCTAACCTCTGGGCTCTTGGCTGCTCTGAGACAGGAGCCAACGCTTGCTGCTTCGAAGGACAATGCACATTTTAATCAGAAAGTCCATTCTGGGCCCGAGAAGCCTTTTTGACAAATCAGCAATTTCCAACAAGCAAATCCCCTTTCCTGACCAGCTGCACCCAAACATCATTAGACACTTTGGGAAATCCTCACACTGTTTCCTGTGGTTTTTAGGACCCCATGTAAAAACTACCAGTTTATTCTTCCTTCATTCAATCTGTTTTTCTCAAATAGAGCTATTTCATTCCCGGTCTGTGTTTTGAGGTGCTCATTGTTGCTCCTCTCAGCTCCTTTTTTGTGAGTGTAGGGAGGCAGCATGTGGAAGGGCTTAGAGAGGCATATTGAGCAGGATGAGGAAGAAGAGAAGAGGAACCTGATTATCCACCTACCCCCCACCATAATTATGTACACTTGGATAAAGTAGATGTAAAATGCTGTCATCACTGAGAGTGGAGAAATCTGATTTGGGAGCTAGGGGAAGCAGGCTGAGTAGCAAGAAGGAACAAAAAGAGGACCAGGCTGTATTCACATAGTTATTTGGCTACAGCACTGTTAAATACTATTCAGAAATTTTGCTACAGGTTGTACCTCCCTTAACCTGGACTCCCTTGTCCGGCAACATCCGTGGTCCGACATGGGCCACGGATGTTCCTGGACCACAGAGCCCAGGTATAGGGAGATCTGGCAGCGGGGCAGGAGCGCCATATAAGGGGCACCGGCGACTCAGCCAGGAGCCCAGTAGTGGGGGAGGGGAGGATAGGTGGCATGGCAGGGAGTTCTGGCCCCAGCAGAGCTCCCTGGCCCCAGCGGCCAGAGAGTGTTAGCCTGGGGAACTCCAGCCCCAGCAGCCAGGGAGCTCTGGCCCAGGCTACGAAGCTGCATCCCCGTCCCTCTGTCCCAGCTGCAGAGCTCCAGCCCCAGCCGTGGAGCCAGGCAGCTGCGGAGCTCTGCCCTAACTGTGCAGCTCTGGCCATGGCACTCCAGCCCTGGCAGTAGCAGGGCCAGGGAGAGCTCTGAGTTGCTGCTGGGAGAGATGCTGAGGCAGCAGCGGGGGCAGGCTGGAGCCCAAGCTCAGTGGCAGCACAGCCATGAGGGGAGGGACTTTCCCTGGTCCAGCAAATCCCCTCGTCCAGGACCAGTCAGGTCACCAGGGTGCTGGACCAGTGAGGTCCAACCTGTAGTTTGGGCTGTTGAAATATGAATCAGGCAAAACTGTCAGATGTGCACAGATCAGTTGCATGGTGGGGAATTGTCACACCCCTTGTTAGGTATAAACTCACTAAAGGAAAGGAAAATGGTGACATTTGTCCTTCAGAATAAGTCAAACTTGTAATGCAGGCAGGACCAACAAAGTGGGGGGAAACAGGCAGCTTGCCCTGGGCCCATTTGTGAGAGGCCCCGAACCAACTGGTGTTCCAAACTGGCATGCTGGGTCACAGCATGGCTCATATTTGGCCTGGCTTCCCCTCTGTCATGCTGCTGGGGAGAGGGGCAGGCCAGACTTGAATGCAGTGACCCCTGCACAAAGTCACAGCGCCCACAGTGAGGAGCCAGGCCCAGCTCCATGGGACAAAAGCTACTGCTGTGGCACAGTGCAGTGCTGACTGCTCTCTAACCACCACCAGATGACCCCTCTGTGGTAATTTTTTTGGAAGAATGGGGGGAAGGATGTCTCTGTTTTTCATCCTCCAAAATTTCTGTATGGCCCTGAATGCAGGAGCATCCAAACTTTTCCCAAATGAAGTCTACAATGGCTGCTTGCCAGGAATGTAACTCCTGTAAAATGGAGTTTGTTGCAGCAGCCCACACCTTCAATAAAGGGTTGCGGCCTATAAGTCTTTGTTTAGAATTGTTTCACAACTTTATCAAATGTTAACTATTTGAACTACATTTTTCCATGATAGGGGGTGGGAAAAATTAGCCAAAATAGTTCAGCTGTATCTGAAAATGATGCTAAGGCTATGTTGGCTAGCCCATGTTTAAAAAAATTCTAGTGTCCTCTTCCTTGAACAGTACTACAGTCCCAATGCTTTGGAGCAGGGACTTGAAATCTGGCATGCAGAGGAGCGGCCTTTGTGTCAGGGCTGTGCCTTTTGCCATCCCCATGAAAATCGGCCCAAGATTAGCCAGCCGATAAGACTTTGAAACTTTACAGTTGGCATTTGCTCAGTTGAGACTTTCAGTTTTAGTAGCTGCCAATCCTGAAGATTCCATCTTCACTGAGTATGCTCAAGCCTGGTCCCTGTTTGTAGTGCTGACCATATTGCACGTGCACCATCCCCACAGAGCAACTAAGCATGGGGCTGGGGACTGGAGATGAGGAAGGCAGGCTGGAACTGGTTGAACAAGGAATCTGGAATAAGGAGCCAGGTGGGTAAAGTAGGACTGGGAACCAGTCAGGGAAACAGAAGGGTCTAGGGACCAGTTGGCTGGCCTAAGGTGACCTGAAATCAGATCAGGAACTGGGGAAGAGGGGTAGACTGTCACGTGCTGGACAAGGAGGCAGGGACTAAGAACCAATGATGGGGGAAATGAATGGGCAGGAAGAGATCTGACAAGGAATTAGGGTGTGAGGAGAGGTAGAACTGGAAGAAGCTGGGCAAGGATACTGGAAGTGGGTGTGAGGAATGGGAGAGACATAATGGGAGAGACTTGAACTCAGTGAGCCCAGAGCAGGAGACTAGCTTTCTTTGTTAATGCTCCCCTTCTGATAGGAGTGCTGCTGAGTTTCTTAGCACCCAGGACACCAAGACAGAAAGAATGGGGTGTACAGTGCCACTGGAGGTTAAAAACATTTTGTTTTGGACTGAACACTGAGAAAAATGTATATGGACCCTCTGAATGAGACTAACTATATGAAAAGCTAAGATGTCATTTTAATCATAATCCTGTTCGTGAACACATTTTAAACTTCTCACAGGATTATGATAAGGGGTTGCTCATCATTTTTATAAAATGACAAAGTGTTCCCTCTTTATCAACCCCTAGCAGTATACAAATTAGCAAGTTAAAACATGAAAATGTACACTGCATTCAGAACACTCCTCCACGCGCATGAAGTACCATTTGTACCCTTGATAAAAATGATGAACGACTCCTAACAGCTGTGCTAAATACTTTAACCTAACAAGGGAAAGACTGAGGGCACATTATTTCAAGAGCCCTACCAATTAAAACAAAGGTTCTCCAGCAAATTTCCAAACCTGCTAAAGTACCACAGCACTCCACCCATTAGAGAGAGCGCTGCGGAGTCGGTGAATCATTACCACTGTGCAATAATTTCAACCATTAACACACACGCTGGCCTCACAATGGTCTCTTCCTCCTCATTGTCCACATAGATGTCTTTGGTTTCTGACACCCTGATCTAGATGAAGAGAAAGGGTAGAAACTCAAATGCTGAGAGCAGAAAGCAAAGGCTTATACAGACAGGATGAAACATTAATTCCTCATGTCAATGTGGAGGCCACATTGTATAGTAAGAGAACCTTCCGTTCAACCCTCCACTGATGCTGCAAAACCTCCCCCCCAAAAGCTATCCAGGGTGGTAAGCCACCTCATTAACCCTGAGTGCCTACAAGCTGCGTCAGAACTGAGCCGCGAGTGCTCTGAAGAATTATCACCCCACTTTGCTAAAAAGTTCACATACATGCATGAATCCACTCTGCTTAGGCCCACCTGCCTCCTTGGAGTTCAATACATACAATCATCAAGAAGTTTGGACATCCTACATGGATTTTCAACTCTTGACTTATGAATTTGATCCAGGCCCTTCCTGGCTTTGGAAAGACAGTCATGATCCTCTGGTGCTACTCCTGGCTGAAAGAGCCAGTGATTCACTCAGAGGGGGAATCTTTTCTCTCTCCTTGAAACATGCAATAGTCTGACCACCAATGAAAGAATCCATCCTGGACACTTCAGTTCTAACCAATTACTGCCCCATGTGAATGCTCCCATTCCTGAGCAAGCTCCTGGCAAAAGGCCAGCTACAAGCTCATCTAATTGAAGCTAATGCTCTAGACCTGGTACAATCTGGATTCAGGCCAGGACATGCCACTTAATCCACTTTAGTGGCACTGATGAATGATCTCTTGCTGCCGATGGATAGAGAATAGATATCCATTCTCATCCTCCTGGACCTCTCAGCAGCATTCAACATGTGACCATGAGACACTGAACTCTCGACCCGAGGGGGGTGGCTGAGGTCCAGGGTAGCGCACTAAAATGACTTGACTCCTTCCTGGAGAGATGAACCCAACAAATGGCGACAGAAAACTGCACCTCCATCACTAGACACCTCCCTCAAGGTTGAGTTCTCTCCCCAGTCCTTTTCGACAGCTACATGCACCCTCTAGGCTGGGTGAACTGGCCAGATTACATGAATCAAGTGCCAACTTCCCCACAAGCTGGGAGGGAGCTCAACCTCCCATCCCCACCTTGGCACCTCCCCCACTCCACTTCTTCCTCCAAGCTCCCACGCTACCTGACCTCTTCCTGCCTCTGCTCCGCCTCTCCCCACCACCATCCCACCCCTTCCCCCCAAGTCTTTGCCTCTTCACCCAAGCATGCTGCATCCCTGCTCCTTTGCCCTTCCCCAGAGCATCCTGAATGCTGCAAACCAGGTGTTTCATGTCAGGCAGGAAGTGCTGGGAAGGAGAGGGAGGAGATGGTCAGTGGGGCTGCTGGAAGGCAAGAGGCACTAGGGGAAGGCGGTAGAGAGGGAGCTTGGCTGCCAATGGGCTCTGAGCATCTGCTAATTTTTCCCAATGGGTGCTGCATCCCTGGAGCACCCACAAAGTTGGAAGCAATGAAGTGGCAGCAACGTGAAGATGACACTCAGCTCTCCCTGTCCCTCACCACATGTAACCACATCGTTACCATCAATATGGCCCCATGCTTGGGTGAGATCAGCACATGGATAAACAGCTGAGTGAAGCTAAACCCAAGCAAAACAGAAATGATCCTGGTGGGCAGAGGAAAACATTATAATGTTCACAGCCACTGTCCAGTGTCCTTTGGTGGAAGGCACTCACCCACAACTGGTCCATTCAGTCTGAAGTGTAAGCGTACTCTTGGATTTGTCACAGATGCTATAATGCTTTCTACCATCTCCAGCTGTAGGATGCAGCTCAGTTATTCATGCCTTTGTCACCTCTTGGTGAAATTACAGGAATGTGGGATACCTGGATATGAAGCCTTTTGCCCCTAAACTCCAACTAGTACAAAATACTGCAACATGTTTCCTCAACAGTGCAAGCTACTACAAGTAGATCACATCTGTCCTCTGCTTTCCACACTTATTTCTCTTAGAGTATAAAATCTAGTTCAAGGTCTTGGTCTTATCAGCCATGTCTACACGACGAAATTATTTCGAAATTACTAAATTCGACTTAAGAACCTCCAATTTAATAAATTCAAATTTCCGTGTCCTCACTATGGGGAAGCATTGAATTTCGTTTGAGGCAGGCTCTGTTAATGTGGATGCCCTACCTCGAACTCAGAGCCCCAGGAAGCACTCTGGGGAGCTATGGGAGGCCTCCCGAAGGCCAATTAGTTCGAATTAGTGGCACTGGAGCGTCCACACTAACATTATTTCAGACTAACAAGTTCGGAATTAACGTTATTCCTGATGAAAAGCAGGAGTACAGAGTTTGAATTCCATGGCCATTATTCTAAAATAACAGGCTTGGTAGTGTAGACGCACCACTTACTAATTCAAACTTGGGGTGGGGGGGTTATTTCAGACTAAGGTCCTAGTGTAGACCAGGGCATCTTTACTTCAAGATGCTCCATTACCTGAGTCCAGCACACCTAAAACACCACCTAAAACTCCAGGATGAAGACTGTGATTGACAGCTTTGCAAAATGGAACGTTCCACAATAAGGATAAAGCTTATCTGCGCAAGAGAGAAAACTTTCTGTGGTCAGCTCAGACAACTCCCAGAGAAATTAAGGACCATCACAAACCTCACCACCTTCCATTCCAAGTGCAATGGGCATTTCTTTACCCTTGCCTTCACTAATACATACAGCAAGATACTCCACTGTCTGTGCATCTCCTCTTGGGGAGAGGATGAGAGACCAAGTAACATGTGATAGTCCCAGATGTATAGTCCCATTGCTTAATGCACTTCCAAAAGGTACAAAGGTATACAATGATGAGCAACGTAGGAGAGCCCACACAGAATAGAGTAGGGGAAATTCTCTGTCTTTCATGAATCATAGTCTCTCTGACACTCTTGCTTTCCCAGTGACATGGTAACGATTTGTGCACATTGTTCTAAAGTCAACTACATGGGTAGTTTAAGTAGCTTTTTGCCCTTGTACAAACCAATGTTCTTGTTTCTTTAAACCCTTTTAAAGTTTGGTTCCTGTTTCTACATAGACAGGACGTGCACAGGGAAGTGAGAGTGACTCTTTCGTTTCACTTCACTGCTCTGTGCAGCATGTCTTAAAACTTTAAAATTGTGAAAGGGACACCAACATATCTTATGAATTAGTGAACCTCTTTCCAATTTGGAGCAAAAGAGACCCTTAAAAATGAAATTAACCCCAAAGTGCAAAATTACACACCTGTCTGCAATTGGACTTTGCTCTGATTTTAACAACTGATGGCCAACAACTGGTGTAATGTAACCAGTGTAGACCCCATCTGTAGAAAGGAAAGTCACAATTTTTATCAGGGGAGCTCACCTTGTAGGCCAATAAATAAACAAATAAACGGACCATGTTTAGTTGGCTCTTTTGTAGGGCCCTGCTTGTATGGAGAATCTTTGCTCCTGAGGCTACTTCCAAGGCTTTCAGAGATAGTGATGGGGTTAGTGTTATGTAGCTGTTGTAAGTGCTGCAGGGTGCTGTTCCTTTTCTGGCCTCTTTTCATTGAGAAGCGAGAAACACCTGGATGACTGCTTCCTTCATCTAAGATCCCAACTACATAACTTCAAGACCTTTAGTATGACTCTGCTATGGAAACAAAATGAGTATGTACTTTAAAAAAAAATGGTAATAATATACAAAGGCAACCAGAGAGCTTATTTCCCTCTAAGGGAAGAGGAGAAAAGTGGGGGAAGGTGCTGGCTTGCATTTTAATTTAAAAATACAGATTATGTCTATCACTTGACATCTATGGAGAACTGATAGGCTTCTGATCTCTCTTGGGACTGAAAGTTCAGCATTTGAGGGGGGGAGGACACTCAGTGAGACTGTTTAAAATTTTTTGGGTTTTGTTTTAACATATTTAATGTGAATGTCTAATAAACATTTAGGAGAATGGTGCACTTTGCTAAAAATTAATAATTCAGCCCCTTCATTGGAATTGGGGGATCAGAAAACTCGCATTTAATAGCTCCACAAGCCTTCTAGCAGAACTAGGGAAAATCAGATTGATATTCCTAAATTAAAAGCCAAACATATCCCAGCACTAATTCTCTTCAAGACACTTCTTTATACATCATCAAGTAGCAAAAAGGGGTCCAACCCCCTTTTATGTTCTGCACATTACTTCTATATATTATTGATTATCTGTATTACCATAGCACCTAGAAAACCTAGTTGTGGACCAGGACTCCATTGTGCTAGGCATTATACAAACAAAGAGCAAAAATCATAGACTCCTAGGGCTGGAAGAGACTTCAGGAGGTCATCAAGTCCAAACCTTTGCCCCAAACTGGACCAACCCGAACTAAACCATCCCAGCCAGGGCTTTGTCAAACTGGGACTTAAAAATCTCTAGGGATGGAGATTCTACCGCCTTCCTAGGTAACCCATTCCAGTACTTCACCACCCTCCTAGTGAAATAGTTTTTCCTAATATCCAACTTGGACCTCCCCCACTGCAACTTGAGACCATTGCTCCTTGTTCTGCCATCTGTCACTAATGAGAACAGCCTCTTTGGACAGGTAGTTAAAGGCTGCTATCAAATCCCCCTCACTCTTCTCTTCTGTAGACTAAACAAGCCCAAATTCCTCAGTTTCTCCTTGTAAGCCATGTGCTCCAGACCCCTAAACATGTTGGTTGTCCTCTGCTGGACTTTCTGCAATGTGTCCACATCCTTTCTGTAATGGGGGGCCCAGAATTGGATGCAATATTTCAGATGTGACCTCACCAGTGTCAAATAAAGATGATCTCTTCCCCAAAAAGCTTGCAATTTAAATATAAAAGCTTGTCTCTTCTCTTCCTTTCTTTTCATCACATGGCATCTCTTCGAGCCATGTGGCTTGGCAAGTGGCAGAAAGAAGCCAGATGATTATGATTATTCATTTAGCTCCTAAGAGCATGCTAGGAATTGTTGAGTATTGTGGGAGGACCTGACAATGGATACATTGTGCCTCCATTTCTTAAAAAAATTACTAAGAAAAGATAAAGGGCCATCCACCCTTTTGTGTATTCATATAATGCAATCTAACAAGAAATAAATATCAGACATGAAGCAACTGGTTTTCCACACCCTCTTCTACTTCACTGACATCCTTCTGTGTCTCAAAGCAAAGATTAGGTATACAGAATAAATTATTTACTACGTCATCTGTCACTTGAGCTCACACATACACAAAGGGGACAACTAGGCTTCATCAAACCTCTTGGTTTGTTTAAAAAAGGATTCCAAAGGTAATAATTCTGATTTCCTTCACCAAAAGTACTAGCAATATGACAGAAATGTGATGTTATCGTTGAAGCAGGGTGTTCCTTAGGTTCTAAGCCAATGTAATTGGCCTAGTCATATCCTTCTTTACCAGATTACCTCAGGGTAATTGACATGTTGGAAGCCTAAACATTGATGAGTCAAAGCATGAAAACCAGAAATATTATTCTGAGTCTGACATAGGCCTGACAGTCTCTCACCCACAAATTAATTGCTGGTGGTTGGAGCGGTCCACAGATTTAAGTAAGCCTTTTCCTTCCTCCTAAGGTGATCAAACCTAGAGGCTTCCAGATTGGGAATGTTTTCCTTCAAATAGGTTGCTAGGAGAAAATCCTTCAGGAACTAGGTATAGAAAGCTCTTGGGCCAGCAGGGTAGGCTTTCATTTTTGGACTTTCAACAATTTCATTTAGATTTCTTCAATGAGACAACTGCTCTGCCACATTATAAATATGTCACTTTGAAGGCAATGGCTCCTTCTGATTTTCCACAGGTGAAGTTCTTAGACTGAACTCTGAACAAAGACAAATAAGGAGGCAACTTACTTTTCCCTGGGCACAAAACATAACCTCCTCTCATTAGTTAGAGATTATGGCCCTAACATAAAGAGGTGCAACTTGCATTGGTATGAATATTTCCGTAATTTACACCAGGGCTGAATCTGATTTTATAGTTCATGTGAGAAATATTCACCAGATCCACTCTCAGAATGCATTTTTACCATGACAAAATTAACAAAGAACCAAAAGATTGTCTGTAATTCAGGAACAAGCTTTGCTTTGCTATTTCCCTGAATAAACATCCTCGGTATTTATAAATTTCCTTCTACCCTTCTACCCCACCCCCCATCATGTGCAGCATTAAAAGGTTACATAAAATCCACCCTAAAGCTTTAAAAAAACATACTTCAGTTCAGGGACATCCTCAGGAAGTCTACATTTCGATTTTGACACAAAAAGAGGCAGTCATTCAGTATTCCTTCAAAGCAGCTACCATCATGCCACATTCAAACAGATACTTTTTCTCCTTACGTTTTATGCCTTCACAGTATATAAAATAAAGTTTCTTGCTTCTTAATTAAAATAGAAATGCCAGCTACAAAGCAGCTAATGCCAAATCAACCCTCTTTTCTGTAGGTTTCCATTTTCATTTTTTAAAACTATCTCCATACTTGCTTTCTCATAAAGATGACAAAGCAGCATTCATCTGTTTGACCGCAAGATTTACATAAAGTCTTTAGTAGCAACAAGTTGCCTTAAAAGGCAGCCCTCATTATTCTGATACTTGCTCTTTGTCTTCAGAATATAACTTACTACTAGTGTTTTGGTACTTTCTGCACATGTAATAGCTACATCAGATTTAACACATTTCTGTCATTCCATCAACAATATTCCATAATCCAGTGATGGCAACCTAGGCTAGTGAGTGGGTCACATGAGTGGCCCTCCATCTCAGGGGGCTGCAAGAATGTCGTAACCAAAACTGTCTCCCATGATAGGGTAATTTTGCTAATTGTGCTTGTGTGCCTAGAATTTGCGAGGTGTGCCGATTGAACCATACCAGTGCTTTGATTAGATGCAGAGTGAGTGCATGGCTCTGACAGTCAGTGTTGTGTGTGATCAGCTCACGCTTCATTTCACGTGCCCTTGCTTTACATGGATGTCACTTTAGTAATACCAGTAGGAAAAAAACTACACGGACGGAAACCATCGGAATCTGGCAACCTTGCATGTGGACAACAGTAAACAAAATGTCTCATGAGCCACACATAGAACCCTGACGGGCCATGCAGCCTGTGGGCCATAGGTTGCCCACCATGCTATAATCAGACACTTATAAATCAGCACAAACATCTCAAAGCTGGCCTGCTTTTTTGCACAGACATTTTGTGGTTAGACGTGTTATACATCTATATGTCCTACCTGTATATTAAAACCTACATACAGCTGTTCATTCACATTTGCATATATATAGTCATTAATTATCTGTGAATAAATCTATGATACTTCCGTATGAATTCATATGAATTTTGAATAGCATTGGTCATACAAGTTCATAAAACTGTACAACTGTACAATTATTACAGTCTAAATAAGCAAATGCAAATTAACTACTCTGTGGCTTTTAGTATATGATATAGGGAGAGTCTGTGGATATGATAGGACTGGAATAAAGAAAATTTCATTCAGACGAAAACAAAGACTACAGAAAGGAAAAAAAATTCGTATAGTAAAATGTAGCTTCTGTGAATGGCAAGAGGGGGTCACTCATATTGTACCCAAGTTAAAACAATCATTGATATCACAAACAATCCAGTAAATTTACAGGTTATATGCTGCAGAAACTGATATTTCTGAGTCTTGGGGAGGTACAGTATATCCAACAGTAATGAACCAAGAATGGTTAGAATGCAGTCCAGAGAAATCTGCACTCCAGATCCACGGCAAGAAATCAAATGCCTGACAGCCCTGCAGATTCTATTTCTTTGATCCACAACAAAAAGGGATAAGAAGACTACGTGTACTCCTCTAGTTTTCACTTTCTTCAGTGGAAGAAGTCATGCTGATTCTGGGCTCTAAGCAAGAGCCTTTGGGAATTTTGTTCTTATGCTTCCCACATAACAGAGCTCTACTTTAAAACAAGTCCTCAAGATTTTCTGTCACTTTCCTTAATCTAATTAATTACATTAATTCACATATCTTTGGTCTCATCCCCAAAGTATCCTTATTCCTTAGCATTGTGGATCCTTTCTCATTTCATAGCTGAATTTCAAAGGAGTCCATTCTGGCCTTTAAACCCTTTGTTTACTTTCAGCATCTCTTTGAACAAGTTGTACTCCTCTGAATTTGCTGCAAGGGCAAAATATTTCCTTTAGTCATCAAAATACTTATTCTGAAATGTCTCAAACTTATGATCAAGTACAGAAATAAAATTCTGAAGCCCATCTGTTCTCCTTTTAATAGCATCACTGCTGGTCATTCATTTCAGATTTCATTTAGCTACCTAAAATTACATGTTGAAGATAACAACACAGAAAAATGATGCTGAATATTTGCGTATGTTATCTCGCTTACAGCCAAGAGAAGCTGTGATTGTATTTTACTTGGGAGTGACTTATAAGGATCAAACTTTCAATTAGGCCCACAGCCAACCACCAATATTTCTGCCACTCTCTTTGCAACAGGGGTTGACTGCTGTAAAGGATGTAATCCCTCAGCTGCTTTGGATCTGCTCAGCAGAAGAAGTTGGTGTGCTTCCTCCCATCTTTAATTCCTAACAAGTGGGATTCTGCAGCAGACTGTTTTGGGACCGGTTCTGTTCAATATCTTCATCAACGATTTAGATATTGGCATAGAAAGTACGCTTCTTAAGTTTGCAGATGATACCAAGCTGGGAGGGGTTGCAACTGCTTTGGAGGATAGGGTCATAATTCAAAATGATCTGGACAAACTAGAGAAATGGTCTGAGGTAAATAGGATGAAGTTTAATAAGGACAAATGCAAAGTGCTCCACTTAGGAAGGAGCAATCAGTCTCACACATACAGAACGGGAAGCGTCTGTCTAGGAATGAGTACTCCAGAAAGGGATCTAGGGGTCATAGTGGACCACAAACTAAATACGAGTCAACAGAGTGACACTGTTGCAAAAAAAGCAAACATGATTCAGGGATGCATTAACAGGAGTGTTGTGAGCAAGACACGATAAGTCTTTCTTCCGCTCTACTCTGCACTGATTAGGCCTCAGTTGGAGTATTGTGTCCAGTTCTGGGCACCACATTTCAAGAAAAATGTGGAGAAATTGGAGAAGGTCCAGTGAAGAGCAACAAAAATGATTAAAGGTCTAGAGAACATGAGCTATGAAGCAAGGATGAAGGAATTGGGCTTGTTTAGTTTGGAAAAGAGAAGACTGAGAGGGGACATGATAGCAGTTTTCAAGTATCTAAAAGGGTATCACAGGGAGGAGGGGGGGAAATTGTTCTCCTTCATCTCTGATGATAGGACAAGAAGCAATGAGCTTAAATTGCAGCAGGGGATGTTTAGGTTGGACATTAGGAAAAGCTTCCTAAAGGTCAGGGTGGTTAAACACTGGAATAAATTGCCTAGGTGGGTTGTGGAATCTTCATCACTGGAGATATTTAAGAGCAGGTTAGACAGACATCTATCATAGGTGATATCGACCATGCTTGGTCCTGCTATGGGGGCAGGGGACTGGACTTGATGACTTCTCAAGGTTCCTTCCAGTTCTAGTGTTCTATGATTCCTCATCACTTTCACCTTCTCCATTATCACCAGTGGCCATCATTCCAGCACCTCTTTCTCCTACCATCCCTAGGCTGGAATGCCACTTTTATCTTATGTTATGCTGACATTGCTATGTTTGATGCATATTCAGTAGGGGTACGTCTAGACTACAGGCTTTTGTCGACAGAAGTTTTGTCGACAGATGCTGTCGACAAAGCTTCTGTCGACAAAGAGTGTCTAGACTACATCCAGTTCTGTCGACAAAGCAAGCCACTTTGTCGACATGGCAGTGTAGACGCAAAGGACAGTTTAGATGCAATAACGCCTTCTGTACAGAATTCTGTCGACAGAAGGCGTTATTCCTAAATAAATGAGGTTTACAGCCGTCGACAAAACTGCTGAGTTCTGTCGACGTTATGTCGACAGAACTCGGCGGTAGTGTAGACGCAGGTATAGTTTTGTCGACAAAAGTCCACTTTTGTTGACAAAACCCTGTAGTCTAGACACACCCTAAGGGATGTTTCCTTTTTCCTTATTTGTATTTCTTCACCTTACTAACGGTAAAGTGTCTTTTTCCAATAGGTCAGTATATCATTGATCTCAACTTATTATCATATGTATCAATTCATTACCAGGGGCCTTTTGTGGTTGTCTATCACATATATTATTTCTGTCCTACCCAATTATTCAGTCTGGTCTCAACTGGTTATTTCAGGTTTTTCTAAGTAATCATGTAGCTGCTCAGTTTGAGGGTATTCTTGGAAGCACCTATGCCATGGAAAGTCACTCTATCTTACCACTATCTTATCTAGGTGAAAGATCCATGGGAATGTCTACACTGCAGTGTTATTTTGAAATAACAATATGAGCATCTACACAGCAAGCCTGTTATTTCAAAATCATTTCAAAATAAAGGCTTCTTATTCCAGAATAATAACCCCTCATTTCACAAGGAATAACACCTACTCTGAAATAGTTATTTCGAAACAGGGTGTGTGTAGACAGCGCAGCTGTGGTTATTTCTAAATAAGTGGCCTGCAGGGCTTCTCACAGCTGCCCTGGTGGCCACTCTGCCACACTCGCTAGCACTCTATAATTCCCCTTCCCCTGCAGCCTTTAAAGCTGCAGCCACAGGGGAAAGGGCTTGTGGCACCGTGTGAGCCCTGCTAGCACCATGCCAGACAGCAGCGCCCTGCTCTGCCTTCCCTGCTACCATGGCAGACCCCAGCACTCCATCTGAGCCCCGCAAGGCTGCCAGCCTAGCTGCAGGCAGCTCCCAAGTCCCTGGCTGGGGGCGAAAGAAGAGGGTCCTATCCTGGTCTGGTGCGGAGATCCTGGATCTCATTGAGGTCTGGGGAGAGGAGGCAAACCTCCAGGATCTCCACACCAGACGCAGGAACACGGACATTTACAGTTGGATGGCTGACAGCCTGGGCCAGAAGGGACACATGCACACCCAGGAACAGGTGTGCATGAAGGTCAAGGAGCTCAGGCAGGCCTACACCAAAGCCAGGGAGTGGAGTTCCCACTCTGGGGCGGCACCCCAAACATGCCCCTATTATGAACAGCTCCGCCACATCCCGGGAGGAGGGGTCAGTCTCTTCCCTGCCATGTTGTGGACTCTGGGCTGGAGATACCTATCATCAGCCTCCCAGAGGGCAGGCCTGTGGCCGAGGAACAGAAAGAGGTGAAAGAGGAAGAGGAGCCAGCACTGACACTGTGCCCACCAGCCAGGAGGTCATGGAATCCCTGGAGCTGGTACCCCCCTCCCAGGATGTCACCCAGGTCTCGGACGAGGCCGTGGAAGGCCCATCAGGTGAGTTCCATTACTTTCCCTAGATACATGCATGGGGAGGTGGTGAGCGGTGAGGGGCCGTGCACTCCTCCCTTGGCCTTCTTGGCCAGGGGATCACACAGCAGCCTGTGTACGTGGGTGCACATGGAGCACCAGTCTGGAGCACACACCCTCAATGAGGTTGCCACAGAGGAACCTTGAGCTTCTGCTCACAGGGTTCCTGCGCAGGCCTGCCTTACTCTCGACCTCACAGTGGAACACCTTCACAAGGCTCCCCTGCGACATCCATACCCATGCAGGAAAGTGCCCACTCTCTAGGCCACAGATGGCCATGTTTGAAGCACATCACCTTTGTCTGAACCAAGACCTTTTGGTGTCAGCTCACACATTAGGGCTAGGCTTCAGGCACCCTATCTCCTGGGATGACTGCTCTTGTGACTTTTCTTCACAGTTGGACCAGCTGTGAGTGAGGTGCATCCACCACGTCCCACACCAGCTTCCTGACCTTGTGAGACCTGCAGGCACCAGCAACCCCAGGAAGACCTGGAGCAGGGACATGTTGCCTACCTGCGTGCCCTACAGCCATCTCTCAAGCAGCAGGAGCAGAGATTGGATGCCAACCTGGAGGAGCGCTGTGCTGACAGGGAGCTGCACCGAACCATCTGGCTGGAGCTGTCCCAGGAGACCTAGAGCCCATGTATGGCATACACCACCACCGCCGACCTCTCAGTGGCTGCCCCCCCACTCCTGCTGCCCCTCCAGCTTCTCCCCCTAACCCCTTAGTTCCCCCCCGTGGCTGCCGAGGGCCCCACATATGAGGCGGTGGGACCACCCGAGGCAGGCGCCAGTCCCAGCCCCATCCTTGAGTCCCTCCTCCCCCTTCCATCTCCCTTGTTCTCCCTCCCATGTTCTTTCTCCATTCCCTCCTCATTTACATTTACCCCAATAAAAAAAAGTTTATTCCTTTACAAAAAGTCCAGTTTATTGTGTCTGGGGAGGGGAAGAGGAGGGGTGAAGGAAGGGGTTTGAGAGGAAAAACACAGAGGGGCAATGCAGAGGCCCCTTTTGGGGAGGCCTGGGGAGAGTGTCACAGGTGTCATTGTCTGAAACGCTCCCGTGGGGCCTCCTGGATGCGCACAGCCCCTGGACGGGTTTGCTGAATGGCAGCGGTGTGCGGCTGCTCAAAGCCCTCGCCAACTCCTCACCCTCTGCTCCCCACCCAGGCAGGAACGTCTCCCCCTTGTTCTCGCATAGATTGTACAGGACACAGCAGGCCAACATCACCTGGGGGATGTTCCACTCACCAAGGTCCAGGCGGGTGAAGAGACACCAGAACCGTCCCTTCAAATGACCAAAGGCACCCTCCACCATGATGCGGACCCTGCTGAGCCTGGCGTTGAACTGCTCCTTGGTGGGGTCCAGGTGTCCCGTGTAGGGCTTCATTAGCCAGTGGAGCAAAGGGTAGTCTGCGTCCTCACATGATGCACATTGGCATGTTCATGTCCTAGTGCATCTTCTGAAACAGGCTGGAGTTCCTGAAGACACAAGTGTCATGTGCCTTCCCCAACCACGTGATGTTAATGTTGGTCAAGTGGCCCCAGTAGTCCACAAGGGCCTAGAGCACCATGGAAAAGTACCCCTTCCAGTTGATTTAATAGGAGGCCCAGTGGTCGGGAGCCCGGGTGGGGATGTGGGTGCTGTCAATGGCCCCACCACAGTTGGGGAAGCCCATGGTGGCAAAAGCTGGCCATGACGGGGTCGACATCGCCCAGGATGATGACCCTGCGCAGCAGGAAGGTGTTGATGGCCCTCACCATCCATAGAAGGATACAAACAGAGAATCACAGGGTTGCCAAAGCCTTTGGGAGGTCCCCGAGCTCAAGCCCATTCCCATAGCAGGAGCAACCCCAACTTTCCACATCCCCAGCAGCACTTTGTGAAGGGGGGACTGCAAAACCTCCAGAGACTGAGAGTCCACCACCCCTGAGAGTTTACCACCCTCCTGGGACAAGAGCACGAAAGCATCAAACTTGCATGACCACAGCCCTCAATCTCCCCACACTGAACTAGTTCCTGTCCGGCGTAGTGAGCTTCTACAATGCAATGGCAACCCACTTCTGGAGGGAGATAGCAGGTCGCATGTGGGTGTCCTGTCGCCTGAGGGCAGGGGCAAGCCACTCACACAGCTCCGAAAAGGTGTCCTTCCGCATGTGGAAGTTCTGGAGCCACTGCTGGTTGCCCCATTGCTCCATAATGATCCAATCCCACCAGTCAGAACTGGTGTCCCGGCACCAGAAGCAGTGGTGCGTGGTGTGCAGGGAAGGGTGGGAGAGGTTGTGCTGCATGAGCAGCATGTGGAGAGAGGTGAGGAGGGGCCCCATAGTGGGTTGTGGGTCCTGGTCCTGCAGTGCCATGTAAGTAGCCTGCAGTAACTAGACCAGGAGGTGCAGCAGAAGGTCTAAGAGCCGGCGAGTGCTTTGCAGCAGATCCAGGCTCCATGACAGAAGTGCTGTGGTGTCCATAAGGGCAACTACAGCAGATAGTGAGAAAGTTTGCTGTCTCTCGAGGAGGTAGGCAATAGAGAGGAGACTGAGTCACAGCTGTAGAGGGGAGCCCCTTGAAGCATGAGCCTCAGATAGCCTCAGGCAGCAGCTACAGGAAGTGACTGCTGTCCTGATGCCCTGGCCAAAGTGCTTCCAAGGGGGCTTTAAATGTGATTCAGCCTCTAATCAGTGAGGACGCTCTATTTTGATATAGATCTGTGCTATTTTGACAGGGATTTGTAGTGTGGACGTGCTATTCCGAAATAGCTTATTTCAAAATAAGTGCGTAGTGTAGCTGTAGCCTATGCGAGCTAATTGTGGTATGTGGGTGAAAAGTCCCTGACAAAAATACTAACTTTGCCTTAGCTCAACATACAGGACATGGCTGGTAAATTTCTTTTGTTACAGCCAAAACTGCCAATATTAACCTACCGTAGCTTTTTATAATAAACATATAATCAACACCATAAGGAAATAATAAATGTATATATCTATAGGCAAACAAGCAGATTAGCCCTAAAGGCTACATATGTGGGACAGGTACTAGGCTTTGTGGAAGAAATACATTTTATGGAAAGATCTAAAAGAAAAAGGGTGGATTTGTTTTACAAGATCAGGGCAGTTGTTCCAGACATACAGTGCAGCATGAATGAAATCACTAAAGCCCAGTTTAACCCAAAACATAGGACAACCTAGCTACCTTGTTACATTCATGGCCCTGAAAAACCTAAATAAACTAGCCTAAACCCCAGTATAGACACTGCTAGATTGACAAAAGGGTTGTCTCATCAACCTCCTCTCCAGGGTGAGATGGGGATTAACAACATAAAAGCCCCTTCTGTCACTGTAGCAAGTATCTACACCAGGGCTACTCAACATGTGGCCCGTGGGCAGCCCGTGGTGCAGTTTGGGCTTACGTGGGGCTCAACATGCAGCCGGGGAGCTGAAACAAAAAAGTAGTCAATATGATGGTCTTAAGTTGATATGCGTTTTAGTAGTTAAATTCCTGGACTGTCATTGCTCATTAAAAGTGCTGTCATATGGGTAGAAATCAGATAAATATTGCATTTTATTAATATCAGCAGAACTGACTTAAATGGGGCCTGAGTATTATGAAGTCTTGCCTTCATTTTGTATTCAGGCCTGTCACTGTGAAATAAGTTATCTGCATATATATTTGCATGTATATGCAACCACACTTAAGCTGCGGCCCTCGGCATGTGCTGTGAGTATCATTGCGGCCCCTGGAGCTTCCAAAGTTGAGTAGCACTGATCTACACCATTGCAGTACAATGGCACAGTTGCAGCACTGTAGCTGTACCACTGTCACATTCATAGTGTACACTTACCCTGAGCGGTAAGGAAGGGAAAGGCTTGGGTTGAACAATTTATGTGGGAGCAAAGACAGAACAGGCAGACAGAAAGACTAGGGTTGCCAGATGATTTCAACAAAAATACTGGACATACTTGACATTACATCACAATCTACATTACATCTTATTTAGAAAATACCGGACATTAATATTTTCTCATTTATATTTTTATTTGTTTCCCGAACAGAAAGCTCAAATACTGGACTGTCCGGTTCAAAACCGGACACCTGGCAACCCTAAGAAAGACAGAAAGGCAGGAACAACACTGTGCAGGGCCTTGAAGGTGGGGACAGAAGATTTAACCTGCTGGAGAATGCAACTAATACCCAGGGAAATGATTCGAACAGGAGAGTGACATAGCCTGACAACAGACACCATTTTAGCAAATGAATGGTTGATGAACAAATGGGGCAAAATGATAATCGGAGAGGAGGCAGAAGGTTACATGTTTCATAGATATACTGCTTTGAGATACAGTGATACAAGGGCCTAAAGAAGAACAACATAATAGCTGAGGCAGAAGATGACCTAGAGGTTTGGATCAGAGCTTGGTAGTAAGGGAGAAAAACAGGCAGGAGTAAGGTGTTATAAGAATAAGTGACAGGTTTGGCAGCAGCTTACATTTAGTGGGAGAAAAGGAGTTACATGTGTCACCGTATACAGTTTGGTGATGGGGAGGAGAAGGACAGAATTATCAACAATGATAAAGAAGGGAGGAAGAATTAAAAAGCAAAGACAGTAGGGCAGAGTAATACGCTGTATGGGATGTAGGAGGCATGCATAAATGTGGGACTGAACAGGGAGGGAAAGACAGAGGCGGAGAAGTAATTTCAGGAGTCATTGACATGATGGTACTGGTAGTGACAGCCGTAAAGCACACAAGGAACCCAGGGATAGGGCGTAGAGAGAAAAGAGGATCCTGAAACCAAAGCCCTCTGCGATACCAGAAAACAACAACAGTAGCAACAAAGGAGAACAGGAGGAAGATGGTGGAGCACACGGAAAGAGCAGTCAAAAAGACAAAAACAGAACCTGGAGAACACAGAATCATGAAAGTCCACAGTTCTTACTTGCTCATTGTTGTCAAGTTGGTTTAATAAAGGGCTAAGTTTTCAGCTCTATTGTGTTTACATGCAAATGTGTCTATACAGACAATAAATTTGCACACACAAATATATGTGCATTTCTCCTATTTGCACACACAAATATGGTTTTCTGTGAATAAGCAAAAGTTAGGCTGCCTGAAAGTTTGATGTTTAAAGAAATGTCTGTCATTAACAGCCAGTCATTGATTTAAATTGTGTTTATATTCTCAGATGTGACAGTAAACCACAGTGGAATTTCTTTGTTAATACACTATTTTTCTAACTGCCAATACTGCAAACCCAGTCTAAGGGCTGAGTGTGTTTTCTCCTTTACGCATCACAGATAACAATTATGGCATATGAGATACTACCCCTCTCCTCAACAGTAGCCTTCTACTCTTTGACTTGTAGGAATAGTTGAAATCCATAGTTTTCACTGCATCTTAGCCCTTTAACTAGCTGCACAAATTTGCTCAGGGACTTCCATGAGACTGCTTGTGTGCTTAAAATTATGGATTTGATTAAGTGCTTTGCTAGATCAGTCCATTCGCCTTTAATATTGCCATCAGTCTAGTTTAATTTTGGATGTCTCTGTTCCACATTCTGAATATTAAGCTGTGCTGTACAGTTCCCTTAGCTTATTGGAAATGGCGTCTGCAAAAAGTGAACACATACTCCTTTGGAAACTCGTGAAAAAAAGGATTAGTTTCCCTTTATGCTAAGAAGTTTAATTTGTTTCAGCTTCAAAGACCAGAGCCAATTTGAAGTTTAGTTTAGTGTTTCTCAACTTTTTAAGGTGGAAGGCCCCTTACATGAAGTCAAAAAAGGTCACTACCCTTCTTACACTTACATATTTACTCTTACTTATATATTATCATGCTAATAAGGAAAAGCATGCTACATAAGGAAAAGTATGTGTGATTGTGTTTCAAAGAGGTTGACAAAGAATATTTGACCTTGAAGGGTAAGGGTGTGGCCCCAACCCCAGTGCTCCAATGCACTGGGTGACCAGCCCTACAGCACTAGATGACGCAGCTACAGCACTCCCAGCCCTCGTGCTCTGGGTGTCACGGTTGTAGAGCCCCCATGCTCTGGTGTGCTGGGTGGCATGGTCTGAGCGCCAGACGGGCAACATGACCCCAGCACCAGCTGACCCAGTCCATGATGGAAGACAAGCTGGCAACAACCTCAGCCAGCCTGTACTAGGGCAGGGCACTGAAAGAAAACTGTAGGCAGGGGCCTGTCAAAGGGGCAGAGCATGGGCAGGGCCATGCCAGGCTGTTTGGGGAGGCACAGCCTGCCTCTTCCTACAATACCCACAGCCCATGCTCTTAGACTTCCTCAACTGAGAACATGAGTCAAATGCACTTTTCTGTTTTTTGCTAAAGTTGACACTTTCCTGAGGTTTTAATATAGTAGATAGAAGTGCAACATTTTACTCACCCTAATTATGCAGCATCCAGTTTCTTTAGTACAATTTATGCTGATATACTAGTAAGTTCAGCCATTGTTTTCTTTTTATAACTTCAATATAATATCCTGAATACAGGGACTCTGACAGTTTCAGCTACTTTCAAATGAAATAAATAGTTTCCCTGCCTCTGTGTCTCCTGTCTTTAGCCATACCCTCTTCTAGGAACCATAAAGTGTACGGGTAGCAGCAATAAAGAATCTTGGGTACGTATGACCAAACAAGCACAGAATGGTAAACATGGTACCTGAAATCACTCTTCCTGAATCAGGGAAGGAGACAACCAATGTAATGGCAAAAGACCCCAGTCATCTGCAGGTGGAATTTAACCTGGGACCTCTGGAGCTTAGTGCATGAGTCTCTACCTTATGAACTAGAACGCAGTATGGGAAGGAGGTGGGCAGCCCTTGGTGAAGAAAGAACAGGCGAAGAACTCTTTAGAAAAGCTAGACATACACAAATCCATGGGCCTGGATTTAATGCATCCGAGGGTACTGAAGGAGTTGGCAAATGTCATTGCAGAGCCTTTGGCCATTATCTTTGAAAACTCATGGAGATCAGGAGAGGTCTTGGATGATTGGAAAAAAAGCAAATGTAGTGCCCATCTTTAAAAAAAAGGAAGAAGGACAATCTAGGGAACTACAGACCAGTCAGAAGGTGTAAGGGTTACACCAGCTTGGCTGAGAATATCCTGTCTCACACACACATTATAGAGTTATGAGTCTGTGAAGCAGGACCAGTGAAAAGCGTCCCAGGATAGCCCATTGTGTAGCGTAGCTCCTTTCCTTCAAATGTGAAGCGGCGCTAGTGGAGGGACAAACAGCTCATCTTCAAAATGTGTAGCTCTCAAGATGTGTGTGAAAAAAAGTAAAAGGAAGATGAGGTGGACCTTGTGTGGAAGGAGAGCAGTAAATCTAGGGATAGGTGAAGCAGGGCTGTAGTGAGGTGGTTGTTTAGCCAGTCAGTTGGCCCTACTGATCTGCGTCCAACTGTAGACTTTCTATCAGTTCAAGGCACCTGAATGATGTCCCAGACAGATCAGTCTCTTTACTGGTAACTCCTATCTTTCCCCTCCTTGGGGTCAGACTTGAGACCTAAGCTCTCCCTGCCCACCACTATCCCCCCACTTTTCTCTAAAATCACAATATCCAAAGCCCTAAGCCACATCTGGTCTTTAGCCCTTTAATAAGGTCATGTCCTGTGGTGGCATAAATGGCCATAAAAGGCATTTAGAAGACAGGCAAACTGGATTTTCAGTTCAATTGAGTTAGTTTACATTGACTGACTCCCATCCCTGTCACATTGAGGTAGACACAGCTCAAACTATCTTACTGGAGTTAAATTGGCTTTAAATCTTCACGGGTATTTAGGTGCCCATTTTTCATTGATTTCAATGGGAGTTAGGCACCTACATCCCGTTGAAGGTCTGGGTCATTGTATCTATGTGACTATTGTGGTCAGAAGCCAGAGCAGAGGTTCATCTTGAAACTCACCCCTCTTTTTGCTGAACTAGAGAGGGCCTATATGATAGAAACAAATATAAATTAAACAGACAGGATACTGATTATATATTGTTCCCAAATCTGAACAAGTCTCTCAAAGTCTAGCTGGAGACAGAGTTGACTATCTAGGTTCTGATAGGTCTTGAACACTCTGATAGATGTAAAACATAAATTGAGAAATGCACAGGATTACGCCAATTCAAACCTATCACTGTAATAAAGCTTTGACTTGTTCTTCTTAGGTCATGGAATGGTTTGTTTTATTGTTTAAGTCAGTTATGCGCCATATGAAGCCTTGTCTACGTGAAGAAATCTATCAGCATTACTATCCAGGCATAATTATACCAAAATAGTTACACTGGTATAACTTCCACCATGGGCTTCTCTAATTTAGCTTACTTCGCAAATAAAACTAAACTGAAAAAAGGCTAGTTATCCTTAATAACAATGTCCTTCTTGGGAAGAATAATTGTAACAGTATAATTACTGTATATTGGAATATTATTGCTGGTACTTTTTCTCATGTAGACAAATCCTTAGTCATGTAGTGCCTTGTTTTACATGTTCACTTGATTGAAGAAAGACTTGTCAGAGTCCACCTTAATAAAAAAATGTTTTGACTAATCCAGTCTGTCCAGAAGAAAAGACAACAGTAAGATGAACTAGATTGCTACCAGCTTTAGTTACTGTTAGGTTTGTGCAAACCAGGAAAACCCTTTTCCAGTTGTATCTGGTTATGGAAACCCTATTCTAGTTATTCCAGACCTGACATGCTCTTGTTTTCAGAGAAAGTTATTTATTACTTACTATTTATTCATATTGCAAAAGTGCCCATAAGTACAATCAGGACCAGTCCCATAGTGCTAGGAACTGTGGAGATATGTTGTCGTTGGGATATTTAAGTGTGTATTTAGACTGATATGACCCTCTTTTGATTTAAAAGACATTATTTATACATTAATGTTGTCCTGTTAAACTAAGATTTACTTCCAGATGATGGTTTTATTCTGACTTATAGTCACATCCTTTAAAGAACTGTTTGTTTGATTTGTTAAAAATAAGATGAAATCCAAACCTAAGTAATTAATGAAAGGGACTATTTCCCTGTTCTCTAAAAATGTTACTAATTTACCAAGGATATACTGTATCTTTATCTTTTGTTGCTAATAATAGTTAAATAAAAGCTGAGATAGATAATTAAAAGCTGAAGGTTATGAATATTTTTAGGCCTATCAACTGGCATATTTTGCACAGTGGTAAATTGCAATTCATTGTGATTATGAAGTGGGATATTTTGTTTTTCCACAGAAAACAGTTTTTAAAACTATTCCCCTACCCTCCATTAGTTTCTTTCTACAAGTTAGTTATGTAAATAATTGTAAGAATATTACTTTATCATTCTGAAAAAACAAATTTTCAACTAAGGCCTTTCCCCCTGTTATTAGTTTAGGACATACACCTGTGTTCTCTTTTTTTTCCTATTCACACATTATTGCACTTGTGGGTATACTGACACTAAAAGCTTTGAGACCACAAATTTTACTTAAGAGTTCTTGTGCAGTATATTTTACTTGTTGTAAAGCACTTGTAATATCATACAGAAATACTTTTTGTGCAGCACCCAAGTTGGAATGCCATTATATATAAAATCACTACTACTACTACTGAGAACAAGTAACACTCTTCTCCCCAATCACAATCCTAGATTGCCGCCCCAACCACATTCATAGGGCCTCTTTCCTTTTCATTTCTTATCTTCCTGATCAGCTTTGTGTTTCAGGAAATCTTGCCACATGAACTTGCCCCTCCCTCTAAGCATGAGGCCCGTTTTCCTGGGTGCAAGTGTGTTTTATTCTCTCAGGACTAAAGCTCCCCTTGCCTGCCTGAATGCTATTTATCTGCTTTCTGTACTAGAGACCTAGAAGGCTACCACGCTCAGTAACTTGTCCTTTAACCTGCATCTCACACTACAGCCTCTGTGGGATTTAAATTCTACCCCGGAAGCTAGGGCTCCGTCGCGCTGCATGGCGGGAAGTGTAGTTCATCCCCGCTTTTGCATAGTGCCGGGGAAGCCGGTAAAAAACCACAAGTCCCCTAAGCCTTTGCGGCGGCCACCGCCCTGCTACGCAGGCGCAGTGAAGAGGGCTGGTTTTTGAATCAGCGGCGTTGTTATTGACGCCATATTGCTGGTGTGGGAGAGTCACAGAGGGAAGCGTCGCCGCCGCCGCTGCCATCGCTTTTCATCGGCGGCCCCTGGCCGGCGAGCCGAGCCCCGCGCCGCACCTACCGGCCCAGCTGCCGTCCTGGGAACGGCCGGGGGCGGAATTCGCGAGCACGGGCCGGGCGCAGAGCGAATCCGCCGGCGAAGGAGCCGCCGGGGGGGCCGGAGCCGCTCCCGGGAGAGGGCGATAGGGAGGAGGCGGAGGCCCTGACGCAGCTCCCCTCCCCCCATCCGCCCCAGACGGTGGGGAAGGCGTCTCTAGGCTGGGCCGGCTGCTGCCGTCTCCCCCACCCCTCGCACCGAGCCCCGTCCCCCCGCTCTCCCCGGCCCGCCGCCGCCCCCCGCCCGCCGCCCCCCGGCCATGGCTTGCGGCGCCACATTGAAAAGGACTCTGGATTTCGACCCTCTGCTGAGCCCGGCCTCCCCGAAGCGGAGGCGATGTGCGCCATTGTCAGCCCCGGCCTCCTCGGCCGCCGCCTCCTCCTTCGCCGCCGCCTCGCCGCAGAAATACCTGCGCATGGAGCCCTCTCCCTTCGGGGAGGTGTCCTCCCGCCTCACCACAGGTGGGTGCCGGGGACGGGGCGCCGTTTGGGCGGAGGTGGGGGGGGGTCTCGGCCCTGCCTGGGAGTGCGCCAGGCGGGGGATGGTGCGGAGGGGGGCAGCTGGGTGGGTCTCGAGCCTCCTCCAGCCATTTTCTCTCGGGCTGCGGGACTGGCAGCGGCTCAGACGGGCCGAGTCCGTCTCTGCTTGGCATCGCCACGGAGACGACACAATAGAAATGGCCGTTTGCAGCAAAGGGGGAGGGGGCGGGCTGGGCTAATGCCGGGCGGCGGCGGGGGGTGGGGAAGGGTGCAGGCTCAGGCGACAGGTCGGGGACGGGCTAGGCTGGGGGATGGGAAAGGACTCATTCTAGGCGGGGGAGCCGGCGTGGAGGGTTCCCATGGGCTGCAGGATGCGGCTGGGGAGCCGCAGGGGCGAGTCAAACTGCGGAAATCCCGGGGGCGTAGGAGGTGAACATGTACGTCGGGGCGTGGAGGAGGCGCAATCACACCCAGGAAAGGTGCTTGGGCTCGAGGCCCCTCTCGCTGGCCCCCCTGATCGATTTTGTTGCAGCCATTAGCGCCGGGAGAGAGTGGTGGAGCCTCTGTGAGGCAGGCGGCGACACCTCCTGCTGTTCAGATATTGGCTGGGAGGGAGGTGGGGAGGGCACGTCCTGTCATCAATCACCTGCAAAACGCCACTTGGGCAAAAGCGAAAGCGGATACAACAAAGGGAAAATGTCGCGTAGTATGTGGCACGGACCCGTCAGTCTGTGGTGTCTTTAAAGTTTCATGGAAAAAAATCAAGTGGTGAAAACGATTCTTTTTTTTTAAAACGCTTAAGTTGCCTTCGGGGCGAAATAAAATGTAAGCAGCGAGTCTCCTCGCATCGCAAAGATGTTGGAGGAAATAAACCCTTTCATGCTCTTCACAAAGTACGAGAGGATTCAACTGGTGTCCCTAAGACTTAGCTCTGGGCATGTTTGTGCAGTTGTTTCAATTTAAAAAGCAACTAGATCAATTTCACAAACAAATCTCGGAGAAAATGAATTTTGGCTGGTTGTGCAGTCTTGCAGGCTTCTGTCTGTTTAGCCTGCAGCTTCCAGTAATGCACTTAACAGCGTTTGTCATCTGCATGCAGTCAGTCATGAGGGTTGTTTTTTATGTGGTGTAAATCCTTTGTGTACAGAAAAAGTATTTTCTAAATTGTCACTAACTCAAGTCCTTTGTTAAATATAACCCCTTTTGATAAGAATTGCTGAATTCCTATACTTCTGGTGCTAAATTGTAGTGTGTATTTTGAGTTTTGTTACTAGAACAGTTTTGATTTACTGTAACTTGCCCTGATTAAATAGTCCTGATTCTACAGACTTTAGTCAAACACTGAAAAAATCAAGTTTAAGGGATTGTATATGGTATTGTATAAAAATTTGGTGACTGATTATATTTTATTTCTTTAATATAAATATTTAGGGCCTTGAAATGGATCACCAGGCAGCTTTGTAAGGATGACCCTACAGTAAAACATTTACATGTCTGAATGTGTGTAATCTTTAATAACAAGCTGAGTTCACTTATCTTTTTAAAATATGAGTTTCTGTTTAAATACTGTCATTTTAGTTGAATAATTTCTAAGGGGGGAGTGGGAGGATCCCTGCTATGAATAATAAATGTGATTTTTAAAAAAAAAGCTGGTCAGGCTACTGCACTGTAATAGAGAAGGGTATAAATACAATTTCGACGCATGGGCCTAAAATAATTTTCTATCTTAATGTTATATGGTCTTTAGAGGGCTTTAGAGACTAAGATTTATTATTGGCTGATAATGTTGAGCATATGTAGTTGGTTTGTCTTGGGTCCTTCATCTTTCCTTTGGAAAAAAAAAGGATAATTTAAATTAATAAATAAGTGATTCTACAATGGCAAGAATATGCATAATCCAGTAAATGTATCTGAAGTGAACAATTTCTTAAATTTGTTCAATTAGGAAAGATTTCAATGTACTAGTTATTGGAGAGGAAATGTCAAAATCTAAGTGATTTCATATCAGCTTTTACTTATGGATATTTGTATCCATGCACCAATTTTTACACTGATAAAACTGATAAGATAAAACTTGAGAAATTTGCTATGAACAGTTTGTCTGAATTTTAATATCAAATCTTGAATAATAATTCAAGCATTGTAATTGCATCTTTTTTTTTTTTTTTTTTACTTTCCAAGCAGAAATAAAAACAAGTAGTTCTTAAACTATGTTTTCCACTATTAGGCTCTAAATTATGATTTCTGGTATGGAATAGTTGGTTCTAGTTTGAAAAGGAAACTGGTTTATCAGAGTAATTATGGTGGCTTTGTGAATTATAATGTAGTAAAAGATAAGGTACAAATGAATAAAAATGTTCATGAGTTACTGACTGGTCTTGAACAATCTTGCTCAATTTAATTGGGATCAATGCATGCTCACACACATGGGTGTGCTCTGACATAAGACTGCTGTAATAATGTTGTGAAATGGGAGCTTTTGCTTTGCATATCTCTATAATGTTTACTGAGAATATTGAAATTCCCCCTAATTTTATGCTTTTGACTGAACATACTTATAGTAACATTTCTAAGTGCATTATTATCCTGATCTTACTTGCTAATACATTATTTGAAAACGAGAGGCTTTCATTTGAAAGGCATGCTGTAAAGAACTGTAGTGCCTGTAGGTATAAAACATAGAATGTTCCTAAAGTAAATAAGTAACAAAAATTCCAGTTAAATTTTTGTGCTTACTGACAAATACTCACAATAGGTGGACTTTAGTGCTGAACTGTTTAGGTTTTCAACACTCTCAGCCAAATTTGTTTTAAATTTTGTTTAATGGAAATATTTGTAGTAATTTGAAGCCTAAATTATGTGTGTGAAACAACTTGTTGCTGCTGTTTAAATCAAGATGGTGCTTTATACCACAAGTACATAGTTCTTCCTTTTACTGCTTCAGGGGATAGCCGAGTTAGTCTGTACAGGATAAACTTAAAAAACAACAAATAGTCTGGTAGCACTTTATAGACTAACTTGACTATCTATCCCCTGAAGAAGTAAAAGGAAGAACTATGTACTTGTGGTATAAAGTGCTACCAGACTATTTGTTGTTTTTTAAGCTCTTCCTTTTACTGTCAGTGCTGTGCTTTTTAACTCCAGTTTATGGGTTGTGCATGAAGTATTTCAATGCTTCATTCATCTTTTCAGAAACAAATGTGTTATCTGGAAACAAAATGTAAGTTGAATGGCAGTAGTTCTGCAGAAACACACATTGTATGCTAGTCAGAGGAGACACCAGCTGTCTTAAGTATAACATAATCATAGGCAAATAAATGATATGTCTGTTTGGGAGAGGGATGACTTAGGGTGAAATTTATATCTAGCAGGAGATGTGTTTTAATATTTTGTGATGTTTGGACAGCTGTTAAGTCCTTTTTAGTTTCTCAGTGGGTTTGGCAGATGAATTGTGTTTTGTGGTTTCTCATCTATACCCCATATAAATTTTATATATGGTACTGTTATGACTGTTCTCAATCATTCTTCTCTTCCATATCATTAAGTGTGTTGCCTCTGAAAGGAATTATTTATCTTAAGCTTTTAAATCAAGATTAATTTATGTTCATTATTTGTAGTGTGCAGATGATATCACTTATAACTATTCTGGAAGGGAACTAGTGTTACCTTAATGGTGGTAAGATTTTCCCCCCCCTTCTGAGCAGATTAGGTCTTTGTCCTTCTAGTGTTTCTCTATACACACAAAATATTCTTTCTTAATCAAATCTTAGCTAGAATATATGTAACAAGGGATTTCAGGCAAGTAAAAGTACAGAACACCCTTTAAATTATTTATTTTTAAATTCTTTGAAGGGCTAACATTAAACAAAAAATCAGCAGTGGTGCTCACTTTCTTTTATCTGGAGGATTTCCCTGTCAGCTTGGGTTAGAATAATATATGCTTTATTGTGATACCTCAAAAACAGATTAGGTGGTGGCTCTTATTAATGTGGGTGATTTTAGTTATTCTGAAAATAAAGCATATAAATGGTAGTGTCTTGAGTCTTTTTTATAGTGAGAGACCCAGTTCTTTTAAAGACAGCCCATTTGCCCTTTTTTTGTAGTGGGTTTTGTATTTTGGGTGCACAGCGAGGATGAGTCCACCAAGTTCAAAGTCATTTGTGATCTGGGACATAACTTAAACGTAGGTGTTCCTTGGTAGCTTGCTGTACCGTATCCCCCACCTGTGAAACTTTAAGCTACTGTGTGTGTGTGGGGGTGGTTCAATCTGATACATCATTCCTCCCACCACTTAAATTTATTTTTTTTACTCTTTGAGATGTCAGTATAGGTTTATCTTTGGTTAGGTTTGTTGAGGAGAGTAACATATTCAGGGCAAAAATAGTAGTAATAATTTACTAATTGACAATTCTAGGATTTTGTTTATAATTAAAAGGGAGATTATATTGTTCTGGCTACAGGTATTTCTGAAACTGGAATTTTTAGGCATGTAAGGTGTCCAAATAAATGAAAATGTAGTGCAGATCTGTTGTCACTGCTATTGAAAATCTCCTTGACATAGTAAAACTTCAGATGACTTTTCTGCATCTTTGCTCCAGATGGCATATTGTTCCTTTAAACAAACTCATTTCAGGAATGTTCTTCAATGAAAATGGCTTAATTTCAAAGGTTAAATAGCATCTAATATCTTAGAAAATCATGCAAAATATTGTATTTAGAAATAGCCTGAAAAATCTCTATTAAAAATGCATGAGCAAGATGGTTGAGTTCATTGATATTTGCAGGTTTTTTTCCATCTGAAGTAATCATTCTTGTGAACATTTCCCTGGTTATTTATTGATTCACAAACAAAAATTATGCAGGAAGAATTGGGAGTTATAGGGCCTTTCATTTCAGATGTCATTGGTTCAAATCCAGGCAAAGATTAGTAGCAAAGAAAACTAAACTAGTTCAACTTTCCACATACCGACATCATAAACCACAGTCTCGAAATACACCTTTTTTGGAAGTCTTGGCAGAGAGGCCTCTAATTGAATAGGTTTATAAAAAATGAATCTTTAACTCTAATTCAGGGTTGAGGCACATTGGTTGATGAGTTTGAAGACTATAGCACTTTACCATGCTGTACTTGTTCTCATCCTTGTTATGAGTACTAAATTATTCAAAAATGGGATTTAACTTTTTCGACTCACATTTATTTTGTATTCTTAAGAAATGCAGACTTCTGTTTTTATGTAAATGTCCCTAGCAATTGTGGCAAATATGGAAAAGGAAAATGGGCTTAGTTATTCTTTGAGGTATCATTTAATTTTCATGTACAGATTTTAGTATAAGACTTTGCCATTCAATATGTTCTTACAGCAGATTTTTCTGTGAAACATTTAAACCCAGTGGAAAACTATGCAAGAAAAAAATTGGCATACTTAGAGAAATAACTGTGTTGAATCTTCCAGTAAGCTATCTTTTTCCTTTGACCTGGGAGTTAACCTTGTCAAGAAACCTGCTTCTTCTGTCTGAAGCCTAGCAGGCAGTGGCCAACTACAAGTTTGAGTACCAAGACTAGCAAGACTTGAAGGCCTAAAAAGGACATCTACCGTGTTGTTTCTAGAAGTAAACAGAATTTAAATAGAAAAACAATCTTGTGCACACACTCATTAGGAGGACAGTTTGCCCTTGTATTATCATGACAACATGCCAGTGTTTTCAGAATTCCCATGTATCATAGAACTGTGTTCCTTGAATTAAAATACACTATGTAAGAATGTGGATTAACCAGTGGGGGGCAGCCTTAATTTGTGTTGCTTACTGGTTCATTTCACCGGTGGGGGCTGGATCATCTCTCCCCCTGCTGTGGGCAGGGGGCTGCTCCAGCACTGCTGGGCCCTTGGTGGACAGGGTCGTTCCAGAGCATCCCTTGTCCATGCTGGGCCCTAGCGTGCCTCCCCAATCGATTAACTGGTTAAACACTATGTTTAACTGGTTAACAATTAAATGGGAGATATCCCCTCTATTTGAACTTGTTAAATCAGTTTTGCCTAATTTTGAAAGATGATTTTGAATCCATAAAGGTGCATAAAGTGATTAATAGGCTGAACATCAAGTGCAGCTTACACTTTGATTATCCTGAATTTTTTACTTTCAGATTGACACACACAATTATGGTGATTATAGAATAATACAGAATTGCTAGTTGCCTTGGCATATTTTACACCGCCTGTTCTATTATTTTTCATTCCTTAAGTCCCTGGCCCAGGGATCTGGAATTTTCTGAAATGTCACTATATTATAAAATGTACTAATGCTAATGTGAAGGCCAAACGTGGAGCAGAACCTTCATTAATTTGTGGTCCTGGATAATGGGATCTCATGAGGGTCAGCTCTGCACCTCTTGAAAGGTTCTGCTGCTGGTCCTGTAAATGTGGGCACTTGAGTTAGAAGTGCCAAACAATAAAATGCTGATAGCGGTGCAGTCTAGCCCTTTAAGACAAACATTTTTATAGTCGGAGATCGACTGCAAAAACCAACAGGTGTGGAAGAAATATGACTGATTGTGACTAAAATGAGAGTTCCAAATGTCTGGATCTCTCTAAAATGCAGATCTTGATTAACTTTTTTCTTGAGAGAGCTCAGTTGGGTTGACAGGTTCAGAGTGTAGGTGTGTTACTAAGTGAAAAATAGTGGAGCTCAAATGATACCCTGCTGTTCTCCCAATACAGCTTTCTTGATGGTTAAATAGCATAACAGCTCATGGAAGAATCCAGGATCACCAGCCAAGTAATCAGAGGTGTAGTGGCACCAAATCAAAGGCATATTGAACAAGAGGGACAGGTCTCGGCGAGTGAAAAAGCTGTAAATAATTGAGATCATAATAATTAGGAATTACTGAACTGTAAAAAAGTTCATTTAAAAGGAACTGGGTTCCTTTATTACATAAAATGACATCATGGTAGTTTTCTACTTGTCTCCTTCATGAAAATCTTATAATTGATTAGGTTCTGAATATTGGTTTAAAAAAAAGTCAGATATTTTAAAACACTAATTTATTAGAATGTTAGCAAAAGACTAAGACTTTGATCTCTGATAGGCTTTGTCGACAGCAACTCATATCATCTTTCATAATTGAAGATTGTTGAGACATTTAATAAAAGGGGTCCATCAAATAAGACAAGGATACTCAAAATGACGCTGAAACTTCTGTTTTTGAAAAAAATTGAAGTGCTTTTCATTTTTGATGTGATGAGAAAGTTGTCAATTTTTAATATATGACCAATGAAAAATAGCATCATAGGGCAGCACTTCCATAATACCGGAGGTAGTTTGGATACTCATCAAAAAAGCCCGAGCAGCTTTCACATGTATAAAAATAGATTTCAGTTAAAAACTTGTTTAGTTCACTTCAGGTTTCAGTTACTTCACTTTTTCAGAGCACATGGTATTAGCATGCATGCAATAAAATGAGTGATCAAGATATTTAAGTAGGTTTCCTAACAGGTAGCACAATGATGCAATCAAACCTAGGCTATCACCTGCCTTGGAATATTCTGGCTGGGATATTGGACCATGGTCAAATAATCAGTGGTCAGTTACATATTTGACCAGCTTGCCAAGCTTAGTTCTGAAGAATTCTTTGATTTGGTTCTAAAGGAATAAATTGGAAGGTGACATTGCAAACTGAAACAGGCTTCAAGTTCCAGTTGAAGGCTGGGAAAGCTGTCACTTGTATTTCAAGCTTCCGAATAACTGTCTTATCATTTTGCTAGAGTGTCCTTCAGCTAATTGAGGGAAGCCAGGAATCAAGATTTGTAAGATTGCTAATATAAAAAGCAAACCTCCCCCTCCACCCCACCCCCCAAAAAAAGAGGTGGGGGTCCTGACAGTAACTAAACTTCATATTGGGAATAGCAAAATGTTTCCTTCCCTAAATATGTTTGCCTTTTTAGTTAAAAGCAAATTGCAGTTGCAGTTTTAAATAATTTCTCAGTAACTATTGGCCAGGGTGGGGGGGTGAGTGACTGACAAGAACTCTACGTTAATACAAAACTTTTGTGTACTCTTAATCATGCATTAAAGGAAAAGCAGGGTGATGCTTACCGGGTACTGATAAACCAGTGCCCAGGAGCAGCCCCCCAGACTGTGGCAGCCCTGGAGCTGGGAGTTTCCTGCTTCACCTGCCTAGTATGCACACACAAAGTAAAATGAAGTAATTTTGTATGTTATCCACCTTCAGTGCAATGTGGAAGTTGGAAGAAGCAATTTAATATGATCTGACAGCTGGGCAGATAACCGAGTGCTCTGCAGACCAATTTGAGAACCTCTGGTTTACACAAGAATATGAACAAAGTGCTGATTAGGGATCTTAGAATTTAACTGATAAGCTAATACTTATTGGTTAATGGTATTGGTTGAACTCAGCTGGCTCCTGGCTTTATACTGCAGAGCCTGTAGCGCATGTAACCCCTAAGATTTTTAGTGGTTACACAATTAGTGTATTAAATGATTTTTGCATCCCTAATATGCATGCACAGGGCTCGACAAATCGCTGAATCTACTCGCCTGTGGCGAGTAGATTTCAGCCGGTCGCCTCGTTTACTGACGCGCGCGCATGCGCAATGCTGGTCTTCCGCATGCACAGTGCGGGGCTGGCGAGTAGGTTTCACTGCCGTTTGTCAAGCCCTGTACATGCATATTGCCTGTTTTGCTGGTGTAATGGTTTTTAGTGACCTAGTGCAGTCTAGCTTTTTTATTCCAATTATTGTGTGCCTGCTTTTTAGATTTTATCCAGTGCTTTGAGTCATACAAGCATGAGGGTTTTGTCAGCTACTTAGTAGTGAACAGGAAGAAGTTACCCTATTTTGGTTGAGATGGCTTCAGAAATTCTTTTTTAATAAGGCAAGGGTATTCCCATTGTTACACTCTGTTGCAGTTGAAAGTTTCATTACATCTCGTATTTGTGCAAAACTGCAGATAAATACTTTTGTTGTGGTTTTGTCATGTTTGAAGTCGATCAACTAGGTTTTTGATGTCTGTAGAGTTGATCAACTAGTTTTTAAAAAGTACTTGACACAGACTAGACAGTGCAATGTAGATATGGTGCCATGCACTTGGAACTTAAGATGTAGGGAGCTTGTCTGCATGAACTCCTAGACCAGAGGTGGCCAACCATTAAGAGACTAAGAGCCAAAATAGCTGTGGATAGTAGTGCAAAGAGCCACGTATTATGTATTTATTTTTATATATCTATAACCCTAAGGCACCTCCAGCCTCCCTGCACTAACCCAATCCCCTCCCCCAGAGCGAGGCAGCCCCAATTCCCCCTTCCTGCTCTAACCCAATGCCCCTCCCCAAGAGCCAGGCAGCCCCAGAGTCTTTTATTCTTTTAACAACACCCTGGGTCTCTCAGGAGCCGCTGCAGCCACATGCTTTTCCCTCCAGGCACTGGGGCACGTGCGCAGAGTGGCTGTGAACTGTCCAGGCGCACGGCTCTGAAAGACAGTCGAATGTTCCCTTGAAGGCAGGTACCTCCGCTCCCTCCCTGAATCCTGGACATTTTTTGTGTTTTTAAAAAAGCCGGACAGCAGTTTAACATGGGAAAACGAGGACATGTCCGGGAAAAAATGGACGAACGGTAACCCTAGTAAGAGCCGCATTTCTATGAGCAAAGAGCTGTGAGTTGGCCACCTGTGTCCTAGACTGTGGTAAGCTGGGGTGGGAGTCTATCCTGCGCTAGCCTGCTGAGATCTAAATGTCCATGTGGTCTTTACTGACGCATATTAATAGTTAATAGGGATGTTAAAATGTGTTTAAACATGTAACTGCTGAAGATTCCAGTAGTCACACATTTACACGCAGAGGGAGGGGTGCAGGCCGCTTCCCGGGAGTGGATGTGCACAGGGAGCTGGCTTTTCAGCTGGCCTCCTCCATGCATCAGCTCGTGCCTGCACCTTCCCCACCGTATTGTTGCCTCTTTATGGGGGAGAGGAGGCTGTGTGTAACTTTCTCATCCCTAATAATTAATGCACTTTGATCTAGTCCTTTTTGAAATATATAAAAACTAGTATGCATATTTTTAATAACATGGAACACTTCAATGTGGAACCAGCTGTCCTCCATTTCACAATCACATAACATTTCTGTATCTACTGCAGCACTTGTATAGAAAGTGATATCAAGAAAATTATTTAACTCTGAATGTAACTTAGCAGCTGGAAATGTGACCTCAGCACCATGGTGGGCAGGAAGTGCTTCCTGGACCACAATTTGAGAGCTTCTGTTGTACATGCACTCTTATAAATGGATCAGAAAGCTTAATTTACTATGTCCCTTGCTTTCATTGTACCTTTTTCCTTTGTGGCTTCATTTGAGTTTTTAAATATTTTGTGCTATGATAAGGCTTAAATTGCAGCAAGGGAGGTTTAGGTTGGACATTAGGAAAAATTTCAAAACTGTCAAGGTGGTTAAACACTGCAATAAATTGCCAAGGGAGGCTGTGGAATCTCCATCACTGGAGATATTTAAGAGCAGGATGGATAGGCATTTTTCAGGGGTGCTTGGTCCTGCTGTGATGGCAGGGAACTGGACTTGATCTTTGCTGTCCCTTCCAGTTCTAGTATTCTATGATACCTAATGGTGTATAATTCAAGTGAGAAGACACCTTGCTGAACTTGAAGGGATGATACTGTTGCTGCCAAGATTCCGTCATTTGTAACCTATCACTAGGAGGTGTCTGTCGTTTCAGAGATATTGAAATTTGAGAAGGATAGTTCTGTGGTTAAATCTCTGGACCAGGAATGAGAGAGATCTGTTTCCTACTACTGGCTGTGCCACAACCTTATGTGTTTTTGGACAAGTCACTTTATGCCTCTATGTCTGTTTACCTATTTGACAGGAGAGTTAAATTAATCCATTATGCATGCTCAGACACTGATGCCCACAGGATTCTAGAGCAGAACCATTTTGCAGTTTGGCAAAACACAAAGGTGCAGCTGGGATGATACTGACTGAATTGTCTTCAGATTCAGGGAGACAGCTTCAATTACTTTCTGTTTAGTTGACATTTGGAAAGAGATCTTTGTCTTAAGGACTAGAAACTTAATTTTGTAAAATGAAAATTGAATTATACATAAACTAATGTTCATCATAGTAAGCATCATCTTTGCTATGAACAGAAAATTTTTTCAAACCATGGTTGGATCTACAGAGATATGAAAAATGCCTGTGGGAGAGGGATGCCTGCAAGCATCATGAGGCCTTTCTTAAAGAGCAGAAAGCCCATAAAGATTTTTCTTTTAATTCTTTGAAGCTTTTTGATGTGTCCTGTGAAACTGAGAGGGGAGGAAAGTTCTTCTGTATTACGTTGTCTACATTAGGTGCTGATGCTCATGGTAGCAAAAACTATGAAAGTTGCTAGAGGTAACTGTTTAATTGCAGAGAGAACAACATAGGAATGACTTGTGGGGAGGCAAAGGGAAGTGATGTCTAAATTACACTTTGAACATGTTTCTAGAAATTATTAGATGCCAGATTTTGAAATAAAAGTCAAACTTATAAAACATGAGAATTTTTATTTTCTTATTGTGGAGTAGTATTTTGAGGTAATAGAAATTAACAGTTAATGTTACTTTAAATTAACTCTTTGAAAATATGTAGCCACTGAAAAAATTCATTTGGTAAAATTGTGAAATTTCAATATGCATCTTGCATATTAATTTCTTAAGTTTAGAAAAACACATACTAGTAACAACCTAACTGGCTACAGTAACACCTAGCATGATGATCATTGAGATTCTTACATTTGAAATTTATTGAGATTAGTTATTCAGGGTACTTCAAAATTTACATATAGTGGTAATATTTAACACCATATTGTCCTTCAAAAGAGAGCAAAAATTGATCCAGGAAAAATACTATTTGTCTGGACCATGGTCCAGACAGCTGCTTCTCCTGAAAGTTTTTTTTAAATACTGATTTGCCTCATAGTGTAGTTCCGGCAGGTCTCAAGATACAATCTCACTATACAATTATATTATTCTGATTATGCTCTTGTTTTCTTCCCTCCTGCAACATGTCATCAGCATCTGTGGGGAAAAAAAAACAAAAACCAGAAACCAATATTTCACCCTATCTGTAGCCCTGGAGTCTCTCCTTTTAAATGGCTGGTTTCTAATTATGGAGGTGTGTAGATATTACCTTTTAATGAAGATGAGATTTAAGGATGGGGTCAGAGGGAATCCTAAGAAATGTATTGAAAGCAGATGTGTCAACAGAAGGTGGAGAGTGCTAGTAGGATTGGAAGGCTGAAATTCCCAAGTTTCCAAAGCTATATGTTGTTTACTTCTAACTGTGATGGTTCATGACTATAAAGGTGTCACTGATTCTTCACCCTAACAGGTGATGCTGCTCTTGTACCTCAGACCAGTATAACTTTTGTCATTTGTATCTTCATCTTTTAATGTGAATATTATGGAGTGAACTTCTTTAAATGTCACATTCTTAATTTATATTTGCATTTTATACACGAATGTAACTGATAAAATAGCCCCTTTAGTGGGTTGCAGACTTATACCTCGCTTAAAAAATAGCTTTAGGAATTATTATTGATATCAGTTAATTATCCTGGATGCTTGATATCTGAAATGGAAATGTAATTGAGGGATACTGTAAAATAGTCATTATTGGGTTAACTTTTTTTAACTTATCTTTTAGAACAAATTCTGTACAACATAAAACAGGAGTACAAACGCATGCAGAAGAGGAGACACTTAGAAAATAGCTTCCAGCAGACAGATCCATGTTGTTCTACTGATGCACAGCCACATGCATTTCTTCTTACTGGACCAGCTTTGCCAGGTATCTAACACACCTCTGTAACTTTGATATAAACATATGGGCAGGTAAATTTTCTCAGCTTCTCTGATTCCAGTTTCTTGCTCAAGGCATATTGTTATTGTCAGTGGAGCTGCATTAATTATGGGCATTTAACATCTTGGCAGATTCCAGTTTTTGATTAGAAGAATTAAAAAAGCACACTCTGCGAAGCTTTTGTTTGCTCATTCCTAGTGAATCATCAAACTTTTTCTAGTCCATTGAGCAGCAGATGTTTTAAGAGAAAGATTAGCTGATGCTTTATAAACGGATGTAATTTTACTTCGTATTAATGCCTAGGTTCCTTAATGAAGACAGTAAGATAAGTCTTGTCTTTGCTGTAATAGACATTTTTGCATGTAGTAAATGACACTTAATAATTTTTTGAGTATTTGATTATCCTTGGAGTAGGGATGTCAATGTGTAGATGACCGCATAAATTAACAGATAAGTCTGGGCTTATCGGTCAATCGTGTCGACTACCCGCCCTGCTCTCTGCTCCACCACTCGGCTACCTCTGTATCAGGAGAGGGGAAGACGAGAGCTGGTGCCTGTAAGCACTGGATCCCGTGGAGTCACTTGGCTCCCCCGCACTGCCTCTGGGGTCAGGAGCTGGTACACCGGCTTTTAAACTGGCTGCCAGCACTAGGGATGTAAGCAGCTAGTTTAGTACCCAGTAAGCAAAGGCCTATCGGGTAGTTGAGTGAGTACTCGGCTGTCCCCCCTCCGTCCTTCTCTCCCCCCCCAGCACCGTCTCCAGGGAAGGGGAGGAGGGGAGGCAGAGCCACCCCAGGGAACTAACCCTACTGCTGCTCTGCACTTCAAATATAGTAAGAGCCCGGTGGGCTCTTGCTACGTTTAAAGTGCAAAACTGCAGCAGGAAACCCCTCCCCCCCATCAATTGAATAGTAACATTCCCAGCACTGCTGCCTCTATTGGGCAGCAGCGTGGGGGAGGGGGCAATTGGGAGCCGGTACATGTGGGTGCCGGCTCCATGGAGCCGCCTGCCGCCCTCCCCTCCCCTTTGTTGCCTTCCACAGAGGCAGCAGCGTGTGCCTCCATCTGCAGCAGGCCTTGGCACGCCATGGACGGAAGCTGCTTCATGGATACTGGCACAGCCTCTGTGGACAGGAGTTGTTGCCGCCCCATGCTGCTGCCTCTGTATCGGAGGCAACAGCATGGGGCGGCAGGTGGGAGTCTGTCTGTGTGAGGAGCCTGTTTTAAAACCAGCTTCCCTCAGGGACTGGCTCCTGCCTACTACACTGCGCTGCTGCCTCTGATAGAAGCAGCAGTGTCGGATGATAGGGAGCTCCCCAGGAGTGCATTGGCTGCCACCCCCCAGGGGCTGTTGAATAGTTGTGTAACTGCTAAAATTTGATGTATTCACATGACTATTCAATTACACACTAATGTACCTACTTTGGAGCATGGAAATGAGAGCCAAATTTTAGGTTATTTCCCCTCAAAGTGATGGTTTAAAATATTTACAGGATCAATAATTTGGAAGTATCCAAAAAGTAAAGCAAAATTTTGCCAAATGTTTTGTTTGGTGAACACATTTATTGTTAAAGAAGTGCTGTAGGTGGTTGGAAAGTGTTGAGTGATAACTTTGAATAACTTCTGGGTAAATATTATTTAATCATAGGTACTTCATCTGCAGCATCATCACCATTGAAAAAAGAACAGCCCCTGTTTACTCTTAGACAAGTTGGAATGATCTGTGAACGTTTGCTGAAAGAACGTGAAGAAAAAATCCGTGAGGAGTATGAAGAAATTTTGACCACAAAACTTGCAGGTGTGTTTGAATTAAATGTTACATAAAAAATGGATTATAGGTTGAACTTCTCTAGTCTGGCACCCACGGGATCTGACTGTTGTTGAATCAGAGAATTTGCTGAACCAATATTGTCTAGCACAGGGATAGGCAACCAGGAATGGTGGGTGGGCTGTATGAGTGGCCCTCTTTCACATCAGTGGGCCACAGCAGTCCAAGGCCCACTGGGGCTCCGCTTGCAGCCCCCTGCCTGCTCCCCCTCTCGCATGTGCCTCTCGAGCACAGGGGCACCAACGCCCTGCACTAACCTATTTCTGCCTCTGCCAGACTCCTTCTCCACTCCTCCCTCTCTGAGCTGGAATGGCAGGGATAGAGCACGAATAAGGCAGTTCGTGGCACCTCCGAAAGTGCTGGGAGACAGGGGAAGGAGCAGGAATGCAGGTCTCTGGTGACCCTGTGCGTGAGGGACATGTGTGGAAGGCCACTACTGGGGCTGCAGGTTTTCCACCACTTGCCTAGCAGCATTACTAATGCTTCTACTGCATAGTGGGCTGTTAGAAGACATTTAAGGGTTAATTAGCACTAAATAACAGCACAGAACACTTGAGAGCCAAGATTGGTGCTGTTAAACTTATGGGACTGTGAGAAACTTGGCATACGAGTGATAACTGGACATCTGGCTAACTAAAATCATGCTGGACGATGGATGTTGCTGTATCAGAGTGTGTCGGACTAGAGAGATTCAATCTGTAATATTTGGCAACCACAGTAATTTCTGTAACTAATGTTATGTCTGCTGTGTATCTAACCTGGCATTGGCTAAGAAATTAAATGCCCAAGTTGAAAATTTTAAGTATATATCTTTGAATGGTTGTAACTTAGTTTTCTGCTATCTGATCCGCCTTCTGTGCTGCTCTAGAAAGAAGTTGTAACACATGGGTATTTCTGTACCATCGGTTTGTGGAAAATTTCTCTTGTTGGCATATTTGAGCTGACCAACTCCTCCCTATTTTCTGTCTCCCCAGAAAAAATAGCTTCCTTTTGGCTTTCCTAAGAACCATTTGCAAGGAATTTTTTCCCCTTGGGGAAGGGCTTTTTTCCTTTATTTTTATACGAGTTTTGCATTTGACATAGGGAGGACAGTCTAGGGATGTGAACAGGATAACCTGTTCCCCGGGAGCAGCCTGCTGTGGATGGAAGGCTGCTCCAGCCCTGACTGGCCCCCGTGTGAGGTTGCTAGCTGACAGCCCACCCTGCGCTAGACTAGGAGTGGGAGACCCGTAGGCTGGGGGCTCTCCATAGTTCACCAGTTAAATGTTAGGTTAACCTAATATTTAACCGGTTGACTGATCAGGATTTTACATCCCAAGATAGTACATGGGGCAGATACCTTTAGCACTAAATGTTTCCCATATAGCAGCCCTGATTGATCCCAGAAAACTAGCAGTGTGCGCTTACTACTAATGTGCTTTTTCCAATCAGTGGCAAAGTTTTTTCCTCTTTACTGCACTCTGGCCTGCCTGTTTCCTCTGCACCTGAACCCCTCTTCATTGTGGTCAGTTGCATTCATTCGATGCTCTTCTTCATGCTGGATTGCTGGCTTACTGATACACAGTTCAGTTAGTGAAGGCGAAGAACTTTGACTGTACTTGTGGATGGGCACTCCACAGATCTGTCTTTGCTTTAAACTTAAGGACATTCAGATCTGTGTGTAAAAATATACAGGTAACTAGTAATTTTTCTACCTTACTCACCTTTAAGGGGCCTCAATATGCCTATATACCTGTGTTAAGTAGATGGCTTCTCACTGTTGTTGGTACCTGTGTCTTTCCCTCAGATCATCAGGTGCATACCTCCTTAAGTGTTCTTTGTGTACTATGGTATATGGTATGATTATAAGAGCTCAGTTGAAGACCAGGTTTGTTTACACTACAAGTTTCCAGCCTAGGGTGGCTGTCTGCATGATGGGTACTTCCTGGAAAATCTCTAGTAGACACTCCCTCAGAGTTTCAGTGGAGACTAGTCCTTTGGAAAAGAGAGTCTATATGGTGATTAGGGTTCTTTTAGGGCAGAGGTTACCAAAAAGAGCTGTTATAAATGCTATGGGGTTATTTTTACCTCATTCATATAGGGAGTAGTAACAAGTGCTCTATAACACATGGAAACTTTTGAGGAGGGAGTGCTACTTAGGGTCCCTCTTAGAGTCCCTCAGTAAGAGACCAGTTGTGTTTTACCACCACAGTGGTTGTATCCTCTTCTAGTATACCTGTCTTTCCATGGTGATAGCTAATCTGTATGAAAGGATAAATCAGTTAGGCTTCTAGTCCTGGAAATACTCTTAACATATTTTAACCAAATGGCTTTCTCCCCCTAAGCTAACTTGTTGGTATTTTTCAAAGTTCAGAGTTTGTTCTTGCTTCTGCAGGTATTAGGGTTTTTTTGTATAGTTTCCTGGAAAGCTTCTTTTTTCCATCTTCCATTATGTATAGATGTCTGACAAACAGTGGAACCTCCAAATAGTGAACCTAATGCAGTGGACTTTCCTTGGTTCTTTATCTCCAATACCTCAACTTCTTGCCTGGAACCTTAATTAGCATTCATTTTGCTTTAGAATAATTAGAGATTCTAGTCACAGTAGAGCACTAGCTAATACCTCCTTCTGCTCCCTGTGAAAGTTTATCTGGAATTCCCTATATAAAAGTTTTTTTTGCAGGTCTAAGAAGGTTAGTTAGGGTTAAGTCACAGGGTACTGGCATATTCTAATGGTATCTGCTGTATTTTTATGCAGCAGCCTGGTATTTCTCATTCCATTGTGGTGGTTCTGGTTACCTACTTTTAAGGCAACCTGGAAAACCCCAGAGTTCTAATGTTATGGAGATATACCTCTCTCATAGAGCTGGAAGGGACCTTGAGAGGTCATCGAGTCCAGTCCCTTGCCCTCACGTCAGGATCAAGTACCATCCCTGACAGATTTGCCCTTGATCTCTAAATGGCCCCCTCAAGGTTTGAAGTCACAACCCTGGGTTTAGCAGGCCAATGCTCAAACCACTGAGCTATGCTTCTCCCTCATAAGGCCTTATTAAAACTAATTTCAAACATCCAGTTGTGGATTTGTCCCTTTCTTGTGATGTACAGTTTGGTGGGAAGGATAAGCAAATACAAATCTTTTTCATTTGTAGACCTGCATTCTGAACACTAGAAAATAGTATGCAAATCAGTGCTGTACTGAGACATTTAAATTTGCAAAGAGAACTTAAGAGGTGAGGTGACTCTCTAGTGTTTAATACATTGTTTTTCTAAGAATTCTAAAATTGTGTTGCCTAATGTTGGTGGATATTGTTTCTGGGCAACTGATCAATCCTTCAGTGTATTGTCATTATGTCCACACTGCAATTAAAAACCCACAACCTGACCAGCCATCTCGGGTTCAGATGAAGGGGCTGTTTAATTACAGTGTAGATGCTCAGACTTGGAGCATGGACCTTCAAGGTGGGAAGGTCCTAGAAAGCCAAAGCTTCTATTCTGTAGTCAAACAGCCTCTTAGCTTGAGCGCAGTGAACCTGAGTCAACTGGCATGGACCTGGTGCAGGTGGTCTAATTGCAGTATAGACATGCTCATTGTGTTACTTCAGTATTTTGGCTAGCATCCTCATGTGACTGAGGAAGAGTTGGCTGAATCTTAATTCCTTTGTCAGGTTTTGCTTGAGAAGAGAAGGAAACATCTTTAAGGAACTGGTTGCCATAGTATGGGACCATTCCAGTCAAAGGTTGAATGCCTACAGATCATCAAGACAGTTCACATTTTGGAGTTCTTTTGTACTGCTTGCTGCTAATTGATTCATTGTTTACTGCTCATCCCTGCAGGAGGAGGAGACTTTGGGGGCGTGGGGACCCCTCACATTGAGACTCTGTTTCCTAATTCTGAAAGTTTATACCATGTTGGGCACAATATTAGAATATGAAGAGAATATGAAAAAATGTTATGTATGTGGTGTATAGAAATTCTTTCTGGGAAGTACTAATTTTGAGTTCAGAGTGAACTTAATATTCTTTATAGCATCATTTTAATCTTAGAATTTAGTTTGAGGGATTTCTCACTAGTTGTTTTTATTAAAACCCATCATCTCCTGTTCCCTGTTGAGTGTTTTTTTGTTTTTGCTATTGAAATAAAGCTAACGTTTTTTCGCTTCGTTTTTTATCCTGTAGTTACCTGTTACTTTGTTCAACATTCTGGCAATCAGTGACATAATTCCTTCTTTGTAATAAAATCCCTCTTCTATTCTTCTGTGCTGTCTTTTCTCAGACACACGAATTCTTTTTATAAACACATTCAGTGGTTAGAGGGAGGGAACTGGGTTCTACCAGCTCTGCAACTAGCACTGTGGGCTTCCATTATGCATCTGTAAAGGTCATATTATGCCAATTTTAGGCATTATGTGAGAACTTTTGGGGGGAGGGATAGCTCAGTGATTTGAGCATTGGCCTGCTTAAACCCAGGGTTGTGAGTTCAATCCTTGAGAGGGCCATTTAGGGATCTGGGACAAATCTGTCAGGGATGGTACTTGGTCCTGCCGTGAGGGCAGGGGACTGGACTCGATGACCTCTCAAGGTCCCTTCCAGTTCTATGAGATGGCATATCTCCTTATATTGCATTATGTGTGTTTAAAGTGCTTTGAAATCCTCTTTATAAGTGCAGTATGTACCTTTGCCAAATTCTTCTGTTATCTTACAAAATGAAAGACAATTGACTGCTAACTTGATTTAAAAGAGGGTGGATTTTTTTAGGCTGGGCATGAGATGGCTGTTTTGAATAAACCATATGTGACCCCAATAGACTCTGTCAACCTTTGTTAATTGACATAGTTTTTGGGCCATGCAAACTAAGCCTTGACTTTTTTATGCTCAGTTAAACTTGGTACACTCACGTCTAATGTTAATGTTTGCAGAACAATACGACGCATTTGTGAAGTTCACGCATGATCAGATCATGCGACGATATGGAGAACAGCCTGCTAGTTGTGAGTATCTCAAGCTTCTTTAACATCCAGTAGAAACACTGTCTCTTAAAATGGCCAGTAGTACCACTGTTTTTGTCTAGATTTCAACTGAAAAGCTGAGTTAAAAGCTTTAAATTCATGATGCTGTGGAGAACTTAAGCTGAAAAGAAAATGTGCTCTGTAATATGCAATATATGTGCATCACATAACTTTGCTTCCTGTAAACTATTGGGGACTTATATTTTAAAGTGATTTTTGCTGCTGTTTTGATTTATATTCGATTTGGATTCAGTTATTTTGTCACTAACCTTTTCTTTTTTCCCCTCTTTTCAGATGTTTCATGAATCATGTTTTCTGCATATGTGGGCTGCCCTATACACCCTAATTGTTGCAAGCTGTCCCGGTAAAGACTTGCAGCAATGCCATATTTTCCCCCAACCCCGCCTCCCCGTGAACACAGGTTATTTCAAGCTTTTGTCAGTGGCAACCACTCTTATGCAGCAACTGGTTTTGGAGTGCTCCCTGATGTCAGTACCACCTGGATGTGGACCTTTGCTACCTGTAATAATTAATACCAGTGGCCTCATTTGCTGTATCATTACGATTTGGCTTCTTATGTTAATAAGTTTGAAAAAGTAAAGGATTAAAGCTGGTGTTCTAGAACTTGCCCTTCACTGGTTGTGTAAATAAAAATGTAGAATGACACTTCTGACTGAAGTTAGTGTGGTTTTCATAACTGTGCACTACAACAAAACTGTAATCACAGTTAAATTAGAATGTAATCCCAGGACAATTTTAAGCAAAATAGCCCACAGTACTGCCTGTGAAATAGTGAAGGAGGGCATTTCTGTATTCCATGACTTTTTTGGGGGTTAAGAATGGGTTTATATGATTTCTCATTTTTGTAGTTTTTATTTATTCTATCAGTCTTTAACAAATGTTTATTGCTGCAATTTTTCAGTGTATCATTGTTTTACTGCCCTTGTAGTACTGGAATTTAGTTGGAAGAATAAAACATTTACTTCTAATCTCTTTGTTTTTAATATGCAGGTGGCACTTCTGTGTATAAATAAAAATCCATGTTTAAATAAAGTATTAATTTACTAGTAACTGAAGTAGGTGAAAGTTTAGTTTAGAAGAGGGAAATAGATGGAAATATTGAGTAATTCTGCAGAGCCCAGGAGATCATTCTTATATTAAATTTGGATCAGCTGCTTCATGTGGAAGCCTATCTTTTTATATAACTGATCACAATCTTCTGAATTAATATTACTAATCTACTCGGCATCTATTCATTTTTCACCCCCAGATTTCAGTGATATCAATGAGTAAGACAGACCAGGCAATTTTTGCCACTGTGGGACTACAAGATGTTTGAAACAGCTTTTGATTAAGCTGCGGCAACCACATGTGTCTATATGCAGGGCTTGACAAACCGCTGAATCTACTCGCCCAGGGCGAGTAGATTTCAGCCGGTCGCTCCGAGTGCCCCATTCACCGGTGCTTCGCGCATGCGCAGTGCGGGGCTGGCGAGTGGCTCTCGCTGGGGTTTGCCAAGCCCTGTCTATATGAATGTTAGAATTTGACATCCCACCAATGCTATTGTGTTGGGAAACGTTTATTTTGTCTTATTTTTGTATTTAAAGTTGAACTGACATGGCTAAAGACTCAGTTCCAGTGTGGAGATACGAGCTGTTGCCTCCTGTTTGACAAACAGGCTCTAACCAATCTTTACAACATCCATTTTTGGAAAGGCGCTCTCATTTCAGTCCCTCATGAACCCATATGTACTGGAATAGTGATGTCACTAATACCAGAGAGATGCATATAGCTCACTTGTAACCTGAATTTCTGTGGACTGCACACAATTTACTCCTACTGAGTGTGCTTGGACTGTTGAGGTTGGAAGATGAGTATAGTAGACAAACAAACCCATCTAGAGTTTCCATTATGCTCTGGCCTTTTTCCTTCTTGAGGTACAAGGACAAATATTCAGATTCCTTTCAAAGCCCAAAGCAGGGAATATGAACTGTCACCACTGACATGCTTGTGATCTGCTTCTTAACCCTTCTCCACTACTTTTGAATGCACCATTGAGCTGTGAATGTGGGGAAGATTGCTGCTGTGTCAGAATGGAGTTTTAGCTAAACACCAGCATCCTAATATACTGCAATGTTTTTCAGAGCATCCCTCCTCCTAAATTGATAGGTAAGTGGTATCCACTTGAGTGAATTTTATCAAGCGCACCATATATAAATTTCTTAATATGCTCTGATGATTGGGCATCGTTGAACAAGGCTAAGCATGAGGTGGAAGGATAGTTTATGTACATAACACGTGCTGTCGCACTACTACGGTCACGCTTATGCAGGCCCTCCATCTCCAGAATGTGTGTGTTCTAAGTATAGATTGCTTGATTCCAGTTTGAAAATTTAGCATGAAGCAGATGGTTGGAAAAAAATGCTTACAGTAGATACCTGAAAGACTCTAGGTAACCTTAGTCAAATTCAAGGTTTTTTAAAAAATGATAAAATAGATGGTTTTTAAACATTTTGTTACTGTCTCTTATTGATTACTTAAAGCATTATTATGACTGTTAAAACAAATGTCAAAGTAAGCATGCTTAAATCAAACTCTGTCCCCAACCAGCATTTTTCTTTCTTGGCCTACGTGTACCTTTTGATTATCAATGGAAATATTTTAATTGGAGTGTACACAGGAAAGTTGACATTTACTGATAAATTAATCCCTTCAAGCTTGGCTATAGACTTTTTGGCTACTGCTTTTATTTTGCATTTCTAGGATGTGAAGGCTCTAATGGCAGAGGGCGTAGCCTAAGCATGGTGGGTTTTTGTAGTCTGATCTCATACTTGAGAGCTTTTCCTTGAAAGGACCAACTATACCATCCTCTTATTTAAAAATAAAAGGCATGGGAGAAAAACCTGTAAGTTACATTCGCTTATTGAATTTTCTGTAGTTCTTACCAACTGTCTCTAACAAGAGGAAAGCTGCATTGGTTTAAAACAGGTGACTGGTATGTCTTGCTGGTTCTTTTCCTCAAGCTGTAGCGCATGGGCATTTTTAGCCTATTGTAAACAAATGTTAGGTAAAATATACCAAGGGTCATAGTGAATTCTTCCTTGCTGACCATTTTAAATCAGATTGGGTGCTTTTAAAAAACTATGCTGTAGGGATTATTTTGAGGAAGTTCTATGGTTCATGTTGTACAGGAGATGCATATCAGTAATCTTTCGGAATCTAGGACTGTGGTTTTCTTTGAACACTTTTTTTCCTTTCATTTTAAATCCCTTTAGTGCAAAGTTTCTTTTACTTTTTGGTGCTTTTGGAGTAGGCACAGAGGATGACAGTGTGATGTGGGAAACCTGTTAGAACAAGGGTGGGTAAGATAGGGTCCGCATTCGTCCTGTCAAGACTAGTCCACAGCCACCTTGCCACTCCCGCACCTCCAGGCCAATCAAGGCCTGGGGGGAGTGCATGATGTCTCACCCCTCCCCCCACTCTGCCAGGGGCACAAGGAACTGTCACCCTTCAAAACAGCCGGTGGTTCCCTTTCGGTGCTGTGCACCCTGGAGTGGTAGAGGGCAAAGATGTTACATGCTTCCCCACCCCCAGGACAATCAGGGCCTGGTGGTGGATTTGCACTTAGAGGGAACAGCCCCTTTCTGCCCAAGGCCCCAACCCCTTCAGGGGTGGCCTGGAACCACTTCCAAAATTTGTGAAGTCCCCTGCCCCCTCCCTGGCAAAAATTTAAAAAATTATTGCCCACCCCTGTGTTAGAGCCACCATATTTCTATAGAAGGGCTTGTGGCAGAGTATTCTGTAAAATTAGTTCCCTGCACTTGGATTGTTGCGTTTCTTACATTGACTTGGGATCTGCATGAATGTAGCACTTGAGTGACATTTTTTGCCAGTCTCGTGTAAAGCTACACGTAGCCTACAATCCAAAAGCAAAAAGCAGTTGCATGCAGTTAACATTTGTTTTCATTTAATAAAATGACAATGCAGCTTTGTTTAGCACATTCCTGAAATCTGAAATTTCACAGTGTTGCATTTGTAGGGATTCTGACCCAAAAAGCAGTTGTGGTGTGGTTGTGAAGTTATTGGGAGGTGTTCAGTGAGAGTTGTGGTACTGATACCCAACTGAGAAGGCAGCACTGCTGCAAGCTGCAGTGCAGAAGGGTGGCCGGAAGGCAGTGGGTTCTGTTCCCACAAAGAGAGAGGCAATTCTTGGTTTATCCTAAGTGGAGCACAAGATCTGGGCCAAGAAGTGAATGTATTGGAACGGCTTGGTGGTAACACCCCAAATAAATTAAATAGCATGAGAAGGGGGGTGGAAGACATCAAAGCAGCCCACCACAGTAGCATTTAATTTTAGAAAGGGAACTACACAAAAATGAGTAAGCTAGTTAAATGGAAATTAGAGTGCAGTCACAAAATATGCCCACATGCTGCATGGAAACTTTAAAAAAAAAAAATCCCAAATGTATTCTTAGGGGGGAAAAAAGTACCACTGTGGCTAAATAACAAAGCAAAAAGCAGAGGCAAAAAGGCATTGTTCAAAAATGGTTCACTGGTGCTTAACACATTTTTTTAAACCTTTAGGGCTTTTTGAAGGGATAGATGTACAATGCCAATGAAAGTAAAATGCATCTATCTGATGGACAGGCAGTGACATTTCTAAGTGTCAAATCTCCTTCAATTTACAGCCATTGATTTGACCTTTGGGAGAATTAAAGACGAGGTCATAACACTTGGAAAGGAAAGCCTATCATTTCATAAGCTAGGACAATTACTTGCTGGGTTTGAATACATAACTTCTATAGCAGTGGGCACACTTTCTATGCTTTACTTCTCATTAACTAAATAGTCCAGATCATTTACAATATCTTTCATCACTGTTCCGTGTCCATTCAATCCTGTTTTATTCTCTAGTCCAATAGTATGAAGGTTCTCTAGAGCCTAGAACTAAACAATTGAGCTGTACTTGCTTTGAAACACCATCTTATTTTATTTCTAGTTCCCATTTCTAAGTAGTGAGGGTGTTAAGACAGCATTGGTAACTAGTATTTTACAGTTAAAGGCTAATGATGTACTAGGCAGGGGCCTAGTATTCAGTTTTAGTTTTAATAGAACTGAGCCAATCATGCAAAACCACTCGTGTAACAAAAAGCTTCAGTTATTTGTGCCTTTTCACAAACTTCGTAGCAATTGAGTTTTACTCAAGTCTAATCTACTTGGATTATTGCTAATACAAGTATCCTCAAGCAGAAACTCAATTTATTGTCAGCTCTTTTTGGCAAGGAAAGACAATTATCAACTTACTCCATTGTCTTTGAACTCATGCTGATATATACTCTGTAGATGGCTTCTACTGTTACCTGAAAGGGCAGATGAAATGACCAAGTTACCATTTTGCTGTAATTTGATAAATCTACTTATTTATGTTTCAACTTCAATTGCAGCCTGTACACGTCTGCTGGATTTGTCTGATCAAGTTCAAATTTAATCAAAAGCCGATGTTTAAGGGGGGATGGGTATATTGAGCATTTTGAGATGTTCTAGCTGCTTGGTTTCATCTCAGTTGTAAAATTTTTTCCATTTTGTCTTGTTTTGAAATTTTGCATATAGGGTTTTAGTCATTTAGTAAACAGCTCTGTGGTGGTGTCCTATCAGCAGTAGCTTCAGCTGCTTAGATGTTTACCTTTCCTTGTGTTACTTTCCCCAGAAGTTTGACCTTAATATTGAGTTGTGTATTTCAGCACTTTCTTTCCTTGCTGGACGTGACATCTCTTGGCTTATCCAATTCTTGTTCTGCCTATGCCAACATCCACTTGTGAATGCTGCATCTTAAATTCCATCTCTGAGCACTGCCCATTTTTCTTCCAATCCCAGTTTGTCTCAACATTTTCTTCTGGCAGTGCCTCAAATCTGTTCCTTAAAGTTAGAATTCCTCATAATGCTTTTTTTAAGTTTTATACTGCTTTTCTTTAGCACTTAAACTGATTATTAATTGCAATGTAGCAGTGCAACTTCTGTGGTCACTGCTTACATCTGCTGCATCTTGAACAGATTATTTAACTCAAGGCAATGCAGATGTGGTTAATCTGGTTCTCCCCCCCTCCAAAATCTGGTGAATTACATGTTTTTGTGTGAGGGAATGGGGCAGGGGTGGGCAAAAGGACCTCTGCAGGCTGGACTGGGCCTGCTAAGCGGGTGATCTGGCCTGTGGAGGCCCTGCTTCTGCCCCATGGGGAGGCAGAGAAGGCTTTGCATGCTTCCCTGCCCCCAGGCCTTAATTGGTCTGGGGGCAGGGGAGAGTGTGAAGCCTCCTGCCCTGCCAGGAGCATGTGGTGCTTTGAGGTGCCACGTGCTGCTGGGGGGGGCGGGGTAAGAGAAGAGTGGAGGAGACTTCATGCACTCCTCCGCCCCCAGGCCAAGTCAAGGCCAGGGGAGCTACATGAAGCTTCCCTCCCCGCCCCAGAGCCTGTAGCACTTCAAAGCACCATGTGCTCCTCCCAGGGTGGGATGAGACTTCCTGTGCTCCCCAGGCACTGATTAGCCTGGGTGTGGGGGAGTGTGCCAAGCTTCTCAGGGCATGGGTGCCTAATGGGAAGGGGGGGGCAAAGGGGCTCTTCCACCCCCAGACTAATCATAGTCTGGGGGTGGGGTAGCCCCACTGCTACTTCAGAAATTTTTGAAGGGGCCTCTGGGCAAAAATTGCCCACCCCTGGAATACAGCCAGTCCCCGACTTACAAATGAGTTACGTACCAAACACTACGTTGTAACTTGATCTGTTCGTAAGTTGGATTACATTCACTTAGTATGGCTGTGCTGTTCATAAGTGCGGCTTTTGTTCGTAACTTGGAGACCAGCTGTATAGGAGGTTGGTCATAAATATGAATGGTCATAAGTTGATGTGTTTGTAACTCAGTGGCTGGCTGTATAGGGCATTTCCAAGAGTTAGGTTAGATACTTAGCCCTGTTAAATTCTTACCATTTTGGTTGATAGTTCCCACTACATGACTTTCCTAGTTGCTCTTTCCAGTCCTTGATTCTGACATTCTTATTGCCCATCACAAGGATTAAATCATGGTTAGTCAGTCCGTCCCATTTTGGAGGGAACTGCATAACTTTAGCCTCATTAGTTTGTTCCTTTGTCAGAACATAGTGCTGTATGATTGACATCTTATGATGGGTTAAGGTTCCCAGTTGACTGATCTCCTACCCTCCCTCCCCAAATCTGTCAATGAGCATGACTGCCTGTTACAATGGCCAGAGTAAATGAGATTTCTTCTCTTGCTTGAAGCATGTGCCTAGATCAGTATGTTTTCACAAGGCTCAACCTTTCCCATTTTATCCAGTCTTGGGCATAACAGCCATTGCCAGATGCATCAGGCTCAGGAGAGCTTATGTACATCAGATACATTCTTCTGAGGGTATTTATTGTAGAGAAGGGTAAGTTCTATTTTTTTTCCTGATAAGACTTGACAGTTCACAGGGATACACTGTGAATATTCTGCAGTATTACATCATTCTATTAAAAAACATCAAGGCCACAGGCACAGATGGGAAATGTTCTCCAAGGCTAACCAGCCACTGTGGTTCAGTGTGGATGTTGGCGTGAAAGAGGGCTACATATTTGACACTGCCATAACCCAGATAATGAAGTCTATTTAGAAACAAGCACCAATATATCACGATAGATGAGACATGTAGCTGTTTTCACCCTGTGTGCACCAACAGTGGTGTGGAGTGAAGATAAGAGTTGCAGACAATTTAGAAAAAATAGGCCCTCTCTGGGTTCAAAATTAGTTTTGCTAAAACAAACATCCTTGAAACACAGATGTGAAGCAATAGCATTTAGAAGGCACACATATCAAAGTACAGTTCATTTACAGGAGTAGCATCTGAGCCAATTATCTCAAAGCAACATCAAGGATAGGAAAGGGAGTTACAGCATTTATTAAACAATGCATAGAAATAACTGGCATTTGAACAAAACAAATTTGCAATCTTGAGGCAAAATGTACAGCAGAGAAGGATAAATATAGCTAGGGATCTATTAAAACAGACAAAACTATGCACCACAGAAAAACACACACAAAAATATTCTGGTCATTGGAAAAAAATCACATTTTGTTTCCACCCAAATCAAATAATGATGCTGGACAAACTTGGGATATGTAATCTAGCTGCCCACACCCAGCCTCCCACATGAAGCTGTCAAATAGAAACACCTGTGAAACAAGTAGTGCATGCAAGAGAAACTTTAGCAGGGAGGCAGAATCATCAATATCAAAGAGTCCCAGCCCAGAAGGGACCACTGTCAGCCAGCCTAACCTGTATAACAGGCTATAGAACTTCCCCAAAGTAACTTCTAGATTCTCTCTTACTTAAATGGAAGCAGTGGCAAATGATAGAAAGGAATCATCTTTACCATGTGTGTCAACACTAGGAAGGGTATAAGTAATTACTTGTGTATGGGATTTGGGGTATCTATCTCCAGAGAATCCACTGGCTTCACCTGTATTCAAACCTTACATCTTTCTGGTCAGGATCACTGTGGTAATCACTACTGAATCCAACAATAGTTCTTACCAAGTCAACCTGTATTTGAACAAGACTTCCTACAATAAGCAATATTGCCATGAATTGTGTTAACTAAAATGTCTGAGTACACCTTGTGTATATTCTATCACAGAAATGTAAACATGCCATTTTTTTCAAATTTTCCACATTTAGCACTCTGCCTATTCAGATCCATTCAGCTTCTCATTACTCAGGCATGGAATATTAAAACTCACTTTAAAATAAAGCTACTAAGCATGTATGAACTTCAGTTGTTCAAGAGGGAAAAAAATGCCAAGAACCAGTAGATCATTAAGTACTTCCAAGGATAAACAGAAAGATTTGTTAAAGTAACTTTAGAGTGTAGTAATAGAGTAAGTGCAGAACAAAAACTAGGTAAAAAGAGGCACAATATAATCAAAACAAATGAGCAGAGTTTATTTTTTCTACATGGAAGGAGGTGCTTCAGGAATGCAATTATTCAGAAAGCAAGACAACCTAAGGAACTTAGTTCTTTTTGAAGAAAAAAATATGGGTAAAAGTAGTCTTGGACAGCATGCAGTTACCAGACAAAATTTCCATTAGTTGGGCTTCAGGAATAACTGCTAACCCTTGAGCAATGCAGCTCCTAGTAACGGTAGTAAGATACTTTGGGCTGAAATTTGCACATAGCACACTGAGAATATAGCTAAGTACTATTCATCAGCTAATACCATGTGCTTAAATCACTTCAGAATGAAAGAAAATATAACTTTGGTCCTTGCTTTGAAGTAGGCTAGTTTGTCCACACTATTGCATGATGAGATCTTCAACCTAACTTTAAAAAAGGTCCAACACTGCACATAATCACTTTTTTTTTTCCTGCCCAGGAAGTTACTTCAACTATAATCACAAGAGATTACTGTAGGAGGACAAACCTGCTTTGCAAGTTTTTAGAGCTGAGAAATAATGTAGACTTGGTTTAGGAGCCCAATTTGTACCTCTACCCTGGTGGCACTTTACACACAATTCAGAATTGCTAGGGTTTTACTCTAGTTGTTCTGTCTTCATATCTACATGTCAGTAGGACAGCCTCATGATAAAACTTGCTTCATTGATTGTCCAGAGCACAAATGGTTTGAAACATTCTGTCTAGCGAGTGATGTCAGTGGTGGGACAGCTGTCATAGTTATAACAGCATGTCAACAGTTGCATTAGGCCCATGCAGCTGTTTTCCTTGCTTGTCCCACCACACAAAAATCTTCAGGGCAAGAATGCAAGGGGAAACGGGAATAAAGGGGTATTTTTTATTACCTTCCTTCAACATTAATAACTGTTCAATGTTCTAGATTCTCCTATGCCAATAACGAAATCTGACCGATAAAAACAGGTTAACTAAAGGAGTATTTTTGAAATAGTCTTATTTACTGTCCAGCTGTAATGTTTTCAAATAGCACAGTATAGATGGTGACTGTCCCTTCAGGAATACTTTTCCTTCATTTTCTAATACAGAAATGTGGTTTTCTTCTGTTTGTAGACAAGTCTTCCCAGAACACCATCACCAGGCTCATCAAATAGTTCTGCTCACAGCAGCTGGTAGGGCAATGCTCAGTGGGTGCTGGTGACAGAGACTTGCTATTGAATTTCTCAGCAAATCATATAGGCTTTTTGAAAATATACAGTATCTGGAGGACATTTCATAACATCACCACTTAAATATTCATAGTTTATACATCTAAAATAAAATGTAAACAAATCTCATTCTGGGCTCCTGGCTCTTCACCACCACTATGATTTAACATATCAGATGTAACAAAAAATGAAAACTGGTACAGAACTGGTCAGAATTTTGCAATTTTAAGTGAATATTAAATTATGTACTAAAGCTGACCCCTTGTCCATACAAAATGAAGTATAGAAAAGAGGTAGTATTTTGTTGGCAATTAGAATATAGTACATAAGTCAGATTCATCCTTAGTTAACTCAAAATCAGTAGTTACAGCAGCGATTAATTTTTCCTAGTGGCTGTGCTGTTCTCCATGTGCTGTAATGAACCTTCACATGTAGACTTGTTCTATCATTTAACAGCCTCCCCAGGTGAGCCTTGCCACGTGATCGGTTTTCTGCTTGCTAGGCTTTATGAATCCTAAAAGTTCCAGTTCTGAAACAGCTCTAATAAAACGAGCACTGGAGGCTCTGGTAAAGGAAATCAACACATGTAAATGTCATGATTAAAATAACCAAATCGAATCAAGTCATCACTTAAATTTCTCTCTAGCATGGGAGGGATTTATTGGAGCACAGTAAGTACTGCTTCAGCAAGGTGAGGGCACAAATTCATTTAAATCAAGGCACCATGAGCTCAGGCCTACAGAATATTTATTTTGTAAACTCAAAATATTTAGAATTCTGTTTGTACACTCTGAGACAACAAAACTGGAATAAGGGAAGGACCCTATCCAACTGAATGAAACCTATCATCTGGTTGAAAAAAATGCCATAGCTTTTGCCTGCAATTCAAGCATTAATTATTTGTACTTGCATCATAAGTAAGGTGATGCCTTTAGTGGACTTGTTTGTGCCATTCTCTCCATAACACCTAGATACAGTTCATTTTAAATGCTTGCGGATTTAATTTCCCCAGAAATATTAAATGGAAGTTGACACTTTAAAAGGAAACCTATAATATGCTATGGAACAATTAAATTAGGGCATATATTATACAAACAATATTCTATGGCACATGGGACCTCATCTTGCCCAACCCTAAAAGAATTAAAGTATTAACAAAATGTGTCCTATGACAAACAGTCAACCCTCCTTTATTTTTTATTGTTTAAAAAAAAAAAAAAAAAAATATTCTGCCCTCTTTCAGTCAGTTCTCAGTGAATGGGGAAGCTGCATTTGTAAAACTTTGGTTCATCCATGAGAAAAAGACCACTGGCTTGCATGTAAGTGAACATTAAAAAAATAAATTCAAGAGCAAAATAAAGGATACTGAATAATTTCATCCATCTGGTCTGTGGCCATTGAATCTAAGTCTGTTCCTTCAACTGCAGTTACTACAGTTGAAAACGCCTAAAGGGGAAAAAAAAAGCAGGTAAGATATATAACTCTCTCAACCACACATACCTCAGAGACCATACTTGCATTACACTTTCCTGTGAACACACGCATCAGCAAAAATTAAAAGTCTAGAGGAAAAAGGTAGCTTTGTAAAGCATAGCATCTGGTTTACACTCAACATAAATAAGATACAAGCAGCAACAAGGATTTTCAATGTTGAGAGAGCAGTGCTGGTAATAAAAATGATTCCCAGCACTGGCAGGGGAGGTTGAATGGGATGGTGATTTGTGGGCATTGCACATACTAGCAGAGACTGGAGTCAGTATAGTATGAGAAGACTTTGGCTTTCAAAAGTGGTGACATTGGAGAGAAACAAAAATCCATGCAAAAGTATCATAAAATCTAGAGACTTTACACACATATAGTCTTTATTTTCATCTTCACGTACCTCTAACCAGTCAACAAGATTTATTAATCTGCCACACTCCAAATGAAGTTTATATGCTATGCATATGTCAGGAGCAGTGTTAGAAATGCATCCTACATCGCTTTTCAAAGTTTGATTCTATAAAAAATAGAAAATGAGGGCAGTTATCACACCACAATTCGTTATCTTTAAACATCTCTAGTGTTGAAAGAAAATATGATCAACCTCACATAACTCAGGAAGTTAGTACTGTTGTCATTTTTTTCATATTTTTTGTCGCTGCATTTGAAAGTATGGTGTAAAGTACCAACAAAACCAAAACCCCAACCTAAAACAAAAACAAAACCCTTCCCTCCACAAATCCACTGTGGATGCAAGAAATCTTAACATATCATCTGGTTTGCAAAAAGACATTATTCATCTTGTGCAATAACAATGGCCATTCAACACGTGTCCCTATGAGTGCTCTACTTTAGGTGTACTTGCAGCCCTGCACTGCTGATTGGAGAACTTTGGTAGCAGTGTCTATTAGGTCTGCACATGAGTTCTCTCTCCTTGTGCCCTACCATGAGACTAGTGTGCATGGGCTAATCCTGTCAATATCTCCTCTACCACAGAGTAACAGAAAAGAACTCTGAAGTAGAGGGGAAGAGGGTGAGTTGTGGAGCACCCATTGGGACCTCATCTCAAAGTGCAGTAATGATGGCTCAAACTAACTTCTTTTATCTTTGAAAGTGTCCCTATAGTCAATGTTCCCTCTAAGCTGCAGGGCAGCACAGCTTCATGGGTGATTAATCAGTCCCGCCCAGTCAGAGGCTCAGGCCTCCCTGAGCAGAGCTGACTAATTGGGTGGGCCTGATTAATCTCACCTGTGAAACTCTGCTGCCCCACAGTTTAGAGGGAACACTGACTATGGGTGCTCCACTATAAATGGTTCCCAAGTAGTATCCCAGGTGGAAGACTGGGACTTTGAGATGATTTAGTCACAGATCACAGTACTGTGGTGCCACAGATGGCATCGAAGACAGAGTCCTCATTGACCATAATGTTCTGAAAAGGTGTGGACTAATGCCCATACCACTGATCTACAGATCTCAGAGATGGGGACATTTCTGAAGAAGGCGATGGTTGGGGAGTGTGTGCACATACTATATGGCGGGGTTGTGTTGCAAACTTGATAATGTTGTCTAATACAGTTTGAGACCTATTTGGAGAGTCTCTGGGCAGATACTGCAGAGAGCCTTGGACCTTTCTGCAATAGAGACAAAGCACTTAGGAGACTTCCTGAAAGGCTTTGTTCTATCCAGGTAAAAGGCAAGGGCTCTCCTGGCATCTAGTGTATGTAGTGAAGCCTCTCTGTTGTCGTGACAGACGGTGAATCAATTGATTCATATGCAATGGAGAGGTTAGCTTAAGAGATGAATTTTGGATGTGGCCTGAGCATAACCTTGTCCCAAAAGAATACAGTGTTCTAGGGATGTGCTATCAGAATGGCTATTTCTCCTATTCTCTTATATAAGGTGATCGCTTATATATCTCTCAATGAAAGTGGCTTTACTGATGGCCTGATAAACCTTTTAGTGGTTGGTGTAACAGCACTGAATATCCCTTTGCTTGTTGGGGGGAAGGTTGCTATAGCCACTGTGTGGAATCAAGAGCTGAGAGATAGCGCTAATCTTTGTAGGGTCAGTACACAGTCTAGGATCTTAGGAATAGCCAAGGATGTTGGGGGGATTTGTTGGGAAGTACACCAAAACCGAAACCTGGACCATTTTTGCAGGTTAAGTATGGTATGCTGAGGACTGTCTCTTGTGTAGTTAATACATCTTGTACCTCCTTTGAGCAGGAGTTCTCTAGGTGCTGGAACCATGAAGTCATGCCTTGAAGTGAAGATTAGGATGTAGGGTGTGTCCTTTTTTCTGCAAGAGGAGGTATGGAGCGGACTGGAGACACTGTTGGCTGTGACATGTAAGGGTCCCAGGTCTCCCTCAGCCAAATAGGAGCAGTCAGTATGACGTGTGTTCTCTTTCTTTTTAGCAGGATTTTTGACAATAGGAGGAAAGGCATAGAGGACCCCTTTCCCTGGTGAGGAAGAGAGCGTTGCCCATGGAGTGTTATCCTATCCCTGCTCTGGAGCAGTAGCCGGGATATTTCTTGTTCAGGTAAGTGGCAAACTTATCTGTGGTTAGTGTCCCCTACTGCAAGAATAGGTTGTGAAGAACAGCTGGTTTATCTCCCACTCGTGGTCATGTGAGAATTGTTAAGACTGTCCACTATCAAGTTTTGTCTGCCCAGGAGATAATCCACTGACAGTGTGAGGTAGTGGGAGACAGACCAGTTTGCACAGTGGAAAGGCAACCTAGCTCCCCATGGTAGATTACTGTAGTCTGTTACGAGGATACTCTTTGCAGGAGAGGCACTTCTCAAAGTAGTGAGCCAGACATATCCTGTTGGGGGCAGGGTCTCCAATGGAAAAAAAAAAAAGGGGGGGGGGGGGGAAATGAAGGCATCAAGTCGCTTCCATGTCTTAAAAAGAAAGAAAATTGAAAAAAACACCCTACAACTGGGGAGACTAGCTAGCTATAGAAATCTCAGAGGGGTAGCTGTGTTAGTCTGTAACTAAAAAACAACTTAAAAAAAAAAAGAATGGTCCTGTAGCACCTTAGAGACTAACCAAAAAATATAGAAAGTATAATGAGCTTTCACGGGCACAACCCACTTCTTCAGATGACAAATATGTAAGCTAAGGTAATGGCTGTAATTGACTGCCAACAGCTCCATCTCTAGCTGGGGCAGCAGAGAGGGAAATGAGGAGGGTTAACTTGCATACGCTGGCTAGCCTTGTGGCAAGACACGAGGCGACACAGTGCATGTGTAGGCCTAATGGACATGGCTATAAACATTCTCCAATCAGCAGCTCAGGGATGCAAGCACACCTACACTGAAGCACCCACAGGGACACTACTCAAATCAGCAGCATGGCTACTGTACTGCTGTCTTTATTTTGACTGACAGCAGGTATTTTATTAAGTTGATTTTCGTTCTCTTTTGCTTGTTCTATTTTGTACACCAGAGTAAGGAATATTTAATTCTATGGATCAATGAAGATAAATTAATGAGGACAGAGACAAAGTGCTCATCATCTAATAAATAGATGTCAGATCTCTTCAGGGAGAGAAGCAATACAAGCATAAATATGTCTGCATACGTTAACAAGCTTACTTGTTTTTCTTATAGGTTTATCGTCAACATGTATAAACCACCACCTCTTTAACTTCAGTTAGGTTGAATTATCTAAGAGCAAAAATCTTCTGTGCTACTGTTGTGATCCATAGCGCTGTAACATTAGCTCAAATTTATCTATAGTACTTTACCTACATTAATAGGTCAGGATCTTTTGCCATGAACAACACCATCGATTCTGAGGCTATCAGCTGCTAATAATGGGGCTAAAACCCATACTTAAAACTTCTGGTTGCATAATAGGTCAGTTATACAGAAAATACATTTTAAAAATGCCTAGCAGGGATATCACCATAAGCAAAGGTTTTACAAAACAAAGAAAAATATAAACAGGAAATGAAGAGAATTCCTTGCCTGATTTAAATTTCTAAATTTGCCTTTTACAACTGAGTCTTCCCATTTGTGAGCTTTAAATCCAGTCCAGTTGGTTTCAGTTTAAACAGTGTGACAATTAAGTAACTGAGTTGATGTCTAGATTGCTAAATTGTACTGTAGCACTGCTGAACCAGTCAGAAATCCAGGAAAATACTATCATTCATTTCCTATGCTACCATTTAACTAACCAGTAAAACCACTTTGATTTGGTTTGAAATCAAATAGATGTGTAACACAGGGCAAGTCCCAATTTGTACATCTGGACTATACAAAGGAAACAAGGAACTAATCAAGGGAGAATACTACTGATCAGCAATGCATGGTCAATGCCTGAGTTTGGAGAATGGCAGCTTGCTGATGATCTTTAGGCCAGGTCTTTACAGCAGTAGTGCTCATGGAAACCTCAGCTTCCTGAGGCAACAACAGATAGGCTGTCTCTGCCAGGAAATAACTATATACTAAGACTGATAAGCAGGAAGTTATGCTAGAATGCAATCATAAATGAAAAGGGGGACTTTAAACACCAACACTACATTTAATTGATAACTAGTGCTGCTTCAAAGTAAAAAGCATAAGCAGATACTTAGGAACATGTTAAAAAACCTGGCTGTGCATTTTGAGGGGAGCAGATAGATGAAAAATATTCCCATTATCAAGGGCCTTTTATCAAAGTATCCCTCCTTTCAAAACAAACAAACAAACAAACAAAACAAAACACTTCATGCATTTTTTTTTTTTTTACTGCTCCAAATATCTTGGTGGGATGGGAGTTATTACTCAAGTCTGGTGTGAAACTCTCCCTCCCTGCAAGATTAAACATGATGCCTCCATGGTTTTCTAAGTTTCACTGACATAAGGCCAAGCAGTTCTTAGCTGTGGTATTTTGAACTGCCAGTAGTTGGGTTTCCAACCAAACCAACAGGACAGAATTACAATTCTTTTTACACACATTCTGTCAGGCTAAATGCCAACCCAGCTCACATTTTGCTGAGGTTAGACCTGGCTTAGAGTCCCATGAGAAAGGGCATCGTATCATTAATCGCCTGATGGTACTTTACAGTGGCAGATTCTTTCCTGCCTGCACCTTTTGGTAGGAACAGCTCTGCATTCCTAGATCTTTATTAGAGCACTTTTGCTCTGGAAAGTGCAAACTGTGCAGAATTTATAGACACTGTTGGAGAAATTATTTCTTCCATTCAAACAGATTAAAATGGTAATGAACTGCAACAGTCAGTATTCCTACTAGACACAGAGTTAGATATCCAACAGGCATAAGAAATGCCTCAAAAATGCAAAAGAATAACTAGGCCTTTTATATTTCTATAAATTCAATAAAAGAAAATATTAAGCATATTAGAAACTGGATTTAGCTGGCTCTCCTAATCTAAGCCTTTTGTGTTTTAATAACCAGATATAATTGTTAAGGGGTACATAAATAAGCACACAGACAAACCCAGCACACACTAGATCACAGAATTCAAACATTTATCCAGTCTGGTTCCTGCTAATCAGGTCTTAGGTTTGACTCAGGCAGCATGCAAACATCCAGGAATGGCAGTAACTTCACTTTTCTTCTCATAATGGCCACATTTTTAAAGGAAAAACTCAGATACAGGGATTGTTTGGTTGGGCAACAGGGAACTGTGCCTGGAAGTGGGAAAGAAAAAAGAATGCCTACTCTTGCCTTTTCTCAGCCTAGAAGCCCCTTTCCACCCACACCTTGTCCTTCCCTGCCACACTACAGAGCTGACTCTGTGCACAAGAGGACTGCTTCAGTTCAAGAGCTCCTGAGGAGGTGGTATGTGTATCATTGAAAGTCTGGAACAAGAAGGGAGAGGGCATCACTATGTGATAGGTATGAGGAAGAAGAAGCCTTAGACCTTTTGTATATAACCTGACTGTCCTCAATTTCACCAGCTCAGCTGACCAGCAACTCCATCAGGCAACCCATTTACATGAATTTACAAAAAAACCAAAACAAAACAAAACACACACAGGACAACTCTTTCCCCCAGCTTTTGTACAATGAACAGAGTCTATAGGGCCAGCCAGGCCTGATAACTGGAGGAGGACTCTTCAGACACACAGGGTCACCCAGTCAGTCAAAGTGGATGGTGAGAAAGTCTTTCTGCTGATCGCTGGAGAGACAAGGCTGTTAAAAATGGGGCTCTGGAAACTGCCTTCCCATCCAAAACTCTTTATGAAGCAGCATCAGCTTTTTTCTGAATCAGGCAGATTCTTTGGCTCTCAGTCAGTTACCCAGCTGCTTCATAAAGGGCCACTTGCTAGTTCCTTGTGACAAACCCTACTGTGTGCCAAATTTTATGAAAACAGCAACACTAAAATATACACAATAGCCTCTCACAGGCTGTGCATGAACTATATACACACAATTACAAACAACTCACACAATTGTCTATTTCTTACTTTCAGGTAGCAATAGGGGTTGTTCAGAGCTGTGTGAAGAGCAATCCGTGGCGCAGCATTCAAGTGCTCACGGAGGGTGTTAGCTGTGTTGAAATACACCACCTCGTTCAGGGTCTGCATCTCTGCAGGAGTAAGGTAACTTCTGAAAGAACAACAACATGTGTTGTATGAAAAAGACAGCTCTTTAACTGAAGGGACACTACAAAACCCCACTGGAAAGCTACGCCTTCAAAGAGATAGCAAGAACATGCATTTCACAACAGGCATGAACAGAAAACCTCTGAAAAATAAGATACTGCAATACTTAGAAACAGCTTCTAAACAAAATGAGAATTTTAACAATTACCAAATCAGCCTCCAACTTGAAACATTTGTTAATTAGAAACTACCTGCATCAGGGCAAACTCATCCAACAATGCACAGAATGCTGACACCAGTCATCTGCCTTGCTCATTACTCCTACATCACCCACACCATCTTTAAACCCTTTCACTGGCTTCCTCTCACCTTTGTTTTCAAATTCAAGCTCCTTGTCTTGGCTTCCATAGCCCTGCACAATCTAGCTTTTGCCAACTTCTCTGCCCTAGCTCCTTTTGCTCCACACTTTTCATCCTTCCCTCTACTGAAAATGCACAATTGACCACTGCCTTCATATTCTTTGCTAATCCCTGTCTTCACTTTCTTCCTTGTGGGTGCTTCTACTTGGAACTGCGCCTCTGACCCCATCTGCCGTGGCTTGCAGTAGCGAAAATGGAAATCACAAGCCTAGCCTATACAATGCAAAAAAGAAATAGTGGATAAACCAATACTGATTATGATGTGGGACATTTTAACCTTGATTTATCAATTTTTTTTCCACATTCTGCAGCAACAGGAATGAATTGCATAATTTATGTTTCTGACTCCTTACAGCATTCTATGGAAAAAAAGGCATTTTCAGAGCCCTCATTCAGAGAGAGTTGGCTGCAAGGACACCCAACAGCAACATTTCACGGAAATAAGAGTTGAGAGGACACGTCTCATATTGCAGGATCACAGCTTGATTTTTGACCGCAGTTTTTCCCAAGTCTGTATTGTTTGGTAAACTGTTGTTTTGTGCATGCATGTATATATTTTTATATGGCAGTATTTTATACTGTATCAACTATTAAAAGGTTTAAGGAACAGGAAAGCTCACCTTACGAGACTTTCTATAAAGTCAACAACTTCGAACCGGAGCATTTCAAATTTGGTTAATTTCTTAGACCTTTTTTGATTCTTTCAATTCCAGCAAAGTCTAAAAGACAAAAAATGCATGGCCAAGTCACTCTTAATGGCAAACTCATTCATCTGGAGTGGAAGTGGGGAACCTTTATTGGGTCAGGGGCTGCTGACTCACAGAAGAAATTAGTTGGGGGCTGCACTTAAGTGAGAAGGGGGGAGGGGGAGGGAGGCCAGACAAACGCTCGCTGACGTGGCCCTGAACATGAAAAATGATTGCCATGGCTCCCCTAGGTGTAACATACTAATCTAAATAGAAATAAAGTTAGACTGACAATATTGTATTCCCCTGTTCAAATATAAGCTTGCAAAATGTATACAAGTATCTGCCTGCTTAAAAACGGAAATGTGTTTTCATTGTGAGAGTCTGTTTTATTAAGATGGAGCTGACACTAATCCTGAAATTAATGTCCTGAGGCTAGGAAAATAAAATTTCAGATTATTCTCTCTCTCGTGTCTTAAAATTAACATACATTATGGAGTTGTAAAAAGGAAAGGGAAAATTGTCTCTTGGTTAGCGCCATGTACTGAAACAGGGAATTTGGATTCTAGTCTCAGTTCTGTTTCTGATTTGCTGTATGACTTTGGACATGTCACTTAGCTTTCCAGTGCCTCCATTTCCACATCCATAAAATGTGGATAATAATATGTACCAATCTCACAAGGAGAGTGTGCAGATTAAAAGTCTGTTAAATTCTCAGATGCATGGTGCTATCAAAGTGCTAACTGGCATTTTTATATGAGTATGTTAGATGCAATGAAGTCTGACTCAACATCTGCAGTTAAAAATATAAATAAAAGGTCCTTAAATGTTGAAATAGATATTGATGTACCACTTGCCAATTTAGCTACAACAAAATAATGGTGTAAAGAAATATTGAATTATACATTAGAACACTTCACAGTTGTACTGCATACACACCTTATTTTCCCAGGCTGCTACCGGCTTGAAAAAGTAACTTGCCTATGGCAACCAGAAGTTTTAGTCTGAAAGGCTAGAGAGCTTCTGGCTCTTTCCTTGCAGTACTGCTTGCCATTTTATCAGGGAGGTATACAGAGCCAATGAGATTTTTTTTAAAAAAAGAATGGGGTAGAAGGAGACGAGAAACTCCTGCGTTGATAAAGAAAGGGGTGGAACAGGAGCAGACAACCCAGATGTATAAGATGCCTAGAGGCTGAGATTCTCTGCATGTTCAGAAAGGCAACAGTAGCATCTGTGAAAAAGTTCTATAAAGAGGTAGAGGGTTAAGATCAGAACTGATTCTTAGGGGATGGAGGAAGTGGGGTATAAAAATGAATAAAAGTGATTTATTCTTTATGGGGGAAAAAGTCTATTTACTGGACGACTGTCAACCCATGTCAACGTAAATTAAAAATGCATGAGACTGTGTTGCAGGCTTTTTAAATCAAGGCCAGTATGCTTAGTCAGAAAGCTAAGAGTCAAAGAAATTCTTCAGACTTGTGGCTTTTTATCTGACATTTGAATTGGGCATGACGTTAAATTTTCAAGTCACTCGCAGAACATGATTTGTTCAAAGCTACGCCAAGAGTAATTACACGCGCACACACACACACACACACACACACACTTTGAAACTAGTTTGTAAAAAGTAAAACTGGCCTGACCTTCTGAAGATGATAGAGGTCTGTCTTCTTCTGAAGTTCATTTTGTGATGACACAGACACATCTTGTATATCATTTGTTTCTGCTACTGGAACAAAACCAGCTTTCAACACACAAGGCAAACTCCTTCTAATACCTACATATACCCGTTGACCCAGGCCAAACTGAAACAGGATCAATGGGTACTCTTTCAAGTTGGATAAGGACCAAAACCCAATTAGTTATTCAATTTTTCTCCTGGCAAACAAAGTTCAACAACACTTCATTGCGTAATTCATATTGTAATCAGTTATTCAAAAACAGAAAATTCAGCCTTGTGTAGGGGGCCTGTACACCACTTATGTTCCTTTTAAAATCTCTGGACCATATCCTTAACTGATATGAATTGACAAAGCTCCACTGATCTCAATGAAGAAGCCACTGAATTAGCTTTTAGAACTCTTCCCATTGTAAATTCACATTTTTTCTCATGCAAAAATCTTTAAAGAGAAAAATAGGTTCTAATCCACAATTCCCAAACACCATAACTGGGATTTACTGAAATGAGAGTAAAGTGAAAAATAGAACATACTAAAACATTTGACTAACTATATTTATCTTTGCCAAAATTCATAGGTTTTCTGAACCCTGAAGTTTGTATATGAATAATTAGCAGTTTTGCTTTAAAATAAAACCCATCATCAGATAATCAGAATTAAGTCTCAATTTTGCTTTATTTTAAAACAAAATTCCTATAACAGTAACAGCTAATAATAGTCAAAGCAACATACTGTTACGATATTGGCACTGCTTATAGGGTTGTCACCTGCAGGCCACAGGCTGAGGTCAGTTATAGCTGGTTGGTGGCTTACATGAAATGAGTTGGTAGTTTCAGTGCAATTTAAGGCTATGTCTATACATACCGTGCCAGAGCTCGATCTTCTGGCATTCAACTTAGCGGGTCTAGTTAAGACCCACTAAATTGAACATTGAGGGCAGTGCCAGTCAGCGCCATTACTCCTTGCAGCTACAAGGAGTAAGGGAAGCCGATGGGAGCATTTGGTCCTGTCAGCCTCCCTCTGTGAAAACAACACTAATCTCAGCTTAAGATAAATCAGCTCCAGCTATGTATTTTACGTAGTTGTAATTGTGTACCTTGACCTGACCTTAGTGGGTAAGTATCAACATCTTAAAATTCATCATCACAGTTTTCTGTCAGTATCAGCAAAGACCAAAGATTCAATAGGCACGGACATTATACTACTCTCTCACCCTAGAGTTTGTTTATCAAAATCAGGGTGAGGTACATTAATGAGCACAGGAAAGACTATAGATGGGCTGCCTATTTTCAGTGTTGTGGACTCCTGCAATTTAATCATTACTTTTGTGATCTCAGAAGTCCTTCTTAAAAACACCAGTATCTGAAGACAACTGGTTAATTCAGTTTTCAATTACGTGTAAGAAAGTAAGATTCTACCCCTCAAGGTAGCAGACAAAAGCCTGAAAATGAAGCGAGTGCACTGAAGATTCTGAAACTTAAGGCAAACAAACAAAGCCCAAAGATATTTTTAGCATCTCTTTTTTTAAAGCCACTCATGATTTTAAAATGCTTGGGGTTGGCTATACTCAGTCCCTGTGCTGTGGGTTGAAAAGCAGCTGTTCGCATAGGACCTTTCACCATCACTATATACACTTTTAAAAGAAAGAAGCAGAAACTAGCTCATTAGTGAAATTCCAAACTTAAAACAAATGGAAACAAGTTTCAAAGAACCCCACATATGTGAATGAAAGAAAGACTGAAAGAAGATGTAGTAAATATCCTGAAAGTAAAAAAAACCCCCAAACTCATCCCTGATGGTTTGTAGCCACTCTAGATACAAGATTTCAAACTGAGGCAGTCCTCTCTCCCCTCATTATTACAATAATTTGTTAAACTTGGGCAGATTTTATCAATGCTCCCTCAACTCAACATAGGCTCCACAGAACAAAGGTTTGCGCTCTGAAGCTCCATGTTTTGATTCTCCCAATTCACTAGAAAAGAATTGGGAGGATAGAATTTTTTGTTGGTTTAAAAAACAACACAACCCCCTCCCCCCCCAAAAAAACAACACAAAACAAATTTCAGTCTTTACTCCAGGGGGCTCTGAATGTGATTAGTGCACAGAAAACTTTTTTTGGCAAGCTTTTGAGAGTTACTGCTGCAGGCCAATACAGTTACAAGAACACAGTTTAAAAACAGAAGCTGATCATTTGTCCCATCAAGCCTGCCCATTTACATTTTATTTTAAATTCTCCCTTCCTACTTTTTCATCATACTTCAAACCCCGGTATCTTTATTGATTTACATAAAACCTTCTCCAAAGCAATCACCTTTTGGCATTACAGTGGTCAGAAATGGTTCCACAATATGCAACAACAAATGTTTTATACTGGTAGCAGTATCAAATTTTATTCATTTTCTTTTGTAGACTTCATGCTAGTCTAGTACATTGTTTGTCATTTATTCTACAGCTGTGCAATGAATTGCTTTCCCCACAAGAATCATAGGAATGTAGGATGGAAAGGGACCTCAGGAAGCTATTGAGTCCAGTCCACTGTGCACAGGCAGAACAAAATAAACCTAGACTATCCAAGACAAGTGTTTGTCCAACCTGTTTTTGGAAATCTCCAGTCATGGGGATTCCCTAACCTCTTTTGGAAGTCTACTCCAAAATTTAACAATCCTTATAGTTAATTTTTCCCCTAATATCCAGCCTCTCTCTCTCCCTTTCTGCAGATTAAGCCCATTACTTCTTGTCCTACCTTCAGTAACCATGGAGAACAATTAATCATCCTCCTTATAACAGTCCTTAACTGTAACATATCTGAAGAATTATCAAGTCTACCCTCAGCCTTCCTTTCTAATGACTAAATATGCCCAGTTTTTTTCAACCTTTCCTCTTAGGTCAGGTTTCCTAAACCTTTTATCATTTTTGCTACTTTCCTCTGGATTCTCTCCAGTTTATCCACATTTTTCCTAAAGTGCTCAGGACTGGACACAATACTCCAGATGAGGCCTCACCACGTTGAGTACAGTGGAACAATTACTGCCCATATTTTACACACAACAGTCCTTTAAATACATCCCACTACATCCCATTAACAACATATTCAGTGGGTGATTCACTATAACCTCCAGATCCTTTTCAACAGTACTAGTTCAAGCCAGTTAATTTCCCATGTGGTAGTGCGTTTTGACTTCTCCTTGGAGAACTTTGCATGTATTTTTTTTTTAAGTTCATCTTGTAGCTCTCAGACCGATTCTCTAATTTGTCAAGGTTATTTTGGATTCTAATCCTGCCCTCCAAAATGCTAGCAACCCCTCCCAGTTTGGTGTCATTCACAAATTTTAGAAGCATACTCTTCACTCCAGTATTGAGTTATTACTGAGAACATTGACTAGTACAGGCCCAACCCCTACGGAATGCACTACAGGTTGGACCTTGCTTGTCTGGCACCCTTAGGACCTGACTGGTCCCGAACGAGGGGATTTGCTGGACCATGGAAGTCCCTCCCCTCATGGCTGTGCTGCCACCGGGCTAGAGCTACAGCATGCCCCGCTGCTGCCTCATTACCACAGGCTCTCCCCAAACCCACTACTGCTGGGGCCAGAGTGCCACGGCCAGAGCTGCGCAGCCAGGGCAGAGCTTCACAGTTGCCTGGCTCTGGCAGAGGGACAGGGCTGGAGCTCTGTGGCCTGGGCCAGAGCTCCCTGGCTGCCACTGGGGCTGGAGTTTCCTGGCCTCTGGAGCCAGAATGTGGCCAGAGCTCCCTGGCTTCTGTTAGGATCAGAGCTCCCTGGCCAGGGCTGGAGGTCCATGGCTGCGGCTAGGCTAGAGCTCCCCAGCCACTGGGGCCAGAACTCCACACCATATCGCCCATCCTCCCCACCCCACCCCCACACTCTGGGCTCTCAGTTGAGTTGTTGGTGCCCCTTACAGCACCTGCCATTCCACCAGACCTCCCTCTTCCTGGGCTCTGTGGTCTAGGAACATCTGTGGTCCATGCTGGACTACAGATGTTGCCGGACCAGGGAGTTCCAGTTAAGAGAAGTACAACCTGGCATGGTCCATGAGCCAGTGGCAGCTCCCATGGATCCTAAGTGCAGCTTCAGTTCCCTTGAAGCTGCATGGCCACACAGAATGCTATAAATAGCTACACAGCAGCTCTAAAGGGCCACACAGCAAGGACCTGGAGAGGAGAGAGAGATAAGGTGCAAGTGGGAACTGGAGAGAGGAGGATTGCTGTGGGCCTCTCCCCTGGCCCTGGAGCTTCCTGCTGCCAGTGAGGAGAGGAGAGAAGGGCCCTATCCCTCAGAGCACCATGTTGGCTGCTCCATAAGTACTTCTTAAATTCCTTTTATTTTTCCCTGGTTATCTTAAAAAAAAAGGAGTATTTTATTGTAGAAGTAGACTTTGTTTTAGTTACACAACTGGCTCTGTAACATTACATAATTAAGGAGCAGTGAGCAAAGCGTTAATTTAGTAGTTGCTGTGGCTCTCACTTTTAAGGTTTCCCCCCCCTCAAGTGGAACCCACTTCAAAAACAGAGAAGAGAAATGCCCTGTCAACTAGATCAGGGACCCTGTCAATGAGGGAAATTAGATTGTTTTGATAAAATTTGTTCTTGACAAATCCACTGGCTAGAACAACAAACACTATTATCTTCTAGGTGCTTACAAACTGATTGTTTTACAATTTGTTCCAGTATCTTTCTAGGTATAAAAGTTAAGATGACTAGTTTATAATTCCTCAAGTCCTCTTCATTCCCTTTTTTAATGAAAGGTCCTCAAACACTTTTCCCGATCAGTACATTGTCTTGTTGTCTTTGCTTAAACGGCCTGCATTTACCATCTGCAGGCCCAGGGGTTCTCAACTTTTTTCCCTGAAGCCCCGTTTACCTAACATGTTAACTCCAGGGCTTGAATGCAGGGGTGGAGGGAGGCTCTGGGTCAGAGGTGGGAACTCTTGGTCATAGTCACAGTTTGATTTCTATTTGGAGGGGACACACAAGGGCTGGTGGGGCTCCGGCAAGCTGTGCAAAGTGGGGTCCCCTGACTCAGCTCAGCAGGCAAACCACCTGTCTGGTGCTGTGTTGTGTGGTTACTCCCTCAGGGCTCTGCTTGTCCTGGAGGCATCCAGGCAGCTCTGACTGGCTGAGCGAGCTGTCAAAGGGGACTGGGAGCTGAAGAGCAGTCACAATCCCAGACGCCAATAGTAGACAGGGGAATGCCACATGGTCCAATTTGTGACATGACCAATCAGGAGAGTAGTTGTCCTGCGCCGCCTGATTTAGGCGTCCCACCTAGGACCTGGTCAGAGGGCAGGACTTGAGGACGGCTGTGGGGAGGAGGAGATAGGGTGGAGCTGCCCCCAGGACAGGGATATGATAGTGTAACCATTTACAAGGTTAACCGATGAGCCTGGGCTCATCAGTTAATATGCATGGTTACACCGCACCTTGGATACAGAAGTAGCAGTGCGGGAGCCAGGGGAAAAAAGGGGAGAGAGACGGCCAGCTTAAAAGCCACCTCCCAATGCGCATCAGCTCCCAGGGAGCCACTTCCCTCATGCGCTGCTACCTTTGTATCAGAGGGGCTGTGTGTAACCACTGAAGATTTCTGTGGTTACATGGCTACATAATTAAACACATTTAAACATCCCTACCCAGGACTACCTCACTCTGGATAAAGCACTGCAATTTGGAAGGGCAACATCCTTGTGCCCCCTGAACTCTACCTGTAGGCTCAAGGTTTCTCTCAGTGTCAAAGTTGCAGACCCACCATTCCTGGCTTCCGGGGGAGGCAGAGCTCAGGATTTCAGCCCCACACTGCTTCTTACTACAGGGGAGCAAAAGCTTGCGGTTTCAATCCTACACCAGTCCCTGTGGGGAGAGGGGAGCATGGGGGGTGGGAGGGAGGGGCTCGATGAGGCAGTAGGGCTGCAGAGGGGAAGCCAGGGAAGGAACAGGTATCAGGTCCACCCCCCTTGCCGATGGTGAATTGCCAGTTCAGACTGCAGTTTGCCTCTGAGGGAAGTGGCTAGAGGAAGAATGGCTGGGGTCACTGAGGCAAGTGGTGGGCTTAGGGTACCTAGTAGGGATGTCAACGAGTAACTGACTTTATGATTAACCAATAAGCCTAGGCCCCTTGACCCCTGTGCTGTTGCCTCTATTAGAGGCAGCAACACGGGGTGGGAGTGGAAGGCAAGGGAGGCTGCTGCGAAGCAGCCACTCTCTGTGGGGAGCTGGGACCCTCTCCCCCCCCCAGACAAGTGTTGCTTCCATAAAATATATTCTGCTGTGGGCCCAAGGTTGCTGCAGATAAGGGTTGCTTCATGGCAGCCTCCCCTGCCCTCTTCCCCTTCCCCAACAGCCTCTTTCTGCGGGGAGCTCAGAACCCTGCAGACAGGAGCTGCTGCCACTCCGTATCAGAGGCAGCAGCACAGAGCAGCAGACAGCTGGTTCCTGTGGGAAGTGGGGCCAGGAGCAAAAACCAAAAAAACCACCAACCAACCAAACCAACACTGGGACTATCGGATAGTTGCATAACCGCAAAGATTTCATGCAGGTACGCAACTATTCAATTAGCCAATATCTAACATCCCTAGTACCTAGGTTCCATAGAAAGGAAGGACTCCCACAGGGCAGTACCCAAAGGAAGGGGCACCGTGGTCTGGGAGGAATGTGGATCCCAGCATGGTGGAGAGTGTGAAGGCATAGGTAATAGCAAGTGAGACACCAACTGAAAGAAGGTGCTTCTGGACAGTAAGAGCTAATTCCCAGGACTGGCCAGCAGAGGCACCATTCAGCAAGTTAAACTTCCTACACAGAAGATGACAGATGCTTTCACTTTTACATTGGAGGTGAAGGCTGCAGTGGTTTCTCTTAATCCAGGGAAGATGGAGCATGACTGTTTCTATGGGCTGAATCTCCTAAAGACAGAAGGATGATATTGGGCTGCACTGTTGAACTCTACATGTTGCCACTGGCTGTTCCCACTGCAATCTACCCATCCTGACCTGAACAATCCATCTCTTATTTGGATCTGACTGGATTGAGTTGTACATCTTTATGACTGGCATGGTAATGAGTCCAAATATATGTGTAAAGGAGTTTGCGCTAGTATTAATCTTTCAAGCTTTTGCCTTATTCATGAAATGATTTTGGAAGCTGTAAAGCACTTGAAAGACCTGAAGAAAAATGTGTCTATTAAGAGTAATTTATTATCCACTCCCTTCGATCTTTCCAGTTTTTGTCTCACACTCAGAGCCCATCCTGTCCACAGGATGCAGGGGGATGCAGACGCATGGGGACAAGGGGATTAGCAGGAAGACTTGTGCCGGCAGCAGAGGTTGGGCCCACCCCTGCACTCACCAGTTCCAGCCTGCTCTGTCAGCTCTCAGCATTGCTCAGAGGAGGGGACTTGGGGTGAAGGGTTGGAATGGACATGGAGACAGGGCAGAGGAGGAATGAGGGCAAAAAGAGGCAGGGTGGGCAGGAAGTTGTCCTGGACCTCGTACCAACGTACGGCTGGCCCTGCTCACACTATTCTTCCATTTTATGAAGAATGGGTCCAGTCAGCAGTAACATGACAATCATTTTTGAAAAGATGTACTCTGTCAAAATTGCTTGGCATATTGATAGTCTTAGGTGGAGAAATTTCTGGGTTTGATTAACAGGCAGTGAATTTCATCAGAATCCAGATTCTCTGAGGCCATTTTATACCATTGATACTGAACAATTTGGCAGGATATTACATGCTCACCTTCCAGATTTTGAAATCGTGTCAGGAACTCCTCCATTTTCTCTATCGTGTTGCTAAACTGTTTTCCAGAAGATGATGTAAAAATCTCCACACATTTTTGAAGTATGGCCACCAACTCAGCCTTAGCCAACATCCTGAAAAACAGAATCAAATAGCAAAACAGGGAAAGCATTTGTTGAAATACTTAAGCACAATGTTCAATATGGTATTTTATTTGAAAAAAGAATCCCCACGTTCTCTAATTTAAAAGCTATCAGTTTTCTTGTAAAGTTGATTTTCTAAAGAATGAATTAAGACTGTTTTAGTTCCAGTGTTTTTATATTCAGAGCTTGACATTTAAAAAGGGCTAAGGAATTGACTGAGCTAGAAGATTATATCCTTCAGTTTCCCCTCCCAGAGTAGATGGAGAATAGTCTAATATCATCTAAAGGTAGAAGCACTTTTGTATTTCTTCCCTCTAAGATCTGATTGAGAGGTGAGAATTAGGACTTAAAGCTTGTCAGAGGTTCATGATTCCTGTGTTTGAATTATGCAAACCAGAATAGCCTCACCTGGCATTTCAACATCACAAAACTCATTACATTCTGGGATCCAAAATGAACTTGAAACAAAGTCAAAGTTTGTTTCACACATTTAATTAATATAAACCTACCACACCTCTTTGCATTATATAGCACTTATCTTTTGATCCCAAAATTTTATAAAGATGACTAAGTAGAATGAAAATACTGAGGCTGAACAATAATTTACATTTATATTTAATTTGATAAGTATAATATCTCCTAACTGTGTCACTCTGAAGCCTAGAGTATCTGAGTCAGCTTGAAACAATGGAAACAACTACAAGCATGGCCGAGAGCTCTTTATCAGAATATCACCAGGTTCACCATCTGTTACTGTTCAATGTTTAAGTTCTATTCCATTTTAATTTTACAAATTACAATTTTGCAACAGCAAGGCCTAGTGATCCAAGCCATTAATATCTCCTTAGAACTATGGCATTGTCTGTCTCAAGAACCATGGCTCTGGCAGCAAAGTCTGAGGTGTGTAGCTAGCTATGTTGCTACAGAGATATAGGCACTGGCTTTGAGGGCTTAAATGCTCAAATGGGTCACCCCTAAAGTATGCCACCCTGATTTTAAATTAGTGTTTTTGCTTCTTGCTCTGGCAAACCCTTTTATGTTTAGACAGTAAAAAGTCACTGTAAATAGACCCTTTGTACACCTAAAACAGTAGAGGTAATTTATAAGCCAAAACTGAGTGCAGAGGATCATAATGTAAACAGGCTCTCACACATTCATGAAACAGCCTGTCACTCCCATTCAATTCTTTCAATTAAGGAAAGTCAAAGAAATTAGTCCTTAATTAATCCTTATAAAAGGAAAATAAAAATACTGTAAGAATCTGACAGCAGGATAGTCCCTTTGAAAACAATCAGGGAACTGATTAACTACTAATTAATTACTTTTGGAGAAATGCTATCTCCTATCCAAAAATAGTTTTTGCTGGTAGTACTGGGATTTCTTTTTCAGATAGCAGCAGCACTAAAGCACTTAAGGCTCTGGTAAAACACATCTAATCTTTCACTAGCCATCGTTTTCAGGGACTGCGGAAAGGATCAATTCATTAAATTAAAAGTTGGTATTTGCCAATAGCAAATTGTGATCTTCTAATTCCTACAATCTTAATAGCTTTTAGAATAACTTATAACTTGCAAGGTGATTGTCTGAAGAGAAATAAAATTATTTAAAGCACCTTCTATGGCAAACCAGTGACTCCCAACATAAGAGCATGAAAACAGATACATACCGACAATCCTTGAACAACCATATACGCAAGATGTATTAGTATGTAGTGGGGGTTAGAACTGGCCTATTTTAATAAAATTATAAAAATAGGAAAGTTAAACCAAGTCTTGCTGTTTTCATATAAGTTATCAGGAGCCTAGTTGATGCCACAGGTGGTTAAAATCATATCACCTTATTAACAAGCTGATTTACCTGTACATAAGATTCAAGTGAATAAAGTTTTACCATGCTAATCAATTAAAGTTGTATCAGGAAAAAGGACCCCTTTTTGTATGTGTCCAGTAATTTAAAACCTTCAGAGGCCAAGTCAGATCAAGCACTGAGGAAAAAAGCTGTTTGTCCTATACAGCAGTTTTAATGTCCTCACAATCTGATGCAAGCCAAGGCCTTTAGAGCAATTGGTCTGCAGAATGCATAGTATTTAGCCAACAGCCTCCAGACTCTTGAACTCCAGTATTTGACTCACACATAGTAGGAAAAACAGTTCCTAACCTTCCATAATGGTTATTCTTTGAGATGTGTTGCTCGTGTCCATTCTATATTAGTTGTGTGTGCTTGCCACAGGCACGGGTGCCAGAAGCATTTCTCTCAGTGGTATCCATACGGGACCAGCTCTAGGACCCTCTGGAGTGGTGCACATGTGTGCCAGTATAAGGGGTACTGCCGGCTTCCTCCTCCTTCAATTATTTCTTGCTGGAACTCTGACAGTGGAAAGGGGGTGAGAGGGAGGTCATGGAATGGACATGAGCAACACATCTCAAAGAACATGTTACGGAAGGTTAGCAGCTGTTTTTACAGGGGTGCCATTTCAGATTTTGGCATGGGGAGGGAGGGTGACCCATGCATGCTGTGAGTGGGGAAGGGAGGAAGAGTAAGAACACGATGAGGTGGGGGCACCAGACTGACAACAGCAGCTTCAGCAGTGTTACTGAAAATGCTCAGTACAAATCAAGCAGTAAATTTGAAGAGAAGAGTGGGGGACTGACCCCCTCCACCTCCCTTCCCCATCTCCACCTCCACCCAACATACATCACTTCTTTCCAGGAGCCAAGGCACTGGAAAACTCTAGTTTTTTTGACAGATAACTTAGCAATTAGTTGCCAGAAGTATTATATCTAATTCCTATATAAAAGAAAATTAAATAAATATTAGATCCATTCAGATCTAACACCAGCATACTCTTGACATCTTATAGCAAGTCACTTAAGGGAAACTGGCTAGCTTTAAACATTTTTTATATTATATTTATATACATATATTCTGACTTTGTTACTAACTCTGTGGCGTGAGAGAGAGAGTGCGCGAGCATGCCCAGGAATCCTGAGTATCTCAGCTCTAGGAGAGGAATAGTGGGATCTAGTGGGTTACAGCAGGGGGCAGATACATTTGGCCTCTACATAAGAACATCAAAATGGCCATCCTGGGTCAGACCAATGGCCCATCTAGTCCAGTATCCTGTCTCCCAACAGTGGCCAATGTCCGGTGTGACAGAAGGCATGAACAGAAAAGGCAATCATCATATGATCCATCTCCCTGTGGCCCATTGCCAGTTTCTGGCAAACAGAAGCTAGAGACACCATCCCTGCCAGCAGCCATTGATGTAGCTAACCTTCTGGAACTTATTTTGTTCTTATTGGAAACCTGTTATAGTTTGGGCCTTTCCACCGTCCCTTGGCAGAGTTCCACAGGTTGACTGAAGAAATTATTTCTTTTGTTTGCTTTAAATCTGGTGCCTATAAATGTAATGGTCTGACCTTCTTGTGTTATGTTAGTGAAGGAATAAACATTTCCTTATTAAATTTTTCCATATCATTCATGATTGTCTAGACCTGTGAAATATCCCCCCATCCTTTAGTGATTTCTTTTCCAAGCTGAAAAGTCCATCTTTTTAATCTTTCCTCATATGGAAGCTGTCACTTGCCTGCCTGGTGCGAAGGTTGCGGATCTCTCGAGGCATCTAGATAGGCTTATGTGTAGTGCTGGGGAGGAGCCAGTGGTCGTGGAACAGGAGGTGTGCACCAGTAGGAAGGAAGGGGCAGTTCAAGTGCTACACTTGATAACTTCTTGGCCAAACTAGTCAGGATCACCTGTTAGAGGCTCCAAGATCTACCGGTAGATCCCAATCTATTGGTTGATGACCACTGATCTATAAATTTTGCCACCTCTCTACTTACTCAAGCAACTTTGGAAAAGGGGTAAGTTGAACAGCAGAGGTCCAAGAGCACACCACTATTTATTACTACTCTTTCCCCCCCTTTTATTTGGAATACCCACAATGTTTTCATGATCATCTAATGATCCCTCAACTACTTGAATGACAAGCCTTTTGTCATCATGATCACCCTGCCTCCCTTTGTTTATAAACAAACTCCCTGCTCCAAAAGGCAAACCTAGGAGCAGCGCAAGCTCTGTAGCAGTTAAGAGCTGTGTCTGGAGCTAGGGCATACGCTTTAAGCAGACCTCAGATATGAAATCGCTGCTCCTCCACCTTATCAGGTGCCAGCTCTGCTACCCTCTTTTAACTCCTTACTCCAACTCTGCACTGGTGTCTTGCTCTTCCTAATTCTATCTCCTGCTTGAATCCTTCAGTTGACTTTGGACTCTGTCTCAAGCTCCAACCCTTGGCTCCAGATCCTGGCTCCCAACTGACTACTAGGTATGACCACCAATGCTCTTGATACCCACAGTAACTATTAGTAATAAGCTAACTAACTTGTGAACATGAAAAAAAATTCCATTCAGTTCTTTTCAGGGGCAGAAAAGGAATGCATAGAGAGAAATGACGACATCATCCTAATGAGAGAGCGCTCTTTCACCGCCCCCAAAAAGACATGGCTTTTCTATGCAGTGTCACACTTCAGTGTCAGAGGTGCCAAATCCCATATTTAGAAATATAGACGCCTCAAAGAATTCCCCATTACTCCAACTCTGTGCCTATCTGATCCTTTCTTGTATGCCAACAGCAACATTAAAATATCTTAGCATTTCATGACACCTGCCATCATAGGGCACATTTACACAAATCTTGTAACTGTAAAGTAGCAACCACATATCTTTTTAAATACTTTCTTTTTTTCTATTTTAAAACACTGACAGTCAATATGAAAACTTGATTTGGTGGAACCTTTATTGAAGTTACAATGCTAAAGAAATTATGTAGGGGCCATCCTAAGGATGAAATGCAAATCTGGAAAGCATTCTATACAGAAAAAACAACAACAACAAAAGAGTATCACCAAAGGATTCAACAATTGTATCAAATTATGATGATCTAATAAATATTAAAAACAAATATGATCATTTAAACAAGTATTCCAAACAAATTACCGAAGACCAGATTCTGATACTCTCATTCGTGTTTAAAGGAGTCCTACTGAAGTCATTGAGACCACTCAGGAAGTAATCAGCATGAGAGAAAATATCAGAATCTAGCCTCAAATAGCTTCTGGCAGTTCCACTGAAAAGAGCAGGCATGCAAATTTAAAGTGACAGCCAATTTTATTTTCAATCAATCAGTAACATATAGTCCATTGCAATACTTGTCAAGCAGCATTCTAAGTATAAAGTTCTGAAGAAACAGAGGGCAGATGTTCTATAGGTCTAAAACAAAAACACAAAAATGGAAAGTTGAAAGATTACCTCATTAATTGAACAGCTGACCCATATTCTTCTGTTTCCCATACTCTCTTTCCCAAACATGCACAGTGCAGCTCTCTGATCTGTAAACCAGTACACAAGTAAAGGGAACAAAAATGTTTTACAAAACAAGTAATCAGTTTTATATTCACTTTTCAAAACAATGACTGACTCACTCACTCACAGAGTAATCCTGTGAGGAGCTGAGTGTTCTCAACTTTCACTAACTGCAATTTGAAATGAGAACCTTCAGCATCTCATGAGACTAGGCCCTCAGTGGTGTCAAGATGTGCTTGCCGTGAAGCACTATGTTTTAATGGGGTCCATTCAGATGACAGGAATGCAGAGATTAGGAATGAACCTGAATCAAAACCCCTGTTCAAACATTCCACATTCTCAAACATTAGGAAAGTCTGGAGTGAATTCACAGCTAAGATCCATATCTAATAAAGTATCTGGTACATCTAGAATCAATGGGGAAATGCACATCATGGAATGTTCTGTAGCATTAACAAGAGCACGAGGCAAAAATAACTGCATGTTATAGGAAACTGAGTTTGGCTGTACCAGAGCTCTGGTACAAGTCAAAATACAACTAAGAGTATACATGACTGTCCCATCACTGCTATGTTGTTTCTGATACAATCATGTTAATTCTCATCTGAATCCAGCCATTAGTAACTAGTTGACTGACGGCAGGAAGAATGGAAAACTGTCTGTACCACATATGAGAAACAGGATGTATAAAAGCCAAATCACAGAGGCAATGGGTGTTCTGTGCATCTCCTTCTCCCCTAGCAGCCCTCTGCTGTTTACTTACAAGAGTATGAGAGAAACTGTTAAAGAAACAATGTGCTGTTCCTCTTAGTCCATAATAAAGACATAAAATATCTGACTGCATGTAGGAAGGACATGGAAGGAGGAGGGGAAAGGAAAGAAGAAGGTGGACTTCAAATCTGTAAAGATGTCAAGCCATGAAACACAAGAGGTCCAGGGAATGATACTTCACCTGTTTGCCCAAAGGATACTTTGGAAGAGAACTTGTGAAAACATGAAGACATCTCAGAACTGGAAAATAATTCTCATGGTAACTATTCAAGTCTTCCAATAATGTCTGTGTTACCTCCTAAAATGACAGAACAACAGTTTCACAGAGTAATTCAATATCCACCAGAACAAAGGAGAATGAAACATTCACCAAATATAATTTAAAACATATAAATAAAATATTTTAATGGAACACTGAAGTTCTGACAAACCAGGAAGGACTGATTTAAATCAAATTGATTTTAATGATGACTTAAACCACCTCGCAGGAAATCTTGACTTTAAATTGATGCCAATCTTGTTTCACATTTGTAATTTCTTAGGTTCATTTTCCAAAAAGAGATTCATTTTCATTGGTTGATACAACATGTTGATTTGCAACTAAACGTGGTCTTTACACTAGAGTTGGTACTCCTTTTTGCTAACCAGCAGGACATATTGTAACTACATACAATTATTTAAGAATTATATGGCTCAGCATGCATTTATTCAGATTCGCAATTTCAGATTTTTATTAAGTTAAGAAATACATCATTCACCTGTTTCTATTTACTAGATGATGTCTTACTCATGATGCATGTCTAGCTGCACTTGCATGGATATTGGAATTCAATTAAAAATTAACAAAAACAAGTTTAATTTAAAATTGATTTATTAATAACAAATGAAATATTACATGCAGCTAATGTGACATACTGAAAACTTGGCCCACAGTGACCAGAAAACAAAAGAGTACTTAGAGACCATAAGGTATTTCCAAAAGTGCCTGAGCAGTTTTCATGCCTAATTCCCACTGAAATCAACGAGAGTTAGGCAATGGACCTACTTAAGCACTCTGGAAAAATCCCATTAGGAGTCCATATGTATTTTTAGGTTCCTACATGCCTTTCAATAAAAACCAGCTGGAGGGAATGAGATCTATTAGTTCTAAAATCTTGAGGCACATAGGATAGATTTTTCATAGACTAGAAGAGCTCTTCCAACTCTTTAAAATGGATTCACAACTTTGAACCAACTAGTCCCAATTAAAAAGTATACATTATCCCTGTACTTCTAGTTCAACTGAAATCAACAGTAACCAAGGCAAAAGCTTTTCTGCACAACAAAAACTTTAAGTACTCACATTTGGAAAAACTTAAACAGCAGCATTCACTCCATTGTAAAGACTGAAAATATATAGGTAACTTACATTTGTGGCATTTGACATGTCAAGTACTTTAATCAAGGTGAGAAGTCCTTTCCATTGTATTATGTGGTTTTAATTTATGGAATGGCCACCCAGAGCATTGAATGGATGGGGTACTTAGGCTTTTATAAATAAAAGTATTTGCACCTGTTATTATGTATTTACCTTCAGGTTACCTGAAATACATTTCAAAAATCCAGTCCAAACATGTGTGATACTAATGCAATAAAACTGGACAAAGTTATGCGTTGCATGTAGTTCCATGATGATTTTTATCAAATGACTAATACAAAGCAATCCCTTCTCTAACATTCCATTGTAAAACTCTGCCCCTAAATAATTTGTATGTCAGTCAAATTTGGGGTGGTATCACTTTGAGAGATTTATTTTGTAAATATTTCTCCCAACTCTCAACCACACCGTAAACAGCTCTTGGTGTCTGTATAAATTACAGTTTCACTAGGTTGCCCTAACAGTAGGCCTCAACACAATGCAGCTTAGAATCTCCACAGTGCTGTACATTGTAACATTGTCCCTAACATGCTTGTCCTGCCAGCACATGCCCTGCGCTACAGCTTGCAAAGAAGTCCTTGGAAGGAAGACTCATGGAAATCTGTGGCACAGGAATCCTCCCCTGTGTACATATAGAGCTTTTAGGGTCCCCTTTATGCTGCTTTGGCCCTTTTATCTGGCATAAAAGAGCCACATCAGGGCTCAGAATCTCAACCACAGTGTAAACCTATAACTACTCTCTCATCATCTATCTTAGACCCTAAGTAGACAGGGGACAAGTAAAACCAGGTCAAGTATTTTAGGATGACCAGGAATCAATTATGTCTATCCTAACACAAAGAGGATCACTCCACCACCTCTCCTTCAAAAAGGCTCATTAAAGGCAGTCTCATTCCATAAATATGTGCCCTTATATTTTGATGACTATAAAAGATCTCTCTGTTAGACATGCAGGTTTAAAACTGATTGTAGATGGCTAACAAAATTCCCAATGCAAAAATCACAGAAAATTTAACATATTAAGATATTTTCAAAGTTCTGTTCCAAGTTTACAGAAATTGACATACAATTCTCATTCCTCTGCATAAACAGCACACTTTTACAGAGATGGAAAAGCATTTCTGTAATTCAATTGCAAATTAAATCAGTTCTGAATGATAAATACAAAGGAAATGCATTTCTGGGAAACAGTAAACACTGCCAAATGAAGTATCGGGTGCATATAAAGATACTCACATACATTATAGAGGACTTACTGACTAAGGGCCAGTTTCTACCACCTTTACAGTGAGTTGAACCTTACTCTTTAAGCCAGGGGTGGGAAAGATCCAGCCCGCCAAGCCTTTCAATCCAATCTGCCAAGCCACCCCACTGGACCCACACGTAGGGAGCAGACCTAAGGGCTCAGAGCAGCTGACTGCTCCATCTGCTTCTCTGCACCAGAGGAGAGCAGGAAGCTTTGCATGCTGCGAACCCCCTCCTTCACTCAAACTTCCTCAGACCCCTACCTTCTTCTGCACTCCAATCCCCCACCCCAAGCTCCTTTTTGTACCCAACTTCCATCCTAGACCCCACAACCCCTCCATAGAAAAGTACAGCCTTTGACCACTTACAAAATCTTGGAGTAGCCCCCTATCAGAAATTATTGCCTACCCCTAGCTTAAGCCCTGGTCTATACTAGGGAGTTATTTCAAAATAGCATTAGTGTGGATGCTCTGGTGCTGCTAATTCAAAATAATTGGCCTCCAGAGGCCTCTCAGTGCAGCTCTGACCACTCCAACCACACCTGGCATTTCCACTGCTCCCCTTCTCCTGCGGAGCTTAAACTCCAGGCAGCAGAAGGACTTCTTGCATGTGGCCAGTTTCGCAAGTCCCATGCGAGACAATAGCCAGCGAGGGAGCCATGAGACCCCCCTAATGCTCCCTCAGAGCCTCCCATGGCTCCATCACTTCTGCTCCCCCCTTGGCTGCCACTGGCCAGGGACACAGTAGAGCTCTGGCCTGGACATGTGAGGAGATCCTGGACCTCATCAAAGTCTGGAAGGAGACCACCAACCTTCAGGATCGCCATACCAGAAAGAGGAACGATTAGGTCTATGGCCAGATTGCCGCCAGCCTGGCCGACAAAGTATGCACCCGGATGCTGGACCAGGTCCACATGAAAGTGAAAGAACTTCGTCAGGCCTACAACAAGGCCAAGGAGCAGAGCAGAACAGATGCTGCTGGGCGGCACCACACAGCTGCCGCTATTATGAACAGCTGGATACCATCCTGGGAGGGGGGTTTGGCTGCCTCCCCCTATCATTGTGGAGTTCAGCCAGGACACATCCGGCACTAGCCTTCAGGAGGACAGCATGGCGGAAGGGGAGGCAGTGGTGGCCAGCCAGGCGATCAGGCCCACCAGCCAAGACCTGTTCCTCACCCTGGAGCCAGTCCTCCACACCCAGGATGTTTCCCAGGCTTTGGGCAAACACAGGGAGGGCACTTCAGGTGAGTTCTATAACTTTTCCTATCTACATGCAGGGGCAGGTGGCGGACTGCAAGGGGCTGCATGCTCCTCTCTTAGCCTACTTGGTCTGGGGGCTGCAAAACAGCCTGAACACAGGGAGTACCAGTCTGGAGCACTCAGCTTGACGATGCTCTCAGCTCCATGATGCTCTCATATAGGAACCCCTTGGTCCCTCTCACAAGGTTCCTGGAGAGGCCTGCCTTACTCCAGCCTCCATAGTGGGACACCTTCCCACAACAAGCCACCACTAAGGAGGCTGGGGTCACGGAACCACACAGCAGTGCCACACCACAGCACAGGATCGTGCCTGCACTCAGGCAGCATTTGCTCCCAATCAATTGCGGAGATGCAGAGGAGACTGATCTCATATATGGGAATCTGCCAGGGGAGGGAGGGGTGGGCGGGGTGGAGACCCAGTAGCACTCTCTCTGGCAAGCAGCATCTGCCCCCAACACCCTCCCCACTCCAGTGGGCAGGGATAGAAGTTCTCTCTCTGCGGGACACTGCCAGTGCTGGACCTGGTGTGTGCAGGACACAGAAGGAAGCCAAGCCACCCATTCCCCTCCTCCCACCTGCAGGCTCCTGTTCTGGCCAACACCTTCCCATGCCTGCTTGTCCCTAGGCCATGGGTGTAGCGATGCTCCCCTGGGACATCTCTGCCCCTGCTGGAAAGTGTCTGTTGTCTAGGCAACTTATGGCCTTGCTCGAAGCACAGCACCATCATCTGAACCGAGACCTTTGGTGTTAGCTCAGAGTTAGGTCTAGGCTTCATGCAGTGTCTCCTGTGATGACTGCCCTTTGCACTTGTCCCACAGCTGGGCCAGCTGAGAGCTTGGTGCGTCCCCCACCTCCCTCGCCATCAGCATGACTCCACGGGATCCGCAGGAGGAAAAGAACCTGCAAGGAGTTGATGTAGGAGCTGATGTGGGGGCAGATGGCCTGTCTGCAGTCCCTTGTCCAGAGGCTTGAAAAAGAGTGCCAGGAGGGGACTGTTGACCGGGAGGAGCACTGGGCCAACTGGGAACAATAGGAGGACACCTGGGACCAGTCCATGGGCCAGCATGCCACCATGTGCTCCTCCCTCACCTTGTTGATGGAGTGCAGGGCATCGTGCATGGAGCGGGCCACCAGCCACCTCCTGCCCCCCACTGCTTCCTCTCCTAGCTTCCCCCCCCAGGGGCCACCGGGGCCCAAAACAAGAGGAAATGGGACCTCTCAGGCGCCAGTCCCAGCCCCATCCCTGAGCTCCCCTCCTCCATTCCAGGTTCTTTCCCCAGAGCCTCCCCTGCTCTATGCCCCCCCCCGCAATGAACAGCCCTGTTTTTTCCAATAAAGAAGGCTTTATTATTTGCTCTGAAGAGGAGGAGGAGGAGGAGATGTGAGGGGGAGGAAAGGCACAAAGAGGGAATGCAGGGGCCCCTTGTGGAGAGACACAGGGGAGAGTCTCAGAACTGGCCTTGCACAAAACTCTCCCTTCAAGGCCTCCCTGATGAGCACAGCCCCTTGATGTGTTCTTCTGATAGCACTAGTGTCCAGCTGACCAAATTCCCTGCCCAGCCGTTCAGCCTCTGCCCCACCCCCCGGCAGAAAAAAAAGTCTCCCCCTTTCTCTCAGAGGTTGTGGAGCACACAACAAGCTGCTACCACAAAGGCAATGTTGTGCTCACTGAGGTCCAGATGGGTGAGGAGACTTCTGAACCTCTCCTTTAAATGGCTGCACACACGTTCAACCACCTTGCTGCACCTGCTCAGCCTGGCATTGAAGTGCTCCTTGGCGGGGTCCAAGATACCAGTGTAAGGCTTCACGAGCCCGGGGAACAAGGTGTAGGCTGCATCGCCCAGGATCATTAGCGGCACGTCCACCTCCCTGACTCGGATGGTGCAGTCAGGGAAAAAAGTGCTGGCGTGCATCTTTCGCAACAGGCAGGCATTCCGGATGATGCGGGTGTCGTGCACCTTTCCTGACCAGCTGATGCTGATGTCAGCAAAGCGTCCCATGTGATCCACGAGCCTGCAGCACCATAGAGAAGCATCCTTTCCTGATGACGTAGCCTGAGGCATGGTGGTTGGGGCCAGGATGGGGAAGTACATGCAGTCTATGGGCCTCCCGCAGCTGGGGTAGCCCATGGTGGCAATTCTGCTGTCCACGTTGCCCAGAGTGACCACCCTCCGTAGCAGTACCTGGTTGATGGCCTTGGCTACCTGCAGGAGCATGGCCCCATCCATTTCCCCATGCCAACAGAGCGGTGGCTGTCCAGCATGGTGAGCTTCCACAGGTCAATGGCCATATGCTTCTGCACAGGGATGGCAGGTTTCACGGGGGGTGTCCTGTCACTTTAGGGCAGGAGCGAGCCACTCGCAGAGCTCAAAGAAGGTGGCCTTCCACATGCAGGAGTTCTGCAGCCACTTCTGGTTGTCCCATCACTGCAGGACAAAGCAGTCCTATCAGTTTGAACTAGTCTCCCGCACCAGAAGCTGTGTTCAACGACATCCACAGGACTGAAGGGCATTTGCAGCAGCAGAAGCACCAGGACCTGGGTGATCAGGGTCTTTGGTCCACACTGGGGTTTGTCCTGCAGGTTCTGGTCCTCATCCTGCTGAAGTAACATGGGAGCAGTCTGGACAAACTACGCCATGAAGCCCATGAGCCTGGCACTACTTTGCAGAAGCTCTGGCTCCATGCTGTGAGTGTTGTGGCATCCATAAGAGCAAACAGAGCACACTGTCTCCCTTGAGTCTTGTGAGGGGGGAGGCAGTGGAGGAGTGGCATGTAAGATGCAGCTGTACAGAGGAGCCCCTGAAAACATGTGTCACAGCTTGCCTGACCAAGCAGCCACAGGAAGTATCCGTCCTCCTGCCCTCCCCACAGTGCTTCTGGGGAGTGAGTGAGTGTGTCTAAGTCCGAGGCTCCATTCAATGTGGACATGCTATTTCAAAATAATTCTAAGTTTGATGCTTCCCCGTAGTGGGGACATGCTATTTTGATTTTGTTAAATTGGAAGTTAAACGTCAATTTTACTTATTTCAAAATAATTTCCTAGTGTAGACATGCCCTCAGTCTTAAGGACTAATAAGTCCCACGCAGATACCAAAATCTGATCCTACACAATAGTGGCAGAGTTCTATTTGATAAATAAAGGCTTTACTGTTGTTATTCTGTTACAACAACTTTAGAACTATTAATAGCAGGTTGAACCTCTCTAGTCCAGAACTCACTGGTCCAGAAACATCCGTGGTCCAGCACAACTTTACTTAGCTAGATGTCCACTTTTCATGGGTATGGCCAAGTTTCCCTGCAGTCCCATAAGTTTGTTTACAGCCACCAAGCCTGGCTCTCAGTGTTCTGTGATGTTATTTAGCTCTAATTTACCCCTAAATGTCCTCTAACAGCCCAGTAAGCAGTGGAAGTGTTGGTAATGCTGCTAGACAATACTGACATCCCGTGGTCTGGAAAACACGCTGGTTCAGAACTGGTCACGTCCTGAAGGTGCCAGACTAGAGAGGTTCAGCCTGTATTATTCTCTTAAGACTAAGCAATTTAACACTGATGATGGGAGCCTACGCTAGATGTACCAATTCAAAAACTAGAAATAGAGTAAGAATTAAATACCATAGATTCAAACATCTCTGGGTTCTGGAAGACTTGATCAGTTCTAAACTATGTCACTGGGTCTTAGAGCCACAAACAACACTGAATCAATGCAGGGTGATACTGAAAACCTGAGTGCTAAAATTAATTAATTGTTCTGTTTTCATTCAAATTTTCAAAAATGGACTTCAATCTTGGACTCTATCCTACATATCAAAGTTACATATTTGGGTAAGAGAAGTCAACAATGTAGATGAAAAAACAACAGTAGATTTTGAGTTTTCCTCCTTAGCGCCACATAGCTCCTTGGCATAGCTATTACTTTATCAACAAGTGCCTTTTGGCTGATAGACCTAAAACTAAATCCTTTCCTTCTGATACATTTTACTTGATGAGTAATAAGGTCATAATAGCCTCTCTGTTATAAAGGAAACAGTGCAACTGAAGCAATGACTGGACTGAGATTAAATATTTGCATTACTGTGACTATGATGGCTATTTTCTTAGTATATAGACAAGGAAGCTGGCATTTCCTTAGCATCTTTAAAACAAAATAGTTTAATTCCACTCTATTCTGGAAGGACTATCTAGTATGAGATCATATCCTTGGCTAGCATAAACATTTAATATTTGAGATCTCATCTTCCTGTGACACACCACGAAAGAGAATCTGAAAATTTGTATGTGTTCCTCTAAACTCAGGCGATATGTTTAGCAGAGATCATTTAAATGCACTGATTTGCCCTACCGGATATGGCTGTCAGAACGTAAATAAAAAAACAAAACAAAACAAAAACAAAAAAACACTATTTAGTGGAATTGGAAATCAATCGTTAAATAAAATAAGATACTGCCCAAATAAAGAATGTTAGGTCTAATTGTATGTATGCATGCTTTAGATTTTGTAAGATGGGGAAACAGTAGGAAAATTACTGATGAATTGTGTTCAGCACCACAACCTTCTAGAAGAGGTAATAGTTACTATGAAATCTGTTTCCAGAAGAGAAAGATGAACTTAAATCATTGCAGACATGAAGAAAGTTTTGATTGTGTACAAGTTTTAAATCCCAAGATGGTGAAATGGTGTTACTGATGAAACTAAGTTTAAGTCTTTTTGGACATTCAATATTAAAATAGATTGAAAAGCATAAGATAAAGGAAGCATCAATTTGTAGAATGCTCAAATGGGACATGAGCAAAATATAATAAACCTTATTTGAAGGGCACAAAAGATAGTTCTGTCAGCTAGACCAAGATAAAGAGCATAAATCCCCCCTATTGTTTTAACTCCTCTGCGGATTGTAGAAAAAAAAAATCTTCCACTTGGCTTCACAGGCTTTATAGATCCTTTTTTGGCTGACTGCGGAGTAAGTAATATTCTATCAGAGAATTTATAGGTTTAGATTTCTCCACTCAGCAACAGCCCATCTGCAAAACAGGTTATTACAGTAATGGTTGGCTATTTTACTGGGGGAGTGGAGGGAAGAGCTGTTGGAAAGATGAATTTAACAGTAACAATTCAGCGTCTTCTAGGTCTGCGTGGGACTACAGAAGCTGTTTTTCAAACTGTCTTAGTTTGAGATCTTAGTATTAGTAGTACAGAAAGACATCAATCAGAACAACATCTTCATGACTTCTGAAGGATAGCTTGTCAGAAACTTTCTTGGTTGGAATTAAATGTAGTGGCAAACAGATCTGTGACAGAGATGAAACATCTGATCAGAGACTGGTTGTTTCAATTCCCACTCATGAAGGCAGATCTTTATCATTTCAAGGACTTTTGCTTGGCATTTCATGGCTCCTAGAATATGGATTGTTGTCAAATGGCTATCACTTCCTTGGAAGCACAGAACCTCTCTAGTTCAGCACCCTCAGGACATGATTGGTGTCAAACCAGAGAATTTGCTGAACCACAGAAGGTCAATATTGTGTAGCAGCATTACCAACACTTCCACTGCACACTGGGCTCTTAGGAGACATTTAGGAGTAAATTACAGCTAAATAAGAGCACAAAACACTGACAGCCAGGACTGGTGGCTGTAAACAAACTTTAAGGGACTTGGCAATATCCATGGTACGTGGACATCTGGCTATCTAAATTCATCCTGGACCACAGATGTTGCCGGATCACAGAGGTTCAACCTGTACTGCCCAAGTTGTTAGGTTTCAAGTAACGGACTTGTGATCTGCTACCTTTTGGTTTGTTTACCAAGAAAACATCCTGTCTTATTCCACTGCAGAAATACTAACAGATTACAATAAAATGTGAAATAATTATAAATAAATATAGTTTCATTCTGTCTGCCTTAAGAATTTCTTCTTCAGAGATAGCTGACAAGCTAATTTTAATTCTGTATTCTATGACTACATTCAGAATACATGATATACCTCTTCTGGCTCTATGAAAGCCATCACACACACACTGGTTATGAGATTTCTATTATCTCTCTCATGAAATTTTCAGGGAAAGTGTCAGTAATAAAAACTCAGATTTTATAAATCCAGGGAGACCTATATGAAACCACAGAGATACTCCACAGACTTCGAAGCAAGTAATTCGGAAACAGGAATGGCTGTAATGAATCAAACCAGTGGTCTACCTAATTCAGAATCTTGTCTCTAACAATGGCTGGTGCCTGATGTTTCAAAGGAAGATACAAGAAATTCCACAGTGGATAACCTACCACAGAAGAAATTTATTAACTCTTAGCTAGTTTATGCTCGAGAGTTTCTCTAGTTTTATAATCCTCTCTAATACCATGTGGATGTTTTCATAACCCATAAAAAACTTCAAAACACTTTTCCAGCTATATTTGTGGCAATGATTTTCACAGGTTAGTTATGTGTTCTGTAAAGATATATTGTATATATTAGGTCACTAGCCTGTTCATTTATAAGCCAACGCCAACCCGCCCCCCTAAGATGAAAAGCATTTTGCCATATTCATCTATGGCCCTTTCATAAGCCGACCCTATATTTCAGTGGTTGGCAAACTTCAGTTCCCACCTCATCGAGATCAGCCGCCGGCACTTTGGGATAGTTTGTTTACCTAGAGCATCTGCATGCCATTCCCTCAGCAACATGAGGCTAACACATCCCTCGACCTGCACTGCTTCCTGAAGCTCCCATTGGCCAGGAATGGCAAATCACAGCTACTGGAAGCTGAGGGGCTCCATGCCTTCAGACACGCCAGGTACAGAAAACATCCTGATACGCCAGCAGCTCACCCTGATGGTTGGGAACTAAGTTTACCAACCCCTGATCTATAATGACAATGTAGATCAATTGATAAGCCAACCCTGCTCTTTGATGTGTCTCTGTTTTATACCCTCCCCCTCCCAAAATTGCCTTATGAAGGAATATAGATGATATTTCTTTTTATCAATTTTAAATGTATTGCTTTCAATTTAACTGGCCATCCCTCTGCTCTGATGGTATGGGAAAGGATAAAAAGGAGTGAATGATTTATCTTTTCAAACCACTGGTTATTCATTTTTTCTTCTCTCCCTCTCCCTCTCCCTAAAATAAACAGCAACAGCATTTTCAATCTCTCTTCAGGAGGGACTGTTTCAAAAGCAACAATCATTTTTATTGCTTTCCTCCAAACCACTGCTGTGTTTTTTCACATGGGATAACCACAGCTACACAGTATTCCAAGTGATGGCAATATTTTATATCAGGGATGGGGCACTTATGGCCCACGAGTTGGATGTTGCACATGGCTTGCCTTGATCTGGCCTGTGAGGCTCGCCCCCTTCCCACGCTGCATGGTTGGAGAGCCAGCACGAGTTCCCAGCTGCAGGGGGGTAGCCCCCACCCTTGCAGGCCAGATCAAAGCAAGTCGCATGGACTCTGCCTAGCAGGGGGAAGGAAGCAGCTCTGCTGTGGTCAGTCCTTGCAGGGCAGTGCAGAACCACTCCTGCCCCCGCTCCAGGTGCCAAGTACATACCCCAATTCCCTGTCTCCTCCCACCCATACATCACACCATTATCCTCAACCTGCTCCACCTGCACCCTAACTCCCATCCAGACCCTGCACCCTCAGCCTGCTCCTGCAACCTACCTCCCACTCAGACCCTGCTCTGCCACCCTCAGCTAGCTCCCTGGCAGCTCCTGCCTGCACATTGAACCCCTTATTTTTGGTCCCACCCCAGAGCCAAGGCAGCTCTCACAAAAATCTATTAGCCCTGGACCCCAGAAGAATTAATCCAGTTAATCTGAGCCTCAGCACCCTTCCCACCTTGGGAATAGAGTGTGAGGGGAATGAGGGGAGTGTGTCTTTTTTCCCCCTGCTTCTCAGTTGCAGGCCCTGTCTGAGAATTTTGTTTTCTCCTTCTTGCTCAGCCAGGTCAGTGCCGATTTTTCTCTCCTTATTTGTGTGTGGCCTCTGATCCAAAAAAAATTCCCCACCCTTGTTTATATAAAGTCATAATATTTTAACTTACTCATGATCCCATTCTTTGTACATCTCTTCCTTTTAATTTTTTTTAAAACCACAGTCGCACACAGAGAAACAGACTTCCCCCTTCTACACCCAAGTGGCTGCAGTTGATTTGGAACCCAATAATATGCATAAATAATTCAATGACTGCTTCTGATGTGCACTTACATTTATCAATACTGAATTTCATCAGCCATCATGCTGCCCATTCACAAAGCTTTGTTAGGCCTCACTGTATTTACACTCAGTCTTCTATAGTCTCGATGAAAGTAAATAATGTGATAGTTTCATGCTTCATTGATCATAATGCATTAAATACTGTTCCTAGTACTTAGAAAAGCCTTTCCAAGACAGGGAGCTCTGCCTGGAAGACTCTTAACTGCTTTGATTCAGTTACAGTAGCAGATTTCACCCGACATGATCTATACTTGGAATAAATCCAGTGGTGAAAGTAAGTGAATAGACTTACTGGTATGTGGCTTGCCTCCCGGGGAGGAGGCTTCACTGCAGTAGCAAAGCCTCCCCCCGGCACCTGGGTCGGCAAGGACTGGCAGCCCCAGTTCCAGGGAGGCTTCCCTGTGGGTTCTGCAGTATAAATCTAAGCTTTATACTTCAGAGCCCGTGTAAACTGCTGAAAAATCTCAGCAGTCACACGGTTATCTTTTACACAATTTTTAATATCCCTACTGGAAACTAAAAATGCAATTTACCAAAATGCTAATCCTAGGGATTTTATGGCAGCCTAGGTGCTGTCTTGATAGGAAAAGACCATGCTGAAAACAAGTACAGGATAAGTTTCGTGTCTTGTGTTAACTTTTCTCTGTAAAACAAATTTTCATGTGCACTGCAGCTTCAGAGTCATGGCTCACTTGCAATAGCTGTAACATTCACTTACACTGTACCACTTGTATCTAGCTCATTTTGTAAAACATTTGTCAGTGACAACATTCTTTGCATTTGTATTGGATATGCATCTGAAGGTTTTAAAAGTTTTTACAAATAAAGGCCCCAGTCCTGGAATCCTGTTTAGTATGAGCACACACTTTGTGTCCATAGGGAGCCTGACTGATTTTAAGGGAGATCCACTGAAGGTACAGAAGCCCACATATATGGAGCAGCATGCAGGATTAATAATTCAGGCCTTATTCAGATAAACATTCCATTGATTTTAATTTTTTTTGCCTGAATAAGAATTAAGAATGGGTCCTAAATATCACAACATCCCTGGTAATTATTTTATCCATTTTACAAATGGCAAACACAGTGCACAGAAAGGCTGCGTGACCAACACTACACATAGTAAAATCAGAACTAGCATGAAGATCTAAAGCTCACCTCTGAAATTATTAGACATTTTGGGATATCTACAAAATGAAAGATTCTGCACAGAACCATGTTCTAGCCCAGTTTTCTATTCTTTTCCATGCAAAATGATTGGGGGGGGGGAAGGGGGAGGGTTGGAAAGTTGTTCTTAGCTTCCATTTTTTTTTTTTTTTTTTTTTTATATAAACACTTTACCTTCAAAAAATTGTCCTCAGTCAGCAGTGCAATCTGTTTTTCGGAGACTTGACTTTCCACATATCTGAAATAAAAACCAAACAAAAATATCTGTACAACATATACACAATACATATTTTTAAAATGGTCATGCTAAGGATTCAGTTGTCTCTGGTGTTACTACAAAAATCCTTCAGTTTAAGTCCTGGGTCTGCTTCTTAATTGATTAGATCATTTGTCAAAAGAATGTGTTTCTTTCTACACAAAGGACAAAAGGAAAAAAAATGGATCTTTCAAGTGACATATTTTAAAGCAGGTTATCTTATACAAAATAAAGAACAGTATTCTTTAGACAAGAGAAAAGAATTTCAGAAATAACTCACAAAAGGGAGTTACTCACCTCGTGCAGTAACGAGTGTTCTTCGAGATGTGTGTCCCCGTGGGTGCTCCACTGTAGGTGAAGGGTTGCCCTGAGCCGCAGATCGGAGCTTTGTATACCAGTTTCCCCTGTTGAGCCACACATGCCCAGGAGGCATCTCGAGCCCTTCCCGCCTCCTGAGGAGCGTGACTCAACCCCCTCCCTTTCAGTTCCTCATCTCCACCCGAGAATTTTGATTCCGAGCAGAGGGGAGGTAGGGAGAATCGTGGAGCACTGCGGGACACACATCTCGAAGAACACTCGTTACTGCATGAGGTGAGTAACTCCCTTTTCTTCTTCGAGTAGTGTCCCCGTGGGTGCTCCACTGTAGGTGACTACAAAGCAGTATTCAATGTAAGGCTGGAGGGAGCCGGAGTCATTGTTTAGCCGTGGTAGAGAGTACTGCTGTGGCAACTGCTGAATCACTATTGAGTTCTGGAAGGATAGCGTAGTGTTTAGCAAAAGTATGATCTGAAGACCATGTTGCTGCCCGGTAGATGTCTCTTAAGGGGACACTGCCCAGAAAGGCTGTAGAAGCAGCCGTGGCTCGAGCAGAATGCGCTCGTGGTGGGCGTTGTAGCGTCTATTGCCCAGAGAGTGGCATTTGATTATACATGTCGATATCCACTTTGAGATTCGTTGCGATGATATTGGTGTCCCTTTGGATCGTTCAGCAATGGAGATAAAAAGTCTTTCAGATTTACGAAATGGTTTTGTTCTTTCTAGGAAGAAGGCCAGAGCCCTCCGGATGTCCAGAGTGTGCAGGCTGGCGTCTGTCTGCGAAGAGTGCGGTTTTGGGAAAAAGGTAGGTAATACGATCGGTTCGTTGAGATGGAATTCTGTACAGACCTTTGGCAAAAAATGTGGGGTGGGGTCTAAGTATGACCCTATCCTTTGTGAAAACTGTGTAAGGAGGTTCTGACCGAGTTTGCTCACCCTCCTGATGGAGGTGATGGCTAAGAGGAAGCAGACTTTCATAAAAAGAAAAGGAAGTGGTACTGTTGCCAGTGGCTCAAAGGGAGGTCTGGTGAGGCAGTTCAAAACAAGATTTAAGGCCCCACCCCTTTGTGGGACCTATGTGGTGGGTACACATTCTGGAGTCCCTTGAGGAATCTCTTCGTAATAGGATGGTTAAAAATGGAGAAGCCGTCTACTGAGGTATGAAATGCTGCTATTGCAGAGAGGTGTACTCTTAGAGAGGAGATTGACAGTCCTGATGCTTTAAGGTCCAGAATGTAATCTAGGATGGTATTTAGTGGTGAGGCACGCTCCACTTTGGCTCGCTGACACCAGTGACAGAAACGTGTCCATTTCTGTTGGTAAGTTTTCCGAGTAGACTGTCTCCTGCTATGGAGGAGGACGTCTTTTACTCGCTGGGAGCAGCGCTCTTCTACCTCCAAGAACCAGAGAGAAGCCATGCGTGAAGATGCAGGGTATTGAGTTGTGGATGCAGTATCCTGCCGTCGTCCTGAGATAGTAGGTCTATCCGGTATGGTAGTGGGTGGGGAGGCTGGACCGCTAGCCTGTGAAGGTATGGGTACCAGGTTTGGCGAGACCATGATGGCGCAATCAGGATGACTAGGGCTTTGTCTCTCAGGATCGCAGAACTCTTGGGATGAGCGGTATGGGAGGAAAGGCGTAGTGTAGGGGGGCTGTCCATTTGATTAGGAAGGCATCCCCCAGAGAGTGTTTGCCAAGTCCCGCACGTGAGCAGAATTGGGGACATTTGGTGTTCTGGGTAGAAGCAAAGAGGTCTATCAATGGCCATCCCCATTGGTAGAAAATTGAGTTTGTCACCTCCGTATGTAACTCCCATTCGTGGTCTGCGGTGAAGTTTCGGCTGAGAGAGTCCGCTTTGGTATTGTTCACTCCGGGCAGGTAGGATGCTATGAGGGTGACTTGGTTGCAGATGCACGCGTTCCACAGGTGAATAGCCTCCGCGCATAAAGAGCGGGAGCGGGCTCCACCCTGTCTGTTTATGTAGAACATCGTGCAGATGTTGTCCGTTAGGATGCGGACTGTGTGATTGGCGATGTCGGAGGCAAAGTGTGCACAGGCATTCCTTACTGCCCTCAATTCGAGGAGATTGATATGTAAGAGTGTCTCGCTTGGGGACCACCTGCCTTGAACTTCGTGACCGTCCATATGTGCCCCCCAGCCGAGCAGGGAAGCATCTGTGGTGATTTGGATAGTGGGTTCGATTTGTTGGAACGGAACCCCCGCCAGAAGATTGTTTGGCACTGTCCACCATCGTAAGGATGCGAGCACGTCTGGTGGGACAGTAACCGTTTTGTTTCGAGGGTGTCGTGATGGGATATAAACGGTTGCAATCCAGAGCTGAAAACATCGAAAATGCAGACGAGCATGGTGGATTACGTAGGTGGTGGAAGCCATGTGTCCCATTAGTCGGAGGCATGCAAGTACTGTGGTGGTAGGAACTGTGAGCATCCCGTTTATAATTTCTTGCATGGTTGCAAAGCGTTGCTGAGGTAGGTATGCCCGGGCTGTAACTGAGTCCAGGCGTGCGCCAATGAACTCTATATCTTGAACCGGGTGCAGAATTGATTTGTCTTGGTTGATTAGAAGGCCTAGACGACTGAGGAGGGCCGTGGTCGTATGTATCAGAGGCGGTTTCGGCGAATGAGGATCCCTTTAGAAGGCAGTCGTCTAGATAGGGAAATATGATGACGTTCTGCCGTCTGAGATACGCAGTTACGACCGCCAGTACCTTAGAAAATACCCTCGGAGCTGATGAGAGACCGAAGGGAAGAACCTTGTACTGGAAATGGTCTAGTCCCAACGTGAAGCGAGGTAGCGTCCTGTGGGAGGGTGGATGGTTACATGGAAATAGGCATCTTGGAGGTCGAGGGCTGCGAACCAGTCCTCGATCTAGCGCAGGAATGACTGGAAAGAGTGACCATCTTGAAACGTTGTCTCTTGAGAAATTTGTTCAGTTTGGAGGTCCAGTATAGGTCTCCAACCCCTGTTCTTTTCTCGGTCAGGAAATAGTTCGAGTAAAACCCTCTCCCGTGGAACTCTCGGGTACCTTTCTATAGCCCCAATGACAAGGAGCCGATTGACTTCTTGTTTTAGAAGGGTTTCGTGAGAGTGGTCCCTGAAAAGGGATGGGGTAGGGGGAAGGGTAGGGGGGATAGAAATAAAAGGGATGGTATAGCCCACTCGAATTATCTCTAGGACCCAGCGGTCCGATGTTATGGATTCCCACTGTGGGAGGAAGGCACGCAAACGGTGGTTGAATAGATGGCCATGTTGAGGTGCTAGATCGAACGGGAGGTCTTGCAGACCCTCAACCAAATTTGCTGCTTAGATGGTTGGTTAGCCAGCAGGCGGGCTTGGTTGGGTCGCCTTCTGGGACCTCGCTGTCTTGGTCTGTTGTCTTCATAAGGCCTCTGTGGTCGATTGTATTGTCCATACCGATATCGATTATATGAATTATATGGGGTGTATCGCCTGCATTTATAGGGTGGCGTGCACATACCTAGCGTGCGAAGTGTGGACTTAGAATTTTTGCTGTTGTGGAGCATTTTGTCAGTAGTGGCTGCAAATAGCTTTTGTTTGTCAAATGGCAAGTCCTCCACTTTGGGCTGGAGTTCGCAGGGAACTCCAGACGACTGGAGCCAAGAAGCTCTAGGCATCACCACCGCTGTAGCTGTAACTCGGGCTGCAGTGTCAGCTACATCCATTGCCATTTGGAGAGCGGTGCGGGCGATCATATGGCCCTCATGAACTATTGATTTTAAGATGGGTATTTTGGAGTCGGGGAGATGCGCCATTAGTTCTCCCAGTTTTGAGTAGTTGTCAAAGTTGTGATTTGCTAAGAGAGCAGAGTAATTTGATATTCTGAGTTGTAGGGTTGAAGAGGAATATACTTTCTTGCCAAAGGAGTCCAACTTTTTGTGGTCCTTGTCTGCATTGCCCGTCCTATATTGTGGAAGCTTCGCTCGTTGTTGTGCTGAGTCCACGACTAGTGAGTTAGGTTGTGGGTGAGTGAAGAGAAAGTCTTTTGAGGGACAAAGTACTTTCTGTCAATTTTCCTGTTGGTTGGATGGATGGATGCAGGCGTCTTCCACAGATCTTCTGAGGTCTCCATGATTGCCTCGTCTATGGGTAGGGCAATCTTGCCCTGTAGTGTCGGATGTAGATTCTTTAACAATTGGTATTGTTTCTTCTGCACCTCTTGCAGGAGACATTCTGGCTTGTCGCTACTCTCTTGAATAGTTCTTGGAACTGTTTTAGATAGTCAATCGCTCCAGTGTCTGATGGTACTACGGCATCCTCTGGTTGTGCATCAAGGGCATCAGAGTGTGACGCTTACTGACTGAGTATCTGAGTCATTGTCTGAGATTTGTTCCACCTCATCCTCCAAAAACTTGCTGGAGGTAGGGGTTGTGGCCGAGGCAAACTTCTCCGGGATGCAGTGAACGAGGTGGGGAGCGGTGTCCATATGGCTCCCAGTGTTCCCACGGTCCCCATTGTGTGGATAAGGTGGAGGTGGGTAAGGCCAGTATGGGTGCCATGGGCCATGTTGTGGCGGAGCCCTATAATGGTGGGAGCGAGCCTTCCCAGGTGACGGATGTCACGAGGAACAGACCGTGCGGTGGTCATCATCAAGAAGGGGAGCGTCGTGAAGAGACAAAGGTGATATCGACCTGGGAGGGGATTGCCTTGATGGAGACCCCCCAGGAGAGTAAGAAGTAGAGGGCAGGCACAGATAATGATGCCTGCTGTATGGATCAGTCTCTTGTTGGGGCTGATCCCTAGCAGCCTCATCTGGCTGCTTGTCTGGCTGTGGGAGGACCAGCGGAGCATCAGCTGCTGCCAGTGGCTTCGGAGGCTGCCCATCCTTTTGCTGCGGTGCCGTGACTTTAAGAGGCACCGCAGCTTTAAGCCGTGGTGTAGCTTTCGGCGCCGCAGAGGCTTGAAGCGGCGCCGGGGCTGGAAGCGGCGCCGCGCTTTGAAGCGGCACCGCGCTTTGAAGCGGCACCGGCTTTTCATGCTGTGCCGGCTGCTTAGAGCGCTCCCGGGGCCGCTCAGCTGTCGAGCGCCCCGATGCCGGCGCGGAGTGGGAGGATCGTTCCGAAGCCTTAGTGGCAGGGGACTTCCCAGCCTGGTGAGCCTCTCCTCTGTGTTTGGGAGAGGAAGAGGCTGGAAGAGAGCGGGATGGAGAGGCTGTCGGTCTCGGGGCATTTTTGGAAGGCGGGCGGAGGCTCTTGCCGCGGTGCAGATTGTTCTCCCACAGGCTGTAGAGCTTTTTCAAATAAAATCATCCTGAGGCGGAGCTCACAGTCTTTTCTGGCTCTCGCCGTCAGGGAATTGCAGCGGGCACAGTTGTGGGGAGAGTGGGTCTCCCCCAAACACCGTATGCAGTCCGAGTGGCCATCTGAAGCCGGCATTGGGTCCCGGCATTGACTGCACTTTTTAAAACCTGAGGAGCCGGACATTGCGGGCTCTCTCCCTCTTGAAATTATTATATTTATCTTCTATATTGTTATAGTTTATGTGGTTTTGCTGCTTCTTTTCTTTTTCTTTTTTTTTTTTTTTAAATTAAAGTCTTTATGTGTTTCTTGTTTTGACAGGCGGGAGAAAGCCGGTTCACCGGAGTCCCGGTCTGAGGTAAGTTCAAGCCCCCTGAGGGGGGGATTTAATTGAGTCTATTTTTCCTATTTCTATTTTTTTTTTTTTTAAATAAGGAACAAGGAAAGAGTAACTTGGATAAAACAGGGGAAGCTAACTATCCCTAAATAACTAAGGGGAAAGTAGTCAGATAGTCTGACAGGGAGCTCCTGGCTGCTCCGTCCGCTGACGAGGGCGGTTAAAGAGGAACTGAAAGGGAGGGGGTTGAGTCACGCTCCTCAGGAGGCGGGAAGGGCTCGAGACGCCTCCTGGGCATGCGTGGCTCAACAGGGGAAACTGCTATACAAAGCTCCGATCTGCAGCTCAGGGCAACCCTTCACCTACAATGGAGCACCCACGGGGACACTACTCGAAGAACCACCATCTGTTTTGTGTACCATGCACATATACTTGCACATTTCACAATGCTTTATTTACAAGGCATTTAAAAAAAAATGATTGACTATAGGACTATTCAAAGTATTTATTTCTCCTTTACCTTCTAAAAGATGGCAGACTTCGAATATTTTCACACTGATTGTGTGATAAAGAATTTATTCTCTTCTTAGCTTCCTGGAGCTGGCAGCACAACACACTAAGGGGCTGGGAATAAAAATGCTCCACAACTGACAGCTGAAAGAGACAATGCAGTAAACATGTGTAATAGCTATGCAATTCTCTTTCCTTGCTATGTCTTAGCTTTTAAATAAGCTAGGTAACTTATTAATGATTGCTAAAATGACATTCATTTAAAAATTGTATTACAGCTAATTAAGCCAACACATCAGATTACATTAATTGTCTACTTTCCATAGCCACTAGAGGTAGTTGATTATTATTCAATGAATAATACAGGCAACCTAATTTTGCCACTTGCTGCTGCCCATATCATTCAGTCAACTGCTTTCTGCTTTATACAATGAGATATATAGCTGCTCAATTATTATTTGATTTATTCTTTGAATAATAGCAAAACCCAGCAATTACAACAGTTATTACACAATTTGTGGGGTTATGTGACCAGGTCTAACCTCATAAATGCCAAAGTGGTAACTAATCAGCATTTAAGGTAGAATGCACTAAACAAAACAATGGAACATGACAAGAACTCATTTTACATACCTGAAATCATACTGTTAGGCCCTGATTCTCTAAACATTTACACATGTGCTTAACTATACTACTCTGAGTTAGAAGCATGTTTTCTACTGCACTGAAAGGCCCCAGACCCTGCAAATACTCACACAATTGAAGTCAATGGTGCAACTCAATGAATTTTTTTCTGAAAAACTGTACCACAGTCATTCTTAAAAAAACAAAACAAAAAAATAAACTGGGCTGGTATACTGGGATGAAAAGCCTTTTCCCATCAAAGTTATTTATATAGTTGAGGGGTTTTTTTAGTAATAGTAGGCAAAATTGAAAGGAATCAAGGAATAACTATTCAATTAATACATAAAACATTTGTTTTTACCCTTTCACATAGATTCTCTTTTTTGTTTCTAATGTTTTATTTATATTCTGTGGCACAAGTCATAAGCTGTTTCTAAACTGCCTCCCCCCATTTCCAGCTAGCTTCCTAACAGCTTTCCCATTTACAAGACAGACAATCTCAGTTATAGTATTCAATGGGAATTCAGCCACTGATTTCAATGGGAATAAAATCAGGCCCTAAAAAACTAAGTATAAGTAAATCTGCCACCATGGAGAAATTCTATTGCATTTTCACCACTGTCTGTAACTGAAATTCTTCTTACTGCTTGCTTACCTGAAATCCTTTAATAAAATTCTGCACAGAGAAATCATGGTATAAAAATATGTTGATTAGAACTTGCAACACTTTCTCACTTAGTTTAAAGGGAAACTGAGTTGTCAGAAGGAGCTGCAGGAGACAAAGGGAAAAAAATATTTCCTTGCTAAATGTTCTCAGAATAGATTACATTTCAAGGTAAATGTAACTGCTAGTAGAAATTATAATGTTCCTTCTTAAATATGTAAATAGCAAAGTGATTACATCTGCACTGGGTTTAACTCTCAAATTGTGCTAAAATTAAACTATAATTGATTAACACATGGGTCATCACCTTCCACCAAACAGCATTCATTTCCATTGCTGCAAACACACACACAAACTTATTTAAAGCTTTGATTCCACCACATCCTGAACTTTATATTGTCTGATTTTAGTTGTGTTTAAACTTCACATTAATTTTACTTTTTTTTTCAAATTATGAATTATAGAATATTATAGCAGGCATCAGAACAAAAACTATTTTCTGTAAGCATACACAATTGTTCTGCAGGTACTCTAGAGATTTACTCTACTGAAATCACAAGCAAAACATCTGCATGATCAGATCTTATATTTGGATAATTCTGCTCATTTTCAAGGAGCTGCAGAATTCACATCAAGCTGCATTATTGAGTGCAAATGAAAGCTGTGTGAAACCATCCACGTTTCAAATGAAGTGATACTCAGTTCAAAGAAGCTCTATAATAAGGGGGGGAAGGGGGAAGAAATGAAAACCAGATAATAATGTGGATGCATGTGCACTAATGCAAACAAGAAGTGACGGTATGTGCTGAATAATTTCTGAACCATTTCCAGTAGGGATATTAAAATACATTTAAATAAACATGAAGGAGTGGGGGCAGGTGGCTCCCCAGGAGCCGGTGCATGCAGGGAGCTGGCTTTTAAGCCAGCTCCCCATGTGTACCAGGAGCCCCCGTATAACCATGAAGGTTAACTGCTGAGCCCAGGCTCACCTGTTAACTGCGTATACAGTTCACCTTCACATCCCTAGTCTTCAACATTGTGTGAAAAGGAAACTTTCAACGTAAGTAAGTGAACTTAAAGACACGGTACACAGAGGAAAATATTCAGAACATATGGCTCTCAGGAACAGATCCCTAGATCCCTGCAAATCTGTGGATAGCTACATCCATGGATGCCCACAGATATCTGTGGCTCATTTTTGTGGATACGGATACAAATTTGGTATCTACGCAGGGCTCTACAGTTCCTACTTTAAAAGCTTCACAGACTAGTCTACTATTAAATCATAAGATGCTGTGTACACATGCACCAGTCCCATAACATCCACTCCCCATTCATTTATTTAGAAATGGATTTACCTTGTCAATTACTGTAGCCAAGTGCTCTTTGCAGGAAAGAGACTGGAAAAGCTCTATACACAGCAGAGAAGAAACAGAGTGAGGAAGTAACCTGTGGATGATCATTGGAGACGTGGCAATTCCAAAAATGAGTACAAGAGGGATTTCATGTATGTGCTGACTAGACCACAAAGTGGGGAAGGAAAAAGAAAACATAATAGTTATGTAGATTTCCCTAGCACTGTATGAAACAACCACAAGGGAACACAGTGTATTCCCAATACAGTACTAATTTCAAAAATTAGTAGCACAAAGGAACAATGTAAACTGACTGCTACAATTGGAAAAAGAGGAGTTCTGATCTGGGAAGAAATGAAAAGAATAGAGCAGAAGTTATAAGCACAAGAAGAAAACAAATCATACAGTTCCCCAAGGGCCTAGTCTTCAGGAAGAAACTTGCAAAAACATCTGCTTTAATGTTATATAGGAAGGGCTCTTCCAGTGTTAGTTTTACCTAGCTGAAAATTTCAAAATACAGTCTTCCAAATATGTCTTGAAATTATTTTCACTTCTAATGAACAATTTTAAATAAATACAATTGAAAGGCTCAAATGGATAAAAAAATTGAGACAAATGATATTATTTAGTATTTGTATTGTAATAGGACATAAGGGCCCCAATCACAGATCAAGGCCTGATGCCAGACACTGCATAATCACAAAAAACAAATGAACAAAATCCCCAAGACTTAAAAAAAAAAAAATTAAAAAAAATTGCAGTTTGCTAAACACACATATAAAGCAAGACATTTAGAATTAAACTTAAAACCCATTATTCTAGAGAGTTGTGTGTTTGGTTCACTATATGTCAAAGAGTCTATATTCCTACTGGGATGAAATCCTGTCTCCCTGGACTTCACTGGGGCCAGGATCTCATTTTATGTTTTATCCTAGCATATCTGTGAATGTTCTTCTTATTCATATATCATAGTATATTTACTACACACACCTCTTTCTAAAAATCTAACATTTATTTTCACCATTTATCAAGCTGCACATGTGTTATGAGGAAAAGAAAATTAGAATGCCCAAATGGCATGATCTATATATACCATAAGTTATATATTTACTTATTTCTGCTATAAAAACAAACAATCCTACACTTCTAAATTTCTCATTTTGAAGTGTTCCATTTCTCTTATTGCTTACTTTCTCATTTTATCATGTAATTGTATAATAAATCATTTGAAATACAAACACTGAACTTACATTTCAGTGTATTGTATATAGAGCAGTATAAGCAAGTTACTGTATGAAACTTGCCTTCTCTGGATCTTTTCTATTTCTGGTACATTTTTTCTGACGTGATGAACAAAACTAAGCACTGTGTTCTAAGGGAAGGTTTAATTTATAGAGATATAGCTTCTTTCCGTTTTTAGTTTCAGGTTACCCCAAAATTTTGCTCCTTACTATTTAACATCTTCTACTTAAAGATAATATATTAAATAATACTGGGGCTGAGCCCCCCAGCTCACTGCACTTGCTAAGTCCCCTCTTGTGGGGGGTAGGCAACCCCGGCTCTCCCCCCCGGCCACTGGGGAGGGCCAGGCTATGGCCTCACCAGCCCAGGCCTCTCCCCCTCCCCCCCGCCAGCCTGGGCCCCCTCTTTCCCCTCCCAGCCGTGCCAGACCGAGCGTCCCTTCTCCCTCCCACTTCATGAGTCAGGATCCCTTCTCCCTCCCACCTCCGCTAGCCAGAGTCCCTTCTCTGCTCCGCTCCGCCCCGCCCGCCCCACTAAACCCCTCTGTCCAAGCCACAGGGTGCACCAGGCCTGTGTCTAACCCCAGCCATCGGAGAGGCATAGGGGTGCCTGCCCACCGCACGTGGGGTGCGGTGAGGCACAAGTAGTGCTGTGTGCACGTGGTGCTCTGGGGCACTGCAGCCTGCTGAGGTGGGGAAAGCAGACTTATGGGGGGGGGCGCTCTATCCTGACCTTTCCCCCAATGTGGTCCTGCCTGCACTGCTCACTGCCCAGCCCTACCCGCAGAGCCCAAGGTCGCATGCCCACCAAGAGCGGAAAGAAAGGAGTGGACAGGTCAGTGCAGCGCTCCCCCACGTGGCTCGGGGGTGCTCTGACTAGGATGTTAAGGACTAGTCAACTATCTGATAAGCAAATGCCTATCAGATAGTCGACAGGACAGTCGACTAGTTAGAGGCAGCAAAGGGGGCTATCAGATAGAGGCTACAGGGGGGAGGGGAACGGGGGTACTTCAAAACGTCAGCACTGCATGGCACCTGGGGTCCCGGGCTCAGTACGGTGCTGCTGCTTTGAAATGCCGTGGCGGCAATTCAAAGGGGGCAGCGCCATATAGCTGATCCCAGGCTCTGTGCAGCGCTGCCCCTTTGAAACTGCATGGAGCCCAGGATCAGCTGTGTGGCGCTGCTTTGCAGCGCTGCGTAGAACCCAGGATCAGCTGGTGAGTCCCCAGCTGACCCCAAGCTCCGTGCGGCACTGCCCCTTTGAAACGCCGTAGCGGCACCGCCCTACCAACTAATCGAATAGTTGATGCAAAAATTTATTGACTACTCAATTAGTGAATTACACGCTACTTAACATCCTTAGTTCTGGCAGCCACGGTAAGCACAGCCGCTTGGGAGGGGTGATCTCCACAGGGGCAGTCAGACTTCAGGTGGTCAGCCACTACGCTTTAGTTTCCCAAGAGCCTGACAGCAGCCTCCCCCTCAAGAGCTTGCTGCTGGCACATAAGCCCGGCTGGGAGCCCCACTCCTAGCGCCTGTCCCCGGGCTGCTGTCCTGAGCACCATACTCCCCCTCCCCCCCACCTGCGATGTGGGGTCTGCTGGCTACTGTGCTGTGTTTCTTAGCATTGAAAGCCCTGTGGGGTGGGGGTGGAGGTGGAGATGAGGAAAGAGAGTAGGGGCTTGATTTAAAATAGCAATTCCAAGTGGTGAGGGGAAGCAGCAAGGTCTGGCTTGAGCTGGGGGCGGGGAGGCAGGTGGGACGAGAGTGACATGATGAAATTACCTGTCGTATCACAGAGTTCAGGCTGAAACCTTTTCAAAAAAAAAAAAAAAAAAAAAAAAAAAAACCAGTGTAAACCTCATTTTTTAAGGAAGAGCGTTTTTTTCGAAAAGGGGTTTTTTTTTTCCAAAAAACAAAAAACAAAAAAAAAAACCAAAAAAACCCCACATAAAACCAAAACAAAACATGCTCTAAAGAGAAGCTAGATAAATTCATGGAGGTTAGGTCCATAAAAGGCTTTTAGCCAGGGGGTAGGAATGGTGTTCCTGGCCCCTGTTTGTCAGAGGCTGGAGATGAATGGCACGAGACAAATCGCTTGATCATTGTCTTCGGTTCACCCCCTGCGGGGCACCTGGTGCTGGACACTGTCGGCAGACAGGCTACTGGGCTAGATGGACCTTTGGTCTGACCCAGTACGGCCATTCTTAAGTTCTTATGTCCAGAATACCTTCACTTCAAAAGCAAGATGGGAAGAAGTTATGTAAACTCCCACGGAATTTGCATATCCTCTTTCAAAAATAGAGCGTAGTCTAGACATAACCAGAGAGAGAAAGTGAGACTAGCCTCATTACAGATCCTTGTGGCACCACACTTTCTTCCATGACGAAAAATGACTATTTCTTCTTTTTGTTCTTAAACTCTTAAGCCAGGTTCTAACCCAAGACAGAGCTTCAACTCTAATCTCATGACTACTTCATTTCCTTAGCCACTTATTAGGAGGGATTTTGTTGAATAATCTGTCCCTTATGTATGATTCTATGGGCTTCCTCTCAGAATTCTAACAGGTTGGAGAAGAAGAATGATATTTAAAAAAAAAAAAAAAATTTTTCAGCACGATACTTTAACTCCCTCTTTAGCATCAGCTAAATTAGTTGTAATAAAAAGTAAAGTGCATCTGTCTAATTCCCAGGGACATCCCTAGCCCCTTCTTTAAAAGATAATGCACAACACTGACCGATCTCTAGCCTAGCAGTATAGTACCTGATTTTAAGGAAGACAACTTTTAATTGTGTATGGATTGGACAGACTCTAGGCTTGTTCTACACAGAGGTCTTCTAGGTAGTACATCAACTCATCTAGATATTTGCCTAGTTTTACAACAGCTATATAAAAAGCACTAGCAAAGTCAGTACAAACTAAAATCTCATACAGTAACTTGCTTATACTGCTCTATACACAACACACTAAAACAGGGGTGGCTAACCTCTTTTGGGTTGGGGGCTGCTGACCCACAAGGGGGGGGGAAAATCAGTCAGGGACCATGCACAAGTGAGAAGCAAAAAACCCCCCTAACTGGTGTGGCCCCAGACTGAGAAGGAAAAGACATTCCCCACATTTCCCTAGCAGACCAGACTCAAGGGGAGCCCAGGCTAGTAGATTGTGTTCGCTCCAGTCCTGCGGTGGGATGGAAGACCAGCATGGAATCCTCAATGCTGGGTGGGCCCCTAAGTCTCAGGGGCCAGACCCAAGCAAGCAGGAGGCTGCCTCCAGGCCTGAGGTTCCCCAACCCTGCACTAAAATATAAATACAATATTTATATTTCAAATGATTTATTGTACAATATAGGATAACAATGAGAAAATAAGCAATTTTCCTATAATAGAGAGCTGTGACATTAGCATTTTTATATCTGATTTTAGAAGCAAATAGTTTTTAAATGAGGTGCAACTTGGAGTACACAAAACAAATCAGACTTCCGAAAAGAGTATGGTAGTCTGGAACGGTTGAGAGCTGATGCTCTAATAAACCACAGGAAAAGCATCCAAACTTATTTTCCACTCAACTTCAATGTGTATTCAACTTCCAGCTATTCCCAGTGAGATATGCACCACGACAAAAGCCACCCCTTCAAGACTTCAGAACACTGGGAATTAGATGACAGTATAACAGTTAAAAATAAAAACAAAACCTATCATTTCTACTGCCAACAGTGCTTGTTTTTCACTGTCCATTCACCTGCACCACTATTGCTCTCCTCAAAAATTTCTGATTTTTTCCATTCTTTCCATGCCCTTGTAAAGGGATAGCATGTATCCCAAGATTTCACAGTCCAAAAGGGGCATATTGTCATTCCAGAGTTACCTTGGGTGCTTCATGTGGTCTGAGCACCCATATTTAGCTGAGCCTGGATCTCAGCAGCTGTACTGAGAAGCCATACAAAATTACTGTATTCTTATTGGTGCTGTACCCACTACGTCGCTAGGACTTCTGAGAGCATATCCAAGGGTCTTCTGTGCTGCAGTAAACTTAGTCTATAATTCTTTCCCAGTGAACTGTGGAGACCTTGTGGGTATATGGGGAGAAACTCAGGAAGCACTGGGAATCATCAGCACTCAAACGCTTTGGCTTGCATTCTTGTGGAAAAGTAGGCAGATTACCACCGCAAGCAAAAGTGACATCTAGCTCCTGCCTTTAATTTGTAGCAACAACTGAAAAAGCGGAAAGGAGTAAAAGGACACCAGTCCAAAACCTCAGGGCACCTTACCTGCTGATAACAATGAAGTCCTGAAGTACTTTTGTTGTGAAACTTTCCATGTCCTTGAAGATAACCACAATTGGAGGAGATTGCCAGTGCCTGGAAGAGGAAGTTCTTTTTTTGCTTGACGTTTCAAAGCCTGATTTCTTCAAAGCCATTGCCCATATATTATAAAAAGAGAAGTTGGGAAAGGATAAAAAGTAACTTTGTTTCCCCATGTTATAACACACTTCTCTGTATACAGGAGCACAGTTCTGTTATCATAGCTGTTTCATTTAGGTCATAGGAGTAGAATAAGTTAGAAAACAGTTTTTCAATTAGGGCCAATCCTGCCCTTACCTCTGCAGAGCCTGCTGGTGTGGTAACATCGGGCAAGGGAAGGACTATTTGGGGTGGGCACACAACTGTGCACCACTTCTTATGAAGATCATAGTAGCAAGTTAGGCATGTCTGGGAACTGAAAAGGGATGAAGCATCCTCAGTTGCACAGATTCTCTAGTACTCTGCTTGAGGGGCGGGGGAGTTGCACTAAGGCCTAAATGCTTTTCCACACTAAATTAAAGCAGCTGTTGCACTTGGGAATAGAGTAGGATTTTTTTTCCCCCTTTTGTCCCTCAACAGAGCTCTCCTTTATCTCAGCTGAGATACTCAAGCGACTCCGGATGGTTGCAGAAAGAGGATGATAATTTGTGTCTCTATTTAGCAAAGATTTAAGCACATGTTTAAATCCATTTCTATTCAGCAAAGCAGTAGGGCTGTCAATTGACCTACGTTAATGCCTGCGATTAATGCAGGACAGGATTAACGCGTTAAAAAAAATTAACACATTAATGCTGCATTGCCTGTTTGAAGTGCTGCTCCTGCACCTCAAAGGGGCAGTGCTGAGCAGAGCCGAGCAGAGCCGGGGATCAGCTGGAGTCCCCAGATGATCCCTGGCTCCTAATGTACTTCCCCTTCAAAGCACCAAAATGGCACTTCAAATGGGACAGCACAAGCAGAGCCGGGGATCAGCTGGGGACTCTAGCTGATCCCCAGCTCCATTTGCGCTGCCCCTTTGAAGTGCCGCTCCGGCGCTTTAAAGGGGCAGCGCTGCATGGAGCCCGGGATCAGCTCAGGGATGTTAAATATCAGTTAACTGAATAGTCGAGTAATCTCGTGAACTGTTATCGGTTAGTCAACTAGTCTATAGTCCCCAAGGGTGGGGCCGGCAGCCACTGTATCAGAGGCAGCAGCGTGGGGTGCCAGGTAGAAGCTGGTCTGTGAGGGGAGCCAGTTTAAAAACCAGCTTCCCTTTCGGACCAGCCGCCTGTCACCCTGTGCTGCTGCTTCTGAGACACAGGCAGCAGCGCAGGGTGGCCAGGCTGCCTGCCCGCCCAGCTCCTAATACACTTTAAATGCAGAGCCTCAAAAGGGGTAGATCTCGGACCCGTCGCAAGCCAGGACCAAGCCAGGCTGTTGGCCAGCCTTCTAAAAATGTTACTGGCAGGGAGAGGGAAATGTGTGTAGTCTATAGCATTAACCTACAAGCTTTTACTTATCGGGTAATCAACTATATTATTACATCTCTGGGCTCCGTCTTGCGATGCCCTTTGGAAACACCATGGCAGCGCTTCATGAAGCCTGGGGTCAGCTGGGAACTCTAGCTGATCCCAGGCTCCATGCAGCACTGCCCTGTTGAAACGACGTCACAGCGTTTCAAAGGGGAGTTGCACGTGATTAATCCTGTAATCAAAATGTTTAATTGCTTGACAACCCTACAAAGCACATAAATACCACTAGTGTCACTGTAATAAGGAAGAAGATTCTTAACTTTTTTGTCCACTTATTAGCCAGCAGGAAACCAGAGGAGGCCTTCAGAGTCTCAATAATTTTGGCGTTCCTAATTATTAGTTTTCAATAGTGAGAAAACATAAAACATTTCAAAGGCTTTGTTTTCTTGTTAATGTCTATGCAGTGCAGGCTGCAGATGGGTGAGCATAAAAGGCCCACTTAACCTGAGGAAGGACACATGATCAGTGTTATCTGTTCTTTATACTTTATTTTTCAAGACAAATACTTCAGGGATCTTTTCTGGAGAGAACACCACTTGGTAGGAAGTCAGATTTGAGTTTTAAGCTGCCACTTCCAAAGGATTAGCATAAAAAAACAACAACACATTTTTAAAATATTAAAAATACTTTCAGAAGTGACATTTCAAAAAGAGAAACAATATTTAATTAGAAACTAAAGTCATAGTGGTGAAAGAATACTTTTAGGTTTGGATAGTCTTAGAGTCAGGTATCATCTACTACTAAATGAAAAAGCTAGTGTTTTGACTTCAGATATAAGACCAAGATATTCAATTAAAATTTTAAGAGTGTTAAAAGCCAAATACTTTGTAAGTTGACAATACAAAAGCCTACCTTTGTCACATCCTTGTACCATTGGGAAAGAGAAGCCATAGAACAGCGTATCTTTTTCTGGGAAATGTTAACACATTCCTCCTCTTCAGAGTCCTCCACATCTACATAGCAGTTCATTAGCTGTCCCATCAACTTCTGCAGCAGGTGTTTTATGCCTTTACAACATACAGATACAATTCTAGGTAATTAGAGAAGTGTCTTCATTGTGTAATCCCAAAACCCTACTTTCTCTCCCCTAAAATCATCCCATTTGTTTTTTCTTCTCCTTCCCCACCAAATACACCCTCTCTGCAGAGCATTATCCTCAATGTCCTCAAGTAGCTCCCAAACCTCCGTAGATTAGGATAACTGTTGTTTTACACAGCAAACACTTGTCTGGTGAGGGAGAGAGGAAATCAAGAGTCAGATACTGATCCTACCTCTCCCCCAGGCATGAGCACTGCACTTTTAGTGCACTACTGGATTAACCATCCTGAAGTTAGACTACTAATCAAGAGATCTTGCGCATATTTTATTAGTCTTGAGTTTACAAAAAGCATACATTTGGAAGAAAATGTTATTCCAGTTATTCCTGATTGCAGTAAAACAGGTTTTATTTATACAGTGAAGTGTGTGTATTTATAAATGTTTTAATGGAAATAGATATGTTGGTTGTAGAATATAAACATGTATCCGTTAGGCCCTTTTGTGGCATTCAGAAAAAACTGAATAGTATTTTTCTGAAATTATGTAAAACCTTAAAAAAAAAATCCTGTGCAATTCTCATTGTCAAAAGGTCTCAGAAACATGAAGTTGGTGGCTGAAAGAGAGAAGACTAGGATTTGCAGATGGAGATTTCAGTTTATTTTTTCTAAAACTGATATTGCAACGCCATGCCTTAACTTTGAGGACCACTTACTGAAATTTATGAATTATTTATATAAGTTTGTGTTCTACTCTATGGAAGAGGGTTACCACAGCTTCTCCAGAAACTAAAAAGATGTGTATTAAGGAAGGTGATCAAAGTGAGTCACTGTAACTAAACAACTCGAGTGACTCAAAGAAAAACTTCAGGGGGTAGCCAAGTTAGTCTGTACGGGTAAATTGAAGTGGCTTTTGGTATAAAAAGCTGAACTTGAACTGAACAAAGGTTCCTTTTGACCTTGAAGGAGGGTTGGAAAAAAACAAACAAAATGTTGGCTTGCTAGGGTCCCATAAGACTGGCAGAGGATTCCTGGTGTTTGTTCTGTGTTTAAATCCATTTATTGGGGCTCTCTCACATGCATGCAGCTTTTGCCCTAAGAATGAATGTACTTGCTTAGAAAGAGTTGTCTGGATTATTGGTATATCCCACTTGTTATAGCACTTGGAGAGAAAGACAAGCCAAGGCAGACTGGCTTGTGAGGGATGTCACACTGTAACTATGGTGCTTGGGCAGCTGAAAACCCCTGGTCAGAAGGGAGCATGATAGAGGTGCCTTCCCAGAGACAAGTGATGGCTGGATGCCTGACACCTGATTGGGTAATGATGGGGACCATGGAGGGAAGAACATAGGTGCAGTTACCCTGAATCTATGACAATTTTTGCATCTGCTTCTTCTGAGGCTTAGCTTTTATTTCAAATTGAACAGGATAAAGTTTGAATAGTTTCCCATAAGACGAGGTAGAATCCTTATTGTATTAGACAAAACTGGACATAATTAGAAAATGTATTGAAGAGAACAAGCCTGCACTGTCAGGAAATTAGATTAGATGGCCCAAGGTCTTTTCCATCCATAATTTTTACTATTCTAATTATTATTTTTTTAAAATAGACAGGTTGTTAAAGCTATTAGAGTATATACCTGGGCATTCTTTGGCTTGCAGTGAGACTACATAAGGAGTAATGCTATCCTGCAGAACTTCTGAGAGACTCTTAAATGTCAAGTCATGATCTGTAACATTTACACCTAGAAGGAAGAAAAAATAAATAAGAAAACTGTATTATTTCCTGTTAATGATCAGAATTACCAACTGAGAAAGATGTCCCAAACAGACAAAGAGAACAATGAAAAATTAGGTCTCAGATAAGGTATAAAAAAAGTGTATTTAATATTTGTGATGGCTGATTAAAAGCAACAGTATCACACATAAAGTAATCTGTCTATGGAGAGCAGCAAAAATATCCCTCAAACTCCTTCCAGGAGGAAAGAGGGTAACAGGCACTTGAGACCTGAATATCTCTCAGCTGTTTTAAAAAAAAACCAAACACACCCCCAATGTGATCCCTCTTGATATAATTCTGCATTGAAGTGCACTTAAACTATCAAGAATACTGGCACAACAAGAATGAGGAAAAGCCAGTTCTTTTGTTTTTATCTAGAATTTTGGAGGGATGGAGAAAAAAAATGAATTAATCTTATAATATTACAATAGTGCGGCTCTCAGAACTTAAGCAGGTTTTATTAATTCTTTTTTGTTGTTGTGGGGAGAGATAAGATTAGTGATGTACTCATTAGATTTTTAAAGGGGAAACAAACAGTTGCTTAATTACTTCCTTTATCCCAACTTTCAAGGGGGAAGGAATGGAATTCGGAAGATGTGAGTTCAATTAGCAACTCTACCATAGGCTCCCTGGATTCATCGACAATGGAGACATTTTGTAACCCACTGCAGAATAGTTTCAGATATATCAATTTAAAAACCCAGAGAGAACCACAGCACAGACCTAGTTTTAGGAGGGCCTGGAAAGTGGAGTGGAGGAGGACCCAAAACCTGGGCTCCAGTCTGAGAATCTACACTGCCATTTTACAGCCTCAGCCCAAGACAGCTGACACATGACAACCAAAAATGTTTTCTTGTAATGTAGACACACCCTAAGGCCAATATGCTGGCCCACTGAAGCCAACTGCAAAATAAAATCATTGTCCAGGGAGAGTGATAGCTGAGTGATACAGATGACCTTGCAGTTAACAGATTACTCGCATTCCGCAGAAGGGGAATACCCAAAAAATTCAAAGTAATTTGGGCTGACATTGTAGAGATCTATAATTACAGTAGCTCTGTAAGACAAATATGTTGCTTCTCCTCCCCTATTTAATTTAGCTTCTTTAGAGTATTATGATAAGTCTGATATTTTGGCATATTTGTAATATTTGAAAAAAAATTATGAATAAAAATAAGGACAAAATTTGTCTGTCTCAAAGGAGGACTGAGACAATAAACTCCATACATGAGACAATCATGCTAATGGATGCCATATAAAAAAAAAAAAAAACACCAAGATAATCAGACAAACCACACAGCAAGTCAGTGAATGCAAATGGGAATAGAATCCAAATGTTCTAATGCCTAAGGCAAAACCTATGGAGGAGATGCTCTCACACTGTGCCTTCATACATATGGGAAAAACAAGAGGAGAATTAAAACAGATACAGCTTTCCTATGATTTTTGTCTGTTAATGTTTGTAAAGTTCATGCTGCTTACTCCAATAGCTGGAAGGCTCCAACTCAATATCCTTCAACCTTTAAACTAATCTAGAGATTTGACAGATGTGTCACAAAGTGTCTAAAATCAAAAAAGTTACCTAGAACAAGAGCTGCAGTAGGAATTTCACTGGACTTCATCCGACACATCCATTCCGTACTCTCTGTTTGGAATTCAGAGTGAGACTGTCTCAGAAAATGTATTAGGTTATCAAATAACTGTTTATTCAGTTCATCTTGTATTTTCTAGAAAACAAACACATTAAACTATTATACACAGGCAGGGAGACACTGGGGTCTCCCACTTCCCCCACCACTTAACTACCAGTAAAGAACCACAAAGCAAATTATCCAGTGTCCAAATTATCCATATTCTGTTTTTCTGTCAATTATGACCAGAGTGTATAATTTATTAGGTGACAGAAACATAAGTGTTGTTTCCTGTTTTACCTTGATGCTATCTGATTAATTCAGGGATACTGCATCTTTGTTTATGTGTGTTGCTACATGACAGATTGAACAGTAATCTTAAAACCGATTCAGGTATAGAGTCCAAAAATGTATTTAGCTATGAAAAAGCAAAAGTGACCTCTGGATGTACAAAAGGGTGCAATTATTTTCTGGTAGGATGTCCAGTCCTGCTCCTTTTATTCCCTATTTTCTTATAGAAGTCTTGCAAGCATTTTCTGTGTCAATTCTCCAGTTATAAGAGGAGAGTCAACATTCAATTCCTTTAAATCTAAACAAAGAAATCAACTAAAGAAAGTATTAGGCCTAAATGATGAAAAAAAAAAAAATGTATCTTCTACCACACACGTCTTATTTGTCACCATCTCTTTTACTCCCTTTTGTCCTTGAAAGATGATTTTCATATAGGGATCAACATGGACAAATATTAAAAAATAAAATCAATAGACAAGATACACTTTGGCATTATTTTTTTACTTCCTTTGGTTATCAAATGTGTTTATTTATGGCTTTCTCCATCCTGCCCAAAATATTCCTTCAGCTAGAATAGACAGGGAAGTTATAATCCTGTTTAGGAATATCAGAAAACTTAGTAGGAAGATGGATGCATCTCTATTAACCAAAACATAAATAACATACTACTTACAACAAACATTTCTTATGGGGTTAGCTTTAGGGGCTGTGACCACCAGTCAACTACTACCTCCTGTGAGCCATAGGTATCCTAACATTTTATTTGATTTTATGACCACTACTGTACATTGAGTACGATTGCACTGAGCTGTTCTATCAAGACTCTAGATCTTTACTAGAGTTGAGCAAATAGTGTATTTTTTGATTCAGCGTCCAATTAAAAAAAATCCACTTCCAACAATTTGCTTTGTTTCAAACCAAAGCCTGAATTTTTTTTCGTTGTTTCCTCTCTGAAAATGGGGGTGGGGGTGGGGGGGAAATCTTCTGGTTGAATGAAACATTTCAAACATCTCAAAATGAAAAGAAAAAACAATTTGTTTAGAAAACGTCAAAACAAATTATTCTGATTTTCCAAAAATTTCCTCTAATTTTTTTTGTACTCCAAATCTTTCACTGAAATTGACCTGAATATTGTTAATAATGAGCTGCATGAGGACAAGTCCTAATTTAAACATTACATCTTTGTTAAACACAGCCAGAAAAAGTATAAATCACACTACTGATCAGTATCTGATTAATGTAACTGACTTAAAAACTTACTAAATATCCTTGAATTAAATTCACCATAGGGTGCAAGCTCTTCTTTAAATGAGGGAAAACCAGGTAAGGAAGGATGGCTAGTAGGCACAATATCTTCTAGGACTGCTTTCCCTCAAAAACACAAAGGCCATAAGAAAAATCTTTCTTTATCTGTTCCATCTTGCAATGTTAACCATCTTTAAATTCTTTTGGTCTCCTGAATATGGGCTACTTACTTTCACAAGGCATCAAGTAACCAAGAGGTTGAAGAAACATTTTTTTTGTTCTCTAAAATACTGTTTCATTTGAGATGTTTATTATTATTATTATAGGACTTCTCACTGGTATATAAAAGACTGTTTACACCAGTTCACCAAACTAAGCCCTCAGGCAATTAGCACATGTCCATCTCCCATTCACTAGTATGCAATCTAATCTGATGTTGGGATGCCCTTCACAACTGAGATTTAGAGCAGCCTAAACTTCACTGTGGGTTAGAAGACATACAACTGAATCAGAAGGAGACAGAGGCAATGCACCAGGATACAGGAAAGTGGACAATCAGTAAGGTAAGAAGGGAAAGCTTCTGCATCAGAATTGGTATGCATGCCATGGTTGGAAACAGTGTACCAGTGGTGTTTGTGTGTTCCCCATGGAGATTTCAGTCTCACTCCACATTTCTGGCTCTCTCCCTGCCTCACATCATTGATCTTGTCAGCAGGTAAAGGAAATCACTCAGAAAAATAAGAACAAAACAAAAAGACCAGAATTGATTTAAATTGTAAAACGTATAGTTAGTATAAAGTAGCAGGCCCCACCTCCGTTTCAGAATTGATCTGCTTCCATAACAACTGACAAGTAGCAAATCGTAGACCACTGTCCTCTGAATCATTTTTTCCTTCGCTAAAATAATCATCTGGAAAAATACAAATAAAAGACAATCAATGGTGTTTTTAAATAAACAACAGCAACACTTTTTTTTCCCCAGAAGAAAAACTATACAAGGGCTGTAAAGCAGCATCTATCCTTATTCATTTAGATGAGCAAACAAGCCATTATTTATCTATTAAACTGCATGTAGCTCTATAAGGTAGACAGAACAAGTGAGGAAAGTATTCAGAAGCTGTTGTCAGGAAGAGCTGATGAATGGAGCTGGCTTTTATCACTGGTCCCATATTGAGACTAGGGATGTAAGACTGTAGCCATGTAAGTGGATAATCGACAAGCATGAGCTTATTGGTTACCCAAATGGCTGTACACGGCTCCTGGTCTGGTTCCCAAGGAGCCACTTGCCATTCCATTCCTGTATCAGAGGCAGCAGTGAGGGACAGCAGCTGGTATGCCTGGGGAGCTGGCTTAAAAGCCACAGATCTCAAAGCAGTTTACAAAGGATGTCAACAGCATTATCACCATCTCTAAAATGCAGATCGTAAAGGCACAGAGACAAGTGACTTGCCCACAATCAGCCAGCAGGTCAGACGCAGAATCAAAACAAGAACCCAAGTCTCCTGAATCTTTGTCTAATGCTCTTTCCAGTAGGTCACCCTGCTCAACAACCATCAACATGCCTTCTTGCAGTGAGATAATCTAGCAACTATCTCCCCTGTTACAAATATCTGGTCACCCTCTATTATATTCCATAGTAACATCAGGTCTGTACTAAAGTCTTTGCCTGTATAGCAGTATGAGTAACCTCCCAGTGGAGGTGCAGTTTATACCAAAAGAAACTAAAGAACTTGTGTAGAGATTGTCTTTTTGTTATGTGTTTTTTTACAATGTCTAGCTCAATGGGGTTCTGGGTCCATGATCAGGACTCCTAGAGAGTGGCATAATACAAATAACTTTTGTCACCAGATCTTATTCCAGTTCCTCAAAGAAAATAAACTATACCAGAAAAAGCTCATTTGTGGGGGTACAGTACGCTGTGTATATATGCCAACATATTTATGTCAGTTGGAGACAGGATCCTCCCAAAAACAAAACAAAACACACACACACATGCTGGCAAACTTAAGTGTAGACTAGGTCTAATTTTCTGGTCCTCATCTCCAACCTTCCCTCGCCTTCATGTTGGCTCTTTATGGGAAGAAGCTGAAGAACAAAATATCAGGGCCTGAACTTGAAAGTTAAAGAACACTACTTAAATATTAGACCCTTTTTGTTAGCAGTATCCTGGCATCTTTCTGCTGAGAAATTCTGCACTCAGCTTCCTAAGTGCTGATTTGCTTTAAAATCTCTAAATCAAACCTTGCCTTCAGCTGAGAAGTAGAAGCAAAGCTGGAAGGAGAAATTGAAAAATGCATTTGAAAATTAAGTAATTTTTCAATTAAAAAATTCCCCAAAACTACAATCTTAGGATGTGTCTAGACTACAAGGTTTTGTCAACAAAAGTGGACTTTTGTTGACAAAACTATACCTGCGTCTACACTACCGCCGAGTTCGGTCAACAGAAGGCGTTATTGCATCTACACTGTCCTTTGCATCTACGCTCATGTCAACAAAGCGGCTTGCTTTGTCGACAGAACTGGATGTAGTCTAGACGCTCTTTGTCGACAGAGCTTTGTCGACAGTATCTGTCGACAAAAGCCTGTAGTCTAGACGTACCCTTAGTTCATGTAGAATTCCACTTTTAAAAACGTGTGTGCAGAGTATGTAACTATCTTTAACTCTAACAAATGCACATCAGTCAGCATGACTTCCTGTATTTTATAGGATACCTAACATTCCCAGGAAGGACACAACGGTTGAAGGTTAGATAGTCTTGGGGGAAATTCTGCAATTGTTGCATTTGGAGCCAGAGTAAAATTACAGAATTCTCCCAGGACAGTTAACTGTCAAGGCAATGCAGGATTTAATACAATGACTATTTTTTTTTCTCTTTGCTACTACAAAGACATGAAAACAAAAATAATGTTACTCCAGAACTGTACATTCTCTTTATTAATCAGGTACTAGGCAATCTAGTCTCTAAAAAGGAATTAGCTGGTGCGCCTGCAAATGATTCACTTTTAGTGATCAATGAACCTCCATCAAACATCTCATAGTTTACTTACAACAACACAGCCACCTAAATGGCACCAGGATCCTTTGGTCTTGCAGGACTACTTTTTTATTCAATAAAAGCAACACAAACTACAGTAAAACTCCATTGGTCCGACATCCAATGCTCCGGCACCATCAGGAACCTGGAAGTGCTCCGGCTGCCGGACAATTGGAGCTGCTCTGCGCCCGGCTTCCCCGATACAGCCACTGCTGAAACTGACCAGCAGCTGAATCAGGGAAACCGGGGGCAGAGCAGCTGGGGTGCTGCCGGGTTGGTCCCGTAGCGCTGCCCCTCGGGGCTGTGGGACTAACCCGGCAGCACCCCAGCTGCTCTTGGGGACACCTGGGAAGAGCAGCTGGAGTGCTGCCGGGTTGGGGCAGCGCCGAGGGGCGGCGCTACGGGACCACCCGGCAGCACCCCAGCTGCTCTGCCCCAGGCGTCCCCCAGTCAGCCGCTGCTGAAACTGACCAGCGGCTGATTCCAGGAAGCCTGGGGCAGAGCAGCTGGGGTGCTGCCGGGTTGGTCCCGTAGCGCCCACCCCTCGGCGCTGCGGGACCAACCCGGCAGCACCCCAGCTGCTCTGCCCCAGGCATCCCCTATTCAGCCGCTGCTGAAACTGACCAGCAGCGGCTGAATCAGGGACGCCTGGGGCAGAGCCGGACTATCGGAAGGGGGGGGCTACGAGGGGTCTGGGGTGGCATCCCCCCTCACCCCACCCCAGACTCCTCATAGCCCCCCCTTCCGATAGTCTGGCATATTTGATAATCCGGCACCCCCTGGGTCCTAAAGGTGCCGGATTATCGGAAGTTTACTGTACCATATTTATGTGATCATGCAAAATATTTTCTTGTTTTTATGCTTTCAAAACTCTACATAGCAGATGATAGATGCAAGCGTGCATAGAGGTCTGGTCTCAAGAGGTGTAGAGTAGCAGAGATTCTGGCTGAAGTTAATGGGATTTGAAAGTATCAAGCATGTTTCAGGACTAGGCCAAAAAATGGGACATACACATAAGCCTATCTTAGGCCTTAATAGAAATCTGTGCATATGGAAGGCCATCTCTCACACATATAAATGCATACTTGGAGTCTATTTTGTGAATGACCAAAAATAAATGTAAACAAAATCAGCATTTGGACTGAGGGACAGACTTACAGGTATGTAAGTGCCTAAGAATGCATCCTACTGGGATTTTCAAATTAGATTTTAAAATGATTCTAAGTCCCAGTGGGCATTAGATGTGTAGGCACTTCTGAAAACTCCATCTAAACACCATTTAGGGGTTTGGAACGGGTCCCATATGAAGAGAGGTTAAAGCGACTGGGACTTTTCAGTTTAGAAAAGAGGAGACTGAGGGGGGATATGATAGAGGCATATAAAATCATGAGTTGTGTGGAGAGGGCAGATAAAGAAAAGTTATTTATTAGTTCCCATAATAGAAGAACTAGAGGACACCAAATGAAATTAATGGGTAGCAGGTTTAAAACTAATAAAAGAAAGTTCTTCTTCACACAGCGCATAGTCAACATATGGAACTCCTTGCCAGAGGAGGCTGTGAAGGCTAGGACTATAACAGAGTTTAAAGAGAAGCTAGATAATTTAATGGAGGTTAGGTCCATAAAAGGCTATTAGCCAGGGGATAGAAATGGTGTCCCTGGCCTCTGTTTGTCAGAGGCTGGAGAAGGATGGCAGAAGACAAATCGCTTGATCATTGTCTTTGGTCCACCCTCTCTGGGGCACCTGGTGCTGGCCACTGTCGGCAGACAGGCTACTGGGCTAGATGGACCTTTGGTCTGACCCAGTACGGCCAGTATGTTCTTATGTTAAAAATCTAGTAGGTGGTGGAAGAAGAAGAAGTGCCTATGCACGCATGCAGTGACTGGCCAATCTTTTTAACAATGGCCAGATAAACAAGGTACACAAATCAGCTCTGTATCATTTAGATGTGCATTTGGTGGCTTCCAGATTCTTTTTTCTTCAGCACAACTCCTACACAATTAAGAGCATCTATTTAATCTGAGAATGTCACCTCCCCACGGGAAGTGGTAATTAACTAAATATTTTACTTAATCCAGTAGCATGCTAAATCTGCCCCCAAAAAAAGATATTTAAAAGATTATTTTCAGCACTGACTTGTTTACAATAGCCAAATTAGTTAACATTTGTATTAAATCTCACTGAATTACTCCCAAAGATAGTGATATCACATATTGGCTGCTAAATTGGAACATCTGCTTTAGCAAGATTAATTTAGCAGGATGTTGACATAAAGCTTCCAGGGGAAAAAACAACAACAAAAAAAACAAAACAAAAAACCCCACTTCTACTGTGATGTCCCAAGCCTAGCCCATGATCAAATTAAATCACTGCATTATTTATCCAGTATAGGTTGCATGTCTATAAACTGGAGCACATTGGTCCAGCAACATCAAACCAGTGCATTGCAGGGGGGCTATGAGCCCAGCGCAATGCAGGTGGGGAGGGGAGGAGGAGAGGGGAGGTAGGAGCTGGCATATGGCTCAGCTGGCCTGCAGGGGAAGGAGCTAGGCATGGCTCAGCTAGGCTGCAGGGTGCTGAATTGCTAACATGGGCGCCCGGGGGGAGGAGGAAGTGAGGTGGGGGCTGTAGGGCAAGGGGTGGGGCTGGCAGCTGGGCAGCTGGGAGGGGCCAAAAATGACTTCCCCTGGTTCAGTAAAGTCCCTCATATAGAACCAGGCAGGTCCCGAGGGTACCAGATCAGGGAGATCCAACCTGTAGTACTCTGAACTGAGAAAACCTAGGTGAGACTACCCAATCTCAGAATTCTGGGGTTTGAAATGCCAGACATGGGGGAAAGAGTCTGCAGGATTTTTTCCCTGTTAGATTTAAAATCTGGCTCAACTTTTCCCCCTTTCCTCCCCCCCCACCACTCTTCATTCAAAACGTGATCACTTTTGACAGCTTGGGGGTGAGGTGGGAAGAGAAAGCTGCCAACGCAGCATGCTCAGTCTGGGAGTAAGGATGGATGTCACTTTAGTTAATCTCAACAGGAAATGAGCAGCATTCTTCATATGGAATCGGTCCTATCAGTTCTTTTCAGATGGTGAATACAACATGGGGGCTAAAGGATAGGAAGCATAAATGATGGGGAACAAATGACACAAAACTTTTTCCTAACCTCTTCACCAAAAGCAGCAAAATATGATCAACATGCTGAATGACACGTTACTGAATATTCTTCCCTAATCAGAGTCTACCATTTCTTCTTCTTTGTTTTATCAGGCACTGTTTACCTACTTGATAATGTTTAAGACACTATGGAAAAAAAACTTTTATTGAAAAAACGTTTCTATAAAGATCATAAGGCAATGAAAGCAGAGCACTGGAGATAAAGAAATTTCATACCAGTTAATAACTTAACTGAAGAGATGACAGCTCTTCAATTCTGTGCTGGCATTGGAGAGTAATTAAATCAGAACTGAGGCTTATGGGATCAAGTGAACCTTTTGAAAGCATAGCAACATATCAAAATGTACTCACCTGTTGAAGATATCCTTCTTTTCTTGGAATTTGGTTTGAACACAAAGCAGCCCTAGAGAGTAGCAAGCAAAATGTGAACTTCAGAGTGATTTTCATCTCACCAGGATTCTTGAGGCACGCAGGAAGTAAGCAGAAAAAGACAAATATCTCAATGTTCCAATAAACAACATTTGTTAATCCTGAACTGGCCTGTCAATGACATAAAGGGTACGTCTAGACTGCAGGGACTTAAAACTCCACCGTGTCCAGGGAACGCATTTGCTCTTCTGCTTTTTTTGAGGAAGAGCAGACGCGCTCTTTCGGAAGCCCTGTCCTTCTCGTTCCACTGTAGATGGGCCAAATTTCGGAAAAGCCTCTTCTGAAAAAAGGGAAAAAAAACACAACCGGAAAAAGGTATGCAAATTGTGGAGCACATTTTGTGTACTTTTTTCCGAAAAAAAGTTGTAGTCTGGACATAGCCTAAGATGCTGTGATTCCAGGTGGGCTAATTTTCCCCTTTTTGCACTTTCACTTCTTTCTAGCCTGGTAACCTATGGAAAGCAGTGCTCCCTCTTCATTCTTTTCAGAGCCCAAAGCATCATCTCTGAAATGTGAGATGGAGTTTTCTACTTTTCCATAGTTTTTAACTCCATCTACCAAACAGAACATTGTGACATGAAATGTGAGTAAAGCACAATAGATAAACTGGAGAAACAAAAACAAAACAACTATCTTAATCATGAAAGAACTCCTCTAACACTTTAAAAACAAACCTAAGTATACTCAGACTAAGCACTAAAATTATATTATATACAAAGAAGTGTGTGATATAAAATACAGATATTGAAATAAGGCAGAAATCAACAACCACAGGCAAAGATGAATTGCTAACATGAAGCTTAAAGATTGATTTTTATTCAGTGGCACTACTGAGATTTAAGAGACTCAAATATTTTTATTAAGTTATCAAAACATTTAACACCTATGACATATTTCTGCACAATCCCATCATTCACCTCAACCCCTGTACTTCCCTCCCACCTGCAACCCCAAGTTCAGCCCTGCCTTGCCAGTGTGCCTACCACATTGCCTCCCTGCCCAGTATCACCTAATACCTTATGCCAGTGGTTCTCAACATTTTGGCCTGTGGCTCACCTGGCTCAATGCAAACCTTTCCATGGAACACCAGTTGCTAACGGAAACTCGCCATTAATGACAATTATGCTCGAGCCATTTTGCTAGAGCTGCAGCTAGGGAGAAGGGTTTAATTTAACCAGTAAGAAAGGAAATATTAATTTAAATTATTAAACAGACTACGCTTTAACTTTCTCATGTTAGTTTACCAAACTTCAAGTAAAATATTAATTTATGTCCAACACAAAAGATGTCAATATTTTGTTTATGGCAGGGGTGGGGAACCATTCTGTGGCCACTGACCCACAGAAAAATCAGTTGGGGGCCACACAAGTGAGAACCCACAACACACCCCTCCAAAACCCCCTAACTCTCACTGATGTGGCCCCCAACTGAGACAGTTCACCTCAACCCCTGTACTTCCCTCCCACCTGCAACCCCATCTGCACTTGGGACCCCAGGCTCCAAGCAGTGCAGTGCTGTGCTGCTGCTTTAAGCACCGTGGCTGGCATTTCAAAGGGGCAGTGCTGCACAGCTGATCCTGGGCTTCCTATGGCGCTGCCCTTTTGAAATACTGCAGTGGCATTTCAAAGGGGCTGTGCAGCACAGCTCCTTTAAAAGCTGCCACAGTGTTTCAAAGCGGCTGCTCCGCATGGAGCCCAGGGTCAGCTGGGCCTGGGCTCCATGTGGCACTGCCCCTTTGAAATACTGCAGCAGCATTTCAGAGGGACAGAGCCACCCTATCGACTAATCGAATAGTTGATGCAGAAATGCATCAACTATTCGATTAGTGAATTACACTATACTTAACATCCTTACTTTAAATAGAAGCAGTTGAAAGGGCTTGTGCATCCTGGCTCCCTGGCAAAGCACTAGCAACGCTGGGAGTCCTTTTGACTACTTCTATTTAAAGGGCTCACACCTGCTGGGCAACTGCATTGCCTGGCAGCCACCCAGCAGGAGCAAGCCCTTTAAACAGAAGCAATTGAAAGGGCTCGCAGCTCCCGGCCCCATGCTAGCCTGTTGCCTGAGAGCCAAGGACTCGTGAGCCCTTTCAACTGCTTCTATTTAAAGGATTTGCGCTTTCCCTGTGGCTGTCAGGTAACAACCCCAGGGAAGGCATGTGCCTTTTAAATAGAAGCAGTTGAAAGGGCTCTAGTGTTCCCCGCTTTCAGGCAACGCACTAGCAGCGAGCCCTTTAAATAGCAGGAATTGAAAGGGCTGGCAGCTATTGTCCCTCACTAACTGCCTGGGAGCTGCAGGGAGGCACGAACCCTTTCAACTCCTGCTATTTAAAGGCCTGCCTCTTCCGCCTGAGGACCTGCCCCTTCCGGGGCAGCTTGTGACCCCTTCAAAATTTTTTGAAGTGGCCCTAATTCAAAACGTATTGCCCACCCCAGTGTACAGTCTGCTGTTGACCAATATAATGAGCACTTGTGAAGGCTTTCACAACCTTCTCCATCATTTTGATATTTTCAGTTCAATAAGCAAACAAAAGTTATTAGGCTCAAAGGTAGATGGGTAAAGTTTAATGGACCATGATCTGTGGGAGGCCAGACTAGATCTACTGGTCTCTTCTGGTTTTAAACTATATAGATTTACTCATCTTTAAGTACTTTTATATATGTCCACTGGCGTTTTCCATCTTATCTCACATACTACCAACTACTAAAAAGTAGTAGGACCAAAAAAAAAAAAAAAAAAAGCACGCAAACTTGTGATTATTCAGACTATTCACTTACAATTACACCTCGATTTGTAATGCAGTATACAATAAGCCAATATGATATTGCCCAGAGTAGTAATTTATGCAGTGTGTCTGGTCAGGTCATGTCAGGAGCACATTATGCTTAAGTGGATTATGCAATTTAACAGTGTGAACTTAAGTGCAACATAATATCTTTCATTCAGATGGTTTCCAAAGTGTTCTGGAAACAGAAGAAATCTTTAATTCAGTTACCATGTACTCATGCTAAGGTGAATTATGACAAATGAAATAGTACAGAGCAAAATGACACATCAGTTTAGGAGGACAAGCGAGGACTATCACATCTAACTGAAATGCCAAAGAAAATAAAGTGTTTTAACAACTCCAACTGGGCCAATCCAACACTCTTAACAGCACTCCCACAATAGTGGCGAGGATCAGTCGTTTGTGTCTCACCTGAAAGATAAAGTCAGCTGAGGTCCAATGTCTCCTAAAATCATGCAAGAGTCATACATTCAGTGCTGACCCACGGGAAGAATATTACCCACTGAATCTACCAATACAATTTTCTGCAGTACCTAAATTTTCCCTTTAAGGTTTCCACTCTAAGTACTTGCTTATCACTCTGATGCCATCGAATTTTGTAAGCCAAACAGAGTTGAAGTAGCAAGACTACTGCATGTATGTGTGAAAAGATGACAAGACACAGTTAAAACTGTAAATCCTAATTTGTTTTGTTTCAAAACATCTGAAGTGGGGGAAATTATGTCCTATTTTGGAAAAATGTCTTTTTCTAACTACAGGTTGGGCCTCTCTTAACTGGGACTCTCTGGTCCTGCAACATTCCTGGTCCAGCAGGCCCACGGATATCGGCTGGGAGCCCTACAGCGGGGCTAGAGCCCAGTAATGGGGCTGCCCTGTGGCAGTGAAAACTGGAGCCCAGCAGTAGGGCTGCTGCCCAGTGCCAACACTGCAGGGGGGCAGGAGAGGGCAGGAAGCACCGGGTCTGGAGCCCAGCAGCAAAACTGATCAGCGAGACTGGGAGGCAGCAGGGCCCTACAGTAACACAACCAGCAGCCTGGCAGCCCTGCTACCACCAAGTGGCTTAGCTGCCCAACGGGACTGGGAGGCAATGCAGCTGCCCTGTGAGGCTGGGAGCCTGACTGCAGGGTTGCCTGATGGTAGGGCCAGAAACCTGGGAGTGGGGCTGCCCAGCAGCACAGCAAAAAGTCCAGTAACCCCACTACCACCTGGCAGAGCTGCTTGGTCAGGCCAGGAAGCAGTGGGGCTGCCCAGCAAGGCTGAAGCCCAAGTGGGGCTTGTCACCCGGTAGTGCAACTGGACCCCAGCAGGGGGGCTGCCCTGTGGGGATGGAGCCTGGCATTGGGGCTGTGCACGCCAGCAGCGGTGCTGCCACGGTGGGGCCAGGAGCCCCGTGTGAAAAGGGGCAGGCAGCAGGGCAAAGCCAGCTGGGAGGCTGGCAGTGAGGCCATGGCTGGGGGGGGTGAGAGGGGAGGGCCCAGAAATGACTTCTCCAGGTCTAGCAAAATCCCTCATCTGGGACCAGTCAAGTCCCGAGGGTGCCAGACCAAGGAGGTCCAACCTGTACAATATGGGGCATCAAGTGGTTTCACAAAGGAGGGAACATACTTTCAAAATAACATGCATGGTTTCAAAATGTATTAAAAAAGAAAAACTATGTGGTTAAAAAGGATTACAGTTGCTAAAAAGAAAAAAGTAGGACATCAAAATATAATCAGACATTGTAATTAAAAATAAACTGCAAAATGTAACTTGAAAGGTAATTTCTGCTGATATTGCTGGACGGGAACAAACATGATAACCCCATGAAAAGCATTGTGGGGGAGTTGCAATGTTATTATAGGGAGGGTTGCAGTACTGCTACTCTTACTTCTGCACAGCTGCTGGCGATGGCACTGCCTTCAGAGCTGGGTAGTTGTAGAGAAGGGATGAAAAAAGGGTATTAAAGTAACCATGTAACCGTTAAAAATCTTAGCAGTTATACGTGCTGAGAGATCTGCAGTTTAAGGCTGGTACAAAACACATTGATATTCTGTAATATAAGGTTGTGAATAAATACCCCTTGTCTTATATCCACCTGCTCACTGTTACACAACCTTTATAAATCTATTATTCCAATATTACACACTACTGCTGTGCAGCCTAATACAACATACATTACATAAACACAGGGCAGTATATTATCATAGTACTTCTATAGCAAAATATCCCCACTGTCTCTATCCCACTTCTTCCTGCAGCAGCACACAGTATTGGTACATACCTCTTTGGCTATGTATCACACATCACTACTGCTAGGTATAAGAAACAGAGCCTGCCAGCACTTATGCATACATTTAACTTGCCACTGTAAATAAAGACCTGCAGGTGCTTAAGTGTCTGGAAGTCGACTTGGCTGTATGATCAGCACTCACTCCCTGTGCACGTGTATTAAGGATGTAAAAGAGTAGTCAACTACCTGCTTCCCCCACCCCTTGCAAGGGGGAGAGAAAGCAGGAGCCAGCTTAAAAGCCAGTTCCCCCCCAAGCACTGTCTCTGCAGTGTGTGTGTGGGGAGCAGCAGAGCTGCAGGTCAAGACAGGAGCCCTGGGACTGCTCAGTCCCCTCTTGTGTCAGGTCCCGGACCTACTCACTACAGCTCAGCAGTTTAAATATAGCAGGAGCGCGGGTGCCTATGCACCTGGCGCCTACTACATTTAAACCGCAGAGCTACAGCGTGCCCCTCATCGACTAATCATGTACTAGATACAAACTGCATTGAGTACACAATTATCTGCTGCTTAACCTCCTTAAGGTGTACTGGCAGTGCAAGGGAGAACCAAAGGCGGGACTGCTATACGCGGACATAACAAAGGGAGTCAAGCAGCTCGCTCGTACCCTGAGGGTGAGCAAGGCCACGGGGAACGTACAGAGTCCCTAGGGGACGGAGATGCACAAACAGGCCCCACGTCCCCGCCGTGCCACACCTGCTCCTTCCCCGCCCGCCCAGCGTCGGGCCAGCAGCCCCACGGCTCCGCTCCAGCCTCCTGCCCCCCAGCGCCAACTGCTCCCTCCAGCCCTTCCCGGGGCCGCCGTGGGGGGAGCCCCCCCAGCCGCCAGGCGGGAGCGGACCCTGGTGTCCAGCCCCCCGGCCTCCAAGGAGCGGCGCGGGAGCCGCTCGGACACCACTGAGCGGGCCCGACCCGCGAGCTACCACAGGCCCCCAGCGGGGTGTCGATGAACGTTCCTCACCCACCTTAGAGACGGAGCACGTGCTCATGCTGCCCCCGCGCGCCCCTGAGTCCCGCGGTAACGGCACCCCTTGACCCCAGTCCAGAGCGCGACAAGACTGACGCATGCGCAGTGTACTCTCCGAGACCAGGCCAGGTTTTTCTAGTCGTGGAGTTCAGATCCTACTTCTCTCCTTTATCCACCTCCCCTCTCACACAATGGGCGCGCCCAACCCCCGGCGGTTCCTCCCTGTGAGCGGCCCGCCCCAAACTCCAGGCGGGGAATAGACAGCTCCTTTCACCCCCGAGAATGGTACAATCCTCCTCCCCCTCTACTGCAGCGACAGAAGTGAATGGCTCCTCCCCCTGTGGGCTAGTCTATGCGTGGAGGGGGGTAGAGGTGTATGCTTTTCGCTGTTTGCTGTGAGCCATGGCGGCTTGTCCCTTTCGGAGGAGCATCGCCTCTCAGGTAGCGTGTCCCTTTGCGCAAAGGCCGCTGCGACCAGCCCAACCCCGGTGACTGGAACCGTCCGTCTGCCTGTCCCCCAACCCCAGCGCGCGAGTTCCCCCCCCCCCACGGCCTTGTCCCTCCCCCCCGAGTGCCCTGGGCTAAGTCTGTGCCGTGTAAGTGACTTTCCTCACGTGCCCGAGTCCGCGCGGCCGGGCAGCCCGGGGCCAGAGCCAAAGTTCCCTCTAATCTTTTCCACCCGCGTGCGGATTTTCCCCTCTCTCTGTGCGGAATCAGTTGTTCTGTGCAGCGAGGCTTGTGCCCATGTGCACCACCAACAGAAACACGAAACTAGCTGTGGGCGCTCTGCCTATCAGCGGGGCGGCCGGGCAGGAGCGCACAGCTTACAGGGAAGGCTGTCAGAGCCCAGGCCACCCGCAAGTGTGAGGGAAAATCTGGTCAATTAAATTGGCGCCTGGAAATCCCTATTCAGTTTGTCAGGCACGTGTCATTGAAGATAAACCTAGATGGGAGCCGCCCCTCCTTGCCTGGCACTGGCCGTGCCACTTCTTTGGCACGCCTGCCTCTCCCTGGGCAAATCCCTTGTAAATCGGTGCACTGGCAGCTCACCCGCCCCTCACGGGTAGCGTTTCACCCTTAGTTCTATGCTGAATTTGTCAAGTTTCAGTTTCCAGCCCTTGGCTTTTAGACTGAAGAGTCCATTCTCCAGTATTTCCGTTTCTCTTTAGCAGATTAAAGGAGTCGGTTTAAAGCTCGAAAAGATGCTCGTAAACCAAAATAAGAGCAGTGACTGGTCATTTCATAGAATCAAAGACAACTAGAACGGGAAGGGACCTTGAGAGGTCATCAAGTCCAGTCCCCTGCCCTCATGGCAGGACCAAGCGCTGTCTAGATCAGGGCTGGGCAAAATATGGCCCGCGGACCGCTCTGCTGGGACCCTTAGGCACACAGCTATGGCTTAAAGCACAGGCCATGCTGCTCTCTGCTCCACAAGGTGGGGGAAACTTTGTGTGATCTCTAGACACCCAGCCCAATCCTCAGAGCCTATATGTTGGAAATAACTGGCCAATAGGAATTGACCCCAGCCAATCTCTCAGCTCCTATTGGCTGGAAACAACCAACCAATAGGAACTGAGAGATTGCCTGGGGCGGGGGGTTAGTGACAATACAAGCCTCTTTCCCTTCCTAGAGCTGAGAGCCACCTGGAGGTAACAAGCCTGCAGTTTAAAGTGATCTGGGGCTACAGCGGATGGGGAGCCCAGCCTGCCTTAGAGGTGCTGCAGGGCTGCTGGCTTAGGTAAGAGCCTCCTAGTCAGAGCTTGCCTCTGGCACCCCTGCCCCTCCCACACCCCAATTCCCTCACCCAGGTCACCATCCAAACCCTCTGCATTCCCCCTGCCCCAGGTCATAACTCCCTCCCAGACCTTGTACCCCCCCCCACTCCTCCCTCAGACAAGAATCTTCTCCTGCACCCAAACATCCTCCAAGACCCTGCAACCCAATCCTCTGCCCCAAGTTACTACTCACACCCTCTGCAGCCTGCACCCACATTTCCCCTTCTCCCAGGTCACAGTTCCCTTCCAGGCTTTGCCCCCTCCCCCAGCCAGAATCCTCTTCTGCACCCATACTCCCTAACTGAGCCTACACCCCAATCTCCTGACACAGTTCACAACCCACTACTTCACCCAAACTCCTATTCAGACCTTACACTGTCTCCTGCACCCCAGTCCCTTACCTTGTGTGCCCTTCTGCACCCAACCTCCACTCTAGACCCTACATATCCTCCACAGAAAAGTGAGGTCCTTGACTACTTTCCAAAATCTGGAGTGGCCCCCCCACCAAAATCATTGCCCACCCCGGTCTAGATCATCCCTGATAGATGTCTGTCCAACCTGCTCTTAAATATCTCCAGTGATGGCGATTCCACAACCTCCCTAGGCAATTTATTCCAGTGTTTAGGAAAAACTTCCTAACTGTCAGGGTAATTAAATATTCAACCTAAATCTCCCTTGCTGAAATTTAAGCCCATTGCTTCTTGTCCTATCTTGTGCTCTACCAGAGGCAGCAGCATGGGGATGTAGGTGGATCCAGTACTTCCGAGAAGCCTGCTTAAAGCCAGCTCCTCATGGTCACTGGCTCCCACTCCACCCCCCCTTGCTGCCTCTGATACAGAGACAACAAAGGGGGGCAGTGCATATAGTCATTAATATTAACCAATAAGTCAAGGCTTATTAGTTAATTGTGTAGTGGACTACACATTGACATCCCTAGTTTGAACTCCAACACAACTCTACACACCTAAGTAGTGCCTCCTCCCAGCTTCACTGCTGGTTTTTTAGCAGCTTTGTGTCTTGCCGCTGGAGTCTTTCCCTATTGTGGATTAAAGCTGTGGCGGAGAGAATAGTGACCCTAGCAGACTGCCAGAGCCTGCCATAATGAAAGACTCTAGCAGCATGAAAAGGTTCCAGCAATATAAGGTTAGATAGGTGTATATAAAGGGTTTAATTAGTTTGTCTAAATAATATATATATGCTTCATAGTTTGTGTAAAATACAGGTGCTTAGCAGTTGTGGGGAAGCCTTGAAAGGTGCTTTGCTTAATTGAAAATACTAGCCTTGGAATGTGGCTTCATTGAAAAGTACTAATAAGATAGAAAAGCCCCAATTATCAAGGTGGCTCTGACTGATTTTAGTAAAGAAAGGAATTCAAGAAGCAAAGACCTTAGTCATGTAGATTCCCATAATAAGGTATAAAAGAGTAAAGTTTTCAGATTTTCTTACTAGTACCTGCTGTCCAGTTGGAACCAGCCATCATAAGTTCGAGCACCTTAGGCCGAGTCCTGTTATAAATATCTGATCAATGCTTGTAACTGCATGCTGCTGTACAGGTGTAATTATTGCTTAGGCACTTAAGTCATGTTTGGATTAGGGATGTAAGTGACTAGTCGAGTTACTACTTGACTACTCGACTTCCCCTGCCCCCTTGCTGCCTCTCTGTATGAGGCAGCAAGGGGATGGGGGAAGCAGAAGCTGGTGCTGGAGGAAGCTGGCTTAAAAGTCAGTTTGCCCCAGCACCATCTCAGCGGGACAAGGGATGGGGGGACATGGGAGGCAGAAGAGACAGAGGCTCAGCGTTTTGGGACCCAGCACGAGCCGGGACTGCTCAGTCCGAGTTCGCACCAGGCCCTAGACCTAATCCTGCTTCAGTTCTGCATTTTAAACTTAGTAACAGCCGGGTTGCCTGCACACCCGGCTCCTACTACATTTAAACTGCAGAGCCGCAGCAGGGCTAGTTCCTGGATCTGGCATGAGCCGAGACAGAGCACCTCCTCTTATCAACTAATCGTGTAGTTGATACAAATTGTGTTGACTACACAATTGATCAGTTCTTAACATCCTTAGTTTGGATAAATACCATTCATCCTTTGAATTTAATAAAGCTTTTTATCATATTGAGGATGTGGTGATATCCTGGATTGACAATAATAATTCCAACAGGCAGCTCCCAGATCTGTGTAGCTACTCAGCTTGTCACTGTGGTGTGTATACTGCTATCTATGGTAAGACTTAGCCTTAGTAACCCTAAGGGTTGGTATTTAGTTACTGTAACAGTTATACTAGCTGCACCAAGATCATATGTCAAACTATGTATGAGAGTCCATTCTGAAAATGGGAATGAAATTCCTAGAAAGAAAACCATGAATACCGGCTCTCCTTTTTCTTAAGGACATCTGGGGTGAAATAACTAGCGCTATTCTGAAAAAACTTAGTCCACATCTACGCAGCAGGCAGTTATTTCAAAATAGTGTCAAAATACTGTCAAGCTGGAGGACTTCTTACTCCAACTCCTGTAAACCTCATTGGACGAGGAGTAAGGGAAGTCAGAGGAAGAGTGCTCTATTTCGAAATAAGTGCTGTTTAGATGCTCCCTATTTCGAAATAAGCTATTTTGAAATAAGATAAGCAATTGACATAGCTCAATTTGTGTAGCTTATTTAGAGTTAAGCTCTGCAGTGTAGATGCACCCCTGGATTGCTGCAGACAAAAGTAACTCATGACCAACTAATTATATGTCATTGAAAGCCAGTAAGGACAGGTTCAAGATAGAAGCTCTTACTTGGTAGCTGAGTAGGCCACTGAGAAAGAAACTGCATTGAGAACATGAAGTGGCTTTGTGGGTGGAAGGTCATTGTTATTCAGAGCCAGATTAGTTTGTTGTGATCAGCTTCTGCTGGGATCATGATTTAGAGTAATTTAATTTTAAAAAAGTAGCCATAACCACTGGAATGAGTGGGTGCTGTTGTGGGTTGTCTGACCTCCAGGATTGCTCTGGGAATCTTCAGCAATTAAAGATTAATTTTTAATTAAAGATTATGTATGAAACCTTCCAGGAAGACATCCAAGCAAAGTTGCAACCCTAATGTTGTCTCCTATCGTTTGACATGTGACTTTGTAACAGATCTAGGTCTATAAAAGTAGCCTCTGAGTAAGGGTCCAAGATCCATGACATCATGGTAGAAGTCCAGACAGTGGTGGCATCTTTTCTGGATGGTGTCCCTGAGTAGTGTGGCCCCTCATTTTACTTAAGTCGTCTGGTCTAGTCCCATGGCTGTTAGGTATGTGGTAGTTTTTAAGTCCTATGTATGAGGGAGTGTGAGAGATTGACTAGATAAATTAGGAAAAATAGGGCTTTGAGAGAATGGAGAGGGAATGAATAAAAGAAAAATTATTGTAAACAACACAGGAAAAGATATTATAGAAAAGAAGAGCGGGGAAATGGAGTGATGCCAGGAAGGGAATATATGAAACAAAAGCAAAACTGGGTTAATGCTTGTCTATACATGAAAGCTAATGCAGAATAAGCCAAAGGGGTGGATTAACTATATCTGAGTAACTCTGCATGTGGACACTCTTATTCCAGAATGAAAGTATGTTATTCCTAATCATTTTAATCCATTTTGGAAGTAGATTAGGTTTAGCTATTCTGGAATAATTTCCCATGTAGAGAATCCTATTGTAAGTTTTTTTTAAAAAGTTGATGTTTTAATGTTAAATATAGTGCATGAAAAGTAAATTGTTTAATCCTTTTACATTTGCAGGGAATGTGGTCTCAGGGACATTGGTGGCATGCATTTTTCACTTTGACAAGCACATTCAGTTTTCAGGCTAGTAAGTGTAGAGTTAATTTTTCAAGCACTATGCTTATATAATACCATAAACATAGAGTCTTATAACACTATCATACTATACAAGATAATATAGTATAGTATAACAACAGTTCATATTTACTGGAAGACAACCACCCACCCTTCAGGAGGAAGTAGCTTGATGACCAGTGGTCATCAACCAGTAGGTCGGGATCTACCAGTAGATCTTGGAGACTCTGACAGGTGATCCTGTTTGGCCAGGAAGCTATCAAGAAGCTATCAAGCAGGGTGAGGCCTCGGAGAAGGGGTGGAACAGCGGCAAGGCCTCAAAGTAGGGGCAGGAAGGAAGTGGGACAAGGGTATTTGGGTTTGAGGTAGCTCTTACGTTGCACTTCAATTTAAAAAGTGATCTTGTAGTTAAAAAGGTTGGAGGCCACTGTATTAGACTGATGACTTTTTTTGTGATCTCTGATTCAGTATGTTGGCTGCCAGTTTAGGGATGTGAATGGTCAACTGATTAATGGGTAGGGGTTGGAGCTGCTCCCTGCCATCCATAGACAGGGGCTGCTCCAGCTGGGGCAACCACTGCCTGTGGGGGGAAGGGGAGGTGCTCCAGCCCAGTGGCAGGCAGGGGGGCTGCTGCAGTTGGGCTATAGCACTCCTCCCTCTTAATCAGTTAAACAATATGTTTAACTGGTTAACCAATTAAATGGGATTTTACATCTCCATTTTTTCTCCTGTAATTATAAAGAAGAAATGTATCAGATTTCAAAAGTATAATTTAAGCAAAGATTTAATGTGAGATTTGATAAGAGATATAAAGTTGATAAAATTAAGTTATTGGAAGTCTACTCAGAACAGCAGAAGATAAACCTTTGTTTTTTGTGTAAGAAGAGCAAACAAGTTAATGCTAAAAAGGCAGAATGAGCACACAATAGAGTAAGGAACAAGGACAGCAAGGAAGGTTGGAGAAGTTAGTTAAGATTTAAATTAAATTATTATGACCAAAAATAAAAACTGTAGTCACAAGAATATTATTTATTTTTAGGGGTTTTTGTTTTTTAACAAAAGGATTCTGATTTTCTAATGATTTAGCTTCCCAAATTATGTCTGCTGCGTTTCTCAGCCACTCTTGGTTGGCATGTTTTTTGCAGGGAATTTTACACCATGGGCCAAGTTCATCCTTAGTAACTGCAGCTCCATTGACTTCGGTAGAATTGCATCTGCTTCCACTAGGGCTAAATATAACCCTGTATGATGGAAGGTACCATTTATTCAGTTACTGTTATGAACAATGTCTTAAGTTGAGACAACAGTTTATCATCATTTATCTCCCAGGCATTAAATAGTGTATATTAAAATAAAATGTTTCTTTTCCATTCCAATAAACAAGTCTCTACAGTCTTCCTTCCATAAATATAAGGAGTTTAGAGCTGCAAGTTTTGATTAGTTAGGCTTTCTCTAGGGCACCTTGTATATTTAATCATTGTTTGTGTTTGTAACACGTTTTTTAAAAACTGTTCTTAAGATAGCTTCAGCTAACACATTTTGCCATCAATCTGGATGGTAATAAATTTATAAAAATGTATGTCATATCCACATTAGAGCCTAAACAAGAAATATCTTTATTGAAAATCTTTTCTTATTATATTTTAATCTTTGTTTTAAATCTAGCTTTCAAGAGTTTTGAACCTGCCACCAGAACATTTGATAAAGTCAATATCTGCAGTCCCTGTCTCTAAAAACCGGTAAAGTGTTTGTTTTATATTCTAATAAATTATTTTTATGGTGCTTAATACTGTAAAATCTCAGGACTTGTCTTCACTCCACAGAAGACTGATGCTGCTGTGATCGATCTTCTGGAGTTTGATTTAGTGAGTCTAGACAAGACTTGCTAAATTGAACTCAGAGGGTGCCCCCCTCTTGCGTCTGGTACTCCTGCTTTTGTGAGTAGTAAGGGAAGCTGACGGAAGCATTTGCTCCTGTTGGTCTTCCACTGTGGGGACAACTCCTAGCTCAGCTTAAGGTACGCCGACTCCAGCTACACATTCTGCATAGCAGGAGTTTTGTACCTTAAGCTTAGCTGCCAGGTCAAGTGTAGACCTGGCCTCAGTGAGGGTTTTAGGGAAATATTAATACAAAAAAAAAAAATCAAACAATACTGGCTAATATGAAGATTATCTACTATATCTTTGAGAAGGTTTATATGTCCTGTCTGGTCACTTGGGCTGTTTGTTCAAGAAATCCTCCTAAACATTAAGAGCTAGGACCACCAAATTTTGTATAAAGCTTCCTCTTATCATAACTTAAAAAGCAAGGTAAAAGTTTGGTTGTGCCAGGAAAATGGAATGTGCATGGAATGGGATTGCTTCTTATAAAACCATAGAGAAAAGAAACAGAATCACTAGGTAGGTGAAAGGGGTGGCTGGGGGCGCTCCCTTCTCCCCGTTTGAGACTGCCCTAGCCTTGAGCTTCCCACTCCCCAGGTGTCCTTTAGAGGAGGCGGGGAGGGCTGAAGTTCCCACCCATACCAATTCATCTGGGAACATTATTGGCTGTTTCCCTTTGCCAGGGAGAGAGGGACAAGTGTACAGTTTGCTGCATTTCTCACTCTGGCTGGGGGGCAGACAAACCTGGACTTGCCCCAGCTGAGGGACGTATACCCCTTCCCTAGTTGTGCCCGCTGGAGCTGCAGTGGCCATAGAGAGGCACTTCTCACCTGGCCCCAAGCTGCTGCTGTGCGAGAGGGCTGGGATAGTCCTCTCTCCCTGGGCCAGCCTGCATACTGAACCTTTCATCCCCATTTCTACTCCAGAGCAATGATTTAAATGACGCATGTACATTTTAACAAAAATAAAACAAAACAAAAATAAATTGAATTAAGGACCCAGGTAATGCCGGGTATATTTAGTAATTTATATTTATCCCAATCATAGAGGGACACTTAAATATGGCTCACCATTTAATATTTTTTTAAAACAAGCTTTTAGGAACATCAAGACCAGCAGAGTCAGTTTGATATTAAAAAATACATATGAAAAAAAAATCTCACTGTAGTGCATGAAAGGCAAATATTATAGCACTAAAAATTTGAAAGTGAAATTGATTAGTAATAAAAGTGACATTCATATTGATTTTCATTCTCGTGTTTGAGAGATGCAAAAAGTAAATTGGATTTTATTGCAAGTGAAGGAATTCTTAATATAAAATGTTATGCTCTTAATTCATATACAAGGTAAATACAGTAATCAGGGGGAAATGTACATTTACCCATGCACCACTATAGATTGGACCATTCAATAGCCAGGCACATGTTCAATATTATCAATCTAGACAGATCCTAGAATTCTCTCTGCACTGTGTTCTTCAACCTACAGATGCCTACTCTCTGGCATAGAATTGGGTAATCTCATTGATGTCAATGGAGCTATTTAAATCTTTAGAATTAGCCATGTTTTTAAGTATTTTGCTGCATCTTTTTATAGGATCAGAACCCAAATAAAACCGCATCACCAATATGCTGCCACTGCTGGAACAGAGGACTATAAACCATGAGCACATAGTATGCAGCACAGCAGTTGAGGATAGGGGAGCCTACTACCATTTTCTTAACCTGCACAGTTTGCCTGACAAAACAAGCTAATCAAATAATTCCAGCTATTCTCCAACTGCTCTGCAAGTAGGGAAATAATATATGTACAGTCTGTGTGATTGCATTAGTGAATATTTTTTTCCTTAGCCAGACATCATAAATGTTCAATTTTGTCCTTACTCCTTTGAATTGACCAGGAAAAGCCCCATGTCCTTTATGCTTCTGTAGGTTACATACAATGGTCATCAGTTGACTCCAGTATCATTTAGCTTTTCACTTCTCTACCTAATAAATAATGTTATTCCTTTTAATCAGATACTGAAATTAACAAGTGGTTATTGGAAAACATCTATTAAAGTTGCATTATTACTCATATGAAAGTGTAATAAGTTCTTGTGGTTCTTCTAGAAGGATTTGGGGAACTAACAAAAACATGTTTGTTTGATGCTTTTTTGTTATTTGATATGAAGACTTTGAATGCCTAAATGGAGTTATTCCATGCCAAACTGGACTGTTAACAGTTAGTGAATGTACCCAGCATTTCCATACATTTTAGTAATAGCAAATTCTGTTTTTCCCCCATCTCAATTTTTTATGTCTTTCTCCAGGCCAGGTGCAGATTTCCAGCTATTTGTGGGTTCTGTGGTAGAGAATAAGTCTAGTGATCCCTCAAAGCCAGATCTTCAGCTTCAAACTCAGAGGCTAGCAGAGAAGGTACTCTGGCACAGTAAGCTTCTTTATTTGATACAATAACAAACTTATTAGGTAAAGGAAATGTAGCTAATTCCTTAGAGAAAATGGTATTTATGCACAAACCGCTCCTACTGATTCCATTGACAGCTGTGCTCATTTTAGTGAGTATAGAATAACAGCAGCTATTTGGCTCAATTGCACATAACATCTTCATTGGAAATGAGAGAAACAGGGTTAGATAACCATACTATAAAATCATGTCACAGTTTGACTTAAAAATAATTTGGGAGCAATTAATTATTAATTGTTCAGTGTGACATTGGAAGGTGACTTTAGTGTGTACAGAGGCCATTCTGAATCCATACTATTCAGTATTTTTCTTAATGGTTTAGAGACTGTCAAATCTGTGGATGATACAAAACTGATAAGTATCACAATACTTTGGCAAATAGGATTATACTGTAAAAGGATGTGATCTAAATACATTGGGAAATGGATTTACCATGAAAAAATGAGATTCACTAAAGATGAATATAAACTAATATGCAAAAATAGGAATAATCAAATATACTAGCATAGAAAGTTGTGCATAAATACTACAGAAGGATGGCATTATTAGTATCTGTAATGAAGATTGTGGAAGTCACGGTAATTTTCTGTGACCTCCATTACTTCTGCAGTAGCCATTGTGGCTGATCCTAGGGCTACCCAAGCAGCTGACTGCAGGGATAGCTGCTAAGGAGGCTTCAGAGATAGCCACACTGACCACTGCTGGGGCAGCTCAGCAGCCAACCACTTGAGCAGCACCACAGCCAGTCACACCGGTCCTGTGGGGCGCCTCACCAGAGCAGAACCCTTTCTAGAATCTTTCACAACAGCACACACACACACCCCACTTTGTTCTAAGATTTAGTCAGGAATATTTATACTAAAGTTCACAGGCAGGTTACAGCCATAATTTTTTATTGCTCGTGACCTGTCCATGACTTTTACTAAAAATAACTGTGATTAAATCATAGCCTTAGTTGTGCAAGACTGAAAACATTGTCCATGCAGTTTTGTCACAAAATGGGTAAATGCTCAGAATGAGTTATACTGACAGAGAAGCGTCACTTGTAAAAACAGCTAAAGTAATGATTGAGTACTGGTTAGGCTTTATTACAATATTGTGTTCAGCTTTGACACTACACTTCCAACGGACTTGAGAGAGGTTAAGAAAAACAGCAAACAAGGGGGTTGGCAAGTGAGACTCCAAGAGAAGAAGGTGAGGAGACAAAGGCATAGAGCCTGTTCTGATTTACACTGGCTGTCAGTGGTCCCACGGAAGCAAGGCATCACCTGAGAGTAAAGGAGCCCACCCTTTACTGATGGCCAACAAAAGGTCAGTGTAGGAACCAATATCCTTGCTGTGCACTACCGAGGTATAGCGCCTATACATGGAGAATCTTCCATTGGCCAGCTAAAGGCAGTCAGACAGAGACATTTGTTAAATAGATCAGTAACACAACAGTATCTGTGTATGTAAGGAGGATAGAATGCAAATGACAACTGAACTAGAACAGGGATGGGATAAGAATACAGAGATATACGTTCTGTAAAATCAGAAGGGTGTCAGAATAAGGGAGTAGATAATAAAGGCACTAGTCAAGACTATAAATGTATCCTAACGTAAGAAGTTTAGAAGCAAAAATCAGTGAAAGAAACAGTCTTTCAGTCAACAAGGATCTTAATAGGCATTATGAAGAAGTGGTGGAATGATAAAAAACAATAGAGATATTGTAATACCTGGTTTTGGGATGTAATAGTGGAAATGTGTAATGGTTAACTGATGAGCCCGGGCTCATCGGTTAACCTTCACAGTTACACACAGACATCTCCCCCTCCGCCTCCTGCCCTGCTGTCGCCTCTGTATCAGAGGCAGCAATGCAGGACGGGGGGGGAGGGTGACAGATGGGAGCCAGTGTAAAGCAGGCTGCCCAAAAGCACCAGCTCTCGGGGAGCTGCCTGCCCCCCCGAGAGTGAGAGCGGCAGGTGGGCGCCAGTACACATGGGGAGCCAGCTTTTAAGCCAGCTCCCCACACATACTAGCTCCCACAGGAGCTGGGCCCCCCCCCCCCCCCCACACACACCTGTAAATGTGTAACTGCTGAAAATTTCATTGATTATACATTTACTACAATATACACATTTTAACATCCCTAGTTACAAACTATACAGGATGGACCCACTAGGCCAAAGAAGTTAGAGAATAAAGCTGTATCTCAAGGATTGAATAGATTACAGTGAGATAAAAATGCTGAGAGGACCACACAGTTGAATTTCTATGGATATAATTCCTAAACTGTAAAAATATAAATATATTAGTAGGACGGTCCTACTAATCTCCAGATCAAGAATAAGAAATTGAGGACACAAAGTTGAGATGCACCAAAGGGGCAGTAAAAGCTAACAAAGTGAGAATGGGCGAGACTTCAGCTGTCCCCATATTAACTGGTCCAATGACACAGCAAGATAAAGTTCAGAGAAACAATATCTTGACTCTTTGAAACACTTATTGGAACAGCTAGATCTAGAGCAACAAGAGATTATTCTCGATTTAGTTTTAAGTAACATCCAAGAGCTAATTTAAGAAGTAAAAGTAGCTGAGCTATTAAGTAAGAGAGATCACAATATAAGTAAGATTCAGCATCCAAGGGTAAGGTAAAGCCCCGCACAAATGACCTAGTGAAAAGGAGATTTCAGTTAATTGAGGAGGCTTGGCAAAAAGGCCCTATAAAAAGTAAAGGAAGCAAAATCCTTAGAGATGGCATGGTAGCTACCTTAAAAATAGCATCTCAGCAGGCATGCATGGTGCTGAGCAAAAACAGAACCTGAACGTCAAGGAGTCAACCAAAATGACTAACTGATAAAGGTTTGAGAGTCTGTTTGAACCATACAGAAAGCCTTCAAAATTTGGAAGTCTGATCCTAGTGAGGCCATTAAACAGATGCATGAATTAAGCATGCATATAGTAAGATAGTAAGAAATTACCAGAGCCAAAATTAATTTCAAAGCACAAATAGCCAAAGGTGCTGAGATGTTGGGGAGATCCTAACCACGGCACTTTTCTGGTAATAAAGATGAAGTGGTCTCTAAGATTGAGGTAACAGAAAAATAGCTGTTGGAGCAATTTGATTTCTTAAAATGCAATCACTAGGCCTAAATGGCACCTTCTTGATTTCTGAAAGAGCAATGACTAAGTCTACATGATTTCTGAAAGAGCATAAGTGTGATGCAGCTGAGTTGTTAACAAAAATAGGTATTTTCTTATTTTAAAACAGCTACTATTCCGGATTATTAGAGAGTAGCAAATGCTGTACCTATATTTTAAGAAGATGTTGATGTGATGCAGGGAATTTACAGACCATTATGCCTTTTATCTGTTCCTGGCAAATTGGTTGAAATTTTTACTGCAAAGAGAATAACAATATCCCTGGCAGATCATAATGTGATAGGGTCTATCCAACACTGCTTCTGTAAAGGAAAATCATGTTTCAGTTAATCTCTTAAAAGTCTTTGAATATCTCAGTAATGTAGTTGATAAAGAACAGGTTGACATAATTTATTTAGACTTCCAAAAGGCCTTTAACAATGTCCTACACAGGGCTACTAAAGAAATTAAGTAATCACGGTGAGAGTGGCAAAGTACTGTCATGGATCAAAAACTGGCTAGAACATGGAAAGGAGAGATCAAGATTAAAAATCGTCTATTCTCATCATGGCAAAAGATTAACAGCAGGTACCATGCCTCAAAGTTCCATAATGATCTGGAAAGTGGGTTTAGTAGTGAGCTAGTAAAATTTGCAACTGTCACAGTTAGTTAGAAAAGCTGAAGTTATTTAAAAAATCGGAGGAAGAGCTCTGTGGAGCTCAAAAGCTTGTCTCTTTCACTAACAGAAGTTGGTCCAGTAAAAGATATTACCTCACTTACCTTGTCTCTTTCAGTTCTTTAGGTTAGTCAGGACCAGAGAGGGCTATGAAGAACTTCAGAAAAACCTAAACGAGCTAGGTGAATGGGTAACACAATGGCAAATGAAGTTCAGTGTTGATAAATGCAAAATAATGCACATTAGAGCAAAATTTTTAAACTATTCAATGATCTATCGGGTTCTGAATTAAATATATAAACTCAAGAGAGGGATGTTGGTGTCACTGTAGAGAGCTCAATAAAGGCCCTTGCTTAATGTTCAGCTATAATCAAAACTAACAATGTTAGGATGAATAAGAAATGTGATAGCGATCGATGCAAAGTATTATGATGGCTTTATATAAATCAGTGGTAAAGTCTCATTTGCAATATTACTCTCTCCCATCTCAAAAAGGATGTTGCAGAACTGGAGGGATTAATAGCAATGTCAACAATCAGAGGCCTGGAAAACCTTTCCTATATAAATCATAGAAGATTAGGGTTGGAAGAGAGCTCAGTAGGCCATCTAGTTCAATCTCCTGCTCAAAGCAGAATCAACCCCAACACATTCATTCCAGCCAGAGCTTTGTCAAGCCTGACTTTAAAAACCGATATGGATGGAGATTCTATCACCTCCCTAGGTAACCCATTCCAGTGCTTCATCCTCCTCCTATATGTTGGACCCCGCCCCTCCCTCCCCCGGTCCAGAACCTGCAGGACCTGACCCGTCCTGGATGAGGGATTTTGCCGGACTAGGTGTGGTCATTTCTGGCCCCCTGCCACCAGCCCCCTCCAGCCCTGGTTCAACCACTGCCCTCCCAACTGGCTCCCCCCTCTCACTGGTCCTGCTGCCCTGTCAACCCCCGCTGCTCTACCAGACAGCCCCGCCACCTCTGCGCACCAGGCTCCTGCTATAGCACCCAGCATCTGCTGTTGTGCCGGGCAGCCCAGCCACCTATGCGCATGCTGGACTCCTGTTGCAGTGCTCGGCAGCCCTGCTGCCTTTGTGCACTGGGTTCCTGCAGCAGAGCTGGGCTTCCGCTGCTGCTCTGAGCAGCCCCAAAGCCTCTGTGCTGGGCTCCCGCTGCTGCACTTAGTGCTCCCACAGCCCTGCCAAGAAGCCCCGCTGCCACGCGTGGGGATCCTGTAGCCGCATGTGGGGCTTCCGCTGCTATGGCACTAGCCCTCCTGGGACTCTCTATTCCTGGAAGTTTTAAGAGGAATAAGGGATCTTCCGGAAAAGGCTTTATTTTCCGCAAGAGCCGCGTCTAGACTGGCGCTTTTTTCCATCAAAGTCCCGAGCTGGAAAAAAGCGGCAGCCATGTTCATGCAAATGCCACGGGGAAAATTTAAATCCCCGCGGCATTTGCAATTCCGACTTGTCTCATTAGCATCCCTTTTCCGGAAAAGGGTGCCAATGTAGACACAGCCGTAGTGTAATAGTCTTTCCTAATATTCAGCCTAGACCTTCCCCATTGCAACTTAGGACCATTGCTTCTTGTTGTGTCACCACTGAGAATAGCTTAGCTCCGTCCTCTTTGAAATACTCCTTCAGATAAGGCTGCTCTACCCTGGATTCTCCATACCCTCAAATGCATTAGGTCCAGTCCCATGCACTTTTACATGTCTAGCATTTTTAAATAGTCCTTAACCTGTTCCTTCGCTACAGAGGGCTGCTCACATCCTCCCCATACTGTGCTGCCCAGTGCAGCAGTCTGGGAGCTGACCTTGTCTATGAAGACCAAGGCAACACAAACACTGAGTACTTCAGCTTTTTCCATATCTGTTACTAGGTTGCATTCCCCATTCAGTAAGGATCCCACACTTTCTCTGATCACTGTCGTGTTGCTAACATACCTGCAAAAACCCTTCTTGTATTCCATCACATCCCTTGCTAGCTGAAATTCCAGTTGCACTTTCGCCTTCCTGATTATTTCCACCTTGATCTACAAAAATGATAGCTGCATGCAAATGGGATAATCATATGTAGTAGATAATAACCTTTCCAATGATATCTCACATGAACTATCTTGCATAAAGCATATTCTAGTTATGCCATATTTATATTTACAAACATGCTCCTATAAAGAATATGGAATGCCCCGTCACACTGAGGATTTGTAAAATTAGGTCTCTTATTTAGGAACCTATATAAGGATTTTGGTGCCTAACGTTGAGGTCCTGTGTTTTAAGATATTGATGATTGACATTATAAACGCTGCCATGTGTCATGCAAGCTGTCACATGCTTCTCAATACATATCTCTGTCAATATGAAAATCAACTCTTTCTTTCCATTTAAATGATAGAAATGGACTAGATCAAAAGAAGAGAAAGTACAGTAGCTGAGGCTCAACTAGATATTCATCTGTGGGAGATGGCTTTGAAATAATAAATGTAACTATCTTTCTATGGAGGGAGGGGGTGAATTAGATGACCCTGTGTGAGTCTCTTTCACCATAAAAGATTCTATCCAATATCAATATTACATGTTTAATGAAGAAAATGATTTATTCACCTGTTTCTGTGTGTGTGTGTGTTTTTGGTTTTTTTTTTAGCTAAAATGTGATTCGGTAGTGAGCGAAATCAGCACTGGTCCAGGAACAGTGAATTTTACAGTAAATAGGGAATTATTAGCAAAGGTAAGTGTATTAATGCATTCAAAATATTAACAGTAAGGACAAATTAGCCCCTCTACATAGAAATGAAAAACATCTACTGTAATGTTAGTGTAGAACTTTACATTCAAAACATTCTGTCTGTGTCTACATTGGTGCGATCTTGTGCAAAAGCAGTCGCTTTTGCGCAAAAACTTGCAGCCTGTCTACGCTGGCTGTGAGTTCTTGTGCAAGTATACTTACGTTCTAATGTATGAAATCAGTGCTTCTTGTGCAAGAACTATGATGCTCCCGCTCAGGAAGAAGCCCTGTTCTTGCGCAAGAGGCCAGTGTAGACAGGCAACATGAATTTCTTGCGCAAGAAAGCCCTATGGTTAAAATGGCCATCGGAGCTTTCTTGCACAAGAGAGAGTCTACACTGGCAAGGATGCTCTTGCGCAAAAGCTCATCTCTTGCGCAAAAGCACGTGCCAGTCTAGACGTTCTCTTATGGAAGAGTTTTTGCACAAGAACTCTTCCGCAAAAGAGTTCTTGTGCAAGATCATGCCAATGTAGACGTAGCCTCTGGTTTTTTGTTTGTAACCCATATACTCCCTCTCTCCAGGGATTAACTAAACAGCTGCCTTTTATTATGCATGCTGAGAATTTGGAACCGGGTTCATAAGGACCTCTCCTTTAACAATATAAGGAAGCAATTTCTCTGACACTGTATGATAATTCTGACTTTTCTTCTCCTCTTCATTTTAAAGGCCAAATTTGGCCTACAATTTAGGTTCAGGTCCCAAAATGTGCAAATCAAAAATTTAATCTTGGTTTCTTATGATCTAGAATAATGATCTTTGCTCTTTAGATTTTACCATATTATGGTTTATTACAAAACAGGATTGTCTCTTCTCTAAAGGCTGGTGGCTGATTGAAATAGACAGTTTTAAATGTTACACCGAGAATTTGCTGGAGGAAAGTTGGTCATTCACCTTCATCATGGCTAGTATTATCCCAAAATAGGCCTTGATTTCTGGGCCCTTGTTTCAGGATCCTTAGGAAGATAAGTGGATGATTGGTACAGGTAGACCCAAAAGTCCTTTTGTAGGTTGGTTCGTCAGCTTGTTGAGCTAGGTGTACCATATAGTTGTTCTGGAAGTCTAAACCAGAGATTGAGCAGTGGATTTGACAGATTGTCTTGGAAGACTGCCTGTCTGTTTACTGGGGATATGAAAATTCTGATCTATATTGGTGAAGCCCAAGAAGTTATCTTTTCCTGTAAAGACTTTTACATTATGGTCATCAATTTGCATGTAATAAAAATTAAGGATACTGTCTGCTTCTTAGGTGTGCACATAGCACTGATAGCTAATAATTGGACCTTTTTGTATTTCTTATCTTGTCCTACAAAAACATTAAGATAGTTAAAAAGCTATAAAATTATCATTTAATTTTAAACTGGTTGTTTATTATCCACCTTAGTAATATGAGAATTTAGTGTGACTGGTCTATCATGTTTTTATTGGCTCTTGTTTTAGAGTTGATTTATGTGCACAATTTGGCCAAATTGTCAGTTAAGTCACAAGTTTCCGCTCCTTGGGCACTGTTCAGCACTTCTTATTCAAACACAATGTGCACTGGCAGACTGACTTCGTGGTGAGTTTTGCCAGACTCGGCGCAGGATTGGGGCATGATTATAAGGGAGAGACAAGGTTATGAGGGAGAGACAAGTTTGCTGAAGAGACAGAGGAGAAAATGGGGGGGAAAAAAGATAGACCCATATCCCTTTAAATAGGACGGAGGAAAATGATACCACTGATGTATTATAATTTTGCTTATCTAATGGAATCGACCCAGATACTGTAGGTGCCATAATAAGAGCATATAAAAATTCTGAAGAGCAATTCTGTTTCTGCATTTCTGCACTAGTGGCCTTTAACCCTTTCTGTGGAATCCTTGTATTCTTTGTGAAACTCTTTGTTCTTCATGGATATGTCATTTCATATGGGTAAGGCACCATATACTCTTCACTAAGTCCTCCCTCCCTCTTTAGTCCAACATGCTACATTTTGTGGAACACAGAAATTTCTGTCACAGACAAGTATATACAAAAACAGATGTTTATTGTATTAATATAATCCCAATAATACAATCAGTACAGTATTCCTTTTTTATATATTGCACTAGAAGATTTACCCAGCATTGCTTGGGTCCTTAACTCAAATAAGTTTTGTTTTTCTTCATTTAAATCATTTGTTTTGGGAGTGGGTCTGGGGTGAAGGTTTCAGTATGCAGGCTACTCTAGGTAGAGAAGACAACCCCAGCTTTCTCTCAGTGCAGCAGCTGGGAGCCAGGTGAGAAGCACCTGTCCAGGGTGGGAAGCACCTGTCCAGGGCCACTGCAGCTCTTGCCCAGCTGGAGAATAGACACAATGTCAAACAGTCTCACACTCTGAAATATATAGTATATAACTGTCCCTTCTTCCACCCCTGTCCTCAGCTGTCCTGGTCCCCCTCTCTGGCCCCGTGTGGTCATGCTGCAATATTACTTCCTCCTACCAGACCCCTTCCATTTTATGAGAAACAATCAAATTCTAGACATATCCTGTTACCTTGGCACAACCAAACCCTTACCTTGCTTCAAGTTATGATACATTTGATAGTCCTATCTCTTACCGTTTAGGAGGAGTTCTTGAACAGACAGACTGACAGACAGAGACACACCCACCTTTCTAAAATATATACAGGAGGCCCCCGACTTGCGACACAATTGGTTCCAGAGGAAGTGTCGTAAGTCGAGGGCGTTGTAACTCGAACCTGCATTTATGGTAGGTGTCGTACGCCGTCGTAAATGCGGGCCGAGAACGTAAATCGGGGGTTTCTGGCCCCTTGCACATTTACAAAAATGGTTGTAAGTACGGGGGGTCAGAACTCAGGCAGTCGCATCTCAGGGGCCTCCTATAGTAAAATTAAATGAAAACTTCAATTTTTAATGTTTTTCAGTATATTTTAGCCAGCCTTTATAATTCCAAGGGCAAAGATGCAAAATGCAAGATGATACAAAATGTTGTGGGGTGAGCGGTCCACTAATCCTAACCTAACCAGGCTGAAGTTTCTTCTTTAGCCTGCTAACCTGTGTGACAAATGGTAATATTATTGGAAATTAGTTTTTTCTGCTTTTCTGATTTTTTTCACCAAAATCTGTGGGATTTTGCCTATTGGTACCTAAAACATTCCCTGAAATTTTGAAATTGACGGGATGCAGCTTTCAAAAATTGGTGTGTTACAGACATCTATTCCAAAATGCCCTTTTGTTGAGTGTGGGCCGGGGCCTAGCTTTGCATAATCAACTATGCATATAACCAACAGTGAAATTGCCCACATGTATAAGTGCTGCAGGATTAAGCTCTCAGACAATTAGTAAAACATTAAAAACCTTTCCTGTTTGCTTTTTTCTGTTCATGAAGTACATTCTCTAGCCATTTTTTCTTGCTTTTTAGACTGTGTTGCAGCAGGTATTTAAAGATGGCTCAGAATATGGAATAAAAAGTGATGTTTTCTCTACTCTGACCAGAAAAAAGATAGTGATTGAGTTTAGGTGAGTATATGGGTCAAGTCCTTTTACAAGAACTAATAAAATGCTTTATGTTCTTTGATAACCAAGGTGATATTGCTGCATTGTTACATGTATGGTATTCAACTACATTAGTACATGAGTAACTTATTTGCAAATATAACATATATCATTTTGGAGGCTTTTTATTCCTTAGAACTGCTAAGTACCTCTTCACTATTTAGTGTGATAGTTCAAGCTTTCATTTGTCCCTCATGGAGAATGGTAGTCTTTTGTGTTTTAATTAATTCTGTTATAAAGAAACTAGCAAGACCTGAATTTTCAGCCTTTAGTCTCCAGTATTTAGGTTTTAACTGACCTTCAATTGTTGTGGGTGATGTTTTGCATGCACAGTTATTTGAACCCCGCAATTTAGATCATTTGATGCTTACATTTGAGATTTTCAGGAGCAATAAGCATTTGACTCTGGACACAAAATCATTGGTGCAAAATTGTGTCGCCGCGGTTAATTTGTTCTTGAAGAAATAGATACGTGGTTAAGACACTTTATTTCAGGATATTTGCACTGTACTCTGCTTTATTTTTCATTATTTTTCATTTGTGCATCTTCTGCCAGCTGGTTAGGTTGGCAACTGAACAGCCAAGACACTGTCAGGTCAGAAATAAGTAGTTGGCTTTTTTAAATTTTGCGCTGGATGTTCAGACCCTGGCACAAATAATTGTGAGCACAATTTTGTGTCTACAAAAATGGATTTCTGTCTCTGATAATCGGCTCAAAATTATAAAAAGGCTCATTTACCTTACTTTGCTGTGCTGTGACATGGTCAACCTGCCAGCAGAGGGAGCACAAGAGAACTAGCAAATCAGGAGAAACAAACTTGAAATGCCCAGAGGTTCCTTACTAAATTATTCTGATTTTCAGAAGAAGTAAATGAAACCACTTTGGCTTGTTTTTCACTTGGGGGAAGGAAGATGGGATGTGGCACAAGCATGAAAACATTTACCAGACTTCTGCTCTGTTCTGGTGGGGTTCTGTTGAATTGAATCCCTGCAGATAGTAATACTTGATTGCAGTTATTTGGGGTTGGTACTTGAAAGCGAGTGTGCCCTGAAGGGCATACGTACTGAGTAGGGATTTGTATGACAGCCTTGCAGCGGAGTCACATTGACTCTAAGAATGTAAGTGACTAGTTGAGTCACTGCTCGACTAGTTGCTTCCCCCCACTTGCTGCCTCTCTATTAGAGGGAGCAAAGGGGAAGCAGGAGCTGGTGCTGGAGGGAGCCATCTTAAAGCTGGTTCCTCCCCAGCACTGTCTCTGTGGAGGGCCAGGGGAGGCAGAATCGCAGCAGAGGACCGGGTGCGAGCTGGGAATCAGCTGTCCCGGCTTGCACCCAGTTCCAGATGCTGTGCCTCTGCCACCTGGCTCTTACTCTATTTAAAAAGCATTTAAAAGTGTCTGGGACTGGGCACGAGCCAGGACAGCTGATTCCCAGCTCGCGCCTGGTCCCCTGCTGCACCTGTGTCTTTTAAATGGAGCAAGAGCCGGGTGGCTCTTACTATATTTAAAAGTCAGGGCCACACTTGGGTTAGCTCCGGGGGCCATGAGCTAATAATCCCTCTGTGGCTCTGCAGTTTCCATCCTTATTGACAAATTGCATTTAATAGGCTAATTGAGTAGTGGATGGAATTTCAACTACTCGATTAAACATCCCTAATTTACTCCTAGGAAAGGAGGTATCTTATAAAAGTAAAGGTCTGTTTGGAAAAATCCATACTTACGTAATTTTTATAATTTTTATAAATATAAAATCCATACTTACGTAATATCAGGGCATGGTGCAAATACTTTATCTAGTTAGGATTCTGTCTGAGAAGTTATTTGTAGTGTAATTGGGAAGGCATTGTTTTGGATGCCTCGGCTTCTGAAACAAAATTGGGACCTGGATCTCAGCTCATAATTAGATCAACCTGGGATTTTTATTGTACAGGGTGGTTACTGCGTGTTTCTTCAGCACTTTTCAGGACTTGGAAAGAGTGTAGCAACTGTTTGGATATTTGTTAGGGGAGACAAATGGTTTGGCAGTTCTGTTTTGTACAGTGAACAAATGTTAACTGTGGGTATTTATTGCAGTTCACCCAATATTGCCAAAAAGTTTCATGTAGGACACTTGCGTTCCACAATAATAGGTAAGTACACATTTAATTCTGTCCTAGAAAGTCTTTTGTACCTCCTCTAAGGAGTTCAGTAGGAAATCCTACTGAATTTCATTTCTGTAGTGGAGAGCTCATGTCAGGCCAAGCTTATGTTTAATAAGAACCTCCTACTAATTAAACAGTGAAGAAAGAGCGTAAACAACAAAAACTCGCCATCTGTCAATGACAGGTTTATTGAGTACATTACTTAGTTTAAGTACTATGAGCATTAAATGAGGAAATCCTAAATTAGAGATTTAAAATGAAATTCTAGAAAGACACTGATAGAAGCCTTTGTTGATATGTTTTGAGTCCTTTTATGGCTGATTTTCATTTCCAGTTTGTCCAGTTGTTTTAGAGTAGGGTTGGGCATGATATGGCCCGCCAAGCCATTTGATCTGGCCCATGGTTCGCCTGGGCAAGGGGAGGCAGGGGGAAAGATTTTGTGCGCTTCCCCGCCCCCCCAGCCCCGATTAGCTTGGGGGCAGGACAGCATAAGAAGTCTTCCCCCTCGCCTCCACCAGAGGCTAGATGAAGTCACCAGCTGTTCAAAACAGCTGACAGTTCCCTCTACACACCATGCGCCTCCAGTGGGGGTGGGAGGGACGGGGATTTTGCACACTTCCCAGTCCCCAGGCCAATCATCGCAGCAGGGGGCAGGGGAGCGCACAGACTCTCTCACCCCCAGCCAGGGTTGCGCGGTACATAGAGGGAACCCACCAGCTGTTCTGAATAGCTGGTGACTCAGTCTGTGTGCCACGCGCCCCTAGTGGGGAGCAAGAGACTTTGTGCACTCCCCTGCCTCCAGCTGCGATGATTGGCCTGTGGGCAGTGGAGAGTGCAAAGTCTTCTCCCTCTCCCTCCCCCCCGGCACCAGGGGCGCATGGTGCATAGAGGGAGCTGCCAGCTGTTCAAAACAGCTGGCAGTTCCCTCTATGCACTGTGTGACTCTGGCAGGGGCGAGAGACTTCACGCACTCCCTCACCCCAGGAACCGATTGGCCTGGGGCAGCATACATGAAGTCTCTTGCCCCCCAAGGACATATGACCCTGAGCAGCACAGAGAAGGAACCCATGTGACTGGGGCTTCTGCAAGATGGTGCCTGCCTCAGGGACCCTGTTAGACTGCTGGCTGGGAGCCTCCTAAGGGAAATGACTCCCAGCCAGAGCCTGCCTCCGGCCCTTCAGCCCCTGCCTCTTGCACCCCAGCCCCTCCCCCATCCTATCTCCCTGCCCCAGGTCATCATTGTCCTCTGCCCCAGGTCACCACCTAAATCCTCTGTACACCGCCCCAGATCACACTTCCCGCCCAGACTCTACACCCCTCTGTTACACCCCTTCCCCAGGTCAAAATTCACATCTGCACCCCTGCTCCCTCCCGGACTCTGCACCCTAATTCCCTGCCCAAGGTCACCACCCCGTACTTCGCCTAAACTCCCTCTCAGACCCCACCTTTGCTCTTGCACCTCAATCCCCTATCCCGAGCTTCCTTTTGCACACAACCTCCGTCCCAGTTCCCTCACCCTCTCCATAGAGAAGTGCTGCCCTTGACTGCTTTTCAAAATCTTGGAGTGGCCCCCGATCAAAAATTATTGCTCACCCCGTCTTAGAGGTTGTCTGACAACAGGTTTGTTTGCAATATGTTGACTGCTATATGTCAGTATTGTCATTGTGATTGTGGGCCCAGTTCTGCCATCAAATATATGGGATGAAACGCTCAGTAACTCCTGTACATGACTGAATAGTTATATGTTAGCTTACTGCTCAACATTACAATGGCACTAAAGCTATTTGGCTTCATTGGGTTCTCCCAGTATTTCCCCATATCGGTGTATAAAGTGCTACATTACTGATAAAGATAACTGTCTGCACTACTGTAGCATCTGTTGAGTTAATACAGGTTGGACCTCTGTGGTCTGGCACCCTCGGGACCTGACCAGTCCCAAATGAAGGGATTTGCCAGACTAGGGGAGGTCTCTCCCCTCCTGATCCGTGCTAAGCCACTGCTGCACCCCCCGGCCCACACTGTGCTGCTAGGGCTCCAGTCTGCCTTACTGGTGCCTGATCAGCCATTGCTCCCTGGGCCAGAGCTCTCCACCTCTCACTGGCCAGAGCTGTATGGGTGGAGCTCCGTGGCCACCACTGGTTTTGGGGCCACTGCCAGCCCCCTGCTACTGCCCAGCAGTGGGGGCCAGATCTCCCCACTGTGGCATCCCCCCCCCCCACACACACACGGCTGAGTTGCTGGCTAAGTTGCCGGCCTTCCTACTGCACTCCTGTCCCATGGCCAGACCTCCCTATACCTGGACTCTGTCATCCAGGAACATCTGTGGTCTTGCTGGACCACGTATGTTGCCAGACCAGAGAGTCCCAGTTAAGGGAGGTACAACCTGTGCATCCAACCATCCTGTAAGAATGTAATAGCTAAGTGGTTCACAGTGTCTTAGCGCCTCCTTTTTATATCATCTCCTGTGGGGAGGATCATTGGCTTCATAGAATGAAATAAACTGAATAGAATGAGTTAATCTAATAGAAAATAATGGTTGGATGAACATAAGAACATAAGAACATAAGAACGGCCGTAGCGGGTCAGACCAAAGGTCCATCTAGCCCAGTATCCTGTCTGCCGACAGTGGCCAGCACCAGGTGCCCCAGAGGTGGACCGAAGACAATGATCAAGCGCTTTGTCTCCTGCCATCCCTCTCAGCCTCTGTCAAACAGAGGCCAAGGACACCATTTTATCCCTGGCTAATAGCCTTTTATGGACCTAACCTCCATGAAATTATCTAGCTTCTCTTTAAACTCTGTTATAGTCCTAGCCTTCACAGCCTCCTCTGGCAAGGAGTTCCACATGCTGACTACACGCTGTGTGAAGAAGAACTTTCTTTTATTAGTTTTAAACCTGCTACCCATTAATTTCATTTGGTGTCCTCTAGTTCTTCTATTTAGGAACTAATAAATAACTTTTCTTTATCGCCCTCTCCACACCACTCATGATTTTATACACCTCTATCATATCCCCCCTCAGTCTCCTCTTTTCTAAACTGAAAAGTCCCAGTCGCTTTAACCTCTCCTCATATGGGACCCGTTCCATGCTGTAACATGATGTCAGGGTAAAGGTTCCAAGAGAAAACCAGAGCTTTGCAGCTGAGTCACGCTGATATCAGACCATTTGGACCTTTTTATAGTTCTACATCAGAACTAGAAGAATTTAAACCCCTTTAAAACAGGAGAAATCAGGGGCAGGAACACCTAAGTTAAGCACGGAAAAATCCTAAGAGTCCAGCTCGGGAGAAAAATGAGATTGAGGGTGTTGGGTTGTTTTGGGGTTTTTTATTTTAATTTTATTTTAATTAAAATAATATTAAAAGCAAGCTCCAGGAAGGAATTAAGTCTGGAACCTGTCTCCTGGTTATAACATGTTAAGAGCAAAGTTGGAATGCAGCCTGTTTATAGATACTGTGATGGTTCAAGCATGGGACTGGAAATCATGAGGTTTTAGTTCTTTTTTCAGCTTTGCCACTAACATGCTTGGTGAATTGGGAGATCGCTTAACTTCTTTGTGTCTATTTGCTTTTCTGAAAATTGAGAGTGGGGGACTGATGCATCCTCACAATATTTTGGTAGAATGTATCAAAGCTTGAAAAGCGTTTTATGATATTCAGATGAAGAGGACTGTATAAACACACACAAAAAAAATATTTTCTGTGTAACTATGAAAATATACAGTCTCTTTCAAGTGCACAAAAACCCCCCACAAGGCCTGAAAGAATTAATAATCTGACTGATTCATTTCAGCACGAAATTTGATAGAACAGTACATTTTATTGGAGTTCTAATGAGGAAGGATTACAGATTGTGCCAAAACAAAACTGGCATTAAGAATGAGAGAGCATTTACTGTTTTGTGTAATAATCAATTTGATTGATTACCAGGGAATTTTGTAGCAAACCTCAAAGAAGCACTTGGACATGAAGTAACAAGAATAAATTACCTTGGAGACTGGGGCATGCAGTTTGGTATGTTTATTTTCTCGTTCACAAATAACATTATCTAGGCTTATAAGTTTCTTGCTGCCTCACTGGATTTGGTTATAGCAACAATTAATAATTGGACAGGCTCATGCCACTAAAGCAAGTTATAAACGATAAGTGAGTGGTTACAGCTGTTGTGTACGTATCCTAATACTGAATTCTTTTGTCATGGTGCTCCAGCAGCAATTCAGAAGGGTCTGGGGTTTCAGTCACTGCAGCTATAGTAACAGAAGCAGGGGCTGGGTGCTCTTGGCCGCTTAGAATCACTGAGCCGCAGGGCAACTACCTCCTTTATCCTCCTCCGTCGGCAGGCTTGTCCCTGACAGATGTTGTCTAACCTGCTCTTAAAAATTCTCCAATGATAGAGGTTCCACAACCTCCCTAGGCAATTTATTCTAGTGCTTAATCACCCTGTTAGGTAGTTTTTTCTAATGTCTAACTTAAACCTCCCTTACTGTAATTTAAGCCCATTGCTTCTCATCCTATCGTCATTGCTTCTTGTCCTATAAGAGGGAGAGTGACAATCCTTTTAGGTACTTGGAAGCTGTTATGCCCCCTCTCAGTTTCTAAACACCTTAAATACTAATTTATTCATATGAGGCTACTAGAACATAAAAACTTAAATATGTAGCTATAACAGAAGGGGGCATATATAACCAATAAGAAAGGAATTATTAGTAATCAAAATCAAAATAATTAAGCAGATTAAGCACTTTAACTTTATCATGTTAGTTTACCAAACTTCATTTTAAATGAAGTAAAATATTAACTTATGTCCAAAACAAAAGGTTTCAATGTTGTCTTTATTTATGGCAGGGGTGGGGAACTTTTTTGGGGGGCCAGGGGCCTCTGATCCACAGAAAAATCAGTCAGGTGCCATACAAAAGTGAGATGCAAATAAAATCAAGGTTTAGGGCTTCCCACAGGCCAGGTTAACTCTTTTGGGATCCCAGGGTTAGTAGATTTTTGTGAGCCCTCCTTATCATCTTGGATAGGGCTAAAAATGAGGGGTTCAGTGTGCAGGGTCTGGAATAGGTATGGGGGTGCAGGACGAGGTGAAGGTGGGAGATAGGATGCTGGAGAGGGCTGGGAGTCGGGAGTCTGGCCAGGAGGGGGAATGCAGGAGTGGACTGGGGGGGTGGGAGGTCTGGAAGGGAGGGAGGGTGCAGGAGCAGGCTGGGGGTGGTTAGTCTGACCAGGAGGAAGGGTGAAGAAGCAGGCTGAGGAGGGTGGGGTCTGGAAGGGAGGGCGCAACAACAAGGGAGAGTGCAGGAGGGGCTGGAGTTGCAGGGTCTTGGCAAGGGGATGTGTGTGTGTGAGGGGAATGGGAGTGCGGCATCTGGGCATGAGGCGAATGGGGAGGCACTTACTTGGCTTCATGCCTCTTGCTGCTCCCAGGCACCACTTCTTCCCGCTGCTCCCATTGGCTGCGTTTCCAGCCAATGGGAGCAGCAGGGAAAGCCTCCAGACAGCGTGTCCGTGCGCTGCTCTTCCCCTAGCCAGGGGAGAGGGAGCAGCAGAGTGCGGAGCCACTTACTTCCCCCGGAAGCTGGATCTAGCAGCAAAGCTCGGGGAGTCCTCTCTCCCTCCTGTGGGAAGCTGGCACTGGCGCTTTAACCTCGCGGGGGAGATGGGAACTGGAGTGCCAGCACTGCAGATGGGTGTGGAGGTTGATCTACAGCAAAACTGGTAGGAGATTTTTCTGAGCTACTACTTTTAATTGTCCCTTTTAAAACAGATGTTTTCTTATATTGGCCTATTCAGTTCAGATATTTAACAGCTTTTATGAAGGATGTGACAGTGGTTCACAAAATTATAGCTCAAGAATTTTATTATAATAGTACTTCCCAGAAGTACCCCTGTAGTTAATGAGCTGTCAGCATTTCCATTATAGCCACCATTTACAAAGAGTTTATAACTTAGCCATCTAAACTGTATCCAACTGAAACGTGGCAGATTTTTAAAATATAAAACTGAATTTAAATGGTATTAGCCCTTTTTATTTCTTTCCAGAATATTGTCTGGCCTCCCTTATTACATACCTCATAGGGCCTCTATTGCAATCTTTGTGCTTCCAACAGGAACTGGACAAGACTCTTTTGAAGCAATTCCTTTATCAGCTGCAAAGATTATTCCAAAGTGGTATGCACACTCCCTCTTTAGGATATATGTACCATCTGCACTGCAGTCCTAGTCCTTGACAGTTCAGTGGGAATATGGATTTAAAATCAACCCCATCTCTCCTGGATGGTTGTGGAGGCATTTGGACAAGTTCTTTTGGTTTAGAAATGCAGAAAGAACTTGAATTTCTCAGCCTTTGAGATGATCTTTGGAAGGTTTAAAGCTTTCTAGTTCAAACATGAATTAATTCATGTTTGAAGTCCTATGGCCTGTGTTTATAGAGGAGGCCAGATTAGATTATCACAATTGTTCCTTCTTCCTTATAAAATATGAATGTTTGGGCAATTGTCATGCCCAACTAGAGACATTTAAAGAAATAATCAAGTCATGCAACTTTACCAGTTTGATTTCACGCTACGGTCTGTGGTGACTACACACAACTGAGCAAATAGGTGAGAGCCTCAGGTAACAGAAGGCCCTCATAGAAGAAGAGTTGCAGCAGTGCAGAATGCCTGCAGGCTATTGGTCTTTCAAGACTGCTACTTTCTTTAAACTCCTGAAGTAATTGGTACTGGCAAGAGAGGGAGCATAACCAGCAACCTTTGGAGATAATGCTCCTCATTAAGCATTCTGTGGAGCCCTGGCTGCGATTTAAAGCAGGCCTTCCCGAGTGAATAGTTGGGGTGGTGGTAGTGAAAACACTGCTTGCTACTCCCCAGTGAATGCTCTTTTGGATTCCACAGCTACATGTGCAGCAATATTTGGGCATGCTAAGTAGTTCAATTTCCTTGATTTTATTGGGCTCAGGCAGACTCTTCATGTCATTTTGCTATAGAAGCTGTTACATTTAAATGCTAATGTGTGGTTTGTTTTTTAAATGAACCTACTTGTTTTGCTTTACTCCCCTCACAATATTGTAAGGCCTGGGTTATAATCAACTGGGGGCTTGAAAAATCCATTTGTTTACTCACAACTTGTAGAAATAAGAAACTTTCCCTGGAGAATGGGGGAAACAAATGATCGAACCTTGATCAACCTCTGCAGAATAGAAGAATTAATTTTTAAAATACGAATGGTTCACTGATATTCTATGCCTGCTTTGCAGCACTAAATCTGACTGAATTGGTTGATTCAGATGAGTTTGCAGCAGTTTTGTGTCTCTAGAACAACAGCTGCGGATGACTATTGACCTTGGTCCTACGTTTTTACCCTTATAGCTTCATAGGACACTTTCCAAACATTAAGTGAATGTCCTCTTCATTCTGTAGACAGGCAGCCTCAGTGTTTATGCTGTGGCTCATATTTTTCCTAAGCTACATCGACCTGAAAGCTGACAAGAGTCTAATTGGCTTTCACTGTTATCTTTGGGCACTGAAGAAACTGACAGTCTGGCAGTAGGAGAGGTGGGCACAGCTGCTATTCCCTGAAAAGGAAGAGCCAAAACAGAAGTAGAGAAGTGGAGATGAGACACTTGGAATGGACCAGAGACTGGCAGAGGAATAGTCATGGCAGTAAGATTACTTTGGTGTGAGAAATGGGGAAGCACCTTTTTTTCCATCAGACATAAGGGATGGAATGTGTGGGCTTCAGATTTCTGGCAACTTCTAGCTAAATGTTGATGTGAAAGATGGATCCATGAACTGGGGTACGTCTACACTGCAACACTATTCCGAAATAACTAGCGCTATTCTGAAATAACTTAGTCCACATCTACATAGCAGTCAGTTATTTCAAAATAGTGTCAAAATACTGTCAAGCTGGAGGACTTCTTATTCCGACTCCTGTAACTCTCATTGTGCGAGGAATAAGGGAAGTCAGAGGAAGAGTGCTCTATTTCGAAGTAAAATATGCAATTGACATAGCTCAATTTGCATAGCTTATTTCAAGTAAAGCCCTGCAGTGTAGATGCACCCTTAGAGTCCAGGAATAGGAATTCCGGCAGCTGTGATGTTCAGAGGGATTTCTCAATAGAAGAATCACCCCTATCTTTCATACCAGTCTTTCCTTATTATGGTTTTTCAAGCACTAGAATAATCAATTTCTTGTCTAGCTGTGATGGCACACAAAATTATGTTTTAGGAATATTTTGGTGTGTTTTACTTTCATTACTTATAATGCTACAGATTTGATCCAAAGTACAATGCTTTTAATCCAGATACAATACATACTGGTCTGTTTTTTAATATCTAGATTAACTAATCTAGACCTCATCATTATTTATGTGTAGTTAGCATTAGTGTTTCAAATGTACATTAGTTTGTACTTACCAATTGTGAATTTCATCTGTTATTTTGTTGTCATTACTTATTCTAGGTTTACTGGGAGCTGGGTTCCAACAGTTTGGCAATAAAAAAGAGCTAAAATCCAATCCTTTACAACACCTTTTTGAGGTAAGTACTGTATATTCAAAAGTTATGAAATAATAGTAGCACAGTTCTTTCAACATAGTTATTTGTACTTCTATGTATGAAATCATAAGTCTTCAAAATGTAAATTCTTAACACTGATTGCTTAATGTATATTATGATCTACTAAGAAAAACAGCATTTATAATGCTAAAATACCTTATGCTGTTCTTAAGAACATAAGAACTGCCATACTGGGCTATACCAATAGTCTGTCTAGCCCTGTATCCTGTCTATGGCTCATAGCCATTGATGGACATACCCTCCAGGAACCTACCTAATTGATTGTTGAACTCAGTTATATTTCTGACCATCACAACATCCCATGGCAACAAGTTCCACAGGTTAGTTGTGCATTGTGAAAAAAAGTATTTCCTCTTGTTTGTATTAAACCTGCTAGATATTAACTTCATTAGGTGATCCCTGGTTTGTGTATTTTGGATAAGTAACACTTCTGTATTCACTTTTTGCTCACCGTTCATGGTTTCATAAACCTTTGTCATGTTCTCTTTAGTCACCTCTTTTTTTAAACTGAACAGCCCCAATCTATTTTAGTCTCTTGTTGTATGGAGGCTCCTCCAAACCTTTGATAATTTTTGTTGCCCTTCACTGAATCTTGTATGGTTCTACTCTGTCCTTTTTTGTTTTAAGAAAGAGATAGAAACTAACATTCTGTTAGCCCCTTTTGCCTGCTGCTGTGCGTTGAGCTGAAGTTTTCAGAGAACTATTCATGATGACTCCAAGATCTCTTAACCTAGTGGTAACAGTTAATCTAGACCTCATCATTATTTATGTGTAGTTAGCATTAGTGTTTCAAATGTGCATTACTTTGTACTTACCAATTGTGAATTTCATCTGTTATTTTGTTGTCCAGTCACTCAGTTTTGTGAGATCTCCCTTTCACTGTTCAGTCACCTTAGTACTTAACTATTTTGAATAATTGTATATCATCTGCAAGCTTTGCAACTTTAATGTTGACTCCTTTTTCCAGATCCATTTTCCAGGCTTCCTGCTTCTCATGTATTTAAAACAATTCTTACTGTTAGTATTGTCTTTAGCCAGTTGCTTCTAGTTGGGAGGTGTCTGTGTGCCCCAGGCCAGCAGCATTACCTAATGATGAGTGTCCAAGCCCACATTGCCTGGTAGCTACAGTTCACAGCAATGTCACCCAGTAGTGAGATTGGAGGGCTATACTGTTTAGCAGCTATGGTCTGTGGTAGTGCTGCCCCATGGCAAGAATAAAGGGCCACTGTGCCTAGCAGCTATAATCCTAAGCATGGGGTAGGGGAACTGGCCCTACTCGACAACAAATTCAGACCCAGAGCCCTTCAAAGCAGTAGGTCATATACAAAGCTTAGGGTTTGACTTAACACAACCTGGGTCACTACCTACTACTGTTTCCTTTACCTCAAAAGGTGCCATGGTTCTGGCTTGGGATCTCTCATAGCTTTCTCCCAGGTTTGTTTCTGGAGCCCCTTTCTCTGGCCGTAGCGAGTTGTCATCCTCAACTGCTGCAGTTAGCAGGCTTCCAGCAGTTTGGCTAGGAGGTTGGTCTCAATGGCTTGGAGTCCTAGCAGCTTCTCAGCTAGGGACTGCTGCACCCCACTGCTGTTCTGCCTCAGTCAGCCTAGACCGAGCTGAGGTGCTGCCTTTTGAATGCTCTTGCCAGTGGGAGCATGCCAGCAGAGGCAAGGAGGTGTAGGTGCCAGCTTGATCCAGCACCCTGCAGCCACAGCTGTTTAGAAGCATCCCAATCAGTGTTCCCTGAAAGCTGAGCACTTGTGCAGCTGCTCAGGAGAGATTTCAGTGCCACCCAGTTGGTTAGCGAAGCGCCCGTACACGTAAGTTTTGTTTCTCCTGGTGGTGCACATTCTCATGCCTTGGTGCACCTAACAATTCTGCACGTGGATGGACAAAATCCACACATTGATGAAAAAGATTATTTGGAACATTGTCCCCAATCACTATTTGGCGGTGTTCCCAATTAGCTGATTGGGGGCGCTGCTAAACAGGTGTTTGGCAGCTACGGGAGGGCTTTAAGAGAGGGTGGAGAGCAGCGAGTGGATGGGGCCTCAGGAACAAGGCAGAGCAAGAGTGGGGCCTTGGGCTGCAGGGAAGAGTTCTCCCCGATCCACAGCCCCATCCTCAGGGTGGGGACAGAAGGAGGTGGAGTGATAGCAGAACCGAGGGAATTCAGTGAGGATGAGTGGAGCACCTGTGAGGAAAAGAAAAACTCAGCCCATATGTGAAGGGACATGGCTTCCTGCTTCCAGAGCAGCTCTTTAACTCTCACCTCACTAGTGTGGAGTATTTCACAGTCAGTATGTATCATTGTCAGGTGTTGGTTATTATTTTTCAACTGCCATACTCTTATTATTCAAGTATGAAATTCCTATTCATAGAGATTCTATGGTGCAGTTTGATTCAAGTAGTAAAATTTTTCCCTTGTTTGGCTCCATGCTTTCTTTAACATATAATGCCACTTCCTCACTAGCATGGCCTACTGTGATTTCATGCCTGTATATCAGCGGTAGGGATGTAAAATCCCATTTAATTGATTAACCAGTTAAACATGTTGTTTAAACAGTTAACCTCTTAAAGAGGGGTGAATGGGGGGTGGGGCGGTCCAGCTTGGCTGGGCTGGAGTGCCCCTCCACCCCCCACTCCCACCACAGACAGGGGCTGCTTCAGCCTGGACAAAGCAGCCCCTGCCTGCAGTGTGCCGTGGTTCTCTGCTCCAGGCACCAAGGTGGGGAGGCTTTGCACTCTGCCCCCGCCCCCCAGCAAAATATCTCAGCTGCTATTGTCTTAAAGGGTTTCTGCTTTGAGCAGCTTGGAGTTGCTGGCAGGCAGGGAGTCTGCTTCAGGATCCTGCAGGGCTGCTGATCAGGAGCCACCCAAGTAAGTGCCTCCTGGCCACAGCCTGCCTCTGACGCACACACACCAGCTCCCTCATCCAGCTCACCACCCAAACCCTCTGTATCTCCCCTCCCCAGGTCACAACTCTCTCCCATTCCCTGCACCCCCTCCTACACTCCTCCCACAGACCAGAATCCTCTCTGGCATCCATATCCCCTCCCAGAACCTGTACCCCAAGCCCCTGCCCCGAATCACAACTGTCTCCTTCACCCAAACTCCCTTTCAGACCCCACACCCTTTCCTGTTCCCCAGTCCCATGCCCCAAGCTCCCTGCTGCGTCCAAGCACCATTCCCACACCCATTTCATAGAAAAGTATGGACCTTGACCAAAATGTTGAGTGGCCCTCTCATCAAAAATTATTGCACCTCCCTGATCTGAGGCATTTAGCAGAACAATTCCAATCATTATGGAGATGGGCAGGCACAAATTTTGAATTGTAAAAAGTTCTGTGCTCCATTCTTTAAAGTTAAATATACAAAATGTATGGTGCTCTTCAACAACTCGTGATATGGAGTTGTGTATATCATAGAGAATGTATGATCTAATAAAAAAAACTGAACTATGCCTCCATCTGCACTGGGCTGAAGATGGCAGCTGCTGATAATCTGAACATTTTAGAAGACTAACCCAGACGTTATGTCATGGGATGATGATTTTAAGTAAATCGTTACTGGCTCAGACATAAGTGTGTTTGAGTATTCCAGTGAACTCCACCCAACTGTGTGTTATGTGCACAATAATATGTACTGTTTATACAATAGAATAATGGTCCTGGCTTTAACAATACATATAGGTTTTCTCTTTCTCTGTGGGTTCCCTCAGTACAATTGATAAATAATTCCAAGTACATGGTTTAGGAGTTGAAGGACTAACTTCAAGGTCCAGCAGTTAGAGATAACATGCACGACTGCTACCTTTTACTTTGAATTTCTCTCAATCAACAGAAATGGTGGCACTTTTTCTTTCTTCTCTTTGCAGTTTTCCAAATAATTTGTTATGTGGTTTCTACTGATACCTTTTTAGATTTACACATTAGGTAATGATGTTTCTTCTATACAATTTGGGTTTTAGTATTCAAAATTAGGTTAAAAGTCTGAGAGGAGTAGCTGTGTTAATCTGTAACTTTAAAAAAACAATGAGCAGTCCTAAAGCACCATAGAGACTAGCAAATATATATATATATATATATATATAATATATATATATATATATATATAGTATAAACTTTGTAGGCAAAACCCAGATGAGTGGAGAAAAAAGGAAAAAGGTGTTTTAAATTGGGAGGTTTTTCCTTTTTTCTTCACTCATCTGAAGAAGTGGATTTTGCCCATAAAAGCTTGTGATACTATGTGCATATATATATATGTTAATCTCTAAAATTAAGTTACTTGAATCGGATATAAGATAGGCATTGCAACTTTAAAATATCTTTGCTTGATAATGCTTTTCCTTGATTACTGAATTAAAAACCTAGGCTTTTATGACTCCAAATCACCTTCAACGTGAAGGAGTTTTTTTTATTAAACCAAAAGACAATTTCTCAAATACATACCATGTTTGACTGCTATAACTGTTTAACTATGCTTGTGATTTATATCTGTTATTGATGCAGGTTTGTATTGTATTATGGTTCCTTTCTGACATGTATTGAAATGCTGTATATGATACGTCGGGCTGGTCTTTTTTGCTGTTATTTAAAAGGAAAAACTCATTGGTAGGATTTTTATGTTATTAAGCATATGAGTGAGTGTGTCTAGTCATAGCTGCACCTTAAATTATGGTTTGGAGTCAGATGTGGTTAGGCATTCACATCTGCAGTTATTGTTTGCTCCATAAAATCATCAGAAAGAAGGGGAAAACTGGATGCATTCAGTTACTGTCCTTTCATAGAAAGGATTAAATCTTCTCTGATCTTAAATTCCATTGTCTGTGGCTAGGTTGTGGAAATCTTAATCTGCTCTCAGATTTGAGGCTTGTTGGTAATATTGTCTGGTTAATTCAGTATCTCTGAAATTTAAGACATATAAAGGGAAGGGGAAAAGTTCAAAAATGTTTAGTTGATGAGAGCATTTTTACAGGCTAAGGCCACTACAGCAAGATACTTTGGCTAACCTCATGGAATTATTCAAACAGAACTCTTGTAAATTGCATTGTCAATGCCTCACTAATGTTGCAATAATTTAATAGCCTAACAGGGTTAATTTATAAAACCCGTCATAGTGGGAAGGTATTCCATCAGTGATGACCTGCGTGGGTCAAAATACAAAATTAACAGTCATGCTAAGTTTTTTTTATAGCATTTTTATAATTTTGCTTTCAAAACTTTGACTCCCATTTTCTAAATGCGAGAGGAAAAAAATCACTCCAAACTTAATCTACTTCTGAGCTTTAACAACTAAAGGAATACTGTATCTACCCAGGGGAGCCAGCATCTATATATGCTAGCAATGTTGAATGCAACAAGCTCTTCTAGAAAATTGGCATGGGCTCCCTCAATTAGACAGTATGCCAAACTTTTCGTTTGGGATTTAATTGATGTGTGCCAATGGTGTGATCTGCAACCTGAAATGTGTTCTGATTTAAGACTGTCTTTGATTCCTTTAGATACAATTGAATTCTTCCATATTATGTTGCTTTGGGTGCTCCAAGGCTGGGATAGTAACAGAAGCAGCATCAGTTGCAGTTGTGGGATTACAATCTGGGTTTTGGGAAATCCCACAGATGAGTCTAAACTGTGCAGTCAAGACAATATTCCAGCCCTTAAAAATAAGTTGTGTGTGTTCCTAATGTCACTGCTGTGCTGTTCCTGTAGACCTTCCTGTGTTTTCCACTTTTATTTTTCTTTGAAGGGAAAATCGTATTTACTGTACATTTTCCATAACATTGTATTTTAGGTATATGTACAGGTTAACAAAGCAGCAGCAGAAGATGAAAGCATAAAGAACCTGGCACAGGATTTCTTTAGAAAACTGGAGGCACGTGATGAGCAGACGCTGTCAACGTGGCAACATTTTAGAGACTTCAGTATTGAAGAGTATGTCCGGATTTACAAGGTGCAAACCTTTGTCATTTGTCTCTATGCAATCCTAGGATACTCTCCTTTCCTCCACTGTTCCATGACATCAATAATTGACATCTATGTAACAGTTTTTCATCCCTGAAATGTGTTCAAGAAATCACACCCTAGATACATATTCTGCTGAAATTTAGTCACCTTTGGAATGGAAGGAGCCACCAAGAGCTCAGCCATTCCACCTTTTTACAACAGTATGCTTTACAACAGTAGGGAAAGGGGAAAACCTTTCCAAATATGCTGGGGCAAACACTTTTCTTTTGCCAAAAGTGCCATAGTTTATGTAATAACCAGGCAGAGCATGGTAATCTTAGTTGTGAATAGGGATGTAAGAACTAATTTAACCAGTTACACCAATAAGCAGATGCTTATTGATTATGTCATGGTTAAATTCTTCTGTCCTGCAGGCGTGTGCCAGCTTTTGGCTGCCGGACCTCCTCCCAGGGAGCCAGCTGCACTGCAGGCTCTGAAGTATAAGGCTTACAGGGTAAGTCTTATACTGCAGAGCTTACAGCATGGGGTGGCAGCCATCTCCCCGGTAGCAGGGCTGGCAGTTTGAGCTGGTGCACCCCAGGAGCCAGCTTATGTGCACTGGCTCCAGGCTACCAACCCTACTATCAGGGAGCCAGCTGTGCTGCAGGCTCTGCATTATAAGCCTTATATTGCAGAGCCTATAGCGCGGGGCGGCAGATGGCGCCACGGGAGCACCCCTCCACCATCCTTCCCTTCCTGGTCCCACCTAGCCATAAACAGTTAACCATGTAACCCCTAGGATTTTTAACGGCTATATGGTTACTGTTTTTAAATCGTTTTTACATCCCTAGTTGCGAAGGTCTTAGATATATGGGGACTTCACAAAACAAATCTAAGTAGACATTCAAGTTTCCTTTCACATATTTATAGAATCCAAGAGAAGGGTGCTGAATGACAAAGCAAATTTATGGCTATGTAATCTATCTATATATTTTAGAAATGTGCATCTGTCTTTGAGTTGGTTTGTTCAGGAACTCATCTCTGAAAGAGCAAGAGCCACCAAACTTGGCATGCAACTTTCTCTAATCCTAACTTAAGAAAGGTCAGGGTTTGGTTGTGCCAAGAAAATGGGAGGTGCTGGGTATGGGACTGTTTTCCATAATATGAAAAGGGATGGGGCAGAGAGAGGAGGGGCGTAAAAGGGAGGGGCACAGTACTGAGAGTGGCCCACTGGGCGCTGCGAGCACAGGGAGAGCCATATGCAGGGTGGCCACCGGAAGCAGCCACGCCAGCAAGAGAGTGGCCAGCAGGGCTGGGGCTCCACCATCTTGCCTGCCACAAGACTGGGTAAGTAGCCTCCTGCCCCAAAACCTTCCACCCCACCCTGGGTTGGAAGAAAAGGTTCCACTAGACGGGGGAAGGAGAGAGAGCCCTGCTGGATGATAGCCCCCCACTCTGTCTCTCACCCCCCACACTCCCAGCCTCTTGCTCTGTCTCCCCTTCCCCCCATCCCCAAGGCCCTCCCCTGACTCCTCTCCCGCCCTTCTCCTGCCTGCCCCCTGTCTTGAAAGACCCAGGCAATGCTGCGTAAGTCTTCTAGTGCATCTTTAATAAATTCCAACCCACTAAATTAAAATTCTAACCCATTTCATAAATTTTATAGGTGAATTGTTTTGTTTTAGCTTAGATTAATCTAACTTTATTATACAGAACAGCAAACAGTGCAGATTCAATTGACCATGAGAAGTTACAATAACTGGAAGTAATAGTAATCAGTACAAAAGCTATCTGCAGATAGATAACAGTTAAAGTGAAGTCCTCTCTCACCCACTGACATACAAGTAATACTAATTTTCATTATTTTATGGGAGAAACTCGTGTTTTATTTTCATTTATAATAAATACTTAGGAAAGAACCTATATCCGGTTAGGCAGATGCCTTTGCTGTGAAGTAAAATAAAATTGTGGCTACACGTCACCCTAAAACCAATGTGTAATGAACCAGAGATTAAATTGAAACCCAGCATCCCTTCCTTTGATAACTAATAATAAGTGTTCATGACTAAAATCCATCTTCACTCTCCCCATCTACATGGCCTATAATACAGACCCATTACACTGCTCTACAGCCAAAATGCTTCTGAAATAAATGTAGTCTAACTTTACTAATTCTGGGTCACTGAGAACGAAAATGATGCTTAAAATTGTTGATTGGCTCTAGTTTTCAAGATATGCTATTGGGTCAGTATATACGACCCTTGACTTGGGAATGGTAGAGGATAAGTGAGTTATAAAGGGAAGGGATCTCAATTTAAACCAGAAATGACTAAAATACATCTTTGACTGGATCTATGAATAAATCTATGACTGGGTTTGGACAGTACTTGCTTTTAGGCAAAACAATGAATGATGCAATCTGAAGCTGGTATTGCGTCATACATGATATGAATTGCATCATGTTATTCCTAGAAGTCATGGATGATGCAATCATAACGAAGCTTACATCACTCTGCTGAACAAATTGCCCTATATCAGCTCTAGAAATCATACAGTGTCGACTCTTATTTGTCAGTGTTTGATTTTGCAAAGGGACACATTTCTGTTTAGCCATAGTGAGCAGAGATGCCTCGACTTGTGTGAACAGTGCAGATAACTTCTGCTATGTTTGTGGTGAAGTGACTTTTGCATCACAAAAGCGCAGTATAACCACTATGGTTAAGAAAGCCTATCACCTTTATTTTGGCTGCAAAATTGGAGATCGGGACAAGAGGTGGGCCCCACACATATGCTGCAACACTTGTGCAACAAATCTTTGCCAGTGGTTGAACAGGAAAAGAAAATCTATGCCTTTTGCAGTGCCAATGATTTGGAGAGAGCCAACAGATCATACCAGCAATTGTTCTGCATGGTGCCTCCAGTTGGGAAAGGTGTGTCAAAGAAGAAAAAGTGGACTGTGCATTATCCAAACATTCCATCAGCTATACGCCCAGTACCCCACGGAGAAGGACTGCCGGTTCCTGATGCACCAGAATCATTCTCACTTGAGTCAGACGAGGAAGAGGAAGAGGATGAAACTTCTGGTCCTGAACCATCAATGTCACAGGACCCACATTTTCTCCCATCCTCCTCCTCTGAATCACACCTCATAACACAAGGTGAACTGAATGACCTTGTCAGGGATTTGGAACTACCCAAGAGTAAGACAGAGCTGTTAGGCTCCAGACTACAGCAGTGGAATCTCCTGGCAGGTGATGTTAGGGTTTCCATGTTCCGTGACAGTCAAAAGGATCTTGTCCCATTCTTCTTCATGGAAGGTGATCTTGTAGCCTGCAACAACATCGATGGTGTGATGGCAGCCTCAACATCGCTCATGATCCAGATGAGTGGAGACTGTTCATTGATTTATCGAAGACGAGTCTTAAAGCTGTTTTGCTGCATAATGGCAATGTTTTGCCATCAATTCCAGTTGGTCATGCAGTCCATATGAAGGAAACCTATGACAACATGAAACAACTTATGAGGTGCATAAACTATGACCAACATCAGTGGCAGCTTTGTGGCGATTTGAAGGTTGTTGCTTTTTTGCTTGGTCTGCAGACTGGATACACAAAGTACTGCTGTTTTCTCTGCGAATGGGATAGTCGTGCAAGAGATTTCCACTACATCAAGATAGATTGGCCACTCCGACAGTCATTGGAGCCTGGGAGGAAAAGTGTTCAGCATCCACCACTTGTTGAATCAAGGAAGATTTTGTTACCACCCTTACACATCAAGCTGGGTCTGATGAAGAACTTTGTCAAGGCCATGGACAAAACACAAGCAGCTTTCAAGTACCTCCGTGGAAAATTTCCAAGGTTAAGTGAAGCTAAGATAAAGGAAGGTGTCTTTGTTGGTCCTCAGATTCGTGAACTTCTTCGAGATGATGCATTTGACCATGCACTGCGTGGCAAGGAAAAGACGGCATGGAAAGCCTTCCAGTTAGTGGCAATAAATTTTCTCGAAACAACAAGGCAGACAACTACAGGTTGTTGGTGGAGAACCTCCTCAAGGCATACAAAAGCCTTGGTTGCAACATGTCACTAAAGATACATTTTTGCACTCTCATCTAGATTTTTTCCACAACTGGAGCAGTGAGCGACGAGCACGGCGAGCGATGTCACCAGGACATTGCAACAATGGAGAAACGCTTATCAGGGCAAATGGAGCCCATCAATGCTTGCAGACTATTGCTGGACAGTGACAAGAGATGCTCCATTTAATGAATACAAGAGACAAGCCAAGAAGCACCGAGTAGACACTGAATAGGACTAAACTATGTACATAATAGTTTTTGCCTTTTGTTTCATAATACATTTTATTTATATAACCCTTTGCTGATTTTTAAAGTGTTACGTAAACAGGACAGGTGAAATATTATCATGTAAAGCAACCATAAACACATGAAAAGACCTAGGTTTACAATTTATGATTAAAACTCTACTATCTACACAATATACATAGACGAAATGTAAAACTTAAATATCTTGGAAACAGTAGCCAATCAATTGTTTTAATTGTCATATTTGAATTCAGCACATCAAAATACATAATAAATAGCACATTTTATCTCTGAAGCAGACGACTTCTAAAAAATTGTAGACCAGTGTTATCTGACTTACAGCAAATTTAAGGACTTGAAGAAAGTCTAAGTCTCATCCTAACAGTGTTTTCCTTTCTGTTCCTGGAAACTTTCAGCGTCTAGGGGTGCATTTTGATGACTATTCTGGAGAATCATTTTATCAAGAGAAGTCCCAGGAAGTTCTGAAGATGTTAGATTCTAAAGGACTCCTTCACAAAACAATGTAGGAAAGGTTCTTTTGTTTTCATTATAACAATTTTGATTTTTTTTTAACTCTTTGCTATTGTTGCTGTGGGGGACATATATATCAAAATAAATATGTAGCTCAATATTGATGTTGTTTTCCTTTATTATGTGGAAGAACCTACTCTTCTCTTTCAAGTACTGTCCCTGTGGCTGCTCCACTCAAGTATCGGTGTGTCCTCACGTCGGTGATTGGAGAATTTTGCCTAGCAGTGCCTTCCCGCGTCACGCACACACAGGGTCCATCTCGCACTGTTTTCGTCCGTTGGCTGCGCGTGCGGCACGGGTCCCCTCAGTTCCTTTTCTGCTGTCTTCAGCAGAAGATGGAGTCTCCAAGCAGTGCTTTTCTGACTGAAAAGAAAAGGATAGATTAGTTTGTTAGGGATTTTAGTAGTTCTTAGTTAGTTGTTACTTAGTTCTAGTTCATTTAAAAAAAAAAGTTCTGCCCCGGTTTTTTCTTCTTTTCTCATCTAAGTTCTTCGGATCCCAGTTTTTCTTCTCATCGTGCCAGGTTCCTTCAGCTTTAAGAAGTGTGACTCCTGCAGGGACTCGATGTCCTTTTTTGACGGGCATACTTTCAGCATAAAATGTCTGGGTGAGGGCCATGTGGTGCAGAAATGCCCACACTGCCAAAACATGACAGCCAGAGTGAGAAAGGGCTGGGAGATGAGGCTTCAAAACCTCCTATAGAAGAAATCCCTTCAGCCGCTGGAGTCAGTCTAGCAAACCTTTGCAACCACCCACTCCGGACAAAAAGGCCAATACATCTCCTATAAGGGACTCCCTTAGGTTCCGGGGCTCTCCGGCTTGGTCCTTGCCTTCAGCATCTCTTGCCAGGCATTCACCAGTGCTGTCTATCTCCAGCACCGTGGAAAAGCAAAAAATGGCACCTCCAAAAAGGCGGAGACAGAGCCAAAGAGAAAATCCAGCTCCTCCACACCGTCCGGGATGGCTTCTCACCTAGCACTGACCAAGGCAGTCATGCTGCCACCGCTAGTGTCGATGGATGCATCAGCACCAGTGCAACCTTCTGACTACTGCTGTCCGCCAGCACCTAAACATACACCAGCACCAGAGGCAAAGCAGTCTTACCAGAAAAAGATGCGCACACAGTACCGAACACCACAGCCGCCAGCACCAACACCATTGCTGCAGAGCGTCAATTCACCTCCCCACTCTCCTATAATTGTGGAATTAGACCCACACCAAAGCTCTTCAGAGAATGTTTCTTTCTTGCCTACACCGTTGTCTCTGGGCACCGTACATGGCACCACTCATGGGAGCAGATTCTCCTCCCAGCACCCTTCTCCAACAGGTTCAGTGGCATCGTACCATTCTACTAGGAACTGCCCAACACACCATCTGCCACAGTACCCAGGATTTAACTACCGTTGGCCATATCCAGCACAACTGTTCCAACCCCAGTGGCCACCTTGGTAACCCTGGAAACAATATCACACCCACTCCTCACACTATCATCATTCACGTGAATCAGAAGTTGCAACCCAGGCACACCCACATTCTCCTGCCACCTCCACACAATCTTCCCTATCACACCAACCGTGCTCACCTTCTGTGGCCACTCAAGCAGATCCTGTGGATGAGGATGATGACTTACCTCACTTGGACTCTGATAGCCAATCTCCAGTCTCTGTCTTCTTCATCTCCAGACAAAGCTGTTTTTCCCTCATCTTTCTCCTCCTACAGACGATATGAAACAATTTCAGGACTTATTCAAGAGTGGCACAATCCCAAGATAGTGCACTGAAGGAGGTACAAGAAAAACAACACAAGTTACTAAACATCCTACAACCTACCACATCCTTCAAAATAGCTTTACCAACAGATGAAGCCATCATGGAACCCCATCAGAGCCAATATGGCAAACATCGGCCTCTATTCCTCCCCCTAATTGCAGGGCAGATAGAAAATACTTTGTCCCAGCTAAGGGGATGGATTTTTTTTTTCTCCCACCCCTATCCTAATTCATTGGTGGTGAACTTGATCCATCATCACTCTAGGCAGCCACAATTTAAATCCATGCCCCAAGACAAGGAGCATAAGCAGCTGGACATTTTTGGGAGAAAAGTATACTCCTCTGCCACTTTGCAATTCTGCATCTCCAACTATACTGCCCTTCATGCAAATTATACCAGACTTCAGGAGCTCTTAAATGACCTCCCTGAGCAAAAGACATCCCAGCTCCAGTCTGTAATGATGGAGGGCCAGTCAATAGCATGAACAGTGCTGCAGGCATCCAGGGATGTAGCAGGCACGGCACCTAGAACCACGGTGACAGCAATAGTTATGCACTGCACGTTGTGGCTGCAATCATCTGGCATCCCATAGGAGATACAAAGGTAGAGGACCTCCCGTTTGACAGAAACCAACTCTTTGTTGCGAAAATGGACAAAGTCCCTCACTCAGTGAAGGACTCCCCGCACTAACCTTTGCACATTAGGCATGTACACACCACCTGATAAGAGAAAAGGTACACTCCCTACCAGAGACCAAGGGATACCTCCTACCACAGAAAACAGCAAAGATCATTTGATCATAGGTCTGAACAACAGCCGAACAGAAGAGCGCAGCACAACCAGTCATCTGCCCCTCAGCTGCTGACAGCAAAGCAGCAAATTTGAAAATGTAGTCAAAGGTCTGAGCGACCACCCCATGAAACCAATTCATGCTACTCGCATCTTTTACCACCACCTGAGGCCCTTTTACCATCAATGGGACCTTATTACTATGGACCAATGGGTCCTCGAGATCATCAAAACAGGCTTTACTATCCCCTTCCACACACCCCTCCCTGTCCCTTTTCAGGGACCCCTTTCATAAGTTCCTTCTACAAGCAGAGGTATAGAAACTACTCAGCTTGGGGGCAATAGAGATGATCCCTACTGAATTCCACGGAAGCGGGTTTTATTCCAACTATTTCCTCAATTCCAAAAAGAAAGGAGGTTGGAGGCCCATTTTGGATCTCAAAGCTCAACAGGTTTCCCGCAACCACAAATCCAGGATGGTGACTTTAGGAACCATTATACTGGCACTAGACAAGGGGGACTGGTTCTCAGCCCTCAACCTTCAAGATGCATACTTCCACATAACTATCCACCCTTCACGCAGGAGGTTTCTCAGGGTTGCGGTAGGCACAGTCACCACCTGAATCAAGTCCTTCCCTTTGGACTATCCACAACACTGCGCATATTTTCCAAAACTCTGGCCATGGTGATTGCATTCCTAAGAAGGCATGGGGTCATCATGTTCCCCTACTTCAATGATAGTTTAATCAAAGGTACTTCATGACAACAAACTCTAATCATGACAAACATGACCAAGGACGTTTTCTCCCACTTAGGCCTACTCATAAACATTCAGAAGTGCACCCTTGAGCCTACTCAGAAAATAAAGTTTATTGGGGCATCCCTGAATAGCCTGATGGCCAGATCCTCTCTTCCCCTATATCACTTCCAAACCCCATGCAACCTCTTACACAGTGTGCTCCATGCCCCTTTTACAACCACTCACACATACTTTCAGATGAAGATATTGAACAGAGCCGGTCCCAAAACAGACCCCTGCAGAACCCCACTTGTTATGCCTTTCCAGCAGGATTGTGAACCATTAATAACTACTCTCTGAGTACGGTTATCCAGCCAGTTATGCACCAACCTTATAGTAGCCCCATCTAAGTTGTATTTACCTAGTTTATTGATAAGAATATCATGCGAGACCGTATCAAACACCTTACTAAAGTCTAGGTATACCACATCCACTGCTTCTCCCTTATCCACAAGACTCGTTATCCTATTAAAGAAAGCTATCAGATTGGTTTGACATGATTTGTTCTTTACAAATCCATGCTGGCTGTTCCCTATCACCTTGCCACATTCCAAGTGTTTACAGATGATTTCCTTAATTACTTGCTCCATTATCTTCCCTGGCACAGAAGTTAAACTAACTGGTCTGTAGTTTCCTGGGTTGTTCTTATTTCCCTTTTTATAAATGGGCACTATATTTGCCCTTTTCCAGTCTTCTGGAATCTCTCCTGTCTCCCATGATTTTCCAAAGATGATAGCTAGAGGCTCAGATACCTCCTCTATCAGCTCCTTGAGTATTCTAGGATGCATTTCATTAGGCCCTGGTGACTTGCAGGCATCTAACTCTTCTAGGTGATTTTTGACTTGTTCTTTTTTTATTTTACCTTCTAAAACTACCCCCTTCCCACTAGCATTCACTGTTAGGCATTCCTACAGACTTATTGGCGAAGACCGAAACAAAGAAGTCATTGAGCATCTCTGCCATTTCCAAGTTTCCTGTTACTGTTTCTCCCTCCTCACTGACCAGTGGGCCTACCCTCTCGCTTCTAATGTATTTATAAAAAGTCTTCTTGTTTCCCTTTATTCCCGTAGCTAGTTTGAGCTCATTCTGTGCCTTTGCCTTTCTAATCTTGCCCCTGCATTCCTGTGCTGTTTGCCTATATTCATCCTTTGTAATTTGTCCTACTTTCCATTTTTATATGACTCCTTTTTATTTTTAGATCATGCAAGATCTCGTGGTTAAGCCAAGGCGGTCTTTTGCCGTATTTTCTATCTTTCCGACACATTGGAATAGCTTGCTTTGCGCCCTTAACAATGTCCCTTTGAAAAACTGCCAACTCTCCTCAGTTGTTTTCCTCAGTCTCGATTCCCATGGGACCTTACCTATCAGTTCTCTGAGCTTACCAAAATCCGCCTTCCGAAATCCATTGTCTCTATTTTGCTGTTCTCCCTTCTACCCTTCCTTAGAATTGTGAACTCTATGATTTCATGATCACTTTCACCCAAGCTGCCTTCCACTTTCAAATTCTCAACCAGTTCCTCCCTATTTGTTAGGATCAAATCTAGAACAGCTTCCCCTGGTAGCTTTTTCAACCTTCTGAAATAAAAAGTTGTCTCCAATGCAGTCCAAGAACTTATTGGATAGTCTGTGCCTGCAGTGTTATTTTCCCAACATATATCTGGATAGTTGAAGTCCCCATCACCACCAAATCTTGGGCTTTGGATGATTTTGTTAGTTGTTTGAAAAAAGCCTCATCCACTTCTTCCACCTGGGTAGGTGGCCTGTAGTAGACTCCTAGAATGACATCACCTTTGTTTTTAATCCCTTTTAGCCTAACCCAGAGACTCTCAACACTTCCGTCTCCTATGTCCATCTCCACCTCACTCCAAGTGTGTTCATTTTTAATGTATAAGGCAACACCTCCTCCCTTTTTTCCCTGTCTATCCTTCCTGAGCAAGCTGTACCCTTCCATACAAACATTCCAATCATGTGTATTATCCCACCAAGTTTCTGTGATACCAACAATGTCATAATTGTACTTATTTATTAGCACTTCCAGTTCTTCCTGCTTATTTCCCATACTTCTCGCATTTGTATATAGGCATCTAAGATCCTGATTTGACCTTGCCTCCCAGTTTTGCCTTGACCCTCCTTTCTCTCTGCCATTGTAGCCCACGCTCCCTCCCATTTCTGACCCATCTCCCAGGTCTCCATGTTGTCCACTTACCTGTGGGCTTTGCTCACCTGTCCCCGTCGAACCTAGTTTAAAGCCCTCCTCACTAGGTTAGCCATTCTGTATGCAAACAGGGTCTTCCCCCTCCTCGTAAGGTGAACGCCATCCCTGCTTAGCAGTCCTTTCTGGAATAGCATCCCATGGTCGAGGAAGCCAAAGCCCTCCTGGCGACACCATCCTTGCAGCCAGGCATTCACCTCTCTGCACCTGTCTCTGCCCGGGCCCCTACCTTTGACAGGAAGGATCGAAGAGAATACCACCTGCGCTCCAAAATCGTTCACCCGTAGCCCCAGAGCCCTGTAGTCACTCTTGATCCGCTCAGTGTCACACCTCACAGTATCATTAGTGCCCACATGGATGAGTAGCATGGGGTAGTAGTCAGAGGGCTGGATAATCCTCAACAATGCCTCCGTAACATCTCGGATACGGGCCCCCGGCAGACAGCATACCTCCCGAGATGAAATGTCAGGGCGATAGATGGGCGCCTCCGTCCCCCTCAGAAGAGAGTCTCCGACCACCACTACTCTACGTTTCCTATTCGCAGTGGTGGCAGCAGACCTCCCAGCCTTGTGGGTACGGGGCTTCTCCTCCTCCGGTGTAGGGGGTTATTGCTTATCTCCTAATATAAAGAAGAGCATAACGGTTTCCTAGTACCACGGAGGGAGGGTTCGGAGCAGGGGTGGAGCAGTGCCTGCTGCCAGAAGTAACCAGCTGCCACTGTCCACCCTGAGTCGTCTCCTCCTCCACCAGCGGTGTGTCCCCAGTCCTGTGTGCGGGACAGCTACCTCAGCTGTCTCCTCATTAACATGGTCCAGGAATTCCTCATGGATGCGGGTGCTCCTCAACCTAGCCACCTCCTCCTGTAGCTCTGCCACCTGCTGCCTGAGAGATTCCACCAGCAGGCACCTTTCGCATTGGATGATCTCCCCAGCCTGGATATCAATAAGTGGGAATTGCAATCCACAGTCCCTGCAAAACCACACCAGGATCTGGATAGAGGCATCCATGCTCAGGTGCTCTGTCTGGCTACAGGCGCCGGTGGAGGAGACAGAAGCAGTGCTAGCACAGGTGTTGCGGGTCTTCCTGACCATCGTAGGGCTCCCTCTGCCAAACTCCCTCTCAAACTCCCCTGTCTGCAGCTCCTGTCCGCTTCGCCGGCTTGCGAGACTATGCATGCACTGCCTACAGACATGGCTAGCATCAGTTTACATTCCCAATCAACACAGCCTTGCCAAACATCTCACACTTCTGCCATTAGTGCTGACATCACTGCAATGGTGAACTCTCCACACAATTTCCTCACTGGAATGCCTTTCATCGCCTGGATTCATCAAGGGTAATTACTACAGAAGCATCCCTAATAGGGTGGGATGCCCAATGTAGGCAACAGACAGTCCAGGGCAGATGGTCACACAGGGAAATGAGGCTTCATATCAACATATTAGAACTCGGGATGGGTCGCAACACGTGCATGCATTTCCTTCCACTCATCTGAGGCCAGACCATATGTGTCCTCACGGACAACACACCATGTATGTTCTATAACAGTCGGCAGGTGTCCAATCACGCTCACTATGTGACGAGGCAATAAAGATCTGGAACTGGTGCACAAAGACCCAACATCACACCAATGGCAATGTACACACCAGGTCTGTAGAACACACGGCAGACAAAGTGAGCAAACACTTCTCCAAACAGCATGAGTGGGAGCTCAGCCTGAAGACTATCCTGTTTTTATTTCAGCACTGGGGATTCCCTGTCATAGATCTTTTTGCGACAGCATCCAATTGCAAGTGCCACCATTTTTGCTCCAGAGCGGATCAGGGCAAGTGCTCGGAAGGTGATACCTTTACCATACCATGGACAGCTCTGCTCTTATACACATTTCCACCCATTTCCCTGTCTCCAGGGTGATCAACAAGATTCGCACGGACCGTGCAACGGTCATCATGATTGCTCCTTATTGGCCAAGACAACCATGGTTTCCATACCTCCACCATCTCTCGATTGCCTAAATGATTTCCCTCCCCATCACTCCCTACTTGCTGACCCAACATCAAGGGAAAACTCATCACTGGAACCTGCAAGCACTCAAGCTCACCGCATGGCTTTTCCCTGGTTCCAAAATGAAGAACTTACCTGTTCCGAGAGAATAAAGCAGATCCTCCTCAATAGCCGATGTCCTTCAACAAGGTACACCTACCAAAATAAATGGAGATGATTTCAGGAATGGTGCAAGCAACGTCAACTACAACCACATACCACCCCGATTCCTGCCATGTTAGAATACTTGATGAACCTCTTTGACAAAGGTGTCTCTCTGTTCCCTATGGGTCCACCTTTCCTCCATCACCGTCTTCCACAGTTTGGTGAATGAATTATCTGTGTTTGCCCATCCAATCACAAAGTGTTTTCTGGCAGGTTTATGAAAGACACACCCGCACTTACACCCTCCCATACCGCATTGGGATTTGAACCTTTTGCTGGGCACATTAACAAGACCACTTTTTGAGCCACTGACGACTGCTGCCTCACAACAGCTGGTCATGAAAGTGGCATTTATTGTTGTGATCACGTCCGCCAGGCTGGTAAGTAAAATCGCAGGTCTTATGGTGGACCTCCCATATACTGTTTTCACCAAGGATAAGGTTATCCTCAGGCCTCGTCCAAAATTTCTACCAAAAGTTAGATCTGAATTCCATAACAACAAACCCATCCATTTACCTGCCTACTATCCCAAACCTCAGAGTTCTCCCAGGGAAGCGATGCCACACACCTTGTCTACAAGGCAAGCACTTATGTTCTATATAGACGGGACCAAGAAATACAGACGATCAAGGAGACTTTTTATTTCTATGTCCGGTCCCCGCAAGGAAACAGCTGTCTCCGCACAACGTATTTCAAAGTGGATTGCAAACTGTATATATACTTCGTACCAACTTCGGAATAAGGACCCACCTCAGACAATCACCGCACACTCCATGCAGGCAATAGCCACAGCAACTGCTTTTTTGCATAATGTGTTCCTTGCTGAGATCTGCAGGGTGGCCACATGGTTCTCACATCACACCTTTGCACAAAATTATGCGCTACAGTAAGGACCAATGCCTATCACTTCCGTAGCTGACGCAGTCCTTGCCTCTTCTCATCTATAACTCAAAACCCGCCTCTGCAAGCAGCCGGTATTGCTCTGTAGTCACCTGAGTGGAGCACCAACAGGGACACTACTTGACAGAGAAGTTACTCGCCTTGTGCAAGTAATGATAGTTCTTTGAGATGTGTGTCCCTGTGAGTGCTCCACTACCCTCCCTTCCTCCCTGTTATTTTGGAGTCTGTTATAGGAGTTCTGGTAGAAAAGAAATGGAGGGGGCCCACGTTGTGCATGCAGCCAACAGATGAAAACACTGTGAGATGGTGACACTGCATGCGTGATGCGGGAAGGCATTCCTAGGCAAAAATCTCCAATCACCAGCACAAGGATGCATCAACACCTGAGTAGAGCACCCACAGGGACACATATCTCAAAGAACCATTGTTTTACTACACAAGGTGAGTGACTTCTTCTTCCTCTTCCTCCCAGCTAATGTAGAAGCAGAGTTGCAGCAAAAATTGGGCACAGTGAAAGTGTTTCATATTGGGATGGAAAATGGTTTTCTAGACTAATTACTGGAATTACTATGGCCTGTTATGATGTTTATTAGACATATAATACTTAGCGGTACATGCTACTTAATACATTGTCAATACCTCAGGCCAAGGATACATCTAATTCAATCTTAATTTGTGTGGAACCAACACTCATAATGGATGAGCCACAAGAGCGAGAACAAGCAATTCTCTGCTATCAGCAATTGAAGGCAAGGTGAAAAAAAGTGGGTATGAAAGAGATGTAAAGTTGTAGAGGAAACCTCCTCTGTGCACAAGAGGAGTGAGATTGTTCCAAGAATAGTGGGCAGCAGGAAGAGAGAGAATCTTTTTCCTGGATTCTGTATTTCAGTTCTGGTTTGTAGTTATTTCAAATGATGGGAATTGTTTGATTTGTTTTTCATTTTCAGCAAAGGAACAAAAGTAGTGGATCTTTCTGAAAAAAGAGACCTCTCATTGTGTTCCACTGTAATGCGTAGTGATGGGACATCTCTTTATATAACAAGGCAAGTGTCTGTCTGTGCTATACTTTGGATTTAGTTCAGTGGTAGACTCTTGTGTAATTCACATTAATAGTCGTTTTTAGGGACTTAAACACTGGAAACTTTGTATTTCAGGATCACTATAAAATGTTCACCAGTCAATAATCAGAATAATTGAAGGTTACAATGACAGTATAACTATGGAGAGAAAGTTACTTTTAAAAAATGAAACCTTGTTTTTCTAGACGTGAGGCCATGTCTTCACTTGCCGTGCTGGAGATCAGTTTTCTGGCACTTGAGTTAGTGGATCTTGTTAAGACCTGCTAAATCAAATGAAGAACATGGAAAAACCTCCATAATGTACATGTTCATTTTTACAATCCTCTCCCTATCCACAGTGTTAAAGAATTTTCCCAGCAGGCAACCCATTCTATGTAACGAGGTATATTAATTTGATTGATAGTTTCTCATCTCTTCCAGAGATATTGCAGCTGCTATAGACCGAATGAATAAATATAACTGTGATACTATGATTTATGTGGTAAGTAATTTTAGTTGCACACATATCTTTGAATTGAACTCTTCTGTTAATGCAGAGCCTTTTTTGTTCTCACTATCACTATGGCACATAGTATGTGGCATCACAGTAGACATTTACAATAGGTACATCTACACTGCAGGGCAAAAGTCAAATTAAGATACACATCTTCAGCTATGTCAATTGCGTAGCTGAAGCTGAAATAGCTTAATTCAGCTTTTGGCGCTGTCTACACAGCAGGAAGTTGAAGGAAGAGCACTCTTCCTTCGAGTTCCCTTACTTCTCGTGAAATGAGGGTTACAGGAGCCAGAGTAAGAAGTCCTCCAGCTCTCCATTATTTTGAAATAAAGGCTTGTAGTGTAAACATGCCCCCAGATGGCCTCATTGCACAATAGCAATTCCACAGTGTCAGACAGTGGGTCTCAATCCTGTTTTGGTTCATGACCCACCAAATGGCTGAAAAATTGTGTGGGACTCATCCTTTTAAAAATTAATTGTAATTTGATCAAAAATAGCTTTTACTCAATCAGCACATTTTCCAGATAAATATTGTTATTAAATATTTAATCACATTAAAAGTTTATTTTTACAATTGTTTTTAGTATAGAGAAGAATTTAAAATATGCTATTAAAGTCATGTTCTAAAATCCATTTACATAGAGCTTTAATTTAAGGTTCCAATATATTGTCACAAATGTGAATTTTTTAGTTTTGTTTATAATAAATCAGTTTCTGTATTGTTGGTTCACTTAGAATTGCACATCAAGAGCCATTTAATCCATCTGGGCAATGCAGTAGCAGACTGGAAGCATTTTAACTGTGTGCTATTTTTTAACATGACTTCAGTAATATTAGTAATGGATAGATACTAAGATTAACTCCTGATCCATTGTATAAAGCTTCTTAGTTTCAGCAATTGTAAAGATTCAGACTGTGATGCCTTTAAGGTTTTTTCAGAGATCAAAGTAACCTTTTGAAAATCACTTTTTGTTATATGGGATCAGTTAACATCCTCTGGGAAGCAAATTTACAGGTTTCTTGGCATGCTCCTTATGATATGTCTGGAGGTGTACAATGTGGTTGGTATCGTGCTGTCATTAACCAGTATAATGTTACATAATACGCCTTTGAAAGACTTATTGGATCCAGTAACTGTAAAACCAAACCAGACCTTTTTAGCTTTTCATTATCTAAATTTCCATTAGCTTGACTTCCCTATTGTGACATGGGAATAATGTGTTTTCCACCACTACCAAAGCATGCGGCATTCCTTGTCATCAAAGAGCTGCATGCCCAAAGAGAAAGCAGTGCCCTGGAAGTTATGAACATTGTTTCTAATGTAGAAGTAGCTGATGTGTGCATTGCTCATCTGCATTTGCTCCTGTGATTGCCATGAGTTATAAGAAAGGGACAAAGTGGAAATAACAAAACACTTTACACCAAAAGAGAATGAAGGCTGAAATTGATAGAGAGAAGGACCAGTGCAGGGTCAGTGCCATATTGTAGCATGAGAAAGAGAAGCAGTCACCTCAATTTTAGTAATCGTTCAGTCCTTATGTCTCAGTTTCTTAGTCTCTCTGGCCTAATCCTTATGTACTTGAAACAAAAGCTAGAACTTAACCTGCAAGGTAACTAGTATGACCATTGAAATAACAGTGTGTCTGAGAAGTTAGAAATGAAAATCACCTGCCAGGTCACCTAATCCAGCTCTCATCTGTACTCTTATATGACAACAGATGCATGGAATTACTAAGGGGTTTGGATACTTCTACTAATCCTTTCTGGCAGTTCTTTCTCTTTTTTTGGCTGAAATTAATGTTCATAAAAATAAGTGATTAATAGCTGTTATTATGCAAACTGTGGGTAGACCTTGTCCAGTCATCCTCACACAGCTCTGTCAGTGACCTGATTGACCCCAGATCTCTTATAAGTAGGACTTTCAATGTCACTGATTGTCAATGTCAATGTACCAGACTACATGATAGTGTTTTGTAATGTCCATCAAAATCACTGCCTCATGTGGCCCATGGTGGATTTGACTCTAGGTTACCTGAAGTTAGACTTCCATGAATCTAACCTAAGTACAGATGATTTCTAGTCTATGTTTGATAGATATTCAGTTATTTTATACACACATATTTTGAGTTCTAGTGGTTATTCATACTGAGGCAGCAAGGGGGGGTGGGCTTATTGGGTAGTCAAATACTCGACTACTCGCTTACATCCCTACTGCACATTTAGCAGATGTTTTCAAGAACTGTCCACAGTGACTCCAAGATCTTGTTCTTGAGTAGTAATAGCTCTTTTAGGTCCCATCATTTTGTAGGTGTAGTTGGGATTATTTTTTCCAATGTGCATTAATTTGCATTTTTCAGTGCTGAATTTCATTTGCTGTTTTGTTTGCCAAGTCCCCCCTCTCATTCTTCACAGTCACCTTTGGACTTTAACCATCTTGAATAATTTTGTATCATCTGCAAACTTTGCCACTTCACCATTCATTCCCTTTTCCTGCTCATTAATGAATATGTTGAATGGCACAGTTCCCAGTATTCCAAACAAACTGTGTTTGTTTCTCTCTCCATTGTGAAAACTGACCATTTATACCTACCCTATGTTTCCTGTTTTTAACCAGTTATTAATCCATGAAAGGACCTTTCCTCTAACCTATGACAGCTTAATTTGCTTGAGAGACTTTGTCAAAGACTTCCTGAAAGTCCAACTGGATCACCCTTGTACCTGTATGTGTTTGGCTCCCTCAAAAGATTCTAATTGAGGGATATGATTTCCCTGTACAATAGCCATGTTGACTCTTCCCTAACAAATCATGTTCATTTGAGTGTCTGATAATTGTGTTAGTTAGTATGGTTTCAACCAGATTGCCTGGTATTGAAGTGAAGTGTAGCGGCCTATAATTGCCAGGATTGCATCTGGAGCCTTTTTTACAGACGCTCTTGGTGGATGTCAGTTCGGAGAGGCAGAGGATTTAGCCCACACCAAGGAACTGCCTTGTGGCTGTCAGTGGAAACCTTTCAGCCAGTTCTGGTATATCATTTATAGGCTTCAGTGGGTTTCTTTCAATATTTGTATTAATGATGTAAATCAAGTGCCAATGGCAGGGCTTCAAGGTTCAGCCCTGACTATGAATGCATCCTTTCTGATGTGAGATTTGACAAATGTATCAATTCAAAGGTGAAAATCATAGTAGATTAATTGAAAGGCTTGTACAATAATTATATAGTTGTTTTTTTAAAAAAAGATAAAAGTATTTTATCAGTAGTAAGATAACAGAGCATGTTGATGTCAACATACTTACACTATTATATCTTTCAACATTCTGTTTTCTTAGATCTAAGTTCTGCTGTCTCCTTATCTAAGCAAATGTGTCTTCTAAAATGCACTCATTTCCCCCCTAAGACAGATAAAAGTCAAAATACTCACTTTGAACATCTGTTCCAAATACTGAAGCTCATGGGCTATGAATGGGCAGAAAGGTAGGTGTGGGTGTCATAGTTGCTACTTTTTTGGGGGAGGTGAGATATATTAAAAAGGATAAACAACAGCAATGATCATCAGAAATCCTTTAATATGCCCCTTGAAACTCCTTGGTATGAGAAGTAGGGTACATAAAAGCAAAAAAGGATGACATATTGCTTTTCAAAGACATTGCACCTCAGTATCTATAGTAGAGTGTAGTCGAATAGTAATCATAAGAGCTAATATACTTTTATGTGTGTGACATTTTTACATCCTGCCTCTTTAACTATTGTACTGAGTCTTCCATATTAAAACCTACCATAGCTGCTAGAAATTACCAGTCTCCCAAGAGTGTACGAATGACCAGGTTTTCATATTCTTGGTCCTTTCCGTCTAATTATGAGATGTGCATGGAGATATGTTTTTTGAAGTGAGGTAATGATGTTGTTGCTGAGCTATCTGTGTTGAATGATGTTTGTTCAGCTGTTACTACTACATCCTGGTTCAGGGCCATGCCTGGACAAACATTGCAGTCATTTCTGTTGATTAAAATATGATTTGAAATACCTTGCTGTTTGCAATGCAGGTGTCAGCATCTGTCGTTTGGTCTAGTGCAGGGGATGAAAACACGAAAAGGAGAGGTGGTTTTTCTGGAAGACGTTTTAAATGAAGCTTGCTCAAGGATGTTACAAAACATGGCTTCTGCAAAAAGTAAGTTGTTTTAGGTCTTACTCATATCTCTTGAAATATTCCCATGCAGAATACAATACTTTTTTCATCTCTACACCATCACTCACACCAGGCCCAGTAATTCAGAGCAATAAGCTCTGAGCTGTGTCTTTTCACCACCTGTGATGATATAAATAATGTAGTAGTAACATTTCCCCTTCCATAGCTAGAATCTCAAATAACTTTCCCAAACCATGGGTGGCCATACAGCTTGTAAAACATGGAAAGAACTTTACCTCACAGCAATCCTACCGTATAGGGAAGCTATTGCGTGTCCATCAAGACAAATCACTTTTATCCTAAGATAAGAATCCAGGAATGAATGACACTCAAGCACCTAAATCACTTGAAAATGGAACTTAATCTCTTCACTCTCACAGGCATCTCTGAAAGTTTTACCCACTACTCTTCATCTTGCTCTGCCTCACTTCCCTCATTGTACAATGGTAATAGCTTCCTAACACAAAGGGGTGTATGCATTTCATTAATGTGTGAGGTGCTCAGATATGGTGGGTGGGTGGTGGTGGTGGTGGTGGTGGTGGGGAAGGAATTCCAAAGGTACCTACCTGCCATTTGTTGCTTTGAAAACCTGGTAGTAATATGGACTATTTAAGTGTCAGTCAAAAACTCATCATTCTTACTGTTAAAACTCCACATAACTGTATGCAGCCTACATTTTCATTCTTGTATCTGTTAACACCTTCTGACAAGCCCCATCTTCTGTGGAATCCTTTCTCGTTAATGCTCTTTGTGTTCCCTTAGTGCTATCTTCCCTGCTTACTCCTGGGGGAATTCTGTGCCAAAAAGTTAAATATTTTAACTTTATAATATTTTATACACAGCATTTTAAAACTCTGCATAGTTTATATGACATAACACGATTTAATCACACCAGTTTCAATTATTTTGGTAATTTATTTCAAAATACTGGTCAACAAGTTTTTGCCAATAACAATACAAACAAGAAAGATTCCCTCAGGAGTAGAAAGTTAAAGAAACCCACTTGACAAACCAGTTTCTGTTTCTTTGTTATGCTTTTGTCAGGTGCCTCAATCTGGGTGTGTCACATATGCCAGCTGGGCACAATTTAGAGGAAAAATCTGTGTTCCTGGTTCTTTAGTACATTTTTGGGTTATTTGCCCAACCCCCGTAGGGTTACCATATTTCAAGTTCCCAAATAGAGGACACTGCCAGGGGGTGTTGAAAGGAGGGCATATGGTTGGGGGGTATTAGAGGGGGCATTTGGGGAGATGCTGGAATAGTGTGTGTATTTGGAGGTGTCTGCGTGAGAACCCAGACACACCCTCATCTTTCCTTTCCTGAGTGCAGTTGCAGGCTGTGTCCTGTACATTTTTATCCCATCAGGCAGAGAGAGCCTGTAGCTGCTGATGGGGCACAATGTAAAGATTAGGCCATTCTGGGAACAGTTTGAGTCATCTCTCCCTCAGTAAACCCCCACCCTTCTCAGTCTCCCTTTGTGGAAAACAGCGGTCACTCCTTGCAGATCCTACTTGTTGTTTCTGCCTCTCCCTGCAGGGTGCAGCTCACTGGCTCCAGCAGCTGCAGGGCAGGGAGGGGGTCCAACCGCACCATGTGACTAAGCAGGGCTGGCAAATCTGAGAACCACAACCCACCCTCGTAACTTCCTGCACAGGTCCACTATGAGCTGGGGAGCCAGAGACCATAACGGCTGCCAGAAGGTCTGCAGCACCAATTGTGTGCTGAACATGAATTCTGTGCAAATTTTGCATTGCGAGTGGTACAGAATTACCCCCAGGAGTATCTTAATATGCCTCTGGATATTTTTCTTGCTGTATCGGCCCCTCTCTTCCTGTGCAACAAACATCCACTGTCCTCTCCTTTCAATATTTCCTTATTATTTCTGCATAGTCTTTCATGATTGGTTGATCTCAACTGTGACTGTATCTACCCACTCAATCTTTCCTGAACTGTATGCATCCTAATTTGCCTGTAAACTCCTGGTTGCAGGCCCCTCTGTCAGCTGTATTTTGTAACGCGGTCTATAAACCTAGGATACTATTAAGCAATCTTACTATATATTTTTAAAATGTGCAGCTGTCTGTCCGTCTGTGAGTCTGTTTGTTCAAGAGCTCCTCCTAAATGGTAAGAACTAGGAACACCAAATGTGGTATGCAGCTTCCTCTTATAACTTAAAGCAAGGTAGGGGTTTGGTTGTGCCAAGATAATGGGATGTGCATGGAATTCAATTGTTTCTCATAAAATGGAAAGGGAAGGGTCTGGTACAAGGGAGTTATACTGTAGAATGACTATAGAGGGCAGCAAAGGGCCAGAGATGGAGAGGCCAGGACAACTATCACTCCATTGGGCCAGAGGGGGGCAGGTGTGGAGAAAGGAACAGCTATCTACTATATATTTGAGAGTTAGTTTGTGTGTCTCTGTCCCCCAGCCAGGGGACATGCACTCTTCCCCCAACTGTGCCCACTGGAGCTGCAGTGACTATAGCGAGGCCCTACTCACCTTGCCCCAAGCTGCTGCAATGAGAGAGGGCTGGGGTCGTCCCCTCTCCCCGGGACAGCCTGCATACTGAACCCACTCATCCTCAGCCCCACTCCTGAAAAATTATTTAAATGAGGAAAACAAAACTTACTTGAGTTAAGGACCTAAGCAATGCCAGGCAAATCTTTGAGTGCATAATAATTTCAATTGTCAGATTCTGTGGGATTTGAATACATTTAATTTTACTACCAGCTAATGAGGGGAGGCTGGATCAATGGCAAGCCCTTTAGTACAGAACCAGGGAATTGATGGGTTTTCAGAAAAATGTGCTTCAGTGCTCCAGATTCCTATAAATGCACCAGGACAGTGTGTGAGAGTTATCTTTTCAGTGTCATGGCATCAAACTCAGGATTACTTTGAGAGAAATTTTCAGAAAATTAAGGTGCACAGTTCTCATTATTTGCACAGTCACTTCAGTTGCATGTGCAAACCTGGTAACTGCATGCAGATACCCTAGCAAAGGGCAGAGATCAGTTCTAAATGTGTGCTGCATAATAGTTTCCCACCAAGTGATGTGTTTAGACTTTACATAAGGACCATATTCCTCCCTCTGTCTGTGGGCAAATCATCCACTGCTATCACTGGGAGATCAACTGTTGATGGAGAGCAGCATACATCTATGACTATTTATAGACTTAGCCCATGGATCAGAATCAAAATGAGTGTGATGACCTGTCTTACAGGAAACTGCACTAGGATCCTCCTGAAAATAGGAGGAAGATACTTAGAAGGCAAATATGACCTGAATTTAAAAATGCAATGTTTTAAATAGACCAACATTTAAAGTGTCTGGGCTGAGAGAGAATGAGTCTAAACACAAGGAATATATTGCCTGCAGATGTGGGCTGGTGCACCTGCAGCTGACATCCTTTCCAAAACCTTGGTGATGTGTACAAAGTCTGTTAATGCCTGTGTGAAGGGTGCTGTGATCCCAGCCTACCTCTGTGTGCTCCCACCTCTGGGGGGATGGAGGAGGAAATAGGAATAAAACAGTCTCTTCAGTGGATTGCTGAAGAGGTGAGAAAGCTGTTGCTCATCACGGAATTGTTGGTGAAAGCAGTCATAAAATAACTTTCCAGCCAAGGGTCTTACAACAGCTGCAGTGAAAGAATTATCCTTTGTTAGCATATTTATCAGCGATGTTCCAAGGCAGATAAATTACAGTGAAAGACTTAAGTTCTGACTAGTTAGCTCATCCAAGAGAAGGCTGAGCGGGGATTTGACTACAGTCCATAAGTACTCATATGGGAGATGATGATGACATCTGATAGTAGAGGGCTCTTTAATCAAGCAGGCAAAGATGTAATAAGATCCAAGGGTTGGAAGCTGGAGCTAGACAAATTCAGACTGGAAATAAGGTCCATATTGGAACAGTTTACCTTGGGATGTGCTGGATTCTCCATCACTTGAGAACTCTGGATGTCTTTCTAAAAGATATGCTGTAGCTCAGTCAGAAGTTAGGGACATGAGGCAGGAATTACAGGGTGAAAATCAATAGCCTGTGTTACATAGTAAAACAGACTAGACTGTCCTCTTCATCTTTAGTCTATTAATCATATTGACTATAAGAACATCAGAAACACCATAGTGAGTCAGACAAAAGCTCCATCTAGCCCATTATTCTGTCTTTCTACATCAGCCAATGCTGATGCCCCAGAGGGAATGAACAGAAACAGGTAATCATCAAGTGATCTGTTGCCCATTCCCAAGCTAGTGAAACCATCCGTGCCCATCCTGGCTAATAGCCATTGATGGACATATCCATGAATTTATCTGGCTCTTTCTTAAACTTTGTTAGAGGCTTGGCCTTCACAACATCCTCTGACAAGGAGTTCCATAGGTTGACTGTGCATTGTGTGACTGAATACTTATTTTTATTTGTTTTAAACCTGCTGCCTATTAATTTAATTTGGCAACCCCTAGTTCTTGTAAAGAAAGACAGCCTAAATCTAAAAGGTTTTACATTCAGACTCTTGTCAGCCCTTGCGTCCTGACTGTTTTATCAAGGGTATAAATTTTAATCAAATCTGTTCTACCACCAGCTGTTCTGATTCTAACCCATGACCAGTTACACTATTGTAATTCAATCTATTTTTGCTTGTATCTGTTCAGCAACTAAAGAACTGGAAAACCCTCTTGAGACTGCAGAAAAGATTGGGCTTGCAGCACTCATAATTCAGGTCTGTTTAAACTGCCTTCTGATTATTCCTTCTGCGAGAGAATATAAATTGGTGCTGGTGATACTAGCTTACATGATGCTTCATAATAACTGGTATCATTTTAGGATTTCAGGGGTCTGCTATCATCTGATTATAAGTTTAGCTGGGATCGGGTTCTCCAAAGTCGGGGAGACACAGGCGTATTCCTGCAGTACACGCATGCTAGACTCCACAGGTAAGAAGAGCATTCCAAAGTGGAGAATTTTTCTGTTTCTATTAACACCTATTTAACTGCATGTCTGAGTAACATTTATGATAAAGCCTTTCCTAAAGAGTCAACTTTTTCATCCATTTAGTTGAGACCTCACAAGCAAACTAAGGAAAATGAAACTTGCAAGCCCTCCTCTCCCTCTGGACTAAGGGGCCTGACCAAGCTGTGTCTATGTCCTAATAATTCCTGGCTGCTCTAACAGCCTTTTGTGATAGCTGGTGCAAATCAGTGAATGGCAAAGAGTGGCCCCAGGATCAGTGGTCCTCCGTTATAACCAAGGAATCTGGCTTGGGAGTCCTCTGTATATGCTAAATACACCTGGCTGCAAAATTTAAACTGAGATTTGACTGAACTTCCATTAGCTGCAGTTACTGACTCTAGTCTTAATTATATTCTTTTGTGATCACCCAAAACTGTATTGTAGGGAATTTTAAAAATCCATAGATAAACCACTTGGGCAGACTGTCAAGATAGGCATTATGTGTCATACTACTGAATTGATTTTTCTACAGTTTCAAAAAGGTCAAACTTGACAGTGCCCTTTTCAACTGTCATGTTCTTTCAGGGTATCTTAGTTACCGATGTGTATATTCAGTGCTGGCTTAAGTAAAATAGCTTTTTGTCTTGGATTTCGATTGCCCTGGATTTAACTCAGTCTACATCAGGTGTTATAGTCAGGTTGCAAACAATGTATCTAGTTAAACAAGATTCAAACTGTGTTTTCCTTTAAGTGCACATGGCTTTAATTCTTATGCAGATTTGCTGGTAAGGTTTTTAAATTTATTTTGAGAAGCATTTTTCTCATACTAGGCTCTTCTGTTTTCTAGTTTAGAGCAGATGTGTGGGAATGGGAAACTGACTGACATTAATACAGCTTGTTTACAAGATCCACAGGCCATCTCCATCCTACAGCATCTTCTCAGGTATTTACTGTTTGCCTTTTCAAGAAGCAGATGCCTGCATGTTAAGTAAGTTATTAGTTACATGGTAATGAAAGAGTAGAAATCTCTATATATTTAAAAAAACTTTTCCTGTGGGATTACAAAGTGATGTCATCATGTGACTCTGCGTCCACAGGCACCACCCCCACCAGCTAATCTTGTCCTTGCTTAGGTGGGGAAAGTTGAAGGAGTTTGGGGAGGTGGAGGCAGGAAGCTTCGGCAGGAAGGGGAGCCACGAGTGGGGGGAGTAACAAGGGAGGAGATTGTTGTCCTGAGAGAGGCAGTGGCTGTGGAGTCAGAGCATTCAGGAGTGCCTGTGTGCAGTGTGGGCTGGAGCTGCCCAGAGTGCAGAGTCACAGCCCTGGAATGCCAGGAATTCAGAGCCGCCACTGCTCCTGCAGGGCCTGGGACCTGACATGTGCAAAGAAAAATCAAAACAAAGCCCAAGAGGAGGAATGAAGCCTGTCCTAGGGAGGAAGAGGAGGAGCAGGCTCCAGTCAATCCCACCTGCTGGCAAGGTCAGGGAGGCAGGGCCACGGATTTCCTCTTGGAGCCCCCCTGCCTGCAGTCCGGCCATACCCCTTTGGCTGTGTGACCTCCTCATGAGGACATATAGACAGGCCTGAGGCATGGGGGCAAGGAGCGAGGGGCGGCTGGTGGGCTGAAGAGGCAGGGCAGAGCCCATATGGCAGGGGCCAGCGCTGGCTTCCAGAGGCGAGGGGAGGGGAAAAAGCCCTGAGGCTCTCTGTGCGCTGCCACTTCCCTTCCACTTCCTCCAGCTGGGGGAACAGCAGCACAGGGACATACTCCAAGGAGGCTTTTCCCACTCTCAGCAGGGCTCTGAGTGAAGGGGGTGGGGAAACAGGGTTTTGGCTTGGGGGGGCAGGCTGGAGCACGCTGCCGAGACCCCGCACCCACAGACACCATCCTGCCATCAGCCCACACCGCTAGTCCCCTCAGTCACCACTCTGCCGAGACCTGCACCCCCAGTCTGCTCACTCACCATCCTGCTGAGACCCCGCACTGCCAGCCCCCTCACTCACTGCCCTGCCAAGATCTCACACCCCCACCCCACCCACTCACCACCCTGCCGAGATCCCGCACTGCCAGCCCCTCTCACCCCTTGTGCACCGAGACCCTGTAACCCCAGCCCCCTCACACACCCTTTCTGCTGAGACCTTACACCCCCAGCTTCCTCACTCACCACCCTGCTGAGACCTCGCACCACCAAGCCCCTCAACACCTCCTCCACCAATACTCTGCACCACCAGCCCCCTCACACAACCTTCCACCGAGACCCCAAAGCCCTAGCCCGCTCCTGCACCTTCCCCCTCCTCCCAGGCAGACACTTACCCCCGGTGGGGGTTGGGTTGGGGAGCTTAGCTCTCTCTCTCTGGCCGTGAAAGCCACCAGAGAGAGGGGGGTATTTTAGCATAGCAAGCAGGGGGCGCAGCCTCCTCGTGAATATTTAAGGCAATAACTTATTGAACATTGGGCTTGCTCCAGAAACCCTGTAATATGCATTTTTAGATGTAAATGAATGTTAACGTTTTTCATGCAGCTTCTAAAATCATGTGGGGAGAATACCTCTGAGTAAATGGGTAATAATTGGTAGTTACCCATAGCTGTTAATGAGTAAATGTTAGTACAATTCTTTAGAAAATGTAACAAGCTATATAAGCACTATCAACCTAGACATGGTGGCTGGGGTCTCTGGATCCCTTGTGAAAAAGGGGTGAGGGAATGCTCTCAGGAGGAGGAGGAGAATGGAATATCCACTCACTTCCAGGATCTATGAAGGGCACCTACATGCACAGACGATAGTGTGTATATGGTGCTTTTCACTGATAATTCTCACCATTCTGACAAAACTGAACAAGCATTATAATCCTAGTTATCGATGTGGAATCTCAAGCACAGACAGGTGTGAGGACTTGTCTGACACCACACAGAAATGAATGGCAGAGCTGAATATAGAGCCCAGAACTCCCAGTTGAATGTCCTAAACGCTACAGCATGCTACTTCTCTTCATATGATCTAGATGGTGCTTGGTCTTGCTGTGAGGCCGGGGACTGGACTTGATGACCTCTGGAGGTTCCTTCCAGTTCTAGGATTCTATGATACCAGGCAGTCAAGAACAAAAGCCCTATGAAATTCTTCCATGTCACCCACATGCCTAGGCCACTTTCTAACTCTGGGCTGGGGAATCTTAGGCCTAGGGGCCAGATGCGGCCCTCAGCTTGCCTAGATCCAACCCCTGAGCCTCAGCCCCCTCCCTAGCATTGGGGAGCCCATGCTGGTGTTCAAGTCCCCTGCTGCGCCTCTGGGGACTGGAGCGTTCAAAATCTACTAGGCTGGGGCCCCCCTAGGCTCCACTGGGCAAGGGGAATGTGGGGAGTGTCTTTCTCCTTTTCAGTTGGGAGCCTCAGTGAGGGGTTTTTTTCTGCTTCTCACTTGTGCGGTCCTGACTGGTTTTTCTATGAGTCAGTGGCCCTCAACCCAAAAAAAGTTCCCCATCCCTTTCTAGCTACTTGTGTCCACTCCCATTGCTTTGATTGTGGTCTTTGGCAATATAACAACAGTATGAGGCCTTTGAACTGGTCAGTGCTATAGATCATTAACCTAGATCAGGGATTCTCAAACTGTGGGTTAGGACCCCAAAGCAGTTTGCAAGCTATGCACTTGAGGAGCCGCTCAGGAGACATTCAAGTGCTGACCAGCTGCTTAGCAGAATGCCCACAGCTATGTTATGTGTGTCTGTTGGTGGTGCACACACAACTTTTATTCTGTATGTGGATGAAATAGGTTAGAGGGAACATTGGTTGCAACCCCATTTGAATAGGGTCACCAAGGCTTGTGTTGGCCTTGGCCCTGGCCCCCAGCAAGTCTGAAGTTGAAGCCCAAGCCCTGCCACTCAGGCTAAGGTTACGTGCCCTTTGTCCAGGGCAGAAGCCCTTGGGATTCAGCTTTGCCTCCCCTTCCCTGCCCACCACAGCAGAGCTTGGGCAGGCTCTGTCTTTGGTCCCTCCTCTCGGGTAGGGATGTAAGGGACTAATCGACTAGTCACTCAACTAGTCACTTCCCCCCACTCCTTGCTGCCTCTGTCAGAGAGAGCCAGCATGGGGGTGGCAAGAGCTGGTGCTGTGGGGAGCCAACTTAACAGCCCGTTCCCCCCAGCACCATCTCCGTTGGGGTAGGGCAGGGGCGCAGCAGGGAACTAGCGGCACTTCCACCTTTGAAATGTAGCACAAGCAGAAGTGCACGGGAGCAGGGAGCGAGCGGGGGACTCAAGCAGTCCCCTCACTGGCCCCATGCTCCCCACATGCGCTTTGCTGTAGAAATGTACAAGAGCCTTGGAGGGAGGTACCCTTATCGACTAATCAAATAGTCGATGCAAATTGCATTAACTATTCAATTAGTTGATTAATCTAAATGTAACAGCCTTACTCCTGGGGTCATGTGGGTAATTTTTGTTGTCAGAAAGAGGCCGTGGTGCAAGGAAATTGGAGAATCTCTGACATAGATGATGATGATTGTAGACCAGTTAATCTTTTGGGATGGTAGAATTGTGGCAGCACATTTTCTTCCTTGCAGAATCTGACTTACTCCACTTAATGTAAGAAAAACCATTCTGCATCAGACCAAAGATCCATCTAGCCCAGTGTTGGGGAAACTGACCCCTACACCCAGCATTCTGGCTGTGGCAGCAGTCCATAGCAGTCCCTTTAAAAATTCTATATACCCTAAAGGCCACATCCTTTAAGGTACTGCTTTCTGACAATACTTTAAGTGGTCATTTAAGTACCATAATGATCTGTAAGACTGAAAACAGAAGATAATATTCCAGGAGCAGTCATTGCTTTTATCATCTATGCTCTTGATCACCTGCTGTGAGCTCTGAAATTAAATATACTTCTGTATTATGATGAAGCCATTCCCAGCAGCTGCAGTCACTTTCTTTATTCTTGTTTTAAGAACTTTAGTTTTTCTGGTGATTGCAAGCTGAGTTCTGAATTGTTCCTTACCTCCTTCCCAGATACGATGAGGTCCTGTATAAATCCTCTGAAGAGCTTCAGCCTAAGCACATTGTCAGCTACCTGCTAACACTCAGGTAAGGAAAGAACTAATTGCTATTGGTGAACAGCTTTAAATCTGTTTCACTAGACTCAAACTGCAGGAACATCAGCAAGTCAGCACAGGCAGACCTAGAACTCCCAGGAGTTCCTTACTGGATCTGAACTCCACAACTGGCCCTTGTGGATAGAACTAAATCCCCAAATCTGAATCCCTTTGCATATGGGACAGGGCTGGACCTAGATCTAAATGTTGTGGCTCAAGCTCTTCTCTTGGAGGAAGGGAGAGGGAGAAACAAAGGAGACTAACTGAAGCAGGATAATTTGATCATTCAAATCAAATTTGTAATCACTGACACAGGAGTGGGTGTCCTCTTGGAAACTGCATGGTGCCTCAGCCAAAGTAAGCCTTTATATGCACTTCTAAAATCCTATCTGTACCAGCAAGCAGAACTAGTCATTTCTTCTCTTACCAGGCAGCTGTGAGATATAAAACTCCTAATCCAGTCCTGAAAAGGACCCTTTTTTCCCCAAAGCCCTTTATAAATTGATCTGAGTCTGGTGGTTGGGGGTGGATCTTCTAGCTCTACTACTTTCCACAGCCCATATAAGTGCCCTTCTTAACGGAACTGCTGGTTCTAATGGACATTTTCTGTTTCAGCCATCTTGCTGCTGCGGCTCATAAAACACTCCCTGTGAAAGGCAGTGCCCCTGAACTAGCACAGGTACCGTGTATTATTGCTGTGCGACTATCATTCAGTGTTTCTGAACTGGGCAGTCTAAAAGAAGCATGGTCTATGAGCTTAGGAGAACACACGTATTCGGTCTCCACTCAGTTGAAACTAAGAGGCGCTCTTGGAAGAACTAACTGTAGAGCTGGAGGGAGGCTGGTTCTGAGCTGCAGAATTGCCTTGTTTTGAAGGAAGGAGCAGGAACTCATGGTTGCAAGCCCACCCTGACTGTGATGGGTGCCCTCTGGAGCTCTACACTGTGACTCTGAGCACCAGTTAGAGCAGGGGCAGATGAGGATTTTGCGGGGCCCCCCCTTTGACATGGCGCATGCGCAGTGGCGTCACGGCGCATGCGCGGGGCTTCTTGAAGCGCGGGACCCGGGGTGGCCGCCCCGCTCGCCCTGCCCTATATCCGCCCCTGAGTTAGAGGGAATTGCTTCAGAGCATTTGTTTCCTTTTGATCTGATTTTCTTCTCCCTAATATTCCTGAGTGTTTAACATTCTGGTTAGTTTCTGATGGTTTCCTTAGCTGTAAGTGGGAGGACAGAGATGTGAAGTGACTGAAACTCTCCCTAACTCCACCTACACAATACAGATGTCTATAGTGCTCTTCTACCAACAGATGCTGTCGAAGATGCAAATTAGAAGGCTGTGAATCTTTGGGAGAGAAATCTGATCCCTTAACTATTGAGTAAATGCTACTCTAATTACACCATCTTTTGTTCTCTCTGACTGATCTGAAAAGTAATTACTGATCTGCCTTTGATGATGACTCTTCAGGGTTGAGCTTTGCAATATTCTGTTGTGAAAAATAACTGAAAAGATTATAAAGAAGATATTCCACAGGGTTGAGCTTAAAGCTCCAGTGACTTTAAGGCACCTTTTAGGAAGTGTAACTTTTTTTTATAGAAGTGTGGTCAGATTCCTGATTCTGAACAGCAGCAAAAGTTAGGTCCTTCCCTTTGTCTCTTAACACAAGCTCCATGACTTAATATTGTCATACTTTTTAAAGTGCTCATTCCAGAGTGCATGGCCAAAGAAGACATGTCTGTCTTTTGGCAACTTGTTCCATCTATCCTGAAAATAAGTCCAACAATCCATAGGACACGTACATCTTCTCGGGACACTTTACAAAACAGCAACTTTTAAAAGACGAGGTGTTCCTTCAAAGAGGTGTTTGATATTGTTCTCACCAACCTATACCTATAAAACCACATGCTTTATTGTCATGAAAAACTATGCAAGGCTCGAGGCTTGCCAACATTTTAATTGCGTGCAGTTAAGAAGCTCTAGTGGAGATGTGGGTTTACTGCTTTTTTTTTTAAGCCACATCAATAGAATATGCAAGCAGACTCTTTTAATTTGAACTAGTTTTAACTCTGTGTCTCATTTCATTGGAGGTAAGAGGGGGGACTCTGAAATATGGATGATGAATGTAGGCACACACACACCCGTACATTTAGGTTTAGTAAATGACTTTTAAAAATTGAGCTGTCAGATAGAAACTGAATATTCTGGAGCAGTACAGGAGGGAGGAACTGGTGCTCTGGGAAACATCAAACTTCTTTACTGTGTAATGTATCATCTTATGATAATACTATGTTTGGGAAGGTGATGGAGAAACCTCTATCAAAAGTATTTGAGGTTTCTTTGATCTACAGCTGGGGCTGGGACAGATAGAACATCAAGGTATTATCTTCTAATCTAGCTCTTTCCTTGAGGCTCTTCTCCTTGGTCATGTAAGTATAAACTGCTATTCAGATGCAGAGACTGCATACGTTGATTGTTACTTTTATTTTGCAGGCGAGACTCTGCCTCTTCCAAGCTGTACGCTCAGTTCTAGCTAATGGAATGAAACTTCTTGGAATCACGCCTGTAACCCAAATGTAACAAAAAAGCCTCCTGCAGTGTAAATTAAGCTTCTTAGTAAAAGTTTTTTATGAGAATTCAGCCACTGTTATGACACTCATTGTTACTTCAGTCTTGCAAATTCTCTTCTTTGGTCTTTGGGGTTCCTCTGTGCTTCAAGCGCAAGGCAGTGTACTAACAGCTTCACGTGGGATAGAACCCTATTGTCCATTTCCCTATCTCTCTGCCACTCAGTGTTATACCCTTCATAATGCTTCAAGCCATTTGAAATTGACTGTAATCCATTATCTATCAGGATGGTCATGTGTTTGCACAGGTACATCATCTTGGAGCGTTTGAATTTGTCCTTTTCAGAAGAGAATATAAGGTACATAAGAACGGCCGTACTGGGTCAGACCAAAGGTCCATCTAGCCCAGTATTCTGTCTGCCGACAGTGGCCAGCACCAGGTGCCCCAGAGAGGGTGGACCGAAGACAATGATCAAGCGATTTGTCTCCTGCCATACCTCTCCAGCCTCTGACAAACAGAGGCCAAGGACACCATTTTATCCCCTGGCTAATAGCCTTTTATGGACCTAACCTCCATGAAATTATCTAGCTTCTCTTTAAACTCTATTATAGTCCTAGCCTTCACAGCCTCCTCTGGCAAGGAGTTCCACAGGCTGACTACACGCTGTGTGAAGAAGAACTTTCTTTTATTAGTTTTAAACCTGCTACCCATTAATTTCATTTGGTGTCCTCTAGTTCTTCTATTTAGGGAACTAATAAATAACTTTTCTTTATCGGCCCTCCACACCACTCATGATTTTATACACCTCTATCATATCCCCTCAGTCTCCTCTTTTCTAAACTGAAAAGTCCCAGTCGCTTTAACCTCTCCTCATATGGGACCCGTTCCAAACCCCTAATCATTTTAGTTGCCCTTTTCTGAACCCTTTCCAAGGCCAAAATATCTTTTTGAGGTGAGGAGACCACATCTGTACACAGTATTCAAGATGTGGGCGTACCATAGTTTTATACAGGGGCAGTAAGATATTCTGGGTCTTATTTTCTATCCCTTTCTTAATAATTCCTAGCATCCTATTTGCCTTTTTGACCGCCTGCACACTGTGTGGAAGTTTTCAGAGAACTGTCCACGATAACTCCAAGATCTCTTTCCTGATTTGTCGTAGCCAAATTAGCCCCCATCATACTGTACGTATAGTTGGGGTTATTTTTCCCGATGTGCATTACTTTACACTTATCCACATTAAATTTCATTTGCCATTTTGTTGCCCAATCACTCAGTTTGGTGAGATCTTCTTGGAGTCCTCACAGTCTGCTTCTGTCTTGACTATCCTAAACAGTTTGGTATCATCTGCAAACTTTACCACCTCACTGCTTACCCCTTTCTCCAGATCATTTATGAATAAGTTGAACAGGATTGGTCCTAGGACTGACCCTTGGGGACACCACTAGTTACCCTCTCTCCATTCTGAAAATTTACCATTTATTCCTACCCTTTGTTTCCTGTCTTTTAACCAGTTCTCAATCCAAGAAAGGACCTTCCTCTTATCCCATGGCCATGTAATTTACACAAGAGCCTTTGGTGAGGGACCTTGTCAAAGGCTTTCTGAAAATCTAAGTATACTATATCTACTGGATCCCCTTGTCCGCATGTTTGTTAACCCCTTCAAAGAACTCTAATAGATTAGTAAGACAGGATTTCCTTTACAGAAACCATGTTGACTTTTGTCCAACAAATTACGTTCTTCTACATGCTTCACAATTTTATTCTTTACTATTGTTTCACTAATTTGCCCGGTACTGAAGTTAGACTTACCGGTCTGTAATTGCCCGGATCGCCTCTAGAGCCCTTTTTAAATATTGGTGTCACGTTGGCTACCTTCCAGTCATTAGGTACGGAAGCCGATTTAAGGGATAGGTTACAAACCACAGATAATAGTTCAGCAATTTCCCATTTGAGTTCTTTTAGAACCCTTGGATGAATGCCATCTGGTCCCAGAGATTTGTTAACATTAAGTTTTTCTATTTGTTCCAAAACCTCCTCTAATGACACTTCAGTCCGGGACAGTTCCTCAGATTCATCACCCACAAAGGATGATGCAGATTTGGGAATCTCCCCAACGTCCTCAGCCGTGAAGATTGAAGCAAAGAAATCATTTAGTTTCTCCGCAATGGCTTTATCGTCCTTGATTGCTCCTTTTATATCTCGATCGTCTAGGGGACCCACAGGTTTTTAGCAGGCTTCCTGCTTCTAATGTACTTAAAAAACATTTTGCTATTTCTTTGTGAGTTTTGGCTAGCTGTTCCTCAAAATCTTTTTTGCTTTTCTTATTACATTTTTACACTTGATTTGACAGTGTTTATGTTCATTTCTATTTATCTCACTAGGATTGGACTTCCACTTCTTAAAAGATGCCTTTTTGTCCCTCACTGCTTCTTTTACATGGTGGTTAAGCCATGGTGACTTTTTTAGGTCTTTTGCTATGTTTTTTAATTTGGGGTATACATTTAAGTTGGGCCTCTATTATGGTGTCTTTAAAAGTTTCCATGCAGCTTGCAGGATTTGGCTCTAGTCACTGTGCCTTTTAATTTCTGTTTAACTAACCTCCTCATTTTTGTGTAATTCCCCTTTTTGAAATTAAATGCCAGGGTGCTGGACTGCTGAGGTGTTCTTCCCACCACAGGAGTGTTGAATGTTATTATATTATGGTCACTATTCCCAAGCAGTCCTGTAACGGTTATTTCCTGGACCTGATCCTGCGCTCCACTCAGCACTAAATCGAGAATTGCCTCTCCCCTTCTGGGTTCCTGCACCAGCTGTTCCAAGAAGCAGTCATTTAAGCCATTGAGAAATTTTCTCTCTGCTTCTCTTCCTGAGGTGACATGTATCCAGTCAATATGGGGGTAATTAAAATCCCCCATTATTATAGAGTTCTTTATTTTGGTAGCCTCTCTAATCTCCCTCAGCATTTCAATGTCAGTATCGCTGTCCTGGTCAGGTGGTCGGTAATATATCCCTACTGCTAATTTCTTATTATTGGAGCATGGAATTACTATCCATAGTGATTCTATTGAACATGTTGATTCACTTAATATTTTTATTTCATTTGATTCTACATTATCTTTCACATACAGTGCCATTCCGCCACCCACCCACCCTGCTCTATCCTTTCGATATATTTTCTATCCCAAGAAGCGCCATTGAACTGGATAACAATTTAACAAAAGCTCTTCACACTTGAGATTTACAATCCTAGTACTTCAATTTCCTGTCTGCACTTAACAGAGCTTTCAGTTACCAGATAGATGTCTCCCCTTTTCTTTTCATACACCTTAGTCATCATGGAGATACATTTACATAAGGTATTTTTGGCATCTTCTGTAAGTCCCTAGTTCTCATTTATATCCAGTGAGTCCGAGTGTGGATAGTATGCAAGATAGTAGGTGGGATTTGGTTTTTTTGGAAGGGGCATGCTTTTGTGTTGACAGATGTTTCATACTCACCTGTCCACAAGCATTTTGAGTCCCTACTCTTGCACTTGCTCTCACTAAAAACATCCTCCCTTTAGAAGCTTCAGGGGGTAGCTGAGTTAAAGTGCTACCAGGCCATTTGTTGTTTTTTAAGCTTATCCTGTACAGACTAACAAAACATGTAGATGGTATCATGAGCTTTCGTGGGCACAGCCCACTTCTTCAGATGACCGGAGGTTTTCACAGTTTGATATTATTTCCTGAAGTCCTTGTTAGTAATTTAAATGTAAGTTTACTTAAACCTAATGTACTTGTGGTATGTTTGCTGCTTCTGCAATTCAATTCACACCAGCACCAGCGTTTGGTATCTGACTGGTCTAGATTTCACATTGCTTTTGATGATCTTTCCCACTTCCACTAAATAGCTTGGACCAACTCCCAAACCCTTTCACCCTCTAAGAAGCTTCTCCTCGGTTTCAATATAAAAGATGGTGCTGAAGTTTTGGGGGAATTTTTAAAATGAAGAAACAGCACAAGTACCACATCTGAGACTACAGCCCGCTGTGCACAGTATGCAGCCTTGGAGCAGATGTCATAAAACAATGATACACAGAAAGGGAAGGGAGCCTAATATATTACCCTCATGCTATTTCATGACTAGCAAGGAGAGAGGCCTTGCCAGAATGTGTGTGTGGGTCCTGATAAAATCCAAGCTGTTGGGCATGTGGAACACTAGTTCTGAGTACATCCCCCACCCCTACCAGATTAGAGTTTATGGCTCTCCTTAAAATAAAAGGAAAGGAAAGGCTGACATGTAAAGTTACTCTCAGAAGGAAGAGGTATAGGAAAAAGGTCTCGTTTTATGGGACCACTAAATTTAATCAGTGTTGACATCACAGACAATGATGAAGAGGAACAAAGAGGCTAATATTGCCTTTTCTATCCTCCATTCTCATAACCAAGCTAACTAGTTGCGTTAGGGGGTAGCATTGCCTAGGTTTTTACATGGTGTCCATCACTTTTTGCATCAATGTCCTTTCTTCTGTTGCAGGTTATTGGTAGTTCCCACTTTATTTTTATAGAAGCAGGAGGAGAATCTAATTGACAGTGATAGATGAGCCTCAGTTCCCCACCTGGAAGCATAATGCAGCAGTTTACCCCAAGCTTCCTGTCCCACTTTTTCTTTCCTGCTAGCAAAAAGAACTAAGACAAGATGGAGAAAGTGTGGGAAGAAATCAAGCTGGGCCCAGGAGCTATCCCTCCTGACTTCTCAGGGACTGTCAGTCACAGGCTGGCTCTCCAATGCATTAATGAGGGTTACACTCTCCCCAGCAGCTCACATCCGTAGCTCACATCCGCAGAACCACTTTTCTCCCATTCTTCTAAAAATACCTTAGATACATGCAGAGAAGCAGCTTCCACTGCCTGTAGTGCTAGAGCAGGGGTGGTAATTTTTCATAGGGGACCACTCTGATTTTGGAAAGTGCTCAAGGGATGAACTCTTCCATAATATTAGTGGAGGTGGTGTGGGGTCTGGGCTGGAGGTTGGGTGAAGGAGACTGCTGCCCCAGGCAGCTCTGAGGGCTAAGGTACACCCACTCTTGCCGTGGCTGTTGGGAGAGGCCCCGCCTCTCAGCCAGCCAGTGCCGGGCCAGGTCTCTTCCCAGACCTGGAAGACCAGTTTGCTGCACAGTAGGAGGGCCCCACAGAGCCTGGCACACAACCTCAGAGCAGCTGCAACCTAGGCAGCAGCACTCAGCTGGGAGTCAGGGCAGGCAGTGGGGGCAGGGCTAGGGATGGGAGGCTGACACTGGGGGGCACTAGGGTGTCAAGTGGGGAGCTGGCATGGGGGGGTTAGGTGCAGTGGGGCTCGAAACAGGAGGCTGGCACTGGGGGGCTCGAAGTGAAAACTGGCATGGGGAGCTGGCTGCAGGGGACGCTGGGAGGTAGTGGAGGCTGTAGGGGTTAGGGCTGGCACTGGGGGCTGGGTCTTTTGCATAATAAATATGCAAATAAAATGTTACCAGTCCGCCAAAAGCTTGAGAGTAGGTTTGCCAGGCCCTGGTATAAAAAAAAAAAAAAAGGTTGGGAACTACTGAACTAGGGTGCAGGGGTTTGGGATGTGAGCCAGGGCAGAAGGGGATTGTGGCCTGAGTCAGGGGACTGGGATATAAGAGGGGGTAGGGGATTGGGGTGCAAGAGGGGGCAGAAGGTTTGGGTTATGGGGATAGAAGTGGAGGGGCAGAAGACGGGGGGTGGGGTTGGGGTGCCAGAAGCAGGCTCTGGGCAGGAGACTTTACCTGGGTGACTCCTGGCCAGCAGGGTTCTCAAGCAAGTTCCCAGCCTACCCCACAGTGTTTCCTCTAAGCTGCAGGAAAGCACAACTCCACAGGTGATTAATCAGCCTCCCACTATCAGCGAGCTCCATGCATGGAGCCCTGAGCCTCTGACTGGGCAGGGCTGTCAGCAGCTTAGAGGGAACACTGCTGCCCTGCCCCTGCCCAGGCTGCAGGGGCCATGTACATTGGTGAATAAGAGCCTGAGGGGACTGGTGTTTTGTGTGCTGCCTGTTCTTCAAACAGGCAGTTGCCATTGGCCAGAAATCAGCCAATGGGATTGTACAGCACCATTCCTCCAGGCTCACAGCTGATAATGAGAAAAAGCTGCAGCAACCACTTTGAGCCATGCTGGGGTGTGAGGCAAGTAGGCAGTCTGCCTGAGGCTCCCTGCTGTGTCCACAGGCTGGATCCAGCCCCCTCAGACTGTATTTTGCCCCTATCATGCAGCATTAGGTAAACATCATGCCACAATCACTGCCACCAACCTTAATTCACAACCCAGATGCTACTATTGCAGGGCAGGCCCGTGTTCTCTAAGCTGTTCGCTTGTGCAGCTGCTTAGGAATGATTCCAATGCCACCCAGCTGATCAGCAGAGAGCCTACAGCTCCTTTTTTGTTTCTTCTGGTGCTGCACATTCAAACAGGCCTTGGTGTAATTGGAAAAATCCACACATGGTAGAAAAGATTAGTGGGATTAGGGGCTACCCCACCTAAACCTCAGAGCCTGGATATTGGCTTCTGTCCTTTGGACAGCCCTACCTGGGTTTTCCTATTTTGCCAGAATTGCAGTGACAATATCTAGTTGCAGGGGCTGTTCCAACACTGCTCTGAGTTGCACTGCATAATCAACCCAAGTTAGGTCCTTTGTGTACATTCAGTTTTGCTATTTCTTCTATAGATTTAAGTTAAAACTTACCTTGTTTAGTGGGCTTTTTCCTTTATCATAGAGAATTTAAAAATAGGAAAGTGTCAAAGTGAAAAAATTAAAGAAAGGCCCCATACCTCACAAGTTAATACCCTTTTTGAAGTTTATCAGGTTTCAGGAGGCTGATGTCTAAGGTGGGACAATGGAGGTTACAGTTAAAGCTGTTTCTTCCAAAACAACCAGTGAAGGGAATTTCAACAATTATTTTGTAAGTGGGAGTGACTTAAACTCAAGCTTCCGATATTTCACTTTTAATGCAGCTGTTTGAGAGCATTAATCACTTATGGCCAGGTCTAGAGTTAAATTAGTTATGAAAGCCAATCTGAACAAATGTACCAAAATTGGTTTTCTATGAAATGCTATTAATTGTTGTGTATATCTTTTCTGTTAATGCGTTACTAAGTGGGCTGGACTGAGCTATGCCTTCCAAAGAGTTCAGGATCAACTGCAGCAGTGATTTTGCCCTATAAAGCATTTGTTGATCCTTGACAGGTATCAGTCACCATTCTAAAACACTTCAACATTTTACATGCATTGCTCCGCTATGCACACAGAATAGCTCAAATCTGGGAGATGGCACAAATCTACCTACAACATAGATAAGTAGTATGCCTCAGTCTCAAACCACACACCACACCGACTTGACACCAATATATACAGGTGTAAAGAGAACACTTACGTACATTCTCATTGGTGCCCTCCTGTAATTAGTGAGCTGGTTTCACAGATTACTGTTAATAAAAATGTGACCTTTTACAATTGATTTATAAAAGATATAAACTTCTTCACATTTTAAGTTACTCAACAAAAAACATACTTTGTTCCACTATGGCTGAAACGAACTATTGTACTGAGTGATTAAAGCATGCTCAGCATAGATGATGTTATAATAGTAGATTTTTCCTTTTAACAGTCCATTCTTGCTCATATTTATCCTATTAGCAACATTTAATTTTCATAAAAAGAATGAGAGCTCAGCAACCAGTTGGTATTCAAGATAATACACCTATTCTCCTACATGAGCATAATCAGACCAACATTTTCAGAATTTAGGGGCCAAATTAGTGCAAGGACCAGCTTTGGCAATGAGATATCAAGCTCTGTTAAGTATACCTTTCAGCATTTCCGCCCACCAATGGCACAATACGTAGTTGGAGAAAATGTCTCTCTTTTATATACAACAGAAGGTTCAATTTCTTCGTTCTGCTCTCCTGGGAAGTGGACACCTCATGGTCCGACATGAACCACCTTCTTCAGGAGCTTGGCAATAATGTAGTCTGTAGCATCCAATGAAAACCCTTCACTCCTTACATAATTAACTTCTCCTTTTATTCTGTCCAGGTTAAGTCCATAACTAGTTTAAGGCTAACTTAAAAAAAACCCCAAAACAAGTCTTTCCTTTGCGGTGTCTCTTGTCCTTTGTTAAGGCAAACATCACACATTACTAAGTTTTTCTTTCAAATTCACTGTCTCTAACGATGGCTGAATTTTTGTGGTGTCTTGTCGAGGTAATCCATAAAGGTAGATAGAAATACATACAAAGAGAGTACCAAGAGAAAAACTGACAGCTGGAAAGGAATAAAACATCATTTAAACACTCAGCTCCAAATCAAAACAAAAATAAAATAAAACTTTCATGGGAGGGACATGTGAGTTGTCATCCTATTAATTTTTAGAATTAATCTTTTATTTTGACAGTGAAAACTGACCATCTACCAGCCCCAGCAAACTTCATAGCATTTCAGTAAGTCATATGGTGAATGTCAAAAGAGCAAGTCTGAAACAGGCACCCTGCAGTTCCATCTTTTCTTCCTTAATGACTGCTGGGTAGAACTGGAATGGTCTTCTGTGGACAGTGTTGGTACCCTTTGCTTTTCCAAACTATACTGACTTTTGAGTACTATTACTAAACTGAGGTTCTCTCACAGAAGTTAGATCAGCCATTCCAGAAAGTTCCCTCCAGTGCATTTTCTAATGTTTTGTCTAGTCTAGTTTTAAAAATGACAGGCTTCCACCCTGGGGAATCCCCAGCCTCTCCCCTTCTCCATCTGTTCCTCCATCCACATGGCCTCAGCTCCCCTAGTACATAAGCAGCAACTCGCCACATCACTAACCCCAATGCTCCAGATGGTACAGTTGTGAGCTCGAGTCAGGCGACACAGCTGCAGCGGCCTGCTCCAATGCTCTGGGCAATGCAGTCAGGGGTCAGGGAACGGGGATTGGGGGGCAGAGAGTATGGAGACGGGGCAGATAGAAGGCAGGGAGCAGAGAACGGAGCATGGAGGGCAGTCAGGGGGCATGAGGACAGGGGCCAGGCCAGGCTATTTGGGGAGGGTCAGCCTCCCTTACCTGACCCTCCATAAAATTTCTGACCCCGATGTGGCCCTCAGACCAAACAGTTTGCCCACCCCTGGTGTAAAATATTACAGCTTGCACTGTATCCAGCCTACTCAGGAGGATGAAATGAGGATATATGGTCACTTCAAACATGAGCCAAAAGTAACTTACTGATCTGTAAACCGAACAGCATCACCGATGCAACAGTAGAAAGGATAATGGCTGCTGCTGCCGAAAACCCTTTCATAATGTTGTCTGTGTATTTAACAACCACCGATGTGTAGAGGCCACCAACACTGGCAAGCACTGGGAAGCAAAAAAGACATTCTTATTACTAAAGTCTTGATGTTCCAGTAATGTGTTTAGGGCTGTAGAGGTGTATAGATTGTCAGTACTGTGATCTGACTTTGCTAACCTGTCATTTTAAAAACCACGCACAGCAAAACAGATTGTCTAGCTATCATCTAGCACAAAGACCATGACTTGACTTACTATGAATGTTCTACTCTGTTCTACTTCCTTTTATAAGGAAATCTAAATGTTTCCTCTCCAAACTCACTCACTAATGGAGTCCTGGTCTTGGCTGAATGCAAATGTTTTAAATGTGTCGATTGGAAGCAATATGACAGGGCACTGCAATGGAAAGATACTTACAAATGACAAACGCGACATAATATGTGTAGCCATAGAAAAATCCTCTCTCAAGAACTTGAGCTCCTTCTGACATGTAAACACCAGCTAAAGTCACCACAATTCCAGACAAGTACATCTGAATGTTCCTGACCCACAAGGAAGTATCTGAACTCTTTAATACCTTCTCAAAATAGACTCCTGAAAAGAGAGAATCAATAAAGATGAATACAAATAAATAATAATAATAATAACCACACCTACAGATTCACAGATTTAAGCCCTGAAGGGATCTCTAGTTGACCACCTGTCTATTACAATAGCACCATTGCAGTTTGTCAATTATCAGTTTATTGAGGCCAGTAATTTGCTTGGCTAAAGAATATCTTCCACTAAGACATCCAGTCTGCATTAATGACATCATAAGAGGGAGAATCCACCACTTCCCTTTGTTTCAAAAGCTAATCGCCCTTAATGATATATAAAAAAATATCATGTCCCATTTTTAATTTGAATTTTTCTGGCCTTAGCTTCAAGCCATGAGTTCTTATCCTACCTTTCTCTGCTTGATCTAAGAGCCCTTTAGTAACTACTATTGCCCCCAGTGAAGGTACTTACACACTGTAATCAAGTCACTTCAGTCTTCTTTTAGCTAAAGTAAACAGACTGAATCACTTAAAGAGCTCACTATAGAACATTTTTTCCAGCACTTGAATAATTTTTGTGATTCTCGTCTGCACCCTCTCCGTTACTCAACATCCTTTTTAAAATGCAGACCCCAGAATTGTACACTTGTGCTGTATACAGAGGCAAAAATCACCTCATTATTCCCATTTGAAGTGGATAGTGGATTCCCTATCACACTGAGGCTATGTCTACACTGTGGTTTTTTTGCGGAAGAGGATATGTAAATAGCCTGCTCATTTGCATATCTTCCGATTCTTTTTGTGGAAGAGGTTTTGCCACTAAAAAGGCCCGTGTAGATGTGGCCATTTGTGGAGGAAAAAAAACCTTTTTCGCAAAATCCTGTAAACCTCGATTTTTGAGGAATAAGGGATTTTGTGAAAGGATTTTTTTCTGACAACTGGCCACATCTACATGGGGCTTTTTAGCAGCAAAACCTCTTCCGCAAAAAGAATTGGACGATATGCAAATGAGCACACTATTTGCATATCCTCTTCCACAAAAAAAACCGCAGTGTAGACATAGCCTGAGAGCTCCACTAGGAGCCCTAAAACTTTTTCAGCACCTTGCTTGCCAGCATACAGTGCCCTATTCTGAAGCACAGCCCCGGGTGGGGGTAAGGTGGTGGGGAGCACATCCTCAACCAGGGTTGGTACGGTGGGAAGAGCAGCCCCAGCCAGGGTTGGCATGGTGCAGGAGCACAGTCCTGGCTGGGGCTGGAGTCAGCTGGGCGTGCAGCTGTGGGGGAGAGGGGTGACCCAGCCCCTACCAGGGCTGGAGGCAGCGGGGCCGGCCCCTGTCCAGGGCTAGCACAGTGTGGGACACAGCCCTGGTCAGGCCTAGCATGGTGTGGGGCTGGAAACAGCAGCAGGAAGCGCAGCCCCAGCTGGGACCAGAGCCTACAGCCGGGTAGGGAGCCTTAGCCTCCCCTCGTCCAGCAAACTCCATTGTTCGGGACCACTCAGGTCCCAAGGGTGCCGTACAATGGAGGTCCGACCTATACTGCATCATCCATGACATAAGTACATTATCTTACCTCTTCCCAATACAGAACAGAAATATTTATTGAACACTTGTTCTTCTTCAGTAATCAGGCTTGCCACAAGTGGGGAGAGAAGAGCAGGGTGTCCCTTGTCTCCATAAACAATTTTAGTATCTTGCCCTAGTAATGGGCTATCCCACTGTTAAGATTTCTTTTACTCATATTACAATGGATAAAATGTATTATTGTCCTTAACTGTACAACCATGGATTTTTCTATCTTTAGTTCCTCATATCAATTTTAATGCTTCTAACTTATCCTGACTGCTCTCTCTTTCCCTTTGTTATATGTTGTTTTTTATTCCTAGTAGCTATCTTCAGGTCACCACTGAACCAGAATGGGATGAGGAAATGAAGATAATGGGAAGAGGATGACATGCAAATAACAAAAATTAGGGGCAAAAATTTCACCAGTGCTAGACATTCAGCACTCCACCTGGAGTCAGTGGGAGATAGAAATGTTTAACTTCTCTGAAACAGGACACTGCTACTACTTTACTGGTGAAGAATATTATTAGTGTGTGAGGCCAACAATTTTAAAAGTACAATCATAGCATGTATGATACAGTGGCTACAGAGCAGATTTATAACTGCATGTGTGTAAATACAAAAAACTGAATAGGAAAACTGGACATTATTGCCGATATACAGTAAAACTCCAATTGTCCGGCATCCAGTGGTCCGGCACTCCCGATAGTCCGGGGATCAACTGAAACCCGGAAGTGCTCCGGCCAGCCAGACAATTGGAGCTGCTCCGCGCCGCCCAGTTGGTCCCTCAGCGCCACCCCTCACCCCCCCGCTCGGCGCCCGGCAGCACCCCGGCTGCTCTGCTCCGTGCCGCTGCTGCTGCTGAAACTGACGAGCAGCGGACTTGGGGACGCTGCGGAACAGAGCAGCTGGGGTGCTGCTGGGCGCCGAGCAGGGGGGTGAGGGGCGGCGCTGCGGGACCAACCGGGCAGCACCCCAGCTACTCTGCCCCTGGCTTCCCCAAGTCCGCCTCTCGTCAGTTTCAGCAGCAGCAGCAGAAGGGGGGCTTTGAGGGGCCTGGGGGGGAAGGTCGGCGGGGAACGGCGCGGCGTGGGGCGAACCCTCCGCTGTTTTGCAGGGAGGCGGGCGAAGCCCCGCGCAGCTGCCGGCGACAGGCCAGCTGGGGCTGCAAGCGGCAGCGGCGACTTGGGGAAGCCGTGGGCAGAGCAGCTGGGGTGCTGCTGGGTTGGTCTGCAGCGCCGCTCAGGTGAGGGGCGGCGCTACGGGACCAACCCGGCAGCACCCCAGCTGCTCTGCCCCGCCGCTTCCCAAGTCGCCGCTGCCGCTGCAGCCCCAGCTAGCCTGTCGCTGCAGCTGCACGGGCTTCCCGCCTCCTGCAAAACAGCGGAGGGTTCGCCACGCCGTGCGCCGTTCCTGCCGACCTCCCCACCCCAGACCCCTCACAGCCCCCTTCCGGAGTACCTCCTGATACTCTGGCATATCCGATAATCCGGCACCTCCTGGGTCCCAAAGGTGCCGGATTATCGGAAGTTTACTGTACTCTGTAAGAGCAAAGCAAAAAAGAACAAAACTTCTGTGATCGGTGCAGTAGTAGTTAAAATGCACAATGGCCTCCTTGTTCTGTTTTCTGCCCACTGAGACATATTCATTACAGCCAGTTGAAAAACTGTCTAAATCATTTTTAATCACCTGCCCAATAAGTTGCATTCAACGTCACCATGACCCATAAATGTTGCCATTTTGGAAGAACACGACTGTCTGATGTAATGCTTAAGATTATACTGTCTGATGTAATGCTTAATAATGATGTAATGCTTAAGATTTAGTACAAAACTTCTGAATGCAGACAAAAAGCACAAATCAACTGGGCATTACTCCTGGGTACGATGGAGTGGACAGCACTCAGTAAAAGCTCTTCTTGATGTAGGCTGGAATTATTAAAAGGTATTCTGTCAATTTACATTGAACAAAGCCATTTTTATAGGCCTGTTGGATTCCCAGCTGCTATTATCACAATAACAATACTCAAAGAAAGCTTTTTTTTCCCCCATCCTCATATGGCTAGGAGATTCCAACTGGTTTTCAGGGGTGGACTTTGCTAGACAAGTGCAATGCACTCTACCTGGTCAGCCTAGGAACTGAAGCTAATGCAAAAAAATAATCAGCTACCTTAGTAAGAGGTTATTGTCACTGGCAGTACATGACGCCAATGCAGTGGGACCTACAGTGACTGCATATTGATTTCTGGGTAGAACTTCATATTGTTTAGAGCCCAAAATGCTTTTAGATTTGCCTACATTTTTCCCTACACTTCATTGCAATAATTGTAGTTGGGGAGGTACTTCATGCTGAAGCCCTCTTGATACAGAAAAGAAAGGTCAACTCTGAACCTTGCCCACTCTAATGCTATTTGGTTTGAAATTGTTGACCTTTAGAATAGGCTGCCAAAGCCCACCTATTTACCTAAGTTACTGAGGTGGGAACAGCATGGCACGGTAATGGCTGGGGTAGGTATGGAACAGGATGCTGGCTGGGCTTCATTCATTGTGGTCGGTAACATTTTGGCTTCAGGCTGAGGAGCAGCTGCTGAATATATGTTTTATTTGTAATTGTAACCCTTTGGAGAGGCTGCTAGAACCCTAGTTTGGCCCGTGGGGTCTGTATTACATAAACTGAGGCTGGTTTTGCGACAATCTTTTTTCCAAAAAAATTGTTTTCTACAAATATATCAATAAGCACATTTGTTAATACACATGTGGCAACCAGAGGAGCCTCACAGGAAGCTTCATGTGAGAACTAGGAGTGATGTTTCTTGGTTAATGACCAATTATTCAACTAAATAAAAAAAAATAGCATGATTTGCACCAAATGAATCCATTAGCTCTAAGTTTGCAGCCAGAAAAGCATTCCTCCTGAGCCCTGTAAACAAGTATTTTAATGGTTACACAGTAGAAAACACAAATGCAATTACGCTTTAACAGCAGCTCACTTATTCCCAGGTCTCTGGCTCCTGTCAGGGTGAAAGGATAAAAGACAGCAAGAACGTCTCCTTGTAGGAAAGAATTCATTTTATAGAATTTTGTCTATGTTTCCTGCTTCTTCTCTTATATATTATACCTGGTCCTTCTGCATCTCATTGACTTTCAACTGCTCCCCTGGCAGTAGGGAAGAGCTTATTCCAAAGGCTGAACCAGCACAAAAATTTAAATGAGCTTCACTCCACACGTGGAAAAATGTGGGTCTTCTGTCCTAAATCTTAATGAAGCTTTAACATCAACACAAACTTAGAAAAGTAGGTTTTTATTTAAAAAAATTGTGCTAAGCAAGTCATTTTCTAGTCTTCCTTCAACGTGACTGTAGATCTTTATATTTGAGGAAGGGCTGTTCCTTTCCCAGGTCCACCTCTCCTGTTTAAGCCAGCCTTGAAATCAAAAGCATGTTTGTAACTTCACTATATTTTGCAATTTAAGTATTGTGATGTCACAAATCCAGTATTATGATCACAGAAAACAGAAGGAAACTATGTGCAGAAGGAGATGAGGTTCTCGCTTAACTCTCAAGCACCTTGTTAATCAACAAACATAGTCAAAAGAAGTAATAAGATATGTGGTATGTTTTAATTTTCCCTATGATGAAAGTTCAAAACAAACTGCATACAGAAATGTTTTACCTGCAAATCCTGAACATAAGACAGCAACAGCTATAGCGCCAAACCCTAACCATGGATTCTGCTCCATCTGCAATATGAATCATAAAACAAAACAGGTCGTAGGTTAGTTTTAGTACTAAACTAATTTATAGTAATTATTTCCAGAAACTAGGCTATTGAGTTTGCTTTGTCAAGTATATTTTCCTAATCCTAGATGTACTGAAACACACAAGTCAAATTACCAAGGAAAACCACCAACACTATCTCTCAGCTTTTCTGTCACATGAAGTTTCTTTATTTCCTTGTCTAATCTTGTAATAACTTTTTACACTCTTACAGCTCATCTCCAGATCTTAAAGTATCTTACAGAGAGCAACCCTTAACTCCCTTGTGAGGAAGCATTAATTGTAAGCAGAGTGTTGTTATATTTCGCTATACTAGAATCAATTATGGCCAGTCTTTTAGTTTCCATTCCTACAGGATGGCACCTAAGGAAGTGACCTTTTCAGAAGGGCTGAACACCTACAATGATCATGGCAAAGGAAGGCACATCTACCTAACATATGGATATAAGTCACTCACACACACAACTTGAAAGATGGTGGCTAAGTGGCTGTCACACAAGACAAGACACGAGTGGAACTAGGAATGAAATACAGCTCTCTGGGAGCAGTATGGCCTAGTGAATAGACAACTGGATTGGAACACAAGGAGACAACTGGATTGGAACACAAGGAGACTTGTGTTCTAGTCCCAGTTCTGCCATTGTCTTGCTCGGAGACTGGGCAAGCCACTTTTCCTCTACATGCCTGGGTTTCCCAACCTATAAAAACCAGTCATACTGGTTCCCAGTTCCTTACTCTAATTGCTACAGTACACAACACCAATTACTAAAAAAAGTGAATTGCTGAACTATTTTCTATGCTGTTGAATTTACTACAGTGGCAATTTATGCTACTTGTGGCAATCTCTTCTCTTCCCAAAAGGCTAGGATGTGGCAGGGTAACATCCCTGTCTGAATCAGCACAGCAGTGATCCCCAACTTTATTCTTGCATGCTCTCCATTAGCTTTGTCTGTCTCCCGCAGGTTGGGAGCCGATGCTGGGAACAAGGCCCCAGTTAGGGCCGGGGGGTTAGGACTGGAGTGGGTCTGGGGTAGGGTCTTGTCTGGGACTGCAGCCAGCCAAGAGCCAGGATGAAGGCTGGGGGAAGCAGCTGGAAATGGAGCCATGTTCAGGAGCCAAGGATGGAGCAGAACAGGGCTGGTTGGCCGCAAACCTCCCCCCCCCCCAAAAAAAAAGTTCCTCCGTGCTGCCCTATGGGGGTGTGCCCCACTCAACTTGAGGAAGATGATCAAGTTAACGCTTTATGCTGTGAAACAGCAGGGCTGAAAAAAAGCGATGGATGCACAGTTCTGGAGCATCTGGCACTAGCACACATTATTTTAAGTCTCACACAGCCACCACTCTGTGAGCGGCATAGGTAGAGGAGAGGGTCAAAGCAGCCAGCTGTTTCAGACAAAGTATCCAGTGATCAGGCTTACCTGTACTTTTGTAGCCTGAGCAGGTTTCCACTGAACAAGTGTGACTCCACCACACAACATAAAGACAGAGAACCACTGCAATTTACTGAGAGAACGGTTTAACATTAGGACCGTACATAAGGCTGTACATGGGATCTTCAACTGATATGTCACCTAAAAAGGGGAAAATGGCAAATAGCATATGGTTACACGAATGCTATCACAACTCTAACAGAATACTGAACTCAACTACCCACTGACATCAGCATATAGTATTTCATATGAAGAGATATTAATTCCCTGACTCATTCTGGGCTACATTTCACTTGCAGTTACAGCCATGTGAACCTGAAATTACTCTGATGCCTAGTGGATTTAATCTAGTCGCACCAGTGTAACTGTTTAATTAATGCTCAGGCTGGATTGGATACAAAGAATTTAAACTTTTATAAAAAATATTTTAGTTATTTACTGCAGGGAATTGTTTAAATGTGGGTTGACTGCTTGCAACTGTACTGCGTGCTGTCTCCCTATTAATTTCTGTTTTAATAAGTTATGTAAACATAAATATCGCACCCCTTCTTCATTCACATCAATCAACTTGTGCACTGAAAAAGGCCAGGATCCTGTAGAAACAGAACGTTTTTGTGTAATTTGAGTATTTTAACATATGCACAAAGAGGTAAGCTTAAATTTGGTATTTCCTGATTTTCAAGTACCTTACTTTACAACCTTTGCATTTTCTTTCTGTATTTTTATATAGAATATTAGTGATGTTTGTGTGTGTCTTATGGGTCAGCGCTACAATTGATTATGAAGTGAATACAGTGAATTTTTACATATCAATATTGTAATTAGCAATCTATACATGGTAAGGTTGTAGAATATTGTATGTGAGGACTTTACCTCGTTATTTCAAAATATTTTAAGATTTAATTGGATGGGAAGTTAATTTTCTTATGCAGTTTGCATAAGGGTTTTATATATACACACACACACACACACACACACACACACACACACACACACAAGTGGAGTTACTTTAACTGTAAGAGAGGTTTGTGGGGGAAAGTTTACTTACAACAAGGTTTAATTTCAGTTCCTTCCACTATTAAATCTAAATACATAGTTTCAAAGTTTAACAGTAACAAACAATTAGGATTCTACTTTTCAACTTACACTACAAATAAATGATTCTCTTCTATACAGATTCTGTAACACCCTCAATACCATAGCATTTAAGCACCTTCCAGCAGTGTGTTAAGCAACATGATTAACATGATAAAAAACACTGAACAATTTTCAAAACTTGGTTCTAACCTTACACAAAAATATAGTGGCAAGGCTGCTTAAAAGGAACTTCTCCAAATTCACACCTTGTTCATATGCACTGTAAATTACAAAGTGCATCACTTGAGGTGACGAGCACCAGGTTTCACTTCTTACTTGCATATAGTAAGAGTGCAGTAATCAGCTTTTTAAAAGTGTGGCTAGACACAATGCCACAGGATGCCAATAATAAATCAATGCTTACAAGAGACTTGGATTTTTTTCCGTTACTAATGCAACCATCAATGGTCACAGAAATGTGTAAATCATGGTTCATATAAACCTACAAAGATTCCTGTCATTGCATTTTCTTACATCATGTACCAGCCCCCCCGCCCCCCCACACTTTATTTGAATACCTCCTAAAAACTAGGGATGTGAAAGTGTAACTGTGTACACAGTTAACCGATAAGCCTGGGCTCACTGGTTAACATGCATGATTACATGCAGATTCCTGGTATGCACGGGGAGCTGGCTGCCCCCTCCCTCCTCGCTGCTGCGTCCGGGAGCAGTCAGGAGCCAATGCACATGGGGAGACTGCTTAAAAGCTGTCTCCTCACATGCACCAGCTGGGGAGCCGCCGGCCCCCACATGCAAAATTTCAGCAGTTACAGAACTACTTAATTAAATGCATTTTAACATCCCTATTAAAAACTTGTCTTTTTTTCAAGACATTCACTCTTCAGAGGGAAAAAAACAAAAAAACACAGACTTCCTGGTGAAAGACAGCATCTCCTGCCTGTGGGCCTCCCGGTGCATCATGTCTTTCAGCATGTATCCCGATGTGTGTATTTTAATGAGCACTTTTCGGTGCTTGAATAATAATAAAAAAAAATCTAAGGTTTTACAAGGAATTAAAACAAACAAAAAAACCTGAAAATGAGTAAAAACAGGAGTTCTGTGGTTTGGTCCCTAACCATAATAGTGCCAGTTACCTGATAGACGGCAGCATCCAAATTGCTAAGAGCCAAGAAAGCCATGTTGTTTTGGACTGCATACACCACAGATGGAACACTTAATTTTAGCAATTCCTTGGGGCTGCCTAATACATTTTCTCTTAAAGATGTCATCAGCCTACCCAGGCTTCCAGTTTCTCTGCAAAATCAAAAGGTTTAGCACAACTGTATTTGATGACTCATTTACAGTGAGATGCCTGAACAGTGTTCTTTGGAAGGACTTTAAAAACATGCTTTTAACAAACAGTTGGGATCTTCAATTAATTAAAAAACTTACACTGCAAATCAATTCACTTCCCAGCAAGTACAAACCATTAAGGGCTAGGAGCAGATTTTGGAAAGATAAAGGTCAGACAGAGTTTGAATAACATTAGTTGCTCGGCCCAGTGTTTAGAATGCTAAGTGCACACAGTGAGACAAACAGTTGCTCTTTATTACTACTAACATTGAGCTCATCTCAAATTTCTTTTGCGGGTTTCCAAATCTCCTGGAGTCTCTAGATGAAATTCAGGGTTGTTCCAGCTCTGATATCACTTAAAAAGTAAATTAAGATAAACCCAAATTAAGGACACTTCAGTTTTGAATAAATGTGTCCACATAGGGTTTAGGGCTGTTTAACTACTTTGCTTTAAATTTCCATTTATATTAACTCAGATTAACCTTCCTGAGTGTCCTGATGTAGATGAACCCTTGGAGCCGGAGAGCACCTCTTCCCTCCTATACCTGTACTCTGCCACTCCAAATATTACGATGGGCAAGCAGTGTCCTAGGCAGAGCTGTGGGGTCAAGGCGCAGGAATGGATGCTACAGTTCAGTGCTTTGCAGCAAGTTTATATTGTAGAACAAAATGTTACATGAGCATCTAATGTAATAGGAGATTTCTTGGTATTATTCCTCAAACAGCACATTGCTGGGCTCGGTATGATTCAGCCCAGGAAGAAGATTTCTGTTTTAAAAGAATGTAAACAGAGTAGAATTAAATGTAGAAGAAGTTTAACTGTTAGGATAACTGTGGAAAATGTACCACACAAAAGCCTGACCTTTTAATATGATGATATTCCACAACATATCATACATGTGTTTGTTGAAGTCAGGCTATTAAATAAGGGGGAGGACAGAACGGCACCTGCCTTTGTTCAATTCTAATATTATTACAAAATAACGTACTTAAGCATGATGAGGTCCAAAAAGTAGTAACTGCTTGGCTGGTAATTCAATGTTAAATTATAGCAGTAATATGATGAACCAAAATTAGACAGTGGTTGCATTTCAGCAAAGTTACTGATGTAAATGATTAAACACATCTCACTTAAAGAAGAAATCTTGTGCGAATAGCACCCATTTCATTACAGAAGGAAAAAACGCTGTTTTCTTTACAATTTAGGAGAAAACTTACTGCCCACGTATGCACACACATACACACACACTCCCCACACACAAAATGGCCTCACATACTAGGGATGTAAAACAATGTATAAAAATAGTAATCGTGTAACTGATCAAAATTCTATCGGTTACATGAGTTACCTAGGAATGTAGCAGTAGGGAGGTAAGGGTGCTGGAGGGTTCCTGACTGTTGGCCCCGTGGGCTCTGAGCTGCTGGCCCCATGCTCTCTAGCAGAGTTTAAATGCTAATAGGAACCAATAAGCATCAGCTTATAGGTTAACCAGTTAAACTCTTACATCCCTATCACAAACCAGGATTTTGTGTTAAAATGGGAGCCCCAACATACTTCTTATAGCTGACTATACTGTCTTTTGTAGTTTGAAGACAGTTGAGTGTTCTTTAGTTGACGTGCCAATTTAGTTCCATTTCACTGCACAGATATTTTCTAGTTTACATGGAGTCAGAGGCTGAAATAATTACTATTTATATTCAGAAAAAAATAAACTCAACTGAAATACTTGGTAAGTATAATGAACCAACTATTGAAATGTAATTAACAACTCAACAAGACACATGCCAAAGTGTCATTTTGTTAGGTTTCCCTTTTCCTCCATCTGTTCCACCCAGATTGTATTTAAGAGTAGGGACTTCTTAATCTTCATCTGAGGTGCTCAAGAAATGTTTTATGATTGAGGGCAGAGTGACATGGCAGCAGGGACCTGGTGCTTAAACAGAGTTCTCTTGCACTTCTGGTATTTTGCATGGAATTTCAGCAAAGAAAAATAAATGATCTCTCTTAAATACCACTCCTACTGTGGTTTTCAGAACAGGAGCAATTGTTTTGATTATACACACGCATTATTTGACTATATTTTTATATTACAGCTTCATATATGCAACCTTCTGTAAGACCTCTTATTTGTGTGTGACAGGAGAAAATAAAATACTCTGAATTAGACATTTAATTTAAAGTTAAATTGGACACTGTGAGTACACCTAGAAAGATTTAAAAATTAAAAGTTAAAGAAGCTTCATCCATCACTTGCTATATTGGTACAAGGAGTACAAAGATCTTAATCACACACATTGCAAAACCACAGCACATAAGAGAAAGAAAACAAAGCGCTTTGGCTCTAATTCAATACCTTTGATGTTTCTGTAAATTTAACCTGGAAATATGTTCTGTTTTTCCCCCACGGGACTGGATATACATAATAGAAAGATATACATAATAATCAAACTTGTAATAGGTATTCATTTGTTCAAAAAGCGTAAACCCAAATAAAACTAGAGTACAAAATCAGTTTGGCTTCTCTACTCCCAACTCTAAGACATTATAAATCATGCGGGAATCTGAACAAATTATTAATTCAGAGTTTAATGGCTAGGAGTATGCCAAGTTCATTTTATTTTCATAATTATAGACAAAGTAAATAATTATACAGTTTAAAACTATAAGTCTCAATTTATAAAGGCAGTCATTTGTCATTTATTCAAAGCTTAAAGTAGCGTATCAGACTTGAACATACAATGCCGAACATGTAAACACAGTAGAGAACCACAGCAAGTGTATTTAATTATATCAATTCTATATTGGAACAGAACCCTGGTTTACCTTATTTGGTGCCCTGTCCTTTTTACAGTGATAATCACTGGCTGCTTCAGACAAAGGCACAAAATGCACACTTGGGAGCTATTTGCTTCCTAAATCCACTAGGAATGTTAGAGTATCACTGAATAACCGTTTAAGATAAGCTGATGCTTCTTGGTTAATGGTCTCAGTTACACTCAGCCAGCTGCATGCTCTGCTCCCCAGGAGGAGGCTTTGCTGCTGCAGTGAAGCCACCTCCCCGGGAGCCAGGCTGACAGGGGCTGGCAACACTGCTCCCAGGGAAGCTTTGCTGCATGCTCTGCAGTATAAAGCTAAGCTTTATACCGCAGAGCCCGTCGCGTGGGTAACAATATAACCTCTGTTATTTTCAACAGTTACACGGTTATCCTAATACACAATTTTTAACATCCCTAGAATCCACTGAGTGCTCAGTTTATACAGTGAAGCATCAGCATTAATAAACATTATACATTTTAACCAAGCATATTACTGCAGATATTACACGTTAATTTAAAAAAATAATCTTTTGCTAGACTTTTCAAATTAACAAAAACATAAATGTAAGCAAACAGCTCAGTTATTTTGAGATAACCGAGTTTATATACCATCTGAATGTCTTTTGCATACTAAAGAGATTGCAAAGGTATGAGGGTTGTGGTGGATAAACAACTAACATGAGTCTCCTGTGTGACACAGTGGCCAAAAGAACTAATGGGATCCTGGGATGCATTAACGGGAATCTCAAGATGGAGTAGAGAGGTTACTTTATCTCTGTATTTTGCACTGGTGCCACTATATCTGATTCAGGTGACCACATTTCAACATAATATTGATAAATAGGAGAAGGTTTAGATTAGGGATGTAACAGTATAGTCGGTTAACCAATTAGCAAAAGCTTATAGGTTAATGGTATTAAGGTGACCAGACGTCCTCCTTTGAGGACAGTCCTCCTTTTGAGGGGCTTGTCCTCCCCAATAATTATGTCCTCCTTTTGTCCTCCTTTGAAAAAAATTGTCCTTCTTGTCCTACTTTGCCAAAAAAATATATCCCGCTGTTTTTTAAAGTATCATTATACTGCAATTGAACCCTGTTAAAAGGCTTAATATACAGTAAAAGTACACTTAGAGGGTATTTATGAAATGTTATTGTTTATTTTGAGCCATTTTAATTTAATGTCAATGTGATTTTTTAGTTGACATTGACACAAATACTAATTTTGGCGGTGTAAATCGCAAAGGCGATAAAAATGTTCATAAGAAAATGATGCATTTACTTGGGAAAACGATTATTGGAATCGGTTGCAGTGCCCATATTGTATCTAATACCATCAATACAGCATCAAGCTTAATGTCCATCAATGTTGAAGTTGTGATACCTCAAATTTATTTACATTTTGAATGATTCACTGTAAGAGTTACATCATTAAAGACTTTTTGCGAAGAAGCCTCAGTTGAATATAAAAAAAAACTGTTGGGATATTCAAAAACAAGATGGTTAGCTTTAACGCCAGCCATTGAACGAGTGCTGCAATTGTTCGAGCCTTTAAAATCATATTTTCTAAGTTTGGAAAAATGTCCACTGATCTTGAAAAACTTTTTTAAGAATGAATCTGCTGAAGTAACTCTATTTTGTTCACAATCGAGCAACTTTTTTCCAGTCAGTTATAAAAAGTATTGAAAAAGAGCATATAACTTCTACAGAAGTGGGATTGCATATTAAACAATTAAAGGAGCAACTTCAATCACGTCTTGAGTCCAACTTCCTTCCATTGGTTGTAATTACTAATTTAAACAAATTACAAGAGAGCAATCCGGGAATGAAGATTTTACAAGGGAGGCGATGAGCTTTTATAAAAATGGTCTTGAATATCTAGAAAATTGGATTAAGCATGACGAACCAGTGTACGTGTTTGATTGGATTCTGCTGAATGAAGAAATTCAATGGAATAAAATCCCTGAAACAGTTTTATTTGTTAAAGAAAATTTAGCATCACAATAAATGACAATACGAAGAATTAACAATATAATAAAAGACAATGAATGGACTGAACACGAAATTGATTAAAAAATGGATCGAGATTTTTAATTTCTTAAAAGAGCGACAAATATTGATGTTTTTAATGTTATACGATTGTTTTTGTTAAGTCTGTTTGTCTTATAAGACGACTAATATCGTGATCATTTATTTATATGATTATTTATATACATATACAAGTATGTGTTTTTTTTGTCAACTCAGTGTCCTCCTCACACATTTTCAAATTCTGGTCACCTTAATGGTATAGACTATACACATTTGCCTCCCCACTCTCCTGCCAGTTAATTTTTTAGCAGGCTGGCCAGCAGCCCAGCTCAGTCCTGGCTCGCGCCTGGTCCAGGACCTACCCCCGCTGTGGCTCTGCATTTAAAGTGTATTAGGAGCCAAGTGGGGAGGCAGGCTGGCTCAGTTCAGGCTTGCACCGGATCCAGGAGCTAAGCCCCCACCCTGGATAGGGGCTGCTGCAACTCCACCCTACTGCCTCTTTATCAGAGGCAGCGGTACAAGGCGACAGACAGCTAGTCCGTGAGGGGAACTGGATTTTAAACTGACTCCCCTCACAGACCAGCTCCCACCTAGCCCCCCATGCTGCTCCCTCTGATACAGAGGCAGCAGCACAGAGTGGCAGGGGGGCTCCTCAGGAGCGGGGCTGGAGCACACTGGCTGCCAGCCCCTCGCCCAGGGACTATAGAATAGTCGAGTAACCAATAAGAATTCATGTGGTCAATTGACTATTCAATTAAACGATATTTAACATCCCTAGTTCAGAGAATCACAAGAAAGATTAAATAGTTAGAAAACAAGCCTTATGATAGATTCAAGAAGCTCAATCTATTTAGTTTAACAAAGAGAAGGATAAGGAATGACTTGATTACAGTCTAGAAATATCAGGAGTAAATATTTAATAATAATCATCTGATTCTTTCACTTTATTTGTCTGACTAAGTGAGCTGCAACCAGGGGCACTAAAACAACTTTTATAATGGGGGATGCTGTGTTCCACAGAATCAGACTGTAAATCCTGTATATAATGGGAACCACTTCAAGCCAAGGGGGTGATGCGGCAACCCCCAGACCTCTAGTCCCAGCACCTATGGCTGCAACTCACAAAAGCTTATGCTCGAATAAAATGTGTTAGTCTTCAAGGTGCCACCGGATTCCTCAGTTTTGCTGAAACAGACTAACATGGCCATCTCTCTGAAACTACTTAACAATAGGGTCTTCAATCTAGCAGAGAAAAGTATCACGCAATCCACTGGCTAGAACAGGGCTACTCAATACGCGGCCCATTTGTTTGCGGCCCGCGGTGCAGTTTGAGTTTCCGTGGGGCTCAACACACGGCCACTGAGAACATGGTCCACAATGGCAAGGCATCTCCCAGGCGGGGTGAGCATTGAAAGACGCAAGTGGACAGGCTGCTGGAACAGACAGGTACAGGGTGTCGGTGTTTCTAGCCTCCAGGGAGGAGATGCAGGGAGCGCTGGGGCATTTTGGGAAGTGCTTTGTATTCATGCCCGTCAGTGTGAAAGGAGCTATTTGCATATATATTTGCATGTATATGCAACCACACTTAAGTTGCAGCCCTTGGCATGTGCAGTGAGTATCATTGTGGCTCCCGGGACTTCCAAAGTTGAGTAGCCCTAGGCTAGAAGTTGAAGCTAGACAAATGTACACTGGAAATAAGGTGTAAATTTTTAACGGTGACAGTAATTAACCATTGGAACAATTTTCCCCATGTGGGTTCTCCATCACTGACAATTTTTAAAACAAGATTTAATTTTTTTTAAAAAAAGCTCTGCTCTTGGAATTATTTTGGGAAAGTTCTGTGGCCTGTGTTATACAGTAGGTCGGACTAGATGAACACAGTGTTCCCTTTTAGCCTTGGAATCTAAAACGGTACGTTAGAGATGTCAAAGGTAGGAAAGAAAGATACTGCCATGACAGACTACCTCCCATACACACTCAAGCATTTATATTTGGACGCAGCTTTTTGTACCTGGCACTGATCTGACGGTTAGACTGCAGAGGCTCTTATAATTCCCATAATCCTTTAGTGTGGATTTACACCCTTACATCTTTCACCTTTTGTAGAAACATTAAGATGTTTGTGAAATTACTCTGAAGGACGTTATTAAAGGGAATTATAGATTTTTCTCATACACAGCCCAAGCCCTCATCTATACTCTTAAGACTCAGTATTTTGCATCTAATCCATTTTGAACCTACTCAAAAGCACAAACTTTAAAAGATGCAAATGGACACACTTAGTATTCTGAGGTTTATAGAAGTAATTCAGAAAAAAGTTCACAAGTTCTAACATACTTTAAACTGCTCCTTTCTAAGGATGTTACATAGCGTGAAATTGAATAGTCATGTAACCACATCAAATTTTAGTGGTTACACAGCTATTCAATAGTCCCCGGAAGTGGGGCAGCAGCCAGTGCACTCCCAGCCCTACTCCCAGGGAGCCCCATGCCACCCCACACTGTTGCCTCTCTATCAGAGGCAGCAGTGTGGGGTGGCAGGTGGAAGCCGGTCCACAAGGAGAGCTCCCAAGTTGACTGGCTCCTGCCTGCTGCCCCGCACTGCTGCCTCTGATACAGAGACAACAGCATGGGCAAGCAGCAGTCTCTGTCTGCGGGAGCTTGGACCCCCAATGGACAGGGGCTGTTCTATGAGATGCTGGAGCAGCCTATGTCTCCAGGGAGCTTGGACCCCTCCCGGACTGGGGCTGCTGCCACGGTGTAGCCTCTGTCTGCGGGGAGCCTGGACCCACTGCAGACAGAGGCTGCTTCGCAGCAGTCCCCATTGTTCCCCCCTCGTGCTGCTGCCTCTGATAGATGCAGCAGCATGGGGTTGGGTGGGAGAAATCGGTTTATAAGCCGGCTCCCCTCAGCACTGGCTCCTCCTGATACAGAGGCAGCAAGGGGGGAAATGCATGTAGTTGACAGGATTAACCGATAAACCCAGACTTATCAGTTAATCATGCAGTTGTCTACATGTGGATATCCCTAATCCTTTCACGGTATTATTTTTCAATGCCACTCCTATCCAGCTTCACAAGTAAGGCAGTTAAAAAGAGAGCTAGCTGTGACTCTCGGGTCCATGTCCAGGTGCGTGAAGAAGAGAGAGAATGCAGTTCTAGAAGGAAGTGATTAGCACTTATACTTACTTGGCCAAAATACCCACACTTAGGATTAGCTTGATAACTTCTGTGACGCACACAGCAGTGGTGGCAAAGTAGAGTTCTGTTTCTGATGTCCTAGTGTATCGTAAAGCTATAGTATATGTTGCAGCCACCAAGGTCATCACCGTCAAACAGTACAATTTAAACAGCAAACTGACATTCTCTGAAACGCAAAAATATAGCTTGGTAAGGAACATGAAACGAAGAGCAACTTGCTAGCGTTTTTACAGCAATTCAGCATGTTCCTCATTCCAAACTATGAACACAACGAAGTATTTGTAAAGCAGTAGGACAAGTCTCATGTGCACTGGAGTAGTTCACAGTAGTTCCACTACAGTTCCGTTGCAGTATCTAACCTCAAAGAGGCTATCAAGAAAAGAATGTCCAGGTATGTTTCATTTCAAATGGGTTACTTTACTAAAGAACTCCACTGCTCCAGAAAGGTAAATATCCATGTATGATTGTAAACTATGCGGTAATCTATATTCCACTGTATCTTCCTGTCTCTAGTCTAGAACATGTGTATGATCACTTGCTGTGAGCTATAACTAGTCCTAGAAAATTGCCCAGACTCAGAGTAGCAACAGCAAAAGACTCTATCCAGAGCAGCAAAAATGGTGCATTTAAGATTTATTAAAAATTGAGATGGGAAAGGAAAAGAAGAGAAACTCAATAATAGACAATAGGTTTAATCCAGGAAATACAGTTGTAAATAGAAGCTTCTTTCCCAACCCTCTTTACACACTGTTCTGGTGATAGTACAAAAAGGAGGGGCTCCATTACAAGCATAACTGGCTCTGTGAGAACCAGATGCTGTAGTTCAAAGGTTCTGCGGCAGCTGGAATGCGACACTTGATCAGAGAAGGGGAGTAATGGTTATTAGGGATGTAAAAAATATTCACCCTATAACTGATAAAAATGTTATCTGTTACAGGGTTAACTGCTCTGGTGGCGATCACGGCTCCCAGCCCCATGAAGAGTTTAATCATGCAACGGCAGTCAAAAAAAAGAAACAGGATGTTGGGAATCATTAAGAAACTGATAGAGAATAAGACAGAGAATGTCATATTGCTTTTATATAAATCCATGGTACGCCCATATCTCAGATACTGCATGCAGATGTAGTGCCCTTATCTCAAAAAAAGAGATCTTGGCATTGGAAAAAGTTCAAAAAAGGGCAACAAAAATGAGTGCGGTATAGAATGCCTGTCACAGGAGAGATCAGACAAGGACTTTTCAGCTTGGAGAAGAGACAAAATTACGACTGGTGTGGAAAAAGTAAATAAAGAAGAGTTATTTAATTCTCCTCACAACACAAGAATTTCGGGGGGGGGGGAGAAGAGAGAGAGAGAGTCACCAAATGAAATTGATAACAGGTATAAAACAAATAAAAGGAAGTATTTCTTCGCACAATGTACAGTCAACCTGTGGAACTCCTTGCCAGAGGATATTGTGAAGGCCAAGACTATAACAAGATTCAAAAAAAGAGCTAGAAAATTCATGAAGGATAGGGTCCATCAATGGCTATTAGCCAGGATGGGTAGGGATGGAGTCTCTAGCCTTTGATTGTCAGAAGCTGGGAATGGGTGACGGGATGGATCACCTGATGATTCCTTGTTCTGTTCTTTCCCACTGGGGCACACATAAATGAGCAGTCCTGTGGCACCTTAGAGACTAACAAATGTATTATATCATGTGCTTTCATCAGATGAGTTGTTAGTTGTAAAAAGTATTGCTGTCCTTGTTTTATAGAAGCAGTTCAATTCCAGCAGTAAAGAGGATCCCATACTAATACCTATTCTGAAGAAATTTCAACTCTGAGAAACTGACAGATTGATTTCACTGACCTCAACAGAAGAACATCAGGAATGAATTTGACCTAAGCTAGTCTCTCTGGACCAAGATGATGGGTTTTTTGGTGTTTTAGGCTCTTCACCTTTCTGCATGCAAACACTACTGATGTGAACAAGTACTCGACTAGATGATTAACTGATAAGCCTAGGCTAATTTAGTCAACTACTCACATTCCTCCTTCCCCCTTATTGCCTCTGTATCAGAGGCAGTGGGGACGGAGGGCAGGAGCCAGTGCTGGAGGCTACTGCGAAAGCAGCCTCTGCCCGTGGTGAGCCTGGGCCTGCCACCAGCAGAGGCTGCTTCACAGCAGCAACTTCTGTCCATGGTGGCCGGGCTAACCAAGAACAGAGGCTGTCCTCAGCCAGCCCAGACTTCTTGACAGCTTCCCCCTCCCCCCCCAGCAGCCTCTGACCATGAGGAGAGCAGACCCCCACGGACAGGGGCTACTGTATCAGAGGCAGCCGCGCGGGGCATCAGGCAACCGGTCTGCATGGGGAGCTGCTTTTTAAAATGGCTCCCCTCCCAGACCAGAACCCGCCTGGTACCCCATGCTGATACAAAGGTAGCAGCGTGGGGTGACAGTGGGCTCCCTGGGAGTGGGGCCAGATTGCACTGGCTGCCAGCCCCAACCCTGGGGACTATAGAATAGTCGACTAAACGCTAAGAATTCATGCAATTAGTCAACTATTCCACTATAACTATGTAACATCCCAAGCAAACACTACATTATTGTTTGCAGAACCCTTCCACTCTCTCTATAACAGACCAAGAAAACTGTCTGGGAGAAGGTGAAGAGAAAGATGACCTTTCCAGGATCCTGGAAGTTCCTATTAGAACGTACTATACACGTAGTTCACTGCAATCAAAGTAGTGTCGGAAAGCCTTTTTAACTGCATATGTGAATTATAACTGACAACATTAAAACAAAATTAGGAAGAGTAAGTTCTGAATCATTTAAAAACTAGTGTAGTTTTGGTTTTCCAACACGATAAATCAATACTGAAAGTTAGGAGAAAATCTCCTGCATTTTCTTTCTGATCATTTTATTTCTGTGGCAGCATTATTTCCCCGTTCTGTTATTTTGGTTTCATTTTATTCAAATCTATGTTTAGTTAAAAATAATTCCCCAAGTAATATTTTAAGGTCATAATTTGCATAGCACCGTTGAAAAGTTCAGAATCTAAAACTTTCCAGCAGTTCAGAAAGGGCTCTAGAATTCTTGGCCATTGCATTAACACATCACCTAGTAATGATTTACAGCTAGATTTTGCTGCATTTACTCAGGCTGAGTGATATCTAGTTCTGCAAGTAGTCCTGTTTATTTCATTAAGATACTGTTCAGCACAAGTAAGCATGGCAGAATCTGGCCTGTAACATGATACTGACTTCCTCTGTAACATGCTTTGAGATCTAATGATAAAATGCACTATAAAAGAGTAAAATATTATTACTAAGACATAAAACCTTCTGTAATACCTCTCTACTGGTTTCTGAAAAGTGGTATATTGTAATGGAGGACACAGTGCATATAAGTAGGTACCATAGTTCCCTCTAAGGTGTGCACCTGTCCGGCCACACACACAAAATTCTAGGCCCATCCACCTCCTTCACAGAGCCACACAGCGGCACTCACTTTCCTGCTGGAAGGTGAGTGGTGTGGTGGGCTATAGCTCCAGCAGCAGCCACGAAAGCCAGCTGGTGGGGCTGCGTGGCAGACGGCTGCCTCTGGGGCCACGGTAAGGCTGCCCCAGTAGGGACAGCCTCACTGCGGCCCCAGTTCCAGCTCTGGTGGCAGCCACCCCCAGTTCCAGCTCCATTTCACTAAAGGGCTCATCATCGGGATCTCAAAAGGTACGTCTGCAGTTATCTAAGGGATAAAATAGATGGCAAATGGTTAATGTCCTGCTTCCTACTCATATTTTATTTAAGAGCCTAAACCACATAAAGGAGAACAGTTCTTTAATCCCGTATTCCACTTTTGAAGGCATCAATCATGTCAATTGTGTTGATTGCGCCAAGGACTATTTTTCTCCCTGTGGAAGTTATTTCTCGCTCACACGCACCCATACTACTCCTTCTTGTGCAACAACCCCCTCTTGCGCAAGAGCCGTTCTGCCCGAAAATAAGCGGCAGAATGGCTCTTGCACAAGAGGGGGGTTTTGCGCAAGAAGGAGCAGTCTTGCGCAAAAGCCCCTTGCAGAAAAATGGTGGCTCATTTGCATATGTTCTTGCATAAGAGAGCACAATGTAGACGTAGCCAGAGTGTATAGGCAACTAAATCAATATTCGTTACCAATTTTTATTTTGTATTGATGCTAAATAAATATGCAATTGAATTGATGATGACATATTGAAGGGACTTTTCTATGATTCACAGGGGGTCTAAAGCATGAAGATACTATAAGAAATATAATCAATAATTAGATTATGAACTGTGTAGTAATGTGAACTAAAGAAAAAAAGCTGGATGAAATTTTCTGGTGATATTCCTAAATTCATCTTCTGAATGTTACTAACTTGCAACTGCAGAATGAGTTTTTAGACTCAATGGTGAGGGACGATACATTCATTTTTTTATGCTTTACAAATTACTAGGTTTTTTTACTGGATCGGGCTGGGAAGAAAGTGCAGGGGTTGGGATGAAGGGGATACTGTGCAGAAGTTAGGGGCAAAGGGGGCACAATGAAGGATTAGTGGTAAAAGGTGCACAGGATGGGGGTGCAGGGGTTGGGAAGCCCATAAATGCAGGAATGGTGGGAGCAAGGTAAGCATGTAAAATTTCAATTAATTGAGCTAATCGAATAGTCTATGCAATTCACATCCCTAGAGCAAGGCTGGGTGGGAGTGAGACTGGGTGGTTTCCCGGGTGTGTGTGTCTAGGGTTATGCACCTTGTTAATTATCCTTTGCTTTAGTATTTTCTTCTTCCATAACAATTTAAAATTATATATTATAATTTGTTAGTAACTGGTGGGTGCCATAGTGGCACGCATCTGAACAAGCGCACATTACATCAATATTGGTGCACAAGACAAAACTCACCCCACGATGGAAAAACCCTTAGAGGGAACACTGAAAGGTACCCTGGTTGACAAACTAGTAAAGTTGTGTTGTGCAGTCTACAGCTTCTAGATTTTAATTTGATTCTACTATTTTAAAGAAATGTAGTTTATCTACACAAATTTACTGTTCTCTGTTAGTTACTGAATGAATGTTCTATGTTCACTGTAGCTGAACTGATACTAATAATCATTTGGGTATGAGCTGATGAATCCTGTATCTTACTATCTAACATGTTTTGTTAGTCTTTAAGGTGCTGCAAGACTATTTGTTGTTTTTTGAGTTTTTCCAGTTACAGACAAACTCAGTTACCGCTCTGAAGCTCATGTTTTAGGAATTTGATCCCCTGCATATTTGTAGAACACTTACTGCTGCAATCATGTACATAAACTACATTACTGAAGAGAGAAAAAAAATCTCATGCTTTCCTCTGCAATTTCAAAGGGCTCTATCATTTGGCTTTAGGACAAACATTTAAGTTTTGCAACAACGAGATGATTTACAAGACACACAGTTTTCATTACCATATTCTAGTTTTACTGAAAACATGCAAGTACACAAGGGCCAGAAAGGGAAATTGACCAGTTTAGCTCTTCACAAGCGAAATGCAAAACAGCAGATACAAGGATCCAAGTATGAAAAGTACATTTCACAATGTTTACTCGTGTAAGACTGTAAATAAAAGGATCAGTTTTAAGTCGTTAACGAGCCTTTATATCTGTGCCCCTCCCCATTAATCCTCCCCTGCCCCCCACATCCCAACCCAAATTAACCCGTCTCCCTGGGGCCCCCGCAGCTCCTCCCCCGACTGCCCCATTAACCCCTTCAACTCTCCCCATGACCCTCCCCAATCTGGCCTTGCTCCTCATAACCCCCCGCGCACACCCACAGCCCGACCCACCCACCATTAACCCCCCCCCCGCCGCCGCCGCCGGGCGCTGATGCGCCTGTACTGTGTCGGGGGAGGGGCACTCAGTCGCTTCCTCCCTCCCCAGTAATTAGTCGCGTCCTCAGCAGTAGCTGCCCCTACGAGACCGGCAGCTCCCACTCCTGGAGCGGGGGGAAATGTGCGTCTCCCCGGAGCTGTCTCGCGCGGGGAAGAGGCTGTCCCATCCTCCCCCCCGTACTGAGTCTCTCACCTTTCGGAGGCGCCATAGCGTCTGCAGCTTAAACGGACGAGGTGATGGAACCCGAGCCGGCAACCGGGCGCCACCCCCTCTGCTCCTCCCATGTACCATAGTGAGCAGCTAGCGTTGCCTAGAGCGCCCCGTTCAACTGCGCCACCATAGAGTCTGGGGCCTGTCTGGATTTAGCACGTCCCCGGAGTTGCGCGGCGGAAGCTCGTGGTGCCAATCAATTCGCCCCGCCCCGCCCCACGCTGCCCGTGTCACGTGGTGCGAGAGGCACGCGCGGAGGGGCCTGGGAATCCGAGCTGGAGTGAGCGGGCAGGGAGCGCGAGGTGCTTGTCTGCGCGGGAAAGTTGCGCCTAATTCGTGTCAGACACGAGTCCCGGATGCGCACGGCCCAGCGCCTGGCGCTCAGAACGGAATAGAAAACAGCTGCAGGCGGCCCCGCCGGTTAGGGCCCCGGCTTACAGAACAGACAGCTGCTAGCGCCACAGGGAGCAGCAGTCGCACGCAGCCCCCTTCACACGCCAGCATCCACCCCCTCTTGCTTTGCAAAACCACCTGAGCCCAGCGAGCAGGAAGGGCAGCAGGGAAACAGCCACGGCCCGACAGCGAGAGCATGAATTATTCCCCACTCCTTTTTGTCAAGGTTCAAATGTCTTGGTTAAGGTATAGCCAGGGTCCAGACTTCAGAGAAAATAATAATACAAAGTAAGTAAATAAAAGATCTGGGGGTCCATTCAAAAGTGTTTGGCAGTCTTGTGGTCAACCTGTTGACTACCCCTACAATTTCTACATGAATGTCTCATTTGCCTTTATTAATTGGAATTATTTTAAAGAGCCTCTGAAGTAGTTCATAAGCCCCAAATTAACCCTATCATCTTTTATTTCCTTGTAGAGTCCCTAAAGGAATCTTACTGGTCAGTGAGGTTTCTTAATCATTAGTGCCAAAGGTCTTGATTCTGCAGATGCATGTATGCTTCATTTTTCCACATGGCTATAGTACCATCAAAGTCAAGACAAGAGGACTGCTCCTGTGCCTGATGTTAAGCACATATGTGTTTGCAAGATTTAAAGGCATAAGGGGAGCAGGTATTTATTCATCAGTTTGAGATCTACTCCTTGGACAAAATTAAAGAGAACAAGAATAGGTATGGGGTCCCCTTCCTGATTCTAAAATCTGAACTTTTGCTTACCTCCAAACTTACCTCACCACCCCCAATATGTCCGACTCACCCCAATTCCTCACCCCACAGTCTACCAACAACTTGCCCCTCAGTCCCTCAACTCCTGCCCTGAGATCTTCCAGCCAGGTCTAATCTTTATGAGTAGTATAGAGCAACACTATGAACCAAGTGAAGTGCTAGAATGTTGCTCTGTCTAGTAGGGCCTTCTGAGTCATGTAACCCTGGTGTAATTACACCACTTGCACAATTTTATCTATGCCACAGAAGCAGGGGTCCAAGCCCCATGGGTTGGCCAAAATCCTTAGGGACATCTGAGCTCACAAAAGTGGACAGGGACCTCCTCAAGCTACTACATGTTGAATGATCTCCCTCTTCTGGAGTCCTCTGACCCAGGTTCTTTGACCTTTCTCTCTCTCTCATCCCACACAGTCCCTCTTCCTATTAGGCTCCTGTGTGCTTATTTTTAGCCACTCCTCACCAGGTCTTGTTCTCCTTCTGTTAACTTTCCATTCCTCCAGAGGAAACAGCTAACTGTAAGAGGACTGTTAGCCCCTCACTAGAACTCACTGGGACAGGGAGAGTTTGGCTGACTGCCGAAGTATGAAATGAATAGGAAGCGTCAATGGAAAATCAAGACCCTGAGACTGTCAGTCCTCAGGAGCAACAGGGAGAGACCAATACTTCAGGTCAGCCTGATTGAGAGGGTGGGGATGTTAATGAAGTCATGAGGCCAATGGGGTCCCATCCTCCAAGTGAGCTGGAATTGCCTGGATCAGACAGAATTGGACAGAGCTAAGGACAGGAGAGCAGAGGCCTGAGCCGAGCTGAGGAACAGGGCTGTGCCAGCCAGAGAGCCACAGAAGCAGCCCAGGGGGCAGGTCCATGCTGGGAGTAGGACTGCAACAACAAAAGCCTGAGAAGTAGTTCAGGAAGCAGATCAGTGTTGGGGCAAAGCTGCAGAAGTAGCTCAGAGAGCTAAGGTCAGTCGTCCTTGCTGTTCTCCCCTGGCCACCCAGATGCTCTGGCCTCTTGCCCTCCCCACCCACAGCATATAGGTGGGTCACATGCCTCTGCAGGCCCCGGTCATGTGTTGCCCCTGCCTTAAGTGACCACAACAAGGTTGAGGGTCAAGCCCCTAGGAATCCTGGGCCCAGCCTTGTTGGGGTTACAAGGACTCTGCCACACAAGAGTGGAAAGAAAGCCCTTGAGGTCAGGGTAGAGGAAGTGGGATAGAGGACTCAATTCTTTCACTAATCCATTTCACCAGGCCAATATAGAAGCCAGGAAAGTTCCCCACAGTAGTGGGATCACACCCCTGCTTACATAATCTGTTTTTACTAAGGATGCGGCCGCTTTTTTCTATAACCTTTGCAAGGTCTAAGCAATATCATCAAGCTTAAGTATTTCCCTTGATATTTGTCTGGGGTGTACATGCTACAGGACCTATCAGCAATGGTGGATCCATAAACACACAGGCACACATAATACTGCAGATTTTCATCATATAACTTCACTATCATTCATTCATAATTCATAAATAGCACCGATATAGCTCCAATTTATCACACAAGCCCTAAGCAGCCCTGCATGACACATAAGCCCTACCAAGGATCTCCACAGAGCTCAGAGGGTAGATATGAAGTTACCTGATAACTCTGTTATGTATACCCTGGATTCTGTAATTTCCACTCCAACTCATCTGATGAAGTGGGTTTTACCCATGAAAGCTCATGAACTAATAAATTTGTTAGTCTCTAAGGTGTGACAGGACTGCTTGATGTTTTTAAAGTTACAGACTAACACAACTACTCCTCAGACTTTTTTCTGTCTGATTTAATAAAAAAACGATTTTTTTTTTTAAGTTTAAGGATAGCTGGAAACTCAGGAGACTGCTGCAATTGCAAATGTGAAACATTTATGTACCATTTAAGATTTAGTTTAATAAAATATAACTGCTATTGTGTTTGTGTGTATGATTTAGTTCTTACCATTCTTAACGTACAGCTGCTGCATTTGCAGCTTGACACAGGTAATATTATGTATTATTTCCTAAATTAATAAAAATCAAGTTATCTAAAAAAGTTTCACAACATGGGTTGTGCCCACAAAAGCTCATGATACCATCTACGTGTTTTGTTAGTCTCTAAGGTGCTGCAGGACTATTAGTTTTTCAATTTTTTCCAGTTACAGACTAACACGGCTACCCCTCTGAAACTTTTGAACATATACCATTGTAGTTGTTGTAAAATGCCTTACTGAGTTATAAATTAACATGTTTTAGTGATCAGATTTGTACCATTGTTTAAGAAATATGTGAAGAGGTATCGGGGGAAACTTGATTTAAATCAATGATTTTTTTGTGATTTAAATCCATCCTGTCTGTCCCAATTACTTAGTACAATCCCATGTTTCAGAATTGTTTTTACATGAATATAACAGTGAAACGATTAATTAAATCCATGTTCTCAGCCCTGATGAGCAGCCTTAAAATAATAAAGATGTGGGCATACTGGATATTAAAAAAAAAGTTATTTGGGCACATGATCATACTCCAATCAAAGTCAATAAGAATTTTGCCATTTACTTCTTTGACTGGAGGATAGGGGCCAACATAAAGATATTCCCAATTAAATGTTCTAAAGACTTATACATATAAATAAGCACATTTTTCATACACCAGGGTTTCTTGATTAAAAATCCTTATCTGGGCTTTTGGAATTCAAAACCTGCTTTTATGAGCATCACAGGAATTTGGCTGTGAAACTGCCCTTCAGGTGTTCCCTCAACCATAAGCATTTTTCCTGGGTTCTAAATAAGTATAAATGCTTGAACACAAACTGAACACAACTGAGGTATGTAACGCCTATTCTTACATCATTTATACCTGAATATAAGCTAACAAATAACCTGCTTTTTAAATTCATTTTTAATATATATGATTCAGTGATCACATGTTCAGATTTGCTAGGTCAATTGTGGGTTGGCCAGTTTGAAGAAGTGGGTTGTGCCCACGATAGCTCATGATACCATCTACATTTTTTTTTTGTTAAGTCTCTAAGGTGCTGCAAAACTATGTTATTTTTTACATTTTTTCAGTTACAGACTAACACGGCTACTCCTCTGAAACTTCAGAATGGATGCCAACTGGTATAATTTATTATCAAGTGGTGATGCACAATAAGGCCTGCCCATGCCTATGTTGCTGAAAATGTCTCAAAATGCTTCACAGAAGAAGAGGAGGTTACTTACCTCAATAGTAACTGACGTTCTTCGAGATGAGTGTCCCCATGGATGCTCCACATTAGGTCGGTGCGCCACCACCGACCCTCAGAGCGGAGATTTTGTAGCAGTGTCTTTGGGGCTGCGCACACGCGCACCAACAACCACGTGCTGTTAGGCTGCAGGCATCACACATGCACGAGCCCCCCGTCCCACTCCTCAGTTCCTTCTCTACCCTGAAACGATGGCTTGAGAAAGCCAGGATCCTGAAGTAGAGGGGGGAAATCTGTTACTATTGCGGTAAGTAACCTCCTCTTCTTCGAGAAAGATGTCCCCGTGGGTGCTCCACATTAAGTGACTACAAAGCAATTTCTCTTTAGGGAGGTAGGGACTTTGGATCTGGCAGAAAAGCGGTGGAAAGAACCGCCTTAGCTAGTTTCAGGTTGGAAAAAGTCCCTGTGTAATTGTGTAATGCTTTGCAAATGTGTGGTCAAAGGTTCACGTGGCAACTGCATGGATGTCTCTTATGGGTACTTTACAGAGGAATGCTATCGCGGTAGCTGGCTCTGGTTGTGTGCACCCTTATGCTCTCTAGAGGCAGCACATCTGACTGTGTGCAGCAAAGATTGATGCAATCTGAGATCCAATGGGAGAGTCTCTGTGATGAGACAGCCTGGCCCTCATTGTGGTTTGCTATTGAAACAAACAGTCTGGGAGATGCTCGGAACGGTCTTGTTCGCTACAGGAAAAAAGAGAGCGCTGTGCGCAGGTCAAGAGTATGCATTTTCATCTCAAAAGAGTTGGCGTGTGGTTTGGGGAAGAAGGTGGAAAGGTGTATTGTCTGGTTGATGTGGAAGGATGAGTGTACTCTGGGGAGGAATTTGGGATGGATATGTAACGTGACCTTGTGTTTAAAAAAGGTCGTGTATGGCAGATCCACCATTAGGGCTGCGATCTCTCCTAGCCGTCTGGCTGAGGTAATAGCTACGAGGAAAAACAGTTTTCATGGGCAAGTGTAATAATGAGGTGGTTGCCATTAATTCGACAGGCAGTCTAGTTAGAGCACTCAATACTAAATGCAGGTCTCCCACTTGCATTGGTGGACTGATATCTGGATAAAGTGCCTGCAGGCCCTTTAAGAACCTCTTGGTGAGTGGATGAGCAAATATGGACGAGTCATCTACCTTAGAGTAGAACGTAGTAATAGCTGCAAGGTGAACTTTAATGGAGCTTATTGCATTAAGGTGCAGAAGATACTGGAGGGTGGTAGGTAAGGAGGAAATTGAAGGAACCAGCTGATGATGAGCATACCACATTGAGAATCTTTTCCATTTCTGAAGGTAAGTCTTGCAGGTGCTTTGTGCCCTACTGTGTAGAAGGACCATTCATATTTGCTGTGAGTAGGTCAACTCTAGGTCAGAGAACCATCCAGGAGCCACGCCTTCAGTTGTAGTGAGTGGAGGTTTGGATGGCCATTGTGGGAGCCTGGGTGAAGAAGGAGATCCCTCATGCAAGGTAAGTGAATCAGTGGGGCACAGGACATCACCAGTAGACAGGGAAAAACCATGGCTGTCGTGGCCATGCCGGTGCTATAAGTACGAGATGAGCCCTGTCCCTCCTTGTCTTGTGAACTACTCTGTTCAATAGGGGTATAGGAGGAAATGCGTAGAATAGGTGAGACGTTCATGCAATGAGGAAGGCATCTCCCATTGATACCTTGCCTATTCCCACCCTGGAACAGAACAGGGAGCATTGGCTGTTGGACTGTGGGGCAAACAGGTCTATAGTAGGGTGACCTCACAGGCGGAAGATGTCCATCAATATGTGCGGGTTCATTTGCTACTCGTGTTCAACCAGGAGGGCTCTGCTGAATGCATCTGCTGTTGTATTCAGGGCACCTGAAAGATGCATTGCAATGATAACTGTGTTGTATTTCAGGCACCAGTTCCAAAGTGCTATGGTCTCAAGATCGGGCTCCGCCGTGACGATTTATGTGAAACATTGCTGCAACATTGTTTATGTACAGTCTGATGTGCATGTTGGTGACTAATGGGAGGAATTTGACGCATGCATTCCTGACTGCAGTTCTAGAACATTTATGTGCAAGTTCTTGTCACTGCTGGACCACAGGCCCTGGCAGGTGTGATGTTGTAAGTGGTTGCCCCATACTGTACGAAATGCATCTGTCATCATGAAAATGGATGGCTCTGGTGGGTGGAAGGGGACTCCGGAACCAAGGTTCTATGGGCTCAGCCACCAGCATAAGGATTCCCTTGCTATCTCTGGAAGGGCTAGGGATTTGGATAGCGGATGGACATTGGGTTTGTACACCTGTCCCAGCCACCTCTGCAAACATCTCATATGCTTTGCTGACTATGAAGTTCCACGTTGCCATGTGCCCCATCAGCCAAACGTGTTTGAGTGCTGTTGTGCAGGGGCTGGATCATAAGGTATTTACAGAGGCCACAATTTTTTAGAAATGGTCCGTAGGCAGGGATGCGGTGGCCATTGTCAAATCGAGGCATGCTCCTATAAACTATGTTTTGTGTAGGAGAAAGCATCCATTTGGTTTAGTTTACCTGAAGGCCCAGGCGTCGGAATCGGTGTCTTGTGACCAACAGAGAACGGCAGGAATCGTGTGAGCGCGGCTTGAGGAGGCAGTCATCTAGGTAAGGAAATATGATAACTCTTTGTTTCCTCAGGTACGCTGTGACAACCACCAGCGCCTCTGAGAAGACCCTCAGGGCTGCAGAGAGTCTGAATGGAAGCACTTTGTATTGGCAGTGTTGAGAATCTACAACAAAACGAAGAAAAAAACAAAAATGCCTGTGAGTAGGGTGGATGGCCACGTGAAAGTATGCATCTTGCAAATCGAGGGAGGAGAACCAATCATCCTGTTTCAACGCCAGTAATATGGTAGCGAGTGTTACCATCTTGAATATTGTTTCTGAATGAATTTGAGGGCTAGAAGGTCTAGAATGGGCCTCCAGCCCTCCAACCTTTTTTCAGTCAAGAAGTAATGGGAGTAGAACCCCTTGCCCCTAAACTGTGTGGGGACTGGTTCAATTGCCCCATGTGTAAGAGGTGCTCTACTTCTTGTTGAAGAAGGATTTCGTGATAGTGGTCCCTGAAAAGGGACAGAGAAGGGGGGGTGCAAATGGGGTATGGACACAAAGGGAATAAGGTAGTGTTTTCCAATTATGTGCAGGAGCCATCTATCAGAGGTTATATGTTGCCAGTTGTTGAAGAATGGCAACAATCAATGCTGGAAGAGATTTGCTTGCATAGATGGTGTTGGAATAGGGGAGAGGCTCTCCAGATCCTCAATCTGATGATCAAGTTTGCTTGTTGGACTACTGCGACTGTTGGGAATTGGTAGAGGAAGGGTGTCGTCGTTGGTATCTGCCTCTGCTTTTGTTCTGTTGCTGCTGGACTTGTCTATTGTAGTGTTGTGCATATTGGGGGTAATCAAGGTCTTGGGTAGGGCTGATACCTATATTGCCTTCTTCTAGGTACTTGGTTGTGGATCCCCAAAGACCGAAGCGTGACTGTGGAATCTTTCACGGAGTGGAGAATTTCATTGGTGTTAGTTGCAAATGACTTCTGGCCATCAAAAGACAGATCTTCTACTGTAGATTGAATCTCCCCTGCAGAATGGAGTGGAGCTAAACCATGATGCTTTCCTCATTACTACTACCACTGTTGCTATAGAACATGCAGCCAGGTCAGCAGCATCTAAGGTGGCCTGTAATGCTGATTTTGCAATTGTGTGATTTCTGTAATCATATTTGCTCAATAAAAGTGCGTAATTCGAAATGGTAAAGTAGAAGGCGTATATATCTCATGCCGGAATGCATAGAGCCTTTTGCTATCACAGTCTGATGGGGTAGACCGGTATTGTTGCTGCTTGAATTTTAGTTGTGCAGCTTCTACCATGAGGGAATTTGGTGGTGGGTGAGAAAAAGAAATTCAGAACTCTTGGGTGGGACATAATATTTCTTAGCAGTTCTCTTAGCCATCGAAGAGATTGACGCTGGAGTTTGCCACACCATCTTTGCCAGTCACATTATTGCTGGATTAATTGGCAATGGTATTTTTGATGGTGTTACTGAGTGCAGTTTGTCTGTTAGCTCATACTGATTTTCCACAGCCTTATGGAGAGGAATGTTTAATTCCACAGCTACACGTTTAAAAAAGGTCATGGGAATGTGCAGCATCATCTGAAGTCATTGAAACAGGGGCAAGAGACCCTCCCTCCACTGGAGAGAGGTTATTTGGGCCAGGAGGGGGTACTGCCTCCTGTGTGAGTGGATCCCCTTCTTGTATTTGTTTGGAGGGGAAATATTGTACTCTGTGTCATTTCTGGCCATGCTATTGTTTGTGATAATATTGCCATTTGTACCCATAGAGAAATCATCATCAGATTCGGATACAATTTTTTCCTGAGAGAGTGATTTCTGAGTTAAAAGTAGATGAGACTAGTAAGTCTCTGAGTTGAGCGTAATGCCCAATAGGTGCTGTCGGTGCCGTAGTGGGAGGCACAGAGGCTGAGGCGCTGAATTATGCCTCAGTGCCAAGGGCAGTTGTGCCGCATCAAGCACCTCTGTGGTGGCAGCTGAGGTGCCTGTTAACGTGATTGGCGCCGCGCTCTCATGCTGCATTGGCAAGATTGTATCATTGCCAGACGGTGCTGCAGCTAATGAGGCAGGCAACTTGAAGACTCTTGCCTCAGAGCACGATTTAGCGCATAGAATCATAGAGCTGGAAGAGACCTCAGGAGGTCATCAAGTCCAGCCCCCTGCCCACGGCAGGACCAATCCCAACTAAATCAACCCAGCTAGGGCTTTGTCAAGCCGAGACTTAAAAACCTCTAGGGATGGAGATTCCACCACCTCCCTAGGTAACTCATTCCAATACTTCACCACCCTCCTAGTGAAATAGTTTTTCCTAATATACAACCTACACCTCCCCCACTGTAACTTGAGACCATTTCTCCTTGTTCTGCTATCTGTCACTACTGAGAACAGCCTCTCTCCATCCTCTTTGGAATCTCCCTTCAGGAAGTTGAAGGCTGCTATCAAATCCCCCCTCACTCTTCTTTTCTGGAGACTAAACAAACCCAAATCCCTTAGTCTCTCCTCATAGGTCATGTGCTCCAGCCCCCTAATCATTTTGGTTGCCCTCCGCTGGACCCTCTCCAATGCGTCCACATCCTTTCTATAGTGGGGGGCCCAGAACTGGACACAGTACTCCAGCTGTGGCCTCACCAGAGCCAAATAAAGGAGAATAATCACTTCTCTAGATCTGCTGGCAATGCTCCTCCTAATGCAACCTAATATGCCATTAGCCTTCTTGGCTACAAGAGCACACTGTTGACTCATATCCAGCTTCTCATCCACTGTAATCCCCAGGTCCTTTTCTGCAGAACTGCTACTTAGCCAGTCGGTCCCCAATCTGTAACAATGCTTGAGATTCTTCCGTCCCAAGTGAAGGACTCTGCACTTGTCCTTGTTGAACCACATCAGATTTCTTTTGGCCCAATCCTCTAATCTGTCTAGGTCACTCTGGACCCTATCTCTGCCTTCCAACGTATCTATCTCTCCCCCTAGCTTAGTGTCATCTGCAAACTTGCTGAGGGTGCAATCCATTCCCTCATCTAGGTCATTAATAAAGATGCGCACTGTTCATATCCAGCGGCATCATACGTGCTGCGACGCAGTGCCGGCACTGATCTCAGCACCGGCTGTGAGAGAAACGGCTGCTTCGGTGCCATATCCCCTTGAGGTGCTGAGGAGACTCGCTTTTTTGGGGGAGGGGAGCGGGCTTTCTGGATTCCCGCTCCTTAAGTTCTTCAGGGTGCTGACCCAGACCAGAGGCTGGTCTAAGCGACTTTTCCAATAAAAATAACTGAAGCCGTGAATCACTGTCTTTCTGTGCCCATGATTTTAGCTTTGCGCAATGAGGGCATTTCGGAGCATTATGTTGCTCTCTGAGGCAGCAGACGCATTGTGAGTGACCATCCAATATCAGGCTAGGCTCTTTATGTGAGATGCAGCGCTTAAACCCCAGTGAGCCAGGCATACCCATAGAAACAGTCAGAGACTGCAGGAAGGGATTAAATGGGCGAAAAAGAAAAAAAACCCTTATACTAATCTAGATTTTTTTTAGCTAACGAAGTAATTGACTAAGTAAGTATTTAAACTCACTAATTAACTACTATGATGAATTTTACTGGTTTTTAAGAAGTATGGTCATCTAGATGCAAAGAAGCTAGGGAGCACTGCTGAGTCCATCTGTAGCTGGAGGTGGTAGAGAAGGAACTGAGGAGTGGTGGGGGGGCTCGCGCATGTGCGATGCCTGCAGTCTAACAGTGTGCGGCTGCTGGTGCACGCGTGCACGGCCCCAGGAACACTGCTACAGAATCTCCGCTCTGAGGCTCGGCCGTGGTGCACTGACCTAATGTGGAGCACCCACAGGGATAACTCTCTCGAAAAAGTGCAACTTCTGTCTCATTTTTTGAGTTCATGGTAATGATGATATTTGTACTTTCTGTTGACTTCAGTGGAAGTTGGATGGCCCCAGTAATATGGGAGTTGAATTAGTGCTATATAGAACATTCTCTTCAAGAAGTCAAAGTGATTTATAAATAGTTAAGTGTCACAACACCTCATCTGAATCTGTGTAAAGTTTCAGCACCAACAGAGAAAACAGCATAGTAACTCCCAATCTTATCCTATCCAAAAGAAGAATCCATAGAAGGGAAAGGAAAAAAAAGCTGTAGATATTTGTTGTAGGTTATAATTAAGGCTAACCATTTCCTGTCAGAATTGGTACATTAAAGCTATACTGATCTTTTTTTTGGCATAAAACTATTTGACAATGCCCTATTCATTACAATCGGATAAGATTTACTGTATTTAGTTTCCCGGTTGTCAGAGCTGCATGATACCTGGCACATCTGCTAGTGGCGGATAGGAGGGGGCATCTTTTCAGAGGTTTGCTGCACAATAAGTGCACTTTGTCATGCAAATATGCAGCCGTGGACCAGCAGTGGCAACATTACCAGGGTGTGATGGTACATTGGGTGGTATCTGATGCTCTGACTAAAAGTCACAAGTGCCCGATGACGATGTTGTGACATGGCGAGTGCAACCCGCCATTAAATAAGGCTGCCCTACCCCCTCACTCTGCTGGTTGAGGGTCTGGGATACTTGGGTCCCTGGCTTACTTTGGATAATCCGATTGGTGTATGAACCATGATTGGTCACCAGCATCCAAGGGATAGTGACTCCTTACATCACCCCAGGGAAGAGAACCCTGACAGAAAATTCCCCACTGCCTTGTGGGTAGGTTCGGGAGATCCAAAGGCTATGGGAGTAAACCCAGACAGATAATCTGGAATGGAGACCCTAAGGTGGTTAACAGTGAGGTTTCATCCAATCTGCTTTTCCGGCATCTCCTGCAGTCACCTCAGTTCCTAACATACTGGTTTTTGTCTTTCCTTTGGATCTAACTGGGGCGACTGAGAGGGGGATAGTGCTGCTTGGGCAACGCAGTTTCCTCAAACACTAGCCCAGGCAATGCAGCGTGCAGGAGGAGACACTTACCCACACACAGCTATACACAGCTACTATAGTCAATACAATAAACCAACTTGCCTCCGGCTTTGTAGCTGGAATGTGCAGACAATGTGTCCTGGAATTGAACCTGATCATGATCTTACAAACACGGATTCAATATGTAAAACAGCAGTCATAGACCAACAGTTACATAAATTGAATGTTGACATTGCTGCTCTCCAGGAGACCAGACTAGCAGATGCTGGATTAGTAAAAGAAACCAACTTACACCTTCTTCTGGAAGCGTTTGAGTTCAGAGAAACGCCGACTTTACGGAGTTGGATTTGCTGTTCGAAACAATCTGATGAACTTTATCAATATACCCATAGCTGAATCAGAACACATTATATCCCTAAAGCTCAGCACCAAGTCAGGATATGTTAACATCATAAGTACTTATGCACCCACACTAATGTTGTGCACTGAAGACAAGGACCGCTTCTATGGTAGTCTTCAGAAAGTTGTTGATTCCTGTTCATCCAGTGAACAACTGTACATCCTTGGTGATTTTAATGCAAGAATGGGACACGATCACCAGTCCTGGCCAATTTGCCTAGTTCATCACGGCATTGGGAAAATGAATGAAAATGGCCAAAGGCTTCTTGATTTCAGTTCTCAGAATCCTCTCTCCATCACTAATACTTTTTTCAACTTAAAAGACTGTCACAAGGTCTCATGGTGCCACCCCAGATCCAGTCACTGGCATCAACTTGACCTTGTACTGGTCCGAGAAAACATCTCAACTCCGTTAAATTTACACGTGCATATCACAGTGCAGATTGTGACACTGATCACTCATTGATTATCAGTAGAGTGAAAATTGCTCCAAAGAAACTCCATACGTCAAAGGATTGCAGAAAACCAAAGGTTAACACCCTCAGTACTAGTGATGCACTGAAATGCTCTGTCTTTGCAGAAGAATTCACCCGCAAAATGGAAGACAAACCTGTCCAGCAGACTGTTGACAAGACATGGTCCATGCTGAGTGCTGCAATATATGAATGTGCCACATCTGCCTTTGGAACACAGAAATTTTCCAACAAACACTGGATTGATGAAAACGTTGACATTCTCAGGCCTCTTCTTGAAGAAAAAAACAAGGCTTTTCTGAACAACATAAAGAATCCATCGCAAAATTCAAGAGATCAGTTCCGCCATACAAGATCCGTTCTTCAGAGAGAATCCAGGCGGTGTGCAAACAAGTGTTGGGCCGATCTGTGTTCTGGAATTCAAAAAGCATTTGATATGGGCGACCTGAAAACCATGTATGATGGACTGAAAAAAGCACTTGGACCAAATGTTACCGAAGTTGCTCCATTGAAACATCTAAATGGACAGGTGATCACAAATAAAAACCAACAGATGTCCCGATGGATGAAACACTACTCAAGTCTTTACTCCCATGAGCGTACAATACATCCTGAACTTGATAACCTCATTCCAACTCTTCCAGAAATGTTAGAGCTAGATGTATAGCCTACGGTGGAAGAGCTTTCCCAAGTACTTGATGCTCTCTCCAGTGGAAAAGAACCAGGTAATGATGGGATTCCAGCTGAAGTCCTGAAGACTAACAAGGCTGTCCTCATCCCCTTCCTCTATGACTTACTTATAAAATGTTGGCGAGCAGGAGTGGTCCCTCATGATATGAGGGATGCAAACATCATTACACTCTATAAAAACAAAGGTGATAAGGGGGACTGTAACAACTACAGAGGCATCTCTTTGCTAAGCATTACAGGTAAAGCATTTGCCCGTGTCATTTTTAATTGCCTGCAAAAACTCACAGATCGAGTCTATCCAGAAACACAGTGTGGCTTCAGGGCTGGCAGGTCAACAATGGACATGATTTTTTCTCTTCGACAACTACAAGAAAAATGCAGAGAGCAAGGAAAGCCTTTGTTTATAGCATTTGTGGACTTAGCAAAGGCGTACGATACAGTCAGTAGATCAGGACTGTACAAAGTGTTAACTAAGATTGGCTGTCCACCATCTCTAGTCAAGCTCATAATATCTTTTCATGAAGATATGAAAGCAACAGTGTACTATGATGGATCTACATCTGAATCCTTTGTGGTGAAGAGTGGAGTCAAACAGGGATGTGTCCTTGCTCCTACCCTCTTTGGTATATTCTTCTCAGTCCTATTAAATTGTGCATTTCTAAACTCACACAGTGATGTATTTCTCCATACAAGGTTAGATGGTTCTCTTTACAACCTAACATGACTCAAGGCTAAAACTAAGGTCAAGAAAGTTCTCATTAGAGAACTCCTATTCGCAGATGACGCAGTGCTTGTCGCACATAATGAAGACACACTACAGGCAGCGATGGATTCTTTGTCCAGAGTTAGTAAACTGTTCTCTCTCGACATAAGCATGAAGAAAACTATTGTGTTTGCTCAAGGTGTATCTCAGCCACCCAAGGTCATTCTGAATGACAGTCCATTAGAGGTGGTTCAACAATTTTGTTACCTTGGGTCTACTGTCACCACAAATCTCTCCATGGATGAAGAACTGAGCATCAGAATTGGGAAGGCAGCCACAACATTTGGCAGACTTATGAAATGAGCATGGAACAATCCCAAACTGACATTGAAAACAAAGATACTGATATACCAAGCGTGCGTATTAAGTGTCTTGCTTTATGGATCTGAGACCTGGACTACCTACTCGTGCCAAGAGAAAAAATTGAGCAGTTTCCACCTTCGCTGCCTTTGCAGAATCATGAATATTAAGTGGCAAGACAAAGTTTCAAATGTAGATGTCCTATGAAGAGCTGGCATACCCAGTCTCATAGTGATCCTTAACAACAGAAGACTCCGGTGGCTTGGCCATGTGAGGAGAATGAGTGATAATCACCTTCCCAAAGAAATCCTCTTTGGTGAACTAACAAGTGGAGGAAGGCCAAAGTTAAGATTCAAGGATATATGTAAAAACACTATGAAAAGGTTTAACATCAATCCAAGCTCTTGGGAATCTACGTCATCAGATCGCAACACCTGGTGACAATTATTACAAAAGGGCAAGTCATTTTTTTATAGGACCTGTGCAAGTCATGCAAAAGAACTCCGCCTCAGAAGGAAAAATTCTCAGACTCATGAAAACAGAAGTAGACTGGCATGTAGCTATTGTAATCGACTGTGCAAATCCAATATTGGACGCATAAGCCATGAAAGAAGTTGCAGATCCAGGCACAACTCATAGATTGTCACTGCCGCTGCTTACCACCGTCTCTCAAGACGAATGGGCCATATATATTTATTTCAGTTCTTAAATTAGGAATGGCATCAGAAAAACCCACAAAAAGTAAAGATTCTAATTTTTTAGCCTTGGACCTTCTTGTGCCTGTTTATTTGCTGCTTGTTCTTTACTACAGTGTTACTGAGCACTGAAATAAAAATTGCAGACGATCTAGGTATCAGGTGGCTGGTTTTCAGAGATGCTGATCATCAATTAGAGTTAATGAGGGCTGCATGGGCTCAGCACCCTGAAAATCAGGACCCAGATAATTTACCATTGTGCAGACTGAATTAAAATATTAGTATTGTGGATTGGGAAAACTATTACTGAAGCGGGTGGTTGAACCACCACTGAAACAGTTAATCTCCTTTATCACATTCCCCTCTTAAAACAAAGGCATATGGCAGTCCACTGGGGTGGAGTGGTGCACTGGGTATTGTTTTGGCTAAATTCATGGGAGAGGAGCTCATATGGGAACATACAGAGAAGGAAGCACCACTTCCAGCTGGCCCTAGATAAGCACAGGATGTTGCTGGTTAAAAGAGAGTTGTCATTTCTGGGCCTGCAAATAGAGAGGTTACTTCCTGCATTCCCAGGATGGAGAGAATATATTCATGAACTGTTCCATCCTCAGGCAGTTTTTCTCTCCTTTTCTCCTCCACATGCCTCATATGGATTTACCACATTTTTTTAAAAATATAGGCAAGGTACCTTTGATCTGACTTTCAAGTTAGTTAAGTGGAAAGAGAGTTAATATGAGTTTTAAGTGCAACCATGTGTCTGTGTGTGGCAACTGCCTAGTTAATTACCTTGTATTTGAAGACCACCAAGGAGTTTTCTAGGCCCCACAATTTGAGTCCCTCAAAGATATTATGACAAGCTATGTGGAAAGGCTCCGGGATATGAGGACCGAACTCAGCAGTCTACTCTAAGAAACAGGACATAAACTCCAAAATGGCTGTGAGTTCTATACTTAGATTTCACCAAGCAAGTATCAAGTGTAAACTCCTTAGGAACTATACCAGCCTGATTGTGAAGTCACAGATAGTGCAATTGGCTATTCTCTGTCTTGTCACCAAGAGAATCTTGACTTTGTGAGAGATGGTCCCTTACACCAAAAACAATATTGAGGTTGCTCCCAATCCCAAAAGACCAGTCACACACTCCTAGGGTGACCATATTTCCCAAAGGAAAAATGGGACAAGACAGCAGACTAGCCTGAGCCCTGCTCCACATGGGCCTAGCAGTTCACCTTTCTTGCCAAAGCTGTGCCACAGGGTTGGGGAGGGGGCTACACTCAAAGGCTGTGAGAGCAGAAACTGTGAGAGTCAGGCCCAGAGCTGCAAGGGGCAGAAGCAGAGCAGGGAGGCAGCAAGATTTGGGTTCCCGCTCTACATTCACCAACGGGATGCAGTTGGAAGCAGAGCAACCTAGCCCTAGCCCACTCTGCTCCCTCAGCTTGCCTTGCTTAGGGGCTTGTGAGAAGGGGCAACACCCCCGCTCCACACTCACTGGCTACAGGAAGCAAAGTGATGCGTCTGTGGACTGGTGGAGCAGAGTGGGCTGGGACCAGGTTGCTCTGCTTCCCACTTCTACTGGCAAGTGTGGGGATGGGCCTGACCTTGCTGTCAGTGCCAAGCCCCCACTAATCCCGCAGGTCACGTCGCTTGGAGGAGGGAGTTTGGGGGAAGGAGCAGGAGCCAGAAGAGTCAAGGCTTAAGGGAGGGTGGAATGGGGCACAACAGGGGTAGGAAGAGGGGGGAGCAGGGACAGAATGGGAGGTTGTCCTAAATGGCCCCTAAAATTCTGCCAGTGAGCTTGCACAAATATGTCCTGGCACCACCTCACTACTACTGAGCCCTAGTGCAAGAAATAGTTCTGGTGGCCCAGAAGCAGGATTGTCAAACTAAATCTTCCCCTCTCTGTATTGTTTGTGGGACCCAATCCTGTGTGTGCTGGATCCAATCCTCTAGGTGTGCTAGCACATACAAAGCAGGCAGCAAGAGAGAAAGTGTCTCTCAGAATACCCAATAGTTAGGGCACTCACCAGGGGTGTGGAAGGTTAAGATTTAAATCCCCTCTGCCCAGTTTGGAGCACCAATTTGAATTTCATTCTCTGACATCCCAAGTAAGTGCCATAACAACTGGGTGACAGTCACTCTCTCTCTCTAACCCAATCAATATTTAATTATTTATATAAAGTGAAACAGCTTCAACTGAAGAGCTGGAGGGAGCCCAGAATACCAAATAGCCTGATAATCATGGCCTGCGCCAGCTTGGTTCATACTCCAAATCAGCCAAAGGAAGGATCTGAATCCAAGACTCCCACCTCCCAGATCAGTGTTCTAACCACCAGGCTATCATGGAGTAGCAGCATTTCTCTCTCTCATTTTTTGTGAGAAAAGACTGACCTGGCTTAGTCACCTGATTCCAAGGATCCTGGTTGAGAATCCAGAACAGAGGGAGGTGGCCTCCTAAAATCTAAGGCCCTTATCAATGGGAGTTAGGCACCTAAACAACTCTTGACCTACACCTCCCTCTTCTTTCTGCTTTTGGCCAATTTAGATGACTCAGCTTACTGGCTTCTGAGAATCTCTTTGGCATCTAACTCTCCTCATACAACACTTGGGGAGCTTGAATAGACATCTAACTCAGAGCTGAAAATTCCACTAAGCAACCAGGAACCCAGAGTTAGTGTTGCAACACTCAAGTCCCTTTTATGAATCTAGCTGTTGGTCTAATGCATAACAGTTATTCTTCTTACAATATAATCAGTGTTCAAAAACAAGGTTCATAAGAGTAATGTTATGGTGTACACTTAGTGTATTAAAACAAAGGATTAAAAAAAACCACACACTTCCATAGAAGTACCAGTTTAATTCACAATTTACAGGAATGTATGGATTCTACTTTTTTTTGTAATGGGATGTTTCAGGCTTTTTATAATTGCTATCACTGAATGCCAAACCATGGAGTGTAACAACAGCTCTTTGAATCAATGGACATAGAATTTAGCTTACTATCCAACATCTGTTTGGGTTAAAAACCCACATGTACTATACTTCAGTAGGTCTCAAACTTCATTTAGGTTTCATCAACTGCTCTGGTTAAGTTCACTTTAACCATACAAGTAGTTGGGGTTGATCCTCCTCGGAGACCTGCCAGGAAAATCTGTGGCCTGGGTACATTGCTAGAGTTGTCAAGTTTAGTCTGTGTTCCAAAATCCTTCTGCAAATACACTTGGGTAGAGTTATCTCTTCTCATGTGACTGAGAGTAGTCTGCACTGAGTGAGTTAATTTCCTACGCAAATTAGCCTAAATATGAAAACAGAATCAGAAATTTTATTCTTAACTATAATTTGTCTGAGAAATGTAAATGTTATAGATTACAATTATGCATATTTTTCTCTTTTACATGTGTAAAAGTTTCACAAGTTTTCTCCCAAGTTTCACAAATCCATAACCTTGGAATATGTCATGTTAGCACCAATCTGCTGAGGCAACCTTCATGGAAAATGCTACGAAAGAGCTTTTTCTGAATTCTTCATACTATTGAGCCAGTGCTTTAAAACAGTCTGCTTCTCATTCCAGTGAACTGTTAATATTAGCAATGATATAAAAGAATATAAATCACATGACGAAGTTGCTGTTGTCAGACTGTATGAAACTAACCAAACCATAGGTTGTTATTTGGGAATTAAGCATTCCCCCAAAAAGGACTAGCTCCACTTCCTGCAGGGTGCTGATACCCTCAAGTAATTTTCCTTGGTCCTGGCATGTATATGCAAATGTAAATGTAAATTATTAATACAGGAAAAATAAATTCAAAATGGTATAATGTACTGCCATTAAAACCTAAAAGCATTTTACAAATTCCACCCAAACTAAAAAAAAAATTGCAATAAGTAATAGAAATATTTTTTCTCCTAATCAAATGGTTTAAAATATTACTACATTTGTTTTATTAATGTGAAAAGCAAATATAAAATTTCCCTAGTCTTCAATATTAATCAAATAGTAATAAAACCCATATATTACAAAATCTGGACCATAAAAAGACCCCATATAAAACATTAAATTAAAAACCATCTTCAAAAACCTAAAATTAAATATAAATATACCAAAAAAGCTTTACAACCACAACATCTATATTTAAAAATAACACAATCACCCCCCCCCCCCCCCCCCGGCCACTTTCTCATAAATCCAATTGCAAATATATTTGTAATTATTTATGTGGGTAATAGTTATATGTACTAGGGATGCTAGATATCATTTATTTTAGTTACCGTATAGCCACAACAATTTTTAGCGGTTACACGGTTACTAAAATGCTCCCCTGTAGGGGTCGGGTTGGCAGCCAGTGCACTCCTGGCTCGCCTTCCAGGGAGCCCGCTGGTACCCCATGCTGATGCCTCTGACAGAGGCAGCAGCAGCCCCTGTCTGCAGGAGGTCTGCGATTCCCACAGACAGAAGCTGCTCTGCCATCTCACGAGCACCAGCTTCTGCCTACTCTCTACCTGCTGCCTCCATGGGAAGCAGCAAGAGAGGAGCAGGTGGCTCCGCAAAGCTAGCGGCTCCGCAGAGCTAGCATGTACAGAGAGCCGGCTTAAAAGCTGTCTCCCTGAACATATCAGATCCCACTGCCCTCCACGCTGCTGCCTCTAATATCAGAGACAGCAACACAGAGGTGAAGGTGGGGGGCAGGGGCCTCCACGGGATCTGGTGCTTGTGGGGAGCCAGCTTTTAAGCAGCCTGTGGCGGAGCGGAGGCAGGTCGCTCTGCAGGAGCCGTCTCCCCACAGACCTCAATTCCTGCCTCCTGGGAGACAGCAAGTGGGGGGAGGAGTATGTATGTAGTCATTTGGATTAACTGATAAACCTAGGTTTATCAGTTAATCATTTAAACGACTATATGCTAATATCCCTAATATGTGCCTTAAAAGCTAATGCCTGTGTTAATCCATAATCATAAAAAAAGGTCTTGTGACTTGGTGGCATATCTATTAATGTATAAAGCTCTGCATGCAGTAATTTTATCATCTTAGCTTTTTTTGTATCATTTTACTACAAAAGGAAAATATAGCACATTGCCTTCAAATGGTTAAGCTCTCTACATTATTTAAGCTGTCTGAATACAGAATAGCACCATAAAAATTCACTGTTATCTGAAAAGATGTTACAACTTAAAGAGTGCCTGAGACTTTAGATCCAATGGATCTATCCATGAAAATATTGCTCAAACCAAAAAACAAAACCAAAAGATTTTGGGGGTGGAAAAGCTTTTGAAACAGGAGTATGAAATATAGTGAAATAAGATAAAAGAAAATGCGATTACAGGAACTTGCCTCTTCATAGATTTTAAAACTAGAAGGGAGATAATTATGATAATCTAATCTGACCATAAAAAATATGCCAATTTTTTAAAGGCTTAATCTTTCAGTAATACCAACAACAAACCAATTTTATGGCTTTTCTCCTCAGTTCCCATTCGTTCCACTCATAGGACTTCACAATAGTTGGAGGCAATATATGGGTGTCAGTCTGAGTACTGCTGTCACATTTGGTGATTGGTTTCATTGAATGTTTGTCTCCACTTCCAACCTGGATGAAGACATAGGTATTTATTAGAAAAATCGTTAAGTTGCAGGAAAAACAACATATAGACACAGCAAAGTCTTCTTTTAAACAAACACTGAGAAGAATGATGAAAGTTTTAAAGACTTGAATACAAAATATAAAATTATATTACAGGTTGGACCACTCTTGTCTGGCGCCACTGGGACCTGACTGGTGCCAAACCAGAGAATTTGTCGAACCATGGGAGGTCAGTATTGTTTAGCAGCATTACCAACACTTCCACTGCTTACGGGGCTCTTAGAAGACATTTAGGGATAGATTACAGCTAAATAATAGCACAGAACTCAGAGCCAGGACTGATGGCTGTAAACAGACTTTATGGAACCATGGGCTACTCGGCCACACCCATGATAAGTGGACATCCAGCTAACTAAATTTCATGCCAGAACCACCAATGTTGTTGAACCAGAGTGTGCCGGACTAGAGTTTGAACTTCTACTAACTAATGATTAATAAACTTAAAAAACGACCAATAGTCTGGTAGCACTTTAAAGACAAACAAAACATGTAGATGATATTATGAGCTTTCGTGGGCACAGCTCACTTCTTCAGATGACCATCTGAACATGTAGATGACCATATGAAGAAGTGGGCTGTGCCCACAAAAGCTCATGTTTTTTTAAGTTTATCCTGTACAGACTAACTCGGCTACCCCCTGAAGCTAATGATTAATAATCATCTTATGTTTATACAGTATCTGTCATTCCAGAGGATTCTAAAGTGCTTTACAGATTTAAACTAATAAACTAAATTTGTGCAGGGGGTACTGAAAAATAGCTACCTCTGGGGTAAAGTATCCAAGTGTTTGTCTGTCTCTGAGCATTTGTTTGACTGTGTGTTTCGCAGTTGGAAAAGAGCAGCAGTTGGAAAAGAGCAGCAGTTGGAAAAATTTGAAAAGTGTGAATTGGGAGTGCTTTGTTCCAGGTGGGTCTTCAGGGACTAATTGGATTAGAGGCCAGGCTTTGAGCCGAGCCTAGCCAGCAGCCTTATAAAAAGGCAGCCAGAGCGAACGCAGTGAGCAACGAACAGGGCAGCAGTGAACAGGCGGAGCCCTATAGTGTTTGGTGGTCTTTTTCTTGAATTTTTTTTCTTTTCTGCCTTTCAGGGGGGCATTTAAAAACATCTGAGGAATCTCTCTGAAGGAAGGCAGGTATGGAAAGTGATAGGTCTGCTGTTGTTACCTGCACAGCATGTGCCATGTTTGTGTTCCTCCCGGAAGATAGAAGGGATTTTATCTGCACTAAGTGGAAGCTGGTCGCCATTTTGGAATTAAAAATTAGAGGCCCAAGTATCATCAACCCTACGTTCCATCAGAGAAGATGAAAACTTCCTCGATAGAAGGCAGCATTTAATACTGCAGGCACAGCAGACTGAAGAACCAGTGGGGGCAGTACAGAACAAGGAAGAAAACTGGCAGCATGTAACCTCCAGGAGAAGAAAGCCAACTCAGGTATCCCCAATTCCAGTAGAGGTAAGTAATCGCTTTCAGGCTCTCTGCACAGGTACTACGGTGGAGAATGCTTTGGCAGGGACCTCTCAGGGAAGAGATAAGAAGGAGACCCTTTCAACCGGAAGGCATGGGATGTGTAGTCCTAGATATGGGGGTTCCACGACCACCACTCGCAAAAGGGACTCCCTCCTAAGAGGGACAGAGTCATCCATCTGTCATCCAGACCTGGAATCATGAGAAGTGTGCTGCTTATCAGAAGCTAGAATTCAGGATGTGACTGACAGTCTTCCAAAACTGATCCAACCTTCGGATCACTACCACTCTTTGCTTCTCCATGTCAGAACTAACAATACAGCCAAGAATGACCTTGAGCAGGTCACTGCAGATTATGGGAAGAAGGATCAAGGAATTTGAAGTGCAAGTTGTGTTCTCATCCATCCTCCCTGTTGAAGGAAAAGGTCCAGGTAGGGATCGTCGAATTGTGGAAGTAAATGCGTGGCTGCGCAGGTGGTGTCGGAGAAAGGGCTTTGGTTTCTTTGACCACGGGACTCTGTTCCGGGCACAAGGATTGCTAGGAAGAGATGGGATCCACCTAACCAAGAGAGGAAAGAGCATCTTCATGGGCAGGCTTGCAAACCTAGTGAGGAGGACTTTAAACTAGTTCGCTGGGGGACGATGACCTAAGCCCTGAGGTAAGTGGGATACCGAGAAGAAACACAAGGAGGAAGGAGCAACAAAGGAGGACTTCTGATTCAAATGGAGAAGGCAGGGCAATCAACTGGTTATCTAAGGTGTTTATACATGAATGCAAGAAGCCTGGGAAACAAACAGGAAGAATTAGAAGCCCTGGCACAGTTGAAGAACTATGGTTTGATTGGAATAATAGAGACTTGTGAGATGATTCATATGACTGTAGCACTGTCATGGAAGGGTATATAAATTGTTCAGGAAGAACAGGTGGGGGACAAAAGGAGGAGGAATTGCACTGTATGTAAGAGAGCAGTATGATTGCTCAGAGCTCCGGTATATAGAGGGAGAAAAGCCTGTTGAGAGTCTATGGCTCAAGTTTAGCGGTGGGAGCAACAGGGGTGATGTTGTAGTTGGTGTCTGCTATAGACCACCAGATCAGGTGGATGAGGTAGACGAGGCTTTCTTCAGACAACTGAGAGAAGCTTCCAGATCACAGGCCCTGGTTCTCATGGGGGACCAATACAGCAGTACACAGACAATCCAGGAAGTTTTTGGAGAATGTTGGGGATAACTTCCTGGTACAAGTGCTGAAGGAACGGACCAGGGGCCATACACAGCTTGACCTGCTGCTCACAAATAGGGAGGAACTAGTAGGGGAAGTAGAGGTGGGTGGCAACCTGGGAAGCAGTGATCACGAGATGGTAGATTTCAGGATCCTGACAAAAGGAGAGTAGCAAATGTAGCAACAGTAGTGACAGATGGCAGAACAAGGAGCAATGGTCTCAAGTTACAGTGGGGGAGGACTAGGTTGGATATTAAGAAAAACTATTTTACTAGGAGGGTGGTGAAGTATTGGAATGGGCTCCCTAGGGAGGTGGTGGAATCTCCATCCCTAGAGGTTTTTAAGTCTCGGCTTGATAAAGTCCTGACTGGGATGATTTAGTTGGGATTGGACTCAATGACCTCCTAAGGTCTCTTCCAGCCCTAGGGTTCTATGATTCTAAAGCCTAGCACCGGTTTAAGAATACACAGGCCAATTAAATGAAAAATAGACAACTGAAACTGTGGGGGAAATTTAAAAAGTAGAATGCAGCTGTCCAAGCTGGAATTTGTCCAGGATCCAAATATTAACACTTATACACTAACCTTTTTAAAAATATAATCTAGGATTTCTCTCCCCAAATGACATTTCCCCCCATTACAATACACAAGTATGGAAAAATGCTCTCCAACTTGTGTTGACAAAGTCAAGTTGTTCATATTCATATGCTTAATTATACAGGACCCTCTCCTTTCTTATATGAGCTACTCCTGCAAAGGGGAAACTGGAAACATTATCCACAGAATTTCTCTAGACTGAAGATGGTAGAGTGTTGCCAATACTAAATTTCCTTGGTCTTTTCCCATCCACACGTAGAGTTTAAGGATGAACAATTTCTCAGAGTTGATGCTCCTCATCATGCCAAAGAGTAGGATCTGCTGGATACCCATGTACTCTCTTTGCTGAGTAGAGAATTACATACATCCTCAGACAAAGTACGGTCTCCATAAAACATATTTTCTCTATGTCCCACTAATTCCTGTTTGACCAGGTCCCAGCACTTTTCAGTTAATCAAAAGGAACGTCAGTTAGTATCACATCATCTATTCAACAGGAGCAAGCAGTGAATACCTGTGAATAAGGAGCAAGGGATTCAAATTGATGATGAAGCTCAAGCAGTTGAATAAGCTCAGCACATTCTTTTGCTTTGTCTCCAATCAACTGAATGAACATATCTGGGTTTTGGGCAAAAACATATGCTGATTCTTTGGAACTGAAAGAGTAATATTTCTCCTTATGTTTCAAAATTCCAATAGCAGGATTTCCTAACAAATAAAGCAAAAACAAGAGTGAACCAATAAATTATATAACACACAGGGCTCCTAGAGTGAAAGTCAGCTTCTACAAACCATCAAAACAGACGACGACCATCTTATAGCCAGTTTCCCAGTAAGGATAACTATATCTACCTCCTTTGTAAAACACTTTGAAATTTACCGATGAAAAGTGCTACATAGAGCTACATGCTATTATAGTCTGGAACACGCGTAAATTACAACCAGATAGTAGAAATAAAACAAATGAACAACATAAGCAAGTACAGAACATACGGTTGTATGAACACTAATTATAATTTCACACACACTCAGAAACACAGAGGATTATTAGAATTACAGGTTAGGTATATAAAATGCAAAACTGTTCAATGAATTATTCTAGTTTGTTTTCTAGCATAGAAGGAATCACACACAGTATATGTTGTTAAGCGTATCTTTTTGCTAGTGTATGCATATTTGCAGTAAGAAAAGATTAATTCGAGGCATTAGTGGAAGGAAGGAACACACCTGGGAGGAGGAGGCCATCTTTTTCAGCAAGCATGAGCGCACAAAACCCACGATACTGGATTAACAACTGATCAAAATTAGCTGTGGTTTCTGGAAAAAGCCACTCTTGTTTTTTGAAATCAGAAACATTCACTTTGATTCCTGAAAGAGAATTTGGCAAAGGAAAGATGACAATAAAATACATGATATCTAAAATGTGATTTAATGAAAATCTCAAACGAAGTTCAATTATGCATTAACACATTGTGGCTTAAAGTACTGAACGCCCAGAACTCCACTAGTTTCCACAGGAGTGGAACACTTAGCAGTTCTGAAACTCAGGCCCTGGTACACAATTTCCTACTTAGGTTTTTTTTTTGGTGGTACCATAGGCACCGACTTTCCCTGTAGCCAAGTGGTGCTCTCTCTCCTTGTAACAACTGTTATTACTCCTCTCAGTCTTCTCTTCTCTAGACTTAAACACCGTTTTTATTTTCAATATTCCCTCATGTTGTTTTAGACCTTCATTCATTTGTGTTGCTCTTCTCTGGACTTTCTCCAATTTGTCCATATCTTTCCTGAAATATAGCACCCAGAACTGGACACATAACTCTATACTCTATGCTGATTACTCAACCAGAGTGGAAGAATTCCTTCTTGTGTCTTGCTTACAACACTCCTGCTAATACATCCAAGAATTTTTTTTTTTTTTGCAACAGCCTTACAAGTGTTAACTCATATTTATTTTGTAAACCACTATGACCCCGACATCCCTTTTTGCAGTATTTCTTCCTAGGAAGTCATTTTCCATTTTGTACATGTACAACTGATTGTTCCTTATGAATGGAGTACTTTGCATATGTCCTTACTGAATTTCATCCTATTTATTTCAAATCATCTAATTTGTTCAGATCACTTTGAACTTTAATTCTATCCTCCAAAACAACCCCTCCCAAGTATTGTCTGCAAACTTAATAAGTGTATGTGATTATCTAAATCACTGAGGAAGATACTGAACAAAACCAGACCCAGAATTGATCCCTGCGTGGTCCCACTTGATATGCCTTTTAAGCTTGATGGTGAACCACTGATATCTATATCTGGGAATGTTTTTCCAATCCATTATGTAACCACCTTATAGTAGCTCCATCTAGGTAGTTTGTTTATGATAGCACCCAGTTGCTCCAGCAGGAATCAGGGTTCCATTCTGGTATGTATTATAGAAAATATATGCAGATATTTCAAAGGGCTTACAAGTGTAACATAAAGAATAATTTAATAGCTTATATCATAGGAATAATTTTAAAAATTACATCTGAATTCCATCTCACTTACTCTTCCCAAGGGCGTTGCTAGCAAAATTTAAACTACAGCATTGACAGAGGCATAGATGAAAAAGGGTCTGATTCATATCTACAAAAGATAGTGACAAAGTGCCCATTGACTTCACAGGGAACAGTAGCAGTCCCAGATATACAGCACACTGATAATGTAGGAGAAGAAACAGTAGCACTGTATCTGGAAGTAGATATTGGTGTCCAAGTACTGTTTTCCTCTCAGTTTTCAGAGGATGTGTACTAATTATATGTAAGCATATAATTTTTTTGTCAAGAAAGAGTCCTGTTCTGTAAAGCACGAAGTGGTCCTGTGTGGTCCTTAGCACCCACAAATTCTGTTGCCCTCAACAGAATTGGGTAAGGACTACTATATGTCAGTAAAGATTTGCAATGTCAGGTCCTAAGAAACCAGCTCTAGTATTAGATAGGAATGTTGCACGTTTTAGAAACAGAATTTAAATCACAAAATCATATAAGGCAGTGTTTGTTAAACTTTTTAAGACCGAGGAACACCAAACAATTTTTTTTATGGGGAACACCAAGGATTTTTGTTGAACAAAAAAAAAAAAAAAAAAAAAGCTTGCCCCTTATAAGGACGGCCATTTGAACTCTGTTCTATCTGCGTATCATGACCATATTATCTGGGACACATTACCTACACCCACCCACCCCGACCTCTGTTTACTATGCCCCTGACTCTCGGGGTCAGGATGGACACATGACCAGAAGTAAAAGTAACCCCCTCTAAGAACTTTTCCCACCATCCTCCTACCCATAGGGGATGAGTTTGGCCCTCACCGAACCCTTTCTCCTCTGGTGCTGGTCTCTCCCCTGCAGGTGTCTGCCCTTCTGCTTCACCCCCAAAATCCCCTGGCACCTGCACCTTTCCTAACCCCTGCACCCTCATGGTGCTTCCTCCTCCCCTCACCACCCTCTGCCCTAGTTCCTCTCATGCCCCTCTGTGCCCTCACACGACTTGCTCCATCCCCACCTTCCTCATGCCCACCCCTCCTTTCAACCCTTCTCCCAGCACCTCCCCCTCTCCTTGCTTTGTCTTGCCCCCAATGCCCTTTCCCTCTCCTCTTCCAGCATCACCCTGTCCCTTCCACCCTCCCACCCCCACTGACACCTCCCCTCCGTCCTCCTGCCCTTTTCCTCATTGTCTCCACTTGGCCCCCTGGCATTTGTCTCTCCTCCACCCTGTCCTTGGTGCCTTCTCCTGCTCTGCCCCCCTCCCTTCAACACAAGCCCCTTCCTCTCCCACCCTCCTTCCCCCTAGTTCTCTCCGAGCCCCTCCCCCACCTTTTGCCTTCCAGTTTGCAGGGCTGGAGTCTGTGTTTGGGCCCCAGAAGTCCCTGCAGCCCTGGCCCCAGCTGCTTCCAAGGCAGGATCGCTTGCCAAGCCTGGAGCTGGGCTGCCCGTGGTGCTAATATTAGTGCCGCATTCCAGTCCCCGCACCAGCTTTGGCTCCCATTAGGAGTGCGGGGAGGGAAGAAAGCCCCCACCCTCCCAGATCTGGCTTGTGGAACGTGGCAGAGCGAGCAAGTCCATGCACTGCCGCTCCCCCAGTGGAGTGGGAAGGGGCAGGGGAGAAAGGGCTGTGCACAGAGCAGATCGGCAGAGCCTGAACGTACCCCACTCTGCAACACTCCAGCCGGGCTCTGCGCGGTCCCTGTCAGCACTCTGGTGGCAGCTCCCAAGAGTGGCTCACTGGGTCTAACCAGTGCCCTTCCCACTCCGGCAGTGGTGGCGGCCGTCTGTGGATGGAGGAGGCCGGGCTGGCGGCGCATGGCAGAGGCAGTCCCGCAGTGGGAGGGAAGGGCCACGCGGTGGGGGGAGGGGCTTGCCAGACAGCGGTACGTGCTGCATGGGAGCTCGGAGCTCTGGACACTGTGCACCATCGGCAGCGGCCCTGGCTGCCCACGCAAAGCAGCAAAGAGAGCCGCTTATGTGCTGGGTGGAGGCGGGGAGTTGCTGCTGTACCGCGCTGGCACTGGGCATCTTTAAATTCAGGACCGTCCCGGAAAAAAACGGGACATATGGACATCATAGCTCTGCGACACACCTCCGACTGCCTTGCGGCACACCGGTGTGCCACAGAACACAGTTTAAGAAACGCTGATATAAGGACTCAAAGGGGAAAAGGAAAATGTGATAACGTTCAGTACCCATGGTTTCCTTTATCCTTTGCTCATCACTTTTCACAGTCACTCCTTCGAGAAGTGATTCCATCACATCATCAGGAAAGAGTTGTGCATGGATTCCCAAAAACTGCTGTAGACTGACCGTCAAATTAGTGAGAAAACTCAGCAGCAATATCTCATCCTGAAAGCTCGTCCAGAGGTTAGACAGTGCTACAAAGATAGGCTAGAAAGTAATTAAAAAGATCCAAAATCTACATTTGCTTTGTCTGTAAAATTAAACAAACACTGTAAAACACAGTCTCAAAAACAACTGTTAAACACAAAGGCTACGTCTAGACTGCATCCCCTCTGTCGGCAGAGGGATGCAGATTAGGCATGTTGAAATTGCTAATGAAGCAGGGATATAAATATCCTGCGCTTCATTAGCATAAACATGGCCGCTGCTTTTTTTCGACATGGAGCTTTTTCGAAAAAAACCCAAAAACGGCAATCTAGACGTGGATCTGTCAAAAATAAACCCTTTTTCGACAGATCCTATAAACCTCATTTTTTGAGGAATACAGGATGTCGAAAAAGGGTTTATTTTCGATGGATCTGCATCTAGACTGCTGGGTATTTTTTTCAAAAAAGCTCCATGTCGAAAAAAAGCAGCGGCTATGTTTATGCTAATGAAGCGCGGGATATTTAAATCCCTGCTTCATTAGCAATTTCGACGTGCCTAATCTGCATCTCTCTGTCGACAGAGAGGTGTAGTCTAGACACAGCCAAAGGGCCCAATCCTGCATACCCTTTGCACTCAGCAATCCCACTGGAGCGCATGCAAGATCAGGACCAAATCTTGAAATCATTTCAATTTACTTTAAAAGTAATAAAACAACATTTTGGGGAAACATTGGGGGTGAATTGCTGAATTATATTGGAAAAGAGTCTCCCCCATCCTCCCCACAAATATAATAATATAAATGCAAAAAGAGAAGATAAGCAGAGGAAGGCAATACAGAAGACATTTCTTTATTCGGGTTATCTATGTGGTTAACTATAAAAAGAAATACTAACATACCGAGGCATAGGCAGCCTCTGTTTTCCCTCAGTCCCAAAACAGCTTAGTACAGATACAGATTTCAAAGACAGAGGCAAAAAATGTGCCTGTTATAACATATCCGAATTCACTGAGGAAATGGACAGCAGAAAATAATTACATTCTTGACTATACTGAATAGATTTTGAATGCTTTCACTGGCATCTTCAAATTTTCAGATCTTAGGACAGTAGAAAAGGGCTTCCCCCAACATCAGGAATATATTCAATGAATTTAACATGCATCCTAGCATATTAGTATTTATGTTAATGAAGCTATTATAGGAACTGTTGTAGGAGTTAGCAACACTGATGAACAGCAGAGGTATTATGAAATACTAGGGACACAAGAAATTAAAGCAGAGGAATGCCAACAAAATATTTTTTACTATAGACAGCATCATAACCATCTTTAACTCAATTGCTGGAAAATTAGTGAGCCTAGTGTATACCGTAAAATGCTTGTCTGCTGCATTCTTAGCCCAGGCTCATGATACAAATAATAAATTATAAAATTATCTCCTTATGCTCTTTTACAGTACAGCTTTTCTGCAGCAATTTAGAAACAAGTAGGATTAAGTGATCTTGTGATGGAGAAAACTCTACCTGCAGGAGCACAGATGGAATCAAATATCTTGTACATATACTGTTGCTGACAAATGTGAAGAAAACTAGCAAATAACCCAGTAAGGACAAACCAGTCAAGAAAGGAAATATATGGTATACTTCTTAGGAGACAGAGGATGTGCCTTCTTGCTTGTACTTAAAATGTGAAGAATATTTTGGCCCTCATAATAAAAATGAACAGTAGAGGGAGAGAAAAGAGAAAAAATTGCTCTTGGGAGCAGGATAGAAGAAGAAGGTATCTGCTAATGAGAGACGGACAGGATCTGTAAGATCACTAGGCATATAAAAACAAATACATTGGAACAGACCCAAGATGCCCACTATCAAGGAGAGGAGACTGGACAAGATGCAGCACTAGATACTTCAGAGGAAGGCAGAAAACCCTAGAGATGGCAGATGTGGGATAAACTGCCCCCATGTCAGGTCACAGAATACTAGAACTGGAAGGAACATTGAGAGGTCATCAAGTCCAGTCCTCTGCCCTTATGGCAGGACCAAGCCCCATCTAGATCAGGGCTACTCAACTTTGGAAGCCCCGGGGGCCACAATGATACTCACAGCACATGCTGAGGGCTGCAACTTAAGTGTGATTGCATATACATGCAAATATATATGCAAATATATACAAATAGCTTCTTTCACACAATGCCCCAGTGATCCCGGCACCTCCTCCCTAGAGGACGCTGCCCCTTTAAACACAACTCTGGATGGCTTTTTGGCCATATGAGGCTCCCGTCAGCCGGCACTATCTTGCCAGCGCCATTTTGCTTTGCTGCGCCAAATGGTGAGTACAGGGACACAGGGGAAGCTTTGCAAGCCTCACTTGAAGGGGGGGAGAAGAGCCGCATGCGGCTCGCAAGCCACGGGTTGGCCAGCCCTGCACTACTCCATATCAACCTTCTAGAGCTCAGAGCGGTCAAGAATGCATGCAAGCACTTTACCTCATCCATCACCAACAGAACCGTCTGTATCCTTATGGACAACATGACCACCATGTTCTACATAAACAGACAGGGAAGAGCACGTTCCTGATCTCTCTGTGCAGAGGTGGTCTGCTTTTGGACCTGGTGCATCCAATATGGGGTCACACTAAAAGCAGCATACTTACCAGGGGCAAACAACACCATGGCAGATGCTCTGAGCCGCAACTTCGCCATCGATCACGAGTGGGAACTCCACCCACAGGTGTTAGATTCCATCTTTCACAGGTGGGGCTATCCAACAATGGACCTTTTCACTACTTGGAGGAATTACAAATGGCCTCGCTTATGCAGGACTGGGGAAGGGATCCAGGGGAGACACATTCCTAATCCCATGGGACAAACTGATTTACTATGCCTTCCTGCCAATACTACTGATCCCCAGAATCCTGCACAAGATCCGTCTGGACACAGCCCAGGTCATCCTAGTGGCCCCATCCTGGTCCAGACAGACCTGGTTCCCATATCTACAGCACATGTACATCGAAACACCCCACCCGTTCCCTCAGTGGCGCGATCTCCTTTTTCAGAATGCGGGCAAGTTACTGCACCCAGATCCACGCATCCTTCATCTCCATGCCTGGCTCCTGTCTGGTTTCAAGGCAAAGAAATCGCCTGCTCAGAACAAGAAAGAAACGTCCTCATGCATAGCAGGAGACAAACAACTAGAACAAACTTACCAGCAAAAATGGAAACGCTACGCATCTTGGTGTCATCAGACACAACTCAGTCCAGACAAATCTCCAATCCACACGATACTTGACTACTTATACAGATTAAAGAGTGAAGGCCTATCAATGTCTTCCATAAAAGTACACTTGTCAGCCATAACTGCCTTTCACGATTGCATAGAAGGATCATCTGTGTTTGCACATCCCGTGACGAAAAGATTCCTTAAAGACCCTTCAGAACCTCTACCCACCTTGTAGAACACCGACGCCCTCGTGGGATCTGAATTTGGTTCTGGAGACCCTTATGAGACCCCCCGCTTTGAACCCATGGCCACATGCCCGCTATTGCTCCTCACAATGAAGGTGCTTTTTCTGGTGGTGATCACATCTGCAAGGAGGGTGAGTGAGTTAGGAGCCCTAATGGTGGGCCCACCACACAAGGTATTTACTAGAGATAAAGTGACTTTGAGACCACATCCAGCCTTTACACCAAAAGTCCTTTATTTCTCTAGCTAGACTGAACTCATTTCGTGCCTTCACTTTTCTAATTTTGCTCCCACATACTTGTAATATTTGTTAATATTCATCCTTTGTACTTTGACCTAGTTTCCACTATTTATAAGATTCCTTTTTGACTTTTAGATCATTCAAGATCTCATGGATAAGCCAGGTTGGTCTCTTGCCATACTTCCTTTCTTGTCTGTGCAGTGGAATAGTGTGCTCTTGAGCCCTTAGCAATGTCCTTTTGAAAAACTGCCAACAGTCTTCAATTGTTTTTCATCTTAGTCATGCTTCCCATGTGACCATATCTACCAGCTCCCTGAGTTTATTAAAGCCTGCCTTCTTGAAATCCATTGTCTTTATTTTGCTGTTCTCTCTTCTACCATTCCTTAGAATTATGACCTCTTATTGCATGATCACTTTCACCCAAGCTGCCTTCCACTTGCAAATTGTCAACCAGTTCCTCCCTGTTTGTTAAAAATCAAAGCTAGAACAGCCTCCTCCCTAGTAGCTTTCTTCACCTTCTGAAATAAAAAATTGTCTCCAGTACATTCCAAGAAGTTGGGTAATCTATGCCCTGCTGTGTTGTTTTCCCAATAGAAGTCTGGATAGTTGAAGCCCCGCCATCACTACACTGTCCTGTGCTTTGGATGATTTTGTTAGTTGTTTAAAAAAAGCCTTACACCTCTTCTTCCTGGTTGGGTGGTCTGTTATAGACCCCCTACCCTAATATCACCCTTATTTTTACCCCTTTTAATCTTACCCAGAGACTCTCAACATGACTCTCTCCTATATCCATCTCAACCTCAGTCCGAGTATATATATTTTTACATAAGGCAACACTTCCTCCCTTTTTTCCCTGTCTATCCTTCCTCAGTAAGCTGTACCCTTCCATACTGATATTCCAATTATGTGTATTATCCTACCAAGTCTCTGTGATACCAACTATGTCATAGTTATGTTTATTTATTAGCATTTCAAGTTCTTCCTTCTTAGCTCCCATACTTCTTGCATTTGTATACATACATCTGAGATACTGATTTGATTTTGCCCCCCAGTTCTGCACTTTTCCCCCTTTATCCCTGCTATTATAGTCCACACTCCCTTCCAATTTCTCAAGAGGCTCTCTGATAGTTAGACATTTACCGTAAGCCCTGAAGCATGAGGTTTAAGATCCCTTCCAAAACTTCCATCATCATTAAATTATGACAGAAAGTGGACAATATAGTGACTATTTTATTACATATCTTCCCAGCTAAAAATAGGAACCCAAATAAGAACTAGATGTAGCTTCAAAATAATACAGATAGAAGACTTTGAGCTAGTTCTATTCCATCATAATACGATAATGAAGCATCTTTAATTTAAAACTCATCTCTGAATATTTTTACCTCCCATTGTTACAAGTAATATTTAAGGCTACTATAAAGAAAAAGGTTATATAAAAATGTTAGTGCTGTTTTATGCATTTGACAGCACTTTTGCCATAATCATTTTCTCTGTTCACCTACAGTCAGTTTTTTTTTATGTCTTTGACAAAGCAACGGGGAAGAAAAACAAATACTAAAAAAAGAAAAAAAAAGAAAATCAATTCATAAAATCACAATTATTGACAAATCAACTCAGGGCAGGTGTTATAACAATCTCTTTTTAACTCTTTTTTTTAAAAAGCAAATGACTAGATGTCAAGGTAACTATTTCCAGGGAACACTGCCTGGAGGGGAACATAATTATTAGACAGACACAGAAAACAACAACTTTTTTCCTAATTCAGCATGAGATTTATGTGAACCATGTCACATGGTATTGCAGCATAAGGATTTTGATAGTACTGTAGACAATAAAAATGATTTTTCTAATTACAAAAATAGTACTTTTGCATTTCACATGCTTACAAAAACTTGTGATGTAGGTACAGCGGTCTTTGCTTGAACAGTGTTTTTTAACTGCTCTATTTGGGCTGCAAACTGCTTGTCCATCATTTCAACTTCTTGTGCACATGTGATCACATCAGACTGGAAAGAGAACAGACTTCAGGTAAGGAATGTGACAGTCACAGAAAAATAAATAGCTGTTTGGGACTTTGAATTCTGCCTCTTTTGGGAAAAGGGTGGGGTGGTGGTGGCATGCAACTTAACGTTTAAAGAGAGTAATAATTTTACAACCAGAAGGGATCACTAGATCATCTAGTCTGATCTCCTATAGCTCACATGCCCCCAGCCAGGGGTGATGTGTGGGGGAGTCATATGCCTTCAACACTGTTAGCAGGAGGGGTGGGCCACCAGCTGGCAGGGGAACTTGTGGGCAAGGGAGCTGGCAGCTGTAGCAGAGGTCCAGCCCTCCGCACTCACCAGCATCAGTGGGGGGCAGCAGAGCAGGGCTGCCCAAGCTGCTTTACTCTCCTGGAGTACACCGCTCCAGGGAAGAAAGCGGGACTGCACCCACTCCGTAGCAGGAAATGGAGCGATGTGGCCAGGAAAGCAAAGCAAGCTGGGGCTGTCTTGCTCTGTTTCCCCCACCACTATCAGTAAACGCATGGGGAGGAGGTAGGACTCCTGCTGCCAGCACTTGCCCCCCCATCTCCGCTAGTCCTCCAGGCTACCTCAGTTGGGGGAAGAGGCAGGACAGGGATGGAGTAGGGGGAGAGAGGTGGGGCTGGGGCAGAGTGAGGTTGTCCTGGTCCTTCCCCAGGATAGGAAGGGAGCGTGTCACATGGCCAGTGGCCTCCCAGATCCCACCACACTAGTCACCTCTGTCCCAGCACCATCTAGCACGCACCCACCCACACGCTACACTCAATAACTGAAATCAGAGCAACATATTACAACCCATAGGAGACTAGACTATGATGATGTGCCACATGCAGAGATCAGGAGCCCTCTCCCCTTCCCCTCTGGCAGGGAAATAATTAAATGAGATATTCCTGGTAAGTGACCCATACCCACACACCACAGGGATTTTTGTCTTTCTCTAAAGCTCACTGCTAATCTAACATGGAGGGAAATTACTTCCTGACCCCAAACATGGCAAACAACTACACCTTGAGCCTGTGAGCAAGAACCAGCCAGCCAAGTGCCTGAGAGAGAGAATGCCCCATGCTAACTCATAGCTCTGGTCCTCCCTATTCACCATCCATCAGTATCCATCCCAGATGAGTCAGAAGAAATAAAACAGAACATTCAGAATACATTGGGGATTCATGAAATCCTTTCCTGACTCCTGCAGGTGGCTGGCTGAATCCCTGAAGCATGAAATCTACTATGTCACTGTAGCTGCATAGCTCAAACACAGCGCCAGGATTTCTTTCCTCAGACATATACCCTTATTTTACTTTGTAAAATGCAACTTACACACTGAAATTTCATATTAAGATATCCTAAAGAATGCATAAGATATAACGAGATACTTCACCAGAATGATACAGAGGAAGACTTCATGCTGCCTCACATTGAACAGTGCTTCCTTTAACATAGATGTTCTAGGTTCTACATTTCTCTGTGGGCTATCCTGCATAATTTCCAAGACAGCTGTGTAGCGGTATGCCAGATCTTGGGAAGCATGGAGCTCTGCATCAATAGGCTGTGTGGCTGCTGGGATGGCTTCATTCAGAATAGCTGGCACTATTTGTACAGATTTAGTATGAGATACATAGAAAGGTAACAAATATAGAAATACATCCTGGTAATCATAGCTAATATTTTAGTTTCCATACTTCCATCAGAGGAATCCTCCAACAGATTTCTGACTAAGTTCTGATTCTGTGACATCACACATTTCCAACATTTGTTCATAAGACCATTATATATACTTCTGGTCAAATGATTCTTAATAAATCCATGGTGAGGAAAATACTACAGTATACTCTAGGATTATGGGAAATTAACTTTTCAGAAGAACTTTTCAATTCTGGGCTCTTCCACAAATGTTGTGTGTGACTTTGGGTAAATCTTTTATATGTCTCAGTTCCCAAAGTGTGAAACTGGGATAATAATAATACTTCCCTGCCTCAAAGGTGTTATGGGAATGAATTAATTCACATTTATGAGATGCTTACATAGTACAGTAATGAGTCTGTCTAAAACCAGAAAGAGAACAATAAAAAATAAAATAAAATAAAATAAAATATTGCTTGTTATTGCATATAATATTGCATGTTTTGCTCATACTGAACACAGTATATTACAAAACACCCACAAAATTCCATAAGATGCACAATAAGAACATAAGAACGGCCGTACCGGGTCAGACCAAAGGTCCATCTAGACCAGTATCCTGTCTGCCGACAGTGGCCAGCACCAGGTGCCCCAGAGGGGGTGGACCGAAGACAATGATCAAGCGATTTGTCTCCTGCCATCCTCTCCAGCCTCTGTCAAACAGAGGCCAAGGACACCATTTTATCCACTGGCTAATAGCCTTTTATGGACCTAACCTCCATCAAATTATCTAGCTTCTCTTTAAACTCTGTTATATTCCTAGCCTTCACAGCCTCCTCTGGCAAGGAGTTCCACAGGCTGACTACACGCTGTGTGAAGAAGAACTTTCTTTTATTAGTTTTAAACCTGCTACCCATTAATTTCATTTGGTGTCCTCTAGTTCTTCTATTTAGGGAACTAATAAATAACTTTTCTTTATCCGCCTCTCCACACCACTCATGATTTTATACACCTCTATCATATCCCCTCAGTCTCCTCTTTTCTAAACTGAAAAGTCCCAGTCGCTTAACCTCTCCTCATATGGGACCCGTTCCAAACCCCTAATCATTTTAGTTGCCCTTTTCTGAACCCTTTCCAAGGCCAAAATATCTTTTTGAGGTGAGGAGACCACATCTGTACACAGTATTCAAGATGTGGGCGTACCATAGTTTTATACAGGGCAGTAAGATATTCTGGGTCTTATTTTCTATCCCTTTCTTAATAATACCTAGCATCCTATTTGCCTTTTTGACCGCCACTGCACACTGTGTGGAAGTTTTCAGAGAACTGTCCACGATAACTCCAAGATCTCTTTCCTGATTTGTCGTAGCTAAATTAGCCCCCATCATACTGTACGTATAGTTGGGGTTATTTTTCCCGATGTGCATTACTTTACACTTATCCACATTAAATTTCATTTGCCATTTTGTTGCCCAATCACTCAGTTTGGTGAGATCTTCTTGGAGTCCCTTACAGTCTGCTTCTGTCTTGACTATCCTAAACAGTTTGGTATCATCCGCAAACTTTACCACCTCACTGCTTACCCCTTTCTCCAGATCATTTATGAATAAGTTGAACAGGATTGGTCCTAGGACTGACCCTTGGGGGACACCACTAGTTACCCCTCTCCATTCTGAAAATTTACCATTTATTCCTACCCTTTGTTTCCTGTCTTTTAACCAGTTCTCAATCCAAGAAAGGACTTTACCTCTTATCCCATGGCCATGTAATTTACACAAGAGCCTTTGGTGAGGGACCTTGTCAAAGGCTTTCTGAAAATCTAAGTATACTATATCTACTGGATCCCCCTTGTCCGCATGTTTGTTAACCCCTTCAAAGAACTCTAATAGATTAGTAAGACAGGATTTCCTTTACAGAAACCATGTTGACTTTTGTCCAACAAATTATGTTCTTCTACATGCTTCACAATTTTATTCTTTACTATTGTTTCGACTAATTTGCCAGGTTCGAAGTTAGACTTACCGGTCTGTAATTGCCCGGATCGCCTCTAGAGCCCTTTTTAAATATTGGTGTCACGTTGGCTACCTTCCAGTCATTAGGTACAGAAGCCGATTTAAGGGATAGGTTACAAACCACAGATAATAGTTCAGCAATTTCCCATTTGAGTTCTTTTAGAACCCTTGATGAATGCCATCCGGTCCCGGAGATTTGTTAACATTAAGTTTTTCTATTTGTTCCAAAACCTCCTCTAATGACACTTCAATCCGGGACAGTTCCTCAGATTCATTACCCACAAAGGACGGTGCAGATTTGGGAATCTCCCAACGTCCTCAGCCGTGAAGACTGAAGCAAAGAAATCATTTAGTTTCTCCGCAATGGCTTTATCGTCCTTGATTGCGCCTTTTATAGTTCGATCATCTAGGGGACCCACAGGTTTTTTAGCAGGCTTCCTGCTTCTAATGTACTTAAAAAACATTTTGTTATTTCTTTTGAGTTTTTGGCTAGCTGTTCCTCAAAATCTTTTTGCTTTTCTTATTACATTTTTACACTTGATTTGGCAGTGTTTATGTTCCTTTCTATTTATCTCACTAGGATTGGACTTCCACTTCTTAAAAGATGCCTTTTGTCCTCACTGCTTCTTTTACATGGTGGTTAAGCCACGGTGACTCTTTTTAGGTCTCTTGCTATGTTTTTTAATTTGGGGTATACATTTAAGTTGGGCCTCTATTATGGTGTCTTTAAAAGTTTCCATGCAGCTTGCAGGATTTGGCTCTAGTCACTGTGCCTTTTAATTTCTGTTTAACTAACCTCCTCATTTTTGTGTAATTCCCTTTTGAAATTAAATGCCAGGGTGCTGGCCTGCTGAGGTGTTCTTCCCACCACAGGAATGTTGAATGTTATTATATTATGGTCACTATTCCCAAGCGGTCCTGTAACAGTTATTTCCTGACCTGATCCTGCGCTCCACTCAGGACTAAATCGAGAATTGCCTCCCCTTGTGGGTTCCTGCACCAGCTGCTCCAAGAAGCAGTCATTTAAGCCATTGAGAAATTTTATCTCCGCTTTCTTCCTGAGGTGACATGTATCCAGTCAATATGGGGGTAATTAAAATCCCCATTATTATAGAGTTCTTTGTTTTGGTAGCCTCTCTAATCTCCCTCAGCATTTCAATGTCAGTATCCCTGTCCTGGTCAGGTGGTCGGTAATATATCCCTACTGCTAATTTCTTATTTTTGGAGCATGGAATTACTATCCATAGCGATTCTATTGAACATGTTGATTCATTTAATATTTTTATTTCATTTGATTCTACATTATCTTTCACATACAGTGCCACTCCGCCACCCACCTGGCCTGCTCTATCCTTTCGATATATTTTATATCCCGGTATGATATAAATATGAGTCCAAAATCTTTGAGCTGATTGTTTTATAATTAACACTTCTTCCTTAAGAGTCTCATTATCAAAAGAGGATGTAAACAGGTGTGCATTTATTATTTTCTACATTTGGACATGCACACAGATATCTCTGCATACAAGAGAGAGAAGTGTATGCACTAAGAGCAGACAGTTGTGCCACGTGGGGTTTTGTTATACATTCCTCTTCATATGTGATTTAACATTAAAACATAGGCTAACAGCAGAGGCAGTGTAGCTAGAGGCAGTGTAGTGGTTAGACTCAGAGATATAATCTGAGTGGCAAAACTGTTCATTTCTCTGCCCACAATTTGCTGTATGATCTTTAGGGAAAAAAAATACTTAAATCTCTTCAGTTAATCTCTATTAATCTGTAAAATGGGGTAATAATGCTGGATATACCTTTGTGAAGAGCTCTAAGAACCTTGAATTAAAGGTGCTCTGAGTGCATAATATTATGTTGATTATCCAAATAATCAGTAGAATAATTATTTGCTCACAACTCACAATATACATTACTATTTATTTTTGTATTGCATCATTCACTCAGAGGTGTTAGAACATTTTACAGATATTCTATTAACCTCTATATGAAAATATAGTTAAACTATGCAGATTACAAAATCTTCTATATATTTTAGAAACATTGTCTATCGGTCTGTGTGTAGCCATCTGTCTGTGAGTCCATTTGTTCAAAAACTCCTTGTAAACGGTAAGAGCCAGGATCACCAAATTTGGTATGCAGCTTCCTCTTATCCTAACTTAAAGCAAGGTCAGGGTTTGGTTGTGCCAGGAAAATGGGATGTGCCTGGAATGGTACTGTTTTTCATAACACAGAAAGGGAGTGGGCTGATAGGAGGGACAGTTATACTGCAGAGTGACCACTGGGGGCAGTGAGCAGGGGGAGAACTATGTTGCAGAGTGCGCGCAGGGGCTGGGTGGCTACACTAGGAAGAGAGTGGCCAATTGAGGCCAGGGGTCTTCATGCTGCTGGCCATGGTAAGTGGTCCCTGCTGCCCCAAACCCGCCCCCCTGGGCCCTCAGCTGCAGTACTAGATAGAGGGGGAACTTCACCAGTCAGTAGCCTTGGAGGAGCACCGTCAGGGGCCAGGCTGCACAGCTCCCCTCTCCCCGCAACAAGCCCCACTAGTAGCCCAAACCGGGCATTGCAGCCTTGATCCCCCAGGAGCTTCCTCCCAAAGCCTCAGTCCCTAGCTGCCTGCCCCCACCCTGAGTGGGTGGCTGGAGTTGGGCACCACACTCCTCCCCCTGACCAGGAGAATCAGGAGGGTGCGGCACTGTCCTCACAACCACAGGGAAGTTCTGGTGAGTTCCCAGACCTCCCAGCCTACTGCCCTGAGTCCTAGCCTCCTGTCCTAAGCCCCTCCCCCCTGCATCTCCCAACCCCCTACCTAGAGCCACCCACCTGATTCCTTCACCTCCACTCTGTGCCCTGACTCCTGACACCTCCACTCCTCTCTCTCTTGGCCTGACCTGAGCTCCTCAATCCCTGCCCTGACTCTTACAATCCCCATACCACCAGCACCTCACCATGAAGGACCTGAGCAACACTGTAATATATATAATACTAGAAGACTGACAATCTTATTTCCATTGAACAGCCATTTAAATAATAATTCTGCTGTACTTAGCTGTGAAATATTTAACAACATGGGTTTACCAGAATTTATGTATTTTCTGCCCCAAAAATTTATAACAACTCATGCAATATTAAAGGTCTCTCTCTATCTGACAGTACCTTTTTACATTTTCCTTGATTAGCCTTAACCATTATACAATTAATTCATCTAATAGTCAGTTTGTTTTTCCTTCAGGTTTACTGATACTGGGGCAAAATCATGCTCATCTTAAATAGCATGAAGTCATGGGGCTAGAGGCAAGAAGAGACTGTTTCAGGGCTCATAATTTTAATTCAGTATTATACCTACAGTCATCAATTCCTTCTCCTCCTTTTCCACACTCCTTGTTGAATAACCGAATTCCTGTGACAATCATGGTAAGTTCTTTCAGTTGTCGTTCTTTGTCCTTCTTATTGAGAGAGAGAAAAACACCCAGCTCTGTCTGGGGAAACACACTCTGCAGGGCAGCTGAAAAGATTTTAAAAAATAATAGCATGTATAAGAATGAAACTGAAAATACTAGGAAAGCAAAACTAACTCCTTCTTATGGAAAAAACAAATAGTTTTGCTCTGTTTTCCCACCACTATGTAAATAACAAATAGTCTTGCAGTACCTTAAAGAAAATGTAGATAGTATCATGAGCTTTTGTGGGCATAACCCATTTCTTTAAATGAATGAAAATAGCTGAGTGCATTCTAGATTTGGAGAGGTGTTTGGGCACTCTCAAATTAATAATTTTACGATACGTATTGTTGGAGACTAACAAATAATGAAGCAACAGGCTGATACGTTATCAAGCTATTTTATGAGATAGAAATTATTTAACTAAAATTCAGACTATTTGTAGCAAATATTCCCCACACACCAAGGAACTATACTGAAGTCAATAGAACTACTCCAGATTTACCCTGTCAGAGCAGAATAGGGTCAGATTTCATTTTTCCATAAGCGATGCCCAGTATCACATACTTTGATTACTGACCTGTTGCCTCCCTAACAACCTTGATATCTGTAGGGGATCCGAGGCCAGAGCGTAGCAGAACATAGCTAACTATCTTTCGGTAAAGGCTCTCCAGCTCTTCACGTGTACGAGCACGATAATCTGTGATTTCTCTGCTCACAGGAGCCAGCCTGGTCTCTAGAATGCGATGCTGCTCATTAAGTAACTCAACTGGGAAGGAAAGACATTTGAGAAGTGTTATGTGAAAAGCCACGTATTATTCTCATTTTTGGTAACAATTTTCTTGGGCTGAACATGCTATTTGTACATTTTGGGCCTGCTCCAAATCTCATTGGCTCTGGATCGGGCCCTTAGCTTTGCTTATTTTTAAAACCCACTACAAAAGCCAGTGCTAGCCAGCAATATCTTTCAAATAATTTTCATAGTTTACCCAGGTGCCTTAGGTATGTCCTATGCCTCAGTGTCCTCTCTGTCCCAAGAATACTGCATGTCACTGTGATTCTCATTCTCCCCCTTCTCTTTTCCTACCACCATCCATCCATTCTCTGCTATTTTAAGTCACTGAGCATCGACACTGATCAGAGACAACATACGTATCTTTGGTTATTAAATATAAATACTGTAGCAGTCTATACTATACTGGGGCTATGTCTAGACTGCAGGTTTCTTTCGGAAGAAGCTTTTCCGGAAGAGATCTTCTGAAAGAGAGCATCTACACAGCAAAAGCGCATTGAAAAAGCGATCTATTTTTTCAAAAGATAGCATCCACACTGAATGGACGCTATCTTGCATTTAAGCTGTGATTACTATGGAAGGAGTGGCCACCAGGGCACCTGTGCTTTTTCCTCTTTCCTCTTCTTTTGAAAGAACTCCCTCTTCCCTGTCCACACAGACTTCTTCCGAAAGAGCCCTTTCTGAAAAAGGCTTCTTCCTCGTAGAAAGAGGTTTACCAATGTCGGGAAAAAACCCTCTGTTCTTTCGAAAGAACATGATTGCAGTGTGGATGTAAGTGAAGTTTTTTTGGAAAAGCAGCCGTTTTTCTGAAAAAAAACCTCTGCAGTGTAGACATACCCTGGGATTGTAATATTTTTATTTTATAAAACAATCTCTGGACTATGCAAACTCAATCAATTTAAAACAGATGGCCCAATCATGCTATCCCTTCTCAATTGCGAAAATCAACAAATGGACAATTTCTGTTCTCAGGTCATACAAGCACAGGTCTAGAGTAACTTCAGTGAAGTTAATGGACCAGTGTAAATGAGAGAAGAATTTGGTTTAAAGAACCTATAACATTGCCTTTCAATAAAGGCAATTTCTCACTTAATAAAAAATAGTTAGTGTGCTCTGGCTTCCAATCCATTATACTTTTTTTCTGTGCTGTGTGCATGCTGTAACTCTGTACTTCCCAAGATATACCTTATGGTACATTGTACCTCAAAACAGCACTTCCAAATGCCCATATTCACCACTGTCATGTAATTATGATATACTCTGTACAAAGTATGACATGTAAGATATACAGCAGAGGTGAAGAAACTAAAGACCGGGAGCTGGATGCGGCCCCTGGCTTGCCTGGATTTAGCCCCCAGGACTCTCCCCCCAGCATTGGGGAGTGGAGCACACAAAGTCTACTAGGCTGCCCCCCGGCCAGGCTCTGGTGTGTGAAGGGAATGTGGGGAGTGTCTTTCTCCTTCTCAGTTGAGGGCCACATCTCAGTGAGAGTTTGTTTGACTGATTTTTCTGAGGGTCAGTGGTCCCTGACCCAAAAAAGATTCCCCAACCCGATATATAAGAAAGGTCATGCTATGCTGAAACCCACTGTTCAATTAAAATATGTATATCATTAGTGCATATGAAGGTATGATATTTTGCTTATGCTTGTTATTGAAATATGTTTGGAAGCTGTCCCTTGTTTGTTCTCCAGTAACAATGAAGGAGTTAATCCACATCCAGATAGGTATTAGACAACCATTAATCAGCAGGGGAATCAACAAAGGCATGGGCAGCAGGTATAATATGCTCAGCCTCCCCTGGTGCTGGTGCTGCTGCAGCTGCCATAATCCTGGTTGCAGAAGTTTGGGGAGGAGTTTTTGATTTATTATGCTCCATGCAGGTTCTGGAGCAGCTGAGAAGGCAGTATGTGCTATTCTGCAGAGGAGCCCAGGTAGATTATTGATGAACCCAGGAATCTGAGTAGCAAATGTCACATCTTCAGCCATCCCCGAACCTGCAACGGGCATATCAAAATTTCCTCGAGAGAGAGTCTAAGATGCTTTTCTTTGGGCAGCTTAAGGGCTGAAGAGGGAAGCAGTGGCTGCAGCTGGCTTGGGACTCCTGTGGACAGGGGCCTTGGAGTTTCAGCCGGCCCAGGGCTTCTCTGTATATGTGTTGAGTCTTGGGAGTCCTCTAGTTGTTGGGGAGGAAGTGGTCTTGGGGCTACAGCTGCAGGGGGCATGGATGGAAGAGCTGGAACTGGGGTTAGCCTCCCCAAAAGGGGGCTTTACCTACTACTCATGGACAAAGGATTTACATTCTGCAAGAGAAACATCATACATTAGGGATTGTTCAAGCCTGTGATTCAACAGGTCCATCAAGCATGCCAGGAACAAGGACTAAGGCTACACTACACTTTTAACAGTTAAACTTTTGTCAGTCAGGGGTATGAAAACCCCCCACCTCCTTATCGACAAAATCTTTAAAAATAAAAAGCGTCATCATGGACAGCACTTTTTGGGTGGCAGATGCACTCCTGCAGACAAAGCTACCACCTCTCATTGAGGGTGGTTTTATTTTGCTGGCAGGAGAGCTCTTTCTTGCCCATAAAAGTGGCTACACTGCAGTCCTTACAGTGGCTTGGCTATAGTGGCACGGCTATAGTGGCACAACTATGCCACTGTAAGGTACGCAGGGCAGACATAGCCTAAGAGTACAAAATAAAGGACAGTGGCATTGTGCTTTTACCTTTTTCTTCTCCACCTATGCTGTAAGCAACAAGAATGCTGGGAAGAGAAGACTGGTCTCAGGCTTAAAGGGAAAGACTATCTATTAAGGACTGTAACCTACCTCTAACATCCAGAGGGTGCAAAAACTGTTTGTCCCCAGTATTGCCCAGTTTAATAAGGGTCAGAATTTAGACTGCATGCTTACCTTTTATTGTCTTTGGTAACTATCTCTGACCTTTTTTTGCCTGCCACTTACATCACTTAAAATCAATCTTTCTGTAGTTAACAAATGTGTTTTATATTTTACCTAAAACAGAGTTTTTAATTTAAGTGCTTGGGAAATCTCAGCTCAATTTATAAAGACCAGTGTGTATCTTATTCACATTGAGAGGCAGACTGGGTAATGAACTTACTCTGGTCAGGCTTCTGACTGTGGCAAGAAAGTACAATTTTGGGGTGAAAAGCAGGGGGCTTTTGGAGGTTTGCTGGGGCCTTTCTCTGTGTGATTTGTAAGTGGCTCCGGGAGCATTCATGCAATTTAGTTGGGTGTGAGGCTCCACATGCTTACTTCTGGGGGAAATTCTATGCAACTGCAGTACAGCAAAAAAAATGCTTGTTCCATCTCCACAGAATCCCTTTGCTTCTTTGCAGAAAATGGTTGCTGTGGGGAAGCAAAGAAAAGGTGCACCAGCCAGTGCTCACTCACTGCTCCAGGCAGCTCAGATGGGTCTTTTTAGGCAGCTGAGAGGAAAGATAAATCACTGGGGTGGGGGTGGGGGGTGTCATGGCTTTGGGGATGCCCTGGCCAGTGGCCACCCAGCAGGGAGGAGGAGGACAGAGACAGAGTCTTCCCTCATCCTTCCCTGCACAGAGCATCCCAGGCTGAACCAGATCAGCCCCAGAAACTTCCCCCTGACTACAGGAAGCTGTGCACCACAGGTTTATTGCTTGAGGCTTGGCTTGATGTGGGAGGAGAGGGTTTCCAATTGCATGGAGATGAAGCTCAGTGAAGGGGTTAGTGAATGGGAGTCTGGCTGCATGAAGGTTGGGCAGATAAGGGGAACAGCTCCCTGCATATTTTAATTGTAAAATAACACAAACACAACAATATAATTACACCATTTCAATTATTTTGGTAATTTATTTCAAAATTCTTGTCAGTAAATAATTGAAAATTGAGTGATTATAATGTGTTATCTTGACAAATAAATATGCAATTTTTTGCAGAATTTTAAAATATTGTGCACAGAATTCCCTTAGGAGTAAACATGCTGTTGTACTCAGTCATAGTAGTGCCAGGTGGGGTTTTATTGCTTGTTACTAGCAAAGGATTGAGAGAGACAGCTCAGACAGGAGAGTTAAGGGAGCACAGCAATACCCCACTTGTATCTTGTACCCCATGGAGCCTATTACAGACCTATCCTATTGTATACCCAAGTTCTTACTGTATCTATCCCAGAGGATCTAGTACAGTTTTCAACAACAACAATTGAATTGATCATACTAGAGCTCAAAATTTCACCAATTTAAAAAAAAAATCACTACAGTTAAAAGAGTTGAGATGTTGCAAAAGTCTAGTGGACTGAACATAATCAAATTCTCCTTATTTCTTTTTCCTAGTCTGCTATTTACTTATTCTGTGGCCTTAGGCAACACTTTTCCCACAGTTTCACCACTTCTGAAACAAGGAAAGTAATACTTACCTCAAGGCATATTCTGAGAACTCTTTTTAAAGTAGTGATTTAATTTACAGTCATATAGTTTTGCCTATACTTTCAACTTCAAGCTCATTTTATTATCTTATTTTGCTGTGCTGTCACATGCACTTAGTATGCCAATAAAGATTAATATTAAAGTACAAATAAAACAATATATTTAGGTGCAAGATTTATTATCTCACACTCATATTTAATACTTATACATGTTAAAATTACCTCGGTTTGTATAATTCATATCAAAGTAAACTTGCATCTTAATAGTGTCCAGGGATGGATTTGCTGTATCAAGAAGTCTACTAACACAGAGCTAAGAACAGAGTTGTAAAAGTTAATTCTTTCTGACCATTATGAATTTTCTGAAACATCAATAGCAATGTTACTGTTTTGTCAGCAGCAATAGAGCCCTGCTCTCCCCATTCTCCCAACAGAAAATGATAAATAGGTATAAACTACCTTAGGAAATGCAAAATCCATTCTTGACTAAAGAACCATAAGAATGAAGTATGATACTAGATTTCAAAATGCTTAGGAAATTGATCAGGTAGCTAATAATCACCAACCTAAAAACTGGCATTATTTAGTATTTGTTAAGTTCTGATGGATGTTTGGAACTAAATCTCCAACTAGAACTGATTAAAGAAATTAAAGATGCTTCCAATATTTCTGTTTGCTATTCTCTCTCTCTTTTCTCCAATATCTGGTTATACTCTAGCTTCAAGAGACAAAAAATTTTCATTAATCTAATCTTCATCTACCCTCTAATAATTATGTTGAGATCCCTGTAATTTACCATAACATTGCTCTTAGCCACCAGTTAAGATTGTTTAGATTTCCCAATGAACATACAACAATACTGGTTGCTCTGCATAAATGCATATGTTAGCTCGTGCAAGGCAATGGCAAATCTGTTGTTACTATAAATACACAGTAGATGTTCAAATTTTATTTCTAAAGAAGTATGCAACATTTCTGAACTTTTGGAGAATTTTCAGAATTACCTTAATAAGCTTTTGCACATCATTTTTTGTGAGCGTTCGATCCACATTAAATTCATTCTTTGGATCTAAAACAACAGCTTTCACCTGCAGATTATCAAAATATGTTATATGGGGAACTACTCACAGTGAGTAAAATTAAGTAGTTGCAAGGCTACAGCCTAAGAACAGAGTCTGAAAACTGTGGCTAACATGTTCAACTTCTAAATCTTTGAACCTGCCTGTTTAGTGAAAATTATGTTATTAAGCTTAGGGGGTTATTAACATGACTTGAAGTCATTTAAATAAAATAATCAATGGATAAAATACTTTGTTCTTACCATGAAAGCTACCAATGTTTCAGACACAGTTTGTCCTTTCATGGCACATTCTTGTCCTATTTCTCGAATGATGTTCCTTATGACACTTTCAGCCTGAGAGTGAGACATTCTGGACCAACAATACATTAACAGGTTTGATGTTTATTACAGTGCATCATACATTTGTATTTCAACCTCTATTTTCCCCAATGCAGCAGTAGTGAGATTACATATCTTCTTTTAGCACCCTCAGCCTCTTAAATTTTCAATAAATAACTTGACTAAGTATCACAAATGATTTATGGTTCACTGGACCAAAAGTGACAAGAATATTTCCAAACAATAAGAAACAAACGCAAAACAACATTTGAAGGAAAATACAGAAACTGATTATAAAGGATTACCCAGATAGCTTTTGTCTGACAGATGGAATATTTCTTATTAGATGAAAAGGACTAACTCAGCAATCAACACAAAAGCAAATAAAAAATGCATCTGCTTAAAGGGAACAAAACTATTTTTCATATCAGCAGAGATCTCCTTGAAGTTGAAGGAACAAAAACAAATCTCTCACTACAATCATTAACAATATCTCTGACAGGAGGCAAAATTCTGATTAATGGCAAATTACTGAACAACTGGTTATTTATCAACCCCAGGATTCAAAAGACAGTTATGAGAACTTCCAGTTTTCCATGTGTTTAAGAAATGAAATAAAATTATTACTTAAGTCTTTTAACTGAAAGATTATTTGGAGTTCCTGTTATTTGGCTCGGGAGACAGGTAAGAGGATGCTCAGCCTTCTACATCACAAGTTCAGCTCTAACCTGGTAACTGAATATTGTTATCCTCTGCTGCCCATTCAGTGTGAAGTGAGTGTTGGTTTAATTTCAGTTCCTAGCTAGGTGTCTTCAATCAGAGCTCACTGAAAAATAGAGGATTTTTTTTACAAAATGTGAAAAATTCATCCCTCCCCCCCAAAAAAAAATCTAATTATTTTTGTACAATCAAGCCTCCCCACAATACACTACGGTTGGCACCAAATTACATCTTTCTTAGGCGTCTCAGAAAAGGCCATGCAAACGGAATTACCCTCATGCCCTAGAGGCCAGGGGATAGCTCCAGAACGAGCCAGGCGCACGCTGCCAGTGCGGGGAGCTTATACTGCTGCACCTCTTCTGGGGGTAAGCGCAGGACTTCAGAGAGCAGGACCATCGATCTGGGGCTTTTCACAAGCACAAAACTCGCCCGGCAGCCAGCCCGCCCTCCGTGGCGCCCCTGGGGTAAATGAGATGCGCCCAGCGGGTCGCACCCAGGGAAGGGAGCGCGGGAGGCTCAGAAGGGGACACGGCCCCAGCGACGCTCGTTTCCGTTACTCCGGCTGGTGGCCCGGAGTGGAACAGGGACCTTCCGCGAGGAAGCGCGCAAATTGCCGCGCCCCGCGCTGCATGTACGATGCGCCCGTGGGGGCGGGAGGGATTCTCTGCATCAGGAAAGCGGCATTTCCCTCCCCCCAGGAGCCGGCGCGGCGCAAGCTCCTCCCTCCGCCCCCAGACTCCCCTGACCGATCCCATGAGAGATCCCGCCCCCGCCCGGGCAAACAGCATCTACCTGCCCCAGGCGCTCTGGAGAGCGAGGCGTCCTCCGCAGCTGGCCGCCCGTGTTGCCATGGGGATAGAACGCGGCTCCTCAGTGGGCGGGGCTGCCCTCCGAAGCGGAGAGGGGCGGCCCTACCGCGCGGTGATTGGCGGGCGAGAGGTAACTGCCCCGCTGGCTGTGGCCCTGCCGCTGGCGCTCGAGGCAAAGAGGCCGTTAACGGGCGGGCGCCAAGCCGCCGTGCGCTGCCATCGCCCCGCAGCCGCAGGACGCGAGCTCTGGTGGGACGCTGACACATTAATAACCGCCGGGCTCAGCGCCTCGTAGCTGCCGCCTTTCCATTTCAGCGCCTGCCTTGCACACGTGCCAGCAGCCCTCTGCATCCCCGCGCTGCGAGCCGGGCGTGCTGGGCCCTCTGGCCTGGCTGGCTCCTTTGACTGGCGAAGCCAGGCTGTGCCGCAGCCTTTCTGCGGTAGTGTGATTTGCTTTGACCCCACCAGTTTATCGGCGGTTAGCACCACAACCACCAAACAAGTGAAAATCGGTGCAACACCTTCATCATTTTTCGGGGTAAATATGCGGTTTTGTTTGGTGGCCAAAAAGGCGGGGGCCAGTCTTCAGCAGATGAATGCGTTGCTGAAGGGAGTTGAGTGTGCTTGGCCGCAGAACCCAAACGCAAGGCTACCGCGGAGTTTAAGAAACACTGTCTCTCGCATCTCCAAATAAAACTTTTCTTTGGAGCACACAGGTTATTTTTGCAGACTTAAAACTATTAGCCTATAAACAGGGCCATCCCAAGGAGGGTGCAGGAGGGGCAACCCCCTTCCCACTGCCAGCCTGGTGAGTGTGGAGGGGGGCAACCCCTCCACAGGTAGGGGCTTGGGTCCTTCCTGTACATAGAACAATTGGGGTGACTGCCACAGGGCCCCCAAAAGCACAGGACCTGGAGTGGCTACCCTAAACCATCCTGTGGATGTCATCATAGGCTCTGCCTATAAATATTTACATTTAATAATTAGGCTACACCATTTTCAGTGCATACACTCAACTTCATTCTTTTTGACCATTTTTGAATATTGCCTTGTGTTTTGAAATGGATTTTGAAACAGATTTTCATTTTCTTCTCATTTTAAACAATTATATGCTACCACTTGAAATTAGGGATGTGAATGGTTTAACCCATAGGGGCTGGGCAGCTCCCCTCCACAGAGCTCACCATGGACAGGGGCTGCTCCAGCTGGAAATGAGGAAGTACAAATGAGGAGTAAGGAAAACATACTCTACTGAATATGCATCAAATATAACAACATCAGGGTACCATATTAGGCATCGTAGCTCAAGGGTGGTCGGAAAAGGAAATGCAGTCCTTGGGCGGTGCAGAGTGATGACCATTGTGACAATGGTGATGGTGGTGAGGAAGCTGATGGATAACACTTCAGGTTGTTCTAGAAGAATGGGTTGAGTATATGGAAATATAGATGTACATTACCTATCGTGAAGTTGGGGTGTTCGTGAGTGTGCTAACTGTAATCAACTATATTTCTAAATATACAAGAGTTCCTATAGTGTGAATGCTGCAACTGCACATCAGGGTCCCCAACCACAGAATAATTTAAATACTGGGCCTGATCCTGGGACAAGGACCTGTCAGCCCTCAAGATGGAAATTTTTAAGTAATCTATATAATTAATACACAATCTAAAGATCAGGCAACAAGTGAATATGATTAAATCCTTCCTAAGCTTGGTTCATTAGTTAATATGGTAATGATTATTTGTCCTTAACCCACAGCGAATCATGTTTAGTGCAGTGAACAGAAATTGATTTATTTTTCACCTTTGCCTACTTGAAGTGCTGATCTGCACTTTCAGTACATCTCACATCGATCTCGTCTTTACATTCTTTGTCACTATCTGTTGCTTCCTTTTTTGTATTCCTGTCTCTTTCTGAATGGCAAGATAAAATCTGCTTGTCCTGAGGTCAGCTTAGGAAATGTAATATCAATGTAGTTTTGAAAAGATTGTCTTGTTTCTTCTATTTCACCTTCCAGGTTGTCTTTCCAAGCTGTCATGCTTTCCAGCTGTTGGGTAAGACTCTGTACTTGACTTTCTTTCTCTCTTAGGCAGGTCATTACTTCTCCATATTTAGCCTGATGTGTTATCTCTGCTTCTTTGAGCTGCTTTTCATTCTCCTCTTGACTTTCTTTTTGAGTGATGTCTAAAGCAACACTCATTTCGTAACATTTTTCATTTTTTAATTCATCCAGGTTCTTCTGATACATTTCATTAGCCAAATGCCCAGCTTCCAAGAGTTGCTCTGTATACTTTCTGTTAAAAAAATTATTTGTAAAGTAACTTTAGGATAAGTTTAATGAATTATGAATGATTATTAAATATACAATTTCTGAATACAAAAGTAAATGAAGTTGTAACATGAAATAAAATGACTACAAGACCAAAACAGGATCAGAGAAAGACTGTTCCTCTGATAGTATATATAAGCATAGCTCAGTGTTTCTCAAAGTGGTCCGTGAAACCACTTTGAGAACGCTGCTAACTGGCCACTCCTGTGTGTTTACTTACCGGTGCCGCAGCCACGGAGCCTTGCAGCTCTTATTGACTCCATTTCGCCACTGGCAGTCATGGCAAGCCACTTCCTATGGCTCCTCTCTGGCTGCAAACAGCGTACTGGAGCCAATGGGAGCCGCGAGGCTCTGTGGCTGCAGCACCAGTAAATAAACACACCGGAGCAACCAGTTAGCAAGGTTCTCAAAGTGGTTTCACTGACCACTTTGAGAAACACTGGCATAGCTCCACTGTCTTAAATGGAGCTATACTGATTTATATCTGTGGAAGATCAGTTACAATATGTATACCAGATGGTATTATTGTAATGGTGCATGTGTGAGAGTGGAAAGTGTTACTATTCTCAAAATAAATGTAAAATTAAACAAATAATGTGTGTGGGGGGGGAGGGGGAGGGGAGAACATGAAGAACAATTTCTTATTCTTCATTTTAACTTTAAATAATTTTTTTATAGCGCCATTCCAAATAGGAATGCTTCCTTAATTGAGGCTAAACATTGATTTGTAGCCCACAAATATACTCCTAATTGTTGTTTAAGTTTTATCAAACACATCTGCATTCAGTACTGCTAAAATAAGGTAAGAAAATGTATAAACTATATAACATTGCCCAAACACAGTGAATGCAATTCAGTTAAGCTGGCTCAGGAAAATACAAAGGATATCTCCATGGCACGCCCAGTGCTAGTCAAGTCCATTGTGCCATAGGGGAAATTCTTTCCAGCTATTCAATTTTGTGCAGGAGTTTTAATTTTCACCAGGTCCCATAGGAACTCAACTGACAGGAGAATCTGAAGATACAAGCTAAGATGGTAAGACGCCTTTACCAACCCAAATTTATCTCTGGAAAAAAGGACTGCAAGACTGGGCCCTGTTTTAATTGTGAGAATGAAATTATTACATAATATATCAACTACAGTGAGAATCTATTCTGAAAAATGGCTGTTTAAACAGGGAGCATTCTTATGCAACAGATCTGCTCTCAGAGCTGTCCTTATCCATATACAGTTGTATAAGGCATCCAAAAATGTGGGTCTTAATATCCACCCACTTGCCTCTTCCTATCTCTGTTCTGTGGTTGAGCTTCCATCCGGAGAGGATCTAGTTAACTAAAAAGTGAAAAAACCTGCCACACCTATTAGCAGAATATTGAACCTGTGAAAGAGCCATTCAAGTGGTAAGGAAGCCATTTAACACGCCTTTACCAACCCAAATATATACTGTCAATTTCTGAATTTACTGTGTTAATCTACAGGATATTAGTTCAAATTTTGTTTTTAAAATACATATTGAACCTTTCTGGTCTGGGACTCTCTGGTCCGGCAACATCGGTGGTCCATAGGACCAGGGACGTAGCTGGAAAAGAGCCCCAGCGGCTGTTAGTTGAGAGTCTGGCATCAGAGGGGCAAGTGGCTTGCAACCTGGGGGTCCAGCAGCAAAGCACAGCCAGCAGCCACTGGAAGCAGGGAGAGCAGCGCAGTAGCTGCCGGGACAGCTGCCCAGCAGCTGCTGGGGAAGCACAGCCTGGCAGCTGCCAGGGGCAGGAATGGAGCCTGGCAGACACTGGAAGCACAGCCTGGCTGCCGCCAGGAGCACAACCCGGGAGCTGCTGGGGCTGATATTGGAGGTTGGCCATCCTGGCATCTGTCAAGGGCTAGGAGCAGAGCCTGGTCATCCCAGCAGCCGCTGGGGACTGGGAGCACAGGCCGGCAGCTGGCAGGGACTGGAAGCAGAGCCCAGCAGCTGCCAAGGGCCAGGAGTGCAGCTCAGCCAGCCCGGCAGCCAACGGGGACTGGGAGAGGAGTCTGGCCAGCCCAGCAGTCACTGAGACCAGGACTGAGCCAGTGGCCAGGAGGGAACTGGTCAGGAGGCCAGTGTCCCTGACAGAGCCTGGACCTCCCCTGATCGGGCAAACTCCCTTTTCTGGGACCAATTAGGTCCTGAGGGTGCAGGACTAGGGAGGTCCAACCTGTATTTCATTAGTGTGTTGCTGAAGATTATAAAATCACATCTCTAAAAAATTGTCATCCCTCTCTAGCTGCCATCAGGCACAGGGCAACAGTTTAATAATACTGCTTAGGGCCCCATAAATCCTAAAGATGGCTCTATCTACTCTCTGTGAGTTTTTAGAATTACTTCTGCTGGCATTAGAGATAAAAATAAATCTTACTCCTTGCTAATCTTATGGGAGAAGTAGCAGGATGATATTAAGTATCAAACACTGTTAACATAATTAACTAAATTCCAATTGTAGGCCAGTTGTTGGCCTCGGTATAATATGTAAAATCCCATTGCATTCAAATGCAGACATTGGGTTTTATGTTGTGTAAGTCAGGGCAGAATTTGATCTGCCAAATTTTTATTTGTGGTGATGACACATAAAGAACAAAGCTTGACTTTCAAGGCCCAGGTTCTGTTTGTGGTGTTGGCAATTAGGAAAAAAAATGTTGCTTCTAAACTAAGTAAATTTGATATGAAATTAGTGAGATACAATAAGCCTGAAAGCCCACAATACTAATTTCAAGTCACTTTTCACAGTAAAAATATCTTTTGAATTTCAGGTCTGAAATATTTTTAAACAATATTGATGTTTTTTGAAAGTCTGGTAATGAGCAATGTTGATGTAGTTAAGTGTTGTTTCTTTAGTTATGTTTCAATACACTATCTTCATAGCTCTAATATCCTAACTATGAATTGCATAGCAGAATTGTAGTTAGGATATTAGAGCTATGAAGATAGGTGCCACAGAAATTCCTCAGGTATTTTGCTTACTGTTGGTATATGCATTTTTGCTTATTGTTATAAAATGAATGAACAGTTAAACTTTAGAAAATAAAAAGTATACTTTTGCTGTTTGGCCATTGCTTGGGATGCTGCCTGCCTCTCTTGTTTTCTGGCATCAGCTACGGCTTGCATCTTTTCCAAAGCACACTCCATCAAGATGCGCTGAAGTTTGTGAGCCATGCGTTGCTCTGCAGCTTCAGATTCCCTCTTCAGCTCATTTTCCAGGTATCGTTGCATCTCTTTCTTTGTTTTTATCACTGCTTCCTTAAGAAACATTTTAACAGGAGTTAAATAGTGAATAAAAATTTATTGTTCAATGTCAGCTTTTAAAGAAAAAACCAAACTCAGAGGAAGAACAGCATTTCAGTAGATCATTAAAGGAAAATTCCAGTGGCTTGTTATGCCTTAGATTAGGAGTGGTCACAGGCTGGTCAGCTGGCCAAGTACAGCTTGTGGTCACCCTTAGTTTAATACAGAGGTGTAGACTGCACATCTTAGCCAGATTGCCACAGTGAAGATGAGGGCATCTGAAATCTGTGATGAATGAAATCAGCTATGGCGCTTGTCTGGGTGTCCTTGCTTTTAACAGCTCCTTAATTAATTTCAGATACGAATTTATATATTGAAAATAAAATGTTAGTATGAGTTGGACTGCTGCACTCAGATCCTCCTCAAAATCCAATGAAAGGGAAGAATGGGGCAAATGAGATGACTCTGTGATTGATTCATATCCATCTCCTCCCCACATTCAAAGAGTGATAGTGGCACAGCTGCATGTTTTGCATTCTCTGTGCACAGATCTCAGGAGGATGATTGGGCTCAGAGTACAGGACCAAGAAACAATGTTCATCACAGAAACCCCAACAAAAAGTCAAATTTGTGCTTACGTGAACAGTAATTAAATAGCTATGATGTTTTTATGTTTCTTAGCTGATGGTGGAATTCAGATTTATCTAATGAAAAACAATCAGTACCTCACCACACATATTTTCCCTTCCATAGGTATTGTCATATATGCAGACACATTACACAAAAGAATGTAGTTATGGACCCATCTCAGTATTCCCAAGCTCCTAATTCAAACCTCCCTCTCAGTTGCAATGGCACTCAACTTTATTCCAGATCCCCACAGTTCTCATTATACATTTAGATACTATTGTAATGCTCTCCCTCAACTATATAGAGCAAAAAGCTATCCTCTGGTTGTTCTTAATCTACCACTAACACCTAGATCCTTTTCTAAGCCTCCACTCTCCCACATATGTGGCACTCCAGATCCTTCTCTGTCTTTTCCAATACAACTAGTCCATACTTTTTCTGACTACACAAGAATATCTTCCACTGCCTCCTAAACTCCCACTACTGCTTAACCTCCCCCTCCCCATAGGGACCAAGACAGAGTCTTGCTTGATCACAGTTTTTTGGGGGGAGGTGGACAAGCTGGTGTGATTTGCACTGTTCAACACCCTTCCCTCACAAAGCAAGACATTGATAATGTTCCTAAGTAAAGGCATGGCTGCCTGGATGGGCAAAGAATAGAATCAAATGTGGCACATCTCAGGAAACCATAGACTTTCTGATTAGAGGTCATACCACATCCCAACAAGGACTGACATTCTATCCAGGTACCATTCTATCAACCTATAGCCCCACCATTTTCACAGTGAATAATCTGACCCATTCATTAGGAGGCAAGGCAATCTGAATGCACCATTGTTAGTTCAGCTGGATGGTTCTTTGGAGTGTCTCTGGTGGAGGATAAGTAAAACTGAGGTGTTTGTCATAACGCTAGTGCACACTTACATAAAATCATTGCATTGAAGTCCATTGTATTGTGTAATCTCATGTACACTGGCAGTTTCACCATTGCTGAAATCAGTTTTCAGCACTGGTACCTACTGTACTAGTGCTAAAAACTATTTAACCGTTATTGTAGACAGAACACAGACATTTCAGCATCATTCCAAAAAAGTGATCTTGAGGTTGTTGGTGCTGAACAATTGTTTTATCTCAGCTACACTGACTCTTAAGCCATTTTAAGCTTCCATTCAGTGGGAACAGTTGCTGTCAGTCAATTTACTTAAAGCAACTGTTCCCACTGAATGGGAGCTGAAAATGGCTTAAGAATCAGTGGATAAAAATCCACTGGGATGGAGGGTGCAGGGTGGATAAAAATCGATGATTTTTTTAATATAAATTAGATTTCTTTTTTTTTTAAATACTAAAATACTAAAATTCTCATTTAAAAATAAATTATAATTAAATCTCATTACAAACATGCTACACCTACACTTACAGTCTCATAAAAAATAATTAATGGCTTTAATCTGTCCAGCCTAACTGCTAGCTCTAGCTTCTGGAAAGTTCTGGGCTTTCCATTTCTGTTTCTCAGCAGACTAAAAAGTAACAGATACAAAGAAAAATCCAAGCTAGATAGAGTTATTTTTGTTCTGTGCTTATGTGGTGGTAGACCTGGACCAAGCATGGCTGAGGAGTTAGTTAAGGCATTGTCTTAAAGACAGACAATATATAGGAAAGGATGGGGACAGCATATAAAGGAACAGTGGAGTGGACTGGAAAGAAAAAGGGAAGACATTATTCAGCACACACACTGTTTCCTATATTCCCCTCTCCATTTTTGCCACAGAAAAACCGTCATGACTTCTGGGAGTAAGAGAGACCCTATCTGGAAATAGTCTGAAGAAATTTTTCCCCTGGGTAAAAAAGGAAAATGTGTCAGGCGTAAGCAGTGCCTAGTTGCAAGAATGAAACACAAGGAAACCTGCTTATTGGGAGAAAATGATGTGGATGTGGCTGAGTGGATCAGCTGGTTAGTAACTTATATAATTCACTTTGCAATGCATCATTCCTCAAGACTCTCTCTATGCCTTTTGGTATAAGTGTGATTTGACAAATAAATTCCCAAGCTGTTTGCTGTATTGAATCTTGCTAGAAAAAAAATTGCTTAGCTAATCTTTATGGCTTGTTTAATTAGTTAACTAGGTTTAGAATCTATGACTCAAGAATATAATATAGAAAGCTGCAGTAAGAGAATCTAGAGTTGTCAGTTGCCATTTAGTGTCATTTTCTTATTTTATATAATACATGCCCTTTATTTTGAAACATTATAGCTACACACCATAATAGTGGTGCCATAAGTCTATTTCCTATTTTACTTCAGCATAATTCAGCGTTTCTAAGGGAACTCCTTTCTGTACTTGTTTTCTCAAAAAACAGAAATGCCAGTGAAGTCAATGGGGCTTACTCAAAATTAAATGCACTCTAAGCACACTCAGTCTTAGCTTTTTTGGTAACTTGATTTAAATAAATGATTTGTTTTGTGATTTAAATTGTGATTTAAATCAATTAATTAAATCACCTCAATTTAAATCAATACACCTTCCTATTATTACTCTTCTCTCCAATTTACTGCTCTTCTGGTTCAAGACCCAGAGGTTATTCTTAAACACTGGTTAGGTTAACCACAAAAAGAGCGAAGAAATTACCATACTTAAAATACTTTATAACCGCACTGAGTTTGTTGTACTTTATTTCCCTTCTTGTGGTTTATATGCCGAGCGGCATGTCTTGTGTCCAGAGATTTTTGTGATTTTTGCATTTGCAATCATTTTGTTGGTGCAAACAGCACATATTAATGTTCTTATATACAGAAGTCTACAAAAACACCTAATAAAACTTGTGGTTAGTTAGTGAATTATGATACAGCAGGAATGCTGAGATTTTGCAATTTAGAGTGGACGTGTAAGAACAGGAGACAGAACTTTCTTGGAGGCCAACCCAAGACTATAGAGTGAACTCCAACAGTTAGGTCCATCACAGACCTCACCATGTTCCACTCTCAGTTCATTCTTTTGATCTTACCTACTGTAACGTAAACATACAACAAAACACTACACTGCACACACTTCTCCCACGGGGGAGAGAATACTAAATGCACTATTACAAAGACCTCAGACAAAAACTTAAGTGCTGTAAAAACCTGTCAAATAGAATAAAATGCTGTAGAACCTTAACTGCTATTTTTAGTTGTCTTTTTTTTGCATCTATATTTGTGTTTGCATCTTTCATCAGACATCCAAACATGCAAATTGAGCATGTGTGGAATCTATATATAATAAAATATTATCATTTGCATGCTCGGTTTACAGGTATACTCACACACACAAGTGTACTTTTAATTATTTTTATTTTCTAAATTTAGGCTCCAGGTCAGTAAATCACATAAACACCTGTTTAGCTTTGATGCCAATGGAATTTAAGAAGATGATGAACATTAATCCCATCTTTAACATCTGTGCTGGGCAGAAATGGACTGAAGCAGGTGATTGAAGTTAAGCATGTGCTTAAGTGGTTTGCTAACTTGGGGAGTCTCATAAGGCCTCTGACAAAGCAACTAAGTTTCATACAATAAAAAGGAAGGTAAAAAATGCTAAAAATCGATCTGAAAGAATTAGCTAACCCAAGTATATGACCAGACAGAACCAAATAATCTAGCACAAGGACTCAGTGACTTTCAAGGAAAGCCACCCCATCCAACAGGACTCAATTCTGAAGTATAACAAAATGATGGCAGTGTATGAGCACAAACAGAATGCCTTTAAACATATAGTGTGATATAATGTATTGTTGATAAAATGTGATTCAATTCCATAGTTGGACATTTTTACCGTAAAATATTTCGTAATTTAAAAATGGAAGCAAGTGGTGCCAAACCTTTATTTCCTTTCCATGCTTTTTCTTTAGGTCTTCTAAAAAACAGTTGTGGTCCTCTGTTGCCTGATCAAAGGCTTGTTGTACTGCATCTTCTTTTTCCATTTCAGCCTTAAAAAATAATAAAAACAATCATAGTCTGAATGCAGTAAGCTAAATCCATGTACATGATATTCCGACTTGGATCAGATATTATTATAATTGGTTTATTGTTTTTAATGCAAAAATTAGAGCCAGATAAATCTATATAGGAATAATAAAATATGTGGTGTTTTGAGCTATTTGACAAAATTGTTACATTGATCTTTGGAAAATTGCCAGTACAGTGATCGCTATTAAAAAGTGGGCATTTGTTAATACTGCACCACAAAATGGAATTGAGATGTCAGGGTATCTACACTAGCCCCCTAGTTCGAACTAGGGAGGCTAATGTAGGCATTCGAACTTGCAAAGGAAGCCCGGGATTTAAATATCCCGGGCTTCATTTGCATGTTCCTAGTAGTGCCATTTTTAAATCCCCTTAGTTCGAACTGACTGCCGGCGGCTGCATGCGGCAGTCAGAAGTTAATCCGAACTAAGTCCTTAGTTCGGATTAACTGTTACACCTCATTCCACGAGGCATAACAGCTAATTCCAACTAAGGACTTAGTTCGAATTAACTTTTAACTGCCGCGTGTAGCCGCAGGCAGTTAGTTCGGACTAAGGGGATTTAAAAATGGCGCCATGAACATGCAAATGAAGCCCGGGATATTTAAATCCTGAGCTTCATTTACAAGTTCGAATGCCTTCATTAGCCTCCCTAGTTCGAACTAGGGGGCTAGTGTAGACATACCCTCATAGTTTTGTTACCTATTTTAAGCAAAGTGGGCAACTCTGGCATAGCATGTGTGGAGAAGAATTGGCAAATGTTGATTATTTTTTAGCAGCAATCAGAATATGTTTCAGGGAAAATTGAGATGTAAAATGTGTTTAAATTCTTCATGATGTTAAAAATGGGCCTTGCTGAGATTAGATTTGGCAAGTTGATCAATTGATAAAATTTAGGTGCTACAACAAAGATTCCAAAGAGCTTAAAGGAATTATAAAGGTTAATTTCAATGATAGCAGTGTAACTTAATTTACCTTAGACAATAGTTCAGCTTTAATTTTTTCAATCCGTTCTTTTACTTCTAGTTCTCTTTTTTCACATTGTTCTTGTTGAATATCTGCCCCGAGTTCTATGTATATTCAACAGAAATGGTTCATGAACAACATGTTGCAAGTATAAAGAAGCCATAAACAATCTCCTGCCCCTTTGCTTGCATTGTTATTTTTTTTAATTAAGGTACGTAATGTGAAACCTCACTACACACAGTATTTATAATGTAAATATTATTATTAATACAATGTCAAATGTATGCACCGTTTTAAAAACAAGAACTCTGCTAAGGAACATACAGACTAGGCACCTGGTTTTATGAGGCATTGAGGACCTATAATTTCTATTGATTGATGGCTGTTTGGTGACCTATATGAAATAAATCTAGTGGTTTTAATCTATTTCCTAGCAAATAAATATTGACAGCACCCCGTCTCCTACAACCATTGGCACTAATTCTCGTTGTCAGCACACACAGGATAAATCAATGCTGAGGTGGTCTTGGGACTAACCTGCCATCTCAATCCAGAAATTAATCCCTCCAAAACAGAACTAAAGCCCATAATGACTGGGTAGTCTGGGAAGTCTGCACTCTTACTACCAATGTTGTATCCATTTTGCGGAAAGTACAGGATGCCAAACTCGAGTTATCTATCTCAGTACCTCTGAAGTTCACTATAGCCATGTTAGTTTGGAACGACGTGTATCAATATGTGCACCAACAATAGCACCCGCTGTACCAGACACTACATATACAGGCCCAATCCATTCAGGCCAAATCTATACTACGGGGACTTTAGAGACATAGTTATAGTTCCGTAGCTATGCTAGCATAACCCTACTGTGTAGACATAGCCGACAGTGAGGGGCCGGTGATTCTGTCATTGTAGAAATGTCACTTCACCTAGTACCATTGGATAGATCGAGGAAAGTGTTCTTCCATTGACAGTAATACTCAGGCATGGTGTATTTTTCAAGTCCCTGTTATGTTAAGTCTACGTTAATCTAAATTTTAAATGTAGATGTGACCTTAGGGTTTTTTTCTCCTTTCTGTCATCAAACCTGGGTCTGTTAATGTTTTAAAAGAAGTAGTATGTGAGTAAATAGTTCAGTAATGTATCTTTAATAAGAAATCATACTCTGTGTAATTTGTAGTTTCTGACTGCTTTGCTGCATGCTGCATTATTCTACATGAATTGACTTTCATGTGATATATATAATGTTGAGAAAACTGAGTTTTGAAAATTTCCTCAGCTTTTTCTGGCTTATGTGGGGGAAAAGCCCAATAGAAGCTGTATCTCTGATATACTGTATATAAAGTATAGTGAACTGAAACTTGTTACAAGAAGGCACATTTCCATGATTGCCACATACATTAGGTATGTAACTGCACAAGGCTAGGTGCAATAATAATTCTGTTAATAAGCTTCACATAAGTGTGAGTGTGAATCTATGAAGGCAGTATATACAAAGAACATAAGTGAATGACAACTAGTTTAAAGAGATATAATGTGGGTCAGGTGATATCTTTTATAGACCAACTTCTATTAATGAGAGAGACAAGCTTTCCACTTTACACCTAGCTGTGTAAACTTCAGGTCTGTGAAACACACTCAGCACGTAACAACTAAATATAAGATGGAACAGATTGTTTAGCAAAAGTAGTTAAGACATTTTTCAAGGGAATATTGAAGGTAGAATAGTTTAGCAACCCTTCAGCCATGGACATAGTGGGAAAAAAAGTTGGTAAGGGGGTTGTTAGTAGGTTACAAATTGTTATAAACCATAAATCCAGTGTCTCAATTCATGACACTAGATGCCATGATTTTTAGCATCTAGTGTGAGCACATCTTTAATACCTCGAGAATAATTATTTGATCTGTAGTGTTTGCCCATTTTTATTAATAAGTACTGGTTGAACCTCTATAAACCAGGACTTTCTGGTCCGGCAATGGATCACGGATGTTCCAGGACCAGAGAATCCCGGTGAAGGGCTGGTGCCTAGGAGCCCTGCGGCATGGCAGGCCGGGGGGCAGAGACCAGCAGGGCTTGTGGCCGGTCGAGGGTTGGAAGCAGTGAGGTCCTCAAATAACCTCTCCTGGTCCAGCAAAATCCCTCATCTAGAACCGGTCAGGTCCCCAGGGTGCTGGACCAGAGAGGTCCAACCTGTACATGTGTCCATCTCTGACCACTAAAAGCCACTGCAAGAAAATGCAAATGTCAAGAATAGAGGCATATATAAGCATTTTTGATATCTGCAATTGAAGAATTACAAATGAAGAATTCAGGAACCTAACTTACCTAATATATCCCGGTGAGTGTAATATCGTGTTTTGAAAGGTTTATACTCCCGAATCCGTTCAAAAGTAGCAGGTGTAGGTGGTGGTGGGATTATTTTTGAGCATACAGCACAACAAACAAAGGAACTCAAATCTGGATTCCTAATCATGGTTGTATAAAGTATTCAAGGTAGTTACTAAAATGTCCAAACTGCCCAAGTCCTTGCAAACAAAATGCTTACTGCATCTACAGAAAACATGTAGTCCAGTTAAAAGATGAAATCTTTCACCATTAGAATGCTGTCTAAAACATTTGCCTGCAGGTCATGAAGCATAAATGCTGAGGTGATCAATAACATAATGTGGACTGATGATGGGAGAGGATTTCTTAACTGACCTCTTACAGCCTTAAATTTACCTCCTACCTAGCAACTGTTACTAGGCAGGACAAGATTTGCTCACAAAAGCATTTACAGACACTGCATAGTGTTAAGCAGCATCTCATCATAGGTTTAGTTTTTATTACTTAAGGAATGGCAACAATTCCTCTCAAATCCAAGCAACTTAAAGGGTTTTTTTAAAATATTTAGCAATGGATACTGTTTCAAATGTTTGGATCATAGTATTTTCTGTTAAAGAGGCAAATGACTCATAAGTGGCAAGGAGTATGAAAAGGCTCCACTCAGGAAGCCATTTTCGCTTATTTTTGACAAGGTAGGAATTTTCTTATAAACTTTGTTACCTCTGTAGATTTCCTTTTCAACGGAAACAGAACAAAAATAAACATTATTGGTGCTGTTTATCTCCAGTTCACATAAGTGAAGCCGTGCTTGAAAGGCTTGAGTTCACCCTTTTTGTCACTGCTGTAACTGTATACTGTATTTGCAGGAATCAGATGTTTACACTGACAAGTGTCAGCCATGTTTCTGAACTATCCATTAAGGTACTGTGTGCATCTTTGCATTCATACTGTTACCTGCACTTTAGGTATATCATCTAAGTATTATTAAGAGTTGTTTTAAAACTAATTGCTATAAGGAGGTAGTATGACTAGGAGTTAAAAATGAAAAACTAGGCTGAACATTCCTTCTTCAAGCCACACAGGTTTGGATTAGTTTGGCTAATTACTCCAACAGCAAATACCACACCTCCCCTCCCAGCCAGACCTTCCACTAACTAGTCTCACGCCTGCATTTGTCAAGCCCCTCTCCCTGACTCAGTTCTAAACCCTTCCCCTCTCCTTCTTCCACTGTTACTATTGCTCACTTTAAGGTCACCTTCACACCATAAAATATAATTTGACAGCAAGGACCCAGTTTTGCATTATTCCCATATATCACAAAACCCTTCAGAATAGTTCTTGCTCACAAGAATTGAATCACTTCCTAGGCTCCATATTAAAGCTTTATTTCATAAAACCTTACTAAAACTAAATATTTGATTTAAACAATTTTCTTTTCAGCAGTATTGATTTTGAAGTTAGTTAAAGCCCATTGAAAAAATGGAGGCTTAGTATATTTTAATGAATTGAAGAATCATCTGGTTAAAATTCCACATAATAGCTGTTAAATGACAGTCTCGGGGCTCCTTCTTATCCTGTCCTATAAAACAAAAGATTAGGGAAAACTATCTTGTTTTGCCTGTGTTAAAAAATTCTAGCCGCCTTTTAGTAGTCCCCCCATGCCTTAGAGCAGGGATTTGAAAATTGGAAGAGGGTGGTCTTTGTGTTAGGAACATGCATTTTGCAGTCTCTGAAAATCCACCTACCGTCTTTTAGCGTATATAACCCATGGGTTATACACGTTTTTACAAAAGCCACCCCCCACGGGCTATACATGTCCGCGGGATATATAAGTTTATTTTTACTCAGCTGCGCTGCACCCTCTGTCCCCCCCACCCAGAGGAGGGTGGGTTGCGCCTGGCTGCAGCTGTGTGGAGCCTGGGCGCAAGTGTGGCTCCTCTCCCGCAGGCTGGCCAGCTCGCCTGTGCTGCACTCTACGTTCCCCCCGCTGGCAGCAGGTTGGCTACCTAACAGAAGATGCAGTTTATCCTGGTGTGTGCAATTACCTTAAAGTAGCGTATATAACCCGCGGGTTATACACGTCCGCAAGTTATCTAAAACTTTTTTACACATTCAGGAAAAACGACGGGTTATGCACAGGTGCGGGTTTTACATGAGTGCAGGTTATATACTCTAATTTACAGTACATTTGGCCAAGTTATATAAACCTTTGCAAAAATCAGTTTGAACCTGCTCAGCAGAGACTTAAATTTTAGTAATTAACTATCTCAAAGATTCTCTATGCACTGTGCATGCATGCATCAACTCAGGACTGAGCAGGCTTTTCCTTCTGTAACAGCACTGGGCTATGACAGGTCCAAATCAGGGCACTGGGACTGAAAGCAGGGAGCTTGCCATTCATTTGCTCTTGCCTGACCCTTTTGCTGGGATCGGGAGGGTGGAGGAGGAAGTTGCTGATTCAAATGCAAAGAGGACCATATGGGGGGTTGGGGGCAGGTAAGGGGAGTAGATTGGGACAAGGAGCGTGCATGGAGAGGGAGATAGAGGGGATACTTGAACTGGAGGCTGGCAAAATATAGAGGGGACAAATAGGCATTGGGATGAGGGAGATGACTGACTGGCTGGGCAAGAAGACTGAGACTTAAGGCACAAAAAGACCAGGAAGGGGAACAGTGACTGGATGGCAAGGAGTTTTGGAGTACACACAAGAAATAAGTGAGGACTGGGAGCTAGAAGGGAAGAGACTGAAATGAGCCAAAGGAGAAGGGGATTGACTACATAAGGAGATTGGAACTTATTACTAGTTGGGCATGGGACAGGGAAAAGAAGCTGAGGTGGGAGAGGAGGCAGTTCTAATGAGGAACCAGAGTGCAGGGGGAGAATGGGCACTGGGAGGAGAGGGAGGGGCTGGGACAGATTCTGGATGGGCAAGACCAGAACCAAATATTTTAGGAGTGGAGAGTGGTACTGGCTAGGTGACAATGGAACTGGGACAAGGACCCAGAGGAGGGAAAAAAGGGTTCGGGACAGGTTGGAGTGGATGGGGTATAAAGGGTCATTCTTACGAGGAATGGGCAGAAGACTGTGTGATGATTAGGGCTTGGAATGAAACACAAAATTCTTGTCTCACTATTCCTTTGCTGTCAACAAATGTCTAGAAAAGTGTACCTCCTTCCCATCTAGTGCAGTCTTTTCAGAGGATGACAGACAACCATTAGCTCACATGGTAGAGTAATGTGCAGTGGATACAGTTTCCAACCCTGCTGATGACCCATATGAGTGTCAGTATGACACCACGTGACAGAATTTCTATAGAGTTTTATCAGTTGGCTTAGTTGAGAACATAGGAAAATTGACACAAAAAGCTATGTTAAAGGAAAATTATTTAGGTTGCAAAGTGAAGCACTCAAAAATTAGGAAATGGAAAGAGGTAATGGTTCTGTAAAAAACAAAAAAAAAAAGTATGTTATCATGTAATTAAAGATTTGGTCATAACACAGATACACAGGGAGGTTGAATTAAGGTTAACTTAACTATGGCATTTCCTAACTTGTATATTTCATTAATATAAAAATACATAAACTATATTTTATATTAAGAAAATACCCCCCACCATTTTAAAATTTCGTGCATTTTAGACTACCCTGATTCCAGTAACTAACAAGAAATGGATGGCACATGTTTTCCAATGAAGGTAAATTGTTTTTAAACTAATTTATAAATTAACCAATCACTCAGATTGACAGAGAAGGACATCCTAACAAAGGATTTGTATAACAGAGTAAATTATCATTTTGAATAGTTGTTTTAGGTCAGTATTTACAGAGTTCTAGATTTAAAAAAAAGATTTTACATTTTTTTAAAAATATATTTAGTTGCAATATTAAAAACATATATATTTTGCAGCTCAAACTACTTCTTCTTACATTGTGCCTTGAATTTTAAAACTGCTTTCCTTCTTACCAAAACAGACCATAAAAAGATGAGTTGAACTATCACAGAATTTTTTTAAGTCACTTATCACTGTAGTTTCAACCTCACACTTAATTATTTCTTTTTATCTACATAAAAGATATCTACTAACATGAGTTAGTAATCATCAACTCAGACAACAGTTCTTAATCCTTTTATTACTGCGTATGTCTTCTGTAAAGTTAATAGATACAGGTATGGCATTGTAAAATGGAGTGGAAATGGGACAATTTTATATACATCATTCAAAAAATTGCATAGAACAGTTAGTCACCTAATTTAACATTAACAAATCAGATGCCTACATTGTCAATTACTCCTCTCTCTTTTCTCTGTTATTAAGCAGCTTCTTCAATCCCACTTGGAAGTCTTCCTCCTCATATACCTGGCTCCTTCACTGTCAACAGCTTCATAGAGATCCTTCTTATTCTCTTGCGTTGCATGTAAATAGCCAATGTAGGCCACACACAGGGTAATTGTTATGAGTCCAAAAGCCATAACAGGTTTGTTCTGTCAAAAGAAATTATTATGCAGTTTTAGCCAGCTAGTTTGGTTTTTTGATCCATCATATACATCAAGCTTTTAGCTCATATCATGCCAAGTGACCAGGGTCCTCTCTGACAACTCTTTATGGCACTAACACCACTCCCACTTTAGAGACCTATACAAACAGCTATGACACAAATTGACACAATGTTGGTGACTACCATTTAGGCCATTTGCTTTCAGAAAGGAGAAGAGGATAATGTTCTTAAGGGATAAACATACTTTATATGAAACAATCATCAAGTTAAGAAATGCTTTCCTGGTCCCTTTCTAGAGACCTTGTGTGGCAACATTCAATGTTCTGAATCCCCACAGGTCATAATATTGTTTTTCATGGATTGGCCAGACGCAGAGTTCCTAAAGGTGATAAAGACTTTTCTGCAACATATTCAATTTAGATTTACTGGTTGGGCAATACACTGTGCTCTGGCCAAAATAATTTTATTTATCTAAAACTGATTTACAAATTATTGTCACAAAACACGCTTTTATCAAGCAGGTTAAATTCTGCCTTTTCATTTTGTACCGTCTTACAAATGTCTCAGGGCTGTGCAGATGTCAAACAGAATTTCACTTACTTAGTTATAAAAAAGGATATAGTAACAAAGAATATTATATTAGCTGGCATATTCAACCTGTAGGCCAGGAGTGGGGAACCTTTTTTGGATCAGGGACCATTGATCCACAGAAAAATCACTTGGGAACCATTCACAAATGAGAAGCAAGCAAAACAAAAAACAAAACCCCCTCACTGACCTGGTCCCCTGAGGAGGAGGGGGGAAAAAAACCCCTCACAGATGTGGCCTTTAAATGAGAAAAGGGAAAAAAAAAGACACTTCCCTCACTCCCCTCAAGCTCTAGTCTCATGGGGTAAGGGACAGCATCAAGGCTCAGGACTTACTCCCCAGTACGGATGCAGGGTTTGGATGGGAGGTAGGGTGCAGGAGCAGGCTGGGAGAGAAGGAACAAGGTCTGGGGCAAGAGGGAGGGTGCGGGTCTTAGCAGGAGGGAGGGTGCAGGAGCGGGGTAGAGATGTGGAGTGTGGGCTGGAGGGGACAGGGGATGGGAGTGCCAGATCTCCAAGAGGACACAGGGAGCTCTGCACACTGTAAGGAAGCGTTGCCTGCAAGCAATGTCACAGCCACTCCCACTGGCAGTAATTCCTGTACCCTAACCCCCAGCACACTCCTGCACTCTCCCTCCCTCCCACCCCCCCACCTCCAGCATGCTCCTGCACTCTACCTCCTTCCCAGACCCTGCACCCCCAACTCCAATAACAATTTAAATTCAGTGCATTAAGGATTTTTCTTATGATATGTTATACATGAACAGTACTCTATAATGGTTTGTACATACAAAAGTTTTAGTAATAGACTTTGTTTACCCTTCATAATAATGAACACCCATGGTCCAGAAAATTCTATAATCCAGGATATTTTTATTTCCCAAGGTTTCTAGATTAAAGAGGTTCAAGTGTAACTAATGTTCTAGCTGCTGCCAGGGCCAGTGCCATAGTATCAGATCAGCAAAATGTGCTGGCTGGCTTTAACCTATCCACGGCTGAAAACAAATGTTGTTTTAAACAATTATTAAGTTAAAAACCATCCATAAAAAGTGGTAACTGGTTTTTAACATTCTGCAATGAGTGGTGAAGTAGGCTAACACTGCAGATCTTAAATTCTGAGAAGTCTCTCAAGTTTGAGGCACATAAATGAAAAAAAACTTTACTTAAAAAAAAAAAATTTGTTCTTTCCTCTGACTTTTTTTTATATTTTAATCCTCCTTTACCCCCTTTAAACATAGAAGAGAAGCTTCCAGTAACTAATGTATCAAATTACAAAATACAGCAAACTCACAGAATCCCTATCATTATATGCAGAAACAGTCTCACAGTATATAGAGGAAACTGACTACACAAAGTGTTATCCGTTATACAAAGTAATCAAACTAGAAAAATGTGAAAACTATTTTTCAGTTATAGCATTCTTAGGTAGTACATATAACATTACTGACTTAAATGTGGGGTTTTGTTTTTTATATATCTCAAAAATGCATCTTTAAACATATTGGCTGCGTCTAGACTGGCATGATTTTGCCGCCTGTCTACACTGGCCGTGAGTATTTGCGCAAGAACACTGACTTTGTAATGTACAAAATCAGTGGTTCTTGTGCAAATACTCCGACGCTCCCACTCAGGGATAAGCCCTCTTGCGCAAGTATTCTTGCGCAAGAGGCCAGTGTAGACAGCCACGTTAATTTCTTGCGCAAGAAAGCCCGATGGCTAAAATGGCCATCGGAGCTTTCTTCAAGCAGAGCGTTACACTGGCACGGATGCTTTTGCGCAAAAGCAAATCTTTTGCACAAAGGCACATGCCAGTATAGACACTCTCTTGCGCAAATACTTTTGATGGAAAAACTTTTCCGTTAAAAGTATTGAGGCAAAATCATGCCAGTCTAGACGCAGTCATTGTCTCTAAAGTAGTCTCTTACAGGTTTAATGAAAAGCTCTGGATTGACAGCTCGGAACAGGGTGGTTGTACGGACACCTCTGAGTCCTGGAATTCGACTGTCTTTCTCTTTAGGTGCATCTTTTTTAATATCTGGTGGCTCAGGTGCTGAGGACATCTTAATTAAAGATGCGTCGTTACCTAAAGATAAGATTAAAAAAAAGACATTTTTAATACTGATTTTGAAGAAAATGAATAATTCATGATTCATAGACCAGTGCTGTTTCAGCATTATATTTTTTGCTCATGCCAACTACTGTCTTTGGTGCTTCAAGATTATGCCACTCAAACTTGGATAACTGGTTGTTTGTCCCCTACATCTGGTGATTCCCTACATTACCTTCTTTACCTTAAGAATTTAGTTTGGGGGAGCCACTGTCTTTTTGATCCCTAGTGAATGGTATTCATCATCTTATTTGGTTTAGATACTGTATTCCGAAATGTGCCCTATGCTGTTGCAAAACTGTGACTTGTTTTCATACTGAAAATGAATGTCAAACCCCAAATCCATGAAATATCTTTAAATATGTTCAGGACAAGTCAGCTAACGTTACTTAAACAGTTCTCACAGCCAGATCCCAGAGACCTCAGCATTCAACTCCATTTTAAGCCATGTCTATACCACAGCACTAAAACAGAAGAGCTGCAGCACTGTAACTATCCACAGTAAATGCACAGTACAGATCAGGGTGGGCAATAATTTTTAATGGGGGAGGCATTCCAAGATTTTAGTAAGTGGTCAAGGGCTGCACATTTCTACAGAGGGGGTATAAGATCTGTGATGGAGGTTGTGTGCAGAAGGAAGCTTGTGTTAGGGGACTGGGTACAGTAGAGGATGTGGAGTCCAAGGAGGGGATTGTGACCTGGGACAGAGGGGGATAAGGTGCAAAGGGTTTGGTTGGTGACAAGGGATTGGGGTGCAAGGTCCGGGAGGGGTGCAGGAGAGGCTTCTGGTCTGGGGGAGAGGTGTAAGGGGGGGCAGGGTCTGGGAGGGAGTTGAGGTGCTAGATGGGGTGAGGAGCCAGAAGCAAGCTTAGTCCAGGAGGCATTTACCTAAGCAGCTCCCAGGCAGCAGCCCAGTGGGTCCCTAAGGCAAGCTCCCCTGCCTGTCAGCAGCCCCAGGCTGCTCAAAGCAGCTGGCTATTATAGGGATGTTAAATATCGGTTAATTGAATAGTCGATTAACCTCATTAATTTTTATCAGTTAGTCAACTATTCTATAGTCCCTGGGGATGAGATTGACAGCCTGTGCACTCCATCCCCACTGTTGCCTCTATTAGAGGCAGCAGCATGGGGTGCCAGATGGGAGCTGGTCCACGAGGGGAACCCATTTAAAAACCAGCTCCCCTTAAAGACTGGCTGCCTGTCACCCTGCACTGTTGCACAGCTTGGGGTGGCACCAGCCCCTATCCGGATGGAGGGGGAGGCCTGAACTCCCAGACCCCACGCAAACCATAACTGAGCCAGGCTGTCTGCCAGCCTGGCTCCTAATACACTTAAAATGCAGAGCTGCAGCAGGGATAGGTCCCCGAGCTGGTGCAGGCCAGGACTGAGCTGGGCTGCTAGCCAGCCTGCTAAAAAATGTACTGGCAAAGGAGGGCAGGAAATGCATGTAGTCTATAGCATTAACCTATAAGCTTTTGCTTATTGGTTAATCGACTAAAGTATTACATTCCTCGGCTGTTACATGTGGCTCTCTACTGGGCGCAGAGGGGAGAAATGGGGGCAGAGAGAAAGGGGGAGGGCTTCATACATTGCCTCCACCCCCAGCACAATCTCTCAGCTTCTATTAGCCAGAAATTGGCCAATAAGAACTGAGAGATTGTGCTGGGGGCAAGCCTCTCCCCCTTTCCCCCAAAATGCAGAGAGCTGCTTTGAGCATTGTGAAGCTGCTCTTTACTGCAGGGGGAGGCCACATCTGGCCTATGGCCACCCCTGGAGTAGATGCTTCCTGTATTGAGGGAAGTTATTTTTCTGTCAATGTAGGTCATTCACCTCTTGGAGCAGCAGCACTAACTAGATCAGTGGTTCCCAAACTTTTCAGCATCACACCCCCTTTCTGATTTTTGAGAAACCCTCATGCCCCCCCTCCCAAAAAAATAGCAGCAAAACTTGGGGTGGGATTGACGGGAGTGTATGTGGCTGGGTCGCCTCATGCTCCCCCCCCCCCGTAATTTCTTCACGCCCCCCAGTTTGGGAACCCATGAACTAGATTAATGGAAAAATTCTTTGGTCAATGTAGTTGCATCTACAGTAGGTGTTTGGCTTAACCGCTTGTGAATTTTTCACACCCCTAAGTGAGGTAGTTATGTTGATCTAAATGTTTTGTTAAACCTGGCCTCTTGTAGCTGACCATGGTTCAGGACTTTACAGTTTTGGGCCATGAGTAATTTAAATGAGCCTGATCCAGCAAAAGATTGAACGACATCCTCAACGCCCAAGGACTTCAATGATCGCTAAAGGTACTTTGCATCCACATGATACTGGCACCATGTAAAAACTGCAGGTGTAAGGACTGGTATGGTCACACTCATTATGGGTAATTCTTCATCACTTTGAGACATCGGAATCTGGGTTTTTTTCTTAAACCAGGCTCAAATATTTTTAAAACACTTTAATTTAAATCCCTTCTAGTAATTTCTAACCAGGACTGTAAAGAACAAGATTCAGACCTGTCCAAAGCCTGGCTAATCTGAGGAAGGAGAGGGAGACCCCGGCACTGGGGAAGGCTTTTAATTAATAGCACTGACAGGACATTTCAGTACCCTGCCCCGGAAAAGAGTGGGGCCTGTACAACACCCCCTGGGCCTAGGCAGGCAGATTTTGCAAATGTTCATGCTTCTCCGATGCCCCCAAAGGTCCGAGCTGCTGCAAAGTGTGGCTGTTGGGGGGGGAGCTGGGCTAAGCGCTGGGCGGACGGGGCGGTTAAAACACTGGCGCGGGGGGCGCAGACTGGAGACCAGGGGCAGGGGCAGGGGCAGGGGCAGGTCCTACCCGCTCCCCCCAGCGTGCCCTGCACTCACCTCGTTGCTGCCCAGAGCCGGGCCCGGGCGCAGAGACGCCGCAGCCAAGGCCGCAGGGCCGCCCACCGGTCAGGTGCCTGGCGCCGCCCCCTCGGGCAGCGCTGCCCAGCCGCTGGGGTCCCTCCTCCCCCACGGCCGGGCCGGCGCACAAGGCCAGGGCCCGGCCCCCAGCGGCTCGCAGCCTGCGCCCTGCCCTGTCACGTGGCTTCATCCGCCTCCATTACAGGGGCCGCCCGCCCAGGGCTGCCTGGGAGCCGCCTGCACCCCGGGAGCCCGGGCTGCGGGGCCGCGCCCAACCCCCCAGCGCTCTCAGCCAGAGCCTTGTGGCCCAGGGGCTGGCGGGACACACCCGGGCCCAGGCTGCTCCTGTGCTGGGCAGGGCTGTCAGCTGCCTTGTTTTGCTTCTTTGGTCCCCTCCTCTCTTTCCAGCCTGCGGCCTCCTGGGGCATTTCACCTGGCGAGCCCTGTCTCTGCTCTGCCATCGCAGGCATCCCTCCTGCTGCTGCTGCTGCTGCTGCCAGTCTGTGTGCAGGGAAGGAGCCGCTCGTGCCTTGTCCCTGGCGCTCTAGGGCAGGGGTCTCCACTTTTTTCTTTCTGAGACTCGCCCCCCTGCCCCAATGTCATGAAAACTCCATGGCCCCGCTGTGCCACGCCAACTGTTTTTCTACATATAAAAGCCAGGGCCAGCGTCAAGGGGGAGCAAGCAGGGCAGGTCTCCCGGGAACTGTGAAGCTAAGTTGCTCAGGCTTCTGCCTCAGTCCTGAGTGATGTAGCTTAGGGTTCCAGGCTGCACTTATGTGTGGCGGGACTTTGGCTTTCTGCCATGGGCTCTGGCAAGTCTAATGCAGGCCGTGCTTGGTAGCCCTTCTGAAACCTGCCCCCAAGGGTGCTGGGCCGTGCCCCTGGTTGAAAACCACTGCTTAGGGGGTTAGGCTTTGGGGCTCTCCGGGCTGGGGCATGGGTTCAATTCCTGGTCAGCAAAGACTTTCCCTTAGCTTCCCCCCGCCCCAGTAAGGGATGGGGTGGTTCTCTGCAACAAGATTGGGGCTAAATGGGCAGCTCTAGAGGTAGGCAGGGGGGTGGGGTCTGCCTGTAGTCTAGGTGGATTGTCAGAAGCTTGTCTTTTGTTTTACCCTGCCCCTGAATTGAACATGAGGTGCTATTGACACTCCAGATGGCAGTGACCAGCATTGTATCAGGCAGCTACTTAGTATAATTGGTAGCACAGCAGTCTCACCCTCTAACAGTCCTGAACTTGATCCTCAGACAAAGTACAATGGGTGGGTCTTTTGTCAAGTGATCACTCACATGTTCCTGGAATTCTGCACATTCCTGCACTTCTGATAATGGCATGGGCCTGTGTCTGGTGCAAGCCTGACCTTGGATATACAGTGTGTATGAGATAATGCCACACAGGGGGCATCGTTTTCAAGAGTGCACTGCTCCCCCTCCTCTCACACCTGACCTCACATGCAGCATGTGTATGAGGTCATGTGGGTAGGGGGTAGAACTGCGCAGAGTTCAGAGTGGCGTCTCCTATCTGATACCAGACAAAAACACATCTGCCTTTGTTCCAGTATTGGATGGGGGACAAACCAACCAAAAAGAGGACTGTCCATTACAGCAGTGCCGGAATACTTCTCCTTTTAGTGGGGGTGTTGGAAGCCAGCTAAGGAAAATAAATGCCATATTCAAAAGAAATGTGGAAAAGCCGCAATTCCTAGTCTCAACACACGGATACAGCTCTGGGATTCTCAAAATCATGAAATAATTAGAGTGACCATATTTCCCAAAGCCTAAGGGAAAACCAGGTGAGGCTAGATTGATCCTCTCTGCACAGGGCTGCCCCAGGCTGCTCACCTAAGCCCCCCTCCTTCCCACATGGAGTGGAGGTTGCTGCTATCCAAGCCTTGCCCCCTTCCCTTCCTGTACAGGGCTGGCATTGACACTAGGTCCCCTCACATTCCTCCACACTGAACTTGTTTGACAAAAGTGAGCATTTGTCCCAGTTGCTTTTGACAACTTGATCAACTTGATTAACAAGTCAGGATGGCCTGGGCAGGGCTTAAAAAGGAACTGTTCTGGCCAAAACAGGATATATGGTCACCCAAGAAATAATATTAGCTTTGTTCTGACAGCACCAGCAAACTTTTCACAGTAAAACCCCATGTAAGTTTCCCACAGTAAAACCCCACAGTAAGTTTCCACTCCTATGGTCAAGTATAAAACTGGACAAGTATCCTAGCCTTTTGTGATACCCCTTCTGGCACTCTGTCCCCTATGGTAGCTGGACTGCAGGTCTAGATGTGCCATTTCTCACAAATTTATTGCAAGAGACATGATTTCCAAGTAAAATTAAGCCTCGCTCATGAGTTTGCATTAAAAATTCCAGCCATATCCAAAAAAGAAAATCCTGACATCTGGGAGTTCTGGCATGAGCGAGGCTTAATTTAACTTACGGTACTTTAACTCCAGTCATCTGAAGAAGTGGGCTGTGCCCACAAAAGCTCATGATATCATCTACATGTTTTGTTAGTCTATAAGGTTTTACCAGACCATTTGTTGTTGTTTTTTAGAAATCACTGTGAGCCCTGTGTGCCTGAGTTCCCACTATCAGCCCTGGGCAGCTGCTCCCCTGCCAGCCTGGGACATGGGAAAGGAGATCTTACTGCAGCCCCTCCAGGCCTAAGGAGGATGAAGAACTCTGAAGAGCAGAGACTGGGAGAACTGAACAATGGCCTGAAGGCTGCAGGGGGGGCAGAAGTGAGGAGGTGGGGCTGATAGGGTGGGAGGGCTGTACTGATGGTGGGTTCTGAGTGGATAGGGTGAATGCTGGGAGGGTGGACTAAGGACAGTGGGGGATGATGGGGCAGGGAGGCTAAACTTCCACGTCCCTAAACAGCTGTCCTATTATCCTAGATTCCTGAATATCCTTTAAATCTTTCCATGTCCTCATTCTGTTGTTTAATTTTGTTAACAGATTTCCTATTTGGACTCTTATTTTCTCAGGGCATGTCTATACAGCAGCGTTATTTCAAAATAACAGTGCACGTCTACACAAAATAATTTTGAAATAATGGGCTTCTTACTCTGCTGTAACCCCAAGGAATAGGGGAAGTTGAAGGAAGAGTGTTCTTCCTTCAACTTCCAGCAGTGTGGACTGTGCCAAAAGCTGAGTTAAGGTATTTCAACTTCAGCGACGCAATTAATGTAACTGAAGTTGCGTATCTTAATTCAGCTTTAGCCTGCAGTGTAGCCATACCCTGATTTTCCTTCCATAACACACCATTCTGAGGTTCCCAATGCCCCAACTCTTAATACTGTTCATATATCTCTTTTATCTCTCTTCTTCTCTTTCCTTTTTTAAGCCACCAAGTTTCCTCCAATTCCATCCTATCCATAGACTGTCCAAAATTTGTCACCATTTTTGCTATCATTTGCATATAGAAGTGCACATATTTAGCAGGACAAAGCTGCTGTGGTAATGTTACATTGGTTAAATTCAATACACAGGTATTGGTACTATGTGCTATTATACATAATCAGATTTCAGTTTATCATTAGTCCATTATCAAGTCCCGCATCAGTTTCTGAGCATGAATCTTCATCTTGCTTTAATGCTGGAATACGAGGAATTGTTATTCCAGTATACTCAGGAGTAGGGATGGTACTCTGCCAGTCCTTAATCATGTTCAGAGAAAACGTAAAACTCTCAGTCAGTCTCTTTTCTGGAATTGTAGGTAGTTTAATAATCTAAATCACTGGAATGTTTCCCTCAGGTGTTAACTGTACACTGTAATTGGTTACTTTAGTTATTACCATCCCATTTAAACACACCAACATCTCTAAGTCTCCCAGTCCCAGTCTCTGCTTCTAAGAGTGGCTTGTGCTGCTCCCTACCTTGCCTGCAGTCCAAGAGATGTTGGAACACTATAGATTTTCCTGCATGATTATCTGGAAACCATAAGGGTAGAGTGGCATTCTTCCCCTTGTGCACTGTCACTGCCTTCTTCCTCTGTTGTATTCTGAATTCCAGGGATCCTGATTTGATTCATTTTATGCCTCCCACGGTGATCAGTACATGAAAGAAAAAACAAATATCCTGTTTGCTTCCATCTTTTTACATTAGTAGATTCACTTCTGCACTTTCCTGTGTATGGTTTCAGTTCCATAGCATGCAACCCTCAATTCATCACTCCTTTTTCATCTTATACCTGAATCAGGGGTATTGATAGACTAGCCTTGGCTATTATATCCCCACAACTGGCTTTTGGAAAAGCCTTTTTATCTGAGGTATACTGCACAAGTACCTGATCTCCCACTTCATGCTCCTTGCCAGAAGATTGGCCATCAAAATATCTTTTCTTTTTTGGGGGGACTTCCCCTAAATTTAGCAGCTTACATGTTATTTTTATAGTTCAGATTTTAATGTGTTTTTCTCAGGTGCAAAATTTTTGGGGGGGTGCTGAGCTCTCTTAGCTGCTGCATTTTAGCAGCGTTTTGTTTTCCTGCTGCTTTGATTTCATTGTTCTTTTCTGTGTCCCAGCCAACTTAGCTATTGGTACCTCTGCTGTTGTACTTAAACTGTTTGTATGACAGGCAGTTATTGTACTAACTAGGTATTCCCCACCTCCCATTGTATTTTTTTAAATAAGTCATCAGCATTTTCTTTAATATTTAACACTTGCATTGCCCCCAACTTTTGAGTCCCTTCCGAGCTTTGCAGTGCTTTTAGGGCAGAGGTGGGGAACTTTTTTTGTATTGGGAGCCACTGACCCACAGAAAAATCAGTTGGAGACCACACACAAGTGAGAAGCAAAAAAACAAAAACACAAAACAAAAAAACCCTCACCGACAAGGTTCCCAACTGAGAAGGAGAAAGATACTCCCAAAGTTCCCCTTGCACACCAGAATATAGGGGGGCCCAGCATAGTAAATTTTGTGTGCTCCAGCCCCACGGTGGGGCAGCAGAAGAGGGAGGACTGGAGTATGAATGCAGGCTCCCCAGTGCTGGGGAGGGGGGGCCCTGAGCTTCAGGGGCCAGATCCAGGCAAGCTGGGAGATGTATCTGGTCCCTGGGCCTGAGTTTCCTCACCCGTTTTAGTGTCTGAGCAAAACTCCTTTTATCTTCTCATTCCCTTCTTTAAAGCCCTCAACTTCAGTTTTTCATTGTGAAATAGGACATTTCCCAAGTTCTCACTAGCTACTAAATTCTGGGATTGAAAACGTTTTGCCTTTTTAGCCCAGCACAACAGTTTTCAGCCAGTGTATTCTGCAGCTTTAAGCAGATCTCTGTGACTTTTTAAACTTATTTTTCAACTTAGCACATTTTGTAACTATGTCTGCAATCTCCCAAGAATCAGTGGCCACAAAAACATGTAACAGTAAAGCTGCCTACTGTGACATTTAAGGATTTAGTAAGCCAGCAAGTGGGTCCTTGTCCTGTCACTCCAGTCCTGGTAATACATTGGTGTTTGACATCCTCGCCTGACTACTAGATGTTAGAGCTTCTTGTGCAAGAACTGTTTTGCGGAAGAGTTCTTGCGCAAAAAGTCTTCCACAACGGCGCGTCTACACTGCCATGTGCTTTTGTGCAAGAGATGTGCTTTTGCGCAAGAGCATCCATGGCAGTGTGGACGCTCTCTTGCGCAAGAAAGCTCTGATGGCCATTTTAACATTAGGGGCTTCTTGCACAAGAAATTCATGTTGCCTGTCTACACTGCCCTCTTGTGGAAGAGCACTTGCGCAAGAGCGCTTATCCCTTGTGGCGAGAGGAATAACTCTTCCGGAAGATGCCCTGTTTTACAACGCTATACTGTAAATTTACTTGCACAAGAACGCGCGTGCAGTGTAGACAGCAGGCAAGTTTTTGCGCAAGAACGGAAGTTTTTGCGCAAGAAGCTGCCAGTGTAGACATAGCCTGACAGTATAAAGCCTAGCTATAGTGATATGCATCTTGAGAACCTGTGCTTGGCATTCCGCTTTCAAAATTGGACTGACATAGGAGTACTCAGTGGTACATCTGACATTATTTAGGAGGAAAAAATCTTTTTTCTTTGCAGATGAAAAACGGAGAGAAGCGAAATATATTAATTAATGAAACATAATAAAGCACTGGTACAATCGCAACCCTCACAAGACTTTTGACTGACTCTCCTGCACCCCAAAAGGAAAAGTAAAACATTTGAGACTTATTCAGGACTAAGGAAGGTTCCCTGGTTACTTTCTTTCATTTTGCAATACTGTAACCAGGCCTCAAGGTTTTACAAATGGTTGATGTAAAAGTTTTGACACAATGGGCTATTTGTTTATTCAGAAATAGAATACCAAAGAAAAACATTCCAATTTGTTTTCAGTGGGTGTGTAAGTACACACAGGGCTAAATGGGATTAGTGGCAGTTCTCTTTTCATTCTAAAAATAATGCAAAGAAAATCACAAAGATGGCCAAGTCTGCAGATTTCCAGGGTCTGAACATCCCTACAAATATCAGCAGGGGTTGCACACAGATGTTTATCTGCAAGCTCAAGAAATTCAGTTTTATTAAGTTTGGATTAAACAGCTGTATTTCTGGTATATGGATCTAAATTCTGGTTCTAGCCCATCTTTAAAACCAATGGATGTGTTTAAATCACAGTCGCATTATTCTTTGGTTTTTCTCTGTCCTATTTGTAAAGGAGTAAATGATTAATAACAATATGTAACATCCCTAATTTTTTTCTTGTAGTTCTTTACTTTTGTACAACAAATATGCTCAAACTATTGGCTTTTTTTAAGTGGCAAGATGTGTGATGCCACTGGTCAACTTGTCGACTGTGAATCATAAGTGTAAATTTTGTCCATACAAATTGCGTTATCACTGCTATTTGCAAATATCACAGAATGAAAAAAATAAAAGGAAAGAGCTTTTGGTATCACAAGAGGACTTAGTGGTACATCTGTGGTTTGTGTCAATATTTAACTCACAATACACCATCTGCTAAGCTGGTAACTTGTTTTGGCAGTATGTGCTGCTTTTTTGCTGAATCCACAGAGCAGTAAAAAAAGAATCAGTATTGAATGAAGGTTACTACTGTTATTTCGCTTAATTTTGTCTCCGTATGGAATTAATGAAGAAAGTTACTGTAAAATACTTGCATGAACCTCTACATTACTGCGGTTACTTTCTTTTCTTGGGGTAAGAGAGAAGAGAGCTTTTTAAGGTGCTCCAGTCCAATGTATGTATTATATACCTCTCCCACATTCCTGACACTTTGGCTGTGTCTAGACTGGCCAGTTTTTCCGGAAAATCAGCCGCTTTTCCGGAAAAACTTGCCAGCTGTCTACACTGGCCACTTGAATTTCGCAAGAACACTGGCGATCTCATGTAAGATCGTCAGTGTTCTTCAAATACTATGCTGCTCCCATTCGGGCAAAAGCCCTCTTGCGCAAATGCTTTTGCGCAAGAGGGCCAGTGTAGACAACGCGGTATTGTTTTGCAAAGCCCGATCACGAAAATGGCGATCGGGGCTTTCTTCATAAAACGCGTCTAGATTAGCTGCAAAAAGTGCTTTTGCAGAAAAGCGTCGTGCTAATCTAGACATCTTTCATAAATGCTTTTAACGGAAAACTTTTCTGTTAAAAGCATTTGCGGAAAATCATGCCAGTGTAGACGTAGCCTTTGTGTTTGGTGATATATGTTTAGAACACACATACCAGATCCTCAAAAGGCATCTAACTTCCACTGAAATCAATAGGAATTAGATATCTAAATATCTTGAAGGATCTGGGCTTGAATTTTCAGGACTCATGGATTTTATTGCTGATTTTGCTGTGTGATCTTGGAAAACGTCTAGTTTTTCCTACCTATGAGTGCAATGATATCTACCCTCTTAATGGGCTGTTGGAAATTAATTAATTAATGTTCATAAAGTGGTCTGAGATCTTTTTATGGAAGTTGCTATATTAATACTATAGTTGTGGTTACCCATCCCCTTTGGTATCTGAATACCATCCATGAGAAGTAAAAACAAAACCACCTTTCTCTTTCAGTTCTGCTTGATTCAAGATCTTGATCCAGGCTTCATATGAAGGGATGTTGCAATGTTTTACTTTGATTTTCCAAATGGTGTTTTTACACAGTGTACGTCTTTTAAGATGTTTGAATTGGTGTTTACTATTTGGGGGGGTGGGTGTGTGTGTGTGTCCCAAACAGCCTTGAGCAACTTGGAGCAGTTGAGGGACAGGAAGGCATTTTGTAAATGAAATTATTATAATGCCCCCCCCCCTTTTCACAGTCAAACCATATATACCACAAAATGTTCCTTTATTAAAAATATAAATGCAGAAAACAAAGTGTCAATCATGACTGCAGTGCCACTGTGATATTTTTTTAATGAATTTGTTATTTAGTTCACTCATCCTGTTAGTCTCTAGAGCTATTAGCCTGATTTTTCACCCATTACCATATATCTGTGTAACTCCCATTGAAATCATTGAGGCTGTGTCTACACTGGGCCACTTATTCCGGAAAATCAGCCGCTTTTCCGGAATAAGCTGCGAGCTGTCTACACTGGCCCCTTGAATTTCCGGAAAAGCACTGACGATCTACTGTAAGAAATCAGCTGCTTTTCGGAAAAACTATGCTGCTCCCGTTCGGGCAAAAGTCCTTTTCCGGAAAACTGTTCGAAAAGGGCCAGTGTAGACAGCACAGTAGTGTTTTCCGCAAAAAAGCCCGATCGCGAAAATGCGATCGGGGCTTTTTTGTGAAAGCGCGTCTACATTAGCCCGCGGGCGCTTTTCGGAAAAAGGGCTTTTCCGGAAAAGCATCCTGCCAATGTAGACGCTCTTTTTCCCGAAATACTTATAACGGAAAACTGTTCCGTTTTAAGCATTTCCGGAAATTCATGCCAGTGTAGACGTAGCCTGAGAGTTTTATATGCACAAGGAAACCAAGCTCTGGGCTATACTTGTATGGATCCAGTCACTGATGAGCCAAAGCAGTTTTAAGAAAATAATGATGTTATAAACAAACAGTCCTGTCAGAACTGAAACCTTCCATTTTACACAATGCTATATATATTTCTGGCATTCATGCTTGCCTTATCTCTGGGAAATGGATGGACTACTACATCATACACTCAGCCTTGCATGTCTATAAAGATTAAAGAAATTGTTCTTCAAATACTGAAGAAGCTCATAAAGCATTTGAAGTGGGTTTAACTTGGAAGACAAACAGCATTTTGTTCAGTTCCACTTTCATTCATGAATGGCACCTGTTTGATTTGTGACGTTCAACAATGGAATGGAGAACAAAAAATGTCCCTATGGAGTGGAAAATCAGGTTTCTGTTGAAAACTGAGAGGTAAGAAAGAGCCACAGTGCCAGCTTTTCACCACAAGTAAAACCAGTCCTTTACCCTGGTGTCTCAGGAACGTTACCTGGTTCAGAATTCATAATAGTAGCTAGTGATGGAGAGTTCTGTGGAGCTTGCAGAGATTACAGATTCCACAAGGTAGATAGAACCACTGAAACTAAGGACTCTTGGGTTCTGTGCAGTTTAAAAACTACGTAGGCTTAGTAGACCACCTGGGCATCTCTAAATAGACACTGACAGACCCAACACACAATGGGACAGACCTTCAGGAAAGGATCATCATTTATTAATGTATTAAAATAGACAAGGTTGTTAACATTTACAAAGAGGCAGTTTAGCATCTGTGCATGGATGAGAGGGAGATGTAAGGCTGCATGTTCTGCACAGCTAAGGCATCAGGATAGCCTGAGTTCTATCCTGTACTTATCACTATGCAACAACCATACAACTGTGATTAATGCAAAATGGTTTTGGTAGTCCCACAGTAGATTACATGAATTTTTAAAAAGCACATTCATGGGGTTTTTTTTTCATTTTTTCCCTCCTGATGCCACTATAGGGTATAGATTGGTGACTAAGATACATTTTCATACCTTTCATATTTGTATGTTCTTGACATGTTTGGATTTCTTTTAAATTTAACCTTAACTCTGAATTTCCTGGGTTAGCAATGCTTGTTTTGGGGATAATTACAACGTCTCTGTAATATTTTCACCTTTAAATTAACATTTAATAGGTACTCAAATGTATCTTTAATTTAGTCAGTTTTTATTCTGCAACTCTTCTCTATGTGTTCAGTAGTTCCACACATATTGTATAAGTATATTCTACTCTTAAGAGCTTTTAAACAGGGCATGAATTCAACTGTCAATTTTCTAATGTTATTTACCAGTATAGCCAAATCCTTTAGAAAGCAGCCTGAAAATCAAAACCAGAATAAGTATAGGAAGATTAAGATTCTAACACATCTCATCTGAGGAACTGGGTTTTACCCACGAACGCTCACGATGCTATATATATATTTTTTAGTCTGTGAGGGTGTGTCTAGACTACATGGCTCTGTCGACGGAGCCATGTAGATGAGTTTACTAGACATAGCAAAATGAAGTGGCGATTTAAATAATCACAGCTTCATTTACATAAAAATGGCCACTGTGCTGTGCCGATCAGCTGATTGTCGGCACAGCGCGGTAGTCTACACGGGGATCAGCCGACCCCAGCACCCTTTGTCGTCAGATCCTGTAAGACTCGTTATTTAAATCGCTGCTTCATTTTGCTATGTCTAGTAAACTCATCTACATGGCTCCGTCGACGGAGCCATGTAGTCTAGACACACCATAAGATGTTACAGGACTATTCTTTTTTTTAGAATAGGTATGTTTGCTACATTGTTCATTCATTATAATAATTTCATAAGAACCCAATTAAAATAATCAATTTGGTACAATAACCAAAGTACATGTAAACAGATACAGATTGAACCCCCCAAATCCAGGACTCTCTGGACCGGCAACATCCATGGTCTGGAAGGAAGGACCATGGATCTTGCTGGAAAAGAGAGCCCTGGAGGCAAGGAGCATGAGTCAGCTGGGAGTCCTGTGGGTGCTGTGGAGTCCCAGCTGGGCTGACAGGGGCTGGTCCTGCGGTGGGTGGGGAATCCAGCCCTGGGGAGCCCTAGGCCAGGGAGCCCCTGGGGCAACTGAAAGGAATCCCCAGTCCCAGCCGGGAACCCAGGTGGAAGCTGAGCTGGCGGTGGGTGCGGGGACTCCTCAGCTAGGGACCCAGGTCGAAGTGGGGCCAGCAGCAGCCAGGGGAGTCCCCGGTGGAAACAGGGCCAGTGGCGGCCAGAGGGAATCCCCAATCACAGTCCAGAACTCCAGTGGCTGCGGGAAGCCCTGGCCCAGCCAGCCCAGAGAGGAGCCTTGACCTCCCCTAATTCAGCAAACTCCATGGTCTGGGACCACTCAGGTCAGGAGGGTGCTGGATCAGGGAGGTCCAACCTGTAGTAGAAACAACAGAAACCATCATCCAAAACATAGACCACACATACAAGGCTAGAATAGGAGTTGAACTATGCTGTCTGAGGGTTTCCCCTATGGTCTAAATGCAAATCAGGGGCTGGGCATGGTTTGATGGAGCTGTGTGTATACAAGAAAGAGAAAACAACAAACAAAATTGCATAGAAGTACACAGCTAAGGCACAAAGGAAGCCCCCATGGCCACTGGAGAAGTGGTTTTAAAAGAGAGAGAGAGAGAGAGAGAGAGAGTGCTCTTTTGGCAGAATGCTTGCTAGAAAGAGGCTTAGAATTCTGAGCAAAGAAAGTCTCTGCTATTTGATTCGAATGTTTTGGCATACAGGATTTTGTGCACATTCCTTGTAAATAAAGAGGATTGCATTGAAGAAATAATAATAATTAATCATTTTCTCCCTCTCATGGAAACAACCTGCAAGACTTCAAGTATTGACTAACTGACCAGGTCAAAAGAGGTGACAATAATGAAATAGTAATTAATACAATAACATAAATATTATTATTATTAATCATAATAATAATACTGAAATGGAATAAAGATGAACAACTAGATCAGTTGCAGCTGTTGGGGGAAGTTGTATGAACTTATTCTGTGAGTGAGGATTTAGATGTACTGCAAGCTAAGTTCTCCGCATCTTATGGAGAAGCAGGAATGCTGGGGTCCAGATGATGCGGGGGGGGGGGGGGGAAGGGGGCAAGAGAGTGATGATATAAGGCACAAAGTGTGGTATATACAGGGGATCCAGGAAGCATAGAATTATTGAGGGAAAGGCAGAATTTTCATTCACATTACAAGCTTTAAGATAACATATTCTGGAACTAAATGACTCAGGAGCCTAGGGCTCATTGAAAATCACTAACACTTAGGTTCCTACATTATTTATGGGGCTTCTCCAAAAAAAATTATCCTAAATGCTCAACATGTCCTAGGTATAAAAAAAGGCATGGTTACAAGGTTTCTATGTGGACATAAGACTCCTCTTCTCCATTCCACTATTCAGAAGTTCTTTATCCACACAAGTGTAATTCATACTTGCTCCTATGGAGGTGTTAAGAGCTGCAAGAGGGGAGCCTGGCTTTGATAGGGCGCACAGTGTTCTCTTCCTGCAGGGTTGTATATTGCAACCCAATTTAAACTTTTGGAGTGCATGATGGGGATGGTTTGGGGAGGAGAACACAAGCAAATTCACAAACAAAAAGCTTAGTTTAACAAGTATTGTATTAAGATTGAAAATATCATTTGGTGAAGGCTTGTCCTAGTTATTCTGATCTTTGCAAATTTCAGGAGACACAGGTAATGGTAGGTTGACAGTGTAAATCAGGTGGGATTTCAGTAAATGGTTAAATAATTATCTGGAAAAGGGAAACAGACTGGATACTTTAGTTATTTCTTTCCAGAATTTGTATATGTAAGTTCTAATTTTTGTAACTGTTAGTTTTGTTTTGAGGTGCTAGCTGGATTTTTCTGAAATGCTCTGTGAGTAGATAGACTAAATGTCCTCCATAGACAATCCATGATCAGCAATCAGCTTGAGACCCTGTTCCCTCTGCCATACTATGCCAAAATAGTGGTTGACTGTTCAGGTTTTACCCATGATAATGTAAGAAAAGAAGCAACGGACTGCTATCCTTCATTAAAATTAATATTTGTGGATGTTAACAGAGGAAAACTACTTGTGTAGCATTAAATAATGGTTTCTAGTCTCAAATTACTCTTCATACATCTTCCTGACAGCACTATAGTCACACTGTAGTACTCATTTGAATAATATGCCAGAAGAAGTGATCAGGTTACACCTGTTTATATTATACTACCTAGGAAACAACTGGACTCCATTTGCACAGCTTACAGCAATTTTGTCCTTTCTGGGAAATGAGTCATTAATTGTTAATGGTACAAGAAAACAGCTAGTTCAGTTTCAATCATCACTTATTGTTACTGTTCAGGTAAGGAAGGTTTTCTTGTTATGATAAAATATGTTTTTTTTCAATAAGAAATGGGGTGGCGGGAAGTTTTGTTTGTATCAGCAATTAGGATAATAGTTTGAAGCAAGTATCCTGCCAGAAGGTGTCAAATATAGATACAATTTTAATTAAGTATAAACCTTGAAAATGACAGTTTTCACATGCACTGTTGATGTACTTTCTAAGCAACTAATTGTTACAAGGTGGAATGTAGCCATCTGTGACATGGTCCATTTGCTCTAATTTTATTTTTTCAGTAAGTTCCAAAGGAGAAATCGCTTGCCCTGTGATTGTAATACTCTTGTCCTCTGACAACTCTTACAGGAATGACCCAAGCAGTGTAACAACACTTCTTAATACCTGGGATCATTGCTGTGGATATTGTAGAAGTAGCTTTTCTTTGTAAGAGGCGAATGAAAAGTAAAATGGTTAAGGATTTTTCTTTGTGCTTTTGAGAACTGCATTATTTATTGTGTGGATTCATCATAGACACAGCAACTATTTTGGTATTTTATGTAATCTTGGACATTTCAAGTATCATTTTTACTTGATTGCCTAATTTACTAAGATACACAGAAAAGCTGATGGCTGAGAGTCACCGTTCCTCTCATTTCCTTTGATGTGGAAAATAATTAAAGACACCACAAAGAGTTACTGATTGACAGACCATCATAGCTGATAGCTGCTGGGTTGTTAAATGGTGCTTGTAATTTCTCTAAAGCAAATATAAAATGTTAGTGAGATGGACCATTGCAACTACTAGCTATAAAAAAGAGCTTATAAGAGTTAAGTCTCTGACAAAAACTGCAGGTGTCATTTGTGGATGATATTCTCCCCTAAATGCACTATTTTGATCTTTCTACGCATTTCTGAGGATGAGTGGCAAAGGCAGGTAGGTGTATTTATTTAAAGAAGTTGTGCCTTATTTAGATCTGAATCAGACTCTTGAGTAATTAGCTTGAGTAACTAGTGACTAGCTTGTACGGCAGTGATCTTCAACCTTTTTAATCACAAGATCACTTTTTCAATTTAAGTGCAATGTAAGATCTACCTGAAACCCAAATATCCTTGTCCCACTTCCTTCACACCCCTTCTTTGAGGCCCTGCCCCAGCTCCACCCCTTCTCCAAGGCTTCACCCTGCTCACTTCATCCCACTTCTCTCATCCTCACACACTTTCACCAGGCTGGGGTAGGAGGTTGGGGTGCAGGCTCTAGTCTTGGGCCAAAGGGTTCAGCGTGTGGGAGGGACTCTGGGCTTAGCCCAGGATAGGGGATTGCGGTCCAGGAGGGGTTTCAGAGTGCAAGCTCTGGGAAGGAGTTCAAGTCCCCGAGCACTCACGTTTTGGACAGGAGGGTGGGTGTAGGATGAGGTTCAAGGCTGAGACAGGGGTTCAGGAAGCAGGTTCTGGCTGGGCACTGTTTAACTGAGACTGCTTCCGGGTGAGGGAGCAGTGGAGTTAAGGCAGGCTTACTCCTGCCCTGGCCCTGCACCACTCCTGAAAGCAGTTGGCATGTACAGCAATGGCTCCATGGCACCATGTGCCGCGCCTTATCTACAAGCACTGAGCCCACAGCTTCTACTGGCCACCGTTTCCCATTATTGATCAATGGGAGCTGCAGGAGTGGTGTCTGCAAGCAAGGACACCATGTGGACACCCCCTACTCTGCCTTTCTCAGGGGCTGCAGGGACATGCCTGCCACTTCCAGGAGCAGCAATTACCACAGGGATAATGACTCCAGCCAACTCCCTACTCAAAGAATAAAATTTAAGTGTGAGAAATGAAAATTATGAACTGCACAGACCAGTCAAAAACCAAACATAACCCAATTTGCAAGTACTAACAACAACCTCCCACATATGTGTTGGGTTGGGAGATGAGAGTGAAAGACAGTGTGTGTTTGTGAGAATGACAGACACACACACAGTGTGTGTGTGACAGACAGATTTCCACTGCCAAGCTCCCTCCATCCCCTTCTCTCTGTGTGGAGATGGGGTACAGGAGTGGAGGCAGGGAGGACACCTTGACATCAGCGCCCCCTCTCTTCTCCCTCCCACACCCTGCACAGCAAGCAGGAGGCTCTCAAGGAGGCAGCTCCAAGGCAGAGGACAGGAGCAGCATGGCAGTGGGTGGAGGGGCAACTGAAGTGCCAGCGCTTGATAGCTTCCTGGCCAGACCAGTCAGGATCACCTGTCAGAGGCTCCAAGATCTACCAGTAGATCCCGATCTACTGGTTGGTGACCACTGTTGTACGGTATCATCACCATCATGTTTGAGTGCCTCAATATACATGCTGTATATGGCTTCAGCAGCACATGGATGGGCATTTGGGAGTGGAGGTAGATGATTAGTTTAATTTTCCTGATGAAAGTTTTGAAAACATTTGGGAAACACTGTATCAATTAATTGATCTTCACACTTCCTCCTAGGAGGGAAAGAAAAATATGTATTCCACTTTAGAAATGAGGAACTAAGGCACAGAGGGATTAAATGAGTTGACCCCAGTCACCCAGAGACTGTAGCAGAGCAGAGAATTATATCCAGATCTTGCAAGTAGCTGGTTATCATTATTAAATCATTTATTAAGGTAGCCCCTCAAGGCCCCACATGGTCCCATGGTGGTGGCAGAAATTATACATACACAAAACTAACAGACCATTCCTGCCCTGACAAGCTCACACTCTAAATAAACAGGACAGACAAGAGTGGAAAAGAAGTATTATTATCCTTATTTTACAGACAAAGAACTGAGATCCTGAGAGATTAAGTGATTCCCCCATGGTTATACATGAACCAGAGCAAGGATTAAAATCAAAATATATTGAGTACCAATCCAGGGCACAACTAAATGACCAGCCTTCTTCCATTTACAGATAAAAGGAGGAGTTGTGATCCAAAGAGCTTACACGCTAATGCTACACATGATATAATGAAAAGTTAACATTAATAAGATAGAACAATAACTTGCTAAGTTCTAGTGACTTAGCCACTGGCATGGGGTATGACAGGTGTAGGTTCTATTCCTGCCTCTGCCATTGACCTGCTGTGTGACCTTTGGTAAATCACATTGCTTCTGATTTCCCTCCTACTTTTTTGTCTGTCTCTTTGTTACTGTAAACTTTTCAGAGCAGGGACTCTGCATCTTAGGCTTTGTCTACACTGCCAATTGAATTGACATAATTTTTGTCATTCATGGGTGCTTAAAACACTCCTGCATTCCCCCCCCCCCCCCCGCAAGAAAAAAAGTTTTGCTGTGGCAAGTGGCAGTGTAAATGGTTCATTGTCTGCCAAAAACTTGTAGAGGGTGGAAGTATTTTTTGGCACTTTTGTGGACAAAACTGTTTACATTTCCTGACTTTTAGCAACATGGCCATATCAACTTGGCTGTGTAGCTAAAAGCTGTGCAGTGTAGACAAAGCTGAATTACTCTGTGTTTGTGAAGTGTTTACATCAGATGGGGTCCCCTCTTTCAGTTGGCACTGCTAGACACTGCCATTATATAAATAATAATAATAAACTAATACACAGTTCAGCGGTGTGGGTTTGTTTGCTAGTGGAATACAAGTAAGTAAGTATCTTAACTGGTTAGTTTCTTGTAGGCTTCAAAAACGAGTATTGAAATGTACATTTTTATTTCAGTTTGACTCATTTTAGGATGGACAAAGGGTTATCTGAACAATGAAAGAATCTAGACAAAATAATTTCCCAGTGTTAAATTATTACATTTGGCATTTCCATAGCTCCTTTCACTCAAGGATCTGAAATCAATTTATGAAGTGACTATTATCACCCCCATTTTACAGATAAAGACACTGAGGAGCTAGTGGCTTGATTTTTCAAAGTTGCTGAGCCTCTGCAACTCCCATTGACTTCCGTGGGATTTGCTTAGCACCTCAGTCCATAAGGGACTTGACCATGGTGACTCTGAATAGAATTAAGTCTGGCAGCTTGTAACATGCTCTCACCATTAGACTATACTGCTTTCACAATCCAATTGATGTCTTAATGTACTGATCACATTGTGTTTTCCTATGACCTTGTCAGTGACTCTCAGCACTTGCTCCACGCCCTAGTGCATGGGTTCCCAAACAGGGGGGGGCGTGCCCCCTTGGGTGGGCGTGAAGAAATTCCAGGGGGGGCGCGAGGTGACCCAGCCTCCCCCCCCATCAAGTTTTGCTGCCCTGTTCAGTTCCTTTTTTCCTTTTTTTTTTTGCTCAACAAGTTTTGCTGCTATTTTGGGGGGCGGGGAGGCGTAAGGGTTTTTCAAAAATCAAAAAGGGGGGCGTGATGCCAAAAAAAGTGTGGGAACCACTGAGTGGTTTCCATCACTCTCCCTCTTCTGTCATAAAGCCATAAAGAAAGACAATGTCTTGTAGTGAACAAAACTGATGCTTTAAATCAACAATGGTTACACAGAAAACATGTCGCTCTTACACAGCTTGCTAGGCCAATTCCAAGTCTGTACACAAGTTGTGGGCCTCACCTTCACTTTCCTGGCTGACGGCCTGGCCTCTCTGCTCCACCTCTGCATTCCACTGCTTGTACCGTACAGCCACACACACTCCCCACTCCTTCTGTACTCTCCGCTGGTGGCTCCCAGTGTCCTTCTCTCACCAGTACCCCTAGAAAGTCTCCCCCATTCCCCTCTTCTCCTTGCCCCCCAAACTCCTGATGGATTAGCTCCATTTTCCACTGGCTCTTTTTCCCCATGCCCCATTCTCCTGTGTGCAAAGATCCTTTTCTATTGCTAACATAATTAACAAAGCTGGTCAAAAGCCGGATGAAATTCTGAACCGAGTAATATGCTATTCACTGGATGCATTATTCAGTCCATATTATTCAAGCTGCTACAGACATTGAATTGAATGATACAATTATTTAATGAATAATTCAGTCATCTGTATTATTCACATACAGGTTGAACCTTCCCTCGTCCGGCAACTCTTCTGGTCCAGCATCCGTGTGCTCCGAGGCAGGAGCACGGAAAGAGAAAAGCTGAGTGCCCTGCGCTCACCAGCTCTTCCTCTTCCCCCACTTGAGCTTCCAGAGAGCCTCAAGTAGCTGATTTGTGGTAAGAGGATGAGCTGGGTCAGAGCAGGGACTCAGGGGAAGAGGTGGGGACCAGTAGCCAGGAGCGCAGCCTCTTCCCCCAAGTGCTCCCCTGATCTTGCTCTATCAGTGCTGCCCCCTTTGCTGCCACTGGAGCACAGTCCCGCAGCCAGCAGCAGCAGAAGACTGGCATTGACCTCCCCCTGGTCCAGCAAATCCCCTGATTTGGGATCTGTGAGGTGCTGAGGGTGCCAGACCAGGAAAGTTCAACAACATTTTTCAATAACTGTTTCAACCAGTTTAGCAATTAATGGCCCAGCTTCCCGCACAATCATATTGTTCAGTCTCAAGCACTTTGAAAAAGCAACTCTTTTTTCCCTTTCAGCCCCCTGCCCTCTGCTGATTTGAACACTCTCTAACAACTCCTTTTTAATTTCTGATAGAGACAGTATCTCTCCGTCATCCCTTCCATGCTAAGGCACCATCTTTGGCCTGCTTCTTGTTCACTCTTCCTGACACCCTTTGTCACATCTCACTGCTAGCTTCAGTATTGAACATTACCTCAATACAGATACCAGTCTTACATGACCCTGAACTTACTCGCTGCTTGCTTGCTTCCTTCCTCTCTCCTTCCCTCCCTCTCTCTCCCTCTAAAGAGTGAAATCTTCCTTCCAGGTATACAGCCATCTTTGTCCCACAACTTAGACTTTTATATCCTGTGTTAAGTGGAATGAAAGTCACCTCTAAGTTGCTGAGCCATTTCTCACATCTCTTCTGGAGCATTGCCCAAACTCTCCCTCCCTTTTGCCACAATCACAACCCAACTCGGCTATTTCAATTCCTCTTTTATAGTCTTTCTGAATCCGTAAATTGGTCTGGATTTCAGACTCCTGACATAATGACTTTATCTTCTCAAGTCATGGGCCCTTCTGTTCACTATGCTTGATGTCCATCTCCCTATAGCTAGATGTCACTCTTTCACATGAACTGCTTCATGAGGAAATCTTCTGTCTCCCTCTCATCCCTGAATCACTGCTTTCTTAAAAACCTACTTTATTCTTTAACTGATGACTGACTCTTTCTGCAAAGTCTGAGCTTTTGAATAATGAATGTATCATGTACAGGATTAACGTGAGCATCAGTTAAACACTTACATGCCCTATAGCAACAATCACACATAAAATAAACATTTTTTCCTTTTAAGGACATGTTTTCCGCCTCCTATGGATAGAAATGTTGCCAGTGACCATCAGGAATGCCACAAAACAAGCTCTGTTACTCTATAGACCTGCTCATCTGAAGCTTGTCCTATGGATACTCAGTGTCACAGGGAAAACTACTGATGTACAAACACTGACATTTTGTTGCCTAGAGCTGGGTGTTTGGGAAATAATGGCTCCAGAAGTTATAGCTGTGTCCCCCACAATGACTTTATAAACATCGCATTTCAGCCAACGGAGCATTTAATCATGTAACTATTAACTAAACCCTGTTCTGTATCTATTCTATATCAGTGCTACAAGATTTAAACTCGTCTTCCTTTTTGCTCTCTCAGTAGACTGGCGCTTACATACTGCCTAAGGGCTGTCGGAGAGTTCCCTCCACATTCTCCCTGGACAAGTCTTTCCTTTGTGCTTTTCTTTAGCTTGCTTTCAAGGTAGGATGGGTGGGGAGAGGTGTACGGAACATTTGTTTCTAGTCCCAGTTAGTGTGTAGGCACTCCTGGGGCATAGCCACTCATGGCCCTGAGCAGGCTGTGGCCCACCTACTTTGCATCCAGGCCCGTGCCAGGGAGCGGGGCTGCGGTGGTTGGCCTTTACCCCACCCTGCCTGGTGCTCCAGCTGGGGAGCGGGGTCAGGGCACCAGGGTTTAACTCCCACGCCCTCCATTGCCTACCCACCCAAAGTCAGAGCACACTCAAGTGGGCTCTCCTGGCTAGGCCACTGGGGCACTCCCTGATATGGAAACACTGGCAGAGATTTTCAAAAGCAAGTGCCTGAAGACAGGCTCTTAAATTCAAAGTAGCCTGGTTTTCAAAAGTGCTGATTCCCCAAGCCACTTCCACCCCAACAAAGAGCTGTTCCTATACATTAAAGTTCTCACTCTGCCTTTGCAGGTTTCCATAAGTAAAAAAATTACTTGGTAAGAAAGATGACATGACCTATAAGCTGTTTTCACAGCAGTTAATACAAAACCTGGGTTTCGAAGACTGAAAGTAAATTACCTAATGTTAGAAAAGGGAAACCTAATGGCCCATCCCTAATCTTGTCCATATTTTATTCATTCTTTGGCAAGCTCACGTCCCTTGTCAAACATTATTATATTAATGGGAATCTTAGTTCAGGCTCTTGGCACCCACATGGGGGAAGTGACAGTGAACACTGATGCACTCTGCTATTCATACTTCCATAGTCCAAACTGAGGGGCAGTGTAGATACACCAAGCTTTGCAGCTTTTGCTGAACACACTCTATTTAGTCATCCCAGAGCCAGGATGAATCTAAGCAACTAAGGCTCTGGACTGGAATTGAGCAAACAATCCTTTTGAAGATGTAGGGGACACAGTAGGTTCCAGCTCACTCTCCCACAGTTGTACTGACTGTGCAGCTAACGAGTAAAAAGGAGGAGGAAAATGAAAGGGACAGAGAAAGTGTAGAGGACTGGAAATGCTGCAAGCCCCCGCCCAGTGTTTCACTGGCATCATTTGCTGTGGGGGCAGATTTGCTCCTTCTCTTGCAAAACATGGGATTTTGGGCACTAACATCAGTTGGAGGCCTGGTCTCACCAGATAGAGGCCCTCATTGTCTGTTTTTTGGACTGTGAAAAAGGCATCCCAAAAGCAGTACAATTACATTCTGTGAATGCCAAAATGGTGGGCACTGAACTGATGAAAATCTTTGCTTGGATTGGGGTACCGTGGGAGATCTTAACAGATCAGAGAATGAGCTTTATATCCTAGATGCTCAAGCAACTCTGTCACCTGCTGAAAATCAAGGCTCTCAGGCTCTCTGTTCCCCTCCCTCAAACAGATGGCCTGGTGGAAAGATTAAACAGATACTAAAAAAGATGCTCTGAAAGTTTGTCCTTACGGCTGTCAGAAACTGGGATCAGTTACTCCCTACTCTCCTGTTTGCTGATATCTCACCTCGCTGAGCTGCTCAGTTGGCTAGGGGAAGAAGAGTACATGGCCACTCAGGATCTGACAAAGAGGCATAAGCAGATACCCCTCACACCAGAATCCAGGAGAAAGGCAGCTTTTCTCACTCCCTTTGGACTCTTTCCATTCCGGATAATGCCCTTCAGTTTGCATGGGGCCCTGGCCACATTCCAGTAGCTAAGGGTCCCAGATCCTCCAGCTCCATAGCCAATACGCTACTGTGTACCTAGATGACAATGAAGTCTACATTTGAAACTGGCAGGACAACCTAAAACATGTGGTGACTGTGTTACAATCCCTCCAGGAGGCCGGCTAACAACAAATCCCACTAAATGTCATGGAGGCAAAGATGAAACAATGTACTTTGGGCACATTTTGGGAAAAGGTGCAGTATGACTCTAAGTCAATAAGATCCAGGCCCTCCAGATGTGCCCCACACCTTCCTCAAGGAAACAGATACTCCAGTTTTTCAGACCTGTACTACCACCAATTTATTCCGGGTTTCTCAACCATTCCACATCTCTCACTGATCTTCTTAAGAAAACCCAGTGGACCAAAGCTTGTGAGAAGGCTATTGAAGTCCTGATGGCCTAATTCTGCAGAGAACCCATTTTGTACAGCCTTGAATACACCAAGTGTTCAAATGCCATCCACAGTGATTTAAAGATCTTTTTCCTGAGTGATAACAATTTAGACTCCATCATTTTATATGTATTGTTGGGATTAAGTAGTAGGAACATACATTAAACACAAACTAGAAAAGATGAACATTAACCCTACATCTACCATTTTCAAATAAAGAAGCGTGGGGCTTGGAATACCTCATGTTGACGATTTTATAAGTCCCACTGTTTGTTTGACAATAACTTTGGCCTACTAGACACAATTTATTTGGGCTTTGATTAAAGGGCTCACAAAGGCTGCATTATATAGCTGTGCTGTTGACAGATGCACTAGGTGACATTCCATCTGCTGCCAACCAATCCTTGTTTTACACTGCACAAGTTCATTTTAATCATTCACAAACATGAACCTTTCCGGAGGATTTCAGACATGGTTCCTTGACTATAAATGGGCTTAGCTCAGAGTAGTGAAGAACAATGAAATAAATCCCATTCCATTTTAGCTTAAGTGGAACGGTAAGGAGGAGGAAAAAATGAAACCAAAACAAAAATAACCCACATATTTATAAATAAGATTCTCCATTCATTTACATTGCAGAGAGATTGCAATCCTCTTTCTAGCTTTATCATTATGCTTCAAATTGCGGAGCCAAATGCATCTATCGCCTGGAATGTTCTTGGCTTATGCTTTTCTCATATTTAATAGTCACCATCACAATGCCTGCAATTGCTAGTATTCAGGACACACCTGAGGTATCACTTTTCCTTATATTAAGATATTATTCTATTATTTATTGGTCTACTAACAGATACATGTTACCAAAATTATTGCTGTTTAATTATAACCATTGCAGCTGCTTCTCCACTTAAAGACAGTATCTCTGAAGCTACAGGAGAAGGGTGATTACACAGTATATAATGATAGCACAGATTCACCTGTGCAGCCTGGGTTGAAGATGCAATTATGGAAACCATACTCCTTATTTATATCATAGGGTGAGCACCTGGTAGCTTTATCCTTGATTCCTAGGAACAGCCTCACTCCTGAAATAGCCTTAAACTATTATATGAATTCTCTTAATTTTATACCTATAGCATGTTTGTACCTATAGCATGTTTGGAGCAAGGCTGATCCTCAGTGTCTGATACAGAGCCCAGCATGGTTTGGTCCTGCCTACTCTTGCTATTAAACTGTTCTCAGTATTAGCAACCTTTGGAGGTACTGAATATCAGCTCTAAAATCTACCATGGGGATCTTGGAGCAGCACCCTGACCTTAATTATTGTAGGCTGGTTTAGATACTAGTTATATCAATATGCTTCAGCATGGACTTATTTTTTGTGTATGTGTTCCTTTTCCAGAGGAAGGGAAATCTCTAACCATATGTTTGTTTATTACAGAGTTTTGTCCTTCTTTGAATAAAAAACATGAGCTGGGTATTCCTTAGAGACCTCCTAAGTGGAGTGAATAAATATTCTACCAGCATTGGCAGGGTCTGGCTGGCTATTGTGTTTATATTCCGCTTGTTGGTCTATGTGGTGGTAGCAGAACATGTCTGGAAGGATGAACAGAAGGAATTTGAGTGCAACATCAGGCAACCGGGTTGTGAAAACGTCTGCTTTGACCACTTCTTCCCTATATCCCATATCAGGCTTTGGGCCTTGCAACTAATTATGGTCTCCACCCCTTCTCTTTTGGTTGCTCTCCATGTTGCCTATCGAGAGAACAGGGAAAAGCGACACAAACAGAAAATCTACAAGAACCCAGGAAGCATGGATGGCGGATTGCTGTGCACTTATCTCATCAGCCTCATTTGCAAAACAGGCTTTGAAATTGGTTTCCTGGTTTTGTTTTACAAGTTATATGGTGGATTCAATGTGCCACGCCTTGTGAAATGTGACATGAAGCCTTGTCCTAACACAGTAGATTGCTACATCTCCAAGCCCACAGAGAAGAAAGTCTTCCTCTATTTTGCACTGGTCACTTCATGCTTATGTGTGGTTTTAAATGTGAGTGAACTGAGCTATCTGATTTTTAAATACACCATAAAATGTTTCCTCAAGAGATATGACAAGGAAGTTCCAACCTTGAAAAGAGAGTGCCAGAGGCTAAACTATGTCGACCACAATGAAACAGCAGCTACAGCTTTGTTCCACAGCAATGATTCACCAGTTCTCATCAATATTCTAGATCAACCTGAAAAACACTTAGGTACTGACTTGAGAGAAGGATAAAAATGATTTTGCATGATGTTAAAGAAACTGTTTGAATTGTTGCTTGTACATGAGGTCAAAGAAATCCATATAAGTGGATAACGAGGAACCCTTTATTTTAATCTAAAATAGTCTGTGTTCTCTTTCTCTCTCAAAAATATTGTCAGATCCCCACTATTGGGTTTTTTTTCCTTTCACATTCACCTGTATTATGTATTCTTCAGGTTTGTTCAGGCTGAATCAAGATGTAAACACATTTCCACAGAGAAGTAATACAAATACCAAAGCTTGTGATAAATCCTCTTAAAAGGACAGTTGCTCAAATAGTTGTGTTTTGGATATTTCATGCGTCTGCTTGGGTTCACAGTTGTATGTTTTTGAGGATCTTTTTGAAGGATTTTGTTGAAGTGGATCTTCGTCGGGCTGCCAGATGATGGCTGCTTACTGGTCTTTGTGGGTGATGGGCTGAGCCTTGGTTTGTTTACATATTAACATTGGTATATTTTAAAACAATTAAGCACACCTGCTGGCAGACTGATCCCAAGGACTGACCTAGCTGTCTACTTTAGCTATTTATCCAGCACTTATTGCTACAGTATTTGACCACCTCACAATCTTTAATGTATTTATATTCAACCCCACTGTGTGTGTGTGTGTGTGTGTGTGTGTACTATTGTCCTTTTTATAGACAGTGGAAACAGATGTAGGGATACTAAATGGCTTGCCCAAGCTCACATAGCAGGGACTTGATCCCAGGTTTCCCATGTTTCAGACTACCTCCATAACTACTGAAATGTCCTCCTCCTGTATGGCTATGGAGATTTATAACCTTATCCATCCAAGTTCCATTTCTCAGGTTTGGCTGAAGTACACTGATTGGGCAATTAGAAGGTTTTGGTCTCCAGAACTGTCTGAAGTCTGATCCTTTTTGCTAACAGTAAATTCAGTCCCTTTAAGAACCTGATCCTTGTTTGAAATTCTTAGACTCCAGTGGAAGTTCTGAAGCCTGGAGAGCTCAGAGGATTAGGCCTCAATTTTTTAAAAGGTATTTTAGATTCAAGTGGAAACAAAATCAGAATGTTCACAAATGAAAACTCTATGGTCCTTTTCAAAATGTCAGAATGCGCTTCAAAAACAATTGTAATTATGGTCTTTTAAAATTAACATTATATAGTTAAACTGGGGGAGGGAGGAGATGATTATTTATCCCAAGAAGCCTATAACAGGTAGACAGCAAGAGAAATGAGGACAGGAAGAAATTCATTCTCTATTGCACTCAATGAAAAGAGATGAGAATCCATCTTTCCAACAAATTTCTATGATAGGCATTTATGGTTGTGTCTGGGTTCAACAGTTCCAATTTCTTACTTATTTCAATGTTAATTGAATTCCAGAGACTTAATACAGTACAGAGACACCTTACTCAAGAAGATTTACTAAGCCTTTTTTGCTATTACAGATTAATATTGCTTAGAGTAATTTAAATTTTAGAAGGTAGATATGTTTTAAGAAGTGCATGCCTGTATCCATCCACCCATCCAATTTGCTAGGGATTAGAGCTGGTTGAAGTTATGTGAAATATTTCCCATTGAAAAATATGCTTGTGCTGAAATTGAAGTTTTCCACGGGAAAATGTGGATTTTGACAAGTTTCAATTTTCCACCTCAAATGTTCATAACAGAAATATTTGTTTTTAATTGGCTTTTGAAATAAACATATTAATTTCAACTTAAAATGCTTGTGTTTTTCATTTAGGGATCTGCCAAGTTTTCCCATGTTAAGGCACATATATTAGGAAAAAAAGCTTTGGGTGATATGTAAAAGAGAATATATCATGGAGCTTGCTGGTGTCATCACAAAATAACACACTATGGTTTATGTTTCTCTGATAATCTCTGGGGAAAAGAGAGTAAGTAGTACCTGATAAGTTAAATAGCCTTGCCTTCAGAAAAACAGGTAGTTTAAGGAGCAGCCAATTAAAGTCTTACTGAAGCTTATTGGTATAAAAGCAAATGTTATTTCATGGTAGCACTAGCTTTGCTAAAAATCAATATACATAATAAACTAAGCTACTATGATGCTTTTTTAGCCTATGTGCACATTCCCATTGTGTGTTGCTGAAAGGAAGCCTCTTCCTAAAAATATATGAATATATTTCCTTTGCTTTTCTATTTACAAGGGCAGCAGAATCAAACTGAATTTTAGATGTCAGCCTGCCAGCTAGTGGCCAGTTTAGGATTTGCATCTTCCACAAAACTGCACCACAGTGTGCATGTGTGGTGACTGACTTTTGTGCCCTGCGGCCTGGAATTGCTTTCACTTTGACATCTCTGGGTTTGTCTCCTCATGCAGCCTCTTCCACTCCAACCTCCACAGCTCCAGACTTCTCCCCAACACTGCTGGATTGTCTATGGCCTGTAAGCGAAAAAGGGACTTCTGGCCCCAGGTTTGGAGCAGGTTTAATAGCGCATGAGCGCAGCGTGGCCATCATCTCCACTTTCTTCGGAACAGCAGCAGACGACAGACCTCAGAGCGCACACAGGCTCAGGGGCTGTTTGTCATTCATACTTGCTAACTAGCGTCTACCTAGACAAACCAAGAGACCTGCAACCAACTTCCAGTTTAAGAGCAGAAGTTTTAAAAATCTTCTAAGGCCACAATTCAGATCAAAATGCTGGCACAGTCCTATCACCAATCCTAGTGAGCCTCCCTTCCTGGCCATCCTCTAAGAAAGGGACCTACCCGCTTTGAACGCTGCCCTACCCCTCTGACTTTCCAGAGCGCTACCCAACATGTGTGAAAATTTTGGTTTAGTTTAAGTCTACAGTAGTTGTGAAGCAGTACCCACCCAGCCACCCACCCACTTTGTTCAATTTATCAACTTGAAGTTCTTTATACTTCACTAAGTAATGCATACAGATCATGCAAAGTAATACAACACCCTAAACACAATTGTCCCTCACTAGCGTTCTCTTGGGAAACCAACTGTGCTCCATCACACAGGATCTTTCACCCCATTGCCTACCCTGCCTCAGCACAGCCCCCCTTATCTGACTGGTACAAAACAGCTTTTGCCTCCAGTTCATTCCTCCGAGTCCCTTTCCTGCTGGATTCCCCTGCTTCTTTTGTTCTGCCTTTTGGTAATTTTCCATCCCCCCCCCCGCTTGCTTCGGACAACACAAGGCAGTGTCTGCTCCCAGGTAGTTCAAACCTACTGGCCCAATGTGCTTTAGTTTGAACAATTGTTAATTGATATTCACTCACCATTCTGGGGCTCACAATTAAAAAAAAAATGTTGATAAATTGGAGAGAGTTCACAGGAGAATGAATTAGAAAAATATACCTTGTACTCACAGAGGTTCTCAAATGTGTGTGCATGTGCAGAACATACTGTGGGAGAATAAGAAGGTTTTTTTGGGGAAAAAAACCCTGTGTACTTTACCCCCAGCAATGAGTAACTACCAAAGCTGATTCCTTCAGATATATCAGGTCTCAAGTGTGGCTGTGCGTGACTCTAGATGGGGCTGCACATTTTGACTGATTTGTGTTAAGGTTGCACAGCATTACACTATGCCATTGCCATCTATCTATGTGTTAATCCATTTGCTATGTCGTGGTGTGTATTTAATTGTATGCATCAACCACAGCCACAGCTTTGCTTTTGCTCTTACTACAAAGGACTATCGGCTCTTTGACTATTTAGTGGGAGTTTCATGCTGATTTTTTTTAAATGGTGCATGTACTTGTGTGGTGGGGGGCATAAACTGCTAGACAGAAACAGGGGTGCGAGCAAATAAGGTCACATCTATACTGCCACTTTGCTGTGATGCAACTTTCTTGCTCAAGGGTGTGAAAAAAACACCCCAAACATCAAGGTACAGCACTGTAAAGAGCCAGTGTAAGTGGGCTCCCAGCACTGGGAACTACTCCCCTTGTTTAGGGGGTTTACAGAGAGTACTGGCAGAGCTCTCTCCCAGCAACGGTGCCATGGTCACACTTACACTTTAAAGCACTGCTGCAGCAGTATTTTAATATTTTAAGCACAAACTTAGTCTAATTTTGAGAACCACTGCCCAACAGTGATAAGGCTCAAAGAGCACAATCTATTTTGCTCAACAAAGAGAAGATTTAACAATGAGTTGATCATAATCTATAACTAGCAAAATGGGGGAACAAATACTTAATAATGGGCTCTTCAGTGCTGCAGAGAAAGGTGTAACAAGATCCAATGGCTGGAAGATGAAGCTCAACAAACTGAGACAAGAAATATGGTGTAAATATACTTAGAGGAATTAACCACTAGAACAATTTAAAAAGGATTGTGATGGATTCTCCATCACTGATCATTTTTAAATCAAGATCATTTTTCTTCTTAAAAAAAAAAAATCCTCTAGGAATTATTTTGGCGAAGTTCTGTAGGTCAGACCAGATGATCACACTGCTGGTCCCTTCTGGCACTGGACTCTATCAATCCCAAGTAAATGTCACTTACCACAGAATACAAGGGAATGAATACCCAGAAGTAAGTAAATGAGCGGTGCAAGAGAACGTCATAGAAACCCATTATTCTCTTTTATACAAAATTAAATAATCAGTCCTCATCTATGGGGTAGGATTTTATGCACTCTGATCCCATGTTTTCAAGATGTCAGCTTGTGTTTTCAAAAAAATAAAAATAAAAATCTTAACATTAGAATCAATCACTCTAAGCATCTATTTACTCTTTTGTTCTGGATTTGGGATCTACTTATTAATCTCAGTGACCTTATATTTTCACCCGCATGCTTTAAAAGTTCAGAGGTCCATAATTACTATGAAATGCCTTATGTAAAACTGTGGGAGAATTAAAGAGTATTGGATAATAAAGTGCAGACCTGCTTTAAAAATTGCATTATCCATCACTATTGTTTCAACTGCCAGCAGTGCAGGAGGAAATAAAAAAAGCCCAACATGACTCTTACTACATGGGCTGGCAAACTCAAACATACTTAACTTGTAAACTGAGTACATTTGAAAAAGTTATTGAAAAGGCCATCAGATATATTCACTTCCATTTCTTTTCGCATACCTGAATGGATCTTCAGAAGATACCATACCTGAATGATTCTTCTGATAATACACAGAAGAAAAGATTCAGCAGATTCTTAGCACCATTACACCAACACACAGTTATCATAAGTGAGAAACAATACAAACTTATTTTTGTCACTAAGGAGAACAGGTATGTCTGAATACACAAAAGGAACATGTCTATTAAATAATGAATTGCTCTTTTTACATTCTTCCTGAATGAAACATACTGTTGCCAAATATCTCTTGTACTTCATATTATTTTCAATCAAAACTACTTAAAATACAAAACCTGCTTTTCAAATGTGGTATTTTCCCTTGTAAATAAAAAACTGTGGCAGTAGACTCCTTTAATCAGGTAACTCAATACCCAGTTAACAAATCATCCAGCAAGGACTAAATAACCACTTTGGATTGGTACAGACCCCAAAGTTCTGACTTTGCTTCTGAACGTGGGGAAGGATGGAAAATAGGGAATAATAATTTCTCAGAGATATTGTCAATTGGTGTTAGGATCCATGTTATTAAACATGAATACTATACTAAGAACAGAAATTATTTCCTGAACATTTATATCAATGGTAATTTTTTTGGATTTTAGGACATACCTGTGAATCCAAATGTAAAACAAATGCTGGCCCACAATATTCATGGTATTTCCATTCTATAGAGCAGCATGAAAACATAGGCCCAGATCCATGAAGCTACTTAGGTACCTAAGTCCCAATTTTGGCTCCCCTACAAACCACAAAACTACCACCAAATTGTGTAGGTAACTAAGCTCATTCAGCACCTAAGTTTTCAGAGTAAAATTTCCCTTGCTGCCTAAGTTTCAATCTCTGGGCGCATACACTGCTGCCTCCCTTGAGGCAACTGGATGCCTACCTCCTGGCAAAGTTGTGTTGTGATTTACAAACATGGGGAAGATGGGGCTTTGGCCACGTAAGTTTCATGCCAGGCCCAATCTGAGGCTCAGATGCTACCTACTGTGTATAAAATAAGGAAGTGTTTGGAACAGGGTGGACTGGGCCCAGGTCACACACTTTGCAAGGAGCTTCCCTATCCACTGGAATACAGTGTCATTCCCATTCTCTCTTTCTGGCCTGATGGCTGTTCCACTGGTGGGCCAGAGGAAGAGAATGACTTGGTAGTTCAAAAGTTAGGGTGCCCCTCCACCCCCAGGAGGTGGGAGACAAGGGCCAATCCCCTTGCTCAAATCACTCTTTCTTTATCTATTCATAGTGGAACAGCTTCAATAGGAGAGACTAAAAGGCTTCCCCCCATCAGAATACCTGATAGCTCAATGGTTAGAGCACTCTCCGGAGAAGGAGACCCCTGTTTAGATTCACTCGCCCTTGGTTCAGAGGGAAACAGAACCTGTGTCTCTGTTTTTTCAGGTGAGTGCGCTATTCACTGGGACAAAAGGTATAATGTAGGTGCCCTCTCCTCCAGCCCTTTTGTGCGGAGAGAAGAGCAAAGCAGGCACCTAACTCATTCTTACACTCACCAGAGGCACCTAAGCTGCATGACAACAGGAAATTGGTTCCCATTCATGAATCACTAAGCGGAGATAAGTGCCAAAGACTGACCTGCAAGAAGGTAGCTCTCCAAGAATGAGGCTGGACTCACCCCCCACCCTTGTCAGCATCTCCCATTAGCTAGAATGAGCAGATCTCAGCCTAATATGCTGGCCTTGTGCATCTCACTGTACAGAAGCTAATTTTCCCCATTCATTGTATAGGGAATGTAGACCTTTCAGACTTAGCGGATTACAGTGTTATTCCTGTGATTTTGTAGGCACTGTGCAGCTAAGCACTGCAGCACTTAAGCCCCTTTGTGGATCTGGGCCCTAGGGACTAACATATGAGAAAAACAAATTAGAAACACAAGTGATTGTGAACAGTATAGATTCACTGCTGAGTCTGAAATGCAAATCATAAACAGTATATATATTGGGAATGTTAACATCACATGTTCAGTTTTTATGTAATAAGGAATGGAGTAATGGCTATGGAATTATATAAAAAGGTGAAGTCTGCAAATCCTTCATTTCCATAGAACCATTCACTTGAAAGTTCCTGATATCCCTGTAAGAATTTTTGTCTCTTCCCTCTACCTCCCCAAGACTAGAATTTTTTTTTCTAAAAATCTATGTTCTAGTCCAACCATGTATACTGATGCTGAAACAGGAATTAATTCAAGGAAGTCCTATGGACTGTGTTTTGCTGGTCAAGGCAGACTATCACAATGGCCCATTACGACCTTAAAATCTAAGAATCTGTTTTAATTTTATCACATTTACTTTTAATATGCATGGCTGCTTTCTTGACTTGGAGGCAGCAATGGTTGAGTGGCTCAAAAGCAGATGAAAGTTACTATTGATAGCTAATAGGCTCACTTCATACAAGAGCATTTGTTTTGTGTTAAATGGTACTCAATTTAATACCAGATGGTAACAGACTGTTCACAAGGTTCAATTGCTATTCTCTCTCCTCCTACATTTTATATATTATCTGCATCTGATAAAAAAAGACTGCTCTGAATTAAAATGCCTTTTACATCAATATTCATATCAGCTGTCAAAGATTATAGGTGAGAAGTTTAAACAATCAAATGTAATATGTAATGCAAAGAGGCTTACATGGGAGTGAGGCAGCTCTGTAGAAAAATCAAGTGAATAGCAATCAAGATAAAGATTATTTTATACCACGGAAGGTAAGTTGTGTCCAATAACAGAGAATCCACGGAAAATTATTTTTGATACCAAACCATACAGCTGGCTTGTTCAGTGTAAGTTAAGTATAATCTATGGTTTTAAAACATTTTAGATCTTCTTGCATAATGACGGCTCCTGCTAATGTATTTACTGGTTTTGCTACTAAACAAAGGTAGATGCTTGTCATCGCAGTTAGCAGCATAAAAAGAGATCTCATAAATCCCAGTTATGACAAGTGGCACTGCTTTCAAGTCTCATTCCAGTGTGGAAATATAGATTAGGGAAAACCATTGGCTAAAACACTCAGCAAGAGAAAAGATGAGTGCAAAAGAGGACCTATACCATCTATAGAGTCTAGATATTTTGCCTATGAGTTCACAATCTCTATAACTTTCTTTTCAGGAAGTGCTCCATTTATTCAGTTTTGAATGTCATGGCATGAGGACTCATATTTATAGTTATCATCCTGTTTTATAAACTCACTATTTAAAAAACAATCCCAACCTCACTGTTTCCGAAGTAGCATTTTTTAAACAAACAAAAAAAAATATTAAGCTATACACGACTCTAAAGTTACAGAAACAAAAATAACCTTCATAAGATCACATGTATAAAACAAGAAATGAAATGTGATTTTATTTAAGGCAATACTGGGCTACTTCACAAATCACCACCTCAAATATATACACTGCTCCACACTACTAATTTTCTATCACATTCACAACAGGTTCTTTAATACCAAATGTTGTTTAAAATCTCCAATGTAGCAAACTATTTTTATTCACATTTCCATTGTATTATGGAATCATAATAGCTTTGTATCCAATTAAAAGCAATGAAAAATGTAGCTATAGGAAAACTATTTAAATTTATGATTTAGCTATATACGAATACCATCCAAAGATACTGGATGTTAAAATTTACAAAAAATGAGAACTGTCAGTATGTGTTGAACATATGAAATGTGATCTTATCCAGCTCCTTTCCTGTAAATAAATGCTTTATGCAAAATAAACTGGATATGGCAGACTTATTTAGGTTTAGTTCAAAAAGTTCTTAATTTAAAATGATTAAAGCACAGTTTTAAAAACTTGATCGCTTAGTTACAAATTAAAATTCCGAATATAAATGTGTCATTTAATAGTTTAGACTTACAGACTGCTGGTGGCAGCAAATGATTTACAATAATAAATATATACAAAAATGTATCTACAAACAAAGAGTACTGTTATACACGAGAAGTGACCTGGTGAAAGATACCAATCACAGACAATTCACAAAGATTTAGTTAATGGAAAGGACAATTTGATAGAAAGCTGAAGTTCTGATCAACTATTTACAAAACTGAAGCAATGATTCTGTTCCTCAAGTCCCATAGGGATAAAAACAAATAAGAAATTTACATGACTACTGTCATGTTTTTGCTAGGTTAAATCACTTCAACAAAATAAAAAAGCTTCACAATTACTAGCATGCTTGATGGCTTCCTATTCAAAATAAAAATGTATTACAGGTCATGTTTAAAACACAATTATCAGTAATGTGATTCCCCTTCCTCACTACCCATAATTTCTTTTGCAACTGTAACCGCTGGATCATCCTGCCAGTGTCCTTCAAGTTTTTTCAGACTGACGGTAGGTTTCATTTCCTGAAGCTGCTTCAACACAAGCTCAGTGCAGTCTTTAAGAGTCTTGTCTAAAACTATTTTTACATTTTCACTACACTGAAGTTGTGATGGGTTGGCAAACTGTACAAAGGTTTCACTTTCAGAACACGACCACGTGACATTACTACCTGCTAAAGAAGTCTTTTCATTGGATTTTTTTGAGTTTGAATGAGACCCTTTTTTGGTTGCACTGCTATGGTAGTCTCTCTCAGCATTTTTCTTTTGCTTCACAGCAGATTCTTCAAGGAACTTGAGGAATGATACTTCAAACCCCATAGGCTTAAATGAACTCCAATCAAAAGTTGTGGGCTGCTCTTCAGCAGTCTGAACAGCAACTGCAGTCTCTTCCTCCCTACGTACACTACTTAACTCAACTGCCAGTACTTCCTCAGATTTCTCAACTCTTCTCTTTTTATTTTGAGAGAGGTTTTTTTCTTTATTTGCTCTCTTTAAATTATTTGATTTTTGCTTTTCTGAATGACAGGAGACAGTTTCCTGAAAGTTACTATTTACACTGGAAGAGGTCTTAGCTGGATTTTCAGCACATGTGCAATCCTCATTAATCAGTTTAGTAATGAAGAGTTCTGTCAGTTCATCCACTTCATCTTTCTCACCTTTCCCAATTTCATTCTGTGATAATGCGGAGGTACTCAAGTCATCATTGCTCTCTGGTAAACATGGATCAGACTCTTTCACGTCTTTTTTTTTATTAGCTTCCTCTTGTTCAGAGGATGTTTCCTTTACTTGTGAGATGGAGTGCTTTTTTGAGACAATAAGAAGATTTCTGTGCTGTGAAGTAAACGCCTTAGATAGCTTATGACATTTATAATGTCTAATTATATTACTCTCACTTGTAACAACTGAGGAACATCCTTTTATCATACAAGGATACTGTGTTACAAATCTGCTTGTACATTCAGATAAGGCATCATTTATAGCCTTTATTGAATACACATGTTTTCCACGTTTCAGGGAATAAGCCTTGTTTTCTTGAATCTGCCCACTTTTTGCATTCTTGCTTTCCAAAGTAACATTTTTCTTTCGTTTGGTCTTTATTGACAATCTGTTTCCTTCCTTTCCTGACCTATTGTGTTTCAGTCCTCTATGTTTAGATTTTACTGGCTTCTCTTGGTTTGCCTTGCTGGAAATATTTTCCTGACCTGGTGTTAACCGTCTGGGTCTTATTAAGTGATCTTTATGCCTATCATTGTGTTTATTAAAAATGTGTCTCAGGAGATTTGATCTAGTTGCGTACATACGGTCACAACCCTCACAATCACACTTGTATATGCCATCTTCTTCCACTTTGTTTGGTCTTATCTTAATTCCATGATCTGTCTCCAGATGTAGAATATAATTAAAATATGCTGTAAATGAAGATTTACACTGAGACTGATCACATGGAAATTTTCCAACATCCAGGGCTGATTTCATGCTTCCAATATCCTCAGGAGTCATCTCATGAAGCTTCATATAATGTTGTATCAGACTAGTAACCTCCTGAAATATTCTCGAACAATCGCTCACTTCACACCTGAATTCTTTCACAGTTTGTTTGGTTTCAGTTTCATCATGTTCTTCTTTACTTGGCTCACTTTCTTCTTCAACCTCCACAGAGAATGCAGGCAGATCTGATTTGTGAACAGCCTGATAATGAAGAATCAAGTTTTGCTGTATTGTAAAAGCTGCAAAACAGCCCTGATGCACGCATCGGTATGGTCTGTAAGGACTATATCTAGTGGGAAACTCGAGAGATTTAGTTACAGGTTTCCTTCGTTTTCTTTCTTCTTTCTCCTTCCGATGCCTCCTAATTTTGCGTGCTTTTGGTTGTATCTGTATATTACTGAAAGATGCTGCATTATATTGCTCTGGAGGAACAGTGAGCGCCTGTGGAGGTTTTTCCAGTTTTTCAGGATGCTTTTTTTCTGGTATAAGCTTTTCAGGGATTTTCACAGGTTGTATGGCAGCTTCTTTCTTCACTTCAATTCCTTTAACCAACCGAGTTTCATTTTTACTTTTCATTATTAGAGTCTGCAGATTTTTTATTTCAACGGGTCGTGGGGTTATATTTATAGCTTCATTATGAGATCGTCGTCCGTAAGGTCTTTTTATTTTTAATTTTACCATTTCCTCTGTTGTGAAATGATGCACCAGTTGACAGTGTGCTCTGAGATTTGAATTTCTTGTAAATGTTTTTGGACAAGTAGTCACAACACATTTAAATGGAGCATATTTCAATTGATGCTTCTTGATTTCCAATATCATCTCTGCAGTATATTGATGTACTTTGCCATAGTGTTTAAATAATGCATCCTTTGTCATAGCACTATAATCACAGCCTGGATCCTGGCACACAAAAGGCTTATGGACTTTGTCACTAAACTGAATATTACTTGTCTGTGCCTGTGATGGCTGGGCCTGGGATGTATTCTCAATTGATGCAACAGCAGTCAGAGGTGCTAGTGTATCCACTGGAGGACCCTGAGACACACTATCAGATGTCTGACTGGAAGTATCATTTTCTAATCTCAGTTTTTGCAAGCCCTCTAAAATTTCCAGTACTTGAACATCATCCTTCTGAGAAGTTTCAGCTTGAGAAGAGTTATTCTTTGCAGTAGTGACATCCTTAGTGCGTACTGCAAACTGGGTACGACTGGGTAACTTAACATTTTGTGTACAATTTGCTGGAGGGAGTTCTGTAGTATTTACTTGTGTATTCTGGGTTGACGCAGTAACAGCATCCTGGATTTCACTTTTTACCTCAAGTATTTGGGAATTCATAGCACTTTTAATTATTTCAAGGGTTTTCTCAAAGTTTTGAATAACATTGTCCTCTGAAATCTGCAAATCAGAATTTCCTTGAGCACAGGAATTCAGAGCCATCATTTGAGAGTCACCATTTTCAGTTTTTATTGTTAAAGGAGCTAATGCTGCATGGGAGTCAAGGTTCGTTTTGAAGTTCTCTTTGACACTGGGCACAAACAATTGATTGTCAACATTATTTAGTTTTTGGGTAAGATTTTCCACCAACACCTGAGACTCACAGTTTGCCAATAAGTTTGACTGAAAATTATCTGTTGGTACTTGCACACATCCTTCAATATTTTTGGCTAGAAGTCCCATTGCTGTTAAATCATGTACTACTAAGTTTTGTGAAGTGGTAGGTGCAAGCAATGGAGTAGCTGCTTTTTTCTTTCTCTTTGAAGCACTGCTCCCCTTTTTATTCAAGGTACTTGGTCCTGAATTCTTGGGACTATTTATAACCGAAACTCTTGAACTATTACTTGCAATATTCTGTTTTGCTGCAACAGAATTAGAAAATGAGCCAGAAAACAAGCCATTTTCGATAGTCTTTAGCATTAAATCATCTGTTGCAAAAACAGGTAAATTGTTGCTTTCATCCGTTGAAGGCATTTTGTTGTTTACGGCCCGGTTTTGGTTTGTTAGTAGGGTACTTGGATTGCAGACTGTTTGCAAGAGAGGGGATACAGTTGGATTGGAGAGAACTGCTGCATTCATCTGAGTTGTACCAGTGGCACAGCCAGTTGTAACTATATGTGGAAGCATTTCAGTGCTATCAAATGTACTCGGAATGCCTGCAGTTTCCAAGGCTTGTTTAATAATTTCATTTCCTTCCTCATTCCCACTGGTATTAAAGTTCGCCACACTGGCCCGTGGAAACATGGTCTGCAAAAAAGCAGCTGAACGATTTTCAGCTGCAAGCAACTGTAAGAATGAAGGATCTTTAAAACATGCTTCTGGATTGAATGTAGACTCTTGGGGGTGCTGCAAGTTTCCGACATTTGAGGACAGAATCATACTGGCAAGTAGAGAAGATTGTCCATTTGTCTGCAGGGCTTCTGGAGAAATTTCTGATCCCTCAATGGGTTTACAAACAGACCGTTTAGACAAGTGACCACCAAGTGATCTAGGATTAGTAAAAACTCTGAAACATCTACTACAGATAAATTTGCCATCTCTAATAATTGCTGGCCATTTTGCTCGCTTATTATGTTTTGGCTTCCTTTCCTTTCCATTTGGACCCCGTCCACGATCTTTTTTTACCTTTTCTGAAGCTGAAATTTGCGAAGACGTTTCACTGAAGTTATTTTCACTGTTTGCTTGAGAAGAAAATATTGGTTCATCAATACTTTCCTCCTTTGGAAAAACAGAACTAGTATTTCCTTCTAGTTGAGATGAAAAATGATTGGTACTGTTTTCCAGCTGCGAGAAGACTGAATTTGGGACATGGTCTGTTGGTGAAGGGAAGAGAGAAATGGAATTGCTTTCAGCAGGTAACGGAAGAAAGGGATCTGAACCACTGTCAATATTCAAAGGCATAACTGTTTTTGCCAGATCTTCTAATTGTGAAGGTAAAGTTGTATTAGACAGATTTTCCATTTGGGAACATAAAACACTCTCAGGTTCACTTTTAATACAGACTGGATTTATGACACTTTCCACTGTAGGTATCATTGGATTAGACAAAGTGTCCAAGTGACTTGGAAAAAGCGTATTTGAGAGATGTTGCAAATGACTTGAGGAAGCAGTATTTACACTGGTTTTGTTTTGTGATGTAAAAGCAGCATTACTTGGGTTGTCCACTTGCGATGGCAAAAAATACACAATCTTTCCATCACTAGGCATATTTTGCAAATTGCTGGGTTTTCTGGGTTTTTTATTCTTACGTTGCATTTTAAAAGCAGCGTATTGATCAGGGTGTGCTGCCTTCATATGTTTGCCAATACTTTGTGAGGAGTTGTAGGTTCGAGTACACCCCTCAACCTGACAGTTAAATTTTTGAACTGGAGCTGCTGGTGGTACAGCTGAAACTAAAGAACTGCTTAGGCTGGACTGTGATGGAAGAAATATAATACTTTCTAATGTCTTCAGGGGCAAATTAAATGGATTAGCTGCACTCTTAATACTGTCTTCAAGTTCGAGTTTGGAAATGGGTAAGTTGTTTCGATACCCTGTCTGATTCTGCATGTTGAAAGGCATCGCATTACTTACTTGTCTTTCAAGGCTTTTTGATGCAAGACCTTCTGGTTTTTGTGTGTCTGAATTTACAGAAATGTTTTGAATATTCTGGGACTGACTGAAAGAGTCATCCTCCTTTCTTTCCTGTAAAACTGGAAGACAAGAATCATTGCAAGAATCTTCAACTGTTGGACACAACTGCCGGACTTCAGATTTACTGATATCTATTTTACTGCCTGCAGAAGCTAACTTTCCTCTTCGAACAAAGTTATCCCGGACCTTCTGACTAAGAATAGGCATCCTAATGTTGCTCATTCTATTTGCTGCTTCTTTCTTTACCAGACCAGCAACAGTGCGCTCCAAACCATCAGAAGACAGGGAATCAGCTTGCCTCAGCATGCTGGCTGATTTATTTGCTCTCTCTGTCCCAATTGATTCTGCTTTCATTTGATTCCACACATTACTGTCTGCTTCAGTAAAGTTACTTGTGTTATTGTCTAGAGAAGAGATCAATTCCTTTTTTACAGCAATTCCTTCAGGGTTTTCATTAGCTTTTGAAGATTGAATGATATCAGTTTGATTAATCTGGCCTTCAGTCTCTAACACTTTTTCAGGCTGCTTATTATGATCTTCAGCATGTTTTTCTAGTTCATTCTGAGAACGGTAAACTTTTCCACAGCCTGTGAATTTGCAGGTATAGGTATTATAGTGTTGTGCTTCATGATCATACAGCAAATATGCTTCTGAAAACACTCTGCCACATTTAGGAAACATACATTTTGCTCTAAAGACTTGATGTTCTTTTCTATGAGTTAAGAGCTCAGCATAACTGTTAAAACCTGCCTTACATTTCATCTGTATACAGATGTAGGGCTTGCTGCCACAGTGCATTTGTAAGTGATCATTGAGGTGAGTAACACTTACAAAATGTCGTCTACAGTACTGGCAAATAACTTTTTTGCTTTGCATTTCAAGAAAACGTTTAGCTTCTTCATTATCTTTATGCCCCTTTGCATGTGCAATCAAATTTTTAAAGTATTTAAAACCTTTTTTGCAAAATGTTACTGGACATGTGAATTCATTAACAGGCAATGGTTTTTGAACTGGTATTATTTCTGGTACATAAGGTTTATCTTTGTCATCATTTTCATCATCTGAACCATCATTATCATTGAACACTATGAAATCTGCTGAATAAAGACTATTCTTTTTAATGGGTCGTTGTTCCTGCTTGGATATGGCATTAGCCTTCTGATTCTCACCGGTGGTTGCTATTTTAGGAGGTCTTCCCAATCTTCTAAGTGGTTTCATAGCAGCCAGTCTCTCTTTGCTAGACTTCTTAACATGTAGAGTTACATGAGGAACAAAGGTTTCTTTAGAATTAAAATTGTGAGCACATATAGGGCAACTGTAAATTCCATCTTTATAGTGTTTCTGTGCATGCCTAACTATTCTATGACCAAGGAATTCTTTGTCACATAACACACAATACTGCATGTAGGCTTGCCAGTTCCTAAACCTCGCTGATATGAATCCCCTCTCTCTCAGTTTTTTAATTTCTCTCTTTTTCTGCTTTTCATCTCTTATGCCTTTAAGCAGGCTTGTAGCTTCATCAAAACAGCCAGCAAGACCATTCAGAGAAGTTTCTTTAGTCTCCTCTTGGCAGTCTTCGACCTTCTCATATACTTCACTGTCATTCAACTCATCTATTGAAGATACAATGGATGCCTCCTCTCCCATCAATGCAAGACACTGACGTTTTAGAGTTTTCCAGTCCCAGAATTCTGGATCAAAAGGCCACTGAGTTTTCAATACAAGCAACAGCTCACAGCGTAATGAATTTGGTATTGGAAGATTCTCTTCATCATATTTCTGGTCAGGCTGATTATAGAGCATTTCAACAGCATAGTATGCATCCACAGTGGGTTCAAGAAGAAATTCACTTAATTGACAAGCACGTTTAACCTCCAAATCATCTGGCAACAAACAGGAGATAGTTTTGCAAATGGATATCTTGACATCTGTATTTTCACTGGATTCCAAACGCAGTGCTTTCACGCACAGTTCAATGCAGGTTGCAAGTCCAGCAGCTTCAATCTGCAAAGATAGATACAAAATTTAAAAAGTCATTTCTACAAGGGTCTTTTTTCCATTTGTTAAGGCAAGATCATTTTCATTGGTCAATCCAGAATTTCAAGAAATTGAAAAGGCAAATCACAAAATGTGAATAATATAAAGTTTTAAAAAATGATAGTTTAGTAGTTCAAACTGTAGAACTTTTTTCACCACAGTGAAAAAAGCCCAGAGTGTTATGCTTTGGTTGGGCTACTTGATCTCCAGGCTGGCAAAGGAACTTGAAACACCATTCTTTTTAAAATTCACACGTAACTGTGAAATGCAGAAATCTCTCCTTTACTGCTCTGTTAGGATCCCTTATTTTAGGAGTTTGTTCATTAGTACAGTAGAGTAGTTCAGTCTTTGTAATGAAGAACTGGGCCTTTTACAAATAAAGCCTACGAATTATGCCAAATTATACTATGGTTTTGAGAGGGACTCCATTGATATCAGATTCATTTAACTTAGAACTTGAATTCTGGTCACAGAAGATAAGTGTGGTGACCAATAAATCTTCTAGCTTTCCTAGTTATGCTAATTACAGCAGTAGCCACAGCACCAAAATAGTTGTCTTTTCTTTAAGATATAAAACCAATTTTAAGGAATAATAGTTATAAAGTCACACTGATCTTAAATTGAGAAGATAAGGTTTTATTCTGATTACTAATGTAATCAGAATAAAACTTTTAATATATTACTAAAGTGTTTCACCTAAGTGTCTAAACGGTAATTTGTGGGTAATTTTTTCTACAGAGGTGGACTCAGATTTTCATTTATACTAAGGCCACATTATACGACTCTGGCAGAGGCCTGGTGGGATAAGTTTCATGGCTAGAATACTGCTATAGAGGGGTATAGCTTATTCAAGGACAGGCTGGGTAAAAAGGGAGGTGTTGCATTATACACCAAGAACAGTGTTCCCTCTAAAATTTTCCATCCATGAGCTGAGTGAATTTTGACTTGTGCATCAATATTGAGGTCATGTGCGCTTGTCCGGATGGTTGCCACTGTGGCAACCAAGTTATTAAAAAATATCTTATAAGTTTCTCCCTTTTTGTTCTGCTGCCATGTCTCCTACCCTCCTCTCATCTCATCTACTCCCCTGGTGCCTGCTGCCCCCCACCCCTCACCCTCCTCTGCTGTCCTGGTTCTTGTCCTTCTCACTCCCCTCAGCCCTCCTGGGACCTGCCCCCTCCCCATCCTCTCTGACCCCTGCACCCACTCTTCCCTTCCCCCCTGTGCCCACCCCTCCTCTAGCCCCACTGATCATCTGTAGTTGCCCCTCCCCATCCTCTCTCCTAACACCTCCCTCTACCCACCTGCCCTGCCACTCTCCTCTGTCCACTGGTGCCCATCCCTCCCCTCTATGCCCCTCCCTGTGTCTGCCCTTCTGCTTCACCCACAACCCTCCCCCACCTGCACCTACATCTTCCCTTACCCTCTGCACTCTCCTGGTGCCTCCCCCTTCCCTCACTGCCCCTGCCCTCTCAACACCTGCCCCCCTTGCCCTCTTCCTCTTTGGTGCCCACCCCCTTAGCCGCAGTTCTCCTCATGCCCCTTTGAGCCCTCACATATGACTTGCTCCATCCCATGCTTTCCTCATGCCCACCCCTCCTTTCAGCCCCTCTTCTCCTATCACCCACTCCTCCCCTCTCCTCCTCCTTCCTCTTGCCCTCATTGCCCCTCCCCTCTTCCAGCATCACCCTGTCCCCTCCCTTTTCCCACTCCCACTGACACCTTCCCAATTCCCTCCCCCTCTGATCAATCTGCCCTTTCCCCTCACTGTCTCCTCTTGGCCCCCTGGCATTTGTCTCTCCTCCACCCTGCCCCTTGTGCCTTCCCCTTTTTTCTCCTGTCCTGGCCCCTTCCTCTCCTCACCCCCTCCTGTCTCTTCCCTCCCCCCTTCTACCTTCCTGACACCTGCATCCCTCAACCCCCTCCTGCCGGAGCCAGTGCTGTTACCATATTGTTTTATTCTGCATATTATAAATAAGCATCCACCAGAGAATTTCCTATCCAGCAACTACATAACTGAAGTGTACAGAGGCAGAAACAAGACCTACCTTCCAACCTGGCCAAACAGTACTCCTGCAGATATCCTAGGGCTGGCAGCCAGCATTCAGTGAGCCCCTCAGCAAGACATAAATAACAAAGTACACCCTAACCTGAAGGAAAGGAAAGGAAATCCCTCTGGCAAAGTGCCCCTCTCCCTGAGCACAGGCAGGGAACGGCCCCGGATACCAATGCAGAGCAGCCAGTCCCTCTCAGGGCACAGAGCTGAGTGTCCCACACAATGGAGACCCCCTGGGGAAGAGGTCTGTACCGAGCAGCTCATACTGGCTACCAAGAGCTGCTGTTGCTACGTGGGGGTTGCAGGCACCAAGAACTCTGGGTGAGGGGAAGGCACAGTGCTCTCCTCTAACCTCAGTTAAACCTCTGCAGACAGGTCGCAGCTGCCAGGGTGCACTCTGCATCTCGGAGAGCGGGAAGCAGCCCACTCCCTAGGGGTGAGTCTTCATGTGTCCCGTATGCCAGGACTGGAGCTGGGGCCACGGTGCTATTTTTAGTACCACAGCTCAGGCTCCAGCTCTGGCAGCTGCCCCACTGCTCCTGAGGCAGCTACGCACCACATGGCCCCGCCCCTGTGAGCAGCTGCGGCTGTGGCTGCACAGCTCTGCTGAGGTGGTGGGTAGGACCAAAATTCTTGGTGCATGTCTGAGCAGATGCGCACCTTACAGGGAACACTGACCAAGTATGTATACAATGGTTGGGAGATAAAGAAGCAGGCGGACCAGTTGAATGTAACTGGGTAAAAATAAAGGCTGACATCTCGGTAGGGGCACACTATAAACTATCAAATCAGGAAGAGGAGGTGGACAAGGCATTTCTAAAACAAACACCAGAATTATCTAAAGCGCAAGACTGGGTAGTATTCTAAGTTCCCTGTAAACTGTGCGGTTACGTGTCTGCGCAGCTATTTATTGGAGCTCCCGCAGCACAGGCAGGGAACTCAGCGGACTGGCTGGGGGAGGGGATGTCTGAGCAGCTTCAAACGGAACTGCCTGCTTGAGATGGAGGAGCTCAGAGAGCAGGTAGGGAGGGTAGATAAGGAGGAGGGAAGGAGGGAGTAAGTGGCTGGGGGGAGAATTGTAGAGTAGGGGCGTTTGGGGAGAGGAGGAGGGAGTAATTGGCTGGGAGGAGCTGAAGGGGAAGGGAGTTTGGAGAGTCCGGTCTGTGCCAGGAGAGGAGGTAGAGGCAGAAACTCAGCACTCTCCTCAAGCCTCTTGGGCTGGGAAGGGGGGTGAGGGAGAAGCTGACTGCATTGGGTAGGTGGGGGAAAGGGTGGGTGGGTGCTGACACTGGGGTGAGTTGGAGGTGGGGGGAGTTTGTTTGTGCTGTGTGTCCTGGGGTGAGGTGGGGGAGGAGTGGAGAGCTGTGTATCCTGTAGGCTGTTGGTGCCTGCAAGTCTGAGAAGCATGATTTTATCCCAGTCGCCAGCTGGGCTGGGGGGAGCAGACTGTACAGGGGTAGGTGGGGGAAAAGGGGTGTGTGGGTGCTGGCATCTGTGCAGTAAGGTGGAGGCAGGGGTGGGGAGAGGAGAGTTTGTTTGGGGTGTCCTCCTGACTCACTTGTTGCAATCCTCTCTGTCTGTCTGGGTTGGTGGGGGAAGGAAGCAGGCTGCATGGGGGAAGGGGGTGTGCCAGCACATTTGCATGATTACATTTCAAGTTTACATAGGTGTTAATAGCTTAAGGTAAGAAAGAAAAAAGATTCTTTTAACAGAATTTTTTTGGAGTGTTGCAGATATCTAAAACGCTGATCTTAATGATTTTTTTTAAAATTCTGTGTTACTAATTAATACATGGTAAATTGTATTGCATTAAGGCCAGATCTTTGTTACTAGCAAGTACTAGGTGCGATGCTAGTTGTAGTGTAGAATGAAACCTTATTTGCAAGCTCTCTGAAACATGCATCTGTCTAAAAGCCCTAAAGCCATGTGTCAAATTGCTCTAGGGTTTCTACTCTGAGTTGGTGATACACACAAAGTGAAAGTTTCAAACCAGGAGAACTTTTATCTGTTTTTACAGGTCTCTGTTTCACTTGTTCTTGTATAGCAGGGATCCCAAACATTCCCCAGAGAAACTGTATAAGCCTGAGTGAATGCCTTTTACTCTCTTTTCCAGCGTCAGTAAATACTGTATTAGCATTTGCAAGGAGAGCATGACTGTTTCTAGTTGATTCATAGATGTGTTTAGTATCTTAAAGCTGAGCTATGTGTGGATAATATGCATTTTTGTGTATTTACTAGCTTGAGTTGTTAAAAAGGATCATACATGTACTCCAAGGGTAGCGTTAATTTTCTTTTTATTTAATTTCAGATTAAATATCATAAGTATTGCTCCTTGTTAACCTATCCCTTGTTTTAATATACTTTCTTCCACACCTATGGACTGTTTTAAATTTTTTATATATATAGTTTGTATTGGTGGTACATGTCCACACACTACCTCAATATTGGTATTGCACATAAGAAATTTCAACCTGTCCAAAAGAAAATTCAATGCACCCAAGGATAGAAAATGTCAGAGGGAACACTGATAGTAATGAGGAATTTTAACAATCCATATAACTGTTGGAAAAGTAATACAGGAAACACATCTGCAATAAGTTATTGCACTGTATTAGGGACAACTTTTTTGTTTCACAAAGTGTAGGATGTAACTGAGAATGGCCATTTTATACTTGAGTTTGACCAAAAGGGAGAAATTTGTTATGAAGGGGGAAGGCAATTTGGGTGAAAGTAACCAAAGTTCTACAGAGAGGAAGCAGTGAGAGCAGCAGAATAAGAATAATGGGGGGAAAAGAGTAGACTTTAACAAACCCAGAAGTGGTACATAAGGTCCCATCAGAAGAAAATCTAATGGAAAAAGAAGTTCAGGAGAGCTGGATGTTTCCCAAAGAGACAATCATAGAATCACAGAACACTAGAATTGGAAGGGACCTCGAGGGGGTCATCGAATCCAGTCCCTTGCCCTTATGGCAGGACCAAGCACTGTCTAGATCACAGTTTCCCAATTTTATTTGGCCATTCCTTATTAAAAAAAAAAAAAAAAGCAGGGGGGAACTGGTCCACCTGGAAAAAAAAGGGGTGTGTGTGTGTGGAGAAAACTGTCAAGCAAAAAACAAAAACACCGCCCCACCCCTAAGACCGCAGGACCCCTTGAAAATGGCGGCCCCGGGCGACTGCATGGCTCCCTAAGACCAGCTCGGGGGGGGCGGGGGGAGGAAGGAGTGATCGGGTTCTTGCAGAACCCTTACTTTCACTTTACGGAACCCCAGGGTTCCGCAGAGCACTATTTGGGAAACACTGCTCTAAATCATCCCTGTTATTAATATTAAAATGTTACAATATTAAAGGCACAACTGCAAACTATCTTGATGCAAAGGAAAAACAGTAAGGAGGCCAATATAGCTTCATCAGGATCTCTTTAGTGACTGCTAAATCAAAAAGCCTGCAAAGTGTGGAAAACATGGCCAAATTGCTAAGGAGGAGTACCAAACAAAAGAACATGCACGGAAGGACAAAAATCAGAAAGGTGAAAACCCAAAACTATTTACACCTAGCAAGGGACAAAGAGCGAAAGAGAAGATTCTTTAAATATATTAGGAGGAAAAGAAAGATAAAGGAAAGTGTAGGTCTTCCACTTCACAAGAAGGGAGAGCTAACAACCAATGACATCAAGAAGTCTAATATGTTTAATGCCTATTTTCGTCAGTCTTTATTAAACAGGTTAATGTTGACCAAAAGTCTCAACATAATTAATACTAACAACAAGGGAAAGAAATGTGAGCCAAAAGACTGAAAAAACAAGTTACAGAATATTGAAGTATATTAGATGTATTCAAGTCATCAGGATCTGATGAAATTATTTCTAGCTGAAATAAGGAACCATCAGAACCATTAGCTGAAGCAATACGAACCATTAGCAGAAGCAATACGAACCATTAGCAATTACCTCTGAGAATTTATGGAACATGGGTGATATCCCAGAGGACTAGAGAAGGGCATAGTAACTATCTTCAAAAAAGGGAACAAAGAGGACCTGGGAAATTATAAACCAGTGAGCCTAAAATCAAAACCTGGATTTATACCAGCACAAATTATTAATCAATCTGTAATAATCTAGAGGATAATAGGGTCACAAAGAAGAGCCAGTATGTATTTGTCAAGAATAAATCATGCCAAACCAACCTATTTTCATTCCTCGACAGGTTACTGGCTTGGTCAATAGGGAGGAAGCAGTAGAGTGATACATCTCTATTTTAGTAAGGTGTCTGACAATCCCATGATGCTTTTGTAAGCCAACTAAGGTAATGCAGACGAGGGGAAATTACTGTAAGGTTCATGTGCATCTGGTTGAAAGGCCATATTCAAAGAGTAGCATCAATGGTTCACTGTCGGGGTGCAATAGCTGTCACTTTCAATAAAGACAGTGCAAAGTACTTCATTTAGGAAGAAAAAAATCCAGTGCACCACTACAAAATGGGGAACAACAGAGTAGGTAGTTATATTGCTGAAAATGATTTGGAGGTTATACTCAATTTGTGATCTACTATGAGTCAACAATATGATGCAGCTGCAAAAAAGGCTAATATTCTAAGGTACATTAACAGGAGTGTTAAATGAAAGACAAAAGGTAACCATTATGCTCTAGTTTGCACTGGTGAGGCCTCAGCAGGAGTACTGTATCCAATTCTGGGCACTAAATTTTAGGAAAGATGTGGACAAATTGGAGGGAGTCCAGAGGAGAGCAACAAAAATGACAAAAGGTTTAGAAAACTTGACTTATGAGGAAATGTTAAAAAAATGTGGGCATGTTTAGTCTTGAGAAAGGAAGATTCAAGGAAGACCTGATAATAAACTTCAAATATAAGAACTGTTATGAAGAGGACAGTGATCAGCTGTTCTTCATATCCACTGAAGGCAGGACAAATAGTAATGAGCTTAATCTGCAGCAAGGGACATTTAGGTTAGGTATGAGAAAACCATCAGGGTAGCTAAAGTCTGGAATAGGCTTTCAATAGGCACTATGGAATTCCCACCACTAGAGGTTTTTAAGACCAGGCTGGACAAACACCTGTCAGAAATGGTTTAGGTATACCTTTTCCTTTCTCAGCATAGGGGTGAACTGGATGATTTCACAAAGTCTTTTCCAGCTCTACGTTCCTATAATTCTGTTACTTTTATAGTCACTTTAAGAATCCTCTAAGCTGCCAAAGAGTTGTAAAGAGACTTTAGTCAGGAGTGGTCTGAGGCGGGCTGCGGCAGCTGGCGCCCCAGGCGGAACGCGCGATCGGCGCCCCCGCCTGCACGGCCGTCAATGAGGCGACGTCATCATCGGGCACCCTGGGCGCCCCGTGATGTCATCATCGGGCGCCATTGAAGGCAGCGCCCTAGGCAACGGCCGAGTCGGCCTATAGCCACGGGCCGCCCCTGACTTTAGTGTAAATGAGAAGAAAGGCTATAGTATTTATGAAGTTCATTTCCTATACCTTAAATTTCTACCATCACGTGGAATGATCCATAACTCATTCAGTGATGACTTCCTATTTTTAGGAAACGCATTAAGCATATAATACATAAGGCTCAAGGTCTGGACCACAACTCTTCATTCAAGCAGTTGTTTCTATCCAAATCAAATACAAAAAGTAAATCAATGTTGAATGAAGGAAAAAGTAGGGGGACAAGCGAATATAGTCCTATGGGATATACCACTCCGAACTCCACTAACAGAAAACAACTTGTTTTTCCTCTTAAAACAATAAGCTATGGAGCTACTGCCTGTAGAACAAAACTCAAGAAGGACAAGACAAAGTGATTAACATTAACTAATAGAAGCAAGATGTAGAGGAGACAATGGGTGACCTTACATATATGATTAACGGAGATGCATGGATTGAGCTTAGAACACCGAATCCATTCTAAATCCATAAAAAGCAAATACTTCAAAGTCAAGACATAACTTAAGCCCTCAAAGCAAAATTATACCCTTAATGGTGAATCATAAAGCAACAACAAACTTTTGTTTTTTGCCTTTTACAGCCTGTTTAAACATTGAGACAGCTTCAATCCCCTCCCCCCGCTTCAAATCTTTGTTTTCCCCATTTTGTTTTCATTTATATTTTTAAGTATTAAGAATATTAGGTCCTCACATTCCTCTCTTCACCAAAGTAGCTTGAAGTAGCTATTTGGAGCGTAAGAATAATATTACAGGAGGCTGTATCCTCAGCAATAGATCTCTCATCTCCCAGGTTGCAATATCTATTCCCACTCCTGCCTACACTCAAAAGTTGTAATAAATTAGCTCATAGTTACTGCAATCCCTTGTGTGGACATTCTTAAATACATTTAAGAGTGTCTTATATAGATTCATCTTAAGTGAATACCTTACCAACTTAAGTCAAACAGATATGAAGGACTCAAATTGATTTTACATCAGTTTATACCAGGGGTGGGCAAGATATCTCCCATGGCCAGATCTAGCCCGCCAAGCCACCAGATCCGGCCTGCAGACCACCCTGCTGGGACCCTTAGGCACACAGCAGCCACTGTTTTAAATACAGGGCTGTTCCATGACTGTCTGCTCTGGAGGGAGGGGAAGGCTTTGTATGAGCTCCCTGCCCCCAGTCCAATCCTCAGCACCTACTGGCCGGAAACAACCAGCCAACAGGAATTGACCCCAGCCAATCTCTCTGCTCCTATTGGCTGGAAACAACCAACCAATAGGAACTGAGATTGGCTTGAGGGACATGGGCAGCGCAAGCCCCTTCCCCCTCCTGGAGCTGAGAGCCACATGGAAGGAGCAGCATGCAGTTTTAAGTGGTGTGGGGCTGCAGCAGGCAGGGAACACAGTCTCTCTTGGGGGTGCTGCAGGCCGGGAGATGCTTAGGTAAGTGCCTTCCAGCCAAAACCTGCCTCTGGCATCCCTGCCCTTCCCGCACTCCAATTCCCTCCCTCAGGTCACCATCCAAACCGTCTCCCCACCCTTGCCCCAGATCATAACTCCCTCCCAGACCCTGTAGCCCCTCCTACAGCCCTCCCCCAGCCCAGAATCCTCTCCTGCACCCATGCCCCCTCCTAGACCCTACACCCCATTCCCGTGCCACAGGTTACCACTCAAACCCTCTGCAGCCTGCACCCTCTTTTCCTCTTCTCCCTGGTCACAATTCCCTCCCATTTTGCACCCCCTTCTACAATCCCTCCCCCAGGCCAGAATCCTCTCCTGTGCCCATACTCCCTCCCTGACCCTAAAGCCCAATCCCTTGACCCAAGTCACAACTCCTTCCTTCATCCAAACTCCATTAGACACCACACCGTTTCCTTTTTGCACCCCAGTCCCTTACCCCGTGTGCCCTTCTGCACCCAACCTCCATCCTAGACTCCCGCAACTCCTCCACAGAAAAGTGCAGCCCTTGACCACTTTCCAAAGTCTGGGAGTGGCCTCCCACCAAAAATGATTGCCCACTCCCTGGTTTATACATTGATAAGAAGGCAAGAAGGCAAGGCTTAGGGCTCAAAGGTTTATTGTACTTGCTAGCTGGCATCCAGAAAATTTTCAAAGTTTCATTGAAAGGGCCATGAAAATACATCTTTCACAGTATCCTTACCTCTGAATTAATTACTTTAATCAGGAAGAATATATGATAAACCGTCTTAGTTAACACCGAAAGTTGACGACACCTCTCTAGATACACTTGTACTGAAGGCTCTACCCTTTGCTGCAGTTTGCTCCAGAAGAGAGTTAATTCCCTGGAAATAGAAAGTTTTAAAAGACAGAATAAAATATAAATGGCAGCAATAGCACAACTACTATATTTGATCCATTTGCAATTCTTTTAAAATATAAGGATGAAAACAAGATTTAAGCTGCCTCTGAAAAAATCTAACAATTCATATTTTTTATAGAAAATCATGGTTCATCTGTGCTGGGATATATTAATAGGATTGTCAGATGAAAGACATGGGAGGTAATTGTTCTGCTTTAGTTGACACTGGTGAGGCCCTAGTACAGGGGTGGGGGCCATTGACTCTCAGAAAAATCAGTCAGGGGCCACACAAAAGTGAGAAGCAAAAAATAAAAAAACAAATCCTCACTGACATGGCCCCTGACTGAGAAAGACACTCCACACATTTCCCTCACACCCCAAAGACTAGGGGGGCCCAGGCAATAGATTTTGTGTGCTCCAGCCCCTTTGGGGGTGGCATGGGGGGGGAGGGTGAAGGAAGCCCGAGCCTCGGGGGCTGGATCCAGGCAAGCCAGGGGCTGGATCCAGTCCCTCGCCCTTAGGTTCCCCACTCCGCCCTAGAAGGAATAGTGTGTCCAGTTTTGGTTGCCAAACTTTAAGTAAGATGTTGACAAACAAGAGAGTCCAGAGCAAAACAATCAAAATGATAAAAGGTTTAGAAAACCTAAACTGCAAAGAAAGGTTTAAATAACAGGGTATGGTTAGTCTTGAGGAAAGATGACTGAGGGGGAACCTGGTAAGTCTTCAAATATGTTAAGGGCTGTCAAAGAAACTGGTGATTTATTGTTCTCTGTGTCCACTGAAGGTAGGACAAGAAGTCACAGGCCTAATCTGCAGCAAGGGGACTGTGACTTCTTCTCCTACCTTCATAGATTTTGGTTAAATATTAGGGACAACTTTCTAATTATAATAGTAGTTAAGTAATGGAACAAGTTGTCAAAGGAAGTTTTTAAGATATATGTTTTTAAATATATGTCAGAGATGGTTTAGGTATATCTAATCCTGCCTCAGCATGGACCGATGGACTAGATTATCTATCATGGTCCCTTCCAGCCCTATGTTAATTCACAGACTTTATGTACAGATAATTTATTATATTTACACATAATTACTCTGAAAGTTAGCCCTATAAAGTTAGATATTCAGATAAAAACATGGAGGCCAGATTGCTTCTTCTTAACAAAATAAAGTAGAAGAAAACACCAAATTTGCAGGTGTAAATGGTAGAGTATTTTAGATAACCACTAATGATGTACAAAGATTGGCTCTATGCCTATAGGAGGATCTATTACTGCAAAGCCTTGAGTTCTTCGAGTCCCATTATTTTCAAATGATACTTCACATAGACACAAGTCAGAACCTGAGCTGCCAACTGTGAATCATAGGGGGGAAGGGAGATGATCAGGGGCCTGGCTATTTAAAAGGGTGTGGGGCCTCCGGCTGCCATAGCAGCTGGAGCCCCAGGCCCTTTAAATAGCTGCCAGAGTCCCAGGCAGCACTTAAGGGCTGACTAGGGGAGACTAGTCCCCAGCTCTGCCTCCTCCGCCTGAGGCCCTACCTGTTCCAGGGGCCTGGAACCTGCCCCCCCAACCTTACCCAGGGACCTGGCAATTCTATCAGCAGCCCTGGCCAGCACTAGCAAATCCAAGAGCAGGGCTGGAACCAGACAGCACATTACCAATTTTGCCAGACTGAAGTTCCTGTGGATCTGCTGCTTCCCAATGAGACTTGCTACTTGTCCTACATGCCAGGTGAAAGCTTGTTCTAACTACCAAATGCTGCTCAGCTACAATGTGGTTTTAATGCCACTGTGGAGAAACCTTCCTGGAAGATTTCACGGGAAATGGTTACTGCATTTTTTAATATAGATAGAAGTAGGTGACTTATGTGAAAAGTTCTCTTCCAGACAACAGAATTGTCTAAAATTGAGACAGTTTTTATTACAAGGTTGACCACCTAACAGATGTAAAAATTATTTGTTTCCACAGTATAATATATTTAATTTATTTTCAAGTGAAGTGATTCAGTGCTCACATTGTCTGTTGATGCCTAACCCATAATATGGCCTTTGAAAGAAATGTAAGAAAATGTTATTTATTGTGGATTATTATAAAACATTACATTTATATTAAGCTTTTTCTGTTATTTTTTCAAAAAAAGCTGACAGGACCTGTTCCTTCCAACAGATTTTATTTTACTGTTAAAAAACAAGCAAAAAGAGATTGTAACTCACCAAGCGCAGTACATCTCTCCTTGCTGTAGCTGATGAGATAAAAATGCTGCACATAAAATTAGTGCACTTTTTTCGTCTCCATCAGACTCTAGGTTACAGATCATTTCTAGGGCATCTTTGCAATCTACTGCTGCGATCTGGAGGGGAAAAAAACAACTGGATCAATGAAAACTGACAAGATGGTTTTCAGGCATGTGGTAATATGGGGCTCTATGGGAAGGCAAGAACAAGGAATTTAGCGAACATTTTCAAACTTCTTATTTCACATTTAAGGACTTAGAGCAACTGATGAGCCTCTAGATAGAAGTAGTATGTCAAATACTAGATCTGCCAAAAGGAAAACTGTATATCTGTAAAATGAATATCTCTCAAAGATTTTGCAAGACAATGTTTATTTTGTCTATTGTACTATTCATACTTTTTTGTATGTTTATTATTTAAAGCATTGTAACTGATTTGAGATTGTGTTATTAGTCAATATTTCCCATTTTTCTACTGCAGTAGCCTACTGTGCACCTCAGTTTTCCCTACGGCTTCAGAAGTCCACCACAGAGCTGTTCTATATATGCCTGCACCAGTTTTTTGAAGGGTTTTAGGTTTCAGGATGATTACAAATATTACAAACCAAGCTAGTTCTGAAACCCACAAGAGAGGCAATTCTTGATTTAGGCCTAAGTGGAGTGCAGGATCTGGTCCAAGAGGTGAATATAGCTGGACCACTTTGAAATAGTGGCTATAATACAATTATATTTATCCCAGCGATGGGAAAAACACTACAACAGCTCAACATTATGGCATTTAATTTCAGAAAGGGGAACTAGACAAAAGTGAGGAGGTTAGTTAAAGAAATTAAAAGGTACAGTGCCAAAAGTAAAAGCTTAAAATGTATCCCTCAAATTAAAAAAAAAGAACTAAAAAAGTCCCACTGTGGCTTAATAACCAAGCAAAAGAAGCAGAGAGAGATTAAAAGGCATCATTTAAAAAGTGGAAGTTAAATCCTAGTGAGAAAAACAAAAAAAAGCATCAACTCTGTCAAATGAAGTATAAAAATATAATTAGGAAGATTTTGATTTTGAAGAACAACTAGCCAAAAACTCAAAAAGCAGTAGCACTATTTTTTTAAGTGCATCAGAAGTAAAAAGCCTACTAAATAACCAGTGAGGCCACTGGATAATCAAGATGCTAAAGGAGCACTCAAAGATAAGGTTATTGTGGAGAAACTAAATGAATTTTTTGCATTGCTCTTTACAACTGAGGATGCGAAGAAGATTCCCAAATCTGAGCCATTCATTTTAGGTGACAGATCTGATAAACTGTCCCAGATTGAGGTGTCATTAGAGGAGGTTTTGGAACAAACTGATAAACTAAACAGTAAAAAATCACCAGGACCAAATGGCATTGACCCAAGAGTTCTTAAAGAACTCAAATGTGAAATTGCAGAATGACTAGCTGGTTTATAACCTAACCTTTAAATCATCTTCTGTACCTAATGACTGGAAGATAGCTAATGTGATGCCAATTTTTAAAAAAGGCTCTAGAGGAGATCTTAGCAATTGCAGGCTGGTAAGTCTAACCTCGGTACCGGGCAAATTGGCTGAAACTGTAGTCAAGAACAGAACCGTCAGACACATAGATGAACATAATTTGTTGGGGGAGAAGTCAACATGGTTTCTGTAAAGGGAAATCATGCCTCTCCAATCTACTAGAATTCCCTGAGGGGGTCAACAAGCATGTGCATAAGGGGGATCCAGTGTACTTTGATTTCCAGAAAGCCTTTGACAAGCCTTCCGTCACCAAAGGCTCTTAAGCAAAGTGAGCTTTCACAGGATAGGTCTTTTCATGGACTGGTAACTGGTTAAAAAACAGGAAACAAAGGGTAGGAATAAATGGTAAATTTTCAGAATGGAGACAGGTAACTAGTGGTGTCCCACAGGGATCCGGGGGTCCGTATTAGGACCAACCCTATTACAACATATTCATAAATGATCTGGAGAAAGGGGTAAACAGTGAGGTGGCAAAATTTGTAGATGTCACTAAACTCAAGATAGGTAAGCCCAAAGCAGACTATGCAGAACTTCAAAAGGATCTCAAAAAACTAAGTAACAGGTTCCAGAAGTTTTTCCCTAAGAAGTACCCGTAGGAGCCAGGGTCCCGAGCGCCCCCTGGAGTGGCGCACACGTGTTGCCCAATATAGAGCACTCCTGGGTCCCTCTGTCCTCAGTTCCTTCTTGCCGGAACTCCGACAGAGGGGAGTAGGGGGAAGAGGAGGAGAGGCTGAATGGACATGAGCGACACATATTGAACACCAGTTATAAAACAAGTAACTGTCTTTTCTTCGAGTGCTTGTTCATGTCCATTCAACATAGGTGACTGTAAGCAGCATCTGCAGAGATGGGTAGGCATTATGAAAATGCAGACTGTAGTACAGCCCTGCCAAATTCAGCATCATCTCTGGCTTGCTGCGTGATGGCATAATGAGACATGAAGGTATGCACTGAAGACCACATTGCCACTTGGCAAATGTGCTGGATTGGGACATGCACAAGGTAATCGCATGAGGAAGCCTGAGCCCTGGTAAAGTGGGCCCTGATCAGCTCCAGTGGTTTGGCTCCTGCCAACTCATAGCATGTACGGAAGTGGGAAGTGATCCATTTGGAAAGTCTCTTGGAGGAAATCAGAGAATCCCTCCTGTGCTCTGCATAGCCACTAAGAGCTGCATGGACCTGTGAAAGGGCTGTGTCCTCTCCAGGTAGAAGACCAATGTCTTGCGCACTTACAGTACATGGAGGCACCTCTCCTCATTGGTCACATGAAGCTTGGGATAAAAGATCAGCAGAAAAGTGTTCTGGTCTACATGGAAGGCAGAGACCACCTTAGATAGGAAGGCTGAATGAGACCGCAGCTGGACCTTATCCTTGAAGAACCGGGGAAATGACAGTTCCAACGGCAGGGCTCAGTGCTCTGACATCCGTCTAGCCAATGTTATGGCAACCAGGGCTACCTTGAAGGAGTGTGTCAAGGGACACATGGTCAGGGGCTTAAACGGAGGACCCGTGAAGTGTGCCAAGACCAAGTTCAGGTCCCACTGCGGGAGAGGGTCTCTGGTCTGGGGTAGAGTCATTCCAGGCCTCTCAAGAACCGGGAGGTGACATCATGGGAGAATACAGTGAAGCCTTGCACAGGCGGATGAAACATGGAAATAGCCACCAGGTGGACTCTGATGATGGCCAAAGCAAGAATTTCCTGAAGGGAAGCCTTGGAGAGGACGACCTGCCATTGCTGCACCCATACCGAGAAACAGGTCTACTTGGCAGCATGTGCGCAACATGAGGACTTTTTACTCTTGAGGAGAACCCCCTGAACTTCGTCCAAACATGCTAGCTCCTAGGGGTTCAACCGCGGATGAACCGTGCCGTCAAGTGGAGCAAGCTGAGGTTTGGGTGGAGCAGATGCCCCTGGTTATGTGATAGCAAGTCCAGTTGAGGTGGCAACTGTTTGGGCACATGAAACACTAGATTTATTTGTGCCCTGAACAAGTGCTGGTGAGGCTATGCCAGCGCGATGAGGATCACCATTACTTTGTCCCTCTTGACCTTCTGCAGGACCTTGTCAATGAGGGAAAACTGAGGGAAGGTGCAGAGAAGCCCCTCTGACCACCAGTACAGAAATGCATCTGGGAGAGAGCCCTGCTTGAGGCCAAACCGGGAGCAGAACTGGATGCATTTTGCATTTTCTTTCATTGGGAAGAGGTCTACTAGGGGAAAGCCACAGCTGCGGAACAGGGAGGTGGTCACCTTGGGGTGTAGAGCCCACTCATGGTGAGAGGAGAACTCTCTGCTAAGGTCTGCAATCACATTTCGTACCCCTGGGAGGTGATGGGCTTCGAGCACAATGCTGTGCAGAATGCAGAACTCCCAGAGCCTCAGAGCTTTCTTGCAGAGCTCTGGGGAGTGTCCCCCCTTGCCTGTTTACATAGTACATGGTGGCAGCGTTGTCTGTAAGAATGTGCACCACTCTGCCCATAAGGTGAGGGTGAAACACGCTGCACACGTTTCTGATTGTCCTGAGCTCTTTTATATTTATGTAGAGCGATCTCTCTTGTATGGACCATACACCCTGAGTGCGAAGGGTCCCCATGTGGGCCCCATAACTGCTGTCTGAAGCGTCAGCTACTAGTTGTCTCGAATATGGTTGGGGATAGTATGGGATGCCCAACAAGACACAGTCTGGACTCATCTACCAAGCCAGGGCCGACAACACGAGTGGAACTGTAACCACCTGTTCTAGAAAGGGTCTCGTTGATGATTACCTGTTTTCTTCTTTCCCTCTGGGGCGCCTGGCTTTGGCCACTGTCAGAAGACAGGACACTGGGCTAGATGGACCTTTGGTCTGACCCAGTATGTCTATTCTTATGTTCTGTTGTTCTATCCTCCACACCACTGTCAGACACCTAGTCTGATTATTGCTGTTCTCTATACTCGAACCCAGTTGGCTCTCTCCTACACACTCTCTGAGCTCAGCAGGGGAATTTATTGAGAGTACAAGAAAGAGACAGATTTTCTACTCTCAGTTCTGGTGCCTAGACCCAGCATGGTCTGCAGCAACCCAGACCTGCAATAGTACAGAAAGTCCTGCTCAGGCCTGTGACAGACTTCCCCCCATGCTTTATGAAATTGTCGTATGGATACAAATATACATAACTCGAATAAGTGTTGGATAAAATACCTCATGTAACCTATCAATTTTAAGGTTACAGTCTGCTGGATCTGTATGTCTTATTTTGGTGTATGTATCACTCTTGTACATAATATTAGAGATATGGGGTAGGGAATGATTTATGATTTTAAGTGTGCAAATGAAAGCCATCAAGGGTGCTTCCAGTGCTCGGACACCTCAATGTCTGGGTGATCACCTGTAAACAGCCTCCTTTGTCCTTTAAGTCTAAGTAGTTATTGGTCTTAGGAAGACATGGGACCACCTCTATTGGTAGGGTCTCAACAGGTAATTTTCCATGGGAGGGAGGAATGTAGAAACAAAGAACTGGCCAAAAGGAAGTCTATTTAAGATGCAGAGTTTTCAGGCCATTTGTCTTTGGCTGGTCTGACACAGGGAAGAGAATAACCAGAGACCCCAGGGAAAAAGGATCTTCGCTGGTTTGGAGGTTTAACTGAAATAAGAACAGTTTTAGGGTAAGTTGCAATAAGCTTTAATGTGTTAGTACTAGCTATGCATTTTCTGTTAGTTTAAGTTTGTAATTTACTTTGCTCTGTTTTCACTTGCAGTCACTTAAATCCTACTGTTTGTACTTCATACAATCACTTTTATTTCCTATCAAGCCTAGTATAAATAATTATTACCTGGAGGAGCAATCAGTGTGTATACCCCCCTTTCATTGTTAATTATTTGCCTGAATTATTTATTTGGGGTTCCGATCCCATTTGGGAAGAGGGTTTCCTGGAAGCTGTGCCTGAAACTGCATTCTCCTCAGACCTGAAGAGGTTTAGTGTCTGTATTGCTCTTGGGGCGGGGGCAGGGGCGGGGAGGAGCGGAGATGTGTTATCTCAGCCCTGTGCCTTGGCTTGGGGAGACCAGGAGATCTGGCCCAGCAGGACAGGATGGTGAGAAACCCCAGAGAGCAAGGAGGTGAGTCTCAGCAGCCTTATCAGCACACTACTCACCTACAGGTCAAACCCTAGAAATGTTGTTGTTACCATAGAAGTCCATAGTTTAGTGCCCCTTCTCACATTGTCTCAAATGTTGTGCTGAGCGCATTAAACTTATATAGCTGAATTCTGCTGAGTCAGTTTCCAGTCTAAGACTTATGGTAGAGGTCCACCGACCACATGTTGAATTTCAAAAGAGATCCATACCTCAATTTGAAATTTTTTAGATGTCCACAGATGAAAAAAAGATTGAAAACTACTGTAATAGGGCAATATAATCGCTCAAATCTTCTTTTTCTCTCTCCAATAAGCTAATGTTGCCTGTATCATATCTCATATTTTTTCCTTTTCCCTCAGCAAATTTCAATTTACAATCCTCAAATTTTCAGAGTTTGATCCATTTCTCTTTTTATTGTTTATTAATATATTATCTGCAAAATATTGCTTGTTTCTCTAAATACTGACTATTAGTATAAAAACTCTCAGAATGTCTCTTTTTCCTTTATAATTAATCAAGTTATATAAATCTCAGATTCCTTATTTTCTCTCTGACTTATCAATTACTGATATAAATCTCACTAATGTTTGCTTATTTTTCCACTCTAATTATTGAATATAACCAGTGTTCCCTATAGATGTGTGCTTCTGCAACTGCTCAGGAGAGATTCAAATGCCACCCAGCTGCTTAGTAGAGCACACAGAGCTAGGTTTTTTGTTTCTACTTATGGTGCACATTTGCACATGCCTCAGTGCACATACATTTTTTCTGAACATGGATGGAAAAAAACCCCAGGAAATATTGAATATAATGCTTCCTCAGTTTTGAGGAAAACTAATTCTGAGTCACTAACTTAATGAAAGGGAGAAAATGTCAAGTAGAAAGAGTCTCTTCAACCTAGCTGAGAAAGGCATAATAAGAACCAATGGCTGGAAGCTGAAGCTAGACAAATTCTAATTAGAAATGAGGCACACGTTTGTAACAGTGAGGGTGATTAACTACGGAACAAAGTAAGGGTGGATTCTCCATCTACTGATGTCATCAAATCAAGACTGGATGCCTTTCTGAAAGATATGCTTAGGTAAACACACTTTATGGAGTTCAATATATGGGTAAGAATGAAATTATCTGACTTATGTTATAAAAATGGTCAGACTGGATGATATGATGCAGATTAGATGGTTCAAGGATTCTTAGATTTTAAGAGACCACTGGCACACAGGCCTCCTTTCTGCCAAACCTCTTGTCCTTGTTCTGAAGTATGGGAATACTAGAAGTTTTCAAAGAAAAGGCGCCAGAATTTTTAAACACATGCAGAACATTCTTTTAGCCTCTTTCCTGGAAATGGCTGAATAGTTTTGGCTGACAACTTCCAAAAATGCCAACCAGAGGCAGACACCCAGCACAGAAAATTTCACCCAAATAGTTAAGATCTGACATGTAAGTAACAGAGAACAGGGTCTGATAATGAGATGTGAGAGACAACCTTCATAATAGGCAGTGCTTCCAGTCATTCCTATAATAAAAGGATAAATCACTGAAAGAACTTTTGATAACCTGTAAATAACTCAGTGTTGCATGTGGAATAAAGTTTTAAAGGAACATGACTGTGGAATGTTCAGCTGACAGACGTGTACAATAAGTCATAATACAAATTATTTCTCTGAAGATTTACAACTGATTTAAAGTTACGACTCTTGCATGAATTCTTAACTTAAAAAAAATGAATTTAAAACAGATAGTAAGTGACTATAAGAAAATGTGAAGGAAGAGCTGCAAGATAATTGTAAATATTCTGAAACAAAAGACTACCATGACATATAATCAAAGATAATTGAAATTTAAAAAAAAAAAAAAAAAGAGTCCAGATGTATTTCTAATAGTTTTACTATCATCCTTGTATGTACCAAACAAAACTGTTCCACAAGTGACTTTACTGTGAATGGTAATTCAGTCAAGTGAATTAAAACCTAATGAACAATATGGCAGAAAGGGATCTAGGGGTTATAGTGGACCACAAGTTGAATACGTTGAAAGAAAGCAAACATGATTCTGGGATGCATTAACAGGTGTGTTGTGAGCAAGACACGAGAAGTCATTCTTCCACTCTACTCTGCGCTGGTTAGGCCTCAATTGGAGTATTGTGTTCAGTTCTGGGCACCGCATTTCAAGAAAGATGTGGAGAAATTGGAGGTCAGAAAGAGCAATGAGAATGATTAAAGGTCTAGAGAACATGACCTATGAGGAAGGCTGAAGGAATTGGGTTTGTTTAGTTTAGAAAAGAGAAGATTGAGGGGGGACATGATAGCAGTTTTCAGATATCTAAAAGGGTGTTATAAGGAGGAGGGAGAAAACTTGTTCATCTTGGCCTCTGAGGATAGAACAAGAAGCAATGGGCTTAAACTGCAGCAAGGGAGGTTTAGGTTGGACATTAGGAAAAAGTTCCTAACTGTCAGGGCAGTCAGACACTGGAATAAATTGCCCAGGGAGGTTGTGGAATCTCCATCTCTGGAGATATTTAAGAGTAGGTTAGATAAATGTCTATCAGGGATGGTCTAGACAATATTTGGTCCTGCCATGAGGGCAGGGGACTGGACTCGATGACCTCTCGAGGTCCCTTCCAGTCCTAGTATTCTATGATTCTATGAATACTACAGTTGAACCTCTCTGGTCAAGCAAAATCATACTGGACCTCAGATGTTGTTGGACCAGAGAGCCTCAGTGACTGGGAATGGGTGCAGTTGGGAGTCTGGTGGCAGAGAGGCCAACGGCTCTGGCCGGGCACAGGTAGACTGCGGGGTTGGTGGCAGGAGGGCTCGTGGCTGGGAGACTGGAGTGGAGTTGGGCCAGGAACCCGGCTGTGCTAGGAGCAGAGCCAAGTGGCTTTGGGGGGCGGGGGGGGGAGGAGAGAAAGAACCTGGGAGCCAGGCTGGTGGCAAAGAAGGGAGCCCGCCTGGGAGACTGTGGCCCCCTGGGACAGTCCGGAGGCCAGATGCAGAGCGGCCAGCATTGACCTTTCCTGGTCCAGCAAACTCCCTTGTTTGGGATAAGTCAAGTCCCCGAGGGTGCTGGACCACGGAGGTCCAACTGTACTAAAATATATATATATATTCAAAGCTACAGATCTATTACCAAAAACTGATCAGCAGGATGGAAAATACAAGTTTAAAAATTAAGTAACTGCAGGTATACTAATTAGTAAATAAAGTATATATCACTGTCACACAGTACAAAAATGAACATGGCCTCTTTATAATAAATACAGAGGCCTAATTGAGATTGAAGCCCTGCTGTATTAAGCCGTATATAGAAGTGAAACAGTTTAGTCTCTGAAGAGTTACAATCAAAACAGACAAGAAGAAAAAGGATGATAGAAAGCAAGTATTATTTTCCCCATTCTGCAGTTAGGAACTGAGGCACAGAGAGTTCAAGTATCTTGTGCGTGGACACACAGGAAAGCTATGGCAGAGCCCAGAACTGAATCTGTATGTTAGCCTCAAGACCACATTTTTAACAAACAAAACCAAACCAAAACAAACAATTCCCAATTAGTTTTATAGAAAGCCTTAAATGAATAATTTTTGAAAAACATCCCAAGCCGTACACTACATTTTATATACAATTTTAAAGCAAGGGACTTTTTTTCCTATAAGAAAGCCAACACCACTATAAATACGACTGTTCCTATTGAAAAAAAAATCATAAGCTAAAATAGTATTTACTCACCTCCTCCATGAACTTTTCATTTGGTGATCCTGAACAGAGACAGACCAGGTAGGTTTGCTTAAAATTTCCTTTGGTGCTGATTTCTGGATGGTCAGAGCATAGCTTTGCCAGGGAAGTTGCTTGAGTTAACTGCTTTGTTTTTATTAGATGCTTAATACGCATGTCCAGCAGAATGGGGCCTTCAGACACTAAAAATTCATTCACTAAAGAAAAACAAGACAAAATGTTACATATATATAGTTCATGAAGTGTTATGCAGTTAACAAATGGAATTTAATCATATTCATACTAACATTTATACAGAGTAAAAGGGCACAAAACATAGGAAGCACAGGAAATTTTTTTTTTTTTTTTTAATATCTTACTTTTCGACTATTCATTTAACCTGTTATTGATCCTCATAACGTTTCAGGCAGGAAATCTAAAATGTTCTCAAAGAGGTTAAAGAATTTCCCAAAATTAATAAACAGAAATGCGTTTGAAATTAAACACTTGTATTTTCTATTAGCATATCTACCACCAATAAGAAGTGGGTTGTGCCTACGAGAGCTCATGATACCATCTACATGTTTTGTTAGTCTTTAAGAGGCTGCTAGACTATTCATTGTTTTTTTTAATTTTTTCAAGTTACAGACTAACTCGGCTACTCCTCTGAACCAATAATATGCTTAGTTATCTTGCTAATATGCCCTTTAATGACTTGTTCAAGGAAATGAAAATATTGTTTGACTGTTCTTAGTTAAGGATGAGTCTAGACTTCCTATTTTCTACCCATTTCTAATTTTTAATCACTCCACTTTATTTCCCTAATGAGATAAATATATAAAATAAAGTATGAAGTTGACAATTTGGAAAGATAGCATTAATCACATGCACATGATCCTTAAAACACCAAAATAATATTTTCCCCAGTCTTGTAATTTTTGGGGCAAAAATGTTCTTGGCAATAGTAACTTTTCACGGTATCACATTTCAGAGATGCAGTTTTTTAAGCATTCAGTTTTAATTTACACTACAAGCACACTCCCGCCAGTTCTTTAAGAATAGAAATGGTTCAAGCTTGACAAGCCCGTTTCACAGGAACTCTCGACAGCTACCTACTGTTCTAAAATTCTGGAACATTAACAAAGCCTTCTGGGTTTATGGAGAAAGAGAGGGGAAAATGGAAAGGTGAGTGGAAGGTGTGAGTAGAAGAGAAAAAGGTGTGGAGATGGAGCATGAATAGATTACATGGGATGTAAAAGTGGGAATGTACTTTATCATTTGCAAATTTTACTACTTATTTAAGCTTATCCTAGCTCCTAAATGATTAATAAACATAATACACAACATTGGACCTAGTGTGGAACCTTGACACTGTTAATGTTCTGTCATAATGAAAACTTACTATTTAATCCTACTCTTGCTTTGTCTTCCGTAGGCAGTTTCTGATACATGGCAATAAACAGTCTCTCATTTCACGGTCATTTAGCTTCTTTACTAGCTTCTGGTGTGGGACCTTGTCAAAGGCCTTTCTGAAATCTAAATTACGTCAACCAATTTCCTTTATTCACTATTTTCTGCTGCAGAAACCTTTCTGGTTAGATCATCCCATATCACGGTCTACCATGTGTTTTGTACCCTTTTAACGAGAATCTCAACCAATTCGCCAGGGATTGATCTATGGCTATGGCTCCTAGGCATACAATCTCTCGCACGCATGCGCATGCATACCTTTCCATCTCCTGCCTTACTGGTCTATAATTCCCTGGATCTCCCCAAGAACGTTCATTAAATATAGGTACAATATTTGCTATCTTTCAATTCACAGTCTGCAATACAAATTGTTTCCATATATGGGGGTTGTGCCAATTTCACTAAAATAGTTTCTAAACCAGTTTAGTCAAAAAGATAAAATTTCTCTCATTTAAGGGTGAAGTCAATCTTACTTTACGTAGAATCAAAACAAAGTGTACTGAATAATGTTGTGTAGATGATAACCTGGAATTGAACATTTATTAAATCTTTGAATATATATGTTAAATATTGTAGTGAAGCATTTCCTTTTCACAGCTGAAAAAATTCTCCTTCAATGTCCACTTTTTAAGTATTTTATCAAGAGCATTCATGTTCCGCCCAACCCACACACAACCCAGTGGCTAATTACATTTGTTCATTTTTAGCCTTGCTTTTCCACCCACAGATCCCCAATAATCCTTTAAACTGCAGTGTTTACTGTTTCAGCTAGTCTGCCTTGCATAAACATTGGAACATGTTCTGTTATCTCTGAAATGTGATATAAGCTGACCTCAGACTTAAAACTATACTTCTAACTCATGAATCTTCCCTCTAATCCATATGATATTAAAATTACTCCATTTAATATTTTAGTGGCAAGTTTTTGGCCTTGCTCGTCTACTTACAGGACCCAATAATCCTTTAAGCTGCAGTGTTTACTGTTCCAGATAGCCAAAAATATTCCAATATTTATGCTTGACAGACTATCTCTGAAATACAATATAGGAAGATCTCAAACTTAAGACTACACATTTCTAACATCTATAACAGGTGTGGCCAACCTGAGCCTGAGAAGAGCCCCAGTTTACCAATGTATATAGTCAAAGAGCTACAGTAATTTGTCAGCAGTCCCCATCAGGTGCCTCCTCTCCTGTCTCCAGTATCTTTTGTCCATCAGCAGCCCCACCGATCAGTGCCTCCGCTTCCTTTCCCGTGCCTCCTGCCCACTCCAATCAGCTGTTTCATGTTACTCAGGAGGCTCTGTGGGGGAAGGAAGGAGTGAGGGTGCAATATGCTTGGAGGAGGAGGTGGAGCCAGGAGTTGAGCACTGGAAAGCTGGCACCTGTAGCTGCAACCCCGGAATCAGTGCCTGAGCAAGGAGCTGCATATTAACTTCAGAAGAGCCACAGGTTGGCCACCCCGATCTATAAACTCTTTAAGATTTTACTCCAGTTAAATTTTTAATATTAAGCTTTATTTTGCACTTCCAAATATGGCAATTTCAATCCTATTTTCTTATTCTGTGATCATGATCTGAACCTATAATATATTCCAAGACAAAATTCAGCAAAGACAGAGTTACCAGTGAGGGTATATCTACACTTGCACCCTCTTTCGAGAAAGGGATGCAAATGAAGACATTCAAAATTGCAAATGAAGCCGGGATTTAAATATCCCGTGCTTCTATTTCGAAATAGCGCTATTTCGAAATACAAAATGCGGTGTAGATGCAGTTATTTCGGGAGAACAACCCTTCTTCGTTATTTTGGAAGAAGGTTGTTCGCCCTAAGTAACCGCATCTACACCGCGTTTTGTAATTTGAAATAGCGCTATTTCGAAATAGCGCCATAACGCAATTATGCAAATGAAGCACGGGATATTTAAATCCCGGCTTCATTTGCAATTTTGAATCTCTTCATTTGCATCCCTCTCTCGAAAGAGGGTGCAAGTGTAGACATACCCTGAGAGTACAAGACAGTAATTTATAGAGGGAAAAACCTAAAAAAGCACAGCAGTTATCAAAAGATCCAAACATCAAAGGCCTACTCAATTCAAAGGTTAAAATAATACAAAAAATGAATACACTGAAGTTATTAGCTAAGGTACCAAAACAACCTTAATCTGCCCCAGGACCAATGCCTCAAGAAAAAGCTAGAAAAATCTTGAATGCACAGTTACAATACAAAAAGGGTCATCTTTTGGTCCACAAAAACTAGATGCCTTAGCAGAATGAGACATAACTTACCAGTATCTTTGATTTATTAAAAAATATTAAGTATAATTACTCCCCACAGTTTGTGAAGGCTCACAATCTACCAAAGCCTGAACAAGACCTCACGCAGACCTGTAGAAGAGCTCTGATTAAGCCTGAAAACTTGTCTCTCAACAACAGTGGTTGCTCCAATAAAAGGTATTACTTCACCAACACTGTCGCACTAATATCCTGGGACCAACAAGTCTATAAAAACAATACACAGTCCAGACCATGAAATTATAACTTTTATATGTGGGGGGAAGGGAAGAGGAGGTAGGGAGAATGGGAAACTGAGTAGAAGTCATGGGCCTGATATGGACTATACTGATGTCACTAGGACTGAGGGGTGTTTTGTGGGGTACTGGGAGCCAGGGAAACCTATAGAACCTTACAGAAATTTAGGAGTTCTGCATAGTCCCTTATTCAGCAGGCTTCCAGAGTCAGCGTCTCAGAATCAAAGTCTGCTCTCTCCTGTTGATCAGATCACTGGACCTAATGCAGATAGCAGTAAGTCAGCAAGAGCCAAAGTGAACTTTTACTAGAATCTACAGCAATCTGTGGATTTAAAAAATGCCACAAGACAAATCTTGGATTAGTAACAGAAATCAAAGTATGAAACCTATTAGAACAAATAAAGCTGGAAAGTATGAGTCGGATGACTTGGAGAAGCCATCTAGGAAGTCTAAAAGGTTGCAGAATTCAACCACAGCCAGGATGAGGCCTATAAGCTTGAGAATTGTGTATGTACTAATGCCAGGATCAAGAAGCAGATTTCCAATGGCTATGGGAGTTCTGCAGTAGCCCAGCTAACTATGATGCATTATGATGAAGCACTGGGTTGTCACCTTCCCCACTGTTCATTTGTAATATATGGTACAAGAGTGTAAGCACAAAACACTGTAGTTTCCTTTAAACAAGGTAACTCTCTAGTGTTGCTTACAGAAGTAATGGAATCAATACTCCATTTTTCATTGATCTCCATAACTTCTCCTTCCTGACATCAAAGTGGTATCAACAGGCCTGCCGACAGGAGAGGGAAAGGTGGCAATTGGCCTGTGGCTCCCAGATGTGGCTGCAGCTATTTTCTAGAGAGCCCCCCGCACCTACCCTGCCAAGATATCCATGAAAAGATGTTGGCTCCCAAGTGTCAATGCCAAGGAGAAAAATATCACATCCAGCCTCTCTGCCATGTGTACAAAAAAAATTCCCCTATTGATAACTTCTGAAGCCAAGAGCAAATATATGAGGAGAATGAACACTGTATTGACACAAATACTTCAGTGAAAGAAGAGCAACCAAGAAGCAAGTATCTCAGATCTTCTTGCTGGTACTGAGGGAGTGATTGAGCTAAATTAATTGTAAGTAATTTATATTCCCAACTTAGCTTTTTACTGCTTGCTGAGTATGTGCAAGCCAATAGCAGACCTGTTAATAAACTACTGGGTAAATATTTTTGCATTCAACTTTGTGGACTGATCATAAGCAGTTTCTTCATTTAGTTCATACTCTGTATTTGAGCTATGTAGTTTTGATTAGTCAGGTAAGCTGCACGTGGATGTTTCTGTTTCCTGATTGGATGAACACAGGAAATATATCCAAATAAAACAAAAACATCTATATCCTGACATATTTGCATAGGACTGTGAAATTTGCTTTCTGCAAAATGTTGGTAAGATTTGATCATGTAAACACGTGAAGAAAAGGTTGTAAACAAAGCCAAAGAAAATGTAGATGTCTGATTCATTTGCATTAGTTTTTGCATTACTTCCCCCAATCTATACAAATTATAGGCTACAGCACAGCTGCTGAGAATAATCAAAATCAAGGATTCATCAGGCTGACATGGGAAGGCATGAGAGGAAAAGTGGGAAAGGTAATATCTTTAACTGGACCAACTTCTGTTGATGAGACAGATAAGCTTTCAAGTCACACAGAGCTCTTCAGGTCTGGGAAACAGCAAAACTATGGTTAAAGCACATCAGTTTCACAATAAGGGTCCTACAAATTCATGGCAGTAAAAAATGTGTCACACGTCATGAAATCTGGTCTCCACAGTGAAATGTGGTCTTTTATGTACTTTTACCCTATATTATTACAGATTTCATGGGAAACCAGCAGTTACAACCAGTGTGAACAGTGGTTCCAGTGAGAACAGTCTTATGATGTTATTTCAAAGAGACCAAATGAATTCATCAGTGGATGTTTCCAATGTTATACAGGTCGTTTAACGTTTAAACAACAATGAAAAGTTAGTATACAAATTTACTTTTCAATAAATTTGATTCACAGTGCTACCTATGTATAAGTATAACCTGTACCAATAAAGGTGAAATCCAAAAGCACATCTAATGGAGCTACAGCATGTATCTACAGGTAACAGAAGCTGAGTGTTTCTACCCGGTGGCTGAACTGCAAAAAAGGGAAGAATTTTACTGCATAACCACAGCTAAAACAAGAAGCCAGAAAATCTGTTCTCAAAAGGTGTAACAATGCTTTTTTTAGTATATTTGTAATTCATATAGAGTCCCCATTCTCAGGAGAGATTCAAATCATCGCAATCTCTCTAATCTGTAATGTGTTAGTAGTGGTTTCTTAAATGTGGTTTCTAAGTGTAGATGGTGGTAACAGTTTCAGTTTTCTATTAAACATATGGCAGTAAAAAATTATAGTGGTGTCTTTGGTTTACTTACATACAAACAATTTATGTAAGCACATCTTACATGGCCACTTGAGTACCTACTTCAACCCTATCAAAAAACAGCCTGGTTACAAATCTCACAAAACAGAGTTTATCGAGGAAATAGCAAGAGACCTTCAACTATATCAACACTATATACAAAGCAGTAATATTGAAGCAGCATTTGTGTATTTGTTAAGAAAGTGAATCCATCAAATAATTGTACAGACTTTTTTTCATAAGCCAATGTAAATTTACCTTTATCCTCATCCAGTGGTTCCTGGGAAAGAATACTGCACAGCACAGGATTCTTCCACACTCCCTTCTCTTGAGTAAGCGTTGCTAAAAAATGTAATTCACAGCTACCATTCTCCATCAACTTTTCATGAGCCATCTAAAGAAAAGTGTTTGATATTTCACAAGTACAGCAGAGACAAATTACATAAAATCTCTCAGGTTTTTTTAACATGAGGAAAACTTCAAAAGTAATACCCGTCCCTTCTTTTAAAACTTTGTTTCTAAAAGACTTAATACAATAAGTAATTTCTAAATCCCTATACGCAGACTATTTAAAGTTTCAGTTTAAGAACAATAAGTGTTCTAATGTCCACCTTATACATTAGTATGATTTGATAGGCTTCTAAATGGAATATTTTGCATTGGGATTCAAGCACTGCTATAATTATTGCTATACTTATTGAATAATAAATAATCAAGGTCATCATATTGTTATGAAGCAACTCTTTTGAAGAAGAAAATACTCATTCGTTAAAAATATATGTTGACAGGTGGCAATCTTTTGTAATACACCTAAAAATTTACAAAAATTCAGTTAGAAAAGGTTGGCCATTTCAGCAGGTCTCAGAACACTGAAGAATACACATCCTTCTTTGAACATGGCCTGAAATATTTTTCAATGGATGGGTCCAAGGATTTCTTTTGTTTTCACCCTAATAAACTTTTCACACAAAGCTGGCATAACTATTTCATATATAAGAATGTGATTGGCACCTTAATTACCTGATAGCACAAAGGACTTCCAGCTGAATGACTTTCTTCCACAGGAAACAAGCACAGAGTTGATCTTAACTCCTCTGAGTCAATATTCCAACATTCCTAAACTGTTTTTTTAAAGCTGGTGATCACATGATTTCTCAGTATTTTCCTTTATACAAGAAACAAAACTCTCACCTGAACAAAGGCTTGAAACTCTTCCCATTGATTTTCTGGTAATTCAAGAGGCAGACAAAGTAAAAGCTCAACACAGCTTCTGAAAGTCAAACGAGTATTAATTCATGTAGCTTTGAGAGTGCATGAAAAAACTCACTACCACCTGTTTACCATTCAATTGTCTAAAAAGAGACACGATCTATTATTCTGCTTAAAATCCACACACAAAAAATCAAATGTACAGCTTATTAAATCTATACTAAATTAAAAAAGGGCATCTATTCAAGGATGCAGGTGCTTCACAGAAATTATAACACATTTTGGTCCAGGTAAATAGATGTGCCTATTTCAAACTAGGAATAGGTGTGTCTGTCAATCACGACTGCGAGAGTAGCAGTCTCCCAACTAGCAAGATCGCAAGTCCAATGCATTAACCCCAACTCTTAAATTCAATCCAGAATTTATCAGGTAGTCAGTGCAAACTGCTTAAAAATTCTCCACACTAGGAATGTTAAATTTTGATTAATCAGCTAATTGGGCAGTTGATGGAATTTCCCCGCTCACCCCGGGTTCTGACTGCTGCGCTTCTGCCTTTGAAATATAGCAAGAGCCCTGCTCGTCCCGTGTTCCTCTGGTGCGCTTCTGCCTTTTTAATGTAATGAGAGGCAGCTCTTACTGCCTTTAAAAAGCTGAGGCGCAGCAGGGATAGCAAGCACCCCACCTCCCCCATATCAACTAATCGAGTAGTTGATAGAAATTCCATTGACTACTCGATTAGCTGATTAATCAAAATTTAACATCCCTAGTGTGGATTAGGATTGCTTGAGTCCCCACTCTCCCCATGTTCCCACTGGACTTCTGCCTTTGAAATGTAGCAGGGCTCTTGCTACATTTCAAAGGCAGAAATGCAGCAGTCAGAACCCAGTGCAAGCGGGGATTACTTCAGTGCCTGCTTTTAGGGTTGCCAGATGTCCGGTTTTGAACCGGACAGTCCGGTATTTGAGGGTTCTGTCCGGGAAACAAATTGAGAAAATACCAGACATATAAAATGTCTGGTATTTTCTAATTAGGTAAGTGTTGTTATTATTAGGAGTATCAGTACGTAGCTGCGAACTGCCTGGCTGGTAGACACACTCACGCTGAGTGACTGTGTCTACCAGCCAGGCAATATGCAACTACGCGAGGGGGGGGCAGGCCTGGACTCGCTCGTGCTTTGCCGGGACTGTGCGCGGGACAGGCAGCGCCCTGGCATCTGCATGCGCCCGGGTCAGTCCTGCTCCCCGCTGGCCGATTCTTTCACCTCGCGCTCCCCCACGCCCTCCCTCCCCCCGATCAGCCCTGCTTCCTGCCGGCCAGTTCTCCCCTCCCCTCCTCCCGATCTCCCCCGACCAGCTCCGCTCCCCGAGCCCCTCCTGGCCATCCCTGCTTCCCGCCAGCCGGTCCCCACCTCCCGGATCTCCCCGGCCATCCCTGCTGCCCCTGACCCCCCCGCCCCAAATCACCCCCACCAGCCCTGCTTCCCATAGGCCTGTTCCCCACCCCACCCCGCATCTGAGATCAAGTGTGTCCGGTATTTTTTTTGAAGCCACCTGGTAACCCTACCTGCTCATGCTGTTTCTTTGCTGTGCCTCTGCCTTCCCTGTCCCCTTGCAGAGACGGTGCTGGGAGGAACCAGCTTTTAAACTGGCTCCCCCCAGCACCAGCTCCCTCTCCACCCCCTGCTGCCTCCCTCTGACAGAGGCAGCAAGGGGCAGGGATGGGGAAGCGAGTGACTACTCAGATACACAAAAAGCATATGCGTATCGGGTAGTAGACTAGTCGCTTACATCCCTACTCCACAAAGTATCCAAATAATTGAAAATATACTCACAGTGCTAACCGTTCAAGCACAAAGGCTACTTTTTCACACTCAGAGGTAAGGTAAGGTCGTGCTTTAACATAGCTTCGGATAGCCACTGTGTACACCTCCAACAATGGCAAGGGATCTTCCGATGTCTTCCATTTTTCTGCATATTCTAGGAGTGTCTGTTTAAAAGGAAGAACAAAAAGTGATCACAATATATATTCAACCACAGTGATTCTGTTTTATGTTTTCTTCCTCTTTAGCTAGTCCATCTGTATGTTCTTGGCAGGATAACGTATGAGTTCCCAAAACTTTCCAGTTAAATAACACTTTCTTTAGGCCTTCAGCAAAAGAGGTTTTCATGTAAACTTACCTGGAACTCAAAATTATGCTTATTTGAAGAAATACAAATTGATTTGATTTTGACCTCAATCCATCCATATATTGCAGTTTAGCGACATTTTAAAACTTCTAATATTAGAAGGCCAACTTTTTAAAATTTAAATATCTAATGCTAAACAGCAAATGCATATTAGGGAACACATATAAGTAGCCATATTTTCAGGGGTGCAAAATGATGGGTCTGAAAGCTCACTTATTCAGGAGCCTAAATGACAGGATGGATATCTAATGCAACTAAATCTGGAAACTGTAGTTATTTCCTTACTTTCCCTATCCTTAAGGAAGTGTTTCTCAGAAGTCTGCATCAATGTTCACTCTAATCTTTTCCATCCATGTGTGGAATAATATTTTATGTGCACTGAGGCGTGTGAGAATGTGCTGCATCACTAGAAATAAAAATCTAGCTGTGGGTGCTCTGCTAATCAGCTAGCAGCATTTGATTCTCTCCAGAGAAACCACACAAGCGCACAGCTTATAGGGAACAGTGGTCTGCATCCTCTCTTCTGCCCATTTACTTGTACCATTTCAATAGAAACACTGCCTGTCCTAGAAGGAAAGTTGACTTGACAACATGGATTCTAAAAATACAATGCACAAACCCCATGATATTAGCCAACCAGGATTACCATTCACTTCCTTATTTAACACAGGAATACTTACAATAGCTTCTAAACAGGATCTACTAGATAACTAGAAGATTCACCCAGACTTGCTCAGGTCCTTAACCCAAATAAGTTTTGTTTTTCTTCATTAAATCATTGCTCTGGGTTGGGGCTGAAGGTGAAGTGTTCAAGTATGCAGACTGTCTGAGGACAGAGGACAACCCTAACTCTCTTATCGCAGCAGCTTGGGTCCAGGTGAGAAGCACCTGTCCACGGCCGCTGCAGCTACATTTCTAAAACGTATAGTAAGATTATAGTGATGCCCATCCAAGTTTGGAGTGTGAAACAATAGAAAAAGCGTAACTGCCCCTTTCATCTCAATTAATTTGTTATGGCCTCTAGGAGTCTACCGCTGCAGCATTCAGCATTTTCCCAAGATGCCACAGCCACAGAATTCAGCAATTTCATAGTTGAATTTGCCATTTTGTTGCAGCTAGGCACTCTAACTTTTCATTTGTAACTCTGCATCCTGCCAAGACCTGCCAGTGGCTCTCTGGTTTTTCCATAGAAGGGAGATGTTTATTGGATTACATTGCACTGTTACCCTTGGACATTTTACCTGTGCAATGGCTCTGGAAAAAATAGTTTGTGATCCTATAATTAAACACTTGACAATGATGCATTTGCACAAGGGGAGAACTTTATAATTGCATGGGCATTTTCTAACTTCCATATGCCAAATTTATAACCTAAACAACATTTTAACATGGTTTTAATTTTAAGAACAAAAAGGTAAAAATATTTTTTTATATACAACTGTAACGACTTCCCCATTATGCATCACCAACAAGGTTTGAAACCTGAGCATTCAGCAGACAGCCTGCTACTACTTCAATTATAGGACTAACCACATTAGCTGGCAACAAAAGAAGGCTGTTACTCCAGAGAGGAGAGGGGCTGCTAGCACCACGTGCTGGTTCCAGGGGATGGCTGGGAAGGGGAACTCAATCCATCACTCCTTCACCATCCTGGGACAGGGGAATTTCCTAGAGGTGCAAAAAAACAGGCAGCTGAGGATCCTGTGCTGAATCTAGAGATTTATAGATGGAGCCAGATGTATGTGTCTCTTCCCAACCCCCTGGATGAGGAGGAGCTTCTGCCCCATCTCATGCCCACCAGAGGCTGGTGGAAGTGGTAGGAAATTAGGCTCTATTCTAAGTTCAGGGAGAGCCAAGCTGGGATGTCTCACCCCATACTGTTACAAATCCTCTGGCAACTTTCCAGGTGTTCTCTGTTAAAGCTGCTGCTTTGGGAGCTACAGAATTGGCTTAACCAAAGTGTGCCTGAGATTTGGACAAGTTACTGGAAGTTTCCTGACACATGGAGAAGGGAAATGATGATTTTTTAAAACAAATCCCAACTAAGCTACACCTCAATGAAATTTCACGGGACAAAGAAAAGGCACTTCTGGAGCATCAGACTTTTTGCTCTGCAGAATATCAAAGGTCTATTTGATAGAACTTCTTAAAAAAAAAAAAAACTCAGCTCACAAAAATCCTCATAATGGAAAAGTTAGGCAACACAGGGGCTGCTACCAGTTCTCTCTCTAACTAAAGGATTCAGAAGAAAGATTGAACATAAGAACGGCCACACTAGGCCAGACCAAAAGATCCATCTAGTCCAGTATCCTGTATTTCGACAGTGGCCAATTCCAGATGCCCCAGAGAGAGTGAAAAGAAACAGGTGTTCAGTAAGTGATCCCTCTCTTTGTCATCCATTTCCAGCCCCTGACAAGCAGAGGCTAGGGACACCATTCCTACCCATCCTGTCTATTAAGTATTGATGAAACTAACCTCCAGGAATTTATCTAGTTTTTTTTAAATCATTTTAAAAGTCCTAGTCTTCACAACACCCTCTGGCAAGGAGTTCCACAGGTTGACCGTGCGCTGCATGAAGAAAAACTTCCTTGTGTTTTAAATCTGCTATTATTTTAATATGGTGACCCCTAGTTCTTATATTATAGGAACAAGTAAATAACTTTTCCTTATTCACTTTCTCCATACTGGTCATGATTTTATAGATCTCTATCATATCCCCCCTTAGTGTACTCTTTTCCAATATGAAAAGTTCCAGTCTTTTTAATCTCTTCATAGGGCTGCCATTCCAAACCCCTAATCATTTTTTATTCCATTTTCTGAATGCTTTCCAATGCCAATATATCTTTTTTGAGATGAGGCAACCATATCTGTATGCAGTATTCAAGATGTGGAGGTACCATGGATTTATCAATAAGATATTTGCTGTCTTATTCTCTATTCCTTTTAAAATTATTCCTAACACCCTGTTTGCTTTTTTGACTGCCACTGCACATTGAGTGAATGTTTTCAGAGAACTATGCACGAGTGGTTATAGCAAAATTAGTCCTCATGATTTTGTGTGTGTAGTTTGGATTATTTTTTCCAGTCTGCATTAATTTGCATTTATCAACATTAAAATTCATTTGCCATTTTGTTGCCTAATCACCTTGAAAAGTTTTAGGATACAGGTTTTTATTTTAAAGCTAATTTGCATGGCGTTCCCTAGATGCCAAAAGCTTAACAGGAATTAATTACCATTTAAACTTATAATAAAAATTTGTCTACTCAACTAATCATATTTAAGGAAACCATCAGAATTTCATTAAGCTTCTCAGATCTGAATACTGAGGGGACTGTTGTGATGGTCTCATCCAGTGGTTTTCAACCTTTTTTTCTTGTAACCAAGCTGGGAAAAATTGTTTATTCTCATGACCTCCTGCCAGCCCCTGGGGGTGGAGGGAGCTCCCCGGCAGCTGTTGGGGAGCTCCCCAGGAAGGGGAGTTTCTCAGCAGCTGCTAAGGAGCTCCATAGTGGTGGGGTGGGGGGAATTAAAACTAGTCCTACACTTGATATGGAACTCCTTTTTGATATGCTAATTCAAGAATTCCATCAAGTGTATTTTGTTTCTTCATCCCCATAAATTCTGAATTCACTGTGTTTTAACAAAAAAAAGGGTTATAGTCAATTTGGTTTCCAATAACATTTTCTTCTAGTTTTCAAACCTTAAGCATTGATTTAGAATGCGAAAACAGAGCACTACTCCAAATTTCTGCATTTTATCTCTTTTCTGTAAAGATTATTGAGAAGCAATCATATTGCAGGTTCAGCCTATTTTTCTGGAGCATCTTGGTTTAGTCTCTTTCAACATTCGCTTTGTTATATCAGTTTTGAGGACTGTAGTTGCTTTGGTGATTGTCTCGTTTTTGACTGATTTTATGAGAATCCCATTTTCCTGGCACAACAAAACCCTTACCTTGCTTTAAGTTATGATACGGAGAAGATGTATTTCCAATGGTGGTCCTGGCTCTTACCATTCATGAGGAATTCTTGATCAAACAGACAAATTCTCTTAAATATATAACAGATTATGTGTAGGAAACAAAGATAGATGTTCAGGGAGCTGTCCATTCTGCTGTATAGTGTGACTTAGTGGTCTGCAGCAGACATCAACTCCATATTAAGCTTTTTCTATTAGAACATTATTCCAGAAGAATACAAGATCATTTTCTTCTGAGTTATCACTGACTCAGATGGGGAATGACATTTTTTTTTTTTTTTTTTTAAAAACACAATGTCACGCCATCTCCCCTTTTGCCTAAATAAATTATAACTAATGATTTTAGCATTCCAATCCCGGAAGTCTTTTAATCAGGTTTCATTAATATGAGCAATTCCATTTCCCTGGTTAGTATCCAGGCGCCTGGCATTGGTGCATATAAAATTTCTTCAAGTGCACTAATTTTAATCCTGACATCTTGATTTTGTGCTGAATGCTTCTTTGTTCCCCTTATCGTTCCCCACCAAACTGAAAGACTCTGCCAATGGTGCGATGGCAAGGAAGGGCTCCCAGAGTGGAGAACTGCCAGACCCTTTCCAAGCTGCTCTCCCCTACCAGAGGCTCTCTCAGACATACATGCATCATAGCATGGATGCAGCTTGGTTTTCATGGCTGCTGCCAGTAGCGTGCATGTAAATGTACCTTATGTCAAGATTTAAATGTTTTAAATTTCCACCATTATCCCAAAACTCTATTCCATGACAAGTCTCATTTTAGAGAAGACTTCTTGAGATTTAGCCTTGTCTATTAAAGTATCCTAGCTGTGCAGAATAGTTTTCTATGACCAATGTATGAGAAACAAAACACCTTTATCCATTCTAAAGCCAGCTGGAGTTTTAGAGTAATAGCTGCTATAACTACAGGTAAATTTTCAATTGCTTGTCACCAGCTTAAAAATGATTATAACCTTTAGAGAAAGAGAATTACACCACCAGATGGAATTAAAGATACATATCAGTGCTACTGTGTTATAGGACATGGACTCAGTATCTTGAAAGAACTTTATGCAGTTACCATTGACTTCCTATTGTCTGATTTTGCTATCTCCCCACTTCATCTTTGCCAGAACTGAGACCATTCTTTTCAAATTTCTTACACACTCAACCAGAATTGTTTAAAAACATAACTGGACTAAACACTTAGATTTGGCAGTTTAAAAAGTGAATTATTTCAGATTTTTTTCTAATAGAAATAGCACCGCACAAAAGTGAATTGGCCTAGAAATGCCTAATTTGGTTGGTCATCTGAGCAAGTTTTTGGAAGGTTGGGTTTGCATGTTATTCACTCATACCATGATTAGGCCCATTGATTACAGTGGGACTATTCATAAGTCAGGCACACATGTAAACATCTGCAGAATCAGAGTCTTCATCTAGGTGTTTATTATTTGAGAACTGCAAGCTCTATGCAGACTAATAGTTTGAAGGACTTGGGTGAATAGGACTAAATTATGTTGCTTAATCTAGCAGACTAACATTGTTAAGAACTATTTTACCTTGAATAGCCTTTTTAAATGTAGGTTCCTTAACACATGCAATAAAGGCCCGTGAAGAATAAGTCTTAATGTTCTTCCACCATTTACTTAAAAGGGAACAAAAAATATAATTTCTACTTTGCCTGCAGTAGTAGTGATTCATTGCTCCATGACATGGCCTTTTCCTACTACAAGGGTGAAAGTGAGTTGGATTGTACATTTCACTCTACTGCTGCCACTCTGTAGAGTTGTACTGTTTTGGTAGCACTAGTGGACACAGTAGGACAGGCACAATGAGAGAACTAGTGAATAAATGGAGCAGAAGGAAAGAGAGGAAAGCTAACTGAACAGGAAAGAGAATACAGGCATGATGTTATAATTCATATTGATTTTCAAGTCTGAATTCAGTCCTAAGATTTATGACCAAGATGGCTATGCCTACTGATATTGGAAGAATTCTTCTTGCTTTCCAAACACCCTCATGTAACCAAGGACAAGTAGTCAGGTTGCCTATGGTTTGATAGGCTTTGCTATAACTGATCTGTTTAAAGATTTTCTAGAGGTAAGGTATCAGGTCAGTTTGTAAATGCAAATCCTACATCCCTCACTTTTTGAGCCTCTTTGACAGCGGTATTAGGAGTGGAGGAAGACAATCAGTACTGGTTTTTAACACTCTAGCTGGAAATAGGAATAGTATTAATAGATTGGGAAGGGAGGGGGGAAGTGGGGGATGCTTAACCTCTAGCCTCCCTCCTAAAATAGGATACTGCCATACTAATACCTGATAATTGACAAGTCTTGTAGAATTAACTACCTTCTCTTTACAAGATATGTTGGTCTCTCCAGGTTAATGGTGATGGCCAAAAAATGAGATACTATGAGAAAATCTGGACAAGCGGCAGCATTACTGTTCCAGTTGGTGGATGCAGGACATGTAGCTGTGGCACCTTCCACGGCCAACTAGTTTCTTATTAAAACTTTTTTTTTTAGAAAATTGTAATGACAATGCATTTTATTTTTGTTAGTTATTAAAGGAAAAAGTATTTGCTTTAATGTGCTTTTGCTTGGATTCTCCTGCACTGGGATGAGCCAACATATGCTGAGCAACAGTATTTCTTTTAGTCCCAAGTTAACATCAATGTTTAACTTGTTTTATTACCTCTTGAATAATGCAATAATTCCTCAGCCAGTTAAGACTATTTTTTAAAGTTATGAATGGTGGAACAAGGGGCTGGTGATTTTATGAGGTAAAAGGGGACAAAATGATGTTTAAGGTCAACAGAGTTAATTTTGCTCAATTTTTTCTTAAACAGATTAAGAACTACATGCTACACATTACTTTCTTAGATACAATAGTACCTGACATATTGTACCAAGTCCATCAAAATAGTGATGAATATTTAAAGATGGGATTGTCAAAATGGACTTGGAATTTCCCACCTTTTATTACTTCGTAACAATTCATAGACTTTTCCTTTTATAAAGGAAAGTAGGGGGCTGTGGCTTTCACAGCTAGAGAGTGAGAGCTACACTCACCATCCCTCCTCTCCTCCCTGGCCAGATACCTACCCCCAGAGAGGGTGCAGGAGTGGGCTGAGAGCAGGATGTCTGGCCAGGGGAGAGGGGAAAGACGCAGACTGGTGATAGGCATCTGGCCAGGGGGGAGGGTACAGGAGCAGGCTGGGAGTGCAGGATCTTGGCAGAAGGTGTGAGAGAGGGGCCTCAGGGTGCAGGAGCTCAGCAGGGTGGTGAATGAAGGGACTGGGAGTGTGTGGAGGGTATGAATGAGAGGACAGGGTAAGAATGAAGGGGCTGGGGTGTGTGGTCACAGCAGGAGGGGGTATGAGTGAGGGGGCTGGGGCTGCAGAGTCTTGGCAGGGCGGTGACAAGATTAGGACCGCACTGGAAGCCTGTGCTGGGGCTTCAGCCTTGCCCCTTCCCAAGCCAAGACCCTGTACCTTCAGCCCCCTCACTCATCACCCTGCCAAGACCGCACAACCTCAGCTACCTCACTCCCTCCGCCGAGACCCCACTCACACAGTGCCCTGTTGAGTGGCGGCAAAAGCCTGCAGGGAATGCGTCCCTATGCTGCTGTTCCCCCAGGCGGGAGAGGAGGAAGGAAAGCAGCAGCATGCGCAGCCGCTTCTTCCCTGCAAACTGGATCAGGTGGGGAGCCTTGGGGCTCCTCCCCCCCAGGAAGTCAGTACTGTTGCTTAAACCTCATGGAGGAGGGGGTTTGGAGGGTCTGGGCTGGGCAGTGAATGGGGGCTGGTGGTGCAGGGTCTCGGCTTGTGCCAGTGGTTTGTACAGAGCTGCTCTCTAGGACTACCTTAGGGAGAATTTAGGGTTAATGAGCATGGTCAGTAGCTCTGCTGAAAGGCAGCAGCTCTTCATAAACCACCAGCCTGCAGCAGTGAAAGCATGGTGCTGCGTAAAGAGGGGCTGCAGGGGAAAGAGGTTGGTAGGATTGCGGGGGAAGAGGTTGGTCAGCGTGGAAGGTGGCCAGGGGGTGGGAGCTGGTGGTGCCCTAAGATGACTCTTTCTCTCCCCGGGAGTGATGTAAGGGCCAGAGTTGCTGCCTGCAGGGGCTAGTGAGGGGGCCTGTCTGGAGCGAAATGCAGGCGGTGGGGGGAGGGACACCAATGACGTGATGATGTCATTCTGTCATCCTGCAGAAAGATTTATTTAGATAGATATTTTCATGGACATTAATAAGTCATATATATAAGCTATGATAATGGGGGTGAAAAATTAATTTTGAATTTACTTCTGAAGTATTTAACAAGATGCATACTCGCAGGGAAATGGCTATAAGCTAGGTAAGGTGATATTTAGACATTTTGGTTTATATGTTGGGAAAGCTCAGATGCATTATAAATTCAATAATCTCAACTGCTTTTCTCAGGCATGTAATTACATATTCAGGAAACATACAATATTCATTAAAGACTTATGAGACTTCATGGGTAAAGTTACTCATAAATGTCAGCTACGTTATATATCTAAACCTGACATTTATTCTGGACCTTTAATTTGAATTAGTTTTGAAAAACAGTCTTTGTAGACCCAATTCATCTCCTCCACCCCTTTTAAGATCTAATTCATTAGGACTACACAAGTGAAGACACACAACTAAAATAAAATTATAGATTCAAAAACTGATAAAGGTCAAGGCAGAAGTTTACTTTTTATTCAAATTTTTAAAAAGCAACATGAAGTTTTGAATGAAGTTCTAAAATATTCTAAATGTTGGAAATAAGGGGGGAGGTTATTGAAAATGCTTGCAGATCTTTAAAAAATAAAACCTAAAACAGTAGTGACAATGACATATCATCACTGATTAATGAAAGCAAGATGAAACTGAGGTTGTGGAATTAAATTTCAAATACTAATCGGAGGCACAGAAGATGATAAATCCAGTTCCTTTTCTTGGTACAAAATAGAATCAAGAATAAAAATGTGTTCATCAGTAAACTGAGCCCATGTCTACACTGCAGCCCTATATTGGTATAGCTGTCACACAGAGGAGTGAAAAAGCCAAACCCAAGCAGTGTATTTATATCAACCTATCCACCAAAGTAGACTGTGATACGTCGACGGGAGAGCAGCTCCCATCGAAATAATCCATCTCCCAATGAGATGCTAGCTATGTTGATGGGGAAACTCTCCCATCAGTGTAGTAGCATCTTCGCTGATGTGCCACAATGGTGCAGCTTTGCTGCTGTAGCACTGTATGTGAAGACAAACCCTATGTTTTCCTACTTTGAAAAATAAGTATGAAAGCAAAATGAGTGATGTGGTAAATTCACTGTTTGCTTAGTGAATCGCATTTCTTTCTTCTCCTTCATACGCTGTGAATATCACATTTTACCAATCTGCTGAAAGTATCCAGTGTTATTTAAATCTGGCACTGCAAGTTAACCCACAGCAATGCTTTCCATGCATCAGTCTCAAGTTACCAAGTACCGCATACCAAATGTATTATCAATATTTCTCTGACCATATGCCATACTTTTGAAATATAGATATATTTGGTAACGCCTATTTAAATCACTGTTGTCCACTTTGCAGGTATGACCATGGAGAGATGGGCTTGTGTCTCTGTTGGAATGGTGACAAATTGGTGTGATTATACTGAACCAGGTGTGAATGTGACTTGACATGACAAATTTGGTTGAATAAAAGAGGACTCTGGGAGCAGGGCCTCTTTGAGCAGAAGTGAACTGAAGTAAACTTGATGAGTTGACAGGGAATGTGCGCTGGATTGCATGTACAATCAATATTGGACCTACTGGTCAGAAAATATGGGGCCAAAATAAATCTCATATGAGGAAAGTTCCAGCATGGAGCCCACCATCAGTCACTATAACTGAGTGTCTGCTCAAAAAGACCCTGCTCCCAGAGTCCTCTGTTGTTCAGCCATGTTTGTGTCATGTCAAGTTACATTCACACCTGTTCAGTATAATCACACCAATTTAACCCCATCCCAACAGTCTCCACTCATCAAGTTTCATACAGATACCCTATTCTCCTAAAGGACAGGCTTTTCACCAGCCAACGTAGTCAGATCACAGGTACAATGAATTTTGCTGAATGTGGGATTACAACAGCATTTTATTTCACCTATAACAACTTGTGAAATGAAAAACACTATACCAGGAAACAGCAAGTAGATTTACATTTTGTAAAAACTGAGAAGTGTTCCATGTATGAACTACAGAAAACAAGTATTTAAATAAATACACCTGAACAATCTCTGCATCTACTACAGGCTTTGAGTAAATTAGAAGGTTTACAAGAAAAGCTTGAAGGGATTCACAAGATCCATTCTAGGGTGGATAGCCAGAGATTATCAGGCTCATAAGATCTGTAGTGCTTTTCAACTTTCAAAACTGTTTATTAGAAAGCACAGAATACAGAACAACGTTCTTTCCTCAAAATTACAGTGCTGCAGTATTGAAGCAGTAGTTAGTTAATTCAAAAGCACCACTCCATACTAAAACCCTCTTTTCAATTATTTTTCCCCTCTCCTTCGGGGTTGAAAATCCTTATGCTTTGCTTCAGTCCAGCAGATGTGAAGATTTTTGTTGGCTGCAAAAACACAACAGATTAATTTGGCCATTTGAGTTAATTAATTATAAAGAAACTACAAACATGTACAGCAGGGCTACTCAACTTTGGAAGCCCCGGTGGCCACAACGATACTCACAGCACATGCCGAGGGCCGCAACTTAAGTGTGGCTGCATATACATGCAAATATATGCAAATAGTTTTTCACACTGACAGGCATGAATACAAAGATTAAGGCAAGACTACACAACACACAGGCGCCATTAAGTCAGTTCTGTTGATATTAATAAAATGCAATATTTTCCTGATTTCCACCCATATGACAGCACTTTTAATGAGCAATGGCAGTCCAGGAATTTAACTTCTAAAACACATATCAACAGAAGACCATTATATTGACTACTTTTTTTTGTTTTGGCTCCCACCCATGGGCCGCAAACAAATGGGCCACAGACCACATGTAGCCCACGGGCCATGTGTTGAGTAGCCCTGATATACAGGTTGGACCTCCTTGGCCCAGCGCCTTGGGACCTGACAAACCAGGGAACTTGCCAGATCAGGGGAGGTCAATGCCTGCTCCTCTTGCTGCCAGCCTCTGCCCCACCGGGGCTCTACTCCAGCCCCCTGGCCAACAGTCCTGGGACCATGATTATTGCTAGACCAGACTGTCCTGGACTAAAGAAGTTCAACCTGCATTATACTTTAATAGTTAATGTTTTGTGTGCATTCAGACAAAATGATTTTGTTTTGTGACTATAAACATGGTATATATATTTAAGAAATAAATGAAGTATAATTATCCAGCAGCCTTCCCACCCCCGGCTCCTTTCTACACCAAAATCAGATCACCAACTGCAAAATGGGAAGGTGTATCTAGTGGGATCTTACAGTCTCAATCCTGAGTCCAGTACCATTCAATAGTTTCATTCATGACTTGAATCAGAGTGGACAGTAGGCTAATAAAATTTGCAGCTGACAAGCTGGGACAGTAGTTAGCACTTTGGAGAACAGGATTAGATCCAAAACAATCTTGGCAAATTGGAGAAATGGGCTGAATTCAATAAAGGTAAGTGCAAAGTACTTCACTTTAAGAAGGAAAAAAAAAAAAGTATAGCTACAAATGGGGAGTACTCATCTGGATGGTAGTACTGCTGAAAAGGACCAGGGTGTTATAGTGGATCAAAAATTGAGTTAACTAGCTTTATAGCTAAATTTGTAAGTAGTGGAATAAGCTTCAAAGGTTGACTATGGAATCTTCATCCTTGGAGATTTTTTTTACCACACACACACACACACACACACACGTCTGTCCGGGGGCTGTCTATGTTTACTTATTCTTTCCTCAACATGGGAGCACAACTTGACTTCAAGACCTTTTCCAGCCCTGTGTGTCTATGAAGTCAGTCAACCAAAAAAAATGAGCACCAGAATTGTTTTGGCTGACTCCAACTGAGTACAGTTTTACATGCTTTGAGACTGACTGTATACTATCATAATATACTGCACACTAGAGAGTTCAATTAGAACTAGCAGGTACTGGAATACAGTAGAATGGCAGCCAAACCAGCTGGGGAGATTCATGCATCAATCTAAAGAGATATACATAAAAAGGAAAGGGGTGGGCATTATTGTTCTCCCCACCATCACCATATTAAAAACGGCATTTAAAAGTCCAGGAATGTCTCACTCAACAGAGTCCATTTGGACATTTTCACACTCAGCATGCTCTGAATGGTGCACTGCACAATACAGCACGACCTCTACAGCATAATGGAGTTTTATCTGAAAAAATAGAAGTAAGAATCACAAGTTTAAATAACCATGCCACTGTGGACAAATGGACTTGTGAGGGTTTGTCCCACTGGCCTTGGAAAGGTCACTACAGCGTTTCCCCCTCTCAAAATCTACAATCCAACATCCTTCCCATGAAAATAAATTATTTGAGTCCTACCTTCTTCAACGGCCTGGTAGATATATTTGACTATGCATATCAATCATTTTTAAAAATTGGCCAATGAAGGAAGAAAGGGCTGTCCTGGTCTCCTGAAATGACACAACTTTGGTGAAATCTGAATTGAATACCTAAGAGTTAATAGTACTAGGTGTGTGCACCACATGGCTAACTCAATTCAGGGATTTTCAATTTTCCATCATTTCTGTGCAGTTATTCAGCCATAATTGTATTGTTTTCTGCAGGTCAGATATTATCCTATTTACCTCCCAATGACAGCAGGAACTTTGACATGGGAGCAGATCCTCAGTGGGTACCTCTCACTTCATAGATCCACTGAAGTCAGACAACTTATACCTGCTGAGGATCTGCCCTGTAAGTGGTGATTTACTGGACTTTCTATATGTAGCTCTGTATCCTTGATTGAAATGCTATTTTACAACATTATTCCGCATACTCCTTGTAGTGGATTACAGCACACACTCTAGGCTTCCTTCACCAGCAATATGTTAGGGAGACGCTAGGACTCCTTTCTGCTGGTGGACATAATTTTGTGCCATGCGAGGAATATACAACTCTGCGTGAATACCAGTATGGCTCTGCGCTTCAGGGCAGACCTAAACAGGGAAGAAAAAAAAAAAAAAAAAAAAGTAGTTGAGAGGATTTTTGGTAGTTGTATAGAAATATTTGGCTGGCAACCCAACATGCCAAGAACAGGGTAGTTAAATTACAGAAGTACACTTTGCTATAGGACCAGACAATTTCTTGCTGATAGGTTAACCCACAGCAGAAGTCATACCATATAATGCTGGTGAATTTGTTTGTTCTCCTTAGCAAATTCCATGGTAGGTCTGTATATTGAAAGTTTTTTTTAAGACAAGTTATAGACAACCCCAAAATAATTAGAATACAAAATGTAATTGCTAATCTTTATATTGCAAATCTTTTGGATAATAGTGAAGAGAGAGCTAGTTATAAATGACAAGACCATAGATGCTAATGGAGATAACTAACATACTTAAAATTAAAACAAAGTATAAATCTGTTATTCAGTAACATAGCTCAAATTTAGCACTCCCTTAAAAAAGAAATTACGTTATGTAAATTATTTCTACTGTAGAGTTAGTTTCCTCTTTTTTCCTGGATCTTTCACAAAGCAAAAAAAAAAAAAAAAAAAAAAAAAGAGGAAACAAACATTTCAAAGACAGGAAATGCAGGTGTAAGTCACAAACTGGGAGGAGATACATGGTACCTGAAAGATCTGTCTCATGCTTAAGCATTGACTAGATTTCAAACTATCAGACTAAAGCTTTAATAACTCCTTGTTAATACTGTAGTTCTTAATACCACCACCACCACCTCACCTACCCATTTATGCTGAGAAATTTGAAGTTCAGGTTATATTTTCTATTTCTATATCTATACATACTTTATAAAAATTACCTATCTTAATTACAGATAAGAGGCAGGTAGATGATGTGAGAGTTTAGGAATGTATCGGCATAGTTATGGTTGTCGGGGTAACCTTAATTGTTCATTTCTATGCTGTCTCATTTTTTAAAGGACTTAATTCATTTTTATTTGACTCCACAGACAACAGGCATTCTGCTGTACCTCACACACACACACACGATTCACCACGCTTTGCTGCTGTATAGAAGTTAGTATTTTATACCCAGTACTTAAGACATTCATAGATACATAGCTACTAATGGCATGAAGGGCCCTATTAAGTCTTCATTTTAAAAAAAATAACTAGACCTCATAGCTGCAAAGCAAACTCAAAACCATGATCCACTTAATTTACATCCCTCTTTTGAAAGAGGGATATAGTCTAGACATAGCCCTAGAAGGGGACTCGATGTAGCAGATGGGGAAGGGAGTGCACAGCCAGAGCTCATCCTCCCAAACAGGTAATATCCCAGCTTCTGGGGACAATATTGTGCCTGTTCCTCCTCTGCCCCCACCACCGCCATGCTGTTTTAGGTGGGAGAATGTTCCTGCTAGCTCCCATTTGGAGGTGGGAGGAAAGGCATGAGACACACCATGCTATTGTTAGTGAGTGAAGAAAGCAGCTCCATGCTACTGCCCCTGCCTCTTTGACACCTCTACAAGAGGCCACAATATGGGGCAGAAGTGGAGAAACAAAGGGCCTTGCGGTGTTATGCTATGTATGGGGCTTGGCAATGGTTAGACTGTTGAGATCACTACCTATCATGCTGAGCAATGCTGTTGATTGTTTCACTGTACTCCCCAATCTGCACCTATCTGTTGTGTCTTTTCTTAGAATGAAAACTCTGGAGTAGAGACAGTTTTTTGTTCTGTGTTTTTAAGCTCCTAAGAGTCCTAGTCAAGGCCTAGGGCTTCTAAGCATTAGAGTGGCACAAATTAAATAAACAATCTATTTTCATACCATTCGAGCACTTAAAATGATCAAAGTCCATACACTTCGGAAATTTTTTCAAAATGACTGTCCTAAATATGATCTCTCAGATTTTGAAATCCTTTTCTACTTCCACAGCTTGTCCATGACCTTGAAGGAGTTTTCTGTATCAGACTAACAGGAGGTAATTCAAGATCTATAGTAATGCAACACAAAAGTGGATTCACTGATCAAAAACATCCTACACGTACGGTGGAATAGAAAAGGCATGATATACTATAGAGCATCTGAGAATAAGATTTCTTTCCATGATCTTTCAGTGAGGACTTGCCCTCAGTTTTTGTTCTGTAAAAAATGATTTGATACAGTTGCTGCAAAAGCTTGTGGTAAACACAAACAAGAGAACCTCAGAAAAACTCAAAGCCCAAAACACTGTACCTTATCACTACAAGCATTTACTGGCAGAGCTGTCATGATGCAGTTTATAATTACCAATTTTGGTACAACGACATTTGGCAGCACCCGATTATGAAAAAACAGCTGTTTCTGATGTTAATTATTAAAGGCTTAGCTGCACCCACATTTTACAAGATGAAGGGCCCTTTCTGTCCTTGTGTCTGAATACAGATTTTTAAGCTGTCCATTTGGACTCCCTGTTCTACTTGTGTTTTCTTCCTATGTTGTCTTTATAAAGACCTTGAATGAGAAATGAAGGAACCTTTCTGGATTTTGAAAATGAAGTACTTATGCCTCCAAATTCTTATCCTTCACTATATTCTTCCATCTATCCCACGTTTTTCTAGTACATAAAAAAGGCCATACTGGGTCAAAACAAAGGTCCATCTAGCCTAGTATCCTGCCTACTGACAGTGGCCAATGCCAGGTGTCCCATAGGGAGTTAACAGGTAATCATCATGTGATCCTTCTCCCGTCATCCATTTCCAGACAAACAGGCTAGCGACACATTCCTACCCACCCTAGCTAATAGCCATTGATGGACTTATCTTCCATGAATTTATCTAGCTCTTTAACAGATTTAACATAGTCCAAACAAATGGAGAGAACAGTCTAGCCCATCTTTTCCTTCTCTTCTCCTCTGCTTTGTCCAGGTAACAATTCCTCTTCTTTGGGTAACAATTTCTCTTTTTTGGGTAACGAAATAACTCTTTGTTTTTTTTTTTTTCTGGTGTGTTTCCAGTTAGGACGCAGATGATGATACAGAGGCTTCTCTTTTGATTTATACCATCCCGCTGAATTGACAGCTTTGGAGACTGATTCCTCCTCCTTGGTGAAGGATGAGTTTGAATAAAAGCACTGATTTGGAGCTCAAAATTCTCTCCCCCTTCCCCCCCCCAATCCCTCCACACTGTGTTTCAAGTTTATAGGACAGGTTAGCTTTATAAGCTCAGGAATTGGAATTCAGGGAGGTGGCTATTGGCTTTATGTTGTCAGCTTTTTTTATTTTTGCAATTTTTGTTCTTTATCTCTTTATGTGTTTATGAACACAAATATGAGGGAATACTCAGAGGAATAATACCATCTAAAGGTTTGAAACGAATCTAATTCATACTGTTATAAATGATTGAAATCTACATATTGGCTATGCAGAAAAAAATATTTTTTCCCCCCCTACAGGAACTCTCTCCCCAAAACCATCTGTAATTAATGCATATCTGGAGATCAGCTTTCAGTATTTGTTCCAAAACAGTAACAAAAATTATCTATATCAGAGGCAGCAAAGGGGAAGGAGCAGGAGCCAGTGCTGGGGAGAGCCAGCTTAAAAGCCAGTTCCCCCCAGCAGTGTCTTGGTGGTGCGGCCAGTCCTCCTTCCTCGCTGTTGCCTCTATCAGAGGTTGGGAGGTGGGGGGGGACGGGGACGCAAGGGCTGCTGCCATGAAGCAGCCCCTGTCTGCAGGAGTTCCCAGCGGGGAACTGCCCCCCCCCCCAATGCACAGGGGCTGCTGCTGGGTGGGCAGGCAGCCCAACTTGCGCTGGGTGTGGGATCAAACCTTGCTACAGCTCTGCAATTTAAAAGGCAGTAGGAGCTGGGGAGGGGGAGCACATTTTAAATCGCAGAGCTGCAGCGAGGTTTGATCCTGCACCCAGCATGAGCCAGGACTGAGCAGGACTGCCTATTGACTAATCAAGCAGTCGATAAAAATTCTACCAACTACTTGATTAAATACTCACTGCTTAACATCCCTAGTGGTCACAAGTGCAGGGCTGGCATTAAGGGGTAGCATGCACAGCAACTGCCTGGCTCCCATATCACAGGGCTTCCTGCGACGCTAAGTTATATGCTTCAGCCCTGGGCAGTGAGGCTTAGCCTTTAGACAAAGCTTACAGTGAAAAACAGGCTCAAGTATCGCACTAAACTGTAAGCGTGATGTATTCCAATCGATTTTATATGGCAAAAATGAACAAGCAAGCAATTTTTCAGTAATGTGCTGTGACACTTTTGTACTATTATGTCTGATTTTATAAAAGCAAGTAGGTTAAGTGAGGTGAAGTTTGGGGTATGCAAGACAAAACAGACTCCTGAAAAAGGTGCAGTAGTCTGGAAAGATTGAGAACCACTATTCTGGGGAAGCTGTGTGGGCAATGGAAGTGACAAGTGGAATTGGTCCATAGCTATTTTCAAAAAGTGCAGAACCTCCAGTGTGGAGATAAAAATGAGTAATAGAAAAATGTGGGAATACCTCTTATCCTTTGCTAAAATGTAAACACTTAAGGCTAGCATATTGAAGGTTTCCTCTGGTTTCTGGAGACTAATTCTTAAGGAGCAAGGAATCACTCTTAAGAGTCTTATCCCAAAGCATATGTTTTGGAAGAGTCAGTTTTAAAATGTTATAAGCTAATGCAAACAGACAACTAAAACGTCAATGTTTTTCCCACTGTTGAAGAACCATTAATTGTCAAAATCCTACAGAAGTGCAAATTTTCTACAGCAGAGAGAATACAGAAAAATCCATGAACCTTTTCAAAACTCATAGCAAACCTTCAGTGAAATTCCCCCTTCTTAAACTGCTTATTAAAAAAAAAGTAGTGTAGTGTACAAGCTACAAACATTTAAAACCTTGAACTCAAGATAGTTTAGCAGAGCTTTTCACTCTTTAAATAAAAATCCTGATGTAACCTTAGTTGTGGTGGTGTTTTTGCCTCACTGTATCAGATCAGGGCCAGGCATGGAGTTAGTATTGTAAATAGCATTTATTTGGTCAAAGGGTCCTTCTTACAGAGATTATTAAAATCAGCTCCTCATTAGGGAGACTAAGTGCTTTAAAATCCACCCATACAGAGAAATAGTCTTGAAAACTGATATGCTACAAGGGAAACTAGTGTGTGGTAAAAATGTGGGGTCAGTTGATCAAAGGGGTTCCCACATATATAGCCCTTTAAAGTGAGCTGCTTCTATCAATCAAATTTGATATAACTTTTTTGTGCAAAGCTAAGGAAAATCTAAGAAACTGATCCTGATGAAATATGAAGTATGACTGTCCCCATGATCAGCTATTGAGTAGTACCAAAGATTAGTTTAGAAGTATTTCTAAAGTTGCACTATAAAGGCTTTAGGACTCCTACTTATAGACAACTTGCAGTGATAAGAGTTATTGTTTCCCCAGGAACATCTTAGGGAGTTATATACTCAGACTCTGGCTTAGGAGACTAAGCACTGCTCCTAGCACGCAAGGAGCATGACTTAAGGTAAAAATCTGAATATTTATGTGGATGTTAGAACACTCTGAAATATCAGGTGTTAAAACTCTCAGGATAAAAAGTTCCAGAAAAAGCTCTTACCCTTTTTGGTGACAAAACCCAGACAGCGTCCAGATCACAACATGACAAGAGTCGCAACAAAAATCTCCCACTGCTGCACAAGACTTTTGTCTCTTCCCCCTCCCTTTATTGTTCACAATCATGGAGTGTGTACTCTACAGTAGGTTTTTTGTGAGAGCAGCATGTTTCCCACAATGCCAGATTAGTCACTCTGGCCAGAGCTTTGAACTCTGCAGCCACATAAACAGATGCACCCTTCCCACCTGCAAATCCTGGGAACTTTAAACATCCATTTCCTGGTGTCTGGCACATTGTGTAGTGCTCCTCCTGGTGTCTTCTCAGGGAAACAAGGTGTGGCTATCACTTAAAATGCTCTCCTGCTTGGAGCAACAGAGCTTTTTGGATCTTTTCAGTGTGTGGTGTGAAGAATCTGTGCAATCGTAGCTGCTAGTGACCTGTAGGGACTGGGACACATGGTCACGTTTCTCAATCGCTATGAGAGAAGGGGTATGAGTGACACACCCTACAATGCAGAGCTAGCCTAGATAAAAAAGAACTTTGGCAGGCACACCAGAATGTGAAGGAGGCAAACAGCTGGTCTGGTGCTGCACTCACAACATGCTGTTTTTATAAAGAACTGGAGGCAATCCTGGGAAGGGATCCTACGTTCACACCCAAGGAGAATACAGATATGTCCCACAGCAGAGTCAGAAACACTTGTTCTTGAGACAAGTTATTGATGAAGAGGTGGAAGCGGACAAAGGGGTTAGGGTCAATCTGGTGACAACCAGTGCATCAGGCAGTGAGGAACTGTTCTTAAGTCCCAATTATTTGTGAGGACTCCCAGCAACTGTATGTGGAGCATGAAGAAAGGGATGAGACGCAGAGTCATGAAGCAAGGGAAATGATGCAGAGTAAGTTGCTGTGCAGGTAGGGAGTAGGGGAATGAGCAGTTCGGCTGGCGGCCATACTGGGCAGTAAGTTGCTCTCATGCAGCAGGGGAGGAAGGGTGGAGACCATGCGGGGCAGCAAGCTGCTGTGTATTGCAGTGAGGTGGGGGAAGGGTGAGTGGGGGCTTGGGAAGTTGCTATTGCAGCAGGGAGTTGGGGTCGGTGCTGAAGAGCAAACAGAGGCTGTGAGCTGGCTAAGTAAGCCCTGCCTGAGTCTGTATTGTGTCCAGACAGAGTATTGATGTACACACAGATATTAAGAGAATCTTGCTGGGAGATGATGTCAAAACTTTGCCTGACATACATATCAATTTTCTCATGGAGATTCCATGGCAGGGCTGCCATTTCCCCACTGCTCTCTCTTCCAAACTATTCCTCAGACTGTGCTGCCAAAACTAAGGCAGTACAGAGTTTGGCAGCATAAGGAGCAGAGCTGCCCTCCACTCACATGCAGAAGCTGAGCCCAGGTTTGCCTGTTAACCTTCTGCAGGGATGTGTCAGTCTGGGGAGAAATGTAGGATTATTATAAACTGTTTCCATGTTCAGCTGCTGCACAAGCATAGATTGTACTTTCTTGGGGACCCATGCCCGATATTCCTTCCTTCCCTTTAAAACTCACCATGATCAGAAGGTCTGGAGAGATCTGTGTTTGCCTCTAAAGTAACAAGAAGAGTGGAAAGCTTTGTTCAGAGATGTGCATGTTAGTGAAATATTATAATCTTTATCATGAATAGAAAGTCACTTCATTGTTAATAGTTATTTTTCCAGGCCAGACCTTGGCTGGAAGTCAGGCACGTTCATAAGCAGACAGACTCCACCAACTAAGGAAAAAAACACAGAAGATGAAGGAGGATCTGGTCAAGGATGTGTCGTGTCACTCAACAGTTCAAATAAGGAAAAGGGAGAAAAGGAGAGCAACGGAGATGGAAATGAGAACACAAACCACTGAGTGGATGCTAAAGCTCATGAAGACCAAAATGAACTGCTGAAGTATCTTAACATGCAGAGTGAACACAACCAAAGGTTTCAATGTCAACATATACACAATGCTTTTCACAGCAACCATCCCTCCGCACCCACACACTCATTTTCACAATCAAGTAATTTCCCCCTCCCCCCCCCAGCACACTCCATTCCCCTCTGAAAGCATCTGACTTTTACAGCTGGATGTTAACACCATTGTGAGGTTGTACCCTTACCATGAATATCCTGATTAAAATACATCAATAAAGACAAATCTGATGCAAGTTTCCATGAGTTTATTTTGTGTGACAACCTACATCAACTGCTCTGGCCTCAGTAAAAGCCTGAAATATCCCATGGTTTGCATGGGAATGCCTCTCTCAGGATGAGCAGTGGGATGAGAACTCCAACATGCAGAAATGTCAGCACCCCTCATTATCAAAATGGTTCCTCAGAGCCTCCCTGATGTGGATGGCCACCCTATGGGCTCCTCTGCCAGCACAAGTGTCTGGCTATTCAAACTGTGTGTCCAGGCACTGTGTCTCATTGTTCCACCCATGGACAAACATTACACCCTTACTCTCACACAAATTATGTAAGCAACAGCATTCAGCCACCACCTTGGGGATATGATCCTTCAACAAATCCAGCCTGTCACTGAGACACCTCCATCTCCCTTTCGATCTGCCAAAGGCACATTCAACAACCATGTGGCATCAGCTTAGCCTGTTGTTGAACTGCTCCTTATTGTGGTCCAGATGCCCCGAGCCAGGGCTGTAAGGAGTAAGCCACATCACCTAGATGACTATAGGTATTTCCATATCCCCACTGTAATTTTCTAGTCTGGAAAGAAAGTCCCAGCATGCAGCTTTCTGAACAGGCCACTGTTCCTGAAGATGTGTGCATCATGCACCTTTCTAGACCACTCATGGTGATCCACAAGTTCCTGAAGCACCATGGAAAACTACCCTTTATGACTGATGTACATTAAGGCAAGGTGGGGGTGGTACTACAATGGGAATATGTGCACCATCTATTGCCCCACCACAGGTTGAAAAGCCCATGCCAGCAAAGCCAGCCATTATATCACCCGCATTTCCCAGAGTCACAACCTTATGCAGCAAAATGTGATTTATTGCCCTGCACACTTGCATGAGTGATGCCCTGACGTAGACTTTCCCACTCCAAACTGATTTGCAACTGAATGGTAGCAATCAGGCGTCACCAGCTTCTACAAAGCAATGGCAATATGCTTCTCTACCTAGAAAGCAGCTCTCATTCGGATGTCTGTGCGCCGCAATTCAGGGGTCAGCTCAGCACACAGCTCCAGGAAGGTTGCTTTATGCATCCAACAGTTCTGTACCCACTGAGCTTTATCCCGCATTTGCATGACAGTGCGATCCCACCGCTCAGTGCTGGTTTCCTTAGCCTAAAAGTAAGGGTGTACTGGGCACAGTTCATCTGTGACAGTCCAATGCAATGCCAATTCGGTGAAGTCCCTGTCACTCACATTATCATCTGTATCTGAGTCTTCATCCTCTGCTATCAATAGCATAAGTACCTCTGCTGAAATGCCCTAAGAACACCGAATACAGCATGGGAGAGAATTGTGAGATCCATGATCTCTCAAAGCAGATGCTGGAGTTTGCAGCAAGGACTGTTATTCAAATGGCACGAAATAAGCTGAAAGTCCAGGGAGGGCTGGGAAGCAAAAGAGGTGGCTGACAGGATGCTTTTCATGTTCACAAAATGCACAGTGCTATGTTGTGCATTCCCACAGTGCTTAGTGACTGAAGGTGATGCCAGACACTGTGGGATGCTTACCCACATTGCTTTGCTCTGTTGACAAAATTACTAACAATGTGGCCATGACATGTTGACAATAGCTGGTAGTAAAATAGGTTTGACCAGTTTCTTGTTTTGGTGACTTTTGCATGTTGACGAACACTTTGTTGCCAAACCTTTCCAGTGTAGACATAGCCTGAGTTACCATGTGGACTTCAGAGCACTTAGAAAAACTGACTGTGAAATGGTAATTTAATCCCAACCTTAACTATAATGTTGGTACCGCTCCACTATCACTGTACCCAATACACTTTAATCATCATGGAAAGGTCATATTTCTACTTTGAGGGGGATACAGATCTCAATCTTACAGTCAACTGACTGAATACAATGCTTTAATTGTATTTCCCTTCTTAGCCTCATCTACCACTGTACTGTGCCCTAGCCCAAATATAACAATAACCAGTTCCATTCGGTTATTTCTGTTGCAGCCTCATTATTAATCATTTGATGCCTAGGATAGATGAAAAGGAGGAAAAAAAGGAAAAATATTTAAAACTTCTATTCTCACCTCCTCCCACTGCAATTGCCCCTTCATTAAAGAGAAGAAAACAGCACTCGTGAATTTGCTGCTCCTGCTTTAACTAAAATCAATTACAATTTTGGTGGCAAAAGTGTGAAGGACTGGACAAGAAGCAGTCAGGTTCTATGCTTATATTCTCATTGTCTAGCAGGAAAGGGTTTTGTGATAGCAGGACAAGAAGTCTGATGCTGGAAAGAAAGAAGAAGAATGGCTCTCTGGCTAAAGTTACCCTTCACACAGAAGAACCCTTTTAGCAGCAGGAATGTCTGCCACAACAAAAGGTTTTAAAAGTGGTAGTGGTGAACAGGTAACAATCCCAGAGAAACCTTTCCCACAAAAGAAAAAGGAAAATGCAAACTGAGAAAACCCACAAACTATGGCAAAAAAGTGGACAACTTTTTTTTACTACTGTACAAGTTAACACCCCTACTAACATAGTTTCAAATATATTAGACCTTAACAAAAAACAAACAGTACGGCTTATTTACCCACTCTTCTGTAAAAATACCTTTTAATTCCTGTAAAAAAAGGCTTGAATGTTTTGGAACCAATAAAATGTGTTTTCTCATGGCTGGTTCACAACATCTGGTTACAACATCCTAAGGCAGCTTATATTGACCTTATTACATCACTATTAAAGATGTTAAGAGGCATGTAACTGGGTAATCGTGTAGTCGATACAATCTGTATCGACTATTTGTGCAGTTGATATGGAAATGCTCTCAGTAGGAGCTACTCCCACTACGGCTCTGCAGTTTAAATGTAGTAATTGCAGAACTATTAACTGGTTTGTAACCTACCCTTTAAATCAGCTTCTGTACCTAATGACTGGAAGATAGCTAATGTGACGCCAATATTTCAAAAGGGCTCTAGAGGTAATCCTGGCAATTACAGTCGGGTAAGTCTAACGTCAGTACCAGGCAAATCAGCTGAAACTATAGTAAAGAATAAAACTGTCAGACATAGATGAACATAATTTGGTGGGGGAAAGTCAATATGGATTCTGTAAAGGGAAATCATGCCTCACTAATCTGCTAGAGTTCTTTGAGGGGGTCAAACAAACATGTGGACAAGAGAGATCCAGTAGATAATAGTATATTTAGATTTCCAGAAAGCCTTTTACAAGTCCCTCACCAACGGTTCTTAAGTAAAGTAAGTTGTCGTGGGATATGCGGGAAGGTCCTTTCATACAGTGATAACTGGTTAAAAGACAGGAAACAAAGGGTAGGAATAAACGGTAAGTTTTCAGAGTAGAGAGAGGTAACTAGTGGGGTCCCCCAAAGGTCTGTCCTGGAACCAATCTGATTGAATTTATTTATAAGTTATCTAGAGAAAGGGGTAAACAGTGAGGTGGCAAAATTTGCAGATGATACCAAACTGCTCAAGATAATTAAGACCAAAGCAGACTGAAAACCTTCAAAAAGTTCTCACCAAACTAAGTGACTGGGCAACAAAATGGCAAATAAAATGTAATGTTGATAAATGTAAAGTAATACTCATTGGAAAAAATAATCCCAACTATACATACAATATGATGAGGACTAATTTGGCTACAAGTACTCAAGAGATCCTGGAGTCACTGTGGATAGTTCTCTGAAAATAGCCACTCAATTTGCAGCGGCAGTAAAAAAAGCAAATAGATTTTAGGAATAATTAAAAAAGGGATCGAGAATAAGACAGAAAATATCTTATTGCCTTTATAAGAAACCATGGTAAACCCACATCTTGAATACTGCGTACAGATGTGGTCACCTCATCTCAAAAAAAGATATACTGGCATTGGAAAAAGTTCAGAAAAGGGCAACAAAAGTGATGAGGGGTTTGGAATGGGTCTTACATGGAGAGATTAAAAAGACTTGGACTTTTCAGCTTAGAAAAGAGACAAGGGGAGATATGATAGAGGTCTATAAAATCATGACTGGTGGAAAAAGTGAATAAGGAAAAGAAGTTATAGGTATCAGGTTTAAAACAAAACAAACAAACGAAAGTTTTTCTTCACTCAGCACACAGTCAACCTGTAGAACTCCTTGCCAGAAGATGTGGTGAAGGCTAGGACTTTAACAGGGTTCAAAAAAGAGCTAGATAGATTCATGGAGGTTAGGTCCACCAACAGCTATTTGCCAGGGTGGGTAGGAATGGGGCCCACAGCCTCTGTTTGTCTGGAAATGAGTGACAGGGGAGGGATAACATGAGGATTACCTGTTGTGTTCCCTCTCTCTGGGGCATCTGGCATTGGCCACTGTCGGCAGACAGGATACTGGGCTAGATGGACCGTAGGTCTGACCCAGTATGGCCGTTCTTATGTTCTTAAGAGCTGGGTGCGCAGGCAGCCCCTGGACTTAGCACAAGCTGGAACTGAGTTGGGCCTGCTCAGTCCCGGCTCATGCCAGGTCCAGCAGTCCTTCTCTGGGGAGGGGAATGTTCAAGCAAGAAGCTGGGACCCCTGCAGACAGAGGCTGTTCTGGCAGCAGTTCCTGTTCTCAGGGGGTCCCAGCTCCCTGCTGGCACCCCCTTGGACAGGGGCTGCTGCCGGAGCAGCTGCCTCTGGCCCCTTCACTGCTGCCTCTGATAGAGGCAGCAAAGGCGGGGGGGAGGGGGGGGAGGCAAGTGGTACCATGGAAATGGTGCTGGGGGGAACCAGCTTTTAAGTCAGCTCTCCCTAGCACCATCTCCTGCTCCTCCCCCTCCCCACTGCTGCCTCTGATATAGAGGCAGCAAGAGGGGAGGAAATGCGAGTAGCAGACTGACTACTCTTAAATCCCTAGTCAGCATCTACACTATAACCTTCCTCTTGCCCATGTAGGCGCCCTACAACACCTGCATAGTAACACCACTTCAATGCGAGGCATAATGCTTACTTCAATGTAGTTAGTGCCACAGAGTGTCTGTGTAGAGATACTGCACTAATTACAATGGGTGACCTATCTTGTCAATTTCACTGTGGGGAACTATGAAACTTACAAGACAGACAGGCAGAAAGAGCCTAGATGGCCCACTGCTCCTTTGGAGAGCTCATAGCTAGATCCTGCTCCTGGCCACCCCCATTCCCAGTGTTGCAGGGAATGGGGAGGAGAGAGAGCAGCCTGCCAGGAACTTGGGATCCTCTGAGGAAACCTGGCTCCAAGCAAGGAGCTGCCAGTGGAGCTGAGTGACTTGGCTCTCAGCTCCCTATGCTGCCCCTTTAGCCTGTGAAAATGCTCCTGGTGAAGAGACACACCACGGAACCAAGAAGGGTAGTGTGGATATGCCCTAATTACTTATTTAGGTTGACTTACCTTTTTAGTGTAGATACACCCTCATTCTCAGAAGTGCGGGAACAATGCAAGGCCTATTAATCCATTAGAGCTTAGGTTATGCAAGTTACTCAATAAAACAGTTTTATTTTTCCATCATGTTTCTTATAAAAGTCAGAGAATACTTAATATTTGATGAAGAAACAACAGGTAAAAGACAAGTAAGCAAAGTCAATGAGAGTAACCATTAGCTCCTCTCCTAGCTCTTTCCAGAAAAGAAATAGCAGTCATCAAGCCCTTTTTTATAATAATCCTCATAAATCTGTCAATTTGCCCTAGCTACTGTACATATTCGCTAGCTAGATTTTCATTTCAATAGTTCCAGAAGACTAACAGCAGATGGTCTCGCTTCAAACTTTTTAAAAAGAATTACAATTCTACCGATTTTGTGATTTCACTTCGGTGCCTGGCAACTACTTAATCAGTCACAAAATAAGTTCCCCACATAAGACACCCAGAACTGCTATGGTCAGGTATGTTTCATGGTATGATTAAGATATCAGACAGCAACATAAGGAGGTTTGTGCAGATGTTGTGCAAAGAGCCATCTGACTCAAGAGAAAAATTAATGCTCATGAAGATTAAACAATTCACAGCTAAATTTTTATTTTCCATGCAAAAGGTTGCACTGAAAACACTTAAGGGTTGGATGCTCCAAACGTTTACACACAGTTCAACTTGAAGCAATGGGTAGAGTCCCATTCATGCTCACGTGTCCTACAGTAAAAGAGATTATATATGCATGCGAGCACCCCACAGCCATTAACAGGTTTGTGGTGATGGGGAAATGCTAGTATCCTCATTTTTTCAGAAGGAGAACGGAGGCACGAGGAGACTAAAGGTATGTCTACACCTCCAGTTCAAGTGCAAGGATAGCACAGACAGACTCACTGTGTTAGTTAACATAGCCAGCAAGGATAAAAGTAGCAATGAAGACCTGGCAGCATGAGGTGAGACAAATACAAACCCAACAGAGAGCCAGACTATAACTCTGATTGCTAGCCCACATTGATGCCTATGCTGCCACATTTTCAGTACTACTGTTATCCATGCTACCTATATTAAAGTGAGCATAGGTATGTCTATCTGCATTACAATTACCACTTATTTGCACTGGAAACATACCCTTAAAAGCTTACGCATAGTCATATGGACTCTGAGGAAGAACAAGGAACTGAGGTTTGGAAATAGAAGTGGAAAAAAACAACTTTGGCATCAGATTTGCTGTCATTCCTGAAGCAAGGCATGTGGATTGGGATGGGGAAGTCATGGTAAAAGAAAAAGATGGGGAGAGGGAGGATTGAATATTTTGGTCTGTACATAGGAGGGAAGATGATGTTAAATCCTCCCATTTACAGATAAGTGAACTGGGGGACTGTCTTTGAACAAAACATAGTGAGTTGTTTGAGCGTTTATGGCACTTTCCAGAAATGTAGGATACAGAAGGCAGATGAGCTTAGAAGAATGTATAGTGTATAGGATGAAGTTGGTCAGAATACAAGGCAGTAGGGTTTTTTGTTTAAATCCCCCTTTCTGAACTTTCATGTAACAGCAATTGTTTTTGTACCATTCATCTCAGAAGTTATTAAATGCAATCATACTGCATATTACTGCTGAGGTGATTCAACGAGAATTAATTCTTGAACCTAATCTTGCATGAAGTACAACCAAAAAATTTCTGCATCCCCATGAATTAACTGTTCTAAGCAGCAGTTTAACACACTGAGAAATTGTTCCCCCAAACTTCACCCTGTTGTGACATACTATCGGTTTAGAAATGAGTAGCTAAAATCATGCATTGTTCACTTAAGTGCTTTTGTTTGATCTCCTTCAGATTTCAGTCTCCTTTTCTCCTGATCAGTTCACTTGTGTAAAGTGGTATCTTTATATCTTTATGCTTCGAAATTTGAATCCATATCACACTGACTGTAGGGATCTCTATTCAAGTTTTCATCTCACTAATCTTATTTCTTTATCTGTTTTTGTGTTGTTTGTAGCAAGCTGTTCCAGTATCTCATTGATTCCTGAAATTCTACCATGTTTCAGGAATGCCTATTATGTTAATTCATCCAGACAATCTATTTCACCTATTTTTGTTTAAGCACCTTGAATTAGTTGAACAGTTTTCTTGGATGCGTTCCTATTTTTGTTTAACTTTTTACTCTAACTCTTGACTCATATTTAGTTGGTGATCCACTATGACCTTCAGATACCTTTCTGCAGTACTCTGTCCTAGGCTGTCATTTCCGATTTTGTGGATGTGCAACTGATTGATCCTTCCTAAAGTGGAGTACTTTGCATTTGTCCTTATTGAATGTCATCCTATTTACTTCAGACCATTTCTCTAGTTTGTCCAGATGATTTTGAATTTTAATTGTATCCTCCAAAGCACTTGCAACCCTTCCTCCCCCCAATTGGATATCACCATAAACTTTATAAGTATATTCTCCATCAATGATTTAGATAATAGCATAAAGATATTGAGAAGAACTGGACCCAGAACTGATCCACATGGGACCCCACTTAATGTATCCTTCTAGCTTGACTGTGAACAACTGATAATTACTCTCTGGGAAAGGTTTGTAAGTAGTTGGAGAAACTCTTATAATAGTTCCATCTAGGTTTTATCTGCCTATTTTGTTAATGAGAAGGTCACGCGAGACGATATCCAAGGTATTACCAAGTCACCATACATCACACCTATTGCTTCTCCTCATCCATAAGTCTTATTATCCTAGCAAAGAAAGCTATTTGGTTGATTTAACACGATTTATTTTTGATAAATCCATGCTCACTGTTATTTATCACCTTATCTTTTTGGTGTCTGCAGATTGATTCTTTAATTATTTGCCTAATCTTTCCAGGTACTGAATTTAAACTGATTGAGCTATAATTCCCCATTCCTTTTTGTGGATACTATATTTGCTCTTTTCCAGGCCTCTGGAATCTGCTCCATCTTTCATAACTTTTAAAAGAATCACTAATGGTTCAGCTATCTCCTCAGTAAGCTCCTTGAGCATTCTAGGATGTATTTCATCAGACCTTGATTACCTGAAAACATCTAACTTACCCAAGTAATTTTTAACTTGTTCTTTCTCTATTTTAGCCTTTGATCCTACACCTCATTTTCACCAGCATTTACTATGTTAGACATCTAATTACCATTAAACCTTTTTGGCAAAAACTTAAATAAAAAGTTATTTCCCGAATTCTCTGCAAATTGACCACACAGTGTTCTATTTTCTTTGCCCAGGAAGCTGAAATTGATCAAGTAAACTTAGATAAAAATTGCTATGCTGCTTTCATGTATGCTCCGATAACAATAGCTCAGATAAGTCTTGATAGAATAGCACTGAGTCGTTGCCTTTTTCCTTTTCTGAATACACTGCAAGTATGTTCCTTAATACTTTTGTTTTGCCAAGTAACAGTTAATAATTCCTCACATCTATGCAATATATTTTGAACATTTAGGGTCTCAGTTTTTCATAAATAAAAATGTTAAGCTTCATGAATGTGATAAGGGAATACATCTTCAAGAGGAGTTTGACCACTTTGTGAAGGGGGAGAAAAAACCCCCCTTGTAATGGTTCTTTGATGGACAGTATATTAACTTCAATTACTCTTCACACGTGATGATCAAGAACATAACAAGGAAACAATGGACATTGGTTCAAAGGCTGGTTCTATATGACCTAAACTGAAGTCAAGTTCTAGATGCTGAATGGGATTTCAGTTTGCAGATGTAGTTTGAACACTGCCTTAGGCCATGTCTATTTTACAGGTCTTACAGCAACAGAGTTATGGCTCTGTAAAGTCTCCCCTGTAGCCACTCTATGACACCAGAGCTCTCATCAGCATAATAAACAACCCCAACACAGAGCATCACTAACAAGCTGGAGGGAGATTGTTCCCCCCCCCCCCCCCCCAAACACCTTTGACTGACAAAAGTTTCATCAACAGAAGAGCTGCTATAAACATAACCTATGTGAAGCTGATGACATGAGGCTGTGATAAGGCACCCTTCTTTCCAGAGAACAATGCAAGGAGATTACACAGAAACTGTCCCTCCCCAAAAAAAGTCAAAGAAAGTTGCAGCATGGTTTGAGAGTATTTGAGTGCAGCACCATTTCTGAAGGTATATCTTATTCTTATGGAATCAGAAGTGGATTCTTTCCTGGATTCCTGAAAGAAGTCTATAAATTGAATATCTTGAATTTTGGTTTGGAAGTCCAAGGATCAATTATTCTAGTCTGAACTTCATAAGATCCAATCATATGCTGAAATCTTAAGTCAGAATATAGTCCAAAACGTAGAATACAAGGAAAAAATCTGATATCTTTAAGAGTCAGATGAACAAAAAGCTCACAAGGCATTATCAGAGAAATATCTTGATCTTATCAAGCCTACCTGCTCAGGAAGAGGGAAGGAATTCACTAGGTGACCATAACATTTAAATGATATTGTATATTTTCCATGCTTTCCTTTCCCAGAGACTGACATGTAAAAATTTGGTTATTTATTGTTGGTTAAAGCAAATTGATATGTACTCATTCCTGAAGATGGACTGTCTGATTTCCTGATTCTGTTCCTAATCTCGAGGGAAAATGCACGTTGACTGCCAATGGACTGAAATGTTGAATGCCTTACATGAAAGCAACTGTTATCTCGATATATAAAAAAAGTTTTTCCTGCCGGGTGACAGAATGTCATCATGCTCTCTAGCCACAAAAGTGGCCAGAGAGAGGGGAGTTGGAGAGCATAGCGAGCACAGGGCTCAGCCTGTGCGTTTCTCTGTATTACAATAGTGCCCAGGGTTTCGAATAAAAATCAGGGCCACAGTGTGCTAGATACTGTGTAAAAAACAGTCTTTACCAAAACAATTAACAATTTACCGAGAACTTCCATTGTTCAGCCCATTTTCAGAGAATTTGTTTTAAGACTTAGGCTTCAAATATCCTACCCCACCTCACTTTATGCAGACTACTATCCAACTGTCTCAACTTCTCAACAAGTTTAATCAAATACACTTGAACTGCTGTAATCTGGGTTTCCATGATCTGGGAACATCTGTGGTTCAGACCCTGGCAGGAGAGGAGGAAGTGGCTCTGTGTGCTGCCATTTCTCCTGCACTCCCCAGGTTGGGGGAATGGCAATACAGCAAAATGCTAGTCTGAAGGCCCTCCCACATCCTGCACCCTCACCATACTCCTGCATCCTCCCTCCCTGACTCTACACTCCCACCCTCCTTCATTATGGCAAACATCCATGGTCCATAAAACTCCATAATCCCGTATAGTGTATTTCCTAGGGTTGTGGGATTAAGAGGTTCAAGTGCATATCATTTTCCCACGTAGCTCTGAATTTCAAACTGTTTACTTTCATCCTCTTTTCTGGGGCATACCATTTCCCTGAAAGATTTGTGTGAACCATCTATGCTCCCCAGACTGTCACACAGAAATATGCAAATGTTCACACCACTGATGCCATGGTCAACAGTTTCCCTCCGGAAATACTTTTGGACTTTACCAAATTAGGGAATGCACCACAGTATGATGAACTGTGATGTTATAATATATGGACATCTATAGCGATCTCAGCTTAATACAAACAATGCTTAGACATGTTTCACGTGGAATTTGAGTTCCTGGTCCTTCCCTTCACCTCTCAAAGAAACAGCAGTGCTGCAGAACTGAACTTTGGCAGATGGAGAGGCAGAGTAGGAAGGGAAGAGAATTCTGTCAGTCAGGCATTGGGCACCAGCCAAAAAGGTTATTTGGATTGTTCTGGCCCAGATTTGAAATGTTATTTTAGTCTGTTCCCAATGGATGAGTTTGCAAATAACTGGAAAACAATGCCAGTAAGACACAGAAAATCTACCCGGCATAAGAAAGATCTGATGGAAGTGGAGTGCTTTAGTATGGCACAGTGTATTTAGAGAAATGTATAAGTTATGTAAAGAATGTTTGGATAAACTATTAGGAACAGCAAAACTTGATAATACTTTCTGTAAATGCTGACATATATATACTTGAACAACAAATTGCTATGAAAGGCAGAGATAGCTTTGATGGCATAATGGAAAGACATTAAAGTATGATTAGAATAGCAACTTACTGATGATCTATTTTTTAGTTTTGGTTAGCAGCAGGTTCTTATTTAACAAATCTTGCTCTTTGCGTGTGTATTTATTCCAAGACATATTAGCTTATTAGTAATACTTTAATAATTAAAAGTAATACTGTAATATTGCCACGTGATTCCATTCAGTGACTATTTCCAAAAAAGCATGATGTTAACATTACTGTTAGTGTGAACAATGCCAATCAGATTTAAGGTCATGGTAGCTGACTATGATTAATCCTGATTGGCTAACATGTTTTTCTAACCTAATGCATTTTCCAAGTATAATCTAACCTAAATTTGTAAATCTTTGGGGGAGGGATACTATTTGTTATTGGTTTATACAGCACCTTGTACAAGGGATTCCCAATCCCTGAGATTACTAGGCACAACTGTATTCTACTAATATACTGACGTTATTTTTAAAGCAAGCAGATATGACTCAAAATACGCATAGGGAGCAGATATGTTGGATAAGCATGTTATTCTTCACAGGTCTTTTTCTGACTAATTATACTTGGATAGATCATTCACTGGCTTTTCTAATCCTTTAATTATTTTGCTACTATGCTATCAAGCTAGGGAACCTCTAAGGTTAATCACAACTAGTTAACTTTAAAAAAATGATTGCTCACACTAAAGAGAACAATCACATTTAGCATTCTATTATTAGCTATAGGCTTTTAGTTAATGTTTTCTAAAAATGCATTCTCCTAGTATAAACAAAGCGAAAAATGTGTGGGTATGCAGCAAGTTTTAGAGACTGACTACACAAAATTTAGCTCCCTATTTGTCTGTCTGATAACAGCTGGCTATGTTCTGTAGGCAGTACAGCAGAAGAGATGTACAAGAGATCTGAAGGAGCTTCATACCACACAAGAGGTGTGGGAGAAGTGGATTAGTTGGTGAGATTAAGGCTGGATGTAAGTGGAGTAAAGGCAATAAAAAGCCTCAGATAGAGTGGAGCTAAACAGCAAAAGACAGTAAAAGTAAGGACAAGAAATTTATATCAGGTGCTGTAGAAAGGAGGCAGCAGCTGGGAAAGGGGAGAAAGGGTGTGTCAAAGCAAACAGCTAGAAGAGAGAATAGAACAGCCCCATTTTCAACTAACAATGGATGCAAGGTTACAGCAGTCAATGCCCCAGCGGAGATTATACTTCAGTACATTAAAGGCCAGGATTAGAGGTCTGACAGTCTGGTCAGGGGCTGTAATTGGCTCTATACAGCTACAGAAGAGAGAGTTGATTTTTTTAAAACTAAGTATTACCAAAATTATCAATAAAACCAAAGTTAGAAAATATTAATCAGAGGCAGGACAAGAGTTTTCTGGAGAGCTGTCCATTCTAAACCATCAGTAACTGCAGGAGCTATGTTTTCAATACAAAATTAAGTCTGTCATTTAAGATAACCTTCAAAAAAGTGAACCAACACAGATCTGTCTTTCTGAGCCTGCATACAGATTACTTAAGTGTATTTTCCCAAACAGCCTGAGTAGTTTGCTTAGTGAAAGTGACAAGGGACTAGTCACTTTTACTACTAATAGTCACACCTTGCAGTCAGCAGTAAGAGGACAAGATTGTGTCAATACACATTTCCTTGTGCTTGTGAAGAATATGACCAGCAATAGAAGAATGCACTGTAGCTGGAAGTAGATCCGATGAGGGGATAAAATAGGTATATTTATTCAGATGAAAATATCTACAGTTTCATGTCATAAAGAGATGCAAGAAATATAAATCCTCATGCTTCAGAGCATAAGTCAGCTTCTAATTGTTAAAGGAAAGAAAAAAAATTATTCCCTGTAGCCTGCTTATTCCGTAATTGTCCACTACAAGTTTTCTTACCCCTTCCTCTAAATCACCTAGTGCAGGCTACTGCTAGTAACATGATATTGGACTAAAGGATCTACTGGCCTGATGTGATACGGCAAGTCCTATGCTCCTAAAAAGAATAGCTGGAGAAGCAGAAACAACTGTGGTTGTAGGTGGACTTCCACATGTAACAACAGTTGAGACTAGGCCTCTGGCTATTAAGCTTAATTTTTAGAAAGCAAACACATAGACTTGAAAAATTGAACTATTACTAAATCTTAATTGTGGTATCTTTGTTACAGATGATTATTTGGAAGCCAAAGAAATACAGAATGTATTTTAGACAATGAGTTGTAATTAAGAAAGTCAAAGTCGCTCTACATGCAATTTGAACTGTTGATATGGAATCTATGAGAGTAAAACTGAATTTCATTACATCAGTTGTACAGTGATAATAAAGTAACTACTCTTTTCTGGGAACTGCATAGAATAATAAAGTACAGCCTAATAGTCCACATATATTTTTCTTAGGATATGCGACAATGAATACTGAATACACAAAAATGTTTACCTTACATGTATAATGAAAATGGTATGACACCATGACAAAATTGAATTTACACTCTTACAAGAGAAGTAAAATTTGGAATGAAGCTATCCTATTTTTTCAAGGTATAAGCAAACATTTACCTGAACTGTTTCAGAAAGGAATTTTCAAATCAGCTAAGGGATTAACTAGACAACTTTCATTGACGTGAACATGACTTGAGCGGCTAAATTCCTTATTTGGCTTGGAACCTCAGAATCTACTGATGAACAAGTGCACATTTTATAGCTACACTTTACTCTAATAAGTGCAAAAGTACACTTATTTCTTAATCTAACAATTTCTTAAAATGGTTATAGTTCCCCCATCACAATTACATGATCCATCTTATTTCATCCAAATTAATGTGATATATTATCTACACATCTGTTCAACCCTACCTGCTTGTTCAAGTCCAAATGCCTCTAACATAACAGAAAAGTTTGGATACCACAGGTAGTTTTTAATCTTGACAATACTAAGGAGGGAAAAACGTAAGAAATTGTACTGTGATAGCTAAAATATTACTTCACGCTTTTCAGATTTTGCACAGAATTAAGGTTGCAAGTTTTAATTATGTGAATTTTTGATTGTTATTTGTACATGCAAAACATTCTTAAAAAAAACAAGAAAGAAGCTGTCTTTGAAGTATCACTAAATATGAATTCCGCAAGAGACTTCCAGCAATGCAGATTTTCTACAAAACCATTAACAACCCTTATCCAATGCAGACAACCAAACATGATATTTGAACCATAACCATTAATATCAAGTAACTCCACAGGAGATGGCACTACACATTTAGGCATCAGAAGATCTTCTGAGAACTCTTGTTTAGGAATCAACAGTTCAGATAAAGCAATGGGAAGTTTATTAGGATAAGCCAGTGAAAAACTACAGTACAGATTCTTAAAAAAAAATAAATCTGTTGTTTGACACTCTCAAAACCTTCAGATTCTTCAAATTAGTTGTTTAAAGTAACATTGAATCATGGTGCTTTTTATCCACTGGCATTATGAATTTATGCCTTGTGTAGGTCCAACACAATGAAATCTTTCTTTAGTGGGAACATCAGTTAACTTCAGAATCTCTCTCTTTATATTGTCCACTGATACCTGATAAGATATTTAAAAGAATAGGAAAAGAGCGAAGAAAACTTGTGGAATTTTTACAGGGCAGGGGAGATCTAGTTTAGGAATTTACCCACACTATGGTGGCTGAATTTCCAAAAAAGCGCTCACTAGAAATGGAAGTTCTTTATCCTGCAAAGAATTCTGGAGACACTCTCAGATTTCTGACATTTAACGCTTTAGGAACATCGACATGACAAATGCATTGTCTTACAGGAGATACGGGACTATTTTAACTATATAGTACAACGGAACCCGTTTAGAAGGGCTACTAGATAACAGGATCAACCTGCAAGGTTTCTGCTTCAGGACTAGCCAATGCCACAGGAAGCGCTTTTCCTGCGCCAATTAGATAGAGACGGTGATACTGACAACGGGGCTCCGGCAGCCTGCCACTCACTGCAATGTGAATCCCTGGGCGCGAGCAGGAGGGGAGCAGAGCAGCCCCACTAGAGGCCAAGCGCGCACCCCCTCCGCCCCCATGGCAGGGCAGACCAGGCCCGGCCAGGCGGCGGACAATACAGAGGCCCCGGGGCGGTGCCGGACTGTCCGCCCGCCAGTCCCGCACTCCGCAGCTCGCCGAGTGTAAACAGGGCCCCGGAACGGAGTCTCAGCTCCTCCCCCCGGCTCGCGAGCCCTGCCAGGGAGAGAAGAGGCCTTCGCCGCCCCGCTGCTGCTCCCAGCAGGGCCGCTAGCGCCGCCGCCAGGAACAAAGGCCAGGCGAGGCGACACCAGCCCGCAGAGCACAACAAAGGGGCCCCGAGACCGCAAGAGGCCGGCGGCCGAGGGAGGGGCGAGAAATTACGGGACGGGAGCAGCTCCCGGGGCGGGGGGCGGGGCGGGCCGCTAATCCGAGCCTAGAATGAGCAGCAGCCTCCCGCTGCACCAGGGCCCGGCCCGCGCCGGCCGGAGCCAGCTCCAAGCGGGGCGAACCGCCGAGCGGCTGCCTCCTCCCGCGCGCGGCGGGGGCGGCGCTGCTCTCGTCCTCTCTCCCGCACACGCACACACACACACGGGGGAGGGGGCAGGCGGCCTGACCTGGCAGAGCTGCTGACAGTACTCGGTGGCCGCCTGCACGGCCGGCTCCGCGCTCTCCCGGAGCCCGCTCTCCAGCTCCAGCAGCCGCTCCCGCAGGCGCTGCAGCTCCAGGAGGCCGCCGCCGAGGCTACCGCTCTCCTGCTCGGCCTCCTCATCCGCCATCTTCGCACCCCGCTCCGTCGCGTACGCAACCCCCCCTCCGCACCCCGCCCCCGTTCTTCGCCGCTCAGGTCACGTGATTACACAATGCCACGTTCCGGGGAGGGGTCACGTGCGGAGGAGAGAGGCACAAACGCGCGCTCCTTCGCCCACGGCCGAAGGCTTTGGTTGGGAGGAGTGGCTGGTGTGTCGTGTCACATGACACGACGCCGCGCGCCTAGGGGGCTGGACCAGCCTTGCCACGTGATCCGTCTCCGATGGGCTTTTGGCGGCAAACAGAGAAGACGACGCTCAGGCCCGCCTGGTTGCCTTTGCAGTGCCCTGGGTCACGTGACGTGCTGGTGGGTCGGCGGGAGAGGAGGCTGGCGCTGACCTCGGCCGCTGTGGAGCCTCCCCCGCCACAGCAGCGTGGCCTAGAGGCTGACGTAAAGGGGGGAGACCCCAGAGCCATTCCCGCCAGTCACCGTTGCCTGGCGTGTGACCAGCTGTCCCGCCCTCTTAGAGACAGGCCTGATATTTGGAGCTTTATTTTACATAGCTCCTAATTCCCCTCCCCCCCCCCCCCATTCCCCACCTGGTTTTTCATACTTGCTATCTGCACTCACTCTAGGGAGGAGTAAAACAAAGCTCCACTTAGGAGCTTCCTGGGTGAATGGCCATTTCCCAGGTAAGGGCAGGAAAGGGAGTCTTCTAAGATTTCTTTGCAGCCTGTGAAGACAGCCCCCATCTCTAACTGATTTATTTCCAACTTGCCTAAACGGGCTTCATTGTGGTGTTTCTCTTCTACTCTGGTACCTATGCTGTCTTCACCATTGTGCTAACTGTGCTCACTCAAAGTGCATTGAGTGACATCACTAACTTTTCTTATGCATGACAGTCTCTTTTCAAAGCACAGAACAAATTTTTGTAGGCTTGTTTAAAATATGTATTACTATCTATTTTATGACTTCGGAGCTATATAGGTCAAAAACACACATTGTACTTAGTACAGCTGTGTGAGTTGATTCTTATGTCCTATGGAAGTTCATTCCACACCTTTGGGTCCACTCCCAATAAAATCATCGAATAATAGAGCTGGAAGAGACCTCAGGAGGTTATCAAGTCCAGCCTCCTGCCCTAGGCAGGACCAATCCCAGCTAAAGCACCATCTCATCATATGTGTGTTATTACCATTAAGGTATACAGCTCAAGTGTGCCTTAGAAGTGGAGTTGTTAAATGCAGTCTTATCTCCGGAGGTCTTTTAGGTGTTCTGGCTCCAGACCATTGAGTACCTGGAAGATAAGGATGGAGATCTTGAATTTGAATTGATATCCTATGGGAAGCCAGTATAAAGGAGCAAAGGCAGGGTTAATTTTCTCATTGTGATTCATGGTGAGAAGGAGGTGTGCTACTGTGCTGGAGTTTCCTAAAAGCTGTTGCATTGGTGTGGTCCAGCCAAGAGGTGATGAAGGTGTGTATTACTGAAGTCTGGTCATCATTTGTCAGGAAGTCATGAAGCCTGTTTTTCAATTAGAGATAGTAGTGATGGTGTTCTTCACCGGTGCTGCTTTTTGTCAGCAAAGAATTCTGAAACACACACAAACTGTGGATTGATTTAACCAGTTATAAGTATGTATCCAACCAAAGGAGACTGCATTATAGCCAGGGCCGGCTTTAGGAAGTGCGGGGCCCAATTTGAACAATTTCGACAGGGCCCCGCAGCAATTGGTTGAGCAAAAAAACCCCCAAAAAAACCCTGCACACAAAAAATCCCCAGCTACCTCCCCCACAAAGCCCCGAAGGTAGCTAAACACCCCCACCCCCCACTCCTCCCAACGGCGCGGGGGGGGGTGTTCAACTCACACCTCCTCCTCCGGGGCCGACACCCCCTCCCGCAGCATGTCCGGCATACTTCCGGGCAGGGGCGGCAGGTTTGTATAATTTTTGGTGGTGCCCCATTAGCCACACCCCCTGTTAACCACACCCCCTGAGCCCCATTAACCAGGCCTCTGGGGGTAACATGCTCGGGGAAGATGGACACATGACCAGAAGTAAAAGGTGTCATGTCACCCCTCTTGAAGGACTTTTCCCACCATCCTCCTACCAACAGGGATTAGTTTTGCCCCCACCAAACCCCCCTCATGCAACTATCCTGCAATTACATTAACCCAATGTATGTGACATTTAACTCGGGGGCAGAGAGGCTGGGGGAAGTGTTCCCTCTAAGGCTATGTCTACACTCGCAGCTTCTTGCACAAGTACAGCCGTTCTTGCGTGAGAACCCACAGAGTATCCACACTGCCCGCCAGCTCTTGCACAAGAGCATTTACAGTACAGCGTGGTAAGAGAGGGTGTCTTGCGCAAGAGCTATGCTCTTTTCTAACAGGTGTAAGCTCTCTTGCGCAAGAGGGCAGTGTGGATGCTCAGCAGGGATTTCTTGTGCAAGAAACCCCTATGGCTAAAATGGCCATCGGAGCTTTCTTGCGCAAGAGAGCGTCCACACTGCCATGGATGCTCTTGCACAAAAGCACAGCTTGCACATGGCAGTGTGGACATGTTCTTGTGCAAGACTTCTTGCACAAGAACCCGTGCGAAAGATGTTCTTGTGCAAGAAGCCGCCAGTGTAGACATAGCCTAAGAGTTTCCTCTCATGAGCAGAATGAATTGTGTTGTGCAGCAGTAGTGAGTTCATGTGGCTTGTTTGGATGTGCCACTGTGGCACCCAAGTTATTTATAAATATTTTATAAACCTTTACCTTTTCTCTCTGCTGCCATGTCTCCTCCCCTTGCTCCATCAGCTCCCCTGGTGCCTGCTGCCCCCCAACTCCTCACCCTCCTCTGCTGTCCTGACTCCTGCCCTTCTCACTGCCCTCAGCCCTCCTGCGACCTGTCCCCCTTCACCAGTCGTTCTCAGCCCCCTGTGCCCACTCCTCCAGTAGCCCCACTCTGATCATGTGAGCTACCCCTCCTCATCCCCTCTTCTAACACATCCCTCTACACACCTGCCCTGCCTCTCTCCTCTGGTGGTGGTCCCTCCTGCAGGTGTCTGCCCTTCTGCTTCACCCCAGAATCCCTGGCACGTGCACCTTCCTTAGCCCTGCACCCTCCTGGTGCCTCCCCCTTCCTTCACTGCCCCTGCCCCCTTTGCCCTCTTTTTCCCTGATGCCCACCTGCTCACCACTCTCTGCCCCCATTTCCCTCATGCCCCTCTGTGCCCTCATACATGACTTGCTCTATCCCCACCTTTCTCGTGTCCACCCCTTCTTTCAAGCCTTCTCCCAGCGCCTCCCCCTCCCCCCTCTAGCCCCCAATGCCCTTACCCTCTCCTCTCGCAGCATCACCCTGTCCCCCCTCCCACTGACACCTCCCTTCCTGCCCTTTTTCTCATTGTCTCCACTTGGTCCCCTGGCATTTGTCTCTCCTCCACCCTGTCTCTTGGTACCTTCCCCTTTCTTCCCCCTTCCCCTCCGCTCAAGCCCCTTCCTCCCCTTACCCTACCTTCTGCCTTCCACTTTGCGGGGCCAGAGTCTGCGCTCGGGCCCCAGAAGTCCCCGGACTCCGAACCCGGAGTTAGGCCGCATGGTGCAACGCCGTTTTAAAGTCCCGGGCCGTGACGTCACGTCATGCCCAGGCGTATCCCCGCTCACCTGGGAACTCCGCGGATGGCAGCAGCAGCCGGCAAGGGGGAGCTGGACTGAAAGCTGCGCATGGCAGGGATGGGCTGGGGATGGGGGGGATGCTCGGGCTGGGGTGGGAGGACTCACGGGGGGGCCAGGGCCCGATCCAGGCAGGGCCAGGGGAGAGACCCAGCTCCACATATTGGTGGAGCAGGGCCCCCGGCTCTGAATATTGGAGCATGGGCACCACAAGCCCATATAACTCGCTGCCCATGCTTCCGGGTTCAGGGCGCTGGGCCCCTTTAGGCGCGTGGTCCGATTCCGGGGAATCAGACGAATCAGCCTAAGGCCGGCCCTGATTATAGCTACAAGCTGTTTAAAGTGTTTCCCTGTGATAACCAAGCTGTTGTTCATTCATGGGCTGCTTTTTGGCCAAGCACTGGGCCATTTTAGTGACTGTTGAGTTATCATGTGCAGTGAAGGAAAATAGAGGTGAGTGCTCTTTGCACATTGTTGACACTTCTGTCTGTGTTGTCTTATCAATTCTTAGTGGCTGCTGCATGTCCATGATGAATAGGTTGAGAAAGAAAATTCATCTTTGTGGGACTGCACAAATGATGGGTCTGGAGGTGGAGACTTTCAGAGCACTTCTTCTTTCGAATGTCGTGTTCAACGCTATATTTCTTTGTCAAAATTGGACGTCCAAACTCTCCAGCCAGCGAACAGCGTTGCTGAATGTGTGCATAAAGCTGGATTTCACCAGTTATGATGTAAACTTCAAAGAAATGTCCAAAAAGATGCAGCAGCAGAAGTCCCATTAAAGTCTGTGAGTATAATGTTTCATTTTTGCTATTATTAATCATATAGTCAATTATCAGTCATATTAAGTTGTATGTTTTCAGTCATGCACATGGGCATTCTTACACTGTGCTTTGTTGACCACTTGTTCTGAATTTTGATGTAGTTTGGCTCTTTGGTTTGAAAAAGTTGCCGACCTCTCCTTTAAGCAGACCTGAAGCAGGTTCAAACTTCAGTGACCTGTAGCCTCCCTAAATGGCCCCCCAGCCTTTAAGCCAGGTTCCAAAATACAGACATTCCAGTCCTCAGGTTAGGCAGAGGTTCTGTTACACTATCCTCAAGTATATACTCACTAGCAGTTATTTCCCACCAGATACAGAATTCTCTGTCCTGCTCACCTAATTCATTTATCTGTCTGTTTCTCTCATGCAAACACACATACATGCCACATCCACCACACTTTAAATTTCCTACGGATTGGAATTAAGCCATAGTCATATTTCTGTCAGATATGTTGTTTATGTGAAAACTGTTAATTTTGTCAAGTGTGATATGACTTGAAGGGCACTTTAATTTACAGAATATTCTGCCTTTGTATTACAAGAATACATACATGCCAGAAACAGAAAATAGCAAGTCTAAACACTAGATAATAAAACATACAGGAGATTATGCAGATGAAGAAGAACGAATTTTAATTTGATTTTAAATGTTCAGTTTTGACTGTGGTTTTCAGTTAATATTTCTTTTGCTTTCATAAGTTCAAGTCCATTGCATCTTTTTGAAAGGTGGTCAGATTCTCAGTAGGATTTTTTTAACTCCACAATGAATTTAGAAAGACTAGTAATTCCCCATTACCAGTGCAGTTATTTCAGAATTAATGGCTTTTAGACTCTAATCCTTTACTTATTCATGTGTTTAACTTCACACACATGAGTAACTGAGTTCAATGGAGCTATTAACACGGGTAAAGTTAAGCTTGAGTGTGTCAGAAGGACTGACCTTTCCTATATTGTCACCACCCTTATATAGCTTTTGCTCAGTGCTTCAGTCTGCCTCATGTGCATACGGTAGTTTTCAACCCACCAGATTCCTGAAATGCTGGGTGTTATATGAGGATAATTCTGATCAATTTCATATTGTTCCTACATCACTGAATAGCAGAAAGCACCCAGGAAGAAAACGGGGGGGAAAGAAATAATGTTTCTTGTTAAGCATGAGTTATATATTGCTCAAAAGCACAGGACTCATTATTGAATCGTGGCAATCCTAAATAGCCATGATTAGGGTTGCCAGGTGTCTGGTTTTGAACTGGACAGTCTGGTATTTGAGCTTTCTGTACGGGAAACAAATTGAGAAAATACTGGACATATAAATGTCCGGTATTTTCTAATTAAGTAAGTTTTATTATTACCATGAGTATCAGTACGTAGTTGCGTACTGCTTGGCTGGTAGACACACTCACACTGCGTGAGCATGTCTACCAGTCAGGCAGTACGTAACTACGCAGTAGAGAGGAGGGGGTGGGGCCGGGGTGTTGCCGGGGTGTTGCCGGGGTGGGAAGGAATCCCTGGGGTTGGACTTGCCCATGTGCCCCGCCGGGACCATGCGTGGGATAGGCAGCACTCCGGGATTTGCATGCGCCTGGGCCGCTCGGCCCCCGTCCAGCCCTGCTCCCCCCGGCTCCCTCCCAGCCAGCCCCGTTCCCTGCCGGCTGGGTCCCCTTGGCCAGCCCCACTCCTCCCAACCCCCTCTTGGCCAGCCCCACTCCCCTCCTGGCCGTTCTCTCTCCCCCCCCCGATCTGTGTCTGGTATTTTTTTGAAAGCATCTGGCAACCCTAGTTATCACCATGATCACTGTGATAAAACTCAAATTAACTCTTGTTGGATCTGAGGGTTTTTTTGGTCTCATCCTACCTTCCATGTATCTGGGTTATCAAAAATTGTAGCATTATTTTCTTAGCAGTTTTGGGATTTTTAAGGTTGGCCTGTCAGAATTAGGTTAAGTAAAAAAGAAAAGGAAAAACAAATTAGTTTGCAAATTTTAATATATACAGCTCAATAGTTCAGACAATGTGCATTCTAAAAAAATGAACTTGCCAAACCACTGACAACTGCATACGGAGAATTGAGGTGGTATCAGTGCATGAGATAACAAACGGGATAACAAACAAATGAAAAAAGAGTGATCCTGACACTGTGAATGCAACATTTTGATGAATGCCACAGGACACTCTAGGGTTAGACCCTAATTTGGTTTCTATTTAGGGTTAGATCCTAAATAGGTTTGTTAATTTAAATTAAGATATGCCAGTTTATGCCAACTGAGAATCTGGCTCAAAATATTTTGACACAATGTAATATCTTTCTCTGATTGCCTGGGTATATTCTGCAGGCAGCAGCAGCTCTGTATAAATGAGTAGATATTCAAGGACCAGCTTTCCTTCTGATATGCACAGTTTCTAAAAAGAATTGCTCCCCTTCCCCAACCAACAATAAAAATTTTCCAAGATTTAATTGCTTATCCTGACAGCTAAAGAGAATCTGTAGGATTTCTTTAATAACACTGTCATGTGACTCCCAACAATATTGCAATATGCCTAATAAATGTGAGGATTATTATCAGACAAAACAGTTACATGGGATATCATTGCTAGAAAGCAGTAATACGGAAGATCTGGTGAGGACAGTTGACAGCAATGAGACATGAGCTCACAATGAAAAAATGTGAATGCAGCACAGGAATATGTTGTTGTATAAGTACTATATTAAATACTCTATTTATTTAGAGCTTATTATTAATTTATTATTTTTGTATTACTGTAACATCTGGTAACCCTAATCCAGATAAAGGTCTCATTTTTGCCCCCATCCAAAATATTTTTCTATATTTAAGTCTATGAAAATATCTGTTCAAAAAGAAAAACAAATGTGTATAGTGAGATCATGCCCTCACTTGCTCATGTCTCCTCCATGGGCAAATCACCCCTGTTGTGCAAAAGAGAAGATTTGTATCCTCTCCGCACATTTTGGACTATATGAAGAACTTTTATCAGGAGGAGAGTACTGGGCCTGCATAAGCCAGGAGAGAGGAATGTTGGGGCAGGAATTAGGCTGAGGTTACACTTTACTCTCCCTCCATCTCCAAGGACTGAGGAGATGGGAATGCAATGGAATGATAGTATAGGTGCCAACTTCTTGCTAGGTGATGTATGACCCCCTCCACACTCTGTTCCAGACCCTGCCCTCACTCCACCCTTCCCCCAAACTCCTGCCCCTGACCTGCTTCACCCCACCCCCACCATCACCTGAGGGCACCTCATGCCTACTCTTTCCCCTCCCTCCTGGAGCTTGAATACTGCGAATCAGCTGTTTGTGGTGCTCTGGAAGCAATTGGAGGGAAGGAGTTGGTCATTGGGGCTGCTGGAGCAGGAGAGGTGCAGGGTGAGAGGGCCAGAGAGAGCGGAGTGTGTTTTTTATTCATGGATGTTTAATCCCAGCACACCCATAGATTTGGTGCCTATGAAAAATAGTACAGTATGGCGCTTGCAGTGAGTAGAACCCTACCAAAATCACTGCTATGAACCATGAGTCACAGACTGAAATCTGGTCTTGACCCATGAACCTGGTCTTTTCTGTGCTTTTACCCTATACTATACATATTTCATGGAGGGGGGAAGAGACCAGTGTTTCTCAGACTGGGGGTCGTGACCTCACAGTATTGCCACCCTTACTACTGTGCTGATTTCAGAGATGGGCGGCATACCATATCATGCTATCCTGCATTGCTGTTGGCAACGGCTCTGCCTTCAGCACTGGACTCCTGGCTAGCAGCCACCGCCCTATAGTTGCTCAGCTCGGAAGGCAACACAGAAGTAAGAATAGCAGTATTGCAACCTCCCCTATAACCTGGTGACCCCCTACAACTCCTTTTTGGGTCAGGACCCCCACATGTACAACACCATGAAATTTCATATATAAATAGCTGAAATAATGACATTTACCATTTTAAAAAATCCTATGACTGTGAAATTGACCAAAATTGATTGTGAATTTTGTAGGCCCCTAATAATTTAAGACTGAGGAGGGAAGTCTCTGTGGTCACATTTCTTATCCCAGTGGTTGCACTGCAAAGACAGACTTGTGGAACAAAGAAAATAATCACTGAGACAGAGAGGAAGTGGTTCAGGGAAGACAGTTTGTGGTTTGTAGAGAAGACAGACTACTGACTTTCTAAGGTCCTGGACTGGAGTCTTGAGTGGGTGGCTCAAGGCTACCCTTTTCTCTCAGCCTCCTGAGATCCTGAGAAGTGGTGTCCCAAGGCTGCTGAGATTTGTAGGCCTTTCTTTTGAAATATGGTAGGAGAAGGGTCAGAATTGCTTCCTTCCCTCATGACAAGGGAGACTAGAAATACTTGGAACTTGTGTCAGTTTCTCCTAGAAGCAGGGAATCTCCACTCTGTGGTTTGAATTTTGCCAAATCTCTTGGAAGATTATGGATTCCTAAGGGCTAGTCTCTTAATTTGGAAATGTAATGCAAGACTTTTCAGTTGGTTTTCTTGAACTTTGGTAGCAGCTTCTGTGGAGAAGTTGGTTTTCTTGACCTTTGGTAGCAGCTTCTGTGGGGAATCAAGGTTCTCGAGGGGAATGGGCGGTATACTGTTTTTAGAATTTCATGGGGAGATCTTCTGTGAATGGTGTTATAGGACTATATTATAAAGACAACCTGGGGAAATTACAAACCAATCATCTTAACTTCAATACTTGGAAAAATGATGGAGCAAATAATTAAGTAATCCATTTGCAAATACCTAGAAAATAATAAGATACTGATAAGTAGCAGTGTGGATTTATCAAGAACAAATTGTATCAAATCAAGCACAGCTTTCTTTGAGAGGGTAACAAGCCTTAGCGGATGAGGGAGGAAGTGGTAGGTGTGGTATAGCTTGATTTTAGTAAGGCTTTTGATACTGTCTCGCATGGCCATATCATAAACAAATTGGGGAAATACATCCCAGCTGGAGCTTCCATAAGATGGGGTGCATAACTGACTGGAAAACCATTCCCAGAGAATAGTTATCAGTGGCTCATAGTCAAGCTGGAAGGGCATATTGAGGCATAAGTAATTGTTAACCCTGCATCTCCTTACTAGGGCTGATAGAAAGCAACAGTCTAGATCTCTACCCTTCTGGGTGGGGCAGAGCAATAAGCAGTCGCTTGTTCAAACCTCCTAGCTAGGGCAGACAGCAATCACAGTTTATAGCTTTAAATCTCTGTATGGGGCAGAGCAGTGAGCAGTCTTTAGTCCAATCCTCCTGGCTAAATCAGAGAACAATCACAGTCTATAGCAAATGAGTAAGCAACCACCCCAAGGGTGGGGTGGCAGGGGGTAGAGGGACCCAGGTCCACTCTACTCCACAGAGTTCCAGCCCAGGGCCCTATCAGTGGCAAGTCCCACTGTGGAGTCAGCGGGAAAATCAGCAAAATACACTGACTTGTTTCCTAGGAGCACAACTGGGCAAAAGTCTGGTTCCCCTGGACTACTTCCTATCTCGGTTTGTGTCACATACTGAGCAGAGGCTGTCTTTTTATCTGGCAGTTGGATGGAGGCCACTTCACTCCTTGGGGTCTTCTGTCTCTTTGTTCAATAGGGTGCTGGTTGGCTTAGCTGTTTGGAATGCTTTAAGGTTGCAGGTCCTGGGAAGAGATATTTGCAGCTTCCACTGGTCCAGCGCCAACTGAGTTCTGGGGCTGTTCTCATATACTTCCTTTCCCACCCTGGTTCTTCAGATGAGGGGAGAGGGGGGATGGCTTCACCCACTAAGAGGAAAGGAGTGGTCCCTTGCTATTCAGTCTGGAGGGAAGCTACTCGGCTACCAAGGGAGTGCATTGTTAACCCCTGCTCTTCAAAGTCTTGAGTCAGACTCCCATGATATTGGCTTTAAAGCTGTTACAAAACTAGCCATAAACTATGACTTAGTCTTTTTAATAGCCATCTTCTGATTTTTTTTTAGCCATTAGGGATGATTTCTTTAAACTTTTAGATGTGAGCTGTTAGCTAATATTTAGGATCTTGCAGGTTGTTTTGGTTAGGAGGAGAAATTAATGTTGGAATCAGGTATTCCCTTGATGCAATCCTGTTTTTGTTTTTACAAAGAATGTACACAAGCTCCTGGTTCCATGAACAGAGTAGCTCAAATAACAGGAGGAAGTTTCTTTGCTTACAATTTCAAGCCAGGCTTACCAGCCAGCACTCTGCTCCCAAAGACGTTTTTCTTGTCTTTCTTGTCTTTCTGTCAGGGCAACATTACAAGTGCTTGGCAAGGGTGGTGGGGGCCTCAGCCATGGTGGTGGCCTCCAAAATGTATAGTGTTCTTCCTTGCATCGGAGGCCGCTGCCCAGGAGGCGGTAGAGAGGGGCCTGGCGATGGGGGGGCGTTCATGTGCCCCTCGAGCCATTGGAGGACCTGGGCGTACGGGTGGTCCTCACCTCGGTCCCGCCCTTCCTCCCCAGTGCTGCCCTGCTGCCTGCCCTCTCCACTCTGGGGAGGCCAATATCAATGATTAGCCCTTTCCCGTTGGGCTGAAGGGACCCTGCCCTGCGCCACATCCTGTCCTTCCGCCGGCAAGTACACCTGCAGCTGCTGCCGGCGGCGCATGGCGGGCTGGCGTTAGAGGGGTCCTTCATGGTGCCCTACCAGGGGGCCCTCTACCGGGTCTATTATTCAATTGGGGGAGATCTGGTGCTTCCACTGCTGGGCGATGGGGCACGTCTGGAGGGATTGCCCCTTGGCCCGGTTGGAGGAGGTGTCTGGGCTCCCCCGGGGCCCGGGAGGGCACCGGCCCTAACATCGCCGGCCCCCCTGGTAGTCCTCCTCCAACCGACGGCTCCGCTCGGGAGCCGGAGACACCCCCTCTGGCATGCCTGGGCGAGCAGGCAGGTCCCACCTCCGTTCCATCTGTCTCCCCGGGGCCTGAGGAGGAGAGGGTGGCGCGGTCACTGCCGGGTGAGGGAGAGGGCTCCCACCAGGGGGAGGTTTCCCTACCCCCCTCTATCTCTCCCTTGCCTCCTCGCCCCCCTTGAAAACCATCTACGCCCCCTGGCCTTGCCCCTGCTGATCAGCCCTCCACCTCAGAGGGCTGGACACTCGTTCGGGGGAAGCACTGAACCTGCGGTCCGCGGGCTCAATCTTCCCCCTCCGATGAGGAGGGTGGGAAGGCCCCATTCCGAAAAATCCCGAGGGGGACCAGCACTGCCGAGAACGCCCGCGGCGAGCGTCAGCAGGAGGCGCCGGTTGAGGAAGACATGGCAGCGTGGGGGGATGCCGCCGTCCCTCCTCTGGAGCCCATTCATGAGGAGGCCTCAGGTGGAGCTCCCCCAGTCCCAGGATCAGCTGAGCCCCCCGTTGCCACTGCCGAGGTAATTGTTGCCTCGGTGGCCGGTGGGGAGGGCTCTGGGGTCAAGGGGATGGAGCTTAGCTCCATTTTTGAGGAGATCGAGACCCTGGGTCTGACCCCGCTCACCCAGGGGGAGGACGACCCTCCGCCAGCGGGCCTCGGTCTGGGCGGCAACTCTGCTGTGCCGCCCCCTCCTCTCCCCACCCTTACGCCCTAGGTGGCTGACCCCATCCTCACGCTCGGGGCGCCCCTAGTGTTGCCCATCGGCCCGGCTGACTTGAGTGCCGGACCTGAAGCTGCCGAGCTCTTAGGGGCGACGGCTGGCATTGAGTCGCTGGGTCCCGAGCTTGGGGGCGCCCCATCTCCCGCAAATGAGGCGGGGCGGCCATCTTCCCTTCCTGTCGGGGGCCCAGCAGAGAACACTTCCCTAGCTGACGCCGTGGTCATAACTTCTGCCTCTCCACCTGAGCCCAGTGTCAGCACGGGCCCCCTTCCTGCTCCTGCCCCCCACCCCGGTCGCCATTCGGGAGGCACTGCAGCCCGGTGGCACAAACTCGAGGGATCTTCCCTTTGACCCTGACAAAAGCTCTGGTTCCCTCCGTTGTTCTGATCCTCTCCTCCTCCCCATTCACGCCCTTGGTCCTGATCCCACCCTCTATGAACCAATTTCCAGCCCCAAGTCCTCCCACGTTCCTGACCCTCCTCCCATGGGTACCGTTTTCCCCCCCCCCCCGTGCCTGACCCACTACCCAGCCCTGAACCCATTCCCCCTCCTGCCCTTATCGCAATATCCGCTTCCACGTTATCCTTCCCCCATCTTCCCCCCACTCCTGCCCCTACAGTGCTGTCCGCTTCCCCCCTCCAGCGTCCCCACATCCCGTTGTCACTGCCATCCCCACGGGGGCCGTCTCATTCCCGCTAGCTGTGGGCAGCCCTCAGGGGGTGGTATTCGTATCCCCAGTCCCATAGGGGCTGCCTTGTTCCCTCCGCCGCCCCCTCCCCCGCCGGGGTTGGGGACGGGCAGCGCGGCGCCATCGTTCCTGGTGCCATGCCGGGGATCAGATCCCTGTTTGCCCATCTCAGTGGCCCGGGAGGTTTGTTATAGGGCCCAGATGGAGGAAAAGTCCGGCACCCCCTCAGCGCTGGGGGCCGAGCTCCGCCAATTCCTCGCGGATACATGCGGGGCTAAGGGGAAGGTGGAGCTGGCCCTTCAGCGCTGGGGGGACTTTCATTCCATCCTGGGGGCCACGAGGGCCCTTTTGCAGGAAGGGAGAGGGACCAAGAGGCAGGACATCGCAGCCTACCGGTGGGCCTGCAAATTCCGCGATGCTTTCCTCGCCTTCGGGTCAGGGAGCGGCCTGTTGCGGGGCCTGCGGGAGGCCGACGAGCACCCTGCCCGTGACGATCCACTCCAGCCCTCATTATGAAGTACACCACCATCGCAACATTAAATGCCCGGGGCTGTAGGGCGGGTCTCCGCAGGAGCCGGGTGCTCTCCTTCCTTCGGGAGAGGGGGGTACTCGGTGATTTTCCTGCAGGAGACCCACACGACTCCAGCTTTCGAGGCTGGCTGGAGTGGGGGGACAGGGTGCATTTTAGCCACCTCGGCGCTCGCTTGGCCGGGGTGGTCATCCTGTTCTCCCCGCCCTATGGCCCGAGGTGCTGGGGACTGCTGAGGTTGTCCCGGGCCGCCTGCTGCACATCTGGGCCCGCGTGGAGGGGCTGACGTTGAACCTGGTCTACGCCCCGAACACGGGCCCGGACCAGGTCACCCTTTATCAGCAGGCGGCCACCTTCCTCGGCACTCTGGATCCTTGCGAGTGTCTGGTCCTGGGCGGGGATTTCAACAACACCCTCGATGACCGGGACCGTGTAGGACTCATGAACTGCCAGGCCGCAGCAGGCGTCCTCAGGGAGATCGTGGACCATCACTCCCTGGTGAACGTCTGGCGAGACCCGCATTTATTTGTCACATGTCCATCTGGCACGAGCACACTCCTCCAGCATCTATCCGGCCCTATTCACGGACCACCATTTGGTGGCCGTGAAAGCCTCTCTGAGTTCGGAGAGGCTGGGGCTGGCCTATTGGCACTTGAACAATAGGTTGCTGGAGGACGTGGGCTTCGTAGCGTCCTTCCGGGAGTTCTGGTTGGCCTGGCGGGGGCAGCGACCTGCCTTTCCCTTGGTTCAGGCCCCATTTTGTGGGTTTTCTCCGGGTGCTGTATGCCCTTGCAGAGTGTTTGGTCAGGCACAACTGGACCCTGACCGAGCCGGTCAGCTTCAGGTGGGGAGTACATCAGGGGTGTCCGCTGTCGGGCCAGCTGTACGCTCTGGTGATTGAGCCCTTCCTCTGTCTCCTCCATAGGAGGTTGACAGGGTTGGTGCTCCGAGAGCCGGAGCTGTGGCTGGTTCTGTCGGCGTACGCCGATGACGTGCTCCTAGTGGTCCAGGACCCGGGTGACCTGGCGCGGGTGAAGGCCTGCCAAGCCTTCTACTCAGCAGCTTCCTCTGCCCGGGTCAACTGGGTCAAGAGCTCTGGCCTGGTGGTCGGGGACAGGTGGCGAGCCGGCTCCCTCCCACCCGCGCTTCAGGCCATCAGGTGGAGCGTGGGTCTGCTGCTCTATCTGGGCGTTTATTTGCCGCAGCCCACTCTCGATTTCCTGCAACGGTCCCTGCGAGAGGGTACGCCCCACCCCTCCCTTCCTACAAACCCTCCGGCCATTGTTATCGGGCCCCTGTTCTGTGGGCCCCCCCGGCCTTCCCACACCTAGACCCCCAGCCGGCTACAGGATTTGCAGCCAGTCTGTTTCTGAACCGCGCCAAGAGAACATCTGTACACGCTCGTGCTCCACACTCTGCATTTACTCACCCTCGTGTCCCGCCCAGACACCAAGTGGCGGGACTACTTAAGACCAATAGAGGGTGGGGAACCCCGATGGGCCAGCGTATATTCCACCTTAATCTCGCGGCCCATCGGGGACTTCAGTTGGCGGCTCCTGCATGGAGCTGTGAGCACGGGCGTGTACCTGGTGTGGCTCACGCCTATCCCAGACACCTGTCCCTTCTGCGGTGTGAGGGAGAACCTGGCGCATGCATATCTAGAACCTGGCGCGTGCCAGGTTGCAGCCCCTATTCCGGCTCTTCTAGAACCTCTTATTGAGGTTCTGGCTGCACTTTTCCTCACACCTTTTTATTTATGCACACCCTATCCATGGCCCCACAAAGTCGCAAGACTTCCTCGTCAACGTCCTCTTGGCCTTAGCAAAAGCTGCCATCTACAATACCAGGAGGAGGATGCTGGACGAGGGGGTTCTCTGCAACTGTGGGGCACGTATCCGGGTAGAGTTCCTCTGGGCGGCGTCCACTGGCTCCATCGATAGCTTTGAGGAGCAGTGGGCACTGTCCGGGGTTCTCTGCTCAGTGTCCCCATCCGGTTCCCTCGTTTTAAACCTGTGACCCGCATCCCCTTACCCTTTAGTCATTATTTGTCCCCTGTGATCAGTTGGACATGGGTCCAGTCGTCCCTCCCACAAGGCTGGGGGAGGGGCTTTTAGAATGTGGGTGGGCTATGCCCGCCCACCTTCCCATGTTTTCAAATAGGAACCCACTACAAGCTTCAGTAATTAAAATGGTAAGAAAACCCCAGTGGTAGAGGCGCCTAGGACCTCCTAACCTCAGGCTGATTTAGAGCCCTTGGGGAGGACCACTGGGGAGTCCCACAATGTTTGTGTCCCAGAGCGGTGGTCAAAAAGAAGACTGATGATGGTATGAGCAGGTAAGTGTGATGATAAGCATGGTAATCCTCCTCTTTCTTCCTCTGCAGGCATTACTGGGATTGTTCCTCATCAGGTGGTAAGAATAGAGAGACTTGCACATTGCTGTCACTATGGCGGACAGCCATGAGGCTAAGGCAACATGATCCTTATATAGCCATAAGGGTGGGAAAAATCTGAAGAGAACAGAACCCCTGTGATCACTTGGCAGGACACCTGTTTTAAGCCAATCTTTGAATGCTCAGGGAGGTCATGAGAGGATCCAACAAGGTCACAGACTACATTTTAGTTGCCCCAGTCACCAACTTAAACATCATAACATCATATATATAGTAGCCCAATGTCTGTGACTCTGTAACGCTGAAACGCTGGCTGTTCCCTCTGAGCAGCACTGTTGCCTCCCGCCGTGGTGCTCGGCTGACTTCTGCGCCGCTCAGCCGAGCCACCGCGCGGGAGCAAGCGGCGCAAGCGGCCGTTTGGGGTCCGCGCTCCCCATGCAGCGCAGGAGCGCGGGGCCCAAACAGCCGCTTGTGCCGCTTGCTCCTGCACGGTGGCCTGGCTGAGCGGTGCAGAAATCAGCCGAGCGCCACGGCGGGAGGCGAAGTGGGGCGGGGCGGTGACGTACACGCCCAGGGGGCGGGGCCTGGACGAGCGTGCATCCCCGACGGAGACAGAGGAGAGCGGAGAGAGAGTGAGAGGCAGGAGGGGGAGAAGAGAAAGAGAGAGACGGAGAGAGAGGCAGAAGGCGGAGGAGAGCTGAGAGAGAGAGGGGGAGGCAGTAGGAGGAGGAGAGAGAGAGAGAGAGAGAGGGAGCAAGAGACCGGAGGCTCAGGAGAGAAGACCAACGTGGAGGAGAGACCTGAAAATTCCGTCTTATGGCGGGCTAATTGGCTAGTTTGATTATAACAGGATAGAACATTTTAATCACATTTAATGGAACATACATAACAAAACATCCTAAATCTAATTCCCTCCTCCCCTTGGTGTCTGCTAATCCCAATAGTCTCTGTATATATGACAGTGACATGTTGCACATAGTATAGAAGGGAAGATAATTATAAACACTATAAATAAACTTAACATCATTAACCATGCAACTACGAGGAACAGATAAGTTAGACCAGAATTTGAAGGGTACGTGTATTAAAGCACGGCTACTCAACTTTGGAAGCCCCGGGGGCCACAACTTAAGTGTGGTTGCATATACATGCAAATATATATGCAAATAGCTTCTTTCACACTGACAGGCATGAATACAAAGATTAAGGCAAGACTACACAACACACAGGCCTCATTTAAGTCAGTTCTGCTGATATTAATAAAATGCAATATTTACCCTACTTCCATCCATATAATAGCACTTTTAATGAGCAATGACAGGAATTTAACTACTAAAATGCATATCAACAGAAGACCATTATATTGACTAGTTTTTTATTTTGGCTCCCACCTGCCGGCCGCGTGTTGAGCCCCATGTAAACCCAAACCACACCATGGACCACAAACAGGCCATGGGCCACATGCGGCCCCCGGGCTACATGTTGAGAAGCCCTGTATTAAAGGAAAGTAGTTTTGCCCTTTTGTGTTGCCTGTTAGCCCTACACACACAAATGACTAAAATAATGACCTAGACTATTCTGATGGACTACTCTGGAGTGCAATAAGATGACCCAGGCCGATCAATGTCACCGAAGTTATTTTGGAAAATAGTTTTCCACCAGTGCTAAGTGGTGAGCTCATCTTTTTTTTTTTTTAAGAGATCTTTTTGATTTCAGTTAGAGAATGGTGCACAGAAATAAAAGTCTTACATTCCTCTTCCTTGAGATTCTTTAAGTAGGAGACCAGTTTTTATGCTTTGGAAACTTGGCTTTGATGTCAAAAATTGGCTCCTACATGGATAGGCTCCAGTGCATCATACAACATATATAATTAATTATTTGCCTGTATACACTATGTGCAGTGATGTTGACATCACATCCATTGATACTGATAGGCATAAATGCAAATTACCCATTTCATTGTTTTCAGTTGCACAGAACCCATTAACTGTTGTGACGGTGGACTAGAGGGCTAGATTAGAGAGAGAGGCAGTTCTAAAAAGCAAAAATGGCCCTGGTTAGTTAGGAGAGGGTTACTTCAAGGCAGTCAGGGGCAGCTGACCTGGAGTTATCATGGGCAGAGTGGAAGCAGCTGAGATGGGGCTGCTGTAAAGCTATTGGGGCCAGCTGATCTCACCTTAGACTGCAATGGTCCTTTTAAAAAGCTTTCTCTGCTGGGAGAAGGAGGGAGGATGGAAGAGAAACAACCCACCCACCCACATACGTTAGCAGATAAGGAAAGAATATGAGAAGATGATAAAGAGAAGTCAGCATTGCTAGAGAAAAGGGAAGGTGAAGGGCTTCCTTCCCCAAGTAGCCTGAGCGTTTCAGCTGGTGGCTGGCGAGGACTTCTTACCCAGCCCAGGCAGACCAGGGTGCACCTACAAAGCCCTTCTAGCCAAGGGACAGAAATCCAAACCCAGCAAGGGCAAGAGTGGCCTGTGCTGCAGTACCTAAACTATTAGTGAGACTGTGGGTTGAACAGGGGCCTGGGGCCCAAGAGTGGGATTGACCTTGCCACACTGTAAAACAAGGACATAAACGTCTCATACAATAGCAGTGAAAATCTATTTGGACCGTGCCACAGTGATTATTATTACGGTTGTAAAGCAACTTATAATGACACGACCCTTCCAGAGGATTTAAACACACAGTGTCCTCATCCCACACTTGGGTTGTATATGACCATCCGAATTCCCTTTGTTCTGGGCTGACTCCAGAGTGAGCATCCATGTTATAATAGTCCCATTTTGTGGAATATAGGAGAAGTTTAACAGTTTTCACCACTTGTGGTGTGTGCTTTCAAAACCACTAACTTCATCATAAATAATTTTCTTCAGCTCTATGGATGTTTGAACCTATCCCACATGATGGTCTTAAGTACTGTGATGAACCATTACTGCACATAAACGCAGGCTAATGCTTCTGAGATGTTTGACTGCAGGATTCCTAGGGCCCCTAGTATTTGGAAATGGTCCTGCTCCTGGATCTTTAGCCAATACAAGAGGATTTCAATAATAGTGAGTGTGGTGGGAGCAAGGCTGGTGAATGCTGAAGCTAGTGGTCCAGATAAAGATAATATGTTGTACCTGAGTTCAGGTATTCTTTTTGTGAGGAAGTTTTGAACTATTACATTCAGAATGCCCAGACCAGGCCTCATTTCTCCATGCATCTGGTCTATTAAATCCCTCTTTCTGTGCAACTAGGCCCCTGGCACAGGTGGAAGAATGCGTTGGAGCCATGCTTTCCATCCCATCAGTAGTGGACTCATGTATTTGGCACATGGTGCATGCATCGGAATGATGGAGACTGAGATCAGCATGATTACCTTTTAAGGTCATATTGTGGGTTGATCATCAGTGTCCTACCTATATCTTGCTTCACTTCAAGTGGGCCTGTTTGGCTGACTTTTGGTGGCGGCATTACTAACATGGTAAATTGGTATTCCACCTCAAATGGTCCTCAGATAACCCTTAGTCCTGAATGTATCATGGTCATGTTTTCAGCTATTACACTAGTACAAGAAACATTGTGTTGCATTTCAGTATCACTTAACCTACAGAACTTTGAGTTGACCAAACTTCCTTGGGAAACATCACAAATGCAATTGCATTTTGCACATGACAGTTCTACTTCTAAATATTCATGAATTGTGGGGAAAAAGTATAATTTGATCATTTCTAGGAGGATATTGTGATGGAGAAATGTGACATAGAAGTTGGTAGGTCTTGGAGTAATCATGGAAGATGCTGAAGCTCCAAGCTTAACACACTTTGTAAAATTCCAATCACTAATATCTTTAGTGCATTCAGTGAAGGGACTTGAATAAATGACCCACTCATTGCTTTCACATAGCTTATGAATTAGACCTTGAAGGCTTAAGAGGTTTGCTATCATGTATTCTGAAGGACACCACTAACTTATTCTTACATGGCTCCCTTATTACTAGGTAACATTATCCTACAAATTCATGAGCATAGATTAAAACAAGATTAGTTTTGATACTGTGGAAAGCTCCTCTTATTAGAAGGGCGTTCCCCCGTGAGATGCTCCTTTTTCCACGTGAACGTCTTCCAATATGCGAATCTCTTGAAACTTCTCTCTCAGGTACCTCAAGGTTAACTTCCTCAGAGAAGGATTTAGCAAGATGTTCTGGTACTCCTGCATAGTGATAATCTTTGTTTTCATTGTCACATAAGTTCTTTCTGTACTGTGATAGTGATGTCCTCCTCATATTCCAGGTATTCTTCCCCTAAAAACTCCTCTTCTTCCACTGCCAATTTCTTTAGACATTCCTCAGCAGTCTTTGAATAGTCCTCATTGTAGCTGAACTGAGGCAGTCCCCAATCATGAGGAACACTTTTATTTGGCCTGGCAAAACCAGTAGTCATTTTCCTTGACTCTAAGTTTTGGTCTCCTCTGCTCCAGAAGCAGTGTCAACTTCAAGGTAACTATACGCACGCACGCACACACACACAGACGCACGCACACTCTCCCCCTCCCCCGCCCGCCCCCCGCAGGAAGTAGTTCTTTTCCATCCTGTGCACAGAGATCCATCTGGAACTCAATATATGTTTTTCTCAGAGAAGAATTTAAACATGACTTGATTTCCATTTTCCCACTCCTGATATCTCAGATTGTTGTTCAGCCGCCTGTTCATCTTCTGAATATTGCTCATGAGAGTTAGGGCTATCATATGAGGCACTTAGGTTATGGTCTCCAGCATAGATTTGATGTAATTGTCTGTGGCAACTTGAGGTGCATAATGCTCTGGGGGCATCCCTCCTGAATCCACCAAGTTTCTAGGATAACTATGGGTCTCCCCCCCAAAAAAAATTTCATGCAGAGAGAACCCCTGTGCTCCTACCGTAGATCTTATAGCCATCAGGATGATAAGGAGCTGACAATCTTGCCAGCTAATGAGATGACTTTTCTTAGGGCTGTCTTAAGGGTTTGATTTGGTCTTTTTATTAGTGCTGAGGCCTGAGGGTGCCCTGCTACATGGAATTGTTGTTTAATTCCCAGGGCTATACATAGCTGTTTCATAAGTTCCCCTGTGAAATGACTGTCTTGGTCCCAGTCTATAACTCGTAGGAGACCAAATCTGCTGAAGATCTGTTCTAACAACAGCCAAGCAGCGTTGGAGGCAGTGCGATTCTTTGAGGGAAAAGCTTCAAGCCATTTTGTAGAGTCTATCATTAGAAGACAATACATATTTTTATTTTTGCTTTGTGGTAATGGCCCAACATAATTGATGGGCCTATGATAAGTTGATGTAATAGGGGACCCGTCTTAATTTTTGCATCTGGGTTGTTATTGGCACATCTAATGCAACTGTTAATATGATATTCCACATCTTGTTCCAGGGTTCACCTCCATCCCGCAGTTAATAACTGCTTCAAAGTCTTCTCAGCACCAAAAAACCTTGGCTGTGGGCTAGCTAGACCAGTTCTTCCCTTACAACAGTGATTATCAACAAAAGAGGCAATGAGTCACTCTCTGAATTTGGAGCTGTTCTTTATGCCATGATCACTAAAGTGTCATGCTGGAAGGTAGTCCAGGACTGGTGCTTTCCTATTTTAAACAGTTGTTGTATTCCTGGGTCTTTGGGTTGGAGAGTTACTATGTCTTGATGGTCACCTATGTTGGCAGGGATTATTGCACTTATATAAGGGCTTGCTTTATCCCATACATGCTAAGGGCCTAAGCCTGCAGCTTGTTTTGCCATGTTGTTTAGGATTGGGATCTCAGCCACGTTCTTATGTGGACTCTAATCTTGAAAAGGAATATCTCTTCCCCTCCTGGATTTGGCTAACTGCCAGGTGTGCTGCAGGAATCATGTGTATGCTACTGGTCTGTCATCAGAGGTGGTCATGTTTAAAGTCTTCTCTGAGAAAAACATATATTGAGTTCTGCTTCCAGGGGATCATTCAGATGATAAGTGCTTGGTCTACCCAGTCTGAGTCTGCAGATAGTGATATTTAGTTCAGGTTTGGCATGTTCTAATGCATAGAAAACTGCTACAACTTCTGCTGCCTGTGCCAAATGTTGTTGTATTAAGTCCATTAACCTTTATCACAGAGATTTCCTTTTTAATTAAGTTTAGGGTCCAACTTGCTAGATGGGGCTGGCTAACCTTACCTGAATTGGCCTTCCCTGAGAGTATGTGTTGTTTTCAACAGAACTAGGGCTATGATGATAATATATTCTCAATGGGAAAGGGCCCATACCAGCACTAACACTTCCCGCTCACGTTCAGTGTATTGACTTTCTGTTGGTGACAACACATTAGAACTGTATGCTATAGGTTTTATTGAAGTCCTATGCTGTGGAAGGAGGACTGCACTGATAGCCGTCTTTGTATTTGCCAGTAGTAGGTGGAACAGTTTGCCAGGTTCGGGGAATGCCAGAGCTGGTACTGACATAAGATGATATTTGAATTGCATAAAGCATTCTGTTTACCCGGCCCCCACTGTTATGATTGGTTCTTCCTGACCAGCTTGTAAAGAGGGCGTGCCTTCTCACTGTTAATTCTCAATGAATCCTCAAGAGAATCCCACAAGATGAAGAAAGATTTTAACATTCTCATGTCTATAGGGGTTGGTAGCTTGGTGATAAGTTCAGTTCTGCTAGCATCAGATCTTGGCTAATTGTACTCCCAAGTAGGTTACTTGCTGCTTGACCATCTGGGCTTTACTCGGGTACAAAAGAAAACCAGTTGTTTTCACCTTCTCCAGTACTTTGTCTAGGGCTTCTAGATTTTCTTCCCTGGTTTTAGTGGCTATCAGGATATCCTCAACATAGCTGATGATATTTGATGCATGGAACAGGCCCTTTCACGTGACAGCTACAAGTTGGTGGCATATACCTGAAGCATTATGCAGAACCTGTGGCACTCATGTGAACATAGCTGTTTGTCATCAAAGGTGAAGGCAAACTTGTAGTGGCATGATGGGTGGAGTAGAATAGGGAAAAAAAGGCATTTGCTATGTCAAGCACTGTGAAACCAGTACGCTCCAGATGTAATAAGAGACATAACCACTGGGAATTTCACTACTACTGGGGCTAATCAGGGTATCACATGATTTAAAACTCTGTAGTCTAATGTCAATAGCCATGATTTGCCGTCTGCATTCTTCACTGGCTACATAGATGAATTGCAGATGATGTTGCACACCATTAAAACCCCTTGTTCTATCAGAGTCCCCATTATTGGCCATATTCCCTCCTTTGCTTCCCTGACAACCTGTACTAATCATACAGGTTTAGGATCAGGCCCCTTGATTTTAATGGCAGCATCTGTTCTCCCATAACTCAGCTTAGATGGAGCAAAAGCAGCCCTGTGTTGATTGGTAATTTACTCTATATCTTTTTCCCACATAGAAATTGTTAGATTCTCCAACACCTTTAAGGTTGCAACTTGGTGTGCTGTTGGATTTAGGCTCCCAGCTTCCCCGTTTTCAGCCCTGCTAATTAAGTGGTTTGGCAAATCTATTACAACTGTGAATTTTGATAAAAAGTCCATGCTCTAAATTCCACACCCATTGAGATCCCGTAATCCCATGAATCCCCAGATGGACAAAAGGCCTAATGCACAGGTGATTTCTTGGCTAAACAGCATTAAACTCTCTTTCCCATCATAAGATGTTAATTATATCATTTCTTTAATAGGCATGTCCTTTAATATTGAATTGTCTCTGGTACATAACAAGCTGGTGGAGGCCCCTGTATCCATCAAATCTTTTTGCTTAATTGTGCCAAAGTTCCCTTTGACAATTACATTCACAGTCGGATGACCCTAATAATCATTTGCAATGGCTGCCACCACCTAGGGGTCTTGGGAACCGCTGCCCCTTCAAAGTCTATTTTCAGTAGAGGTATCCACCTGGCTAGTATATGCTGCTACGTCAGATGCATTACTCTTTTGTAGCCCAGTGTCGTAGGCTGCCAATTTGATAAACATGTCCTCAACAGTCAGCTTCTGTTTCAGGTTCCCTTAGGCTCATATGCCTGGTGTTCACTGGACCTAGGGCTCACCTGATGGTTGGGCTCAGTGCCTGCACATAGAAATTCCTTAATTTAGGGATGTCATATGTTATGATACCCTCTCCCTCATATCATGTCCTATACCTGCCAATGAGAATAGTAGTTTCTTCCACAAGAAATACCTTTCAGGGCACTCATAATGTCTTTATCATGGGGAAAATACATATTAACCACATGCATATGCAAATCAACTTGGTTTACATTATTGTTCATTATGGCTTCATAAGGTAGCACGGTAAATTCTTTGGGTGTCATACATTCACTCAATATAATTACAAAATTTTCATGTGTTAAATTAGGTGTGACTAACACTCAAGCTAATCAGCAGAAAAGCATACTCCTATTACAAGACTCCAGTCACTTTCTCAAGGCTTGGGCTTGCTCTGGTGTGTAAGTCTTGGTTTCTCGCTTAACTGAGAGCCGCTGTATGTTTCCATCATATGTAGTCACTTTAGTGACTGCTAGTGCCAATGGAGAGCTCTCATTAGTTTCCTTTAGGCTCATTTCCTTAGGGGTAGTTGGTATTAGTCAAGAGGGACCCTCCTCTGAGTACTTCAAGGTGACTCTTGCTTTCAGAGTCAGCATGTGCCCCCTCATAAACCTCATGAAATGGGGCCAGTGAGTCTGTCAAGGCTGTTCCTCACTCTGGCATGATGAATGCAGAAGTGGGGGCCTGCAAAACACCCCAAAACCTGATCTCTACAGGCTTTGGTATAAAAACTCCCTCCCAAATCCTAATACCTGGATGTTGGGGAATCCGCTGCCAACATCAAGTGCTTTTGAACCCACAAACAGGGGTGGACACTTGAAACCCACCCCAAGGCACCCCAAGCTCTTTTCTCCAAAGAGCTTGCAAAGGAAAAAGAAAATGCAAGCTGCAGTCTGTGATTGCTGTCCCCTCGTCAGAGGCATGCAGATCCCACAGACAGATTTCCCAGGACACAGAAATGAACCAATACCAAGTTAATTAAAAAAAGAAAACATTTATTATTAAAACAATACCCCAGTTACAAGCATAGTTGGAATGGCTAAATGGTAAGAGCCACCAATTAATATACTCATGGAGGATTCCCATGGGCTCAGGACTTAGTTGCAAAACAGAGGAAAAACCATTTCTAACAGCACAGACATCAGATCCAAATTCCCAAACCAGAAAACAATAAAACCTAATGGATTTATCTAGACTTTACCCTACTTACACATTATGAAGAGTCTTCTGTCTTCCTTAGTATCTAGAGAGCAAACAACTGGCTCAGAGACAAAGGAGGGAAAAGTTAAAAATCCTTTATCTCAGTTTGAAATCTCTACCTGCATTACTATTGGCTGACCGCTATCTGGCTAGGTTAACCCCTTAGTCCCCAGGCTGCTGGCCATCCCTCATGGTTACGACAGGGTCACTGCCAACTGCACTTTTTATTCCCCTCGGCAGCTGTTTTTGCAGCTTCATGATGTGCTGCTGGCATTCATTGTGGCTGCCAGTCCCCACTGCGTTATTTCAGACCTCCTTTAACAGCTGCTGCACAATGGCTTGAGATTCGTGCACTTAAACAGCTTTTATTTCAGCAGCTTGCCCTGCCGTGGCCATTCGCTGTGTCGAAGCTTAACAGAGCTTCCAGTTGGGAGACCTGCAAGGTCAGCAATGTCACTTTGGCCTTTTTGGCCATCAGATCAGCAGCTTGCTACTGAATCAGTTGATCCCTTTGTTTTTCATACTCAGAGGTCTGAGCCACCTGCTTTTGTAGCAGAGGTATTAGGTGATGTAGTTCCCGGCTTACTATGGCTAAGCTGAACAGGAGGGAACTTCACCCCTCTGCTTTCTTTGGGATGGGTTTACAGATGACATACTGCTCACAGAACTAGGGTTGCCAGGTGTCCGGTTTTCTACCGAACAGTCTGGCTTTTGGACCTCCTGTCTGGTAAAAAATTCCAGAAAATACCGGACATGTCCAATGTCCGGTATTTTCTCGTTTTTCCAGCTGGGCGCCGGACGGAAGCCTGGCGGGGGCGGAGGGAGTGGCTGGGAGGTGGGGTGAGATCAGCGCTGGGAGCCCCCTGGTTGCGTCTGAGGAGGAGGAGGGGCAGCCTGGTCTGTGCTCCTGCGCGCTGGTCAAGCGCCTGGTGGAGCCGCAGCCGGACTGACTCGCGCTTCGCCGGGACCCTGGGCGGGACGGGAGCACCCTGGGATCTGCACATGCCCAGGTCAGTCCTGCTCCACGCCAGCTGATTCACTTCCCCTCTGGCCGGCCGGTTGGTTCTCCCCCACTTCTCCTCGTGATCTTCTGCGGCCAGCCCCGCTGCGCCCAACCCCCGGCCCGCCGTCAGCTCTGCCTCCTGCCGGCTGGTTCCTGCTCTGGATCTTCCCCGGCCAGCCCCGCTGCACCCCCCGCCAGCTCTGCTTCTGGCGGCCAGTTCTCCTCCTCCTCCTGAGCTCCCGGCCAGCCCCACCCCGCCCCATCCTCCCCGATATCCCCTGGCCAGCCCCGCTCTGCCCGACCCCCACTGACCAGCGCTGCTTCCGTCGGCCCCCACATCTCCCTGGATAGCCCCATGGCTCCCCGTCAGCTCTGCTTCCCGGTCCCCCCTTTCTTTCCGGTCCTCCCCCCTTCTCCTGGCCAACCCCGCTCCCCTCCCGGCCGGTCCCGCCTCTGCCCCTGATGAAGTGTGTCCGGTATTTTTTTTGACTACCTGGTAACCCTACACAGAACTTAGTAAACCTCTTCAGAGAGTCCACCCCCAAAAGGAACCCCTCCTTCCAGAGATTCTGCCCTTTCCTGAAACATTCAAGACTAGAGTCAACTGAGACTTTATTTCTCTGTGCCTCCCATCCTTTCACGCTGAACACATGGTTCATGCTGGTCACCTAAGAATGGCTTACCCCCAGTCTCTGACAGTTACACTGTATTCAGGTGAAGACTGCTTGTGGGGGTCTTATTGGGTAAAGGCTTATGGAAGCTGCTTTCACAATCCCTGACTGCCCAACACCAATGGGTGCAGTCTTGCCACCGCAATAGCTTCAAAATGATAAGAGAGCTCACCTCCTGCTTTCCAAACTGCTGCTCCATCAGAAAAGAAGTGGCACCCAATAAAGCACAAATTGGTGACCACTCTGTGCTGAACGCTGGAGCGTGGAGCACTGACAGTGACAGCCGAGGTCAACTCGGCCACTGCCATCTACTTCCCAGCAAGAAGCTTACTAAACCAAATCCAACCACTTCTGTCTAGTGGTGACAGGGTTTTTGGGACCAGACAACTCCAGATCCTCACCAAAAGGGCAGATAGGAAAAAGAATGCAGAGCACCACTACAAATGTTCACACCTTTTGTACTTGCCCCTTTCAGGCTGGGACTCCCAGTAAAGGCTTCAAAAAGGTTGCCGTGCTGCACCTTGATCCCACCCGAAGCTGTTGGGCCAATCTATTACTATTCGCAAATTAACAAAACAAAATCCTATCAGAGCCCATTCTGAAAAATAAATTCCAAAGGGGTCCGCCCACAGTTGCCAGTCTGTTACCCCAAAGGGTGTAGGTAGCACACAGTGCCCTTGCCAGAAGTGCAGGACTGGCCCTTCTATCTACCTGTGAATTGATTATATGTGCTGGAGTAGGATCCTTTCTCCTCCTTCCTCTCCCTCCGGTGGAGGTGTTATAAAGAGAAAGCAATGGTCAGGTTCTCAGCCTCTCTCCTCTCCAGTTTATTTCATTAGAAAAAAATATACAAAGTTTTTGTTGTTCCACACAAAACTAGTGTCTCTATTGAAAGTACAGGGAAGGGGGGAAGGGAGGTGTTGTGGTGGGAAAAGCATAGGGGGGCAAGGCACAGGCCTCTAGTGGGGAGGCCCTGGGGAGAGTTACTGGGGTCTTTCAGAGAAACTCTCCCTCAGGGCCTCCCAGATGTGCACCCTGGCCTGATGGGCCTGAAGGATGGCAGCTGTCTGCGGCTGCTCGAAGGCCATCCCTTCGGGGCCGGCTTCTGCTCCCCACCCCAGGAGGAAGGCCTCCCCCTTCCTCTCCACAATGTTGTGGAGAACACAACACGCCGTGACCACCTCGGGGATGTTATGCTCCCCCACTTCGAGGAGGGTCAAGAGGCACCTGAACCGCACACACCTTCAGGTGCCTAACGGCGCATTCCACCTGCATGCAGGCCTAATTGAGGGGCGCATTGAATTGTTCCCTGCTAGGATCCAGGTGGCCAGAGTAGGGCTTCATGAGCCATGGCATTAGTGGGTAGGCCACGTCCCCGATGATGCATAGTGGCATCTGCATGTCCCCCACGCAAAAGTCCTGCTGGGGGAAGAATGTCCCAGCCTTCAGCTTGTGGTAGAGGCTAGAGTTTCTGAATATGTGGGCATTATGTGCCCTACCCGACCACCCGACGAAAATGTCCAAAAACTGTCCATGGTGGTCGACCAGCACCATGGCCCTTCCTGTGGATGTATTGGGATGCTTGATGATGTGGTGCGTGGATTGGGATGTGGGTTCCATCGATTGCTCCCCGCAGTTGGGGAACCCCAGAGCAGCAAATCCTGCGACGATGGGGTCCAGGTCTCCGCGGCGGATGACCCTGTGCAGCAGGATGGAGTTTATGGCCCTCACCACCTGCAGAAGGAGACAAAGAAACACACAAAACATAGAATAAGAGGGAGTGCCTGAGCCCTTGGGAGGTGCCTGCCCCTCTTCCCCCCACCCAAATACCCCAGGAGCCACCCCCTGTGAGGCCACCTCCCCCCCCCCAGCAGGGCTGTGTGAGGGCGGAATGGCACAAACCACTGGCGACGGGGCTTCCCCTGCACTCCCAGGGCATCCCCACTGCCTCTACCCCCCTTTTCCCCTGGGTCCCCCTTTTCAGAACTCCCTCCCCTCCCGCAGGGACTGCAGCCCAAGAGTGCCTTACCTCCATGAGGAGGGCCCCAATGGTGGACTTCCCCATGCCAAACTGGTTGGCCACCGATTGGTAACTGTCTGGGGTGGTGAGCTTCCAGATGGCGATGGCGACTCACTTCTCCAGGGGGATGGCGGGCCGCAGATGGGTGTCCCATCATCGGAAGGCAGGGGGTGAGCCAGGCACACAGCTCCATCAAGCCAGGGCATCCTCCTCTATTGGAGGATCAGGGTCTAGCTGTGTATTGAAACATTTACTGACAGTCACTGTGTATTTTATGAGGTGCACATTGACTAAGACATACTGCTTTGTTCATTATATTCTTTGTTTCATTTCTTCAGTATCTTGCAAAAGGTGCAGTCAGTGAAGCAGAAAATCACTGCATTGATTCTTTTTACGTTTTGTAGGATAAAAACTATGTTCCTCTTTAGGTATACAAGGAGGGTCCCTTGTCTGGGCTTAGGGCATTCCACTGATTAAACATTTTGGTTTTAAACTGATGGCTGCCAAAATCCTGTTAATATTAAGCACTTGTTGGTAGATATGTGCTCCGTAGAAAAAGCCCCCTTTTTTTGCCTTACATCGTGTTTTCTGTGTTGCCATATCTGATATTTAGTTCTCCCCTAATCAGTTTGTCACACAGAGTGACACAGTCCATGGTTGGCACAGAGCATAAAAATCTCCAAGATCGGATTTTATAGCTGTATATTTATTTAAAGAAATATGTACATGCCTTAATTTTTCAGCAAATTAATACTGCTAACTGGAAGTCTTTCGTGTAATATAAATCCAAGTGCTAAATACAGACAAAAAAAGTACCCTTTTCTAACCTCAGGAGGAATAGGAAGAGGAGGAATAGATTTCAGATTCAGCAAATGTAAGTGGTCTGTAGTCCCTTGCCATTCTTTGACTGATGATGAGCTGAGTGTTCTGCCTGTTACAGGAATATTGATTGGAATCAGATGATAAAATCATTGCACAGGGAAAACAACCCACTGCAAGTGAAAATGAAAAGATGGAAATGTAATAAAATTCTTGATTTAAAAATGACTTATTGGAATAAAATGAAAATGCTTCCTATAACAGAGTTGAGAATTAGTCATGGGAATAACAAAAATGTTGAGGGAATATAACTGTTGCTTAATAAAATTCATTATAAATTCTATCTATCTATCTATCTATCTTTCTATCTATATCTGACAACCATCCCACACTATGTCAACCTTCCTTATGCGGCAATTTTTCCTCAGACACAGCTTTAGCTTTATTTACAATTAATCCACTGGTATTATAGTAATGGAAATTCACGCTGAAAAACATTATCTTCCTCCATTAAATCCCCTTTGAAGCAAACCTTTGAAAAATATTTCCTTTGTCCAGAACATGCAGTTTAGTAGCTCTTATTTTATCCTGAGAAAACAATTCTTTTGCAGTGATTTATGCATACTATTCCTGTATAAAAACCACATTATATTACATAATAGTAAAAGATCTGAGGCAAACTCTGCATTAGGCAGAAATGACAAAGGTAAAATGTACGACTAATCCTGCTCCAAATGAGATAACTGGCCAAACAAACATTGCAATTAAAGGAAACAGGATTAGGTTCTAGCGTTGTGCTCTATAATCTCTCTGGGATCCCTTGAATTGAGTAAGATTTCTGCTTAGATGCCTATAACTGATGAGTGCAAAGATGAGAAATTAGGACAGTTCTGGCAATGAACACTCTCTGGCAGTGGCTACACGTGAGTTCTCTATCTCCATTACCACAATGCAGGCCCAAGCATGGTCCTTACGTCTGGCTCTCTGATCATCTTCATGTAGACAATGCTCGATCTCAAAGTGTCAGGCACCATTCTTGATGGTGATCTTCCAGGTTACCCAATCCTCCACCTGTGTCTCCCGGGTGTCAGCATCAATGTTGCACTTTACCAAGGTGTTCTGAAAGACATCTCTTTAGTGCTTCCTGTGCCCACCACAAGACCTCGCCCTGGTCCTCAGTTGTGAGTAGAAAATCTGTTGAGGCAAATGTGTGTCAGGCATTCTGACCAAGTGATCAGACCATCGTAGCTGCCTGCAGGCAATTATTGCCTTGATGGTGCAGGAATCAGCTTCTGTGAGGACACTAATGTTGGTCCATCTGTCCTGCCATGTGATTCCTAATAATCTCCTTGGGTACCTTTGGTGGAATTTCTCCAGATCTAGGTATTAAAAAGAATGAGCCTGGTTCTACAGATAGCTGTTTGTCTACTTTAAAATTCTGAGTTTCCTTAACTCCCACTGAACTACGTCCAGCAGAACATATACACATGTACTTAAGTCCATCACTGTTCAACAAAGACTTATGTGCTTGCTTAGGTGTCAGTGGAGTTAAGCATATGATTAAGTGCTTTGTAAACAGACAAGAACTGCACAATCAAGGTCACAATCAGTGGGAGTTGAGGGATTTGAGTGCCTTACAGGAGTTGCTGTCAGGGCCAGGCTGTGGGTGGCCAAGTAGTTAGAGTCCTCGGTCACAAGACAAGAGTCAGGAGGGGTCAGCATAGCTGGCGATCAGAACCATGAGTCAGGAACCAGAGTCAGGCAAGGTCAGCATACCAGGCAGTCAGAGCCCAGAGACAGATTGGAAGTCAGATCCACAAATCAGATGCCAGGAGTCATGCTATGGCAGGAGCTCAGGGAGCTCACAGTTTAGAACAGGGTGGTGCCCCGTTGTTCAGATAGCTCCCTCTTCCTATTGCTTGTATAAGCGGGGCCAGCAGGTCAATGAGCAGCTCTGGCACTTTGAGAGAAGGAGCCTCAAAGGGGGTGGGCAAAGGGACAATTGCTCTGGGGCCTGACAATTCAAAAGAGCCCGGGACTCCAGGTCACCACTGCTGCTACTGCAAGAATGGCGGTGGCCAGAGCCCCAGGCCTGTAAATCACTGCTGGAGTGCCACGCGGTGCACTCCAGGCAGCTCTGAAGGTTGCGGGAGGTGGCATGACGCACTTTGGGCAGTGATAAGGGTTGGCTGATCCCAGCCCTGCCCCTTCTGCCAGAGGCCTCACCCCTTCAGGGAGCACAGAGCCCCTCCCCCCACATTGCCCAGAGGCCTGAGAAGTCTGTTGGCACTCCTGTATATGATTTGGGGTGTGTTTAGGGTGAATGCATTGTCATTGTTCTCTGGAGAGGAAGAAACCTCACCCTCTTGAGAGGGAGAGGAAGTGACAATTGGAGAACAGGGGGACAATTGAGAGACAGAGTCAGTCAGTGCACAGCCCGATGGAGGGAAACAGAGAGTCTGTTGAGTCAACTCAGAGAAACAGAGTGGGGGGAAAGAGTAGAGAGAAACTGAGAGACCAAGCAGGACAGACATGCCAGAGAGGATCCCTTAAGTTTAAAGCTTGCTGATCAAATCAGTCCATGTTTGATGGTATGTTACTGAGCATCATTTCTGGTTGTCTTCTATCACTGATTTGTGTTGTCCCAGAGATCTGGAACAAGAGCACCACTAGGTCTGGTCTAATATGCACCTTTGCACATAAAAATGACTGGAAGGCACTTGAGTCTCAAACTCGTTAGACAGAACCCATTGAGATATTTGAGAAAGGGCAGACTTGAACTACTTGTAAGATAAAAAAACAATATGTAAGATAAAAGCCTGTGCATACAGAGATAAATATAGCTATATTTAGTTAGAAGGTTATATTTTAAGTACACTTTGTGGTTATTTATGGAGTGTGTATTATACAAACATATTTGAACCACTAGAATTTTGTTATTATATATATATTTCAATGTAATATTATCATAGGTATGTAGTTATAATTAAATAAAATCCTCATTATGTCATGTATGTTATTTTGGTTAGCATTAAATAACCTTTTACCATGGTGTAACACATTCCCCAGTTCTCATCTGCTAGGTAAATTATACCACTGTGATGGACCATTATTAAATCTTGTTGGTTTTGGACAGGATGACCCTCTGTATTCCAAATTGCAATATAATAACCCTATTCAGGCAGCCTTTTTTAAAAGTAAGGAAGGCTGAATTCTATTTTGCACTAAAAAGAAAAGAGTTGAACTCTTTGTATGCTATGCAAAACACAGTGTATTCTCCCAAAACTTACAGCACTGACTCTTTAATTAAAGAATGGATTTTTGGAGAATTTACAAGTTTAAATTAAACTTTGTTAGGACTAAAATCAATTAAAGAACTGCCCTTCTAAGAAAAAAATTAGCATTCTCTTCTTTTTCTCAAACGATCTTAACAACAGGATCATGCGGACACTTAATACTTTCCAGATAGTTAATAATAATTGGAATTAGGTTGTAATTCAGCTAAGCTATTAATTATTGTTATATATAATTACAGTTATGTAACTGCTGTGGAACTTACTTTGGTTCCTGGGTGTCTCTGTGCTAGTAACTCAGGGAGAGGCAAGAGGTCCTTGGGAGAAGCATGGGAGGACAAGCCCAGACTTGGAAGATGCTATTTTGAGCAACAGGGGACTCTATTGGCTTGGGGGAGTCATAGCAAGTGGGCCTGGATGGCCACCAATGTGCCTGCTCAGGTGAGCAGCTGTGCCTGATAAAAGGGTTAGAGTTCAAATGATCGATCAGAAAAAGCCTAGGAAAGTAGAGCTAGCTTGACCAATAAAGACAATCTTCAGTGAGATGCCTGCCCTTGGGAGCACTTAGGGTTGCCAGGTGTCCAGTTTTGAACCAGACAGTCCAGTATTGAGCTTTTTGTTTGAGAAATAAATTGAGAAAATATAAATGAGAAAATATAAATATCCGGTATTTTCTAAATAAGATGTAATGTAGATTGTCATGTAATGTCAAGTGTGTCCGGTATTTTTGTTGAAACCATCTGGCAACTCTAGGATCACTGTGGGAAGCCATTTGGGGAGGTGTCTGGAGCCAGTCACTGAACGGGTAACATTTGCTGTTGGTGAGCTTAAGTCCTGGGGCTGCATGGGGGGTGTGACACATGGCCAGAAAGGAGTTAAGCAGCTTGCAGGCCAATTGAGCTAGATTCAACCTTTAGAGATATGCTATAAAAGACATGTCAATGGTAACTAGAACCACTCCATGTTAGATGTGAACTCATACTGTAAAAGAATTAGAAGAATACAGTTATTGTTGTAGTCTGGGAAGAGAATAAAGTTTATGTCCTATTGAGTTAAAAGTGGGATCCAGATGAACCCACATTAGGGGCGGGGTGCTAGAGCCCTCCCAAAAATGGGGACCCAGGCACCCCCACAGTCCAAGGCCCTGGCCAAGCTGGAAGCTAGAGAGCCCACCTGGCATGGGGTGGAATAGAGGAAAAACAGCCCCCTGCCAATGTCCCAGGCTCTCTACCCAGGGCAGTGAGAGAGATCCAAGCTTCCCACAGTTCTCCATGACTGAGGTTTGGCCAGGGTGAGAGGCCTCAGAGCTGCAGTCTGGCCTGGATAAAATCCAGGCATGCAGCTATGGAGAGCTCTGGTAAACCCTCCACCTGCTCACAGTGTGGGAGGCCTGAGGAGAGCAGCCCACAGCCTGTGCCCCGGGGGTCCAGTGCAGCTCTCCAAAGCTGCCTCAGCTCTCTGGCCGGCTCCACTCTGGCCTGGGCTGGTGAGGGAGAGACGGGGACGAGGGCAGGTTCTTCCCATGAAAAGTGGATGAGGTGAGCCCATCCACTTTCAAGAAGTGGGAGGGCCTTTATCTGCCTGTGTCTGGTGCCGCTGAGCCAAGCCCATCCATATAGAGATTGGCATAAAAGAGGCAGCTGGGTGGACAGTGGTGCTACAATTATACTGGCTACAGATAGATTTAAAACACAGTGGAATATGAGGACCGAGCTCTTTCCATTTCCTGCCTCCTATTCACACAGTGCTCATTTCTCTAGCACACTAAATCAAGAAGGGTACGTCTACACTTCAGCGTTATTTCAAAATATCTTATTTCAAAATAGTTATTTAAAAATAGCTTATTTCGAAATAACGCGTCTAGACACCAAATGCATTTGGAAATACCGCTTTTGCTATTTCGAAATAGCGCGTCCACACTGATAGGACGCTGAATTGCATTTAGGGCCGGCTAAAACCAGTTCTGGCAGGGCATCAGGTCAGGAGTTACCTTGTGTGGCTGCTGCCTGAGGCTATCTGAGATCTGTGCTTAAAGGGACCCCGGACAGCCGGTTCTAACGTTTCCCTGCTTGCTTGCCTACCTCGCTGAGGGACAGCAAAGCATTTTTTTCTCTGTGTGCTGTGGTTGCCCTCACTCAGGACACCACAGCACTCTGCAGCATGGAGCCAGAGCCACCCCGGGCACTCTGGTGCTTCTTCTGGACTTGTTGCTGTGAGTCTGACAGCACGTTCTGCAGGCAGTAACAGTCTCCCTGGTGTGCCCACTGGGGGCTTGTGCCTCATTCCTCCCTCACGTCCTTCCACTTACCTCTCCCTAACCCCCTTTCCTGCTGTACAATAAAAGACACATGTTCATTACAACAAAGCCTCTTTATTGAACAAAACTGGGGTGGGGAGGCAATGAAACTGAGGTGAGACTGGGGAAAGAAGGTGGGAGAGGGGGGGAAGGAGGGTGGAAGATGGGAGGGGGAAACCTGGGAGGAGGGAGCTGGCGGGGGAGGCAAGAAGAGGAAGGGGGAGGAGAAGCTCAGGGCTCAGGGTTGGGGGTCTTGCCGGCCCAACTGTCTCCCAGCACCGCGGGTGCAGGGGCCTCGGCATCCCTAGGAGTGTGGGGAGGAAGAGGCGGGAGGGGGAGAAGGAGTGGGAGGAGGAGTGGTAGCTGGGGAGGCAGCAGGTGCTGGAGCAGCAGGAGGCAGCATGCTCTGCCCCAGGGTCGATGACCACCTTGGGGGCACGGACTGTCCTGCCCCCCAGGATGCGGTCCATGGCATCAAAATAGGGGCAGTGTCTGCGTCTGCCCCTGGTTGGGAGCTGCCCCCTGTAGCCCTGGCATATGCCTGCCGCAGCTCCTTTATTTTCATGCGAACCTGCTCCTGGGTTCGCATGTGGCCTGTGGTGGCCAGGCTGGCAGCCATCCGCCTGTAGACGGTTGCGTTCCTCCATTTAGTGTGGAGATCATGGACATTGGAGGCATCCCCCCAAACCTGAATTAGATCCCTGATCTCCGCACTGGACCAGGCAGGCGCCCACCTTTTCTGGCCCCTGGCAGGCTCCTGGGAGCTGGCAGACTGCTCCTGGGGAGCGATGGAGGGCTGGCTGCCAGTGGCTTGCTGGCTCATGTTTTGGGGCCACTGGGTCAGGTGCAGCAACTGTTGGCTCTGGTCTGGCAGGCTTGGAGCTGGCACAGGCACTGAGGCCAGAGTCTACCCCTTTAAGGGCTCTGGGGAGGGGGGGAGGGAGAGGAGTTTTCTTGGTTGTGCCCAGAGTGGCCACCAGGGCACCCTGGGAAGGACTGGAGGCCCCCTATTTCAAAATAAGTGTCTACACAGCGCTTATTTCGATTTACCCATTTCGAATTTGGCATTATTCCTCGTGGAATGAGGTTTACCAAATTCGAAATAAGCGCTCCGCTATTTCGAATTAATTTCAAAATAGCGGTTTGGCTGTGTAGACGCTGGTAAAGTTATTTTGAAATAACTGCTGTGTAGACATACCCTCTGAGGCCTGTGCTTAAAGGGACTCCCCCCCCACCCCCCCGGCGCAGCCGGTTCTCAGGTTTCCCTGCTTGCTTGCCTACCTCGATGAGGGACAGCAAAGCATTTTTGTCTCGGCATGCTCTGGTTGCCCTCACTCGGGACACCACAGCACTCAGCAACATGAAGCCAGGGCTGCCCCTGGGCACTCTGGTGCTTCTCTTGGACGCATTGCTGTGAGCCTGGCTGCGCTTTCTGCAGGCTGCCATCCAGGAGGTCCATCGGTGGGCTGTCAGTATCCAGGAGGCCCTGCGGGAGAGCTTCCACACTGAGGAGCACTAAGAGTCTCCCTGGTCTGCCCCACTGGGGGCTCGTGCCTCATTCCTCCCTCACGTTCTTCCACTTACCCCTCCCTAACCCACCTTCCTGATGTCAAATAAAATACACATATTTTCATGAACACAAACTCTCTTTATTTAACAAAACTGGGGGGGGGAGAATGAAACTCTGGTGAGACTGAGGAAAGGAGGTAGGAGAAGGAAGGAGAGAGGGTGGGAGAAGGGAGGGGGAAATCTAGGAGGAGGGAGCTGGAAGGGGGAAGCAAGGGGAAGAAGGGGGAAGGGAAGCTCAGAGCTCAGAGTTGGGGGTCTCGCCAGGCCAACTGTCTCCCAGCACCGTGGGTGCGGGGGCCTTGGCGTCCCCGGGGGGGTGGGAAGGGAGTGGAGGGAGAAGTGGGAGGGGGAGGAGGAGTGGGAGGAGGAGCGGTAGCTGGGGAGGCAGCAGGTGCTGGAGTGGCAGGAGGCAGCATGCTCTGCACCAGGGTCTGCAGGTGTTGGCAAATAGCTCAGCCATGGGCGAGCTGCTCCCGCCGGAGCTGCAGGTCCTCTTGCACCCAGTGCTGGAAGGTGCGGTGCAGGGCTTGCAGTGCCCCCAGGTGCTGCTGTTGGTACCCCTCCACTGCAAGGGTGGGCCTGCGGAGCCTCGGGTGAGGGAGCATGTCCGGGGCGGGGTGGTGCACCCTGCACGCGCAGCTGGTGCGGCTGTGGAGAAACAAAAGAAGTGGTCAGTTATCCCTGGGGACACAGTGGGTGAAGCCCAGTCCCCCTCTGCAAGGTGAGGATGACCATTCCCTGCATCATCAGAGCTGATGTGCTTGCACACAGGCCATGGTCAGAATATCCGGCTATCCCCGGGAGTGGGAGCTGCCTCAAGACCACACCCATGCCCCTGTGGTGTGTATAGTGTAGGTGGTCAGGGCGGGAGAGATGTCCCCTGCCTCTGTGTAGAGTGGCCTTGTGGAGGGAGGGCATCCTGCTGTGTCCCACCCCGGACTCAGGAGAATGTCATGCCTCCTCACACACATGTGTGGTAGCCAGCTGGGGCCACATGCCCAGAGGTGGCATGGCACATGCTCGCACATGCACAGGTTGCTGCATGATCCGTGGACAGCAAGGCCCACATACGCAGTCTCTAGTTTCTGTCTTCCTTCCCCCCCCCCGCATAAGGGGACAGTGATGGCACTCACATGTTGTTGCCTTCCTGGCCTGAGATGACACTGGCGACAAGTCCACTGGGGCAGCTCGGGGGTCCTGGCTCATCTGGGTGGTGATGATGGCCTCCTCTGGCTCCTGGCTCTCCTCCTCCTCCTCCTTGATTCCCTGGTCAGGGCCCTCTGCCCCAGGGTTAACGACCACCTGGGGTGTATGGACCGTCCCAACCCCCAGGATGTGGTCCAGGGTGTCGAAATAGGGGCAGGTGTGTGGGTCTGCCCCTGGTTGGGAGCTGCCCCTATGGCCCTGGCATATGCCTGCTGAAGCTCCTTTATTTTCATCTGCACCTGCTCCTGGGTGCGGATGTGGCCTTTGCTGGCCATGCTGGCAGCTATCCTACCATAGACGGCCATGATGATCTCCTCCCTAAATAAGGTCCATGATCTCCGCCCTGGACCAGGAAGGCGCCCACCTTTTCCGGCCCCTGGCAGGCTCCTGGGAGCTGGCAGACTGCTCCTGGGGAGCGGTGGAGGGCTGGCTGTCGGTGGCTTGCTAGCTCATGTTTTGGGGCCACTGGGTCGGGGCAGTGACTGCTAGGTCTGGGCTGGCAGGCTTGGAGCTGGCTCAGGCACTGTGGCCAGACTCTACCCCTTTAAGGGCTCTGGGGAGGGGGGAGGGAGAGGAGTTTTCCTGGTTGTGCCTAGAGTGGCCACCAGGGCACCCTGGGAAGGGCTGGAGGCCCCCTATTTTGATATAAGTGTATACACAGCACTTATTTAGAAATAGCAATTTCAAAATTAGCACTATTCCTTGTGGCATTTCAAAATAAGCCCTCCACTTTATTTAATTTCGATTTAATTTCGAAATAGCGGTTTGGCTGTGTAGACGCTAGGAAAGTTATTTCGAAATAATGGCTGTTATTTCAAAATAACTTTGCTGTGTAGACATACCCGAAGTGAATTGCAAATTAAGGACCCAATTCTCCAATATAGCTCAGCTGTGTTGCTGTTCTCTGAAAGATGATTTGTCTTTTTTTCTTCCATGCACCTGTGGGATGATCAGGAAGAATCTGGACCTATATTAGTTAACAGAACAGTAACATATATAACAGACACAAATTACGGTTGTCTATTGCAGAAAGATTTAGTGAAGAATAGGATTCTATCTTTCTCACCATAATGCTGAAAGGCTTAAATGGTCAGGCAGCCTATAAACTGTTGGGCTGTCTCACAAGCCCAGGAAAGTGCAAATGCCAAGCCTGAATCTATTTCAGGCCTCTGAATCATGGCACAATTTATTATTCAAACACATAAAAACTTGTGAGTTAACAGAAAACAAAGTGATTCCCAGAGCAAAGCAGGCTGAAATCCCCAGAGATATTTCCCTTTCACTTTTATAATTCTGGAAATAACATACCACCCCTTCTTTCAGTCCTTTCACCTCTGAGTTATGTGACAGGCTGGCAACTCTTAGCCCTTTCTTGGTGGTTTCACCCATTGCACAGCCATGTCTATAGACAAGTAATCTAGATGGGAAATTAGGTGCAATAGCAATTTTTTTTCCTGTTAAGGGTCTTAGCTCTAGTTTCCCAATAAAATAAAATAAATCTATCTCAGGCATTTATAGTCTGCTTAAATTTTTCACATAGTTTAATTTGTATATATTCTTAAGAAAAGCTGCATAATGTTGGTGGCAGAGAATGGTAGCTGTCTTGCATCCCAGAGGTGACTGTATTTTAGTGATGTATGAAATCAATCCTGTAACTACAGCTTTTGTAACACTTTGTGATCTTTCCTGATGAAATGTGATTGTGTACGTATAACATTTTTATATCAGAAACATTCTTTTTGGAGATGGATAACTTTGGCATACCATACTGTCCAATCAGGAATTAGTCATCACGAACTAGTCCACTTTTCTAGTGATTCATCACTAATCAGAAATGGAATACTTTGAACATCTATAGTACTTCTCATCTATGGATATCAACATACAGTACTTTGCAATTATTAATAACAATAATTAAATTAAGCCTCAACATACCCTTGTGTGGTAGTAGGGAATATAAAATGATCACTGATATTCATTGATCAGAAAAGATCATTATTATCATAGTGGCTTACCTTCTGCATAACACAGGCCATAAAACCTCCCCCAGTAATTTCTGCTTTGAGACTGTAGCTTCGGTTTGAGCTACAGCCTATCATTTAAAAAGAGAGCCAGACCTCACCCACATCCGGGAGGGTATGTCTACACTTTCACCTTCTTTCGACAGAGGGGTGCAAATGTAGACATTCAAAATTATAAATGAAGCCGGGATTTAAATATCCCGTGCTTCATTTGCATATTCGCGTTATGGCGCTATTTCGAAATAGCGCTATTTTGAAATAACAGACGCTGTTAAGATGCGGTTATTTCAAGAGAAAACCCTTCTCTCGAAATAACTGGTAAACCTCATTGTATGAGAAATAAGGGTTATTTCGAGAGAAAGGTTGTCTCTCGAAATAACCACGTCTTAACAGCGTCTGTTATTTTGAAATAGAGCTATTTCGAAATAGTACCATAATGTAAATATGCAAATGAAGTGTGGGATATTTAAATCCCGGCTTCATTTACCAATTTGAATGTCTGCATTTGCATCCCTCTATTGAAAGAGGGTGCAAGTGTAGACACACCCAGAGAGAACAGGGCAACTGCTTAAGAGTGCACAATGATGGGCTGTCAGAGGGAATAACATGGAAAAGAATGTTGTGTTAGATTGTAAGCTCTTTGGGGGGCAGGGACCCTTTAATTATTCTGTGCTTGCACAGAACCTAGTACAGACAGGTCCTGGCCGATGACTGGGGCTGTTAAGTGCTACTGCGATACAATTAACATTTCAGTTGAATGTCCAGAGGGAGATCTGACACGGATGCTTTTCCAGATGATGGTGGGAAGGGTAAGTCCAGTCATAACAACAACATTTTATTAAAATAACGAATATGCTATTTTCATCAGTATACATTTTGTGATTCCTAGTGACTGTCTTGTGTGCTCCTCTACTATCGTTAAGTTGCTTATGTCACAGTTTAGGTGCTTTAGTACATTTTCCGTTTTCATCTGCTAAAACTAGAAATTCAGTTATATGAAATCTAAAAAATGATTCACAGCAGAAAGCTCTGCTAAAACAAGAACGGATAAATATATAATAACTGCATTTTAAAGTTATTGACATTTTAGACAGGAAACAGTTTGTTTAATTTTATCAACAGTTCTTTCTTTCTCTGAGTATGTAATAGAGTTGCTGATATTGTTATCTACAGAAACTGGACATCTTTGCATTATTGATCAGACTTCTGTTTTAATTGAACTGGCAGTAGAAATGAATATAAATACCTTGTGTTGTACAGTGTGCATGATTATTTATCAGATGTAAAGTAAAAAATTGAAGAAAGATGTTCACACTTGATGCATGTCTTTTCTATTAGACTTTTTTGTTTTACAAATATTACAACATGGTTATAAACAAACCCCTATCTGTTCTTTTCTAATCCTTCAGGAAGTAGAGCACAGAAACATAGACATTGACATACCTAATTAGATCAATAATCCATCTGGTCTGGTATCCCACCTCTGTCTAATGATGAGTGCTTGATGTTTCAGAAGAATTTTAAAATGCCTTATACTATACATAGCCAAGTAACTGAGCAATGTGGCACACAGGGGAAATAGTCCTTCTTGACCCCTAGAAGTAAATCAGACATGTAGCATGAAGTCTGGTTACCTTTATTGGTTAAAAATATTGAAGTCAAATTGAAACCTGATAATTACAACTCTGGAAGTTAAACTGAAACATGTTATTATCAGGTTTTTTTTGTTGAAGAACACGTCAGGAATCATATCATCTATAGTAGAACCTCAACGATATGAACACCAGAGTGATAGACTGACCGGTCAACCAGATACCATGTGAAGCTGGAAGTAACCATTCAGGCAGCAGCAGAGACTAAAAAAACCTTTTCACCACCCTCTTATGGGGAAGCCACTTACAGCAAGATGCTGGCACTGCCACACCCCCAAGCTAGCCAGAGCCAGTAGAGCAGAACCGCTGCCAGCACTCGAGTCTGTGCAGCTTTCCTCCAACTTTCCCGTTTGGTGGGGTAACTTGCTGCATGGTGTTGCAAGTGCACGCACACAGACACACACCCACACACACCCCTCTGCCTACAGGGGAACAAGCTTGCTAATTCATGCTGGGGTTGAGCAGGGAGCTCAGCTGCTGCTGAATCCTGATCTGGTGACACCTGCTAGATCTGGAGCATGAACTGCACTGTGGTCAGTTATGAATATTTGAGAGTTGTGGACAGCTTCCATTCCTGAGCTATCCACAACTCTTAGGTCCTACTGTATTCAAATTCTTAGAAGAATGGGATTTCAGATAAACCCACTCCTTAGGGAAGCCTGAAAATAGAGTTGAACTACTAGTAAATCATTACATAATAAGTGCCAAGTCTCATGATTATACACTTTGACCATGGCAAGTTGCAAGATGAAGAGTCAAGTTCTGAATTTTGTAGGCACTCCTTGTAACCTTATTTCAGTTCAGGGGCTATATTATTTAGGTGGCATGGTGCCTTTGCTATAATAATAATAATTATTGTACCTGTTTCTAATATGTCACCACCTATAGTATTTAGGAGCCTTTTCTTAAGATCCAAACTGGTGTTTTTCTTTCCTTCTGCTTTGGTTTTAATACAGAAATGGCTTTACAGTCAATTCTCTACCCACACTAAGTATTAAAAGTCATTTTCTCTCTGAAAAATCAATGTTTGGCTGAAGCTTGAGAGGCCTAATAGCTAATCTTAAAAGATCTGATCCAATTTCCTTTGAAATCAGTGGCAAAACTCGTGTTGATTTCAGTGGGCATAGGATGGGCCTAAGGAGGTTGTCTCAGTGAAATATTAAACAGAAAGTTGAATTAGACCACTGAGGGATTTGGGCTTATTTAGTCTGCATAAGAGAAGAGCAAGGGGGGATTTGATAGCAGCCTTCAACTTCCTGAAAGGAGGTTCCAAAGAGGATGGAGAGAGGCTGTTCTCAGTAGTGACGGATGGCAGAACAAGGAACAATGGTCTCAAGTTACAGTGGGGGAGGTCTAGATTGGATATTAAGAAAAACTATTTCACTAGGAGGGTGGTGAAGTACTGGAATGGGTTACCTAGGGAGGTGGTGGAATCTCCATCCCTAGAGGTTTTGAAGTCTCGGCTTGACAAAGCCCTGGCTGGGATGATTTAGTTGGGGTTGGTCCTGCTTTGGGCAGGGGGCTGGATTCGATGACCTCCTGAGGTCTCTTCCAGCCCTAGGTTTCTATGAATAAACCTGGGAAATACCATATGCTTTTTTTGTAAAATATTTAATCGGAATATGGATTATTTATCCGTTTTATAATGCTCCCTATTGCTGTCTTCCATTTTTTCATGTACTATTGTTTTGCATATGCTCATTGAATCACTGTTGACCTCTCTGTGAAGCAAATAAAAAGTGATACATTTTTATGCTGGGTCTTCCTTCGTTTAACACCTGAAAACAACTGCAATAGTGAAGATAAAACCTGAAAAAAGTGGAGGGGCTCAGAAAATAATCCATGTTTTTGAACCATTTTATAATATCTCTTTGTTTTCTACATTAGATGTCTGCTTCCTCCTTGTGAACTCACTGAAGGACATTTCTTTCCTCTCTCCTCAGAGTTCCCCCAAACAAGCCCATCTGATTTTACATCTACAACATAGAAGAATTCTCAGCTCCTTTCCTCTCCATGACTCACATCTTTCTCCCTTTGTTCCTGGGACTCTCCAGTAGGGTTGCCAGGTGTCTGGTTTTGAACTGGACAGTCCAGTATTTGAGGGTTCTGTCCAGGAAAAAAATTAAGAAAATACCGGACACATAAAATGTCCGGTATTTTCTAATTAGGTAAGTTTTATTATTATTAGGAGTATCTACCAGCGAGGCAGTACGCAACTACGCAAGGGGGGGCCGGGGCCGGGGCCAGGGCCGGGCACTGGAGGGAGGGAATCCCCGGGGCCGGACTCGCTCATGATTCGCGAAGACCGTGCGCGGGACAGGTAGCACCCCGGGATCTGCGTGTACCCAGATCAGTCCCGCTCCCTGTCGGCCGATTCTCTCCCTCTGCTCCCCCTCCCGGCCAGCCCCGCTTCCCATCAGCCTTCCCCGATCTCCCCGGCCAGCCCCACTGTCCTCGACCAGCCCTGCTTCCCACTGGCCGGTCTCCCCATCTCCCCAGCCAGCCCTGCTGCCTCTGAACCTCCCCGATCTCCCCGGCCAGCCCTATTGCCCCAGACTCCCCACCAGCTTTGCTTCCCGTGAGCCTGTTTCCCCCCCACACGCACACACACATCCTCCCGGCCATCACCGCTCCTCTTCCAGCCAGTGTCCCCCCAACATCTGAGATCAAGTGTGGTGTGTCTGGTATTTTTTTGGAAGCCACCTGGTAACCCTACTCTCCAGTATACTATGGGCTAACCTCAGCCCATTTTACAGGATCTTTTACTGCTACTGGGCTTCATCACTTCTGATAGTCTGGCTACATCAGTCCACTGCATTTGGAAGGTTCTGTGGTCATAACACTGAGGAATGCATTGTACCTCTTGTGTGGGGTGGGAATCAAAATGGGGTGGGAATCAAAATCCTGCTACCAGAGTTGTTGGATCCTGCAGCAGGATCTGCAAAGTGGTGGGACGTATGTGAGGTTATAGGAGAAGCAGAACATGTAAGAAGCAGCCAAAAGGTATATTGCGAGATCACAAGGAAGGAAAGAGAGGCTGGTTTTAAGGTTGTGAAAGAATAGCACAACTTTTCTCACTATACAAACACGAAAGGTTTAATTTTAGCTGAATTTGGAAAAAGTTAAAAATGGAGGTGATTTTTATTCTACAAGAATCACTTAAATCCATTCTAAAGTCAAATTTTCCAAGAACTGCATCAGTGAAGAATGCTTGTCCTTATCATTTCCTTGGTCTTTGCTCTGTAGGAGAATGGTGGTGGTCAGATAGTTATATTCCAGCAGGGATTTAAAAGGTTGTTTTGTTTTATTTTATTTTGTTTTTTAAACAGAAGAATTTAATTTTCTGGAGCATGGAGATTTAGGGCCCTTGTAAGTTGCATACCTTGCTTATAATATCTGAGAGGTGTCCTAGATTTCTGCTGAGCAACAAAGAAGAAAGATGCCTCCATCCAGCTGCGAGGTGTGGGAAGGGACAGGATCAAGCAGCAGTCCCGCTCCATAAGCAGTAATAGGCAGCAGGGAGACAGATACATGCTCTGGTTCACATCCACAAGAAAACTTAAGTGTCTAAGTCCTCATTTTAGGCTCCCCTTTAATCAGAAAACTCCCATTTGGCTGCTGCCAACACAGTAAGCACCTGTGTTCACATGGTACCTAAATTTCTGCTGTAAAAATTTTCTAGGTGCCTAAGTTTCTGCATCTGGGCATGTATACAAGTATCTGCACATTATCTTATACCTAAGTCCCAACATGATCTACAAACACGGGGGTGGGACGGGTCAGAGATAGCAGCTGGCAGGTGTAGGGAGGAAGAATAGTACCTCTTTCCTAAACAAAGCCAAATAGAAGGCGATACATGGGAGAAGCCCCTTCAAAAGAACAAGAAGCCATGGTATGTCCTAGTAGGTATGTCTTAGGAGGGAAAGAAAACAGCGAGCTTCGCTACATTGGAAAATGACTGCTCACATGCTGATCCTCTATAGCACCCTGCAGACACAGACCCTTTGACAGCCTGATTCTGCAGTGTAGCAGGGAGTAAATTGCAAGGCTCTGACCAATCAGTGCAATGCAAAATAATGTCAAAGAGCACAAACATATACAATATACCTTAAACCCATTCAAAATATTGTACTGTTATTAAATTCTTCTATAAAATGGTGTGGAAGGAGAAAGCCTCTGGTGAATGTCTCACTAGGTAAGATCCCCACAGGGGAAAGGCTTCTGGGGAATGCCTTTGTAGCAAAAAGCAGAAATGCTCCTAGAGGAAATACTTCAAAGGACTATCTTTTTCCTTATCCACACACTCACAGGCTTTTATCTCTCCCTGAGCTCCTAGAGAAAAGCTTTTATAACTGCAAGCAGAGTTCAAACAGCCCACAGGTGAACAAAGCCTCTGCTATTAGTCTGTCTCAATTAGGCCCAACAATAGCCCTTATAAAATTGGAGTCAGCTGTTCTCTGCTTTATAGGTGGCTACACATAGTAGGGAAGAATTGTGTCTGACTGATCTCACTCCTCCTTGACCCTGACCAGTTCCTGGCTGGCTGAGAGTGGGTGGAGGTGCTATGGTCCTTTACTCCTTCCTCCCTGTCCTCTAGAAACTCAGCTAAATGCTTCTTGTTTTTATAGTCATGGGGAAGATGTAGGTTCTATTTCAGCTGTTGTCATAAAGGAACAGAGCTTATGCCTGCAAGCTCAAGTTTAAATATTTTGTCACTCCAGTGATTTGTATATGAACTATGTATCAGGAAAATGGAACAATTGGAGTGAACTCTAGTGAGAATTCAAACAGGCACAGAGCAGGGAAGAAATGTCTGGGCCAAGGCTAGAAGTGTAATATCTCCAAGAGGGGTGGGCAGTAATGTTTGATGGGGTGGTCACTCCAAGATTTTGGTAGGGGGTCAAAGGTGGCACTTTTCTATGGAGGAGGTGCGTGGTCTGGGATGGAGCTTGGATGCAGAAGAGAGCTTGGGATAGGGGACTAGGGTGCAGGAGAGGGTGTTGGGTCTGAGAGGGAGTTTGGGTGAAGGAGGGGGTTGTGACCTGGGGCAGAGGATTTGGGTGCAGGGTCCAGGATGGGGAATGGCTGCAGGAGAGGATTCTGGCCTGGGGGAGGGGTGTAGGATGGTGTGCAGGGTCTGGGATGCACTTGTGACCTGGGGAAGAGGGGGCACAGAGGGTGTGAGTGGTGACCTGGGGCAGGCAGTTGCAGTGTGGGAGGGGGTGGAGTGCCAGAGTCAGGCTATGGCCAGGAGGCGCTTACCTAGGTGACTCCCGCTCAGCAGCCCTGCAGGACCCTGAGGCAGGTTTCATGCCTGCCAGGAGCCCCAGGTTGCTCAAAATGGCTGGCTTTTTCACGGAGGTCTCTGCTCAGGGCTTTGCGTGCTGCCCATGTCCCTGGCACAGTTTCTCAGCTCCTATTTGTAAGTTTCCCCTCTCCCACACTGAAGTGGTATGGGGATGCTCCCTGCCTGAGGGGAGGCCTGTGGGCCAGATCCAGCTGCTTGGTGAGCTGGATTTAGCCTGCTGGCTGCCTCTTGCCCTCTGATCTACACTGTCAGTTGTAACTTAATGAGAGACCAAATCTAATTAATTAAGACTGTAGAATCATAGGAATTTAAAGGTCCCACAATCGTGGGCAGCTGGTAAACAGCCAGCTAGGGGAAGCTAGCCCCTAGCCAGCTCCACCCTGCTACTCTTTCCCCCACCTGCCCCTCCCCAGCTCCAAGTGGGTCACATGTGGCTCTTCCCTCCGGCGCCCCTAGCGCTTGGTAGGTGGACCAGTTGTGCATGGAGTGGCCACTAAGAGCAGGGCACTGGGATGGTGTGTGCCTCTCCACCTAGTGCAGGGTGGGTAGGCAGTATGTGCCTCCCTTGGCCTTGAGCAAAGGGTAGGTGGCATGTGGCCCCCCAGCCTCTCCTAACAGAGGGCAGGCAGCCCCAGCACCTCCAGGCCCCCCTCTCTCCAAGTGCTGGGTGGCACAGCGCCAGTGCCTGGGGACCCCAAGCGTAGGATGGCCCCAGCTACTCCAAGTCCTGGCTGCTCTAGCTCCTGCCCCAGCAGGCTTCCCTAGGGAGGAGTAGCCTTTTTGGGCTGAGACCAAGGGGAAAGGGCAAGCAGGAGATGACTCGGGGAGGAGCATGGACAGGCCATGCTGTGGCACAGCCTTCCCCAGACTATGTGATGTGTCACCCTTGCCAGCAATTCTTTCCTTTTCTCCACCTCAGAATATGGCTCCTTTCTGCTCATAAATGGTAAAAATCCCCAAAGCATATTTGATAGTAAAATAGGGTACAAATCCTCACATATCTTTCTATCCAGATACTTATATGACCTCTATCATAGTACTACCTGACTGCAACAAAAACTTAATAGAGGACCTACGTCTGCAATTAGTGAGAATCTTATTACATAATTACAATTTGCAGCACTGTATAATACATTAAACATAAGAGTCACATTTTCAAAAGAATGAGTCAAACTCTGCTCTCACTTTCACTGATGTAAGAGAGCAGATTTGGTCAAGCATGTTTCAGTTGGAGATCTGGATTTGCTAAACAAAAAATCCTTATTAAAAGTAAGAGCTTTTTTGCTTTTTTTTATACCAGTGTAATTCTGTTGACTTCAAAAGAATTATTCCTAATTCATTCTAGTGAAAGGAGAATCAGGCCTTAGGCATCTTTGTTTCTCTGTGGAGTGGCAGTAGAATTTACAGTGAATTCATCAATTAAAAAAACCATATTGTATCCAGTCTTATTTACCAGATGATACACCACAGTGTACAGTATACACAAAGGTCAAAAAATGAATACATCAGACAGTGTGTTCTCCTGACTATGGAAATAGTTGTCTGTCTGTTGAAAAGCTTTACTCAGACTCAAGGGAGATGCCCAATAGAGCTTCTGGTTGATTACTATGCAGTCATGGTATCAAGTCATCACAGAGAGTAGGCTCAGTCACACATATGCTATAACCTTTGCAGTTGTCATTACTTTGCTTTAAATTACACACTATTATACTTCTATCTTTTATGGGAATTTTAAAACTGTTTTCTTACCATAGGTTTCAAATGTCAAATTAGTAGGGTTTTTTGTTATTATAAAGAGACATGGAAAGAGGGGCAGAGAATGAATATAATGGAAACAGACATATGCAATTCAAGAGATTTAGAATTTTAAGAATCAAATTTTAGAGGTAGGGTACAATTTTCAAAAGTGCCTAAGTGATTTAGGATCCTAAGTCTCATTTTTCAAGAGTCTCAGGCACTGAGATCTAGATTTGTAAAGGTATTTAGTCTGTAAAAATGCATTCATCCATGCATTCATTCTATGATCTTCAACCTGTCACACATACTTTTCAACTCCTTGATTCGGATCAACAACCAGTGTTTCTATGATCTAAGTTATAGTTGTTAAGTGATTTTAGGCTGACAGCGGTTTGCTCCTGCCAACAGAGTTTTTTTGCCCTGTTTCCTCTGCACAATCTGTTTTAATTTTTTCTCCAGCTCCTGACTCTTTTGGAAAAGTACTAATTACTTTCTTGAAATCTAAATATCAGGCAACAATTCCTTATGCCCGGCATTTAATTCAGAGCCTTACTATTTTATTTTGTATAGGTGGTCTTGTGTGGGGTTTTTTTTTACATTTTACTATTCTCTAGTAAAATAAGATCACAAATATGGAAATATGTTATGCTCTTTTAAAATAATTCCTTGAAAAGTTCATAAAGCTGTAGGAAATCTCAGCAAATCTTCTGTTTTTTAAAGAGAACTGAAAACTGCAGCAAATTGCAAAAGGTAGGATATAAAAATCCCCAAGAAAAAACACATGGTGAACTGACCATTGGACCTGCAAGCTGACCTTCCTTACATTGTGTAATGAAAAAAAAAGTCATCTGTGAGAGTGGGTTTGAGATAAGATCAAAATGATGTAATGGTAATTACATCAAGTAATGTTCAGTCATTAGGCAGAATGCACAGTTGATCCTCTGGCTTATATGTAGGCGGGAGAATACTATAAAAGAAAGGTTAAATTTGTCTTATCACAGTGATAGAAAGGTACATATAAGCTTCAGAGACACCACACATAAACTAAAACCATCTTTCAGATTCTGCATCAACTACTCAGTCTGCACTGGACACACTGAAATAAGGTAATATTTTTTCCATTACTATGAACAAGGAAAAGTTGTTATATTTTTCTAGACATTCGCTTTTAACTCACAGTTCTCATAGGTGACGATTAACCTGAAAACATTGGGTCAGGTCCTTTAGTGTTGCACCAATACAAATGAGAAGAGAACTTGGTCCCAGAACTTTATTCAGCTCTTGCAACTAAACTCCTGTATGTTATCAGGAAAAGAAATGGTGAGCAATTGTTTTGGGAGAATTGGAAGGTAAAATAATTAGTTTTGGGAGAGGAGATGGTGGGTGTTTAAACTGGCAGCTTACAGTGCTACTGAATTCAGCCAGTGTAAACTGATGGTTGCATTTTTTTTCTTTTCCTGTCTGCCATTTTAAGCATCATTGATGGGGGAGAGAAAAGGGATCTGGGTTGAAGGAGCATAATGCCACAGCAATTGCCCCAAACTGCACAGGGGGTAACAGACTGGGTTGTCTACATCCCAGCTCAATGGGAGAGCCACTGCTGGAGTCCCAGGCTGGGAGGAGAGACTCCAGCACCTCCCATAGCCCCCTGTCCCAGGTAGGGCAGCAGTAGGGAGGGGGCTGCTGCACTAGAGGCCTAGGATTTGCTGGCTGGTGATGGCTACTAACTTCCTTTAATGCTCTGTTAAGGGGTTTTGGATTAATGAATGATAGACTCATTCCATTCCAGAGAGTACAAGGCTAGGCAGCCAGCCCTAAGGAAAGGAGTGGCGGGACATCCCAAGCCTGGTGCCAGGGCAGGGAGTAACCCAGAGAGCACAGAGGGAGGTACCATTCACCCCTTGGGGCTCCCAGCAGCCCTGCTCCCTTGGAAAGCCCCAGTATCTGGGTTATGCCCCCTCTCCCCATTACTGCCTCATTTGGGACTCCCATCCTAGTCTGCAGTGCCAGGTCTCCATCTGGGGCTCCCCCATTGGGCTGGGAGGCAGGCACCACAGCCTGTTACCCCTATGCAGGGGTTGGCTCCCCTACCACAAGGCTGTCTGGGGCATGGATGGGAGGGGAGGCAGAGGCTGCTGGATCTCTGCTCAGAACCAACAATATGCACTGTACAAATGTATATAGGGCTGTGGCTGCCACTGCTGTAGTATCTCCTCTTGCTGTTGATCACGGTACTCTGCCCACCTTTGCACACTGTATGCTACAATGTTTTCAACTGAGCATTTACGCCTGACCAGCTGATATACTCTGTGGATCATTTCAAGCATGTTTCCCACATGTGACACATCTCCTGATGTCAGCTCTTAAATCTGGTGGGATTAGTGCTTGGTTCCCTTTAAGCAAAATCCCCTCTTGTGTACACAGCTTGTCCCTGTGGCACTTGTTTCTTGCAATCTGGCCAATCTTGGAATCATAGAATCATAGAGCTGGAAGAGACCTTAGAAGGCCATCAAGTCCAGCCCCTTGCCCAAGGCAGGACCAATCCCAATTAAATCAACCCAGCCAGGGCTTTGTCAAGCCAGGACTTAAATACCTCTAGGGATGGAGACTCCACTACTTTCCTAGGTAACCCATTCCAGTGCTTCACCACCTTCCTAGTGAAATAGTTTTTCCTAATATCCAACCTGGACCTCTCCTACCGCAACTTGAGACCATTGTTCCTTATTCTGCCATCCATCACTACTGTGAACAGCCTTTCTCCAGCCTCTTTGGAACCTCCCTTCAGGAAGTTGAAGGCTGCTATCAAATCCCCCCTCACTCTTCTCTTCTGCAGACTAAATAGACCCAACTCTCTCAGCCTCTCCTCATAGGTCATATGCTCCAGCCCCCTAATCATTTTGGTTGCCCTCCGCTGGACCCTCTCCAATGCATTCATATCCTTCCTGTAATTGGGGGCCCAGAACTGGACACAATACTCCAGATGTGGCCTCACCAGAGCCAAGTAAAGAGGAATAATCACATCTCTGGATTGACTGGCAATGCTCCTCTTAATGCAACCTAGTATGCCATTAGCCTTCTTGGCTACAAGGACACACTGTTGACTTATGTCCAGCTTCACATCCACTGTAACCCCCAGGTCCTTTTCCTCAGAACTGCTACTTAGCCAGTTGGTCCCCAGCCTGTAACAATGCTTGGGATTCTTCCATCCCAAGTGGAAGACTCTACACTTGTCCTTGTTGAACCTCATCAGTTTTCTTGTGGCCTAATCCTCCAATTTGATAGTTTTATTGCTGGTAGTATCCCATCCTATCTGGCACTTTGTTGGGCTGTCTGGAGTTTCCCATCAGAGAAGTGCTGGTATTGTAGCATGTTGCTAGACAATCTCCTATTCCACAAAACCATCTGTATTGTACTTTTGAAGGTATGGTCTGCTCAATGTGTCTGCCACCCATTGGGACTTCTCTGGACAATACCTTATTCTCGCCTCATAACAGTGGAGTCTCAATAGCATGTGTTGTAGTTGCTTGGGTGCACTCAGCAATGGCTTCTTTATGATGCTGTCTAATGGCTTGTAATTAGACGGCATGTCCAGCTGGTGCTCAAAAGGAAACTGATAGAATCATTCCATTCCAAGAGAGCACAGCCATTAGCTTCTTTGCTGTCTGAGCATATCCCATTTCTGGGTCTGACAGTGCTCCGGTAGCAAATTCTATGCAAAGCGAGGAGCCCATCAGTGCTGTTCCTACACCTCCATCTCAGGTCTCACGTGGTAATGCCACCTGCTCCACAGGCCTGTAATACTTAGGGCCGGTGCCTTGCTTATGATTTTTAGTACTCTTCCAAATGCCTGTTCTTGGGTCTCTGACTCATCCCATGCTCTGTAATTCTGTGTTAACTGGGACAAGGGATTGCAGGGTGCACAGAATCTGAAAAGACAGTCGGCTATCCCTGTAAATCAGTGGACTCCCTTCCCATCTTTTGGTATGGGTATTTTTTAAATATCTCTCACTTCCCATGTACCACAGAAATCAGAATATATCTGATATAGTAGACTCCACTTCTCCTCGGCTTCAGCTTGTCTGCATTCAGCTTAATTTCCTGCTACTGGCACCTGAACAGTAGTTGCAGTTCAGTATCATGGTCCTGGAGTGGTTCTTCCCTGACCTCTCTGAATGTCTTGTGCTGCCTTGACACCTGTGAGTCCTTCTGGTCTCTGGTTCAATTTACACCTCTGAGTTGGGTGGACACGAACAGGCATTTGTAGCCAGTGGTACCTACCAAAAGGTGTGGCCCAGGTTGAAAAGTGGCTCATGTAGCTCAGTATGCCAGAGCCTATTCTTTGCACTAGTAAAACTGAGTAGTACATCTTCATTGGCTGGTGATGGGTACTGATTTCCTCTGGGTCAATGCAGATCCTCAGTGTACCTGAATGGTCTATCACTATTGCTAAGCTGCTGACCCGTCCTGAACTTGTTTCAACAGGTGTAACAGTGGCTCCTGGCAGACTTGCCATTTTCTTCTTCAAAGAGCCCATCAAGGCTAATACAGGATCCCCCAAAGCCAATATAATTCTACCTTTTATTAGTCTCGTGGCCTGCATTGACAAGTCTATTTCTAATGTCAGCTTGCCCTCTAGATGTCCATCTCCTTGAAGTATGTTCTTATGCTCTGTTAGAATGTTAGATGGTTGACCGGTCTCCTTCCTCTGTCATGGTGAGGATAGTCTGGTGTTGTACTGTGATCAGATCCACAGTTTGCACCATCCTGCTGCCCAGTCATGGATGCTACTCCTGTATGTCAACTACTATAAACTGCTAACAATAATGTCTCTTGTTTCATGGGCTTTTCTTATTGACAGCCTGCATTTGCTTCTGGCCTCAGAATGCTTTTATTGTAGGCTGACAGTTGCCACCATGTTTCATGTACCACATGCTGGTTAATAACATGAGAGGACTCCACGTTTCTGGCTCTGTATTAAGACTACTACTTACAGAAATGCTGCAACTGTGTCTAGCATTCTAGCCCCGTGCACAGATTGGAGGCAGCAGCCCCCAGAAACCAAACTTTCCCTTCCTGCGACCTGTACTTCTTCCAAATTCCAGGACGGTTTCTACATCTCTCACCCCTGGTACTCCACTTATTCCAGAGCTTCCAAGAGGTCTTCAAGAAGCAGCCTTTCAGTTTCTTTGGCCATACCTGGGCTAGGAGGAATCCTTACCCAGGCAGATACTGAACATAGAGCCCTTTTATGATACTCTTACCCAGGGAACTGACAGCCTCGCCAGGCCCCCAGGCAAGGGGTGGGTCTGGCTCTGCACTCCCAGAAGGATCAGGGTCTCAGGCAGAAGGAGCGGGTCCGGGGGCAGCCAGCCTTCAGTGCCACCTGGACTGCCGTGCCCACCCCCCCTGCCCTCAGTGCGGCCTGGAGAATGAGGCATGGGCTGCAGTGGTGAGTTAAAGGGCCAGAATCGCCAGGCCCCAAACAGGCCCATACGCAGTAATTTCTGGGAGGAGTGTGTGTGCTTGTTTTTTGGTAAATGTGGACTGCAATTTTTTTAAATATAAAGCAGTTCAAAATCGTCATGCAATGAGTGTGCATAAGAGAGGTTAATGAAAAATTTGAGTGGAAACTGTGATTGGTAAAATGATTTTGTTATAATACAACTAAAAATGTATATAGTAATAAAGGTTTTATAGAAATTACCTTCTGGGATCTTGCTGTGATATTGTAAGTGAAAAACAATATTCCAAAATATTCCAGTCTTCATCTTCAGACTTTTTCAGTTAAGACTGAAGCTTGGCTTGTTTACCTTAACCAAAAGAAGGCTGAGGGGGGACATGATTGCACTCTTTAAATATATTAGAGGGATAAATACCAGGGAAGGAGAGGAATTATTTAAGCTTAATACCAATGTAGACACAAGAACAAATGGATATAAGCTGGCTAGTAGGAAGTTTAGACTTGAGATTAGGACGAAGGTTTCTAACCATTAGAGGAGTGAGGTTCTGGAACGGCCTTCCAAGGGAAGTAGTGGGGGCAAAAGATCTATCTGGCTTTAAGATTAAACTAGATGGGTTTATGAAGGGGATGGTTTGATGAGATAACATGATCTTGGTAACTAATTGACCATTCATTATCAGTGGTAAATAGGTCAATGGAGGGATGATAGGAGTTACTATAGAGAACTTTCTGGGTGTCTGGCTGGTGAGTCTTGCCCACATGCTCAGGGTTTAGCTGATCGCCATATTTGGGGTCGGGAAGGAATTTTCCTCCAGGGTAGATTGGCAGAGGCCCTGGAGGTTTTTCGCCCTTCCTCTGTAGCATGGGGTACAGATCACAGCTGGAGGATTCTCTGCATCTTGGGGTCTTCAAACTATTTGAGGGCTTCAATATCTGAGATATAGGTGAGAGGATTATTCTAGGAGAGGGTGGGTGAGATTCTGTGGCCTGCATTGTGCAGGGGGTCAGACTAGATGATCATAATGGTCCCTTCTGACCTTAAAGTCTATGAGACTCTATATAGGCTAGTAGTAGTGAAATAGATTTTAGGTAACAGCAAACTTTTCTTCATGACACTAAGTTCACAGCAGTGTCTAAGACAGAGCTACTCAACATGCAGCCCGTGGTGCGGTTTAGGTTTTCGTAGGGCTCAACATGCGGCCCGCGGGTGGGATCCTTTGAACATGGCCTCCACTGGGAACGTGCTCCACCAGGGCGAGGCGTCTCCCAGGCGGGGTAAGCATTGAAAGACACAAGCGAATGGGCTGGCTGGAACAGACGGGTACAGGATGTCGGTGTTTCTAGCCCCCAGGGAGGAGATGCCAGGAGCACCGGGGCATTGTGGGAAGTGCTGGCTGCTTGGCCTCGTGGGCAGAGCCTGAGAGGTGCTGACTAGTTCACACCAACCACGTTTGGGTCCAATGCCATGGCTTAAGGCTTAATCTTTGTATTCATGCCCATCAGTGTGAAAGAAGCTATTTGCATATATTTGCATGTATATGCAACCACACTTAAGTTGCAGCCCTCAGCATGTGCTGTGAGTATCATTGTGGCCCCCGGAGCTTCCATAGTTGAGTAGCCCTGGTCTAAGACATGTTCATAGTTAGCTTCCATCTTTAAGAAGAGTTTGAAGCTCCAGTCTTCTAGGGAACTTTCGGGCAAAGATATCCACCACTTCATCCAAGTCCACTTTGGCTGCATAGTGGATGTGCATGAGTGCAAGATCTGACCATCACTTTTGTGTCATGCAGGCACGCATGTAATTGTGCAGTCTCCGAAGAGCACTTACGCTGTGTTCGCATTCACAACTCATGATAAGAATAGTACAGCATATCTTCAAAAGTGTAAATATGACATCATCACATTTCTTGATGGCTTTTGCAGCTGTATCTGGTGTTTCACTTTCTGGCTTGCTGCTATATTTGACTTTTCACTGAAATATTTCTTCGTGAATCAGGACTGGTGCTGGAAGGTCATCTCTGGAAGCCTCTATTTCTTCATCAATGGTTTGCAAGTTATTTCCACATAACAGAAATGGTACTAAACCTAAAAGATAAGGAAACTTACCAGCTAAATCAGAGAACTGCCCTTCAAGCTCTGCAGTGATATGAGCCAAGAACAGGACTGCCATTTCTTCTGCAGTATTCCTCTGGAGTTGTTGCTGTGACATTTTTCTGGTGAACCTCTCTACCAACTATTGAAGGCATTGAAGGCTCCACAATGACAGCATGGGCTACCCGTACTGCATGCTGATAGATTCTACCAAATTCCTCATCTGTTTTCTGATGCCATATGTTTTTTTTTAACCTGAGCAATCTCCTTGTAGGCACCGACAATATCTATTTGCTTTGTAATTTGACTGTAATACCTAACAAATGAGAGAACTTTATCACCACATTCATTTTCTTTTACAAAGTCAAATGACGCAAGACACGCAAGCAAACTATTGGTCTCTGCTTTGCTTTTAGGGTCCCATTTGACATTCTGGTAGGCTTCTCCACGCTGGTCTCGATTAATTCTATGAGCAATTAATTCCAAGGCTGTAATAATAGACAGGTGTGCTTGGTAGACGTGTTGATATGCAATATGAATTGCTGACCACCTTGTCCTACACAAGTCTATCAATGCCTTGTGACCCTGTGACTCTACCCTGTGACTCTGGTAATTCTTTGCCGATGATGGACAAAAGCAGACCTTCACACTTTGGACTGCTCAGGAAAAACAGGCAGCAAGACTTCAGCTTGTCCATAGTGCTTCATACAGTTGGCAAACGACAAGAATGAGCAATTAGAAGGTTGAGACAATGTGAACTGCAGTGTACGGATACTGCTTTCAGTGATAGTTCTTTTATGCGGGGCTGTACTCGACATTATCATTTGACATGTTTGCTGCACCATCATAGCCTTGTCCTCTTATTTTTGGCACATCCAGTCTTAGTTCGTTTTTAGAGTTTTGATAATACTATTAGAGACGTATTCACTAGTAATTATTTCCAAAGGCAAAAAGGCCAAGAAGTTTTCTCGAATATTCTTATTTTTGTCTACAAAATGAACGCACAATGTCAGCTCTTCTTTGTTAAGACTAAACACGTCATCAGCCATGATACTGAAGAAAGATGCAGCCTTTATCTCTTGAAGAAGTTTTTGGCAAATAATATCATGACCAATTATGTCTATTAGTTCATTCTGAATTCTTGGTGATGTATATTTGGCATTGCAGTTATTCAAACCAATGCTGAGTATGTGATCATGCAGAATAGGGTTGTGTCTGGCTCTCATTCGCAGTGCTGCTAAGAAGTTGCCACAGTTGCCTGCTACATCTGCATCCAAGGTTACTGAACACTTTAAAGTCTGTTCATCTTCATGATCTCCACGTAATACTATACATCATTTTCCACAGAAAAGGATGGCTTCACACACAGACTTGATAATATGTCTGTTTTGAGTTATGTTTTTTTGTTTTATATGATCGTAACGTTTATGGATGCTTTATTCTGGCTTCATTATAGACTGTTTTAGGTGTTCTACAGTAGTAATAGAATCATTATGGTATTTTGTTTGCTGATGATCGTTAGGGGCCTCAGCAGAGGGGGTCTGCCTCCCCCAACCCAAGCTGCACCAACTGCCCATGGGTGGCATTTTTGAGTAGCTGAGAGTGAATTAACAACTTGGATTATCTCTTCTTTCGTCATTGTGGCATTCAAAATAGTACTGATATCATCAACAGAAAGTCTGTCTTCATCACTCTTTCCATCTCTAGTAGATGGCTTTCTTCATCTGCATTACATTCACTGACTTCAAATCCTGATTCTACATGCCCCGATTGCTGATAGACTATAGCTGATTCTCAAGTTTCATCTGTATTCCTATCTGTCTCAGCAACAGCTTTCCTAGGCTTTACAGGAGCATCTATCTTCATGCAAGGTTTGGCTGTGGCCTTTTGTTTTCCTTCCTGCTGCTCTTTTTTTCCCCATAGAGATATTTAAATCTGTTTTGAGTATGATGGAAACCACATTAAGCCGGGAGAGGAGGGTGCAGCAGCAGCACCCTATCACTTTGCTGGGGATGGCAGGAGGGAACTGCACTAACTACAGTTACAGGCAGAGCAAGGAACAGCAAGTCACCAGCCACCCCATCCCACCCCCTTCCCCTAAAGCATGAGCCAGGCTGGGCTTTGGCATGGGGAGGGGAGTTTCCAAAGCGTTGCTAAAAGGCAGTGGCCTCCCCACCTAGCTCGGCAGCCCCAGCCCCACTCTCTGCCCAGCCTCTTCCCCAGCTTGCAGCGGGGATCTTACCAAAGAGTAGGGCAGGGAGAGCCCCTGTGCCTAGAGCTCTAGTCCGGTGGTGGTGGCTGTGCTCTGCAGCCTGCAGCTTCTTTCACCTCAGCTGCACGTAGTGGCCTGCGCGTTTTGCCGTTCGTACATGGCCCGGCAGCGCCCCACCTAGGGGCACCGCCAAGGGACTGGACCCTCCCTCGCTGGCTGGCATAGGGGAGGGGCTGACACCAGACTCTCCCATCATGCCTGCTGGGGGGACCATGGAAAGGTGCGTTTGCATCCCCCTTACATACAGGCCTGCCCACCTCCCCACCCCTATTGGCGAGTCTGCTCTGGCCCTTTTAAACAGAGCTAGAGCAGCATGAAGATCTCATCTACCACCTTTTCTGACGCTGATCTCATAAAACTGGCTTTTACGTGTTTTCCTGCATGATTTTGAGAACTGTTTCTGATATACTTTAATTTCTTATTTGTTTTTATGTCTTTGACCATTTGCTCTTCAAAGTTCACTTCACTCTGCTAATTTGTGCATTGCACATTGTCTGTTTAATTTTTGTTCCTTTCTGGAGCCTTTATTAGATTAATTACCTGCCATCTACCCCTATTCTTTCTCCCTCCCCTTCTGCTATTAGGGCTGTGCGTGACTTCTGTGAGTGTTATGGGATGCTTAAGTTACCTGCATGAGAAGTCCAAGGGTTTTAACATCTTCATTTTTGGCTGTAGTGTTATTTTGATTGCCTCTATATTTTTAGAAGACCCCTTTAGTTAAAATTGAGTGTCCCAGTGCTAGTTTTTGGTGTGATCCCTTTCTCAAGGACCATTATCATTTTGTTGATAAAGTTTAAGTACAAAAAGTTAATTGATTTAGAATATTTTTTTTTCACTGCCTATGCACAGTAAGGTTTTCTCTTTGAAAATGTATGTATGTACAATATTTAGCTCGCTGGCTTGGACTCTGCTCCTACAGCTGGGTTTTTTAGCCCAGACTTCTGTGCCAGAGCTTAGCCTGAAAACATCAGTGGGGCTCTGTGCAGCTGTAAGGGTCTGTTCTAGAGGATCCAGTTGCAGGATCAGGCCTTAGTGTGAATACATAACAGTGGAATAATTTGGATGCAAGAGTCACCAAGAACCCCCTGACAGGGGTGTCTACACTAACAATAAAGAATCCATTGTTATAAGCTATTGGGTGTGTCAATTGTAAAAAGACTTGAAATAAAATCCTTAAACTGAGTCATGGTTGGCCCCTGTAAGACCAAAAGAGCACTTCCTTTATCTGATCAGATTGCTTTAGATGTAGAATCTAATACTTAGCTTTCCTTTATAGAATACTTTTCTCCATGGACTCCATTATCTCAGCACAGGATATAAATAACTTCAATTCACTTCGAAAGAAAGGGTCAAGATCTATCCATTCTAGGACAGTTATTTTAAAATGGGTAATTACCACTGTAGCTTGTTTTCTGAAATAGACTGGAACAAAAGGAAAGGTAGCAGGCTGAATGGGCACATTTTGGTTGACTGTGCAGCAAGGAAGTTTGGGGCCTGAGATGAAAGTGTGCAGACTTCATACCAAAGACACTAGCTATGCTCAGAGATGGCCAACTGATTTACAATATTTGAAATGTTCCCCGTTGTAGATTCTATATGTATTGTGCAGACAAACACAAGACTTGAACACTTACCTTGAATCCACCTCACATTTGAAGAAGTGTGTGAGACCCTTTCAGGTCAGATGGCCCTCACTCTGAGATTGGGCTCTGCAAGAGAAAGTCACTTTGGATTTTGTGGTAGGAAAAGGACCATGGTCCAGCTAGTCCATCATTATCTCCAGCAGTGACCTGGGGCAGATGCTTCAGAGGAAAATACAAGAATTCCCAAAGTACTTGTCAAAGAGTTTCCTGCTCAATGAAAGCTTTAAAAAACCTAAACAAACCACAGGCTAGATAAGCAAAGCATTTGGGATGAGATTCTGTGCTGTGCACGTGAGAGAGCTCACCGTCTAGGGTCCCGTGCAATTGATTTCAGCCTATCTCAGGGAAGCCACATTTGGAGCACCCTCTTGTGGCTTTCTACACTGGCGGAGAAAACTGATATAAGATACACAATTCCGGCTACTGCAATTGCGGAGATGGAGCCAACATACCTTACATCGACTTTCTGGGGCGGCCCTACAGCGGGAAGTCAACAGGAGAAATGTGCCCATTAACTTCCTCGCGACTGTGAAGAGTACCACAATCATTGGGGGTGCTGTCAGCATTCAATTTAGTGAGTCTTTATTAGACTCACTATGTCAGAAGATTGACCACTGTCAGAAGATTGACCACTGCAGCATCGATCTCCACAGCAGTGAGGACAAGCCCTCTGTATCTGTCCATCAGAGTCCTCAGAAATAGTCCAAGCAGCCTTTCTGAGTATAAGTAGCCCTTGGGAAGAACCAGGCAAGCCCTGTGCACATAAAGCATAACCCAAGACCTATAATAACCAGTGCTTTTTTTGTGATGGTAATGCCTGGAGTGGCGTACTGTCACCTATTTTTCCAGCCCACAGAAAGGGAATGGGATTTCCCCTGCGTGTACCAGCACCTGTTTTCCTGAGGTGGCTTGGTTCCTGACGGAAGCCTGCGTGGGACGTGCAGTGTTTATTTTTTCCGGCTCCCATCACGGTGCTGTAGCTCTTAAAGGGGCTGCAACCGCATTTCGGCCCTCAGCATGGTTTTTTTTTTTTTGCTCAACAAGTTTGCCCCAGAGTACCGGCACCTTTTTTCTTACCAAAAAAGAACTGCCTATAACCATAGTCCAGACAATCCATCAAGTAGATGTGGAGGCCCAGCATCACTCGCCACACCTCACCTCCAGCTGTCAGCCACCTTTGGCTCTCCAGCTTTGAGAGCGAGGAGGCATTTCCCTCTGCTCGTGTCTGCCTTCAGCCCTTTCCAGGCTTTTCCATGGCTCTCTGGGTCCAGCAAGTCAGCAGGATAGCCCCTCCCCTGGCTTCCTAGCCCTCTTCTGCCTTCTGGCACTGGCTTTGGCTCAAGCTAGTTCCTCCACTGGCTTCCAGGGACAGCCTGCAGAGAGCTTTCTGCACTCAGCAGCTTCCCCAGAGATCTCCTTCAGCTTCATTACTGACTTTCCGCAGGGCCCTCCTGAATCTTTTTTTAACCCTCCAGTCCTGCCTCACCCTCTTAGGTGGCCAAACTGACAACATTTAGCCTAAAGGAGCCAAACCTGCTTCATTCACAGCCACCCTGTGTCAATGGCTTTAAACTACCTTTCTACCCTTCCAAAGCTGGGCAGCTCTGGCAGCTGGAGAAGCCACTGGTATAACATGGATAGCCCTGGGGACTGTCTGATTAATGGCAGCACCTCTCTGCTGCAATGCCTGGAATCTCTGTGTACTGCACCGTTCCATGCTCCCTGGCCTGATACCCTTCTGCTCTCAGCCTTGCCCCCCGGGGGGTCACCTCTGCATGGGCTTGTGGTGCTCAGGATGCAGCGGCCTTCTGTGGGTGCCTGCATCAGGGGAAATCACTCCCAAATAGACATGAGGGTTTGATGGTCCCTTTATATTGCTCTGCCCCCCAAAGGCTCAGAGTAGGGGTAGGGACCAAACCCGTAGCCTGACATTTCATGTGCTAATTATTCAATTATTTTAATTGAAAATCATCTCAAGATTCCTTCTCCTGGTCAGACGACAGGCGTTTGCTTCTGTGTGTTCCCCAAATCTGTTGCTTGTTTCTGAACCTGCTATAAAGATTTACCAATTATAGCTTTTATAGTGTATGTTTATGCTGACACCCAGAAAATGTATTAAAGATACAAAGAGAGAAACGATTATTTCTAAGATAATGATGATGATATAAGGTTGTAAAATGAACACCAGTACCATACATCTGCAGTTTCTAATCATAATTCTAAACACTCTCTGTATCTGATGGTGTATCTGAAGGTGACAGGAATTCAAGAGTGTCAGATGAAGCCTTTGTTGTTGTCTGTTCTTTGCAGAAGAATCATGGATTACTATGGGAAGTATGCAGCGGTCACTGTAGTCATGTTGTCCGTATTTCTGCATATTCTTCATTCTTTTCCAGATGGCGAGTTCCTCATGCAGGGTGAGTTTCCTTTAACATTCAGAAATAAAAATACAAACATAAGATGTGTATCAATAAAAACATGAATTCAATTTCCACTTGCTGGATACTGTGGTCATAAATCTTATCTAACAGATACATTTATTGGCATGCTAGACCGTACTATGAACATGAAATGAAAATATAATGCTTTAGTGATATGTAACATATTCATTAAGTGCCACTAGGTACATTTCATCTAACTCTAAGACATCTCTTATTACATTGTTTAGCTCAGAGTTTGACAAATGGAAAATTCCCTTTGTTCAGTTGCAACTTGGGCCTAGTCTAGACTGAAAAGTTACATTGGCATAGCCACAAGGGTCAAGGATGTGGAAAAAATCCCCACTCCTGACCAAGGAAGCTGTATCAACATAACCCTCAGTTTAGACACAGCTATATTGATGGGAGAGGGCATCCATCAGCATAGCTAACTTTGTTCACCCAAGTGTGCGCCTAAATTCCTATGGAGTTATGATGGCACATACAATCTCTGTTGTAGAGACATACCCTCCATCATGTTTTTCATTTTGAGAAACCAACCCAGTCTGTCCATCCCACACGTAAGATTTTTGCCCATTTCATCTACAGTCTACTGACTAATCCTTCTCTACTAGGGCAATTTCTATCATTCCAAACTTCTAAGAAGCTTCAAGCGGTTATTATTAAAAACACCCCATATGCCAGCCTCCCATAACCAGGGCTCGACAAATCACTGAATCTACTCGCCCGTGGTGAGTAGATTTCAGCCGGTCGCCCCGTTCACCAGCGGCGCATGCATGCGCAATGCGGGTCTTGTGCATGCTCAGTGCGTAGCTGGCGAGTAGGCAGGGGCAGATGATCATTTTGGGTCAGACCAAAGGTCCATCTAGCCCAGTATCCTGTCTGCCGACAGTGGCCAGCACCAGGTGCCCCAGAGAGGGTGGACCGAAGACAATGATCAAGCGATTTGTCTCCTGCCATCCCTCTCCAGCCTCTGACAAACAGAGGCCAAGGACACCATTTTATCCCCTGGCTAATAGCCTTTTATGGACCTAACCTCCATGAAATTATCTAGCTTCTCTTTAAACTCTATTATAGTCCTAGCCTTCACAGCCTCCTCTGGCAAGGAGTTCCACAGGCTCACAGCCTCCTCTGGCAAGGAGTTCCAGGCTTAGTGTGCAGTGTGGACATAACCAATGTGGGAGGGATGTGTTAAGGGCCAGGTCACAGCATGCAGCTCAGTGCTGTGGAGATCCCAGGCAGTGCTGCAGTTCATAAGGAAGCCCGAGGAGACAGCTGGAACTGAAATGGACTCACCTGGGCTACTCCCTGAGTAGTGAGCTCTGTACTGCTGTTCTTTGATACGTGTGCAGCATGGAATCTGGCCTCTGGCCTTTATGTGGGAGGAGTATAAAAATAAGACCCAATAAAAAAATGTAAAACTCTCTTCAACATTTGTAAAATATTTGTTTCTGTACAATATGGGGCACATGTATGCCCTGATTCATCAAGGTCTAAATTCAGAACAACACTTATACATAAGATCAATTTTAAGCACATTCAAGACCCATTGACCTCAGTCTGGGATGACCATATTACTCATGACTGGCAAGGAGGATTATGCCAAATGAGACCCCATTTCAGCAGCGTACTTAAACACGGGCTTAACTTTTGGCACATAATTGAGTTAATCCCTGCTCAAGAAAGCACTTAACCATATGCTTGAATTTAGACACATACTCCTGTTACTAAGGATTATGGGTGCCTGAATTTTTGGGTGCCCAACCCAATATGTTTAAAGGGGCTTGACTTTTAAAAAGTGAGGAGCATCTGCCCTCTGAAAATCAGGTTATTTTAAGGTAGGGCTACTCAACATGCGGCCCACAGGCCACATGCGGCCTGTGGACTGTTGGTTTGCAGCCTGTGGGTGGGCACTAAAACAAAAAAGTAGTCAATATAATGGTCTTCTGTTGATAGGCGTTTTAGTAGTTAAATTCCTGGACTGTCATTGCTCATTAAAAGTGCTGTCATATGGGTGGAAATCAGGTAAATATTGCATTTTATTAATATCAGCAGAACTGACTTAAATAGAGCCTGTGTGTTGTGTAGTCTTGCCTTAATCTTTGTATTCATGCGCGTCAGTGTGAAAGAAGCTATTTGCATATATTTGCATATATATTTGCATGTATGTGCAACCAAACTTAAGCTGAGGCCCTCGGCATGTGCTGTGGCCCCTGGGGCTTCCAAAGTTGAGTAGCCCTGCTTTACAGAGTCCCTTTTGAAAATCTTGGCTACAGTGATGCAATTTTAAAACTATTCTTCATTGCCTTATACAATTTAATCGCTTAACACAGGGAATGTCTAAAGAATACTGCAAATACTGTGATAATAGTCCTTAGTTATCTAAAGCCACTACCAAGCTTTTAGAAAGGACAACTGAATATACTTACTTACCTACAACCCGCCTGCAAAGAAAAATAACTAGAAACATGGAAAGGAAACAATAAATGTTTAAGTCTTAGCTGGAAAGATGCCATGAAGATAGCCTTGCAAGTGGTGAGTATTCCAGAGCTCCAAACCCCCAACAGAGAAAATCCATTTTTCTGTTAAATGATAACTGGCGATGACCAGCGATGTCACCCAAGTTATACTTTTTTTGTTCCTATTAGTGCAAATAAGAATCTAACTTCAAATTGGCTATGACGAATTGGGAAACATTTCAGTGGATTGTTTACTGTCTCTGTTACTTATGTATTTGTGATAGGTTGTCCAGAATGCAAGCTAGGGGAGAACAGGTTCTTCTCAAAGCCGGGAGCCCCCATTTACCAGTGCACAGGATGTTGTTTCTCCAGGGCGTATCCCACTCCCATGAGATCAAAGAAGACAATGCTAGTTCCAAAAAACATTACATCAGAAGCAACATGCTGTGTAGCAAAAGCCTTTACAAAGGTGAGGACAAAACTGAAACCTGTTTGAGCTTGCTTCGTGATACGGCATAAATCAATGAACAGAATAGAACATGTTCCTGCCCAAGGGCATTTAGCCACCATTTGAGTGGGAAAAAAAATCCTAGATGCTTACATTCTGAGCAACTGATTTCTATTCTTTTAAAGAAATTAACATGTTTAATATGACATAAACACTGGGGGCTGGTGTGAATAAATCAGTGGCGCTCCAGTGATTTATATAGTACTCTTCCCCCACGGTGTTATTTTCTTTTGGCAATTCCCCTTGACATTCAGTCTCTCCCTAAATATCACACAATTGGTGTTTGACTCTGTTTGGTGTCATTTCCTTGCCTATTCTCTTCATTGGCAGGAATCCTTCTGAGCAGCAAGAGACTGCCCAAGACAAGAAGTGATATGTTAAGGGAGAAGGAAAACAGTACCAGTTTACCTTCAATGAAGCCCATTTTTCCGAACACCCCTGTTTATTTGTAACCCATTTCCATATCACCCAGGGGTGTGGACATGTGTAAGGCACCAATCCAGTGAGTCCACAATGGCTGGATATTGGCCATGGAGGTGTAGTGCCCCTAGTTGAGATCCACTGCTTTAGCTCACCCAGATCACACATGCTCCCAATCAGCCAATATACTTTGGCCAACATTTTTTTTAATTATTAGTTGTTCTGAATGTCTCCACATTAGGAGGGTGAACGGGAGGGGCCTTCAGATACCGAAAAGGGGCCTGATTGTTCAGAGGGTAGATGCTTGACAGTTTCTTAAACACGGGCCCTTCTAAGATGTCTCAAGTTAGGTGTTCAGAATCACTTTTGAAAACCTTGCCTCCAGGCTTGGTGGCCCTGAGCTTTAGAAAACCAGGGTTATACTATGCAGGGTTCAGGTGCCATTTCACTACTTATATCCAGGCCCACTAAGAGGAATTCCAGGCCCCAGGACAACATGTCACAGGCCCCCTATTCCCCTCCCTTTCACAGAGCCACAAGCCACTCCCCTCCCACCCCAAGTGTTGCCCCTGAATCAGAGGACCCCCGGTCAGTCGCAGCTCCATCCCCCACCTGCCTGGAAGTGCCTCTCCCACCTTCCTTCCCCCTCTGCTCCCCCACCACTGCCAGCCTGCTCTTCCCTCGGTGGTCCCCTGTCAAGGTTGGTTCCTTCCCCTCTCTGTCTCCTGCAGTCTCTCCCAGCTAAGCTCTACCTCCCCCAGCTATCCTTTGCCCCACTCAGCTCCTTCCCTCTTTGCCTCCTAGGCAGCACCGGCCCAGCTGTGTCCCACAGCGATCCTGTTCTCCCCTGCGTCCACTCACCACCTTTTCCCAGCCATCCCTGCCTATCTCTGTCCCCACCTTTTGCCTCCTCAGCCAGGTTCCTCCATCCCCTTCAGCCCTCGCTCCTTATAGTCCTGTGCCCAGCTCTACCCCCAAAGCTCAGCTCCCTCCTTCTCTTCCCAGCCTGGCTCCTCCCCACACCATTCCCAGCACAGCTCTCCCCTGCCCACTCCTACACATGGTTACAGAGTTGCAGCGATTGGTGCTGCAGCCAGACCCACTCCTTCCCTTGGCTCTGCCTGCCCAGTGCAGCTGGGGGCTGCTGTCCCAACTCACCCCCTGGCCGCCCAGGGCCCCTCCTGCCCCAGCACTGTCCAACAGGGTGCACCACTGGCCTGGCAAAACTGCTCAGCAGATGGGTGCTGGGACTCAGAAGCATGCCAGCCGCTGCTACTGTGATGGCACTCAGAGGACCCTGGGCTCCTTTAAATCACTCAGGCCCCTGTGCAATTGCTCCCTTTGCTCCCCCTTGCCAGCAAAGATATTTGTACAGTATCTAGTTGATTAAAAAGGGCTTCAGAGTGCTTTGCATGAAGAACTCTTTTTTTTAGCCATGTAGCTAATTGTAATTTTGTGTGTGTTTCTTTCCAAAAGATTACTCTTAAGGACAACGTGAAGATAGAGAACCACACAGACTGTCACTGCAGTACCTGCTACTATCATAAATCTTAAAACCTGTCCCATCGGTAGTGACCAAGGATGGCAATGAATGAAGTTGTTTGGTTTTCAGCTTTTATTGCACCGCTGTTTAAATTATTAGGTTTTCTGATCAGGGCATTTTAGTTTATGATCTGATGATATGTTCGTCTGATTATCTCCACTTTACTTCATCACGTATTTAACTGAGTTTAATTATTTCCATTAGGAGTGAAATATAGCACTTTGCATGACAAAAAACCAACTTGATCCATTTTTAAATAAAGTGTGAATTAAATATCAATGTTTTCTTCAGGCAAAAGACAGCATAATGGTTTAAAACTAAAAACATTTTTGCAGGGGTTAAAATCTCCAGGACTTTGTGAGGGGCAGATGCAAAGGGGAAGGGAATACACTTTTCTGGTTTTGCTTAGCTCTGTATTTTTTTTTAAATGTGCAAAGTGTCTATTCTTCTGTTTTCTCTCCTTTTCCTTTCACAGCTTCCACTGCGGGCTAGGAAGCTCAAACATATAGGCTATGTCTACACTGCACCTCTCTTGCGCAAAAGCCTATGCAAATGAAGCGTGGTTTAGCATATTGCTGTGTTTCATTTGCATAATTAATTAGGGGCCGTTTTTGTGCAAGAGCCTTTTGTGCAAAAAGGAGCTGTGAAAAAATGAGGAAGAACGGCTCTTGTGCAAGATGGGGTTTTTGTGAAAAAAGGAGCTGTCTACACAGCTCCTTTTTGCGCAAAAGGCTCTTGCACAAAAACGGCCCTAATTAATTATGCAAATGAAGCACTGCAATATGCTAATCCATGCTTCATTTGCATAGGCTTTTGCGCAAGAGAGGTGCAGTGTAGACATAGCCATAGGAAGTCACACAGAACCCCTATGTAACAGTCTTTTTCTGTCTCATCTTTCCTCCCCCTCCTCCCGTTTGAACTGGTCCTTCTCAGACATGTTATATTGGATGTAAAATCAGATGCTCCTAAGGTACAATTCACTCGGGATGCATTCGTATGTGGAGCAGTGCAGAGAACAGGGAGAGGTACAAACAGACTATCCACATAAAGGGAGCCTCAGAATTCTGTGTACCGCTGAAGTGGAGTGTATATAAGCTCCTGAAGCAATGCATGAGCCCTACATGGGCAAGCACATGAGAGGAGTGATGATTGGCTAGGATGGAGCATGGAACTTGTGCCTGTGCAAATCCATTGATCCTAAAATGCTATGTAGGATTAGCTGGATGGGGAGTCACTCCTCCAGCATACAGGCAGGGATAATGAGTAAGGAGGAATTGCTTTACAGCTCTGTGGCTTGCCTGCAGTTGGCGGGATAAATGGATTCCATCTCTCCCAGTCCTTGCTTATTGCCCACACAAAGCCCAAACACTTTGTGTAAGCACCTCACGCTGGCTCCGAGCCCTTTATGCCATAAATAAGGGCCGAGGTGGGGGTCAAGGTGCCTCATTTTTCCAATACAGGAGCCCTCTGGTCAGCAGGGCTGATAGCCTCACTGAGCCCCTGGGCAAAGTGTGTGTGGAGGAGGGTGCCCTGCTCCTCGCCTCCAGAAGGGGCTTGCCTTGGGCAGAAAGGGCAGGGCTAGGACTAGGCAGCCCTCAGTGCTGCCCGGAGCATGCCACGCGGTGCTCCAGCAGCGATTTAAAGGGCAGGGGACTCAGCGGAAGTGGCCGGGAGCTCCAAGTCTTTTTGTATCACTGGGCCCTGGGGCATTTACCCACTTTGCCCTCTACTCCCATTGGTGGGCCTGCCGCTGGTGCAGACACTGTGGAAGACACCCGTAAGGCGCCTTCTGAGAACCCCTTCGCCAGCTCCGGCATAGGATGGGCTAGTGAGGAGAGAGGGCCATGTTGGGAGCATAACTGCAATGGAGATTGTGGCCAGTGCTGCACTTCACCCTGCAGCCCCAAGAGACTGTTGTAATACGACAGCCCCCCAGAACCATCTGAATTATGCCGGGGACTCTGGAACAGCTCAGGATTTGGCAGGCAGCTCAAGTCTCACACCTGAGTTGTGTGAGACTCGGGTATGTGAATCCTGTCTCACACACTCATGAAATCTCAGAGTGGACCCTGGGACTGGGAGCAGGAACCCAGGTGCTAGGGTTGCAGGGCCATTTCAATTTGGCCTGGCTGCCCTTCTGTCATGTCAGCTCTGCTTACTTCCTCGCCATTGGTGGGAGCGTGCCATGGCCCTGCCCACTGCTGGGGGAGGTGGTGAGGTGGGCCTGGTTAGAACCTGATTGGCATTCAGCTCCCAAGCTATCAAGCTAAGAGGCATTGTAGAACTTTCAAGAAACAATGTGAATAAACTTTCTTATTTAAATATAATATTAAATAAGAACAATATCTAAAAATACAATAAAACATTTAACAATACACAATGCGGTCCTTACCCCCATGTCTTATGACATATTTTATATCAGCCTTTTAGATCTGGAGAGGTTTTTTTTAATAATAGATAAATAAATAATAGCACTTACTCATTGATTTAGAACACGTGTTCAGACATTAAATAATTAAATTTAGCAATCTAATTCTCTGGTTTGAAATGTTCAGATTCCTTGAAACCACAGACTCACATTCTAGCAGGGAGAATAAGTGGAAGTCCAGCTAGTTGATTGTATGTGAGTTTTTTGGCAGAGACATTTAAAATTAGAGGTTCTGGCTACTTTGTGTAGACACTAATGTTCCAATGGCTACTTTTGTTCTAGAGTCCCCAGATTTCCCTTTCATCTACCATTGGTGCTTGGGGCACTAGAGTTGATAGGCTATTTTGAGTCTTTTTTTTATAGGCATTTTGAAGTGTTATAAAATATACCCCATGGCATTCCCTGACACCCCAGTGAGGAGCACAATCAGTCATTAGGCTAATTGCTCAGGACATTGTAGAAGTACATGTGGATGCTGTTGTGCTAACATAGATGGAATATATAGGCTAAACATATTAACATAACCCAGCCATTGTCCAACACTAAACCATTTTAAGCAAGATCCAGAGAACTCAACCTGCTTAGCAACATAGCAAACACACATTCAAAATCCTTTTAACATTTTGTTAATGATGCAGAAAAGAAAGAAAATAGTTAAAACATTTGAATGTAAAAAATTATATAAGATCTTCCCTTGTTGTCTTTCCCTTTCATTGGAGAGAGTGTTAGAAGGACCCCAGCCTCTCTTTGCCAGTCTGTTAGATGGCATCAAAGCTAATATCTGTCCTTTTTGGAGAAAAGAGACGCCACTAGCTGAGATAGGCTGGAGATGTCATGGCTGCTGTTAAAGTCCAGTCTTAGAAGAAAAAGCCCCCTGGTTTGACTTAGGCCATCTCTTAGTCCATGTTTACACAACAGGTAAGATCGAAGCAGCCACAGTCAATCTTCTGGAGTTTGAAATACACTAATTTCAGGTGTTGGATTTCACAGAATTGAAATGGAGAGCATGTCAGGAGCTACTCTCTGAAGTTTCGCCTGCTTGCTTAGCTTTTATCTTCTTACACTGTTGTTCTGCCAGCCTCACTTCCTTGCTTGTGTCTACCTAGTGCTGTGCTGTCCACAAGAAGGGACTGGCCGAAAGGCAAATAGTAACTTTTATTTACCTTTTCTAAATAAATTTTAGAATTCTAGCGAGAAGTTTTCATAATTATCATTTAATAACCACAAAAATATTGAGAAGCAGCAATACATGAGAATGAAACCAATGCTTTAAACCTGGCCTTCCTGGAATGACATGGCCCTTCGTGTAGCTCTGCAATTACCATTTTAGTTCTCCCTCACCATCCAAACTTCCATTCCTTCAGGACTTTAGAAGAGTGTGTTCTCAGAAAGCCTGAGGGTTAAAGATGAATCACAACTTCATGCATTACGAGGTTGCAGATGATGTACAAACATTATCCTAGTTATCACAGTATTTGAGACTATGGTTACTAAAATCAGGTAAGAACCGAAGAGAAAGTAAAACAATACAAAATCAGAATAATTATGACTTCAAATCTGATATCTCATGAACCATGAGAAACAATTGCTATCTGCCACTGGAGGGTTAATGGATTTAACCCTCTTAGAGGATAAGTAGTTTCCAACCCATTTGGGATATGAATAAGGTCACACACTGGGAGACAATCATGATTTATATATAAGGATAATCTCTGCTGGATTGTTAGTGGAAATAAGTTTCAGAGATGTACTTAGTCTGTTTCAGCAAAAACAAGGATCAGTCCTGTGAATACAAATGGACACAAATCAGATATCAAGAATGGTAACATACAAAAACCAGTGGGAGAGCAGTTTAACTTCCCGGGACACACAGTAACAGACTTGAAAGTTGCCATATGTGAGCAAAAAGCTTAAAACCCCCCCCAAGCTGGAAAGTGAAACTGCTGAGCTGGAATTCATATGAAAATTTGACAGAATGGGTCTGACTAGGGACTGGGAATGGCTAACTCATTACAAAAAGTAACTTTCCCTTTAAGATATCCTCATCTTCTTACCAACTTTGGAAGTGGGCCACATCTACCCTGATAGAATTAGCTTCATTAGCACAATGTAACATTCCCATCTCTTGAATGTATTCATAAATCTCTGCTGACTGAAGCTCCACTTCATGCATCTGATGAAGTGAGCTGTAGCCCATGAAAGCGTATTTCCTAATAAATTTGTTAGTCTTTAAGGTGTCATAGGACTGCTCATTGTTTTAAGTAGAAATAGAAAATAAAGGAGGGAAATGTAGAAACATAACACTGAAAAGGACCTCTGGGCCACCAAGTACAAGACCCTCCTCTTTCAGGCAATCCAATCCTATAAATTCATTCATAAATTGATCAAGTGCCTTCTTAAAACTAGTTAGATTGGTTCACTACTTCTGTTGGAAGGCTGGTCCAGAACTTCATTTCCAGAAGCCATAATTTCCTTACATATAAGATGGCTCAGCTGGAGACTAAATCAGTGATGTATTATCCAAAGATAACAGAGAACTTCACCAAATCAGGACACAGACTAATCTCTTGTTTGCACAAATAGCCCAGGAAGGTTTTCTCTACCTGTGGAGCAGGATATATGAATATGGAGGGTAAAACTGGGTCATCGTGAGCACGGCTTACAACTAGAGATAAAGTAGCCAGGCAAATACTCAGAAATGCTGAAGACCAAGCATGGTCACATCCTGCAGAGATAAATAATGTTATTTTAGATTATTATAGTGACCTATATAAATCCAGAAGATCACAGTCCTAAAATCAATAACCCATTATCAATTATCAGCATCTATCCCTAGTGCATAAATAAAGGGGTGCCAATATCATGATTTTTTATGAGCTTGACTCACAATTTTTGAACATGTGAGGCTGGCAATATTTCCTCATCTTGCCATCCAATTTCTCAGTTAAATGATGACATTAAAATAGTGACAAGTCTCAGAGGCATAGGTCTGTTAGTCTGTATCTGCAAAAACAATGAGGAGTCCTACGGCACATTAAAGACTAACAAATGTATTTGGGCATAAGCTTCTGTAGGTAAAAACCCATTGATAAAGTGGGTTTTTACCCATGATATCCTTCCTCCTTCCCATTGTTTTAAAATAATGGTAAGGAGGAAGGCTATACTGGTTCCAGGAATTATTATTCCTATTATTCATTATTATTCACTATGACCAGTCATGGCTTCTCTACAGCTGTGGCTTTAAGAAAACCATCCTGCATTGCTCTGGGAAACAAGGTAACCATATGCAACAGCCTCACTCAATGATAAAGGTACCTTTGATTGTGTCACCAAAAGTTTCCTTGTGGAAATATTGCTTCACTCATGGTTTGGATATAATTTCAGGCAATGAATAAGCACATTGCATTATGAAGCAAAAGTGACAGTTAAACCATTTCATTAGGGTCTATGGGATTTCCTCTTTTTTTGAGATGCTCTCTAGAGTTGTTCCTGATTGCTATTCTGATCTGCAGTTTCCCGAGTCCCTCAGACATTTTTCTATAAAACACTCAGTTAATAGATGAATTCTGGCTGGGAACGAGAGAAGTAAATGTCTCTGTGTATACATGATACCATATCGTATGTATTAAGCCCAACAGAATTGCTTCAGCTAGTGCTTTTAGGACATGTGTTTTGGTCAGAGGGTAAGTTACTGAGTGAAACAACAAAAGAGAAGTTGAACACACTCCAGAAATGGGCTTAGGTAAATGTAAATATATGGCAATTGGGTTCAGTCCAAAGAAATATCAAACAATGTCTCTCCTCAAATGAAAAAAGTTTCCCTCCATTAATGTAGTTTTTAAAAGCATATGCATTCTGTAGGCTGAATACTGTGCTTGTTCCAGGGCAGGGCTGTCCCACCACCTTAGGACAAAAAGTCTGCACTTGACTACTATCTGCGTGAGTCAGGATGTCAGGTGAAAGACTGTGTATAGTCTAAGGTTCTGAGCCCTTAGACGGGTTGGTGCTCTGCTTTGCCTAGGGGGTCAGGGCCTCCAAGGTTGCTAACTCCCTTTTAGGTCAATCTTTGCAGAGATGCAGCAGCAAGGAGGTGTGACCTCCCTCCGGGCATGAATGGGAGGGATGGCCATGACCTCCCACATACCTTTCAAATAAGGGGCAACAACAGGACTCTTTTGATCTTCTCAAATCTGTTTAAGTTATCAGATGAAGGGACTTGAGGTCTGGACATGCCAACCAGCTGCTCCATTAGAACCCACTCCAGCAGCACAAAGCTGCCCTAAAGCTGGTGAAGCCAATCCCTAAAGCAGCGTTTCTCAAACTGGAGGTCACGAGCAACTTAGAGGGGGGTTGCAGGACAGTCTGTTTTTTTGGGACAGTCCGGTAAAAAAATTGAGAAATGCCAGACATGTGCAATGTCCAGTATTTTCTAGTTTTCCGGCTGGGTGCCCGACGGAAGCCTGGCGGGGACGGTGGGAGTGGCTGGGAGGCGGGGCGCGATCAGTGCTGAGAGCCTCTTGTTGCGTGTGACACCTTGGGGAGGAGCGGAAGCCCTGTACGTGCTCCTGAGTGCTGTTCCAGCGCGTGGTGGACTGCAGTCGAACTCGCTCGCGCTTCGCCAGGACTGTGCACGGGATGGGCAGCGCCCTGGGATCTGCATGTGCCCGGGTCAGTCCCGCTCCCTGCCAGCTGATTCATGCTCCCCCCGACCCCCTCCCAGCCGGTTCTCCCCACTTCTCCTCCCGATCTTCCCCGGCCAGCCCCACTGTCCTGCCAGCCCTGCTTCTGGCAGCCAGTTCTCCCCTCCTCCTCCCGATGTCCCCCGTCCAGCCACGCTGCACCCAACTCCCCCTTTACTCGTGGAGCAGTGAGGGTGAGGGGCTCACACAAATTCATTTAGAATTTTAGGGGGTCACGGTATTACAAAGTTTGAGAACCCCTGACCTAAAGGTTCTCTCTGCCTAGAGGAATTCTTAGATGATTAGAGCTGTGATAGTGCCCCTACCACTACCCTGACCACATGAAGCATTGGTGGCCTGAAGAAGTGGTCATGGACTAGTCAAACGTATGTGCTTTAGCTGAAAACTTCTTTTCTTGGAGTAGTGAGGTCACAAAACGATGGCACTGGGTCTCTGTTCTATGCAGTTTTGAAGGCAGACCAAGCCTGTCAATCATTGGCAGGGGAGCTACTTCTGCAGCCTAGAAATCGCTAACCATGTGGCTCTGTGTTGGGGCGAGCCTCCTCCTCCAGTAGACAGAGACTGTGATGGTAGCCCTGTATAGCAGCACAGGTGTAGGGGAATCCTGGTCCTTCCACTTCATCAGGTTCCAACCCAGGACCCTGCTGGGCATTGTAAAGCAGGAGTCCAATACCTGAGGCATAATTCCTTCTCTGCTTTCTCCTCCCTCCAGAGAAGTGGGGGGCTGGTTACAACAGCATAAGCCACTCAGGCTGTCTGAGGTAAGCTAGATGGTAAGTAGGTCAGAAGACCTATTCCCCGTCTCTCCTTGTTCATTTGCTCCAGAGAGGCAGTAAGTGAATGAGGCAGCATTTTTAATACCGAGTATAAGGGCTAGTAGCTTTCACAGGATTTTTCACATGTACTTAGTCCAAGTTACAAGACCACATACACAGCCCCAGATAAGGCCAGGAAAGAGAATGTAGAGAGAGTTATTAATTTTCCCCCATTTAATTTTTCATTTCATTTGAGTTAGAATAATTGTAATTGTACATTCATTTGTCATTTTGCTTATTTTTATGCTAACCCTTTTATAGCTTCTTTATCATGCAAATACCCTCCCATGGGAGGCTTCCAGTAATAACAACAGTAACACAGCAATTCTTCAAAGCCACCAAACAAATTAAAGCCCCAAATATTAAACTTTCATCTTGAAAAGACATAAAGGCAGAGCAGTTTCCTGGAAGTCTGAGGAAGGAGCTACAGATGACAGTGGCTCGGAGTAAAAAGGCTGGACCCAGCAGACTCAACCTGCTGGGATTTAACATGTAAAAGAACTGGAGAATGGTCTGACCATTAGTGACATTTGTAGCTGTGCAGGCAAAGATAATGATAAGAGTAAATATATATCATGCATCAGGGAGTAAGTGGCCTTGGGGGCATTAGAAATGATTTTTTCCCATCTTCTGCTGCTCAGCATGAACGGCTGTGCATGATATTTTTTTCCTTGAAACATCAGGTATTAGCCACCACTCTCTTTAGACACTAGACTAGATGGCTCTAGGGCCAAATCCAGTGTGACAATTCCTATTTTTCTGTCATCACTGAATTTTCCCAAACATAAAGGAAAAGCTAGTTTCTGCTTGAAGAGTTTGTCAGCTAAAAAACCAGACAAATGGAAGGGGAAAGAGGTACAACCAAGAAGTAAAGTGGTCAGGGTAGCAAACTGGGCTTGTGGGGTAGTGTAATGCTTTATTAAAACATGTTTTAAAAATATATCAATTTCCCTCCAACTTTGCGATAATCACCTTGGCGGTTTCTTCTAAGGGAGAGGCGACACAGTCGGCGGGGCTGCTCTTAGGGTTGCCAGGTGTTTGGTTTTGAACCAGACAGTCCAGTATTTGAGCTTTCTGTTCAGGAAACAAATTGAGAAAATATAACTGAGATAATATAAATGTCCGGTATTTTCTAAATAAGATGTAATGTAGATTGTCATGTAATGTCAAGTGTATTCGGTATGTTTGTTGAAACCATCTGGCAACCCTTGCTGCTCTCAGGCCCCCATGGCTCCATACCAGGGATTGTAGAGGGTCTAGGGCTTCCCACAGAGGACAGAGCTCCCTGGAAGACTCTTATTATGAGCTGGCTTCACCTTCTAGTTTGAGCAGGGGGCAGGGCCTCAGAGGAAGAGGAGAAGCATGGGGCTGGGCCATGGGATGAGGGCTCCTGCACGTGTCCCTCTTTTGCTATTTGAAAAGGCGGTCACCCACTACCAATGTCCTTTTACACTGTCCCTCCACCTGGAGCAAGCCCTGCTTATGTGAAGGACGAGGCCTCTCTGGCTCAGTGCTGTTCCATGCCTTGCTGGGCATTAGTTAGTAGGGGGTCTGTCAAACTGCACCACAGCCATGTAAAATGGCCTGAGCCACCTAAATAGGCCCTCACGACCCTTCATTATCTGGCCAGGGGAGGATTCTGCGTGGGCAGGTACTGTGGAAGAGAGCCCAAAAGGCAGGTGATGAGGACCTTCTCTCAAGCCCTGGTATAAGAAGTATGTGAGGGAGGGGGCTGGAGCTGGAGACAGGTGGGCTATATCAGGGCCGAGGCATTAACATGAGGGTAAGGAAATGCCAGGCAGTGCCACAGCTCACAGGGCAGTCCGGGAAGGCTACTGTAATTTAAGCAAGCGTTCACAGCTAGGTTATGATGGGGACATTTCCAGGATCAAGGGGCTGCAAAAGTGCCTTACAGCTACTTCAACCCTTCCTCCCTCTAGAGTGCAGCACAGAATCTCACCCTAAGACTCTGGAATTGCAGGCAACCATATGGCTACTGTGTTTCTAAGCAGCCATCGAGAAGCCGGCACGTAAATATACTGCTATCAACCAGCAAAGGGAGCTGGACAAGTAAATTGCTTCAGGATTAGGATTTTGCCCTTTAAAACCCAGAAAAAATAATTTCATTAGTTTAACTTTTCAGTAGGTGAAAGTTGAGCAGATGATTTCTCCCCCAATACTTTGTAGAGTGGTCACCAGTGGCAAGAATTTGGAAACTCCATGGTGGCCATTGTTAAAAGGTTCTGGGCATGTGCATTTAGCACCATAGGAATTGTCATACCAGATCAAACCTTTGGTCCATCAGTTCATCATGCTGTTTCTGTCTGTGTCCAATTATGGCTGCAATTAGACCTGCAGTAGGGTGGCTCCGGACTAACATGGCTAGAGAGAAAATTTCTTCACAACCTCAAGATTTGGAGGTTGTTTTATGCTCTGAAGCAGCAGGGTCCGTATCCTTTCCAAACTTAAAATAAATAACCCTTACTACTATAACTCTGAATATTCTTGTTGTCCTTATGAAAGAACAATTCTTACTTTAATCCTGCAAGGACTTGTCCTCATTAAGGGCATGTCTACACTAGGAAATTATTTTGAAATAGCTTATTTTGAAATAATAACTCCTGATAACACTATTTCGATATAGTGTGTCCACACTACAGAGAAGCCTCAAAATTAGTCCAAGGCAGGCTCCCTTAATGTGGATGACTTAGAGCCCGAGGAAGCACTGGGGAGTAAATACTTTGAATGACTCTGGGGAGTAGTTATTTCAAAACAGCAGCAGTGGAGTGTCCGCACTACCACTATTTCAACTATTTCGAAATAAGCGTTATTCCTCATGACAAGCAGGAGTTATTATTTCAAAATAACCAGCCCATTATTTTAAAATAATGGGCTTGGTAGTGTGGATGATCCGCTTGTTATTTCAAAATAAGGGGAGTTATTTTGAAATAACTCTCTAGTGGAGACGAGGGCTAAGATCTCCAGACAACATAAGTTAAGCTTTCAACCTTTGACATTAACAAGCAGAGACAAACACAACAATTACTTTTAAAGGATAAACTGATATAAGTGATGTGCAGATACCACAATAAATGTCAATAGTACACCAGATATATGTAGACAAATAGGTAAGTTACTGAATAACACCTTTCCTCTCTATATTATTACAGGGTTGGGGTTGGGTGGAGATGGGGAGAGAGAGTGAAATCAATCAGCAATCTTTTCCTCATTCCCAGGTTGCTACAGAGAGACAAAGGCTACATCTAGACTGCAGGTTTCTTCCGGAAGAAGCTTTTCTGGAAGAGATCTTCCGAAAAAATTTCTCCCGAAAGAGAGCGTCCACACTGACAAAGCGCATTGAAAAAGCGATCTGCTTTTTTGAAAGATAGCATCCAGACTGATTGGACGCTATCTCACATAAAAGGCCACCTGGCCCAGTACATCAATTGCAAGGGCTACTTTTCTATGGTGCTGCAGGCCCTGGTCGACCACTGTGGACAGTTCATGGACATTTTTGTCAGGTGGTCGGGCAGGGCACACGATGCCCGGATTTTTTGGAACTCCAGCCTCTATAGGCAGCTGGACACGGGTATATTCTTCCCCCACCGGGACTTAGCAGTTGGGGACATGCAGATGACATTGTGCATTGTGGGGGACGCAGCCTACCCCCCCAATGCCATGGCTAATGAAGCCTTATACCGGCCACCTGGACCCCAGCAGGGACCAATTTAATGCCTACCAGAACTGGGCCAGGATTCAGGCGAAGTGCACCTCTGGCCGCCTCAAGGCACAGTTCAGGTGCCTCCTGACCCACTTGGACGTGGGGGAGCACAACATCCCCGAGGTGGTGTCGGCATGTTGTATCCTCCACAACATTGTGGAGAGGAAGGGGGAGGACTTCCTCCTAGGATGGGGGGCAGAGGCCGGCCGTGAGGGGAGTCCCTTTGAGCAGCTGCAGACAGCTGTCATCCGCCAGGCCCATCAGGCTGGGGTGCACATCCAGGAGGTCCTGAGGGAGAGTTTCCCTCAAGCACCTGAGTAACTCTCCCCAGGGCCTCCCCTCTCTGGCTTGCTGCACTATCCCTTTCCCACCACAACACCTCCCTTTGCCTCTTCCTTGACCTCTCAATAAAGATTCCTATTTGGTTTTTGAACAAAATGAACTTTGTATTTGTCTTTTTAAAAAAAAACGGGGGAAGGGAAAAGCAGAGTGGGACTCATAATCTGGAGGGGGAGGAGAGCTCGGAGTAGTGTGGGGGGCTGCTGGATGTGCCACCTCGGGTTCAGGGGCCTCGTCGGACTTGGGGTTGGGTTGGTCCTGGGACCACAGAGGGTGGGCAGGAGTGGGGCTGGAATTGGGTCAGAGATGGCAGGGGGTGCATGGAGAGGGTGCATGGGCATCTCTTGAGGAGGGGGCATGAGCATTGCTTGGGGAGGGAGTAGAGGCATTGCTTGGGGAGCAGAGGGAGGGGGAATGGGCATAGCAGGGAGGGCAGGAGGGTGGTAGGCAGGAGCAGCGACAGCAGCTTGTGTTCTATCATTTCCCTCATGACGGCACACATGCTATCTCACTGCTGCATGAGCTGGTCCCAGACGCAGTTCCGCCACTCTGCGTTCTCCCGGATCTTCTGCACCAGGGTTTGCTGCATGTCGCGCAGGATGCTGACATGCTGCCACATCAGGTCTTCCTGGACCCTGGTGCGCTTTTGGATCCCCTGGGCTCTGGCGGCTGGCTCGGGTGGTGTGGCTCACCTCTCAGTCCCGACTGGTCCATCTGTGAAGAACACAAAAAGAGGAGGTCAATCATCCATGCAGATACGGTCTCTAAGGCCATGCCCTCCTCTGTGAGCAGCAACCAACAGTCCTCGGGCCAGAGGAGGGGGATGTTCTGGGAGCAAGACCATGTGTGGCCTGCACAGCAGGACCTGCCTCACAGAGGCCCCGAGTTGCCCAGGGAAACATGCTGCCCGCTTCCCCCGCCGCCCCCCGGCCCAAGGACAAGCAGGCAAGGGAAGTGTCCGGCCACAGTGAGATCCCCTCATGGGTGGCAGAGGAGCCTGGAGCAGCCTGGCCCTTCCTTGGGGCTACACACCTGTGCCTTGCAGCGCTGCCTGCGGGAGCGGGTTCTGCCTGCCTTGCACGTGCAAGCATGCCCATGTGCTGTCTGCGGCACTCCTCGGTATGTCTAGGGTCATGCCTACGCCCTTGTGGCTGGCCTGCTTCCAGCCATGGCAGGTGCTGGGAGGGCTTCCCCTCTCTCCTGGGGCCAGACGTGTGTGTGGGCTCCCCTGAGCCTGGGAGCAGGATCCTGGGTGTGCTCAGGGGCTGCCTGCTGAGTCCATGTGGCGCACACTAATGCTGCACGTGGGTCCACGTGCATGGACTGCAGCACGATGTCCAGCCTGTGCAGACCAAGCAACACTCACACCCCTCCCCCGCTGCACCCGCCTCCCCCACCCTGTGCGTGTGACAGACTGAGAGCACTCACTTGAAGTTCTCTCTCCAGCATCAGAGGAGGCCTGGGAGATGTCCAGGCTCACAGGAACTGGCTCTAAGGAGAGCGTGATGGTGGCTGTGTCATCCGCTTTCTCCTCCTTGTGCTGTCCCTGGTCCGCCTCTGCCGTGACCTCCGGCTTGGCGACAACGGGCGTGTCCAGGCCCAAGTCCACCACCATGGGTGGGGAAATGGCTTCCCTACCCCCCAGGATTTAGTGCAGCTTTTGGTAGTAAAGGAATGTGGGGGGGTCCTGCCCTGGAGCATGAGCTGCGCTCTCTGGCCCTCGTGTATCCCTGGTGGAGCTCTTTGACCTTACTCCGAACCTCTTCCAAGGTCTGGGGTGGGTGTCTGCGCTCTGCCAGGGACTCGGCCATCCAGCTATAAATGTCGGTGCTGTGGTGCTTGGAGCAGAGATCCTGGAGTGTCTCCTCCTTGCCCCACAGCTCGAGGAGGGACAGGATTTCTGCTCTGGACCAGAAGGATGCCCACCTCTTGGTCCCCCTGGGTGGATCCTGGGAGCCTTGGTGCTGCTCCCTGTGAGCACCAGGAGTGTTTCGGGGGGCTTGTGGCTCCGCCATGAGTGAGCAGGCCTGTGGCAGGGAGAGCTCTTTTGGAAAAAGGTTTCTTCCTCATAGAAAGAGGTTTACCAATGTTGGGAACACCCCTCTGTTCTTTCGATTTTATTTCGAAAGAACGCGATTGCAGTGTGGACGTAATTCAACTCTGTAGTGTAGACATACTCAGAGACAACAGGTTACAAAGGTAGAACTCTCCCAGTTCAAACATTGCCCTCTGGGTCTGTGCAAGGAATTTAAGCTTCCACTGCAGCTTAATCCTAAATGCTGCCACTTGCCAATCATACCCCAGGTGACAGGAGATAGCAGAATATTGATCCCTGCAAGTCTCTTGTGCTATCTGTTTTTATCCAACTGCAGATTCAGTTAAGTCTGATAGGAAAGCTTTCTTCCCCAAAGAATGTCTTCAGTCATCCATGTTTGTTTTCTTCGGCGTGTGACAATGTGAATATGATGTAGAAAATGTGTGAAGCTTTATTGAGAATCAAAAAGCGCATGATGCTTTAAATGCTTGTTTTCTTTTTCTGTAGAAGGTGCATTTTCCATTGCGTCTATATAGCATTTATGGACTTTGAGTGCCACCTAGTGACAGTGCAGACCAGTTGTATTCCAGATTATTCCATATCCAGTATTAAACACATGGTTTTCAATCTTTTTTCATTTGCGGACCCCTAAAAAAATTTCAGATAGAGGTGCAGACCCCTTTGGGTTTCTTAGACATAGTCTGTGGATCCTCAGGGGGCCATAAGCCACAGATTGAAAACCTCTGCACTAATGGAAAAATGGATGGAAATTTTATAGTTTAAAGTATTTATAAATTGGCAATATTATAGCAATATGAAATATTTATAACAAACCTTAAATCTTGCAAATTTTGCATGCTTTGGAGTTTCATTGTGAGATCAGCCTATTTGAGGTTTCATAGTTTCACAGACATTGCATAGACATTCTGGGTGGACCATGATACTGTAGTAACTGACCTTGGTATGTCTTGTAAACGTGCATACCATTTGTGCTTGTGTGTTAGGATTAGCAGCCACTTCAGTCAGTTCTAATATCTATGGTGAGGCTGGCAGTACAGCAGGGAGACATTTTTTTGATCAAAACATTTTTGGTAAAACTTCAGATTCAGCAGCATGAAAACATTTCATGAATTTGTGCCAGTTTCACTGAATTGTTTATTTTAAAAAATGACAGAAAATGTCTGAAAAAAATCAGAGCATTTTATTTTAACATTCTCAAAATGAAACATTTTGGCTTTTTGGTTTCAAGCGACATTTTATCTAAAAACTTCCTTCAATTTTATTTGAAAAATTTCAAAAACATTTTTAAAATGCTCAAAATAAAAATGAAATGTTTTATTTTAGAGTCAACAAAATGTTTAGTTTGATCTGAAACAGTTTTTTCAACTTTAAAATTTGCTACAGGTTTTGAAAAGTTGAGATTTTGGTTTGTCCAGAAACTAAACTTGCCTTTGGCTTTTTGACATTGCCAGTGAACAGAAAAATCTGCTATTTACCTAGCTGGAGCTGTCAGGCTTCTCAAAATGCCATCCACATGCGCTTCTATATCATCCTGAGCTTTTGGAGAGTCTGGATGAGCTATATGACTCCTAAAGACAGTAGCAACCAGTATATATTTTTCAGTGCATGGCCCATGTCTGGCAGTTAAGGGCATGTCCACACAACCAGTGACAGTGAGTCTCTGATCCCATATCGACAGACTTGACCTATAGCAAGGCTTGTGCCAAACCCAGCTCTGTAGACATTGTGATTTAGAATGGCTCTGAAACCTGCCTCCTTCTCCAGGTTTCAGAGCCCAAGTTCCAACCTGAGTGGCAATGTCTCCACAACTACTTTTAGTGTGGTAGTGTGAGTCCTGCCAGCCTGAGTCCGCTGGTCCAGACTTGGGGGGTCACTGATGTGGACTGTGCTGTGCAAATGTACCCTAAAGTCCCCATAATGATTTTTTAAAAAGTAAGTAAATTAACCTAAACGTTGTGTCGTCCAAATGAAAAGAGGGTAAACTACCCATAATTACCCCTGCCTGCACTACAGCTTGAACCTCTCTGGTCCAGCACTCTCTCGTCCAACAACATCCGTGGTCCGGCATGATTTTAGTTAGCCGGATGTCCACTTATCATGGGTGTGGCCAAACTTCCCATGGTTCCATAAAGTTTGTTCACAGCCATCAGTCCTGGCTCTGTGTTCTGTGCTGTTATTTAGCTCTAATTTACCCCTACTTGTCTTCCAAGTGCCCAGTAACCAGAGGGAAGTGCTGGTAATGCTGCTAGATAGTATTGACCTACTATGACTTGGTAAATTCTCTGCTTCGGCACCAGTCAGGTTCTGAGGGTGACTGACCAGAGAGGTTCCACCTGTACTGTAAAAGGCATCTTGTCTCGGTATTCACTGCTTATTAACAGTAGGAGCAGCTTGTGCTCTTTCATGTACTTGAAATTAATTTAACAAGACACATAAGAACAGATCAATGGTCCACCAAGCCCAGTATCCTGCCTTCTGACAGTGCTGGGTGCCAGATGCTTCAGGGACAGGGAATAGAACAGGACAATTTATTCAGTGATCCATCCCTGGTCATCCAGTCCCAGTTTCTGACCTTGCCTACCTCCTGATGTCTGACTCCCTGTCTGCTCTCTGGCCTTTCTGAGACTCTGACCTCCTGGCATCTGAGCTGGTCTGATACCCAACTTCTGCTCTGACCACTAAGTCAGACTACCCCGCTCCTGGTTGTGACAGTAATAGCAGCATTATACACCATGAGATTACCAGTGCAAATCTGTTCATGTATGCTGTCTTTGGACATAGATCACAGGAATATCACTCTCTAGGGTGACTTCCCTCATTCCTTTGCTTTCACAGTGGCTTTTTTCCTTACTGTTCCCGCATATGTGTCAACTGATTAGGCAGATCCCACCTATTATGTGTTATCTCTTGTCACATTGTGGAGAAACACCTGTTTGGTTTTTTTTTTGGGTTTTTTTGGAAGGACTGTTGTGATGAATTAACTTGGATTTTGATCTTAATCTTTTCTTCTTCATTCTGGCTGCTATTTCATGCAGAGAAGATGGTTGAGGAGCTTCACAGCCCGGGTCAGAGCTCCCTGACTGCCTCTGGGGTTGCGGCTGGAGTTCCCCCGGTTTCTGGAGCCAGAAAATGGCCCGAGTTCCACAGCTGGGGACAAGGCCAGAGCTCCCTGGCTGCTGCTGGAATTGGAGCTCCCTGGCCGGGGCCGGAGGTCCATGGCCGTAGCCAGGCTAGAGCTCCCTGGCCACTGGGGCCAGGGAGCTCTGCTGGGGCCAGAACTCCCTTCATGCCGCCCATCCTCCCTTCCTCCCTTCCCCCACACACTGAGCTCCCGGCTGAGTCACCACCACAAAGAAGTTGCTAGACCAGGGAGTCCCTGTTAAGGGAGGTACAACCTGTACTAGAAAGTTATCTAGCTAATAATAGGCATTGAGAGGCAGTCAGAAATATTTCCTTTAAGAGAAAGCAGCCCCTCTTCCCAAAGTGTATAATCCAGAGAGTATATGAAAAGCTTGATCATATTTTAGCTGTATCTCTTTCTCCCATGCTTTGCATGTTCCTTGTTTTTTTAGATTGCAAGGGTAGGAACTGTACCTCCATTTGTGTATGGTCATCTCTTAATAAATTGGGGGCACTGATGGAATGCCAAAAATATATAACAAGGGTAAGATAATACGACTCCTAATTGAGCCTAAATGACATAATTGATAATGTATTATCATTTCATCCCTAGAGACATGGACACATACCTTGCCCTCAGTTGCGAAGGCCAAATCCTGCAGTCTTTAATTCAGCAAAACACTGCATTTTTCCCTCGTGTAATCATTTAAATGGATAAAGTATGTGTAAGTGCTCCCAAATCAGAGGGGTAGCATTTTATACACGTTTTGTGTTTAGTTTGCATAGGTGTCAGCAGTCCTTCTCCCCTCCCCCCCGCCAATTTAATCCTTGCTTCAGTGGGCTTTAAACAAATGCTTGAAGTTGAGCATGTGCATAAGTGGTTAGCCAGAGCCAGCCTTACCCATACACAGAATAGACTGTTGAGCAGGGCATCTGGCTCTGCTTCCTCTGAAAAGGATCTAGGTAACTTAAAAGTGAAAAAACCTGCCTGACCTATTAGCAGAATATCGAACCTGTGAAAGAGCCATTCAAGTGATAATGAAACCATTTAACAGGCATTTGTCAATTCGAGATACATACTGTCAGTTTCCATTATTGGACCTAACCAAGTGAGTTATAAGATCAAAAACACATATTCCTGCGCATCCAGAAATATAATTTATGCTATTATGTGCTGAAAGTGTCCATCTGCTATGTACATTGGACAAACATCTCAGACACTTCGCCAAAGGATCAATGCCCACAAAACAGATATTAGACAGGATCACAAAGAAAAAACAGTTTCTTGCCATTTCAACCAGAAAGGACATTGCCTCAACGACTTGATTACATGCATCCTGCTTCAAAAGCCTTTTTAAGACTGCACTTGAAAGAGAATCCTCTGAATTGTTATTCATGCTTAAATTTGACACTTTACACCAGAATTTGAATAAGGGATCTAATTATCTTACCCATTACAAGGATAGCTTCCCCAATTATCACCTCTAATATCATTAGCTCAAAGACATTTACCTTCCCCCCCCCACATCCTCCTTCTGTTCTGAAATTTGATTTGTCCTTTTCATATGTGTTCATTTTTTTAAATTGTATCCTTTGGTATATATGGTTGTGACAATTTTCTTCCACTACTTGATCTGAGGAAGTGGGTCTGGCCCCACGAAATCTCATCACCTAATAAACCATCTTGTTAGTCTTTAAAGTGCTACATAGTCCTGTATTTTGTTTGAATTTACTGTGTTAGTCCGCAGGGCCTTTGGTTAAAATTTGCTTTAAAATATTCCATTAGTGTGTTGCTGAAGATTATAAAATCACACCTCTAAAAAACTGCTCCCCTTCCGTCTGCCATCGGCCAAAGGGCACCAGTTTAATAATACTGATAAGGCCCTATAAATCTTGAGGAGAACCCTTTGTTTAGCTAAACAATGATGGATTAAACCATGTGTTTAGGTGCTTTACAGAATTCGGGCCTAAATGGCTACACAAGGCACAAAACAGGGTTCAGACATCTAGTCTTGGACAGATGTTTATCCTGGCTAGAAAATTATCCCAGAATTTGGCATTTTGTCAGCCTCTGATTGGAATTTCTTACGTATCAAGGGTCAGTATTGAGGTTCCATGGAAAAGCTGGGTGGGAACCTTGTGTGCCATGTGATCACATTATAGCTACATCAGCATTTTTAAAATTAAGAAATATTTCCCACTTTCTTGCTGGAGAGGGCATCACAACTCCAGTCTGAATTTTATGCACATGACTTTCACAACCAGTGCAACATGTTAATGAACTAATGTACTGCAAATTAAATAAATTGTAAATTATGCTAGTGAGGTCTTCAGTTGTGTTCACTCTTCTGTTGTGATACCATAAATGAAGGTTGGGCTGTGATTTTTGGGTCTCTTTCAATTTCAGAAATAGATTATATCATTACTCCTGCCATTTGTTTCACAGAGATTGTTTTCAAGTAACTGTTAAGATGTGACAAATTAATGTCAGTTATTTAGCACTGGGTTAATTAGGAAGGATACCATGGGGAAATTCTAGCTGATTTAATTATTGTTTTAGCAGTTAATTAGGCACAATATAAAATTAAATCCCAAAAGTGTAAAGGGTGAAGGGTATGCTGCTACTATGTAGAGAAAAAGATTTATTTTTGTTTTCTTTCTCTAAGTACAGGCCCAAAGCATTTGACTGTGGAGCTTTGAAGACCAGATAATTCAAGGCAGCCTTTAATTCCCACTAGCTGCTATTCCCATTGCACTTGACCTCCATTTGTGGATGGTGGAGGATGGATGTAGTTGCTGTTAATACTATTTTATGTACAGAGTAGTGATGGACATACTTCATAGTGTAGGGTAACAAGAAATGAACACAGTACCCTAGCTCCAAAAGGATATAAAAGGCGTTAAAAGGAAGGTGATGAAAATTATCAAACGAATGAAAGAACCACCATATGAGGTTAGACTGAAAAGATTAGGAATGTTTATTTGAGAGAGAAGAGGGAATGACAGAGAACGTATGATTTATGGAAGATCATGCGTTCTTGTTTACTGGGTCTCATAATACAAGGCCTATGCTCATTATAGGACATTCAATACAATGGAAAAGCAACAAATTTAATACTGATAAAAGGAAATACTTACACATAATTTAATTAATCTGTGGAACTCATCTCCACAAGATATTATCAAGGTCAGAGCTTCAGAAAGGAGATTTAAAGAAACAATATGGATAATAAACATCTCCACAGTTACGTAACAGAATTAAATGATACGAGGCATATAAACTCTCTTGCATTAGCACGTGAACTAACCCTGAGACTAGGAAGAAAGAGCAGGTTATTCCACAGTAGCCTATTTTTGTTACTTGCATTGTACTCTGTAGCATCTTGTCCTGGCCTCCGTCAGGAACAAGCTACCAGATTAGATGGACTGCTGGTCTGATCCACAGTAGCAACTCCTTCATTCCTGTGGAATTTGGGAATTGGCTAGCTAGATGTTGTACCCTGCTTAAGGAGAAGGTGTTGGTGTCAAATAGAGCTGGATGGAAAATTAAAATCCATTCTTGTGAAAAATGTCCTGTATTAGAACAAAATTTCATCCTGAATCAAGACAAAAAGGCCAGGTAATGATTTCTAGAAAAATTCAGTTTTGGGAGAACTGAAATAGGAGTTGCTGGCTGCCCATCTTCAGCAAAAAGTGAAACTGACAAGACCCTTTCAGGCAGGCTACTGGAAGCCAAATGCCCTGGCTTTCCACCTACCTGCATCTCTTCTAGCCTGGTAGCCAAGCAGACAGAAAACCAGAATGCTGAGCATCCCTGCCTAACCTTCTTTGGCTGTCGGGCTTGAGAGTGATGAGTCTCTGGCAGGGCCGGCTCTAGGTTTTTTACCGCCCCAAGCAAAACATTTTTTGGCCGCCCCTCCCCCCCACCGTCCCACTGCTGCAGGACAGACACTGAGGAGGAAAGCGCCCCTTTCACCTTGCGGCTCTTTGACTCCCACCACGCCCTCCAGCCAAACCCAGCCCACGTCCTGTCTCCCCTCCACACACATCCTGACCCCACCCACCCACTCACCGAAACCAGTTTCTACCTGCTCTCCTCTCCCAGGCAAACCCAACCCCTCAGTGACCGGACCCAGTCAGCCCCCTTCTGTCCCCACCCTGCGCCCTCTCTTCCCTCCCAGCCAAACCCAATCCCCCCCCTCCGACCGGACCCAGTCCGCTCCCCTCTCCCACCTACCCCCATTGACCGAACTCCGTCTCCTTTCCCTCTCCCCGCCAAACCCTCGTGTCCCCTCCCCACAGCATGCGTGGAAATGTCGGAGTGCCCTGGGGGAGGGGTGAAAGTGGCCCGCGTCCCCCTGGGGATGCACGCGGACACAGCCGGGAAACGTAACGGGCAAGGCCAGGGACACCCCTCTCTCTCCCCCACCCATCTCTGAGCCGGGGTTGGCGAGGCCTCCTCCAGCGACTCCTTGGTGCCAGACCAACCAGATCAGGCTGCAAAGTAGCTCTCCCCTTCCCCTAGCCTAGGCGCCTCTGCTTGACTCTTCCTGGCCCAGGCAGGGCCTTCCTTCTGCCCGGCCCCACTAAGGCTGCAGCTCTCCCCTCCGTCTGCAACCAGCACTGAGGTAGAGAAAAGGGGGAGAGAGTCGCCCCTCCATTTGCCAATGTGCGCTACTCCCCACGCACACACACACACTCCTGCAAACTCCTTGGCCAAGGGCGCCTGCTCCGGCCAGAGGGGTCACTAGTAAGCGCAAGGCAGGTGGAGAGATGACTACAGGCACCTGGCTCGCAGCGTGTTCCCGGGCTGCAGGGACCCGGGCCGCCCCTGGATCACTCTGTGCAGCCTGCCCCGCACAGCCTGGGGAGAGTGGCTCGCCAACCAGGGCCGTAGCGCTCCGGCGCTGCTGCTGTTCTCAAAGCCCATGGTGCGCCCCCCTGCACGTCGGGCCGCGCTGGCTGGTGCCAGTCAGAGGAGCACGAATGATCCCCAGGTGCCAGAGTCTGTTTCATAGGAGGCTCCCTCGGGCATTTCCCGCTCTGCGTCCATTGGGTGCTGGGCAGTGGCAGCTGCACCGGGAAGGCAACTGGAGCGGCACATGGCCAGTGCTCCTGCCAGGGCCGCCCTGCCCCACCCCGCCACAACGCCCTCTCGCGCTAACTAGAGGGCGCACTTTTCTCCCCAGTGCCGAGGGAAAGCAGCGAGGCAGCCCTGGAACCGTGATGTCATGGCGCCTCAGCCATCACTGCGGGGCTGCGAATGCGACTTGCCCCATGCACCTCACTTGCGGAGGGTGGCTCGCTGCTGGCCCATCGCGCGCTCCGCCACCCCGCCCATTGCCTTGGGCAGCCACAAGCAGGCCCGCGTTGGGCGGTAAGAGTCAGGAGTTCTCCAGCCAGTGTCTCTCGGGGTGGCTGGAATGCCGCCCCTCGCAATGTGCCGCCCCCAGCACGTGCTTGGTTTGCTGGTGCCTAGAGCCAGCCTTGGTCTCTGGGCAGGCAGCAGTCATTTCAGTATACTCCAGGGAGATAAGCCATCACAGTTTTTGCTGCCCTCATCCCAAGATCCACCAGAACTTTGGTGTCAATCTCAGTGCAACTAGGTGCATGCTCTCCCAGATGCCATCTGATGTGAACAAGTGCAACAGGAAAGCTATGCGAGGGTTAGAGCTATATGAACACCAAAGAGGTTGATTTGTACTGTGTGGAGGTAACATCCAATCTGGAAACAGGAAGTGGGCAAATAGAAAAAAAAAGGCCCTGGGAAAATTTTTGGGATGGCACTTGGGACACTATCAACATTCAAGTGGACTCTAGCTACAACCACACCACCCATAGTTGTTAGTGTGTCATTCACGCTTGTTTTTCAGCCCGTATCCCCTGACAGGCAATGTAGCTTGAGTTTAAAGTGCCACCACACTCAAACTAGAGATTTTTGTGTGTGGGTGGGTGGACTAGAGGTAACACTGGAGTTAGAACTCAAGTTAATTTTGCTGTGAAGACAAACCCTGAGAGAGCATATTGTATATAGCAGCTTGATTTAGTCTCTGTAAGAATATTAGGATTTCAGATACAATATAATGAACGGATGTCTCAGTTCCAATTCACTAGTCTCACTTTTGGAAATGTGAGTTGCATTGAGTGTGGCTGATAAATATTAGCACAGAAAAAGCAGATGTTCTTAGAGAAGGCCAGATTTCAGAGGCTTTCAGTGTGTGCTTAGATTGACAGATTGAACATTCACTTGGGAGCTTTTCTCTACGAAGAGACTCATAAAAGCAGTGTGTATGATCACCACATGTGGAGTTTTTGATATTCACTATGCCAGTTCATTATAGAGCTCTGTAATGTAAAGAAATCTTAACTGTTCCTGGAGAATAATGTGTCTATATTAGTCTTTCTTCCAACTGAAGTACTGTAATTAATTCAGAATTTGGATAAAGCACACACATATGAACACGGCATTTGAAATAAACAGAATATTCAAGGTAATCCATAAAAATCTCAATGTCTTTTTAATTCCTACCCCAAAGAATTAATGTGCTAGGAACTGGGTGGTAGACAGTCTTGCCAAATGGGCAGACGATGAGAGGGAACAAGGTGTGGTCTGTCTTGCCATCAGTAAAATTGTCTCCAGCCTGGAGTTGATCAGAGCCCACTGAGAAGAAGGTGGCTAGAGGATTCCCACCTCTGTTGGAACTTGGAAATTCAGGGAAACCCTTTTGGTCTCAGTTCACTTCTGGTCAATTGGAAGGTAGCACTGAGATGGGAAAAATAAATGGTGCCCAAGTTGGCTTCCCATTACCATACCTGGGTTCATTGTTTTCCTGGAGCTTTTCTGATCAGGAAGGAGGTGAATGTGTATCCCAGCACCAATGTTCCCGCTAATCTTTTCCAGCTATGTGAGGAGGACAGTGTAATAAGAGCACATGGCACTCATTAAGAAGTCCCCTACACTTCTGATGATTGTTGTTTGTGCTTTGGACACAGGGGAGAGCTCCTAATTTTCCCCAGGGTGCTCAACCCCCACTCCACCCACATTCTGATCCCACCTGCCCCTTGACCCAAGCTACTCTGCTCCACCCCCACTCCTGCCCCCAGTCCATACCTTTCCCCAAGGTCTCACTCTGAGTCACACACATCCGCAATGCTAGATTTTTGGTTTGGAGTTTGTTAACTTTTGGGGGGGATGCTAGTGTAATGGTGCTGGGTAGCGGCAGGCCCATGTCCTCCTTTCTGGCACTGTAAGGAGAGAGTCCAAGAGAGTCTAAGCCGCTTGTTAGGAACTGGGATGTAGGTAGTCTTGCCTATTGGCCACAGCAGAAGTAGGTGTCCAGTAGGTGGAGTGGTTGTCCAAATTGTTGAAACGAGCCTTACACTCAGTAAAAGGTACAGAGAATAGTTTATTTAGAAATGCTGCAGCATAGCGAGAACCCACCAAAGTGTGTTCTACCTTAAAATACAGCTACAATTCCTCTTATAATAGGAGCTACATAACAAACTATCACTCTGCGCATGCTTGTTACTGGGCAAACTTTCAGCATGATTACATTTTCTTTTATGATAAAATGTTTCACTTTCTCACACTTTCTCACACTTTGAAACTACGTGACCTTCTCGCCTACATGAAATGGCAGCTATTTTACAAGATGGATTCCACAATTCCCCCCTTTTGTCCTTTAAGGACAACATTACTTTCCATTTCATGGTTCCATTTCAATTGTCATCATACCATTTACAACATCCTTGTACTCCTTCTGTTTCTCTTCATACTTTAACAGCATTTGGTACACTTGTTTTTCCATTACAAACTGTTCAGTTTTTCATACAGCCGCTAATACAACATTAGTTAACATAAACAATGCATAATACATTAGTAAAATTACAGCAATATACAACAATTCTAAAATAAGCACAAGCAATACAATCATTAATATCCCTAATATAAGTCTATAATAGGCTGTTTTATAATTTTAGTAACATAACACAATGTATCATAATTAGTACATAAGAAAGATGTTCTATAGGCTAACTAGAAAGCAAGCTTCTCAATTTGATATGTATTTTTGAGGTATATGAATTTGATCTTATAATTCAGAGATTTTCTGAACCTCTGGTAGGAGTGAAAGCAAATTTTGGAAGCAGTCAGGTACTAAGGTAATCCAATTAAAGGTTATTTGGAATCTAAGGGCTAATTACATCTAAAAACTGATTAGGGAGGGCAGTACATGCTGATGGTATCTGTCTGTAAGCACAGAGTCCAGATCCTGAAAGAAACCCAAATCACACCCACAAGTTTCTCCTTGCCAATATACAATACTTCGCTTCTTTCACCAAGGTCAGATCTTAATGTCCTTTTGTAGTCAGAACTTTCTGGGTGTCAGTGGAGCAGACACTCCTTCTTCTTTCCTGAAACAGTCGTGGTTCAGTATCATGCAGGGGAAAGGTTACCAGCACATCACCCTGTAATATTTGGATCTTCTGGCAGATATCGAATGCATGGTAATTCTGTTAGTGTACAAGGGGGAGAGAGATTTATCAGTAGCCGGCGTAGACTCATCTCGAGGTGGAGGGGTCTTTCGCAGTGAGAAGCACAGATCCAGGTAGGCACTTCACAGCGGTGTTGGTGGTTAGCAAAACTTGGTAAGGGTTTTTCCAGCGTGGGGCTACAGCGATCTTTTGCTGATGGACCTTTATGTAGACCCAGTCTCCTGGTCCTAACAGATGACAAGGTTGCTCAGGGTCCTTGGGAAACGCTTCCTTTACCTGGGAATAAAGAGACCCAACATATTTCATTAATTCCTGGCAGTAAGTAAGCATAGTATCATCCATTAAGTGAATGTCCATTTGGGCAAGGGTTAGCGGGGGCGCTGCCGGTAGTTGCATCGGGCGCCCTGTCAGGATCTTATGAGGGCTAAGCAAAGATCTATAACAGTAAAATAAATAGCTGTGGGGGGATGCAAGAAAGGCAGCAAAATTATTGCTGGGAGCCAGATTTTGTTGGGCTGGTTCCAAGCTTATTTCCTAGGAATAAGGAGATAGTGCGAAAAAACTTCTGCACGGTTTGTTGTGGGACCAGCTACTCTGATAAGGCCCTGTTGAAATGTGGTTGCCAGGGAAACCAGGGTCAAGTTTAACTGTTTGGGCTGTGTTCCCAAGCCTATCTCAAATTTAGGATTTGAGTTGTCAGTTCTCAGAAAGATACCATGGACTGCCTCAGTTTACCCCCACAGTTCCTTCCTCTTGACTTTAGGGTTCTCTAACCCGCCAGGTTAAATACAATAGTTTCAGGGTTTTTAATTTACTTTGGAAGCACCGGGATAGCACCAGCACTATTATAAATGTTATAATTGAAACTTCCCATGTAATTTGGCAAAACACTACTCAAGTCCTTCCCCAAGGTATTTCTTCGCCAGTAAAGGCGCTACCCATGATTATAGATTTGACCTCTACTGCCTGGTTGAGTGCCGCAGAGTAAGGTGGTTTGGCATAGTCCATGGTGTTCCCTATTTGTGTGTACCTCGGACGGCCAACCCCGATATGCCTTTGGGCATCAGCCACCAACTCCTTGATCTTTGCCTGCAGGGCCAGTAGGCCCTCCTCTAGGTACTTACTTCTGCCATACCACTCAGGATCCCATGTTAGGTTACCCGTCATTGCTGAAGTGCGGTAGAGCCGCGTCCCGTCAATGGTCAGGATCACCCTGCGAGGGCCCGTGTGCACACAGATGGATATGGAGAGGGCAGGCTCTTCCATTTAGTTCAATGGAGTGGTCTTTCTGGGTAATCAAACACCAGTAGGTACCGTTCATTTGGAGCAGCTTGGTGTGCATCTGTTTCTCTGCCACGACCACGTCAAACCTAGACAGATTCGTCATGATGTTATATGGGCAGGTACATAAGATTTCCTTATCAAAGTGGGAGCAACAGTCCCTGGGGTACAGGAAGGCCCCCCACACCTTCAGAATAAGTGATGTCCTTGACTCTAACTATATGCCCCTGCTTTAGTACAGGCAGTGAGATTACCATTCTGGCTCACTTTGAGTGAGAAAGCCCCAGAGGGACCAAAAAGCAAAAGGTTATACTATGGCCTGTTCAGATAGGCCTTTGGGTCCTCATGGATCCTTTACTTCCATGAGGGCTGGATGAACTTGGCCATCCAATAGGTCTGTTTCAATTCCCTGGGTAGTGGTGGCTAAGCTTGCCCCTATTTTTCAACATTGTTCTTCTAATTCCTTTAATTTAGTTTCATTAATTAACAATCCAATTAGTCTCTGGTCCAAATATCTGGTTATGTCTAATGAAGTGGACACAGAGCTGGACAGATCCTTTAAACTACTTAGGAGCAATCGGTTGGCTTGGCTGGTGTCTAGGCCTCCACGGGTATTGGATATTACTGACAGAGTTTCCAGGCCCAAACCAGTCTGTGATGGTATCTGTTAAGTCCCGCTGTTGCCAAATCAGGCACTTGCCAATTCGATTCACCAATTTGGCGCACTGCTGGTCTATATTATTACCAGCCCTGGTTCTGGGATAGGGGTCTGTTCAGGCATGATGCACGATTGGGAGGCTTTATTTTATTGCTGAGGACCTGGTTAATAATATCCAAATGAGGGCAAGTTAGGATGACCATTGTCTAACAAATGATTGTCATGCCTCAGGGGTTACCTTTGTCTGGGCTTTAAGTGGTAAGCCCCAGTGGGAGTCAATAGGTCCAACTTCAATGGCCTGATGTTAGTGTGCAAGTTGCAAAGCTAAATATTTCTTTAGTGTGGCAATTAAAGCAAAGCAAACCCAGTGGAGGGGATTGATACCCCACTCCCAGTTCTCCTTTTTACACGGTACACTCTTGCTCCTTTCCTTCAGCTCCATAGGAGTAGCAGGAACTGCAGCAGGAATAGCCTTATGGCTACCTTAGAATCATAGAACCATAGAGCTGGAAGAGACCTCAGAAGGTCATCAAGTCCAAGCCCCTGCTCTAGGCAGGACCAATCCCAACTAAATCAACCCAGCCAGGGCTTGGTCAAGCCGAGACTTAAACACCTCCAGGGATGGAGATTCCACTACTTCCCTAGGTAACCCATTCCAGTGCTTCACTACCCTCCTAGTGAAATAGTTTTTCCTAATAGCCAACCTGGACCTCTCCCACCACAACTTGAGACCATTGCTCCTTGTTCTGCCATCTGTCACTACTGAGAACAGCCTCTCTCCATCCTCTTTGGAACCTCCCTTCAGGAAGTTGAAGGCTGCTATCAAATCCCCCCTCACTCTTCGCTTCTGCAGACTAAACAGACCCAACTCCCTCAGCCTCTCCTCATAAGTCATATGCTCCAGCCCCCTAATCATTTTGGTTGCCCTCCGCTGGACCCTCTCCAATGCATCCACATCCTTTTTGTAGTGGGGGGCCCAGAACTGGACACAATACTCCAGATGTGGCCTCACCAGAGCCGAATAAAGGGAATAATGACATCTCTGGATCTGCTGGCAATGCTCCTCTTAATGCAACCTAATATGCCATTAGCCTTCTTGGCTACAAGGGCACATTGTTGACTCATATCCAGCTTCTCATCCACTGTAACCCCAGGTCCTTTTCTGCAGAACTACTACTTAACTGGTTGGTCCCCAGCTTGTAACTGTGCTTGGATTCTTCCGTCCCAAGTGCAGGACTCTGCACTTGTCCTTGTTGAACTTCATCAGATTTCTTTTGGCCCAATCCTCCAATTTGTCTAAGTCACTCTGGACCCTATCTCTGCCCTCAAGCGTATCTACCTCTCCCCTAGCTTAGTGTCATCCATAAACTTGCTGAGGGTGCAATCTATCCCCTCATCCAGGTCATTAATAAAGATATTGAACAAAACCGGTCCTAGAACCGAACCTTGGGGCACTCCGCTAGAAACCGACCGCCAACCTGAAATCGAGCCGTTGATCACTACCCGCTGAGCCCGGCCTTCTAGCCATTTTTCTATCCATCTTACTGTCCATTTATCCAATCCACTCCCTTAACTTGCTGGCAAGAATATTGTGGAGACCGTATCAAAAGCCTTGCTAAAGTCAAGGTATATCACATCCACTGACTTTCCCATGTCCACAGAGCCAGTTACCTCAACATAGAAGCTGATCAGATTGGTCAGGCACGAATTGCCCTTTGTGAATCCATGCTGACTATTCCTAATCACTTTCCTCTCTTCTAAGTGCCTCAAAATGGATTCCTTAAGGATCCCTTCCATGATTTTTCCAGGAACCGAGGTAAGACTGACTGGCCTATAGTTCCCTGGATCGTCCTTCTTCCCTTTTTGAAGATGGGCACTACATTTGCCTTTTTCCAATCATCCGGGATTTCTCCCGATCTCACGACTTTTCAAAGATAATGGCCAAAGGCTCCTCAATGACATTTGCCAACTCCCTCAGTACCCTCGGATGCATTAAGTCCGGACCCATGGATTTGTGCACGTTTAGCTTTTCTAAATAGTTCCTAACCTGTTCTTTACCCACCACAGGCTGTCCATCTTCATCCCATCTTGAGTCACTTAGCGCAGAAGTCCAGGAGCCAACCTTGTCTGTGAATACAGAGGCAAAGAAAGCATTGAGTACTTCAGCTTTCCCCACATCATCTGTCACTAGGTTACCTCCTTCATCCAGTAGGGGCCGCACACCCTCTCTGATCACCTTCTTCTTGTTAACAGGCCTGTAGAAACATTTCTTGTTATCCTTCACATCCTTAGCCAGTCGCAATTCCATTTGCGTTTTCGCCTTCCTGATAACCCCCCGGCATTCTCGAGCTATACATTTAAACCCCTCCTGGTCATTTGTCCAAGTTTCCACTTTTGTAAGCTTCCTTTTGTGCTTAAGTTCACCAAGGATTTCCCCGTAAGCCAATCCGGTCTCCTACCATGTTTGCCTCTCTTGCTTGCGTCGGGATGGTTTCTTTCTGTGCCTTCAATAAGGCTTCTTTAAAATACTGCCAGCTGTCCTGGACTCCTTTCCCCTTCATGTTAGCATCCCAGGGATTCTGCCCATCAGATCTCTGAGGAGTCAAAATCTGCTTTTTTGAAGTCCAAGGTGTGTATTTTACTACTCTCTTTTCTTCCTTTGGTCAGGATCCTGAAATCTACCATCTCATGATCACTGCTTCCCAGGTTGTCACCTACCTCCACTTCCCCTATTAGTTCCTCTATTAGTTCCTTGCTACCTTTTTGTTCACCTGTGGAGACATTGTTAGCGTTCTCCTAGCTTAAACAATTACTACGCTATTATCCTTTCACTAAATTTTAGAGTTGCCAATTGATTAGGCCCAATTATTAATTTTTTTTTAAACTCACACTTCTATTTTACTAAAAATATTCTTTCATTAAAACAATATTTTACACAGAACAATGTTTGAAATACATATTACAATTAAGACACAAGACAAACTTGGACAGAACATAGAACACAAACTCATTATGCCATGACAGAGAACCATATTTTTTTTCTTCTTTCGTCGTTCAGCTGTTCTTTAGCTGGTACCAGCGCTTTCTGATCTGAAAGACAAAGAAAACATTTCTACCTAATGGGGGTGGCACATTATATCTTAGAATACTTTTCCTTTGCAGATGTCCTTGCTAATTTTGATCAGCCTGATGTTACCCAATGGTATGCTTTTATTCTGCACACCAGCTTCAGAGAGTTTGAGTGAATTACTTCATTGTTCAATTATTAAGTTAAAGGTGGCATGCCTCAGTTTTCCTCTTGTACCGAAGACCAGGCTTTTTAATGTGTGAAGCTTCAAATGATTCACTGCCACAGAAACTCTTTCTTAGAACAAGGCATTTGCTAGTTACTATTCCAGCAAGCAAAAAAGGTTTTCTTTTCCTGAAAAGAATCATATACAATGTTACAGGCTTACTTATGAGGGACAGTGGGTTCCACACCCCTTCGGAACAGACAGGCAGTCTGCACCCACACACAACCTTGGATCTGAGAGCAAGCCAAAAGTGTTATCAACTCAGCCTTGATCAGAGACACAGTGAAGTTTCAGAGCTTGGCTTCTTAAAACAATTTGTTTTCTTAGAGAGCAAATTTAACCTTTAAGGGTGCAGCTTTTACAAATTTACAATGTATAGATTTTATTCTTTTATGCAGTTAACCAATTAAGTTTCAGTAGAATTTCTTATTTCCCTTTAATAGATTTAACACAGTGTCTGTAGCCGAATGTCTAAACTTGATTGTTTCTTTGCCTGGATTATTGAAAGAGGCTGCAAGCAACGGGGAGTCACTTTTAAAGCAGGTTTTCCTCCTTACACATTACAATATTGCTTAATTCCTTTCACTCTCCCACGGAGTTACTTCTCACCTTTGCATACCCTAAATCACATGTTTTGTTCCTCAAATGAAAACTTTTTTCATTTCCAGTAATTTAACTTTCCAATGTCGGTATTACTGCTTTCCTTATTCCTCCTACTCTGCCCATAGGACTCCAAACCTATTACCCCCTTAACACATGCTTTTTCCTTCTATTGTCTGTCTTGATTCCTGCTAAATAGCTTTTTCAATGACACAGGTGTTGTCCATTATTAATTTAGTATGAAGGGTGGGCTTTCCAATTAGCCCCCACAGCTTCTGGTTCCTTTTCATGGGTAAATTCAAATGTTTATTATTGCAGTTAGCTAATCATAATTTCTAAACCTTTTAGTACAGGGGTTTTCATAGCAGTCAAGCTGTAGCAGGGTTGATTTATGCTGCTGGCTCTGGGGTGGATCACTCCCCCATGCTTTATAAGGAGATCTATGCCACAGAATGTGTCTCCTTGTTAGTGCAGATTTAGCTTTTAGTGATTACATCTTCAAATACAATTGCCACTAGCTGGCTTAGGGTGGCTTTTAATGTACCTTTTCCCACGTCCTTGAGCCAAATATAACGGCGTGTGAGGGGAAGGTTTTGACTGTTTATTAATATTTTGCCTGGCTGGCCCCCACTCGTGCGTTGTGAAACATCCTTGGGTTGCTGGCTGCTGTATCTATTTGCTAGCAAGGAGCTTAAGAATTTCCTGGAGTTACTTGACAGGGTTTTTTTTTTCCTCCTGCTCCTGTTCTGTGTATATATTTCCAATCAAAATGCCTAGGGCCAATATGGCTTGCTGGTCAGTGGACATTTCTTCCCACAGAATTTGGAGGAACACTTCCCTTAAGCTGTTAAACTTATTCCAAAACTTGGTGTTTCGCTTTGGATCGGGCAAGTTTGTTACTAGAGCCTGTGTTTCCAGAAGGAAGAGCTAATCCCTTTCAGTTATCTTTCATGTCTTTTCTCTATCTGTGTATGGCAATGGCTCATATGGGCTGAGCACAAAGAGGGGTCGAGGGGTGATGTTGTGCCGAATTCCCCCCTAAGCTTGGGAAAGGCGGCACAGTTGATATGGCAGTGCGCCAGCTGAGAAATCCTTTCCTCACTCCTAGTTCATTCTTTTGGCACAGAGGCGCTGCTGCTTGTGAGTTACATTTTTCACTGTAGGGAGGATTTTTGCTTTTTTGAGCTTCAATCTCATCCCTCAGGGCTTTAATTTTTCCTCTTTTAATGCAAGGGTTTTTTAACAATGTTATTTCTTGGTGTTTTCACTTTTCTTTTTCAGTTCCCCACTTGATTAAATCCTTCTCTGTTAATTTGTCAATTGCTTACAAGTCCTTGGACCATGATGCGCGTACATGTAGTACACAGGGGTGCCTTTCAGCGGTGTGGGGGTATGCTTAGACTGATCCCCACCTATTTTAGTCACCCAGGGGAGTATTCTGTTCACTCCCTGTCCGTTCAGCGGCTTATAGGAAACTAACTTTACACACTCCAAAGAAGGGGTCTGCTGGGTCTAGAGCATCAGACCTTATCAGCAGCTCATGAAATAAGGGGAGCCGTCACTCCCTCACATATCCGCTAGGTCTTGAGGTTCGGCTGGCCCCCCTTGCTTTCAGAACTCCCTCGGAGAGCCCTGGTGCGGCTGGAATCAGCTTAAGCCTCAGACCTGGGCAGCGGCATTCATACTTCACTCATTACATTCATACTCATCATTTTCCACACACAATTTTTTTTTCTTTTTTTTTCTCCTTTTCACATTTTTCCTACAGTTTCCACATTTAGGTGCATCTCTCTTTATTGTCCAGTTCCCATGGGTTTCTGTTAGGTGGCGCTGCTGTAAGATACCCGGCACTTAATTTTCTTGAAGTGGCACTAGTTTAAACTACCCGGCATTTCCAGTTCCCCTAATCTCTGTGAAGTGGTGCCGCCCCAAGACACCCGGCACTTCAGATCAGACTTCATTAGGATCCTATACCAGGGAAGGCGCCTGCCATAAAGGCAGCCCGGCTTCCCTCTTCCGAGACAACTTAACAGACAAATTCATCACAGACAAATTCAGACGACTCTCTGTCTGCCAAGCCCTTGCATTCAGACACTACCCAGTCACTGGATTGCTCCTAGCGGGCAGGCTGGGGTGGCTACTTGGCTTTCAGAACATACAGAACAAACACATATAACACACAACAATAAACTACTCCCTGTAAGATAATAAATTTAGGAGAAATCCCATAGTCGGAACTCACTGACCAGACGGTGGAGACCAACCCTCAAGCCCCTACATTATGAGGAAATTTGCGAAGCTGGTGTCCTTTCACCTGTCCGTGCACTCTGAGGGGGTTGCAGGGCGGCAGTCCGTCACCGGGGGCAGGGAGCTGACATTTGGGATCTCAGTGGAACCTCCAAATTGTTGAAACGAGCCTTACACTCAGTAAAAGGTACAGAGAATAGTTTATTTAGACATGCTGCAGCATAGCGAGAACCCACCAAAGTGTGTTCTACCTTAGAATACAACTACAATTCCTCCTATCGTAGGAGCTACATAACAAACTATCACTCTGCGCATGCTTGTTACTGGGCAAACTTTCAGCATGATTATTTTTTCTTTTATGATAAAATGTTTCACTTTCTCACACTTTCTCACACTTTCAAACTACGTGACCTTCTTGCCTACATGAAATGGCAGCTATTTTACAAGATGGATTCCACAAGATCATAAACATTCAGTTGCCAAATACCAGAGGCAGAGGTAGAGCCAGGATTCAGAACCAGGAATAAAGCTGAAGATCAGAGCCAGGGTTGGATGCCAAGAATTGGGCTAGAGTCAGAGTCAGGAATGGTACTTGATGGTCAGGAGTGAGCAGAGGTGGCACTAGAGGAGGGAAAAATAAGAGAGGGGGCTACAGCTACCCCAAAATTTGTCTTAGCCGCACCATACCCCCACCACTGCCACCCTGTAGCAGCTGCTGCTCTCTGTCCGCTCAACTCTGAAAGCAGAGCAGAGGGAGTGGTGGCTGCTGACTGGGTGCCCAGCTCTGAAGGCAGCACCTTTGCCACCAGCAGTGAAGGAGTAAGCCTAGTTGGGGAATGAGTGGGCCCAGGCCCATGTCCCCACCTGCGAGGGTGTGCTGCCAGGGCCAGTGGAGGGTTCAGGGATCTCCACAGAGATTTAGACTGACTTGCTCTGGCCTGAGCTCCTGAGCCTGCCTCCCACAGTCACTGCTTCCCAAGAGCTCTGCTAGTCCAGTCCCCATGCCCTGGCAGCTGTTACTGGCTGTGACCAGTAGAAGGGCAGTGGGGACTTGAGGAGCAGCTGGAGACCTGGGTACCAGCAGGAGGAAGAGATGGGACCTGCCAGCACAGCAGCCACTCTACACTGTTGGAGTACGAGTATTATATTTGTATTTTAGGTTTAATAATGTAGTAATGTAGGACTTAATTTCATCCTGGACAGACCCTTTAGTTAAATATACATTTCTTTTAAAGTTTAGTAAGTAAAGAGACAGGATTTGGTATTGCGTCTATGTTAATTAGATTAGAAATATTGACGGCCCGAGCCTTCAATGTGAATTGTTTTGATTACAAGATTTAGTAAGGCAATTTACAATGCTGTTGCTTTTGTTCAATATAAAACTCTGCTGTTTGTATCTCTGTGAAAGTCTGTGTGAATGAGATAAGGTGTGAAGGTTGTCGTTCGAGCCAGATGGTCAAGAGAGAAGGGGGAAAATGCGGGGTGAAGACAGACTGTGAAAAACAAACTTGTTGGTATCAGAAAAATCATCAGCGCGCATCATGATTAAGGAAGGGGCAAGATTGACGGCTCTAAAGGTGAAGGCATCCCTAAAAACAACTGATTAACAATCCAGGACAGGATGACCTCTCGGAGATGTTTGGAATGTCAACATCAAAAAAATAGCACTAACTGGTCACAGACTGACACAGTGAAATCCATAGACTTCAACAGGGAAAGAGGATTATAAAAGCAGGGTGCTTTGCTATGGAACTTTGGGTTCGTCTTGCCACCAACTCCAGGAGAGCATCAGATCGCGACTGACAAAGCCCAGCTCCCCCTCTGTGATGGATCTGGCTGGCCACTAGATTGATACAGAATCTGGACTGGTAACTATAACATCGTCTGGCGGGACTGTGTGTATGGTGTTTGTGCATGTGAGTGACTGAAAAGCATATGCGACTGTTGTATTCTCAATAAATGCAGCGTACTGCCTTTTCCCCAATAAAATATCTCGTGTGCTTTGTTTAAGCATAACAACACTACCCAGCTCCAGTTTTTATCTTCCAACATGACAGGGGGAGGGAGAGGAGGAGGTGGGGATGGAACTTACCTGAGGAGAGAGAAGGGCAATGGAGTGGGTGGGGCCTCATGACGAGGGGGCCACATCCCTTCCAATTTTCTGTCTAGTCTACCTCTGCCCCTCCCACCAAGAAGAGGTTTATGTTCCCTGGGAGTGAGGCATCAGGACAGGAACCAGAAGTCAACCAAGGATCAGACACAGAGCAGGAACAAGGAGTTAGGGCAGAGGCGATACAGGAGCCCATCAGGAGCAGAGCAGGAGTCAGGGACAGAGTTGGATTTAGAAGGCAGGAGGCAGGCAAGAGCAGGGTCAGTCACTGCTGCAAGAAGAGTGGGCCTGCACAGTTGTTTAGACAGCCAGCCAGGTCACTTCCGGCTTAAGCAGGGGGAATGAGCCAATAAGGCTGCCACAGGCCTTCGGTGGTCTGCTAGGACTTCCTGTGAGACCTGACCTTTCAGGATTGGTGAGATGCTTCTTTGCCCATTTCCTCTGGTAGCAATACGAGTGTGTCAGCAACCTAGGATGCCCATGGCCACAGTGCTAAACCTGCACCTTTAGATCTTTACATAATGTACTTATGTGTATCCTCATAATACCAACTAGCAAGGGGGTTACAAGATTATCCTGATTCCGGCATATAGAAGCTGGCTCACTAGGGAATGTCATGTAAGGTCTTCAATGAAAGCTGGGATCACACTGGTAATTGTTATCGTTGTGCAATGTATGTACAGATACTAGATAAGGAGTTATGTATCTATAATGAAAATAGGTTCTTAGGTTCTGTATCATAGCAAAGGGAGAGAAAAAGGTTTCCTGTCAGACAAAAGATATTTATTTGACCTGTCTCTTTGTCAGCATATAAATCAAGCATTGTAAGCTAACATATGGAGGCACATTTACATACAAAGTCAACAGTGAGATATGAAGTCAACAGGAAAAAGCACACAGTGGGGGAAGAGAATTTTATTTGGAGATACACTTGAAAGGTTTACTGGACTATATTGGGTAACAAAGACATCCTACATTCTGCACATCGGAAGCAACATTTGGATGAGATTAAAAATTAATTAAACAGAAGGTAAACCTAGTAGGTAAGTTTAGTCTCTAGACAGCATTTTATGAATTTGTTTTATATATAAATCTTTTGTCTCCAGTATCCTTAGCCACTGTCTCTTGATTCTTGAATTTTTTGATAATAAACTTATTGTTTATAAATTCACATATATAGAGAATAGATATCTCAGTGCTGTGATATTAAGCAAGGAGCTGATCCTGAGTTGGCTCATGGAAGATGCTGTGTACACTGTTCCCCAGCAGACCTGGGATTTCCAAGAGCGTTCAGTAGATAATGGGCTAGTCATGACAAGGGAATGCTTCAAAGGGTCTTGGAACCTGGAGGACTCTACCGTTAACTTGTGAGGCAAAGTAACAGCTGGCATAACTTGGAGGAGGTTATTTGGATAGCTAACAGGCTGACAATGTCAGAGAGCTGACAGTCAGTTAAGTACAAACAAGTCTCCCTCAGGCAGGAAGTGGGGGTAGCGACAAGGTCACATCTGTGTAGTTGTGGGTACCCTGAGAACCGTCACAAAAGACTACTCTTTCCATGCTGCTATCTGAATTGCAGGTAGCCTTAGGGCTCCATACTCCCTTATGTTGTGGCACAAATAGACCAGAGTCTTGCCCAATGTTCGCACTACATTTTGGACAGGGGTTGTATGTGGATGCAGGGTCTTGAATTTGCACCACAAGCTATAGGAGTTTCAACTACCTGTTTACAATGCCTTTCTACCTGCTGTAGACAATGGCTTACTTTTGTACGCAGCAATAAAGAACATTGCTTCCCCTCATTTTAAAGACATTCAATAGCTGCCATTAATAAAAAATACAAGCTATGGTGTCCAAACTGGCAGGAAAAGCAGGTGCACCCACAACTGAACTGGTACAGGCACTGTTGTTTAGTCACAGGTAAGTTCTTTTCTCAAGGTGGTCAAGTCCTTCGCTTAACAATAGGTGGCCCATAAACTTAGTTTTATGAGCCACCTAGCATGCAGTGAATGTATTGACCCCAATCATTCTTCCTAGTGGGCTGATACATTCACTGCATGCTAGGTGGCTCTTTCCCTTTCTATAAATGATTATTCTCACCTTTCTTTATTCCCACTGGGAGTCACTCTGTTTTCCAGCTTACTGGTCTGCACATGAGTATGCTGAAGAAAAGAGAGTCAGGGAATATTTGTGTGTGACTGAGGGAAAGGCTGTGGCAAGTGCTAGATGAAATTTTTCTCATACAGCACAATATAAGCTCTTTACTCGGGGAAAGTTTTTCAAACACTTTGTTTTAAAAAACATAACTAGAAAACTGGCTTTTGGGTAGTCATTTGTTGGCATTTGAGCAGTTTGTTTGAAGGGGCTATTTGTCTTTAAATAACTTTCTGTGACTATAGGGATTTGAAAAGGTACGCAGCTGACAGTCTCAATTCTCTGCTTTAGAGTAATTTGTCTTCCATTATTATTATGGTAGAATACACTGCTATGAAAATTACATGATACAGTATGTGATTTGTCCTCCCTCTTTTTCTTTTCCTGCTCCTACAGTATTTTTGGAGTATATCACGCAGTCTTCTGCACATTACCCTCTCAGAGGGAAATGCAAACATGACATATTTATGCACGTGCAAAGTGCCTCTGACTTCAATGATTCTCTGTGTTGGAGCAAGAACCCACTCCTGTAGAATCCTTTTTCAAGGTCAAGATTTAGGAAATGCTTTTGATACATCTCCATCCATGACTCCTAACTTCTAGGCAACTCAGGAGATCTGGGTTTGATTCATAGTCCTGTAAATTGCATGTGTGACCTTGAAGAAGTCACTCAAGCTTTCTGTGATTCAGTTATATATATTTAAACAGTTATAAAGCTTTTTTATGAGTGCTTAAGTATGAATATTACTTTATGGTCATAGTATAATTGTATATAGGAGGCAGTATAGTCTCCTGGATTGAATTATAGAGCGAAGAACAAGGAATTTCTGCACCCTAACACTGATTCTGTTACTGCATCTGTGTAATTGTGGATATGTCACTAAAACTCTGTCTTTTGTTTTTCCCCCTAAATAAAATGGGGATCACCATATCCATTAACCCATATCCCAATGGCAATATAAGGATTAATTAATTAATGTGTGTACATTACAATTTAAATGCTAAATATTATTTTAAAATATTTCAATAGTGTTTTTCAAACATAATCTTCATCGTACCCGTGAATCTTATATTAGCCTTATTGCAGGAAAGATGAACTAAAATAAGCCCAGTATTGTTTAACATAAATATTTAAACGATGTTTTAATTATAGTCTCATCATTTATTGTAGTGTGACTGAGCAAAATTATTCTGGAAGAGTCACTGCTTTGTAGACACAAAATAGTCATATTCCTTTTCATAAAAATCATATTTTGTGATGTGTGAACCATACCAAAGCTTTGTTATCTTCATACGCAGTTAGTCCTTGATAGGTCTATTGAGGCTGCCAACATAAGTTTCACTTGTTGGGGTGATACCATGTAGTATTGAACTGAACTGGAACTTGACTTGAGACCTCCATGTTATTTCTCGTGAGTCATCAAATGGTAATTGAAATCTGTGGCCTGTGCTATACAGACAATAATATATAATATCTTTTAAAAGCTAGTTAAATTAAAAGCCACAGCAAAGCTAATGCCTTACCTAGAACAGGACTCTGCAAAATGTTGGCCTGGAATCAGAACAAAACCACACCCCTAATCTTCATAGATTTGCACTTTGCTGTTGGCAAACTTCAGCTGTTTTCTTAGGAATCTTGTGCTTTCAAGAAGTAATCTGAACATCCATGGCACCCTCAAATCAACATTTTTGAGGCTTTTGTCATTCCTGAGATGACAGGGAAAACCAAACAAACCACAGCAATGATTGATAACAGTTCCATGCGCTACACACATGAAGACATCACAATCTTTTAAACCTGACACATATACTGACAGATATAGAACCAGTATTTTCAGCTCCAGAATCACAAGTGCCTGTCATATGCACTGAAGGGAATTCTCCATGAGTAGCTGCAATATTAAGACTTGTATCCTCTGTGGGCCAGTAACTAGAGACACAATTTTCCTCACACACCTGAGCAGTGCTGTCATTCCATGCAGCATTAGACAGTGATGAAGATACACAGACTTAGCCAGTAGAAGTACCCATGGATGTGTCAAATTGGTTTGGCTCAACTTGAGCCCTGACAGGAATAAAATTTGGTTTTAGCTAACAATTAGCAGATTTTTTCCCTCCTGCAGCTGACACCTGACACTTTTTGTAACACTAACATATTTCTACTCAAAAATAGTTAGAGACCAGGCCTGTCAAGCAGCCTGCTGAGTTTAAAAGCATACCAGACAGGCTCACATACATGTCAATGCAATGGTTTTCGCAGGCTGTGTATTAATTCAGAAGATCCAGATATCCTTCCTCTATGCAGCCCACTGTTTGCTCCTTGTTGTGCATAGTGATGGAAACTACACTTTCTTTTGGCATGTTAAACTCCCAAAATTTATTTCAAATAGAGTGACAGTTTGAAAGCTTTTTAAACAAGCCAGAATGCTTTCTAATTGTAGAGCAAGTGCCTATTATCAGTGTGAGGAGCCTGGTGAGACAACTTGGACAGCAGAAGCATTTTTATCTTAGCCAGACAGAACAGAAGCTAGCTGACAAGTTATTTTTTAGTAATGCGGATCAGAGGGTAAACATACTTCATATATGGATTGTGGAAGCATAACATTTTCTGGAATACCACTAAAAATTTTAATACATTAGACTATAAGGCAGACAGACAAATTTTAAATTGTTTGTTAAAGTCAATTGCAAAACGAGTCTGGATTTTAATGGTTTTTTGGGCCAACTTATGCAAAGCAATTGATGTCAATGGGTTTCCACACTGGATGAGGTTGGCCAATTTTGTCTTGATTTATAATAAATTATTTTGTACCTTAATTTTGCTAATTATTTAACACTACACATTTTACATTAGTACTTGGCATGTTATGAATCACTCAGGGCATATATTGTTTTAATAACTTTTCAAATGAATTGAAGCATGTAACCATCCAAAACATTTTTTCTTAAAGGTATATCATAATATTTTGCTAGTGCAAAAAAGAGTCACTCTGTGTATAGAGCATTGGACTGAGACTTTTGTTGTTCTTAGTCACTGGCCTGCTGGTGACCCTGTGCAAGTAATTTCATTGTCCCATGCCTCAGTTTCTCTAGTTGTACAATGCGGGTAATGACAGTAACCTCTTTCATAATCATTTTGTGTGAGCAAAATGAGCAGGTGCATCTCTACTTATTTGCAAGTGAAGAAACCCTTAATGCACACCAATAGATGCATATTTGTAGAGGGCTACTGGAAGTGTGAATTAGTAAGTGCACTTTAGAGATGCTTTTTCAAAAAGGTAGTTAAAAGAGGTTTCTTTGAGTGATTTTTAATATCTCATAGGGCTAAATTGTTCGTTTTCAATCAGAAAATGGCTTTCAATGTCTAACAAGCACCTTGAGAAACAGACAATAGACCCTGATATAGTTGCCGTGACAAGAATACTTGAAATACAATATTCTCTCCCGCTTTTCAGTGAGAGTGACTGTTTGACAAAGAGTCTGGCAACCTGTGAAGATAGCAGCTCTATCTCCCACAGCAATTCAAATGTTGTAGCTTTGCCTAGGTATAGTTCCTACAGGAAGTACAGAAGCCATCTAAACAAAATGATGGAGAATGGCGGTCCTTTTTTGTTGTTGTTGAGAAGATCCAGAATACTACCTCCTTATGTTGAGAGAAATAACACAAGTCCACACAGTCATTGACAATAGACAAAACGTGGAGAAGCACAAACTGTCTCTTGGAGGCCGATCCTCCCCAGGGGTTCAGCCAGCCACTTCAGAAACAAGTTATCAGGAAGCTCTTGAGGTTCCAACAGAGCAGTTATTGACAGATATTCAGTAAGGGGAGAGATAATTCTCTCCTATGAGAGACGGTCTTTCCTTGGGGTTATGGCCCTACAGCACATCGGGGTTTGGGTTAATTGCTGAGCTCTGCCACACGCTTCGGCTGTGTCTAGACTGGCAAGTTTTTCCGCAAAATCAGCTGCTTTTGCGGAAAAACTTGCCAGCTGCCTACACTGGCTGCTTGAATTTCCGCAAAAGCACTGACTTCCTACTGTAAGAAATCAGTGCTTTTTGCGGAAATACTATGCTGCTCCCTGTTGAAAAGTCCCTTTTGCGCAAAACTTTGCGCAAAGGGCCAGTGTAGACAGCTGAGATTTGTTTTCCACAAAAAGCCCCGATCGCAAAAATGGCGATCGGGGCTTTTTATGAAAAGCGTCTAGATTAGCACGACGCTTTTCCGCAAAAAGTGCTTTTGCGGAAAAGCGCCCGTGCCAATCTAGACGCTCTTTTCCGAAAATGCTTTTAACGGAAAACTTTTCCGTTAAAAGCATTTCCGGAAAATCATGGCAGTGTAGACACAGCCTTCATGTGTGAGGATGAGAAAGTCATTTAATATCCGAGGCTCAGTTTCCCACCTGAAAAATGGGTTTAATAATATTTCCTCTCTCTGTCTTGTCTACTTAAATTTGGGGTAGGAGTGTCTCCTGCTTTTTCTCTCTGTGTGTATATATGTATGTACAGTGCCCAGAACAATGGGCCCCCAGTTCAGTTGGAGGTGGTAGGCACGTCTATATGCTAAGAATAGTCTCTCAAAGGGGTTCAGAGAGCGTACACTAGGCCTGGGCAAAATATGGCCCGCAGGCTGGACTTGGCCTGCCAAGCCACTGGATCTGGCCTGCAGATGCAGCCCTAGCCCCAGGTAAGCTCCCCGCTTGCCTCACCCCGCCTGCATGCTGCTCAGAAAAGCGGCTGCCGGCCATTTCTCTTTCACTACTGTGAGCCGGGAGGGGAGGGGCTGGGGGAAGGCTTTATGAACTGCCCCCACTCCCAGCACAATTCCATTGGCCACTTTCTGGCCAATGGGAGCTACTGTTTGAAAAACAGGCAGCACACAAAGCATCCTCCCCCAGCTCATAGTTATTCACACATGCACAGGGGTGAGGCAGGCAGGCTGCCTGAGAACTCTGCTGGGCTGAGAGTCACCCAGGTAAGTCTCCTGGCCAGAGCCTGGCTCTGGCACTCCTGCCCTTCCCTTCCCCAACCTCTGCTCCCCCACTCCCACCTTCCTACCCTACATAACCCAAACCTTCTGCCCCCTCCTGTGCCCATATCCCCGCCAAGATCCGGCACCCCAATCCTCTGCCCCTCCTGCCCTAGCTCACATTCCAAACTCCTGCAGCACAGTCCCCTGCCCTAGGTCACAACTGCCCTCTTCACCCAAATTCCTTCCCAGATCCCACGCTCCCTCCTGCATCCTAATCCCTTACCCCAAGCTCCCTTCTGCGCTCAACCTCCATCCCAGACCCTACACCTCCATTAATATCATGAAAGAGAGCGGCCCTTGACCACCTTCCATAATCTTGGAGTGGCCTCCCATCAAAAATTATTGCCTACCCTTGGCCTACACTGACTGCCAGCCTACATGCCTTCATTTGTGTGTTTTGTTAACTGTCTCTGCTAATATGTGATTGTTGTTCTTGGTCACTATCAAGGTCAATTACCACTAGTGATTCTCAACCAAGGACCTGGGGCGAGGCTGGTGTTAGACATGCTTCAGCCCAGGGCAGAAAGCAAAAGTCCTGCTGCACAGGAATGTAGCCCAGGGCTGCGAGCCCCACCACCTGGGGATTAAGACAAAACCTGAGCATGTTAGTTTGCAATGCCCCCTGTGGAGTGGAGCCCTAGGCAATGGCCCTGCTTGGTACCCCTTCATACCAGCCCCAGCTTTTATATAAAGAAAAAGAGTTGTGGCACTGCTGGGTCATGGGGTTTTTATAGCATGTTTGGGGCACCTCAGAAAGAAAAAAGCTGAGAACCCCTGAATTACATTATGTTTTATTTGTATTTGGTTTTGGAAAAGCGAGTGGGAGGGAAAAACAAGGGAAGATGTAAAGTAGCTACTAGAAACAGGCCATACCATCCTCTGCCACGTGCCAGACGTACTAAATCTTTTGTAGTACTGACCTACATCGTGTGATTGGGCCCTGGAAATAAAGACAGGTGTGTCACAGCTTTTCTACAGATCATGGTGACCAGAATTTGGGGCTTACGTTGGGAGTGCACATCCTTGGAGCAAAGCACAGTCCCATGACAGGTTCTCCATGTCCCACTTCACATGCTGCAGACCAGGAAAAAGTTTGGAGAATGCTACTGCCACACAGACTCGGTCATATCCATCCTTCCCATGCAGTGGAGGGGCCGTGAGGCCAACTCCACTTCAGGGCTGCAGCAGGAACAACGGTCGAGTGTCTCTGTTGTTGCTCCCGTACTTGATAGTGAGAATTCCATTCTTCTCCTTCCTCTACATCTACACCAACAACAGAGGCTGGCCCCTGGGCTGAAGATTTGCCCTCGTGTGTGTGTGTCTTGGCTGCTGTCATGCATCTTGGTCACTGGTGTGAAGCCTGTTAAAATCACATGACCAAGCCCCAGCTGTTACACGCTGGGATTAATGGTTCTGATTTGCAGTAGATGTTATTGATTCTTTCCTTAACTGTTGTCAGTGCTACCTTGTAATTGACTCAATGTGGAATATTAGCTGGCATTGCCATTGTCTGCTTTGAGTTACCGTGTAAGGCTTGTGTTTACTCTCAGTAGTTTTAACATACTATTTTGTATTGTCAATTATCCCTCTGGTCTGAACAAACTGGCGATGGGCTTTGTAGTACGGGAATGGCTTGTTTCCAGACAGAATCAATGGGAACAGAGAATTTCACATACTTTCCTTTTAAAAAAAAGTCTAAGTCCCCCATTCTGTTATGTTTTTCTCTGGGGGAGAGGGGAGAGATTCCCCCACACAGCAGTAGTCAGGAAAGCATTGTGGGAGCTCATGGAGATCCAATACTATCACCAAGAGGAGCTCTGCTGCAGCACCCCTGCAGAGACAGTGTTGTACAGGTTGCACCTCCCTAAACTGGGACTGTCTCATCCGGCAACATCCATGGTCTGGCAGGCAGCCTGTGTGTGCCAGCCTGGCAACGGAATTGTGCTGCGGTAGCCCGAGAGGGGCTGCGTGTCAGCCTGGCAGTGAGGATAGAGCCGTGGCAGCCTGGCTGCACTGCAGCAACCCAGGATGGGAAGCCCGTCTCGGGCCGTGGCAGGTCAGCAGCCTGACTGGGGACGTGTGCCAGCCAGCAGTGGGGCTGGTACCGTGGTAACAGGGCCAGTGCTGCATGCTGCTAGGCTGGCAGTGGGGCAGGAGTAGCAGCTATGGCAGCAAGTCTGAAGCAACTATGTGGCCCGTCTGTCAGAGTGGCCGAAAGAGCTGGAGGTGAGGAGGGGCGGCAGGCTCAGGGGGCCAGTGGCAGGGGACTGTTTCTGGTCTGGCAAGTTCTAGTGAGGTCCAACCAGTATTAGAATTCTGTGCCTCTAGCCTTCTTCAACCAGGGGCAATTACTACTGCTTCATCTCTACAGCTGGCAGCTGCCTCTTCTTACTCTCCTGGCTCCTCCATTTTCCCTTTCCTAGTCTGTTGTACTATGGTGCAGGAGCAGAAGGGCCAGCAGACCGGAAACAGCTAGCTGCAGAGCCCCTATGTCAACATCCAGCCCCTAGTGTCAATTCTCTGGGGTGATGTCCAAGATGGGAACTTCCTGTAGTAAAGGCTAAAGACTCTGAGGATGGAAGCTTACAATAGAAAGCAGAAAGCTGCCCTAAGAGGTAAGGTGCTGACCTGCGTTCAGTTCCTTGTTCCATCCCAGACTTCCCATGTGACCTTAGTCACTCTGTGCCTCACTTCGCTGGCATCAAGTAGAAATAATGGTTCTTCCATACCTCACAGGAGTGTTGAACGGGTGAATTCATTGATGATTGTGAGGTGCTTAGATACTACAGTAATGGGGGCTGTAAGGATGATGGGAAGAGATGCTTTATTGATTGTCAGACCCTGAAGAAAATAAAACAGGAGAACTTTTTTATTCAGATCTTTGGGGGCAGGAGGGAAGGCAGAGTTAATGTTTTTCCAAAAATTAATTACTTTTCTTTTTAAACTATGAAATAAAGGAAAACATGCTATTGCCTTAGATATGTATTGACAGTTGGGGGGGCCAGGCCACATAGCATTAACATGCTTGGCTAGTTGTTTACAAGCTGTTTTGAAGAGGAAGAAAGAGGGGAAATGTGCTATTCTTCTGAAGTGTAGGACAGAACACACTCTTTTACTGATCCTTAATGAAAACACAGCAGGTTCAGATACACCGTCCCTTACCAGAGGGGAGGACAAGTGCTGTGGCATAATCAAAGGATTGTGATCTGTGATTTGTATATAAGGGCCAGATAAAATCATCTATGCTTGGGAACCACTTCTGCAATACTAGGTAAATATCTGCAACCAAATCCATATTTAGATGAAGGCTTCTCTCTCCACCTTCCCCTGACTGCTTCAAATTAAATGGCTAGTCATAAAAAGTAACTCTGACATCTGGAACAAAAGAAAAAAAGAATATGTCCTTATAACGTAAAATAAAAGGGAAGCAATAACTATTGTATTCCTCGAGTATAGGTGTGGGAATAACAAAATGATGGATAGCATTAAAAATGTATATAAGTAAAAGGAAAGCCTGAACAGAGGCCAGTAAATTTGAATCTAATGGGAAAAAGTCTCAAATAGAGTGTGTTAGGCTGATTTGTTTTATAGCAGAAATGTAAGCCTGTCTGGGCTTATCCATGCACCCCAGCAGCTTGTCAGATTGCTGCAGCTATAAATGAGTGAGATATTATTTCTGGTTGTGTCACAAAAGAGAGTCAGTTGCCTGGAACATTTTATTGCTCTAAGCAAGTTATTGTGGATAATCCGGAAAGGAAACAATAACTTCTTGTTAGACTGATGAAAAGGTCACCTCTGTTTATTGCCAGTAATTTAGACTTGTACCCTGCGATGTCTTGGATGAATTTCTTTGTGCTTTTTTGAAAACTGATCGCTGGCAATTGTGCCATTCCAACTTAAACTGTCATCTTAAGTACAAAACAATGGCTTACAAGGCAACTCTCCCCTCCAGATCCCCAAGGTGGATTTTATTTCTAAATTGAGGAAAGAAATGTAGTTTATAAAGTGCAGTTGGAAGGACACAGTCGTTTTATTTTTACTCATCAAATCCAAAAATGTCCATTTATTGTCATAAAATCCAGTACTTGAGAAGATGCGAGTATCCTAAGAACATGGGACCTCATGCCTAATTGAAGTAACTTCCTGCATGACAAATTACTTGCAAAAGCATGAGGTAGCTGTTCTGTATGTTAACACTCTCTCGCCAGTATGATGCTGGTGAGTGGAGTGGGATGAAACGTGTTACGATTACCTGCTCAATGATAACTGCGGTGTTCTGTGGTCGGGTGTGTTTTGTGGTGGTGTGAAACCAACCTGTGCACATGGAAAAAAGCTAAAGATTCCAAACTAGGTTTGAGTTTGAGAGCCTCTCAAAGCATTTTACAAATCACATACTGTACATGGCTATCATTTAACTACTGCTGAAATAGTGTAATTTTCCAGAAAACGATGATATGTTGGGATGTGCACAGCAACACCACAGTACAGTTTGGCTTTGTCTACACTGGCGGCTTCTTGTGCAGGAACGGCTGTTCTTGTGCAAAAACTTGCCGGGTGTCTACACTGCACGCATGTTCTTGCGCAAGTAAATTTACAGTAGTGTCGGAAAACAGGGCTTCTTCCGGAAGAGTTATTCCTCTCCCCATGAGGAATAAGCCGTCTTGCACAAGAGCTCTTGCGCAAGAGGGCAGTGTAGACAGTCAACATGAATTTCTTGTGGAAGAAAGCCCTATGGTTAAAATGGCCATCAGAGCTTTCTTGCGCAAGAGAGCATCCACACTGCCATAGACACTCTTGTGCAAAAGCACATCTCTTGCACAAAAGCACATCTCTTGCGCAAAAGCACATGCCAGTGTAGACACGCTCTTGTGGAAGACTTTTTGTGCAAGAACTCTTCCGCAAAACAGTTCTTGTGCAAGAAGCTGCCAGTGTAGACGTAGCCTTTGGGTTCAGGATCCTAACCTCCTGAAATGAAGCTGCATGGTGTTACCCTGTAGCTACAATAGGAAGAAGATAGGGATTAGCTAGCATGTGATAGCACAGTGCGGTTCTGGTCCTTCATAAGTGCTACTGTAATGCAAATAATTAATAATGGTTTATTCCTCTTAAAAGTTAGGAGTGTATGAAAATCAAAGAATCAGAGTAGTGTGAACATTGATTAAGAGGGGAAGATAGGAAAGAACTAATTTCTTTAGAGCATAAAAATAAGGGTTCATATTGTCATCCACTACATGTTGTGTTCAATGAGATGGTGATTGTATTTTTACCCAGAGTAACAGTTGTAGAAATATTTAAGAAGTAAATTCCAACCACCACCAGGCAAGGTCGTCCACAGACGTAAATCAACTGATTCAAGGCAGCTGTGTCATCTCAAGATCTTGCGCATGCAAAACGTAGGGTGGGAGATGGCATAATTGGGAATCTGTGCTTCCAAGTCTTGATAAGGATCACTGAGGTCTACGGGATTCTTTCTAGTCACTTCAGTGAGCATTGGATTAAATCCACAATGACTAAGTAGAGATCCCTGCTTAATTACAGAGTTGGGCTAAAACACAGTCTAAATTATGTTAAATCTTACTGACTCATTCCCAAGAGTTTGTTGATGTGTTTGGACACCTCATTCCTAATTCATCTTGAAATGTGTTTTGCAGCGTAATATTAGATTGGGGGTGGGGTTGGGGAAGGAATATTTTTAGCACATCAGACAATCGTGTAATATATAAAGAAGTAAAAAAGCACCTGTAGAAAAACAAGTACATGTCAGTGTCACATGTTCATCTTTACCGTAATTTGTAGGTACCTTAAAGAATAACTTTTCAGCTGATGAACTAGCAATTAGCCACCTAAATAATTTTTTTTTAAATGAGTGGGCCTCAGGAGTACAGGTGATAGTAATTACAAAGGGAATATTGTTTTCACCTGGATTCTTATGTAATCCATGCTTGTAAATTATTGGCTAGTCTAATAAAAGATATCACTATATCTACCATGTCCACTAAAGCAATAAAGCAATTTAAGATAATTCTTCCTACAGATCATTTGGATGTGTAAAATGTGAACTAAACCAGTATACCTGACATTGACATTTGAAGTGATTAAACAGACTACACAAAGCAGACAAGCAATCTCTCCGCTTGTACTGAAAGATTGTATTTCCCCTCAATACTGTAGTACTGTTTGCTTTCGGTTAATGGAAACTAAATACAGACAAAATGGAATAGTCTGTAAAAGCAGGAAATAGAATGACTAAAAATACTTGTTCTCTTAACATCTAGTGTCAAAATAAACCCAGTGATTCTGGCTGTAGTTTGCTTCACTCTTTGTTACATGTATAGGAAAAAGGCTACTTCTAGATGGAAAAAATAGAGTTTCACGGCTAAGAGGGAGAGGGGGCTGGGTGCCTCAGGGGATTGGTAATGAGATATTTACAATTAGTCTTCTATATTTCAAGCTTTTTGGGACTGGGATTCTCTTTTTAACTGTCTCTTAAAAATCCAAGGTCATCGACACCTATCTGTCAACTTGAAGATCAGCATGATAACTCTCATGCTCTGTAACCTACTCCAATATACTATTGTGTGGTGGAGTGTACCCAGGTGTTTGCTACCCCTGCCAAACGATCTGACACTTAGGTGTACCCCTCCATAAAAAAGATGTCTTGCTAGAAGAGAAGGGTCATGAGTTTGGCTCTCCAGAGATTGCCTAAAGAGGCCTTCCATAATGAGCTCTAGGCAGAACAGTGAGAGTTGGTCCTCCCGTGCCTAGAAGGGCTGGGAGCAGACAGACTCCAGCAGGTCAGTTAAAAAGGGATGACTGCTTCTCTTAGGCCAGGGGCTAGTTTTGTGTGAAGCCAGAACCCTGTCCTAGCCTAGTCTAGTCAGGGGCATAAGAAAAAGAGGACTAATGTTTATATTATGGCTACTTTGAGTTCATCAGTAATTTGCTTTTTTCTGTATACCTGAGCAGGTCTGAATGACTGTTATACTGCAGTACTGTTAACAATGGACAATACTGGGGTGTTGGGAAGGACTTGGCAGAAAATCAGACATTTTTTGGCCCATGTCAAATTTAGGTTGGCAGAAAGGCATCCAGGAGGAAATGTGAGAGAGAAACGGGACTTGTTAGAAACAGCTGGGAGTGGAAAGGTAGATTTGTGATTTGGTGCTATAAAGATAGCCCTTTGAAGCTGTGTCGATAGAGATCACCCAAAGCAAAGTGTAGGCAGCAAGGGCGGAGTTTTGGGAGGGGGGGGCAGTACCCATGCATACCAGGATGAGTCTTGCTTTTCTTCCTGTTCCCTGGACTATCAGGGAGCAAGGGGAAAGTAGTTGGACTCCCTGCATGCTTCTCACTCCTGGCTGGTGAAGGGAAGGGGAAGAGGAGTTAATCACGGAATGCAAGTACTTTCCCCTCGCTCCCGGATAGTCCACGGAATGGGATGAAAAGCAAGCCACATCCCAGTATGCACGGCTGCTGCCTCACCTGAAACTCTGCCTTGGCAAGCAGCGAAGAGGAAGGGGCCAAGGACAGATCTCTGTGTCATCCCTTCAGAGAGTAGGACAGACAAATGGGAGAGGATCCAACAAAATAGGTGTGGAAAGAATCACACGAGAGGTAGGAAGAGAACCATCCATGACAGTAGAATGAAAATAAAAGGACGTGGTTTTGAAGGAAGATGGATGTGATTGATAGTGTGAAGAGCAGCAGAGATCAGTGAGGATGAATGTAGAGTGGGATTTGTCAATGAAGTGACCATTAAACATCTTGATGAGAGCAATTTCAGGGATGTGTCAAGGCTGGACGCTTGACTGGAGAGCCTCCTGGATGGAACTGGAGGGAGGTACCTGACGCAATAGCTGCAGAGATCATGAAGCAAAAACTTTTCAATTGTCCTCCATCCTTCTATAAATCTACTGAGACTGAAACCAGTAAAATGAAGTTGCCAACTAGTAGTGCCATATTAATGAATGTTTTTACTTGCATCGAGTAGTTTCCAATCAAGTTAAGAGCTCAGTTTAACTGTTGTAAATAAACAGTCGTTTGAATTGTTTTCAGCTTTGTTTTTTGTGTGGGAAAATGTACAGGGGATGTCTACATCAATTTGGTGTCTTCATCATTTGTTAGAAAATTTAGTTCTGTGTTTAGCTGATGACTTAATTAGAAAATCTCTAGTCAGCTGGCAATGAATGTTAAACCATTATTTAACAGGAAAATGTGAGTTATATTTCCATCTGTTTTACTGTTAATTATCTCTGAGTATTAAAATTAAATAAAATCTTTAAACCTAACACTAATTGGTAATTTGAGTGGTAGTCGCTGAAGGGAAGAGTATGCAATGAAAATAAATTAATATTGTACAGTGCTTGAATTTTACAGCTTTCCTATCCATTTCAGAAGGCTTCTGTATACCTGTCATAGCTGCCTGTAAAGTGAGATTAGTACATTTTCTATTCTCTTAGCACCACTTCTCTCATTAGACAAGTAGCAGTCCAGGTCATCTTTAAATCAAGAAATTACTGTTGTGTAAGAAGCAAGGTTCTTCAAATTCTGGAGGTAGTAGTGGTAGGTTAGCCTCTTATGCTAACAGCCTATGTGATGGTCTGGGTTCTTTCCTGTTGAAGTGCCCCTCCTCAGTGAAACCACTTCAGTCTCTTTCCCCTCTCCTTCTGATGGCAGAGAGAGGTGCACATGTGCGTGGAATTTAAAACAGGCTATATTTGCCCCTGTGTTACAGTGTTGGAAAGGTTCCCTCTAGTAGTAATTTTAACTGGAGGAGAATGACTGTAAGCTGCCCACAACCACAGCCCAGCTGAGGAGGGAGTATGGACACAATGGCCAAGGTATGCCCCTCTGCCAAAGGGGAATCTCTGGAGCCCATTTGCATGGAAAGCATTATGAACCCTTCTTTGATGTGTGAGCCCCAGGGATAAACAGTGGACAAAATGGCTTCCTGGGCACAGGGGCGTGTGATTAGCAGCCCTGCCAGGAGGGAGTCAAGCCCAGGAATAATAGTCTGACTCCATGGTGCCAGGGCCAAGAAGTTTCAAGGTCCCTGCTTTAGCAGCTGTAGGAAAATTTTCAGAGTCAGAAATCATTGAGGGACAACCAACGCCCCCTCAAGGGAACCAAGTCCAAATTGGACAAGAAGGGAGTTCCAGCAGAGTAGCAATTGTTCCAAGTTCAGAGCAGTCAGAGATTCCTCAATGGCATTAGTGCCCAAAATGTGTTACCAATAGCCAACAATATCTCGGCAGTGGTTTTTATCTTCTCTGCTTATGGGTGGAGAACTTACTGTCCCTTTGAGCCCTGCATATAAATGGGAAGCTGGGTGACCAAGCAGACTAGCTGAGCAAACAAGTGATAGAGAGTGTTGTCTGCATCCCAAGTATTTGAGCAGATTACTGGACGTTTTGTTCTATTAACAAGGTCCTCTTTGCTTTGGGGTGCAGTACACAGGTTGTAGGAGAGAATCAGGAGGCATGTGACCTTACAGCCATGGCTCAGAGGATTGCTATATACATGTCTCCTGTTCCCCACAATGTCTAAGGTGATTCAGAAAAGGAAAGAGAGATTTACCAGATTAGCAGTTGTGTAAGGAAAGCAGAATGAGTTCTGAGCAGATTTATTTGGAAATAAACCAAGCTAAAAATTGTGGTTATTTTCCTTCTGAATGAATGGTAGTTTTCCCCGTATTACAGATTTACAGTTCAGTTTGTACTCATTAGGTGCTATGATTAGCAGCTGAGTTTATCCTTTACCAGATAAGTATTTATGTGGATATATATATATATATATATATATATATATATATATATATATGATAAGCCTCCATGTCATAGTGCAAATTAAATCAACCATTTGTTTTATAAATATGTATTTTTAAAATTGTTTCTTAAATAAAATATTTTAAAATGAATGGGTTTTTTAGGTTTTTTTTTCAAGAATTCTGTGGCTCAGTATAATAAAATTTATTTAAAACTATGTACTGTAATAACACAAGAGGTAGAAAACAGAAAAACAAGTTACAGGCCAAAGAGAAGTCAAGCATAAAGACAAACACAAAAATCCCCTTTACCAAGTAGAATGTTGCTAAACTCAGCTCATTCACTCATTTTTAAGGCCAGGGAATCACATCATATGTACCTTTGGGTGTTTTTAAGCATTTTCCCAACACCTAATAAGCTTTTTAAAGGCCAGCTTAAAATCTTCATTAAAACTAGTGTACAGCAGAGGATTGATAAGGGAATTGACATAACCAAGCCATGTCAAAAAGTCAGCAACTTCTGCAGATACGGTGCAAACGCTCAGGCCCACAATAAGCTCCTTAATAAAAAATGGCAACCAAGACAAAATGAAAGCCCCTAATATCAGTCCCAGGATGCGAGCAGCCTTTCTTTCCCGTGTACTGGAAATCTGCTGACGGTCACCGGCCAGCTCAAGATCATTATCAAAAGGAGGAATTCTCACTGATGCATTTATTTTATCAAATTCCGTGGTTGGGTCAGACGTAGAGAAGTCTGACACGCAGAACGTCTGCGTGAGCTTACAGCTAGCAAACGAATTTTGGCTGTCCGTGCTCCTGTTGCTAAGGTGGCGGCTTGACCCACGTTTTTGGTATAGACTCTTGGCAGCATGATATATTCTGTAATAGAGGATCAGGATTAGTGTCAAGGGGATATAAAATGCCCCAAAAGTGGAGTAAATAGTGTAGATCACATGATCATGTTGAATACGACACTCGCTGGGAATACTGATGCTGTGATGATTTCTCCAAAACAAAGGTGGCATTGAAATGAAAATGGATATAGCCCATACAGTGACTATCATAAGCCCAGCCCTTTTTGCTGTTCTTTTCCTGGCATATTCAATAGCATCTGTGATCGCCCAGTATCTATCCAGAGCAATGACGCAAAGATGAAGAATTGAACATGTGCAACAGGTCATGTCAACGCTAAGCCATATCTCACAGATAAAGTATCCCAGAGTCCATGTATCCATCACTATGTATGTAATACTCAAGGGCATGACTAAAATAGCAACCAGCAGGTCTGTCACAGCTAGTGAACATATTAAGTAATTTGCAGGCTGGTGTAGTTTCTTGGTTGTGCCAATTGCTGCAATTACACCAGAGTTCAGCAGCATAGTCAAGGTTGTGATTATGGCCAAGGTTACGGTAATAAGCATCTTTTCAGTGACTGTTTTGGGTTTGACAGCCACGTTGGCTTCCGTTGTGCAGTTTGTGAAATTCATTTCCCCACCCCACTCCAGGATACACAAAGAAAAAGGCTGTCACTTCTAGATGTTAATTGCTCCCATGTAAAATCCCTCCATTTGAGAAAAGTGTGCAGATGCTTCAGATGTTAACTTCCTTGTGTGCCATTTTCACTAGATCAGTTCAAATCATCCAATTTTCCTAAAGCTCAGAGCATCCAGTTTTCCTAGAAGATAAAAATTATATTAGTTAATCAGGATAGGAAAATCAAACTATCTTCTTTTCTCAAATCCTTGTCTTCTAATGTTATTGCCACAATCAAGAATGTTGGCAATTTACTTCTTTTTTTACCCTCTTCTCCCCCCTTCTCCTTCCCTCCCTCCCCACTATTCACTTTTCCTGCTATTATTTAGTCCCAAAGAACACATTTGGGCTGGGGTAAACTGGTGTAATCCCATTGACTTCATTAGATCTGTGCCAATTTATATCCTCTGAGGATCCAGTTCTTTTATTTCTTTGCAAATCAAATTCCAAAACATTATGAGTAGAGAAAATCTATCCTATTATTTTAATTGCTGTCTTAATAAACATTACTCCTGCATATCTGTTTAAAACAAAAGCCCATTTCAGCTAATATTTACTAGCTTTCATAGATTTCAATGCATTTTTCATGTTCAAATGTCTGTCTTTAATATTGTGGAAACAACACATTTAAAAATACCCAGATTATTTTATAATAAGGAGCCTTCAAACAAATGTTTAAAATTTCATAACAAATATTCAGCTTCACACAGTACATTAATGTTGCTAAGAGGCTATGCAGTTTTGTGTAATTATTGCTGACATTTGGCATATCCTACTGTGCATGCCTTTGGAGGAGAGACACAAAAAAGCATATGCCTTTGCTTGGAGGTTCACATCAAATTGTTCACACTGTCACACAGGCCAGTGCGATGACAAGCATGAAGAAATCTCAAAAGACATTATTTTGAAACAAATTTTGTATCTTTTTATTTTGAAAAAGTTCCGATGAAAATTCCAGATTGTGGACCTACCCCATATTTCTTGTACATCCAGACTGATTGGTGTCAGTGAGAATTTTGGGCACTCATGATCAGTGTTCTCTCTAAGATTTTCCATTCATCAGCAGGGTGAGTTTTGTCTGGTGCACTAATATTGAAGTCATGTGCACTTGCTTGAATGTGTGCCACCATGGCACCCAAATTATAAACAAGAGATAATTAACAAAGTGCTTTAAGTGTTTATTTAATATGACATCAAATAAAAAGAAAATTAATACTGCAAAGTTTTCAGTATGTTAGATTAGCTGCAAGGCTGCTTTAAATCTGCACTTTCCACAGTTCCATAGAAGTCATAGGAGGCCAAGAATAAACACGCTGCAGCATTGCTCATACTGTGGCAGCAATGGCCAGAGCCCTAAGCCCCTTCTAATCACTTAGTCAAAGAGAAACTGCCCTCTCCCCCATCCCCCATTGATGGGCCTGGTAGGGCACTAGCTCCTGGAATTGGCAGCAACACGTACATGCCACTAAAATTCAGGCAGCGTAGCTGCTGTTTATCAGCCCTTTTTCTGACAAAATACTTCCACCTCCAAGGATCAGCAATCACATTGTCATCAGGAGAGCGCTCCTGCCCAGCGGCGGATATAGGGCAGGGCAAGCGGGGCGGCTGCCCCGGGCCCCGCGCTTCAATAGGCCTCATGCCAGTGCTGGTGTGAATACGCAACGGGCGTCGGTGCGCATCGGTGCGCATGTGCGAAATTGTGCTGCTCTGGGCCCTGCAAAACTCTCATCCGCCCCTGCTCCTGCCCATCACACACTGATCACACTGGTACTTGCCACTGCAAAACTTTTGCCTTCGGAGGTGAGGGGTAACACCTCTGAAGGATTTAAGCTTTGTGGTTCAGTGGCCAGTGCAAACATAGCCAAGCCTGCTGACAGACAACTGAGCTGCAGCAGCCTGAAAATTGCAGCTTTTCAGAACTACTACAGTATCGTAGCCAATAAATCACCAGCTGAGGCAAACTATTTATTATCAGTGTGCATCTACAGTTAATTCATTGAGTCTTCCAAAGGAACATGCAGACTCAAAATTACACTATTTCTTTTATACATAATTTTACTTACTATATCTATAGAGGAAAGTGGAATATGTCTTCTGGACTGTATTGGGAAGAGCAACCAGAAATGGGTACTATTAATGACACATGTAATTTATGGCAAAAGCACAAGAAGCTTATGGTAAGCTGGTAAATAATGTTTGTACTAGCACTGGGAGATGAAGAATGCATTTGACAACAGTATTAGTTGCATTTAGTAGTAAAAATGTCAGTAGTTTCACAGAGAGCACCAAGCAAGTAATAATTTCAGATTAATTAATGTTTTGAGAAAGAATACAAAGGAAGAGTTGCACAGCATTCCTCCTACCTGTGCTGTTATTGTTTTCACTAGAAGCACAACCAGCAGCTTCTTGTTTCTGGTTCAAAATCAGACAACCTTTCCCCTCACCCCAACACTATTTTTAAAGCTAAGAGCAATACAGATACGTATATTTTAGATGGGTTGTGGCTTTGCTTTGTGCAATACTGAAGAATGTATAGATTTTCCATATTCTGCTGCTTATGATTACTACAGCAAATCTCTTTTTCCTTCCATTTTTATTCTTTTATTTCAGTACAAGTATGGGAGAATGAAGTCTAATATCAGGTACATTGAGCATACCAACAATAGCTGTAAAACCCCTACATTTTAGTCTGCAAGGGCAGTTCAAAACAGAGTGATTCCATTTCTAATGCATCAGAATATAAATGTACAGAGTAAGCTCCAAAGCTAGTGCTGTAGTAAAACAGCTCCCAAAATGTTATTTTGTGTTCATCTGTTCATTTATTTGCATACCTGTTTTATTACTATTGCTAATTTACAGCTGTGTGAGAGCAGAATCTGTCCCACTCAAGACTGAAGAAATGCTGATTTTGCTCTCACTATATCTCATTCTGCCTTTTCTCCTCCACACCTCGTGTTTGAGCCACACAGTCCTGGCCCCAGAGCAGCCTGCTGCCTGCCATGCGGCCGCTGCCTCAGCCTCTGGACAGCAACCCTCCCGCAACCCCAAACGTCGGCAGCAGCACCCTGCCAGCCACATGGCCTAAACCCCAGTGGCAGTAAGCTGCCCGCCACGTCGCCCCAATCTCCAATGGCAGTATCCCGCCCACCACATGGCCCCAAGCCCCAGCGGCAGTAGTCTGCCCACCTGCGGCCCCAACACTGGTGGCAGTAACCTGCGCAGCTCTGTGAAGTAGATGGGCAAGTGGAGAAATTTTTATGTGCGGCCGTGCAAGTGCACACTTTAGAGGGAACACTGCTCATGATGTGCAGGACTGAGCTTGCATTTAGCAACAGCTGCACTCGGCAGCTCTAGATTCTCATGAAGTCTTTAAAAAGTGACTTTGCTGCACCAGTTACTACACTTGACCTTAGCCAGCACAAGGACAAGGGGGGAATACAGTGGATACAATGTACATAGATTTCCACAAAGCCTTTGACAAGATCCATCACCAAAGGTTCTTAAGCAATCTAAGCTGTCAAGGGATAAGAGGGAAGGTCCTCTCATGGACTGATAACTGGTTAAAAGATAGGAAACAAAGGGTAGGAATGAATGGTCTGTTTTCAGCATGGACTGGTGTCCTTCAGGGGTCTGTAGTGGAACCAGTCCTATTCCGAATATTCATACATGATCCAGAAAAATGGCTAAACAGTGAAGTGGCAAAAATTGCAGATGATACAAACTACTGAAGATGGTTAAGTCCCAAATAGACTGTGAAGAGCAACAAAAGAATGTCACAAAACTGGGTGACTGGACAGCAAAATGGCAGATGCAATCCAATGTTGATAAATGCAAAGTAATACACATTAGAAAGCAATCCCAACTATACATATACAACGATGGGTCTAAATTAAGCGTTACCTCTAAAGAAAGAGATTTTGGAGACACTATGAATAGTTCTCTGAAAACATCCTCTCAATGTGCAGCAGCAATCAAAAAAGGGAACGGAATATTGGAAAATATCATATTGCTTCTATATAAATCCATGCTACACCCATATCTTGAAAACTGCACATATGTGGTCACCCAACTCAAAAAAGATTTATAAGGGAATTGGAAAGGGTTCAGAAAAGGGCAACAAAAATGACTGGGGGGTTGGGATGGCTGCCGTATGAGGCGAGAGCAATAAGAGGGAACTTTTCAGTTTGGAAAAAAAATGACTAAAGGGGGATATGATAGAGAGATCTGTAAAATCATGCTAGGTGTGGAGAAAGTAAATAAGGAATTGTGATAGAAATGTAGCCGTGTTAGTCTGGTGTAGCTGAAACAAAATACAGGACTATGTAGCACTTTAAAGACTAACAAGATGGTTTATTAGATGATGAGCTTTCGTGGGCCAGACCCACTTCCTCAGATCAAATAGTGGAAGAAAATAGTCGCAACCATATATACCAAAGGATACAATAAAAAAAAAAAGAACACATATGAAAAGGACAAATCACATTTCAGAACAGAAGGAGGATGCGGGGGGGGGGGTAAATGTCTGTGAGCTAATGGTATTAGAGGTGGGGAAAGGTAAATGTCTGTGAACTAATGGTATTAGAGGTGATAATTGGGGAAGCTATCTTAGTAATGGGTAAGATAGTTAGCGTCTTTGTTGAGACCGACGCGTAGAGTGTTGAATTTTAGCATGAATGACAGTTCAGAGGATTCCCTTTCAAGTGCAGATTTAAAAGGCTTCTGAAGCAGGATTCAGGTAATTAAGTTGTTGAGACAGTGTCCTTTCTGGTTGAAATGGCAAGAAACTGTTTTTTCTTTGTGATCCTGTCTAATATCTGTTTTGTGGGCATTGATCCTTTGGCGAAGTGTCTGAGATGTTTATACAAAGCAGACGGACACTTTCGGCACATGATAGCATAAATTATATTTCTGGATGTGCAGGAATATGTATTCTTGATCTTACAACTCACTTGGTTAGGTCCAATAATGATATCAGCAGAGTGGATATGTGGACAAAGCTGGCAACGGGGTTTGTTGCAAGGGAAGGTACCAGGGTTGGTATTAGTGTGGTATGTCCTGTGGTTGTTGGTAAGAATCATCTTGAGGTTAGGTGGTTGTCTATAGGAGACTATGGGTCTGTCTCCCAGAGCCTCTTGGAGTTTAGTATCCTGTTCCAGTATAGGCTGTAGTTTATTGATAATGTGTTGGACAGGTTTAAGTTGGGGCTGTAGGTGATGACAAGTGGTGTTCTATTGTTGGTTTTCTTGGGTCTGTCTTGAAGTAGATGGTTTCTAGGTATTCGTCTGGCTCTTTCAATTTGCTTTTTTATTTCTCCGGGTGGGTAGTTGAGGTTTATAAATGCTTGGTAGAGATCCTGAAGTTTCTGGTCTCTGTCAGTGGGATTAGAGCAGATACGGTTGTATCGAAGGGCTTGGCTATAGATGATGGATCGTATGGTGTGTGCTGGATGGGAGCTGGAAGCATGTAGATAACTGTATGAGTCAGTGGGTTTTCTGTAATTGTTATTTACTCCTTATAACACAACTACCAAGGTTCACCAAATGAAATTAATAGGGAGTAGGTTTAAAACAATCAAAAGGAAGTATTTTTTTTTACACAACACACAGGCAATTTGTAGAACTCCTTGCCAGAGGATGTTGTGAAGGGCAAGACTATTACAGAGTTAAAAAAACCTAGGTAAGTTCATGGAGGATAGGTCCTCGATGGCTATGAGCCAGCATGGGCAGGGATGGTGTCTGTAGCCTCTGTTTTGCAGAAGCTGGGAATGGGGCAACAGGGGATGGATCATTTGATGATTATCTGTTCTGTTCATTCCCTCTGGGGCACCTGACATTGGCCACTGTCGGCAGACAGGATACTGGGCTAGATAGACCTTTGGTCTGACCCAGTATTCTCATGTCTTATGTTAATAGACGCCTTTAAAAGCACATTCTTTTCTTGCTTACTATAATTTCCGTAAGTAAGCTATCCTAATTAAATAGGCACATGTGCAAATGCTCTCATTAGAACACAACATACTGCTGCATGCACATCAGCAATTGGGTTGTTTATGTCCTGCTGCTGAACGGGATTGGATTTACCTCCTGGAAACCACTGTAGTAACTAAAAAGACTGAGAACAAACAAACAAACAATCCCTCCCCACAAAAACCTCCAAACCAAACCACAACTGCCTCTCTCGGTAAAGCATAAATCTGCGGGTACTTCAGAACAAGCAGGCTGAGATGCCAGTTTCTGGCCAACAATGTTCTGATTCATTCATGTCAAAATCCATAGCTGTGAAAGCTGTTTCCACTACCTGCACTCAGTGACTGGAATGAACTTTGAGCACATGAGAGATAACAGAAATAAATATTATTCACAAATAGCTACGTTCAAAGAACAGGATTAAGGTTGAAAAATGAAAGTCACTCATTAGGAAAAGCCAGAATGAAGTTTGCCTGTGCAACCTCATTGCCTCTCCCTTTTGTGTATGTATTACATATGATATGGCCTTGAATGATATGGTCCCACACTATATTACATAGGATCATTGCCTCATTCAGAGTATATAAAATGTACCATTCTCACTTAACTAGCCAATTAGCCTGGGATTTTCAGGTCTCTCCTCCACATCTGTCTTCTCTCCTGAGCCTCCAGTCTCTCACTCCGTCTCTCTCTCTCTCTTTCCTCCTCCTACTGCCTCCCCCTCTCTCTCTCAGCTCTCCTCCGCCTTCTGCCATCTCCATCTCTCTCTCTTTCTCTTCTCCCCTCCTGCCTCTCACTCTGAGTTTCTCTTCTCCTCCTCCTGCTGCGTCTCTCTCACTCTCTCTCTCGCTGTCCTCCACCTCCTCCGTTCTCCTCTCTGTCTCCTCCACGTCCTCTGTGTCTGCTCTGCTTTCCTCCTTTTGAATCCAGCGCCCTTTCCTGATGTCAGAAACGCACACTCGTCCAGGCCCCCGCTCCCCAGCTGTTCCCTCTGGGCGGCGCTGTTGCCTCCCGCCACGGTGCTCAGCTGACTTCTGCCCCGCTCAGCTGGGCCGCAGCGCAGGAGCAAGCCCCCTGTGCTGCATGGGGAGCGCGGACCCCAAACAGCCGCTTGTGCTGCTTGCTCCCGCGCAGCAGCCCAGCTGAGCGGCGCAGAAGTCAGCCGAGTGCCGTGGCGGGAGGCAACAGCACCGCCCAGAGGGGAACAGCCAGCGTTTCAGCGTTATAGAGTCACAGACTTTGGGCTACTATTCTCACTTAATGATAAGCTAGTCAATATTTCATTTTCTCTGCAGTGTTCAATGGGCAGCCCCAGGCCTATTTTACTGCACACTATTAAAACCCTGCTCTGGAGACAGAATTATTAATTTCCTTATGGTGCCTATTACTCTAGTATCCGAGAGCTTCATAAACATGAATTTATCTCCACAATGTGACAGGGTTCTATTATCTCTATCATAAGGGGAGCAGAGACAGATCAAGGTCAAAAGTTTCTACTAATTTCGGGTGCCTTATTTGAGATGCCAGAAACCTGATTTTTTTTTCAGAGCACTTAGCATTCTACAGAGCTTCATATATTCAATCACAGTTTCTACTGACTTTTGTGGAAGCTGGGAGTGCTCAGCACTTCTGCAAATCAAACCCTATGCTCTCATGAGGACCCAGAAAATGAGGAATACAAAATTAGTAACCACCTGTGAAAAGTGTGGCCTCCGTGACTAGACTTGCAACATATAGGAAATGTGTGCAAGAAGCAGGAATAGAATCGATTTACCAGGCCTGAATGCAACTGCCTTTATTATAAGATTGCCCTTCTGCAATGCCCTGTTTCATTTACTACACACCTTTCCACATCTGCAACAAATGACAAAGGTGTTAAACAACAAGCAGCCTCATTTACTACACAGCTCAGATTCCTCCCCAGAGTAGGCCCATACTATGCACTAAATTAATCAGGGGTCCTATAGAAAAAACAACAAGTGATCATGTAGTTAAAGACTGTCATAGTGCATTTGCACAGGTGGGCCAAATAAAGGTTGTGCATGTGACCCTACTTCTGGTATTTCTTATTTTGTGAGTGTTTGACTTTGCAACCTGAATAATTTTGTTTTAACATAAGCTTTTTCTTCTGTGTAATTTCCTAAGTTTTATAAAAGCAAACTGATAAAACAGAAAATCCATATTATGGTGTCATATTGAAACCTGCATAGGTCATCAACAGGGTGGGAGCTTTTAGAGCCACCACACAGACCTCTGCCACTTGAGCTAATGCAGTGTTTCTTAAACTTTTTGAGACTTTTTGTGCCTACCCCCAGTCTGGGACTGTCCCAGCTCTAAGACTCCCAATTCCAGGAGCCCTTGATGGGGCGGGGTTAACTCGCCTCTTCCCCCTATGTGAACGGGAACTGTTCCCTTTTGTCAGGGAGCAATGAGAAAGTGCACAGTTTACTTCATTCCTCACTCTGGCTGGGGAGCACTGTGAGCAGCCATCGACAGGCACTTCTTACTTGGCCCCACACTGCTGCAGTGAGAGAGGGCTGGGGTTGTCCTCTCTCCCCAGAGCAGCCTGCATACTGAACCCCTCATCCAGCCCCATCCCAAAGAAATGATTTACATAAAGAAAAAAATTAATTGAATTAAGGACCCAAGCAACACCAGGTACATTTTCTGGTTCTCTAAATGGACTAGCCCTAGTGGGGAATGAGACCAGCACTTTACCAGTGGGTTTCACTGATGTTCGCTGACAGCAGAGGAATGGTGAGTCAGAGGGGTTCCATTGCAGGCTCTAGAGGGGAGTATTTTCTAGAGGACTCTAGCAAAGTTGAAGCTCTAACACCTCCCTTCCAAGCTGGCCAGCTATGATTCTGTAGCAACTTTTGCCTTGGTTTTTCTCCCTGTCGTTTGGCCTACTCTGTCCAGAAGAATATCTTGGCCCTCCAGCCAGATCATTTTGAGGAGTATTTTACCCAAAGTCTCACAGCAACGTAAACACAATCAAGCCTGGTCCTCTTGGGCTCAGCTGGCAGCCACAAAATCCCAAGCATGCTTCAACTGGCCTCCTGGCTAGCCTCATCCAATCTCCGTACACCTGGCTCACTCTTCCAGTCTCCATGCTCCATGTCTCAATCACTTTTACAAACCAATCCCGAGTCACAGTGCCTTGTCAGATATGTATCTTTTCCCACTCCTGGTGGTTCTTGGCTTGGAGTCAGTCCAAGTTTTCTAAAATTCTTTCTTACTTGCTTTGATGCAGTCATCCAGATTCTCCATTGCTCTGCACGTTGGGTTCATTTAAAACACTGTGAAGTGCATTACCATTCTAATTTGGTAGCTTTGTATACTCACCTTTGCACTGATGAAGTGGCTGCACCAGGAGCAGGAGAATGGAGAATCTATCCCACTATATTGTCTGAAAGTGGTTCATATACTCAAAGCTCCCCAAAGTTGACATCTTCTCAGATGAGCACATTTTGTCATGGGAGCTCTCTAGAGAGACAACTCTCTAGATTCCCTTGGTTTTTTTTTCTTTTGAAATTGTCTCTTTGTTTTGAGTCCACAGTAAACAAATTAATTATATATCTCTGCTCCCTCGGTAGCAATAGATCAATTTGAAGTGTAAGCACTTTCCTTACAACATGACTTGATTTGAGTACTTGAGCCTACTGCCCTTTTTGAGGCTGCAGTTGTGAATGGGAAGAAAATATTGTTGCCTGTACTAAAAATGTGGTATCTTGTGGAAAATAATACTTAGCACTTATATAACACTGTATTTTTCAAAGTGCTGTAAAATGTTAATTAAATCTCAATACTGGAACTGGCAAAACTTGGAATTTCCAGTTCATAAAAAATGATACTTTGAAATTCAGTTTCATTCCAAATCAGAACAAAACCATTAAAAAAAAATCCTGTAAATGAGAAATTCAGAGAAATGTTTTGTTTCAGAAAAAAAACACACTGATCTTAGTTTGCTTTTTAGTTGCCAGTCATATTGCTTATGTTAACTAAAGGCAGTTGATTTTTAAAATGTATTCTAGGGTATCAGCACTTCTTTAGACTTCCATAAAGTTGCATGGTGCAGGAGTCATTCTACCAAAGTTGTTTTAATTGACAGCACAATATAGGGTATTTTCCTTCTTATTGAACAAATAGTATTGGAAAAGCTTTGTGCAACAGCTAGGATAATGGGGATAGTCAGGGCTGTAAAGCAAACTAAACCTGTCAACTTGCATTTTAGTCCTACCTTCCTTATAGTGTGAGATTTGGGGACTGCAATACCATAGAGAACATGAAGTCAAGCTGTGAGAGGGTCTGTTATGGTTTTCATTACTGGACAGTAAAAGTGCAGGAGAGTAATAAATAGGGGGCTATTTTTGTACTAGATCAATGAAATGTATTAGAAATTTACAAGAGCCTGTGTTCATGAGATGTCTAGCTCAGTTATGCAGACTCAAGGTTAGGGTTGAAGGCTCAAACCTACTTTTATTCAAGTCAGCAGCAAAACACACTGAGGTTTGCACAAGTCATAGTAAACCTCAGGGCCTACCCCTCAAGTTACATTTTGTAGGGTGCAAACTGGTGAACTGACTGGTGGCCTGTGGGTGAAAGCAGCATGCAGAGCACCTCTGTGTATGAATCAGACCTGCTGCTGGCTACTTCCAGGGCACAGTGCAGTCCAGGAAAGGCAGGAAGCTCGCCTTAGTATCTTAAGCTTAAACCCTGAGCACAAACCCCCTGACTTGGCCCTGAGCCTCCCTAAACCCAGAGCCCCCTCCTACACTCCAAACATCTCGATCCCATCCCACCCCAGAGCCTGCACCCCCAGATGGGGCCTACACCTACCCTGAAACCCACCTCAACTCTAGCCCAGAGCCTCCTCTTATACCCTGAACCCCTCTGCCCTGCCCCGCAGCCTAAACCCCCCTATTATACTTCAGAAACCTCATCCTACTCCACCCCAGAGCCTGCACACCCAGATGGAGCCCTCTCCTTCCCCCCACATAACAACTCCATCCTGGCCCCACACCATAGCCCTCACTCTAGTCAAAAGATATAATTGAGTTTGGTTATGCATGTGACGTTGTGGGGGTGCTGTCTGCTCTGTAACCCGGGGTTCCCCCGCGCTGTGTTGTGTGATTCCCACTAACTCACCCACATGTGTATTGGCTCAGACACCTAGTCCCAGCCTGAGCAGATAACAAGGCTCTTCCCAGGGGGAGAGATAAAGGAAGGGAGGTGGAGACGGCCACCTGGCTGGAGGGCAGGGCCTGGGAGCAAGGCAGTTTTTTGCAGGGAAACCATGAAGAGAAGAGACTAAGGAGAGTGCTGGGAGTTGAGGGCCTATTCACCCCTGCCAGCCCCTGACTCCTTATGTCCACATCACATCTATGCTGTGCTGTATCCTGGAGAAGCAATAAACCCTCTCTATTCTACTGGCTGGCGGAGTCTCATCTTGCTGCTATGGGGGTGCAGGATTGGGGGGATCCCTGACGCGCCGCCACAATGGGCATCAACAATTTTTTTCAACTGGGTCATGAGGGAAAAAGTTTGAAACCACTGCAATACATTACATTAATGCAGAGTATTGATGTTTTAATTTCAATGACTAATGGAAAACGTAGTAGAGCCTAGGTATGTTTTGCAGTATTTACAAAATTTCATTCTTGAGTGGCAATGTGATGCACAAAGTTTGTCAATTTTATTCCACCGACTTAGCATCTTACATTTGTTGCTTCATTTTTGTCCATGGTCCTTCACCGAAGGTCTTATGATAAGCCCTCTTTTTAAAGAGATATCCTTACCACACTTTAATTTGCTCCTTGAATTTGAATTGCAGTCATTTGCCATACTGTATCTGCCCCCCTCTATTTTAAAACACCATTTTAATTGTTTATATTGATGTTGGATGGATACAAATCAGTTTACATGGACCTAGGGTACATATATAGCAAACTGTGGCTAAACACATAGACAGCATGGCTCTCAATGGGGACTGAGCCTGGATCTTCAACATTAAAAAATAAAGCTCTACTATGGTGCCAAAGTAGCAGGCCTGTATTTCTGGTGCTGAAGGCTCCAGGTTTAAACCTACTAACGACCATGTGCATATGTGGCTATGGCTCATTTAAAAATATAAAGCACCCCAAACAGGGTTTGAACTTCAGTTGACCTCATATGCTTGGGCAAGATCTAGCTGGACTATTTAACACACTGGCCTAATCCTTGTGAGTACATCTTCCTCTAGTGGTTGATTTCTGTGACTGCACGGCCAAGGAGTTCTCCCTTAGCTGAAGTGGTAGTATTTGTCTATGATTTTGAGAGTGAAAATTCTGGTTTCCGTCCTTGCTGACAAAGGTGGTATGTACATGCAGCCACAGTTTGTTATATGGGCAAACTTTTCAAAACAATACACATCTGCTTTATATAGGTCTGTATGCACATACTGTATGCACATCAGTGTATTTTTATTTGAAACAAAAGACTTTAAACAGAAATTATGTTAAAAAATTGCCTATATAAAATTGTCCCCTTTTTAGCTGAACACGTGTATTCAAGCTCATATTTGTTTACTTTTCTGACAAACACCAGGTTTTTAATATGTGTAACTCCTCTTAGTCCTGAAAAACTAACACCCCGAGGAGAAGGTGGGCTGGATTTTTTCCCATTATTAACAAATTTATGAATGTTTGCAGTTACAAAATATTTTTGCAGATGCTAAAAAGACAAAGAACTGAGATCCCAAGCACATCCACAGGTCTGGAAATTAGAAATTATCTTTTTAAAAACTGCGGGCTGATCTGCATGCAAACTGTTATTTAAAAATTGATTTACATAAACTGATATAAAAGCCTTACATGGAGACTTTTAATCGATTTAACCAGGCTTCCAGTGATTTAGCTGCATTTGCTAAAGAATCACTTTAATCTAAATTGATGTAAACTAAGTTTAAATTGATTCAGGAATATCCACACAGAGTATTGAACTGGCTTAACTAAATTGGTATAAAAACCACATGTAATTAGACTGGTGCAAGTCTGTGTGTAAACCAAGCCTGAATAAATCTGATCTGGAGTCATTGAAAGACAATATACAAGGCAATTCACAAGGCATAATATCAATTTTAGAGAGAGATTTTCAGAATGCCATGATAAAAGGTAAACTTCCCAGGTAGGTCTTGGCCCAAACAAATGAGAAAGAACAAGTAGTGTAGCAGCACAATTATCATTCACAGATAAGTATTCATTTTTGCACAGCTCTGTTAAGAAAACTTTAATAAATCTCAGGCAAGCTTGTCAGACAGTGATGAGCTGCAGTTTGACACTGAGGCTATGTCTGCACAGCAGCGTTATTTCGGAAATAACGTAGTGCGCGTCTACACAGCAAGCCTGTTATTTTGAAATAAATTTGAAATAATTTTGAAATAACTGTTGTGTAGACAACACCAAAAGTAGAAATAAGCTATTTCGAGTTAAGCTACGCAATTAGTGTAGCTCAAGTTGCGTAACTTATTTCCAGTTTAGACCTGCAGTGTAGACGTGCCCAAACTAACATGAACCACACATTTCATGTTGTATGTACCAGATACAATTCTTCACAGATGGTAAAATATCCACATTGCCAGTACAGCGGATGAATGATTGTCAGATTAAAAATTGTTTAAAATAATTCTGTACCTCTCTTGATAACACCTTAGGCTGTTGAATTTGAATATTTAAAAATCTAACTTATTTCACACCATAGAAAATATTTGTTTACTTTTCACTTATTATTTAGTCAATGTTCTCTCTCATGAACCACCACTGCTGTAGTGGTTAGGCAGCAAAAATCAAAAAGGAATACAGTATTCAAACTAAAAGGAAAAAAAGTTGTTCCGTGTAATCTTTTCTTTTGTAATATACAGATGAAGTTTGTGGCATCTACTGGACAGAATTAACAAAGATCAGTTGTGTGATAAGTCCTATACTACTGAAACCTATGAACTTTTCAGATCTTTCAGATCAAGTGATGGAGGCCTATGATTTTTCTAAGCCACAAGATCTTGTTTCTATTCCAGCTTCTTCAAACAAGTACTGAATGGTCGTTGTGTACAGTACTGACAGCTGTCAAATTTTAGGTAGCCATGAATTTGTTACACTGTTAATATTATCTTTTAAAACAAAACCTTGAGTTAAGGTGATTGTGTTACTTTAACTTCACATTTCTCTACAGCCCATCTTTGATTATTAAAGTATTATCTTTTTTAAACTTCCCATCTTGCACTTATTTGAGTGTGCGTGTGTTTAACTACACCATATTATTAAGATGCATTCCTTAAGTTTTAATTTACCTAAAAGTTTAACTTTGGTTTAGCAATATTTTTCTTGAAATTTACAAAGATTGTGCAAGATTGTATGTTTGCAATGCTGAAACATAATTTCTAAAAACAAACAAAAGTAAATATCCTTCACAGAAAACTTGTGAATGTAAAAGAACATAAGAACAGCCATACTAGGCCAGACCAAAGGTCCGTCTAGCCCAGGATCCTGCTTTCTGACAGTGGCCAATGTCAGGTGCCCCAGAAGGAGTGAACAGAATAGGTAATCATCAAGTGATCCCTTTCTTGTTATCCATTTCCAGCCTCTGACAAACAGAGCCCAGGGACACCATTCCTACTCATCCTGGCTAGTAAATATTGATGGACCTAATCTCCATGAAGCTGTTGATGAGGAACAGAATCCTGTGCTTTGAGCAGTGCAGGTGCTCACATGAGAAGAAATACTACATAGGTTTTGTGGAAAACCTGACATTTCAAAATATACAAGATCTGCAGTTATTTTTGCCTTGTTGATTCACAATATCTTAACACTGCATTTTTCACTTTTATTTGACTATATAGAAGAAGAAAAGAAAAGAAAAGAAAAGAAAAGAAAAGAAAAAAGGAAAGAAACACTCATCAAGCCAATAAAGTGAGACATAATATACTGAGGATTGGCAGGTTCTCAGGGCTTTTCATAATCTTTCCTCCTCCAGTTCAAAATTCCATTCACCTTATTCATTGAATATTTGACTAAGATCTGCAATCAGATGAAATACTGGTGGGAGGACAGCTCAAATAATGAGAGAGTTGACAGCTAAGTTCTGAACTCCCTTAGTGTAATTCATAGAGAGAAAGAGAGTGTGTCATCTTTATTACTTACAGAGCTGATCAGGAGACTGTATTTGACTGATCTGTCTGGAGCAGAGTGGTTAAGGGACAGTTTTCTAATATGTTTAAATTGCAGAATGAGGATGCAAATATGAAAGGGTTTATTTTCTCTTCAGTGAGCACATGTAACTTACAGTGCTGTCAATGTGTGTTTGGCTCATGTACCAAAAAGAGAGAGATGAAATTTCCTTTCCTGTCAATTTCCTTTCCCGGAAATTAGTATCTATTAATTTTCACAAGGGGATGGGGCTAAGACTCTTCACTGCAGTTTCTGGATGTGACGGAATCTGTCAGTCACCCAGACACAGGATAAAGAAGCATATCCATCTATTACCTGCCCCAGAGAGCATTCTCCCAAAGTGAAGGATATTACAAATGTCTGTGCTTTCAGAAATAACAGAGGACACTCTGTGGCAACAGCTATTATTTCCAAGAAAAAAGAAACTGCCTAGTCAATATGTTTTTATATGTAGCCACACATAGTGTGTTGCTGACTTTCCTTGAGCTTTGTTCTCTGGAAAAGTGCTCTAGTTCATGAGGGAAACAGATTCAGGAACTACCCAGGGGACCTCTTTTTAAGGTAAAAAACAAGGGTAACTTTGAGTGAAAAGGGGCTGTTTCCACTCACTAATGGTTCTATTGCTGAACAAAGCTTTGAAAGGTACACACAAACACGTATTTCCATGCTGATATTTTCAGGAAAACAAATGAAGAATATTTGCTATTTCTGCACAACCTGTTGTCTAAGTAATTTGGAAGAAATAAACTCCTCTGGGGCTCTGTTTCCAATTTTTTGGAGTTTGAGGCCATTTTTTTCTCCTTCATTCGGAGAGGACCATTGTGGAGGTGAGGAACAGGCTGAACCTGTACAACAACTTCAGTACAATCAAACCATTCATGATGGGTGCAATTCACTTCTGGAGAGCACTCAGATACTACAGTTATGAGAATGATGTAAGAACCCATACAGAATAGAATAGTACAATTTTTAGATTTGTTTTCCTACTTTTGGGAGCCTTTCTGATGGGACAAAGTGATCCAGGTGCTTTCTATTTGGGCCTACTTGGGCCTCAACCAATATATGTTGGGATGCAGTGAGAGAGACCCTGGGTGGAAGGACAACCATGGATGGCAGAAAAAATATATAAAAGAGCTATTCTTCTCTTCTAAAAGCAAATGTGGTTCATCAGCAATCAGCCCATGACTAAGCCACATCAGTGGGGCATTTTTGAAAATCTAGTTTCCCCCTCTAGTTCTTTGAAAGGCACCTCTCAAATTAAACTCTCTGGAAGCCAAATCAGGTCTAGCAAGAGTTACTAGGTGGAACAAGTTTTTATCATGAAAAGTGGTCTTCTCCTACACATTATTCCATCCAAAGTTTTCAGGGCTCTTTACATAAATGAATTAAACTTCACACACTTCTGGTACCAGATGATGACTCAGTCACTACCAGATGTACTTATTATGAGTGTGGTTGACTGTTGACTCCCATTGGTAAGCACTGCTGCCAGTACTAATGGTGACTTTTTCAAAAGACCCCTTTAAGTCCAATTTTCAAAAAAGATTTAAACACTGACAAGAACAAGTCTCACGGAAAGTCACTGTAGTGTAGGCTCCTCAGTCACTCAGGCACCTTTGAAAATTTTACCACAAATGTTTTCAGGATTGGGTCCTTACACTGGAGCTGAGATTGTGTGCTAGGATCATGTCATTAGCGGTGGGAGCTAGCATGACATCAGTTATTTTCAATTTAAGTCACCATGTAGGGTAACCACCTTTGAAAAGGCAAAAGTGGGACAAACGCAGAAGCCCTGCCCCCTCCATGGCCCAGACCCTGCTCCTCCTCTTTTGCCCAAGCCCCCCATTCTTTCTCTTCTCCCATGCTATACCTCCTGGTCAGGCTGGAAGCCAGAGCTGTCCAGAGAGCCTAGGTTACTGTGGGGAGCTTCAGACCCTCCACCAGCCGTGAATGTGATTCTAGGGTATCCAAAAGCAGCCCACACCCCATGTCCCTGCCCCACAGGGCATGCCACCCAAGGCAGGTAGAGAGTCGCTGGCTCTACAGCATGACCTGGGCTCTCTGGGTGACTCTTACCATGGCCCAGCTCCAACTTCTGGCCTGGCCAGAAGTTGAGGCCTCAGGGAGGAGGAGGAGCATGGTTAGGACCTTGTAACGAGGGGGTCAGAGGCTATGGCACTGCAAAGAGTCTGGGACAAATGCTGCTCAGAGTCATTCTTTCTAGCATTGTAACTTGAACTCTGCATTTTTGGGCTGTCTCATCTGATTCGGGATGGGTGATCACCCTACCACCAATTAGTAAAATACACGTATCATATTCTGCTATTCCAAATCATCCAGATGCATTTAGCCTTTGTGGGAAAAATAGTGATGACATATAGATTTTTAATGTGGGAGCCTTTTCTTGTGAATGCATTTTCCACTTCTTATCTGCTACTTAGAGACATGTTGAACACATAAATATTTACCTCAGAACCAGTGAATGTCATTTATTCAGCTCTGGGGAAATGGTCCTACTTAGATTTTACATGGAGACTATCATATTGTACAAGCTCTATGTCACAGTGTATGTCTTGTTTTTAAAGTCAGTGTTTGTTTCTTTATAATACCATTACAATTCTGTGTCACGAGGCTCAAAGACTATTTTAACACATGATGTATTAGACCTATACATGTTGTTGTTTAATGAACAGCTATGGTTCTCTCATTCATAAAAGCCCAACTGTATAAATTAGACAGGCTAAAGCTTCTCATTATAACTAAATAAATAAGCCTGGAAGGATTCGATTTTTATTAATAAATTGGCAAAATGTTGATTTCACCATACACACAAACGAAAGAAAAATTATTTCTCTCAATAATAATTAAAATAATTTAAATTTACTGATAGGCTAAGTAAGAAAAATTCTGTTTGAGAACTATTTAGGGTTTGATCTAAGGATATTTACTTTGTATATTTTGACATATGATGTTAATGTTGACAACTTGTGTTTCAATGGTTCTAAAGTTCTACCTTTTTAAATCTTAAAATCTACTGTCATTAAATAATTATTACCTGACTCTTTCCTGATACTGAAAATTTAAATAGATATAAATAAAAAGTACTTAAAATAAACATGAATTGTATCAATTAAAATGTTAAAAAATCAAATTCTGCTAAGCCTATATAAACAAATGTGCCAGTGAAGTGATACTCAAACCTCAATGGTTCAGGAGCCAAATTAGCAATAAAAAAGAGCCATAGTAGTAGTGTGAATTCATTGTTTCATTAACACAAATAATATATACAGTCATATTTAAACAGTACAAAACATTTAATGCGAATATATATAATTCACGGAGCAAAATGACTGTCCAAGTATTATTGTTTTATCAACTATAAGTGGTTAATATACACAGTAAAAGCATCTTGATTGGTTAATAACTTAGACTGGTTAAAAATGAAATTACACACTGTTTTAATATGATGTGCTGCAAAGAGCCACAGGAGACACATTAAAGATCCACTTACACTTCCGAGCCTCTGTCTGGGCATGGTCCTTAGGATTTATGGAGCCCTATGCAGTATTATTAATAGCATCATAGAATCATAGGGTTGGAAGAGACCTCAGGAGGTCATCAAGTCCAGACGCCTGCCAAAAGCAGGACCAATCCCAACTTAATCAACACAGCCAGAGCTTTGTGTTAAAGTGGTGCCCCAGAACAGACACTCCTCCCATTGCTGATACACACCAGATTCCATATGCAGCAGGTGCTGCGGCAACCCGTGCTTACAACCTGGAAGGAAGGGATGAAGCAGCAAAGGGTACTGAGCTGCCCAGCCCACCTCATGGTGGCCATGAGTCACAGATCCCCACGGACACTACCATGCCCTCTCCCTCACACAAAATGTGCTGCGCTGGCACATTCAGCTCTGTGAATACAACTTCTGCCTAAGGAGACTGCAGTGTGCACTGGGTGCATGGAAGATGACCTGCTCTTATGTGCTGTCCCAAATTTCCGGATGCCCTATAGAGCCATGTATGCTGTGTATTCCTAAGGACAGCCTGGAGTCTGAGTATCACTGTGCTAGAGCGTGATCCAAAACACTTTGAAATCAATGGAAAGACTCCCACCATCTGCACTGAGTGTTGGATTAAACCTTAGTATATATCTGTCTAAGTTCTGTTGGATAAAATAACATAGCTACCTCATAGAATGGCTTTAGATTATACTGAAAGAGGAAAAGTGACACTTATACAAATAAAAATGCTGATTCTATTATATTGGTAAAGGGTCATATTTTTTTTTACCCTGAACAATATCATATCCCAATGAAGCCAATGATGGTGCATGAAGAGTATGGTTCTACTCTCTGTGATAATACACACCAAAAAGGACATACTGGAAACTGAGAGGGGAAATACATCAGTAAGGGCACGTCTACACTGCAACACTATTTCACAATAACTAGCACTATTCCAAAATAATTTAGTCCGTGTCTACATAGCAGGCAGTTATTTTGAAATAGTGTCAAAATACTGTCAAGCTGGAAGACTTCTTACTCCGAGACCTGTAACCCTCATTGTACGAGGAATAAGGGAAGTCGGAGGAAGAGTGCTCAATTTCGAAATAAGTTCTGTGTAGATGCTCCCTATTTCAAAATAAGCTATTTCAAAATAAAATACACAATTGACGTAGCTCAATTTGCGTAGCTTATTTCGAGTTAAGCCCCGCAGTGTAGATGCACTCTAAGAAGCCAAAGGAGAGGAAAATACTATTAAGAAGTTTGAGGCAGATTTGTTACTAATGAGTTTACCTTTAGCTCAGATATTAAAGAGCTATGCTCTCATTGCCAAAGGTTCCAATCCCTGCTGACAAACAGGCATTCAGATACAGTGGGGGTTGACACAAAAAAGTTAAGATAGACCAGGATGTCTGTATACAAACACAGTTTGCCACAGGAGTAGAGGCAAAAATGGATGTTGCTGCACATATAGGGCTGCAAGAATCTGCATGTAGAACTTATTTCTGTAGCCTGAGGTTAAGAATAAGGTATTGATATGAGTATGGCTCGCCTAATCTGACTAGAAAATTCTAGGTTTGTCCCCCACCTCAGTCACAGAGGTTGAGAGCTATGAGGCTCTATTTCTAGAGGCAGATCTGGGGAACCACAACAGTCGCGCTTACACTGAGGGTAGTACCAAAATAAAATAATTTTTATTTTGATTGGTATTAAGATTGCAAACAATATAAAACATACAGCAAGGATCACGCAAATGGATTCAATCACCCTGGAGGATAGCATAAATGAAGCCTGAGTTTACAATTGTAATTTATTTAAGAACCGTACATGGTTACAATTATCTAGTATAGTACCATACTCACATACACACTCCTGGAGAACCTGGGAGTGGAGGACCAGCCTCTCTCTGCTGGTGGAACAAGGATCTCGGTGAAAGGTGAAGTATGATAATAGTAGAGGAAACTTAGAAAGAATAAGTAAAGGAAAGAGTTTGAGGTGGACAAACCTCATACAGAAAGCTCTTTACTGAGGAAGTAAAATCCTAAATGAGGAAGAGAATTCCTGCTGTACAACTACTGCTATAGGGTCTTATAGGCCCTTTTATGTCACCTTTATCCAACCCCTTAAAGCCAAAACCAGGTTTCTGCACCCTGAGATTTTTGTGGGTACAAATATTTGATTGGATGATTAAATTGGGGCATTCTTTTGAATATGCATGATAAGGTCATCTGATGCCCTGCTGGACAAATTCCCTGAAGTGGAAAAAATGGGAACTTGAGGTCAGGAACCAATGCCTTCTGTTTCCTTGATCAGGATGTCAATTTGGCTGGGTCATTACATTTTGGACCCTTTTAGATCTCATAAGACATTGACTCATTTATTATCACACAGTCTGGTCATTATGTGTGTTCTGACCCAACTGAAGATTTCACCACAAACCCTTTCACAACTTCTAAAATCTATAAATGGGATATAGATTAGCCCTTACTTATAAGTAAGTATTAACCTTTACTTATAGCACTACTGAAGCTAACTTCTTACAGGGAAAAAGCCCCTGTTATTCCTTGCATTACTGCTAAAATATAGTGATCCCATGAACTCTCATCAGAGCATAACTGAAATTGGCAACACCTAAAGATATTTCGTTTGTAATACAGTGACTATAATTACACTGCAATTATAGTGGGCTAATTTAAAATTCATTTTGATGCTAGAGATTACTACTTTTAGTGATAGTCCCCATGTAAATACACTTTTTACGCGTGGCCAATTGCCAATGCAATTAAACTATATTTACACTCTTTGATTCTTTTAAATTTCTACTAAACTCAGATAACTGATACAGGACCAATATGACTGGAGTAAGTTCAGTGTAAATACAATGTAGTAAGTGTACCCGAATTCTAAAAGTATGTGATGATAGATTCAGAGATTCTAAGGCCAGAAGGGATCACTGTGATAACCCATTCTGACCTCCCATATAATGCAGATCACAGAACGTCTCCAAAATATTTATTAGAGCTTTTCTTTTAGAATAAAAATACCATTGTGATTTAAAAATGGTTAATGATGGAGAATTCACTGTGACCATTGGTAAACATGGGAACAGATAACAGAGGCTATACTTACCAGATGTGGGACTTTGTCCTTGGAAGCAGTGTCTATGAAAAAGATCTGGGGGCAAGGTAGATAATCACCTGAACATGAGCTCCGGGTGGGATGGTGTGGCCAAAAGAGCTAATGTGATTCTGGGATGCCTAAAGAGGGGAATTTCAAGTAGGAATAAAGAGGTTATGTCATATTTGGCACTAGTGTGACTGCTGCTGGAACACTCTGTCCAGTTCTGGTGCTCACAATTCAAGAAGGGTCTACAGATAATAGAGAGGGTTCAGAGAAAAGCCACAAGAATGTTTAGAGGATTAGAAAACATGCCATGTAGCGATAGACTCAAGGGCTACGTCTACACTAATGAGGGTCTCATTTGCATGAGTTGCAATCTCATTTGCATATTTTCTGCTGATCCGTTTTTGCGCTGGGGTTTTTGCGCAAAAACAAGCAGTGTGGATGTTTTCTTTTTGCGCTAAAACCCCTTTTCCCACAAGATCGTGGAAAAGGGGTTTTTATAAAGAAAAACGTCCACACTGCTTGTTTTTAAAACCAAAAACTAAAACGGATCAGCAGAAAAAATATCTGAAATTTTACCGAGAAAACTCGTAGTGTAGACGTAGCCAAGGAGCTCAGTCTATAATTTAATAAAGAGAAGGTTAAGGTAATACTTGTTTACAGTCTTTAAGTACCTACACGGGGAATATTTAATAATGGACTTTTCAGTCTAGGGCTATGTCTAGACTACAGAGTTTTTTTAGAAAAAAGTGGCCTTTTTTTGAAAAAAACAAAACAAAAAAACACCCTTCACTTGCGTCTAGACTGCCGTAGCGTTCTTTCAAAATTAAATCAAAAGAACGTGGCTGGTTTTTTTGACAGCGGTAAACCTACGAGGAAGAATGCCTTTTTTAGAAAGAGCTCTTTCAAAAAAAGGCGTTCTTGAACATAAACAGGGCTTTTTCGAAAGAGAGGCTATGTCTAGACTGCAAGCCTCTTTTGAAAGAGGCTTTTTTGAAAGATACTTTTGAAAAAGCCTCTTTTAAAAAAGAGCATCTAGACTACAACCAGTACTTTTGAAAAAGCAAGTCGCTTTTTCGAAAGACAGCACCCAGGCATTCTGGATGCTCTCTTTCGAAAAAGCACAGTTTGCATTACATAGCGCCTTTTTGGATTTCTACTTTTTTTCTGACCATAATCATCAGAGAGATCCATGTAGAATGGATTGCATTTGTGAATTACAGCTTTAAAACACTGCCTGTGAGTTGCATCATGCTGTGAAATTAAAAAACAATGCCTCATGCAGCGTTGACTTAAAGCAAAACCCTTTTGTTTTATTGAAGCTTTACAAATTTTGTTATCTTTCACACTGAAAATCAGTGACTCAGAAACACATATCTAAATCTACAGAACGTCCGCATTATGGAATATAAGGCATCTTGTCCCAGCTCATTTTACAACAGTGATTACATGTAAATTTTTCATTTGCCCATATATATTTTGGTTACACTTACATGTATACTGCGTACTTGTTACTGTCTTACCTAGTTTCTCACAAGATGCAGTACTGGGCTACATTATCCTGAACATTACTGCCATCATGGAAAAGTTAACTTCCAGTACACTACAATCAGATTTTCTGGCTACCGTACCACCATAAACTCTCTCTCCACCATGAAACAACCATAAATACAGATACATTGTTTGAGCTGACCCAAGACCCTGACTAGAATGATGTAGTCCCTGGCTGGGATGATTTAGTTGGGATTGGTCCTGCTTTGAGCAGGGGGTTGGACTGGATGACCTCCTGAGGCGTCTTCCAACCTAATCTTCTATGATTCTATCATCAAATGCTACATGAGACCTTCTTTACTCCTTTTCCTTTGCCAAAAGTTCCTTGTGCATATTTAAATCAAATCCAATTAAAACATTGACATGTAAAATGTTTTTACATTTTTATTATTGTTACTGATAATATTTGTATTGTACATAAGAACATAAGAACAGCCATAATGGATTAGACCAAAGGTCTATCTAGCCCAGTATCCAGTCTTCTGACAGTGGCCAATGCCATGTGCCTCAAAGGGAGTAAACAAAACAGGTAATCATCATGTGATCCCTCTCCTGTCATCCATTCCCAGTTTCTGACAAACTGAGACTAGGGACACTAATCCTACCCATCCTGGCTAATAGCCATTGATGGACCTATTCTGCAGGAATTTATCTAGTTCTTTTTTTTTAAATCTAAGTCTTCACTACGTCCACTAGCAAGGAGTTCCACAGGTTGACTATGCATTGTGTGAAGAAATACTTCCTTTTGTTTGTTTTAAACCTGATACCTATTAATTTTATTTGGTAACTCCTAGTTCTTGTTTTATGGGAACAATTAAGTAACTTTCCTTTATTTACCTTCTCCACGCTGGTCATGATTTTATAGATCTCTATCATATCACCTCTTATTCTCCTCTTTTCTAAGATGAAAAGTCTCGGTTTTATTAATCTCTCCTCATATGACAGCTGTTCCAAACTCCTAATCATTTTTGTTGCCCTTTTCTGATTTTTTTCCAATGGCAAGGTATCTTTTTTGAGAAGAGATGGCCACGTCTGCACTCAGTATTCAAGATGTGGGCATACTCTGGATTTATATAGAGGCAATAAGATATTCTCTGTCTTATTCTCTATCACTTTTTAAATGACTCCTAACATTCTGTTTGTTTTTTTGACTGCTGCTGCACATTGAGTGGATATTTTCAGAGAACTAGCCACAATGACTCCAAGATCTCTCTCTTGAGTAGTTGTAACTAATTTAGTCCCCATCATTTTATACGTATAGTTGGGATTATGTTTTCCAATATGCATTACTTTGCATTTATCAACATTAAAATTCATCAGCCATTTTGTTGTCCTGTCACCTGGTTTTGAGAAATCCTTTTGAAGCTCTTCACAGTCTGCTTTGGACTTAACTATCTTGAGCAGTTTATTATCAGTTACCTCACTGTTTGCTCCATTCTCCAGATCATTTATGAATATGTTGAATAGGATTGGTTCCAGTACAGACGCCTGCTGGAAATCACTTGTTACCTCTCTCCATTCTGAAAACTGACCATTTATTCCTACCCCTTCTTTCCTTTCTTTTACGCAGTTACCAGTCCACGAGAGGACCTTTCCTCTTACTCCATGACAACTAACTTTACTTAAAAGTCTTTGCTGAAGGTCCTTGTCAAACACTTTCTAGAAATCTAAGTACACTATATCCACTGGTGTAGTACAGGTTGGACCTCTCTGGTCCAGCATTATCGAGACCTGACCGGTTCTGAATGAGAGAATTTGCCGGACCAGGGGAGGTCTCCTGCCCCCAGCCCCTAAGCACATCACCTGTGGCTGACAGGCTGCCCGAGCAGATAACCCTGCCTCCCCTTCCTTCTCGCAACCTAGCTGGGCTGGTTGCCCAGCTACTGCTAGCTCCCTGGCCAGCACAGGCTCCAGCTTCTGCCACAGAGCTCCGGTCCCGCACAGTCGGGGGCGGCCACAGGACTACGCCCCCAGCCCCGTGCTCCTGGAGGCTGCTGCAGGACTTTGGAGGCCAGGCTGCCGATCCTGATGCCCCCCCAGGCTGGCCCTCCTGTCCTTAGGCTCCCGGGCTGTCTGGTTCAGGAGCATCCGTGGCCCTGCCAGACCATGGATGTTGCTGGACTAGAGAGTGATGGATTTTGGAGGTACAACCTGTAGGCTAGAGAAGCCCCAGTCAAGACTGTGGTCTTTGTACTAAGTACTGTTTTTAAATAGTCTGGGATACAATGTATGCTCGCCTAGATTGTTCACTGAGCACCTAATTTTCAAAATGCAGCCCTGAACAGACTAGTGGGTGAGTGTGCTGCATAAAGCACTTGCAGAAGCACAGGGCTAGACAGTCAAATTTGTACATGCTCAATCAACAATACATATGTGAAAAAGACCTTAATTCTATAAACCAAGGCCCTGCATGTCCTTGGAGGAACAGATTTATTTTACTTTGGGACATAAATAATGTAGCAATGAGGTGGTGACACCAAGACAAAGTGATCGTATGAAGTGAAAAACAGATTTGTCACAAAAAAGGATGGTAAGGGCATTTCCTGGCAATTAATAACTAGTTGAGAGAACTAAAGCTCTGTGCCTTTAATCCATATCCATCAGCAAGTGTGGCAGAACTCAATATTTTTTATAAATTTTATAGATCATATCCATATTTATTTTAAACTATTTTTTCAATTTTTATCAATTTAAGTTTTCACAGCTGCAGTAAATGAAACAATTTTTACTGACAGTAGATGCTGAGATTCAAAAAGTGAAAGCTTTATTGCTAAAACACAAATTGTCAATATCGTGTCAAAACTTACGAAGTCCTGAAATCAACTGTAATTAGTTCTCAAGCAGCATTTTTCTTAGTTTGCCTATCTGTATATGTTGGTTATTATTGCTGGAAATTGGTTTTTGTTGGTTTTTTTGCGTGTGGGGGGAGGAGGGGTTTAAATTGACATTTACTGATGTACACTGATAAAGATTGACTCCTTCCAAGCCTAGCTGTCAGGAAGAGCCTGAGTCATATCTCATTATTACTATTCCATATTGTGAATCTATAAAACATAAAGAAAAAGAAAAATGTATTATGCTTTATGTCATTGGGGCTGACAGCCTCATTGGGCCCCTGGGCAAAGTTAGACCCTGAGCATGTGGTCAAGACCTACCAGCCAGACACCTGACAAAGAATTCTCTGTGGTAACTCAGAGCTTTCCGCATCTAGTGTCCCATCACTGGTGGTAGGAGATATTTGCTGCTAGCAGTCAGAGATCAGCTGCCGGTCATTGCAAGCAATCTCACTATACCAAAAGTTATCAATCTCAGTCTTGAAGCCAGTTAAGAGTTCTTTGCCTGCATTGCTCCCCTTGGAATGCTGTTCAGGAATGTCACTCCTCTGATGGTTAGAAATGCACCATTATGGATTGGGTTATGTTGGGTAAAGGGGCTGGAGCCATTCAAAGGGTCCTTAAATCTCCAAATTCCAGCTAAGGGAAAATTCTCCTGGCAGATACACTGTGGAAGATAACCATAAGGCTGTCTTACGAAGAGGTCCATGCAGGCCCTGGTGTAGGAGGCATGTTGAGGACAGGAGAGCAACATGCAGCACTTTGGATATTCTGAATAATATTCTTGCCAAAGGGCCAATCCAGAAGTGGCTGCTATAACTTAGACTGGTCTCCAGGGATGTCTAAGTTTCACAGAGGGCCACACAGAACAGACCAGGATCAGAGGAGTGCAAGTTTGATGCTGCTCTTCTAAGAGGCACAGCACTTCTTCCCATCTGTGTATCCACACATATGAAAGAATTTAGAACAAAGAGAAAAATAGTTTTTCTATGAATCCAAGACTTCCATAGCAACCTGGGCTATTTCTGAAGTAAATATACAACTGGCTATATTGACTCTGATTTTAAAGTGCATTTAATATTGAAAAACAAATGAACAAAAGAATACAGAAAATAAATATTGGCAATGAAAAGAACAAGCATGTCAGAAAAATGTTGGGATTATTTTAAGGCTTGTCTGCATGGTGAGGTAATACGCGTGATATTGCACCCCCTTAATTTTCATGCAAATATATTTTTGAATATGAATGTGCCTAACTTGAATATGCATTGTGCAAAATGTGGCATGGAACCTATCATTGAAAAACTTGTAATACCCTGAATGTGTATATTCTACCTGTGTGCATGTGTCATTCTTGTATGTGAAGTTAGACATATGAAGTATAAATCCATTGATATATCTAGATGAGCTAGTGAAGGCCATTAGCAATACTCAAGGAACTGGTGCTCAAGACAATGATCTGTGAACAGTCTTGTTTTTCCTGTAAGTCTGAACTATGATTGGTCCTACAAAGACATGTGGCCAGGTCACCTGATGCTGGAACCCATTTTGGCTGTGCTACTTTTCCATGGGGGGCTACATCTATACTGCAGCCTTCTTCTGCAAAAGCTTATGCAAATGAAGTGTGGAGTAGAATATCGCATAATTAATTAGCAGCCATTTTTGTGCAAGAGGCTTTTGCGCAAGAGCCATTCTTCCTGAAAAAATGAGGAAGAACGACTCTCGTGCAAGAGGGGTTTTTTTTTTGCAGAAAGGAGCCATGTAGATGGCTCCTTTTTGCGCAAAAGCCCTTTGCACAAAATGGCGGCTCATTAAGTATGCAAATGAGGCACGGCAATATTCACCGCTTCACCTCATTTGCATATTATCTTGCGCAAGAGGAGGCAGTCTAGACGTAGCCCCAGTGTAATAGTAGTTCAAACGCTACAGTAAAGCACACCAGCAGGGTCTACAAAGACAAATTAACGCACAACACCTTCGTGTGTCTTAGAAACCACATCCCTGTGGCGCGCCTCTATGATTTATTCCTACCCACATCTAATATATATTTGAAAGACTGTCTGTCTGTCCATCTGTTCAAGAAGTCCTTCTAAATGGTAAGAGCTAGGACCACTAAACTCGATATACAGCTTACTCTTATCATAACTTAAAGCCAGGTAAAAATTTGGTTGTGCCGGGAAAACGGGATGTGCCTGGAATGGGATTACTTCTCAGCAAACCATACAGAAGAGAGACAGAATCACCAAGCAGGTGAAAGGGGCTGGCTGGGGGTGCACTCCCCTCCATCTGGGACCGCCCAGCCCCAAGACTCCCACCCCCCTATGCTCTTTAAGGAGAGAAGTGGGGACTGAAGCTCCCCCTGCCCAGATTCGTACGAGGATACCTCTGACATTGCTGGCTGTTCCCCTTTGTCAGGGAATCGGGGGAAAGTACTCACTTTGATGCATACCTCACTATGACCGGGGAGTGCAGAAAGCAGATGAACATAACCTGCCCCAGCCAGGGGACATGCACCCTTCCCTGGCAGTACTCGCTGCAGCTGCAGCAACCATGGAAAGGCATTTCTCACCTGGCCCCAAGCTGCTTCAGTGAAACAGGCCTGGGATTCTCTGGGGGCAACCTGTATACTGAACCCCTCATCCCCAGCCTCACCCCACAATGACTTAAATGAAGCATGTACATTTTCATTTTATTTTCCAAAACATAAAAATGACTTAAGTTAAGGACCTGAGCAAGGCTGGTAAATCTCCTAGTATATTATATTATTACATTATATGAATTTTAAATTTCATAAGAGCACAAAATGAGCACCAGGTCACTATTAATTAAGATTTTTAATTTAATAGAAATAAATTTATTGTTACTTTCATTCATTTTTCAAACTCTGAAAGAATAATCTTACTCTGGAAAATAACTATAAAGATAAGAGCCAGCTCAACCATTTGTTGCAAATGTTGCCTTTTTCCCCTGGATAATTTTTCTATTTGACTAATTCTGATAAGGGCAGCATCCCAGGTTCTATATTTGTCTTTCACTTATTTCCGTATCAAATGTGCACAGTTTACAGGAAGAGATTTTTTTTCTTACTACCTACCCTGTAAAGGTCCTGGGTTCTGAAAATCATACATTAGTGTGTCCTCAATGACACCTGTACAGCCTTGTTTTTTGGCAGTGGGTTTACACAGGTGTAACTGATTAGAACTGAGAAAACAATTCTGTTGATGCATAAGACGGGCTAGAATCCAGCTTACTCTCTCTTGGCTGTGTTGTCTCTGCAGTGCAAGAGGAATTAAAAAAATCAACATTTATCTTGCTTTCAAAAGGTCAATACCCCTTTGAATATCCTCAGGGTGCTGTCTGGTTGGAATAAAAAGTTGCCATTTTTACACAGTTCTTTTCACAGAAATTTCCTTTTAAAGAGCATGTTGAAACACCTGGTTCAACAACCTTTTGCCATAAGCCTAGAAAATAAAATACTGTGAATCATGCTATATGCAGTGTAACTGCTGCATGCTATAATAACAATGAGCATACCAGTAAACAAACAAATAAGTTTGTTGCCAATTTATTGTTGAATGCACTTCCTGCAATAAAACCCCTTAGAGACAAACCCACGTTTACACAATATTACGTTTCAACATACGGAGGCTGAAACTTGGTTTCAATACTAGGGTAAATTGGTAACTCTTGAAAAAGTACAGCCTCAGGAATAAATTGCTAAAAAAGGCTTTTGTGGGTAGAAAAGTTGTTCTGGAACATGCAGTGCCTTTGGAGAGGATCCACCCTCCAATGGTGAATTCAATCCTACAATCTACACAGCATTAAATTTGTAAACCCACGAGATCAGGAAATGCAGAGATAAGATTACCTCAGTCTGTGCTCATCTAATCCTTCCCTTTTTGCTATCCTCCCCTCTCTTGCTGGGTAGTTCTTGCTACTTTCCTGAATGGCATTCTTATATGCCAGGGAGGTAGAGCGCCTGTGATATATTTTAGTCACATAACAGTCACATAACATATTAGTCACATAGCAGTAGTAGGCTAGGGGACACACACTTGAGGAAATATTGACTGGACTACCATGCGGTAACCATGCTGAAGTTTTTGCATTATTTTGTGTGGTACTTACAATAACTGATTAGCTTCCATGGGAAAAGGGATATGAAGTTCTGCGATGCCCTTGATGGTGATGTATGCACTACAAGCTCAGGGTGTGAGACCCAGTTCACATCTCCTCCCCTGAGCCAGCTGAGCTTACAGCATTGCAGTCACTGTCACATGAACTGAGAAAAACAATGAACTGCCCAGTTATCTCAGATGGATTGCCCTCACCCATCCTTATCTTAGTTTGAAGCAATCTTTTGCCTTGTCCACGCTAGGTAGCTTTTTTCCGTTTAACCTAAGTTGTGATTTCCAACTGCTACAGTTGTGCTGTTGTATCTGAGGGTGCACACCCCACAGTAGCACTAAAAGGGTTAACTGCAGCTAGCAAGCACCTGCTTGTACTGGAGGTGGGCCAGGCCCAGGTGAAGACAATGCCCAGCCGGGGAGGGGGGAGAGGGGAGGAGGGAGCATAAAGGGATGAAACTCAGATGAGAAGGGGGCTTCAGGGAGAGAAGGGAGGAAACCTGCAGTTCTGCTTTGAGTGCTACAGAGTGGAGGAAGGGCCTAGAGCAGAGGTGGGGAACCTTTTTTAGGTCGGGGGCCATTGACCCACAGAAAAGCCAGTTGGGGACTGCAAATGAGTGAGAAACAAACAAAAAACCCCACCCCTCACCAGTGTGGGCTCCCCAATGCTAAGGGGAACCCTGAGCCTCAGGGGCCAGATCCAGGCAAACTTGGGGCTGCATCTGGCCCCTGGGCCTTTGGTCCCCACCCCTGGCCTAGAGAGAAGTGGAGGTACAGTAAACCCAGGGAGGAGCTGTAGGAAAGGGCCTGAGGAAAGGCCAAGGTAGGAAGAAGTCCAGGCCAGCAGTGAGAAGGCAGAAGGATCTGCTCACCAGAGGGAACCCAGAGGAGAGGAAAGGTGTGGATTCCCCTAATGGTCATTGGGAAAGGGGCGTTGAGCCCCCTGACAATGTGAGGAGAAGGAGTGCTGAATTTGGAGCTGGGCCACCGGGGAGAAAGCCCTGAGAGGTGTTACTCTGTGCATGAGCAGGAGGACAACCCTCCAGCACTTGGGAAAGGATGAATAGTCTGTGGGGGAGCGAGTCTAAATGGGCTGAAGTTATATTTTGTTGAGTTTAGTTTACTGGATTGTTTACACCAGTGGGGGTGGAACTGTGATGGGGCAGAGCGGCCCCGCATGCCGCCGGGCCAAGGAAACGGTGGCCCAGCAGATGCCACTGGGCCAAGCGTCGAGGGCATGCGATGTGCCAGAGGGGCGTCCCCAGCTGATGATGTCACCCCTGCGCCGGCCAGCATCACAACACTGGCGCCGGCCGATGAGGTCACCACTGGGCCGGCGGGGTGTTCAAAAGTGGCCGGGAGGCCGCCGAGAGATGGGTGAGTCCCGGGCCGGCCACAGGAAAGGCGGGCGTGACAAGCCTGGAGGAGAAGGGTGGCATATTCCGGTAACCGGCCGGGGTGAGCTGTGACTCCGCGCCGGCCAAATTGAGTGGGACCGCAGGCAGGGTAGGAAGTGGCCCAAGGCTGGCCTGAGGACCCCGAGTGCGGGTGAATTTAGGGGCTTGCACCCCATCCTCAGGAAGGCCGGAGGTCGTTTTTCCCCCTGCCTTAGGGCCCTGGGCTGGGGCTCAGGAGAGTGGGCGGACCCGAGCCCCCCTACCCCGCCAGTGGTGGGCGTAACGCTGGACGGTGCAGCTGTGCGGCCTGACATGGCAGCCATCCAAGTCAAAAGGAGGGAACTGTATTGTAAGGTTGGCCTGTGGGGGCTTGGTAGTAAGGAAGACATGTAATAAAAATCGACCACCAACCGTGACTTTGGGGGTGGCCTTTGTACATGTGGTGGAGAATGTGGGTTAGGTCCCTGGCCCTGTAAAAGGGCTAGGGGAGCAGGAGAAAAGGGATTAAGAAATTTGAGTGTGATTTTGTTTCGCAAGGTGACCTAGAGATGGAGGTTAACAAACTGCTAGAATGGCTGATGGACTGCCAGAGACAGCAGCAGCAGCAGCAAACTCAACCGTTACAACAATTAGCTGCAGTTTCAGGAACAACAGAGGCAGCTGGTCCGGGAAATGTGCGAGACCACTCCAGGGCTGGGGGGCCCGCACAGTGAAGGAGAAGGGCCACTTGCTGGAGAAGAAGGACTGAATGTGGGGACTCAGCTGCCGATACGGCTATCTAAATTGGGCCCCCAAGATGACCCAGAAGCCTTCCTCGTAACCTTTGAAAGGGTGGCAACCACAGCCCGATGGCCACAGGAGCACTGGGCCACCCTGCTGGCCCCGTACCTGTCCGGACCCGCGCAGATGGCCTACCGGGGCATGACGGCAAAGGAGGCCCTATGCTATTTTAAGGTTAAGGAGGCGATACTGGACCAGCTGGGCCACACCCCGGAGTCCTACCGGCAGCGCTTCCGGGAGTCCTGGTACGGCCCAGGTGAGACGCCATGCGCTGTCACCCACCGGGTTAAAGAGGCCGGAAGAAGATAGCTGGAACCGGAGAATAAGATGGTGGGGCAGGTCGCCGACAAGGTGATCCTGGAACAGTACGTACAGATCCTTCCCCACGAGGGCCAACGATGGGTCCGCCAGCACCTTCCCGACACCCTAGAAGAAGCAGTGACCCTGACGGAGTGGTTCACAGCCACCGAAGGCACGGAAGGGAAGGGAAAGCCACCCGGCCCCGTTGGGGGTCTCAAACATCCACCTCCCCCACGAGCGAGGGACGGATGGACCCCAACCCCGGGGTCAGAGCCGGAAAGGAGGTTAGCGCCGGTGTGGCAGAACCCCGACCCTGCGACCGGCGGAGTAAAGCCAGCCGGAGAGGAACCAGGAGCCCGTCCGAAGGGAGCCCCACCAGCCCGAGGGGCCTGTTACCAGTGCGGGAAGGAGTGGCATTTTCGCCAGGATTGCCCCCTCATGGACTGCACCTATGGACAATCGACCCAGGTGGGTGTTCCACGGGACAAACTGGCCCAACAGCCAGTCACCCGACGGGTGACGATAAATGGGAAGTCGGTCAAAGCAATAATGGATTCGGGGTGTGGGCAAACGATGGTGAGGATGGACATGGTGGGGGTGCACCTACCGCCAGGGGGGAGGATCTGGATACGTTGAGTGCTTGGGGATATACGCTCCTACCCCACGGTCCAAGTCCGAATTAACAATGGGTGGGAGGAGGCAGTTTGCAAGGTCGCGGTGGCCCCCCGACTTACCCACCGTGCCTTGCTGGGGAGAGATTGGCCCGGGTTCAAGAGCTTAGTACAGTTGTGGGGCCGGACCGGGCAGGAAGGGAGCCAGAGGGGAGAAGGCTGCGTCGCGTCGATGGCTCAAGGGGATGAGGCCCGCTGCACTACGCCTGGACCGAGAGCCACTACCGCCGAGCAACTGACCCCGATTGACTTGGCGTTTGATGCGGGGGACTTCTTCATGCAGCAAGGCAATGACCCTACCCTCCAGAGGGCTTGGGAGCAAGCATGTGGGCCAGAAGGGGCCCACAGGCAAGAAGCTTCCCAGAGCTGGGCAGGGCCCATCCGCAGGCAGGCAGGAGGTCATTTTTCCCCCTGCCTTAGGGTCCTGGGCTGGGGCTCGGGAGAGTGGGTGGGCCCAAGCCCCCCTACCCCGCCGCTGGTGGGCGTAACGCTGGACAGTTCAGCCGTGCGGTCTGGCACGGCAGCCATCCAAGTCGAAAGGAGGGAACTGTATTGTAAGGTAGGCCCATGGGGGCTTGGTAGTAGGGAAGATATGTAATAAAAATCGACCACCGACCACGATTTTGGGGGTGGCCTTTGTACAGGGACCAAACATGATATGAGAGGAGGGTTGTGTCGGGAGAACGAGCAGACAACTGCAGGGCTGGGTCAGCTATCAGCAGCGTGCGCACACAAGGAATCTGCTACTCTACACCCAGACAGGAGGAGGTGAGCTAGCAGTGAGTGCGTTCTCCTCCCCATGTGTAAAAGTGGTCTTTTCAGTTTAGTTTATGTCCAATGGCAAGGGGTTTAAGTGAAGCTGCAAAAAGCTCTTTTATGCCAGAATAAATGTCTCCTGGGGGTTATGACTACATCAGTGTAATTGGTAAAACTCCAAGTCACTGGCAACCCTGTGCAATTAATCCAAGAATCACTTCCCACATGGAGAAGTACTAAACATCCTACTCATCTGATCATAGATGAAAAATAGGGGCTTAGTGAATCTCTACCCTGTCTGAAGAGTGAATATTCTCATTATTCCTGTGACCTATCAGTGGGGGGTGGGCTAGTGAATTGCTGCCTGTCTGATGGGTGAGCTCTCTTATTGTCAGTGGGGTACGCACAGAACAGAGGGTTTGTGGGGGCTAGTGAATTGCATCCTTTACAATCTGGGAAATGTCACAGGGAACATTTTGTTTTGAGGAATCACCAGAGACACACTGGCCTTCTGCCAAGCCAGTGCTGTCTTACGGTTCATGTTGCAGCAGCTTTCCAGAGGCTGTGCTGCACACTGAGGCTATGTCTCCACTGCAGGCTTCTTGCGCAAAAACTGTTTTGCATGAGTTCTTACACAAGAGCTTGTCCACACTGCCATGTGCTTTTGCGCAAGAGTGTCCATGGCAGTGTGGACGCTCTCTTGCGCAAGAAAGCTCTGATGGCCATTTTAGCCATAGAGGTTTCTTGTGCAAGAAACCCCAGTTGCCCATCCACACAGCCTTCTTGTGCAAGAGGGTTTATTCCTCATGGGGATAGGAATAACTCTTGCACAAGAAGCCCTCTTTCTGATGCTTTACTGTAAATTTACTTGCGCAAGAACACGTGTGCAGTGTAGATACTTTGCATGTTTTTGCACAAGTAGTTGTTCTTGCGCAAAAAGCCTGCAGTGTAGACATAGTGACAGTTCATGTAGTTCTTGTAGACATAGCCTGACAGTTCAGAGTGTAGACATGCTCTGCAGGCATGACCAGCAAAGATCTTTCCCAGAACTTGCTGGCCATGAGACTCCTTATTGCCCTCCCTCACCTTATTGTAGGAGCTGCTTCACTTTTTCCTGAATTTAGTGAAGAGTGGTTTAACCCTTTCCTGGAGAGGCACAAGTTGTACATAGAGGTGAAGCTTCACCACCAGCTGATAACTGATACAGGGAGCAGTCACTTTTCATAGACCAATGAGCCACATTTTAAAGTGCATTTGAAACCCCTGATGTGAGAACCTTTGGCCACCACATTAAGTTCAATACAATAAGTCATGATGAGCAGTTTCATATGCTATATTAATAAGCCCTTTAAACCAATGGTTCTTAACCAGCAGTAGAGTCTTCCGGGGGTACATCAGCTCATCTAGATACTTGCTTAGTTTTACCACAGGTTATATAGAAAGCACTAATAAAGTCAGTGCACACTAAAATATGGTACTGACAATGACTGGTTTATACTGCTGTATACACAAATACACTGAGCTGCAAGTGCAATATTTATATTCCAATTGATTTATGTTATAATTATATGATAAACATGACAAAATTATACTCCATTCATCTGAAGAAGTGGGTTGTGCCCAACAAACCTCATGATACCATCTACATGTTTTGTTAGTCTTTAAGGTTCTGCTAGACTATTCGTTGTTTTTTAAGTTGTTCCAGTTACAGACTAACTCGGCTACCCCCTGAAGCTAATGACAAAGTTAGTAATTTTTCTGTAATAGTGCACTATGACATCTTGGTATTTTTATGTCTGATTTTGTAAGCAAGTAGTTTTTAAGTGAGGTGAAACTTGGGGTACGCCAGACAAATCAGAGTGCTGTAACAGGTACAGTAGTCTGCAAAGGTTGAGAGTCCTTGATTTAGACTGGAAAATAAGTGATTATATTTATTGCAAAATGTGACAGGACACACAGAAAATCATTCCCTGCCTGATATGGCCCTTTTGTATTTCTACAGCCTTGGATCTGGCCGAGGGAGAAATCCCCTTGCTTCAACCTTTGCACACAGCATCTTATGTTATCTAACAAAGCCACTGGCATGGGAATGTATCAGGAATAGAGATTGGGTGAGGAGAGATCTGTTGGTGGGAGAAGGGGGAAAGACAATGTGTAATGTTGCAGTTAGTATTGGTTGTGCTTCTGCCCATAAGCAGCTGGGGACAGTTTGCTATAAAATACTCTGGGTGCCAAACTCTGCAGCAGCTCAAATCAGAAGGGTGCAAAACTACCTTTGCATTCTGTGCTGCACAAAATCTGTGCTGCAGTATATCGAGGGGACTAGTGAAACACAACATAGATATGGAGGAAGCAGCTGATGTATTTTCTTATTCTTGAGGAACCTGTTTAGAATAATTTGTTTAACTTTTTGCTAGCAGTACTTTGTCAGCAAGGTCCATGCACCTGTTTACAAATTGCCAAGTTAAAACTGTATTCCGGTATTTGTGGACACTACCCAACAATTCCTCCTGTGGAGTAGCTTAATACCTGCATTCAGGTGATACACCCATGTTCTAAAGCACTTCAGTGAGCTTCCAGTCTGGTGATATATTGAGCCAGAACTGCTTCTTGAGAATTAGGAATGCTTCAGCAATTATTGACACAGAGTAATGCTATCCTCACTATGATGGAATCTTTACCTATTTAATTTTTCCTTCGGTAATAAAGGCAGTGACCAAAGTGTATCTAGGCCAAAAGGCTGATCATCTGTAACCGAAAATCTAGACACCTCAGGAGACCAGTTGTGATGTTTTGTGTGCTTTTATTACATTAACAATATTTATTGAAAGCATGAACAGTTGTACCAACCCTAATACTCCCCTGGGATCCTGACTTCCTATGAGTACTCACTTTGGAAGAATCTGCAAGACTGGTAGTTGTTTTCATACCATCTTACAAACAGGACTGGTTTCCTTGCTGATCTCATTCTTGTAGAAGTCAGTTTTCCTGATTCCTGCATGATCACATGCAAAATTCTGATGATTTTCATATTCTGTGTTATCAAATTGTTTTCAAAAAAGTTTAGTAAATTCATAGACATACCTCCAAAGTTTAGAAGGGCTCCTTGATTTTCTGTGCTGTGGTACATGTGCACTTCATGGGATGTTCCAGCTCTGATTTCATCTGAACATGCCCCTTTTTTTGTTTCTGTGTACTTGGACTTTGATGTCATCAAGGACTGCATCATTTTGAAAGGTTTCCTTTTTGTGATTCATTCAAATGCCTGTTGGATTTTCTTGTCTGTTTTCTTTTCTTTTGAGTAGACAATGCCTCTCCTCAATCAAAGCAAAAGTGATTAATCCATTTGCACTTGGGAAATTGGTGCAGGGACCAAACATAAAAGAGAGCAAATTTTGCCATTACACTGCTCAGATTCTCATTTTATTATGTCTTGCTATAGCTTTGTCCATTCTGATGTTGTATTATATTAAAAGATGTTGTTCCAATCTTTATATTAAACCTCCATTGAAGGTGGTCTGAAATAACTGGTGTCTACTGCCCCAATTGTAACTGTAGGAAAAAAATGGAACAAAGGTCCACAGAGACACTGATGAAAAACACATTCGATACTGCACCATGCAGTGCCAGTGCCAGTCCAGCTCTGTTCCAGGAATGGGCAGCGCAGAACATTAATTGGTCACTTTACTGAACTGGGTCTTTATTATCTGACTAAGGATTTGCTATAACTTTCCATAAATTGGAGGCCTGTTAATGTGACTTTTGAATGAGACGTTCGGCTATAAAACACATAAAGAGGAGGTTTCAGAAGTGTGGATTATCATTACAAAATCTCAGAGTCCTCCTGCTACTCAGTCCATGGCAGACAAAATAACATGACTGCTCTGTTTTCACCCCACAATTTATGACGACCTGCAAGTTACTCCAAAATTTTAGTTGTAGGTAAGTCTGTTCAATTCTCTTGTCAGCGGTAAGGAGCAGGGAGCTATGATGCCTTTAATTTCCACACACTAATTCTTTACCATAACATTTACATTTATGAGAGCAAAGGAACAAGAAAATGAAACAACATAAAACTACTCTTCAAAATGTAAATGGAAGAATATTAGATCTCAATAGTCAACCATGGATGATGAATTTCATTTGTGGCCACCCAAGTTCACTTTTAGTTGGCGACCAATGAGGTCTGATGGATTAAGTAGACTTGTTGTTTGTTCACAACTTTGTCATTGGATTTATGGGGTAATATGGGCCAAGTCACTTAAGACAATATTTTAAACTCAAGACCTAAAGTTAGGTGCCTGAATTCATATTAACGCATCTCAGTACAAGTGGCATGATTTTCAGAGGTGCTGAGCAATTCACCTTGTCACCCCAATATATTCTCTTGGACTCTGACCCAAAGCCTACAGACAATAATGGAAAGACTCCCCTTGACTTCACTGAGTTTTGGGTCCAACCTTTGCTGTACTGTGGCCCCAATTCGACAAGCACCTATGCAAGTACTCGACTTTAAGTGTGCAAGTGGTTCCAAGTGAAATTAATAGGGCTAGTCAGATGCTTAAAGTTAAGCATGTGTTAAATGCCCTGCTGAAGCTGTACCTATGGCTAGAGATGGTTATTCTGAGGAGAAAGAGTCTAAGACCACTGGATCAGGCCCCGTAGTGCTAGGTGCTGTACAATGGCAAAAAAATAACACAGTCCCTTCCCCAAACACCTTACAATTTCATTTGTATGTCCTCTGGGAGATGTAGTGATAGATCCCAGGTGATCAGATGTCCTGAAACTATTTTTCAGGACAGATTTTGAATTTCATGTTTGTACATCCCATGAACAGTGTGAAACAGCTTTTTTGGAAGAAGCTGACATTTTCCATTGCTCACCATCACACCAAATGATCTGTGTGACAGAATAAAGGAGACACGGATTACTCTAGAACAGTGTTTCCCAATTTTATTTGGCCACGGAACTCTTTTAAACTCGGAAAAATTTCGAGGAACCCCTACAGCCTGGAGGGAAATTTGTAAAGCAAAAAAACCAACCAAAAAAACCCCCCACCACTGGGGAGTGGACCGGGGAGACCTGGGGGCCAAAATGCAGACACGCATGTCCCGAGCAGGCTTTGGAAATGCACAGTGGCAGCAGGGGAGGGGAGGTGTCTGAAAGTCGGCGGTAAACCAGAGAAGGAGCCGGCGTCTTTGCATGCCGGCTCCTCTCTGTCTCTTTAAGGGGATGGAGAGGGAGTGATTGAGTTCTTGTGGAACCCTTACTTTCACTTCACGGAACCCTGGGGTTCCACAGAGCACCATTTGGGAAACACTGCTCTAGAATGCTTTTAAGTAAAATAGCAGAGTGTTTCAGCCTTTCTGAAAGGTGACCTGAAAATGTTTCAATAACCCCCCTTCCCCAAGCTCCCCTACCAAGCTCAGAACTACATTCTGAGCACTCCAACTAATCAGATTAGAAGGAGCATTCAGCATGTAATTGATTTTAAACACACTTTTCTATGTCTTGCTGTGCCATCCAAGCTCATTGTGTAGCAGCAGTTCACACTCTGAATGACTCCCAACATGCAAGTTTTGTTACTTCAGATGTATGTCTCCTGAAGGATTACAGTGCCAGCCTGCGGGGCCTTCGACCATCTGACTTTCTGCAAAAAGACAGGATGTTGTAACCTTTGAAAATATAAATGACACAATCCCAAGGACTTTACCAAGTGGCACATTTTTTTTTCAATTCCATCAACCATGGAACCCCACAGGCTTGGTTCTGCTTCACACAGCAGGGCATCACTTGGCTTTAAGAGCCTGCAATCAAGACACTTAAAAAAAGCACCTAGGTGGAGTGAATTTTAAGGTGATACACATGATTCTCATTGGATGGGTATTCAAAAGCACTTAACTCTGCTCCCATTGAAATCAATGGTTAATTTCAATGGGAACCACATAATTTAGGCCCCATATATTCATCTGAGTAAGGGGTTGTAGTGTAGTGCTTAGTACTTCGGAGATACCAGAGAAGAACAGGCCCCAAAGATTTGATTGTTCAGTTGGCTGAGGCAGAAAGGACCAGATTTACAAAGATATTTAGCTACTAGAGCTGCAGATAGGTGTCTTAGTGATTTACCACATCACCTAGGTAAGATACCTAACTCTTATTGATTCCCATGGGAGTTAGATGCCTAACTCATTTAGGCACATTTGAAAATCCCCTTAGGCAAGGGCAGAGTTTCAAGAGGGTAGGGGGGCAACAGCTATGTATTCCAGGATGCAGCTTGTTTTTCATCCCGTTCCCCGGACTATCAGGGAGTGAGGGGAAACTACTTGCATTCCGTGCATGTCTCTCTCACCTGAACTCAAGCCAGGTGTGAGAGGCATGCACAGGATGCAAGTATTTTTCCCTCACTCCCTGATAGTCCAGGGAACAGGATGAAAAGCAAGCCACATCCCAGAGTGCATAGCTGCTGCTCCCTACCCCCAGAAACTCCATCCTTGCCCTTAGACACATATCTGCATCTTCAAGAGACTTGACACCTTTGTAGATTTGGCTGCTAGGTGGAGGCACCAGACACTAAAAATCCTGTTAAGTTCCAATGGCCAGTAAGCAAAGAGTAACACCTGCTATCAGACCTAGGAGAACAGTGAGCCCAAAACCCACTGGTGCCAAGATGGGTCCCAGAGTCATAAACGAGGGAGCAAGTAGACTGTGTTAAGCTTAGAGAGGAAGGCTGCCCCAGGAGAGGGCTACCTATTCCCTTTCTCGTTTGCAATGTGCCACTACAAATTGTTTTTATTTAAAATCCCTGGAGTTGCACGGGGAGACTGGATTTCCAAAGCCACTTCATGGATTTTGGCATATATGTTTGTGGTCAAAATCCCTAAGTCACCTTTGTAAATCTGAGCTGGAGGCTGTTAAGATGGGTACAATGCAATTGGGAGGATCCATTAGGAATTGAACTTGGAGCGCTGAAGAGGTGGAGACAGAAGTGAAGTAAGGGTTTTAATGCCTGACACAGGGCATGAGAGGCTGTGAGGTCATACCATGAAGGGCACCATGAAGAAACTGGCAAGAGCCTGTTTCAGCATGGGGGAAAACAAAGGACCCAGACATTGTTAGGGCCTGTTAAATGTCCAGAGAAACTTGTGCTAGGATTACAACTCAGGATTTATAAAAACCTAAGACTTTGCACCTAAGTATACTGAATATGACAACCGTAAACCTTTGGAAATAAAGAAGACAGAAAGAGGGTCAGTATTTAGAACAATGGCTCTTACTTGAAGCAGTAACAATCTTGAGGCAGACCCAGTGTTAATTCTTTACTGAAACTGAATTCAATTGCCTGCAGCTGTGCTTGCTCCTTAAGAGCCAACATCACAGATTACCCCGCACACTTGGACATGCTCCTCTGACCGGAGGACTTTAACATACATTAAGCTACTTTTCAGCTCTATTGCTTTTATCCCAGACTCCCACCAAAAGAGAACGAGTTGGTTTTAGATTGTTCAAGTGCTGAAGTCTGTACATTCAGGAACTGACAGCCTGAAATGTTAGCAATCTCCACACAGCAAGACAATGCTTTTGAAGAGGCCTTTGCTTGTCAGATTAGTATTGAGAAAGGATGACATTACTGAACCTTATTAAAGGATGTAATATTACCAAAGGAGGATAATTGGTAGTAATGCTGGTACCAAATGGAACACCTGAAAACTGCTCATTAGTCTGTCTGTCTGTCTTCATTTTGTCACCACTTCAGCATCTAAACATTTCCCTTCATTTCTCATGTGTCTGTGGGTCAGCGTTTGTTTGTCTCCTGGGGGGAGTTAGGAGAAACAGCGACAACATTTCTAGAGCAAAAGCTAGGATAAAAAGAGGGGTGAGCTTCCACAGGTCAGGGGAATATGTCACAATGGGCTAGATAATCTGTCATGCTGGGTTTTGAGCAGAGAATGTAGCCACAGGAGAGTGATTTAATTCAGTTAATTCTTTATAGGGTTGTTAACCCTCAGCCTGTTTACAGGGAGTGCTTCCCACTGTTTCTGTGAGGAAAGTTGTAGTTGAATGCCACAAATGTATCAACAAGCCAATTATTGACAAGTAGTGGAGCACGACTTACTTTAACTAAAGCCTTGTAGCTGATGTTGTGGATTATTGCCACATATATCCACAGCATGAACAACTTGAGCACAAGAAAGCTGCTTCCAGTACTGCTCAGTGACACTGTGGGGTATGTATGTTTGAGTAGTGTGTAATGGTGACGTTGTGTCCCGTGTCTCAGTGAACAGGGGAAGGTGACTACAGGGCTGTCTTTGAAAGAGCGGTGACTGCAGCTGATGATTGTGCTCCCCACTGCTCTTCTGGAGGCTCCTATATGTTTGTGATCTCCTCCAGACACCAGTTCCGTCTGTTTGTACCTGAAGATCAGTTCAGTCTGTTTGTACCTGAGCCCCGTGTGAAGTTATGTGGAAGCTACACATTAGTCAGGAGAGACGATGTCTTTAGACATGTGAAGATGAAGGAATTATTGTGAAGTCCAGATATATAGTTCAATAACTATGCATCTCATAAACAGTCCTTTTGGGTACGTCTATGCTGCGGCGCTATTTCGGGATACTTCTGGTATCCCAAAATAGCTATTTCGCATCTTTGAAACAAGCCCGTTATTTCAAAATATAACGGGCTCGCTATTCTGATGTCCCTGTAAACTTCGTTCCATGAGGATTAAGGGACATTTTGGAATAGTTGTTTATTTTGAAATTTGGCACTGCGGTAGACGGCGCCAAATTACAAAATAAGCTATTTTGAAATTAACTTGAAATAAGCGACACAATTTGTGTAGCTCAAATTGCATAGTTTATTTCAAGCTACAGGTGCAGTATAGAAGCACCCTTAGGGTATGTCTAGACTACATGGTTCCATCGATGGAGCCATATAGATTAGTTTACTAGACATAGGAAAATGAAGCGGCGATTTAAATAATCGCCGCTTCATTTACATCAAAATGGCCGCCGCACTGTGCCAATCAGCTGTTTGGCGACACAGTGGGGCAGTCTGGGATGCGCCGTGGTCAACAAGGGAAGCCTTTGTCGACTGCTCCGGTAAACCTCATTTTACGAGGCATAATGGAGTGGTCGACAAAGGCTTCCCTTGTCAACCGCAGCGCGTCCAGACTGCCCCGCTGTGCCGCCAAACAGCTGATAGGCACAGCGTGGCAGCCATTTTGATGTAAATGAAGCGACGATTATTTAAATCGCTGCTTCATTTTCCTATGTCTAGTAAACTCATCTACATGGCTCCGTCGTCGACGGAGCCATGTAGTTTAGACATACCCTTAGAGTATGCTCTTGAGCATTTCTTTGTGTGGGTACAAATCATCCTTCATCACACCACTGTCTGCAAGTTAAAAAGCTGATAAACAATTTTCAAAGAGTGAGCACTTTGGAGAAATTTGTTAAAATTCCTGTTTAAATTCTGCAAAGTGAATACTGCTAAGGAGAGAGAAGGGGCACAGAGAAATGTTTTTAATACCTCCTCCCCTAAATATATTGGGAGTTTTTGGCAGCTTTTCTGAAACGGCATGGAAATGCCATTGAAGCAGCACTTTTGAGCCATTCTGATCTTCACATGGAGAGATTAGAGTCATAGAATCTTAGGGCTGGAAGAGACCTCAGGAGGTCATTGAAAAGCAGGACCATTTCTAACTAAATCATCCCAGACAGGGCTTTGTCAAGTCAGGACTTAAAAACCTCTAGGGATGGTGATTCCACCAACCTATTCCAGTGCTTCACCACCCTCCTAGAGAAATAGTTTTTTTCCTAATATCCAACCTAGAGCACCCTCACTGCAACTTGAGACCATTGCTCCTCATTCTGTCATCTATCACCATGAGAAAAGCCTCTCTCCACCACTTTGGAACCCTCCTTCAGGTAGTTAAAGGCTGCTATCAAATCCCACCCTAACTCTTCAGTAGACTAAATAAATCCAAATCCCTCAGCCTCTCATCGTACATCTCGTGATCCAGCCCCCTAATCCAGCTGTGGCCAACCAGAGGCTTGCGAGCTGCATGCGGCTCTTCCCTTCCCCAAGATGCGGCTTGTGAAGCCCCCCTCCCTCCGTGGCTCGAAAGCCGCCCCCGCGGCCCCCAAAACAGCCCTCTCCTCCTGGCTCCCTGTGCTGAACTGGGCAGGGGACCCATCCGGAGCAGCCATGAAAGCTGCAGAAATAAAAATGGCAGCTTTTTGTGGCCATAAAGCCTCAAAACATGTTTAAATATGGTTTCTTAAAGGGGCAGAGCCCTTTAAATTTTTTAATTTTAATTTTTTTTTTTTGCTCGACAACTTTACCCTGGCTTTTCGCACTGGATCCACTGCTATCTTGGCTCTTTGCCCAGAATGGGTTGGCCACTCCTGCCCTAATCATTTTGGTTGTCCTCCCCTGACCTTCTCCAGTGTGTCCACATTCTTTCTGTAGTGGGGCCCCCAGAATTGGACTCAATATTCCAGTTGTGGCCTCACCAGTGCCAAATAAAGAGGAATAATCACTTCCCTAGATCTGCTGGCAGTGCTCCTACTAATGCACCCCAATATACCATTAGTCTTCTTGGCTACAAAGGCACACTGTTGACTAAAATCCAGCTTCTCATCCAGTGAAATACCCAGGTCCTTTTCTGCCAAACTGCTGCTTAACCAGTTGGTTACCAGCTTGTAGCAGTGCTTGGAATTCTTCCATTCCAAATGCAGAGCTCTGCACTTGTCCTTGTTGAACCTCATCCAATTTCTTTTGGCCCAATCCTCCAATTTGTCTAAGTCACTCTGCCCCTACCCTCCAGCATATCTACCTTTCCCCCTAGCTTAGTGTCATCTGCAAACTTGCTGCGGGTGCAATCCATCCCCTCATCCAGGTCATTAATAGAGATGTTGAACAAAACCGGCCCCAAAACTGAACTTTGGGGTACTCCTCTTGACACTGACGGCCAACAAGATATTGAGCTGTTGATCACTATCCCTTGAGCCAGACCATCTAGCCAGCTTTCTATCCATCTTACAGTACATTTATCCAATCCATATTTGTTTAACATTGCTGGCAAGAATACTTTGGGAGACCATATCTAAAGCTTTGCTGAAGTCAAGGTATATCACTTCCACTGCCTTCTCCATGTCCACAGAGCCAGTTACCTTGTCACAGAAGGCAATCAGGTTGGTCAGACCTGACTTGCCCTTGGTGAATATATGTTGGCTATTCCTGATCACTTTCCTCTCTTTCAAGGGCTTCAAAACGGATTCCTTAAGGATCCCTTCCACAATTTTTCTGGGGACTGAGGTGAGGCTGACTGGTCTGTAGTTCCCCAGCTTGTCCTTCTTCCCTTTTTAAAAGATGGGCACTACATTTGGCTTTTTCCAATCATTTGGGACCTTCCCTGATCGCCACGAGTTTTCAAAGATAATGGCCAATGGCTCTGTAATCATATCAGCTAGCTCCCTCAGCACCTTTGGATGCATTAAATCCATGGATTTGTCCTCTATGTGTGCCCAGTCTCATCTCTGCAAAAGAGGCTGCTAAGGCCCTATCCGCTCCTCTTTTTACTCTTTACACTGTTGATAGCTTACTGTAAGGTCCAAGCTACATTTTTTTTAAAAAAAGGATGGAGTCAGGTCAAATGGGACATGCACATTGTCCTACTTCCAGCTTTGTGACAGATGTTCTTTCAAGTGGAAGGCTGTACAGGTTGAACCTGTCTAATTTGGCATCCCGGGGACCTGACCATTTTTGAACCAGAGAGTTTGCCGAACCATGGGAGATCGATATTGTCTAGCAGCATTATCAACACTTTCACTGCTTACTGAACTCTTAGAAGACATTTAGGGGTAAATTATACCTAATAACAGCATAAAACACTGAAATCCAGGACTGGTGCCTGGAAATAAAGTTTATGGGGCCATGGGAAATGTGACCACACCCACGATAAGTGGATATGCGGCTAACTAAATTCATGCCAGACCACAGATGCTGCTTGACTAAAGAGTGCTGAACTAGAGAGGTCAGCCTGTATTAACTTTTCCATTGAGTTCTGCTCTGGTCTCTAAGCTGCCAGAGCTAAAGAGGAGTTCTTAGCAGCATGGCTCATTGGAACTACGTGCTGGGGGAAAGAGGAGGCTGCCAGCATACAGGGCCTCGAAGCCTTAGCCTCCCACGGGTCCTGAGGGAATCTGGTAGCAGCTATTTAGGATCCAATCCTACATTCCTTGCACATTCCAAATTTCCTCTAAAATTCAAAGGCTTTTCCCCATCAGAGTATAACAATTCCAAAATAAATGAAACTTGGAGCTTCTAAATTTTCATCATCTCTTTAAAGTTCATGCTGCATTAATTAATCCTGTAATACATATATAGTCATAATGTACATAGATGCTTTCTTTTCTCTGGGAATGGCTTAAGATAGTATCTAGCATCTAACCCAGAATGACAACTTGTTGCTGTCACTAGTAAGGTTCTTCAAAGGCCGGTACATAAAACCTGACTCTTGCACTGACAATTTATGCATAATCTGCTTAAGCTACCCAAAATAAAAATTAGCTGCATGATTTGTTGATTGATGGTAGTAGCACTTACCAATGTAAAATTCAGTTTCCGAGAAAACATGTACAATAGCCTGAAGACAGACTTTGGTAGCAACATCTGTTTGGAGATAAATAACTACACCCCTTCTTTAAGATGCACACATGCACACAATATATAATAATTTTAAGGTGAGAGTTTTGGTTCTCTTAGTATAATGCCTACTGTGTGCCAAGTTTCGAAACAAAGGCTCAGGCTATGTCTACACTGTACGCCCTTCCAGAAAAAGCTACGGTTCACAATTTGCGTAGCTTTTTCCGCTTCTTTTCTCGGAAGAGGCTTTTCTGACATTTGGCCTGTCTACACTTCCTCATAAAATGAGGTTTACAGGGATACTGAAAAAGTGCATCTTGCTCTTTGGAAAAAAATTTCGGAAAAGCAGACATTCTCTGGACACAGCAGGGTTTTTCCAGGATACCTCTGGTATTCCAGAAAAACTCTGCAGTGTAGACGTAACCTCTGATATCAAATGATGGAAATTATATTACTGTAAATGCCACCCTGGTATTAAAATCAATGCCTTACACTGTCCTGTGGAGGAGACTCTCAGCTATAAATCTAACACTGACAGGACTATTTTACCTTGGTTCTTAATCTTACAAGAACCTCCTATAACAAAGCTAGTTAGAACACGAATTTCACTACAAGCCACAGGAGAACAGGTAAAATGAAACTGTACTGCTCATTTAAAAAATGAGATAACACAAATTCATTTAAAACTGTTTTTAAGCTTTCTTTACAATAGGGTTTGGAGACCCCAAGACCACATAATCACAGGTATGTTGGCCCCTCCTTCCTCCACTTATCTTCCTTTCTAGTTCTTTATAAGCTGGAGCATGTGCAGAGCCCTAGCACTTTGAAAAAGAGGGGTTGTGGGCTCCTTTATTAGATCCCAGTATCATTTTGTTGTGGCCCTCCATTTTTCAGAGATGTAGGGCAGGGGAAGGCAGGATTAACTTCACTTGCTCTAAAACATATCATATCAGTGGAGGTATGCATGAAGGATAGACCCTGGTATACTAATTGCCAGGACATGTAGGTTGTACTAGATCTTTTCAATCTAGGAAAAAATAGTTTGTCAATGAAAGTGTGTATAAGATCTTCACATATGAATAGAGTTGAAGGAACTTGGGTCCACATGCCTCAAAACTCCCAAAATTATAAGAAAACATGTGTATTAAAAAGTCAACTTAATAATCTTACCAGTAGATCTATAAAATAGCTGTACAAGGAAAGCCAAGAAATTAGAGTTAAGGAAGCTATAATTAGCAGTAGTTTGGCCCTCTAGTGGGCCGCTAGTAATTCAATCTAGCATTTAGAAATGCCTTTAAAGATACACTGATAATCCACACTGGAATAGTTAGAGCTGCCAAAATACTCATTGGCTCCAGTGGACATTCTGAGTGCACAAGCATGGAGGAGCAAACCCCAAATCACATATGGTAGCCTGCAAATTGGGTAGGAGACAAAGTTGGCCAAGTTCACCTCTGGAAAAATCTAAGTATTTCTTGTTATTAATATACTGCTGCGTATGGGCTGAATCCCCTATTCTTTCCCCTGAGTCAGTATCTGAACTCACCCCCTTCCTGGATTTTGGCTTCACTGGAAATGCAAAACCAATAACACAATATAAACCTCAGCCTAAACCTCCTCCCTGTGCATGGCAGGCCCTAGGGGTTTCCATACGGGACTTTCCCTTTTGGGAGAGGATGTAGCTGCACTTGCCACAATGAGACATTCATCAACATTTCAGCAGCTTTATGCAGGTTTTTTCTGCCATGTATTAAGGGGCAGGGGAGGAGGGGAGGGGAGGGAAGGGGAGGGGAGGGTGGACAGCTGAAGGCTATTTTGATACAAGTACCTAAATATGTGTGGGGAAGCTTACAGGAACCTGGGTGAAAAAGTGGCACATGCTAATGCTACTAGTGAATATGGCTGAGCTACTTTTATTTCTCACCTGGATTTTTTTACCTCCCTGAGAAATGCCTTCAATTAGATTTTTTTTGTTTCAGTTTGTAGTACTTCTGATTTTTAATATCTTGTCTGCTTCCCTAAATGGAGCAACTGGGAAAAGTGGGGTAAGACTTGTAAATGAGCGCAAACGTATTCTGAACCCCAGTAGATATCTGGCCTTCTACTGTCTCACCCTCTTAATGCAAGAAAAAATGAAGTCAGTTTAATAATGTTCCCATTTTAAATTTAGAGGAGCTCTTAGCTTTCTTTTTCAAATCCAAGTTAGAAAAAAAATGTTTCCATTTTGCACCTGTCAGCTTTCATAGTGTCCCTTTAAAATTAGCTGTTAGGTAGTTAGATTGTTGGCATTAATGTATGTCTGGCAATAATGTATTTGTATGGCTGTTGCAAAGATTAATTTTACCATGTAAGGGATTTATTGGGATAGATCATGCAGGAAAAACTGCAAGAGACTATTGTTTTTTCTTGTTGACATCAAGAAACCATGTAGTAGTGGAGATGGAGAAAAGGTTTTCTTTCCCAGGGAGTGGTCAGGAGCATGGTCCTCCAGACAAAACCTAGACACTCTTCTATTTGGAATGGGCAGATAACAGATACAATTCATATAAGGTGGCAAGGCACACAAAAAGTACTGCTTATGGAATTTTGTTCCATGCTGTATGAATGGCTTTATTATTCACAGCAAAGGCTTAGGGAAAATACACCAGAAGAGGATAATAATGACATAACTCCTTTGAAACCACTGTCAAATTCTCTCTGTGTAGCCATTTAGCTGCTGCAAAATACTTCTTTACTGGCAAAATATCGGAGACCACCAACTAGGAGTCCACTGTTAGCCAGCAGGCTGTATTGCGATTTCCTGTGAGCAGTTTTTATTCCATTTTAAATCGTTTTATTCTAAAGCGGTGGCTTGCCTAGTCATATACCTAGATGAAAGGATTAATCGATTTTTTAAAAAAGAAATGGCAGTTTTTCTTTAATTCCACATCCCTATCAGCATCGGGACCTAGACGACAAAAGTGAAATAGCTGAATAATGCGCGCCACTGATAATTTTGATGCCATTGCTTGAAGCACTTTATGAGCCATATCATCCCCTTGAAGGGCTATGAAGACGAAGAAAGACACGCAAAAATGGACCAAAAAGCACGTGCTTAAGCCCCACTGACTTCAATAGATCTGCTCGCATGCTTGAAGTTGAACGCACAGGTAAGAAAGTGCTTTGCCGAACCAGTACCTGAATTCTGACTCCATGCAGTCAGAGCTCTTCATAGACAAACTAAAGAGCAGGCACGCATGGGCCAGTCTTGCCAGCCTGGCTGTATGGACAGCGGTTGTAGGAAATGGCAGGAAGCAGCAAACCGTCAACATAGACGCTGTGGATTTTCCCTGCAGTTCTTAGGACACACGAGGGTGTGAAGCCCTAAGCATAAACTATGCGATAAACACACGAGTGCAGCGTAGAACACGCCTGCCCGAGTGTATCACGCAGACGTTCCCTGTTGTGAATACAGACCAGTAGCTTCCCCAGGAATTGAAATTAGGGGGAGGGTGTTCGAATTTACAAGGGGGTGGGGTGTCAGGGCCGATGAGGGGTGACACCGTGAGGGTGAAGGTGGGCTCTATGGCACCACAGTTCACAAAACTGGGGGGGTGTTGGGGAAATCGGGGGGGTATACACCCTCATAAGGGGGTGTAGGGAAATCCCTGATACAGACCCAGCGCACTATTTCCCCCAACCTTCCCTTGAGAGAATTCTCTCAGACCCGCGCCCGGTGGCAGGGGCGCTGTTCAGCGACAGGCCCCCGAGGCAGCTGACCTGCCACCCTTCCCACATGTGCCCTGGCGCGCTACTGGTGAAACTGGCGGGGCAGCTCACTGCTGCGTGGCTGGGGGCACCTCAGCGGGCCCCCTTCGCTCTGAGTTATCCGACTTTTCTGCTTCCCGGCGTTACGAACCCAGCATCATTTCACCGCCGCCTCCCCGGGCCACGTATTTTGGAGGGGCAAAGAGACAGGACCTTTCCGCTCCCGGGGCGCCTCTCCCGGCCAGCGAGCGGCGTCCCCACTCCCAGGCGTCCCCACTTTTCTCCGTCTCGTTGTAGATTCATCCCGCTACGCCGGCTGCCTCGCAAATCAACGCACGAGGCGAGGCACAGAGGGAACTTCACAGCAAGTGACATAAGTGACATGCGTTATGCCCCAGGCTCCCCAGCACCTGCCCTGCGCCGCCTGACTGTACGGAACTGCAGCAAGTGGTTAAGCCACGAGCCGAGGGGCTGTTTTACAGTCGCCTGCGCGCTGGTACACACGCTCCTGCGCCGCGTGTCACTCACCTTCGGAAATTCCCGGCTCCTCCAGGCCCCCGCTTGGCTCGAGCCGCGCTGCTTTCATTCATCCCAGCACCATGCTCGGCGCTGCTGGCCGGGGACCCGGCCTCTCCCTCTCCCCCAGGCGCCCCCGTCGGATCGTGGCTGATTTCAGCTCAAGTCTCCCAAAACCAGAGCCCGCCAAGCAGAACCTCCAAGGGTCTCCTCATGCTGCGGCAGGTCCAGCCCAGCCGCAGCCCAGCCGCTGAGTTAGGGGTGGAAGCCGGGTCCGTTCACTTGGGAGGTAGCAATGGTGCCAGGACACACGGTGCGCGCGGATCCCAGCGAGTGTGTGGAAAGCAGCCCGGGGGAGGGGCGCAGAAAGGGGTGGGCGCAAGGCGGCAAAGGCGCAGGGGGAGGCAAGAGGGAGCGCAGGGATGTGCGCGCGGGAGCGGCGAGGAGACAGCGGGCTGGGGAGAGCGGCGGCTCCGACTTCTCTCGAGCTGCTCGGGGAACTGCCAGGGTACCAGCTGCAGCCAGTCCCGCCGCGGCCACTAGGGGGCAGCGCGTCCCATGCAATAGGGGGCTGGGTGGGAGGGGCGCGGCAGGGCCAGTCCCGCCTTAATCGCTGGAGCCACCAGGGAATGCGAAACTCCCGCTTGTTCAACCTGGGAGCTGCTGCGCAGCGCGGGAGATCTTGGGGGAAGGGGGGTGGGGCAAAGGGGGAAAGGTAAAAGCCCCCGCCCAACCCCTAACTGCCATCGTTTAAGCCAATAGCATGCGCGGCTGCTCCAGTCCCCCCACGGGAAGCCCTGGTTCTGTCAGCTGGACCCTGGCCACTCTGGGGCTGCCCCTTCCCCAAAGCCACTGCTTAAACGCAGACCAGTGTCCCTGCCAGCCCCTCTTCTTCCAGCTAAGGGGTCTGGACACAAATGCCACAGAGCTGCAAAGTCCCAGTGTAGCCCACACACCTCCTGGGGGTGGTTCACTGTCGATGTAGTGGCACTGAGACCACTTGCAGAGAGAAAGGAGTGTGCTGCAGCCTCAGCTGAGAGCCAGCTGGCTTTTAGCTCAAGCCCTAGAGTTTTGGTTCCACCAGAGCCATGACTGGGTCCTGCTAGCTTGTGACCTCTAGCCCCTCAATTCGCTTGCCTAAGGAACAGCCTTGTCTCTAGCCCAGGGGTGGCCTACAGGAGCCTGAAAAGAAGCCAGAATTTACCAATGCACATGGCCAAAGGGACATAGTAATATGGTGGCAGCTTCCCATCAGCTCCCCCACAGCACTTCTCACCTGTGGGCAGCCCTGCACAGAAGCGCCTCCCCTTCCCTTCCCCACCCAGTGCCTGTTTTGAGGCTTACAGGAGGCTAGGGGTGAAGGGAAGAGCAAGGGCATGGCAGGCTGGGGGAAAGGGTTGGGGCCCTGGAAAAAGGAGTGGAGTGGGGGCAAGGCCTGGGGCAGAGTGGGGATTGAGCAGAGAGCACCCCCTGGCACATCGGAAAGTTAGTACCAGTGGCTCCAGTCCTGGCATTGGTGCCTATGGAAGGAACCACATATTAACTTCTGAAAATCCGCATATGGCTCTGGAGCCACAGGTTGGCTACCCCTACTCTAGCTGTTCCTACTGCATCTTAAACATGTGGACCCTCTCTGCACAGAAGTCCCACAACTACTCGGATTTGGCATCTGGATCCTGCCAAATTTTGGTCACAAACCAGGAATTTGTCAATTGAGCCATCAAAATGAGAACAAGTGTTGCTTTTAATGCTGAACAACACAAACAGAAAACTGGGCCCACCCCTCACATCCTGGAAACTCTGATCTGGCAATTGTCTTCTGCTGAATTGAGCTAATTTGTGGCTGCATACTTTCCAGTTTTACCATCTAAATTGGTATCTATGCAGCTACTCCTAATACTCCAAAAAGGGCAGGTCTAGATACAAAATGATATCATTGGCAGACAGCAGTTCAGTTGGGCTACATCTACACTGCACTGTAGTTTGAAATACAATACTCAATTTGAGCTACACAAATTGCGTATCTTATTTCAATCTTATTTTGAAATAGCTTATTTCGTAATTTGGGCTGTCTACACAGCACCAAATTTTGAAATAACCCACTATTCTGAAATGTCCCTTACTCCTCATGGAATGAGGTTTATAGGGACATCAGAATAGCGAGCCCAAAATAACAGGCTTGCTATTAAGATGCAAGATAGCTATTTCGGGATACTCTGGTATCCCAAAATAGTGTTTCAGTGTAGATGTAGCCTTAGAGAGTTGGCAAAGTAAAAGGAAATGAGCAGAGTCTGGGTACGTCTAAACTACATGGCTCCGTCAACGGAGCCATTTAGATTAGTGTACTCGAAAAAGGGAAATGAAGCGGCGATTTAAATAATCGCTGCTTCATTTACATCAAAATGGCTGCCGCGCTGTGCCAATCAGCTGTTTGGCGGCACAGCATGGTAGTCTGGACGCTCCGCGGTCAACAAGGGAAGCCCTTTGTCGATCGCCTGCAAACCTCATTCCACGAGGCATATCGGGCGGTCGACAAGGGAAGCCCTTGTCGACCGCAGAGCATCCAGACTACCGCACTGTGCCACCAGACAGCTGATCGGCACAGCGCGGCAGCCATTTTGATATAAATGAAGCGGCGATTATTTAAATCACTGCTTCATTTCCCTATGTCTAGAAACCTCATCTACATGGCTCCGTCGACGGAGCCATGTAGTCTAGACATACCCTCAGAGTCTGAATTGTGATCAGCAGAAGTGAAGTCAGTGGAAGTTGATTTGTACTTGAGAATATGATTCAGTACTTTTAAAAATTTGTTCTACTAGCACAGACGAGGGTCAGGGTGTAAACCAAACTAAAGCACCCGAAGACCTTGTTAGAATGAACCCTTCCTTCACCACCCCTTCACCACCCCTATTTTAAAAGATAGATAGGAAAGATCAAAAGATAGATAGGAAAGATCAAATTAATAAGAACATTAGGTAGCATAGCTGTACTTGTAATAGCTACAAAAATAATATGTTTGATAAGAAAATAATTGTTATTCATCATTGATAAAAATAAAAACTGTACCTGTAACAAAATGCCCCTTTACTTTCTAATTGAATCAGTGAATAATGCTTGCTTTGTTTGACTCAGCATATTTTTGTTCCTGTTCAGTTTTCTAAAAAATGATTTTGGGGCTCTTTTCATTTATTTTCTATCTGTGTGTTTGTAGTTTGATCAATTTCCCATTACTTTATGTGTCTAGACATTTAGGTTTACTCTTCTGACCCAGTGATTTTTTTACCATTACAGGACCTGTTTCAAGTTGATGTATCTGAATTTGTGATGTAAATGATCATGTGTTGATGGATATAAAGGAGTAAATTGTTGAAGGGTTTTATAACAACACTATAGGACTATAGTTAGCCCATGGTTACTCATGTGTGGCTCCTATTGAAGTTAAGGTGAGCAATATTTATGTAGCTATAGGCAGAATTTATCTTTTGATAAACAGCTCTGGGTTCTACTTGTTCTATTTCACAAGTATATTGTCTGAAATATAAACATATCTCAGTGGTATACTGCCAAATGAAATCTGGGGGAAAGCTGAAACAGTATTAGAGATGTTCTGCTCTTTATATGCATAATAATGTTTGGAAATGTCATGCTTATTTCAAACAGAAGATATGGTACGAGAGCATTCTCTTTACTGTCAGGCCAGTATGCATGGAAGGGGTGGGAGAAGTTAGTACCTCAGGGTATGTCTACACTACAAAGTTAATTCGAACTAACAGCCGTTAGTTCGAATTAACTTTAATAGGAGCTACACATACAAACCGCTAGTTCAAATTTAAATCGAACTAGAAGAGTGCTTAATTCGAACTAGGTAAACCTCATTCTACGAGGAGTAACACCTAGTTCGAATTAAATAGTTCAAATTAAGGGCTGTGTAGCCACTTAATTCGAACTAGTTGGAGGCTAGCCCTTCCCAGGTTGCCCTGGTGGCCACTCTGGGCCAAACCAGGGAAACTCTTCTGCCCCCTTCCCAGCCCCGGAGCCCTTAAAGGGGCACGGTTTGGCTACAGTGCTTGTGCCAGTTGGAAGCCTGCCAGCACCCAGCCAGTAGACCCTGCACCTGGCACGGCATGAGCCAGCCACCCGCTGCCACCCAGCCCTCCGCCTCTTCCCAGGACCAGGCTGGCGGCTCCCAGGAGCCTGCCCGGGGCCGCAAGAGGTGGACGCCCGCCTGGTCTAGTGCGGAGATCGTGGACCTCATCAAGGTTTGGGGGGAGGCCTCCAACGTCCACGATCTCCGCACTAGACACAGGAATGCGGCCGTCTAGGGTAGGATAGCTGCCAGCCTGGCCACCAAAGGCCACATGCGAACCCAGGAGCAGGTTTGCATGAAAATCAAGTTGGTCCAGTGAGACCCCCAACCCTGAGCCCTGAGCTTAGAACATAAGAACATAAGAATGGCTGTACTGGGTCAGACCAAAGGTCCATCTAGCCCAGTAGCCTGTCTGCCGACAGCGCCAGCACCAGGTACCCCAGAGGATGGACCAAGACAATGACCAAGCGATTTGTCTCGTGCCATCCATCTCCAGCCTTCCACAAACAGAGGCCAGGGACACCATTCCTACCCCTGGCTAATAGCACTCCATGGACCCAACCTCCATGAATTTATCTAACTTCTCTTTAAACTCTGTTATAGTTCTAGCCTTCACAGCCTCCTGTGGCAAGGAGTTCCACAGGTTGACTATGTGCTGTGTGAAGAAGAACTCTTATTAGTTTTAAACCTGCTGCCCATTAATTTCATTTGGTGTCCTCTAGTCCTTATATTATGGGAACTAATGAAGAACTTTTCTTTATTCACCCTCTCCACACCACTCATGATTTTATATACCTCTATCATATCCCCTCAGTCTCCTCTTTTCTAAGCTGAAAAGTCCCAGTCTCTTTAGCCTCTCTTCATATGGGACCTGTTCCAAACCCCTAATCATTTTAGTTGCCCTTTCTGAACCCTTTCCAAGGCCAAAATATCTTTTTGAGGTGAGGAGACCACATCTGTACACAGTACTGAAGATATGGCGTACCATAGTTTTATACTTCCCCTCCTCCTTCTTCCCCTGGCTTCTCCCTTCCAGCTCCCTCCTCCCAGGTTTTCCCTTCCCCTCTCCCACCCTCTCTCTTCCCCTCTCCCACCTCCTTTTCCCAGTCTCCCCAGAGGTCAATCCCCCTCCCAGTTTTGTTAAATAAAGAGAGTTTCTATTTTTGAACACACATGTCCTTTATTTTTTACATCAAGAAGGGGGGCTAGGGAGGGGTAAGTGGAAGGAGGTGAGGGAGGAATGGGGCACGAGCCCCCAATGGGGAGGACTGGGGTGGCTCTGCGGGCTCCTCGGGGTGGAAGCTCTCCTGCAGGGCCTCCTGGATCCTGACAGCCCCCCGATTGACCCTCCCGGATGGCAGCCTGCGGCAAGTGCAGCTGGGCTGATGGCCGAGTGCTGTGATGTGCCGAGTGTGGGCACTCAGGGCACTCCAAGACAGGACTGCTTTGCTGTTCCTCATCGAGTTAGACAAGCAAGCGGGGAACCCTGAGAACTGTCTGTCCGGGGTGGGGATTGGGTCCCTTTAAGCACAGCCCTCGGCTAGCCTGAGGCAGCAGCTCCACACTCTAAGTCCTAACCTGATGCCCTGCCGGCACTGGTTCCGGCCAGCCTTAACTTCGGTTCAGGGTCCACTCAATGTGGACATGCTATTTTGAATTAGCAAAACGCTAATTCGAATTAGTTTTTAGGTCTAGATGCACTAATTCAAATTAGCTTATTTCGAATTAACTAATTCGAATTAAGTTAGTTCGAATTAGTGCTGTAGTGTAGACATACCCTCAGTTACTCTCGTTAAATAAACTATGTCTTTGTTTTAAGACAGCTGCTTTGGGTCACTGTAATGCAGGGGTCACAGACTGCCATTCAGTCCTGCAGGGTGAGAAAGGTTGATACACAGGGTATTTCAGGCTGTGGGAGAATTGTGGGATTCCACCCTGAGAGGTGAAGGTGTGAGACCTGAGGGAGTGCACCAGAGTCTATGGATGGGGTCAGAGGCAGTGCTAGCCAATTGCTGGCACTAAATCCTTCTGCCCCCACACACATACTGAAAAAGTAAATGGGGGGCCCCTTGAGCTGCTCAGGGCCTTATACAATAGTCAGCCTGTGATTAGTTCTGGGTCTGTCAGAGGTTCAGCTGGCCCTGCAACCATGGCTCCCCTACTGTCTGAGAACTGGTTCCTTTCTTTCACGGAGCACCTCTTTAACTAAACAATTTCCAAATAAGCAAGCATCCAACTCAGATGGCTTTTCTTCCTGTGACACCAAGTGGGAGCAGAGAAGCAAATCCCACTGTGCAATTTGTTTTCATTAAACTGGAAAATATTCTTTCACATTCTTTATATCCTTAGCCTCATAGCTTGCGAGATTAACGTTCAGTACTTTTCACAGCACTTTCTGTCTTGTCTAGTTAGATTGTAAACTTTTGGGAATTAGGAATGTTTCTTTCACAGTGCATAGTATATTGGGGACCCAATCTCAGTTGGGAGCCCTTAGGTACTATCTAAAAACATATAAGAATCTATTTAAAATATAATACTTATTTAGAGACTCATTGGGATGTGAGACAGCATATCATATAACTTCATAATACCATCTCTCTCTTTACCATCATACCAAGTAGTGATTCATACATCCTACCCTCCCTCCTAAGTCATATCTCAAATATGGTTAGAATAAATGATTTCCACTCAATTCAGTCTAACTGTTTTATAGGATGATGCGTGGATTCATTCATCATTTACTTATGTAGAGCCTTCAATACAAACGTCTCAAAGTGGTGGGCATTAAAAATATTATTGTAATAGAATTTAGAACCTCCCTGGTTTAGCAAAAGCAATGTTAAGCAAATAAAGTATTCAAGGAAGGATTTCTACCCAGACAATGGAATTTCAGTGAAAGGAACAAATATCAAGTCACTCACAGCTATATGGGTAAGAGTGTCTCACAGCGACTGTCAAGGAAAGCATTATAAACCAATGAAGTCTTGTAATTATCCTTTTTAAATCTGTAAAGATTACATGAATTTCAGTTGTTATGAAAGGTGTTGGAAAGACAGCTATAGATGTTCATTTTTATCCCTGTGTACAGAAGAAGAATGCTCCAGTGGTTAGGTTGTTAGGATAGGACATGACATAGCTGCGTTTGAGTCTCTTGATCTAACATTGGATAAATTGCTCAGTTTGTGTGCCTCAGTTCTAGTTGTGTACAATGAGGGTAATAGCACTTCCCTGATTCAAATGGTTGTTGAGAGTATGAAGAATTATTGTGAGGGTGTCAGATACTAGACTAGAGTAATGAGGACCATACATTAAATGGGTGGTGTTGGCAAAGCCCTGGTAATGTACCCTAACCCTGATCTGGTTTAGTTTCAGTGCTCACTTGGGGCATGTCTACACTGGGAGTTATTTTGAAATAACTCCTCTTATTTTGAAATAACAAGGTGAGCATCCACACTACCAAGCCTGTTATTTCAAAATAATAGCTCCTGCTTGTGAAGAGTAATAAGCTTATTTCAAAACAGTTATTTCGGGAGTTATTATTTCGAAATAACTTGGTAATGTAGACATAGCTTTAGTTTTTGTCAAGGTGAAGCGGAGTCACCTTTTAGATGCACAGTATTCTCATTCTGAAGGGAAATCTCTTTGTCAGATTAAGATTGGTTGGATTCAGGCTTCATTCAGTGATTGCTTGGAGGTCTTCCATGTCAGACATGAAGGATATGGAAGATGTGATGTCTTCTTTACTTGGGTTTATGCTAATCTTGCCCACACAGTTGCGGAGCTTTGGGATACAACATATGAATTAGAATGTCATTCTCAGCTGGTAAAATCTATCAAGGAGACTATATGATTGTACACACAAACTTTTTCTCTCTTTTTTGTATTGTTCTTTTCTAGTCCAGTCCCTTCTTCTATGTTAATGGTTGCTGCTTCTTCTCCAACAAGTGTTTGTGCCTAAACCCCAACTACGTAGGACCACTTCCAGACAAAAGGCTTGTCTGTTCTCCATACTCATTCAGTCCGTTGGCTCCATAAACAAGGATATCAAAGTACTGTTATATCCTATATTAAATTATACTCTAAACAGCATTGAGACAAACAGTTTATTTCGGTGGCTAGCGCATTGTGGGCAATACCAAAACCAAATAAAATAGCAATATAAATGTAAACTTTAACTGAAAGCCCGAATATCCTCTACCCAAGTACCAATCTTCTGACTCATTCAGTCTTATTTTCATTGGCCTTTATTAATGTTTTAATATATGTTCACAGATTAACATACTATAGCCTCCTTGTAACCGATTGCTGTAGTCATTAGTTATTAAAGGTTATTAAAATCCAGTGGAACTTTACTATATATCAAATAAGTCAGTAACTTAGCAACCCCTTTACAATTTCCCAGTGAACAAGAGTAATGTTGAGCTAGTAAGCTAAACCCAAATTCTGAAAGATAGCACTTGCTGAAGAAGGGATAAAGAAATGATGGTATAAAATATCTATAGTTTTCAATGTGATATGTATGTACACATAATTTTTACATACAGCATGTGTGGATATGGTAACTGTACTATGTGACCCGCAAATGCTTACTCTCTTACCAAGAATCTTTTTTCTTCAGCAGTTGGAAATTAACTCAAATGTCCACTTCAGAGCATCTTGAACCTACCCCAGAAACACCTGGTATCCACAGTCAAACACAGAATACTGAACTAGATGGACCTCAGATGTTACTCAGTTTGGCAGTCCTTATGTTCCTGTGTTGTCACATCTTTTTAAACAGAATGATCCCAGGATTCAGTTGAGTTTTCTGCATTAGGAGAAGTTTTCTGTTATCTCATGTAAAAGAATGATCTAGAAATAGTTAACCCTCGGCATTCAATAATTTACTGTCCACCACTCACTGCTCCACAAACCAATTTACAAACTAGCATCCTTCTTTGTATTTGGAGCTGTAGACTTGGATCATGCTTATTACAGTTAAACCAAAATATATGTAATATTACAGTATAATATCCAGTATACGCCATTAGAGGAAGTATTAGTGATTATCTTTGGTGATGGCTGCACTAGCAACTACACATGTCTTCATATACAAGGTGGTGCTGTAACCTCTCTGTTGTCCATGTATAACTCCCAGAAAGCCATGTCTGTGCTGGGAAATTTCATGGAGGCAGAATAAGGTGGTCAATGAGCAGATGCCTGCCCAGTGCCAGGAACACACCAAGGACTTGAAAATCCTGTACAGGGGGGTAGGGCTGCTGGCCGGCTCTCAGTTCCCAGCCTTTGAGGACTGGGAGCCTGCAGCCCTCCCTCCCACCCCGCTACTTCTGGCCCTGCCTGTGGCTGTGTGGGCCCAGCATGGGGTCAGAAGTAGCTGGGCTGGAGCAGCACAGTGCGGGTTCCCCCCCAACCCCACCCCTGTTTAATCAGTTAACTGGTTAAATTTAACATTTAACCAGTTAAATAATTAAATGGAATTTTATATCCATAATATATTATATCATTATTATTCTATATATATTATATTTGGGATGTAAAATTCCATTTAATTAATTAACTGGTTAAATGTTAAATTTAACCAGTTAACTGATTTAAACGGGTGTGCTGCTCCAGCCCAGCTGCTTCTCACACACACACACTTACCCGGAGTTGCTTGGGTCCTTCAGGGCAAGAGGCTGACAGTGGGGTGTGTGCATGCAGGAGTTAGGGTAGGTCCTTGGAAATATGCAGCTGAGGTGGTGGGGAGCAAAAGATTGGATGTGGGGGATGCTAAACTATGGTTTTGGGGCTGAGGAAGGGCTCAGGGTAGGGGAGGTCCCAGCGGGCATGGGCCTTTTCTCTCCCTACAGCCCTTCCTAGCCACCAGGGGCCCTTTTTCACTCCCCCCAGGTGCTGTGGCAAAGGGCTGGGAGTGGGGGCAAGGGTTTGGGGGGGGGTGGGCTACTTACCAGTGTGATGGCAGGTAAGATGTCAGCCTATCTATCTATATGTTAGTATACATTAAGCACCAATAATATTAAGCACAAATATTGCAGCAATGATCTGGTCTATATCATAATCCTGTTCACTTATGATAAGTATCCCATAACTCTTTGCATTTGCTGAAGTATTTGGCATACGTGGCTAGGAAACAGGTCAAATTCAAAATACATTCATAATATATCAAGGTACAAGTTAGGACCAGTACCTGGAATAATAGTAACCAAAACAAGGAAGGAACAGAACAACATGTTAGAGAACTGGAAAAACTGATGGGTTGGGTTTTAGATCTCTAAGAAGATGCATAACTTGTAAAATAATATTAACAACACCCTTTGAAACGTGTAACTTAAGGAGCATTTACCTTAGGGTAAATGTAACATTGCTGCCTGGGACAGCTCCCTGGAGACTGGTATTGTTATAGAACCTTTTCCCTAGACCATTTTCATAAACCTGACTGATGCTGATTATTTGATTTCTTGAGTATATTCATAATGAACCAAAGTATGGTCAAGCAACTGACTATACAGTTTATTCACTATAATTACTTAGAATGTCATACATTATAACTAAATTTTTAGGATATGCTAAAATAAACAAAGAACCAGTCCTAATCTTTGTATGGCACTAGTGTAAATTGTGAGGGGTTTCTACTATGAACTTCTGCTGCCTGATTGACAATTAGGCTATGTCTACACTACAGGTTTTTTGTGCAAGAAGCTTTTAGTAGAAGATCTTTTCCACAAAAATTTCTTGTGCAAAAGTGTGACCACACCTCAAAAGCACATCGCAAAATTGATGCGCTTTTGCACAAGACAGCGTCCACACTATTAGAAGCGCTCTTGCATATAAAGCCCCCTGGAACCGGATCTAGCCGGGCTTTAGGTCATCAGTTGCTCTTGAGTGCTGTTGCTGGAGCCCTCCAGAGGCATGCACTTAAAGGGACTCGCTCGGACAGCCGCTTCTCTGTTTCTGCTGCCAGCTTGCTAGCCTCTTCGGGAAAGCAAAGCTTCAGCAGTGCCTGCTGTGTGTGCCCTGTGCTTTTCTGGGGATGCCACAGCTTTTTCCTCCTCTCCCTTGTGTGCTATGGAGCTGGAGCTGCCCCTGGACATGAGAAGGACCCCCATGGCCATGCTGCACTCCCTGCAGTGCCTGCTTCAAGCAGCATTCCTGTTCTAGCTGGAGGTGGACCCCAAGATCCTCTTCATCAGCCTCTGTCTGGCTGCGGGTGCTCCACTCTGGCTGCTGCACCCCACCATACAGAGAAGATTCTGGAGGCTGGAGACCAGCTTGGATTGGTGGGACTGGCTGGTTTTGGAGAGGTGGGATGACCAGCAATGGGTCTAGAACTTCTGGATGCGCAAGACCACCTTCCAGAAGCTCTGTGCCTGGTTCGCAGCCACCCTCCAACGACATGACACACACCTGCGGCCTGCCATCCCACTCCAGAAGCGGGTCACAATCACACTATGGAAGCTGGTCACCCTAGACAGCTACCGCTTGGTGGCTAACCAGTTTGGGGTGGGGAAGTCCACTGTCAGGGCCATTCTGATGCAGGTAAGGAGATCACACTGTCCGGGGGGGGGGAGGGTGTTGCATAAGGGAGACCCTCAGGACAGGGGAGCTGGGGACTGTACAGCGTGGACTGGGGGTGGGGGGAAAGCCCTGGCCCCAGGGGCTTGTGCCTTCTCCGCCTCACACAGCCCTGCTGAGGGGGGGCATAGACTCACAGGGGAGGCTCCTGGGAGTGTGGGGGTACGGGGGTGGGGGTGGGGGGGGAGAGTGGGCACATCCCACTGGGATCACACAACACCTCTCCCTTTCTCTGTGTGGTTTTTTTGTCTCCTTCTGCAGGTCGTCCGGGCTACCAACTCCCTGCTGCTGTGCAGAGTTGTCTGTGTGGAGGACCTGGACCATGGGAGGCTTTTCTGTCCTGGGGTTCCCCAACTGCGGGGGGAGCCATCAACGGCACGCACATCCCCATCTGGGCCCCGGACTATCAAGTGGCCCAGTTTGTGAACCGGAAGGGCTACTTCTCGGTAGTACAGCAGGCCCTGGTGGACCACCGTGGCCACTTCACAAACATTTACGTGAGGTGGTCGGGCAGTGCACACGATGCCCGCATTTTCAGGAACTCCAGCCTGTGTGCCTAGCTGGAGGTGGGCACCTTTTTCCCCCGCCGGGAGTTTCCGGTGGGTGAGCACACAATGCCAGTGTGCATAGTGGGGGATGCTGCATACCCACTAATGCCCTGGCTGGATGCGCCCCTACACCGGCCAGCTCAACGCAGCCAAGAACATTTTCAATGCATGCCTCAACAGAGCCTGCATGCAGGTGGAGTGTGCATTCGGGTGTCTCAAAGGATGCTTCCGCTGCCTCCTCACCCACCTGGATGTTGGGGAGCAGAATATCCCCGAGGTGGTGTTGGCCTGCTGTGTGCTCCACAATCTAGTGGAGTGCAAGCGGGAGGCCTTCCTCCCAGGGTGGGTGGCAGAGGCCGCTCGCGCGGCCCATGGCTTTGAGCAGCCCCGGACAGCTGCTACCTGCCAGGCCCTTGTAATGTAGACATAGCCTTAGATGCTGGAAAGAAAATTAATTAAAAAACCCCCCACAAAAATGAGCAATGTGCAAACTACACACTTGCTAAAAAATCTTTCAAAATTTATATTGATTTTACTCAATTACAGTGTATATTAGGAGCAGGTTCTAATACATCAGACAAAACATCTGCCAGTATGCAGAGTCAGACTATTTCACAGGGGAAAAGAGATTTGAATTAAAATATGTACATTGCAATCTATTCCAAAAAGATTAAAATGACAGATAGCTTTTAAGTTTCTATAAGTATTTTTTAATAGTTCAGTGATGTCCTGAGAATGTAGCAGAAATTCTCTGAAGTGACTTTCACACACCTAGATCACAGATGAATACATAAAGAATGATAGATTAAAACTTTATAATTCTAAATATATAAGTGTATTTTTAAAGTAAGTTTAGAAAACTGAAAACATTGAAGAAGCAGATGCTTTCTCTGATTGAATTTGAAGCTTGAAAGCAACAGAAAAGACACAGTTGGGAATAGTAAAAAAGCAAGATCAGTTTCACAGAAAGTTCAATGAAATAGATATTCCTGTGCATAACTTTATGCACATGTGTAAGTGTATGTAGGAGTAGGGCCATAGTTTAACTACTCTTGGATGAAAAGCACTATATAGCTATAGTTTTGAAATAACTCCCACAAAACCTTCACTCATTTTGGTGACTTCCCACTATAATTTTGTGAGTTATAGTACTTGTATAGCCATGAGATACATGTAGAATTTACGGACTCCACTACATGATGTTCTGCTAATGTGGGTTCAGCATAAAGCAGATGTCTTTCAAATAACATTTTTGGCCAAATGATAATGAATGAATGGGAATGACTGTTGCTTTTTTGAAAGTTTTATTTGTTAACAGATCCATTTATAACATAATTTTGAGCAAACTTGTTTTACAACTTAAGTAGAGATAAACTCAGTACATACAAAAATATACTGTACAACTATAAATTGTCATAAGAAAATTCCTAAAGCTGTATTGACAAGACCTACTAGCAGTCACTCTCTTCAAATTATCAGTATTGATCATATACGGTGGTTGATACTTTCCTACTCTTCATATTTTCCTTCAGTCTTGTTCATCTCATGTTTAGGCCCAAACTTCTGCTTTTCTTACATTTAGTTGTGCAACCTGTTTTTTAGCTGTCCTATCAAAACTCTATGCAACATTAAGCTTTTCTCCTTTTCTCTCCTATTTGTGTCTATGCCTGTGCCAATTTTTTATCTTTTCATAAGTCAATGGCATATCTGAGCTACAGTGATAAGATTTTCATTCTCAGAAGACAACTTTAATTTCTTTATTGATTTCCACCACAACTTCAACCATCATCTATCCATGTCCCTAGAAAACTCCCAAACCGCATCAACTTCCTAGATGCCATGATCTGCTTCAGCAATGAAAACCTACAGTCAATTATGTACAAGAAACTCTCAAATGACCAGACTTACCTCCACAGATACAGTAACCACACCGTAATAGGCTGTCACTCACCACCATGGCACCTCCAGCTGGCGGTCCTAGGAATTAGCTCTGGTTCATTGGTGCGCCTTCATCTAGTGGCATTTTGCTATCATCATTTCTGTCATCAGGACCCATGTTAATCTCAGGATTGTAGTGTCCTTTTCTGGAAATAGCCTTCTGGCTGTACCTCATTTCATTCTCTCCCCCCTTCTGGAGTGCTGGCATGCCTCTGGCCAGCTAGTTGCCTGAGTAGCAGGCTGCAGTTCAGTGTCTAGCCACTCCCTTCAGTGGCAAGTGAGGACAAGAGAGGGAGGAGAGAACTGGGTCCTGGCCCAGAGACCATCTAGCTTGCAGCCACGCACAGCATCACCTACCACTCTCACTGTCTGCTTCTTTGGGCCATTTCTCTGCAGCTCTAGCACCTTCTCCACCCTTATATTGGGGCCTTAGTCCTGCAGCAGTCAGCTGGGAGGTCACTCATGCTCCTGTTACCTGATCCAGCACTATTCTGTCTATGGGGCTGTTTCTTCTCCCTCCTTAAGGGCAGCCAGTTCTCCTCAAACTCAAGTTAGTGACTGAAGCTGCTCTGCTCAGAACCCCTTCTTATCTAGAACACAAGAACTGGAAGGCACCTCGAGAGGTCATCAAGTCCAGTCCCCTGCCTCATGGTAGGACCAAGCACTGTCTAGATTATCCCTGACAGTTGTCTGTCTAACCTGCTCTTAAATATCTTCAGTGATGGAGATTCCACAACCTCCCTAGGCAATTTATTCCAGTGTTTAACCACCCTGACAGTTAGGAAGTTTTTCCTAATGTCCCAACCTGGCCCTGACTGTCTGTCTCTCTAAACTGTTTCCTCATTGGCTGTCTCTACAAGCCCTTTCCTAACTGGCTGGCTCCCACACAGCCTCTCCAGTATTGTTATAATCCTTCTACCAGGGTGTGACAGACGCTGCATAATGCACACGAAACATACCAAGAAATCTGTTATCTACAGCCAGGCAATAAGGTACCACAAACTATGCTCTGAAGAAAGAGTCTGAGATACACACCTGAACACTCACAAAATTTCCTTCACTAGATTGCATCATTGAATGGGCCACCTAAATACAGCAAGAGGACCTGCTTCCACACAGAAATACCACCTCACAGGGCAGACTCACCGCCACGGTGCCTCCTGTGGCAGCCCTGGGAATTAGCTTTTGCTTGATCGCTAAATGCATCCCTCTGGGTGGTGTCTCTCCATGTCCTCACTTCACTCTCCAGTCCGAACCCGCATCACTCTTGGACTGTGGTGTCTTCTTCAGGACACTGCCCTCTGGCAGTGCCCACTCCAGTGTCTCTCGACCCCCTTCTAAGTGTGTGTGTTTATCAGTCTCTGTACTCCAGGGTCCTCCCCTCTCAGGGAACACCCCATTCTCCTCCCAGGGAACACCTAGTTCCCCTCTAGGGAACCCCCAATCTCCTATACCCTCCTTGCCTCAGTGATCCACTGCCAGATCTTCATCTAGCCCCTTACCTCAGGGGCAAACTGCAGTCGGAAATGGCCACTCAGTATTGGCAAGGGGATGTGGAGCAGCTGCTTTTGCCTACTCTGGATGCCTCTCTAAAGCCTTAGTAGCCTGAGGTCTTGCTTCAGGCCCTGCAGCCTGGGAGCTTGCCTGGCAAGAGGTTCCCCAGTACTGCTTTGCTTCCCCAGCACTGCTCCTCCACCAGGAAGCCTCCTGCTTCCCAGGCAGCCAGCTCACTCTGGCTCTCCAGCCAGAGTAAGTCCTCCTGTCTCCCTCCAGGAGCCCTTCTTTATATAGCCCCCAGCTGGGCCCTAATTAGCAATACCTGCCTCAGAAGGGGCTTTGCTTTCAGCCCTCACTCAGGGCTGGGCTTTGCCCTAAAAGGGGCAATGCAGGGCAGACGCCCTGTCACACCACCCTTCTGATGACAGAGGCCTAATTGTCACCCCACATTATAATCCATACAAGAGAGTTTCAGCCAATTATAACCCATGTTTGATGGGAGAACTGGGAAAGATGTTATTCCAGGATGTGGTCTTCTTATGATCTTCAAACAACAGCCCAGGCCTTCCAAGTGCATGATCAGAAGCAAATGTAATGCCAATAGATGGAACTAAACCTGAGACCTCTGGAGCTTAGTGGATGAACCTCTATAGCTTGAGCTAAAAGCCAGCTGAGTCTGTAGAGCAGACTTATTCTTTCTCTCTATATGTGGTCTAAATGCCATTAGGTGGGATACACCACATCCGGCAAGTGTGTGGTTTACACAAGCACCTCACAGACCAGGACACACTAACTCACAGTGGCACCAGACCCTGTCAGAACAACAGATGCAAAACCAGTAGACATATCTTCATTACTACAATGATCAATACCCCTACAATAAACATTGAATATCCATGGGGCTTACACATTCCTATCACATGTGGTGTACTTCACCCAGTCCAACAAATGTCACAACAGCTTCTATCTACATGGGTGAAATCAGACAATCACTATGCACTCCAATGAACTCACATAAAAATGATAAAAAGACAAAAAAAGCTATCACCCATGATGAACACTTTTTACCTATCAGTCCTTGTTCTCATAGGAAATTGGTACAACTCCTTCAAAGACAAACAAGACCACTTAAATTCATAAGTCTGCTAAACACTAGGGGGGCTTGTCTACAATACAGGATAAAGTCAATTTAAGATACACAACTTCAGCTATGTTACTTGCATAGCTGAAGTCGAAGTACCTTAACTTGACTTTTGTCGCCGTCCACGCTGTGGGAAGTCGAAGGGAGCACACTCTCCCTTTAATTTCCCTTACTCCTCATGGAAGCAGGGTTACCAGCATCGACTGGAGTGCCCCTCTCAGTTCAAATTAGCGTGTCTTCACTAAACCACTAATTCAAACCCTGGAAGATCAACAGTGGCATCTTCAATCTTCTCTATAATGTAGACATACCCTAGGAGTCATGGTCTCAACAGAGACATTGGTTCTGTGGCTCATTATAACAATTTGTAACATACTAAGCATCCTTTGTTCTGTCACTGCAAAGAGGCCACATCCTTTTAAGTTGTTTTTTGAAACAACTATTAATGCCTCATGCTTAGCAATCTGTCCCACCTTCTATTTAGCTGTGACAAACTAGTTACCTTTCCCAGAACTGAAGAAGAGCTCTGTGAAGCTTGAAAACTTGTCTTTATTATCTGCAGAAATTGGTCCAATAAAAAATGCTACCTCAGCCACCTTGTCTCTCTTGTCTCTAAACAGTTGGCAAAACTTTAATATACTACCAAATGCCCAATGCCTTTATTGGGGTTAAATTCTATGTGATCTATTATAGACGTTAAAGACGATGGGTATGGGTTTCACTTTCTAAATAAATTGTCCCAAGTTTCTATTATTGCTTTCATAAGCAACAACAGATAGGTCCATTGATTTTGGCCTATAGGATTTATTTTATCCTGGGATCATGTGGAGTTTATTAGAAGAAGCCCACAGATGTGCAGTCTTCACCTAGTGATTATTAGGTTTTGATGTACAAGCCATGGCACAAGGTACAAGCAGTACATTAGGTTTCTGAATTGACTAGCTGTATAATAGTGCTTAATATTTGGTAAAGTAAATCCTCCATTTTGCCATAGCTTTGTAATATAGATTGCTTAACCCTCCCCGAGTTTCTTATTTTTCCAAGTGAATCTGTTTGTCATGGACTTCCTAGGACTAGAATTGAGAGTGTTTGGAAAAGGAAATAATTTTGTGACAATTTCCTCGGCTATCTTGAGCTTTTTGTGGTCATATTGAAAGGGGATGTTTAATTTTTTAGTTTTAGGTGTGTCTCCCAAGTTTCAGATAAGAAATATACTGGTGCATGATCTCACAAGGAGATGCAGCCATGCTAACCTGACATTGCTATATTAAGCAAAGATTTGGACATTAGAATCATATTAATCCTTGTATATATTCAATGGGGGTATTGAAAAGAAGTAGTCTTTTTTCTTTTAGAGTAGAACACCTTCAAGAGTCTCTGAAAACATGCCTGTTCATTAGGGAGATTAATTCTGTGCCTTATTTTCTAATCTTTATTATTCTGCTGCCTGACTTATCCAACCTCTGGTCTAGAACACAGTTATAACTGTCTCCAATGATATCTCCTTCTCTAAAATCTTCTAATATCTTAGAGAATTTTCTAAAAAAAGGCATTTGACCTTGATTAGGGACTTAAACATTTCCTAAAATTATTATTAAAGGTACAATTGGTGATAGAATGCTGGACATTTGCATTCATTATCTATAGGTTTATCTTTTAATGAGAAAGGTACATGTTTGGGAATAACAACTGCTACTCCTCTTTTATCAGATGCTCCACCTAGAGAAACATAAGGAGTGTGGAATCAGTTACCATTGATGCATTTATCATGGTCCTTCTTAAGATGCATTGTAGGAAGTATAAATCTGAGGTTTCTATTTGGACAGTTTAAAAAGCTTTTTTTTTTTCTTTTTAAACTACTGTTAAGGCCATTGATATCCGAGGTATAGAATTAAACAGTATTAGCCACAATCAAAGAGATGTAAATTGTTTCCTGGTTGATATGTCTGCCTTTAATGTTTCTTTATACAAATTTCTAAAGCGCTAATTTTAATTACTGGATTCTTTTAACTGTCTGATTTTTTTAGAGTTTTTTTTTTTTTAATTGAAACTGCATTTATGCCATTGGTAGGATCTCCACTCACTTAAAGCTAAAGTATTTTTCATCATGAAATATCCATTTGCGTTCTGTAAACTAAAAATGTATTTGGCTTTGGAATGGGGTGACACTCATCTCTCATGAGTGTTTGTCCTCTCCTCCCCCCACCCACTTTGCTTTGCAGTAAGCTTTCTCGCCAATCACAATGCTCAGTATGTGAATCAGCAAACAGATAAATCTCTTCCAGGGTGCAAGTCTAATAGCGGACCTATCCTAATACACCTGGGTTGGTCAATGTCTTCCCGTAGTCCTCCCCAGGCTCATTCATTAAATAGTCCCACAACTCTTTCTGAGCTAGCGTTCAAGTAGTCCTTCAGTTTTCAACCAGTCTTAGCCATTGGGGTGTGAGGCCATGACCTGAGGTCTCTTTCCTTAGCAGAGATGAAAGTAAGCTGGTATAGTGTACCATTAAGAAAGTGGCCAAAGCAGTGCAAGTAAACTGATCCACTCCAATAAGCCATACCAGTAAGATATTTATAGATCTCCTAACAGTCTTCAAGTATGTTAAGACCTGTTATCAAGAGGAGTGTGATCTCTTTGTCCACTGAAGGTAAGAGAAGAAATAATGGTCTTAATTTGCAGCAAGAGAGATTTAGGTTAGATATTAGAAATAACTTTCTAACTGTATAGATAGTTTAAGTTCTGGAACAGGCTTCCAAGGGAAGTGGTAAAATCCCCATCATTGGCAGTTTTAAAGAACAGATTGAAGAAAGAGTTGTCAGTAATGATCAGGTATCCTAGTTTTCCATGATAATCCCCTCCCTCAATTCTTTGATTAAAAACAAATCTGATTAAAATGATTAAAATGAAATTCTGAACTTTAGTTTCCCAGCCACAATATATAGGTACCAGTTGAACATAATGTTTTATTGCTATATTTACAATTTTAAAGCAAGTTTGAAGTCTACCAGTGCCACAAGTCTTATAATAAAATAAAATGAATAGAAGGATCCAATCACAGTGCATTATTTCTTTACTGTTGTAGATGGCCCTGCTGTGTCAGTCTCTTGTTTTTTGTTTCTTTTCATTCAGTTTATATTTAGCAATTTGCATGTGTTCTACGATTGTCTGACTTTTGAATATAATCTGCAGCCTTTCTCCATATGCTACAGACAGCACATACGATCAATGTGTTCTTGCCAAATTCAGTGACGTGGTCTTTAGGGGTGATTTTTAAAGATTTTGGCATCTTTTTATAACTTTAATTACACGTCTGGAGGATGATGTGAAATTTGAAATGCATTAAAATATGAACCCCTACGTGCTGTGGAGTAACCTCTATAAGCTGGAAGCAGTTGACTGGAGTATGTTTAGCTATGTAAATTTAAAATACATTCAAAATCAACCACAAGAGAGTGAAGCTGTGCACACTGAATAAGTAACACTCATAATTTCACTAACATTTAGTTAATCTGCTCTATAGTTCAGAGAATTTGTGTATCTGTTGGTCTATGTGTCTGTCCATCCATCTGTGTGTCTGTTTGTTCAAGAACTCCTCCTAAACGTTAAGAGCTAGGACCACCAAATTTTGATATGCAGCTTCCTCTTATCATAACTTAAAGCAAAGTCAGGGGTTGGTTGTGCCAGGACAATGGAATGTACATGGAATGTGATTGTTTCCCTTCAAACAGAGAGGGAAGGGTGTGATAGCAGGGACAGTTATATTCATGAATGACCACAGGGGAGCAGCAAGTACCCCAGCCTCATGGAACAGACGTTGGCTGGCAGCACAGTCCTTACCACACTGACCTGCCCCAGGTCACAGCTGCTGGTAGCCACATGGCCCAAGCCATCCCAGGCTTCCCGTGAGCCATTATGCCATGTGGTTTCTGCCACCCTAGGCTGCTTCTAGCCACTGCCACCTGGGAGTGGACTCAGACCTGGGCACTGCTGGGTAAGTCTTCTAATCTACAATATATTTGAGAGAATGTGTGTGTGTGTGTGTGTGTGTGTGTCTGTCTGTCTGTCCATCTGTCTGTTTGTTCAAGAACTCCTCCTAAACAGTAAGAACTATAACCACCACATTTTTGATATGCAGCTTCCTTCTTATCATAACTTAAAGCAAAGTCAGGGTTTGGTTGTGTGGAATGTGATTGTTTCCCATAAATCAGAAAGGGAGGAAGAGTTGTACTGTAGAATGACCACGGGAGAAGGGAGGGAAGGGGCCAGAGATGGGGACTGGGACAGTTATAACCCAATTGGGACAGTGGGGGACAGGGATGGAGAAAGGGACAGCTATTTACTATATATATGAAAGAGTTTTTGTGTGTCTATCTGTCTGTCTCTCCCCCAGCTGGGGGACATGCACCCCTCCCCCAGGTGCTTCTCACCTGGCCCCAGCCTACTGCAGTGAGAGGTTGTCCTCTCTCCCTGGGGCAGCCTGCATACTGAACCCCTCATCCCCTGCCCTATGCCAGTACAATGATTTAAATGAAGAGAAACAAGAATTATTTCAGTTAAGGACCCGAGCAATGCCAGGTAAATCCTCTAGTACAGTGTTTCTCAAAGTGGCTGTGAAACCACTTTGAGAAACCTGTTAACTGGCTACGTCAGTTTGTTTATTAACCAGCGCCATTGCCAAAGAGCCTCGCAGCTCCTATTGGCTCCGTTTCGCCATTTGCAGCCAAGGGGAACCGTGGGAAGTGGTGTCCTGATCCACGTCCCTTCCTGCAGCTCCTCTTGGCTGCAAACAGTAAAACTGAGCTAACAGGAGCCGCAGAGATGGTAAATAAACAAACCGGTGCGGCCAGTTAACAGGTTTCTCCAAGTGGTTTCGCCGACCACTTCGAGAAACACTGCTTTAGTAGTTAATATGTTTTTATTTTTTTCACAAAATGTAAAAACTAAAGATTCTCTGAAAAATGCAAATTCTGCATTTTTCCATGGCAAACAGATTTCAAGGCTCCCTAGGTTTACTTAATTTTGCTTCATTACAAAGGGCTGGACTTGATGGTCTCTCGAGGTCCCTTCCAGCCCTTCATTTCTATGAGAATCTGGACTCCCTTTTATTAGGTTTAATCTTTTAAGGTTCCTAATCCTCTCTTTTTTCTCTTGTATCATATCTGTCCCCTGTGGCTGAACAGATGCTTAAAAGTGAAATCTCATCTATATCTTATCTTACCTTAGACCTTAGTCCATCCTATGCTTTGCTGCACATTAGGCTACCCACATTTACCATCCTTGCCAGTCAACTGCCCTTCTCTCCAAATCTTCTTATTTCATGCTGAGGTGCTTGCTGACAGCCACAACTGTTAATTCATAGTCTTCCTCTTTTCTTTTTTCTGGCTTCCTTTCAAGGGCGGTATGTAAGCATTCTTTTTCCATTCTCAACACATGCCCCAATAACCAATGTCGTCTTTTGTAGATTATTTGTGAAAGAATGCCTTGCCAAGTAATTTTTCTCACTTCTTCATTTGTTTTCCTATTTCTATAAAATATTCCCAATATTCTTCTCAGACATTTGTGATGAAATGTATCCAGCTTTTGTGTATCTTTTTTTTGTGTAAGTTGCCATGTCTCACTGCTATATGTTATAATGGCAGTAACAATTGTTTTGTACATGTTTAGTTTTGTCTTGAGGGAGATGTTTTTAAGTTGCCGGAAGTTTGGGTCTTCCAAATGAGAAATATGCCTTTCAAATTCTTCTTATTTCCTTGGAACTGCTATTGTCTTGACTAATGGTACTTCCAGTATATGTAAAGTTGTTCATCTTCTCCCATTTCTCTTCTTCAATTTTGATTTCTGTCCCTATAATCCCTATTAGTATGACTTTACATTTTTTGCATTGAATCTCAGACATATCTTCTCCATTATTTCTTTTTCTTGATTTGTGCATTTTTATAGTCCATTGCCATCTTCAGTGATAGGAGTGTTCAGATTGCCATAAGGCCATGGATCATCAAATTCACTGGGAAGCACCCACTTGATTCAAATTCTGATGTCTAAAAAAGTATATCCATAGCTACCTGGAATGTACCTTATTTGATCTTCCCTTAATTGGCTCTGATTTCCAGGGCCGACTTACCCATTAGGCACAGTAGGCACAGTGCCTAGGGCCCACGATACTTTTAGGGGACCACAAAAATGTTTTAATTTCTTTTAAAATCAGAAGAAAAAAAATGAACTTTTAGGGTTGAAGAAAATGTTTTAATTTTTTTCTCACATCAGAAAAAAATGAAACTTTTAGGGCCCATGAAAATCTATTAAATTTTGCCTAAAACAGAAAAAAAATAAAATGTTGAAGTATTTAAAGTTATATCAAAAATAATTTTTAATATTTTTTTTTATGGAGGAAGGGGCCCACCAAGGCAAAAGTGCCTAGGGCCCACGAAAGTCATAATGCGGCCCTGCTGATTTCAGCTAGCTATTTTCTTTTGGTGGCTTCCATTTTCTGGAAGATCAATTTTTTTATGTTCCCCAATCCAGTGGTCCTATGGGGTGCTCTATTGCTCTTATTCAGATTTGCTCTTTTTGCACAGAATAGTGAAGTTTTGAAATCATGTCTCTTGAAATTTAAGGGAGGGAGCACACTCTGTGAGTTCTGTCTATCTCTATTGTTTGGTCTGCTCCTAGATCCAGGAAGGTATAAATAGCCTGCTTTAGAAATGACATTGAATCCTCTCTCTGCATTTGTTCAGAAAGATTTCTGATCCTCAGGTTATTTATCCTCTCACCATTCTCCACATCTACCACCTTCTCTCTGCCTGGTCTCTTTTTTTCCCTACATTTCATGTCTATCCTGCAGCACAACTTTTGTCTCCATTCTCTCCCTCAGGCCAGTTTCCAGACTAGCAACTCTCACTTCCATTCCACTGAGATTAGCCTTGATTTATTTTGTCCAATTAATTTGGACTATATTAGGAAACATTCCCACTGGCAGTGCCAAGTGGTTAAGTCATGGTGTTTAATTAGGTGCTAAATAGATATATAATTCTAAGGTATGTTTCTTTAACACAGAGGGACCTAAATATAGGCTTAAAAGAAGATTAAGTAAAGATGATATACAGTGAATAACATTTTTACTTCTGTACTTTCATTCAATACCATATGTAATTTCTTATACATTTTTCAGACAAGTTTTTATGACATGTTTTTTAAAAGCTTGATCCATTGCCCAAGAATTCCCATAGATCCATTGGACTTTGCATCAACCCTTCCTGCCAATGAATAGGTTGTTTACTGGGCTGTTCCAGTTGATGGATTCTACAGTGTGTCTGTTCCTTCCAAACGGAAACAAATACTGAAATAACAGTTTACAATCATAGGGTATGTCTACACTACTACACTAAGCTAATTCGAATTAACGCGTCTACACACAAAATGCAGTTCGAATTAGCATTTTGCTAATTCAAAATACTGCATCCACACTGACTGGACACAGAATCGGATTTAAGGCCAGCCAGAACCAGGTCAGGCAGGGCATCAGGTCAGGAGTGTCTGTGTGTGGCTGCTGCCTGAGGCTATCTGACGCCTGTGCTTAAAGGGACACCCCCCGGGCAGCCGGTTCTCAGGTGTCCCTGCTTGCTTGCCTGCCTCAATGAGGGACAGCAAAGCATTTGTGTCGCTGCGTGCTCAGTTGCCCTCACTCAGGACACCAAAGCACTCTGCAACACGAAGCTGGAGCTGCCCCTAGGCACTCTGGTGCTTCTCGTGGACGTGTTGCTGCGAGTCTGGCTGCACTTTCTGCAGGCTGCCATCCCGGAGGTCCATTGGGGGGCTGTCAGTATCCAGGAGGCCCTGCAGGAGAGCTTCCACCCTCAGGAGCACTAAGAGCCTCCCTGGTGTGCCCCACTGAGGGCTTGTGCCTCATTCCTCCCTCCTTCCACTTACCCCTCCCTAGCCCTCCTTCCTGATGTCAAATAAAAACACATTTCTTGCCAAAAACAAACTATCTTTATTGACCGAAACTGGGGTGGGAATGAGAGGGGAGGGGGAAACCTGGGAGGAGGGAGCTAGAAGGGGGAGGCAAGGGGAGGAAGCAGGAGGAGAAGCTCAGGGTTGGGGGTCTTGCTGGACCAACTTGATTTTCATGCAAACCTGCTCCTGGGTTCGCATGTGGCCTTTGGTGGACAGGCTGGCAGCTTTCCTGCTATAGACGGCTGCGTTCCTCTGTCTAGTGCGGAGATCATGGATGTTGGGGGCATCCCTCCAAACCTGAGTGTGGTCCACCCTGATCTCTGCCCTGGACCAGGAAGGCGCCTGCCTTCTCCAGGCTCTGGCAGGCTCCTGGGAGCTGGCAGACTGCTCCTGGGGCACAGTGGAGGGCTGGCTGCCAGGGGCTTGCTGGCTCATGTTTTGGGGCCACTGGGTCGGGACAGTGACTGCTGGCTCTGGGCTGGTAGGCTTGGAGCTGGCACAGGCACTGTGGCCAGAGTCTGTCCCTTTAAGGGCTCCAGGGCTGGGGGGAGGGAGAAGAGTTTTCCTGGTTTGGCCCAGAGTGGCCACCAGGGGAAACTGTGAAGGCTGAAGGTCCCCTATTTCAGAACTAGCCAATTAGCCCATCATAAGACAGGATTTTCAGGTCTCTCCTCCACGTCGGTCTTCTCTCCTGAGCCTCCCGTCTCTCACTCCGTCTCTCTCTCTCTCCTTCTCCTATTGCCTCCTCCTCTCTCTCTCTCTCAGCTCTCCTCTGCCTCCTGCCTCTCTCTCTGTCTCTCTCTTTCTCTTCTCTTCCCCCTCCTGCCTCTCACTCGGGGGACCGCAGAGCCCAAACGGCTGTTTGGGCTCCACACTCCCCATGTTGCATGGGGAGCGCAGAGCCCAAATGGTTGCATACACCACTTCCTCCCATGCGGCAGCCTGGCTGAGCGGTGCAGAAGTCAGCCAAGCGCCACGGTGGGAGGCAAAGGGGGCAGGGCGGTGACGTTCACGGCGAGGGGGCAGGGCCTGGAGCTGCTGACACGCCACATGTCACCACCCCCTTCGCCTCCCGCCGTGGCGCTCGGCTGACTTCTGCGTCACTCAGCCAGGCTGCCACAGGGGAGCAAGCGGAGCAAGCAGCCGTATGGGCTCACCCGTGGCGGCCCGGCTGAGTGGCGCAGAAGTCAGCTGAGCGCCATGGTGGGAGGCGAAGGGGGGCGGGGTGACGACACGGCCAGGCCCCGCCCCCTGGCCATGTACGTCACCACCCCGCCTCCCTTTCCCTCCTCCGTGGCGCTTGGCTGACTTCTGCGCCGCTCAGCCGGGCCGCCGCGGGGGAGCAAGCGGCACAAGCAGCCATTTTGGCCCCGCACTCCCCATGCAGCACGGGCCGCTCAGAGGGAACAGCCAGCATTTCAGCAACAGCACCGCCCAGAGGGAACAGCCAGCATTTCAGGCAACAGCGCCCCCCAGAGGGAACAGCCAGCATTTCAGGCAACAGCACCACCCAGAGGGAACAGCCAGCATTTCAGCAACAGCGCCCCCCAGAGGGAACAGCCAGCATTTCAGGCAACAGCGCCCCCCAGAGGGAACAGCCAGCATTTCGGCAACAGCGCCACCCAGAGGGAACAGCCAGCATTTCAGCAACAGCGCCCCCCAGAGGGAACAGCCAGCATTTCAGCGTTACAGACTCACAGACACTGGGCTACTATATATATGACTAGCCAATTAGCCAGTCATAAGACGGGATTTTCAGGTCTCTCCTCCACGTCGGTCTTCTCTCCTGAGCCTCTGGTCTCTCTCTCTCCTCCTCCTACTGCCTCCCCCCTCCCCCCCCACTCTCAGCTCTCCTCCGCCTCCTGTCTCTCTCTTTCACTTCTCCTCCCCCTCCTGCTTCTCACTCAGGGGACCGCAGAGCCCAAGCGGCCGTTTGGGCTACGCACTCTCTGTGCTGCACGGAGCCTAAACGGTCGCTTGCGCCACTTGTTCCCACGAGGTGGCCCGGCTGAGCAGCGCAGAAGTCAGCCGAGTGCCACGGCGGGAGGTGAAGGGAGGCGGGGCGGTGACATTCACGGCCAGAGGGTGGGGCCTGGAGCCGCTGTCATGCCACACATCACCGCCCCGTCCCCCTTTGCCTCCCGCCGTGGCGCTCGGCTGACTTCTGCGCCGCTCAGCCGGGCCGCCATGGGGGAGCAAGCAGCCATTTGGGCCCCACACTCCCCATGCAGCACGGGCCGCTCAGAGGGAACAGCCAGCATTTCAGCAACAGCGCCGCCCAGAGGGAACAGCCAGCATTTCAGCAACAGCGCCGCCCAGAGGGAACAGCCAGCATTTCAGGCAACAGCGCCCCCCAGAGGGAACAGCCAGCATTTCAGCAACAGCGCTGCCCAGAGGGAACAGCCAGCATTTCGGCGTTACAGACACACGGACACTGGGCTACTATATATATGATAAGCGTCTACACAGCGCTTATTCCGAATTAGCTAATTTGAGTTAGGCATTATGCCTCATAGAATGAGGTTTAACTAACTCAAATTAAGCACCCCGCTATTTCGAATTTAATTCAAAATAGCGGTTTGCTTGTGTAGACGCTATGGAAGTTAATTCGGAATAACGGTTGTTATTCCGAATTAACTTTGATGTGTAGACATACCCATATAGAATAAAATACCATGAAATCTGAATAACGGGGTCACATAGAACAAATCTTGTTAGATACTTGACTTCTTTTTAGCACTTTTTTACCACTAGTAAGTCATGTGGCTAGCCCAAACTCATGCCAAATACATGTTTATGCCACCCCACAATAGCCTGTTGCCTATGTGTAATGTGTATGTAATTTTATGTACAATTGTATGTACATTTATGTCACAAATACATACACGCATGGATCTGCATGTGGGAACTTCCTAGAGATGGGGATATGCACCATGAGGAGTGTCACATGGTAGCTGTCTATTAGCCATTGAGGAATAGGAATTTATGGGATCTTAGGCACAAGAAAGAGTAACTGATGACAGACCTTCAGTTCACCCAGCAAGACAGAAGATGTTTAATCTTCATGGTGAATGATTTTGAGACTGATTTAGGTGGAGAGAATGAAAAGCCTTGGGATGCAAGCACCCAGAAGTCTCATCAGAAAAGATGAAATTGTAAACTGACTGTTCCCAGTGTGTGATAGAAATGTAGCCGTGTTAGTCTGGTGTAGCTGAAACAAAATACAGGACTATGTAGCACTTTAAAGACTAACAAGATGGTTTATTAGATGATGAGCTTTCGTGGGCCAGACCCACTTCCTCAGATGAAATAGTGGAAGAAAATAGTCACAACCATATATACCAAAGGATACAATTAAAAAAATGAACACATATGAAAAGGACAAATCACATTTCAGAACAGAAGGGGATGCGGGGAGAAAGGTAAATGTCTGTGAGCTAATGGTATTAGAGGTGATAATTGGGGACGCTATCTTTGTAATGGGTAAGATAGTTAGCGTCTTCGTTGAGACCGACGCGCAGAGTGTCGAATTTTAGCATGAATGACAGTTCAGAGGATTCCCTTTCAAGTGCAGATTTAAAAGGCTTCTGAAGCAGGATGCAGGTAATTAAGTCGTTGAGACGGTGTCCTTTCTGGTTGAAATGGCAAGAAACTGTTTTTTCTTTGTGATCCTGTCTAATATCTGTTTTGTGGGCATTGATCCTTTGGCGAAGTGTCTGAGACGTTTGTCCAATGTACAAAGCAGACGGACACTTTCGACACATGATAGCATAAATTATATTTCTGGATGCGCAGGAATATGTATTCTTGATCTTATAACTCACTTGGTTAGGTCCAATAATGGTATCAGCAGAGTGGATATGTGGACAAAGCTGGCAACGGGTTTGTTGCAAGGGAAGGTACCAGGGTTGGTATTAGTGTGGTATGTCCTGTGGTTGTTGGTAAGAATCATCTTGAGGTTAGGTGGTTGTCTATAGGAGACTATGGGTCTGTCTCCCAGAGCCTCTTGGAGTTTAGTATCCTGTTCCAGTATAGGCTGTAGTTTATTGATAATGTGTTGGACAGGTTTAAGTTGGGGGCTGTAGGTGATGACAAGTGGTGTTCTATTGTTGGTTTTCTTGGGTCTGTCTTGAAGTAGATGGTTTCTAGGTATTCGCCTGGCTCTTTCAATTTGCTTTTTTATTTCTCCGGGTGGGTAGTTGAGGTTTATAAATGCTTGGTAGAGATCCTGAAGTTTCTGGTCTCTGTCAGTGGGATTAGAGCAGATGCGGTTGTATCGAAGGGCTTGGCTATAGATGATGGATCGTATGGTGTGTGCTGGATGGGAGCTGGAAGCATGTAGGTAACTGTATGAGTCAGTGGGTTTTCTGTAGAGGGTGGTGTCTAATTTTCCATTGTTGATTTGTACTGTGGTGTCCAGGAAATGTGATCCTGGCCCCACTGCATAGGACTCAGAAGGACTGGATTTAGGGGTTTGTTCACTGTGCTTTGTGTTATGTTGCAGTCCCACGGATCCAATGTAAAATGTTTTATGGAATACTCATGCTATGTTAAATGAATGCAAGGAATATTTTGGTTGGACTGGGAAAATGTGGGGGTCTGCTTTGGAGGTGGGCCCCTGGAGTATTGTAAGGCTTGTTTGTGAAAAATGTATGTGGGAAATAAAATTTAAGATTCTTCCTTAAAAAGGATGAGGTAGGTCACAGGGTAGCTGTCTGTATGAGTAGATGAAGCCCAGTCCCTCTATGTCAGAGCAGGTGAGCCTAATTGAGCCAAATTAAGGGGGTCAGGGCTACAAATGGGACCCTAAAGGGGCCAACTCCTGTGGTAGAGCCCTGGAATGAGAAACAGGGTGCATGGGAAGGTAGCTCTGGGGCTTGCGTGCCAGAAGGAGACGGGAGCTGTTTGAGAAGGGTGAGCTGAGGAACTGTCTGTTATTGTAAACCTATTTAAAGACGACTTGGGGGTGGGGTGTGTTTGGAAGCTGGGGAGAGCCCTGCCGAGTGACAAGGAATCTTCACAGTAGATGAAAATTGATGTAAAAAAGATGATTCCTCCCTTCTCCCTCCCCTTATTGGTACCAATGGATTGTCTAGTATACAAAGCAGGCAGGAGGATTTGCATGAATTTCTAAAGCTTTATGAGCCCTGATCAACACCCAGTTTTCTGGGTCTGGTCTGTTTAATCTATTGTTATTCTTTTTATTATGGAGTGCTTTACATAAAACAAGCGATCACCCACTGCTAGGAGTAATTTAAATGGAAATGGACTCTTGTGTGCAATCAGGCTAAATTGTATTGAAATAATTCAAGCAAATCTGTTGTACAAGAAATTTCTATTATGAATATATGCTACCTGATGCTGCTCCATATTTCCAATACCTTCAGCATCTCTGCTTTCTTCTTCCCTGGGGGTTTTCCCTGGCTCTGTTGACCTCCTCATGGAAATTAGAAATGAAAGAAAGCATTATGAGGTTATACACTCCTGTCAATGCATGCCACTGCTTATGACAGTCTGGCATCTAGTGTGTCCTCCATATCTGTGAATAATTCCCATGCTATTAACTCTATTAGACCCTAGAAATCTATAGGTGGAAAGTGTTACATTAGTACTAAGCATTGTCATTGTTACCTTATAATGGCCACAATACCAGCTAAGAAATGGAAGGGTTACCCTTCAGAAATCATCAGCTCCATGCCATCATTTGCCAGAGACCATGCTGTTAACAAGGTGAAGGAGAGGTTCTTTGCCGTACTTCAGACTTGCACAATTTCCCACCTGCTGCCTTGTGGAGGCTGCACATTCTAATGAATATAAGAACATAAGAATGGCCATACTGGGTCAGAAAAAAGGTCCAGCTAACCTAGTGGTTCTCAAACTTTTTGGCCTGTGGACCACCTGGCTTAATGTAAACCTTTCCATGGACCACCAGTTGCTAAAGGAAACTCATAGTTAATTAAATAATTATGCCCGAGCCATTTTGCTACTGCTGCAGCTAGGGAGAATGGTTTAATTTAAACAGATTAAGTGTTTTAACTTTCTCATGTTATTTCATCAAACTTCATTTTAAAGAAAATAAAATGTTAATTTATGCCCAACACAAAAGGTTTTCTGTATTAACGGCAGGGGTGAGGAACCTTTTTTGGGTCAGGGCCACTGACCCACAGAAAAATCAGTTGGCGACCACACAAGCGAGAAGCGAAAAAAACCCCTCCAAGATCCCCCACACCTCACTGATGTGGCTTCCAAATGAAATACCTCACTCATACGGGGGCTCCAGCCCCACAGAAGAAGGGAAGTGACAGAGAGGACTGAGGTTCATGGCTTCCTGTAGGCCTGATTTACTTTTCTGGGGTTCTGGAGTTGGTGGATTTTGTGGACCCCTTTAGGCTCTGTGGTGGGCAAAAAATGAGGGGTTCAGTGTGCGAGGCAGGGCTTCCGGTAAATGGGATAGTAATGGGGGTGCAGGATCTGCATGGGAGATGAGGTGGAGGAGGGGGTGAGGGTGCAAAGTCTGGGTGGGAGGTAGTGTGCAGAAGCAGGCAGGCAGTAGGGTCTGGCTAGGAGGGAGGATGTCAGAGCAAGCTGGGGTTGCAAGGTCTCAATGGGGGTAGATGAGTGAGGGGGGATTGGGGCACAGGGGGTTGGGCATGAGGGGAGCACTTACCTGGCTTCGCACCCCCATTGCTCCCAAGCACCACCTCCCGCTGCTCCCATTGCCTCCCGACAGCGTGTCACTGCGCTGCCATTCCCTGTCTGCCGGGGGCCAGGGGTAGCTCAGCCTCTCTCCTTCCTCACACATCGGGGAGTCTGCGCAGCTGCTCCAGCCTCAAGGACATAGAACCATAGAAGAGGAGGGTTGGAAGAGATCCTAGGAAGCCTTCTGGTCCCTCCCCCTGCTCCAAGCAGAACCAACCCCAAGTAAATCAGGCATCTTGCTGCCTCCTCTCCCCTCCCCTCCCTTTCCTTCCCCTTCCTCCTTTGGGCATTGCAGCCTCAGAGCGGCTAGAGGGGGCCCTTTCTTAAGGGTCAGGCTCAGACCTGGTGCTATGCTGAGCTCATCTGGCTGAAAGGCACAGTGCTGTCCCCAGAGTAACCCAGCTGGGGAAAGCCCAGGGCCCTGCAGCTCCACCAGGGGGCCAATTCACAGCGCAGCAGCCAGTTCCTTTCCACCCGCTCCATCTGCAAGGCTTGCTCCCTTGCATCGCTGCAGACTCCCTGGCCCCAGATGAGCCTGCTGCTTTGGGCCCCGCTCCTGCCAAACGCACCAGATTTTGCAAATAATCTGGTGCACCCCTTCCCAACCTCAACCACCATCACTCGCTGCCTTTTTGCAAGAAGGATGCTCCCCCCATCCGCCAGGTTTAGACCCACCAGTCAGCATGTGCAAAGGAATCTGAACTGCAAAGCAAAGGGAGTGGAAACTTTCCAGGCCCCTGCTGAGCACTGCTTGCAAGCCCAGGCTGCAGCCCTCTCACTGTGCCTGCCGGAGAAAGGTGGAAGGGAAGCAAGAGCCTGCACCGAGGTGCACACGCAGTGCTCCTGCCCCTAGCTTTTGCCTTCTGCATCGCCCAATCAGTGCTGTAGCCCTTTTACATTCCCCACCCCATGCTGCATCCCTTAATGAGCTGATGGGAAGAATCTGAGCTGAGCCCTGCACTGCCAGAGTGAAACCCACAGAGCATGTCAGGGAAATCTGCTTGCCGGTGCGACTGGAAATAACCCCTACTAGTTTCCACTTGCAGCCTCTCCCTGTCTGAGCCTCTTCCTCCCCCACCCCGCTAGGAGAGTGGGGAACCTTTGCACCTCCTCCCCTCTGCTCATGAAGCCGGAGTGAGCTCCCCTATGCATAGGGGAGCAGGAGAGGGCTGAGCTCGAGCCGCAGACCACCTGTAAGGTGGCTGCGGACCACTAGCTGTCCCTAGCCCATGCTTTGAGAACCACTGATCTAGCCCAGTAGCCTGGCTTCTGACACTGGCCAGTGCCAGATACTCCAGAGGGAGTGAACAGAAACAGGTAATCATCAAGTGATCCCTCTCCTGTTATCCATTTCCAGCCTCTGATAAACAGGACACCATTCCTACCCATTCTACTAATAAGTATTGATGGACCTAACCTCAATGAATTTATCTAGTTCCTTTTTGAACCCCATTGAAGTCCTGGTCTTCACAATATCCTCTGGCAAGGAGTTCCATAGGTCGACTGTGTGCTGCATGAAGAAAAACTTCCTTTTATTTGTTTTAAAACTGCTACCTATTAATTTCATTTGGTGACCCCTAGTTCTTATGTTATAATTTTATAGACCTCTATAATCCCCCTTCGTCTCCTCTTTTTTAAGATGAAAAGTCCCAGTCTTTTTAATCTCTTTTCATATGGCATGCATTCCAAACTCCCAATCATTTTTATTGCCCTTTTCTGAACCTTTTCCAGTTGTTGGGAATAAGTCTGGACACTCTGGATGTGGTGAAAACAAGTCAGAGGATTTATTACACACAGAAAGCTGGTGGAGTGTCAACCAGGGTTTAAGCTGGAGCACATTGGTTAAACAAAACATTACAATACTTTATATGGGGGAGCTGATGGACAGAGGGGAAGCAATTCAATAGGTTCTAGCAGCAAGACGAAATAAGCACGTAAGCCAATAAACTACGAAGGTTACACAGCATCTCCGCCCATTGCCAATTAAACATCTTATCAATAATACAGGTAATTATTCCTAACAAGCTAAGTAAGCCAACACAAACAAACAGACAATTCAATGGCAACTTTTGTCTATAAAAGTTATGATGCGTCTACAGGAGGATGATGCCGCCTCAAGCTGGCGTGATCCTTGGGTCCTGGGCCCATTATCTAGGATTAAAGGAAAACAATAAGAACATATCACACTCACTAACATTCACAAGGTTGCTTTGGTACCAGACGGCCTTATCTGGTGAAGCCCCTTGGAATGTGGTTGCCAGGGCGACCAGGGTCATATTAACTGTCTGTGCTGTGTTGTTCACAGGCCTGTCTCAAATTTTAGGACTGAATAGGGGTTCTTAGCGAAATACCATGGACTGCCTCAGTTTACCCTACACCAATGCCAATATATATTTTTTGAGATGAGGCACCCACATCTGTATGCAGTATTCAAGATGTGGGTGTACTATGGTTTTATATAGAGGCAATAAGATGCTCTCTGTCTTAGGCTATGTCTACACTACAGAGTTTTTTCAGAAAAATGTCTGTTTTTCCAAAAAAAACTCCAGTTACTTCCACACTGCAATTGCCTTCTTTCAAAATTTTTTTGAAAGAACTGAGGGGTTTTCCTGACATTGCTAAACCTCTTTCTACGAGGAAGAAGCCTTTTTCCGAAAGAGCTCTTTTGGAAAAAGGCATGTGTGGACGGGGAAAAGGGAGTTCTTTCGAAAGAAGAGGAAAGAGGAAAAAGCAAAGGTGCCCTGGTGGCTACTCCGTCCATAGTAATTACAGCTTAAATGCGAGATAGAGTCCAGTGTGGACGCTATCTTTGAAAAAGCAGATCACTTTCTCGATGCGCTTTGTCAGTGTGGACGCTCCCTTTCAGAAGAAATTTTTTCTGAAGATCTCTTCCAGAAAGCTTCTTCCGAAAGAAGTCTGCAGTCTAGACGTAGCCTTATTCTCTATCCCTTTTTTAAAGATTCCTAACATTCTGTTTGCTTTTTTGACTTCCGCTGCACATTGAGTGGATGTTTTCAGAGAACTATCCACAATGACTCCAAGATCTCCAGTGTGCATTACTTTAAATTTATCAACATTAAAATTAATTTGCCATTTTGTTGCCCAATCACCTAGTTTTGTAAGATCTTTTTGAATCTCTTCACAGTCTGCTTTGGTCTTAACTACCTTGAGCAGTTTAGTATCATCTTCAAATTTTGCCACCTCACTATTTACCCCTGCAGAGGGGTAACCTATGCTTGGAGGCCCCTCGAGTCGAATCCCCTTCATTAGGGGTAACACTGCCTAGCGGCCGAAATCTACCCGCGAGTCCCGTTACTAGGGGTAATATGGCCCAACAGCCTAGTTCATATGCAAGTTCCCTTTACTAGGGGTAATACTGCCTAGTGGCCAGAGTCCATACCCAGCCCCAGTGGTGTAGTGAGAGCGGGGTGGGGGGTGGGGCAGTTGCCCCCGGGTGCCATGCTAGGGCGAGTGCAGGGAGAATGGTGCGGGTGGGTCTGATGTGGCTGTGGCTGCTGCAGCAGGGCCAGGCGGTCCCAGACCCACCTGCACTTTTCTCCCTGTGCTCGCCCTAGCGTGGTGTCCAGGGTCAACTGCTCCCCCTCGCTATGCCCCTGCCAAGCTCTGTTTACTAGGCACAATATGGCCTAGCAGCCAGAGTCCATCCACAAGACTATTCTAATAGGAGTACTACAGCCCAGTGGCCTAGTCCAGAGGTCTTTAGGAAAACTTCACCCGCATAGGCTAGCTACGAAAGGTGTAGGGGAACCCAGGCCCTCCCACTCCACCGTGTCCCAGCCAGTGATGATGAGCCAACGGTTCAGTCTGTTTCAGGATATGAACAGGGTTTTGTCTGTGGTAGGGTGTTCCCTGGTTACCTTTTGCCTGTTTTCAGTGGTTAAAAATCCTTTTGCTTCTATTTAGTACGTTTTTAACCATCTAACTTCCTCTGTGTATTGTAATGCTGTGTCTGTGGAAGTCAAAGAGAGCAGAGAGTGACAGGGCTGTAGCTTGACCATAATTGCTCAGCATGGAATTGTTTATGTTGCCATGTTCAAACAGAATGCTGTTTCAGTTAATCAAAGTTATTTTTTTTTCTATGACCTATGAGCCACATAAGGACACTAAGAACCAGCATGCCTCTTGAGAACAAATTTCCTTTGTTTTTAATCTTCCCCTTTACCCCTTGAGCACTGGAGGAGGTTCTGGACCAAGTATGTCCATGAAGCACAGTCCCCAAATGGATCTGAATAAACCACATCACATCCTACCACCTAATTACCTTTTGACTAGTGATACTGCAGGAAACAGCTGCTGAAATATGTGCACATCGCAGCAGAGGTGAAAGGTTTTAATAATGGAATCACCTCCTCTTGCATCCCAGGTTCCTTCCTGCTGAATCCCATCCATAGCTTTTATAAATAACATTTTACAATAGTTAATATTGGAGGGGCTTTTAACTCCACTTCCCATTGCCTTTTTCACCAGGCAGATATCAGCGGAAATAGCTGAGCCATAGTGCCAGAAATTCAGACGTGATTATTTTACAGAGGGTTCAATGTTCTAGGACATTTTTCTTGTGGACCCCTAAAATTTTTTGAATGGAGGTGCAGACCCCTTTGGAAATCTTAGACATAGTCTGTGGATTCTCAATGGACCATGTACTACAGTATAAAAAACACTGTTCTAGGAAATCTGGAATATTTAATCATGTTGATCTCCCATGAGACTAGATAGGTTGGGTCATATGAATTACCCATTCTGGCTGCAGCAGGCAGGTGATGTATGGATAAACAGAGATTGAGGAGCCTAATTTGAGACTAAACACTTTAACCACTGACACGTAAACAGAGCATTGTATTTAACATAGCAGACTCTGATCATAATACTGACTGATTAAATTTTATTTTCACCTCTGAGATCCAGATAAGATTTATGATGTGGCTTAAAGCATAGTGGCCACTTTTTTCCTTTGACATTTCATCAGCATTTTGGCTGACAGCCCTTTAAACATTTTGCAGAGTTCATTTGTATAATCTGCACATTAAATATCTTACTTTTAGATAAGGGATGCTGCATCACACCTCATCTTGAGGCTCTGCACTTTCCCTTAAGATAGGGATGTTGCTTCATTTCTTTATTAGTATCCTGTTAGTTGGCATTCAGCTATGCACAGGAATTTAGGCATCAGCAAGAAGGTGACTACATAAATTGTAGGCAGCACCAGTAGTGGAACTTGTTAAAATGATCTGACACGTCTCATTATCTGTTCCTGTATTCACTTGCTTAGAACTTTGCCAATGTTTAACCGTTTAGGCTGAAACTTTCTATCCTGGGTGTCTGCCTCATTTTGAATGTTTTGGAAAAGTTTAGCCCAAATGCTTCTAAGGACGAGGTCAGGGGGAAAAATTCATTCTACCCGTGTTAATTCTGGTGAAATTTTCTTGAGAAGCTCTAGCTTGCCCCATGTTGTCGATCAAGGACTTGAAATTTGACAGCCAGGCAGGCTGGAAATGTACCCTTTTCTGTTCTTATGAAAATTCATCCAAATTTGGTTAAGTTGCACGCCTTTGAAAAATTGCAGTTTGCATATGGCTCAATAGAATTTTAGCAGCCAAAGTCCTGAAAGAGTCTGTCATACTGAGCATACTCCAGCCTGGGGATGAAAGAGACCTTCCCTGAAATTGCCAGTCTGGCTGTTGTGAGCCACACTGAGTCTGGGCAACTGAAAGCAGGGACCCTGTGCTCCCTCTGACCTCCTTGCTGGGCCCAGATAGCATGGAGGAGGAAGGAAGATTAAAAAACAGAGGGGACAAGAGCCAGATCTAGAGTAAGTGGGAGGGTGTGTGCATGTGGGAGGGAACAGGCTAGCAGCTGGCAGTGAGAAAGCAGGAAACTGGGACTGGAAGTTGAGCTGGGCAAGGAGCTTGGGACTTGGAGAAGAAGCCTGACCGTCTGCCATCAAGACATCTATCTTATCTTTCTGGACCCCTGTGCAGCATTCAACACCGTTGACCATGAGATATTGCTGCCTTACCTGAGAGAGATGCCAGAATTACAGGGGAATGCCCTAAAATAGTTCGGGTCCTTCCTGGAGGGACTCATGCAAAACAGTGATGAGAAAATACATCTCCACCACTAGACCTCTCAGCTGTGGGGTTCCACAGGAATCAAGTATCTCTCCAGTCCTCATCAACATCTACCTGCAACCACTATGTGAACTGATCAGATGATATGGACTTGAATGACATCAATATGCAGATAACACATCGTTCTATGTTTCCTTCACCACATACAACCACACCACCACCACCAAGACTGGTTGATGTAGTAAGAACAAGTGACTGCTAGACAAAGGTGATTCTAGTCGGAAGAGTAAAATACTTGGAGGTGTCTGCAGCCATATACATGATGCATTTCTTTAACCTTGCTTTCTCTAATATAAACGTACTGAAAAAAGTATATCTAACAAATAAAACTCATAAACCCCTACCGAAACAAGACTGTACACTACACATGCTTCTCCTTTTGGGGAGAATTAAAGAACAAATATGAAACTGATGTGTAGTCACACTGCTTAATACAGTACTTGTAGATGCTTAAACACTACAGAGATTAGCATGGAGTAAAAGTTTCTACAGAATAGAGACTGCAATTGGCTAAGTAAGGAGAATGAAACTGGGATGAGGAGCCAAAGGTGGGAAGAGACAGTACTGGGATAGGCTGGAGGGGACATAGAAGTATCTGTGCCCACTAAAGAATGATCCCAGCCCAAACTTGGATGAGAACCCAAGGTTTCTGAGACTCACCATTTTCCCGCTGTCAGCAAATACCTATAGTAGAGATCTGAGGCATGGATCTAAAGGTTCCAACCTGCTGATGACCCATGTGGATATCAATAGGAAGCCATAGAATGGAGTTTGTTTTTTCAGTTTGCTTTCTTAAAAGTCTAGGAAGAGACACACACACAGCTGGGCTAAAAGAACACTATTACTGTTGCAAAGTCAAACTCTAAGAAGCTAGGACAAGTCCTGTTTGCAACAGCATGATAAATCTCTTGTTTCTAATATTCCTTTTCATGGCTGATTTATTATTTGACATTTAAAAGAGCAAGTTCAACTTCTCTAGCTGTGGCACTGATGTATGAAAGTAGCCATTAACAACAGCTTAATCCTCTCTTTGAGAATCTGCATGTAACTGTTTCTTTACAGTAGGGAGAATGGCAATTCTTGTTGGTGTTATTATAAATATAGATGTTAAAATTAAACAAATCAGGGTTTTTAAGAAAACATAGATAAATTGTTAGTACTTATCACAGAGTAAAAAGGGGATCTGCATGGATGTGCAGTGCTCCAGGATAGCCAGTGGAACTGCACATTGGTTTAGGGGTCACACGTACAGGTTCCATTATGCAGGGCAGGAGCCTAAAAAGCTGCTATTAGAAAAACTAATGTTTTCAATGACTGTGAAGGTAAAGAGAAGAAGCAAAAGGAGAGACAGAGATGAATACAAAAAGAAAAATAAAGAGTTCAAGAATAAGCAGTATAGGAAGTATGAGTTAAAACACCTCTCTGAAGTGTGTTCTTTCCAGCCCTTCATGCATGGAGCTCCCATTAAAGTTAATGACAGTTCCCTGGGAGGAAGGCTTGCAGGAACAAGCCCGTCCCAATTAACAAAAGATAGAAAGAATCCCCATAAACAAGTCATTTTTATACCCATTTAATGTACATCCTTTTCTCATATGAATCTGTTTCAGTTATTAATCATGGAATACATTCTTTTACATAACAGGATTGGGACAGATTTTCAAAATCTACATATTTTTCAAGAATAATAATCACATTTATACTCCTTACACATTCTTTAGATACTACTTGCAGCTTCATATCATGCAACAGTACATCACATGAATAAAAAGGTCTATGCAATTGTGTGGAAAAGTTCTCTAATAGCATAGATTGCTTCATTTTAAAAAATGGTATTCTCCAAACACATTTATCTGGATTAAATTAAGATCACCAATTTACTCCTGAATGTCTCAAGTTGGAATGTAGCAAGATACTTAAAGGTGGTTACAATAAATTATTTTCACAGTATCTATACCAATTTTATAATTTTAGCAAAAATTAATATTTATTAAAATTGTTAGCTGCAAACAAATGGAATGAAAATACTGTACGATAGAGTACTTTGTATTCCCAAAAAGGAAAAAGCAGGGCACTGTAGTTTATTTAAAAATGTCATTTAATCTACTATATATTTTAGGAAGTATGTCTGTCTGTAAGGGTATGTCTACACTAGCCCCCTAGTTCGATCTAGGGAGGCTAATGAGGGCAACTGAAATTGCAAATGAAGCGCGGGATTTAAATAGCCCGCGCTTCATTAGCATGTTCCCGGCCGGTCGCCATTTTAGAAATTGACTAGCCTGAAGTAACTGCCTGCGTCTACATGCGGCAGTGAAACGGGATTCCGAATTAAAGCCCTAAATCGAATTAGCTGTTATTTCTCCTGCAATGAGGTTTACCAGCTAATTCAATTTAGGGCTTTAATTCGGAATCCCGTTTCACTGCTGCGTGTAGACGTGGGCAGTTACTTCAGGCTAGTCAATTTCTAAAATGGCGACCGGCCGGGAACATGCTAATGAAGCTAGGGATATTTAAATCCCGCGCTTCATTTGCAATTTCGGTCGCCCTCATTAGCCTCCCTAGATCGAACTAGGGGGCTAGTGTAGACATACCCTAGGTGTAAGAGCTAGGAAATTTGGTATACAGCTTCCTCTTACCATAACTAAAACAAGGAAAGGGTTTGGTTGTGCCAGGAAAATGGGATGTGCTTGGAATGGGATTGCTTCTCATAAACCCATAGAGAAAAGAGACAGAATCACCAGGCTGGTGAAAAAGAGCTAACTGGGGGCAAGCCTCCACCCTCGGTCCAAGTCTGACCCAGCCCTGAGCCTCACTCCCCGATGACCTTTAGGGAAGGTGGGAGAGGGGGGCCTGAAGCTTCTCCCTCCTGATTCATACAGGGACATTGTTGGTTGTTCCCCTTCATGAGGGAGCAAGGGGAAAGTGCACAGTTTGCTGCATTCCTCACTTTGGCTGGGGAGCACAGTGGACAGATAAACCTGAATCTGCCCCAACTGGGGGACATGCACCCCTCCCCTGGCAGTGCCTGCTGGAGCTGCAGCGGCCATGGAGAAGCATTTCTCACCTGGTCCCAAGCTGCTGTGATGAGAGAGGGCTGGGGTTATCCTCTCTCCCCAGGTAAGCCTGCATACTGAGCCCCTCATCCCCATCCCCATCCCCATCCCCATCCCCATCCCAGAGCAATGATTTAAATGAAGAAAAACAAAAATGACTTGAGTTAAGGACCTGAGCAACACCGGGTAAATGTTCTAATGTATTATAAACTCAGTCGTTACTATACTGGCCTTCCTGTAAGGAACAGACGGGTACTGTAAACAAGATACTAAATCCATGGCAACATGCAGAGTTTCTTTTTCATGTTTCTATTTTCACAGTTTATAATTACAGTAATGAACCCTAGGTCTGGCATTTCTTGGTAGCTAGAGAGCCAGTGAGGTATAAGTAGAAAGGTGAAGTCCAATGTGTGGTCATAATTAGTAAAGTATGGCTACAATCCTCAGCTAGCGTAAACTGATGCAGATCTATCGACATTAATGAGTCTTCTAATTTACACTAGCTGAGAAATGGTGATTTTATAACTTGGCAACAAGAGGCCTAATTCTCCTCTCTCTGTTACCAGTGTAGCTCAGGAAAAGGGCTTCAGAATATTAATATGTAATTTTTGGATAAGTGTTTAGAAAACAGTAATGTTAAACAGATTTGACAGTGGACGGCAAATTAAATAGCACCATGAGCTGCATTGCAGTAGGGTAAAAAAGTGGGGCAGTGGTCGAGTGTTTGCTGCGTAAGTGGAGGCATCACACCATGGAGCTCTGAGACTATAGTTTCTGGACTCAGTACACTCCTTGGATTGCATTATTGGCAGTCGTATTGATAGTAATGCTGGCAGGAGCAAGGGCACAACTGTATTACCTGGGTTCTCCCAGCTTGAGATAAGCAATTGGACATGTGTGAGGCCTCATTTCTTGGGAAACAGGATTAGGGAGGCAATTGATTCACAAGCTGGATACAAAATGTCTGTACTAGCTAAGAGAAGGGGAACACCCAGAGAACCATTTGTAGTGGACAAGATAACATTAGGTAAAGTACATTTGGAATATAAATTTAAGGTAAAGAGTAAATTATACATGGGCAGTGTGTGGATTGATTGTACTGTACAGGTATTGGTTCCTACAACATAACCAAGCCAACCACAAAACAATGTGATGTAATCTATAGTCAATGCAATGGAATGTGTAAATGTGTATAAAGGGAAAGGTGTTCTATGTAACTGTGGAGGTATGGCATGCCCAAATCCACCCTCTATGCCTGAGCCCAATCAACTAGTATAGCTTTGCTGTATGCCAGATAAAGTTACTTGAATGACGAGACAGGAGTCAAGCTGAGTTTTTGGGGAACTAACTGGAAGAGGTCTTGGGGAGACACCAACATGGGGCAGGTAGAGGCACAGCCAGAAAGTAGAAAGTACCAGCCTGGGAAGGAACAGGCCAATTCACCCGTGAAAAGGACGGAAGCATCCTTCTATACAGCATTGACTAAAATAAAGCTGCCCTGCTTGGGGAGAGGAGGAACACCAGTATTGTCATCTGTCCCCACTTTGTGGTAAATGCCTCGGCCAATAAAGCAGGCACACAGGAGCGTAATCCAGCCAAGATTAAATTAGTCCCCTTTCTGTAGGATTGTGATAGCTCCTAAAATACAGCATTCAGTTTTGTGCAATTACTAGACAGATGAAGAGAAATAGGATGGAGTTCAGGAAAAAAAAACAATAAAAATTAAAGGTTTGAATTAATTGATGTGAAGATAGATGAAAAAGACTAAAGAGGTATTACAGCTAGGATAATTGAGGATAAAGATGTACTGTTTCATACACTAAAGAGTGCAAAATTATTTAAGGTGAGTGAACAGTAATGAGTGAGAGGGTACTTCTATACTGCGGTGCTATTTTGGGATACCAGAGGTATCCCAAAATAGCTATTCCATGTCTTTTGAACCAGCCTGTTATTTTGAAATAGATTTTGAAATAATGGGCTCACTTTTCCAATGTCCCTGTAAGCCTCATTCCATGAGGGTTAAGGGACGTTTTGGAATAGCGGTTTATTTCAAAATTATATCAAAATAAGATAGGCAATTTGTGTAGCTCAATCTTATTTTGACTTACAAGTGCAGTGTAGATGCACCCAGAGAGAGCTAAAGGAAATTTAGGTTAGAAATCAGAAATATTTTCTAGCAATGAGAACCTCTAGTCTTGAATCATCTCCCCTGGCAAGTGGTTCCTTTGCTCTGAATGTTTAAATTTAGACTGAACAAACTAAACAAGAATATATCATAGGGAGAAAACTTATATTGACAGGAACAGAATAGAAAATATATCTGTCCCCTTAGCCTCTTTCTGAAAGCACCAGTTTGTCTTTCTCTGCTGTCATCTTTTATTTCCTCATCTATTATAATACATAACTTTGATTTCATGAACAAGAGGAAGACTGTAGAAATGTCTTTAGCCTCTTCTAGTGACTTCTCTGAGTGCTCAGTGGAGGAGGCAAGGAGACTTCATTGCAATCTGATTCCCATGGACCAAAGAAATGCTTCCAATGGTCTCTATTACAAACTTTCCATTTATTTTAATATATTTTTCAAAGTACTTTCAGCTAAGAGATGGGACTCACAGAAGCAGAAGCTTAGGACCAAATTTTTGGCAATACCATCTTTGACTGAAGGCAGGGGAGTTCCTTTACTGTCATAGTTAGCAGTAGCATCATGATATTGGGGTCCAGTTTTTTGTGGTCAATGTGCAAGCCCACCACGAAAGACAGTTTCTGTCCTGAAGAACATTCAACCTCATTTAACTGAACATTCCATAATGGATGTGGGAAATAATAGGCAGGGATTGGGGGAGGGAGGATGAGTGGGGGCACAAGTCATATGAATATGTTTACACAGGGCAACTAGATACAAGGTGGGATTGTTAATTTACACATAGACACACAGATATAAATGAATAGCTGATAGCTATTATCACTGTACATTTAGCTGGTGTAACTGAGTTCAGAAACTGAACATAAATAATTTTATAATTGTAATAATTATATAGCAGTTGTATAGTTTAACACAGGTTAGAACATTTTTAAAAATAACTTACAAAAACAGAACTTTCAGAATACTTTCCCTTTGTTCCCTTTATTGCTGTGATAGGGCATCTGCCCACTCCCTGGAAACTAAGGGGTTAATAGAGTCCAAAGAAGCAGCCAATCAGAGAAGGGTTGAGGGAACAGGCAGGTCCCTATATGAACAGCAATAGGGCAGATAAGCTTAAGTCACTCCCTGGAGCTTGAGGAGGTAGAAAGGCTGTCTACCTTGTAGGCTGAAGACAACTAGCACCCTAGACAGAGAAGTGGTATAGGCAGAGACCTGGAGAGCTGAAGGCAGCTTTGGCAGGCTACAGGGATCTGCAGTCTGAAGCTCTGAGGCAAGGGTAAAGAGGGTGCTGAGGCTGTGAGGAAGTGGCCAGGGAAGTCTACTGATGAATCAGAGGAGATGCCCCACACAGTGGTTCCCTGCATGATCCCTAAGCTATCCCTAGAGTAGCTGATGGAAGCCTCCCCATTTCACTTGCCACTGGGCAAGTGGTTAGACCATAGACTGCAGTTGACACTGGGAGAAGTAGCTGGACAGGGGGAGCACAGAGTGAGGCACGGCTGGAGGGCTATTTCACTGAAGAGGACACTGTGATCCTTGGAGGTATGTGGGTCCAAGAACAGAAGGGGTGACAGGCAGAGCACTACCAGAGTAGGGCACACTGGCTATCAGAATTAATTCATTTATGGGCCACAAGGAGGCACCAGAGTGGTGAGTGAACCATGGTACAATTGCCCATCAGTTGAATATATCCTGCAGTGACTTTTCCTCCCACTAGGTAGTGTTGTGGTAGTTGGCTAGAGAGTGGCATGAGAAGATTGTCAGCAAAGTGAGGGGTTTCCTCTTCTCCAGGCTCTCAGCATGCCAGCTGAAGTCTCAGCTCTTGCTCTTTGGGGGTAAGGAAGTAATGCCAGGTTCCAGTCTCGTGTGCCCACATGTGTATGTGTTGCAGATCTTGTTTTTGGGACTTGCAGCTGGAATCAGAGGGCAGAGCAGCATGTGACCATCCCATGTTTCCCCTCCCATGCCTGTTGTGAGGAATGGGTGTACACACTGCAAAGGGGAAAAGTGGTGACAAGAAGGAATGTACCCTAAAGTGAGGTACATGCTTAGGGGAATAACGGAAAGAGATTTCCTTTAAAACAGGAGGAGGAGGAAACCAGGGCTGAGATCAATGAAAAGGGGAGATTATCTCTGCTCCCCAGGCAGCTCAAAGTATTGATTCCACAGAGCTTATACTTCAAAGCATTCAGCAGTTTATATCTCACAGGCACTGGAGCATGCACAATAAACATCATGCTAGTGCTGTAACCCTGTTGTTAGTGGGCTGCGCCCCACCTGCCGACTTCTTGTGGCTACAAGTTTGGAAGCTAATCAGCAAAAACCAGCCTTGGAACTCTGACTCAGCAAAATTTCAGTGCTCTAGAAGGACATTTTATATTTCACATGCCCAGACTTTGGTAATTAAACCACTTGTGTGTGTAATTGCATTTCCCTGCATGGATAGGCAAATCATGGAGATAAATGCCCACCTTCCCAATATATTTCTGTGTAAGTTTTAGACTTTCACGTGCACATTTTATGGCTAGATAGGCAAAATTAAAGGCCATATATTTATGGAAATGTACCCCGCAGGGCCAATTTAAAAAAACCCCTGGACTCCCAAATTTGCCTGCAAACAATTGTGGGTACATTTATGTATAATTACAGTTAATCTCATGTCTGTCTGTCTGATTCTGTTCTTGTATTGGGTATATTACGTAGTGGTCGAAGTGTTCTCAATTGCAGCTCCTTGGTCTGGCACCCTTGGGACCCAACTAGTCCCAGATGAAGAATTTTGCCAGACCAGGGGGAGGTCATTTCTGCCCCCCCCCCACGCCCAGCTACTACCCGCCCTGGCCTGGCCCACCAGCCTCCTGGATGGCTTCCTACCTGATGTCGGCCCTGCTGCCCTGCCAATCCTGCTTAGCAGCCACTGCTGCCATGGCTCCTGGACCCGCTAGGAATCTACAAACCAAGGCTCCCAGCTCTGCCAGGCAGCCACACACCAGGTTTCCCAGCCTCACTGGGCAGCCCTGCTGCACCGGCAACTCCCTGCAGGCAGCCTGCTGCCCTGCCAGCCCCACAGAGCTTCCTGCTGCTGGCCCTCCATCAGGACTTTCTGGCCCTGCAACATCCATGCCAAAGCATGCACGTTGCTAGACCAGAGAGTCCCAGTTTAGAGACTTGTACAATTTTGTGAGTGAAAAAAAGTTTATGAAGCAAATCTCTATGAAACATTTTGCAGATGCCTTAGAAGAGAAAAAAGTTGGCATTTTTAGCATCTTTTCAGAGGTAAATCAAAATACACATATACCTATTATTTTTCAAATCTAGTGTGTGTTTAGAATACTCCTAAGGCAAAGCCTTCACACTTAATTTTAGTTTTAAAAGGCTTTCTGCTGAATCTGTAGCCTATTGCTCATGGCTACCTTGCTTGAACAATATTTCCACCAACTACAAGGAGTTTCTCTGACTGATCACTCATGATCAGATCATGTAAACAATTCTACTCTGCCCCCTTACTGAGTCAGTGCTTGTCAGCAAGAGCCCTGTTAGAGAAGGAGGGAAATTGTATGTCTATTTTAATGTGATGTCTCCAAAGTGCGTTTGGTGCTTGGATCATTTAATAGCTATGGTTACAGGCAGAACAGCCATTTCTCTACTCATTAGTATCAATGTGCTGCTTGGTTATATTCTCCCAGTAAAATGACAGCTTGCATCAGGAGGGTCTAGCTGAGTGGGAGAAATCCGCCAAGTTTTTTATTAAACAGGAGGCACAAGGAGGAGGGGAAAAAATCCCAAAACATTCGTTCACAATTCTTTCCCTTGGTAAAAGTGTGTGTTTGGCAACTACATTGCTAAATGGCACTGACATGGCCTCCAGTGGTTTTATGCTGCATTATCCCCTATCTGCTGTTAAATAATGAAAAGTGTCTCTTCAGGTTTCCCCTTTGTTGTGACAGCATTTAATCTTTGTACCTGTGGTGCTAGCCTCTAGTAATGGAAAATAATCTTAATTGGTTTGTTACCGGAGACCAGTGTGTAATAAAATGTAGAATTAGGCTTTGGCTATAGTCACTGTGCTGATATAACGCAGGAGAAAACTCAGATTTTCTTTGCCCTTTGGGTTCTCAGCAGATACCCTGAATTTTCAAGCAATCTTTGGCTCTAGGAGTATCTCTAAACAATCTTTTGGAGCATGTGGGAGCAAGCATCCCAGCCCAGATCTACAGGGTCTAAAGCCTAGCTCCATGAGCTACATAGTTAACACATGTCAAGGGAGCATTACTGAACAGAGACCATAACATTTATGTCTTATTAAAACAAATCTATAACCTACTATAAACATTCCTCCCAGCTTTTTTCATCCTATGGCTGGACAGGTATTGACAGGCCACCTCACATTGAATTGTCTCTTGTTTAGCATAAGTAGTTAACACACAATTTAATCTGTTCTACCTTGTATTTAGCTGTGACACTTTGAGTATCTTTCCCAGAGCTGAAGAAGAGCTCCATGTGGACTTAAAAGCTTGTATCATCGAGAATTTGGTCCAATAAAAGCTATTACATCACCCACCTTGTCCTTCTTACAGCACTTGGCATAACAAGGCCCAAGTTTCAGCTGGGGACTCTAACAGCAGATAGTACAAATTGATAACAAACTACAAGATTTTGGCTGTGGATGGAAAGGCAGAGAGGTGATAGCGACATGAGACTTAGGCTCTTTAAGTTGCAATTCTCTTTGTTGTGAAAAATAAGCACATAAAAGGCTAATGATACAAGAAAAACATGTACACACAAGATAAAACTAACTGGAGCACAGCCACAGCAAGTTAAATGGCTAATGCAAAAGGAATTTACAATAACATTTCAATTTTTAAAAAGCTGCAGTTGAATTCTTCTTCAATGTTCAATGTAAATATAGTTTGCTAAAGTCTTTCAAATATATAAACAGGCAAAGACAAAATGTCAAGTTCTAATTCATTGCAGATGATTACTGAGAATTTATAAATCTATGATAAACTACAGTCTATTTATATAAGAAATGCTGATAGATTTTAGTTGTAGCAATGCCAGTGATGCCACTGTAATTAGAATTTGTCAATGGGAATATTCAGATTTCAATCAAAATATTCTTGCCTGTATTTCTAACTGCTGGTTGCATTCAGTTTTGTGTATATAGTGGACCAAAAATTAATTATTTCCACGGGAGCTTAAAATTCCATCAATACACCGATAATCAAAAGGCTCTTCTAGAAATAGTTAAATTAATTATTCTGATCTACTTGGTTTGTTATGATCTAGTCCAGTTCAGGAGTTAGAAAGTATAAAAGAATACTAATAAATAATACTTAGCAAACTCATGCAAAGCACTGGCTGTTAAAATGGCAAGACAACTTGGATGCAATGAGGTGATTTTAAAATTCTGAATATGAGGAGTGCTTTAGTTAGCGTATGTTATTTATCTTCATAACATGCAAAAAGATAACATGCATCCACAAAATAAATGGAAGCGGAGAAAAACACATTCTCTGTCTATTAGGAAGATATGTCTAAGTTAAGGAATTAGCAGCTGCGTTATGTTGCCAGGCATTGCTAAGTGCTGCCAAACAGGAAAGGAAGAGATCTGGGCCATGCTGTGAAGCAGGATGGCAACCTAACGGAATGTGAATAGTCATTCGGCTGGAGGAAAATGGAGGAAAAGCTAAAGAAAGGACTCAGGGTACAATTTTCAAAAGCACCTGTGATTTAGAAGCATAAGTGCCTGAGACCCATTTGAAAGTTGGATTTACGAACCTAAAGTCAGTGTGGCTGAGGGTTTGCCCACATATGCAGCTGTGTTGCTGTAGCGTTTAAGTGAAGATGTGTCTATGCCAATGGGAGAGCAATGCAGTTTATTCTGACTTGAAGGGTGTGTCTAGACTACAGGGTTTTGTCGACAAAAGTGGACTTTTGTCGACAAAACTATCCCTGCGTCTACACTACCGCTGAGTTCTGTCGACATAACGTCGACAGAACTCAGCAGTTTTGTCGACGCAGGTAAACCTCATTTTACGAGGCATAACGCCTTTGTCGACAGAGTTCTGTCGACAAAAAGGGCAGTCTGGACGCGGGGGTTTCTTTTGTCGACAGAAAAATACCTCCAAGGAAACCCCCTGCTGGACAGTCCTTCTTCAGGAAAAACCTCTTCTTGTTCCTGTCTGTAGCCATGTTTTAAAGGCACAGACATCCCTGGCAGGCATTGTGACAGGAAGCTGGCCACAGAGGAAGCCTGTCAGCACAGAGCTCTCCCAGCTTCACCTGCACGTGGCCATGTGTGCAGCTCCAGAGCCATGAGGCCCCCAAGGACCTTTGAGGGAGCCAGCCCTGGTGCCCACAGCCGAGAAAAAGAGAGCCCAGCCTGGTCAGGGCCAGAGGTCCTGACACTGCTCGAACTGTCGGGAGGAGGAAGCGGTCAGGCCCTGCACACCCGGCGCAGGAACGCCAGACATCTACGGCCGCATGGCTCAGGGGCTGGCCGATAAAGGGCACCACCCAAGGACACTGCAACAAGTCCGGGCGAAAGTCAAAGAGCTTCAGCAGGGATACGTAAAGGCCCGAGAGCAGAGCTCAACATCAGGTGCAGCCCCGGCGCACTGCGCCTATTATAATGAGCTGGACCGCATCCTGGGAAGCCAGGAACCTATGTCTGCACCGGTGCTCGTGCAGACAGGGTTGCACACACCGGTGCAGCAGAGCCGGCAGGAGGTCCCCAGGGAAGATGTGGAGGAAGAGGAGGAGGAGCAGACGGAGGACACCCTGACCCTGACTCTGCGGCCTGTCCCGGAGACCCAGGAAGCCTCGCAGGCATCCTCCGACGCTGGTGAAGGAACATCAGGTGAGTGCAATCAGGGTCACAGACACAGAACAGGGAGGTGGGAGCAGAGAGGATGCAGAGCAATGTTCATGTCTTGGTCCTCCTGGACAGCTTGCATCTCTCTGTACATGTGCAAGCAGGCGGGCAGGTGGTGGGTATGTGGGTGGGGGCCATGGGAGACCCAAGGTGCTGCAGGCCCCTGTCCTACTGTGGCTGCACACTGATCTGGCCTGGACTGCCACGGTGGAGGGGGAGGATGTAGGGGGTGGAGGTGGACATTGTCCTAGCCACAACGGGGCCCCTGTGCAGCCGAGGCGGCTGGCAGGGCCAGACGTGGCCTACCAGTAACAACATTCCCATCCCTTGTTGTAAGGACTTGTGTGTGAATTGCTAACACTGATCGGTTCTCCCTCTTCTCCTCCACAGCCGGACCTGCTGCTGCTGACCGCCGAGCGACACCTGTGCCACCACCCACCCGGTCCCACAGCACCCGCAGGCATTGGAGGGCCTACAATGACCTCCTGAGGAGGCATGTGGAGGTGATGGAGAACATTGAGGGGACCATGGCCAAAATGCAGGAGACCATGGCTGAAAGAGCCAGGGAGGAGGCTCGCTGGCATACTCGCCTGCTTGAGGACTTCCTCCCGCAGTGGAGCACAATGTGTGCCACCGTCCGGGAGGCCCTGGGTGTGCCAGGTCCTCTTCCCCTGGGGACTCCTCCTGCCCATCCAGCTCCAGCCCCCTCTGGCCCCCCTTCCTCTCCCTCAGCCCCTCTAACCCCCCCTCCTCTCCCTCAGCCCCTGCCACCCCTCCAGCCCTGTCCCCGCTAGAGCAGAGTCATCTTCAGCCCCAACTCGAGCCCGAGGACAGCAGGGTCCACGGACAAGAGGTGGCAAAGCCTTGAGGCCCAGGCGATACCGCCATTACCCTTAAGTTGTCTGCCCTCCCTCCCTTCCTCCCTCCAGGTTGAAATCCACCCTCCCTCCCTCTCTCCCTCCAGGTTGAAATCCCCCCTCCTACCACAGTTATAAACACAGGTTAATAGTTCCAAAAAAAGTTTATTTTTTAACAGTTGTTGAACAATACTATGTTTTATAACAGTTCCTAATTCTAACTTTACTTGTTAATAAACATTATATTTTTCATATTTAACATGATGTGTGTGTCTTAACTGCTTGGAGGCTGATGCAGGGATGGATTATGGGAGGGAAGGTTTTGGGATGGGGGGGCCCTGGGCCACAGACCCCATTGGGGATACCTTGGGGAGTCATTGGGCTCCAGCTGAGAAGCGCTCACGCAGAGCCTCCCGGATGCGAACCACCGCCTGATGGGCTTGGCGAACGGCAGCTGTCCGAGGCTGTGCAAACCGCCTCCTCCACTTCAGCCATTGGCCCCCAACCTGGGAGGAAGGCCTCCCCTTTGCTCTCCACCAGGTTGTGGAGGATGCAACATGCTGCCACCACCTCTGGGATATTGTGTTCCCCCATGTCAAGGCGAGTTAGCAGACACCTAAACCTTCCCTTCAGCCGGCCAAATGCGCATTCCACCTGTAAACGTGCGCGTGTCAGGTGCGCGTTAAACACTTCCCTGCTCGTGGTCAGATGCCCTGTGTATGGCTTCATAAGCCAGGGCATGAGGAGGTACGCCGCATCGGCCACAATGCAGACCGGCATCTCTCGTCCCCAATAGCAAAGGTTCGCTGGGGGAAGAAGGTTCCTGTCTGTAGCCTTTCGTACAGGTGTGAATTGCGGAAGATCCGAGCTTCATGTGCCCGGCCCGACCACCCCACACAAAGGTCCGTAAATAGTCCACGGTGGTCAACCAGGGCCTGCAGCACAATGGAAAAGTACCCTTTTCTGTTGATATACCGGGCGGCTCGATGGGGTGGTGCATGGATGGGAATGTGCATTCCATCAAGCGCTCCTCTGCAGTTTGGGAATCCCAGCCCTGCAAAACCGGCCATGATGGTGTCTAGGTCTCCGAGGCGGACAATCCGATTCAGCAGCTGTGAGTTGATGGCCCTCACCACCTGCAGAAATAGACACATACAAACAGACACAGAATATGAAGTAAGAGGGGTTGCCCAAGTCCTTGGGAGACTGTCCTCCCCCAAGACCCCAGTATCCCCTCCCCCCAGGGATTGCTCCCAGTAGTATGATGGTGTAAGGCACAGGAGCCCTCCACCACCTCCCCTCCATTGCCCTCCACCCACCCTTTTTCTGTTACAGTCCCCTTACGGACTGCCCCCCACCTCCAAGGGCCTTACCTCCATCAACACAGCACCAACAGTAGATCTCCCCACACCAAACTGGTGTCCCACTGACCGGTAGCTATCAGGAGTGGCCAGCTTCCAGAGGGCAATAGCTACCCTCTTCTCCAGCGGGATGGCAGGGCGCAGGTGGGTGTCCTGTCGTTGCAGGGTGGGGGCAAGCCAGTTGCAGAGCTCCAGGAAGGTGGACTTCTGCATCCTGAAGTTTCGGAGCCAAGCCTGATCATCCCACTGCTCCATTATGAGCCGGTCCCACCAGTCTGTACTTGTTTCCATCCTACAAAATCACCTCTCCGGGAAAAAGTTCGGAGGCAGGAACAGTGCTGCTACATCCTGAAGGAGGGGCTCCAGTCTGGGCTCAGGATCCGGACCAGGGATTAACAGCATGAAAGTCTCTTGCAGTTGCAGCAGCATTTGAAGCACCGTGGAGTGGGGCCAGCGCCTGCCAGGGAAGCTCTTGCTCCATGGCAAACAAAGTTTGGAAAAACCTTCCAAAAAAACAAACCCCACACTGCTGTGCTGTGCCAGGAAGCAGGGCACTCCAAGCAAGCACTGCAGAACCTTTGCTGTCCCTCTAGGAGGTAAGCAAGGCAGCTGCAGCAGCAGAGCAACGGCTAGTCGGGGGCGGGGGGGAGTCCCTTTTAGCATGCATCTCTGCAAAAGGCAGGCAGCAGCACCAGGAAGTACATGCTGCCCCTGTGACCTGGCAGAAGCAGTTCCAGGTACTTTCTTCTGTCGACAGAGTGTCCTGCAGTCTGGACGCTCTCTGTCGACAAAGCAAATAGTTTTGTCTATCTGCTTGATGTAGTCTAGACGCTCTTTGTCGACAGAAGTTTTGTCGACAGATTCTGTCGACAAAACTTCTGTCGACAAAAGCCTGTAGTCTAGACGTAGCCGAAGTGCAGACCTGGTGTTAGGCTCTTACAGGCTACATTTTAAAAGGTATTTAGGTGTCTGGAGGAATTTTCAAAAGTGCTTGGGTGCAGTTTTGAAAATTCACTTAGGCCATTTTTGCATTATAAAATCCACACCCCTCCGCAATGCAATTATACCGACCTAACCCCTAGTGTTGACAATGCTATGCTGAAGGGAGAGCTTCTCCTGTTTATGCAGCTACCATCTCTCAGGGAGGTGCTTATTTACGCTGAAGGGAGAAACTCTCCTGTTGAAATAGCCGCATTGTCACTAAAATGCTATCAGTGCAGCTATGCAGATTCATCATTTAATGTGCAGACCAGCCTGAAGTGTGCCTTTCTAAAGTGTCTGTCTGCATCTCTAGGATCATACCTTTAAAATGTTGTCCCTGCTTGCTTACATCACTTTGGAAAATGGAACTTAGTATCCCAAGCTCCTTCGGTACTTTGAAAAAATTGGTGTTGGAGGACAACAGGAGGGGGGAAATGAAAGCAAGCTGCATTAGTTCTGTGCCCCAGCCAAAGCACATCTCTGTGGCTGCGGTGACTTGTTTTTAACTCTTGCTGTGCTACAGCTACAACCCTCACATATCAGTGTGACAATACTCACATGAACCTGTTTAGCCCACAGGTTGGCAGTCAGTTCAGGGAGTTTAGTCTTTTGCACTGTTACAATTGTGAAATATTGTTTGGTGGCTGAATCTGCCTAAAACACATAGGCTCACATAAAAGAAAAATGAAATAATCAAGCATCATGTTAATGAAGAAATGATTAAAAATCAGGGAGCTAAATCTTTAATATTACCATTAGTACAAGGTTTAAGCTTGCACAGTGGAGTAAACTGTATAATTGCAGGGTTGAAAATGATAAGCATGGTAGAAAACGCCAGTCCTGCATTACAGAAATATGTAAACACAAAGTTACTCTTTTTGCACAGAAGGCCTAAGAAGGGCACACAGATAAGTCCTTTATTAGCCTGATGATTACAGTTAAGCACCTGTCTCCTCATATATGCCCATTCTACATCTTACTTGTGTCCAATAATAGCCTTTGCTTACCCCTAAGTTGGAGTGAAACTAACTCTCTGCTCTCTGTACAGAGGAACAAAGATATAATTCAAACTTTAACATTTTTTCTTTCATATTTCCACTCACTGCTTCCTTGTCTTGATGCCACCTTTCTGTGCAGTTTAATTTGTCTTTTCACCGCTTTGTCTTTCTTTTTGTTTGGTGTTAGCTTGTAGAGTAACAGGAGATTAGATACTAAGTGAGGAGTTAGAGAAAACAGCCTCCATCATCACCTGTCATCATCTTGGATCCCGCTGTCAGGTTTTAGGCCTCAGCGTGGTTCAAAGACAGACCTTTCTACTGCAGTGGCTGACCTCTTTTTGCCCATACACATGAAAAGTGTATTCATCCTCCTCCTGCTGGGCCTCTCTGTGGCACCTGGCACCAGAAGCAGAGGGGGGTGACAATAATTGAGATCATTCTTGAAAAGAGGGGGGAGAAATTTCTCTGAACTTAGATCTCAGTCAGATTTCATTCTGGAGGAAGGGGAAAAGGGGAAAGGGAAGCTACATCAGGGTCAGTTTTCTTTTTATTCTGTTTGGTTCATCCCAGTGAGTCTCCTGATACTTGTAAACCTACCAGCCTCTCATGTTTTCCAAACAGAGGGGCAACACAAATGATTATGGATATCATGGAATATCTTCCATATGAGGAGAGATTAAAGGGACTGGGACATATCAACTTGGAAAAGCGATAACTGGGGGGGATATGATAGAGGTCTATCAAATCATAAATGGTGTGACGGAAGTGTTATTTACCTCCTCTCATAAAACAACAACTAGGGGTCACCAGAGAAATTCATAGGCAGAAGGTTTAAAACAAACAAAAGGAAGTACTACTTCACAAAGTGCACAAACAACCTGTAGAACTCATTGCCAGGGAATGCTGTGAAGGACAAAACTACAATGGAGTTAAAAATAGCTAGCTCATGGATGATAGGTCCAGCAACAGCTATTAACCAACATAGTTAGAGGAGCAACTCTCTGCTCTGACTGCCCCTAGCCTCTGACTTCCAGAAGTTGGGAGTGGATGACAGACTTGATAATTGTCTGTTCTGTTCATTCCCTCTGCAACACCTGGTATTGACCACTGTTGAAAGACAGGATACTGAACTAGATGGACTATTGGCCTGTCCCAGTGTGATTGTTATGCTCTTCTAATTATTAAAGCTGGTCAAAAAAATTCTGATGAAACATCTTGCTGTCAGAAAATGATTTAATCTAAACAGATTAGTTGGGGGCATGTGTTGATTTCAGATAAAATAAGATGTTTTCTTTTGACTGTTTTAATATGTCAAAATGAGAATTAATATTTAATATAGTATATTTATACATATATTTACCATGTTTTATTGTATTTAATGTATTTTATATTGGTTTGATATTATTAAAACCAAGTGTTTTTGCCTTAGCACGAGACATTTCAGTAATCATGAATCAAAATTTTTCAGAATCTTTCATTCTATGGAAATTTTTGAAATTCTGTTTTGGTTTGGTTCAGAACAAAACATAATTGAAAATGTCAGAATTTGACATAGAATGGAATTTTTATTTTTGATCAATTAATGATACTTGATATTTGCACTATTTCTCTGTAAGCTTCAAAATGAAGTCAGAAAATGGCAGGTTTATCTTCATTATAAATAAGGGGGAAAGGGTAAATCCAAATAATTCAGTTTCTCTAAGTATCATTTCAGCTTTGGCTACTGCTAACAGATAGCCTCTCTGTGTGTGTTAGGTTTAACATTCTGGCAGTTTTTCAAATTTTCCTGCTACCAGGTAACATGTCCCCTACCATTGATAATACTGAAATCAAAGCTAAGGCAAAACATCACTTGCTTTTTGTAACTCACTGTTGTGTGCATTTCTAGCTGTTCTGAAAAAGAGTAAGTTTTTTTTGTATTACTTTTCTATCCTTCTGACACAAAATTGTATCTTCCAAATCATTAACTATGTAGCCCTTAAAGATCCCTGTAAGGCTTAAAAAGTGGGAAAATAGCTGCAGGGAATCATTAAATGCAAACCGTTTTAGCAAGAATTGTATTTCAAATACTTCTGAAGAACTTGGTGTAGCAGTGCAGTAGGCAATAATCCTTTGATCTTGCAGAATGGAAGTCAATGGGAGATTTGATATTGATTTTAATGGGCACAGAATCAGACCATAAAGAAAACCAAGATATGAAGTCAGAGGTGGGGATAAGACTGTTTGTGGAGTGGATGATTTTCCAGAAATGTCATGCACCAGGAAGTGTACTGAAAACTTTATTTCTTACAATAGGCACCAATATACCTTTAAAAACTAACTAAACGTGTCAGACACAATACAAATGGTATCTAAACTTCCCTTCCCCCTCACACACATCAGAAAGGGGTTTAAAAGTGTCTTTCTGACACATATCAATGTGCTTTACTATTCCCATTAAATGTTCCTCACATATTAGGGTTCCTGTTGTGTCTTCCTTCCCTCTTGAAAGCTGGTTGTCATAAAACCATTCAAGCTCTCCTTTCTGGACATTCACAAGGTTGCTGTATTTGGATGCAATACTGGATCCTGTGCGCTTCTAAGCCCATTCAGTCTGAGCAGAATACAGGCAATGTCTCTTGCTGCTCAGGCTCCCTGTTCACTTCAACTCTCTCCAGTAGTTTAAGCACACTGGCGTATTGAAAACTATTAAAATTGCAAGCTATGACTTTAATTGGAAGGGATTTCCTGGATTGCAGGTTAGGAGGCTTAGCAGAGAAGCATGCAATCTAGGTCTTGAACAGCCAGTCTGAGAAAAGCCAAGCTACAGTAAGGTGAGGTGAATTGTACCTCTCTGCTTTAGGGTGCAGCCCGCGCTCTCTCTTTCTCTCTTTCTTTGCTTCTTGTGTATGTTAAGGTTTTGGATTTTAAGAAATTAGGTAACAATTATTTAAGACTCTACACTCTTCCAGAAAGAGCACCTTGGGTTTTTATTTAATTTTTCTATTTGTATGCTGTAAACATACCAATTCCTTTTCCCAGTGTTCTGCCCTCATGAATACTATTGGTCACATGGCCGATACAGCAAGGAACTCAGACTTTGCAAAGTAGTTTCCTAAACTTACCCACACTTGGTTCATGGAGAACCCTAGAGAGTCAGAGATCCATACAAAAATGGCACAACCTACACACAAATCCTTCTCTCTAGCCTCCTTACCTCTCTGAGAGCACATTTAGTTTTTTGTCAGTACTTTCAGGGTCTCCAAATCCTTCTCCTGCTCAGTCTTTGGTTTTACTGTAACTTTAAAAACAACAAGAGGTCCTGTGGCATGTTAGAAACTAATCAAAATATATAGAATCATGAACTTTTGTGGGCAAAACCCACTTCATCAGATGAATTGTAGGAGAATGGCTGCATTTAAATCCATAATTGAGTGACCAGAGAGGTTAAAATATTCCCATACAGGTTTATATGTGTTACCATTTCTGATGTCTGAATTGTGCCCATTTATCCTTTGTCGTAGAGACTGTCTAGTTTGGCCAATATGCATGGCAGAGGGGCAATGCTGGCACTTGATGGCATATATCACATAGATGATGTGCAGTTGTATGAGCCCCTGATGTTGTGGCTTCTGTGCTTAGGTCCTGTGATGGTGTTGCTTGTATAGATGTGTGGACAGAGTTGACAAAGGGGTTTGTTGCAGGAGTAGGTTCCTGGGTGAGTGTGGTCTGAGGTGTTGTGTGTGGCTGCTGGAATGTATTTGCTTCAGGTTGTGGTTTGTCTAAAGGCGAGGATTGCCCTGTCTCCCAGGCCTGTGAAAGTGAGGGATCGTGTTCTAGGATAGTGCACATTTGTAAAATATTTTTCTTTCATGAGCTAAACCTACTTTCAAAGCAAAAATACTTTTCAATTGGCTTACTCTTGCATTTACCACACCATTAAATTCATCCATCCATTTCACCCAGGTGTCCATCTGAAAAGAATTGTCAGTGTTGTTTATTTTGTACTCTCACATTAAAAATGATGTGCAGTGTTTGAAAACTGTTGGTGGGTGACACATTCTATAACTGTTCATTTATTCTCATAAACAAAATATATTCTCTCAAACAATATTTTAGTTATAGTAACATCATTATTTCTGTTGCCCTTGTTTATACTACCTGTCATAAAGTCCTTAAAACAACATCTCTTGTATTTTTTAAAACTAGCTTTCAGTAAAAATAATTTCCATTACTTTTTTTTCAGTCGCTTTTCGCCTGTTTGTATTGAGAGCTGGTACTGAAAGCCTACATCTGACAAAATAATGCAAGAAGCAGATTTTCTTTTTCACCCCTGCATGTTGTTGCAGCTAGAGAGCTGGGGGTTGCTAGAGAATATGGTTCATTTTACCCCGTGTTCCCCAACTTCACTAGGGTCTTCACAGTGCAAAGTTCTAAGCACTCCTATAGAAGTTACTTCAGCACCTCACAGGAGTGCAGGACTGAGACAACAGAGAGCAAAAGTGGAAGAAAGGTTTTCGATATAACACTTAACAGCACTTTCATTTAGCAACTATACTTTAGTGCTATTTTCCCAGAGTCGCTGCTGCGTATCTTTTGGTAATGGTCCCAAAGGGATGATGTGATCAGAATGGTGGGAGAGAAAGAAAACTTTAATGATTGCATTTTGAACAAACTGAGGGAGGGAGAAGTGAGAGGTAAAAAGGCTATATAGGACAAAGTTGCAGGAATCAACATAAGAATTGCCATTAGAGTTGAGCAATTGTTTTTAAATTTGGAGGATGAACTGAAAACTCCTCCCTATAAAGAAAACAAAGTTCAATGAGTTTTGAACCAAAATTGATTTTTGTTCTTCATCTGGAGTGAATATCATTTTGAAATGACATCCTCTAAATAGAAATGTCATTTTGAAAATGATGCAATGAAACATGACATTGAATATTTTTTACTTTTTAACCACAACTAACTTAAAAAATCTGTGTAGAAAAACCCTGTGTAAAAATTTTGTATCGCATTGCCTTTTGAAATTCTTAGCATAAATTAACAAAATTAAATTTTAAAATTAGAAAGGCAGAAAAGGCATCTGTCCATCTCAGTGCAAAAATGTAGTCTGTGTGGGCTACACATACACCAGCTATGGTTCTCACAGGCGTGTATATGTGAAGCTATGGATTCCTTTGCTGTCCCCCTGTGTGGTGTGGTAGGAGTAAGCATGCTGCCTATGATGTCATGTGGATTTTTGGAGGTAATGATATATGGTGTGGCTACCATCGAGTTCTGCAAGGACTGCAAAGAGCAGTGAATCCATGATTGTTGGACATGTAGGTCAACCAGGGGCTGAAACATTTGTGTTTGCTGTGTGACAAGCCCTGTTTATATGCTGGTAAATCTTCCTGTTCTTTCTCCTGTTTGCTCTTTGGCCTGAAAGATCTCATTCAATATGTCCTAGTACTCTTCTTTCTCTTCATCTGGGTCAGGTGTTTTAAGGGTGTAGAACAGGTGCCCCTCAAAGCCACAACAACCACAGCTGCTGATAAAATAAGGCAGAGGTTCCATGGCTTTAATGCAGTGACTCATGCCTTTGACAGGCTGTGCTACTGTGAGGAGAGGCAGAGGCAAACCAAGGATGGATGATCATCTTAAATGCTAAACTTTATAAAGGAAAAACCTAGATATTTAGCAGGGTCAATAATCCAAGTAGGAGAATATAATATACAGAAACATTAAATACTTAATGAAATAATAAACTGTTAACTGCTATCAGAATAAAATAAGTTTTTTCAACAACACTGTCAGTCCAAGAAGGACTCAGCTCTTCCTTTCCATGGCTGCAAAATCCAGCTTCACGCCACTTGTCTTGTCTCCCAAGGCTCTTTCAGTTTGATGCTATGATCACCATACCTCTTTCCAACAGGTCTGCTTGCAGATGACAGCTTCTCAGCTGGAGACCCACAACCATTCTCCAGTATCTCCTCTGTCAATGTTCTAACAGTAAACCTCACTGATCAGGTGCACTATGCCTCTCGTGGCTGGATTCCTTGCACATGGCTTGTCAAGGTCCGGCTTCCTCAGCACATTTCCTTTTCACCCCAGCTCATTCTCTTTTCACCTCCTTCTTTTCTAACGCCATTCACCTGCCCCTTTGGAAGAACTGAGACCCCCCCCCAATTCAAGCTGCTCTCCCATTGACTATCTCGCTCCCCAGGAAAGTGTCCTATGCTGCTCCATCACAGCTACAGGCCCTAGCATTACCCTCTTGGGTGAAACCACAGCAGTTGCTAGTGCCAGGGTTACTACGTTACTGTCACAATTAATAGGGACAGACAAGTTAGGGTACCTCTACATTGCATGGCTATTTTGGGATACCAGAGGTAGCCCGAAATAGCTGCCCCGCATCTACAAAAGCTGCCCATTACTTCGAAATATTTTTTGAAATAATGGGCACGCCATCCTGGTAAACATTGTTACACGAGCGTTAAAGGATGGCTTGAAATAGCGCATTTCAAAATAGATTTGAGATAAGATATGCAATTTCCATAGCACAAATTTCATATCTTATTTTGAGTTTAGGGTGCTGTGTAGATGCACCCTTACTCTCATAAAAATTTGAATTGAAATATAGAATCATAGAACACTAGAACTGGAAGGGACCTTGAGAAGTCATCAAGTCCAGTCCCCTTCACTCATGGCAGAACCAAGCACCATTTAGAATCATAGAATCATAGAGCTGGAAGAGACCTCAGGAGGTCATCAAGTCCAGCCCCCTGCCCAAGGCAGGACCAATCCCAACTAAATCAACCCAGCCAGCGCTTTGTCAAGCCGAGACTTAGGGTATGTCTAGACTGCATCCCTCTGTCGGCAGAGGGATGCAGATTAGGCAGGTCAACATTGCAAATGAAGCGGGGATTTAAATATCCCGTGCCTAATTTGCATAAAAATGGCCACCGTTTTTGCCAACTCAGCACTTTGTCAGCAAAAAGCGGCAGTCTAGAGGGGGATCTGTCGAGAAAGAAAGCCTTTTTCAACAGATCCCTTATGCCTCCTGCAAGGCTTTCTTTCTCGACAGATGCAGTCTAGACATACCCTTAAACACTTCTAGGGATGGAGAGTCCACCACCTCCCTAGGTAACCCATTCCAGTGATTCACCACCCTCCTAGTGAAACAGTTTTTCCTAATATCCAACCTAGACCTCCCCTACTGTAACTTGAGACCATTGCTCCTTGTTCTGCCATTCGTCACAACTGTGAACAGCCTCACTCCATCCTCTTTGGAACCTCCCTTCAGGAAGTTGAAGGCTGCTATCAAATTCCCCCTCACTCTTCTCTTCTGCAGACTAAATAAACCCAAATCCCTCAGTCTCTTCTCATAGGTCATGCGCTCCAGCCCCCTAATCATTTTGGTTGCCCTCCGCTGAACCCTCTCCAATGCGTCCACATCCTTTCTATAGTGGGGGGCTGTAATGTTTGTATTTATCCACCCTAACCACCACCCATTTCGCAAGTCCCGAAGTTCAACCCATGCCGTGTCTGTCTAGTATGAGTCTTTCTCAATCGTGATTTGAACTAGTTTAAATCAGGATGGGATGTAGTCCAGTAATGCAGCTTTGGGCAGCAGGGAGAGGGGGGTCCAGGTCCACCCTCACTCACGGACCCCAGTCCAGGGCCCTAAGGACTCAGACCTGACGCGGTCCTGTTTGGCTGGCGGGGCTTCCCGCTGAAACATGCCAGCCCTCAGGCAATATGCAAATGCCCTGCCCTGGGCTGCTTCCTCTCCCCTTACCTGGCTCTTTTGTTCTCCCTTCTACCACCTCCTCCTACCTCCCTTTTAAATTGCCTGCACTCCAGCTCAGCGTCTTCCGCTGTCCCCAGCGGACGCTGCCCTCATCTGCCCTCCACCAGATCCCACCCCCTCTCCCAAGTCACTCTCCTGCCGCCCGCCTGCGCTGTTTCCCCGGGCGCTGCCCCGTACAGCTGTCTGGTGGTGTGAGAGCACGCTGCGCATGCGCCAACCCTGGCTCACCGCGCCCTGTACATGGCTGGCACGGGGGGCTTTAAAGTGTGGGGCAGTAGCACCCCATCATAGGGGCCCAGAACTGGACACAGTATTCCCGATGTGGCCTCACCAGAGCCGAATAAAGGGGAATAATCACTTCTCTGGATCTGCTGGCAATGCTCCTCCTAATGCACCCTAGTATGCCATTAGCCTTCTTGGCTACAAGGGCACACTGTTGACTCATATCCAGCTTCTCATCCACTGTAATCCCCAGGTCCTTTTCTGCTGAACTGCTACTTAGCCATTCAGTCCCCAGCCTGTAACAATGCTTGGGATTCTTCCTCCCCAAGTGCGGGACTCTGCACTTGTCCTTGTTGAACCTCATCAGATTTCTTTTGGCCCAATCCTCTAATCTGTCCAGGTCACTCTGGACCTTATCCCTGCCCTCCAGTGTATCTAGCCTCCTTGCAACCTCCTTGCAGGAGGAATAACGGTAGTTCGAATTAGGAGCTTTAATTCGAACTACCTAGTCCGTGCCGCGTGTAGCCGCGGGCAGGTAGTTCGAACTATGGGCATTTAAAAATGGCACTCCCGGGAACATGCAAATGAAGCCGGGATATTTAAATCCCGGGCTTCATTTGCAAGTTCGAATGCCTACATTAGCCACCCTAGTTCGAACTAGGGTGGCAGTGTAGACATACCCATATAGATGTTTATCTAACCAGCCCTTAAATAGCTCTGGTGATGGAGCTTACACAACCTCTCTAGGCAATTTAACCACCTGACAGTTAGGAAGTTTTTCCTAATGTCCAACCTAAACCTCCCTTGCTGCAATTTAAGCCCATTCCTTCTTGTCTTATCCTCAGAGGTTAAAGAGAATATTTTTTCTCCCTCCTCCTTGTAATACCCTTTTAAGTACTTGAAAGCTGCTATCATGTCCCCTCTCAGTCTTCTCTTTTACAGACTAAAATATGCTTATTGACACTCAGCTTTGAAAGCTCTCTGCATGGCCCAACACCGCAGCTCCATCCTGGGGATCCTGGCCTTCTAGGGTCAAGGTGGGCGGAGCAGGGGGAGAAGGAATTTGCATATTCTGAAACAGTACTATTTTGGTTCCTATTCTATCGGTATGAGTATAGGGCAACAACACCAAATGTTGGCAGAATTTTCTACACGTGATTGTAGGTGATATTTCACTCCTGAGGGTAACAAAGACACAGAGGGCTCAGCTGCTACTGACATCCCAAAGTTGTCCAGGCCTATTTGCTGCTAGGCTGTTTAGTGTGATGGTACCAGCTGAGCTCCTGGCAGAGTGATATGGGGATACGTCCTACCACAGAAGAAGGCAGCCATCCCTAGAAACTTTTGGAAGAGGACTGCAGAGTATCTCCATAAAAGTTGTATCAAGATCTTGCAGAAGGATACCAGGGACATTCCTATGTAAGTAAACAAACTGTTCCATGTGCTCCCAACCCCACCTAACCCTACAAGAGATTGCAAAGCATATACTGATTCTACTTCTGTTAGTTGCACTACCTTTTCTTATTAAACAATGAGACAATGATAGCTATGTCTTGTTAACTGATGGGCTGGGTGCCATCTTTAAATGTAAACACTGTAAGAGGAAAAGCATTCACACACATACCTGAGCCCCTTCTCTTTCGTTGGGCTTATCCATGCTCTGCTGGTGAGACTGGCTAGATTGTGGTGAAGTCTCAACAGGTTCTGGCTTATTGCATGGTTGGCACGATACCACCACACCTTCCCCCTCCTTGCTGTTCATGGTAGGTGTCTTTGTATTGGACTCTTTTGAGGCATCCATGGTGTCTGGTGGGATGGTGGTGGGGTCTCTGCCACATCTCTCATTGCAAAAGTGCCAGGTGTGAGGTTGAGCCCCAGATTGTTTGTTGCAGGGCTTGACTTCTGGTATGCCTGGTGCAGTTCTTTCCTTTTCATATGGGACTGCTGCTGACCTTGTCATATACCCCTTCACCTTCATCCCTTTTTGTAGATGTCCATGGCTATATGGCTTTAACAGCATCTTCTCCCCACAGGCCCAGGAGATGTAATATTTCCTTTCTACTCCAGACAGAAGCATGTCAAGGGCATGGAGCTGGCATAATTAGTGGAGCAGCTGCACACAATGGAAAGCAATTAGGTGGGCTGCCAACCTGGGCATTCAGGAAAATGTATTTAAAAAATAAGCAGTGTGTTTTTTAAAGGGGATGGTGGTGTCCGGTTTCTGTGACCCTTGGGCAGCCATTGACAATGGTAATCAGAGCAATCACTGTTGAAAGGAGCAGGACATTGTGGGACAGCCGTTGGAAGACTGATAGGGTCTGCACAGGTTAAGGAGCATCTACATTCTCACTGCATCAGTCTCACTTGGTTGACCACAGCTCAATACTGTTTGAAACCATGGTCAACCTAGAGATGCCAGAGACATTTCTTTTAGAAACAAGTAAAGTCGTAAGTCCTGCTCTGAAGCGCTTATGATGAGTCCAAAGCCTTAATCCTGGAAAGACTTAGTTTTGCACATAACTTTAACTACATTAACTGTCCCTATGTCCCTCCCTTGGCTGTCTGAAATTGGCACCTTAACCTTGTGAAACTTAAGCATGTGCCTAACTATGGTTCAGGCGTACCCCAGGAATCAGGATCATCAACAGACAAAAACTGGGCTATTAAAAATGGAAGGCTGAGGGCTGCAATGCTAAGATGACATAATTATTCAATAAGGCATGTATACATCTTAAACATTCCATTACATTAATGATTTATGTTTATTTATTACTAGAAGATTTACCTGACGTTGCTCAGGACCTTCAGGACAGACGTCTGAGGGGACATGGGGGGTATCAGGGTAGGGGCTTGAGGATGTGGGGGGCTCAGGGCAGCGGGCTAGAGATGTGGGAGTCAGGGTTGGGGTGAGGAGGGGCTCAAGGCAGGGGTGCAGGGTGCAGGAGTCAGGGCAGGAGATTGGGAGTGTGGAGGTCTCAGGACAAGGGTTGGGGGGGTTCAGGGCAGAGGGTGAAGATGTGGGGGGTGCAGGGGTAAGGGTGGGGATTTGGGAGGTATGAGGAACTTAGGGCAGAGGGTTGGGAGGTATACGGGTGCTCTGGGAAGGGGGTGTGGGATGCAGGGTGGAGGGCTCAGGACAGGGGGTGAAGGCAGCTGGCAGCTGTTCCCGGGGGCTTTCCCAGGGCAGCGGGGGCTCTGCTGGCCGGCTGTGGGCTATTCCCCATGGCCAACCCAGGGCAGTGGGGGCAGCGTTGACAAGCTGGTGGCTGCTTTCTGGGCTGGGGCACTTGTTGTCCCCTGTAGTCATTCTGGGGTATAATTGTCCCTCACACTTGCTGCTCCCCTGTGGTCAGTCCAGAGTAACTGTCCTTGCTATCAGAGCACTCCCTTTCCATCTGATGAGAATCCCATTCTCCTGACAGAACCATACCCTGACCTTGCTTTAAGTTAGGATAAGAGGAAGCTGCATACCAAATTTGGTGATCCTAGCTCTTACCATTTAGGAAGAGTTCTTGAACAAACAGACTCAAAGACAGACACACAGAAATTCTCTCAAATATATTGTAGGTTAAGCATCTAATTCCTCATTCGTGACGTTATAGCAGAATGCAGTGCTTTTGGTCCCATGTCAGTCCCAGATATTAGAGGGTCAAAGCACGTGGGGTAATATTATTTATTGGATCTCATCCATCTTGTCTCTGTATATATAGCAGTGAGTTGTTTTTCGTGAGACCTGAATGATGTATATTTCTTTAATCTGCTTGAAGTAAGCCATACATTATATTTGCTTGAGGAGTGCTGAAGGAAATCCAATCTAATGCTTTTGCTTGCCAAAATAATTTTTTTCTTTACAACTAACCCCTCCATCACTCACCATCCAAGCTTTTGAAGTCTATCCACTCACGAGAAGCCTTCTTTAATCAAGCCAGCTTGGACTAGCCTGTCACACAAATTGTACTTTGTCTATATGAAGACATTTTGCATTAATCTCTTACGAGAAGAGGTTGCCTAATAAGTGTCCTGTTGAGCAAGTTTCACTGTATATGAAAATGAACATATTTGCCAAAGTAAATTTTGGTTAACTGAATCAAATGTTTTTGCTATGTGATGTACAAACAGATGACTTCACATCTTTTTTTTGGGGGGGGGGGTTATACATGAAGGTAATTTGTCTACATGAGAAATGCTGAATTAGTTGAATGACATTATGTTAATCTAAGGGTATGTCTACACTACAAAGTTAATTCGAAATAACAGCCGTTATTTCGAATTAACTTTAATAATGTCTACACATACAAACCGCTATTTTGAAATAAAATCGAAATAGTGGAGCCCTTATTTTGAATTAGGTAAACCTCATTCTACAAGGAATAACACCTAATTCGAAATAGCTAATTCGAAATAAGTGCTGTGTAGACATTTCGAATTAGGGGGCCTCCAGCCCTTCCCAGGGAGCCCTGGTGGCCACTCTGGGCATGACCAGGAAAATTCATCAGCTCCCTCCCCAGCTCCAGAGCCCTTAAAGGGGCAGACTCTGGCCACAGTGCCTGTGCCAGTTGCCAGCCTACCAGCACACAGCCAGCAGACCGTGCACCTGGCACAGGATGAGCCAGCAACCCGCTGCCACCCAGCCCTCCACCGCTCCCCAGAACCAGGCTGGCAGCTCTCAGGAGCCTTCCAGGGGCCGCAAAAGGCGGGCGCCTTCCTGGTCTAGTGCAGAGATCGTGGGCCTCATTGAGATTTGGGGGGAAGCCTCCAATGCCCACAATCTTCACACTAGGCACAGGAATGCAGCTGTCTACAGCCGCATAGCTGCCAGCCTGGCCACCAGAGGCCACATGCGCAGCCAGGAGCAGGTGCTCAGCAAAATCAAAGAACTGCGGCAGGCCTATGCCAGGGCATCCCAACCAGGGGTTGACCCAGGAGGGCTGCCCACACTTTGAGGCCCTGGACTGCATCCTGGGGGATTAGACAGTCCGTGCCCCCTTGGTCATCATTGACCCCGGGGCAGAGGGCCCTGCCCCTGATACAGGGGAAGAGGAGGAGGAGGACGACAGCAGCCAGGAGCCTGCAGGGAGTGTGCCCTGCACTCAGGACCCCCGAGCCGAACCGGAGAGCCTGTCAGCAGCCTCATCCGAGGTCGGGGAGGCCTCCATGTGTGAGTGCCATCACAGTCCCCTTATGTGGGGCGGGGGGGGGAGGAAAGGGGAGACCAGGGACCATGCACATTGGCCTTGACAACCTGTGCATCTGTCGTGCCATCCAGGACATGTGGCCCCAGCTGGGTGCCATGCAGGGGCCCTGACCTGTTCCCCACACGCATCTACATGTGAAGGCACATGACAGGCTCCTGACCCCGGGGAGAGACACTGCACACTGCCCTCCCTCCAGACGCCCCCTCTACACAGAGGCAGGGCACATTTCCCCTCCCCCCCCACACACCACACTATAGGCAGCACAGGGGCTGGGGTGCAGTCCTGGGCCAGCTCACACTCCCAGGTATAGCAGATGGAGACCTGCCGTCCTCGTTTTGCAGAGGGGGGCTGGGTTTCACCCACTGTGTCCCCAGGGAGAACTGACCACTTCTCTTGTTTCACCGCAGCCGCAGCACCTGCAAGTGCAGGACGCACCACCTCGCCTGGACCATCCACCCGCATCCAGGCCAGCAGGCGCACCCGCAACCTGGAGGAGTTCCAGAGGCAGCAGCTGTGGTTGCAGGGATAGCAGGTCCACAGCCAGGAGCAGTGGGTGCAAAAGGACCTACAGCTGTGGTGGGAGAGCTTGCAGGAGCTGTGGGAGCAGGGCCATGCCCTCCGCAAGCACCTGCAGGCCCTGGTGGACCGATTGCTGCCTCGTGCTGCTCCAGCCCCTGTGGCCGCCCCAGCTATCGCTCCTCCTCCCACCCCTGCTCCCCCTCCTGCTTCTTCCACCCCCCCCCCGTCCCTCCTGCCTCACCCTCCACACCCACTCCCCCCCGGGAACACCAAGGCCCCCTCACCCGCAGTGCTGCGAGATGGGAGGGCCGTCAAGACTCCCAACCCTGAGCTTCCCCTCCCCTCCTCCCCTCGCCTCCCCCATCCAGCTCCCTCCTCCCAGGTTTCCTCCCCCTCTCCCACTCTCATTCCCCCTTCCCCCACCCCAGTTATGTTAAATGAAGAGTTTTTTGTGGCAACACAAGTGTTTTTATTGTATATAAGGAAGGGGGGTTAGGGAGGGGGAAGGGGAAGGAGGTGGGGGTGGAATATAAGGCACAAGGCCCCAGTGGGGCATGCCAGGGGGACTTTAGTCCTCATCCGCCTGGAAGCTCTTCCGCAGGGCTTCCCGGATGCGGACAGCCCCCCGAAGGGCTTCCCGGCTGGCAGCCATGCTGGGCTGTGCGTACTGGCCAGCCAGGCGGTCAGCCTCTGCCATCCAGGCTGGCAGAAAAGCCTCCCCCTTCCTCTTGCATAAATTGTGGAGCACACAGCACGCTGCCACCACGTGCAGAATATTGTGCTAGGAGAGGTCGAGGTGGGTGAGGAGGCACCTAAATCGTGCTTTCAGTCGGCCAAAGGCCCCCTCGACCACGATGCAGGCCCTGCTGAGCCTGGCATTGAAGGCCTGCCGGAAGAGGCTGAGGTGTCCCATGTAGGGCTTCATCAGCCAGGGCTGTAGGGGGTAGGCCACATCCCCCAGCAGGCACACTGGCATGTCCACATCCCCGACCCTGATGTGGCGGTTGGGGAAGAAAGTCCCGCTGTGCAGCCTCTGGCACACGGAGGAGTTGCAGTACACCCGCGAGTCGTGTGCCTTGCCGGACCAGCACACATTGATGTCCGTGAACTGGCCCCCGTGGTCAGACATGGCCTGCAGGATCACAGAGAAGTACCCCTTCCTGTTGATGAAGAGGGAGGCCTGGTGGTTCCGAGCATGGATGGGGATGTGCATCCTGTCGATTGCCCCCCCGTAGTTGGGGAAGCCCAGGGCACTGAACCCCTGGATGACCGCATCCATGTCTGTGAGGCGAACGACTCTGCAGAGCAGCACCCTGTTGATGGCCTTCACCACCTGTAGAGAGACACATAAAACCAAGGGTCACCAGGGTGCCCGGGTGGCTGGGAGTGTTCGTTCCCCACCACTGCCCCGTGCCCCACTCCCAGGAGCAACTCCCGCTGCAATCCTGGTCACCGCGGGCGGTCTGTAGCATGGCTGTGACAGACCGAACCCACCCAGGGAGGGCACGTACACCACCTCCCCCCCCTTTTTCCCTGGGGCAGCCCATGTCCTCCTTGCAGCCCCCCCTCTTGGCCCAGTGGCCGGTGAGTGCTGTACCTGCCTGAGTACCGCTTCAATGGTGGATCTCCCCACACCGAACTGGTTCCCCACAGATCGGTAGCTATCTGGCGTGGAGAGCTTCCAGAGGGCGATGGCCACCCGCTTGTGGAGGGGAATGGCGGGCCTCATGCGTGTGTCCCGTCACTGCAGAGCCTGGTTGAGCCACTCGCAGAGCTCCAGGAAGGTGTCCTTCTTCATCCTGAAGTTCTGGGTCCACTGTTGGTCTCCCCAGCGCTCCAGGACGATGCGGTCCCACCAGTCACTACTGGTGTCCAGATGCCAGATGTAGCGGGGCATGCTGGCGTCCAGGCGCCACTCCTCCAGGGCCCCCAAGGGGTGCAGGGAGAGGGCCAGGGGGCTGGCCTGCAGCAGAAGGTGCCAGGCAGCTTCCAGCAATTGCTGCCAGGCTTGCAGCAAGACGTTCTACATGAGCACCAGAGTGCCCAGGGGCGGCTCTGGCTCCATGGTGCCGAGTGCTGCAGTGTCCCAAATGAGAGCAACCGAAGCAGGCGGAGAGGAAAACGCTTTGCTGTCCCTTGGCGAGGTAGGCAAGCAAGTGGGAAAGCTGAGAACCGGCTGTTCCGGGGGGTTCCTTTAAGCACGAGCTTCAGATAGCCTCAGACAGCAGCCACACAAAGCAACTACTGACCTGATGCCCTGCTGGAACCGGTTTCAGCTGCACTTAAATGCGATCCAGCGTCCAATCAGTGTGGACGCGCTATTTCGAAATAGCAAAATGCTATTTCGAATTAGTTTTTGTGTCTAGATGCGTTATTTCGAATTAGCTTATTTTGAATTAACTAATTTGAAATAAGTTAATTTGAAATAGTGCTGTAGTGTAGACATACCCTAAATTAATGTATTATAAGTTTGTTTTCAACTGCCTGGTGATTTACAGGACACATCTTTCATTCTTTTCAGTGGCAAACTTACTGACTGGGATATTTTATTGGATTAAAGATGTAGTATTTTACCTTCTGATTGACTTATCAGGGGTATCACATTTTCGCTACAATAAACATCTAAACAGATGTTAAGAGCAGGCATTCATTGCTTATTACATCATTTACCCAGTTTGAGCCACAAGAATTTCAATTGTACCTGAATTAAATCTGATAGATGGAACTTAACACACTGCATGAAATGTGACTGCTCTCTGTAGTCTGTCACATTTTAACATCTGGTAAACTTCCACCAGGAGTGATGATGAAGATGTCATGCATCCTTGGCAACAAACTCATTTAATATGAAGTTTGCATATCAAATTGATGGTCAATATTCTCATCTCAAAAATCCCACTATTAAATGCTTAAAAGTCTGTAATAGAGCACAGGGAATACAACAAAACTATGTGAATGCTCTTAGGAAGAATAGCTACTGATTTTTTTCACTGGTATTCACAAGCCTATCTAATTGCTTGTTGGCATTCATTCAGGTGAGCAAGATGTATGTTGAAAGCCAACAACATGAAATCTAGCCTGGATTATACATGAGGGAGTCAAAACTGGACTGACAAGAGGAGAAGCTCAAAGACAATATTATGAGCATTCCTCAGAATTCCACCCGATGAAATGACTGAAAATCTGAGTGTTTCAGTGTGTGCATGTGGGTAAATACATAATATATATATACACAGAACCCCCCTCTCTTTTCCATACTTGCTCCCACCCTGCTATAAAATTCAATTGAATGGTCACCAGTTCAAACTGTATTCCTTAAACAAGCATGCACATTCAGTGCATGCACCTTAAATATGCACTTGGCATACAGTTTGGTGAGCCATATACAAATATTACTATAGTCTCAGAGGGGTAGCTGTGTTAGTCTGTTAACTGAAATTTTTTTTAAAAACTACGAATGGTCCTAAGGTGCTACAGGACCATACATTGTTTTTTAATTTAAAAAGTATTACTATATATTTTAGAAATGTACATCTGTCTGTCCATCCATCTGTGAGTCCATTTGTTCTAGAACTCCTTCTAAACGGTAAGAGCTAGGACCACCATATTTGATTTGCAACTTCCTCTCATCATAACTTGAAGCAAGGAAAAGGTTTGGCTGTGCCAGGACAATAGGATGTGCCTGGAATTTGATTGTTTCTCAGAAAATGAAAAGGAAGGGGTCTGATAGGAGGGACAGTTATACTGTAGAATGACCACAGGGAGCAGCAAGGGGCCAGAGATGGGGACTGGAACAGCTATAACCACCTTGGGCCAGTAATATACTATATAGTTCAGAAAGGTTTTCTGTTTGTGTGTCTGTTTGTCTGTGTGTCTGTCACAGGCAGCCTTCCTCTGGATGTGCCAACTGCAGCTGCAGTGGCCATGGAGAGGCACTTCTCACCTGCCCCCAAGGTGCGATGATGAGAGAGGACTGGTGTAGTCTTCTTTCCCTGGGGCAGCCTGCATACTGAACCCCTCACCCCAGCCCCACCCCAGAACAATGATTTAAATGAAGAAAAACAAACTTAGTTGAGTTAAGAACCCAAGCAATGCTGGTTAAATCTAGTGATTATATACACATTGTATATGCATTTGTAGATTACAATGCCAGAAGGGACCATTGTAGTTATGTAGTCTGACCTGGACAAACCAGGAACTAATTCAGGGAAGTCGGAGGGCCTATTGCAAGACAAATAGCTCTGTTTGAACTGGAGCATAACTTTTTGAAAACCTTCCTTTCTTGATTTAAAAATGTCCAATGATGGAGAGTCTACCACAAAAATTGATAAATTGTTTCAGTGGTTAATTACTCTCATTGTTAAAAAAATCACACCTTGTTCTAGTCTAAATTTGTTTATCTTTGTTGGGGGGCTTATATGTTTATTATTAATAGTGCCTATGGGTTGTGTTGCTTGCCTTTACCTCCCCATGATTACATATTATGATGCTTGTGTAATATGGAGTTGAGTAATCAAAATACCATAAGACTCCATTTTGTTCTTAAAAAGGTGGGAAATGAGAGCATCAAAGGCCTGGTGTGAAATGCTGGTTCAAACCAGTTGAACTAACTTGTAACTCACATCACCTGAGAATTCTCTGGCCTTTTATTCTATATAAGGAACTGGGCAACATCGCCACAAGGCATGTCCATTCAGGAGGCAGCTGTATGCAATCGGGATTTTGTGCGGTCTCCAGGATTGAGGACTGAAGCGCCCTGTGACATCAGCCAACAGTACCATCACTTACCTGCTAACAGAAGTTCCTGACCATCCATCCTTCACAGCTCCAGATCCTGCAACAGTGGTTATCATCTTGCAGCTGAGGCTGTATTCCTTCCCAATGGCTGCCATGGCCCAAGGGTAGAAGGTCCTGATTCCACCGTACACTTCCATCTGACCTATCCATAGAGGGCAACCGAATATCAGTAGGATATGGATCTGTGTATGTATATTGGGGATTTTGCTGATTCTTTTGTCAGGAAGGGGTATTTTGGGCCTAAGCTTCAAGCTTTGTTGCAGTCACTGTTGCTGGGGGTTTTGGTTGATCTGGTATTTGTTTATATTTTCCCCTATATCCCAATTGTGTGATTAGATTCTAATACATTGTTTACCTGTTTTGAACATATCTTTTGCCTCCTCATCCTTTGCACCACACTTATTAGGTAAAGTGGGACATCTACTTCCTCAGATGATAGATCCTGTCACAGATCAAGATAAGGGGAGAACAGAGAAACACTTGGGCTGCGTCTAGACTGGCAAGTTTTTCCGAAAAAGCAGTTGCTTTTGCGGAAAAACTTGCCAGCTGTCTACACTGGCCGCTTGAATTTGCGCAAGAACACTGACGATCTGATGTAAGATTGTCAGTGTTCTTGCACAAATACTATGCTGCTCCCATTCGGGAAAAAGCTGTCTTGCGCAAATGTATTTGTGCAAGAGGGCCAGTGTAGACAGCTCAGGACTGTTTTGCGTAAAAAAGCCCCGATGGCGAAAATGGCAATCGGGGCTTTCTTGCGCAAAACCGCGTCTAGACTGGCACGGACGCTTTTCCGCAAAAAGTGCTTTTGCGCAAAAGCATCCATGCCAATCTAGATGCTCTTTTCCGCAAATGCTTTTAACGGAAAAACTTTTCCGTTAAAAGCATTTGCGGAAAATCATGCCAGTCTAGACGTAGCCTTGGAGTATTTGATCTATTGTTGTTTTGATTTTCTCCTTGCTTACAACTTCAAATTTCAGCCATTGGATCTTGTTATATCTTTGTCTGCTAGACTGAAGTGCTCTTTTGTGACACATGGCCAGAAAGGGTTAAGCATCCTGAAGGATAAATGACCCAAATTCAACCTTTAGGGACATCCTGGTAGATAATGATTGTATTTTTGTGTGTTTACATATAATATTTTTGGAGTTAACAAACAGTTCCTGTCTATACTATATTATTCTCTCTTTGAAGTGTATAGCAAATCATCTGTGAATGACAGAAAATGGGCAGATGCCTTATGTTAATCTGTATAATCAATTACTGGGGATGTTTGGGAAATAGATCTATTTGGAAGTCTCCATAATTGCCTTTAGTTCAATTATGGACTCCTGCCTGTCAAGAGAAAGCCTGGCACTGCATAAAACCCCCCTCAGTCCTGATCCTTTTTTTCCTCCTCAGATCTGCTTAAGCTTCATCAGGGGAAGTTTGAGTTACAAGACTGAGCTCTCCAGTCCTAAACTGGATTTACCCTGAATATTGCCATTGAATTATAATCTCTTTGCAACTACAAAGCTCACCATATCTGCTAGGAATCTGATCTCAAAACTGCACTCTTGTCTGTGTGTGTATAGTGATCTTTTACTCAATACTTTCTCTCTCTCTTCTTTTTAAATGCTAGTTTAGTTAATAAGAATTGCCTATAAGCATATTTGGATAAGTTCTGAAACATTCAATTAACCTGGGGAAGGGATAATGTGTCAAATTCCTTGAGATTGGTAGAACTTTCTTAAGATTTTCAGTAATCCTCATCATATTTGACTTGGGTGGAGGCCTAAGGCTGGCTTGCTATAAGGCTACTGTAGTGTTGGCTTCATGGTAATCAGTAAGCTATCATAGAATCTGATATATGTTAGCTTAGAAAATCTAAGTATTGGAATATCCGCCACCTTTGCGGATTGTCTGCCCCATTCTTTGTAGTTCACCCTAAATAGGTAACTCTAATGTGGCTCCCTAGGACCCAAGTCACACCTCTATTATCATATTTTTGTTCCCAAGCTAGGTACTTATAGACTGTAATCAAATCATTTCTTAACCTTCTCTCTGTTAAGCTAAACCAATTGAGTTCATTGAATCTATCACTATAAGGACTGTTTTCTAATCCTTTAATCATTCGAATGGCTCTTCTTTGTACCTTCTCCAGTTTATTAATATCCTTCTTGAATAGTGGGATCCAGAACTGAACATAGTGTTCCAGTGATGGTTGCATCGGTGCCAAATGCAGAGATCAAGGAACCTCTCTGCTCCTACTTAAAGAGTCCCCTTTTTACATAAACTAGGATCATATTGCCCCTTATAGCCACAGTGTCCCAATGTCAGCTCATGTTCCAGCTGATTATCCACCATGACTCCCAAATCTTTATCAGAGTTAGATTCATAAGTTCTCCTTGCACATACATCCCTCACTATGTGCATATTTGAACTATCAGCTATGGCGTCCCTCCAAAGACTATTGACTTGATCACAGAAGTAGATACTCAGCACTTTTGAAAATGAAGATATGCAAAAAGTCAGGCTCCCCCACTGAATCTACAGGGATAACCCAACATCTGAGGTAAAAACTGCCACTTTAACTTCCCAAATGCACATGCTCACTTTCCTCTCCCCACTGGCTTCTCCTAGTCCCACTTTCCAAGCCCGAGTGGAGTACCTGTGCTTGAGAGCCAGGTATACAAATTACGCTGATACCCCCACTGTAAGCCTAGGAAAGAGTGAAACTCCTGAGGCTCTCTTCCCCTTCACTGCACCGCTTGGTCCCTATCCAGGACAATTTTCTTTTGAAACATACAAGCAAAGGAAGAGTTTTTCTGGTAAAAATGCCAGAAGATTAGATTTTCACACTCTATTCTCAATCATATATTGAGAAAACATCTTGTTACTACAATATTTTACATACTGGCCAGCCAAGGGGATAAATTAATGCAGGAACAGGCAGGGAGTGAAGAGAACAAAACTGGAAGGAAAATGAAAGGAGAAGAGAGAAGGGAGGTAAGACAGAGAAAATGGCAGATCAGAAAAAGGACAGAAACCCAACATTCAAACTGGAGAAAAGTTAATGCCTGGGGAAAATACAAAATGAGCAAAGTGTACGCCCAACACACAGTCCTACCTCCCCATACAGGGAGGAGTATGGACATATGCTTTTCAGCTTTAATATACAAAGCACAAATGTGGTTATTAGTACATAACACTTCTATGAATTTTTAGATGCATTATATTTTCTACCTTATCATGAACACTTCAATCTCTTCTTCCTGAAACCGGACTACAGCCAGTCGAATGCTGCACAAGCATCAGATGGGAATGCTTGTTGAAATTCCAACTGGCTATTCAATCTCTATATCATATGCTGGCAAAACTAAACACCCTTCAACCTTTTCATATTCTAAGTGTAACCCTTCTGGATGTCATGCACTGTCCCATCTACTGGCACTGATACCACTTGCAGAGAGAATAATGAGTCTGCTTTACAGTGTTAACTGATCAACAGCTGGCTTTTAGCTCATGCAGTAGAGGCTCATGTACTAAGCTCCACAGGTCCTATGTTTGGTGCCATCTGTCGGTGTTACATAAGCACTTTACAAAATAGCTTATTAAGCTTGACAATATCCTTGTCATTTAAGTATTCGTTCCCCATTTTACAGTTGGGGAAATGAAAGGAGATAAAATTTCTTGCTGAACATCATATAGGAAGTCACTGGAAGAGCTGGATTAGATACCAGGTTGCCAACCTGCCTAGTTTTTTGCTTTATCTATTAGACAATCCTGCCTGTTTGTTTTTTGCAATTTTCTAATTGCTGGTTTAATGCCAGCTCTGCTCCACACATTCAAGCAATGATGGAGGCATTAGTATAGAGTAGGAATAGACATGTTTACCCATCATCAGACACTACTCATGACTAGGTGATACAGAGAAAAAACACCCATTCCCAGACTACACTAGCTATTCCACCATTGCTAGGCCAAGCACAGCTGCACTGATTTCATGCCAACAGTAGGAGAGAGGCACTTATCCAGGGCATCTGCGCTACATACTCAGTCCAAGGTACAGTCAGGTCTGAATCAGATTGACGAATGTCTTCATAACTGTCTGGGTAAACTTTAAAAAAAAGCTTCAAAACAACATTACTAAAGCTTCTCTCTCCACTTGTCCGAGGTACACACACTCAACAGGAGAAAGTTTCGAAGTATGGCCAGAGCCTTCAGATGCAATGGGGGTAGTAAGCAAAAGTGATCAAAATAGAGGCAGATAAATGATCTGCCAAACTCGTGTCTAACAGAGCTTGAAAAATCTGTGATGTTTATTTGGCTATGCTAGGCTACTTAATGACGGACCTAAATATAATTCTAGGTAACTAAACATGAAAGAGACATTGCACTGCTTTGAATGCTCATAAATGATAAATTCTTTTCAGGTACAAGAATAGGAAAGTTAGTGTGCAGAGGTGAACAAAATGTGTGTGAGGGGGTGAACTTCCTTTGGTGACATTCTGAGAAAATTCCAGGATTTTTTTCATTTTTTCTTTTCTTGCTGTTTTTGTTAATCCAAATTTTACCAGTCTGATTTCAGGTATCTCCAGAGCTTGGAGAATATCTAAAATATGGGTCTATACAGTATAGTGCCATTCTACAAATGGATTTTGTAAAAAATATATTGATGGTTCCCATTTGATCTCATGGGCTTGTACATACATCTGTGCAGAGCGTAAAATTCAGGGGCGAGGAGATTCAGTTCCTGTGTTCAATTTTGTCCCATCTCTAGTTATAGACATTTGAGATGTAATTAATGACAGTAGCTTAAGAATAGCAACAAATGTGATTAAAATAAACAGATGTAAGTCAGGGTATATAGCTCTGCAGGCGTGCAAAACAGGGGAAATGGGGAAGTTGGCTATCTTGAGTGACTTAGATACAACACTCAGGTAGCTCAGTTTGGGTGGGTAGCACTACCTGCTATTATGTTGAGTGATAACATGGCCTAGTGAAGCTGGTTGTGTATAAGCAGCGCAATGGTCCCGCTATTGAGGGGAGCTTCCCTGACTTCTACATTACCCCAGCTGAAAACAAACAAAAGGAATTTTTTCTTCACATAACTCACAGTCAACCAGTGGAACTCCTTGCCAGAGGATGTTGTGAAGAGTAGGACTTTAACATGGTTAAAAAAAGAGCTAGATAAATTGATGGAGGTAAGGTCCATCAATGGCTATTAGCCAGGATGGGTAGGAATGGTATCCTTAGCCTCTGTTTGTCTGGAAATGGATGACAGGAGAGGGATCACGTGATGATTACCTGTTGTGTTCACTCTCTCTGGGGCATCTGGTATTGCCCACTGTCAGCAGACAGGATAATGGGCTAGATGGACCTTTGGTCTGACCCAATATGGCCATTCTTATGTTCTTATGTAATGGGCTAGTGAAAGGATGAGTCCCTGCTCCCATTTCCTTTACCCACAGGCTTCCTTGACCTCAAGGGCTCCCTTTCCAGTCTCCTGTGTGGCAGAGTCCTTGTAACCAACAAGGCTGACCCCAGGATTCCTAAGGCCTCAACCCCTAATCTTGTTGTGGTCATCTAGGGCAGGGATTAGGCTGTCCTCCCTCCAGGGTACTCTCTTCACACTGAATGCTTCCCTGACCCACTGATGATTACATACAGTTCAAAGCAAATGCAATGTATTAAACAGCAATGAATTAAAAAAAAGAATAAGGAAAAAATGAAAAAGTGAATGGAAAACACATCATTCCACTCTATGGCATGGAGACTTCACAGATAGTGTCTCTGGAATATAAGGACAGTTCACAATCTGTTCCTTGTAGATACTAGGACCCTGTTCCCCAGTGTCAACCCCCCGTCAGGGTTACAATCCCCTTGTAAAGCCTCTTGACTGGCAGCATCTCCCAGCAATTGGCCCCCCATCCAGAGTCTCCTGTGCTACTTACCATACCCAGCTCTAGGCTGCTCCAGCCCCAGCCCCACTCTCTGCTGTGCTGCCTCCATCTCCTGGGCTGCTTCTCTGGCCACTCTGTCTCTGTAGTTGCAACCCTCATCCCAGCATACATCTGCATCTAGGCTGTGTCAGGATCTGCTCTCTTTGCTGTTTCTCTGTGGTTGCAACTCTCCTCCTCCCAGCATAGATCTGGTTCTGAGCTGTGCTCTGTCTCTCTCTGGCTGTCATGGCTCTCCTCCCCAGCTCAGCTTGGGCACATGTTGTCTCTTTAGCTCTGCCCCACTCAGTCTGACCCAGGCATATCCAGCTCCTATGGAGGATGGGACTCCCCTGGCCTGCTGATTCCCTCATTAGCCTGCTCACCCTGTCAATCAGGATGACCTAGAACATTGGCCTCTTCCCATTGTTCCTGGGCACTTTCAGTCTCAGGGTCCTGATTTCTCAGTGACCCTCCCCTTTCTTTTGGTACTGGGGCTAGCCAGCCAAAAAAACCCACTGAGTTTTAGTAAGGAGCTAACATTTCCCTTACATGTGTCTCCAACCAAGCAGATCCATAGATGTGTAGAGTATAAAACCAGAAAGGACCATTGTGATCATCTTGTCTGACATCCTGACATAAGACATCCCTGAATTAATTCCTGTTTGAACTAAAGTATATCTTTTAGAGTCAGTGGATAATTGGCTGAAGATCAGCTTCTGATGCAAAGCTGAGTTCAAAAGGGCTAATGTCATCCTTGAATGAATAAACAGGGGACTCTTCAGTAGGAGTACAGATGTCATTTTTGTCTCTCTGTTTAGCACTGGTGCTCAGTTCTGGTGTTCACAATTCAAGAAGGATGTTGATAAGATTGGAGGGGATTCAGATAAACACAAGGAGCTCAATGTGTTTAGTTTGTCAACAAGAAGGCAAAGTGGCAACCAGAAATCCCTACATGGAGAACACCTATTTGATAATGGGCTGTTAGATCCAAAAGATAAAAGGTATAACCAGATCTGATAGCTAGAAGTTGAAGCTAGACAAAGTTAAATTAGAAACAAGGTTCAAGTTTTTAACACTGAGGGTATGTCTAGACTACATGGCTCCATCAACGGAGCCATGTAGATGAGTTTACTAGACGTAGCAAAATGAAGCGGCGATTTAAATAATTGCCACTTCATTTACATCAAAACGGCTGCTGCGCTGTGCTGGTCAGCTGTTTGGCGGCACAGCGGGGCAGTCTGGACACGCCGCGGTTGACAAGGGAAGCCTTTGTCGACCGCTCCGTTATGCCTTGTGAAATGAGGTTTACCGGAGAGGTCGACAAAAGCTTCCCTTGTTGACTGCGGTGCGTCCAGACTGCCCCGCTGTGCCGACAAACAGCTGATCGGCACAGCGCGGTGGCCGTTTTGATGTAAATGAAGCGGCAATTATTTAAATCGCCACTTCATTTTCCTATGTCTAGTAAACTCATCTACATGGCTCCGTCGACGGAGCCATGTAGTCTAGACATACCCTGAGAGTACCTAACCATTGGACCACTTTACCAACGGCTTGTGGTGGATTCTCCATCACTGGACTTTTCAAAATCAAGACTGGGTGTTTTTCTAAAAGATATATATGTTCTAGTTAATTACTGAACTTGAAACTGTAATTAATTCAGGGGAGGCCTGTAAGCCTATGTTATGCTGAAGATTAGACTAGATGATCACAGTGATCTCCTCTGGCATTATGGCTCTATGTATCCATAAAAATGTACCATAGTTTGAAAATACACATAAAGTGTTCCATCTACTTCCATCTGTGTACCAAACTCAACACCATAATACAGTAGTGATTATTTCTGGGCAACAGGCGTGACTGTTTCAAATGAGGACAGAAATTCTGATAGCCTCAGTGCATTCAAAATGTGGTTAAAAATAAACACCAAAAGAGGTGGCGTGTAATGGAAGCGGGGACATGTGGGCTGTGAGCAGTGAGTGGGGTGTGTGGCTTCAGCCAGAAGAGGTGGGGCAGGAGTCTCGCCTCCCCAAAAAGGAGCTTCACTCACTGCCCATGAATACCAGTTACTTAAGGGTCAAAAAAGTTGTTTCACCCCAGAGCAATCTGCAATAAGGGGCAGGGTTTAATTTTGGGGGGAACCTTTGCCCCCCACCCTACACACAATATGTAGCCTTGTGCTCCGCCCTGTTTTATACTGATAAAAAGGCATTCCAAAAGAGAACTAAGAACTGTTGAAACAGTTAGAATATTTAGGCTGATAATTTCTTGAGTATTCATCACATTACTGCACTTTCCCGATAATGTGATCGAGGTGAAGGGCCATTATTTAGTGATTACAGTATTACCTTGTACTTACATAGCACTTTACTTGTACAAAGCATTTGTAAAAATGTTAGTTAAGTAATTGTCACTACAGTCCTGTGAGTTAATGTTATCACCATTTTATACTTGGGGAACTGACTCAGAGAAATGAAAGTAAATTGAAAATTAGGGTTGGGATAAGAAGTTAGAATTTTCCTGCTTCCTGACCCTTCTGCTCATTCTGCTGGATCATGCTAAAACTAATGACCAGCTGGGAGGAGTTACTTGCCTGATGAACAGCCAGCACCTAATCACCAACTCTCACAAATGTTTTGTCCCATGGACTTTATTGCTACTTTAAGCTGAATGTGAAAGATCACTTGACTGAGGTATCTATAGGGTACGTCTACACAGCAACATTATTTCAAAATAACTAGTGTTATTTCGAAATAACTTAGTCTGCGTCTACAGAGTAGGCAGTTATTTCAAAATAATGTCAAAATACTGTCAATCTGGGGGACTTCTTACTCTGACTCCTGTAACCCTCATTGTAGAAGGAATAAGGGAAGTTGGAGGAAGAGTGCTCTCTTTCAAAATAAGTGCTGTGTAGACGCTCCCAGTTTCGAAATAAGCTATTTCGAAATAAGCAACGCAATTGATGTAGCTCAATTTGTGTAGCTTATATTGACTTAAGCCCTGCCGTGTAGATGCATCCTATGTAACCTATCACTCCTACTCCAAAAGAGAACAAGTAAAAAATTAGTTTTTTCTAGCTCGAAAGAGCGGAAGGATCTGAGATAAAGAAAAACGGTGCTTTATTCTGTATAGTAGTTTCTGAAAAATATATACTGTAATGCCTGCTGAATTCCCTATTTTATTTCTATATCTAATCCATGTCTATGGAAGGAGGTAAAAGAAATTGTTGCCATGACTAATGCAATACCTAGTTTGCCTTTGTTTACTAAATATCCTTTGTCCAGTGACAGTGTGTTGGAATTTATTATGAATATTACAGCACAATTCCATTGCATAAAAGCCTGTATTTTGTTGTCAAGGAGACTAGCTTTATCCTCAGCTGAGGCTTTCAAAGTGAAGGACATAATATCATAAAAAATCCTACATCTTTTTGATGTTCAAAATATCTCTCCTTGAATCTTCTAGAAAAATTGTATTTCCAGCCCTGCTCACTCGGTGATATTAGGCTTTTAGTAATTTTCAATATATTTGCACCAAACCTACTTCTGAGTTAAAGTCAATGTGGGTTAGAAGTCTCCGGTGTGGTGTCCTGACAGGTATTTTTCTTTGTCCAATGATGATAACTGTTCAGCTGTATGCAGAGCCCTTCTGTATGTTGTACAGGCTCTGCGCAGATAGCCTGTACAGCAGACTCCAAGAAAGCCCCCAAAGACCACAAAAATCAGATAAGGATGGAAGGCACCAGGCCATCCCTATCTTTCACTGTCCTAGCTTCCCTGGATTAGATGATTACAGTTATGCTAACACAGATATGTTCATTACAATGGATTTAGTTTAGTCAGTGGGAGATCCCACTGCCCTCTATACTGGACAAGGACAGCCCCTCTAAGATACATTTTTATACAGAGGTACAAGCACAGGTATCTGTGGTAAGCTGTTGGTAAGCTGTTACCATTCCTTTGGAATGTGCTTCCTACCCGTGCCTCAGCCCAGTTAGTGTTTTACAACATTAACCTTGTTTGTGCCAGGTTTTGTTAGCAGGGCTTGCTTTTTGCTTGCAACTTGACTTTGCTTTATATTAGCAAAGTCTTGACCACTGTTGCCAGGCCTCACACCAGGCCTGTAATACATGGGCTTATGTTTTTGACTCTCATCTTATTACAGTCACAAGGGAAATTCTGTTAGGTGGAATTCTCTGCTGGTGTAGATAATTAAACATACATTAGAACAGGTGGACAGGAGCCTGAGTCTCTTACTTCATAGGTGAGCATTGTAATGTCGCCTACAGAGGCATAAGAACATGAGTAGCAACATCAGGGCAGACTATCAAGGAAATAAAGCATTAAAAAAATTGGTTGTGAGTTCTGTATTTAGATTTCACCAACAGATTATCAAGTGAAAATTCCTTAGGTACTACGGAGTCACGGACAGTGGGCTTTAACAATGGAAACGTAGGTGCTTAGGAACTTTAGATGTTTACAGAGTTAGGTAACAGCTGAGCAGGGGTTTTTGTGATGCCTAAATGTACAGCAGCATCTAAGTCCCTCTTGTGTGTCCCACCCTTAATGCCCTACTTTGAGAAACTTTAAAGGCAACCACAAAGTTATAGTACTTCAAAATCTGAGCTTTCCATTTAACAATGGGTAAAGACAGCACATACACAGAGAGGCATATAGTTACCAACAACTGTGGAAGATCTTCCATGTAATTCTCTGACAGCTTGCATCCAAGTCTGCAGATGGTCTTTCTTCCTCCTGATTTCTTAGTTTACTGTTTATCATTCCAACCCTTATCTATTTCTTCCTTTTGGTGCATATGCTTTCTTATCTTAGGCTATTTTGTTTTAAGATTCCTGTTCTCTTGTAGCTTTCTAACTACTTCAACACCTTGTGGTAAATCATTGTTTATTCCTTTTTTGGGGTGTTGGGGTGTGGGGGGTGTTAGCTGTTGTATCTCTTGCACACATTTTGTGGTTATTATGACTAAAATACCAGTTTCAGCAATTTCAAAGTGTGATAGGTTACTACTTTGTAAAGATCCATTCTTTAAAATTAACTCAAAAGCATCACTGGACTCTTGCTCCCAGGTAAGCATTAAGTTCTTTCCTTTGTCTCTTTTAAGTGTCAGCTGAATGTTAGAAGTTCTCCCTTTTTACCCTCCCTGCTCCCAACCTCATCTATTGGCATTCTTTCAGTAGTTTCATACTCATTAGAATATTGTCACTCTAAAATTTCCCAGTGGATCTGAGCCTTCTGAAATTGGGAATCCATTTATTGCACTCTCATTGTCTTTTATTATGGAAGGAAAGGCAGGAAATTTTAATGACAATTCACTCACACATCCCCTCCTCACTCACTCTTCTGTGGCTTGTTGCAGAACTGAAAGTATGATCCAAGGGATGCATCAGGAATGTTATTAGAAGTTCAATCTCACCATCATCTGGCCCATCTGTTCCTGGTGTACAAAATCAAAAACAACAACTACTAGGAGTAGTATTTATTATCTTTATTATAAATATTTACATCCCAAGTGGATGGCACACATGCTGTGCTGGGAACTATACATTTGCATAGTATGATGCAGTCCTGGTCATAAGTGCCGACTTTCCCTCTAGTCGGGAAGTGCTCAACCCCCTTCTTCCAGCCCAGGCCCCACCCCATTCAACTGCTTTCCCAAGCCCTGCCCCTGCACCACATCCCCACCTCCATTCCACCCTTTCACCAAGCTCCTGCCCCCGCTCTTCTTTCTTGCCTCCTCCCCTGAGTACACCCCATCCCTGCTACTCCCTCTCCCTGCTGGAGCTTCCTGAAAGCTGCGAATCAGCTGTTTGGGTGCTCTGGAAGTGCTGGGAGGGTGGGAGAGGGGTTGGTCAGCAGGGCCGCCAGCAGGTGAGAGACATGGGGAAGAAATGGAGGAGCTTGGTGCTGCCGGGTGCTCAGCACCCACTAATTTTTCCCTATGGGCATTCTTGCCCCAGAGCACCATTGGAGTTAGTGCCTATGGTCCTGTCCTCAAAAGCTTACAGTATCCATTAGGACATGACACAAGAAGCTGCAGTAACAGACAGAGAGAATAGGGAAGAGAGAACAAGGATAACTGTGGCAGGAGGGCATGGTGGTGACCAGGATGGAGCACACTGAGAATGCCCCAGTCAGGGCAGATTGCAAGGAATAGGCTAGACACATCCCCAAACCCCCAAATACTTGGTGATTTACTTCATAATTAGATTCACCGAGCCATGAATAGAAGAGCTTCTGCAATACCACACTGGTAAACCAGAAGCCAAACACAACTTCCTTTAGGTATCCCAAGCCCTTGGCTGCCATGTAGAGAACCACATCTAATATAGTGGAACACTATTGAAAAGCCATTTCAGCATATGTGACCTTCTTCCTAATCCCAATGGCTCAGACACACCATTTAGGGGAAGCCCTTCCATGCATAAAGGACAGCAGGAAAGAGGGTGAAAGTCATTTGTGGGAGACACTATCAAAAGCTGGGATCACTAATGTGGGGAGGTGTCAGAGCCTGGGAGACTGGGGCCTGGGGCTAAAGATCCTTCTAAACTGACACTAGAAGTTTGGGCTGGGCTTTGGCTGGAGGACCCTATGAAGTGAGGCTCTGCAGGATGTACCACCCAGCAGAGAATGAGTGGCGGCCTCTCTCAGGCCATTGATTGGCTTATGCTGTATTTAAACAAGGAAGCCATCCTAGTCCGAGAGCAATGTAGATGGCCTGCTTGCTTCTACTCCAGACCTTGCTTGCTGTAGGCCTACACATGAGCTTTTGACCCTAGTTTGTCCCTGACTTTACTATTACTTTCTCTCTATAACTTGGTGCGTGATCCTTCCTTTCTGATATCCTCACCTGGCTTGACCATGACTGTATCCGTCTATCTGTGAGTCTGTTTGTTCAAGAATGCCGAGTAAATCTAATGTCCTATAAATGTGGCTAGTGGAACCACACTGCCAGAATCAGACTGGACTGCTTCCTCGCCGTTATCTAAGTAATTGCTGTTCCATCCTGTCCAGGCTGATAGAATCATTCCTACATGGTGTTCTACCAGAGGTATATGAAAGCTTTGCCCATTCTGCTCTTTCCTAAAATCTTTAAATTCGAAATAAAGATGTCTGATTTTTTTCATGCTGAAAGAAACTTCGATTTTTTTTGAAATGTGGAAAACACATACCATTTTCTTTAAACATGAAATATATTGGAATCACATTTTCCATTTCCGATAACAGCACTTATGTTCCTATCTCACTTTCAATCCATTCATTGGGTTTTAGATCCAACGTTTTCTGGCAAGTGTTACAATCTTCATATCCTGAGTGCTGCATTTAGTACTTTGCATTTAGAACTCTGAGTTAGGTGAAAGATGTCTAAAAGCTAGACAGCTTCCTAATGACTAAAGAGTGCTGAGTGAATCCCACTGAATGCAACTGACAGCTTTCCTCATCTGAAGAGGCTCAAGAGCTCACTTTATTCTAGCTAAAACTGTCAGTAACTAAAGCTCAGCATTTCCTTCCAGACCTTGCTTTTTCAGATGGTATATTATGTCTTAGGGAAAGATTACTCCTGGCCCAACATGGGCACCCAAGAAGAGCTGGGCACAATGGCAGCTAAGACTTTCCCTTGAGCTTAATGGTTGTGCAATGGGGGGGCAGAATGGTAAGACCATGACCTGGTACCCCTTGCTCCAGCCAAGAGCCTGCATTACAGAGTAGGTAAATGAAAGTGCCCTGACACAATTCAGATCCTATCTCTCAGTCTGAATCCAGAGGGTGACAACGGGAAATTGTTCCTTCACTGCCAGTGCCCACCCCCTGGAATCCCATGAAGGTCTCTCTTTTCCCCAGTGTTATTCAACAGCTGTCTAAAGCCTTTGACGGAGCTGGTGAGGCAAACGGGATGACATACCAGCAGGGCACATGTAACTGTAGCTCTGCCCAGCTGGATATGACATTGCAGAATAATTACCTTCAAAATTGCTTTGGCAAAGGAATAGTAAGCACAGTGTTGGAAAATGTACTACATGAGCAATCCTTATTGTCAGAATGCCTAACATGTGCTCGGCATTTCTCAGAAAGACACAAAGACTGCCCTCTGAGTTCAGACATAACATAATTACAAGTGAGTTGAGATGAGCCAGGCACAGGAGAAAAGGTATGGAAAGGGGAGGGAAAGAGAAGAGCAAGGTGGTTGTTAGGAGTCAGAAAAATGGTAGGGGAAACATGATGTGGGTTGGATGATGGTGAGGAAGAAGCTGAAGTGAGTGGGAATTCTGTATACGGAGAACATATAGGATAGGGCCCATAGTAGCCCACTATTGCTATCAGTGTATCCCCAAATATTGCTTCAATGTATTTCCAAAGAGTTTAACAGTCCAAGTATTAGGTTAGGAAAATAGAGTCTGCTGAACACACAGGTTTGAACAGCAGTGGGGTCAAACTCAGCCCTTGGTCCTTTCAAAGGATGTAAACAGAGTTCAATGCAGTTCACTGTGTATTGAATGTCACATAAAAGTCATATGTGGCTCCTGCAGCTTAGCAGGCCTGGGATGGAAGTTTCCATCCCTGCTGTACCCACCTTAGCATAGCCTGGGACCCTGCAAGCCCAATTAGCAGCTGGGCTTTATCAGCTTTAAGCCATGCCTTGAGCTGGGAAACTACTGAGTAAGTTAGTAAACAAGTTTGACCTCAGTCTCAGCTCATGAAAGTGATAAGAATAGTGTTGAGCCAGGTACGTGCGCACTCAGTAAACAATTGTAGTATAACTAGTGTAGGGAGTTCGGGGCTCATTGAGTCTCACCAGGAACCTAGACCTCGAAGGGTGCCCTGGGTCCCCCAGCTGGAGCCACATCCACTGTAGCCTGGTGTGAGGCAACCGGAACAGGACTTCCTGCAGACTGAAGGGGCATAAACATTTCCAAGTGCCTGTTACTCTTTTATGCATTGCTCTGCCTGTGCTTATTGGCGTATTACTTTGCAGTAGCTGTGTAACCATCTGGCAGTATTAAGCCTGTAATAATAGTGACATAGTGAAATTAATAAAAGCAACTATCCCTAATTGACTCTGTCTTGAAGCAAATCCACAACCCTGTTGGGCCCTGGCCCTGTGACTTGACACCAAAGGTCTTCGATGACATCTTGACAGCTCTCTGAAGACAATAACATTTCCACAGCATTATTGCAGGAGCGGAGGTGTCCAAACTTCTCCATCTTCCTGGTGTTGGATAGTGTGAAGTGGGTGCCAGTTGGTTGTCTCCTTCCACCCCAGAAAGGAGTGCATTTCAGGGGAGGTTTAGATGTATAATTTGTGAAGCAGTTTAGAGTCACAGGGTTTGACGTTCTGCATAAATGTTACAGTAGCATTAGAAGAATGCTTCTATATTGTTTTAATTCATTCCCATTATTTCCAGTTATAATTGTTATGCACTTAATATAATGCTTCTCCTTTTCGTAAAATAGATTCTGAAATACATCTTACACTCCAAATGGAGCTTATAGCCTGATAAATATACTGTAGATATATGAACATTGAATTGGCATCTGGTTTTTAAACCTAAGACTCCTAGGGTAAAAAAAAGGGGGGAACAATTTTCTGTATTACAGCACAAAGTCTGTGTGATCAAAATACCTTCCACTTATATAGTGCCTTCTATCTGAGGATTTCAAAGCACTCTTATGAATATTTATTAAAGTAAATCAATCCAATCTTGTAATGCAGGAAGATGTTGCTCCCATACTTAGAGCTGGTCAAATTATTTTTCTGAATAATTATATGATAAATGTGGCCCTTCTTCTGTTCTTAGATTGTTCATGAACCTATCATGATTTCTATGACTGATATGTGACTTATTCACGTAGGGTGCATCTACACTGCACCATTATTTCGAGATAACTAGTGTTATTTTGAAATAACAATGCGAGCAGCTACACAGCCATTCCATTATGTTGAAATAATTGCAAAATAACAGATGGCTTATTCCAAAATCTGTAAACCTCATTCTACAAGGAATAAATCCTATTCCAAAATAGCTATTTTGAAATAAGGTGTGTGTAGGCACTCCACTGCTGCTATTTCGAAATCGCCCTTCACCAGGGCCATTCTACGTTATTCCTCCCCAGTGCCTGCTGGGGCTGTAAATTGAGATAGCATGGCTACATTAGGGAAGCCTACCTTGAACTAATTTTGAGGCTTCCCTGCAGGGTAGATGCACTATTTTGAAATAAATTATTCCAGAATAACTATTCCAGAATAGTTTAATTTGAAATTAGCATGCAGTATGGACATACCAATAGATACAAGAATAGTTAAGATGAATAATTCCCAGTCTGTGGTTTAGCTGCAAATTGCTCATCAAATATTTACTCTGAGTATTCACTATGGCTGTGTCTAGACTGGCAAGTTTTTGCGCAAAAACTTGCCAGCTGTCTACACTGGCCGCTTGAATTTGCGCAAGAGCACTGACTTTGTAATGTACAAAATCAGTGCTTCTTGCGCAAATACTATGACGCTCCTGTTGAGGCAAAAGCCCTCTTGCGCAAATGCTTTTGCGCAAGAGGGCCAGTGTAGACAGCTCAGGACTGTTTTGCGCAAAAAAGGCCCGATGGTGAAAACGGCGATCGGGGCTTTCTTGCACAAAACCGCGTCTAGATTGGCACGGACGCTTTTCCACAAAAAGTGCTTTTGCACAAAAGCGTCCGTGCTAATCTAGACGCACTTTTCCGCAAATGCTTTTAACGGAAAAACTTTTCCGTTAAAAGCATTTGCTGAAAATCATGCCAGTCTAGACGCAGCCTATTTGTTTGTGATGTATGAATGGTCAAGAAAATCGTGGTATTTTCTGCTCCCTGACTGGAAAATTTATATACACGAGACTAAGTAATAAATAGTTAATGGCAAATATAAAATAGCTTTGTTTTTACACAGACATCTTTGTCTGCCTGATAATACAGGAATTCACATGGACAGCCATTTCCCATGCAGTCTAAAAGCTGTTTGCTGGAATAGTGAATAAAAATAACTACAAGCCTGGGTGAACTAGAAGCATGGGTGAACTGAAAAACAGTTCGCACTTTGAATGTCTGTTCACAGACACTCTTTTCTGTACTCTTCAAATAAGTCATCCTATTATACAAGTGGTAAAACTGAGGCTCAGTGGTCAAATGAGCTGCCAAAAGTAACAGGAAGACCACATTTTCCCCTGTTTGGTTGATCTAAAATACCAAAAAGATTGCAGCATTAAAGCATTATGCTGCATACATTGGAACAAGTTCATATTCATTCCTGTGTATGCCTTTCTCTTTACTATCATGCAAGCTGCAAATGCTACGTTTGTAATGTGCCTCTTGGAGACATTAAACAGAATACTCCCCACAACAGCTCTAGTAAATTTAATACATTTGGGATAAAACATTTTTGGTAACAACAGTACAGGATAACCCATTAGAGAATAATCATTTAGAGAGACTCTGATGTTTTAGCAGACTTACAAATATAATCAATTTACATTATTCCCAGTTAAGAAGATGATACGATAGTTTCAAGCAACACTGACTAAAATACCAGGGAACGTCTAGACTACATGGCTCCGTCGACGGAGCCACGTAGATTTGTTTACTTGGCAAAGGGAAATGAAGCGGCGATTTAAATAATCGCCGCTTCATTTAAATTAAAATGGCTGCCGCGCTGTGCCGATCAGCTGTTTGGCGGCACAGCGCTGTAGTCTGGACGCTCCGTGGTCGACATCAAAGGCATTTGTCGACCTCCCCGGTAACCCTCATCCCATTTCCCTTTGCCTACAACCCTAATCTACATGGCTCCGACGACGGAGCCATGTAGTCTAGACGTGCCCTAATTACTTGGGCTCAGTTGCCTCCTTGTTTCTGCAAGTGGATTGCACAGAGTAGTATAAGAATCTATACAGAAGAGAAAAGAACCAAAGCTGGCCTGAGAAGTGTTGAGGGGAGAGGGACTCTCCATTTCCCCTCCAGACCTAAATCTGTGGAGTCACTTCACTGTGCATTGGAGATTATGTTTCGTGGATCAGGTGTGTTTGGGAAAGACACTATCAAATAATCCCAGGGGTTTATGGGCCACATTTTTAAATGGATTATGTGTCTAAACATACATGTAGGCATTCAAAACCACACTGGGCACCTAACTCTCTGTGTAAACATTTTGTCAGAATATTTTCGACCAGCTCCAGTACCTACCTACATCTTTAGGTGACTGAATACCTTTAAAAATCTGTCCCTTGGTACCTGCTCTTATGGGCCCAGTCTTTAAAGTAGATTGAAACAGAAAGAAGAGCTTTGACTGCACTAGCCACAAAGGGGGAGCTCCTTTGCTGGTTTTAGTGCGGGAGGGGAAGCTGTACTCCATCCCACATCCATTGCTCTAGCCCCTGAGTAGCTCCTCTCAGTATTTTCACAGTACCCCTCTCCATTGCAAAAATGAGGCCATGGTCACATGGACACTGCAGGGGCTGTGTTGTCATGAATGCCAGCAGCGCAGGGAAGTATTGTGGCCCCCTGGACTGTAAGTGTCACAAGATATGCAAGCATCTTATCAGGACATCTTCAAATTTAGGAAGCTGATCTTCCAAAAACAGAGAATTGGAAACTCACAGTATTTGAGGTCCCTTTGCTAGTTTCTCCTATGTACAGTGCCTAGCACAGTGGGATTCAATCTTGGTTGGGGCCTTTAGGTGCCACGGTAATACAGGTAATTATTATTCATAATAAATGGGAAAAATATCACCCTATGGCTGGAAGCTCAGGTGTGTGTCTAGCTAGAAGCTACTTACGATATATTTCTTTTTTCTGGGCCCAAAAGCCCTGTATGCAATCAGAGTTGCCTCTTGGAAGTACTTGTTTCTCAGAGAGCAGATGTTTGACAAGATTAGGCCTTTCTGAGTATGTGCAGAGAGCTTCTAAAAAACTAGATTCATATAAAATATTCTTTCACACTACAAATTTGCACTATTTTCAGAGAGAAATATTATCTTTTGTATTCATATAAACTTCATTAATCCCCTTGCTGTGGTTTTGACAGAGAACCCGGACACTGCATCCATTTCTAAGGTAATTGTACATGTCTTTTATTTTAAATTAACAATTATTTTATTCATTTATTTGGTCTCCCTTTTTTCCTCCACACTAAGATCTTTGAATTAAAGAACATATTGAATGGAAATATAAGGTCAACTGACAATTCTACTTCACACAATTACAGCTCCTTTATTTCCCTCTGGAGCAAAAAGGGGTTATGGTTGACCTGTTGATCTTTCACATCATTGTAGCTGGCTGCAGACTACTTCAGTGGCAGGAGGTTTTGCTAATATTCTTTCCTCATGAAAGTTTATCTGACGTAGGCAGTATTTTTAATACAGATTTTAACAAATAGTTGAAATCTGACTGTGCTCGTAAAATGACATGAACTGTTATGGAGCATGAAAAAAATGACATTAATAAAATTCAGTTCGGAGAAAGATTTCATATAATCAGGCAGAGATTAGTTAAAAAAAAATCAGTACAACTTTACAGATATATAGTATAATATGTTTATACTAAAAATAGTTACATTTGAATATCATTAAAGTTATGATAAAATTATATTTAAGGCAGAAATGTAATGATTACAATACTCTGGCATAATAAATTGCATAAGCATAACTTTCAGTGAACATTGTTAAAGTAAGAGGCTAATTTATTTTTTTCTTAATTTCTCTCCCACTGTACATAACATTTTAGGGTATGTCTCCACTAGAAATGCTATAGGGTATGTCTGGACTATGGGATTTTTCCAAGGAATGCGTCTGCGCTGCCACTTTTTTTTTTTGCAGAAGAGCAGACGCGCTCTTTCAGAAGCCCTGTCTTCCTCATTCCACGAGGAAGAAGGGCTCTTCTGAAAGAGGAGGTTTTTCTGAAATTTGGCCCATGTAGACGGGCCAAATTTAGGAAAAGCCTCTTCTGACAAAACTATCAGAAAAAGGTACACAAATTTTGGAGTGCAATTTGCATATCTTTTCTGATAAAACATTGTAGTCTAGACATAGCCTTAGTAGCACTACTGCAGGTGCGACACTGTAGCATAGACACTTACTAAAGTCACAGAAGGATTCTTCTGTCATTGTAGAAAATCCATCTCCCTGAGAGGTGGAGCCTAGGTTGACAAAAACATTTTCTCATCAACCTAGCAGTGTCAAACCTGTGACTTAGGTACATCACAGAAGCTGTGAAATTTTTCACAGCTTTCAGGGATATAGTTAAACCTATCTAACTTGTAGTATAGACCAACCCTTAGATTATTAAAGCTCACAGGATTTTAGAATCTGGGACCAATTGGCTCCATATGGGTGGCACCCTGTCTCTGGGCAGCCAGTTATAGAACCAGGATCTCATTTTAGTGAGGACCACAACTGTCTGGAATCTGAGAAGCTTCTCCTTGCTCCATTGCTCAATGTAGTTCCTCCACTACTTGGTTGTCAGACTGTTGGTGACCATCTGAGCAGTTCCTGACAGCAGTCCTTTCATTCCCTCTCTCAGACTCAGTCATCCATTCTCTCACAGTGAAAACACGATCTCATGCAGGAAAGGTGCTATGGTAATACAAATAATAATAGAAGGTTGGCAGCAGTAGACTTGATGTAGGCAGTGCATGGGCTCTGTAGTGACTGTGCAATAGGCTTTCTTCCTTCTAGCTTAATTACTACGTGAGTGTATTAACATTTTGTTTTGAAGTGAATTTAAGGCTTGAGAGAGGTACCAGTTTGACATCTCTGGAGACTGGAGTCCTCTCTTTTGCCAAAGAGAGGTGTTCAGCAGTACAAGCTTTTTTCCTACCCTCCTGCACCAGTGTACTTCAGGCCTGACCTTGAGAAACACCGTTAAACATGACAGGGTTTCCTGTCCAGAGGTTTGATGGCCTCTACTTAGAAGCCACCAAGAGAGGTGCGAGTTTGGGTGATAGTAATGACACAAAAGAACAAACTACTGTAAGGGTATGTCTAGACTGCATAGCTCGGTCGATGGAGCCATGTAAACTAGTTTACCCGGCATAGACAAAGAAGCGGGGATTTTAATAATCCCCGCTTCATTAAAATAAACATGGCCACCGTGCTGTGCCAACGATCAGCTGATCCAACACAGTGTGGTGGCCATGTTTATTTTAATGAAGCAGGGATTATTTAAATCCCCGCTTCTTTGCCTATGCCGGGTAAACTAGTTTACATGGCTCCGTCGACGGAGCCATGTAGTCTAGACATACCCTAAGAGAATCCCAGTGCCAGAGGGCAAGAGGTTCATTTGTATCTGGCAGTAAGATTGGCTTGACCAGCTCCTTGTATCCCAATTCACTTATGTAGATACAGATTACGACAAGGTGTCGTATACGGTACCTTTGGAAAACAAATAACAGCCTGATAATTAATATTCTTGCACTGTGTATAAATGACCAAAGGAGTATAAAACTGGAGGAAATATGGATTACACTGTGTTTGAACCAGACAAATATGAGGAGTGGGTAAACAGGCTTTTCCAGACAAAGGAGAAGTTGATGACTCCATCAAGGTACAATCCAATTAATTGGCAGTGACAGTCAAGTGGCCATTCATTGGCATATTAGAGGCTGTAGGGATAGATTGATTTGAATAGTAGAACTCACCAGAGGGGAAGAAACCAGCATGGAACCTTCTCCATCAGAAGACCTGGCACTTTTCTGTGAAGCAGGAACACTGAACTTAGAGAAGGATTCATTTAAAGGTCATTGGACTATAAAAGAGAGGAACAAAGAACCCCACATTATCTTTCACCCAAGAAGGCAAAGGAACCGAGTACTTTGTAGTTTGTGGGAGATCCTGACCAAGAGGGTGGACAGCCTTCCTGCTGGAAGGGAGTGATAAAAATCATAACAAAATGACAGCATTTATTCAAGGTAAGTCTTAGTCACTAGCAATCATTTTCATCTTTCTTTGTAATCATTTCTGACTTTATCTCTTATAATTATACAGGCTGACCACCTATCTCCTTTTGATTAAATAAACAAGTGTTACTTTCACTTGGAATCAACCCAGTGCTGTGTTTGATATTGAGTGATTAACTCCAGGTAAAGCAACACACTTTTGTGCTTTTGTCTCTTTCAAAGAGCAGTGGACTTTATTACTCCTCTGAATGTTCCAGGAGACCATTGTGCATTTCAGGGTAGACACTTCTGGGGAAATTTGGGACTGAGAGTGTGTGATTATAGTGTGACAAGCTGGGTGGTAGAGTCAGAGTTGCTGAATCAGAGGTATTCAATACGTGGACACTCAGTGCATGCTTGTACGCTGGCTCAGAATGTCCACATGGTATTGCAGCAGCAGAGCATTTCAAGTCACTCAAGGTTTCAGGACAAGCTGTGACACAGCCTCTCACTGGGTTGAATCCCCAAACGTGTTGTTACTAACTACCCACTGGGAAGTGGCCTGAGGCCACCAACCAATAGATCTCCAAATAACTGCAACTTTAGTTATTCAATGAGTTGTGCAAATCAAATAGTAAATTTGTTCTTGTTAGTAAGCGGTTGTGCTGTTTGGTTATCTGAAACACCTACGTTTCAGTGAGGTAAAAGTGAGGTAAAAGTTTTTTTGGACTGTTGTTGAGGAAGAAAGGTTGAGAGTCGACAAACCTGAAGATATTTTATGTGTTGAGGAGTGTGACGGAGCGCTAAGACCCCGCCACTGTGTCGGAGCTACAGCATAGCGGCGCAGCCAGCCAACTCCACCCCTGTGCCGCCGCGGCGCATGCTCGAGCTGTGTGCTGGGCGTTTTAAACACTGGCAGCATGGAGAGCAGGGAGGAAGGAGGAGGAGTTGGGCTGCTGACCGGGAGGACGCCAGCTTGCCCGACGGAGGACGGGAGAATCCCGCTCTCTCACCAGCCGTTGCCGAGCAGGTCGCAGTCGGCCTCAAACGGGCCGAGCATGGAGGAGGGCCAGAGGGATGAGCACTAGCCTCAGGAGGTGTCCTAACCACCCAGACACTGGGAGGATCCACGGACGCAACCAGGTGTGACCGGCTGGGGAGAGAACAGCCCAGGGAAGGCGCCATGAGCGGTGAGTCCGGGCGCAGGTAGGAAGAGGCCCAGGGTGGGCCTGAAGCCCGAGTGGATGGCGGGTTTCGGGGATTGCCCCCGCCAGCCAGGTAGTGGTGACTGCCCCTACCTTTAGGGCCCTGGGCCCTGGGCCGGGACCCGGAGGAGCAGGAGGGAGACTGTGGAGACAGGTGAATTTATTAGCCACGGGACTGATTACTGCGCACGTACTGTGTATAGGGCCGAACTGAAGACCCTGGGGGTGGCCAAGGGGCAAGGACTGGGGATTGTAGTAAATGGTGGACCCTGGAATTGGGTCAGGGGTCCGCCTGGGACCATTGAGCGAACCCTAATGGGGGAAGTTCACCCAGGGACGGGGAACGCAGGCAAGGGGGCATTGGCCCTGCCATCCTGACACCCTCCCCACCGCAGGGCTAGAATAAAGCAGGAACTGACTCGCGGCGGAGCCATCCCTTGACCGGGTGAACCCCTGGGTCACTTCCCAACAAGGAGAAAGTGGTGGACTTCTGTCAGACATGTTAAGACTGAAAACATGAGAAGAAGGCCAGCTGTCTGTCTTCTGCAGCTAAGAAGACAAGGGCCTCCCCATCCTTGCTCATAGTGGCAGGGGCAGAGAGTCCATGGCATATAAGGAGACTTTGAGAAGGTCCCAGGGAAGCATCTGACTGATATTTGGGTTTGATATTTGGATGAAGGAATCAAAATGTAATCAGAATATTTAGACCTTGGAATCTGATTATCAGCTTATTTGTCCTTCTCTGGTCACCACCAGCCTGAACTGGAATTGAATCGCTGACCTGTGGGTTAAAAAAGTATTACCAGTCCTTTGGACCATTCATTTTCTCAAAACCATTTGCAGAATCATGACACTGATTTGAACTTAAAAGAATTTGAGAAAATTTGTAGTAATATTTAAGTAACTTCATAGCAAGATATATTAGTAAATTATGAGCTAAATCCCAAGGCCTCTATCAGTTTGTATTCCATTTTTATTCAGTAAGCTACCCTAAGGTACACTTCTTCATATGCTGTGCTTGCGCAAGTAGCTGCTGGTGAAGTAATTCACTCTGCTAGAGAGTAATTATTAATGTCAAAAAAGATTTTTCCATCAGATGGATTCTTGTAAGTCTTTTTCATGATACTGTATGTGTGCAATTAAGTCAGATGCTTCCAGAATCTCTTTGAATAATGGATATGATGTAGACATGGCTATAAAGCTTCAATCAATTACTGGTAATGCACTATTTAGAAAATGATAATGGAAGTATGTAATAGCAGTTAAATAAGTATTGATGTTTTCCTTAATGAGAGAGAAAAATACATTACTCATTTTAAAATGGCTTTAAAGAGGTGCTAAGGAGTACAATGCATTACAGGAGGGCTATACAATGTGTGATATAAGACAAATTTTCAGTTCTCCAGTGTTGTACTTTCAAGAAATACTTTCTGAAACACAACATAACGGATGAATAATTATTAGATAACCCAAGAGAAAGATAGTAACTACTGAACACTGCATTCCCAAGAGACTGCAATTACTATTTTCCAGCATTTACTATGTGTTTGTGATAACACTCATGACATGTTATACCAGCGATGGGCAACCTAGGCTAGTGAGTGGGCCACATGAGTGGCCCTCTTTCATCTAAGGCTATGTCTAAACTGCAGGCTTCTTTCAGAAGAAGGTTTTCCAGAAGAGATCTTCCAAAAAAACTTCTTCTGAAAGAGAGTATCTACGCGGTATCAAAAACGCGATCTGTTTTTTTGAAAGAGAGCGTCCACACTTAATGGATGCTATCTCACATTTAAGCTATGATTACTATGGACAGAGTGGCAACCAGGGCACCTGTGCTTTTTCCTCTTTCTTCTTCTTTCAAAAGAACTCCCCTCTTCCCTGTCCACGCATGCCTTTTTCCAAAAGAGCTCTTTCGGAAAAAGGCTTCTTCCTCATAGAAAGAGGTTTACCAATGTTGGAAAAACCCCCTCTGTTCTTTCAATTTTTTTCCAAAAGAACGCGATTGCAGTATGGACTTAAGTGTAGTTTTTTTTCAGAAAAACAGCTGTTTTTCCGAAAAAAACTCTGCAGTGTAGACATACCTTAAATGTCTGCACGACTGTCAGGACCAAGATGGTCTCCCAGGACAGGGTAGCTTTGCTCATTGCACTTGCATACCTGGACTTTGTGGGGTGTGCCAACTGAACCGTAGCAGTGCTTTGTTGGGATGCAGATGGAGCACACAGCTCTCACAGTCAATGTTGTGTGCAATCAGCACGGATCTCACTTCATGTGCCCTTGCTTTAAGTGTGTGTCACTTAGGAATATCTGTAGAGAACCGCCCCTCCCCCCCCCCAAAAAAAAACCTACGTGGTGGAAACTAGCAGAATCTGACAACCCTGCATATGAGCAACAGTAAACAAAATGTCTTATGGGACACATATTGAATGCCAATGGGTGGCATGTGACCCTGGGGTCACAGGTTGCCCACCACTGCCCTAGACACTTTCTGGACATTGAAGAAGGGGATGGTCCCTGCCCCAAGATGCTCACAGTCTAAGAATGGACAGATAGAAATCTGGGGAACAGGAACAACAAGTAGGCATAGAGGTGGTACAAGTCTACTAGAACAAGTCCTCTGTAAGCAGCCTTGCAGAAGTGGAATTTTAAGCGTGGACGGGGTAGATGTATTATGGATTAACTGTGTTTTGTTTTCTTTCTAGTGACTATATTACCAACATGGAAGATTGTGTTTATATATGTATGTATTACAGATGAAAAAAATGTTTGTTTAGTTTGGAGATGAAAACACTGAGGGGAGGGGACATGATAACAGTTTTCAAGTACATAAAAGATTGTTACAAAGAAGAGGGAGGAAAATTGTTCTCCGTAACCTCTGAGCATAGGACAAGAAGCAATGCAGGAATGCAAGCACAGCTCAGGCAGCTCCATTGGCCAGTTTTCAGCCAATGGAAGCTGCAAGATTGTGCTGGGGGCGGGGCAGTGTGCAGAGCCCCACCCCTTGGGGGCCCACAGATGCACATAGCCCCAGCAGTCAGTTGCTTTGAATCGTGTACAGAGGTGCAGCAAGCTAGGAGCTTGCATGAGGGTTCTGCTGGGCCATCAGATGGTGGTGGCCGAGAGGATTGTGGCAGGCTGGATCTGAAGGTCCATATTTTGCCTGCCTATGAGTTAGACAAACACCTGTCAGGCATGGTCTAGATATGCCATGAGTGCAGAAGACTGGACTAGATGACCTTTTGAGGTCCCTTCCAGTCCTATGATTCTTTGATTCTATGTGACACACTAATGTTTCAAACATGTGGTAAACACAACAGTATATTCATTTTAGGGATATTAACTTTTCAACAAATATTTTGGCCCCAACTCTATCCTGCCTTAGGCTACGGCTACACTGTAGCCTTCTTCTGGAAAAGCTTACGCAAATGAAGCGCGGTGTGGAATATCGCTGCACTTCATTTGCATAATTAATTAGCAGCCTCTTTTGCACAAAAAGGAGCTTTGTAGACGGTTCCTTTTTGTGCAAAACCCCCCTCTTGTGCGAGAGCCGTTATTCTTCATTTTTTCAGGAAGAACGGCTCTTGTGCAAGAGGTGGTTTTTGCGCAAAAAGGTGCCATCTACACAGCTCCTTTTTGCACAAAAGCCTCTTGTGCAAAAGCGGCTGCTAATTAATTACGCAAATGAAACGCAGCAATATTTCATGCCGCACTTCATTTGCATAAGCTTTTCTGGAAGAAGGCTACAGTGTAGCCATAGCCTTAGTTATGTGAGTATTAGTGTGTAACATAAGAGTGTGTAACATAAGAGTCAATGGGAATATTCATGACTGAAATTATGCTCACATGAATATGGATAGCAGAACTGGGCCCTACATGAACACAAAGAAATTCTGATCAGCTAAATATTCTCTGTTGAATTATAACTTATTTAATTTATTTATTTATATTATTTAAAAAATTGTTTGACTCTTCCTTGCTAAGTTGTCAAACTTTGCAGTGAGCTTTTTGTCTGGGAAATCCCTTATATTTATAGTGCCATAAAAGTCTATGACACTTAATTTATACAAAACAGGATGAAGTCCTGTCCCTTCTGAAGTCTAGGATTGCATTGTCTTCCAGTTTCTGTCCTAATCTGCTTCCAACCTAAGCCATGGCTTGTGTGGGTGTGCAAAGTGTGTAGGAGGGACAATGGAGCCTGTTCTTTACTTGTTCCGTGATGCAAGTAAAAAAGTACCATTACCATTGAAGTATCATTACTGAATGATACCATTCAGTATTATACTGTGTTCATACCAAATATAGACAGTGCGGAGCTTACACTCTAATAAGGCAAACAGAATACAAAGATCCCACTGATGAGTCCTGAGATTGTAATGACCAGGATGGTTGCAGATTTTTTGTTGTTAATAAAATGATCAGTAACTCACTTGGAAGTATCATACCAGAAAGGAATGTACCAGGGGGCATTTGGATGAAGAGAGTTGGCAGATCAGAATAGGGAAGGAATTCCACATACATCATGTTTATCCTGGGAGTGAAAAGCTTTGGTAGAAGAGATCAATGGAGCGTTGAGGCTGGACTTGATGTCCTCCTGAAGTCTCTTCCAGCTCTGTGATTCTATGATCATTATTTGCCCGCCTCGACATCTCAATAACACAAAGCAGTACACAGCAGAAAAAATCCAAAACCATCATTATTTTCACATCTCTTTGAATGGATTTTTCTAGGTAACTAGAAATGGGTAAGCCATGTAAATGCAGAGGAAATGTACTGCTGCTAGTTCCCAGGCCAGGCCCTTTAAATATGAGATGCCTTGCCTTTTTTGGTGGGGGGCAGCGTTGTGAGTCCACCCAAGGTGGTTACCAGAGCAACACATGGTCTCCCTCAGGGAGACCTTGTTTTGTTTGTTTCATTTTCCTCCATCTGAGCAATTTATTATAGGTTATATGGTCCCTTTGCAGGTATGGGAAACATTAATGGCTTAACAAAACAAACACAAATAAAAAGGGGACAATGAACTCTTCTTTATGCAAAGCAACCATTACACACTTATTTATTGCACTTCCTGTAACTGCACTCTCACCGGCTCAGCTTCGCTGTATCTGACAGTAACAAAATAACTCCAGCCATTAATCACAATAACTTAATTATTGACTAAAAAATAATAAAATTATATATAAAAGAGAATTTGGAAAACAATTTAAAATATAATCTTCATCATGGTTTGTCTTTCCTGAACTCTGGCTGGTCTCTAAAGTCATGTCTACGCTACGTGGAAGATCAAGATTGACGTTGCCACAGTCAACCTTCTGGGGTTTGATTTAGCAGGTCTAGTGAAGACCCACTAAATCAAACTCAAAGGGTACTCCCATCAGCACCGTTACTCCTGCTCCTCATGAGGCGTAAGGGAAGCCAACAGGAGCATTTGCTCCCATTGAACACCCACTGTGTGGATGGTGATTTAAGATACGTCAACACCAGCTACATAATTAATGTAGTTGAAGTTGCGAATCTTAAGTCAACCTTCCACTCTAGTGTAGACTAGGTCCAAGAGGAAACTGCTATTCCTGTTTAACTTGCTAGTTGGGTCTACTGCTTGGTGGTAGAGCATAGGAAGCAACTAATAAAGCACTATTGACATGCCTGAAGAAATAGGGGTGTTGGGTGTATTCTAATAGTTAAAGAGTTAGTCACTGAACTTGTCCTATTATAACTTTGAAAGATCCTGGTTTTTCATGCATTCAGTGAGTTGATTTTCCTGAGGTGTCCTCTACTGTACACCAGACAGTCAGCTTCCAAATAGATTAATGCATTCTTCCTCCAAAAAAGAGTCTGCTTGTAAGTTTGCTGTAACCTGTTGTTTGTTTGGCATGTTTCACCTCTCAGCACTGTGTATACCAACACTGTATGATAAATATTAATAAAAAGGCACATACTTAACTGGAGAGTTAATTAAAATAATAATTTAACATCATAAGTTGCTAATTATGCACTCAGTTTCCAGCTAAATTCCATGCCACTCTCAAGGAATACTACCTGATTCAAAACCAGCTTGACTCCATTACAGAAACTAATTTTGCTTTGTGAACATTCATCTTGCTCAGAACTGTGCATCGACTGATCAAAGACAAATATAGGGATCTGAGCACAGGAGATAGCCTTTCTATTTTTTTTGCTAGAAATCAGGCTGCTACTTTATTAGAATATTTGTTCCCATTGCAGTACCAGTCAGAGGTCTTAATCAGAATAAGAGACTTACAGTGGCGTGGGAACATTTTAAAAAGTGGGGGTGTTGAGCCTCCTTACCTCTGTCCACCCCATTCCTAGCTGAGGCCGAGGACAAAGCCCCAGCATGTCAGGCCTGCAGTTGAGACCCTGGATGCTGGGTTCTTGGCCGCTGCCCATTCCACATGGCTACCAGCAGTGCCCCCAGTGCACAGGGAGGCAGCTGAGAACCCAGTGCCCGGGGCTGGCAGACAAAGCCCAGTGTACAGGGTGGCAGCAAGGACTCTGGGAGCTAGTCTAGGAGCCTGCGGGATCTGCAACACCCTCCGCACCTCTAGTTCCCATGTCTGTGGAGCCCTAGTGTGCTAGCACCTAAACAGAGGAAGACCTAGAAAAGTCAAGGCAGAAGGATGTGTTTAATATGTGTATGTGAAATGAGAAGTCTGGTGATGTAGTAAACTATGCAGTCCAGTCCTGCATGAGACCTGATTTAGAGACTAACCTCACAGTTCTACAGTTCTGGGGAAGTCTACACTGCAATCCGAGGTGTGAGTGCAACAGGTGTAGACTTAGCCAAACTAGCTTTGATCTACCTAGCTCAAATAACAATAGCAGCAAACAGGGTCAGTTCTAGGATCCTGTTACTGGGAGGCCTGTAAATGGGTATTTTGTGGCCCCTGAATGTCACTATTTAATAAACAAACAACCTTCCAGGAGCCCTGGGGCTAGCTAGACCCTTGGACAAGTAACATTTGTCTACTGTCACTATTTTGTGTGATTTAAAATTTATTTAAACCATGAAGACTCTCCACCCTGCTGCTTAACATTTAATAACATTGTATATATTTTTAGCCTGACAATAATCTGGGCCCCTTGAATTTTTTTGGGGGGGGGAGAGCAAATATCTGCTATTGTTGTGTAACCTAGCTGCTAGGTCAAAGGTAGCCCAGGTCTGTCTGCTGTAGTCAGTCACACCTTCAATGGCAGTGCATAGATGACAGTGTAGACATACCCTTTGACAAGCGCGGGTGCTGGGAGACATCAGAGCTATTTTCTCTCAAGGTCATTGCTCAGATCAATGTCATATAACTCATGTGCACACCTTAATCAACAGTCAGCATCACAAACTTAGATTCAGTTATCTGCTCCTAAAATGTGATCCACATGTCATGAGCAATTTCAGGCTCTGTATCTGTACAAGAGAGCTAACAGGGGAAAAGGTCTGACTGTATCTGTACAGGAAGGAAGGCACAGTATTTAAGTAAGAGGGAAATATAATGAACCTGAAAAAGAGAGAAGGTAAAAGCTTTTTATGAACTTGATTGAACTACAATGTCTCTATGTTTCTGGAGCATATAAAACTGTGTCAATAATTTGTAGTGATAATTTGGTGATTTTCACTACTTTTCTATTCCTGTACTGTCAGTAAATAGACTGTACAGTTCTCATATTTATTCATTATTTGTGGAATCATTTGGTGAATAATTTTTGGCCTGTACCTTGGTTGCAAGCAGTTAGTTGTATTCAGTATTCAGTATTTGTGTGGTTTTGATTTGTATGATTCTATTGCCTGATTGGATAAACATAATTGAGGCTGATCACTTTTCATGGCATTATTTAAAAGAGAAAAGGGGGAACAGCATGGCTTCATCATGGCAAAAAAAGAAAAAAAAGAAAATCCCACAAATTTATAGAAGAGATATACAAAAGTTCCTGGGGGCTGATTATTTTATTAGACAATCTGCTCTTGTCTTTTATTCCCCCTCCCCCTCCCCCCCCCACACACACTTTGCCACATCAGTGATACCTGGCTTAAAAGCCTCATTGTTCATTTATCTTTTGCACTACACTGTCCTTCACCTCTCTCACGAGACCCACTTGTACTGTGCTGCCTCCAGAAAATCACCATCTGGTGACCGTCCGGGGGGATTGTTAATATTTATTTACATTAAAAAGTTTTTTAAATTATTTGGCATTCTCAGTTCATCCACAAATATTGTGATAACTGGGTAATCATTTATTAGTGCTCCCTAATGGCAAAAGGTACCTCTGCCACACACACACCTTCTCTCTGCTCCCCCTCTTTAGGGCCCCATATGGATCCTCCACAGTGTTTCATAAGATCAACACCAATCACTGCCTGGGATGGGATTAGTAGCTGAAAGCAGTTCAAAATAGCGCTCAGCAGCCCAAACATGAAGACCATCACAGCAGCACAACTGTTCATACTCATCTCCAGTTCTTCTGCCACAATGGAGCTCTTTTTCTGCATCAGACTGGTCTCCCCAGTGTCGACAACACAGTTCATCCCAGCAGATGCTCAGCTGTCTAACTCTGGCTTTCTTTTCTCTGTTTTGAGGGGAGAAGACAGCACATATATTGCCCTCCTTTATTGTGCTTCTCCCCAGTTCGTTTGGAGAGAGGGGGAACCCTGCCTCACACTATGTGACAAGGATCCTGGGGCAGGGTCCTTAAATGACAATATCTTGATTTTCCTAACCAACAAACTCCCCAATATGGTTTCCTCTCTTCCGGCTATAAGGTCATTTCTAGGCCTTTATTTATTTCAACATCCTTAATTATAGAATAGTAATAATCATAGAATAATAGAACTTGAAAGAACATTGAGAGGTCATCAAGTCCAGTCCCCTACACTCATGGTAGGACCAATCACCATCTAGATCATCCCTGACATGTGTTTGTCTAACCTGCTCTTAAATATTTCCAATGATGGAGATTCCACAACCTCTCTAAGCAATTTATTCCAGTGCGGAACCACCCTGACAGGAATTTTTTCCTAATGTCCAACCTAAACCTTCCTTGCTGCAATTTAAGCCCATTGCTTCTTATCCTATCAACAGAGGTTAAGAATATTTTTTTCTTCCTCCTGATTGTAACAGCCTTTTAATACTTGAAAATTGTTATCATGTCCTCTCTCAGTTTTCTCTTTTCCAGACTAAACAAACCCAATATTTCCAATCTTCCCTCATAGGTCATGTTTTCTAGACCTTAATCATTTTTGTTGCTCTTTGGATTTTCTCCAATTTGTCAACAGTCCTTCCTGAAATGCAGCACCCAGAACTGGATACAATACTCCAGTTGAGGCCTAATCATTGCAGAGCAGAGTGGAAAAATTACTTCTTATGTCTTGCTTACTCTTTCCTAGACAGCAATTTCCCATTTTGTATGTGTGCAACTCATAGTTCCTTCATAAGGGGAGAACTTTGCATTTATTCTTATTGAATTTCATCCTATTTACCTCAGAGCATTTCTCCAGTTTGTCCAGATCATTATGAATTTTCACCTTATCCTCCAAAGCACTTGCAACCCCTCCCAGTTTGGTATCATCCACAAACTTTTTAAGTGTGCTCTCTGTGTTATCATCTAAATAATTTATGAAGATATTGAACAGAACTGGTTTCAGAACTGATCCCTGCAGAACTCCTTTCATTATGCCCTTCCAGAATGACTGTGAAGCAATGTTCTCTCTCATCTTCTCCATCCATGTGCAGACTTTTTCCATCCTTGTGTGGAATCAATTTTTATATGTACTGAGGCATGTGCGAATGAGGACCACCAGTAGAAACAAAGAACCAAGCTATGGGTACTCTGCTAATCAGCAGTCAGCATTTGAATCTCTCCTGAGTGGCCGCACAAGCACACAGCTTAAAAGGAACACTGCTGTGAACCATTGATAACTACTCCCCGGGAATGGTTATCCAACCAGTTATGCACCCGCTGTATAGTAGCTCCATCTAGGTTGTATTTCTCTAGTTTGTGAATGAGAAGGTCATGAAAGATTTTATCAAATACCATATTAAAGTCTAGATATAGCACATCTACTGCTTTCCCCTTATGCCCAAGACTTCTTTATCCTGTCAAAGAAAGCTATCAGGTTAGGTTGACATTATTTGTTCTTTACAAATCAATGCTACTGTCTATAACCTTATCTTCTAGATGTTTGCAAATGGATTCCTTAATTATTTGCTCCATTATCTTTCCTGGTACAGAAGTTAAGATGATAGGTCTTTAATTCCCTAGGTTGTCCTTATTTCCCTTTTTATAGATGGGCACTATATTTGCCCTTTTCCAGGCTTCTGGGATCTCTCCTGTTTTATGGTCCCTGTTAGTCTTTAAGGGCCAGTATACTTCATTATCTTCTCTGTAGCTATGTGATCTTATTACATGTAACTTTGACCTCCCTCCTTCCCTCTCCCCTATGGTTTGTTGCACTGGCTTGTTGAGTCTTGTCTTAAATAAGCTTTTAGCTCTTCAGGGGAGGAACTGTGTCTTTCTATGTTTTGGAAATATTTATGGTGGGCAGTAGTGGCTGGGATTACAGTGGCTTTTTATGAGAAACTGCAGAGATCCCTTTTTTATGGTGAAAATGATAATGAAACATAACCCTTTGAATCAGGTTGCTGAAGTGAATCCTCACCATTATGGATTCAGAATTTGCCTTTTGCATCTATCCTACACCTTTTACTTAGAACCCCCCTTAAGCGAACCTTCCTGCCAATACTCAAATGCAGTCGATTATTCACAGAATGGTGTGTGAGCACAAGTGAAGTGAAGAAAGAAAAAAATTATGCAACTCATCATGACAAGCTGTTTGCTCCCAGAGCTAGTCAGTGAGAACCCTAGAAAGTGTCAAATGACAGAAGAGAAAGCACACCCTTAGGTGCCTCAAGTTGGCTGGTGCTACAATGGTGACAGGCAGTAAAATGAATCACAGCAGCGTGACTCAGAGCTAAGGACATAAACTGGGCTGCATCTTCTGCATAGGCATGTGTGATAATTCGCTCCCCAGTGGCATTGCCAAAAAGCCGTCCGAGTTTTGTGGGGAAAGTGCTGGCAAGTTTTGGCTCTTCAATCCCAATCAGGCTTTTTGGGTTTTATCTTTGGCAAGACTTCAGGGCCAAAACTGCAGCAATGATGCAATGGAATCCAAGCATTAGAACAAACCCAGGCAGCTGGCAAATGGATATTCCAAAGCTACTGTCATGAGATTCTGAACAGAATATGAAACAACATTTAAGTTGCTGGCAAAGAAACCATAACAGGTTGTGTATGAACAGTGAGTCTGTCTCTCTGAATGACATGGTTGTCATTACAGCTTCTGCAGTAGGAGCCCAAGATTATTAGTTACACTGAAAAAGTAATGGAGTGACAAAAATTCCAGCTTACTGCCACAACAAATTTACAGCTCTACCAAGCTGATCAGGACCAACCCTGCTGCAGCTGAGGCTGGCCAGAGCTTGCTGCTCATGGGAGTATGTGCATGCATGCACACAGGTGGATGGGCTAGCCATGCTCCTTTCACTGATTGTATTAGACAAACTAATGGGATGATCTGCCCTCCCCCCATATTACACACCAGCATTCAGGGTTGAATCCTCAACTGCAAATAGTAAGCATGAAATGCAGCTCAGGGAGCAGCCACAAAGGAGCTGTTTACAGCTCTCTGATCCTGGGCCTGATTTTTTTTGCTGGTCCTATCACTTGTACAGTGTTGAGCAGCCTTAGAGGCATTGTCATGTAATGCTCCTCAAGAGACCATGCCTTACTTGTTTGCCTCAGCTGCACACTAGCTGTTGGTTCCCTCCTTGCTGGTGTTCCCTGTAAGCTATTTGCTTGTGAGGCTGCTCAGTAGTAGAGATTCCAATGCTGCCCAGCTGATTAGCAGAGCATCCATAGCTCGGTTTTTTGTTTCTACCACTGGTGCACATTCACACATGCCTCAGTGCACACAGAAAAATTAATTCTGCACAAGGATGGAAAAATTCCACCTATGGATGGGTAAGCTTAGTGGGAACCTTGCTCCTTGCCAATTCAAAATGATAGTTTTTAACACCCACATTGCCTACAGTTTGCAGAAACTCACCGAGGCATCAGCTTGCAAGGCTTTAGTCTCTGCAGGAATTAAAATGTCTAAGTCTACCAGGAGGATTTGGTTATTACATTGGATCACATTTAAATACAGATTTTTGTATGTAGAACATTAATATATTTGCAAATAAACAACCACTTAGCTGACTCTAGCTTTGTAATCAACCCCCTATCTTCAGGCATTCAGATACAATGGACGCCCGATCCTTATGAAGATGATTAACCATTGGAACAAATGGCAAAGGGAAGCATTGGATGCCCCACCTCTTGATGTCTCCAGATCAAGGCTGGGTGCCTCTCTGGAAAAGATGCTTTAGCCCAGGGGTGGGGAACCTCAGGCTCAGGGGCCGGATGTGGTCCCCGGCTAGGCTGTATCCAGCCCACAAGGCTCAACACTGGTGAGCCCGGACTGGTGACCCACCCTCCTGCCACCCACCTGCTGGGCTGGAGCACACAAAATCTACTAGCTTGGGAGTCCCTAGGCTCTGGTGTGCAAGGGGAATGTGGGGAGTGTCTTCCTCCTTCTTGGTGGGGGCATCTCACTTTGCTTCTCACTTGTGTGTGGCCCCAGACCCATAAAAGGTTCCGCATCCCTGCTTTAGCCAAACACAAGTTAGGCTAACTATTCCTTCTGGCCTTAACACCTCTACAAATCATCTGAATGTAACCCTTATGCCAGGATGCACTGGCAGCAATGAAGTCTGGGTTCAATATCTAGAGTTTCCTTTTAATATTACAAAAATAACTTGAATATCCAGCCAGAAATCTGAGAAAAGTGAATATCCACTCATGGGCACCTCTGATGCACAATATTTCACTATTTGCCAGCACTGAGCCTATGTACAACAAAAGAAAACCTTTAGTAAAGGGAGAAGAAATACAGCATTGATTTGGGAAAACAGTTTTAATGACTCAAGTACACGAGCAAGAAGCAAAAACCTGCCCCAGAGTATTTTGGGCAATGTCTTTTGCTTCACTTCCCACTTTGTGGTGCAAAAGTCCAATGGATGAATGTCTCTGTAACACACCACTGCCCCTTTCCCTCCACTGCAGCACAGTCATGGTGGCAATACCTATCCCTGCAATATCTCAGGCTATTTCTAGACTGCAAGCCTCTTTCGAAAGAGGCTTTCGAAAAAGCCTCTTTTGAAAAAGAGCATCTAGACTACAACCAGTACTTTCGAAAAAGCAAGCCGCTTTTTCAAAAGAGAGCACCCAGGCAGTCTGGATGCTCTCTTTCGAAAAAGCACAGTTTACATTACATAGCGCCATTTTTCGAAAGAGCATTTTCAAAAAAAAGACATTATTCCTCGTAAAACAAGGTTTTCCGCGGTTGAAAAAACTGTCGTGTTTTGATTTACTTTTGAAAGAATATGGCAGCAGTCTAGACACAGGGGAAGTTTTTTTGGAAAAAGTCCACCTTTTTCGCAAAAACCCTGTAGTCTAGACACACCCTGAGTCCAGATGTGCATTCCGGCACAGTCACTTCCAGCCATGGAAAGGCCATTGATGAATCTGCCTTGCTGTTGCTGCTCTGCTGTGGCTGCTATATTGTCATTATCTTTTTTATTTCCACTTCTCCTTGCTGCTGGCTCTTCCTGCCATTGCTGCTGATGCCTCTGCTGCTCAGCTGTGTTCTTGGTCTGCTCCAGTCCTACAGCACCATGACCATCTTAGTAATCCCAGCTGTAAGACTTGCTGATTGTTTTTAAACCAGAGAATATATTAATATATGTTCTATCTAGTGAAGCATATTGGTTTCGGTTTAAATTACAATAATTGTAGTATTTTACACTATCAGATGAGAACAAGGTATTCTGAGGCTTATCTTACACACGCAGTTTGATTGTAGAATTGAACAAGAGAAATACATGTCGTGCTTCCAGTTATTGTTTGTTTCTAATACCATGCTGTAATCTGGTACTTCACAAGAAAATTCAAGCAGCAATCATTTTTTCAAACTTTGGGTTTGACAGATAGCAAGGCAAAGGAAAAAAATCTTCAGCCAAATTTCTCTTATAATGTCTCAGCCCTCAAAAGAGAAAAAACAAAACCAACCTGGCCCAGGAATTCAAATGCAGTCTTGTGTTTTTCTCAAGGAAGATTAAAATGACATTTTTCTTTTCACATAACGTTCTGAATGTAAATAGTTTCAAAAGAATGAATGGTGAGAAATATTTACCTCACAACTATGATACTCTTTTTATTGCCCAACCCAAATGGTACAAATTTTGCCTAATTTCATGTTTACCAATCATGCATCACTTGGTCTTATTTCGTATATGTAAACTTTTTGATTAACATTAAGGTGAAATGTTTTGCACTAACCTAACAATCATTAATCCTGGAGAGGCAGAGTTTAAATAGCTCTTTTTTTGTCTGAGTTTTAGTTTTATTAAGTATCATTTAAATGTTGTTGTGTTGTTGTAGGTTTCATAATAGGTCTTCTGGGTGCCTTGGCTAAGCCTATCCCATGCGGTTGGGCAGGCCAGTAATACCCCATTAGTAACTTCATATTAATGGAGAGAAGATGCCTTCACCTGAGCTCTGTAATTCCAGCTTCCAAGCTCACTCAAAGGCTTTGTCTACACTGGCGCGATCTTGCGCCAGAAATATGCAAATGAGGCTAAGCGTGGAATATCGCCAAGCCTCATTTGCATATCGAATGAGCCGCCATTTTTGCGGAAGAGGCTTTTGCGCAAGGAACGTCTACTCCTGCCCCTTCTTGCGCAAGAAAAACCCTCTCGTGCAATGCCGCTATTCCTGAAAATAATCAGCGAACGGCATTGCGCAAGAGGGTTTTTCTTGCGCAAGAAGGGGCAGTGTAGACGCTCCTTCTTGCGCAAGAGCCTCTTCCGCAAAATGGCGGCTCATTAGATATGCAAATGAGGGTCGGCAATATTCCACGCTTAGCCTCATTTGCATATTTCTGGTGCAAGATCGCACCAGTGTAGACATAGCCAAAATGTATGCATCTTTATGTCTTTACACATGGAAACACTATTTTATTTACATATCTCAAATTGTGTATCTTATTTCGAACTACGGGTGCAGTGTAGATACACCCTAAAGGGCTGGCTAACAACATGCTCTTTTGAATCAGATGTGAGTTATAAATTGATGTGGGAATGTGGCTTGTATTTTGGGATCAGAGAACCCTGTTTTGATTTGGTGAGATTGATTTTCATAACTTCTCCTCTGTATAAGGAGAAGTTCTCCTGGTGGTGGCACAGGAGAACGGGAGTGTCTGAAGAGGACTGCTTGTATGACTTCTTGCTAGCCAGTGCGATAAATGGAAATGCTCTTTGTGACTCATTTGTTGTGCCTTATAGTGGAAGATTCCAATCTTGGACTGTAGCTAGCTCTGTCTCTAAGCAGTTCACCTTGATTGGACCTCTAGAAGCCTCCTGCTGATGACAAGGCTGTAACCTACTGAAATCAGAATGACAGAATCTTTCCTTGGAGCTGTGAAGGTGGCTGGTTTTAGGATTCTTGAGCTAGAGGAGCAAGAGGCAGGGTCCTCCAACATGACCAGTGGTAAGGAATTGCCACCATCAGGCCACGTCTACCCTGCAAACTGACCGATACAAGTTGTCAGCATAAGACCACTGGATTGTTAGGGTTGACTTAAGTTATACAGTATTGACAGTTACAAGATGTCAACCTTAGTACACCAACCATGACTCAGTGCTGCTTCTGAAGGTGGTGCTTTGCATCATCATAGTGGGGCACTTACATTAGAGGAAGATAAAATGTAGGGACATGCACAATTAAATCATGGCAAGATGATGTATGTCAACCTAACTTTGAAGTGTAGGCCAGAATGTAAAGTGACAATTCCCATGCTGGCTCCCTCTTGCTCTGCAGAAGGGATATAATTTATGCTGGATGGGGCTTGATGGTGATAGAATGATTAGCGAAGAGGTCATATAGAAGCAGTGATTGACTATGCTTCATGGATGTGCCTACGCTGTACCTTACCTTAGATCAAAGTCTGAACAATGTTTTTTTTTAAGGAGAGAAGATAGAAAGATACTTTTGTCACTGTAAATAATAGTGCTTTAACTGACACTTTATTAGCATAGGTAGGCAGCTAAACTGAAATATAAATCGGAACAAAGGACAAAATAAAAAAAAAACCCTTGGCTACAGAGTAATTGATAAACCACTCTTTATTTTACTGTTGCCATGTGTCATGGCACTTCTCTGACAAAGGCCTCCTTTGTTTGTGCAGAAACTCTGCCTGCTACTATAATGAAAAGAAAAAGTGCATTTATATAAAGATGTATTGCAAAAGACTTCCTGGGCCAAATTTACCTGGGAGGAAGCTTCTTTGAAGCCATTGGAGTTGCACCTGGAATTCATTTGTCCTGATAGGTCTAAGTCTTAAAGACTGCACAAGTGTGGGTTGCTTGGCTATTCTAACCTGTACTGAAACAGCGAGGCCTGTGGAGACTCTGAAGGGAGTGCTTGTGTTGCCACAGGCAAGTGGAGTCAGGGTGATCCACAACAGGCATAGACCGGAATTCCTTATGCTAAGGACAGGTGGTTGTGTGGTGCCTCAAATCCCTGTGGATACCCCCAGCAAGTGTCACATTGGGGTGTCCTCCTCTTCTTTTGTGTCAATTCTCCAAGCATGAGCTTGTCCCAGGTTCAGACGTTTATTCCCTTATCGGTATGCTCCAGCACAACAACATTAAACTGCTATTCACAAACATTCAGTGCCTTCCTAGTCATTCAGAATCTAATACAAAATCTTACTCTTTGACATAGTCCCGCTTTGTCCAGCCCTGCCCTGCCACGGCTTCTGGTGTGATTACTTTATGTTGCTCAACTTTTTGTTATATCATATAGTATTTGTACTGAAGCAGCATGGAGAGGCCCTAATCAGCATAGAGGGTCTCATGCTAGATACTGTGCACTTTTCTCTGTGCTTTAAAATACTATAGTACTTTATATACCTAGAGTCCCCTCAGCCAGACCCTGAGATCCATCTGAATTCACCTGGTGCAACTCGGTGCTGATCAATGGTGTTTAGAAGAGCCTAAGTCTGTGTTGAACTATGTAGGCTAATGATGGGTCCGAAGTACTGAAAAAACATCCAGAGAATCCCACCTACACACGGATGCATCCTCTCTTCCTTCCAATCCCTCCTTAAAGCACATCTCTTTCAAATGGCATCTGAACTGTCCTCCTGCATATAGATGGCAAGCTCTTTGCAGCAGAAACTGTCTGCTCTATGTGGCCGCAGCATTTTGTAAAATGGGGTCCTGATCTATGACTGGGGCTCTGAGGTGCTACTGCAATAGAAATAAGTAACCACCTCCCCCATCAGAGAGAATCATTAACTATTGAAAGAGTTCAAGTCAAATGATAAACTCAGCACAGAGAGATCCCTCAACACTTCAAAATTTCCCTCACTCATTTGCACAGGTTTCTACTTGCTTCCCGCCCTCTCCCTCCTGCCTTTGCTTTTTATTTTATGTATGTTCAGTTGATTGGAAAGTCTTTGGGCAGAAGCTCTCTCTTTATATCTGTAAAGTGTATACTCTGTAAAGTGCTTACCACACTGTTGACGCTACAGGTTGGACCTCCCTGACCTGGCATCCTTGGGAAAGGAGTGGTGTCGAACCATGGAGTTTGCCAGACCGGGGCAGGTCAAGGCACCCCTCTGGGATGTGGCCATACCCAAACCCTGGGCTTCCTTTCCCACTGCCAGCCCCATGCCAGGGCTCCCAGGGTCAGCCGCCTCAGGCTGGGATCTCCCCTGGCTGCTGCCGGCTCCGCTTCCACCGGGTTCCTGGCTAGGAATTCTCCACACCCACCGCCAGCTCAGCTCCCGCCTGGGTTCCCGTCCAGGACTTGGGATTCCTTTCATCTGCTGCAGGGGTTCCCTGGCCTGGGGCTCTGCAGGGCTGGATTCCCCACCCACCGCAGGACCAGCCCCTGCCAGCCCATGGCTCCCCAGCACCCATGGAACTCCCAGATGACTTGTGCTCTGCGCCTCCAGGGCTTTCTTGTTCAGCAACATCCATGGTCCTTTCTTCCAGCCCACAGACATTGCCGGACCAGAGAGTCCTGGATTGGAGAGGTTCAACCTGTAGACAAAGAAATGGTGATAATTTGTCGATGCAGAAGGATTCTTCCTCTAGAAATGTGTGTGTGCAAGTTTAATAGATACAGAAAACTACAACTGACTGCACTGTCAGACATCTAGAGAGTTAATGGTGTGTGTGCATGTGTGTGTGAAAAGTATCTGGAAATGAAGGGATTCAGGGAGCCCCACCAGTGTGACACATCACAGAGAGCAGAGCAGAAGAAGAAAAGGGCTATGCACATCCTTCTTTACGAAGGTGGCCCAAAGAGCTGCGGGTGGAGTTTCAGTTCTACCTCCCTGCCGCTGTGCCCAAAGGCACACCTGCACCAGTGTGTCAGGGAGCCTGTGTTGTGCTATGTTGCATGTACCTGCTCACCATGATTTACTTCCTCCTTGGACCACGGGGAAATAATCTGTGAATCACAATCTTGCTCTGAGGTTACTCCTGAGGCAGTTTATCAACACTTAACCTCTTATACTGCAGAGATTGTAATGTCACCATCTAGCCCAGAGTTTTCTTATTTATTTTCAGTGCATTTTATTATGATCCCTGCAGAGTTACCAACAATTTCTACAGATTCAGAAGGAAAATAATTGGCAACATTTTCTCACATATATTATGTCACCTTAGTGGATACCTTAGATCACTGAGCAGCTACAAGATAGAAACGGCTTTCATAGACTCGTAGAAATGTAAGGGGTGGAAGAGACTTTGAGAGTCATCATGTCCTGCTGCCTGGTGTCTATCACTATCCCTGCTAGGTGTTTGCCCAAGCTGTTCTTGAAACCCTCCAATGATGGGGGTTCCACAACCTTCATGGATCCCTGTTCAAGAGCTTAACTACTCTTCAAGTTAGAATATCCTAATATCTAACCTAAATTTTCCCTGATGCAGACTAAGTCCATTATTTCTTGTCCTACCTTCAGCAGATTTGGACAACAGTTGATCCTCCTCTTCTTTGTAAGAGCCTGTGCTTGACGTATATGAAGACTGTTCGCAAATCTTGCCTTAGTCTTCTTTTCTCAAGACTAAACATGCCCAGTGTTTGTATGCTCTTCCTCATAGGTCAGGTTTTCTAAAGCTTTTATCATTTTTGTCAATCTTTTTGCGGTTGCTCTCCAGTCTGCGCTATAATTTGGTGCCCTGAACTGGAGTCAGCTGAGGCCTCACCAGTGCCAATTAGAGTGGGACAATTACCTCCAGTGTCTTACATAAAAACACTCTTGTTCATACACTCCAGAATAGTACTGGCCTTTTTTTATAACTGCTGACTCATATTGAATTGATTATCTACAGTAATCCCCACACCTTTTCAGCAGTACTACCACCTAACCCATTATTTCCCATTTTGTATTTGTGCATTAGATTTTTTTCCTTCCTATGTGCAGACCTTGGCCCTTATCTTCAATTTATTTCATCTTGTAGGTTTCAGACCAATTCTCTAATTCCCAGTCACTACTGGCCCTTAGTTCAATTCCTTTCCATGACCTAAGAGTGAGAGGCTCCGCTATTCATTATCAGTCCCAAGCAGGAAGCCTTTTCCTTTTTATTTTCAATCAAATCAATAAAACCTCTTCCTAGTCATTTTAACTATTACAGTCCAATTATGCATCTGACGAAGTGGGTCTTTGCCCACGAAAGCTTATGCTCCAATAAATCTGTTAGTCTATAAGGTGCCACAGGACTTCTCGTAGTCCAATTAATTACACTGAAATCCAGCTCCACTCTACTTCATGTGCTATATATAAAGTGAGCCCCCAGTCCCTTTGATACATTACAGGATGTTTTTCAATGAGCATTTTCACATGGTGTGCACAGAAGAGTTAGGGAATCTGTTATGCTGGAAATAGGGGTGCTGGTGGGGCAGCAGCACCCGTGGGCTGGAAGCAATTACACTCATATACAGGCTTTACAGTTTTATTTAATGGCTTTTACCATCACTAAAAAAATGTTCCAACACCAGTACTCTTATGTGATAATCTAACTATAAATAGCCCAAAGGGTAACTAATTTGGCACCTCCCTGCAGACAGGATACTAGGCTAGTGGATCTTTGGTCTGACCCAGTATGGCCTTTCTTATGTTCTTATTTGGGGTAACGAGCGTCAGATTTGTAAAGTGTTTAGGCACCTAAATATCAGAGTTAGAAGCCAAGATACTTTTGAAAATCTCATGAGACACCTACCAGCATCTTTAGATGTCAAAATACCTTTAAAATTGCCCCCTAGCTACGGTATGTACCACATAATGCTTGATTCTGACTGTCAACAAATATTAGTGATTCTGCTGCTGTTCTGAAGTTACTTGTGCTATTTCCATATCAGTTTATGATGTTACAAAACTACTCTTATGAATTACACAGTTGAGAGTCATATAATGCTATAAATAATGAACCATCACCATCATTAATTTTAATGGATTTTGTATTGGCTAATAATTTTCCTTCAAAAATCTTATGATCTCATTAAAAGGTAGGAAGGTGAACACTTTTTGTATTATATGTGTGTATGTTACTGCTTCAGAAAAATGCCATTTGCCTTGCAGACAGATTCCTGAGCTATTTAAGGATGCTATAGTTGCAACAATTTCCGTTTTAATTTTTTCTGCTGACATGAGAACCTGCTACAATTTCTTGTGGAGTACAGTGGTATCTTAATAAATTCACTAGCAGAAGGTGGAATGACTCCTTCACTGGCAGGTGGAGAAAGTAAATAAGAAAGTATTTTTTACTCCTTTTCATAATATAACAACTATGGGTCACTAAATGAAATTATTAAGCAGTAGATTTAAAACAAACAAAAGGAAGTATTTCTTCACATAATACACAGTCAATCTGTGGAACTCCTTGCCAGAGGATGTCGTGAAGGCCAAGACTATAACCAAGCTCAAAAAAAGAAGTAGATAAATTCATGGTCCATCAGTGGTTATTAGCTAGGATGGGTAGGAATGGTAGCCTCTGTTTGCTAGAACCTGGGAATGGATCACTTGATGATTACCTGTTCTGTTCATTCCCTCTAGGGCACTTGGCCTTGGCCACTGTCAGATGACAGAATAGTAGGCAAGATGGACCTTTGGTTTGACCCAGTACTGCCATTCTAATGTTCTTTAAGTTAAATATAATCCTACCACCCTCTCTTCTTGTCACTTGGGAAACAGCTAGTTAGTAAAAGGTGGATCTATGCACAACTTCATTAAAAGGGTCTACCCATCCTAAGACTTGCACCCTTTAAGGAGAAATTATCTCTCTAATGTGCAAAAATCTTGAGGAAAAATATAGTTTTCAATTAATAAAAAACTCAATCCCCTTCTGTCCCAAAAATCCAAAATGCTATTACAGCATTCTGCTGACAGACCTTTACTAAAGTGTTTACTCATTGCTTGCATTAACTAGTTCAAAATGCTGACTTAATTTTATTACTTACTTGTATTGTTTTCAATAGATTTTGGAAGAATCTTCAGTCGAGCTGGTCAAAAAAATTCGGATGGAACTTTATGTAGCTGGAAAATGTCTGTGAAAACTTTGAGTAGGACCAGGCCAATTTCAACTAAATTTCATTGGGAAAGAAATCAAAACCAAGGCATCTTGATAGGGGTAAACATTTCATTTTGAACTTCTCTGAACAGAAAATTTCAACGTTTTCTTTCAAATTGTATTTTATTTTATATTATAAATCATAACACAATTTTTAAATGTCAGACTCAGAATGAAATATGTTGACTGACCCAAAATGATTTTTCCCCTAAAATTCCACTTCATTGGAAATTTTGTAATTTTTGGGAAGGAATGGGGGATCAGATTTTGGAGGTTTTATTTCCCCCCCCCCTTCAAAATAATGGAATTTCTCACCAGCTCGACTGTTAAAGTGTTCCACAGTGTCTGTGTTATTCATAGAATAAAAGGTAAGTAAAAGAAACAGTAATGAAATGAAGAAACAATGTATCTTTCTCCTGAAGTATTCAGGTGGAAACAGGGCCGGCTCCAGGCACCAGCAAACCAAGCAGGTGCTTGGGGCGACACATTGGCAGGGGTGGCATTTCTGCCCGCAGGAGGAGCAGGGTGGCGGGGAGCCCCGTGGAGGCCGCCCTGAGCTGGGAACCCCACACCTGGCTGCTCGGAGCCTGCACCTGGCCCTGGGACGCTGGGAGGGCAGGGCGGGGCGGGGCACGGCGCAGTACGGCGCTGGGAGGGCGGGGCGCGGCAGGGCGCTGGGGCGGGGCGCCTGGCGACACTGAGCCTGGCGGGGCAGGTCGCGGTCATGGTGGCTGCTCTCAGCTGCCTGCTCACTGAACCGGAGTTCAGGGGCTCGGCGGGGGCTGGGGCTCTGCCGCGGCGGGGCCCCATCCCCCGAGTGGGGAGCCCCGCGCCCAGCTGCTCGGAGCCTGCACCTGGCCCTGGAGCGCTGGGAGCTTTGCGTGGGCAGCCCTGGGTACTTCCTGGGGGGCAGCTGATGAGGTTGAGCCCGGGGGCCTCTTTTTCACCTTCGAGAGTGTGCCCCCCCCCTCCAGCCGGCAATCCCCCCTCCCGTGCGCCCTTCCCACAACTCCCCCTCCCCGCCTGTGTTCTCTCTGCCGCAACTCCCTGCCTGTGAACCCCCTTGACCGGCTGTCCTCCTCCCCGGCCTGTGTGCCCCTGCCCACTATCCTGCGACACGCCCCACCCCCACCCCGCTACTGCCCCCCTCTCTTCTCCTCCTCGGCTTGGCCTCTTCCCAGCAACCCCCATCCCCACCTACTGGCCCGCTGCAACCCAGCTGCCAGCGGCGGATATAGGGCAGGGCGAGCAGGGCGGCTGCTCCGGGCCCCGCGCTTTAATAGGCTCCGCGCCGGCGCCGGTGTTTTAAAACTCTCATCCTCCCTGCTTAGAGCAGGGTCGGCAGCCTGGGGCCCGCGAGGGAGCCCGATGTGGCGCTTTGGAAGCTCGAGCCCCGCCCCTACTGCAGCAGGCAGCCCACGCAGGCGCTGCAGCGGCCGGAGCAAACCCCGCGCTGATCGGGTCCGGCCGCGAGGCAGCAACAGCCCCACCCCCAGAACAGCGCGGCGGGGCCCTTTGTGGTGCAGGAGTTGCGAGCCGGCAGGGGAGGGTCCCTCATGGCTGCTTCCGCCCCCCCGCACAAGCCCATTGGCCGGACCTGGACAATGGCAGCTGCGGGAACCCACCAATCACCGCTCCCCTCATGCTTTTAATCCCCCAGCACATGGCCAGGCAGCTCTTGTGGGAGAAACCACCGAGCAGCGCTTTTAGGTAAGTGTCCGCCCCCCAGCCACTCCCACTCTGATATCTTCACCCACATAACCCTCCTCCCAGACCCTGCACCCCAATCCCCTGCCCCGGGGCACAGTCCAAACCCCTGGCCAGACCCGCTCCAGGCCTGCTGGTCCCCAGCCCGCTTGTGTGTCCCCAGCTGATTTTTCTGGTAGGGTCAGTGTCCCCTAACCCAAGAGAGGTTTCCACCCCTGCCACAAATACAGGAGAGCCCTGCTTTATAACAGCCCGATTTACGACCCTCCCCCCCCCACCATTATGAGATTTTCCGAAGTGGGGAAGGGGCCAAAATCCCCCAACTTACGTCCTTGGCCTATTGTAAATGCAGGCTCGAGTTACGACTAGGGTTGCCAGGTGTCTGGTATTGGCCCTGACAGTCCAGTATTTGTGGCTTCCGTCAGGTAAAAAAACCCCAGAAAATACCGGACCAGTAAAATGTCTGGTATTATCAGTTTTTCTCAGCTGGAAAGCCACTTGGGACATTCTTGCCCTTCCATGTCTGGTGGGGATGGGGAGTGTGAGATTTAAAGGTGCCATGATTATTTTTTTTGCAGGGGGAGGGCACTTCTTTTGCTCAACATTTGGACATCCCTCCCCTTTTTATTAATGCAGAATTTTGTTTAAAAATGAATTACAATATAATTAGAATAAAAATTATCCAACTAAATTAAGTTTCTATCAAATTTACCCAATTCACATTTAATATGAAAATAGCCTTCAATTTGTGCATTTGATGCCTTTTTTTCTATTTTTTTTCTCCAAAGGGAGGCCCGGAGAAATTGTGCTGCCCTGGGCCCCGTAAAACTCTCATCCGCCCCTGCTTGCTGAGACTCCGTCTCCTCTTCTCCCCCCGCCTCCCACCTGGATCCCCATGTCTGGCTCTATAAACAATCCCCCCTCCTCCTACTCTCTGGGCCCTGTACCTTCCCCCCACCCCCCACACACACCTTCCCAGGAACCCAGTCCCCTTGTGCTGTGTCCTGACAACCTCACCCCTGCCTGGGACCCAGGTGATTCTCCCTCTCCCTTTGTCTAAGGAAGGGGAACTCTGGTGTTCGCATTGCCCGTGTCCCCAAGTCCCTCCCTGGACAAAAAATTTTTTGCTTGGGGCGGCAAAAAACCTAGAGCGGCCCTGGGTGGAAAATTACAAAACAGAGAAAAGAAAAGTCACTTAGAACTCTTTTAAAATGCTGTAGTCCATCTTAAACAAACAAAAACGTTCCCACCATTAAAAAAAAAAAAAGGAAAAGAAGGTCAGTTGAAAAATAGAAAGATCATCCAAAGGCCAAACTAACCTTCAAAAATTATTTTGTTTTTTATTTTAAATGACTGCAAACAACAGAGTGACTGGGATATTTGCCCATGTACATGGACATATTTTAGGAAATAAACTTTCTTTAAGGGTTGAATGAAAAGGTCATGACTATACATTCTGTTGTCAATACCACATGCAGGCATTCTTGTTAGGTATTGCTTAAAGCTTATTTTTGCCATTTTTTGAGATGGATTATTATTCCGTTTTGGGGCCAAAGTGATTTGTCTGTGAAATATTATTATGATGGCTATCTGTAAAAGTTCATTAATCTGTTTGAAGTTCAAAGCTATAGTATGTGACAAAGGCATTCTTTAACTTTTGGCTGCTTATCTGGTGTTTTCTTTTTGTTTTAATCTTTCTCTTATTAAAACAGCATATTTAGATGCTTGCATTTTGGGGCATTTTAGGACAGGTTTTCATGAGGAAGGTTGCAATTTATAAAGGAGTTGTTAATCAAATATCAAAATGAAACTAAAGAGTAGTAATAGGACACTGTCACACTCTGTTTGGCCACTGGGACCACCAGTATGAACTGCCATTTGTAGTAGATCGTGCCGATCTTTGTAACACAATCATCCCTCTTCTTTCTTGTGAGCTTTGGTGAGCAGTGGAATAGAACCACAGACTTACCTGTACATTTTCATTAGGCTTCACTGTTAATGTCTTATTGAGATTAATAGGAGAATGCCAGAGCTATTGTTTTGGGATGTCTGCAGTTTAAGGCTATTTTCACTTGGTTCAGAAGGTTTTCTTCAGGAACATAAGGAAAGAGAGTTAATTCCTATGTGAAAGACAGCAAGAGCAAGAGCTTAGAATTTAGAATACTAGCCTTAGAGAAAAAACATATATCGGCTCTCGGACTAGCTACTCAACCATCCAATCAAATCTGTGGCTAAAATACAGAGCCATGAAAGAGGGTAAGCAGCTTTCTGTGTTTGTTTGTATTTTTAAACAGATGGTTTCATAATGGAGAGGCAGTGTTCCTGTGTCTGGTTCTTCTTCTTTTATATAAGATGACAAGTTATAAAAGCCTTTAATTAAGATATTATTTGTTGACAATAAATATGCTTCAAATTGTTCACTTTGTATGTGAGGAAAGCTTTGAATTTGCTCAATTTTATGCTTATACCATGTGGGGTTGCATTTAAGAAAGCTGCATACAGAATGAGTAAACAGACTGTTTGCAGGGGTCCTGGTTGGGATGGAAATCCATTGTCACCTGACTCATGGGCAAGGCTGCAGAACTGTCACCCTGGCTTACATGCTAGTCTGTGAGCTGGATGAAGCCAACTAAGTCCCAAACATGTAAAATGTACAATACCTGGGCAGATTGCTTCACCTGCACAGAGCCCCATTTTCACTGGGCTTCCATATGGGTATATTGCAAGCTCAGCACCTCTGTGTACAAAACTTTTAAAGCTCTTCAGTGGAATCCCTAACTAGAAAACAGCAATTCACTTATTCTAACAACTTGGTCTAGATTTTTTAAAATATATATTTAGCTTCATAGTTATGGATGGCACTGCACAAAATAAAGGAAGGCAGATTCCCTAAGCAGAAGAGCTTGAAGTCTTGGGCCCTAGTCTTGCAAGCTGGCCTACATGGCTGGAGCCTCATTAACTTGAATACATTGGCTGCAAACACTCAAGTAACTTTATTCATAGTGATAGTTCCTACAAGTAAGAAGGAAGCATACCCATGTTGATAAGTAAGAAGTTATTGTGAGTTGTTTGGTTTTGAATAACAGTTTGCAGACATGTTTAAAACAGTAAATCTAGAAGGGATCTGAAGGAAGAGCTAGTTATTTTTTATAGCTCACTTTAGCATGGTATCAAGGTTAGATCATTTATCTGACCGATTAGTTGGATTTTGTTATGGGGATGAAGCTGAATGTGGTTTTATCATATCATGAAGATATTTTAAAGGCTTAATATGTCTCTTCATTTTTAATATTGATTTTATGAGTTAGCATCCTGGAGCTCAATGCTGAGCCATAGGGCATTTTTAGCAACAGGTTGTCTCGATGACAGTACTGAGCATGTGTCATAGAATTATGTACAGTTGTCATATATATTATATTACATCCTATTTTGAGTGCAATGATATTTCTTTTAAGTGGAGGCATAATTGCTATATAGATTAAACCTTTCTAAATCACGGTTTATATCATGACATCTTATTTGAATAACTTGAACTGAATCTGGAAATATTATATGCCTTACAAAGTATTGTTTAGAAATTAAAGCTTCTTTAGATTTCAAATCCATCTACATTAATTCTGAAATATAGACACAGAAGCTCTCCACAAAAGAAGCATATTTTCAGTTGCTCGTTACACAGCTCTACATAAACCTTCACTCAGCTTTATTGATATTCTGAATGTACTCATCATCTCCTAGGCTTATAAGCAAAATGTATTTAACACATTTTCAATACACAGGGTCGGCTTTTTTCCATAACAACTGAAAGCTCGAGCAAAAAGTGAGTTCATAATTGTCTGCAGTGCTTATACAACAGTTAAGTGTTAGCTCTTCAGGCTCTTTTGATTTATGGTGTTGAGTGAAATCTCACCATGTTTGGAGACTTGAGTCAGATAAGCATCTATAAGTATGTGCACTACAAAGCTTATACAAACTATTTGGACTTCCTGAGTGTACAAAATAGGGTTGCAAATCTCAGAGAAACAGGCTCTGTATTTTGGCATAGTTGCTCCCACTTCTGAAAACAAATTAAAAATAGACAGGCATGGAGGGGGCAGGAGGAGGAAAATAATTAATTACACTTTTTCAAACTTCCATAAAGATTTGGTCAAGGACTCAGTGCTCAGTGGGATTCTTCTTTTATCTCAAGAAGCTTATCTACCTCTCATTTGAAAACTACTCTTTTGTCTGCAAGTAACAAACTGCAAGCAGTTGGAAGCACTGAACAAGGCTTAAATAGGAAAACAAAAGTGGTGGTTCTCTACAATGCTATGTCCATACGCAATGCCAAAATGAGCAGGCATTCACTGTAGCGCATACAGATATCCAAATGATCATCATGCAGACATTTCACATTTGCTGAGCACAGGTATAAACGGCTACAGAAGGGCTAAGAAAGTGAAGGGTCAGGCCCTGATTCAAGTAAATACCTACACAGGTCCTGAAATCCATTCCTTCTCAGGACAGTGCTTAAGCATGCATTTGGCTTTAAGAATGACTTTAAGAATGTGTACACCTGTCCTCCATGTGGATGCTTTCTTGGTCAGGACCTAAAAGAGCAAACAACAAAAAATAGACTTTCAGAGCAAAGCCACCTACCTACTGGACTGGAAATACACTAATTCAGATTTGTGTGGAATTGGGCTTCCTGTGTTCAGACACTGGGGAAGAGTCTGTCCCTTGCTAAGACTGCTTACTACAGGTGGAGGAAACCGCACCAGAAAATTTGCCCTAGAGCAGGAGGGGTACAGCGTGTAGACAGCTCTGACACCTCACAGCTTCTGGCAAAGGGTTTTGCCTGGGGAAGGGCTAGGGGATGGGAGGCAGTGAGTTGCAACTCCTCTACTTCCCACTCCTGACATAACTCCTAGCTTTCTCCTATGCCATGGGCTGCAAAGGGACAACCTAGGGCTCTCTAAATAGTATGCTATTGCCATAGACTTTCCCTTGGGGCTGCTTTAACTTACATCAAGGATAGGGTTGCCAGGTGTCCGGTATTGACTCGGACAGTCCAGTATTTTTGCCTCCTGTCTGGTAAAAAAATTCAGAAAATACCAGACACCTAAAATGTCCGGTATTTTCTGATTTTTTTTTTCCCTGCCAGGAGGTGAAAATACCAGACACCTGGCAACCCTACGATATACTCAGCAACCGTGCCCAGCCCTAGGGCCCCCACCCACCTGCTTACCTGGTTCCATGGGGGCTTGTCTTGTGTCTGGCAGAAAAAAAAAATGGCCACCAGCAAAAAAGCCTCTTCTTAAAGGGACCATGCTGATTTTGGTCTCCTCCTTTTTTGGGGGGGAACAGAATTCAACAGAATTTTTTTCCCGGTGTCTTTTTTTTGGGGGGGGGGGTCGATATTTTTGGTTAAACCATTTGGCAACCCTAATCAAGGAGCAAATCAGGTCCCTGGGCAATTTAAAATCTGGTAGGTGGTAAATTGGCTTAAAGTAAATTTTGCAGGCCTAGCCTCTTCCCTCTGTACTAACCTTCTGTGCTGTGCATCCTAAACAGTGCAGCACATTCTACCCAAATGATTCAGTACTTACAGAACGTAGCTTTCCTCAGGAAAATGTTATAAAGTCACAAACTGAAACCCCCCTATATTTTAATGCTGCAATTTTGAAAACTAGTTTGTGTGCTCCCTACAGTGCCTCTATGTGCTGGCTTTCAGAAGAATGGATGCCAACAAGCAACGGGATGACAATTTTATTTAAAGGCTTTTATAAGTAAGGAATTACTTTGATAACCACCTCCTCTTCCCACCATTGCTGTTATGAAGTATTTCTTTGGGGATGCCATCAGGAAATAATGGACATGACAGAAATATTAGAAAAACTTCTGGCAGCAATAGCACACACAGCCAAACTGATGTGAGCGAGGGAATTTTTCTTTCATATATTAGGTTGTGTTGTTGTTATTAAACATTCAACTGGTTAATTAATGCTAAACCAATGCTTTCTTCAGCCTCTCTTAGGAGACTGTGTCATCACCACCATTCTCCGTGTTCTTGTGATCTGTTTACTGGAGTATGTTCTACATGGGGCTACAGCTGGTTACCACTTAGAAACATTACTGAGTGCAGCATAGACCAGCCAGCTGATGGTCTTGATCACATATTCTCCCTTTGTTGCAGAGGCTAGAGTGACTTCCCATTATATTATGGGTGCCATGATAGAAAGCCATTTTATATGCTGTGCATTGGGTATTTAAGGCCTCATTCCTACAAACATCTAATGTTATACATGTGAGTAGCCTCAGTGAAATCAACCCATGTGCACAGAAATTGAATTGATAGACTGGGACCATCGAAATGGCTTCCCTTTCGAGGTTGTAAACATCTGGGAAACTTGGACTAACTGTCTAATTTGTCCCTGTAATATCTAGATTTGTATGACTGGGAAATGGGGGCAAGGCATTCTCAATGGAGGGCCCTTGATCCTGAAATTCTTCCACCCCAATTTCTTGACACATCCCAAATCTGCTTCAGGGCATGCTGGAAGACTTTGACCTACCGCTTCAGGAAGACACGTGGTAGATAATGAAGAGTGGTTTGCTTTTCATGCATGCTTGGGTTTTAAATGTCATGGCAAATACAACACATTGTTTAAATTAAAAACAAACTCACCATGTAAGCTGTGAAAAGTTACTAATTAAAAGGATGGGGAGAGGAGCGATTTGTCCTTGATAAGTTTCATTGCCACAAGTAGAATTTATGTGCGTGGAGGTGAATTCCATCCCAGAGACTCTGGAGTCAGACCACGGAGCCGAAAGGAACTGTTGTTACCTCAGGGAAAAAAACAGGCTTCAGGGGATTCCCCCACCTCTGATTAAGTAACGAAGAAAAAGAGAAGCAGTAGAAGCTACTGAGGCTACATCTACACTATGAGTTTTCTCGGCAAAAAATATGCTAATGAGGGACTCATTTGCATGAGTCATGATCTTATTTGCATATTTTCTGCCGATCCGTTTTTATGCTAGGGGTTTTTGCACAAAAACAAGCGGGGTGGATGTTTTCTTTTTGCACGAAACACCCTTTTTCCACAAGATCCTTATGCCCCAAAAAAGCATATTTTTTGTCGAGAAAACTCGTAGTGTAGATGTAGCCTCAGTAGCTTCTTCTGCTTCTCTTAGACATAGCCTGAGAGAAAGCAGAGGACCAACGGGAAATGGATTACACTGACAAATTCCTGCTCTCCTCACAGAAGGTGCTTTGGTCCTATTCACCTGATCCTCTCCCATGTGTAGGAAGGCAGCAGGGACTAGCACAACCACACAGAGCAAGTCTACACTTAACTTCCTGTGGCATTGCAGCTGCACTGCAGTATCACTTCAGTGAAGGTGCTACTATGCTGACGGGAGAGCTTCGCCCATCAGAGTAGATAATACACCTCTGCGAGAGTTGGCTGCTATTTCAAAGGGACAAGCCTGCCTATCGAAATAGTGCTGTCCACACTGGGGCATTATATCAGTACAACTGTGTTGTGCTGGAGTGTGGCTTTTTCACACCCCTGAGCAGATGTAGTTGTAGCAGTGCAAGTCTGCAGTGTAGATCTGGCCACAGTGTAAGAGCACTGATAGCAGGGGGGTGGGGCGGGGTGGGGAGTGACAGGCTGAGAGCCCGGAAGGGAGAGGGGAAGGTAAATAGTAAGGCAGAAACAATGGGGACTTAAAACATAATAACGGCCATACTGGGTCAGACCAAACATCCATCTAACCCAGTGTTCTGTTTTTGGTCAGTGGCCAATGACAGGTGCCCCAGAAGGAATGAACAGAACAGTAATCATCAAGTGATCCTTCCCCTGTCGTCCAGTCCCAGCTTCTGGCAAACAGAGGCTAGGGACACCATCCCTGTGAATCCTGGCTAAAAGCTGTCAATGGCCATACCCTCCATGAACTTATCTAGTTCTTTTTTGAGCCCTAAACTTAGTGATCTAGTGGGAAGGAGAGAAGGGCAGAGCCAGCGAGAATGTGGTGTCAAGCTAGTGTGGGGTATTATGAGCAACAGGCAAAGAACCAGGGCATAGGAAGGTGAGGTTGATTCAAAGAATGAAGCACCCTCTCTGCCCTTTGAATTGAGTCTTTGCACAACTTCTCCCCCTTCCCCCGAATATTATGCTGTGACTGAATCATGGTTTGATTAGAATTCCGAAGGAGGAACTGAGTTATCAGGCCTGCTTTTGGAGGAGGTTGAGGGGTCTGGAAGACAGTGCTGTAATCAGACATGCTTAATGTTCTTTTTACGCATTTTGTTACAGGTTGTACCCCTCTTAACCTGGACTCCCTGGTCCAGCAATGTCCATGGTCCAGCAGGGACCACTGATGTTCCCGGACCATACAGCCCAGGAAGAGGGAGGTTTGATGGCAGGACAAGAGCACCATAGGGGGCACTGGTGACTCAGCTGGGAGCCCAGTGCGGGGGTGAGGGGGCACACAGCAGGGAGTTCTAGCCCCAGAAGAGCTCCCTGGCCCCAGCGACCAGGGAGCTCCGACCTCAGCAGCAGCCAGGGAGCTCCAGCCAAGAATATACATAGTATTAACGTTTCATAAAGATGTGAAGTTTAATTACATAATGTGATGTATCAACATAACGGGACCACATGTTGTGCCAGCTCGCTGATGGGATAAATCTAAGAAATGCAAAACAGCGCATCACCCTGAGCACTGGTTGAAATTATGATGTTTTCATGTAAACACAACTTTCACTTTACAAATCTTTTATAAACAACCAACTTGGAAAAGTTTGACTTCAAGTGTGAACAGCTTTTCCCAGTGTAGCCAGATCACTGAGGCAGTGTAAAATAATAGTAAAAAAACTAGAGTAATCAATGGGAACTTGTCTGTGTGGAGAAAATTCATTTGACAAATAGCAAATTCAAAGCACTATCCTTCCCTTGATTAACATGCCCTCCCTTCTGCCCTCAAAAAAGCGAACAAACAAAAAAAGAAGAAAAACATCTATGGATGTCTATGGGAGAGCTGCATGTGGACCGGAAGTATCCTAGCACTTAGCAAAGCTAAAACACTTTTTGAGAATCTGCTTCCTTTCCATTCAAGTAGATTGTTCTCAATAAGATCTGGGAGGGAAGGGAGATAATTGCAGGGACATCAGTATATAGTATGTGGGAACATCAAAGCAGTTGGAGAACTGTATTCATTCCTTAAGTGGAATATTTCCCTCTTAAAGCGTTTATACTATCTTTTAAAAATGTAACTCCCTTATGACAAATATGCCATGCCAAGATACAATACAAAAAAAAGGCAGATGTGTTGAATAGACAGGTGCCAAATAAATGGTTTCCCAGCAACAGCTACTGTGTGAAGACCATGACAACTTGCAATGTGCCCAAAATCCTCTTTAGGAATTCATAGTCCTTCGCAATAAGTACAGAAAAAGCTTTGTTATTCAGCATGTTGAGGGAATGCAGGTGCTGGTTAGTCACAAAATCTTGTTAAAAATAGAAGTTATACTTACCAATGGAATACCAATTTTCAAAGAATTAGAATCCAATAAAACAAAGACAGTCTAAAATAGCACACAGGTATTCAGTAATGGTACTGCACTGCAGAATGATTGGGAGACATTGGAAATGCTGGTTACGGGTTATACCTCCAAAGTCAGCATTCTCTAGTCCAGCAACATTCATCATCCGGCAGGACCAGAGATGTTCCCAGACCAGAGAGCTCAGGACCCTAAGGGCAGAATGGCCAGCTTGGATTGGGGCAACAAGTTTGGGAGCCTAGCTGGGGATAGTGCGAGACCGGGGCCAGAGCTCTGCAACAGCCTCCAGAAGCCCCAAGAAGCTTGGGAAACCCTGAGGCAGCATGGGACTGGAGTCTCCTGGCACCCCCACTCCCAGGAGTGTGGGGCCAGGGAACCGAGGCAGCCCCCAAGAGCATGGGGCTAGAGTCAAGACCTGCAACAGAGCCGGGCTGGAGCACGGGGCCGGGGTCAGAGCCCTGCAGCTGCCTCCTGGAGCATGGGGCCTGGGTCGGAGCCCTGTGGCTACCCCTTGGAGAGTGGGGCCAGGACCGGAGCCCCATGACTGCCCCGGATGTGTGGGGCCAGAGCCCCGCGGCAGGAGCCAGAACATATGCTGCCTAGGGAGCTGGCAGCAGCTGGGCAAGCAGCCCAGCCAAATTGGGGGTATGGGAGGGCAAGGCAGCAGGTGATGGGTTCAGGGGCCAGTGGCAGGGCACGGAGGAGGAGGAGGAGGAGGAGGACAACGATGGCCAGGAGTCGCAGGAGCCCCGAGGGAGCGTGGCACTCACCCAGGACCCCCGAGGTGTCACAGCAGCCATGTGCCTGGTGTCATCCGAGGCCGGGGAGGTCTCGACATGTGAGTGCCATCACTGTCCCCTTATGCGGGGCGGGGGGGGGGGGGGGACCGCACATGTGGACCTTGCTGACCACGGAGCATGCAGCAACCTGTGCATGTGCCGTGCCACCCTGGGCATGTGGCCCCGGCTGGCTGCCACACAGGGGCCCTGGCCTGTTACCCACACGCATGTATGTATGAAGGCACATGACATGCTCCTGACCCTGGGGAGGGACACTGCACGATGCCCTCCCTCCACAATCCCCCTCTACGCAGAGGCAGGGCACATCTCCATTCCCCTCCCCACCCCCACACTATATACAGCACAGGGGCATGGGTGCAGTCCTGGGCCAGCTCACACTCCCGGGGATAGCAGGACATGCCAAACATGGCCTGTGTGCAAGCACATCGGCTCTGATGGTGCGGAGACCTACTGTCCTCATCTTGCAGAGGGGGGCTGGGCTTCACCCACTGTGTCCCCAGGGATAACTGACCACTTCTCTTGTTTCTCCACTGCCGCAGCAGCTCTGAGTGCAGGGCGCACCACCCCGCCCAGGACATCCTCCCATACCTGGGCACTCAGCCGGCTGACCCGGAACCAGGAGGAGTACCAGCGGTAGCACCTGGGGCTCCTGCGAAGGCAGGTCCACATCCTGGAGCGCTGGGTGAATGCAGATCTGCAGCTGCGGCGGGAGAGCTGGCGGGAGTTGCTTGCCCAGGGCTGTGCCATCTGCGACCACCTGCAGACCCTGGTGCAGAGATTGGTGCCTCCTGCCGTTCCAGTCCCTGCTGCTGCCCCAGCTATCGCTCCTCCTCTCACTTCCCCTCCCACCTTTTCCTCCCCCCCTCCCCACCCGCCATAACTGCTCCCCCCCGGGGATGCCAAGGCCCCCGCACCCGCAGTGCTGGGAGACAGGTGGACCAGCAAGACCCCCAACCCTGAGCTTCTCTTCCCCCTTCCTCCCTTTGCCTCCCCCTTCCAGCTCCCTCCTCCCAGGTTTACCTCTCCTCTCTCCCACCCTCTCGCCTCCCCTCTCCCACTTTCATTCCCCCTCCACCCCAGTTATGTTCAATAAACAGAGTTTGTTTTTGGCAACACAGGTGTGTTTATTTTACATCAGAAAAGGGGTTAAGGAGGGGAAAGTGGAAGGACGTGAGGGTGGAATAAGGCACAAGGCCCCAGTGGGGCACGCCAGGGAGACTTCACTCCTCCTCCGTCTGGAAACTCTCCCGCAGGGCCTCCCTGATACTGACAGCCCCCTGATGGACCTCCCGGCTGGCAGCCATGCGGGGCTGCGCGTACAGGCCAGCCAAGTGGTCGGCCTCTGCCATCCAGGCTGGCAGGAAAGCCTCCCCCTTCCTTTCACACAAATTGTGCAGCACACTGCCACCACGTGCGGAATATTCCTCTTGGAGAGGTCCAGGAGGGTGAGGAGGCATCTAAATCGGGCCTTCAGCCAGCTGAAGGCACCCTCCACCACAATGCGGGCCCTGCTGAGCCTGGCATTAAAGGCCTGCCAGGGGCGGGGGGGGGAAGGGGTTGAGGTGTCCCATGTAGGGCTTCATGAGCCAGGGTTGTAGTGGGTAGGCCGCATCCCGCACCAGGCACACAGGCATGTCCACATCCCCAACCCTGATGTGGCGGTCGGCGAAGAAAGTCCCAGCGTGCAGCCTCTGGCACACGGAGGAGTTGCGGTACACCCGCGCGTCGTGTGCCTTGCCAGACCAGCCCACGTTAATGTCCAGGAAGCGACCCCGGCGGTCAGACACAGCCTGCAGGATGACCAAGAAGTATCCCTTCCGGTTTATGTACAGGGAGGCCTGGTGGTCTGGGGCATGGATAGGGGTGTGTGTCCCATTGATTACCCTCTCCCCGCTGTTGGGGAAGCCCAGGGTGCCAAAGCCCTCGATGACCGCGACCACATCAGTGAGGCAGATGACTCTGTGGAGCAGCACTCTATTGATGGCCTTGACCACCTGCAGAGGGACACACAAAACTGAGAGTCACTGGGGTGCCAGGGTGGCCGAGAGTGCTCCTTCCCCGCCACTGCCCCGTGCTCCCACTCCCCAGGAGCAACCCCCGCAATCCTGGCCACCGTGGGCAGTCCATAGTGTGGCTGGGACAGAACAAACCCTCCCAGGGAAGGGACTTGCACTACCTCCCCCCCTTTTCCCTGGTGCAGCCCATCCCCTCCTTGCAGCCCCCCCTCTTGGCACAGTGGCTGGAGACTGCCATACCTGCATGAGCACTGCTCCGACAGTGGATCTCCCCATGCCGAACTGGTTCCCCAAGGATCGGTAGCTATCCGGCATGGAGAGCTTCCAGAAGGCGATGGCCACACGCTTGTGGAGGGGAATGGCGGGCCTCATGTGCGTGTCCTGTTGCTGCAGAGCAGGGGCAAGTCACTCACAGGGCTTGCGGAAGGTGTCCTTCTTCATCCTGAAGTTTTGGATCCACTGTTGGTCTCCCCAGCGCTCCAGGACAATGCGGTCCCACCAGTCGCTGCTGGTGTCCAGACGCCAGATGTGGCGGGGCACGCTGGTGTCCAGGCGCTGCTGCTGCTCCTCCACGGTTCCTAGGGGTCCGGAAGAGGGACTGGGGGTCGGGCTGTAGCAGATGCTGCGAGGCAGACTCCAGCAATTGCTGCCAGGCTTGCAGCAAGACATCCAAAATGAGCACCAGAATGCGCAGGGGCAGCTCTGGCTCCATGGTGTAGAGTGCTGTGGTGTCCCGAGTCAGGGCAAGCAAAGCAGGCAGAGACAAAAATGCTTTTGCTGTCCCTCTGCGAGGTAGGCAAGCAAGCAGGGAAAGCTGAGAACCGGCTGTCCAGGGGATTCCCGTTAAGCACAAGCCTCAGATAGCCTCAGGCAGCAGCCACACAAAGTAACTACTGACTTGATGCCCTGCTAGAACCAGTTTCAGCTGGCCTTAAATGCGATTCAGTGTCCAATGAGTGTGGACGCACTATTTCAAAATAGCAAAACGCTATTTCGAAATGCATTTTGTGTGTAGACATGTTATTTCGAAATATCTTATTTCGAAATAAGATATTTTGAAATAACGCTGTAGTGTAGACATACCCACAAGGAATTGTGTCCCTGATTATCTTGGACTAATAGCCATTGATGAACTTGTCCTCCAAGAACTTACCTAACTCTTTTTGAACCCAGTTATATTGGACCTTCACAACATCCCCTGGCACAATGAGTTCCACAGATTGAACATGTGTTGTGTGACAAAATAATTCTTGCTTGGTTTTAAATCTGCTGTCTATCCATTTCATTGGGAGGGGAGGGGTATGTCCACACTGCACAGCTTATTTCAAATAGCTTATTCTGAAATAGCACGTCTACACAGCAAATACCAATTTGAATAGTGCAGAGCTATTTTGATATAGTGCATCCACACTCATCGGAGCCTCAATCGCATTTCAAGCCTTCCAGAAGCACTTTGGGCAGGGCATCTGGGCAGCAGTCAGCCACCCAGCCATAGATCTCTGTATTCCTACGTCCTGTGTGGAGATCCTGGAGGTTTGCCTCCTCTCCCCAGATCTCAATGAGATCCAGGATCGCCGCACCAGACCAGGATGGGGCCCACCTCTTCTGTCCCCGGGCAGGGGCTTGGGAGCTGCCTGCAGTACTGCTAGCAGCTGTGGAGGGCTCAGGAGGCATGCTGGTGTCTGCCATGACAGCAGGGAAGGCTGCTGCTGTGTGGAACAGGGCTGGCAGGGTCTGATTTGTGCCACAAGCCCTTTCCCCTGTGGCTGAGGCTTTAAGGGCTGCAGGGGAAGGGGAACAATAGAGCTCTGATGAGTGTGGACAGAGTGGCCAGCAGGGCACCTTTGGGAAGCCCTGGAGGCCAGTTATTTCGAAATAACTCCATCTGCCCCTTCTACACGCACCTTATTTCGAAACAACTATTTTGGAATAGGTGTTATTCCTCAAAGAATGAGGGTTACAGAATTCTGAATAAGATGCCTGTTATTTCAAAATGATTTTGAAATAACAGGCTTGCTGTGTAGATGCTCACTTTGTTATTCTGAAATAATGCTGGTGCGTAGATATGCCCTGGGTGAGCACGTGATTCGTTTGTTCTGTGGAGGGATAAATAACACTTCCAGCTTCACTTTTGCCACAACATTCATGATTTTATAAACTTTTATCATATACTCTCCATTAGTCTCTTTTCCAAGCAGGGCCGCATTATGACTTTCGTGGGCCCTAGGCACTTTTGCCTTCGTGGGCGCCTTCCTCCATAAAAAAAAATTAAAAATTATTTTTGATATAACTTTAAATACTTCAACATTTTATTTTCATTCTGTTTTAGGCAAAATTTAATAGATTTTCGTGGGCCCTAAAAGTTTCATTTTTTTCTGATGTGAGAAAAAAAATTAAAACATTTTCTTCGACCCTAAAAGTTCATTTTTTTTCTTCCGATTTTAAAATAAATTAAAACATTTTTGTGGGCCCCTAAAAGTATCGTGGGCCCAAGGCACTGTGCCTACTGTGCCTAATGGATAAGTCGGCCCTGTTTCCATGTTGAACAGTCTCAGGGTTTTTAGCCTCTTTGCCCCTGGAAGCTGTTCCATGCCTCAAGTCATTTTGTTGCTTCTCTGCACCTTTTCTAGTTCTAATATATCTTTTTGGGGGTGACGAGAACTCCATGCAGTTGTCAGTGTGTGGGCATCTTATAGTATTATTATGATATTTTCTTAATGGTTCCTAATATTCTTTTTGCTTTTTTATCTGGTGCTGCACATTTAGCAGATGTTTTCAGAGAACTCTCCATAATGACTCTAAAGTCTTTCTTGAGTGGTAACAGCTAATTTAGACTCTGTCATTTTGTGTGCATAGTTGGGTTTATATTTTTCAATGTGCATTACTTTGCACTGACTGACCTACACTGAATGTTATTTACCATTTTGTTGCTCAACTCCCCAGCTTTGTGAGATCACTTTGTAATTCTTTGCAGTCTGCTTTGGACTTAATTTCTTGAGTAAATTTGTGACATCTGCAAGTTTTGCCACCTCACAGTTCACCTTTTTCTGATCATTTATGAATATGTTAAAGATCACTGGTCCTAGTACAGATCTTTGGGGGAACCCGCTATTTAGCACTTAGAAATTTTCTTTCTGCATCCCTTCTGGAGATGGGATGGAATTAGAAAAGGTTCATAAAAAGGCAACAAAATGATTAGGGGTATGGAACTGCTGCCATATAAAGAGAGATTAAAAAGACTGGGGCTTTTCAGCTTGGAAAATTGATGACTAAGGGGGACTATGATAGAGGTCCATAAAACCATAACTAGTATAAAGAAAGTAAATAAGAAAGTATTATTTCTCAGAACACAAGACCTAGGGGGTCACCAAGTAACATTGATAGGCAGCATGTATAAAATAAACAAAAAGAAGTATTTTTTTCACATAAGCACAGTCAACATGGGGAACTCCATGCCAGACGATGTTGTCAAGGCCAAGACTATAACAGGGTTCAAAAAAGAATTAGATAAGTTCATGGAGGCTATCAGGAAGGGATGACATCCCTAGCCTTGGTTTGCAAGAAACTGGGAATGAGGCTACCTCTAGACTGCAGTGTTTTCTCAAGATACTAGAGGTATCAAAGAATGCATCTACTTTGCTGAAAAAAAATTCAAAAAAGCAGACGTGCGCTTTCGCTATGCCTGTAAACCTCGTTCTACAAGGAAGAAGGGATGTGTCAAAAGAGCACTTTCTTCTGAAATTTGGTGCCATGTAGATGCACCAAATTTCAGAAAAGCCTCTTTTGAAAGTAAATTGGAAAAAGATACTCAATTTGCATACTGCAAATTGCATATCTTTTTCCGATTTACCACTGCAGTCTAGATGTAGCCGGAGAGACAATAAGAAAGGATCACTTGAAGATTCCCTGTTCTGTTCATTCCTCTGGGGCACCTGGCATTGGCCATTATTGAAGGAGAGGATACTGGGCTAGATGGACCTTTGGTTTGACCCAGTATGGCTATTCTTAACTCCTTATGTGATCTAGAAGATTTCCATGATTGTGAACCTCCTTGACAAAGGAGGGACAAATCCTCTTACTAATGAGGCTGGTTCCACTATCACACCATGCCTTTTAGACTTACAATTCCATCCTCCTAATATTAGCTCTTCCTTGCAGGGATTGAGCATGAGTTAGTTCATTCTCACCCATGTTCATGCCTCAGACATTTGATTGCATAAGCAGGCAAAATTTAAGTAGGAGTAGAGAGGTTATTTTATCTCTGTATTTGGTACTGGTGCAGCTACTGCTGGAATACTATGTCCAGTTTTGGTGTCCACAGCTTAAGAAAGAGGTTGATAAAGTTAAAAGGGACCCATAAGACAGAAAACATGCCACACAGTGATGGAGTGAGGAGCTCAATCTATTCAATTTAACAAAGAGAACTTTACAGATTGGCATGTTCACGATCTTTAAGTATCCACACAGAGAACAAATATTTGACAATAGAGGCTCTTCGATCTGGCAGTAAAGGTATAACATAATCAAATGGCTGGAATTGCAGCTAGTCAAATTCAGACTGGGCAAAAGGTGTACATTTTTAACAGCAAGGGCCATTGAACTGCTAGCTGGATATCCAAGCTCCAAAGTACTCACACACATTCACACCTGCTTTGCTGCCCAGATCCCAGCCATGAGTGGTGGGGGAAGGCCCAGCTGGGGAAGACAAGCCCCAGCCCCTCCCCTTCCAGCCAAGGCCCTTGCTCCTTCCAAAACTCTCCCGCTGGAGAAGCCAAGCTTGGCCTCCACCCCAGGTTATTGTCCCCCACCCTCTTAGTGTCTCCCATCCCAGTGGGTGGCATGGTCCCACCCTTCCCAAGAGGCCAGAGCATCTGGGGCAGCCACCCAATCCTTCCTGGCCAGTTGGAGAGCAGGGCTGCCACATCATGGCCCTTGCTCTCCTGGGTGGCCAGAGATATGGTCTGTTGCACTGTGGCCCCTGCTGTTCCGGGAGGCCCACAGAGAGCATAGGCAGTTTTGGGAACGCAATGCCTTCCCTTGCCTAAGTTACCTACCGGCCATGATCCCAGTCCATACCCACTCCTTTCGCCCCACCTCATCTCTGCTACCTGGCTCAATTGGGGACATGGAGGAACATTGTGGGGGACAAGCAGCAATGCCATGTGGCTCAGGCTAGCCCATGCACTTTATTGTCAGTTTAGGGAAATATGGCCACCTTACTCTCTGGGCAGGATGGCTGGGGACTGGGTGGCTGGGGTACGGGTAATTAGGAGCTACAGGAGGATAGTTGGGTGTAGGTCTGAAACTTGACTATATCTTGACTAGGAAATTTGGATCTTGACAAAAAATTATAGATTGCCTTTGCCTCAAAGCGATCATTCAGTTTATAGTAGTATCAATTGCATGTGAATGTGCATAATGCATTCACTGGTTTAATCAAATTTTCTTCTGTTCTGTTTGTCTTTGCAAGTATTTTCTCTGGGGTTTACAATAAAACACTTTATTGGATATTTAAAGTGTTATTCTAAGTGTAACTTAATGCCTAATTTCACCCTGTGTGTGTTCGTATACTAGATAAAATCCTTGTTTCAAACAGAGAAAAAAAGGCCTTGTTTCAAACAGAGAAAAAGCAGGCAAGTTTCTCTATTTGTGCTCAAAAGTTTGGGTAGATTCTTACCATGTTGGCTTGTAAAAAATAGATTCAGGTCATGATGACAAATGTGCTTAAAACCTGAATACAGAAAATATTTCTTTAGATTTCTGACCAGAACAATCTTTAGTTATGAATAAAGGATGAAAATTCTGTTAAAATAAGATCTGAATATAACTTCAAGGTTATTCTTAATTTTATATATCAGGACATTAATTTGAATGTGTTCCTTCAAATGTGCAATTGAAATTGCTGGCTTCACAGACTCTTGGGTTTGTTAATCAAGCCAGACAATTTAAAGACATAACACCATTCATTTATAGGAAAATAATATAACTTTCATTCATACATTTTCAGGAGTACTTGGCACCCACACATTGGGTGGAAGCCAATAGGAGCTACACACACGCAGCTTCTCTGAAAAATCACCCCCCAAACCATGTATTTGTACTTAATACTATTACTATTATTACTATTATTATCACAGACAAGACCAAATAAAATTGCCCTATTGAGGTTTATCTCACCCCTACCTCCCTTTGGTAGAGTCTCTACAATGTCCCTTCTTAACGGAAAAATAAGCAAGTCACTTAGGATCAGATTTTTAAAAGGTATTTAAAACACATATCTCCCTCAGGTTCATTTGTTGTACTACCTTAAAGCATCATTCTTGACAGCTTGTTCTGGCTATTCACACAGTGTGGAGACCTGGGCTCTTTGTCATCCATAGGGGACTGGTCATTGTCTTCAATGGAATAAGAACTGGCCTGGAAAAACTAGTGGAAAAACTGTAGTCTTGTCTGAATGAAACAGAAGTGAACAGCTAGGGCTGGCCTTAGGGACCTGCTGTGCAGGTCACAGGATTTCAACACTCTGTGTATTTAATACTATCCTCAGTGTATCCAGCTCCTTCTCTGGAGGTTTATGTAGTATTTAAGTGGTACCATGGCCTTCTGGGCTACTCTACACTGCACAGTTATTTCGGAATAAGCTATTCCGGAATAGTTATTCCAAAATACCTTATTTCAAAATAGAACATCTGCAGGGAAGCCTCAAAATTAGTCCAAGGCGGGTTTCCTAATGTAGACGTGCTATCTCAATTTAGAGCCCCTGGAGGAGTAATTTAGAATGGCCCTGGTGAGGGGAAATTTCGAAATAGCAGCAATGGAGCATCTACACACACCTTATTTCGAAATAGCCATTTCAGAATAGGCGTTATTCTTCGTAGAATGAGGTTTACAGAAGTCAGATTAAGCCATCCGTTATTTTGAAATAACAGAATTGCTGTGTAGATGCTCACATAGTTATTTCGGAATAACGACCGTTATTCTGAAATAACTTTGCTGTATAGACATGCCCAATAGAGGCTCATTGCACTGAGATGAATTCTGCACATTGTCTTTAGGAAGATATTGGAAATTAATTCCAGTGAGTACAAAGGTAGTGTGAAAAAGGTGGCAGAAACACACGTAACTCAAATGACAGGTACTTTATCACTGACAGGCTAATTAATAGTTACAGATGAACAGTCTCCCCTGCAATTCCAGGTTGCCAGCTGTTTACATTCCAGGCTTCTAGGCATAAAGTCCAGGTTTTAATTTATCTTCTGAAAGTTGGATAACTATTTCGCACAGGGGAAGATTACGATTCATCAGAGTTTCAGATAAGCTGGTTTTATTTTTCTGTCATCAGCGGGGCTCTGATAAATAAGCAATAAATCTGAGTCCTGGATGCCAATAATGCCACACAAATGAAGCACTACCATTTTTGATTCATCACAGGACCAAATTGTCTCTAGTTACATTTCCAATGGGGTCTCCAAAAGTTGCCAGAAAGATGTATCCAACCAAATAAATCTCATCTTGCATTTATTGGGTTTGTTGTATTTTCTCCAAAGACACTTCTCTTCCTCATCTGCTATTACTGCAGTCACCTTCCAGAGAGCTCTCTGATCTATCCGTCATATTTCCGCATTTGTTGACAATCAGGAATAATCAAAACGCAGGCAGAACTTTCCATCAAGAGCAAGAGCATCAGCTTTGCAAGCCTCCTGTTCCCTCACTGGCACAGGCTAGGAATGAGAGTCCTGCAGCTACTTTCAAAACAATTCTTCCCAAATGACTTCTGAGCCTCAGAGCCATGTGTATAATTTATTTAAAGTAAACATTCACACCAAATGCCTTGCATTCTATTTTAAGTCATTTATCATTATCCAGAATGTTTTGTTTCTAGTGTTCATAATGTCTTGAACAAAGATGCACGGGGATTAAACATATCCACATTCAGGAACATACAGTACTTTACCTCCTCTCGTAATGTGTTCTATATAAATAATAGGTCTTGACTTGATTGTCACACTGTGATTATAGGCAGTGGAGATAGACTACGATTTATTCTGTTATTTAAAATGTGTTATTTTTAATAATAGCTTGTGAATTTTAGGAACTTGCATTTGAAACAGAGAAAGCCCTAAAGCATGTCTTTCAAATGACTGCACTGCAGTCATTGATCATTTTTGTTACTTTTCAATGAATTTTCACATTGTCAGTATATTTCTGGAATAGAGGGGCCCAAATCTAGCAAAGCATGTGACAAGTCTCATTGATTTCCAATAGGATGCCTACTCACATGCTTACAGTTAAGTACTTTTTAAAGAGCTTTGCTAGATCGGGGTTGTGTAAGCAGTATTCTAATTCTAGTCGAATCTGTGCTTTGTAGGTTACATCTACACCTGCGCAAGTTCTTGTCTGCGCATCTACCCTCTACCTCTGCTGAGTCTCCATATATGCTGTCCTGGGCACAGGTATACAGAGCTGTGCATTGATGTTACTTTATGTTGCCTTCATACATTTGGAGATGGAAGCTTTCACTCACCTATTTCCCAAACTACATGGAAGACATGGAGCAAGTTCATGCTGATGCAGTTCTGCTCCTGCTATTGGTCGCGGGAAAAATGTTCATGCAGTGCATTCACAGATAGCAGATGGAATCAGTTAAAATATGTTAAATGCTGAAGATGGCTGACCAAGAAGGTAAATGGAAATCCACTTGGTCCCATGAAACTTATGTGTTGAATTCCAGGTTTGCAACAGCATGCGCATGAGTAAACCACAAATTCAGGTTCCAGAGAACCAGCACTCTAGAATGAGAACACATCCTCTTGGAAAGTTAGATGTGGACCATTAGCTGCAGAACTTCCAATTAAGGAACCATATCTTCAAGGAGTTTGCACCAACCCACAAGTGCCAACCCATGTGTTTTCAGAAATGCAGACCAGCAAAGAAATGAGTGCTTATTGCCTTTTGGAAGCTAGCTAGTGGTCATTTGCAAGCCAGCCTGAAGTTGGGAAATTAACTGTTGGGGTGCTGGATGTTCAGGTTTCCTATGAAATCAGAACTGCCATCGAGTCATGTGTGGCTGCTGGATTTCAGAGGATGGGGTTTCTAAACTGTGCAGGGACCATTGGCAAAACATACAGGCCAATATTTACCCACGAAAAGGTGGGAGTGACTACATGAACTGGAAAAGTTACTATTCATTCTCTAAGGTCTAAAGGACCACAGGGGTTAATCCATGAATGTCAACATTGGCCATTTGGGAAAGGTCAAAGAAGCCCAGGTGCTCAGGAGCTCTGGATTGTACCGTAAGGGGAAGACAGACTTTATTCCCTAGAAATGACATGGTTATGTATGGTGTTTCTGCTCTGGTATTTATTTTTTGGAACCCAACTTACCCACTCTTCATTTGGCTCATGAACCTGTATCCTGACATCACAAATGCCAGAAAAAGGGAATTCAGTTAGGGTGTGTTTACACTGCACAGCTATTTTGGGATACCAGAGGTGTCCCAAAATAGCTAACCTGCATCTACATAAGCCACCCGTTATTTCAAAATATTTTTCGAAATAATGGACACACTGTTTCGGCATCCCGGTAACCCTCGTTTCACAAGGGTTAAGGGATGTCTCGAAATAGCACATTATTTCAAAATTTGGTGCCGTGTAGATGTGCCAAATTTCACAATAAGCTATTTTGAAATAGATTCAAAATAACTAAGCAATTTGCATAGAACAAATTGCGTATCTTATTTCGAGTTTAGGGTATTGTGTAAACACACCCCTACAGACTGAGTAGCTGCAAAATGGTAGCAGAATATGTCCTTAGGTAGCTGAAAGCTCGTCAGTAATACCAGCAGACCCATCAGGATGCCAATGTGACCAAAATGGTTTGCCTAATTGTGGTGTGCTGTGCCTATATGTGAGGCCAAGGGGAAATATGTCTTGACCCAATGGGTATAGGACAGATTTGGTTTTCAAAGCCTGTGCAGGCAGCTGAATCCAACCCCTGTGCTCTCTGCTCCTGTTTCTCAGCACACAAGGGAAATTCCTGAAGCTATTTGTTCCCACACCATGGAACAGTGAGGAGTCAGAAGGTGACTTCTGATTGTGCAGATGGCCATTATTGTGCGGAAGCTCAATAGAGTATAGCTACACAGTTGTCTTGTGACATAGCTTGGTGGTTTAGATCTCTTCAAACCAACATTAATGTACCAGTGAAAGCAGACAGTTGTGTGAGTGACCCTCCTCCTGTGATTTTGTGTGGGGGAGGGTATATGTATCTGATCTTTAACATCATCTGCCAGCAATGTTTTTGTTATGTTAAGAGCTCTGTCTCACATTGCTTTCTGAGAGAACTTCATCATTCTTAAACTGAATGAAATAGAAGTTTGCAAGATCTGCAAGGTTTCCTAAGGTGCTTCACACATTTCTTCTTCACAATGTTTTCTGAAATCAAAGCTCACAACACTTAGCAGTGCTATTCATGAGTACTTCCGTGTCTGCAAATGGCAATTTTTGGAGGGGGTAGGAGAGAAGTGGCCATACAAACACTGGTCAGGGTCAGATATCCTTAATATTAATTAGGTTTTGTTTCCTACATCTGTATTGCCACTTAAATTATTAACAAAGTCACAAAGACTTTTCAGTGCACTTCTCTGTTTTGTTCATTCATAGAATCATAGAGCTGGAAGAGACCTCAGGAGGTCATCAAGTCCAGCCCCCGCACAAATCAGAACCAATCCCAACTAAATCATCCCAGCTAGGACTTTATCAAGCCGGGACTTAAAAACCTCTAGGGATGGAGATTCCACCACCTTCCTAGGTAACCCATTCCAGTACTTCACCACCCTCCTAATGAAATCGTTTTTCCTAATATCCAACCTAGACCTTCCCCACTGTAACTTGAGACCATTGCTCCTTGTTCTGCCATCCGTCACTACTGAGAACAGCCTCTCCCCATCCTCTTTGGAACCTCCCTTCAGGTAGTTAAAGTCTTCTCCTCCGCAGATTAAACGAGCACAAATCCCTCAGTCTCTCCTCGAGGTCATGTGCTCCAGCCCCCCAATCATTTTGGTTGACCACTGCTGGACCCTCACCAATGCGTCCACATCCTTTCTGTAGTGGGGGGGCCCAGAACTGGACAAAATACTCCAGATGTGGCCTCATATGTGCCGAATAAAGGGGAATAATAACTTCTCTAGATCTGCTGGAAATGCTCCTCCTAATGCACCCTAATATGCCATTAGCCTTCTTGGCTACAAGGATACACTGTTGACTCATATCCAGCTGTTCATCCACTGTAACCCCCAGGTCCTTTTCTGCTGAACTGGTGCTTTGGACAGTAACAATTCTGGTGCTTTGGACAGCAACAATTATTTGAGCTTGTAGCTCATTGTCAGGAATACAGGATTTGTTTTTCTCAAAATACCAGGAAATTCATGATGAGGGTGGGGAGCTGAAAGGGGTCATGGAAGGGACAGAGAAATCACTGTATTATTATGGCACCAGAGAGCTATAGAACTGATGGTTATATGCTGTGCTTCCATTGACCCATCTTAAACAGGTGAGAAATATTCCATTGATCGTACTCAGAAAACAAGGTGCACATTCGAATGAAGCGAATAGTAACTTTTATTTAATGAGACACATGGATCATAGTACTAAACTGGAATGGGTTTTAAACAGGACCTGCCAATGAAAAATATGGGCCATATTCCCTGAGCAATGTTCAAACATTTTGTCTGTAGAACCATTCCCTTGCCTTTCCCCTTGTCCTGACAAGTGGGGTACAACTGTAGAACACTGTATGGAGAGGGAGGCACATGGGGATGCCTCCTGCTTGAGATATGGGGGACATACACAGGCTGGGCTATGGGCACTGTCCCCTTATGCATGCTCTTGGGGATTCCCCTTCTGTGGGCTTTCAGGTGCTAGCAAAGGATTTTGTATTGTATGTCCAGCATGATCCTCCCCATCATTCGGGATAGGGGCAGGTGTTGGATCTATCCTCTCTGCAGCAGCCTGAAGGAGGAAGAAGATGGTGTGTTCTCTGAGAAGAGCCATGACCGACATGGCAGGTGATCCCCAAAAGTGTTCCACTAGCAGTTGTATTGATGAGTGCATGGTCCCATTCCCAATGCTGTGACGCTCTCGTTCTCTCTAGGAACTGGTTTCTTATCCTGCCTCAGAGCCCAGCCTCTTTCTGTCCCAAGAAACTCAAACTGCTCTTGGCTCTTCCTGTCAGCTCCCTCCAGGGTAGCTGCTTCTGCTTTCTCCAGGGTAGTGCTCCAGCCCTCTTGTCCCCGCACACACCCCTTCATGCCACCACCCAGGAGACATGGTTTCCCTGTCAGCAGCAAAATGTCCAGCCAAGTCAAAGAGAAGACATTTCATTTCTTCTATGAAGGTGTCCTACAAATGGAAAATGCAAATATAAAATTCAGTTTTTTAGGGTGTTATTTTTAAAATGACCATTCCTGGGTTGTTTTTTTAAATGAACACACATACTGCTGTTATAATTGCTGCCAATACATCTTAGTTGTAGTAATTTCCTACATTTTAAGATATGTTCAGTTCTTCTAATGTTTTCAGCAACTAAACATCCATTAGTAATTTATGTATCCCTTGAATTTACTGTTCAAAGCATTTGTATATATTTGAGCTCAGCAGCAAAAACAGCTCTGTTGTCTGAGGAAGCGCCACATCTCCTCTCACTAAATAAAAAGCAGTACCACTTTCTTGAAAAGGAAAATATTTTAGTCCTTCAGATATACATTTGGATACTGCTTGTTAAGCAAAGAACTCCTATGAGGTTGCTTTTTCAGCAATAATTCATACCTGTGTACAAGACAAGGCCTGCTATATTAGTCCGATTCAGAAAGAACTATGTTCTGTATTTACCAGCACAGTGAAAAGCATTTAACTCATTTCCTATGAACTTATTTCCTATTCAGAACATTTCCAGAAAACAGTCTAGCCTAATGATTATTTTACAAGAATAAAAGGTGCTTAATGCTAGCAATTGCAGAGTGGATTCCTGTCACCACTTGGCTACTGCAGCAAGGCCAGCATCATACCAAAGAGGTAGAAAAAGCATACCACAAAAGACCCCAAAGGAGGACCTCAGTGCATTCTGAAATTAGAACTACCCACGTTTTGGGCCGGTACGATGTGGGACTTCCCAAGGATATGCTGTAGTGTCCTATTCTTATATCTCTATTCTTCTATTTAGTTACATTATACAATTACAGACCATATCAGTGATCTTTAAACATTCTAGTTCCTGCAACTTGGATTGACTGATTGCCCCTTCAACTTCTGAGAACTTTTTATCATGGCAGTTTTAAGATTCCACTGATATTTACAGCAAATGCCAGCCTCTTACAGTACAGTTCTGATGAGAAAAAAATGATCCCTTCAAAGGCGTTTCTGTAGCAAAAGAACTTCTCGCATTTATTCCTAGTCATATCTCCCTTTGGTGACATAAAATATGAGTTTAACTACTGTTTCCTGCTGTTAGCACTCCAGAGCCCATCCAGCACTGTGGGCACCAGCCGGATTCTATTCTGGCTTGTGTGTTGTCTGAAATATTAATTAAATTCCATCTGCTGAATCTCCCTCAAGGTGTTTATCTGAAAATAATGGGTGATGGTTGTCCTAGAAATACCTTAGGTAGAACTTAGTGGACCAGGGATTCTGGTGGCTATGCAGGAGCAGGCATAAAGAAAACAGCAGGCCTCTAAAAACAAAGGAAGTACTTTCAGGACCAACAGTGAGAAAATAACAATAATGATATATTAGTACTTGCAAGCTCAGAAGGTCAGGTTCTGTGCTCGCTCAGTCCAGGATCACTTTTCAGAGTAGAATTATGCTTTGAGCCTTTTAAAAAAATATTTTCATACCAAGTGAATTTCCAGGAAAACCTGTTTTGAGAAGAGTAACAATAATAATCTTGATAAATATTGTTTCAGGCAGCTACTTATTCTTCCATTCAACATATTTCAGAGGAAGGTTCTGGCAGACTTGTCCCTTCCCATGCTATCAAACAAGGGGACATAAATACTGTTGCTTCAAATAATTTTGAGGATAAAAAGTTCTCTGCAAACATACTGTTTTGAATAGTGCGTATGATAATTATGTAGCAGATGGAGAAAATGTAAGACAGTTTCCTCAGGCAGGAATCAAAGTGAAGACTGTAATCTAATGAATTTATGAAGGATCCTTTAATAGTTAAATGATATACAGCAAGAACCAGACAGAGTCTAATGGTACTTTGCATTTCTGTAATGCTTTCCATCTGAACATCTCAAATCAATTTTACCAACGTTAACTAATTTAAACCTCACAAAAACAACAGGCCTTGTCTAAAGTAGAACATTTTTATTACATTTTCCACTATTGCTTGCCACCAGTTTACAGCTCCACTAGTGGTGAATACAGGGAGATTAAGAACTCACAAGGCACTACTGGCTGCCAGTATTTTAAGCACCATGACCTGCTCAGGATCCTTCCTACTATTCACCCCTGTCCAGAGTTGATCTTCATGACACTGTGTACACATCATCATCAGCTGATGAGAATCTTATCTCTTCTGCTTCTACCAACAGTGAAGCAGAAAAAGTGATAATAGAAACTCCATAGTACAGAGACAGACAATGAAAGCTAGGTGATGGGTAATGTGTAGACAGGACAAACCTCAGCAATCTCTGAAAACTTCAGGTAATGGGGGATAAATCTAATGTTCAAATAATCAAACTATTCAGTGAACCAGGGTTCAGCTAATGTAGGATTAACCACTACTGAAATGCAAGCAACCTTTTAGATGAAATACAGGAGCTGTTCAACAGTTCACAGCAATGCTACTCAAGACTTTAACACAGTAAATGAAGAATATCATATCCAATTAAAATTGCTGGGGGAATTCAGGTAAATAGAATTAAATTGCCAGCACTGGAATTTGGCCTGAACATCAGGGTTAAAATTCCTACCCTTATGAGAAGTGTGGTGCTCCTTTCATGTTGACTCTATATTTAAATGGGATTGGCTTACAATGCTTAATTTACATTTCAACAGATATACAAACCTTAATCTCCTATCTGGAAGAAAACCTGTTTTTCTTTTTGGTTGGTGACAGACTTTCAATACATGTACACAGTTCCTTACATATCATCTGTATATAGAGTAAAAGTGTTATATAATGCAAAGTGGAGATGGGTGAGGCATGTAATCTGCAGGGTGGGCAATAGATGGACAACCCCCATTAGTGACTGGATCCTCAGAAACCACTGGACAGACTGAAAACATGCTGTGTCAATCCCATGATAAAACTTTTTGGCTTGAAATGGAAAGACGGTGCTTGCAACAACATGGAATAGTGTGGTGTCGACTTGAGTTCATGGAGGGCCGGACAAGGACAAGCCACAAAGGTGACATACAGTTCACAACAGTTATGAGGATCAGAGTGACGTAAGCTTTTATTAGAAACCTCTCTGAAGCCTACTGGCAAATTTGGTACTCCCAAACTACTTGGAAAATATCTGTAGCCTCTATGCATCCCTCTGTGCCCTTTTGCCAGATTGGGTCGTGGAGGGTTATAGTGGATCACAAATTGAACATGGTGGTGCAGCTGTGAAAAAGGCTGTCATCATTCTGGAGTATATTAACAGGACTGTTGTGTATAAGATACAAGAGATAATTGTCCTGCTCTTGTTGGCAGAAGAGAGGCCTCAGCTGGAGTGCTGTGTCCTATTCTTGATGCCACACTTTTGCAAAGATGTGGACAAATTTGAAAGCTGAGAGGAGAGCAATAAAAAATGATAGGTTTTCTAAAACTGACCCATGAAGACAGGTTAAAAAAATGGGCATGTGTAGAACAGAGAAAGGCAGACTTAGGTGTTATCTAGTAAGAAGGTCTTCAAATATGTTAAAGGCTGTTATAAAGGGGACAGTGATCAATTGTTCTCCATATTCACTGAAGGTAGGAGAAGTACAAATGGGCTTAGTCTGCAGCAAGGGATATTTGGGTTAGACAGCAGGGGAAACTTGCTAACTATAAGGACAGTTAAGTACTAGAACAGGTCTCCAAGGGATGTTGTGGCACCCCCATCACTGGAGGGTTATAAGAATAGGCTGCACCTGTCAGGAATGGTCTAGGTATACCTGCCTTGGCACAGGGACGGGCTCAAGATGCCCTCCAGCCCTACATTATGTAGAATCATAAAAAAGGTGCTAGGTAGCTGTTGTAAAAACAAACTAGATTTTTTTTTTTGTGCTTAGAGGAACACTTAAAGAGAGCATCACAGAGAACTGAATCATAGTGACAAGTGGAAATTATTTTGTCAGTCTGAATCTAAACTGAACTGGTGTTAAAGTAATACTTGTGTCTCTACTTCATTCCTACGGGGAAATGGAAATCAGTAATAAACTCCTCAGGGCGAAGACCAACTTGTTATGTGTCTATACAATACGATTGGGGCTTCTAGGGCTGGGCTTAAATTCAGCCAGAGTTGTCCAGAAGGGAAGCTCTAGTAAACATTTTTCTAACCTTGACTCCACTTGGATGCTGTGGTGTGGTGTAAAAAAGCAGTTCTCAATGGAGAGTCTGCAGCCCTCTAGTGGGACCATGAGCCAGTTTCCAGGGGGTCCACAGCAATCCCCATGAATCTGGAGCTCAGAGTCTCACCCCTCCCAGATGGACCTTGGAGATTTTATAGTTGGAGGGAAGGAGAGGGGGAAACCGCTGAAAGAAAAAGGTTGAAAAGCCCTGGTGCAAATAATACAAAATGCAGATTTAATAAAAATAATTATGTGGCAATTTATTTTTGTGAGTCTTGTGCAACTTATTTTGAGGTAATTATGACAAATTAACATACGTACGTACTATATAAGGAGAGCAGCAGGAACCCTTGGTATTCTGGCAGATCATGGATATGGGTGGCAGACACAGAATATAAACAAGCACATCTTTCTGATGTAATAAAGGAGGAAGAAGATCATGGGGTAATCACACCTGGTTTGTATGTGGTTGTTTTTTGTGTACAATGCTCAAGTTCCCAATGAGTAAAAAAATTACTTTTTTTCCCACAAGAAATAGCAAACAGGTGTGAAAGACAGCAGGGGAGTTAGTGGCACTGCAGTACAGTGCAGAGCTTCCCAGACGAACAAAAACAGCACCACCAACTGGAATGAATGCCCTATCGCTGCATTGGTCTGGCAGCCAACCAAAAAGATTTCGGCAAAACCCAAAAGAAAAAAAAACATGGCTAAATGTTAGAACAGGTAAGCTGGGTTGCAGCATCTATGCAAATGTACAGTCTCTCAGAGTTGTGAGCAGAGGTTATGGTTTGAAGATTGTTAAAGCCTGGGCTAATTCTGATATTTCAAATTCTAGGGACAGCAAATTAAAACAAATGAAGTCTCTGAGGGAAAAGATCTGTGAGTACACAATCTTACAGAGTCAGAAAGCCACAAAAAGTATTTGGCATGAGGCAGAGGAAGATAAATGGATAGCATGTCAAGTGGAAGGGCAGTCACAGCATATTGCGGCTACGTGCAGAGCATTCCATACTGTGTACAAACTGGCAAAACAAAATTATCCTACCTACAATTTGGGAATAGAAATTGATCTGCAGAAGTTAAATGGACTAACTATGAGGCGAATTCTGCATTCAACCATCACCTGCATTGGCATCTGGCAACACATTGCAGAGGGAATGAAGAAAGAATATTTAACAATATAATATCTCGGAAGTGCAAACTCACAGCAATGATTGATTAGCCAACTACTTTGAGCTTCCATGCTGATTGTCCACATACATTTGCCACAGAGGAAATGGAGACCTCTGCAAACGTGTTTGCGGACCTCATTGAGCTTCCAACCACTGATGCCTCAACCATTGCTGCAAAAGTTGGATGCAGAGGCTTATTGAAGGAGCACTTGGTGGCTCTTGCTTGTGATGGAGCTGCACTCATGCTAGGTCAGAAAAGCAGAGTGGCTACTCGGAGATAGCTACATTTTCTGAAGGTAATTGTCTGGCACTGCTCTGCCTACCTATTGGAACTCTGTTCATGACATCATGCAGGATGTTTATGGAGTCAACCACTTTCACATGCTTATAGACAAAGTGTACTCTCTGCACCAAGCCTTCCCTAAAAACACAAGGGACCCTCTAGAAAATGCAGCAACATTGCACATAGAAGTCTTGAATATTGGGTGTTGTTCTGGGAATGTGGAGGATTACATCAAATAGCCATGCGTGCATGTGGCCTAAAAGAATTACTGTGCTCTTTTTCTACTCCCTCATCCCTGTCCATGTCCTTACTTCCCTGAGCTGGGACCACAGCTGGGGGAGGCTGCAAAGCCCCAGCCCATGGCCAGGAGCTATGCCCAGGACCCTGGAGCCTGAGGTCACGGGACTGGTGGCCAGGACCCCAGGTAGCAGCGGGGCTCACAGATGCAGGCTGGTGGCCAGACCCAGGCTTGAGGCCACACTGGGCATAAACCCTCACCTCTACTTCCTGCACCTGCATCTCTTTCTCCACTTCCAGCAGTCGAGTGGAAGCACAAGGTAAAAAGACACGTTCAGCAGACTCCAGAAAATCCTGACATCTACATTGTTTGTACTCAACCTGACCTTATTTTCTGATGCTCTGCAAGAGTTGATGGCATTGTCACTTGTGCTACAGTCCAGGGAAATCAACATCCAAAGTGCACAAGACAAAATTCACAGGCAGATTTGTGTGCACAGCAGAGGGCTAGAAATAAGGGGAGTAAGAGAGGCTTGCTCGAGAAGCCGAAGTTGCAACGAAATGTCAGGGCATCGCGCTGAACACAAATGCAAAAGGCATCATGTCAATCAACTGATCTCAATTCTACAGGACTTTGGAAAACCAGCTCCAGCATATCTTTGTCTATGAGCCTAACAAATAACTTGCTCCTAATGTAAAATTTCTATATCCTAGGAGCTGGCTGTGGGATGTCGACATGCTCCATGGAGAACATGAAGTTGAGGCTCTCTGCCATAGGTTACAATTGGACAAAATAGTAGTAGTGCATGGGTTCAGAAAGTACAAGGACAGTCACCAGTAGGCAATGACTCCCGTAAAATCTCATGCAAAGCATGTCAATATCATACTGCTAACATCAAGCAAATGAGACCAAGATTTCTTGCAATGAACATAATCATGGTCTCTTTGTGATCTATTATAGAGCAGACCATATCAATCAGGGCTGGCCTTACCACGAGGTGAACTGAGGCGACCGCCTCAGGTGCCAGACTGTGGAGGGGGCGCCACTAGGACCTAGAGTGTAGAAAATTGTGTCTGTTGCTGGTGCATATGTATTCTCTCTGCTCTAGATGCACAGAGATGGTGGAGTGCTGTGCTGGAGGAAGGAGGGCATAAAGAACAGGAAGAAGGCAGAATTGAGACCTTTCAAAGTTTTGGCCCAAGCAAGGGGACATGGGGGCATCATTTGAGCTCCCCGCCTCAGGTGCCAAAATGTTGTGGGCCGGCCCTGATATCAATGATACTTTTCAACAGCTCGGATCACCTCTCATGATGTGAGCCAGATGTGAAATCTTGAATTGGGAAAGGAAGACACACTGCAACTGATCTCAGAAGTGAGGTCAGAGAAGAAAAAATAAGAAAACAACTTGAGATGGCTGTGGAGCCTCCTCGAGTAGCTTTTCGTTTGTCCGGTAGGTGACAAATAGAGCGAGGCACATTCGCAGACTGTGGCAATAAATAAATAATAAGAATTAGAGCAATGGATGGGGCAAGTTTCAGAAGACTCCACTTGGGCCAAACCCCACAGTCCTTACTGATACAAAACTTTCACTGAAAACCTGTGGACTGAGATGAGGGCTCCAGGATTTGGCCACTTTTGTGAAGAAGGTACTGATGTCTCTAATCTATCCATGCATGCATCCTAGGGACATATAAAACTACCATCATTGCCTATTACATATATGATTAAAACATAAAGCAATAATATTTCTACTGTGTTTTAGCAGAAAATAAATTTAATCCAAACCAGTTTCTAAGTTTACACAATCTCTTATTTCAGTTCCTTAAGCCAATTTCAGACATCTTTCAACAAGCAAATAGCACACTTAAAAACATTTTCAGCTGTTTGCAAAATATTGCAGAGGAATGAAGTTAGGGATTTAAATTTCTATGATTAAATTAATGGATGATAATAACATGGCTGATTTATTCATGAAACATCTTGGAGAATGTAAGAGAAAATTAAGAAGTTTGGGCTTGATCCATCACAACTTATGTGAAGGACATGAGTGCTCTGTGTAACATTTTATTAATATGTTCTATTGTTATTATGGTGTTTGCTATAGGATTACATTAGTTAATTCAAGCAGGAGTTTGTTGCACATATGCAAGGAATAGCTTCAGATACCCCTTTATTTGCTGACACTAAGAAAACAATGCAGAGAACCAACAACTTTAAAGTTTAGCCCCAACCCTGTCACCCTGACATTAGGTAGGCACATTGCACTGCTATTATTATTTGAGCTGCTCCTGGTGACTGGATAACAGTCAGGAGGCCTTTCCCGTGCTTTTAGACTGATTAGCCATTGCTACCACTGGCCACCAGCTTGCAGTCTGTAGCAGGCAGTTAATCAGGTGCCAGAAACACAGGGCAGAGAACTTTGGCTGTGTAATGAATCACTTTTGCTAGAGGGAAAACAAGGGTTCGGAACTGGGGGAACACCAGTCACCAGAGGCTGGGCCCGCTGAGTATGCACAAGTAGTGCATAAGGGACTGTAGCCTGGGCCCGGTCATGGGATTCCACTCACACAGCCTGACCCTTCAAGGGGTACACTCAGAGACCAAAGAAAGGTGTTACAGGTGTAGCTGGCCCTGAGCTGTGATACCTTACACACCTGGAACTCCCACTGGCTTTGGCTGGGCTGCAAAAGCAGGATTCAGTTCACTTTGCTCAGGAAACTTTTTGTTATTTGATACAAGATGATGCAAGGTGTGTATCGGATTTTTGACAGGACAATAAGAGCAGTGCTGTCTCGATGCCATATGTAAACCTAAAATGGGGTTGAAAAGACATCTGAAGACTTCAAATGACAACAGATTTGCCTCACCAGAAACATCTTAATAATCTTCCACACAATAGAGCACTAGAGATTACTAACATTAAGCAACGGTTTCTTCCATAAGGACTCCCTGTAATGATGTGTTAAGCTGTCAGTGGAATCAATTTTTCCTCACTTGCTTGTACAGGCCATGTAGGTTAGAGCCTCTACATCAAAAAAGAAAGCCAGAGGACGTTTCCATTCTGATTAATTTACCCAACATACAAGGATTCTATGAGTGATTTACATGACAGTTTGAGAGATGGTACAGTACCCAAGAGCTATTATAACAGGAATTACAGCAACATAACACCAAGCACTTCAACATGAGGCCCAGGTCACTGAAGATAGTTGCTAAGTTTCACTGAGACTAGCCACAATTCAGAAAACAAATTCAGGACAACTAATGACAATACACATTCCATCTTCCACCATCTACTTCATATTCTCATGTGTGATAGCTTAGTAGTCTTAGTTGATACCTCATCTCCTTGGAAGCACAGGCTCAAATTGTGTCAGGATGACTCCATGATTCATCTTCTGGAGTAGTGAGTTGTAGTGTTTTTATTACTATTTTACTGTAATTTAGGAGAGCTAAATCATAGAATCATAGAACACTAGAACTGGAAGGGACCTCGAGACAGCATCAAGTCCAGTCCCCTGCCTACATGGCAGGACCAAGCACCATCTATATCATCCCTGACAGGTGTCTGTCTAACCTGCTCTTAAATATCTCCAGTGTTAGAGCTTCCACAACCTCCCTAGGCAATTTATTCCAGTGTTTAACCACCCTGACAGGAAGCTTTTCCTAATGTCCAACCTAAACCTCCCTTGCTGCAATTTAAGCCCATTGCTTCTTGTCCTATCATCAGCAGTTAGGGGGAATAATTTTTCTTCATCCTCCTTATAACAACCTTTTAGATACCTGAAAACCGCTATCATGTCCCTTCTTAGTCTTCTCTTTTCCAAACTAAACAAGCCCAATTCCTTCAGTCTCACCTCATAGCTCATGTTCTCTAGACCTTTAATCATTTTTGATGTTCTTCTCTGCATCTTCTCTAATTTCTCCACATCTTTCTTGAAATGTGGTGCCCAGAACTGGACACAATACTCCAACTGAGACCTAATCGGTGCAGAGTAGAAGAGAATTACTTCTTGGCTGCGTCTAGAGTGGCATGATTTTCCGCAAATGCTTTTAATGGAAAAGTTTTTCCGTTAAAAGCATTTGCGGAAAAGAGCGTCTAGATTGGCACAGATGCTTTTGCGCAAAAGCACTTTTTGCGGAAAAGCATCCGTGCCAATCTAGATGCGGTTTTGCGCAAGAAAGCCCCGATCGCCATTTTTGCCATTGGGGCTTTTTTGTGCAAAACAGTCCTCCCCTGTCTACACTGGCCCTCTTGCGCAAATACATTTGCGCAAGAGGGCTTATCCCTGAGCGGGAGCATCATAGTATTTGCGCAAGAACACTGACAATCTTACATTAGATCGTCAGTGTTCTTGCGCAAATTCAAGCGGCTAGTGTAGACAGCTGGCAAGTTGCCAGTCTATACGCAGCCCTTGTGTCTTGCTCACAACACTCCTGTTAATGCATCCCAGAATGACGTTTGCTTTTTTTGCAACAGTGTCACACTGTTGACTCGTATTTAGATTGTGATCCACTATGACCCCAACATCCCTTTCTGCAGTACTCCTTCCTAGATAGTCACTTTGCATTTGTCCTTATTAATCTTCATCCTATTTACCTAAGATCATTTTTCCTGTTTCTCCAGATCATTTTGAATTATGACTCTATCCTCCAAAGCAGTTGCAACCCCTCCCAGCTTGGTATCATCTGCAAACTTAATAAGCATACTCTGCCAATATCTACTTTGTTGATGAAAATATTGAACAGGTCCCAAAACAGACCCCTGTGGAATCCCACTTGTTATGCCCTTCCAGCATGGGAGTCAAATGTGAATCAAGTACTAAGAGCCTCACCAGGCATGTGTTTGTTTCAGAGACAAGGAGGGCTTATAAAGGTATATAAGCCTTCTCAGGATGCATCTACATTGAAATTAGACTGACCCATGCTAGCTGACTTGGACTTCTGGGGCTCTGGCTGTTTAATTACAGCATAGACTTCTGAGTTCAGGCTGCAGTTTGAGCTCTAGGACACTGTAAAGACAGAGAGTCCCAGAGCTCAGGCTGTAGTCTGAACCCAGAAGTCTATACTGCAATTAGACAGCCTGGCGAGCCCAAGTCAGATGGCCTGTGCCAGCCATGGGTGTCTAATTGCAGTGTAGACATACTCTCAGAGGACCGTGCAGAAGCTGACGCTAGAACCATTAGTTCTTCATCCACTGAATGCTCATTGTTTTTCCTTGTGATTACTCATCACTAAAACAATTTTGGTTCTTCACAGAACCACGTCTGAATCACCTTCAGAGATCCTGGATGTAGCCTAAAGGCATTCACCCATAAGAAGGGCTTAAAGCACACACGCATCACACCCTGTGAAGTGAATGAACCTTTTCAAGGCAAATCAGATACCACACAGGAACGTGACTCTTGGGGACTACTGATTCTCTGCTCTGCTTTCTACCAACTCCAGTTCACTCTCCATGGTGGGAGTCAACTTGTCTCTAGATAAGCCAAATGGTTCTAGGACATCTCACTCACCCCCAACAGTGAAGAAGGCTGGAAAGGTTCCCAGATTCTCAGTCCAGAAGGAACCACTGTGATCATGTAGTCTAACCTCCTGTGTGATACAGACCACAGAAACTTCCCTAGAATAATTCCTAGAGCATACCTTTAAGAAAACACTATCCAATTATGATTTAAAAATTGTAGTGATGGACAATCCACCACAACCCTTGGTAAATTGTTCCAATAGTTAATTACTCTCACGATTAAAAATTTACATCTTGTTTCCAGTATGAATTTGTTTAGCTTCAGCTCCAAGTCATTCAGCTCCTTCTTTGTTAGGCTGAAGAGCCCGTTATTAAAATTTGTTTCCCATGTAGGTGAATACATACTTCAATCAAATCACCTCCTAATTTTCTCTTTGTTGGGCTAAATAGAGGGATAGATTCAAGGAGCTCAATCTCAGACATGTTTTCTAACTCTTTAGTCCAATGATGACAGCTTTCAACCACCCTTCTTTTTCTACCCCTCTCCCCTTTGTTCTTGTTTGAAGATACAATTCCTGGCCCTGTCTTAACCTGCTCTTCACTCTTGGGAGATCCCAAAAGTTCCCTGCAAGCCTTTGCAAGCTACTTCATTGTCCTTCAGGTCCCTTCCTAAAAATCTCTACTTTGCCCAGATACCCACAAAAAATTTGACAGTATGTAGGCTATTGTTGTTTTGTGTTATGTCTGACCATTGTTTTGTTTTGTGTCCCACAATCTGTCTGTATCTACCTGTTGTCTTTTACATATGCTAAAACTGTCTCTTTAGGGCAAGGATCATCTTTTTTGTTCTGGGTTTCTACAGCATCCTACCATAATGGGATCCAGGCCCCTGACTGGAGCTCCTTCATGCTGCTACAATATTAATATGAAATCAGATGTAAGCAGGGTCAGGATAAGCTCTACCCTGACATCTGGTGGTGAATTGGGGTGAGTGGTGCAAAAAGACTTCAGGGGCTGATCTTGTTTGCTTAGGCACACCTACCCCGCCTAGTATGAGCTCACAGCAGCCCAAATGGTCACTTTGGATGCTGTGGGATCCCCAGTCTCTCTGTTATTGAGGAAGCGGGGATAAAGTGTTGTTACCCTGATTATGTGAATCAAGGACAGTGGAACAGTGGAACTGTTTTATGACAGAGTGATTCGCCATCAACTAAGTAGCACTCGCTAGACAAGGGGCATGGGTTCCAAACCCACTGAAGTGAGAGAGGCTGGGGACAGGTATTTGTATCTGGTGGTGGGGCCCTGCTCTGAGGGCCTGAAACACCAAGTGCACCCCCTTCTCTCTCCACTGTGGAATAGCAGAGCTAATTTTGTCAAGTATCAGAGGGGGTAGCCATGTTAGTCTGGATCTGCAAAAGCAACAAAGGCTATGTCTACACTGGCGGCTTCTTGCGCAAGAATCCCCAGAGCGTCCACACTGCCTGTCTGCTCTTGCGCAAGGAAATTTACAGTATGGCGTGCTAAGAGAGGGCTGCTTGTGCAAGAGCTATGCTCTTTTTTATCAGGTGTAAGCCCTCTTGTGCAGGAGCTCTTGCACAAGAGGACAGTGTGGACTCTCGGCAGAGATTTCTTGTGCAAGAAAGCCCTATGGCTAAAATGGCCATCAGAGCTTTCTTGCGCAAGAGAGCGTCCACACTGCCATGGATGCTCTTGCGCAAAAGCACAGCTCGCAGACGGCAAGAGCTCTTGCACAAAAACCCTTGCGCAAGATGTTCTTGCGCAAGAAGCCGCCAGTGTAGACATAGCCAAAGAGTCCTGTAGCACCTTATAGACTAACAGATGTATTGGAGCATAAGCTTTCGTGGGCAAAGACCCACTTTGTCAGATGTATCTTGCGCAAGAAAATGTCCACACTGCCATGTGCAAGCTGTGCTTTTGCGCAAGAGCATCCATGGCAGTGTGGATGCTCTCTTGTGCAAGAAAGCTCTGATGGCCATAGGGCTTTCTTGCGCAAGAAATCGCTGCTGAGCGTCCACCCTGCCCTCTTGCACAAGAGCTCCTGCGCAAGAGGGCTTACACCTGTTAAAAAAGAGTGTAGCTCTTGCGCAAGAAGCCCTCTCTTACCATGCTGTACTGTAAATCTTCTTGCGCAAGAGCGGGTGGGCAGTGTGGACACTTTCCAGAAGAACGGCTGTTCTTGCACAATAACCCGCCAGTGTAGACATAGCCTTTGTCGCTAGAGCTAATTTTGACTCCATTAGGAGTCTAGTTACAGGCTGCTGAGCTGAATTCACTTTGGACCAATGGTGCACCAGCACTGAAGCTCCCCTACTATGAGCTGAAATCACTAAAGAGCTAAAATTTACTAAGAGCTGAACTCACTGAGTGCTGTGGGGGAGCCTGAAGCTATATTGCTGAGCTGCTGGCAGAGTAGTTTGCTGGACGGCTGGCAGAGCAGTTCGGGGAACGACCGGCGGGCGGCCGGTAGGAGCGGCGGCAGGCAGCCAGCAGAGCGGCTGGCGGGAACAACCGGTGGGACAGCTGGTGGAGTGTGGCGGAGTGGCTCGCGTTAAAGGCTGCAGCAGAACCCTATGGAGAGGCGGGGCCGTCGGCCTCAGGCCATGTAAGGTGCCCCTTATTAATCCCCCGCCTCCCCTGTTCCACCCAGGTGACTTTTGGGGTGTTAGACTTTTGGGGACTTTGTGTGATTCTGGGCTGGGTCTTTGCTCATGGTTTGGTCTATGAATCCTAGTTGTGGTGTTTTCCCAATTTAATGCTGATGTCAGTTACCTCATGTTATTAAAGATTTGCTGCTATACCGAGGCTCTGTGCTTGCGAGAGGGAAGAATTGCCTCTTTGAGGCGCCCAGAGGTGTGTGTAAGATTTCCCAGGTCACTAGGTGGGGACTTGAGCTGGTGTTGCATTACGTTGTTGGGAGGGGACCCGTAGGTACTGAACCCGGCCCTTGCTGCTATTAACTCAGCCTGGCAGAAGGGTTACACATCTATACAATGACAGTCACTGTGAAGCCTAGAAATCTGTTGAGTAAGCGTGACGTGATGCAAACAGCTATGAGTGTGGCTGAGAGCTCTTGCTGTTTAGAATCTTGCCAGGTTCAGTCATCACTGGGATTCTCAGACTGTTATTATCCAGTTTTTAAGGTCTCTGAAATATTGCCTTTATGAATTACACCCAGGCAGTGCACAACTAGAGTCAGGCATGTATCTGTGCCATGCCGAGAGTCCTAGATCAGTGGTAACAGCAATAGCCAATCAGCAGGCTTTCTCTACAGCTAATCTGCATACAGCAATTTCATTGGCTGTATGAGGGAAACTACATAGATGACAGATTACTTGGCTTCATTTCCACATGTGTGACAGCATGGACTTTCAGCTATTAGTAACAATAATAGTTATCTTCTTGGTCAGAATGAATATTACTCAGGAACGGTGACTGATGGTGGCAAACTACCAGGCTATTATGATTAGGGCTCTATTTCTGTCATGGAAGCAAAGGATTTCAGTGACACCACACCAGCTCAAGTGGCCCTGGCAGCTGGCCCTGGGGACTGCCTGAGCAGTGGTCTTGGGGATGGTCATACCAGTGCTGCTGCAGCTGTTCTGGAGCCATCTGCACTGGCCACTGCTCAGGTGGCCCCAGACAGCGGGCCCCAGGGACCACCTGAGCAGCAGTTCTGAAGGTGGCAGGATCAGTGATGCTTGGGCAGCCTCCATGGCACCCAGCAGCTGATTCCACTGGTCCCTGACCCTCCCCACAAAGCAGTTAAGATTTGATCAGCCGTAAGTCATGGACAGATCATGGGCAAAAGCAAAAATTCACAGCCCATGACTTTTACTAAAAATACCCATGACTAAATCTTAGCCTTAATTATGACCTTCTATCAATATCAACACGACCTCCCCTCTATTAGATACTCAAACATAAAAGAAAGCTTTTAAGAGGTAGTGGCTGAAGGACTTCAGAACAGTGCCTTGAGTTTGAGTAGTTTACTTATAGTTGTCAGGAAAGTCATTAGGGAGCTGAACATTTCACTAAAAATGAAGGAAACAGAAGCGAACGCAATGCCTTCCCTCTCCAATACCAATTACACTTATTTCTAAAATTTTTAAAAAGCAAGATCTGCAAATAAAATCTTTGCTAATTTGTTCGTTGTTAGACCATTACAATGCCTACAAGATTTTAAATACATGAGTCATTCGTTTCCTCTTCCATATATTAGCAGGCTTTTATTATGAGCAAGTAAATAGTTGAGCTAATAGGCCTGCCTGAAACATCTTTAATCTTTCACTAATTAGATTTCCCACTCTGGGGTTATTATAGTTGAACAATACATTCCCACATTCCAGACTGCCATGACAAGTTAGTCTTCACTTTAGCTCTGCCATCAAATAGCTTTTCAGGTAAAATTATATAATAAAGGTTTAGCCAAAATGTAGAATCATAGAACACTAGAACTGGAAGGGACCCTGAGAGGTCATCAAGTCCAGTCCCTTGCCCTCATGGCAGGACCCAGTACCTTCTAGACCCAGTACCAAAGTAATCAGACATGGAAAAAATTGGATACTGTCGACAAAGCTTCTGTCGACAAAGAGCGTCTAGACTACATCCAGTTCTGTCGACAAAGCAAGCCGCTTTGTCGACATGACAGTGTAGATGCAAAGGACAGTGTAGATGCAATTACGCCTTCTGTCGACAGAACTCTGTTGACAAAAGGCGTTATTCCTCGTAGAATGAGGTTTACAGCCGTCGACAAAACTGCTGAGTTCTGTCGATGTTATGTCGACAGAACTCAGCAGCAGTGTAGACGCAGGTATAGTTTTGTCGACAAAAGTCCACTTTTGTCAGCAAAACCCTGTAGTCTAGACACGCCCTCAGGTAGGCCAGAGCAACCTCTTAGGATCCTGGAAAGGACAATCTTGCAGTTAAGATGCAGGAGGGCCTGACCCTGAGCTGGTGAAAATCAGCACATCTCTACCGGTTCACAGACATTATGCTGATTTATATTATGCAGCTGAGATCTAGCCCCAGATTGAGACACAGGAGGTCTGGTTTAATACCTGACTCTGATGCTGGCTTTCTATGTAACCTTAGTAGAATCACTTACCTCTCTGAGCTTCAGTTGCCTGTCAGCAAAACGGGGATAATAATCCTGTAATATATTGGGTTGGTCTGTTGGAACTGCTGAGAGCGTCAAATAAGGGCAAATTGCTCAGAACCAGGGCTACTTACAGCCCAAGTCTGGGGGTTCTCCCCTATAAGGCGACAAACCAGCCACACCAAGCACTTCAGCTGCCAATCTGTCCAGCAAGAAGACTCACAAGCAAATCCCCTTAGACATGCAGTGTTCCTGTGCCACAACCAGCACCACATAGGTGAGAGGTTATAAAACCAATCTCACCAACTCTGAACAGGATCTTCCAGTCCCAAAGAACCAGCCACTGTCCCAGGTCAATTTATACCTCAGATCTTAACTAAAAGAGCACTCTGTGCCAATCCCTTAGAACCTAAAATCTAAAGGTTTATTAATAAAAGAAAGAAAAGGTTGAGAGTGAGATTGTTAGAGAGAATACATTACATACATCAGTCACCAAGTTCTTGATGCAGGCTCTTAGCAGGGATGTAACAAACTGACAATTTAAAAGTCTCTGGTGTACATCCTATAGTAGGATGGGTCGACAAATCCTTCTGGGCCCTCTGTCCTAACCAGTGGTGCTTCTGGAATCAGGAGCAGGAGTGAAGACAAGATGGAGGCACTCTCATGATACTTTTATAATCTTGCCCATGTGAGGGAAAACCCATTCATCTTCTGCGTGCAAGTACATGAGTTGCCTAGACAGAGTCAGCACAGCATATGGCCCACTTGACACCTCATATGACACCTCATATGGCCCACTTTGCACCAAATTTGGGGCAAACACACACTAGTGGGTGCAACAATGATATGCCTACTCCTATTAAAACCCAATAACGTGACAAACCCTCTAAAGAATCACAGAAGTGTGGGGCTGAAAGGGACTTGAAGAGGTCTTTTAGTCCAGCCCCCTATGCTGGGAGAGGCTAGTAACCCTTGACCATCCCTGGCAGGAGTTTGTCCAACCTCTAATGATGGGGATTCCACATCCTCCTTTGGAAATCTATTCCAGAGCTAAACTGATACTAGACTTATGTTTTATCTAGTTAGAGTGTAAGCATTTTAGGCCTGTCTCTTATTAAATGCATGCACAGTGCCAAGCATAAGGGAGTTCTCATCTTGGATGAAGCTTAGAGGCATTAACTGGAATACAAACAATTAATTAACCCTGCCATGCATTGTGTCTCAGATGGCTGCCATGCCCCAGCTGGAGTGTATGCCTAAGCCTCACCCTTTACTAAATGCAGCATGAAAATAATATGGGCCATAGACCTTAAGTAATACACATATTTGCAAAGTGCTTTGAACAGGTAGAGTGCTATGGAAATGCTAAGTGCTGTTGTTATTATACACATTATGATCGGTTAGTGATTGTAACATAGAACTTGTACGGACTAGACAGCCCTCAGCTTAATTCCTTTAAAAGCAGCAAGTTCAAGGGAAGACAAACGGAGGGGACTACAACATTCTGTGGCATGTGGTGTACTTCTCAGGCATATTGCACAGGGGTTTTGTAGCTTATGAAGGCCTCCTACACTATGGCATATCACAGCCAGCTAGCCAGCTTTCAATGTGCCTTTCACTGAAAGCGTGCCACACGGTCACATATCACTGAATGCATCAGTGAGAGGTAAGGGCAAGATCTGGTTTCAGAATCTGATCCTGCTCCTATCCCACACATTCATTCAAGGTTTAAGAGAGTTTGCATCTTGTGATAAGAAAGGTCAGTCTTATTATTCTTCCCCCTTTTACTTCCCAGAAACTATCTCCTTCACAAAATGTGTTATCCTGAATTAACACTGGAAAGCATTGGAGGGTTTTCCTCACACATGATGAGCTCAAGCAGTTACTTTGAAAATGTGTTTAATTTAATTTAGTAACTAGTATTGAATTATCTCCAGATATTAATTAAGGATCCCGTTCTGCATCTCTTTTCACACTGAGTAGCACTTACCTTTATGAATAGTTCCAATAAACTCAATGGACAATTTGCATGGATTAAGTATTACTCAGCATGGGCAGTGGTTACTGAATCAGCTCTAAAATAAAGTATCCGTCATACAGTATGTTTCTGGGGTTGGTAACATGACTTATTCCATGTCAGGTCTCTGCTTCAGGCTGAATGTTTTCTGGAAAATGTCAACCAAAGCAGTTCATCTAGTTCTGAGAACAAGGCCCAGGCACCAATATGTTGTTTTGCGCATGTGGAAAAATCTGGCAACTTTATCTTTGCAAAGCTCAGGCATCTCCATGCTTTAGAGCAGGGGCTTGAAGTTTGGCAGGGACGTGGCCTTTGTAGTAGGGAAATACATTGTGTCATCCCTGCACAGGTGTGCCCAAATTTCGCCACGTTAGAAGCCTCTGAAAAAATGCAGTTCACACATGCTCAGTAAAGACTTCTTCCATCTTAGTAGCTAAATTCCCTACAGATTCCATCCTCACTGAGGGCACTTGAGCCTCTGATCAGCTCCTGGTGCTGCCCAGAGTACACATGTACCAGATTCACAGTGACCAAATTGTCTCCATCTTCTCAGAGTTATCATGTGTGGCTAGACCATACTTGCAAACCTTCTCCACAGAGCAACTAAAGATGCTTCGTCTGCTCACACCTGCGCTGCTGACCAAATACACACTTGCCATCACTACAGAGCAATTAAGCATGCTGCAGCCAAGAGCTACAGGGGAGAAACTAGACTAACCTTGTAATTGTGGAGGGATTGCAGGAGATTTGAGGAAAAGAAAGGATAGTTTCATGGTTAAGGCCATTGAACGCTGCCCTGGAGAATTTGATTCTATCCCGGTTTCTGCCTCATAGTTCCTATGTGATGTTAGTAGGCAAGTCACTTAAAGCAAACTTTTTTCCAGGTGGCCACCAATTATGTGCTCCTTATTTTCTGGGTGCCTCACACAAGACTCTGGAATCTGATTTGTAGAAGTGCTGAGCTCTCACGGCTGCAATTGAAGTCACTGAAAAATCAGTACCTATATTCCTCAAACGGGACACCCAAAATCAATAGATACTTTTAACCTTAATGTCTCTGTGACTCAGTTCCCCATATGTAAAATCCAAAGCATACTGTGCTAGTGCTTCATTCAAAAAAAGGAATATTCCTCTTTCTAACATGCTATAGTCTGACCTACACTGAAGAAACCCACCCTGGATACTTCAGTCCTAGACAATTACTGACCAATGTGAAACCTGACAAGCTCTGAGGATATGTCTACACTAGCCCCCTAGTTCGAACTAGGGAGGCTAATGTAGGCATTCGAAGTTGCAAATGAAGCCCAGGATTTAAATATCCCGGGCTTTATTTGCATCTTCCCATCCGGGCGCCATTTTTAAATCCCCCTAGTCCAAACTAACTGCCCGCGGCTACACGCGGCAGTCAAACGTTAACTCGAACTAAGTCCTTGGTTCGAGTTAACTGTTACACCTCGTGAAAGGCCCTCCAGCTACAAGTTCATCTAGCTGAAGCTAACATTCTAGATTCAGCACAATCTGGATTTAGATCAGGACATGGAACCCAAATTGCCTTATCAGCATTGATATATGATCTTCTGTCACTGGACAGAGGACAGGCATTCATTCTCATCATCATGGATCTCTCTCTAGCTGGATTATGGAATTCTGCTGTCTCACATGAGAGAGGTGGCAGAGGACCAGGGTAATGCATTAAAATGGTTTGAATTGTTCCTGGAGGGATGGATGTGTAGTCATAGGAAATTGCATCGCCACCACTAGAACTCTCATTTATGGAGGTCCACAAGGATTACTTCTCTCTCCAGTTCTTTTCAACACCTACATGCATCCATTAGGTGAACTGCCCAAACGTCATGAACTCAAATGCTACCTACATGCAGATGATACACAACTCTACCTTCACCATATACAATTATGTCACTATCATCAAGATGGACCAGTGGTTTGATCAGAGCAGGTGTTGGATGAAGAACAACATCTGGATGGAGCTGAACCTGAGCAAGACAGAGGAAAGTTGAGCAGAGGAAAGTACTCTAAAGATCTTGTAGTCATGGTGCCTTACAGCTTGAAGTCTCCTCCTGGGACTCTGGACCCTGGCATCCTCTGGACCCAGCACCCCAGTTCTGAGAACCCTGGGCCACCATTTCCTCACATTGCTTCTTCCACCACTTCTAGTTCCACACTTTCTCCAGAAGGAGAGATGGCAGCTCAGCAAGGAGATGAGATGACAGTTAACCTGGGCTCCCCACCTCCTTAGCAAAATTTTGCTTGTGCAGTGGAGAAAGGATGAGAGCACAAACATGACAGATACTCAGTCATGTAGCTTAATGAACTACTGGAAGGTCCTCAGATAGTACAGTGAGGAACATGGTTTAAAAACTTCTATAGACTAGAATAGAACTCTACCTTACCTGCTACTGATTATGCTTCCAAATTAAACTGTGCGCATGTATGCCAGTTAAAGGAGACATTTTTTCAGCTCCATTTCCTTCCCAATTTTGTGGTGACATTCATATCTCACTTACTGGCATTTTCAGTTAATGGCAGAGTCCCAATAGAGCAAGTTTTTTTTATTCAGAATCAAGTCTTTTATTCATAAACTAATTTAAAATTAACACATTTTTGCAAGGCTAATTCAGGTCAATCAACTTTGCTGCAGTTATTAAAACATATTGTACATCTGTGTATTCAAAAACCATGACAGTTTTCAAAAAGTCACAAGACTAGCTTAAAATCATGAAATTTTTTCCCAGAAATAATACATTATAGGTTCTTTTACTGGATTCTAATTTGCTTCATGAAGTCAAGTTTTTCTCTGCAGCCATGAGGACTAGAAAGATTCTTAAAAAAAAAAACCACCCACAAACCCAAAGGTTCTCCAAGTAATTTTTTCACTCCACCAACTGGCTTTAAGAACAATGGTGAAATCTTATTGAAGTCAATGGTAGTTTTGCCATCGACTTTAATGGGGTCAGTATTTCACCCTAAATATTGTGAGACTCGTGAGAATGGGCAACACTACTTATTTACTTAGAAAAATCCCATCCTGCAACTATCTCATATTCCTAATTCATTCCCCAGTTAAATGGGAGACAGATGACAGACATCTCAAGGTTAACTACTTCTCAAAGTATTTTGAGGAGAGGATCCAAGATCAAATCTATTTCATGCTATTTCTTTGTTAATTTGGGTGCTTGGTAAAGTAAAGTTTTAATTAAAGCCTCTTTCTTCTGGATAGGTTCAGCTGATCTCATTGCTACTATGTCAAACATATTAGATGAATGTTTGTATAAAGTAAGTGCACTTACAGAACATAATTACATGTTTAAATCCAGTGTGTTTTCCTTGTATTGACCCCAATTTTTCATTTCCATTCAAATGCCAGAATGAAAACAGGACAGTACATTTTTAGCATTTTAAAATAAGAAAAAAGTTTAGCGCCTAGTGACTAATTTCCAACAAATAATTTACCCTGTGCATTTAGCCTGTTGTTTACTGACCATGGAGTGGAGTGGATCTAGTCTGAGAGGTTTTAACATTTGAATTTAAGGAATTTCTTGCAAGATTTTTTGTATTACCAAGATTGGTCATGTTCAGGTTTCATTGCTCTTTATGCCCATTGGTTGTGTGTAACTCATGAGACAAGTCACATTCCTTGATTGGCATGACAGTCAGGGTACCAAGGGGATAACTGAGCATCTGAACCTTGAAGAGTAAGCAATTGAACCAAATGGTTGTATACCATATAATTGTGCCTAAAAATATGTCTGATAAAATCTTATTTGAAAGCTCATATAAGATATGTGTGTGGACTGTGATTATGAATCTACAGATGTACACTAAATACTATACTCATGATTTGTACTACAATTTCAAATATACCTCATAGCTCCATTATGGCCAAAATCACGGTCAGAGGATTTGAAAATTGATACATTTAATGTTTTAAGCTGTTTAAACCTAAAATTTCATGTTATTGTAACTGTGGGTTCTGGACCCAAAAGGAGATTGGGGGGTTGCAAACCTGTTGTAGGGGGGTTATGGGATTGCCACCATCACTTCTGTGCTGCCTTCAGAGCTGGACTCTGAAGATAGCAACCACAGAGCTTCCTGAGGAGTTCCAAGAGGTAGAGGTGGGTCTGATCTCCCCTGTGTTCCTTGCTGCTAATTCTGGCCATGGCTGCTCCTGGGTACCTCTGCACCCCTGCCCCACACTTGCTTCTTGCCCCCATCATTTCACAGCTGCAGGGAAAAGGGTCATTGTACACTGTGTGCCCCCCCTCTGCTCTTCCAGATACAATTATTAGCTTGTTTCAATAAGATAAAGAAAGGTCATGTGACCCTTGACAGGATTTACTCACACTTTACTGCAGCAAATGACACTTGAGGCGCTCCAAGCTGCACAAGGAAGATCTGATCCCATTGCCTCCTCTAGCTGCAGGAACTCAGGCTGCTGCCCAGTCACAAGAGAGCATCCTGCAGCAGGGGAAGGTGGGTCTGGTCTGATTCCTCACCCCATTCCCAGAGCAGTGTGTAGGGGAGGGACAAACATTGTCCATCCCCTGCCCAGTCAGGGATAGAAGCCCCCTTTGCTGGGGCACTTCTAGGAACAAGGAGACATCAGATTTCATGAAGAAGGGTTTATTTCACATGTGTTTTTCATGGCCATGAAATTGTAAGAGCCCTACTCATAGCGTGGGTGGGAGCATGGCACCTCCCACATTAGTTTACACAAAAACAACCACAAGCACCCATCTCTGATCCAGCTAGAAAGAGATAGTGGCGGACCATTACAATTAATCTGGAAAACACTGAAACAACTCGAAACAGAAAAGAAAACTCTAGTACTAGAAAACTAAGATAGGAAGGAATTCTCTCCACCTGGAGTAATGATGAGTCACAATGACAAGAGAAAATACCTTTTATAAACAGACTTGGGTCTGGGATTTTTATACAGAAACTGAAGGCCAAGATATAAGTGGGCACTGATTGTGAAACTCTTGCTTCTCTGTGTAATACAGGGCATGCTGGGAAACTGTTCAGTGGCAATAGGTAACTGTGTTAGAAAAGGGAATTTAGTTAATGTGGAAGTGCAAAGCCTGAGATTGCATCTTTATGTTTATTTTCTGTGCAATTTGTATGTGTTTGCTGTTCTTGCCTATTTCATCTTCGAACCTGTGATTCTTTTATTAAGCTTTTTGTTTATTTTTAGGCCAACCAGGTCTCTGTTGTGCAAGCTGTGTGGTGTCTGTTGGTGCAAAAGGACTGATAGTGGAGGGTGGGTTTCACTCCTTTGGGGGTGATGAACCAGAGGGGAAAAGTCTAAGGCTGCGTCTAGATTGGCAAGATTTTGCGCAAATACTTTTAACGGAAAAGTTTTTCCGTTAAAAGTATTTGCGCAATAGAGCATCTATACTGGCATGTGCCTTTGCGCAAAAGATTTGCTTTTGCGCAAAAGCATCCGTGCCCAGTATAGACGTTCTCTTGTGCAAGAAAGCTCCGATGGCCATTTTAGCCATCGGGCTTTCTTGCGCAAGAAATTAAGGTGGAATAACTATGTTGGTGGTTTCCAGGTGGTTTCCTTTATGTTTTTAAGCTTGCTACTGGCATCAGAACTCTGAGCCATAGCCATATGTCATTAAGGCATCCAGGGTTGCAAGACATGCAGTGGCAGACCTCCTTCCTGGTCTGGGTGAGCCCCAAAATGTCACAATTGGATGAGCAGAACTCTTCTAATAAGAAGCAGGGCTAGAAGCTGCCCCTAGTGTTTTTCATCGTTCAGGGAAAGTTATCAAATGTTAATTTAACTTTTTTTTCCTGACAAGACAAGTCTCCCTGGGGCATCATTTCTAGAAATGAGTTTCCTGTAATATTTATTAGGTAGATGCAAAGTTTAATTTTTGCTAATCACATTCACACTGAGAATTGCATGTGCACTCCTCATTGCAAAGGTCGTTGTCAGATGCTTGCCTGTCTCTTTTAATTGCCTCCAGCCAGGGGTTTTGAGAAGGGTTTTATGAAATCCATCCCTTTGCTGTGTCGAGAAGTGTCCAATACATCTAAATTACACCAAATACATTGCAGTTTCTGATCTACAGTGTCACAACTGCAGATACTGGCACAAAATAATTATGTGTTCATATGAATCTTAGTTGCAAAGGGTGTACCTGCCTGTCTCATTTAATTGCTTTTGTATCCAAGATTTGGCTAGGGATTTTGGGAATTCAAGCAGTGTTCTATCCCATATAAAATGTACCACTTCTGGTGTGAATACCCAAGCTTAAAATTAAATTTCCCAGGGCATTTATATGTCTAAAATGTGACTGTGTGAATGCCCATAGAAAGTAAACATCAAATAAATGGGTTATAGTCAGAACATTTGTGATTCTAACGATTTCCACTACAGTGTGGGGTTAGGGCCCCTCCCCTGAATATTTCATTGTCACCAAGCACTTCTTTGTGTTTCCTCTGGACTCCATTGGAGCAGAGGTCTATTGCCTGTCATTGTCCTATGCAAAAAAGACAAGCAGCATTTTGAAATCCCACAGTTCTCCTGATCTCTACACAGTAATCCTCCGGAGACATATGAACATCCAAGCAAAACCCCTAGCCCCTGAAGCCATGGAGCTGGGGAACCCCACGCAGGCGGTGGCTCTGGGAAACCCCTTTAAAGGAGGGTCTCGTGCAGATGCTCCTTACAAAAATAACCTCTGGGGCTATATTACCTTTTGCTTGGATTTCCCCTGGAATGTGAGAGGGATGCTCCCACTGTACTCTTCCTACTCATGGTCGGACCTCTTCCCACATGAAGAGCCCTTTGTGTGGTCATAGGAAGAAGGGGTGTGTTTGGGGTTCAGCTGATCCTCCACTCCGTGCAGGCTGGTTGTGATCAGCTGATTGTCTTTTATGCACAGATCATTTTATTCCAGAATAAGATGGAATTTCATCTGTGAGATAGCTCCCTGATTAGAATCAGCTCCCAATGAAGGAGAAAAGTTGCATTCTGTGCTATGCACTGTATTCCTCCTTGCAAGTGAGTGGTTTAGTTTATTGACTGAGACATGCCACCTACACAGTGACACAGCACATCTGAAAAGCCAGCTGAACAGTATAGCACATAGCACGGACCCTAGCATCAATACATTACACTCTAGCCCAGACTACAGTTGAGTGTTTCCTGATTATGCATTTCTTGGATGTGCTGCTTGAACTCTGCAGTATCAGTCACAGTCCCTCCCTCCATCCAAATGCTGATCTCAATTACTATTCTCATCTGTGTTCTCTTCAGTAAAAGGCAGTCTGTTCAGAATTACAGAGCCATAATAAGGAACATGGTGGTAAAAGCATAGCAGTAGAAACCCATTTGTATTTTATATGTAGGGGAAACATTGACCATAATTTCTAGCTGTGTGGGGAAGAAGACTCTGCTCACAGCAAACTTTAAGCATGTATACATGTGGACACACCAGCAAAAAACAGAGTATTAGAGAGGGGGGCTATTATGATTTGTATTTGTATTGTAGTAGCGCCTTGGAGTCCCAGTCATGCACCGGTCCTCATTGTGATAGTTCCTGTACCAACACAGAATAAAAAGATGGTGCCTTCCCCCAAAGACCTTACAATCTATATATGAGACAAGAGACAACAGACGAATACAGACAGACTGGGAAATACTGGGAAAAACTTTGGTCAGCAGCCTAAGCACATAGCTCAGAAAGTTCCTCTAACATTCTGAGAGAAACCTTTCTCCAGCTATTCAGTTCCACTGAGAAAACTAATAGTCACAAATGAGCCTACATAAATGTATCTCCCAAAGAGCATGATATTTGGAGCTATTGCACTGGATCCATTATAGAAGTACAGCTGGTCAGAACATTTTCATCTAAACATGTAGAAAAATGTCAACCATTCATAGAAGAAACAATATTTCTAAATGAAAAAACCCTTTTTGATATAGAGCATTTTATTTCAGAATTTTAAAATTAAAAAATTGATTAAAAAAAAAATCTGTTTGGTGAAAAATATTGAAAATATTTGATTTGGTTCCAAATTGTAACAAACATTTTGAAGAGACCATTTAGCTCCCAGAATGGAAATCCTGAGTTTTGACTCACTCTATATGCAGTTATTCAACTTTCTCCGTTAGGGCGAGAGGGGGGAGCAGGTCATAATCCTTCCTCTCAGGCTTAGCTTCAGGCAATCCTGTCATTTCCGACTGACACACATCTCATTCTCACAGAAGACAATGAGCTCTGCATATAATTCCAGGAAATTCAGGCTTCACACAGCACTTGGAGTCAGTGACACTGGGAAAAGGAAGGAAAGAGGAGTCGCTTCCCTATTCTTCCTTCTGCTTTTCATAACAGTCTCAGCCACCTGCTACATTCATGTACCTCCCAAGGTCCTCTAACAAAGGCAAAGAAATGTTAGCTTGGAAATGGACATATAATTGCATAAATTCAGGCACCCATCATGAGAAAAGTTTGCTTTGTGCAGACCAGTGTGAGGAAATACTGTAAGTGCACACATTTGTGGAGTTCCTGTTGGCTACATTTATTACTTGTGTGAAATTCTCACCAATTCCCCCCGCATCGCATCCCTGAGCAAGGGGAACCTGGGAAACTGGGATGCCTGGGAAACTTAGTGGGGACCAATGTTTTAGAGACACTTACAAGCACCCTGGAAGGAAGGATAGCCTGGGACAGCTTAGGACGAGGGGTTTAGAGGTTCGGGCAAGGGGAGCCCAAAGCCTTATGATTATTTTGGGAGAGCCTTGAGAAAACAATGGCTTGCTTGAGTTTCCTTGCACACATGGCTAGATACATGTCATCTACAGGAAACAATCAACTTGGAAGACTGGCACTGGAGATGTTACCTGCTGTATGTGTCATGTCTGGTGTGTTACCAGAGGGAAAGATGCAAATAAGTGAACCCAAATCTAACCATTCCTGAGTGACCTAAGTGACAGGGATGGGCAGAAGTAAGCCCCCAGCCTGTGTGGGGTGTGTGCGACTGTCTCCATTGGGGAATAGAAATGAGGCATGTGTCTTACATCTATATTTCTCCCAGCCTGTGTCCCTATACTTGCCCTTTACTGTGGGTGATACAGCCCAGGGTCCAGAATCAATACATTCACCCTTGTCTGCAGATCTTAAGTTCCAGTGGCCCAGTGCCAGGACATCTGCCCCTTCTTGTAGGGCAGAAATGCATAATGGCCAGAGTCAGACACAAAAAGGAGGTGATTGCACCCCCCAGTGGGGGGAGGAGGTCCAAGCCCTCCCTCTCCACTAGACCCCAGCCTAAGACCCTGATAACAGCCACTGAGCCAGCAGGGAAGAACTCCTTCCAAGACATGCTGACTCAAGGCTTCAGGTCACTCACTGATTTGCTGTCAGGTTCCCCCTGGACTGCTTCTTACTGTCACTCTGGCTGCTGTGGTCTGGGTGCCTCTTTTTCCTCTAGGTTCCTCTGTGGTCTGCCTCTCCTCTGGCATGTCCAAATCCTCTGTGGTTACCTTGACATCTGCCTGGACTACAGGGTCTCTTGCTTCCACAGATCCAAGCTTCTACTGAGCCTTGGCTGGGTATACATCTTTCCACCTCAGCAGTCTACCTCAACTGAGCTGCTGTCTTTTGTACTGCCACATTTAGAGCATGCCCAGTAGGGTGAAGGGGATGTGGATTCCTCAGCCCACCGTGTAAGGTTAACCCCTTCCTGTCCTGTGCAGGGTAAGTGTACACCATCATGGACCCCCTACATACACTTCCTTCTAAAGAGGACTTAGGGGATTCAATCTGCCTTAGCTGGAATAGAGGGATGTGTGGGTGAGAGAGAGAAAGAGAGAGATATAGTGGGCTAGACACAGTATGCATCATCTCAGTAATTGTTGCTATGATCATTTACACAAGATCCTGTTTGTGCCGAGGCAAGCATGAATGTTTGTCTCCTGTTTACTGCTCACAAAGAGTTAGATGGGCTGAGGTAAGAAATTACAGTAGCACCTCCCTAACTAAAAGCCCCCTCTGCAAAGCAACTATACTGAAATGCACCAGTATTACTATTTTTGATACAACTTTTGTTTTGTTTTGTCTCGGATGCAGACTTCTTAATATCCAGCTGTGATTGAGAGGATGCAATTTTTGTTTAATAACTATTATTAATACATTTTCAAAGTGCCTGTCACAATCTGTGTCTGGACACTCTTAGGGTGCATCTACACTGCACCCGTAGGTTGAAATAACATACTCAATTTGAGCTACACAAATTGCATATCTTATTTTGATATAATTTTGAAATAGAGTGCTATTCCAAAATGTCCCTCAACCCTGGTGGAATGAGTGTTACAGGGACATCCGAATACCATGCCCGTTATTTCAAAATCTATTTCGATATAAAGGACATGTTTAAAAGATGTGGAATAGCTGTTTCAGGATATCTCTGGTATCCCCAAATAGCGCCACAGTCTAGTCATAGCCTCAGAGATGTTCTCCTTTACAGGGATTATCCTCCATTTCCCTCCCCTCCCATATTTGGAACATCTAACTGAGGCCCAGAGGAGTTTGGGATGGGGCCTCTCTACATGGTGAAAATGTCTCCTCCTCATCACCCAATGAAATTCAGAGGGAGCAGGTTTAAAACAAATAAAAGGAAGCACTTTTACAAAGCACAGTCAACCTGTTGAACTCATTGTCAGGGATGACATGAAGGCCATAACTATAACTGGGTTCAAAAATGAATTAAATAAGTTGACAAAGGACAGGTCCATCAATGGCTATTAGCCAAGATGGTCAGGGATGCAACTCCCATTCTCTGGGAGTTCCTACACCTCTGACTGCCAGATGTTGGGACAGAAGATGAATCACTTGCTAATTGTCCTGTTCTGTAATTTTCTCTGAAGCATTTTACATTGGACACTGTTGGAAGACAGGATACTGAGCTAGATGGAACATTGATCTGACCCAGCCTAGCCATTCTGATGACCAAAAAAAGCTATTCCAGAATAGCTCCCTATGTGGACATTCTTATTCCAGAATAAGAGGGACTGTTTTCTGTAGCACATTTATTCTGGAATAAGGCTGTCCACCTGGGAAGATATTCTGGAACAGCTTTAAATTCCCATCCTATCTTATTCTGGAATCTCTTCTTTGTGTAGACAAGCCCTAAGAGCTGAATTCTGTATCTGTTCCACAGCTCAGAAGGCTTCATTTCAAATCCAGTGAAACTAAGCTCCAAAGTTATAGGCCCTTCTCTGAAAATGCTTTCTGAACAGACCCGTCTAGGTGGTCTTGTGGACCCCATCAACCAATTTGTTGCTGATGATCACAGTGCACCTTGATGGTGTCTCCACTATGTCTGTAATTGTGTCTAGGTAGGAATGACAGACAGTTACTGATATTCATTGTCTCATGGGACTAGAAAGGACCTCAAGAGGTCATTAAGTCCAGTCCCCTGCACTCATGGAAGGACCAAACACAGTCTAGACTATCTTTGACAGATGTTCACAGTCTCCCTAGGCAACTTATTCCACTGCTTAACCACCCTGACAGTTAGGAAGCTTTTCCTAGGGCACATCTACACAGCAGGACTAAAGCCGAAATAAGCTACGCAACTGAGCTAAGTCAATTGCATAGCTTAAGTCAAAATAGCTTATTTTGGCTTTTGGCACTATCTACACAGCAGGAAGTCTGAGTTAGAGTACTCTTCCTCTGACTTCCCTTACTCCTTGTAAGATTAAAATTACAGGAGTTGGAGTAAGAAGTCCTCCAGCTAGACATTATTTTGACATTAAGTCGAAATAACTGCTTGCTGTGTGGACATGGACTATGTTATTTTGGAATAATGTCAATTATTCCAAAATAACGTTGCTGTGTAGACATAGCCCCAATGTCCAAACTAAATCTTTGTAGCTGAAATTTAAACCCACCATTTCTTATCCTATCCTCAAATTGAAGAACAATTTTTCCCTCCTCCTTTAAAACTTATAACCCTTCTCAATCTCCTCTTCTCTAGACTAAACAAGTCAATTTTTTTCAATCTTCCTTCATAAGTCATGTTTTCTAGATCTTTAAGCATTTTCTTGCTCTTCTGGGGGTTTTATCCAATTTGTCAACATCTTTCCCCAGATCTTGTTCCACAGTGCTTCTTCTTCAGCTGTCATTTTTCGTTTTGTATGTGCGCAACTCATTGTTCCTTCCTAAATGGAGTACTTTACACTTGCCCTTATTGAATTTCATTCTATTTACCTCAGACCATTTCTCCAGTTTGTCCAGATCATGTTGAATTATAATTCTATCCTCCAAAGCACTTGCAACCCCTCCCAGCTTGGTATCACCTGCAAACTTTATAAGTATATTCTGTATGCCATTATCTAAATAATTGTTGAAGATATTGAACAGACCCAGACCCAGAGCTGATCCCTGTTGGGCTCCCCTTGATCTGTCCTATCAACTTGACAGTGAACCACCATTTTCCTATTGCACAGGAAGTGAACTGAGGGTATGTCTACACTAGCCACCAGATCGATCTAGGGAGGCTAATGAGGACAACCGAAATTGCAAATGAAGCGCAGGATTTAAATATCCCGCGCTTGATTTGCATGTTCCCAGCCGGTCGCTATTTTAGAAATTGACTACCCGGAGTAACTGCCCGCGTCTACACGCAGCAGTGAAACGGGATTCCGAAATAAAGCCCTAAATCAAATTAGCTGGTATTTCTCCTGGAATGAGATTTACCATACCATTTTTACCACATACAAAACGAAAAATGACAGCTGAAGAAGGAGCACTGTGGAACGAGATCTGAGGGTCTAAGTGGATCACAAGCTAAATATAGGACAATAGTGTGATACTGTTACAAAAAAGCAAACATCATTCTAGGATGTATTAGCAGGAGTGCTGTAAGAAAAACACAAAAAATAATTCTTCTGCTCTACTCCATGCTGATTACAGAATTGGAGTATCATGTCCAGTTCTGGGTGCCACATTTCAGGAAAGATGTTGACAAATTGGATAAAACCCACAGAAGAGCAAGAAAATGCTTAAAGATCTAGAAAACATGACTTATGAAGGAAGATTGAAAAAAATTGACTTGTTTATTCTAGAGAAGAGGAGATTGAGAAGGGCTATAAGTTTTAAAGGAGGAGGGAAAAATTGTTCTTCAATTTGAGGATAGGATAAGAAATGGTGGGTTTAAAGACATCTTGTCTCACAAGAATCATAACAGGCCCATAAAGTTCAAGAATGTATTTGGTGACTTTTACTGAGGCCTTTGTAAGGGCTTGATCCACGGTGTCAAATCTGAAGAACATCACTTTCCTTACAACGTTACATCCAAAATCATGGTGATGTGTTAAAGCCTGCTTCCATAACATTTTGCGGAGGGGGGTTACACTGTGAACACATCTCTGTTGATTTTTATTCCTGTATGGTACCCTGTCCACAGTCTCATGATAGTGAATGTCATTGTCCAAGATCATTTCATATCATTCAGTGAATCTTTTTTTATTCAGCTGTTTATTTCAGCTAATGTTTTCCTTGATACAGCATCGATTACTGTGACCATAGTAATTCCTATCTGAGTTTCTGACCTTCCAACTTTGGCTAGATCATGAAGTACATCACTTCCATATATATTAACATGTGATTGAATCCACTGAATTCACTGCCTTGTTCTCTGATCTGCTGAGACCCCTTATACAATTGCATTGTGGACAGCATTTTGGTTTTTTCTAAAGGAACTGAGGATTGTCATCTGCCAGTCTACAGACATAACATCCAGATCTATATCTCCTCTGTTTATTTCTTGCAGTGCCATGAGAACAGCTTTCATTTCAGCCATATAATTTGAGCTGGTTTATCCCAAACTAAATGCTCCTTTCTGTACTCTCTTCATGAAGCCACTGGACAAAAGTCACCGCAGCCACCATTCTTCAAGGACTTGTCTGACAAGCCATCAGTGTACACCCCTTGTAAGTATAGTAACCTTTAGAGCAGGCCCTGAATTACCAAGCCAGGTATTTTACAAAACTGCCCTAGAGCAGAACCATGTAAATATAGATAAAAGTATCTGGGGGGGGGGGGATAGGTTTGAGACATTTTATTTAACAAATAAGCTCCCTTAAGTGTAAACAAAAGACTTTTGTTTCAACCCTTGAATCTCATTTCCCCTAAAACACCAGATAGGATGCTATATTTTATAAAATTCGTCTTATATTAATACTGTATAAAGGAAAACATATCCAAACTGTACAAAATCAATAGCATTTCAAAGTACTTCATGCTTAGTTTGCACCATTCAAAATAAAACATTCCAGACCAGTTAGTGTGGCAAACTGGTTAACTTTTACCAATGCATATTTACTCTTTCAAGTGATCACATGATATTAAAAAAGCATCCATATAGTCTTATTGCAGCATAATTGATTTTGATAACAGCTAGAGTTTGCTTTTGTGAAAAATGTCTATGTCTATACAAAATGTGCTAACACCTGCGGTTTCAATAGCTTTGAGAATCATTTAGAAAGTAATTACATTTCTCTTTTGTTTACAGTGACAATGGATCATTGCTTGAAAAACCAAGCTTTATAATTACTTTAAAGGTAAGCATTATATTTTTTCACTTATTTATGCCTCCAAACAAACTTTAAGATTTTTTGAAAGTTGTGAGATAATAGGTGTTTTTCGGAGACACAATGGTGTTCTTTTAAGTCTTTGTGCTGGTATGAATTAGATGCTGGTTACACACTACTGTCAACTCTCGCACGTGTTCCACATCTTCAAATTGTGGGAATGGATACCAGGAACTCTGCAAAATGCACTGCAAAACACTTACGTAATTCTGAAGTGATCATAAGCCTCTTACGCCCCAATACCACTCACAGAATTTCTCACAAAATGCATGGCGGGAATCCAACACTTATTAGCCAGTAGAATGCTAACTGTATGACACCCAGGCAATATTCTCTAGTGGCCTATAGCATTCCAGAGGCAGACATTATTTAACTTAACATATTGGTAGATGTATTTCTCAGGAATTACTATACTTTTCATACTGTCATTCAAAGTGATGGTGTCCATCTGTTCAGAATAAGGTTGGATTATTGATTCAAAATAAAAATGAAATAGGTTCCTGTCCAAAGAATTTACAATTTAAGATGACAAAACATATGGAGAAAAAAAGGGAACGGAACAGTAGCCTACAAATAAAATAAGTACGGTGATGTCAGATATATGTATTGTTAATTTCTTACTTTATATGTACACACAAAGCACATATACATATTACACACAAGAACCTGCATTAAAAGAACATTATTATGGTTGCAAACTCAGGCACTCACAATTTAGGAAATGCCAGAATTAAGTTGATCTGTACAGACTTTAGCAAAGTCAGAGAGCTGACAGATAAGGATCAGGAGGATGGATAATGACTCAGAGTTACTGAAACAGTAACTCCAAGGCCGCAAGAAGCAGATACATAAGAATATGACAACTGTTGTAAGAAAGAATGAAATACATGAAAGAAATGATAAGGCAGCTGAACTGAGTAAAGAGGAGGATAGTAATGGCTAGAAGACAATAGATCAGAAGGTACCAATCGGTGTTTTAGCAGGCTAACTAAAAAGTGTATCAATTAAAAGGATTTGGGGTTAGTGTGTATGAAAATATATTCAGAGTAGAGTATTTATAGATAAGACAGTTTTAATAATTGATGACTGCCTGATGTTACAAGACAAGGTATAAAGATATGTGTTTATGGCTGCGTCTAGACTGGCATGATTTTGCGGAAATACTTTTAACGGAAAAGTTTTTCCGTTAAAAGTATTTCCGCATAAAGAGCATCTAGATTGGCACGGATGCTTTTGCGTAAAAAGTGCTTTTGCGCAAAAGCATCCACAGCCAGTATAGACGCGATTTTTGCGCAAGAAAGCTCCGGCGGCCATTTTCGCCATCGGGGCTTTCTTATGCAAAAAATTCCTTCCCTGTCTACACTGGCCCTCTTGCGCAAGAACACTTACGCAAGAGGGCTTTTTCCTGAGCGGGAGCGTCAGAGTTCTTGCGCAAGAACACTGACAATCTTACATTAGATCGTCAGTGTTCTTGCGCAAATTCAAGCCGCCAGTCTAGACGCACCCTATGTGTTTAATGGGAATGGAACAATGCATGATTTACACCAAATTGTGGCAGCATGGATCAGATGATAGGAACAGTCTACTTGAACCCCAGAACAAGGTAACTGATTATTATACTACACTGATCTATCGGCTTTAGACTTGATTAAAGTGCTAATGTATTGTGCTAAAATTTTCTTATTAAAGCTTTCAGCTAGTTAAACTTAGTAATTGGCAATGACTACAAATTTCACCCAACATTTGCATGAATTCAAAAATTATGACATTTGCCTTCCCACACCACATAATATTTTCCTGGTCCTCTGTCAATCAGTCTCTGATCCCATGATTCCACTGATACCTACGCACATTTCCCTGTCTCCTGCCTGTGACAAGTATAAGCAGCCATTTTTAAGATAAGTTTCACTTCTGTGTTCAAAGACGTTAAGTAAACAAAGACCATCTTTGTAGAGGGCAGTCTAGCTTCAGTCTCATTGAAAGTAATAGAGGAAGGCAGCCATTTTGGATAGTGCCAAAAAGTTGTAAGACTGCTGCAGGAACTAATGCATGACTTAAACATTTTTTATATAGAAATCAGTGGGAGATTAAGAAAAAGAACCCCAGAAACCATTTTTGTGTAACTGTTTTCTAGTAGAATCATACTCACACTGCTATGTAGATTAAGACTAAATTTTATCTTTACACACTAATTTCTAATTCTTTCAGGAGAAGAAAAAGACTATGGATTATTAGGCAATAATAATAGTGCCACTGCATATTTTTAAAGTGTTTGAGGAGTAACTATCTTCTTGGTCTGCAGTTCTTCTTGCCTCAATTGGAATCAATGAGAAGGTCAAATTGGTATGCAAGTTTTGGAGCTTTATATTTTAATAATTTATAATTCTTACATAATATTCTCAGAGACAATTAGAGAGAAAAGGAGCTAACACTGAGCCACAAAGCAATAGTATCAATTGCCTTATTTGCAATGGAGGAGCCAATATTGTGACTATGCTTATTAAAAAAACATGATTGTTGGTGAGTTATTTTTCTCCAACAGTAATGAGATTGCCAAAAAACCTATTACTACAAAACCCATGACAATAGTATTGCAGTAAAGACTGATATGGGGGGAATTTAATTCTGCATCTATACTAGGTAAATAGGGCCAGCTGATAAATCAATCAATCTCGTTAACACTTATAAGTTATAAGGAATATACATTTCAAAGTAAAAGCTTGGTCTTACTACTGTACCATATTATGTGATTGATTCATTAGCTAAGGGCACATCTATATTACTGGGAAGGTCGTTGCTGTGGAAGTCAGTCTTCTGGCGTCGATTTAGTGGGTCTAATGGGGACATGCTAAATCGAACGCTGAGGGTGCCCCCGTCAATGCCGGTACTCTTCACTGCCAGAAGGAGTAAGGGAGGTCGATGAGAGTGTTTCTCCCATTGACCTCCCACAATGAGTATGGTGCCCTAGCTCGGCTTAAGGTACTTGGACTCCAGCTATGTTATTTATATAGCTGGAAATGCCCACTTTAAGCCAAGCTTCCCCCAAAGTGTAGACCTATCCTTGGAAAGCTAACTTTGTAAGATCAATCTTATAATATATATATATTTATTTATATAAATAAAATACACACACCTGTAAGTACTTAATTGTCATTATTTAATACATTTTAAAACAATGAGCCATGAGGTAGGATTATTACATCAGCTCATATTCTGTTAGGGCACATCTACACAGCAGGGCAAAAGTCAAATTAAGCTACGCAACTTCAGCTACGTCAATTGAATAGCTGAAGTAGAAATAGGTTAATTTGGTTTTTGGTGCTGTCTACACAGCAGGAAGTCAAAGGAAGAACACTCTTCCTTCAATTTCCCTTACTTCTTGTGAAATGAGGGTTACAGAAGTCAAAGTAAGAAATAATGGCTTGCTGTGTAGACACGCTTTTCGTTATTTCGGAATAACATCAGATATTTTGATAACGCTGCTGTGTAGACACAGCCTTACAAATCAAACATATAACATACCCATGTATTAACCCTGTCTTTGTCACGACCCTTGCCTTGCCTGGGATTCCAACCTCGTGGGGACTTTCCTTCAACAGAAGGTGGTTTATAGGCATGTTACAATTGGTTTCTGCCTGCCAACATAGGTATAGTCAGTGTTTATGCCAAGAAAGTACACACTTATTTTCTCTCTACCATTAGAGTTCTTTCTCTCTCTCTCCCTCTCTCTCTCCCTCTCTTTCTCTCTCTGTTAGTAATGTCTAAGCTACCAGGTTCAGTTTCGACTATAGCTCCTCTTCATTCGGCCATAGTCCTGTATCTACTTATTCTTCAGGTTCTCCACAGTCTGCTCCAAGCATTTATGCTTATTAGACAATCTCCTTTTCTCTAGTTCCTGCTCCAGCCCCCAAATATTTTTCTTTCTTGGTGCCAGATTTATTTTCTAGGTCTTCTCCCTATTTGTTTTGCTCCTCTTGGGAACAATTTTTAAAAAATGTTATATCCTTTTTAATAAACCCTTTTAACAGACAAATAAAGCAAGACAGTTTTAGATTTTCATTCATTCCTTTTTGTAGCCCTCTTTGGAGTTATTTTATATTAATGTATAATATTTTATTTGTAATGTCCTTTTTTTATATACAATGTACTAAATACAACAGAGAACATGAGAAACTAGACATATTGGATCTTATGAAACTGTTTATTGTAGTCAGTACTGGGTACAGTCTAGCTTATATTAAATGCAATTCTCAGATAATTTAAGTCTTTTCAGGAAATTTTGTGAATAAATTCACGCAGATAATTCAGTTTAATGCATGCAATGATAGAGCTTTGGTTCCAACATGAAGCAGGCATTTGTAAATTATTTATATCTCCTAAATATAACTGCATAATAGCCTTTTGTACATTTTTTCACATAAATTAATTCATTTCACTGGAGCAGTTTGGTATGTTTCAACGTCATGATTCCACACTAACAATTTAAATACTGATTATAATTTGTTTCTATATCAACCAAAAATATAAACACACAAATAAGCTTAGATGGTTCTGACATGTTACTATCTTCCCACTCTTCTCCATTTACACTGTGTTTTTAAGACCTCCTTTCTCTAGCTATTATTGCAAAGAAGTTATTGAATTGAATTCTAACACCCTAAAACTATTCCTTTCCCACCTGAGCCTTCAAACCAGGGAAGTCTCCTTTTCTCTGGGGTCTTTGGTTCATTCCCTTGGGTGTGCCACGCCAGACTGCCAAAGATCAAACGTGCTAGCTTTCTATTAGTTTTAAAGATTCCCTTTGGGTGGAAATTCTGTTTCTACATTCCACCCTTCCATTTTGGTTGGACATATGACTTCCTTAACCCAACCACTGCTAAGACTTGAGGATATAAGGCTATTTGTATATGATTGCTCAGACATTTGAAACACCCTTGATAGCTTTCTATTTACACATTTAAAATCATAAACCATGTCTAACTTTACACACAAGAATGATACATACACCAAAAAAAGATATACAGATCCAGCGGATTAAGACATTAAGATTGATAGGTTACATGGAACAATTTGTCTAAAGCATCTTTGAGTTATGTATATTTGTGTCCATAAGTCCATTCATAAGTATGGATGGGGGTTTCCATCACAAAGAATTACCATTCTCATAAAGTAGTTATTAATGGTTCACGATTCTGCTGGAAGGGCATAACAAACGGGGTTCTGCAGGGGTCTGTTTTGGGACTGGTTCTATTCAATATCTTCATCAACAATTTCGATATTGGCATAGAGAGTATGCTTATTAAGTTTGCAGATGATACCAAACTGGAAGGGTTGCAACTGCTTTGGAGGATAGGGTAAAAATTCAAAATGATCTGGACAAACTGGAGAAATGGTCTGAAGTCAATAGGATGAAGTTTAATAAGGACAAATGCAAAGTACTCCTCTTAGGAAGGAACAATCAGTTTCACACATACAGAATGGGAAGCAACTGTCTAGGAAGGAGTACGGCAGAAAGGGATCTAGGGGTCATAGTGGACCACAAGCTAAATATGAGTCAACAGTGTGATACTGTTGCAAAAAAAGCAGACATGATTCTGGGATGCACTGGAGTGTTGTGAGCAAGAGATGGGAAGTCACTTTTCTGTCCTACTCTGTGCTGATTAGGCCTCAGTTGGAGTATTGTGTCCAGTTCTGGGCATCACATTTCAAGAAAGATTTGAAGAAATTGGAGAAGGTCCAGAGAAGAACAACAAGAATGATTAAAGGTCTAGAGAACATGACCTATGAAGGAAGATTGAAAGAATTGGGTTTGTTTAGTTTGGAAAAGAGAAGACTGAGAGGGGACATGATAGTGATTTTCAGGTATCTAAAAGGGTGTTACAAGGATGAGGGAGAAAAATTGTTCTCTTTGGCCTCTGAGGATAGGACAAGAAGCAATGGGCTTAAACTGAAACAAGGGGGCTGTGTCTACACTGGGCCACTTATTCCGGAAAATCAGCCGCTTTTCCGGAATAAGCTGCGAGCTGTCTACACTGGCCCCTTGAATTTCCGGAAAAGCACTGACGATCTACTGTAAGAAATCAGCTGCTTTTCTGGAAAACTATGCTGCTCCGCTCGGGCAAAAGTCCTTTTCCGGAAAACTGTTCCGAAAAGGGCCAGTGTAGACAGCACAGTAGTCTTTTCAAAAAAGCCCGATTGTGAAAATGGCGATCGGGCTTTTTTCCGGAAAAGCGTGTCTACATTGGCCATGGATGCTTTTCCGGAAAAAGGGCTTTTCCGGAAAAGCATCCTGCCAATGTAGACGCTCTTTTTCCGGAAATACTTATAACGAAAAACTGTTCCGTTTTAAGCATTTCCAGAAATTCATGCCAGTGTAGACGTAGCCAGGAAGTTTAGGTTGGATGTTAAGAAAAACTTCCTAACTGTCAGGGTGGTTAAACACTGGAATAAGTTGCCTAGGGAGGTTGTGGAATCCCCATCTCTGGAGATATTTAAGAGCAGGTTAGATAGACATTTATCAGGGATGGTTTAGACAGTACTGGGTCCTGCCATGAGGGCAGGGGATTGGATTCAATGATCTCTCGAGGTCCCTTCCATTTCTAGTGTTCTATGATTCTGTGATTCTATGACCTATTTGTGCTGGAGTATAGCTGACATAGCTGCGTGTCTTGTTAATGTCATGCTTTCTTTTTGATCTATGTTTTTTTACTGGTTGTTAGATTATATTGCTTCTAGAGCACAAAACCTGTTCTATATTGACTTTTGGTCATAAGCTCAGTGTGATTGACATTACAACGACACAATTATTGTGTGTAAAGTGACAAATCCAGCAGTATTTATAAAAGAGCTGTTAATGCAAGACAAGCCAACCACGATGACCATTAAAATGGACAGATTACTCAGAAGGGCAAAATGTTATGTCTGAGATTTTCATAAACCTTAAAGAGGCATGAGATGATTTTCTTTTAATTTCTGATGACTGTTAAATATATGCAGATTCTTACATAGCTAGTTTATATGAAACCTACAGCCTAATGATTATGCACAGCTAGATCTTCTTAAAAGGCTACTCCCCCGCCCCTCCTCCTTATAGAGTGAGATAACTAAATGCTGGTGACTCGATAAATTCGATCAGACTGCAGCATTATCTGATGAAACTTTTCTTACTAACTATTGTGTGTAATGTATGAGATAGTGGGTGTTGAGGAAATATAAGTAGCATGTTAAGGAGTTAGATCATCACTAAAATGAATAGCAACAGTATGTCTTGTTTCTAACCAACACTTTCGACTTTGTTTCTGAGACAATTTCAAAATGGCTCCTTGGACCAACATTATCTTATGACTTTTTGAGAGGGAATCCAATCCAAACCAATCCAAAAGATATGCTGATAATAAGCTAATGAAATAAATCTCACCAAGAACTTTCATGTGAAACGGACAAAAGCCCGTTCTTCGTATTCAAACATGTAACTCTGTCGGGTAAGGTGAGCTGGAGTTGACTTAATGCATTAAAATCCACCATATGATTTTGCATTAAGTTCTGCATGTAAAGATTTTAAATACAACACAGAGCAGATGCATGATTGCTGAGAACAAGTAGTTCACATTAGATATGAATCTGCTCTTCTGAAAAGTGCACCTAGTTTCTTAAAATAGCCATGTAGCACCCTTTGCTGCCTGCCAAAGGGTTTTGTATGGTCTCCATCCACACAGAACCTAAGAGCTTACCAGGCAAATCGGAGCTCTTCTTTTCTTGGTGTAAGTGACTCTGCTTTCATTGAATATATAGATGTCTTTTAAGTTTTCAGTCTGACTATTGTGGGAAAACTTTGTCAAAGAGAGGGTCTGCAGCATGCCCTATTGATGGTTAGACAGAGAAACTCTGGGAACTCAGTCCATAGCTGTAGTACTAGTGATGAAATGCTGTAGTACTATTGATGAAATGCTGTAGTACTATTGATGATTCTTACAGCTAGAGGAAGTACTGCCACCTATTATTAAGGTTGCCTTACATTTTCCGTTGTAAGACTCTGTTTTCAGTTGTTTATAATTTGCCAACCCTCAGCTATTCAGGCTGAAATTTTTCATATTGACAAAATTTTTCAATTTTTCATATTCATTTTCAACTGCTTGTATCTGAATTGTTTCAGAACATTTCAACCAAAGTGGTTTAGCTGAGAGCTTCCTAACTAGGCTCTAGCCTGCCATCCTTTGATCCAGTGGTGGCCTGTGGGCAGCATGTGGCTCATCAGCATTCTGTGTGTGGTTCACCAGACATTTTGTTTACTGTTGCTCGTGCACAAGGTTGCCAGATTCCTCTGTTTTCCGTCCATGTAGGTTTTTTCCTACCGGTATTACTAAAGTGACATGCATGTGAAGTGAGGCGCATGCTGATCGCACACAACACTGACTGTCAGAGCCACGCACTCCCTCTGCATCCAATCAAAGCACAGGCATGGTTCAATTGGCACACCCCACAAATTCTAGGTACACAAGTGCAATTGGCAAATCTACCCTATCCTGGAAGACCATCTTGGGAATGACAATCTTGTGGTCCACTGAGATGAAGGAGGACTACTCATGTGACCCACTCACTGGCCTAGGTTGCCCATCTCTGCTTTGATCCCTACAACAACCCCACAAGAGTAAAAATAAAAGTCCAGCAGCAGAGTAGGAGCTATCCAATGTGCAGGTGGCATTCATCCATCTTGTAGGCAGGTGGCATGTGTGTGCATTCGGTGCAAGTAACTCATGGCCCTTAGACTGAATACAGGCCCTCAGGACCAGAGTGGCTGATTTGGAGGAGCTAAGGGAGACAGAGAGGTACATAGATTAAACTTTCCAGGACACAATAGTATGGTCCAATCCACAGTCTGACATCCTCTGTGCTATTGAGAAGGAGAACATCAAACTGGAGCAAAGGAAAATGACTCCATAGTTGGGACCATGCTTCTGGATGAGGTTATGGTATCCTGTTGCTCTGACGATATCTCTCTGAGACAGAGAACTTCAGATATTAGGAAGAGACAGGTAATAGTAATGGGAAATTTGAACATTAAGAATATAGATAGCTGGGTATGTGGTGACTGGAGAACTGCACGATGAATTTCTTGCTGGGAGCAAAGGTTGCAAGTCTTTTGAGACGTTCCAACAGGCTCATGGGCAATGCTGGAGGGGAGCTGGTGGTCATGGAGCATTTGGGCACCAATGACACAGGGAATGGTAGGAGAGATGTCCAGGAAACCAAATGTATGCTGGTAAAAAAAAGAGATTAAAATTCAGGACCGTTGTGGTAGCCTTCTCTGAAATGGCTCCAATTCCACATGCAGCACCAGTAAGACAGGCAGAATTGCAGATATGTGGATAAAAACAATGGTGTTTGGAGGAGCGATTTTAGGTTTATTAGGAACTGGGGAACATTTGGGGAACGGAGGACTTATACAGGAATGATAGGCTCCACCAAAACCAAAATGGAACCAGAGTGCTGGCACGTAAAACTAAAAAGATCATAGAGGAACTTTAACCAAGCCCTGGAGAAAAGCCAACAGGCACAGAGGAGCATGTGGTTTGATCAGACAAATCCTTTATGTGAGTAGTTATTAAAGGAGATACACTATGTCCTAGTAAAAACAAGAGGACAGAAGTTGGTAACGTACTGATAAGAAATTAAGAGAAAAGGACAAAAAAAAAAAAAAAATCCCACTCAGTTACATCCCAAGAAGGCAGGAGACTAAATATTGGCAAATTTTGTAAGTGCTTATATAGTAATGCAGGAAGTGTAAATACTAAGATATGTCAACTTGAGTGTGAGGTATTAAATGAGGATATTGATATAATAGACATCACAGAAACTTGGTGGCATAATGATGATAAATGGGACATAGTAATATTAGGGTACCAGGTATTACAAAGTACATAGGAATCAGAGAGTAGTCCATGATCATAGGGGAATGGCACTATATGTGAAAGAAAGCATAGAGTCAAATGAATAAAACAGTACCATAGAATCTCTATGGATAGAAATTCCATGCTTGAATAATCAAAATTAAATAAGTAAATAAAACAATAGTAAGAGAACCAAAAAATGCCATCATGACTAAACAATAGAGTAAAAGAGGTGGTTAGAGACAAAAAAAATTTCTTTTAAAATTCGGAAGTCAAATCCCACCGAGGAAAATAAAAAAGAGAATACATTCTGGAAAGAAATAAAACTATAATTAGGCCAAAAAAGTTTTGAAGAGCAGCTAGCAAAACCCACGAAAGCTAACAGTAAAACTTTTTTAAAGCACATCAGAAGCAGGAAGGCTGCTTAACAGCCAGTGGGCGATCAAGGTACTAAAGAAGCACTGCAGACTAAAGAAGGACTTTTCAGAGAAGTGAAATAACTGTTTTGCATAGGTCTTGACTGAAGTGGATGTGAGAGAGATTCCTACATTTGAGCCATTAATTTTAGGTGACAAATCTGAGGAACTATCCCAGATTGAGGTGTTAGAGGACTTTTTGAAAACAATGGATATATTAAACAGTACTTAATCACCAGGACCACATGGAGTTCACTCAGGAGTTCTGAAGGAATTCAAATATGAAAATGCATAACTACTAACTTTGGTAAAACTTAAAAAACAACAAATAGTCTTGCAGCACCTTAGAGACTAACAAAACATGTAGATGGTATCATGAGGTTTCATGGGTACAACCCACTTCTTCAGATGAATGTGGTGCATAACCTATCTTTTGAATCAGTTTTTGTACCAGATGACTTGCAAATAGCTAATGTGACACTGATTTAAAAAAAAAAAGACTCCAGAGGTGATCCTGGCAATTATAGGACAGCAAACCTAACTTCCATTCCAGACAAACTGGTTGAAACTTCAGTAAAAAACAGAATTACCAGGCACACAGATTAACATGATATGATGGGGAAGCATCAACATTACTCTTGTAAGGGGAAATCATGCCTCACAAATCCATTAGAAGGTTTTGAGGGGGTCAGCAAACAAGTGGATATAGAATACTTAATTGTACTGGAAGCCTATGACAAGATCCCTCACCATAGGATCTTAAACAAAGTAAGCACTCCAAAACAAGCCAGGAACCAGGGTTCAAGCTCTATTGCTTTGCAGTATAGATGCAGCCACACTAGATTTGGCCTCTAGGAATCTACCAAAAGAAGTCTACCAAAAGTATCACACAATCCCATGGGCCAACTTTATTTGTCAAGTGCGATGGACAATCTAGTTTTCCTTTACTGCACCATGAACAAAGGGGCTGGAATGGCCACATTTTGGGAGAGTGCTACAAAGTCTGTGATGTGGTTGGTTGGATTCAGGCTGCATACATTCAGTGTAGACACTGGAGCCCCCGGTTGGAACCCAGGGTTCAACAATTCCCAACCTAGGGCTACAAATGTGTGTAGGAGCACATGCCCTAGGTTAACAAACCCAGAGTCTGCAGACATGAGTTCTACCAATTCTGGGCTTCCAGTGCAGTGTAGCGATACCCTTGGGGACAGTTTGTAAACTCCCTATTGACTATGATGCTCAGTTGCTCACATGCATAGTCCCATTGATTGCAGAGAAATTACTTGTATGTGTGCTCAGCAGTATGAGTGAAGGGGTCCATAAGCTGGCCCCTAGCTACTATTTCAACTACTATTTCATTAGGAGGGATTTACTGGCAAAGTTAACAGCCATTATTGCCATTCACTATTTGGTTGAGTCATTTTCCTGGACGACTTCCTTCTCAAGCTGCCATTTTTATTCACTATGACATAATTAAATAATGGTAAGCATGTATATAGTATCCTTAGCAGTCACACTGTCAGTTTTCATTTGTAAAGAAAAAAAATCCAGGAATTTTTGGGTGTTTATTTTCAAAACATTAAAACCAGGATGAAATTTGTGTTGGCTGTGCCCACGTTTTCCTAAGTTAGTTGGCACGTCTGAAACACGTCAGTTAATGCTGCATTGACACAATAGCAGAGGGGATCAATGTCACATCAGTATAAAACAAAGTGGGTTTATTTGCTTTGAACTCAACAAACAAAAACAAAAGGCCACAACTGCATGGTCCAAAGCAGGAGACATGTCAAAAATCAGACTGACACCACATTTCCATCAATTCATTTCATCAGTTTAGATACTAAGGCATCACCATTTCTTATCAGATACTTACAAGTGAGGTTGTCTGTAGGGGAGCTTAGGTCCATCAATGTTATTCATGGAGGATAGGTCCATCAATGGCTATTAGCCAGAATGGGTAGAAATGGTGTCCCTACCCTCTGTTTGTCAGGGGCTGGAAATGGATGACAGAGCTGTTCACTCCCTCTGAGGCATTTGGAATTGGCCACTGTCAGCAGACAGGACACTGGGTAGATGGACCTTTGGTCTGACCCAGTATGGCCATTCTTATGTGCTTATGGGTTTTTGCTGCCAGAGACTATTGTCACAGAAAGTCACAAATAGGACCCTGTGCAATTAACAGTGGTTGTTTGGTGAAACATGTACAAATTCATTGACACAATCGTGCTGCATCCTCTTTCTCATTAAGCCCTGGTGAAAGCTCCTGATACTGACTGTTTATCCCAAAGCTCACTTGCTTCTTCAAGTTTCTTGTGTTGCTTGCTTTTGACATGCTCCTTTATTCTGTCAGCATGAGCACTGACCTTCATGCTGCAGAATTTGCAACACAATGCATCTTCTTCACTTCTGTCCTGACTTCTCCTGAAAAATTTTAAGCATGGATTTTCTTGTTGGTATTCAGGTACAGATTTATGTCTTCAACACATATTTACTTTTTTACCTTAACTTTATCTGTGGAGGATTGTTGGTTTAAATTCAGTGCTGCCCTAAACAGATGCAAAGAAACAGACAGACAGTGTTTCCTTATGAACCAATCATAGCACAGTATTGTTTGACTTTCCAACCTCTACCATGTGTGTGTTCTGTGATTTATATTGCAAAACTGCTTCAGTCTCAGAGCTGCAGGACACAACAATTAAGCATTCATGTTTAACTCAAAAATAACTCCTCCCCACAATGTTGAGTAGATGGACAAATGGGTGTAAATCCGTAAAAAACTGTACTCCTTTAATAAAAAAAAGTTAGGCAATTTATCGGTGAAAATCTGTAAAAACCGAAAATGAAGAACACTAAGTATCCTTCATCCCAATGCGCTTCCAGAATTATAAACAAACAACACAAGTGAATTCATGGAAGCTGACAGCTAGTAAGTGCACAGGCCAGGGTCTTACAGTTCCAGGTAAGTGGGAGAGAAGTTTTGTTCAGTGCCCCTAAGCAAATCACTACTTTTACAACACTCATTGACTCTTCAACTTCTTAATAGTGCAGACAGGACTTGAGTATTTTCAAGCTTTGTATGAAAAAAGTATAGTGCTATGCCTGGAGCTCAGTTTATTGACTTTGGAAAGAATGATGGTTGAGCTGACCCTGCGCAGGTATTTGAACCTGTCTCTACAGGAAGATAAAGTATATTCAAACTTAAGTGTAGAGCATTAAATCAATACTTGCTAACTGAGCCTACAAACTCAACTGATATCCTGGGCACTTGCTCATTTTCCCTCACAGCAGAAAATTCTTTTGCCAAAGATATCTTTGACCTTCCAAACTGCCACTCCTTTCACGGTCTGAAAATCTTCTCAGCTACCGTCATCCCAGGCTCCCTGAGTGCTAAAAGGCTGGAAGCAGACCAAGTAAATAAGAGTTGCAACGCTCTTTAGTGTTTGTGTGGCTCTTTGAAATTGTAATAAATCCTCAGATCTCCTCACACACAGTTCTACTTTATAAATGGAAATGATGAAACACAGAACCATTACAATGTCTTTTGTGGAAAGTCGAAAGAACTATGGGCTAGTGGTTTTTGTATGGACTTGGAGCCCTTCACTCTAATTCTGACAGTGGCTTTATGTGGGTACGTCTACACTACAGCGTTATTTTGAAATATCTTATTTCGAAATAGTTAATTCGAAATAAGTTAGTTCGAAATAACACGTCTACACACAAAATGCATTTCGAAATAGCGTTTTGCTATTTTGAAATAGTGCATCCACACTGAGTGGATGCTGAATCGCATGTAAGGCTGGCCGGAAACAGGTCCGGCAGGGCATCAGGTCAGGAGTTACTTTGTGTGGCTGCTGCCTGAGGCGATCTGAGGCCTGTGTTTAAAGGGACCCCCCTGGACAGCTGGTTCTCAGGTTTCCCTGCTTGCTTGCCTACCTCGATGAGGGACAGCAAAGCATTTTGTCTCTGTGTGCTCTGGTTGCCTTCACTCGGGACACCACAGCACTCTGCAACATGGAGCCGGAGCTGCCCCTGGGCACTCTGGTGCTTCTCGTGGACGCGTTGCTGTGAGCCTGGCTGTACTTGCTGCAGGCTGCCATCCGGGAGGTCCATGGGGGGCTGTCAGTATCCAGGAGGCCCCCTGGAGAGCTTCCACCCTGAGGAGCACTAAGAGCCTCCCTGGTCTGCCCCACTGGGAGCTTGTGCCTCATTCCTCCCTCACGTCCTTCCACTTACCCCTTCCTAGCCCCCCTTCCTGATGTAAAATAAAATACTTGTATTTTCATGAACACAAATTCCCTTTATTTAACAAAACTGGGGAGGGGGGAATGAAACTCTGGTGAGACTGGGGAAGGAGGCGGGAGCGGGGAGAAGAGAGGGTGGGAGAGGGGCTGGGTAAACCTGGGAGGAAGGAGCTGGAAGGGGGAAGCAAGGGGAAGAAGGGGGAGGGGACGCTCAGGGCTCAGGGTTGGGAGGTCTCACTGGACCAACTTGATTGTCATGCAAACCTGCTCCTGGGTTCGCATGTGGCCTTTGGTGGCCAGGCTGGCAGCTATCCTGCCATAGACGGCCACATTTCTCCATCTAGTGCAGAGATCATGGATGTTGGGGGCATCCCCCCCAAACCTGAATAAGGTCCATGATCTCCACCCTGGACTAGGAAGGTGCCTGCCTTCTCCGGGCCCTGTCAGGCTCCTGGGAGCTGGCAGAGTGCTCCTGGGGAGTAGTGAAGGGCTGACTGCCAGTGGCTTGCTGGCTCATGTTTTGGGGCCACTGGGTCAGGGGCAGTGACTGCTGACTTTGGGCTGGCAGGCTTGGAGCTGGCACAGGCACTGTGGCCAGAGTCAACTCCTTAAGGGCTCCAGGGAGGAGGGAGGGAAAGGAGTGTTCTTGGTTGAAGCTGGAATGGCCACCAGGGCACCCTGGGAAGGCTGGGGGCAGCAGCTGAATCGGGGATGCCTGCAATAGAGCAGCTGGGGTACTGCCCCGGGCTTCCTGGAATCAGCCGCTGATCTGTTTCAGCCGTCCCTCGGCGCTGCGGGACCAACCCGGCAGCACTCCAGCTGCTCTGCCCCAGGCATCCCCAAGAGCAGCTAGGGTGCTGCCGGGTTGGTCCTGCAGCCCCGAGGGGCAGTGCTACGGGACCAACCCGGCAGCACCCCAGCTGCTCTGCTCCCGGCTTCCCCGATTCAGCTGCTGGTCAGTTTCAGCAGCGGCTGAATGGGGGGAAGCCTGTCCGGCTGCCCCAGCACTTCCGGGTTCCTGATGGTGCTGGACTATCAGGAGTGCCGGAGCATTGGATGCCGTACTAATGGAGTTTGACTGTAAATTCAGGTACTGTCAGTACATACCTGGGGTTGGCAAATGTCTGTTAAATGGCTTTATTACCACTTGAATGGCTCTTTCACAGGTTCAATGTTCTGCTAATAGATCTGGCGGGTTTTTTCACTTTTAAATTAACTAGATCCTCTCCGGAGGAAGCAGAGACACAGAACAGGGATAGGAAGAGGCGGGTCGGAAGACATTAAGATCCAATTTTCAGGTGCCCTACACAATTGCGTATTCTGAGCATGGGTAAGGAGAGCACTGAATATTGGGTACTAAAGATTGCTATAGTTTTATGGAGAAATGCATAACGAGATACAGTGACTGGAGGCTGAAGCCACAAAAATTCAGATTAGAACGATGGCACAATTTTTTAGCATTGAGGATGATTAAACCATTGGAACAAACTTCAAAGGGAAATAGCCAATTCTCTGTCTAGATCAAGTTTGCGTACCTTTCTGGACGATATGCGTTAGCCAAACAAGTTATTGGGTTCAATAGAGGGCACTTGGGTCAAATTCTATGCCCTGTGTTACACTGTAGTCAGACTAAATGATGCAATGGTCCCTTCTGGCCTTAAAATCTATGAAAAAAGATCCATTTCGTAGTTGAGGTGGAAACAGAACTCAGGATTTCCTGTCTCTAGTTTTTTGCTGGATCCATGTTGACTCTAGGTTACCACTGATGCCCTTTGGTGCATGAATTAGGACATCTGCATACCAGTTTGTACACACTTAGCAACTTCACACCTGTACCAAGAGGCAAAGTTCAAGCTTCACATCCAGTCTCATCTTTGACTTTTCCTGATTTTTAAGCCTTTAAATATGCAACAGTAATGTGTTTTTTATAGTTAAGGATCTAATAACCAAGGATCCAAGGCCATGGACCAAATGACAAAGTTCAGGACATTCGATAGCAAGACATTAACAGAAGTTTCAGGGCTGTATCCATGAATTCACTCCCATTCATTTTCTCACCTCTGTGAAGCATGGGAAAACACAGAACGTATTATATCTGGATTTAATGAAAAGGAGCTACAGCTCTGAGACCAAAATGTTGGTGATTTGGTAAGACCGGGCTACATCTAGACTGCAAGCCTCTTTCGAAAGAGGCTTTTTCAAAAGATACTTTCAAAAAAAAACCTCTTTCGAAAAAGAGCGTCTAGTCTACAACCAGTACTTTCGAAAAAGCAAGCCGCTTTTTCGAAAGAGAGCACCCAGGCAATCTTTTCGAAAAAACCCTGTAGTCTACACACACCCCTAGTCAGGTCCCCTTTAGCAACTATAAAAGCACTCTTACCTTGAAAGGTGACAAAATGGAATCTTCCATCTGGCCCTCTATTTATTTACAGGGTTTCCCCCCAGCAATCCCATTCTATAGGTAACATGTAAAAGCTCCCAATAGGTAAAGCAGTCAGTCATATAACATTTAATTTACATCTGTTATAAGAATAATTCTGATTTATGTTTCATTCTCTGAATACAGAGATACCGAATGTTCTGTGTCTCTACAGTGAATAATTAAATCTCAAAGAACTTTCTGAAATTGAATTCAGAGAGAACCAAATTGTTTTTCTAACTATTTATTGAGTAGTCAGGCTTCTTTTAAAACAGCCATTTAAAGGTTCTGATGTATTTCAATTGAGACTTGGACCAGGCCTGCAAAAGACACATTTGCAATAATAAAGTCAGTTAGAAGTGTGATTTTTTTTATATCACATACTAGCAAAAGCCTTTGTGTAGATACACTCTTTTTTTAGGTTCAACAGAAAGAGAAATCAAGCCCCATTTTGCAACAGAAACAGTGGGTGGCCATTATCCAAGACACTAGACTGGTCAAAGCAGAGTTGTGTGGGATGAAAGATTTCCCAGCTTAAAACAGCAGGGGCTAGGGCCAAAGGTAGTCAGGGTCCCAATTTCTTAGTCAAGATGTAGTTACCCTCCCCAATCACCCCTCCATGTTCCCCAATCACCTGCCAGCCCCCTACCTTCCCTGCTCACCAAGTTAGATGATCTTATTTCCCTAAACCGAAAATGGGATGCACAGGTCTGTCCTGAACCACCTGGTGTTGCTGATAACCCTCTCCCCTAAATGTTCCTCTATGCCTCCAACTGAGCCAAGTAACAGAGATGGGGCAGCAGGGGCAGGGGAAGAGGAATGGGCATTGGCTGGGTGTGAATATGTCTGAGTACTTTTGAGCTCAGAGCCAGGAGGATAAACTGTTGGACTATGCTCCAGCTAGTGGTGCAATGCTAGTGGAGGCTCGAAGTAGCAGGAGGGACCAAGGAGACTCCAGATAACAGCCCTGGGGTGATGGGAGGAGGCTGGGATGTGGCAGAAGCTGGTAACTGGAAGTGGTCCATGGAGGGGAAAAGGCTGATTGGGGTGAGGATGGGAGCTGAAGGACAGGGGGCAGGGAGGACATGTGGTCAGGGTGAGGGGTGGCTGAGGAGCAGTTGGCATGAGGATGAGTTAGGGAGGCTCTTGAGGCAAGGGACAGGAGATTACGAAGCGGGGCTCCAGGGCGAGGAACACAAGTCTTTGTGGGGAGGCTATTGCAACCACTCGAGGGGACTTGAGACTGGGGGGGGGTGGGGTCCAGAAGAAGTCTACATTGGGAGGGCTGCCCTGCAGCCACAGATCCTGGAACCCTTGGCAGCTGCTGACGAGATGTCAATTTCAGTCAGCAACTGCCAGTCCTGGGGAGCATATTTCAATTCAGAAACACGTGTCAGTGTTGTCAACACAAATTTTGGGGGGGGATTGCCAATTTACAAGAAATTTAGGGGAAAAAATGCTTTTGTTCTGATTCAGAACAAATACCAGTATCTTGCAAGGCAGAAACCCTGAGTTTCAGCCTACTCTAGTCAGCAGGCTTAAAGAGAATGACTTTCCAAATACATTGAATGCATGACAGTGAGATATGCTGATCTGCGGACATGATTTCTATGAAAGCATGCCTGGTCATGGGGAAGGTTTAGTGTTAGAGGCATGTTTGTTTAAGCTGGGGTACATTGGGAGTTTATTACTATCATTGTTTTATGCAGGGTATTATCACAAACATCAATTTAACTATAAATTCCTTTATTAAATCTAAAGGCTAATGGGTAATTGCACAATTGCACTAAACACGTCTAAAAGCTTAAACACTAAGCAATTACTACAGCCACCAACATTCAGAAGCAGTTGATTAGAATACATATAAAAGGATCAGTCCTCAGGGTAACCCTCTCATCCTGGCTTGCTCCAGCATGTTATGAATAGACTCCTAGCAAGGCAGGTTCTGTTATAGGATACATCTAGACTGCAGGCTTCTTTTGGAAGAAGCTTTTCCAGAAGAGATCTTCTGAAAAAACTTCTTCCAAAAGAGCATGGCCACACTGCCAAAGCACATCGAAAAAGCGTTCTGTTTTTTCGAAAGAGAGTGTCCACACTGAATGGATGCTATCTCGCATTTAAGCTGTGATTACTATGGATGGAGTAGCCACCAGGGCACTTGTGCTTTTTCTTCTTTCCTCTTCTTCCGAAAGAACTCCCTCTTTCCCATCTACACATGCCTTTTTCCTAAAGAGCTCTTTCAGAAAAAGGCTTCTTCCTCGTAGAAAAAGGATTACCAATGCTGGATAAACCCCTCTGTTCTTTCGATTTTCTTTTGAAAGAACGTGATTACAATATGGATGTAATTAAAAAATTTTCGGAAAAATGGCCATTTTTCAAAAAAAAAAAAAACCCTCTGTAGTGTAGACATACCCTTAGAGTGCAACAAACAAGTGATGTCACATTGACTCTTACTATCTTAGCTAAAACTATGATTTGTCCAGTTTCAGGTGATACTGGTTCAACACACATCAGTATTCCTCATCAAGCATACCATCTTTCAAGGCCTTTCCACAATCACTAACTGCAAACCATATATTTTCTTTAGCCAAGACCTATTTAATTCTACAGGGTATGTGTTGCTTTTACATATGCATTTGCCTGGACCTGCTGAAGATGGAAGTGAAAGCCTTATGGGAGTATTGAAGAGTGTTATCAGCTGCATTGCAGGCAATATGAATGTGGAGAGGAATAAACAGGTTTTTCTCAGTAGCAACTTACTGTAATGCTTTTAACGTTTTGAATGAATGGAGTGTGTCCTGCATAAACATAGCTTGTGTTCGTTAGTTATAGCTATCTGTCTGGGCTAGATGTTTCCCCAATGCATGTAAGACTCTGGACATGTCTACACTGAAATGGAACTGTGTAATTTCCAGCTGGAGTAGACACACCCAGGCTAACTGCTCGAGCTAACATGCTAAAAATAAAAGTGTGGCTGTGACTCCTGTTCAGGACCCTAGATACATACTTGGGACAGGTAGCCTGTCCTCACTTTTATACTGAGTGTGATAGCTCAGTGAGAACCAGCACAGCCATGTCTACTCAAGCGACTCTTAATCCCTGTCCTGAAGAGCACAGATCTAGATGCAACCCTGGAGATACCTAGACATTGATCCACTAGCTTGAGACTGCCAACTTGAATAATTTCATATTTCTGTCAAGATAATTATTATTGGAACAGACGTCAGATAGTAATTATCAATCTGGACCAGAGGATCACCTAACAGAGAGAGGCTTTTTCTTGTGAGTCACTTTAGCTTTTTCTTAATGTTTAAAAAGCACATTAGAAGTAGAGGAGATGGTACCAATTAAAGCATCATGAAAATCTATGTCTTTGGATTATGGGAAGTTCTCTGGCATGCCTCCAAAAGGAGACAATATTCTCTCTCTGACATAAATATTGGGGTTATTTGTGCATGAATATGGTGGTAAATAAGCAGATGCTTCTATTTTGCATATAGTTTTGACTTAATCTTATACACAGTGGAAATTACTGTAGGTGTTTCCCCAGTTAAAAGCCCCTTTCATCACTGTTTAGTCAAACACAACCTTACACTACTAGAACAAACTGTACATTTAAAATATACCATGATGTCAACCCCTATTTTGCTAAATACAATAGGAACGCAAAATGCTTTTAGAATATGCACAACTGTAACAGCACCTGTTTCTGATGTTCCAACTAGAAATGATGCATTCATTTGTTAGTATGAGTCATCAGGATGAAATTTTACAGAATTTCCCCCTGCTCATTCCCTTATAATGGAAACAAGTACAGGACCTGCTACAGGTTGGACCTCTTTGGTCTGGCACCCTCAGGACCTTTCCCATCCTGAATGAGGGAATTTGCTGGATAAGGGGAGGTCCCCTGCTACCGGTCTCCCAGGACACTGCCCCTCCCTCCAGCTGGCTCTGCTCCAGCCCTGCTGCTACAGGACTTGGGCTCGGCTCTGGCCTGCTTCTGCCAGTTGGCTGGGGCTCTCTGGGGACAGAGCTCCCCAGCCGCCACAGCCCTGCTTCTGTTGGGGTCGGGGCTCCGCAGCTGCCCCGCTGTTTCAACATCAGGTTGGGGCTCCTAGGTTGCCCTGCTGCTGCCGCTCCAGGTCTGGGCTCTGGGACTGCCCCACTTTGCCGCGCCCAGCTGGTCCCCGGATGGGGCTCACCAGTCCCGATGGTTGGGGTCCCTGCTGCTGGACTTCCAACTGACTTGCATTCCTAGGCGCTGGGGCTTTCTGGTCCAGCAACATCCGTGATCCGATGTTGCCAGACCAGGGAATCTCGGATTTAGGAGGTTCAACCTGTAGTAAATTTTCTTCATTAGGAGGTGAAAAACAACTGTGGAAGTAATATCTTTTTGATGGAGAGAAATTTAATTCCAGCTAGAGTAAATTACACAGCATTTACACTTGTGAAGCACTTATATATTGCCGATCAAAGAAAAGAAGAGACTCACAACTGTGATTAACAACCATGAGAAAAAGGAGAAAAATCAAAGGAGAGAGAGAAAAACATGGCATTTTCTTTGGGTTGTTTTTTAATGAGAATACACGTAAAGCACAGTACTCAGGTATGACATAGTATAGAAAAGAACAATGTAACTATGAGGAAAGACGTCTCAGAGGAGCAGCTATGTTAGTCTGTAACTTTAAAAACAATGAGCAGTCTTGTGGCTCCTTAGAGACTAACAAATATATTAGGGCATAAGCTTTCATGGGTAAAACCCACTTCATCAGATGAGACAGAGTGGAAGTTATAGAATCCAGAGTATATATAACTGCAAAAGAAGTTACCTGTGCATGGGTGGTGGTTGAAGGTAGGGCTGGGGGAGGCAAGCCCTGAACCCCACCCCAATCCCATCTATTCTGCCCAGGCTCCACCCTCCACAGGAGCCAAGCCCCCCCACCACCAGCACTATGGGAAGTGGGGCAGCACACAGCCGCAGCCTCCCTGGCCCCGGAGCATGGGGAGGGCGGGTGCTCGGGGGCAGCAACACTCCACCTCCAGTACGCCTACAGTAGGCATTCTGGGGGCAGTGTATGAGGGTGGCCAGGCTGATGGTTTAGGAAGGCAATGCTTTCCCCTGCCTAATATACCCATCGCTCCTGTACCTGTCAATTGTAGGACCAGTATTAATGAAGCTAATTAAGTCAGGCTGGATGTGTCCCATTCATAGCATTTGATGTGGAAATGCAAATAAGAGTTAAAGTTAGTTATCACACATGCAAATACTCAAACTATAAAAAGCATAGCTTTGTTTAAATCACGTGGAGGCCATGGATCCAGTATGCACCTAACTGAAGTTTTGTAGCTACCAGCTAGAGAAACTTAGGCCAAGAATGATGATGAGCTCCTGAAAGACCATAATGAACAGATCATATGATATTATTGTGAAGGCATTAAAAAGTCTATTGCTCACATAGAAGGGGTTGCTACAGAACAGTAGGTAACTAGTGTATCTATAAGGGTGTGTCTATACTGCACCGTAACTCGAAATAAGATATGCAATTTGAGCTATGCAAATTGTGTATCTTATTTCAATGCTATTTTGGATTGAGCACCAAATGACAAAATAAGCTAAGTAAACAAGTGCCAAATTTTGAAATAAAGCACTATTCTGAAACGTCCCTTACTCCTCGTGGAATGAGGTTTACAGGAACGTCGGAATAGCGAGCCCGAAATAACAGGCTTGCTCTGAAGATGCAAAATAGTATCCTGAAATAGCATTTCAGTGTAGATGTAGCCAGAGGGTATGTCTACACAGCAAAGTTATTTCGAAATAACAGCCGTTACTTCGAAATAACTTTGCCAGCGTCTACACAGAGAAACCGCTATTTCAAAATTAAAGAGAAATAGCGGAGGGCTTATTTCAAAATTGGTAAACCTCATTCCACGAGGAATAGCACCAATTTTGAAATTGCTATTTCGAAATAAGCGCTGCGTAGACGCTTATTTTGAAATAGGAGACCTCCAGCCCTTCCCAGGTGCCCTGGTGGCCACTCTGGGCACAACCAAAATGCCTCTCCCTCTCCCCCTCCCCAGAGCCCTTAAAGGGGGAGTCTCTGGCCACAGTGCCTGTGCCAGCTCCAAGCCTGCCAGACCAGAGCCAGCAGTTGCTGCACCTGACCCAGTGGCCCCAGCATGAGCCAGGCAGCCAATGCCAACCAGCCCTCCACCGCTCCCCAGGAGCAGTTTGCCAGCTCCCAGGAGCCTGCCAGGGGCCGGAAAAGGCGGGCGCCTGCCTGGTCCAATGCGGAGATCAGGGACCTAATTCAGATTTGGGGGGGATGCCTCCAACGTCCATGATCTCTGCACTAAACAGAGGAATGCAACCATCTACAGGCGGATGGCTGCCAGCCAAGTCATCAAAGGCCACATGCGAACCCAGGAGCAGGTTCACATGAAAATAAAGGAGATGAGGCAGGCGTATGCTAGGGCCACAGGGGGCAGCTCCCAATCAGGGGGAGACCCAGACCTCTGCCCCTATTTTGATGCCGTGGACCACATCCTGGGGGGCAGGATGGTCCGTGCCCCCCAGGCAGTCATCGACCCTGGGGCAGAGCTTGCTGCCTCCTGCTGCTCCAGCCCCTGCTGCCTCCGCAGCTACCTCTCCTCCTCCCACTCCTTCTCCCCCTCCCACCTCTTCCTCCCCACCCTCCCCACACCCCCAGAGATGCCGAGGCCCCCACACCTGTGGTGCTGGGAGACAGTTGGGCCGGCAAGACCCCCAACTCTGAGCCCTGAGCTTCTCCTCCCCCTTTCTCCCCTTGCCTCCCCCTGCCAGCTCCCTCCTCCCAGGTTTCCCCCTCCCATCTCGCACCCTCCCTCCTCCCCTCTCCCACCTTCATTCCCCAGTCTCACCTCAGTTTCATTCCCCCCTCACCCCAGTTTTGTTCAATAAAGAGGCTTTGTTGTAATGAACACATGTGTCTTTTACTGTTCAGCAGGAAGGGGGGCTAGGGAGGGGTAAGTGGAAGGACGTGAGGGAGGAATGAGGCACAAGCCCCCAGTGGGGCACACCAGGGAGGCTGTTATTGCCTGCAGAACGTGCTGCCAGGCTCGCAGCAACATGTCCAGAAGAAGCACCAGAGTGCCCGGGGCGGCTCCGGCTCCATGCTGCAGACTGCTGTCGTGTCCTGAGTGAAGGCAACCAGAGCACACAGAGAAAAAAATGCTTTGCTGTCCCTCAGCAAGGTAGGCAAGCAAGCAGGGAAACCTTAGAACCGGCTGTCCGGGGGGATCCCTTTAAGCACAGGTCTTAGATAGCCTCAGGCAGCAGTCACACAAGGTAACTCCTGACCTGATGCCCTGCCAGAACCTGTTCCGGCCGGCCTTAAATGCGATTCAGCGTCCTATCAGTGTGGATGCACTATTTCGAAATAGCAAAGCGCTATTTCCAAATGCATTTTGTGTCTAGACGCATTATTTCGAAATAAGCTATTTTGAAATAAGATATTTCGAAATAACGCTGTAGTGTAGACATACCCTAAGTGAACAGAACAATACTAATGCATCTCAGAGGAACTCCTTGCTTTGTTCAGTGTTAACTATTCAGAATCAGGTCAGATAGCATCATCAGTAAATGGGATCTTTGCCTGAACATGCTATTGAAAATCTCAGATTCTTACAAGTTTGGAAACTTGCTTGCCAAAGTGTTTGACAAGATAATATGAACAGAGCTGGCATTCACTACCTATACTCTCTAACATTTGGAATAGCTGTTTTACATTTCCAGTTACCTATTTGTAAAGATTTTTTTAAAACCCTTGTAGTTAGACTACAATTGTCATATTTGTATTGTTTCAGAAATATGTTTAGAACTTAGTCTAAGCAATTCATAAAATAATGAGCAGGGGAGGGAGGGAGAGATCCACAATAATTGGCATGTCTTGGAACCATCAAAAGATTTTTCCCCTAATTATTTCATTAAAGAAGACATTTTATGAAGAAAAACTTAGTGTAGACATAAAACACAGCTGCTAGTATCTGGTATTTTCTCTCTGGAACAAATGACCTAAGAAGCAGAGGGGTTGGAAGTCTGTGTGCATTCTGGTGCATTATAGACTACGTAGATATAATTATTCTTGAACTGCTAGGGGCTCAAAAGTGTTTAAGTTAGTCATCATTGTGAAGTCTGAAGTCATGGAAATCCTCCACAGAGACCTGTGATACACCATCTGCTTCCACAGGTTCCTCTGCCTCAGAGACCAATGGTGCATACAGCAGCTGTTCCTAACTCCACCTCCTTCTTGCCAGCCACATCCCCCTACTACAAGGATTTGACCTTCTGCATAGGAACTAGATGGGGCTGCTGAGGGAGGCTGGTAGATGCAACCCCCTGCCCAATTTCTTTTAAGAATTTTGTGCAGGTGTTCTCTGTTTCGTAACAAAAAAGAGTACTAGGTTTTACCGACATCTCAAAGAGAAACAGTGAGGAACTTTTTGCTCTGGGATAAGCATTTTCAGTTCTGAGAAGAGGAAGAATTTGGTCTTGAGTAAACATAACCACCAGGCAGATTTGAACCTGGGACCTCTAGCACTTCATGTAGAAGTTTCTACTGCTTAAGCTATAAAGCCAGCTGTCTTATAGTTTGGGCTGTAGAGCTCCCTTAATCTTATCTCTCACTGTAAGTGGTCTAAGTGCCACTGCATGGGACAGTGAACCACACTAGGGCTGCGTCTAGATTGGCATGATTTTCCGCAAATGCTTTTAATGGAAAAGTTTTACCGTTAAAAGCATTTGCGGAAAAGAGCATCTAGATTGGCACGGATGCTTTTGCGCAAAAGCACTTTTTGAGGAAAAGCATCCATGCCAATCTAGACGCGGTTTTGCACAAGAAAGCCCCGATCGCCATTTTCGCCATCGGGGCTCTTTTGCGCAAAACAGTCCTCCCCTGTCTACACTGGCCCTCTTGCGCAAATACATTTTTTGCGCAAGCCTAGGTGTGTGGGTTACATAAACACTTAAGTCATCTGTGTTAAAAACTTCCCCTAATATCAAAGTCCAACAGTAAAAGAGTTTTAACATTAGTGTTTCCCCCTGTGATTTGTAATAGGGTGGCTTGCTCCATGGGATGGAGAGCCTGGAGCTAAGCCAACTTAGAGTTCAAGATGAGTGCCACCTGAGAGGAAATCAGCTGACTGAAATATCAAAGAAGCAGAAGATTGCTGGGAAGGGGAGAGATTTGGGAAACTGCAGAATATAGTCAGGAGGAGGTTCTTGTGGCAGGGCCTCGGTGGGGGAGTCTTTGGAGAATGACCAGCTACAGGCAGGAGGTACTGGGAAGCAGATAGTTAGGGAGGCTGTGCTCAACAGAAATTGGGATGAAGACTGTAAGAGTTTGTATTCTCTTTTCAAAGACTTTGTTATTTTGCTGTACTGGGAGAGAGACCTGAGGCGGAGTTGGGACCAGTATGTACACAGAGGACTAAATAAATGGGACTTTCTTGGGGTGGAGGGAGGGATCGTTTGAATTCCTTCTCGACTGTGAGTTCTTAAATGGCCTTGAAGAGGAGAGGGGGAGACAGAAACAGGATGTAGTTAAGCAGTGGCTCTCAACCTTTCCAGATTACTGTATCCCTGGCAGGAATCTGATTTGTCTTGTGTAAGTCAAGCTTCACCTCACTTAAAAAATACTTGCTTATAAAATGAGACATAAAAATACAAGTGTCACGGCTCACTGGATTACTGAAAAATTGCATACTTGCTCATTTTTGCCATATCATTATAAAATAAATCAATTGGAATCTAAATATTGTACTTACATTCAGGGTATATATAGAGTGGTATAAACAAGTCCTTGTCTATATGAACTTGTAGTATGTACTGACTTCTCTAGGGCTTTGTATGTAACCTGTTGTAAAAATAGGCAAATATCTAGATGAGTTGATGCACCTACTGGAAGACCCCTATGTACTTGGGGTTGAGAATCACTTCTGTAGAGTGTTCTCTAGTCCCAAGGGCATGCCTGAGAAGCAATCACCTGTGTTACATTAAGTAACAGGCATATATAACGTTAGAATTAATTTCTGATCACTTGTAACGATGTAAAACTGAAGATCTGTAGGGCCAAACTGTGAAGTCAGTGGGAATTTCAGGTGGCTTGCACCTCTAAAGAGTTACTTTTTAATCAACGCTACTGGGTTTGATAAGAAATGGGTTGAGGAGTTTCTGCTGATTTAAAAAAAAAAGATAAATTTTGTAATTTCTTGTTTGGAATTAAATCTGAAAAGTGTAAGAGGTTTTACAGACCTAGGTGAAATTAGACGTGGCATCTATGCATGGAAGTGTTATCTCAGGAATGAGAGAAAGGGAAAACCTCTTTCCAGCTGGTAGAGGAGAAGGGGTAATTTGCAATACACAGTCTGAGACAAAATCACCACGTTGGTGAACAGCTATCAAAGAAGCATACTGGGAAGGTTTCCTCTGAGAGGTGAACCCATGCTTGGAAGGTCAATGGTGACCAGACCAGTAGTTCCTTAAGAAGAGGGTTGAATTCCTACCTTTCTGAGGCTTAGAGATCTGGATTGATATTCCAGATTTTTTTGTATCAGAATTAGTTGTTTCCATTTACTTTTTTTTTGTGATATCATAATTTTATAGTAAATTTATGCTCATTTCATACCTATTGCATCCTGTCCTTAAAGTTCAATGCTACTGCATTGTTATGTAGAAAAAGAAATGTTTAATACGTTTAGACTGCAAGCTTCTTTCGAAATAAGCTTTTCCGGAAGAGATCTTCCAAAAAAGCTTCTTCCAAAACAGAGCATCCACACTTCAAAAGTGCATCGAAAAACCAATCTGCTTTTTCGAAAAAGAGCATCCACACTCATTGAACGCTTCCTCTTCTGCATCCACACAAGCCTTTTTCTGAAAGAGCTCTTTCCATGCATTCTTTCGATTTTCTTTTGAAAGAACGCAATAGCAGTGTGGACATAAGTGAAGTTTTTTTGGAAAAACAGCCATTTTTCCAAAAAAAACCCCTGCAGTCTAGATGCACCCATCGTGAATACACTGACTGATAAAGATGCCAGAAGTACAAATGAGTAGATTTGCTGTCTGCACTCCCTGGATTGCTCTGCTTTTTGGGTATCTTCACTTAATTGAAATAGTTTACCAGGAAAGGGGTTTCCCTCAGCTACATGCAAAGGTTGATACCCACCTATCCTTAACTACATGCATCAGTTAGAATACATCAATTTCCTGATGGTCATGATTATTTGCCTCATATTAAATCTTTCTACCTGAAAAATCACACACAGTTTAAAGAGGGGATTGATATTCTTGCTTTCTGTGAGGTAACAATTGAGCAGCATTTTGTTGAAGGGCAGGGGGTAATGCAAGGTATCTATAAAGAGAAATAGGGAGAAGGATTTTGAATATCTTGGTCATTTCTAGGCATGTATTCTGAAAAATAGCTAATCATTATGGGTGTCATCTTGCTCCCTCTGCAATTAGTGACCTCAGTGAAAGAATGGTGTGGTCCTATAAGAGCTATAACAAAGTCCCTCTAGAACACTATTTGCCTTGGAAAAGAGCAGAGAGAATTACACTGGCAAACACATCCCTTGGAAGATAATCTAAAATGTTCTTAAGGGACAAAATGAATAGCATTTTTATACAGGTTGGACCTCCCTGCTCTGGCACCCTCAGGACCTGATCGGTCCCTGATGAGGGATTTTACCGGACCTGGGGAGGTCATATCTGGCTCCCCTGCTACTAGCTTCCTCCAGCCCTGGACTAGCTGCTGGCCTCCTGGCCGACTCCCCCTTGCCACCTACCTCGCTGCCCTGCCGGTCCCCTCACCTCCTTCCCTCTGTGCCAGACTCCTGGCCCCATGGAGCAGCCCCACTGTGGAGTGCTGAGCTCCTGGCCCCACCAGGTTGTGCCTGGCTGCCTCATTGCGGTGTGCCAGGCAGCCCAGCAGTGGGGTGCCCAGCCGCCAACCCTCCACTGGGACTCTCTGGTCCTTGAACATCCATGGTCCTGCCGGATGATGGATGTTGCCAGTCTAGGGAGTCCTAGATTACAGAAGTTCAACATGTAGTTCATATACATTCTCTCATGAGGTCTAAAGAGCAGATTTATATTCCAGCAGGCAGTTGAGCCTATTCATCATGCTGATACAACTTCATTCACAATATATCCTTTTACACTATATACAGCAACAACAAAATGTCACCCATTCTAGATATGTAAATTAAATTACGTGTTTTTGCAATACAATTTTTGTCATTACCTAGAGATAATGATTTGCAACATTCTTTTGAAAAAAATTCTGTAGAGCAACTATCTTATTTTCTCTAGCACTTTTATTTTCTAAACAGCACATGAACACGGAAAGAATGTCTGCAAATATCAATTAGAAAAGAAATGCTAGCTCATGACTGATGTAATATTGCTGACTCTTAAGCCTGAGCAATTAGCCAAAGTTCAGGGCCCTGCAGAGTTGTTGCCATTAAGATGAAAAGTTAATACCATCACTTAGTTACATTATTGGAGTGATGTTGTATATTTACAAAAGATTAGAACCCATTGGGAATACTGTGACAAAGATTTTTCCCATGGAAAATGCAGTATTAATGAAATCAAAATCCTCTTTGGGAAATTATTTTTTGCTGAAAACCAAAACAAAATACATCATTTTGGGGTCAATTCAACCCAGATCAAATACAGTAAACTTCCGATAATCCGGCACCTTTAGGACCCAGGGGGTGCCAGATTATCAGATATGCCGGACTATCAGAAGGGGGCTATGAGGGTCTGGGGTGGGGGGGATGCCACCCCAGACCCCTCATAGCCCCCTTCCGATAGTCCGGCTCTGCCCCAGGCATCCCCGATTCAGCTGCTGGTCAGTTTCAGCAACGGCTGAATCAGGGAAGCCGGGCGCAGAGCAGCTCCAATTGTCCGGCTGCCCGGAGCACTTCCGGGTTCCCAATGGTGCTGGACATCAGGAGTGCCGGAGCATTGGATGCCGGACCAATGGAGTTTTACTGAATTTCAAAATGTTGATCAAATCCCAAACACTTCTTTTTTGGTACTGTACAAGATTACATTCCATTTACCTATTGTGGTGCATTGCTTTATGGAGTATTGTAGTTTGGTCCCATTCTCTGCTCTGGACCAGGCTTCCTGGATTTCCAAATGTTCCATGATGCAACTCAGTCTTTCCTCTGTCTAAGCCGCGTGGGGAATAATGGGAGAAGTAGTTCTGCCAGTGAACCTGGCCTATTGAGGACAAAGGGAACATGAGACAACCTGAACAAAAACTCCCATGAGGCCATGAGATACAACACGAAAATGCAGTCTAAAGCTGAATTGACTAGAAATGACTTTTTTTGGATAGTTCAACATAACCAACTAGCACTACAAGAAGTGTACTCAGTCCTGTTCCCAAAACAAAGTGAAGCAGCAGGCAGTTTCCCTGCTTGGAAGTTCTGAATTCTGCCAATCCAGTGAGTTTTGTGTTCAGGAAGCTATGTACCTCTTTGCACCCTACCACAGTCATACTTACAACTCCTCCTCCAGGGCTATGTCTACACTGGCGGCTTCTTGCGCAAGAATATCTTGTGCAAGGGTTCTTGTGCAAGAAGTGTTGCACAAGAAAATGTCCACACTGCCATGTGCAAGCTGTGCTTTTGCGCAAGAGCGCCTATGGCAGTGTGGATGCTCTCTTGTGCAAGAAAGCTCTGATGGCCATTTTAGCCATAGGACTTTCTTGCGCAAGAAATGCCTGCCAGCATCCACGCTGCCCTCTTGCGCAAGAGCTCCTGCGCAAGAGAGCTTACACCTGTTAAAAAAGAGCATAGCTCTTGCGCAAGAAGCCACGAGTGTAGACATAGCCCTCAGGTGTTTCTGCCTCCAATATCTGAGCCCCTGAGTTTTCCACCAGAAAAACCCTCAGTCCACATGGTTTAGTTCTGACTTGGCATATGATCTACAGCCTCCATTATTTGCAGCTACCCTTACTTCCGAGAGAGGTTTGATGGAGCTTTTGTTGAGCCTGAAGGAGGGTGCACAACACAACATTAGCTTTAATGAAGTGTGTGATTATCTTTGAATCCACGACCTTGTCTTCATTAGGGGAAAAGGTGCATTCTTATTTCATGTTAACTAACTGGTAGATGCTAACATGGGCTAAAATCCTAGTGAAGACAAGGAACAAGGCAGGTTGTAGTTTTTATACATATGCAAAAACCCCTAGCGCAAAAACGGAACAAAAGAAAGTATGCAAACGAAGCATGGGAAAATGCTAATCCACGCATCATTTGCATTGCCTCTTGTGGAAAAACTCATAGTGTAGCCGTAGCCTCGGACTCCTCATTGTGTTGTGTTTACTATTCTCATCCTTTTGGGCAATGTAACTGAGGACTTCTACATCAAGTCATACCAAGAGGACAAGACCATCCTTAATTTGCATAATAAAAATTGGTGTCTTCCAAGAGGCGTATGAAAAAGAACAGGATGTTATTTACTTTAATCTCTTCCTTAAAGCTGTGTTCCAGAATGAAGAATCTGGAAAAATTCCTAAGGCAAAAGAAATCAGCTACAGTGAACAGCTGATGAACTAATATCTTAAGCAGCAGTTACTTATTCCTGTAACTTGAGCGTGTCAGACATAGGGCCAAATTCAATAGTGATTTAAACTGTGGAGTAAGTTAATTATATATGAAGTAATTTACAATGATCTAAATGGGAGCTGGACTCATGGATGTCAGGACTGAATTTGAGAGTGCTGAGGCAGGTACAGACATAAATTAAACTATGTTCAGGGGGTCTGTTTTATCTTATCTTTCTATTATTATTGTGGTGCTCCCTAGACAGATACTGTAAAAGCCTTTACTATCCAGTATGTTGGGGGAAAGAGATGATCACTTAACAATCATGACAAGCGATAAAGTTTGCACTACCAGGAAGCCTCCTTGAAACAGATATAATGAATTGTGGGATATTATAAGGGGGGCAAAGAGACATTTGAATCATTCATCACCTAAAGGGAAAAAAATGGCACAGCAGCACTCTTTGAATTCATGAAAAGTGGATCCTCTTGACATTGGTGGCAAGAGCAGCTGAAAACTGACTACAGGTGAGAAAGCTGCTTAGACAAAGATTGACTTACTGAAATGATGTTTTAGTTACTGGGTTTCATTTTGTTTGACTTGTAACCATGCCTGTCTCTTTCATTCTTACCTATTCTCACTTAAATCTCTATTCTTTGTTTGTAAACATATTCTTGTTTTATTACCAAGCCAGCTCAATGCTGCGTATTGAACTGGAGAGCACGTCCTGAGCCTACCCAACAGGCTGTTGTGCATACTGTCTCTAAGCAGCAAACTTCAGAACTTCTGTGAGCGACTGGCCATTGCAGAGACAATGTGTCTGGGAAACTCAAGAATTGGGGTTCACTGGTTGTTGCCCGGAAGGCACAGTGCTGTTGAGTTTGTTGGTGAGGCAGACAAGCTGGTGCATGATACGGCTACACTGGGGGGTGGTTTTTGAAAGAAGGTATGCAAATCGTGCTACATTTGCATATCTTCTTCCATTCTTTTCCTGGAAGAGGTTTTTCCGATATTTGGCCCATCTACATGGGGTCAAATGTCAGAAAAAAACCCTCTTCCGAAAGCCCCTGTAAACCTTTCGAATAAGGGGACTTTCGAAAGAGGGTTTTTTCTGACACTTGGCCCCATGTAGACGGGCCAGATATTGGAAAAACCTCTTCTGGGAAAAGAATCAGAAGAAGCTATGCAAATGCAAGCACAATTTGCATACCTTCTTTTGAACACCTCCCCTTCTCCCTCCCCGCAGTGTAGCTGTACCCTCATGAAAGAGCTGACACAGAGCTTAGCAGCAGCTAAATTTGCACTTGCTGAGGCTGAGGCTGGGTAACACAGTGGCTCACAGTTCGGGGACTGCAAGAAAAGCATCCCAGGAGGTGTGAAAGTAATTTGGCTTTTGTTTTTTGTTGTTTCTCAAAAAAAAAGAAAATACACACATTTATTCTAGTCTGGGTTGTATTATAACAGATTCAGCATCTCTCATGGGGATATACAATGGTCATTGCAGTATGCTTTCTCCTAACTTCTGAACAGGCAAAACTTTGATCTCTCATCATTAGTGATGGCTGATATTATTACTTTGTAGTGTTGTGTCATCAGTGCCTTTTTCTTGTCTGGTTTGGTCCTGATGGCTTTTACCCTGCCTATCTTTTATAAGTTCCCATTTATCTTCTTTCATTTTCATACTAAGCACAATGCACATTCCCTAGCTACACCTACAATCCTGTTGACAGGCACACATAGTGAGGATTTCAAAGCCACCTAAAATATTAGGATGGGGCATACAGATCCCCCAGGAGACTTTGAAAATTCCACACATAATCTGATACCCTACACATACTTGGGCTACGTCTACACTGCAGGCTTCTTGCACAAGAACTGTTTTGCGCAAGAGTTTTTGTGCAAAAGGTCTTCCACAAGAGCGTGTCCACACTGCCATGTGCTTTTGCGCAAGAGATGTGCTTTTGCGCAACAGCGTTCATGGCAGTGTGGACTCTCTCTTGAGCAAGAAAGCTCTGATGGTCATTTTAGCCATAGGGGTTTCTTGTGCAAGAAATTCATGTTGCCTGTCTACACTGCCTTCTTGTGGAAGAGCTCTTGCGCAAAAGGGCTTATTCCTCATGGGGAGAGGAATAACTCTTCCAGAAAAAGCCTTGTTTTCCAACGCTTTACTGTAAATTTACTTGCGCAAGAACATGCGTGCAGTGCAGACACTCGGCAAGTTTTTGCACAAGAACAGCCATTCTTGTGCAAAAAACCTGCAGTGTAGACATAGTTGATGTATAATAAAGGAACTCTACAGGCCAGGACCACAGCTTGCCATATATGGGTGCATAGGAGTGGACAAAGGAGCTTTCTTCCTATGGGGCCTCCAGCATGACCAACAACTGCAGGCTCTGCTCTCTGTTTGTGTACCCATGGTGCTACATGCCATCTGAAGGAAGTGTAGGGCAACTGCCGATCTCACCTCTATAAGAGGTTTGTGTACATGGAGGGAATAGGCTGAATTCTCCCTTTGTTGTGCTTCTAAGAAGCACACAGGAAAAGCGGGGAAAGGCAATCTGCCACGTTTATTGCAAATACAGCATATGCATTCACACACACACACACACGTCCTGCAGCTGGTGTCATAGTTACCAGCCTTATTGGTGCTTGTGCCATAAGCCAGAGAGAAGATGGCCTTTTCCACACCTGAGGACTTATATCAATACACTGTCTTCCCATTTGAGCTACACAGGGCCCCTGTGACATCCCAGCAGCTTATGGATATGCTACTCCGTCTGCACCATGCATACACAGCTGCTTAGCTCGATGATGTCATCATACATAGCCTGACTGGCACACACATCTGGAGAAGGTGGAGACTGTATTGGATACCTTGAGGAAAGCTGGCCTCACCACAAACCTGGCAAAGTGTGCGATGTGGTTAGCAGAGGCCAAATATCTGGGGTATATCATGGGAAGGGACATAGTGAGGCCCCAGCTGAATAAGGTGGCAGCAATAAAGAACTGTCCCCGTCTGGTCTGAAAGAAGCAGGTCCAGGCATTCTTGGGACTAGTGGGGTACTATTGGAGGTTTATCCCCACTTTGCTTTCAGGACGTGTCCCCTGACAGATCTAATGAGAGCCCACAGCCCCGATGTGGTGAAATGGATCCCTGAGGCTCAGGAAGCATTTGTCAACCTAAAAACAGCCCTGTACAGTGAGCCAGTGCTCATAGCCCCTGACTTCAAGAGAGAATTCTTACTCCAGGCCGATGCCTCTGAAGTCGGATTGAGTGCCATACTACCCCAAATGGTCGGCGAGGAAGAGCAGCCCATCCTATATGAGCTGGCAGCTCCTCCCAAGGGAAAGAAACTATGCCATTATTGAAAAAGAGTGCCTCGAGGTGAAGTGGGCCATGAAGAGCCTGCAATATTATCTACTTGGATGAAAATTCACCCTCGTTATGGACCATGCACCCCTGCAGTGGATGCACTGGAACGAAGACAGGAACACGAGAATAACAAGGTGGTTCCTGTCTCTACAATCATTTCACTTCCAAGTACAACATAGGGCCAGAATCAAACATGGTAATGCAGATGGACTGACGAGGGTGCACTGCCGACCGTCCCAAGTAGCCCAACACCATAATATTGAGCAGGGAAGGGGGATATGTCACATAGTCAGGCTAAAGGGCTAGATTAGATGGGGAGAGAGGCAGCTCTAAAAAGCAGAAACCCCTCTCCTAATTAGCCAGAGCCTACTTCAGGGCAGCCAGCAGCAGCTGACCCAGACTTATCATGGACGGAGTGAGTACAGCCAAGGCAGGGCTGCTATAAATCAATTAAGAGACAGCTGATTTCACTTCAGGCTGCCACAGGCCTTTTAAAAAGCCCTCCTGCTGGAGTACAGGGGAGAGTGGAAGAGGAGTTTGGAGGGAGGTAGAGAGGAGTTTCACGGTACATCTAGACTGGCAGGTTTTTCTGGGATACCGGAGGTATCCTGGGAAAATTCTGCCGCATCCAGGGAACGTGTTTGCTCTTTTGCTTTTTTTGAAGAAGAGCAAATGCACTCTTTCGGGGAGCCCTGTATGCCTCGTTCTTTGAGGAATAAGGGCTCTGCCGAAAGAGGAGGCTTTTCCGCCATTTGGCCGCATCTAGACGGGGCCAAATGGTGGAAAAGCCTCTTTTGGGAAAGCAATCGGAAAAAGCTATGCAAATTGCAGAGTGCAATTTGTGTAGCTTTTTCTGATAAAAGAGTATAGTCTAGACCTAGCCATAGCTGATAAGGAAAGAATCAGAGAAGCTGATTAAGAAAACATCAGCATTCTCAGAGACAGCGGGGAAGGTGAGGACTACAACAGGGAGTGTTTGGGCTCCGTTCCCCAAGAAGCCAGTCTTTCCCAGCTACGGGTTACCCAGCCCAGGCTAACCAGGATATCTGCTCCAACGCCCTTCTTAGCCAAGGGACAGAAGCCCACACGCTTGAAAGGGCAAGCGAGAACTGTGTCGCGGTACCTAAACTGTGGGATTATGGACTGAATAGGGGCTTGGGACCCAAGAGTGGGACTGACCTTGCCACTGTATTTATGTTAATGGATCCAAAGCAAACAGAGTGCTAGATAAAGCAGGACAGACAGATTGGTAACCAATTTACTAAATTTAAAGTTAAATCTTAAAGTTGCATTGTTGCCAGAGAAGACAGGTGGAAAGCTGTCAAACATCACCATTCCATTAACAGCACTTGATAGCTTTGAGAACTACGGTATCTCCCATAGCTTCACATGCAGGCTATCACGTAAAATCAAAATAAGGTAAAAAAGCATGCTGATCATGAGGTTCAGGAGGACAGTTATTCTTCAGTCATAACATCCTAAAACCACTCTCCAGCATTTGGAAAACTCACAGGAAATAAAGGGAAGGTTTATCTCATGAGGTTGCAGAGCAAATCCATAGAGGCCAACTCAGTCTAGTGGACAAAATGGCCTATGAGGAGTCCTGATGAGTGTGGGTGACTTCCCTGCCACTCCCCCATCCCTTCTCGTGGTGAGTGTCCAAGTAGCAGTGGATGAAGCAAGAAGCCTGTATTTTGATTTTATGGAAGTACGGGGCCCTATGGTTAAAATGTCTGAGTCAGAAGAGCTGGGTTCTAGTCACATGTCCCCCCAGACTTGGTGTGTGACCTTGGAAAAGTCCATTTTAGTTTTTCTATAGCTTAATTTCCCACCTGTAAAATTCCCAATTTTATAAGTCCTTTATATGGCTCAATTCATTCACATTAAAAAGTGCTTTTGGACCCTGAACTGAGAGGTGGTGTTGGTATGTACTCTCATGAAATCTTACTCTAAAATTTAATTCAAATTGGCTTGGGTATAAACCATGATGCCTATGTTTAATATTGCCTGAAGGACTATAATGATGAACATTACAATATCTAGTTGTGGGGCGGGTTGTCCAGTAGGAGACCTCAGGCATCTATGTCAGGCTTGGTCTTAATATTCATATTATTCATATTCATATTCATAAGCGTAAAGATCATATTAATGAAATTTTGAGCTAATAATGAACTAGGAATTATTTATACACTACTAAGGACAGAGAAATAGTACAAAGGGATCTAAAGAGATTAAAAATGGGGCACAATTTAGTTAAAGGAAATTGTTTGCAAAATGAAAATTAATATATCTGAATGACAATGATCTTGAAATCCGGCTATTCAATGGGAGGCAGAGGTGGTGAAAGCAGTAATGTAATAACAAATGACTGATGGATGGTCATGGAAAGCAAATGAGACACATTAGGACTACACTATTAGGTCTACACTTCTGCATGCTCAAGCATTATATCGAATAATGGCTGTTAGAAACCAGACTTCTTGTTTAACTGTACTTTGGAGCCATAGTGCTGGGAAGTGGCCATATCCTGGGGATGGCATCAAGAGGGGGCCAAATGTTTTGATGTGCCTAAGATCTTAGATTGCCTTCATTTGGCTCTGCCCTTTCTGTGGATTTTTCTATGGAAGGGAACATTATAGAAGTCTTGGTGATTTACAACTGAAAAGGCAGCAGCACATTCATGCTTTTTTATATCCTAGAGATTGAGTTCATCAATCTTCTAGCTAGGCTTGATCCTAACTTTATATGCACCATCAGTCATGCCTCCAAAAACTGCAGAATTATGAGCTTGAGATGTACAAAGATAGAATACATTCTATTGTATTGAACAGATGTATGATGACCACAGATTAAAGCACATGGCAACAATAGGGGATGCACATATATCAGAAAAGTAACAGTGTTTTATTTAAAAGATAGGTATACAAGTCATTGGTTTTATTTAAAGGCACACGGTCAAGGCACCTTTAAGCATAGTTTTTATTTAGTTTTAAAGTTTGCATTCTTTGTAAAAAATCTTACATGTATGAAAACACTCTACTTTTTTTTCCTTTTTCTGTTCCATTTAGTCTTCCATGAGCAAACATAGATCTTTGTTTCTCTTTGGTTTTAATGAAACAAACTAATGTTGCTCTGTTTTCGCTGTCTGGTTCCTTTTCACTTTCATTGTTAGGATGTAGGGGATGGGGCCACCAGCGGTTAACAGAAATGCTGTACTGATGTTTGTTATGTGATGCAGTTACTTTTGTGGGGGATGTTGTTGAAAGTAACAAGAGAGTTTGTCCTTTGCATTAATCTCTCTAAGGAGTCATTTCTTGGGGGAGAATTGCTTTCTAGGCACTACTGAGCAGCAGTGTTTGGACTGAAACTACTGAAACAGAGGTTGCCTGAATTCTGTTTATTATCACCTCTGGTCAAAGACATGTATGCCTATAAAACAAACACGTTATACTGTTCCACGTCACCAATTTCTCCTCTCCTGGGAAATTCACCCACAAGTCCCCTACATCTGCCAGTGCTCCACATAGTTGTGTGCTCTATTCACATTCAGATACTAAGGTAATTATTAGAGTAGAACAACATAGATAAGATTATGTTGATCTTGTGTCTGACACATCAACAACAAAGCATAAAGCTTTCACAGCACCTACATAATACTAGTTACATATTTGTTTGTTATTTCTCAGGGAGAGAGTGAGGAATGTGAAAAATAATCTTGGATATTTCGAATATTGGATTGTTAAAACCAGGATAAGTAGTGCTGAGATCCTCCAGGGGCTAAATTATCTACCCAAATTACTAGTTATACAGGCTGGGTCATGGAGTGATGCAGATCCAGCCAACAGAATAAAAGAGCTGAGATGTCAGTCACTGGTGATGGAGCAATGAGACAACTGCATATGAAATGGAGAACAGGGAGTGCACCATAAACCAATCACTCCCCAGGGTGTTCATCCTATGTGCTTCCTGACCTTTTCAGATCATTATGCTACTGGCAATAGAACAGGTACCCATAGGTATGTCTACTCTTGGAGCTGGGTGTGATTCCCAGAGACCATTGCCATACTACAATAGGGCTGTGTCTACACTGGGCCACTTATTCCGGAAAATCAGCCGCTTTTCTGGAATAAGCTGCGAGCTGTCTACACTGGCCCCTTGAATTTCCGGAAAAGCACTGACGATCTACTGTAAGAAATCAGCTGCTTTTCCGAAAACTATGCTGCTCCCGCCGGGCAAAGTCCTTTTCCGAAAACTGTTCCGAAAAGGGCCAGTGTAGACAGCACAGTAGTCTTTTCAGAAAAAGCCCGATTGCGAAAATGGCGATCGGGCTTTTTCTCGAAAGCGTCTACATTGGCCACGGATGCTTTCCCGGAAAAAGGGCTTTTCCGGAAAAGCATCCTGCCAATGTAGACGCTCTTTTTCCAGAAATACTTATAACGGAAAACCGTTCCGTTTTAAGCATTTCCGGAAATTCATGCCAGTGTAGACGTAGCCTAGCTGTCTTTAAGCCAGCACAGTAAATATAGTAGTGTAGCTGGGTAACATGGGCAGCAGCAGCAGCACAAACTAGCTCTGCAGAGTATAAACCCATTGAACCCCATGAGTTGTACTCAGCATGGCTATCCTGTGCTGTTGCTCGCTGCTGCCTGCATCACTGTGGCTCCACAATTTTTTATTTATTTATTTATTTATTTTTTTAAAGCATGCTAGCTCAATGAGAGGAGATGGAAGCTGGGAATCACACCCTGGCTCCAATTGTAGACAGACACATCGTGGATGGAGTTTGTTTCAGGTCAGAAATTAATCATGTGTTTAATTTAGTTTATCTCTGCTGTCTGGACATAGCAATGTGTGGATTTAGATAAGCTGTCTGGCCTTTAAAACTAGTTACAATTGTGAACTAATGAATCTCTATAGTTGGACAATATCAGCCCTTGTACTACTTTGGGGTCATTTAACTCTCACTGTAACACTGGTTAAAAAGTCGTAGAGGGGGTATCCATGTTAGTCTGTAACTTTAAAAACGACTAGTCATGGTACTATATATACTTTTGTTAGTCTCTAAGGGCATGTCTACACTAGGAAATTATTTCATTTCAAAATAATAACTCCCTAAATAACTATTTTTAAATAGTGTGTCCACCCTACAGGGAAGCCTCAAAATTAGTCCGAGGCAGGCTCCCTCTATGTGAACATGCTATCTCAGTTTAGAGCCCCACGAAGCACTGGAGTAATTACTTTGAATGACTCTGGGGAAGAATTATTTTGAAATAGCAGCAGTAGAGTGTCCAACTACCGCTATTTCAAAATAACTGTTTCGAAATAGACATTATTCCTCATGGGACGCAGGAGTTACTATTTCAAAATAACCAGCCTGTTATTTTGAAACAATAGACTTGGTAGTGTGGACGCTCCACTTGTTATTTCAAAATAACTCCCCAGTGTAGACCTGGGATCAAATGCCACAGGACTCCTGGTTGTACACACTGGGTTATACTTAGGAAAACATTGTATGTCTACATAGCAATTAAATACCCGTGGTTGGCCTGGATCAGCTGACTGGTCCTCAGGCTGTGGGGCTGCAAGACTGCTATGTAGACTTTTGGGCTCAGGCTGGACTCTGGGGGCCCTGAAAGCAAGAGGGACCATGAGCTCAGACTCCAGCCCAACCTCAAACATCTGTATGCAAATTTCCTACCCAACAACCCAAGCCCCGCAAGCCTGAGTCTTCTCTTTGAAGAAGTCTGTACTGACTGATTTTATCTAACCTTCTTACTTTTAAGAGGGCATGAGACACGGCCATCCAAGCGAGCATATTTATATCTGGTTTCCCTATTCTCCTTAGTTAGCATCATGATATTTCCAGACATAATCTCCTGTCAGTTGTCTCTGCAGTTTTATAACCTTTCTGCGTGAATTGACCTTCCTAGCTAATTTATTATTTCTGTTGCTGTCCTTTTGACCTTTTTCATCTCCACAACATCTCTTCTAGAGTAGAGAGGTCAAAAATTGAGCACAGTCATCCAAATGGTGCATAACAAAACCCTTCTGACAATAATTTTCTAACTTGTGTTCTGTCCCACAGTTTATACATCCCAATAACCTGTTTGTCTTCTTGGCCTCGGCCACACATTGCACTGATAGTGTCCTCATTCTGTCACTCCCATATCGTCCCATTGCTCTGTGTTCTGCACACTGTGTCCATCCACTCTTTCTCTGATTGTCTCCAACTGGAAATCTCATTACCGCACCCTTGCTTTAGCAGAAATTTGTGAACTTCTTGTTCTTATACACTCCTAATACTTTACTAACCTACAAAACATGTATTTTATACTGGCTAATTTTTATTGGCCATTTCAGGATTCAGATCAGCTATTTTTAAGAAAATAAATATTTATTTACATATTCAAAAGTTATTTATTTTAAAAATTATTAGAATTGTCTTTTTAGAGAGGATGAAACTACTTGTTAAGTGGATGTCTTTCTTGAAATGAGGCGGATGAAGAAAAGCATGATAGGAAAAGGATAGTGTCTGACCCTAAGCAAGCCAGCTTTAGTGCAGTTGTTAACTTTGCTGCTGTTCCTCCCTCTGAGCAATCAGTTTAAGGTCCTGATTCTGCACAAGTGGAACACTTGCCATTAATTTCAGTGGGAGCAGGATCTAAAGAACTCATCAGTCTAGTCAATGCAAACACTGCTTGTGCCATAGATACAAGTAGCACCGATTGGGAATTTTTTATGAAACTTTTCCTCATAGATAGAAAAATGCCAATCGATAAGAACCAAAACTTTTTATCTGATTTTGACAAATTTCTCAACTCAGCTCTTTTTCTTTTTTTTTTTTTTTAAGAAAAAAGTTTCAGAATCACTGACTTGTCCCATTTCAACTTTTTCTAAAAAAAACCTTCAGATTTCTGGTTAAAATCTTTTCATTGCAAAATTAAAGCAGATAATACAAATTTATTTTAAAAATTAAGAAAGTCAAAACATATCAAAATCATGGAAATGTTTAACTTGAGCTAACCTGTCTTTTTTATTAATTTTTATTTTCAGTTCATGAAAAGTTTTTAAAAATGTTACTTTTCATCTTGACTTAGGATGGGAAGAATTTCTGAAATCTAAAATTTTTATGACATGGGAAAACTGTTTCAATTGAGCTGTAGATATAAGTCCTTTATCGTTCATACCTGGGCTTTCTAGGTAAAAAATGAATGAGTTTCACCCAGAAAAATTCTTGATAAACTAAAAGACACTCCTGTTAAAACTCAACTGGAAAATTTAAATGCCATGAATTCATAGGAGACACTGAACAGGTAACACCTTAAAGTGATTTGTGCTGAGATTCCAAACCTCTCCAAAAAGGGGTTTAAAAGACTAATAAGCCAGAACTACTAATGATGGACAGATAGTTTATGTTTCAATGGGAAGTTTGGAAACTGATCTTGTGAAAAAAACATTCTTGTATATTTGTAATGTGGTGTATTTTTCCTGACTCAGGTTATTTCATCAACCTTTGTGGTTGTTTCAGTATAAAATCTGATGCAGGATTTTAGAAGCACACTATTGAACATTTTATATTGTATACTAGAAGATTTACACAGAGTTGCTCATGTCCTTAACTCAATTTTTGTTTTCTTCATTTAAATCATTGCTCTAGGGTGGGGCTGGGGAGAAAGGGCTTGGCATTCAGGCTTCCTCAGGGAAAGAGGACTACCCCAGCCCGCTCTCACCGCCTCTGTTTGGGGCCAGGTGAGAAGCGCCTCTTCCTTGCTACTGCTCTATTCAATGATAGTCATAGAGCTATATTTACCTGTTAGAGTTCTCATGTGTTGCTAAGATTAGGCTCACTCACCATACTGTTGTCTGGACATTGAGACACATTAATTTAGTTTTAAAAGCTTTTACATCTCTTAAACATTTTTTTAAAAAGCATAAATCTTCAAGTGGTGTTGTTTCAAACAATTTTGTAAAAAAAAATGCAATATGTGCTGAAGAAAGATATTTTCCTAACAGCTTTTTAGGTAGGAAAAAAAGAAAAGCCCTTAAGAGTCATGCACTAAGTGTTATGACTCATGGAAAACAAATAAACATGTATTTTTGCAAACTGCTATTTCAGGCCCGGAGTTAAAAAATTTATTTTCCAATTCTCATTAAAATTGAATGTACGAAAATAGTCACATCAGAGTTGTAACAGTGAACATGTTAAGCAGAAATGATTGTCTGGAAACTACTGCATCACCATGATTGTATAGCTAGTAAGCACCCTTGCTAAGACAGTGCACAGTGACTTTGATGATAAAGGCTGTTCGCTCCAAGAAGGATTTTATTCCTTCCCTCAGTCATAACAAAATATGAATCATTTTAGATAACATTTTTTGTTTTGACTACCAGAGAGAAATTGCACGGATTGAATTATTTCTTTTAAAAATACTGTATGAGACTTACATCCTGACTTAGAGGGTTATTTTCTTTCTTACTTCGTTATTCTCCTTTTTCCTCATTCCTGTTCTGTTGGTAATGGCTTTTCATAGTCACAGTTTATGAGTGGTCTACAGCCATAACAGTATTTTGTTGCTTCAAACAATGAACAGAGCTTGTCATCAAATTCTGTCCATCAGAAGGGATCTGATGGGGGACAAACTGACCTCTCTAACTGAAATAGATATTGAAAAAAATTATGGACAATAGAGGCTAGCTGATTGAAAATGTTACAAATTCGTAATACACTGGCTTTGATTATTTTTTAAACAGATGAAGTGAGTCCTATATTATAATTTTCATACTCATCAATTTGAATGATCTAATCTGAATAGATGAACTATAAAGACTGATAGCGTATCTGATTGAGTCCTTATTGTAAACTCAGTGACGTCAGTGGAGTTACACCAAGAAAAAAATGTGCTTCATAAATGTGATATAGTAGTTTATGGTGGTTTGATCCATCCTAGCAGATCCTGTTAAATGGACTGAGTGGGTATCTTTGTGCTTTACTACATCTTTTTGCACAGGCAACCAGCTAAAAATTCAGGGGCTGTTCCAGATAGAAGTTGATGATGGATGCAGGAACATCTGATGCAATCTTCTTTATTTTACAACAAATGGACAAAGGGAGAGCCAAAAAGGAGATATTTTCCTTTCTTATGGCCCCAAAACTCTTTTAGACTCAAAAGCCTGGGACTACATTTAGACTGCATCCCTCTGTCGACAGAGGGGATGCAAATCAAGCACGTCGAAATTGCTAATGAAGTAGGGATTTAAATATCCTGCACTTCATTAGCATAAACATGGCTGCCGCTTTTTTTCAAAACAGAGCTTTTTCGAAAAAATAATGGCAGTCTAGACGCGGATCTGTCGAAAATAAACCCTTTTTCGACAGATCCTGTATTCCTCAAAAAATGAGATTTACAGGATCTGTCAAAAAAGGTTTATTTTCGACAGATCCGCGTCTAGACTGCGGGTTTTTTTCGAAAAAGCTCCGTTTCGAAAAAAGCAGCAGCCATGTTTATGATCATCATGCAACATTACGGAATTCCAGGCAAACTGATTACCATCATCAAGAAACTGTATGAAGAATACTCTTGCCAGGTCATCCATGATGGAAAATTGTCAGAAAAATTCCAGGTCACAACAGGTATACGCCAAGGCTGCCTTCTTTCACCATTACTCTTCCTGATTGTCCTAGACTGGGTCACAAAAACAGCATATGCTGACTCAGGAAGGGGACTCCAATGGACTCAAACTAGGAAACTTGAAGATCTAGAGTTTGCAGACGATTTAGCCCTGCCTGCAGACAAATTAGAGCATATGCAAGAAAAGACAGATGCCCTACAGGAAACAGCTGAGCGAGTGGGCCTCAAGATTAGTCAAGAGAAGACCAAGTTGATGCACATTAACAACAGACAGGGAGGTGAAATTACAATTGAAAGAAAAGCAGTGCAAGAGGTAGATCAGTTTGTATACTTGGGGAGTGTTATCAGCAAGATTGGGGGAACTGAAGAGGATATCAGTGCGAGAATAAGAAAGGCGCAACAAGCTTTTGCCATACTACGACCAGTCTGGGGTACAAGAGCCATTTCAATAAGAACTAAACTACGTATTTTCAATTCCAATGTGAAATCAGTGCTGCTGTATGGCTCGGAGGCGTGGCGCATTGTCCGAAGCAACACTAAAAAATTCAGACATTTGTCAATAAATGCCTTAGACACATTCTCCAGCTAAAGTGGTACGATAGAGTGCCAAATGAAACCTTGTGGACCAGAACAAATCAGAAACCAATGGAGGTCCAGATTAAGAAAAGAAAATGGTGATGGGCAGGCCACATTCTGCGTAAGGACTGTGAGGAATGTATCACAAGACAAGTGTTAGAATGGAATCCAAAAGTAAAGAGGAAAAGGGGACGTCCCAAACAAATATGGCGACGAAGCTGCCTGGATGAAGTAAAAGCAGCTGGCTTAACATGGGATCAAATCAAGACTATCTCTAAGGATCGCAAGAGGTGGAGAATGATTGTGGAGGCTCTATGCCCAAAGGACTAATAGATAGATAGATGTTTATGCTAATGAAGCACAGGATATTTAAATCCCTGCTTCATTAGCAGTTTCAACGTGCTTGATTTTCATCCCTCTGTCGACAGAGAGGTGTAGTCTAGACACAGCCTGGGCTAACCCAGGATGACTTGTGCTTTTCCAGGCTATTTCTGCAGCTTCCTCTGTGTGTGCTTCTCTCTCTCTGGCTATGTCTACACTACAGGCTTCTTGTGCAAGAAGCTTTTTGTGGAAGAGAGCTTCTGCATCAACTTCTTGTGCAAGAGAGTGTCCACACTGCAAAAGCACATCGAAAAAGTGATGCGCTTTTGCGCAAGAGAGCGTCCAGACTGCATGGACGCTCTCTTGAAAGAAAGTGCTGATAGCTATTCACAGAATGGCCACCAGGGCACCAGTGCTTTTTTCGATAGGGGTTTTTTGCGCAAAAAGAGGCAATTCCCCATCCACACACACCTTTTTGTGCAAAAACTCTGCAGTCTAGACGTAGCCTCTCTCTCTCTCAGTTACACTCCTTTATAGCAAGTAGGAACTATGCGGGTTGAGGTCTTCATTGCTATGTGAATTGGTTCTTACAGCCATCTTTACAGGAGATTGATGGTTACACACATGAGGTTTAAACAACCTATAGTAGTACAATGGGGAATTATAATGGCTCTAAGAGCATCAAAGGAGTTTAGTATGCTGTACCTTACTGTATTTATCTGAAATATATAGGCTACACTCACTCCAAACTCCTCTGCTGGCTCCTGCCATTACATCAGAGGGAGGTGGGAGGATCATAGCTATACACACCTCACACCTAGAGATGCTAATAATGTTTGCTTGTAGTATGTTATTCAGATACTAAATGGCTTTGTACTGGTAGAGGTTGAGGCATGGTCTTATGTCTGGTAAACAAAAGAGAAAGAGCTGGAACCAAAGTGTTTTAAAAAAATCCGTTATAGCTGTTTTCCTTTTTCTAAAAAAGCTGTCCAATAGCAATTTCTTTGCTGTAAGCATATAGGCTGTGAGCAATGAAATTGTTAGTGGGCAGCACATCTGTCACATACATGTGTCTGCCATCATAGGCCAACTCCAGCTGGTTTTTACCAGTAGTTGGAGCTCCTTGAGCCTTCTAATACCTCAAGCACACTCACAGAGTGTCAGCCTTGTGTACTTTTAGTGTAAGTTACTTGTAATTTCACTTCTGTAAGACTGTAGGATAGAAAGTAAAGCCATTCAGTCTTTATTGACGTAACTTAAAAGCTTTCAGAGAACATTTAGATTGTTTAGCCTATGTTATCCATATTCTGAACACTATACATTTCACAGCTGAAGTCAGCTGAAGGCAAATCTGCAGTGCTAATTAAGTCTGCTGAAAGCCAGAATAAAGCTAAATAATAATGCCTTCACAAAGGGAGGTTCTGAAAAGCAGTTGGCAAATTAGTGGCGGATGCCATTCCTGCGGTGAAGAAATGACCTATGCCCTTTTGTAGAAACTTTCAAGTTGCAGAACATCTGTATATGGTCATAAGTCAGGAGGGTAAAAACAAGCGACTGGAATAAATGATGAGGACCATTAATTTGTCAAATTCCATTATTAGTTGATAATCTAGTTCTCAGAGACCAGACAAGGAGTATATTAATACACTCTGCATTACTCTGTATAAATAAAACAGAGTAAAAGAGGCACTTAGAGGAAAAATTCAGACTTTAACATTGGAAATCAAATCCTACCAAGGAAAAAGGAAAGGAGCATAAACTCTGACAAGTCAAGTGTAAAAGTATAATTAGGCAGGCCAAAATAATTTAAAGAGCAATTAGTTTTTGAGTCTTTTGCTAACAGCAAAAAAAAAAAAGTTTAAGTACATCAGAAGCCTGTTGAACAGTCAATGGGCCCACCAGATGATCACAGCACTAAAGGCGTACTCAAGGAAGACCCAAACACTGCTGAGAAACTAAATTAATTCATCACATTGGTGTTGACTACAGAGGATGTGAGGGAGAGTCCCACATCTGAACTATTCTTTCTAGGTGAGAATTCCGAGGAACTGTCCCAGACTGAGCTGTCAGTAGAGAAGATATTAGAACAAATTGATAAATTCAAGAGTAATAAAGGATGAGATGGTATTCATCCAAGGGTCCTCAAATATGAAATTTCAGAACTACTAACTGTGGTATGTAACCTATCGCTTAAGCCAGGGTCTGTACCTGATGACTGGAGGATGGCTATGTAACACTGACTTTTTAAAAAGGCACCGATGGTGATCCTGGCAATTACAAGCTGGTAAGTGTAACTTTAGTACTAGGCAAACTGGTCAAAACTACAGTAAAGAACAGAACACTTATCTGGATACAATTTGTTAGGAAGAGTCACCAGGGCTTTTGTAAAGGGAAATCATGCTGTAGCAATCAATTAGAATTCTTTCAAGGAGTCAATAAACATGTGGACAAGGGTAGTCCAGTGGATATAATGTACTTGAACTTTCAGAAAGTCTTTGAGAAGGTCCCACACCAAATGCTCTTAAACAAACTAAGCAAGTCATGAGTTAAGAGTGAAGATTCTTTTATGGACCAGCAACTGGTGAAAACACAGAAAATAAATGGTACCGATAAATGGTCAGTTTTCATACTAGAGATAAATAGCAGGGTTTATTCCAATTAAAAAGATTAGAACTGTTCAGCTTAGAAAAAGAAATGACTAAGATGGTGGATAGGATAGAAGTTTGTAAAAAAAAATGAATGGTCTACAGAAAGTGAAATCAGAAGTATTATTTACCCCTTTACATAACACAAGAAACAAAGTCACCTAATGAAATTAATAAGCAGCAGGGTTAAAAGAAATATAAGGAAGCACTTCTTCACATAATGCACAGCCAACCTCTGGAACCCATTGCCAATGGATGTTGTGAAGGCCAAAAGTGTATGTGGGTTCAAAAAACAATGAGATAAGTCCATGGAAGAGAGGTCGATCAATGGCTATTAGTCAAGATGGTCAGGGATGCAACCTCCTGCATTAGGTATCCCTAAACCTCTAACTGCCAGAAGCTGGGACTGGATAACAGAAGATTGCCATGTTCTGTTCACTCCTTCTGAAGCATCTGCCACTGTCAGAAGATAGGATGCTGGCCTAGACAGACCACTGGTCTGCCTCAGTGTGGCCATTCTTATGGTCTTTTCTGTATTTCTGGGGCACCTCTGTGGATCTGGGAGCACTTTACAGAATTTAAACAAGACTTGCAAAGACGAGCAAAATTAGATTTGCACCCTAGATTGCTGGTTTGTGACTTTTCAGGTGTTTACATACATTTTTAAAAACAAAATGGAAATGATAGGTTTTTGCTTTTACATTATCAAGAACAGTATATTTTTTGTCTTCCTTGGATTTTGCTATTGGTCTCTTTTGGGAACTAAGGAACAGGAGACTAACAAATATATATAGAATCATGAGCTTTTTGGGTAAAAGCACAATCATCTGTTGAAGTGAGTTTTACCCAGGAAAGCTCATGATTCTATATGTTTTGGTTATTCTCTAAGGTGCCACGGGACTAGTTGATGTTTTAAAGTTACAGACTAACATGGCCCTTTGAGACTTTAAGGAACTGGAATAGAAGTTTTCTCAACTCTTTACTGACATCTTTGTTCTCGATTGTCAAACTTCTGAATTAAAAGAAACAAAACACAAAAGATGAAATCCTGGCTCCATTCAAGTCAATTAGAATTTTACTATTGATTTCACTTGGGTCAGCATTTCATCCCAAGACTTTTAAACATTCTCATATATGTTGTCTCATAATTGCCCAGGTTTCACGCCAGTGGGACTCTATACAAGCATAGCAGTACAATTGCACTCTATCCGTTGCAGGAATAGGCCGTAAGCCTTGTCTACATGGGGTAAGGTTTCTCAGTATAACCTAAGATGTGAATTTAAACTGATATGGTTATACAGGTATAAACACTAGGACACTGCTTTGTTCTGAAGCAGGGACAAATTGAGAGACATTACAGAGCACAGTGAGAGACACCTGTTAGACCTGTATCCCAAAAGGGGGTTGCTTTCCTTTTATCTCACAGATAGTGTCTGACTTGTTCAGATGGCTGAGTCAGTGAAGACCCACCACAAACAGGTAGAGAGAGAATGAGTAGTCCTGTGCCACCTTAGAGACTAACAAAAATATATATACTGTCTGAGTTGTCCATCAGGGTACGTACATTCCAGGTTCCAAAGTTGAAAAGTTTCTTACATTTTCACCATTGGGGTGGTGATCCTGTTGGATGCAGCTATCCAGCCAAGAGGAAAAGAGGCAGGACCATTTTTGGGGCACTTTTTCTAGCCTCTCCCCATGTGGGGGTGAGGTCCTAAAGAGGACTGTTCAGTCATGGGTGCAGCAGCCGAGATGCTTGACCTACCTCAGTCCTCGAGCAAGATGACTAAATCACACACACTGCCTGTGTGTTGGTCTGTGACTAGGAATTTCCAGATCTCACTGTCCTGTAATGCATTCTCACATACGTCCTCTCCTTCCTTAGATCTTCTGTCCGGGGTGCGGTCTTCCCCTCTTACCTCCCCTGTGGAATTCCTTCCCCTTCCTCATCCTGTTCTTATTCCATCCTGATCCCAATTGATTTTATTACTATATGTTATTGCCTCAATACTCTCTCCCATTTTTCCCCATTTCAGAGGGGGAGGATCCCCATATTGCCTCTGCACCTGATCCACCAGTTCCAGCAAATGTGGGCTGCTACAATCCCAGGCAATTTTTATATCACAGCCGTAATCCATCTGCCATTTCCTTGAGTTCCGCTGTCATCCAGGCAACCTGGTTTAAAGTCTGGGCATTATTTAGAGGTTTAAGTCCTCTGAAAAATCCATGCTAGTGCAATTTTACCATAAAGTCGGACGAGGGTTGTCCAGGTACCTATTTCATAGTTAAGTTCTGTTGTTTAATGGAACGGGATGGGAATCGTACCACAATAATGGCCAAGGTGACAAGAAAATTCTGTTCCCCCTGCTATAACCAACTCAATTCCTTGTCCCTTAAGGGGCTAGTGAGTAGAATCATAACACCCCATTCCTTGTGGTCCATATTATGGATTCGGCTGGTTTGATATACCTTAGTCTCCCATTCCAGGACATTATTTGGGCAAGGGGTCTTATTTGGGCAGCAACGGAATGGATTTGAATAGGGCTCATATGTGGTACCTTAGTAGTAATTGTTCCTCTGCCTGCTATTGAGAGGGAAAGTGATTGTTCGGTAATAGCTGCTACCGGGTTATAATTGGAACTCTGGTGTGTTTCACCTTCCCAGTCAGAGTCTTCTCAAGATTCTTCAGAACCTACTCATATACAAGCGACCTGTGGATTAGTGGCAGCTAATTGTTCTTTTAAATGTTTAATTTATTTTTTGTGTTGAATGCAAGTATTTTTGGTCAATGAGCTAACCTGAAGGGTTAAAGATCTTACCAGATTTTGTAACCCTGGCACCAACTTAGATTGCTTCTGCGAGCTTTTAAATTCAAACTCTACATTCCTCAGCTCCCCACAAACCTCTGCCAATTGCTCTCGGTGCTGACTACGAACTACTGCCTGGTGTTCATTCTGACTCATAGATTGCTTTAAGCACTCCTGTTTTTCCTGATATCTATCCTCGAAAGCTTGGTATTCCTCTGGCCATTGCTGATTTCTTTGAACAAATTCCTGAAGCACGATATATGCTAAGCTTACTGCTCCTGCCTGCTTCTGGCACTCTGTTAACTTTAGTACTGGACACATATGCTACAAACAATTGTTCCAAATCTGCTGTATGGTGCTTCCCTTGCATAACTATATCTCATGATTCCCAAGGGGATGGACCCACTGACTGAGCGAGCCCATCCATGCAGATTGTGGTGGTTTTACTCCCCTAACCAGCACCACATCAACATTGGGTTCGGGAGTGTTTCCCAAACCTTTAGGCAACAGGGCATCCCGTTTTGCCTCATTGCCAAAATGAGCTCATTATACTACTTTCAATTGCTAATCCCAACTTTGGCAAATTCCCCCTCTCTGCAATTCTCCATCAAAACTTACAAATCTGTCCCTCTGGGTGTGGGTGATCAGACCACTTCAGGGATCTTATAGAGGAGAGATGAAGGATTGAGGGCACAATGAGAGTAGTATCCTTATATTAATTTTATTCCATATATATATCAACAGAAAAAGATGTTAAGATCGCTTATATGTAATTGCGAGATATTCTATTCTCCTTTTCAAGCATACTCACACAAGTGTACTTATCAGGTGGCCAACCCTGATAGTAGTTGGAAGAGGCTGGAGATCTGGCAGTGCACACACTGCCTCAGCTTCTCTGTTGATTCATCTCCACTGATGCCCCAGCATGAAGGACCCTTATACACTTCAGATCAGTAGCTCTGTTGATGATTCACTGAGAAACTGCTGTGTAAAACTTTTCCTCCAAAACTGCTGCGTTGGATTTTCCTTTGGGTATCACACAAACAGTCATTCTCCTTAGTCTTGCTTTTTTCATGTTGTTTATTCATAGTTACTTTGCGCAATCGGGTCTCTTGATGTTTTGCCTTTTTGCCTTCAGCCTCTTCTGTCCACCCCACAATCATACCACATCCACACTTATTCCTATTCATTCTTACCCAATTAATTCATTATAATCAATACATAAATCAATAAAATCGCTGTGAATCGTGTCACCGCCCAGGGCTCTGTGCCCGGTCAAGAGCAGAGTGCTGGGGCAGGAGCTGCACCAGTCATATCCTCTGTGGATAGGCAGGGAATGGAGGGGTGGGAGCTGAGGAAGCAGCACAGGCTAAGGGACGTGTTGGCCGCCACTTCCCACCGCTCCCTTTGACCCAGAACTGTGAAAAGCAGGGACTAGGAGCTGACAGGCTCCAAGCCTACAGACACTCCACGTGGATAAAAAGACCCAGTGCGCCAGTGATTTACCATGCTGGGCTGGGAAGTGACCCTGGGAAGTGCTGCGGACTCTGCTATACTCTGCTGGGACATTTGTTTGCTTGCAGAATCTGAGTTTGTTTGCTTGCAGGCACAGTGCCTCTCAGCTCCCATTGGCTGTGAATAGTGAACAGTAACCACTGGAAGCTCCATGTCCTTCAGTCTGTACATCCCTCAGCCGATGCTGAAGCTGACAAGCTGCGACTGTCCTCTGGAGTCAGCTTATAAATGAGTCAGTCACTTTTTTACAATTTTTTCTCTTTTTTGAAATGATCATGTTATGTGAATACGCTCTAGCCATTGAAAAGCTATTAGAGTGGCAGGAAGGGTTTAATTGGGCCGCTAGCAAAAATGGATCAGTGGATCCACTAAAATTTTATTCAATAAAAATATATGGCGCTTCAAAGTTGTTACATTTCAATGTGGACACTCTGTATTATCTCTCATTACTACTATATTTGTTTAGATAACATGAACTATTATGCATTTCAAATGATTAACAAATAATGGAATGTTTGAAAACTGCTATATTGTTTGGGAGTCCATACAATTTTAATAGGTTGAAAGGGGGTCTGTGTGCTCAAAAAGGTTGGAAACCACTGGAATAGACCATCTACATATTAGGCTGGCAGCAATTAGACAAAGTGATTCTCTGATCAAGATTTGATCCACTGAGAAATTCTACAGTCTCAAAGGGCCCACTGCTGTGAACATAGAGGTGTTTTAAAACCCATGTTATTATGAGTGTAAGGATTTTCATTAGAAGTCATGACATCCTAGGTATAATATTCTTCTGCCCACTCACTTTCCCCCATACGCTTTACATATGAACCTGATCCTGCACTTGATAATGAGACAAAACTCAACTCTACTAGACATTTTTCCAAATAAGGACAAAAAAAAAAAAAATCCAGACCACACAGCATTAATACTTTCCCCAGGATGCTATATTTTATTATATTGCAGTGTATTATTTAAAATATAAGATTTGTGTTGGGATTATTATTATTTATGCAGGATATTAACATCACACCTATTTAACTATAAATTTCTTTATTAAATCCAAGTACCAAAAGTATTTATGTGATTGCTCTAAACATGTCTAAAAAGCCTAAATATTAAGAAATTTTCTACAGCAAAACAGTAACAAAACATGTATAAGCATTTGATCAAGAAACTTACAAATGGGTTAAATCTAGGGATGCTTACATTCATATTGGTCAGCTCCAACTTTTTCAAGCAAGTATTAATAATGAATCTTAAAGGGTTTACTTTTATATTGCTTTTAACAAATAGTGATGTCATTACCAAACTGTTGAAGGCATTTCTTACATAGACAATGCACCTGGTACTCAGTTAACCATGTTTTATTTCTGTTATTTCAGGGTAACACTGGTATTTTCAAAGGGTCACTATGAGTTTAACACAACTCTTCTTTCCTGTGGGATCTCATTCTTTGTGGTCACATGCTTTTGGCCTATTGCTCATATTAATATCCCAATTACATTTAAAATAGTTGACCAAAATTGAATGTTGGTCGATATTCCTAAAACTTGATAGATACAGGATTGCAAGAAGATCTTAGCTCACTAAACTATTCTATTCCTTTCCCCCTCAGGACAAATTTATTTTTAATTGTACAGGCAAAGAGTAATAGGCTGAGTTAATGCAATTAATTTTGATCCAAAGCAGTTTTTCTTGCTTTTAACATGAAAAATTGAGTTTGCAATAGAAATGCTGACATGACTTTAACTACAGAATCATTAACAGATACAGCTGTAATTGGAATCTATTACATATATACACAGAAGCAAACTGCCTATCGATGAGCATACAGTGTAATTGTAGCTGTTTTGGTCCCAAGTTATGAGAGAGGGGGACAAGGTGGGTGAAGTAACATCTGTTATTGGACCAACTTCTGCTGATGAGAGAGACAGACAAGCTTTTGAGCTACACGCTTTCCCCAGACCTGAAGACATTAAAAATATTTTAAAAAATCTTTAAAACATAAAAAGGCAAACTACATCAAATTATGTATATTCAGTCTGAAAAGTCTTAGCTGTACTAGGGATTTTTAAATGTGACACTGGCACAAACTCCCAGTGAAGATGGACTGATGTGGTACAAAAATCCATACGCAAAGGCTCCATTTGTTTCTAATCTCTAGAATTCTATGGCATTACTTTTGTCATTAAAATGCAAGAAAAAAATTCTCACGTTATTACTAAATATGGTGGCCAAGTTCTTCTAAAATGGATCCCTTTTTTGGCACTTCAGAAGGTAGCCTGATTTACTAAAATGTAGTTACTCTCACAGATTTCAGTGTAGGTGAACATGGTTTGATGGACCCTCTCCTCATACTTTATGAAATGGACTTATGGACACAAATGCACATAACATAACTCAAAAGTGCTTTGGACAAATTGCTTCATGCAACCTATCAATGCTCATGTCATGATCCGCTGGATCTGTTTATCTTATTTTGGTGTATGTATCATTCTTATGTGTGAAATTAGACATATAGAGTGTGGAGGGCTTTATGGTTTTAAATGTGTGAATGAAAGCCAGCACGGGTGTTACCCTCAATGTTTTGATGACCAACTCTTAAACAATCTCTTTTGTCCTTTAAGTCTTAGCAGTGGTTGGTCTGGGGAAGTCACATGTCCACTCCAACTGGCCAGGTGACGTCCCATGGAAAAAGGGAACCTTTAAAAACCAATAGGAAAGTAAGGGTCTTTTGGCTGGCTGGTGTGGCACACTCAAGGGAGGGAACCAGAGACCCCAGGGAAAAGGAGACTTCCCTGGTTTGGAAGGCTTGGCCAGGAAAAAAAACATTTTAGGGTGAGTTTGTAGTAAGTTTGTAATAAGTTTGTACTGATGTTTTAGTGTTATTTTGAGTTTATAATCTACTTTGCTCTGCTTGTTCTCACTTATTACCACTTACATCCTACTGCTTGTACTTAATAAAATCACTTTTATTTTCTATTAAACGCTGTGTAAATAATTATTACCTGGAGGGGCAATCAGTATGTACATTCCCCCTACCATTGTTAAAGGGGGCTTACCTAAATAATTCATTTGGGGTTTTGATTCCATTTGGGGAGTTGGGCCCAAAACTGCATATTCCCTGGACCTGAAGAGATTCAGTGTCTGCACTGCTTCTTGGGGGGAGCGGGGACCATGATTATTCTCAGCTCTGTGCCTTGGCTGGGGGAGACCAGGGAGCTGGCCCAGCAGGACAGTGCAGCAAGAAACCCCAGAGCCAGAGAGAGAAAAGGAGGGTGGCAGTGGCTTTGTCAGCACCCCGGAAATCACCCCCAAAAGGTCATCTGTGACTTCTGCACATAGTACAGAGCACTTTTAAAAATCAGTCCCTATCCTACCTATGGATTTAGTTACCTAGATTCAGTTGCCTCTCTTTTAAAATATAGGTCTGTGCATATTTTTTTTTTCAAATGCAAGGATTCAAATATTTTAAAGAAAATCTTTTGCTCCCAAAAGGTTTCAGAAGCAAAACAAAAAGTGGCTGTAGTGAATTAATAACCTATCTCTGACATATTGCACAATTCATTCATAGAGCTCTTAGCACTTCACAAAGGAAGCAACTATCATTCTCCATTTTGCAGAGTGGGAAGAAGGTACATGGAGATGAAATGGTTTTCCCCAGGTGACAGCAAACCAGTGGCATAGCAGAGTAAAGACCCAAGTCTCTGTCCCTCTGCCTTGTGCTCCGTCTACTTAGCCATACTCAGGCCTGCTGACAGGGAGGAAAAGGGAGCAATTTCCAGGGGTCCAGTGGAATTAAAGGAGCCCGGGGCTGCTCGTAGCAGCTGGGGGGGGGGGGGGGGGGTCCAGAGAACAGCAGAGTAGGAGGGGGCCAGGAGCTCCCTTCCACTTTAAGCCCTGCTCAAATCAGCAGAGCCAGGGGAGAGGGGTGGCAGTGCAGAGGGGAGGCTGCTCTGAACCCCAGCCCAGGTCCGTGGAACAGCAGGGCAGGAGGAGGAGGGCTGAGTGAGCGGGGAGGGGAGAACCAGGATGAGAATGGAGGTGGGGAGCCAGGCTGGGAAGGGAAGGAGGGAGCTGAGCTCTGGGGACAAAGCCAGGCATGGGACTGCAGGAAGTGATGGCTAAGGGGGGGTGGAGGAACTGGTCTGGAAAGGGAAAAAGCAGAGGCTGCAGCAGGCAGGGGTAGGTAGGGGCAGGGAGAGTAAGGAGTCGAGGGTGGGTACAGGACTTCTACAGGAAGTAGAGCTGGGGCTGTGGGGGGGGGGCAGAAAGGAGATGGAGGGTGGGAGGGGCACCTCCAAACAGGTTGGGCTTGGGCAGCAACCAACCAGAGGGTCCTCTGATTGAGGGGTGGTGCTTGGGGTTTCTCTGGGCAGGAAGGGGGTGCTTTGTGGCTCCCTCCAAGGGAGGGGGACAGGAGATCCATTGATGTGTTGTCCTGGGGCCCGAAATTCCTTTCAACAGGCTTGGCCACACTACTTACCTTTCTTCCCCCCCCCCCTCCCCTCCCTGCCCCCCAAGAATAGAGAGCAGAGTAAGATCCAAAACGGTCTCCTTGATTTTTAAAGACAAACATATGAAAACCCGAATCTCCAAGGAAGAACCCTCACTTGCAGAAAGGATTGCGTACTCTGAGGGATAGATCCCAAATGAGATTTGTTTGGAAAAACATGCTCCAAGCTGAGACAAGAGCTATGGTAGATGTGTTTAGATTTAGGCCACACCTATACTATAGTCTCATTGAAAGGTGGCCTTACTTTTTTTTTCTTCTTTGTAATACATGGAGCAGGAAGGAAATATTTTATTTTTAAAAAGGTTGTTTTCCCATTTGAAATTCAGTTTGTTTCCCTGAACGACTCTACTATAGGAGATACTCATGTCATGTAGATGCACCAAAGTATGGATGTGACAAGGCAGCATCATAAAAGCCAAGATAGTGAAAAATGAACACCCGAGAGAAGGATTTTTTTTAAATAGCACTCATTTATACTCAGTGACTAATTCACATTTTGGATAAAGGCTATTGCTGTTAAAATATTCAGCAGCCCACAGAGGAAGGAAAGCTCACAATAAACATGCTCTGAGGCAGCAGGTGGTCCGTCAGCAAAATCAGGGAAGATCAAATATGATGTTCCTGAGGTTAAAAAAAATCCATCAGAATTAAAAACAAAACTACTTATCACAGAGTGGGCACAGTCCTAATTGATTAGATACCCTTTGCAGATCACCATAAAGATATTTTACTGTACTCTGTGATAGATCTTTTGTTCATCTATTTTTAACTTAAGATGAGAACTACTTTAGAATTCCAATGATTCATTATTATGTTCCCTTCTTTAGCTAACCAATATGCTCTTTGGGTTTAAAAAATAGCACACAGAGATCTGGAAGCAAGTATACAACAGAAGGAAAGGTCAGGATAGTCGTGCCAAACTTCAGAAATACAATTATAACAAGCATCCCAACAGATGATTGACAATTTGTTGGAATAAATTGAATATTATAGGACCACACATTGTTACAGAAAATCTTACTATTTAAAAAAATTAAAAAGTTGATAAGTATTTGCTTTTGGTATAGTCTTATGAGACCATGTGACTTTATAAAACCATTACCTCAGCTAATATTAGCCCACCTCTCCGTAGATACCTTTGTAAGAAACAAATGTTAATATATAATTTCAGTCACTTTTTTCTTTTTAATGGTTTTTCTTGCTAACCTTTTCCAATTATTTTGGGTCCGTGGCCACACTAGAAACATTTGCACCAATTTAATGACCACAATGTTAACAAAGCAAGCTTCATCGGTGTCACTCTGTTTTATACCAGTGCCATACATCAACAGCAGAGGGTTTACATACCAGTACAAATTCCTCTAATGTAGTCATGGTCAAATAAAGAGATACTTCAAAATAAAAGGCAGGGGAGCTAGCCAGAAAGAAGTGTGTTTTTACAGGAATAAACTAACTTATCCATCTTGCTGTGTGATCCTAGTAGAGACAAGACACAGGGGCTGTGTCTACACTGGCACCCTTTTTCGGAAAAGGGATCCTAATGAGACACAGCGCAATTGCAAATCGCGGGGGATTTAAATATCCCCAGCGGTATTTATGAACATAACTGCCGCTTTTTCGGCTCGGGGTTTTGCCGGAGAAAAGCGCCAGTCTAGACACGATCTTGCGGACAATAAACCCTTTTCCGCAAGATCTCTTATTCCTACTTGAATAAGAATAGGAATTCCTTGAAAGTAGGAATAAGAGATCTTGCGGAAAAGGGTTTATTGTCCACAAGATCGCGTCTAGACTGGAGCTTTTCTCGGCAAAACCCGAGCCGGAAAAAGCGCAGTTATGTTCATGCAAATACCGCTGGGGATATTTAAATCCCCATTTGCAATTGCGCTGTGTCTCATTAGCATCCCTTTTCCGAAAAAGGGTGCCAGTGTAGACACAGCCAGGTAGTTTATAATTTGATGTAACTAGTCAAAGTCAACACTGTCTCCATCACCTAGGATTTATCTTCATTAGCAACAGGGAGGTTAAAAACTACAATGTCTTGTTTCCACTAGGATTTTACATCAAGATAATTAGCTTGAATTATAAATGTACATTTGTTGTCAATAAATGTATAATGACAGAGAGCAGTTCTAGCCACCTACTTTAGAAGCCAACATATGTTAAGCAACGAGTCTGTCAGTTATTTAGGATAGGTATCACCGTACACGCACAGGCTTTAAATTATACAAATAAATACATTGCAAAGCCTTTTCAAAATGATCTGCAATTATCAGCCAAGACTTTAAGTGCAGGCATTGCATGGTCTATGGCTGGCTGGTGACCACATAGATAGAGGCAGGAAATCTGCACGTGAAACGAGAATGGGAAAATGTCCCCTAAAGCTATACATAATCTTCTTTTATTTCATTATTTTGAAGGTTTTAGGCCTGATCTGCGCTACAATGTTAGGTTGTCATGTGCTGCTTTGCATCAATCTAGCTGTGAAAGTGTCTTTACTTAAATTTGGCTCCCACCAAAGTAAGCCCCTCTGTACACTGATTCAGTAACACCTCCTCCTGGAGTGGTGTCAAGTCACAATGGATGTAATTAGATCCTGATTTACACTGTTATTGGCCTTCAGGAGCCATCCCACAATGCCCCACACTGACAATGCAATTGATGCAAGCACTTCTGGTGAGGATACAATCTTGTCACCTCAGGTTTACCTTAAACAGTTACGGGGCAGAGAAAACTACAATGCCTTGTCATCAGTATGATTTTAACATGGAACAAAATACAGGACTATGGGTTAGCTAAAACAGGTTTAAAATACACCTTTTTTTCCAGGTGAAGTCAAGCTTTAAACTAAGCCTATGTAGATTTAGATTATGGCATTAGCTAAAACATTTGCCTAAAGAATTTAGATTCTTTATTTTAATTCAGATTCGTGACAGAGTGTTAATGGGTGGATATTGTTTTCAAAGACTTAATAAGTGCCTTAGACTGCTAGGGAACTTGTAACCCTCCCACCCCTCTGTCCTTTTGTTTCTCCAGTAGATAATACAGCAATCTGATACCTTAAAATAAAAATATGCTGTCTCTAATATGAGCAATAGCTCACAGATGAGGACACAATTCTCTTTATAGGAGATCTCTGGGGTTGTCAAATTTTGGGGAGGTTTTTTCAAGTAATTATTGCTAAACCTGGTGCTTGCTAAATCAGTTGCCTGTGACCTGACATTTGATCTCAGCAAATATGAAAACCATTATTTTAATTTTCAAATGCTGCCTTAATTGCATCATTCTAAGAGTTATTGTCCATTTGACTCTGTTGTGGCAGTCCATTGAAATAATTTGCCTGATGCCATACTCATAATAAAATCTTCATAATATTAAAAAAAAAACCACTTCCAGGTGTTTGTAGCACTACCACCATTTATTTGTATGATGAAAGCAACAAAAAATGCTTTAATAATGTTATCCATATCCACAGTGGCGCAATAGCTAACAGTTACTTAAGACATTAATTTTGTCTAGGCTAGATCACTGCAAACAAGAGAAATTCATTATCAATACATAGAAAGGGCCAGATTCTGCTCTTTGTTATACTTGTGTAAATATAGGCCATCTCCATTAAAGCCAGTGAAATTACACCAGTGTACAAAGGTGTACTAAGATCAGAATCAAGCTCAAGTATTAGAAAATCAGAAGAAAAAAATTGTATTAATTATTTAGTGTTATTGTGCCTAAGAAGCCCTTATGGAAATCAGGGCCTCATTGTTCTAGGCTCAGTACAACACTTAGCAAAAGACAATCCCTAATCTGAGGAATTTACACTCTAGATAAACAGACAAAACAGGGCAGAAAGGAAGTTTCATTATCCCTATTCTACATGAGCTACAGAGAGTTTAAATGACTTGCCCAAGGTCACACAGGAAGTCGGTTGAGAGTTGAATACAGATCTCCTGAGCCCACCATCCAATGCCTTATCCACAAGGCCATCCTTTCTCTCAAGTACTTCTCTCAATTATAGCAGGAAAAAAATTCTCTTCTGGCGGTCTCTTATTCCTTCAAGAATGGAAATTTAGTAATCTCCTAGAGCAGACCCAAGAGGATTGTAATTTATCAGCAAGCTGCAGTGTCACTTTCTTGATGCGAGTGAATTTCTGCAAAATTTTCCACTATGCTGTAGCCAACAGTTTTAAAATGGAAATACTGTTTATACTGATCAGTTTGGGTCCTGTCCTTTTCTCCATTACAGGCTTTTACATACTTCCAGTTTTCACTCAGCCACTTCACTCTCCCTAGAGTTCATTGATGGATAAGGCCAGAGCCTGACCTTTGTTGCATGATCATGAGTCAAGAACCCATTTGTTCCCCTGTGTTCATTTGCTATCTGTATTGCAGGTGGTACCACAGAGAGGAAAGCAGCCACCATCGGGCCATGCCCTCCCCCCGTCTACCCAGATGGGTGAGGAGTTAGCAGGCAGGCATGGAGAGTGGTCAGAACATTGTTCTTCCTTCCTTCCCTCAATGTGCCAGCTAGTGCAGCTCAACTAGGCAGGAAATGGAGGTGGAGGTTGGGGGTGGAGAGTAACCTATGCCAGGAAACAAGCTTATGCCATTTATTTTACCTGGAGCATTGAGGAAGAAGCCGAGATTACACAGGTTCCTGGCTATGTCACCATTCAGTCCCTGCTTGGTTCCTGAAGCAACACAACTCAACAGCTGTTGAGTGCAGGCTAGTCCTTAAGATCACAGCAAGTGTCAGTAGGACCACAGATACCTGCATGTTCAAGGAATCATTAAAAATACACTCCCATGCCTAGCTATGCACCTCTGCAAATTCTACCTGTTTGCTGTGCTTTGTTTCCCATGCTAATTCTAGTTATTGTTAAGCCCCCAAATATCCTTTCATCCGTGCATCACGCTGAATCTGCAGCCATAAACATTTCCATTTGAAATGTTGAAACTGCCGTGCTGCCACAAGTATCCTGATCTTTAGCAATGCCATTGATTTCAGTGGCACTAGCTGCATGAGGAAGACCACAGCAGCAAAAACATTAACCATTTAAAATCTTAGACTAGTTTTCAGATTGATTGTGAATGTTCTATATTTAAGACATATTGAAATCCAGCACTTGCTATGAGCATATTGATAGGCACTGAAGCCTCTCTCTTCAGCACTATGGCAACTTTATATCTATAAACTGCAGAATTCCTGCAGGAATAAAGATGTGTAGATGAAATTGCAAAGGTCTTGGAGGGCCAGGCAGTAGGCAAGGAGCATGGCCAATGCTAGGCAAAGGGGAAGGAGCTGTGACAGGAGCTTGTTACCTGAGAAACAAACCCGTGAGAGAATGAGCAAGAGAGAGCATGTGTATAAATGGTATATCTCAGCTTCCATTTAAAAAAGCAGATAAGGTAACAACCGATTTTGCTTGTTAACTCCAGAATATGACTATTATTCTGCATCCTGACAGGAGGGTAGACTAGCTGACCTTTGTGATCCTTTCTAACTCTGTAATCCTATCATTCTCTTTCCTAGGAAGTCACTGATGAACAATTTACTGCTGGTATATGAAGCATTGTATATGTTCTCTCACTCAAAATGTACCAGCTGGCATAATTAGGGCACTTAAGAGACTGCTTCAATAACACTTTTCTCTTACGAGGAGACAGGTGCAAAGAGCTGAAAACTAAAATCCTTGGATGACAGGCACCATGACGGTGAAAACTATGACCACCATTATTTGGGCTCAGCTCAGGTCAATGTTTCTGTCTGTAGAAAGACACTTTTTTTCCCCCAGGGAATGTATTTGCCAACCAGGAGATGACAAAGTTCTGAATGAAGTGTTAATAATTCACTTTCTGGATATTTTTTCATATTTCTCCATGTAGACTTTGGGTGAAATTCTTACTCTGTTGGCAATAATGAGCAAATTCCCCATGACTTCAACAGGGCTAGGATTTCTCCCTTTGTACTGAAAGGCAAAAGAGCAAGAAACAGAGTAGGTCCCTGGAACGTTAATATGATGATGGTTACACAAGAAAACAGATACTGCAGAGTCTGTCTATCAGCCTGATGCAATATAGGTAAGACATTTAGTATTAGTCTCTACCAGTTGTTTTTCATTTTAATAATTGCTTGAAGAAATAAAAGAGTTTGGTCAATAAATAGTCCACACAATCAGGCTCTTTATTTGACCCCTCCCCAAAGTATTGGCTCTCCCACAGTATGTGTAAATTAATACAGGTGCATTGACTTCAATGGAGCTACACCTATTTATACCAGCTGAATATGTGGCCCGTAGGGAGTATTATATATAGATCTATTTATGGAAAATGTTGGAGAAATGGAAGGCAATAAAATTACTTTAGGAATGATTAAATGCTTAAGAAGCTGCAGCATTCAGTAACTGTAAATATATTCCAAGAACATTATGTGATAAGATGAAAGCAAGCCCTGAATGCAATTAGGAAATGCATACCTTATACTTTTGCCTTTAATCATAAGACCCAAAAGTAAGTGCACTTTTTTATATATAAACTGTAATGCATGAAGTCTTCCTATGTCTCCATGACACTTGTAAAAAATGTGTAGGGGTAATTTCTTGCATCAGTGAAAAACAATCTGTGTTAAAACATAGTTGAGAATGCACAGCAATATTATTAGACTATACCCGTTGAAGAAAGTTAAATAGGATGGAATAGTTCAGTTGAAAGTGTGGTGGGAAATTAGATAAGCAAATAAAATTACATGAATAGACTGATGCTAACCTGACCCAGGGTTTGACAGTGACTCTATGATCCAGTAGTTAGAACACCAAATCAGTCAGAACACAGATTTGAACCTAAGTTACTCACACACCATTAGCTTCTCTCACACACTCTTTGCCTTTTTCCCACCAATCCCATCTTTCACTGACTTTTACATGTTTTCATACAAAATTTGTTTTGATAAACTGACATTTTCCAAAAACAACCACCACCACCACCTTTGTCTGAAAGTTCCCAACCAGTGCTATATGAAAGTTCTGGGTTTGTTTGTTGGACTTTTCACTGATGTCACATTTATATCCCCTCAAGCAATATACTAGCTTTTGCCTGTGGAAAAAAAAGCACTAAGGAAGCCAATGATTTTCTAAAGAACAGTGTTCAGAGGTTTATATCATTCACTGAGCTATTGTCTCTTGATGTAATTGTAATAACATGGTAGAGACCATTTTTCTCTCTACAGGGTCAGGTATTGAGGAAAATAGTATCATAAAGAAAGTACTTTATATTCATGTACCTGATTATTCTAAAATTGATATAAAGGTATTTAAATGGCAGTATAATTAGAGTAGTAATAATTACAGGCTTTGAAAGAAAGTTTGAAATGTGAAAGTACATGGAAAAAACTGAGTCTGTGTAATCATATTCAGATTAGCCTAACTAGACTTACTCAGATATTTTAAAATAACAAAATAAAAGTTTTCTTCTGTAGTGAAGGTCATTCTTAATATAACATAAAATGAAGGCCAGGATTTTTGTGTGGGCCTCAATGCAGCCTCTGCTTTGGCATCCTCAAATAACTGTGGGAGATACAAACACTGGGAGCATTTAGGAATGGGATTTTTAAAGGACACTGGGAACTGGCCACTCAAATCCCACTGAAATTCAAAATTAGGACAACTAATTCTCATAAAATACCTTGAAAGTCCCAATCTTTAAATACCACACACTACAAAACATACTGGGACACCAGTGTAAACACAGGAATCTGCAATTCCAGTTCTCCTCTCCACCTGTTTCATTTTTGTTTGTCTTTACTGGTTTTCAGATTGTAAAATCTTCAGGGCAGGAATGGGACTTTAACCTGTCAGGTAAGCACTAGCCCACTCCAGATGCTAAATGATTAATAATTATTTATAGTTGCAATCCAGTAGTTAGCTAAGTGCAATAAAATGCATCAGCAATTGTTCACTGCACAACTGGTGCAGGCACAAGAAAGTGTGCACAAAGTCAGTATCCATTTCTGAAAAATCAAGAAGCAAGCACTGGACTATTGGAAAACAATGAAAGATCTGCTCTGAAAATGAAAATCCTTATCAGTGTCAAAATCTCAAAACTGCTTTTTTATGTTAAACTTTATACAATTTGTCAAAATGCAGCTTTTTGCATTTTTGCACCTAAGGGGCCTGTTTCGTATGATCAGCTGAGAGGATATACACCCTTGGTGCATAACAGCATGGCAATTTTTGTTAGCAGCATTGTTTCATAATTGTTCAGTCCATTGATTACGGCTGACTGAAGTAGTATGCCACTGGTTTAAGGGACAGGCTGCAGTCTATAGCTGAGAGACCCTGGGGTGTAATCGAGGAGGTTCACCCCACCTTACCTCCGGCTATATACACAGGAAGAGAGGAAGTAAAAGTCATGTAGGCAGGCAACATTCTTTCAGGATCTAGGAGACTGGGTATTATGCACATTAAATATGGTGACTCCAAATCAGAGTTTGTGGTGAGGAGCTTCTGAACTGTTTGGCATCGCTGCTCTTGTGCGGTACAAAGAGGACATACTGTTTTGTTAAGACTTAAAAAAAACCCGAATGATTCTGCAGCTCCTTGGAGGCTAACAAAAAATGTAGATGGCATCATGAGCTTTCGTGGGCACAACCCGCTGCTTTCTCCTTGCCTTGGGCCATTAGAGACCCTGTTACTGCCAGTCAGGGGAAATGAAGGTAGAGGACCCTACAAGAGCCCATAAAGGGTACAGCTACACTACAGAGGAAGATCGAAGCTGCCACTGTTGATCTTCCAGGGTTCAAATTAGTGGGTCTAGTTAACACAGCTAATTCAAAGTGAGAGGGGCACTTCAGTCGATGCTGGTAACCCTCATTTCACAAGGAGTAAGGGAAGTCGAAGAAAGAGTGTTCTTCCTTTGACTTTCTGCAGTGTAGACAGCTCCAAAAGCCGAGGTAAGCTACTTCAACTATGCTATTAATGTAGCTGAAGTTGCATATCTTAATTGGACTTTGTCCTGTAGTGTAGACATACCCAGTGGGTTTTGCAGGGAGTTCCTGTACCTTTATGCCCCTTAACATCTTAATGAGAATTTAAGGGCAATTCCCAGCTGTTCCTCTCATTATGGCCTAGGTTTACAGCTATGGCTTTTTTTAAAACCGTTTCTATCAATGTTACCTTTAAGCCTTGGTATCAGCCAGGCACATCAAAGCTGGTGTGATGGAAGCAGTGGTCTGAATGAGCTCTTCTCTGCCCTCAAGTGACAAACAGGAGGAGCAGAATAAATTTGCATAGACATACCTGCTTTTAGAATCATAGGGCTGGAAGAGACCTCAGGAGGTCATTGAGTCCAGCCCCCTGCCCAAAGCGGGACCAACCCCAACTAAATCATCCCAGCCAGGGCTTTGTCAAGCTGGGACTTAAAAACATCTTGGGATAGAAATTCTACCACCTTCCTAGTGTGGAAGCAGGGAAAGGGAAAAAGGGGATTTGTGTGCAGCCATCTTAGAGTTGGTAGGAATAGAGCAAGAGACAGGCTACCCTGAGGCCTAACAACGCGAGAGCGAGAATTGTAAGAGACGCTTTCTTCGCTTCGCGTTAGCGATAAGGATGGAATGCTGACTCCAGCAGGAACCTTGAGATAAGGTAGCGTCTGAAGGGAATTGTATGGGCAGAGAGATAACCGTTAGTCGTTGATGTATGTAATGGGAGAGTATATATACTTGTCTTATACTGCTTGTATTTTGAAGATCTGTCTAAGGAAGGGGGGCCAACCCCCACCCGGTCTGACCACAGTCTTCCCTTGCAATTGCTCAAAATAAACTGCCTCTGACTTGTTGCTTACAAACGCAGAGTGAGGACTTGTTTTCTTCCACAATTTGGTACCATGACTCGGATGGCAACGCCCAGCTGAGACAGCAGAATTACTATGGATCGTCCCCCTTCAAATCCCAAGGCGCAAAACAAGAGGTAAGAGACCTTTTGAAATCTCTACTGGGGTGTCGACAGAGGACTGCCTGTGGGGCCGTCTGTTCCTTTTGGGCTCACGCCATCTGAACTTATTGAATCTGCAAAAGGTCAGACGCAAAGCGGTGCTGAGGAACTTTTGCTGCCCTCAAATAAGGGAAAGGTTGTATTAAGTCCGGACATACGGAATTAAGGTTATGGTTAAAGAAGATGCATCTAGATATGGGGAATGATTGAGTATGAATGTGATGAGTGAGGAGTGAATGCCGCTGACCAGGTCTGAGACTTAAGCTGACTCCAGCCGCACCAGGGCTACCTTATGAGGGAGTCCTGAATGCAAGGGGGGGGTCAGCCAGACCTCGTGACCCAACGGATGTATATGAGAAAGTGACTCTCCTTATTTAATGAACTGCTGATAAGGTCTGCATCTTGAGACCCAGCGGACCCCTTCTTTGGAGTGGGTGAAAATAGTTTCTTATGAGCTGCTGAGCAGACAGGACTCCCTTGTGTAACTGAAAATGGGTGGGGTAAGTCTAAGAATACCCCCACACCGCCGAAGGGCACCCCTGTGTACTACATGTATGTGCATTATGGTCGTAGGACCTCCAGCCACACTAAGAAAGAATGCTTCCACCCCGGAGGGGGTAAGGCAGGACAATGGCCGAGCAAGAATGCCCCTAGCACACAGGACACACAGAACAGCACGCAGAAGCAGGAGAAAGCTGCCAAGCAACTCCAGGAGATTCACAAGCTCCTTGCTAGCAAATAGATAACAGCAGCCTCTCTGGCTGGAACCGCAGGCAACCCAAGGATGTTTTTTAACACATGAGTGGGGACCGGCCAGGCAAAATATTAATAAACAGCCAAAACCTTCCCTTCACACGCTGTTATGTTTGGCTCGAGGGCGTGAGAGGAGGTAAATTAAAAGCCACCCTAAGTCAACCAGTAGAAATCGAATTTGAAATTGTAATCACTGGAAGCCAAATCTGCCCTAACAAGGAGACACATTCTGCTGCATAGATCTCCTTATAGAGCATGGGGAAGTGATCCACCCCAGAGCCAGCAGCATAGATCACCCCTGCTGCAGCTTGGCTGTTATGAAAAACCCTGTACTAAGAAGTTTAAAAATGATTATTAGCTGACTTTCTTAATAAACATTTGAATTTACCCAATGAAAGGAACCAGAAGCTGTGGAGGCTAATTGAAAAGCCCACCCTTCTCACTAAATTAATAATGGACAACACCAGTGTAATTGGAAAAAGCCATTTAGCAGGAATCAAGACAGACTGTAAGAAGGAAAAAGCATGTGAAAAGAGGGTAAGCGGTTTGGAGCCCTATGGGCAAAGTAGAAGGAATAAGGAAAGCAGTAATACAGTCATTAGAAAGTTAAATTAACAGGAATGAGAAAAATTTTCATTTGAGGAACAAAGCAAGTGTTTAAGGGTATGTGAAGGTGAAAGGCTGACTCCGTGGGAGTATGGAAGGAATTAAGCAATTGTTGTAATGTGTGAGGAAAAAACTTGCTTTAAAAATGACTCCTTGTTTCTTACAGCCTCTTTCAATAATCCAGGCAAAAGAAACAATCAATTTAAATATTTGGCTACAGACACTTTTGCTAAATCTACTAAAGGGGAAATAAGGAATCCTATTAATATTTAACTGGTTAACTGCATAAAAGAATGAAATCTATACATTGTAAATCTGCTTTGTAGGTTTCAAATGAATTGGTTTTATTTAGTTTGGATAATGCCCTCTCACTTAAAATTGCAAACAGACAAAGCACAAATTGATTAGTGTTGCCTGTCCCAGGGCATTCAACCCTTAAGGTTAAATTCACTCGCTAAGAAAACAAATTATTATTTTAAAAAATCCAAGCTCTGGAACTTCACTGTATCTCTTTTCAAGGCTGAGTTGATAATACTTTTTGGCTTGCCTTCAAATCCAAAGTTGTATGTGAATACGGGCTGCCTGGCTATTTCAAAAGAATATAAAACCCACCGTCTCCTGAAATAAATTGTCCAAATATAAACAAGATATTTATAAACACCCATTTGAAATAATTTAATACTACTATTATTATTAACATAACACTAATAAGTAAGCCTGTAACATTGTATATAATTCTTTTCAGGAAAAGAAAACCTTTTTGCTTACTGGAATAGTAACTAGCAAACACCTTGTGCTAAGGGAAATCACTATAGCAGTAAAGCCTCTTAGTTGCCACCCATGAATAATTTGAAGCTTCACACATTAAACACCTGGTCTGTGGTACAAGAGGGAAACTGAGGCATGCCACCTTTAACTTAGTAATTGAACAATGGAGTAATTCACCCAAGCCCTCTGAAGCTGGTGTGCAAAATAAAAGTATATAATTGGGTAACAGCAGGCTGATCAAAAATTAGCAAGAACATCTGTAAAAGAAAAGTATTCTAAAATATAATGTGCCACCCCCACAGGGGTAGAAATATTTTCTTTGTCTTTCAGACCATCAGAAAGCGCTGGTACCAGCTGAAGAGCAACCGAAAAAAAACCCCCATGGTTCTGCTGTCATGACATAATGAGTTTGTGTTCTGTACAAGTTTGTCTTGTGTGTCTTAATTGTGGTATACGTATTGCAAATGTTGTTGTGTGTAGAAAATTGTTTTTTTAAACAAAAAACAAAATTAATAATTGGGCCCAATCAATTGGCAACTCTAAACTTAGTGAAAGGATAATAGTTTGGCAATTGTTTAAGCTAGGAGAATGTTAACAATGTCTCCATAAGTGAACAAAAAGGAAGGTAACCATAAGGCTGTTCCTGCTGCAGCTCCTGCTACTCCTATGGAGCTTGGAGGAAGGGAGCAAGGAGTGCATCATGTGAAAAGAAGGACTGGAAGGGGGGTACCAACCTCTTCCCCACTGGGTTTGCTTTGCTTTAATTGCCACATTAGAGAAATATTTAGCTTTGCAACTTGCACACCAACCATGAAAGTGGTTTGACCAGAGATAACAAGTAATCTGTAAGTGAAACAACACGGGCAAGTGGGACATCAGCATATTTAAGTAAAGATGCCCACAACATAGATGCCCACAACAATGGGGAAACTAGTAACCCACCATTGTAATAATAGCCAATTGTCCTGCTACCCATTGATGCCTGAAGCTGAAAAATGTTCTTGGAGTGTTGCTGGGTGCACTTTACATCCGGATGGCCGCCTGGTTGTGCCTAGGGTGCTCTTGCCCTATTTTGTTCATGTGCACCATGGAGCGGTGCGCGTGAGCAAAGGGGGGATGATTGCTGCAGTTAAACGAGACTGGTGTGCACCAGATTTTGCTTCTGTGGCCCAGCACTACTGCCAACAATGTACAATCTGCCAGTAACATAATGTCGGTAAGGCTGTTAAAGTTAGGCAGGCAGTGCACCCCCCCTCCTTGGGGACCCTTTGTAAATATTCAGATTGATTTTATTCAAATGCCTAAATGTTGTAATTATGAGTATGTATTAGTATTAGTTGATGTTTTTTCCAGTTGGGTTGAAGCCTTCCTCTGCAGAAGGGCAGATGCCAAGTCTGTTGTGAAAATCCTGCTCTAAGATTTTGTACCAAGATTTGGTATACCTATTGGTATCAACAGTGATCGTGGTATTCATTTTTACTGGACAAATTGTAAAAGAGTTATGTGCAGCCTTGCAAATCCAACACAACCTCCACTGCCCCTACCACCCGCAGTCTGCCGGGACAGTGGAGCGTCAAAATGGGATTCTGAAAAATAAACTGGCCAAGATCTGTGTAGAAACAAACTTGAAATGGCCAGATGCCCTTCCGTTGGCATTAATGAGCATGAGGGCCAACCCCAATTGGAAGACTGGACTCAGCCCTCATGAAATCCTGACAGGGTGCCCGATGTGACTACCAGCAGCGCCCCCGCTGGCCCTTGCCCAGATGGACATTCATTTAATGGATGATACCATGCTTAATTACTACCAGGCATTAATGAAATGTGTTAGGTCTCTTTATCCACAGATAAAGGAAGCATTACCCAAGGACCCTGAGCAACCTTGTCATCCATTGGAACCAGGAGACTGGGTCTACATAAAGATCCACCAGCGAAAGATCGCTTTAGCCCCGCACTGGAAAGGCCCTTACCAAGTTCTGCTAACCACCAACACTGCTGTGAAGTGCCAAGGACTGACTGCCTGGACCCATGCTTCTCACTGCAAAAAGGCCCCTCCACCTCGAGATGATTCTACCCCGACAGCTGATAAGTTTCTCTCTCATTCTGGTCCTGCTTTCTCTCCGTCTGGACAGCAGGAGACAAAGGCAAGGTGAAGTGCTAGTAATCTCTCCCTTGTACACTGACAGAATTACCATACATTCAGTATCTGCTAGAAGAACCAAAATATTACAGGGTGACGTGCTGGTAACCTCTCTCCTGTATGATGCTGAACCACGACTGCTTCAGGAAAGAAGAAGGAATGTCCGCTCCACTGACCCCAACAAAGTCCAGAGATTTCTGACTACAAAAGACATTAAGAACTGGCCCTGGTGGAAGATGTGGAGTATTGTACATTGGCAAGAAGGGACTTGTGGGGTCCGATCTTGGGAATGTGGTGTTGAGTGGTGGTTTGGGTTTCTTCCAGGATCTGGGCTCTGTGCTTACGGACAGGTACCATCAGAATGTACTGCCCTCCCCAATTGGCTTTCAGATAAGGAATACCAAAAGCACCTTGATGCCACTGCCTCTACCCTCTCCTCCACCTCCACTACCACCCCTGTAACATATCCAAATGTAGACGATACCATATATTCTGATGAAATCCAATGGCCAAGACCTTCACACCTTAGTGATTTAGCTAAGTATTGTATGGAAAATTTATCATTTAAGGTTCAGAATATCTCATATGAGCAAACAATTGAGTGGAAAACAGATGGATCAGTGGAGATAGAAGTATATGATATCATTACAAATGAGCATGAGCCATAAGAATCTGAAATTGAGATTAGGGGATTTCCTAGTGGAGTTGACATGATGGCTTTGTGTGCAGCCATTTTAGGATTGTAGGAATAGAGCAAGAGACAGGCTAACCCTGAGGCCTAACAATGTGAGAGCGAGAATTGTAGGAGACGCTTTCTTCGCCTCGCTTTAGAGATAAGGATGAATGCTGACTCAGCAGGAACCTTGAGATAAGGTAGCGTCTGAAGGGAATTGTGTGGGCAGAGAGATAACCGTTAGCCATTGATGTATGTAACGGGAGAGTATATATACTTGTCTTATACTGCTTGTATTTTGAAGATCTGTCTAAGGAAGGGGGGCCACCCTCTCCCCAGTCCGACCACAGTCTTCCCTTGCAATTGCTCAAAATAAACTGCCTCTGACTTGTTGCTTACAAATGCAGAGTGAGGACTTGTTTTCTTCCATACTAGGTAACCCATTCCAGTACTTCACCACCCTCCTAGTGAAATAGTTTTTCCTAATATCCAACCTAGACCTCTCCCACAGTAACTTGAGACCATTGCTCCTTGTTCTGCCAACCGTCACTACTGAGAACAGCCTCTCGCTGTCCTCTTTGGAACCTCCCTTCAGGAAGTTGAAGGCTGCTATCAAATCTCCCCTCACTCTTCTCTTCTGCAGACTAAATAAGCCCAAATTCCTCAGCCTCTCCTCATAGGTGATGTGCTCTAGCCCCCCTAATCATTTTGGTTGGCCTCTGCTGGACACTCTCCAATGCGTCCACATCCTTTCTGTAGTGGGGGGGGGGGACAGAATTGGATGCAATACACCAGATGTGGCCTCACTAGTGCTGAATAAAGGGGGAATAATCACTTCTCTAGATCTGCTGGCAATGCTCCTCCTAATGCACCCTAATATGCCATTAGCCTTCTTGGCTACAAGAGCACACTATTGACTCATATCCAGCTTCTTATCCACTGTAATCCTCAGTCCTTTTCTGCTGAACTGCTACCTAGCCAATCAGTCCCCAGCCTGTAACAATGCTTGGGATTCTTCCGTCCCAAGTGCAGGACTCTGCGCTTGACCTTGTTGAACCTCAGCAGATTTCTTTTGGCCCAATCCTCTAATTTCTCTATGTCACTCTGGACCCTGTCCCTGCCCTCCAACGTATCTACCTCTCCCTCTTTTCTTAGGTGATTAGCAGACTAACCTGCTCTGCTAACATCATTAATTTTGAGTGTTGGGGTTAAGATCCGTGTTAGTCTTGTGGTAGTGCAGATGTAATTAAGGGTTGCTATCCTGATAGTATGAGCACTAAAACGGTACCTAATGTGCCCTAATTGGAGGGGAGGGCATCACCCTGAAACCTCAAATGCTACGCAGGGCACAATGGTGCCAAAGGTAAGGGAAAGGGGAGTGGTAGGGCAGAGATTCCTACCTGGTATTGTAGATCTGGATCCTAGAAACCATTTGATCCTTTCCCTCCAATATTGAAAGACAGCTCTGACTCGACTCAGTGGAGTGTCTTGGCTTTCTTTCAGTCATCACTGATAAGCTGAACCTTGTCTCTGGTACAGAGACAGTGCTGTGGTGAAAAGACAGTGTAGAGGGAGCAGCGGAGGGGCTCCCCTCTCTGTGGTGAAACCACAATGATCTGGGCTAAATGGCAGAACCTCAGAACGCAGCATTGCAGCTAGAGGCTTTCCTTACACTGCCAAGAGATCAGCAACACTTTTGTGGTTCACTGGTACTTAAAAAAGCCTCCCCACTCAGAGACAAAAAAGTTTTACCACACAAGTGGCAGTGTAAATGCTCCTTTGTCCACAGGAGAGCATTCTTGCCGACAAAGCCTCTGCTGCTCATGGGGGGGTGGAAATTTGTCTGCAAAAATGCCAGCATATGGCATTTATGCTGTAGTTGTTTGTTGGTGACTTTTAGCTGCACGGCCATGTTGCTAAAAGCTGGGCATTGTAGACAAAGCCAGAGTGGCAGCAGTGCTGGTAGAGATAACAACAAACAGTGAGTAGAGGCAGAGGTACCACTCAATCACTCACTCCCCAGGGAGAGGGGGAGGAGATGAACTCACTGCCTGACTCTGGGATATTGCTCACCGTGGACAAGGAGCAACGAGGGGGTGGAGTGTAGAGGAAAGGGGAGTGTCATGTTAAAGGCAGCTGTCCAATGGACTTTCACATGGTAAGGGGAAACCTGAGGCAAAGAACACTGCCCAGCATATTGTGGGGTAGATGTTTTGCATACTTTCAAGTTAGTTTTGCAATGTTTCTCAAACTAATGCAACCTTCTTCTAATAAGAGGTCTCTTTTGCTCCACACAGACTCAGTGGCTAAGACTGGGAAAGTCTGGCCTCTTACAGGTGCCCAGGGCTTTCCCCTCCTCACTTCCCAGATTACTGGCTGGGGTATTGAACTGCTTCTGTTTTGTATCTTTAAGAACCACCCTAGATGTTGAACCAAGCCCTTATTGCTGCCTCTAGCATCTAGCAGAAGGTTTGGATGGTCACACTAGTCTTGTGACTAGTGCAGTAATGTAAAGCTACTTGCAAACTATCAATATTTTAATGGCAACTGTGCTATTCTTAGTTTCCTAGGGCATGTCTACACTACAGAGGATGATCAAAGCTGCTGCTGTCCATCTTCCAGGGTTCAAATTAGCAGTTGAGTTAAGTCAGCTAATTCAAACTGAAAGGGGCGCTCCTCTCAATGCCGGTAACCTTCATTTCACAAGCAGTAAGGGAAGTTGAAGGAAGAGTGGTCTTCCTTCAACTTCCTGCACTATAGACAAGGCCAAAAGCCAAGTTAAGCTATTTTGACTTCAACTACGCTATTAACATAGCTGAAGTCGCATAACATAATTTGACTTTAGCCCGCAGTGTAGATGTACCCCTAATGTTTACATGTCATATCAGATTGAGATATGCTACTGAATTTTATCCCACTCATAAATTTGAAGCCTGTGTTATGGTAGGTTTCTATTTGAGGAGAGATGAATAGCTGTCTTCTAGTTGCTGCTGGGTTACTGTGTTAGAATAGTTCTCAAGTAGTGCAAGCGTATCTCACACACCTAGTGTGATTACTGAGCAATGCAAGTGGCACTTAGACCACAGCAACCATTAAGATCAAGAGACCTCTACAGCAAGGGCTGGGAGCCAGTTGGCTTTTAGCTCAGAGGATAGAGGCTCTTATACTCAGCTCCAGAGGTCCCAGGTTCAAATCTGCCCCGGGGGCTCGTCCGGGATCTCAGCTGGGTCTCTGAAACTCTGGATGCCCTTTTTCACCTAGGGGAAGTATGTAACCCACACACCTAGGCTATGTCTACACTCGCGGCTTCTTGCGCAAGTACGGCTGTTCTTGCGCAAGAATCTGCAGAGCGTCCACACTGCCCGCCCACTCTTGTGCAAGGAAATTTACAGTACGGCGTGGTAAGAGAGGGCTCCTTGCGCAAGAGTTATGCTCTTTTTTAACAGGTGTAAGCCCTCTTGCGCAGGAGCTCTTGCGCAAGAGGGCAGTGTGGGCGCTGGCAGGGATTTCTTGCGCAAGAAAGCCCTATGGCTAAAATGGCCATCAGAGCTTTCTTGCGCAAGAGAGCGTCCACACTGCCATGGGAGCTCTTGCGCAAAAGCACAGCTCGCACATGGCAGTGTGGACGTTTTCTTGCGCAAGACTTCTTGCGCAAGAAGCCACCAGTGTAGACATAGCCCTAGTGTGGTTACTGAGCAATGCAAGTGGTACGTTTAGACCACAGAAACAGTGAAGCTCAAGAGACCTTTACAGCTGGCTTCTAGCTCAGAGAGTAGAGGCTCCTAGACAGAGGTCCAAGGTTCAAATCCACCCAGTGGCAGTTATACAAGGGTCAAAGAATAAAAGATAAAGCCCCTTTGTCAGCCATCTTCACTTTAGTTAGTGCAGAAGCCTGCAATAGTGATACAGACAAAATCAGCCTCAGATAGGGGGAAGGGGAGTATAGACACATCAGATATTGCACTGGACGGTGATAGTTCATGCTGTGTAAAACCATGACCAATGTTCCCTCTATTTTTTCCATCCATGTGCAGAATAAGGTTTGTCATATGCACTGAGGCATATGTAGATGTGCACCACCAGTAGAAACACATGCTGCCAGCCATGGGCACTATGGGCACTCTTAATCAGCTGGGTAGCATTTGAATCTCTCCTCAGCGGTCACCCAAGCACTCAGCTTACAGGGAACACTGCCTATGATACCATCTTTAGACTCCAAGGAATAGAAAAGCTCTGATCTTTTCACAGATCAGTGGGTTGGAAGCATTATCACAACTTCTAGGATTCTATGGGCCTGCTTGGACTGCCCACCTGCTGTCTCTCACTACACAACATGCTGCTGTGCAAAGGGTGGGAAGGGGCTCAGATCATCTCTTTCTGCATGACACAGAACAGCTTTAAAGTGAAACCAGCCAAAAGAGGACACCAAGGTTCAACGCTGAGCACCTGCATCTCACTTCCTCTCCAGCAAAGCTCTGCATTCCTATCTTCCCTAGATGTGGTTGAACACTGTACCATGCTATTAGTTTAGACCCCAATTCTGCTTGGTTAGGTCTGATTGACATACCAGTGCTGTACTCAGTACATCATTTGGGAACCAAGCATGGATATTTCCAGCAAAGGAGACGTTAGCTATTGGTTGGAGAATGTTTTGTTTCAGTGGAAAAAGAAATAGATTCTCTAGGTTCTTTCTACCAGCCTCATGTAAGTGCGTGCAGCATGCCGAATAAGTTGTATTTCAGGCTGACGGTGGGACTTTTTGTGGATTGTCTCGTCCCGGCAGACATTTCAAACTGAACTGTTTTATTGGTTTCAATACTGCTGTGCTGAAGTGAGGGTGAATTATGTGCAAATGTATCTGAGGTCTTGCATTTCTTGGGCTGCCAAAAGTTGTTGATGGTGATGAGTTGCTTGCAAAGCAATGAAATGGAAACAATTTTTAATATCTCTGAAAATGTGCAGTTCCCAAGGTTAGATTTCTAAATCGCAATAGCTGTTTAATGAATATTTGTTTGAAAAATACTATAACTTTGGAATCACACTGTAGGAAAAATGTCCAGATGTTTATATTTACTAAGTTAATAGCATAATATTATGTAATAGACCAAGTGAAATTGTTTTGTGCACATCAGATGTTGTTTTAAAACCACACTTGACTGAACAAAAACCCGTAGGAAAACCCATTCTGTTATCAAACTTAAGGAGAGCAAAAATATAATCAGGATAAATGTGTTACAGTAGCTGTACACACAAGTTTTCAAAATTCAGTTCAAAGTTAGCTATTCGTTTGGCAAGATCTAAAGGAAAATATTTTAAATAATTGTAATAAATTAAGGTACCAAACCTGGAAAGACTTCTGCATGTATTGAACTTCCTGCACTATGAGTAGTTACCATGTGTGAGCTTCAGCAAGTACACACAAGTCTTCACAGAAATGGGGGCCTTCCTTACTATGGTAACCCTAACTGTTAGCATTAAAACGAAAAGGCACCAAATAGCTACCAGTTGTACAGTGTGTAAAATATTTCTGTTGAAACACTTCGATCACATCACTTTCTTTCATGGACACATGACAGGCCTTGTAGCTAGATGTGTAACAGACAAGGATGACTCTTAAGGTCACATTCACCTCTGTGGTGCCTGGGAGATGAATCTCATTTTCCTATGCCTATGACAGGAAGTAACTGTAGCATCTTACATTCCACGTTATATACCGAGTAGACTATGCATAGTAGAGGACACCATTGATTCTATCTAACATCCCCTTCCATTCAGTCCCAAAAGTGAGAGTGAGTATAGTTGAATGAAGAGTTTAATTAAGCTTAGCGGAAGAGCCATTCCTTTTTGGATGGGACTGCCAGTCCCTACCCCCAAATTTCAGGCATGCTCAGATCCATAAATTTGCTTTAGGTTCTCCTCTGATAATCCAATAAATTCACACTTGTACCATGACAGGAAAATGTGGTTGTTCACAATGCTACCTAGACATGAGCCAAATTCTCTCTTGGGAGCAAGGGAACTTTCATGTCATTCAATCAGCTTTATAGGGATTAAGAAATAAATCTGCAAGGGTATGTCTACACTTGCCCCCCAGTTCAGACTAGGGAGGCAAATGAAGCATACCGAAGTTGCTAATGAAGCACGGGATTTAAATATCCTGTGCTTGATTAGCATATTCGTGGACGGTCGCCATTTTAAAATGCCGGTAGTCCGAATTAACTTGCCGCGTGTAGACGCAGTAGTCCGATCCAAAACCCTTCCCTCAAATTAACTGTTACTCCTCATGCAAGTAACAGTTAATTCAAGGGAAGGGTTTTGGATCGGACTACCGCGTCTTCACTGTTTTGGCCTATTCATTGATCTATTTTAAAAGCCTGGGGGAATGCAGAAACAATCGTTCAGGTCTTAATAAGAAATTAGTAACTAAGTTTATTTTAGTCAGATATTAGTTTTCTTCTCAGAAGTGAAGGACATTTTCAAGCCAAAGTCTACCATCTTTAGTCACAATGAAGAGTACCTTATTCCTGAAGTAATGCCATTACTCTTGCTGGTACTATTTGCAAAATAAGGTACCACTCAGCATTCACAGATTGCAGGACTCTGGCTCTTAGTCTTTAGGTTCTCAGTTGCCCTTTGCTACTGTGAATATGAATGCCATTTGCACATTCACCGGTTTTATCTATGTAGAGTACTTGCATGCACACATGGGCATGTATACATGCAAATATTTGCATGATAGACGTGATTCAAGTCTGATATGTATGTTAATGAAAATCACTTGGTTCTTAAAGGTAGGGAAATGTCACTGGCATCTGATGTCTCGTCTCTTTTCCCTTATTTCCCCTTTGAGACTGAATACCATATATTCAACAATTCAAAATGGTATATTTAGTAGGAGAAGATGGTGGGAAAGAGACCCTGAGAAAATCTGAGGAAACAATGGATGAATTGCATCACAGAATACAATAAGCAGGTGGATCTCATTGTTGCCTCAGTCAGGCTAATATACTTGCATGATAACCCAACCTCAGATGGGATAAGGAGGAGGAGGAAGAGAAGAAGAATATAAGGCAGGAATTAGTCACTAATGTTTTTGTTTATTAAAATGTACATTCCCATTTTTTCCACTCTTTTCTGTCCTGCAAATAGCACAGAATTTTCAGTTAGAAAATATTCATTTGGGAAGTTCAGCATCAGCATTCTGATAATCAGTGCATCAACAGCAAATACACACAAACAAACCCAAAAGTATACAAAATGAGCAAGTAATCTGTCCAGTCTGTCTGTACAACATCTAGCCCAATTGGGTCCCAATCCCAGTTGGGGCTTTGGAGCATCAAAGATGATAAAAATATTTACTACTATTATTACACGTTGGACCTCCCATGTCCAGCACCCTCGGAACCTGTGCAGTCCTGAACCAGGGAGTTTGCCAGACCAGAGGAAGCCAATGCTCCCCTGCTGGCCACCAGTCCCACTCCTGCTGGGGCTTCCCACCCTGCCGATGGCCTCACTCCCACTGGGGCTCTCTGGAGGTGGGGATTCCTGGCCACCAGACTCACGGCTGGCTCCTGCTTTCAGCCTCCCGGGATGTCTGGTCCAGCATCATTCTGGTCCAGCAGGACTATGGATGTTACTGGACCAGAAAGTATTGGATTTGAGAGGTTCAACCTGTACTGACTTGCAGAAATTGAAACTCATTAGTCACAACATTTAATAATCATACGTTCCAAAATGTGCCGTTACAATTTCATGTAAGAACAATACTTCTTGGACGTTGTCACCACTAAGTCCTTAGTCTAATGCATTATAACATCAAGTCCTGCTCATATAAAACCACAACTTCAGAAAGAGAGCACTCACCATGGGATAGAAGAAAGACAACTTTTAAAAAACTGATATGCATCTAAAATTTTATATTTTAATTTCAATGGAAGTTTTGCCTTGGAAAGGACTGGGGATTAAATAGAAAACTGGGGTCAGAAGAGACCTCAGGAGGTCATCTAGTCCTACTCCCTGCTCAAAGCAGGACCAAGATTCCACTCCCTGGCAACCCATTCCAGTTCTTCACCACCCTCCCAATGAAATAGTTTTTCCTAGTATCCAACCTGGACCTTTCCCATTGCAATTTGAGACCATGGCTTTTTGTTCTGTCATCTGCCACTACTGAGAATAGCCTGACTTCATCCTCATATCCTTAGGTCCTTATTTATTTGTTTATCATTTTAGATTCAACCCAAATTAACTAATTACATAACTATTCTTCACTAACCAGTCAGGTTATTAGTCTTCCTTCACATGGCCAACTGGTATTTTTCCCCACACTTCGCTAATGAAACTGTGTAAAGTGTACAGATTTTGTCTAACATCGGGGAGCGTCTACATATGTCTATGGTCATACTGAAGACTCCATTTTGAACATGGAACTATTGCCTCTTTGCCTCCATGTTGGACTGAAATTCCAAGGGCTAGGGGCACTGTCTAACAATGGCGTCATTAATGTGAACTGTTCCCATTCAAATGGAAGCAACTTAGGAAAATGGGATGACTGAAACCTAGGGTAACCCATTTTTCTCCAATATCTCTGAAGGGGCCTGGGATCTAGAGTCACAGCATTTTCCCCAGCAGTGGAACAAAGAGACTAGATTCTGGCACAGCCCTGTGATACTGCAAAGGCTGAGAAGGAGACTCAAATCCCTAGCTAGTTTGGGCCCGAGGGAGGGAGGTGGGCATGCTTTCAGAGTCCAGGGTTGTTGTCTAACTTAAGAGGCAGGATTGCTAACTTGCCTGGTCGGGAGAACTGGCATCCCTAGGAAGAAGGTAACTGGTTGCAATGGAGAGAAAGGTGCCATGATTTGGCAGAGAAACAATGTGCAGATGGGAGGCTCTGACCTAAGCCCAAAGGAGGTCAGGAGACTGAGGCAGGGAAATGTGTGTAGGTGAACTTATTTACTGTTTCGGGTGGATCTGTGTAGTTGTTGTGCTATCTAAAGAAATGAATAATTGGGCTTAGGGACCCGTTACAAAGTCTGCTAGTCTTTTGCTTTCACCTATCCTAAGGGTGCCTCAGAAAGGTTTGGAGCTCTGGGGCAGGGTGTGCTTAAGGCACTGGAGAGCATGGAGGTTGGTACTGATCCTTGCAGCCAGAAAGTGTGCCAGAGTGTATGTCTACATTGCAGTTACACTCATGACAGGCCTGTGCCAGCTTTTCAGGCTTACTGGGTGCAGGCTAGGGGGCTGTTTAGTTGCAGTGTAGATGTTTAGACTAGGACTACAGCTCAAGATCTGGGACCGTCCCATCTCACAGGGTTATAGAGCCAAGTCTCCAGCCTGAGGGCAAGCATCTATACTGCAATTAAACAGCCCCTTAGCCAAAGCCTGTGTCAACTGGCATGGGCCAGCCATAGAGTTTTAATTGCATTATAGACATTCTCAGAGACGCCAAGAGAAGAGACAGTGTTGCAGTCTATTCAGTCCAAGTGAAACTTATGAGCTCACAGGTCCAGCATACTGTGATCCAACCACAACAACTTGGTGAGTGTCCTGCCAGAGGGAGCTCTACAGGAGCGCTGCTAAAAGCATTTTGAGGTAATCTGTGAGATTTACTAAATTCTAGTTACATGCATAGCCAGTGTTGCCATCCCCATCTCACAGAAGCAAAGGTATTAATAGCTACATAATTTGTTTTCCCCCTATCCAAGATCTCCAATGATCAGATAACAGTATTTGATGGAGTACAGTGAAATTATCTGCTTCTATATGGTGGAGCAACCATTGGATCCATTTGACTTCTCATCAGCTGGGTAAAATTCAGTAATCTGCTTAAATTGTCCATACCTTTTCTTACTTTAGACTTTAGCCCATCCCGTGCTTTTCAGCACATTAGGCTACCACATTCTCCATGCGTGGACAAAACCTTTTTTACCCAACATTAATGCAATGGGATATAGATTTAGTCAGCTTGATTGTCTTCAGCTGTGTAAAGCACTTGTAAGCAGCAATAAATAAAGTTTTAATCCTATAATAGCTGCAAAACTGGGCAATATTTCATGTTTTCAATATTAAGGAGGTCAGTGTATTGTTCTCTGAAAAGCACCCATTCTGATGTACAGATCTATTTGATAGAGGATATATTTTCAGCTCCAAAATTTTGGATGTGTACCCACAACTGCCCAGCTACAATTTTTGCTAGGTGTACATCAATTAAGGTGGTGGGGTATGATTGGTTAGATCATTCTGTTACAGTATATTAGGACTGGTAAATAAAAGTATAATAAAATAATTGGTTATGGTAGAGCTAAGCACGACTCCAGTTTCACTATATAGACTGGAGCCCAAAAGGAAGTTCTTGGAGAATCAACTCCAGAACACAGCTCCAAAATCAGAGCTGCCGGACCTCAATCCTGTGCCACTGACACCATGCTCAAACTGGAGTCCCCCAGATGGACCTGATCAAGACAAGTTCATCTGTCTCATTGGGCGCGGGCAGCACTGTATGTCTGGTGTGTGCATTCTGTTTTTGATGATTAATAAATAGTGAGTAAGTAGGATATTAGTGTATAAGGCTCTTTCACTGGTAAAAGACCCCGCAAAGCCACAGAGTATAAGGTTACACCTGAGTCCACAGAAGGGTGAGGGCCCTAGGAACAGGTCAGGGTGGGTGCACCTAGAGTATGTGAATGACAGAGAATTTTGTGAGAGTAACAATGGATGTGTATAAAATGAGGGGATGTGCATGGCAGTGAATACTAAGGCTTGCTATAGGGAGACATGGAACAGAAGGGGGTTGGGGGTAGGCTGAGAGAAGAAAAAATCAGACAATTGGGACAAGGCAAGGGAAGAGCATAGATGAGGAAAAACATAGAACACAGAAAACTGAAGGGATAAATAAGACAAAGCAAGAGAGTCAAGGTTCTGTGTGGGCTGGAGAATAAGGGAGGACAGGGGCTGAAGAGAATCTTCTACTCCCTGAATCTGAAGCTAACTACAGAAAAGGCATACTTTAGATTAGCAACCTTTAGTGCATGAAATTATTTGATGTCACAGAATTTAGACTGATATGACATCTTAGAAAAATCTGTTGTGCAAATTCTCTTTTCAAAAGCTGGAAATCATTAAACTTGCAATCGTCAGGCTTCACACTGCTGCAAGAGGCTGCTGCTGTTCTTTGTTAGACACTGCATAAAGACAATTGGCAATGTTTTAAAGAAAGTAATTTTAAAACATGCACTTGCTTCTCCTTCCCCCTGCTGCAGATCCTGCTTCACCCCTCCTTTTGATCTATATGGTTTAACTACAACAAATTCAAATATTCAAAATAAAAATATTCTTATCACCTCTGTTTCTGGTTCCTGTTTTCAGCTTTAATTGACAGAATTATTTCATAGAACAATCCAGCCTTTTCTGGTCTTTCTTCAAGATGATTGGCTTGTATCTTTACACCAACTTGTCTAACATCATTCAAGTGGGACAAGTGCTTTCAGCAATAGTTTCTGCAGCCTCTCTTGGGCCTGACCTACAGTGTAAGTGCAAAGGTGTGGGGCAGGGGAAATCACACCCATAAGTGGCATTGCTATGTTGGCAAACTCCCTAGTCTAGATTCAGTTTTACTGCCACCCCCTGCCTCCAAAATCCTTTTTACAGTATAGCTTATTCCATTCATGAAATTGTTTATGGTATGCCAGCAAAAGAATGTTTTTGTTTGTATAAATTACGCCTCTGCTGGGAATGTTTGCCTGTATAGCTATTCTGTGTGTGTAGGCAAGGCCTTTGTAAAAAGGGTTAAGTATATTCAGCACCAAGGACATATTTCAGCTAGGAGTGAGCATGGTGAAGAAAGCAGAAATTCATTTTTTCATGCAAACTTTAAGGTGACCACGTGTCCTCTTCTGAACCAGAACCCGTGGTCTAAAAGGGATTCTGGTGGCTCTGGTCAGCATCACTGACCAGGCCATTGATTGGTTGGCGGGTGATAGTGCTGCACCACACAGCCGGGCTGGCAAGCTGCCTGCTAGGTGCTATACCATGTGGCTTCTGGGCCAGGAAGCAGCTGACATGTCCAGCTCCTAATCTGAGTTCTGTCCCTTCCTCTTGCCCACAGGAACCTCTGTCATTGGCTGGGTCAGGACAGGGGAGGAACTAGACCAACTTATGAACACTCTGTGGGTGTCTGTTGAAGGTTTGTGTGGTGTGTGCCTCCCCCGCTGCTGCCCAGCCCTCTGCTCCTCACACTCATGTGGCTGGGCTTGAACTGCAATGTGTGCCTTGTCTGTCTGTCGCCCCAGTGCCAGAACCCGGGAGCTCAAGGTATATGTATCCCCATCTACAAGTGCTGGGAATGGGGCTGCACCCCAACCCCCTCACTGCATCCTTCCCTGTCCCAACTCTCCCTTTCTTCATATTCCTCTCTGGTCCCATCCTGGCCTGCCCCCACACATACCCATCTCAGCCTGTACCCCTTACAATGCTCTCCACCCATCCTCTCTACCTCCCAGAACCGCAACTCCAACAGCCCTGCATCCCATTCACCTCCATACACTGCTGTACACCTATTATTTTTCTATATACTCTGGTGCACCTGTAGGCTTCTGCCTCCCCCTGCACCTCCATCCACCCAACATATCCTCACTTGCCTCCTCTCTCCTTCACTGCTACATCTCAGACCAATGCTGCATTTGTCCTTAGCCTAACTGGCTGTGTGAATCTTGATACTAGGCATTAGTTCCGGGTGCACTTTGACATACTCCCCTTTAAAAGAGCAGAAAATCAATGTTCACTACAGAACTTTTAGCACCCCATAGAAGTGTGTACACAGCCAATTAGCATGTAGCAGTCTAGTCCACTACAGATTCACACTCTGGTTTGCCGTATACTAACTCAAAGTGCAGACAAACCCAGAAAACCCAGGTCAGGTATAGTCTGACCTGATGGAAAAATGAAGTGAAATGTGACATGTCAGATACAGTACCCACCAGCCTCTGGTAAGAGTTACTGTGTAATCTGCCAATCAAGAATTGGTGCTTAACATGATTAGGCTTGCAGGATAAATGCTTTATAAAGCCCAGGTAGAACTGAATTTTTCCCATATAAATTTTAAATTACACCAATTCCATGAACATCTTACTTCTCAACTTTAGAAATCTTAATCTTCACAAAACCATTATAAAGGAATATTTTGGATATGTAATACTGAACCATAACTTGCCCTTAAGCATGTCTCCCCCACAGAGTACATTGCAGAGCAGCCAAACTTCTGTAAGTGGCTTGCCACGCTTTTCAAAAGAAGGTGATGCTATCATACACCATACAACCACAGAACCACAAAGATGCTGGTTTGGTAAGAATGTTCTTATGAACTGGTTAATTAGGAACAAGCAGTGTCAAAACGTCTACAATCTGGTGAAGTAAAAAAACCCCATTTTTAACAAACTCCTCATTCAAGAACTTGGCCATTGCCTTTCTGGAGCAGATCAAATCACTCATCAAGGCTGGTAGCCTATCCAACAATGGGCAATGCCAAACAATTTAGAGGTACACATAAGATCACACCTAACTTCATTTGGCAATATTGTGTACAGGTTGAACCTCTCTAGTCCATTACCCTCAGGACCTGACTGGTGCCAAACCAGAGAATTGCAGAACCACAGACGGTAAATGTTGTCTAGCAGCATTACCAACACTTCCATTGCGTACTGGGCTTTTAGAGGATATTTAGGGGTAAATTAGAGCTACATAATAGCACAAAACACTGCGAGCCAGACTGGTGGCTGTAAACAAACTTTATGGGACCATAGGAAACTTGGCCACACCCATGATAAGTGGACATCTGGCTAACTAAAATCATGCTGGATCAGGGCTAGAGAGGTTCAACCTGTACTTGATAGAAAACTGGTTTGGAAAAATGACAACAAAAATTATTAGGGGGTTGGAACAGGTGCCATATGAAAAGAGATTAAAAAGACTTGGACTTTTCAGCTTAGAAAAGAGGAGACTAAGGGGGCATATGACAGTGGTCTATAAAATCATGACAGGTATGGAGAACGTGAATAAGGAAAAGTTATTTACTTGTTCCTATAACATAAGAAATAGGGGTCACCAAATGAAAATAATAAGTAGCAGGTTTAAAGCCAACAAAAGGACGGGTTTTTTTATGCAGCACACAGTCAACCTGTGGAACGATGTGCAGGGGAGGGCGGAGGGGTTGAGCTGAATGAGCAGTGCCCAGAGAGAGGAGAGGAATTGCCCCACAATGAGTTGGGGGTCCCATTCCTGCAGGGCCTGGAAGGCAGTCAACAGAAACTGCAGCCGGAGGTGCACCAAGACATGTAAGAGCTGTCGACTGCTGGGAGGCAGGTGCGGCTCCATGGCTAGAGAGCTGAGGTGTCCACAAGAGCAACCAGAGCAGGCAGGAAAAAGGCTTTGCTGTCTCTCAATGAGGTAGGCAAAGGAGAAGAACCTGAGGCACAGTTGTACAGAGGGGTCCCTTTAAGCTTGAGCCTCAGATAGCCTCAGGCAGCAGCTCCAGGAGAAGAGTGCTGTCCTGATGTCCCGCCGGAAGCAAGGACACCATTTCTGGAGGGTAGGGAGCTCACCAGCGAGGTGTGAGAGGAATGCACAAAATGCAAGCACTTTCCCCTTACTCCCTTAGCATCCAGGGACAGGATGGAAAGCTATCCTCATCCCGGAACTCACGGCTGCTTCCCTCCCACTCCTGAAATGGCACCCTTGCCTGAAGTGATTCCAGGTGGCCTTATATGCAATTCAGTAGCCCACGAGTGTGGACCCTCTATTTCGAAATAGCTCAGAGCTATTTCGATGGGCATTTGCTGTGTAGACATACTATTTCAAAATAAGCGTGCAGTGTAGATGTGCCCTAAGTAAACAAGACGCAGGGTAAGACTTTCATGACAAGGTATGTCAGCTGTGTGATACTACAGGGGGTTGAATGAGGAATGTAATTTTTTCCTACTTGCTATTAAACAATGTGCAACCTGAACCTTCTAGACTGACAACCTTTATAATTTTTTTATCTCAGCAAGTAACATTTCAGATTCTTCTTCTCTAAATCCATCTTTAAATATATTACTAAGATCTCCTTCAGTAATATCCATGCATCATTAATTAAGTTTGTTACTTTTATGTTGCATGAAAAACATTTTACTTCTCTCTATTGTATTTTCCACTGGCCAGCATTTAATTTTTGAATGCTTTCTTATACTTTTAGGGGAAAATGTAAGAGTGTCCACCTGACTTCCTCTATCATTAGCCCATACATCTCTATTGCATTTCCTATTCTTCTCCATTCCAATCAAAGTTGTCCTAACCCATCAGACCCCCATCATGGCCTTGGTCCCTTTAAAACTTTTGAGTGACTTATTCCCCACATGGACACCCTCCTTGTTGAGCACCACCGATTCAGGGAGGAGAATTGTGACTGAGAGGACAATGAGGCATATTCGTAGCTGAAATGAATCTAGAAAGGGAAAACGCCCCCTTGGCATATGGAAGAGGTGCACTAGAAAATAAGTTTCAATGGTGTTTTATACTGTAAACTTAAATTGGAATCTGGGGCAGTGTGTGTTGGATGTATAACAAGCCTAATTTAATTTCTGGAGGCTATGTCTGGAAAACTCTATGTGGAATTTACTGGACTCTTAAATTAAATGTATTATGAAAGGATGTAATTGAAATTGAAGAATGGCTGTGTTAAGTCTAGAAGATTAAACAAACAATGCACATCTATTTAGGGACTACAGAAGCATGTGCAAATGTAGGATTCAAAACAAAAAATCCTGCATTTAGGATTTTTCTTTTTCAGAGTATTAAAGGGAATATATTGTGGGGTGTCCCCAAATTCATATAGTATCATTTCCATTATTTTAGCTATGTACATTGAGCTGCATATGGGGAAAAAACTACATGCAATTAAGTTGTACCACATTCTGTATTTTAAACTGGATTTTTTAAATTAAAAGCATTTCCTCCTCCACTCTATATTTAGTTTGGCTGGAGCTTTCCTGAGCTATTTCACCTTGGGTTCAAGAGTTTAAAGTTCTGGAAAAGAAAAAAAAATCTAGGAGAAACAAATCAGATATTACCCTACAGAATATCAAAGGTAGGATTTTTGAGGATCTATGAGGATATCTGAAGAATTGCTGTTCAAAATGTGCTTGCCACTGATTCGATATATTTTGTTTTTCTTTTTATTCCTTTTAAGTATCAGATTCCAAACTAGCACAAAATACCCTATTTGGATAAGTTTAGGAACATTACCATTCAAAGGACCTGATTTTTCTACCACTTACACCAATGTAAAACCTGTGTAACATGATTGGCAACAATGGAATTGCTCCAGATTTACACAGCCGGAGAGAAAAATTAAGCCAAGGGAGCCTATATGCTGGCAAAGGAAAATGCTCTGACCCATACAATGAACAAATTAGAATTAAAAAGCAAACCATTAAAACTGAGAGAAGAAATTTTAAGCAAACCTCAAAACATAAGCAATGAAAGGGGAGAAAGAGTTATCTGTATTGTTCTGTATTGCAGAGAGTTATTTACAAAGAGTTCTCTGTATTGCACCATTCAGGAAGCAGGCAGCTGAGACAACAAAGTATTGCTTTGTTAGGCACCACTAAAAGCAATTATCAAGTCCCTAAAACTGAGACACCTCTCAACATGCATTTCCAGGGAAATTTCTAATGAAGTTTATGTGTGATGATTCATAAACAAAACTGGACTTTGAATAAAAACAACGTTTAAATAAGATAAAAATGTTGACCTTAAAGAATAAGCATGCTTTCCAAACTCCCCTCCCCAAATAGATTAAAGGGATAACATATGCTGACTTATAATATTGAAATATAAAAACAAGCAATTGCCAAATGGGAACATTAAAAGAGCTGCTAGTCATATTGTTTAATCATGGGCAGTGAATGAGCACAGATGATGTAACACTTCGGCCAAGTCTTGGCTGACATAATTGTGGTTTTGCCAATTCTTTTACATACAATTGCTGATCTGCTTAAAATGATGTGATTGCTGACAAATGAATGTAATATTGTATTGTATGTTTTGAGATTAAAAAACACACAAACGTGTAATAAAAATCCCTTTTCCTGAAAAGGCCTAGGTCAGGATGACATAAAACGACCCAGATACTCCAATATCAGCAGGAAAAAAAATACAGAAGTTGGGATAAAAAAAGGCAACAAAAATTATTAGGGGTTTAGAATGGTTCCCATATCAATAGAGATTAAAAAGACTAGGACTTTTCATCTTAGAAAAGAGGAGACTAAGGGGGCATATGATAAAGGTCTATAAAATCATGACTGGTCTGGAAAAAGTGAACAAGGAAGTTATTTACTTATTCCCAGAATATAAGAACTAGGAGTCACCAAATGAAATTAATAGGCTGCAGATTTAAAACAAACAAAAGGAGGTTTTTCTTCACTCAGCGCACAGTCAACCTGTGGAACTCCTTGCCAGAGGGTGAAGACTAGGACTTTAACAGGATTCAAAAAAGAGCTAGATAGATTCCTGGAGATTAGGTCCATCAATGGCTATTGGCCAGGATGGGTAGGAATGGTGTCCTTAGCCTCTGTTTGTCTGGAAATGTATGACAGGAGAGGGATCACGTGATGATTACCTGTTGTGTTCTCTCCCTCTGGGGCATCTGGTGTTGGCCACTGTTGGCAGACAGGATAATGAGCTAGATGGACCTTTGGTCTGACCCAGTATGGCTGTTCTTATGCAATGTGAAATGTACAGGTTACTTAAAACCCAAAGGGTTGATGTGTTAAAATCCAGCTGGATAAAGATTAAGTAATCTGTAATGTATAAAAGATGTAATGAACATAGGTCCAAACTGGGGTTACTGGCCACTGCCACTGCTACTGTGGCAGTGACAGTAGCCAGAACTCCAGGCCCTTTAAATTGCTGCCAGAGTGGCATGCAGTGCTCTCTGGGTAGCTAAGGGCTGCCTGGTGAGGGGAACACTGCGCAGCATCTGTTATTTGTCTGCCATAAAATGATACACCCAGACACTACAGGTGCCAATAATTATCTGAAATTGCAAACATAAAGATGAAAATTGTTTAAGCCTCAGTTGGATGGACTTATTATTCAGTTCCCCCAACTTTTACCTCTGTGTAGGATTACCTCTATGACTTGCAGTCAAAAGATCAGCTCATTCAGAAGTTATCCAACAATAGGGAGCCTGGAAAGTGTTGTTAGAGTGGAGAGTTATTAACTATTCTAAGCACATCAGAGATTAAAAGAGCCAAAAGGGGTTTGTGAATACCCCCTAGAGAGAGGCAGAAAGCAGAAATAAAATCATTATCCTTTTGAAATCTTGGCATTGACCTCACTGAGGCCAGGATTTCCACCTAAGAAGGAAGATGTGGGCATCTGCAGAACAATTGTCTGTAGTCCCATCAGATCTAAGAAGCAGGCATTTGCATATCTGAAGAGGACAAACTGGATCAAACCACAAATGGACCATAAATGGAGAGTCTGTCATATTCACTACATTATCTGGTCTATTTGACAGCACCAAATGAACTAAGAATTTCAAAGTTTCTAGCTTGTGCCTTCACCACACTCTGCTGAGAAACAGAATAGCACCTGGCTTGGATGAGATAACGTGAATAAAGACGGTCATGCAGAGAATGCACAGCAACAAGTCTAGTGAGAGCTGAAAGTCTTAATGGTTCATTACTAAAGTCGTCCGAAGCTCCTTATTTCTATGGCAGGAATTAGATTTAGGAATTTATAATACAAAGAATGGAATCTTCACAATACAAGCACAACTCAGAGTGAGGGAGAAATACAGAAAGGCTCTAGAAAAAGCTTGTTTGTGCTAGGTCAGCCATCCAGGCGAGTATTATTATTTTTCTATTTCTAATCCAGGTATACACATTGCTAGGCAACAGGTAAACTGCTCTATGACTAAAACCCTTGTTCTGCAAACCTTATTTTCTGAAGGAATGAGCCAATATAATATTTTTTTAAAATGCCAAAAAGTAGTGTGGGTTCATTACAGCAGTAATACTTCTGAGGCAGAGATTTTCTAACAATGATGCTTATGGAAACTGAAATGTCATGAAAAGTATCCAAGTTAGTTCCCAAATCTGTCCTCTGTGGTGTCGATTATTTAACGGAGAAGTATGAGGAAATCCTTACACAGGATGTTCACAGACAGATATAATGTGTTTCTACCAGGCTCACTCTCTCACTAAAAGGAGGAGCTTTGTCTACACATAATAGTCTATCGCTCAGCCTGGCAGCACTTTCAACTGAAAGTGTGGCCATGGCATGAGTGCTGAGAGAGAGCTCTCCCAGTGCTCTGTGTAAACCTCCTCCATGAGAAAAGTAGCTAATAGCACTGGGAGCATGATTCCCAGCACTGTAGCCTGGTTCACACTGGTGCTTTACAATGCAGTAACTTCCTGAGCTGAGGGAGGGGAACAGCTGATTCACAGCCCTGAGCCAGAAAGTGACAGCACTGTAAAGTGCCAGAGTAGACTTAGCTAGGAATTCCTAACTGGATGCTACTCAAAGGAGTTTTGAGAATGTCTATAAATTGCTAATTAAAAAGTCTGGTTATGGGTACGTCTAGACTACATGGCTCCGTCGACGGAGCCATGTAAAGTAGTTTACTCGGCATAGTCACAGAAGCGGGGATTATTTAAATCTCCGCTTCTTTGACTATGCCGAGTAAACTACTTTACATGGCATCCCCGCTTCTGTGACTATGCTGAGTAAACTACTTCACATGGCTCCGTCGACAGAGCCATGTAGTCTAGACGTACCTTATGGAAAAAGCCTAGAGTATTTGATGTGCCAGATTCAGCCTAGGGAAGGAGACCAATACAGCCACTTAAAGTGCCTTATATCATCAGTAGCTCTTCAGAGCTGGAGTGCAAGAATGATGCAGACCCACTGCAGAATAGCCAATAGGGTGATGATTAGGCTACTCATTGGGGATATGGGAGTCCCAGGTTCAGGGTGGGAACTTGACTATGGGTCTTTTATAGCTCAAGTGAGTGCCTAAACTGTCAGCCTATTGGCTAGTCTTGTTTAAGGAGGTGCGCTTTTGCTCATGGTTTTTGGTGAACATTTTGAAAGGTTTCATTTTCATTCCAAATGGGAATAAAAGCGTATTTCAAAGCCTCAACATTTTTTGAAAAACCTCATTGTGGATTCCCACCCAGCCATACTGCATATTGAAAGAGGACTCTCAATGTCAATCTAAACAAACATTTTATTTCAGGAATTTTGAAAGGTCTCATTTTGATTTCAGCCTTTGTATTTTTACTATAAATTAACTTATCTTTTTTTTAAAAAAGTTGTTTCATCAAATATAGAACTTCTAATTTAGAGAATGTATGAAAGCAGGACAATGATCATTTCAAAACTTTTTTTTCCAAAATAGGAAACTCACCAAAATGAACCCTTTCCTACAAAAGCCTTTATTTTACCAAACTGGAATTTTCCAAGAAAAAAACAAAAACCAAGAAACAGATTTAGCTGAAAAATTCACAACCTTGTCTAGTTGTAAGCAATGAGTATTTGCCCACTCCTTTAATCCCATGAAGAAAGTTAAGTGAAGAGAGTTTCAGATGGCATTAAGGAACTGAATACGGAATATCAATAACCTAAGATGAACTAAACCAAGGAGAGCTAATAAGGAATTAATTTCAAGTAGATTAATATTCCACAGGCAAATTTCCCAATTTTCGGCTATGGATGACGAATTAGGCTGCTAACATCAGCTTCCTAAATTCAGCTAGCATCAACAGCAGCAAACTGCCTACTGAAAAGCAAACATTCTGACCTTGTCTGTGCTGATAATAGCAGCTGTAGCAGATCAGAATTACATCTGTGGAGGCTTAATTGACACAATGGTAAAAAACACTTGTCTTCTGTCTGTGCTACAACTTCCAACATTTCTTGCACTAGTGGAAAATTATGCATCCATTTGTTGTCAACCTATTGGCGTTGTAGTGTCAATTTCTCGGGAAAATGTGGTGACAGATTCCAGAAGATTCTAGAGAGGAAGTGTCCAAGGAACTAAAGGAAAAAGATGCCACAAAGAAAAAAACAAATGCGAGTCAAGACTTGTATGACAGAGATGCAAGTCATGATTGTGTGAGAATGAGGTAGATGATTTATAATGAATCACCTGTGACAAAGACTGAGAATGCTTCAATGAAGCTGAGAGGCACAGAGATGCAGACACTCAGCTGGAATGGTAGTTCACTGAGGCATGGGCTAAGATGAAGGAGCCACAAAATGCCTTGCTTCTATGAAGAATCCTCCAGTTGTAACAATATGAGAAATCACCAGAGGGCACCACTGCAGATGTTTCTTGATGTTTCTGTTCATCTGAATGAACAAGAGTTGGACCTTGGAGAAATACTTATTAACAGCCACCATACAGCTCTTTGTAGAAGCTTAGCATATCTGTCTAGGCCTGTGGTATGCAACATGCTAGCCACTAGCCACATGTGGCTATTTGACCAGTTGAGTGTGGCTAGTTGGCTTGAACAATGTGTCTATTTGGCCAGTTGAGTGTGGCTAGATCGCTACAGCTGTAGCCACTTCAGTGGCTACTGCTTCAGAACTGGTGGGACACCATGGCTCTAGGCTCTGTGGACTAACACATATAAAAAGATGAGTGCAAAACTATAGGATTTACTCTTTTGGTTCTATGATCATCCTCTATCATGACTCAGCTCCCCTCCTCATGTGTAGCCCACCTGGCCAGTGGACTAGCAGGAGCAACAGAGGCTGGCAATTATATCCCATCTGCAGAACTCTGTGTGTATATGTGTGGTGGATACTTTTGTAGCTAAGGACAATAAATGAATTCTGCATTCACAATAAACACAACATATTGCCTTATCCCCCAAACAAGATTCTGGTAGTTCTACTTCTCTAAATAACAATTGCACAGGAGTAAGTGGGACTAGAACATAACCCTTCACTTTTCCACTAGGGTATAATGTTGCTATTGGATTAACAGTAATTATAAGGTTCATCTGAGGACACCAATAAGTTTTATTTAGCAATAGTTTAGTGTTTCTGTACTGCAAATACACAATCAAGTTTGAAAGGAGCTACAGACGCAACTGGCTGGCAATGTATGAATTCTGTAGAAGCTCTTCCATCTAGCAATCAGTTGTTGCATGACAGCTGTCAGGAATATTGTTTCCTGACTATACTGATTACCCCATTGGCATGGTCAGCTCCAGTGCACCTAGGGAATGTCAATATCATGCTAGGTTATGGTGAAGGAGACAGATGTCGTCTCCAAGGAATGGACTGTGATCCCCTTACTCATACTGTATGATGTAATGTGAAGTGTCATTCAAATCAATAGGCTTATTTGTAGAGAAAGCTAATATCATGCATATAATGGTATTAGAATCTGGCCATAATATAACCGGGACCAAGAGGGATCACCATATTATCAGAGCTGTGAAAAAGGGCAGAAGTAGTTGTAAGCCTCCTTTGTTCCTTCTGTATTCTAGCCCCAGCCAGTGTAGATTGCCTGGCTGCCTGCCCTCCCTCCTGCCATCACAACCAGTGTATATTAGAGTTGCCTTGCTGTGGTCCAGCTATGCCCTCTGTCTTCACACACATTTATGCCAGACACTGGTAAGGTATCATAGCACCACTGCAACAGTTGCACCCAGAACTCCTCATACAAGAGCTTTTCCATAATGGCTGCCTCCCTCCTTTATTGGCATCAATGCTATAACAGGGTTAGTGCCTACTGCAGAACTTGGCCCCAGGTTTATACATTTGATCTGAAATGGGAGAGGCAGTAAAGAGTGAGTTACAGGGCATAGCATGCTGGGGTGTCAGAGCATATGGCTGAGTTTTTAATTTAAAGCACTAATAAATGAGTAATTGGGTTTCTGCTCCTTTTGGAGTTATTTTTGCCTTTACATTTCAACCTTGAAGAGAAGATAATTTTCTAGTGAACATCCCTGTCATGTGGTATTCCTTAAACTGTTCTTTGGGTGATCATTCAGTATTTCTCCTATGTTACTAGGGCCACAGCACTATCAGCAACACACCCTCTGGGAGAAGCCTGAATCCTGTTGTGACAATCCGTATCCTTATGGTCACCCCATTTACAAGGTATGTTAAATTTTGTACAAGCATACTGTATAAGGTATCATTTGAAAACCCATTATTTGTGGATCATTATTGCTCTGGTAAACTACATGTGGCAACACTGTATATATAATTTCACACTGTATAATATAATCAAGACATGTTCCAACATGTTCTGAAGGGTGGTCAGAAAGAAGTTCCCCAGAGCTAAAGGCTACCCAGGGCCCCAACCAGGTATCAAAAGGACCCCTCCCCCCAGATTAAGTGGCCACTCTTTGGCAGGAGAGAAGGTTCAGGCAAAAGATCGGGAGCGGGGCTCGAGCTTCCAAAGCGCCACGTCGGGCTCCCTCGTGGGCCCCAGGCTGCTGACCCGGCTCTAAGCAGAGTGGATGAAAGCTTTAAAACACCGGCGCTGGCGCGGGGCCTATTAAAGCGCTGGGCCCGGAGCAGCCGCCCGCTCGCCCTGCCCTATATCCGCCGCTGCTTGTTAAGATAGCTATTAGTTGCATTTTACCTTTTATTTCTTTGCAGTCAATTCTGATTTATATGTCTCATCACTTGTAATCATGTAAAATCTGTTTGTAGTTGATAAATGTGCTTAGTTGTTTCATCTAAACCAGTGTGTGGTGAGGCTTGAAGTGTTTGGGAAACTAACTGGGATAACAAGAGTTGTGCATATTATTTTCGCTTAATAAATGAAGAGCTGTACAGGAGCTTCTGTTGATCAGGAGTATGCTGGGCAATACAAGATGCATATTTCTAGGGGGAAAGTCTAGGACTGGACATTTGCTGATGTTGCCCTGCAGCGTAATTCATGAGTAGCTGGCTATAATATTCATACACTGTAGCTGGGAGTGATTTCCATGTTGGAGCCTGTGTGGAGCCGACCAGGAATGGTAGCTTTCACAGCAAAGCAGTGTAAAAGACACCCTAAGTTGGGCAATTGAGGATATATAGCTGTGCATCAATCCAGATAGCACCCAGAAAAGATGTCACACCCATGTCATTTGACCAAGAACCCTGTCATAGGGAAGGGTTCTCTCACTCTGCATTCCTACTGCAAGCAGTCCTCATGCACACCTCATGCAAGTTCAACACCAAGAGCTTTATAAATGTTTGCTATGTGCCTAACCTGCTTAGGCACTTTTGAGAATCCCAATAAGCACCTAAATTGCTTTGTCAAGGTGATTTAGACTCTAAATCCCATTTTCCAATTTTACCTTGGTCTCTCTCTTTTAAAATATCTTATTCAAAGGTCTTTATTCTAGGATTGAAAAGAAAACAAACAAAACAACACACACATCTGCCAGACATTCTTCAGGAATTCTGCATAATTTCCAGGCTGACGCTCAATCTGCATTCACTGACACCCATGCAACACTGCCAATAGGATTACACAGAAGTAAACAAGGCCATAACTTGCTTCATTATTATTTATATTCTGTCAGCACTCCTAATATGATAGGCATTTCCTAAACACGTTGCATGATACACCCCCGACCAGAGAGCTTGAAGTCTAAAATGGGAAAACTAGAAAGGGGTACAACAGACAAATATTATTGTTCTAATCAGAAAGTGTCAAACTCCATAAAATGTTACTGTCAAGCTTCAGCTAAGAATGTAATCATTTTTGCCACTGTCTTGGATTACGAGCATAAAATAGCTCAGTTTGGCTCATATCTACAGTGACACACAAATAGTAGTTGTTCCACAGAACAAACTTCATTTCAGTGAGTTCACTAGCAGCAGAAACTCCTATGAACCACAGCTATGTATGTTTTCACAAATAAAGAGCACTGTTAAATTGAGGCTTTATTATATATAAAGGATACAAAATATTTTCGCTAAATCTACATTTTAATGATAAATAATATGCTGCATTTAGGTCCAGTGACTACTGAAATTTCATCTACAGAATGATTGAATTTCCCTCACAGACTTCAGTAAATATTTTTAAATAGTGACTAGCATATCATATGCTAGTGACTAGCACATCAAAATTAGAAAGTAAAATAAATGTAAATACACAGTATAAAAATAGGGCTGTGTACACACACACATACACAGAGCTCTACATCAATGTTGATAGATACACACTAAAGAGATCTGCCAAAGTTTTAATCAGTTCTAGTATACAAACTGAATGTAGACAATTGTGGTGCTCCTTTTGGCCTTAGTGCCAAAATTTGGAATACTGGAGGGTGTTTCTCTCTGGAGGATAAATTAATAATGGGGTCAAGTATTTCTTGGATGCAATTGTCATTATTTACAAATGAAATACTAAGTCCTGTTTCTCTGAACACAGCAAGAATCAAAACAGCAGGAGACAGTTTTCTTGCTTACAGTTGCAAGACTGTTTCCAATCAGCACTCTAGCCAAAAGTTCTCAAGTTTTTTTCGTCGTGGTCACACTACAAGCCCCTCTCAGCTATCTTTGGCTTACAGCTGCTTTCTCAGTATCTCTCTCTCTCACGCACGCATAGAGATACATAGCTGCAATCCAATCAACCCCCTGCTTTTATCAGACCCCTAGGAATCTCTTTGGACTATATGGCTCAAGTTCTACTCCAGCCTTCTATGTGTCCTACAGTTTCATCTATCTGTTCTATAAAGAAGCGTGCTTGCATTTTATGCAATGAATGAAGGGTTGATGTTACACTCTCTAGCTTCAATGAGGTTTTGCCTAATCCACCATTGTAGCGGTTGTATACATTGCTACGAAAAATTGTATTCTCTCAAAACTAGTATTAAAGAGGGGAGAATGTTCTGAAAATAAAATAGTCAAGGTGAAATTCAAACACTTCTTAAAAACAGGAAAATGTCTAGAAAGCCAGTAAGCACATGTCTGGGCAATAGCACTACACAATAGAGTGCAAAGAAAAATAAAATGAATTGCATTTATTGCCAGCAGTATGCCAAATCAAACTTTGGCAGCAGAATCTGAGAATCTGCCTCCAAGTCATAGAATTATACTTATTGTGCATTATCAGCTTCCATTGTTCTGACAGCATTTTCATCATTAAATCACATATCCTCCTCTGATGTCTTTCCGAAAGGAAACTTATTGCTTTCTGTTAATGCTTGATCTCAGACAGGGCAAGACTTAAAAATACAAATCTTGATAGAGGAATCAAATATGAGCATAGAGGAACTGAGTCTTGTTCAAAGAAAATTTACTTATTTGAAAACTTCCCTACTGTAGATCCTTGTTAAAGTACAGAGGCACTTTGTCTAACTTTCTTGAAACAGCCACAAGAGAATTATGATGCTGACTGCAGCTACCCTACTCCTGCAAATGTTGTGTTATTTTCTATTTATTAAAACTGGATATTACTACAGATATTTTAGCCTCATAATAAATAAGTATTGGTCCTTAACCTCAATGCTATGGCCAGTTTATAGTCCCAAAGAATAATCATGTAAATTAGAAGTTCAAGAGACTACATGGATCCTTTAAGTTAGGTTCCTATTTGTAGTCACAATGTTGGCTTAGCAGGTAATGGATTGAACAGGGTTAAAGCAAGAAAACTCTTCAGCTCCTTAGTGGATGAATTGGCCAGGTGGATTTCTGACAGTACAAGGCAGAGTGCCCCCCCTTAAGACTCTAGAACCTCCCCCAACTGGGAAATTGCTGGGAGTTGAGGATAAGAACATAAGAACATAAGAACGGCCGTACTGGGTCAGACCAAAGGTCTGTCTAACCCAGTAGCCTATCTGCCGACAGTGGCCAGCACCAGGTGCCCCAGAGAGGGTGGACTGAAGACAATGATCAAGTAATTTGTCTCCTGCCATCAGATATTCTGTGTCTTATTCTCTATCCCTTTCTTAATAATTCCTAGCATCCTATTTGCCTTTTTGACCGCCGCTGCACACTGTGTGGAAGTTTTCAGAGAACTATCCACGATAACTCCAAGATCTCTTTCCTGATTTGTCATAGCCAAATTAGCCCCCATCATACTGTATGTATAGTTGGGGTTATTTTCCCGATGTGCATTACTTTACACTTATCCACATTAAATTTCATTTGCCATTTTGTTGCCCAATCACTGTTTGGTGAGATCTTTTGGAGTCCCTCACAGTCTGCTTCTGTCTTGACTATCCTAAACAGTTTGGTATCATCCGCAAACTTTACCACCTCACTGCTTACCCCTTTCTCCAGATCATTTATGAATAAGTTGAAAAGGATTGGTCCCAGGACTGACTCTTGGGGGGACACCACTAGTTAGCCCTCTCCATTATGAAAATTTACCATTTATTCCTACCCTTTGTTTCCTGTCTTTTAACCAGTTCTCAGTCCAAGAAAGGACCTTCCCTCTTATCCCATGGCCATGTAATTTACACAAGAGCCTTTGGTGAGGGACCTTGTCAAAGGCTTTCTGAAAATCTAAGTATACTATATCTACTGGATCCCCCTTGTCTGCATGTTTGTTAACCCCTTCAAAGAACTCTAATAGATTAGTAAGATATGATTTCCCTTTACAGAAACCATGTTGACTTTTGTCCAACAAATTATGTTCTTCTACATGCTTCACAATTTTATTCTTTACTATTGTTTCGACTAATTTGCCCGGTACTGAAGTTAGACTTACCAGTCTGTAATTGCCAGGATCGCCTCTAGAGCCCTTTTTAAATATTGGTGTCACGTTGCCTACCTTCCAGTCATTAGGTACGGAAGCCGATTTAAAGGATAGGTTACCAACATCCTAGGATGTTCAGCAATTTGCAGGACCAGGTTCTTAGTGGTCATCTTTTGTACATGTAGTGATCATAGCACTTTTTTATACATGACTTTTCCTTCAGAAAAAGGAGCTAGAAGATGATAGAATGGCAGCGCCTGGAACCTAGGCACAATAGGCACTTCACAGCATGAGCTTCACCTGTTTCCACATCCATTTCAGTACAAGCATGCGTGAAAATATCACGAGTCTCAGCAAGTCTGGGAAGTACTTCAAATATTTCAGAGGCAAATTGAAACTCAATTCCCAGTGTTCCAAGGTCAGTGAGTCTGCCGTCTACCGTTGCAGTGAAAACATATGATTTGATTAGATTGAGTCAGAACAGCTTCCTTCATAACATGATGCACAGATGATTGACAAGGTGTAAAACATTCTGCATAAAATTCTACAGATAGAACACAATACGCTGAGCCAAAAAGCTAGTGAGTTTGACATTATTATTTTTGTACTTCTTTAAATGTCACTTTACTGCTGTTGTTCCATCTCATGGCCACAGCAGTAATATTTAATCATTGGAGTGCATCTTAATTAAGAACAGAAAAACAGTCACAGTGGGTCAGATCAGTGGTCCCTCAGTCTAGACCATTGCTTTGTCTTCCGACCATGACCAGTGACAGATAGTTCAGAGGGAATGAGCAGAACAGGCAATCATCACATGATCCATCCCCTGTTGTCCACTCTCCGCTTCTGACGCATTCTCATACATTAGCTACAAGAGTTTGCTTTTCACCCCTGGTAAATGAAGTAGCACTGGAAAAAGCAAGATTTCAAGATGACTGTTTAAAATTAAAAGATTACAAATATATTCAAAGTCAAATATGCTCTATAGGAACTTGATTTGTAGAAAATGCAGAACAGAGACCTAGAAAGAGAGAAGTTTTAAATGAATCCTAATTATGTACATGTGTAAATAGGTAGATTTTTAAAAATTATTACTTGTCAAACATCCATCTAAACAGTATTTGTGCCAGCATACATAGTAGCACAAATATCAACCCAAAAGGATTCAGTGCATAAAGGAACCAGTGCGCAAGATGCTCAACAAAAATAAGTTCCAAAGAGCAGCAGCATGAGGGGGGAATTGGAGACAAAATGGACAAATATTTCCTGGCCAAAATAGAAAGATCTTGTACCAGGCACTGAAGGAAACCACTGTGAAGATCAAGTGAAACCTCAAAGCAGAGAACACAGACATCCCAGCTGATTTCTACTGCCCTTGTAGCTGATGGAGAGATGATTGCTCAGTCGCCTTGTGCTTAGAAAATGAAAGATCTACAACAAACTGCAAAACCTTGCATTGAATCAGTTGGCTTATCAGCAACCCTTGGAGGGCATGGGTGAGATCCTGGCTCCACTGAAATTAATGCAAGTTTTGACATTGATTCCAACGGGGGCAGGATTTCAGCCTGTATGTAGAGTGCAATAAGGACCCAATAAAATAAAGCACTTTGGCACATATTTAGCTTACCCACAAGACTAAATCCAATCCCATTAATCACGGGTTTAACTTTAAGACCATTAGTAGTTCCATTGAAATAAATAATGCTTATGTATGTTAAGTGCTTGGCTAAACTGGGACTCAGCCCCTGGAGTAATTGGTTCAAGTCCAAGGTCCTAATTGTATATTCATAAAAAGCAACAAAGAGTCTGGTAGCATTTTAAAGACTAACAAAATATGTAGATGGTATCATGAGCTTTTGTGGGCACAGCCCACACCATCTACATATTATGTTGGTTTTTAAAGTGCTACCAGACTATTTGTTGTTTTTTAAGTTTTTCCTGTTACAGACTAACTTGACTACCCCTCTGAAGCTTTTGTATATTCATAGCCAGGTACTTCCAGGTTTGTGACTCTTCAGTACAATACCTAGATCTGAGAACAGAATTTGCCCCTTTCACAGGTAATTACACTTATTTTAGTGCTTCTACTCAGAAATTTTGGAGTGCTCATTTAAGGCACTATTTTTATGAAAATGCCAAGGTGCTTATCTCTTTGAGATATGCAGGTTTCAGTATTGAATGTGCAAAATGTCTTTGTAACAATTTTTTATAACAATTTTTTATAACAATTTTTTCTGTAATTCTTTGTAGCCTAACTATTGTAGCCATAATACTTTAGGCAAAACCAATATCAAGGATTTACCGGGAAAGGAATCCCTTCTGCAAAGATCAACATTTCTTCCTGGTCTGCTTTATTATACAGATTCATAGAGACCTCTGCCTTCCCCTCTGTGATTGCTCCCTCTTGCTCAGATTCAGTTTGAAATAGATGTTCTCTGAAAGGGCAGGCATTAGAAACAGTAGTTCATTCAGAATAGAAGAAAGCATTAGGCATGTACGGCCAGAGCGGATTTTTCTGCCAATCATGCAACAGGAGAAATCTCTCTTGCTCATTTCTGTGATGAACATATTCTTGCTTGTAGGCTTTTCCCCCCTCTATGTTCATTTCATGTTTCTAATTAGGGGAAGAGCCTTTGCAAGTGGTTTTATGGAATGTTGATTTTCTATCTATGGGCATCTACCCTTCTGATTTGTAATAATAGTAATAGAGCAAAACTGGGCCCTAAGTAGTAATATTACCAAGCTTTCCTTTTCCTCTCAGAATCCCTCCTTCTCCTGTCTGCTCTCATTTCACATACAGATGGTTTCCTTTTCTGTTCACCAAACTACATTCCATCTTGTTTCCTCACATGGTATTTTCCCAGCAGGGAAAGTCTGCACTAAGACAGCTAATGGCCCTGTTGACTTCAAATGGACTTTCAAGTGCTTGAGTGCTTCTCTAGGATTAAAGTTTAGAGCACTTTTGCAGGGAGAAACTGGTGCAACAAGACATCCTCAGTGTTCTCCAAACTGTGTGCTTTATACAGTGCTTAGTTTGTAATGACAGGAACCAGGGTTCAAGCAGTGTTCTTTACATTCATAACTTGTGCAGCAAGCCCCTTGGTACCAGGGCTCTGAACTGTCAAGCCTAGAGGTAGCCAGGATCCACCTTGGCAGGCCCAAGCTCAAATTAAGTACCGGTTATATAATTTGAGATGAACCATTCTCAAGCACTCACTTTTGTCTGAGAGCATTTTATTTCAATACTTGTCTGACCTGGGTGTGTCTGTGAAATCGGAACCAAAGCACAATTACTAATAGTGTATTGCACTGTATGTCCCTTAAACAGTACAGATTTCTTTTCTTCATCATCTTTCCTGGGCTCTTCATTTGGCATGCCCATTTCAAATTCAGAGGCTAAACAGCATTCTTGTTTTGAGTGTTGGGTTTTTGTTTTTCTCTGATCTTGCTGCTGAGATTATTTTTCCTGTCACTTGGAGACTTTAAACTTGGAATACTGCACACCAGAAGGAGAAAGTGAAACTAACAGCATGTGTCATTACCATGAGTTCTCTATTCCCCAGATACCACCTAGCTAAGTCTTCAGCAATTAAGCTCTTGTGTAGGGAATACTGAGCAGTCTCTATTGAATAAATGAAATAAACTATATTGAAGATTTTCCTTTTGTGTGTTAAAGGAAAATTACTTTAACCAAGAAGCAGATTTCAAAGACCTGATTTTTATCAGCACTTTAAATATTTGCAGGCATAATTTTGCCCTCACAAACAAACAAAACAACATTTTTGCCAGTGTTATTCCTACAACCAGCTGTAGGCACAAATGGTAGCAATTGGACATCTTTCTATCTGATCCATAATCATTTTAAAGTGAGAGCCTTTGGAAAATATACAGGTACTGACCTCCATTGATGCACTAATTTAACACCGAGTCTACCAAAGTTATGTTTTAAAAGGGCCTAGATATATCTGAATGATTTAGAAGTTGCTATTATTAAAAATATATAGAATATTTCTGATAAAATAATAGAGAGAGAATTAAAAAGAAAAATGGAAGGGGAAAGAAGAGATCAGGTTAGTACTAAAGTAATCTTTATGTGCCAATTCCAAAATCCACTGCGGTCACTGAGAATCTTTCCATCAACTCAAATGGGCTTTGGATTGGGCCTCATGAGGTTGGGTTTTTTTTTTTTTCTTTTATGAGTCTGGACCAGTGTTCCTCGATGTGGCCCATGAAACCGAGGTTCGACAGAGCCAATGGGAGCTGCGAGGCTCTGTGGCCACAGCGCCAGTAAATAAACACACCGGCGCAGCTAGTTAGCAGCTTTCTCAAAGTGGTTTCATACATCACTTTGAGAAACACTGGTCTAGTCATAGATAGCACATTTCTGTTACTAGTAAAGAATCTAATATTATGTCTTTAATAAGTGCTAAGGACACATTGTACAAATAAACTCAGTATCTTCTTATGCCTCCTGTTTGCAATCATAACACCGTATGAGCAGCTATTGAAAGACCAGCTAGTCTCAATCATTCTTGCTACATGATATCATGATACAAAATGTAAAGAATTGATTCATAGGATTTTGCATTGCAATGCAAAAGACTTGAGTCAGATGATCGTACTTGTTTCTGACATAGTGTGTAGGAGGACACCTAATACTGTGGGATTGCACTGACAACCTCTACATCTGGTCTATAACTGTTTATCTTTTCCTAGCCTCATTAGAAGTTTATGAGAATGCATTTTGGATGAGTTTATTCTTTGGTCAAGCTGTTCCTTCACACTGAATATAGTTCTCCAGACACTGAATTCAAAGGTAAGGCAAGAAGCTCTGACAATATTCACTTCCACATGGGCAAGACTAAATCAGTCAGTTTATCAATCAATCAATGAACTGTCATACATCAACACTTGAAATGAAGAATAAAATAGCAAGCACTGGAAAAGAGGAAGAAGCTGGGTTCCTGGGTGGTTATGATGGAGGTGCATTATGTGGATACTGGAAAGAATTTGTTTGAAGTTAAGGGATTGTCTGTAAGCGAGAACTGGCCTTTCCCCCAAGGCCTTTCACTCTCAGAATCATCCAGGAACCCACCCCTGCAATCAGCCCCAGTGCCAATTCTGCCCACACATCTACACCAGCGATTTCATCACTGGACCCAACCACATCAGCCACCAAATCAGAGGCTCATTTAACTGCACATCCACAAATGTGATCTATGCCTTCAAATGCCAGCAATGCCCCACTGCCATGTATATTGGCCAAACTGGACAGTCTCTACAGGAAAGAGTTAATGGACACAAATCAGATATCCGAAAAGGCAATACACAAAAATCTGTTGGAGAACACTTTAATCTGCCTGGACACTCATTAATGGATCTTCAAGTCACCATTTTGTTTCAGGCCAATTCCACAAGCCAAATACACAGGGAAGGGTTTGAACTTAACTTCATTCACAAGTTTAATTATTATGCAAATGGTATGAACCCAGATATCAGCTGGCTCTCACACTGTCTTCCACATCCTACAACCAGCTAGCCTAACAATGGAGGTGCTAATTGTTCTTATCAGCCTCTTGTAACTATTTGAACTATCTACTTTAACTATCTACCTGAACAAAGATGCTAACTACCTTACCCATTACAAAGATAGCTTCCCCAATTATCACCCCTAATATCATTATCTCACAAACACTAACCTCCCCCCCTTACCCTCCTTCTGTTCTAAAATCTGATTTGTCAATTTTATATGTGTTCACTTTTTTTTATTGTATCCCTTTGGTATTTATGGTCATGCCAATTTTCTTCCACAATTTGATCTGAGGAAGTGGGTCTGGCCCACGAAAGCTCATCACCTAATAAACCATCTTGCTAGTCTTTAAAGTGCAGCATAGTCCTGTCTTTTGTATCTACTCACTGTCTCTCTTTTTTCTTCCCCTCCTTTTTTCTCTTTTTTTTTCCTTTTTCCTTCTCCCCCTCTCTCCCTTTCCCTTATTTATTCTTGAATCTGGACTTCTAATACTGTCATCTGAAAAAGGGGGTTGTACCCACGAAAGCTCATGATACCATCTACATTTTTTTGTTAGTCTTTAAGGTGCTACTAGACTATTTGTTGTTTTTTAAGTTTTTCCTGTTACAGACTAACTCGGCTACCCTTCTGAAGCTTTCCTTCATTACAAGTAGCCTCTAGACTACCACGGCCATTGAGGCTTTATCTCCCCTGCCTGTAAACCAGATTATGGGGGGGAGAGAATAGCAGTGCACACCAAAGTACTGCACTGTAACTCCCCCATGTGGATGCTGTGGGTACAAACAAGATCAGCTGTTCCCATTAGAAGACTACATTAATGCAAGCTAGGAACCTTTTCGTTTTGGCCTGCAGCAGCCACAGAAACTTTGGTGTGCACTGCTAGTCACAACCCTGCAGTCCTACAGATCAGACAAGTCCTGAGAGGGGACTTGATACATGCATTGAGAATGCCCGAGCAGTTTTCAGTGAAAATGGTTTGTAATGGGTAAACTAAGGGTACATCTACACTTACTCCCTCGTTCGAACTAGGGATGCAAATGTAGCCAACCGAAATTGCTAATGAAGCATTGATTTAAATATCCTGCGCTTCATTAACATAATCTCACCCGCGCGCTATTCCGCTCGTTAGCTGATTCGAACCAGGAAGTGCGCTCCGGGACCCGTTAGTTCGAATCAAACCCCTTGGTTCGAACTAACATTACTCCTCAAAAAATGAGGAGTAACGTTAGTTCAAACCAAGGGGTTTGATTCAACTAACACGTCCCAGAGCGCACTTCCTGGTTCGAATCAGCTGGCGAGAGGAATAGCGCGCGGGCCAGATTATGTTAATGAAGCGTGGGATATTTAAATAGACGCTTCATTAGCAATTTTGGTCGGCTACATTTGCATCCCTAGTTCGAATTAGGGAGCAAGTGTAGACATACCCTAAAAGAGCATCTATGAAGCAGAGGGAGATAGTGCATCATTATGGACTGTTTTCCCTCCTTTAGTAAACTTCTCTGTTCGGTGTTAGAAAAAAGTGACTGGTTTACTGGTGTTACATGACAATATTGGGTATTAATTGCATATCTTCCTAGTACCATTGGACTTCAGAATAAGGAAGCCTGTAGCCCCCATTCATAGGACATTACAGTTTCTATAGCTTCATTTCAGGTATTACCCTGACAAAGTCACTCTGTACTCTTCATTCAGTCACCATGTCTGGGTGAGATGATTGACTTCAAATTATATTTTCTGAAAACTTCAGGACTCCTAAGAAATGTCTCAGCTTCCTGGTGGCATAGCTTTACAGGAAAAGCCATTCCTCTCTCATGAATTTTACAGTTATCCAAGTGTGCTGTATAGGGGAATATTCTGTAATATTTTTATGAGCCACCTGTATGAGAGACAGCACCTATCACTTGATATTCTGGAAGAGTGGGAGATAAATGAGATGGTGCAGATGAGGATGGGCTCAAGTTAAAGAGGGGATAGTGACTCCCTGGCTTCCTCCAAAAGGAACCTGGTCTAGCCCAAGCCTGCCTCTCTCATGCTAAATCAAAGACTTTCAGAGTCTGTATTCCAGGTGACTAACAAATAGTTGCCTTGTTTTGTAAAGACTGCCTGAATTATAGAATCCTAGGACTGGAAGAGACTTCAGGAGGTCATCTAGTCCAGTCCCCTGCCCAAAGCAAGACCAATCCCAACTAAATCATCCCAGCCAGGGCTTTGTCAAGCCAAGACTTAAAAACCTCTAGGGATGGAGATTCTACCACCTCCCTAGTTAACCCATTCCAGTGCTTCACCACCCTCCTAGTGAAATAGTTTTTCCTAATATCCAACCTAGACCTCCCCCACTGTAACTTGAGACCATTGCTCCTTGTTCTGCCATCTGTCACTACTGAGAACAGCCTCACTCCATCTTCTCTGGAACCTCCCTTCAGGAAGTTGAAGGCTGTTATCAAATCCCCCCTCACTCTTCTCTTCTGCAGACTAAATAAGCCCAAATCCCTCAGCCTCTCCTTGTAGGGAATGTGCTCCAGCCCCCTAATCATTTTGGTTGCCCTCCGCTAGACCCTCTCCAATGCGTTCACATCCTTTCTGTAGTGGGGGGCGCAGAGTTGGATGCAATACTCCAAATGTGGCCTCGCCAGTGCCGAATAAAGGGGAATAATCACTTCTCTAGATCTGCTGGCAATGCTCCTCCTAATGCAACCTAATAGGCCATTAGCCTTTTGGCTACAAGGGCACACTGTTGACTCATATCCAGCTTCTCATCCACTGTAATCCCCAGGTCCTTTTCTGCTGAACTGCTACTTAGCCAGTTGGTCACCAGACTGGAACAATGCTTGGGATTCTTCCGTCCCAAGTGCAGGACTCTGCACTTGTCCTTGTTGAACCTCATCAGATTTCTTTTGGCCCAATCCTCTGCTATCTCCGCAGATACTTACTCAAAGCAGTGCACCCAGAGTGGAAGAGAACAAGTCTCCCACAGGACTCTGGTCTGGCTGGACTCAGTGCAGGGAGTCAGACTGAGACAGGGATTGCTGGCACCTGAAAGCCCAGTATCAGAGTCGTGACAGCCACAGGCCTGCTCCTGTGGAATTGTGTGGGTCCTTGGGGTCTGGTACATTAAAGGGGTTTCCCAGGAGACTGTCAATGGTCAGGGCATAGCACAGATCCCGTAAGTTCATGATGCCAAGAATAACCTCAAGTCAGAGGTTATTGGGTAAGACACTTACCCCCTTACATTGATCTAAATCAAGATTTTTCAGGAGTGACATAGGATTTTGAGTGCACAACTCTATACATCAGAAAGTGCCCTGAGTTCCAAATTATTAATCACTTATTTTCTGGGACTCAGACCCTTTTAAAGGTGTCTCAAATTGGACACCCAAGAAAAATGAAGGCACCCAAATTCATTAGTCACTTTTGAAAAATCTTAGCCCATGCGCATTACTGATAGTTTCTAAATTTAGATTCCCACAGTGAGTTACTTAAATTTCAGATAGCTAGAGAGTCACTGGGGTTTTTAGATTATGTCCCCATATACTGCTACCTACCAATATGAGAATGCATCTCCCCATTCCTTGTGTGCCATTACATGGATTCATTTTACGGCACTGAAATTTGGTTGAGATGAAGAATTGGGCTGCTGTCTGGATAGGTTTTTATTCCTAATGAACTACTTTGCCCACCCTAAATTATAAATTATTGTTTTATAAAAAAAAATCTATTTGAAATGCTAATTTGTCATGATTGGTGGCATATTTAGGATGGAGTTCACAGTATTTAGGGTCAACACCTAAACAATAAATCAATCTTTAGCAATACTTTAATGTACATCAGATTGCAGTGTATTTCCCCCAAGGATATTCCAGGGAATATTTTATTTCAGGCTGAAGGGACAAGTAGTACTCACAATCTGTTCAAGTGTATTGTGCTTCCGGTAACCACATAAAGCACACTGAAAATATCATTCATATGGTATATGGCCTTACAGACAGTCCTGCTTTATTAATTTGTGTTGTTTTATTGCCATAGGTGTGTTTCAAAATGTTGGGTTTTTTGTTCACAGATACTTTTTTTTGCAGGTGCAGCAGTACATAGCATGTTCTATAGTCATCCAACGAGGATGCCCAAAGAGTGTAACGATGACAAGGGTGGAAAAATATTCAGTGCAGATACTTCACATTATGGGGGATGGGAGGAGCAACTACAGTCAGTGGGGACTGTCAGCACTTGACTGTTGTCAGTTTCAGAAGCAAATTCCTTCTTCACAGAACCCCAGAGCCCAGGCTTCAGCCCAAGTCGGAATGTCTGAAAACAACCCTAGAGCCTGACCCATGAGCCAGAGGCAGCCGACATAGCCAGCTGTAGGGGTTTAACTGCACTGTAGACATAGCCCCAAGGCATTTTTAAAGAGAAAACCTCCCTCATAATTTGTAGCCGAGTGATCAGGGCACTCAAATGGGTGAGTCCTGGTTTAAGATGAGGAGTTATCAGACAGGGTGACTGGTCTGCGGGTCTCCCATTTCCTGGGTAAGTGTTCTCACCATCTGGCTACAGTGTTAGCCTTACATCTGGGCACTCTCTTATTCTGGCCCAATGACTTTCAATATTTATCCACAGTGCAACAGCTCCAACAGGAAAGTCTGGGAGAGCTCTGCATCAGAATGGCCCATTGCCCAGCAGTTCATGCATTCACCTGAGGGGTGGCAGATCCCACTCCACCTAAAGAGAAGGGATTTGAAGAAGGAACTTGAACTGGGGGTCTCCCACTCCCAGCTAAGTACTCTAACCACTGGGCTAAGAGTTATCAAGAAGGTCCCCTCCCACAGTGCGCAGATGTTTTGTGTGAACTCATATACAGGGACCAACCCAATTGGCATGCTCCAGAAACAGTCACTGGCTCAGGTCTTGAACGCAGATTAGGCAGGAAAGGCCTATCTTCCTTCTCCAGTTTGTGATTCACTCTGGGGCTTAAATGAGAGACAGAGACATGGATACCTAATGAGAGGCAGCAGCGCACTGGCCAGGAGGCAGAAATAGAAGTGCCAAAGCCCCTTTTTTTATTGCCGAAACCTAGGTGTCAAGTGAGTTTAGGCTTCTACGCAGTTCAACAGGAGTTTTATGAATTTTAGTAGAGCATTAAACTGGGAGCTAGGGGGCTAAGTGGATTTAAGTGCCTATGTACCTTTCATAATGTTGGCCTACGTGAACAGATGAGATAAAAATGAAATATATTTAATGATTTTTGCCTTTAGTATTTGTAGGCATTTCCTCAAGACAGCCAATAGATTTGATCCCATATGTATGTAAGAATGTATAACGCAAGACAAGCTTGATGTAGACTTGCTTACCGTTGATTCTGTATTGGAGAGAAAAGATTGTGGGCCAAATTCAAACCCCTGCTCATGCAGGGAAATACAATTTGAATCTTCATGTGCCAGTGAAAGGAGTTTGGGGGTAAGAGATTGCAGATTTTGGAGGCTGCACTCATTGCCAGCACTACAGATATTGGGGATCCAGAGCAGTGTGACCCCCATTCAGTTCAGAGGTAGAAATGTTCCTATAGGGATGGCTCTGAGCTTTGCTGGTGCCCAGCTGACTGGGTGCCCCCACAGTTGATCAGAGCCAGATACAAAGAGAAGGCAGCCATGTACTCTAGCAGCAGCCTGGAGGTTTTATGCCATGTATGGATGCACACAAGAAGCCCAAATGTAGCCATTAGCACCAAAAATATTCAGCAGAAGAGACAGGTACTCTGTATTGTTACAATTAATGGTTAGCCAGGACTTTGTATTTAGTGACAAAAAATTAGTCTGTGCATATTGTATATAGTGATAAGCAGGATATTTTCAGATTTTTGTGTTCAGTTTAAAATCCATGCACAGATGTTTATTACTGTCTGCATGTACTATTAGCTTGTTAAACTAATTTGCCCATTTTCCAAATCAAAATGGAGAATGAAAATGTATGCATAGCTCATGCTAGCTATGTGATAAAAAGAGAGTTTTGATCCTCTAACAGTAATAGCACAAATGGTTGGGCAGTAAAGCAACCTAACCAGCTCATTAAAGAAAAGAGAAAGTAACTCTCATTAGACCAGATCTGGTTCAGATATTTCATTGTTCATTCCCAGCCAGATAACACAAATTGGAAACTGTGGATTTAATAAATCTTTTCATCCAATTCAAGTCTAGTTAGGTTCTAGAAAATCATCCTATGTAAAACTCAAAAAGGCAACACTAACCAATCCTGATAAGTTTTTCAGTAGTAGATTTATAGACTGGAAACATACCATTTAATACTGATGACTTATCTACACAAACACGTGGTTTGTGGCAAGCTGGAGTGTAAATCTACCCCCTCACTAGCCTGTCCATATGGACCCAGCTGCCGCACACTAACAATTCTCCAATGTGCTTTGATCTACTCCGATTTCAAGTCAAGTAGAACAATCATTATGTTCTTTCAGAGTCAGACTCATGACCCAGGGGCAAGTAAATAGCTTTGTGCAGGTTTTAGAATGCTCATGACCTACCTTAGAATGTGATGGGAATACAGCCAGCCACATAACCTGTGTGGTCACAGTGCAAGGCTCCCTCTCCCCTGCAGAACAAAGAAAAAAAGCCTTTGTGAAAAAACAAGACTTTTTATTGGGCAGATATACAACAGGGGAGGGACTGAGAAAAGAACCTGGAATGGGGGAAGAGGAGGGGGAGGAGGGCTCAGGGATAGGGCTGGGGCTGGTGCCTTCCTCGGGTTGTTCAGGAGGCTTTGACTGCCAGAGAGGTCCCACTGCCCTATGTTCTAGGGCCCTGGAAGTCCCTGGTGGGGCTAGGAGCAGAAGCCATGGGGGGGGGGTAGCGGGGAGGTGGCTGGTAGCCTGCTCCATGCACAAGGCCATGTGCTCCATCACCAAGGTGAGGGAAGAGTTCATGCTTGCATGCCAGCTGGTCCCGGTCAGTGGCCCACTCCTGGTGCTCCTTTTCAAGCCCTCAGATGGGGACTGGAGGCAGGCCATCTACTCCCTCATTTGGTCCTCCCAGGTTCTCTTCCTCCTGTGGATCCTGAAGAGTCATGAAGATAGCATGGAAGGCCAAGCTCGCAGCTGGTCCAGCTTTGAAGAAACATTACAAGGGCAGTCATCGCAGGAGCATGAAGCCTAGCCCTAATCTCTGAGCTGACACCAAAGGTCTTGGTTCAGATGATGCCGACGTGCTTTGAGCAAGGACATGTGAACTTTCCATCAGGGGCACAGATGTCCCAAGGGAGCATCGCTACACCCACAGCCCAGGGACAAGCACGCATGGGAACGTGCCAGCCAGGCCAGGAGCCTGTGGGCGGGGGGGGGAGGGGCTCAGCTTCCTTCTGTGTCCCACACATGCCAGGTAGCACTGGCAGCATCAGACAGAGAGAGAGAGAGAGAGAGAACATCTCATTATGTGTTTGTTTCAGGAGGATAAGGCCAAATCCATTCTTCACTCTGCGGGTATGCACAAAGAACAACACTGCCACTGAAAGGGGACAGAACGCTGGTGATTTTAGTTTGCCATGCAAAGAAAGCAGAGGTGTGCTATCTGAGATGCTCTATTTGCATTCATCAGAATTCTTTCCTCTTCTTAATATTTGCCTGCTCGAGGATTAACTGTACTTGGTCACATGAATAAAAATGCAGTTTTAACAAAAACGCCTTTATTTGATGAGCCAGAACTCAAAGCAGGATTATAACAATTTGAATACAAATGAATATCTCAAAATTGTTAATGAAAGCCTTATGCTGATATCACACAAAAGGCTCTAAAGCATCACAAGTCTGTGGCAGGAAGCGTGAAAAGTATTTTTCACTGTTCAGTGATAATGGATGGGACAGCAGATGCTATCATAAGGACTGTGGTAATGCAGCACGTTCCCTAATGGCAGATCTATGGAGGAGGAATCTGAGGGTGGTTACTCCCATGAGGTCCTTCAGCATTTGTGGGATCTAAATTTACTGCTACAAAGAAAACCTTTCATATATATTAACCCACTGAAGCTATGTAGAGTCTGCAGCAGACAGATAACAAGAGGTGTGGAATCCTGACAGTTTACATATTAATATATTTGACAGGCATATTGTTAATGTATTTGTTAAGCACCATTAGGAAAGGGATAGATAATACAGAGAAGATCATAATGACACTACGTACATCTGTGGCAGACCCATACCTTGAGTACTGTGTGCAGGCCTAGCTGTAACACTTCAAAACGTGCCAGGGAAGATAATGGAGCAAGTAATTAAGGAAATCATCTGTAAACACTTGGAAGGTGGCAAGGTGATAGGGAACAGCCAGCATGGATTTGTAAAGAATAAATCATGTCAAACCAATCTGATAGCTTTCTTTGATAGGATAACGAGTCTTGTGGATAAGGGAGAAGCGGTGGATGTGGTATACCTAGACTTTAGTAAGGCGTTTGATACGGTCTCGCATGATATTCTTATCAATAAATTAGGCAAATACAACTTAGATGGGGCTACTATAAGGTGGGTGTATAACTGGCTGGATAACCGTACTCAGAGAGTAGTTATTAATGGTTCACAATCCTGCTGGAAAGGTATAACAAGTGGGGTTCCGCAGGGGTCTGTTTTGGAACCGGCTCTGTTCAATATCTTCATCAACGATTTAGATATTGGCATAGAAAGTACGCTTCTTAAGTTTGCAGATGATACCAAGCTGGGAGGGGTTGACTGCTCTGGAGGATAGGGTCATAATTCAAAATGATCTGGACAAATTGGAGAAATGGTCTGAGGTAAACAGGATGAAGTTTAATAAAGACAAATGTAAAGTGCTCCACTTAGGAAGGAACAATCAGTTTCACACATACAGAATGGGAAGCGACTGTCTAGGAAGGAGTATGGCAGAAAGGGATCTAGGGGTTATAGTGGACCACAAGCTGAATATGAGTCAGCAGTGTAATGCTGTTACAAAAAAGGCAAACATGATTCTGGGATGCATTAACAGGTGTGTTGTGACCAAGACACGAGAAGTCATTCTTCCGCTCTACTCTGCGCTGGTTAGGCCTCAGTCAGGAGCGGCCCGAGGCCGGCTGCAGCAGCTGGTGCCCTAGGTGGGGCAGTGCAATCGGCGCCCCTGCCTGCACGGCCGTCAATGGCTGTGATGTCATCACAGGGCGCCACGGTGCCCTGTGACGTCATCACCGGGCACCCGGGCCAGCGGCGCCCTAGGCAGCTGCCTAGCTCGCCTAGGCTCATGGGCCACCCCTGGCCTCAGTTGGAATATTGTGTCCAGTTCTGGGCACCACATTTCAAGAAAGATGTGGAGAAATTGGAGAGGGTCCAGAGAAGTGCAACAAGAATGATTAAAGGTCTAGAGAACATGACCTATGAGGGAAGGCTGAAAGAATTGGGTTTGTTTAGTTTAGAAAAGAGAAGACTGAGGGGGGACATGATAGTAGTTTTCAGGTATCTAAAAGGGTGTCATAAGGAGGAGGGAGAAAACTTGTTCATCTTGGCCTCTGAGGATAGAACAAGAAGCAATGGGCTTAAACTGCAGCAAGGGAGGTTTAGGTTGGACATTAGGAAAAAGTTCCTAACTGTCAGGGTAGTCAGACACTGGAATAAATTGCCCAGGGAGGTTGTGGAATCCCCATCTCTGGAGATATTTAAGAGTAGGTTAGATAAGTGTCTATCAGGGATGGTCTAGACAGTATTTGGTCCTGCCATGGGGGCAGGGGACTGGACTCGATGACCTCTCGAGGTCCCTTCCAGTCCTAGTATTCTATGATTCTGTGAAGTTATTTTGGGCTGGATTGATGTGCTTTGACTGAAACAGAAGGAAAGTAGGTCCCAGAGAAGGGGGGCAGGACCCAAGGTTGGATGGGCAGGGGGAGAAGAGAGGAGTATAGACTCTAGGTAATCTCTAGTTTCCTTCTGCAAAACTGACTGGATGTCTGAGCAAAGTCACCTTATGAGGGAAGGCTTTTTTCAAAGCTGATTGGTTGTTGTTGAGGGGGTGTGGTGGTGCTGTACCTGCTCCAGCAAGGAGAGGGATAAAAGAAGATCGGACAAAGCCTGAACAAACATGGCTCACTTGGTTGTCCAGAAGACTTATCTGCACTCATTGTGTTTTCTGAGCCACAAGAAGAGAATTGTGGGACACACAATTTGAAATTAGTAAAAAAGCCTTTTGAATGAGTGATGGATGCACTCAGGCTATATCTGCACAGCAGCGTAAGAGCATGTCTACACTACAAGCCTTTATTTCAAAATCATGGAGTGCTGGAAGACTTCTTACTTCGACTCCTGTAACCATCATTTCACGAGGAGTAAGAGAAGTCTTCCTTCGACTTTCGGCTTTTGATGCTGTCTACACAGCAGAATTAAGCTATTTTGACTTCAGCTATGCAATTGACATAGCTCAAGTTGCATAGCTTAATTTGAGTTTTGCCCTGCTGTGTAGACGTACCCGCAGATCCTAATTACCTAGGGAGCATTACTGTCGCATCTGATATTTGCAGCCAGTCTAACCAAACCAAATTGTTCCTGAGATTAAGAGGAACTGAGAGATGTTGCATAAAAATCATACAGGCAAGACTTGCTCTTGACTGCTACAGAGAATCATTTTGCATTCACTCAGATGACAGAAGAGGGGTGGACAACAAAACAGCGGTGGTTCATCAGGGTTAGTCCCTGGTGGGCCGCTGCTGCTATATTTACCTGTACCTCTGCAGATATGGGCCATTGTAGCTCCCATTGGCCAAGAATGGCGATCCGTGGCCAACAGGAGCTGTGATCCTCCCTGTACCTACAGAGGCGCAGGTAAATAGTGAGATGTGGGGGTCCGACAAAGGCTAATCCTGGCAGACCAGATCCAGCCCTTAGAGTGGTATTTTTCCACCCCGTCTTAGAATATGGCTCAGCTCAGAATGAAGGACTCTTACGTGAGACTGATAACAAGGAGCATGCCCCCAAAATGCACAATACACAACCAAAACTATTTAAAAATCAGATGATAGAGTGAAGAGGTGAAGAGATTGGTCCTGCCTTGGGCAGGGGGCTGGACTTGATGACCTCCTGAGGTCCCTTCCAGCTCTATGATTCTAAATAAGACACACAAAACACTCCAGCAGTTACAAGTTTGCAAATGCAATTACAGATGAAATATACAGTGAGAAACAAAGAAAAATAGCCTTTGGCTTGAGATATTTACACATGACTCACCTCACCTGAAGCAAGCCAACAAAGCTAAAATGGGATGGGGACTTTGAGGAATGTAGTTTCCTTTTATTTCTCCATGGGTCTACATTTTCACTATTTTAACTTCCACTAGCTACTAAGACAGGTGATTGAAATGGTTGTCAGTGAAGTGTCATGGTATAGGCAACAGCTAGTCTAAACTGTGTCATCAAGAGCTATTGCATTTGTGTGTAAACAAGTTTCTGCATATTGTTGGTCTGGTGTTCAGAAGGGCTAAGCACCTGCTGCTCACATTAACTTCTAATTTAAGATGACAGCCTCCACTGGCTGTCAACCAAAGTTATACATGCCCCTGGGGATATGCAGAGGTCTTCCAAGGGATACATCAACTCATCTAGATATTTGCCAAGTTTTACCACGGGTTACATAAAAAACAGTAGCAAAGTCAGTGCAAACTAAAATATCATGCAATGATTTGTTTATACTGCTGTATATACACACTCTACGCTGAAATGTCAGTACAATATTTATATTCCAGTTGATTTATATTATATGGAAAAAGTGAGAAAATAAGCAATTTTGCAGTACTAGAATGCTGTGATACTTGTATTTTTATGTTTGATTTTAGAAGCAAGTAGTTTTTTTAATGAGGTAAAGCTTGGAGTATGCAATACAATTCAGGCTCATGAAAGAAGTACAATAGTCTGGAAAGTTGAGAGCTGCTACTGCTTTAATTTCACAAAACCAGGTGATTGGGCAACGAAGTGGTAGGTGTTTCTGCAAGGTGCCGGCACCAGCACTTGGAAGCAACTGGTGACCTAAAGCCCTGGCTGAAGTGGTTCCAGGTGGCCTTTTATGCAAGAGAGCATCCAATCAGTCTGGATGCTCTCTTTTTTAAAAGTGCATCGCTTCTTCAATATGCTTTTGTGTGTAGATGCTCTCTTGCGCAAGAAGTTTTTTTGGAAGCTCTCTTCCAAAAAAAGCTTCTTGCGCAAGAAGCCTGCAGTCTAGACATAGCCTAGGTGTGCAGGTTACACCCAGTTATATTTTTGGCTTTTATAACATCCCATGGCAATAAGTTTTGCAGGTAACTGTGAGCTGTGTGTAGAAGTACTTCCTATTGTTTCTATTAAACCTGCTGCCTATTAACTTCATTAGGTGACTCCTAGTTCTTGTGTTAGGTGACGTGGTAAAAAAATACTACCCTATTCACTTTTTCCATACTATTAATTTTATACACTTCTATCATATCCTCCTGAGTCATCTCTTTTCTAAGCTGAACAGTTCCAGTCTTTTTAATCTCTCCTCACACGGAAGCTATTCTGTACCCCCTATCATTTTTATTACCCTTCTCTATACCTTTTCCAATTCTTTTTTTTTTTTTACAGATAGAGTGACCAGAACTGCACACAATATTCAAGGAGTTGGTGGATTATGGGTTTATATAAAGCACTGTGATAGATTCTGTTTTTGAATGTGTTCCTTTCTTAATGGTTCCTAACATTGTTAGTTTTTTTTAACTGCTGCTGTACACAAAGCAGATGGTTGTCAGAGAATTATAGTCACACGAAGATATCTTTCTTGAGTGGTATCAGCTAATTTAAACTCCATCTTTTTGTATGTATAGTTGGGATTGTTACCCCACGTACATTGCTTTGCATTTATCAATATTAAATTTCATCTGCCACTTACTCACCAAATCATTTAATTTTGTACATATGAGGCTACATCTACACTGCAGTGCTATTTTGGAATACCAGAGGTATCCCAAAATAGCTATTCCACATCTTTTCAAAATATAATGGGCTTACTATTCTGATGTCCCTGTAAACCTCATTCCATGAGGAGTAAGGGACGTTTTGGAATAGCAATTTATTTAGAAATAAGTGCTGTGCAGACAGTACCAAATTTCAAAATAAGCTATTTTGAAATGAATTTGAAATAAGCTATGCAATTTGCGCAGCAATCGCCACCAGCTACCAGTCGGTGGACAACCAGTTCAGCATGGGGGAAGTACACCATCGGGGCTCTCCTCATGGAGGTAAGGAGCCCTTGGGCTGCAGTCCCTGCAGGGGGGTGGGGAGAGTGTTGCATAAGGGGGACCCTCGGGAAAAGGGACTGGGGTTGTGGGGGGTGGAGTGGGGTGGGGGGGAGCCCTGTCCTCAGGGGCTTGTGCTGTCCCGCTCTCACACAGCCCTGCTGCTGAGGGGGTGGCCTCATACGAGGTGGCTCCTGGGGTGTTTGGGGGGGGCAGGGGAGGGCACCTCCCAAGGGCTCAGGCACCCCCCTCTCTCATTCTCTGTTTTGTGTGTTTCTTTGTCTCTTTCTGCAGGTGTACACATGCATCTGATGAAGTGGGTCTTTGCCCACGAAAGCTTATGCTCCAACACTTCGGTTAGTCTATAAGGTGCCACAGGACGCCATTTCTGCAGGTGGTGAGGGCCATCAACTCAATCCTGCTGTGGAGGGTTGTCCATCTGGGAGACCTGTTCTGTTCATTCCCTCTGAAGCTACCTCTTGTCAGAAGACAGGATATCTGGCTAACTGGTCAACAGGTCCAGTCCATTATGGATGTTTTTATGGTCTTAAATGCTACTTTCAGCACCATCCAGGTAAGCTGTTCATGAGCATTTATCCCTAATATCTAGTTAAGCAACAGAAGAAAGACAGAAGGAGAGATTAAAATAGGACATTATACAAGATAATTCTGAGATTGTTCAAGATAAGAGACAATGGGGGTATTGCTCTAATTATATACAAATCATAGCAGCATTTATCATTTTGGAGATTACTGGGGGGAAAAAATCACAAGGAATTTTTTGATAGAACTTTCACTAATTTTGCTTAGTCCTAATTAGTAACAAAATTGCTACAAATTTTAAGGTGATTATGAAAAATTACTAGTTAGGAGTGTGATAAAATACTGCACAGATAATGGCCTACTGAAGATCTCTGATCACAAATCCTGTAAAACCATTGTTGTTCAAGAAATTATAAACTTTAGCACAGTAACAGGACTGAAAGTGCTTTATATGAACCTCAAAGCAATGGACCTTGGATTAGGCCTTAAATTCTAGAAACATCTATGTGATGGGGAGTATTAGTCCCTGAGGCCCCTACTGGAGGCCTTGTGGTCTTGCCAAATCCCACTCCAGAAAAGGGCAGTAGCGAGGTCCTCTGAGCTGCCTAGAGCAGCTGTGTGTGAAGCAGCTAATCAGCGCGCAGCAGACCAGTATAAAAATTGCTGCCTGGCCAGAGCAAAAGCTGTTCTTTGCTGGAGCTGGAGGAAAACAGATGGTGCTCTGGGCTGGCTACTGGGACAAGGCCCTAAGATAAGGGTGAATAATGTGCTGGAGCCCTGGAAAAGTGACCCAAGGAATTATAGGCTACAATTCAGTTAAAGGGACACTGCGGACAGTTGCTATGTGTAGTAAAAACTAAGTGTGCTTCTTCTCCATTGCTTAAGCTCAAAACAGCACATATCATTTAGCTGAGTGTGCATGTTTTAGAAGTTGCTAAACTTTCTGCCAGCTCTTTCTAGATAAGGGAACTAAGCAGATTTGCAGTAACAGCAACCAATCATGTTGCGATACGCTGGCCAGAAGGAATGTGGAATCCATAAAAGTTTCAGCTCAGCCGTCGCACAAGGTCGACTTTGCTTTGAGCAACAGAGCTCCTTTGTTGACCTTGTTTGCAAACAATAAAATGGAGTTGGACCCAGCCTGAAAGTGTGACTCTCTTCTTGAGGCAAATTGGACTAGCCTCCAGGGGACGAAACTAGCAATTTATGCAACATATGTACAGGGACCCTGGCCCTGGGCAGGGACATGGAGTAGAGGGTGGGCCTAGGTCCCATTGCCCAACCCTTATGAACCACCAGGGGAAGAGGCCTGGACTTCGAGGTACCCCAGATGGGGAAATGAAGTGTAGCAGCCCACCTGGAAGTTGTGGCCAGAAAGGCCCTAACAGGTAAAGACATTGCCTCCATGGAAGGAGCCCTGGGGCAACATTCTAGTCCGAAGCTGGAACAAACTGAAAGACAATAGAGGACACTGAGGGCACATCTACACAGCAGTGTTATTTCGGAATAACTGATGTTATTCCAAAATAACATAGTGCGCGTGTACACTACAAGCCTTTATTTCAAAATAATGTCGAGCTGGAGGACTTCTATACCTATCTCATAGAGCTGGAAGAGACCTTGTGAGGTCATCAAGTCCAGTCCCCTGCCCTCACAGCAGGACTAAGTACCATCCCTGATAGATTTGCCCCAGATCCCTACATGGCCCCCTCAAGGATTGAACTCATAACCCTGGATATAAAAGGCCAATGCTCAAACCACTGAGCTCTCCCTCCTCCCATGTCTGTAACTCTAATTTTACAAGGAGTCAGGAAAGTCAAAGGAGGTGTGTTCTTCCTTCAATTTCCTGCTGTGCAGACTGTGCCTAAAGCCAAATCAAGCTATTTCAACTTAAGCTACCCAATTGATGTAGCTCAAGTTGCGTAGCTTAATTCAATTTTAGCCCTGGTGTATAGATATGCCCTGAGAGAAGCCCTTGTTGGACTTGTATCCCAGAAGGGGTTTGCTTTAGATTTCATCACAGACTGCATTTGACTTGGCTAGAGGGCTGAGCCATCAACAACACACCAGAGAGAGAGAGAGAGAGAGAGAGAGTGCAGGCATATACACTCAGCCAGGTGGTGCTTGTAAGAGGCGAGTGCATCCCATTATAATGTATATTCAAATTTTAGATGTTGATAGGTATCTCTAGCACAACTCACTCATCACTTAAAGAGACTTTCATTTATTCATAAATCCCTTAAAAATCTCATTAATTGGCAAAATGTCCCCATATGATTCCTAAAATGAAATGTAGAAATAAAAATGAACTAGATATAAAAAACTTGCTTTCTGTTGTTAACTCTCTTGATGAAGATCACTACAAAATACTAGTGGGGATGCCAATATTACACATATTATCTGAGGCAGCAGTAATTACTTAGGATCACTCAGATAACATTGCATAGAATAATATCAGAGGGAGGACTTGCAGCTAAAGAATGTGATGAGTAGTTTTGGTGGATGCATTTTGTTCACTAATAATGTTATATCCTGGGTGTCTTCAAACATTGGATAAATACTGAACACAGACAACTTCCAGACATTCCCAAAGGTGCATTAATATTTCAAAGGGACAGCAGAGACTCTGCCTAAAGGGTTGTCATCTGTTTGAAATTTACATTAAAAGCCTGTGGGTTTGTAAGACATAAAGCTAGCCTGACCTCCTCTCCTTAAAACTCCCAGGAGAAAAATTTTTTTAAAAAACCTATCTGGAAATTCAGAAGGTATTTTTGTAAATGAATGAACAGGTTTATGGAACTTATGTATAATGGGAAAATGATAGATTAGGACTCCCCTACACAACAACTTCAAATTGGTGCCAATTTCAAGGTTCACTGTATCTCAAGTGAAGCATCACACTTACCCTCTAAGTCCATGTAGAATGATTTAAGAGGCTTACCAGGACTAACTACTGTTTTTCAAGTCTCAGGGTCCAAGGCTAATTGTTTGAGAGACTTTGAAATACATTTGAAGACTCACATGAAACACATAATCTCTAACCTGCACAGAAAAGTCATAAAATGAGAAACAAAACAAAAGAGGGGAAAGTTATGAAAAGGTGGAAATAATCTATGGAAGGGGAAAAAATTACCTCAAACAGTAGCCAAACTCTGGCAAAGGGCAGCAGCATCTTTTATCTGTCTGATAGCAAAGAGATGAAAGGCAAAGTGATGGACCAGTGGTAACTCATCCCTTGCTGCTTCTCAGTACTCTAGATGCATATTGGAAAGCTCATCAGGACAAGGAGCCTTCACTTACATCTGAGAGGAAAGCCTTCAGGTACAACACCGTTGGCTACAAATCTCAGGATTTACATTCAAGAGGACTGGCCCCTCTTTAACATACCAGTTTAACTCCATTGACTTTAATGGAGTTACTTTTGATTTACACTGGTATGGGAGAGCAATCAGAATCCAACTTAGTGGCTCCAACTTGTTTATAGTTGTGGTGGTTCCAGACCTTCTGGTGAGGGGTAACAAGCCCATAAAGATGCAGAACATACCTGGATGCACATTTGCTGCAGAAAACTGGAAAAATAAAGAATCTGTTGAAAAAAGAAAGATGTTGCTTGGTTTTGAAGGGTGTGGGACACTTTAATTATAGAGTAGTTAACTAAGATAAAATGGGAACAATTGAGTCATCTACATTTTATGCAGTTTGACCTCCATTCTTAGAATATGGAAAAAATGACAAAGCACTACACTGCCAAATTAAAGTAAATCCTTTATAATACCCAAAATCATTTTTGTCCTTATTGGTGGAATTTTGTACACATATAATTTCTCTAGGCAGTTATTCCAATTCTCTTTCACTATACATTCACTTTGTGTGTCCTCTTCTCCCTATGCATAGTTTGTGCTCCGGTCATTTTTTTGAAAATTAAAATATAATTACAAAGTACTTGCACACCTAGCAATGGCTACCATTTTTCAGTGGAATATTATTGCAGTAGGTCAATAACTTAGCTTGTGTACTCAAAATTCCTGCATTTGGAAGTATTTTTATGTGTCTCCCTCCTTGAGTAGTTCTGCATAGTTCAGATATTTATTTGTACTGTAAGTGTTAACACACAGCTGTGAATGAACACTTTTGTGACGTGTGTTAACCTAAACTTGTCCATGTTAATAACTAACAGACCAAGAGCATCCTCTGGTCCTTTCCAAACACAGTTGCTAAAATTGTCTTCCTTTCTTGTTCTTGTCACATCCATCTCACCCATTCTTCAGTCTCTCCTCTGACTTCCACTTCCCTATCACATCAAGCCTCTTGTCTTTGGTTTCAAGACTTTACACAATTCTGTACCCATTTTATCATTCATCCACTCCTGTTAGCACCTCTCCGCATCCCCCCTCTGCCAGCTCCAACTGCTCATAGTTTCTATTTCTTCAAGAAATACTTTTGCACTTTCTTCTTCTGCAAGGAATGCTCTCCCCAAACAATAGCCAGTGGGGTTGGCTGATACAAAAAATTAATGAAACTATGCAATTTTTAAAATATGAATTAAATAGCTATTCACATAGACTCCAGTCTTTCAATCGGCTCCATGTGGGAGGAAGACACCTATGCCCATTTACAGTCAGGTTCAGGAAGAGAATTATAATTAGCCTATACAACCATTATTACCCTTTTCCTCCTTCCCAATTTCCCGCTACTATTGCTACCCCTACTTATTTTCTTTTTTCTTATAGTAGATTACAAATTCCCTAGAGCAGGGACCACAGGCATATCTATACTATACATTTTTGCTGACACAAGTTATGTTGGCATAAAACCATTGCAGTTAGTGTATCACTTGTGCATGTGCCTAGTTGACTCCTTGCATCAGCACTGCAGGGGCTCACTGGGAGTACTTATACGGATGCACATTGCAGTACACCCTGGATAGGTGTCCCACTGTGCAATCCACCACTGTCCAGTGTGCTGTCTTTTGGGATGTTTTAGCAATGCATGATGGGGTGGAAATGAGTTGCACAGAGTTGAGTAGGAGCAAGAGGACAATTTTCCATCATGCTGTTGTCTCCATCTCATGATGTTATCGATAGCTCATAATTTTTGCACCTTTTTAAAAAATCCCATCAACCCAAATGGTTCTTCTCACTCTCTGCCATCTCCAGAACCACGGAGCCTGCATAGCTCTTCACTACTGTCTTAAGTGTTGCAAGCACCAGATGCACAATCTTCCGGTATTCACAGAGCCGCAAGAAGAACTGAATCAGAGAGGAACATGATGATTTCATGGAGGACAAATTGCTGTGAGACATAGTGAGAACCAATTCGAAACTGTTGGTGACCGTCACAGAGTAGCTCCAAATAGAGAAGCACCACTTCCAGGCCCAGGAAACAAGCACTCAATGGAGGGCTCTCATCCTAATACAGGCTTGGGACGGTGAGGAGTGGCTGCAGAACTGTCAGATGGACAAGGCCACATTCTTAGATGTGTGAGCAAAGCTCATTCCTACACAGGGACACCAGAATGAAAGCTTCACTGACAGTGGAGGAGTGGTGATTACACTGTAGAAATTTGCAATGCCCAATTTCAGCCAGTCAGTGGGAAATCATTCTGGACTTGAAAAATCCACTGTGGGGGGCAAGTAAGTGGATGCTGTCAGTAGTGCTAAGCACTCTGCAGCATATGTTATGAACTAATACAGACAAATTATTTTTCAAACAGAATTTTATTCAGTAACAAAGCCAGTGCAAACTAAAATCTGGGCAATTTAAAAGCAAACACATTAAAAACATAGTGAATTAATGGAACAAAACTTGAACAAGCAGAAAGAACATACATGTCCATTTTGGCTACCCACACAGCAACAGTAGATTTCACAGGTCAGGGTAAGTGTGCAGTTGTCCTGAATGTCTCATGGGGCAGAATGGTTAGGAGTGTGGCTCCTCAGGTCATGTAGAACATTGAGCAGGGATGTAAGGAAGAGCTGAAATGAAGTTCTCCATGGACTGCAAAGGGAGGCAAGCCCATGATTCTTGAACATGCAGGTCCGCAAGAGCCGTTAGCATCTGTATTTACTGCCAGAGAAGCCCAATTATGTCCTCATTCATCTCCCTCTCCTTTCTCTGCTGGGACTCCTGGGCCTTTTTCCTGCCCACTCTTTCCTCTTCCAGACTGTCTGCAATATTCATCCTCCAAACCCTTTTCTCATGGTCTGATATAGCACTGCATACAGGATCTCATTGAACATGTCACTCTGAGTCATGTTCTTCCGCCTCAGGTGTGCTGCAGATGTGGAGGGGAAACCCTGCAAGGCTGCAGCGACAGCAGCTACAGATAGAACACGCAGAGATACCACTGTCTGTGTAGTCACAATGGAAAGGGAAAGTTAAGCTTCAGAACTCCTCCCTTAGCCCCCAAAATGTCTTAAACAAGACATTCTTACTGACACTTCTGCTTCAGAATGCTTCCACACAACATCACTCACAGCACCAGCCCTGGATTGCATGGCCTGCCGGCGGAAGGGAAACAAGGAGGGAATTGATTGGTTATATGAAACTATGAGTATAGGGTGCTGGCACTAAATGCTGCCACCATCTTCCACAGGCAGTGGTGATTTTAGCTGATATCTCACTCCAGAGGGCAACTAAGGGACAGAGAAAGGACAGCTGCTGCTGGCATCCTGAAGCTGCCTGGGCCTGTGTGCTTCTAGCCTGTGTGCTGCAATGGTGCCTGCCAAAATTATCACTGATGGGCATAGAAAGCACTCGACCATGGAAGGCAGCAAAGAATTGCAGGGCATCTCCATGGAAGTGTCACTGACATTTCGAGGATTCAAGGGGCATCTGTGTGTACATCAACAAACTCATCCTCATTGCCCCCCCACCCCTGCCTAACTCCAGAGGGAAATGAAAAGCAAATACCAGCACTGCCTGTCTTTGGTGTACTGCTGTCTGTTCTAGTATGAGTGTAACCCTTCTGCTCGGTAGTGCCAGCAGCAGCCAGGGCCAGGTTCAATATCTAGGGTTCCTCTCCATCCATCCAACACAGAACTGGCTCAAGCCCCACCCAGTAACCTGGGGAATTCACACAACACCCCTGGGCACCTCTGAGAGGCAATGCTTCCACACTCGCAAGCACAGAGTCTGAGTGTCGAAAAGAAACTTTTAATAAAAGGGGAGGGAAGTAATGTGGCATTAATTTGGGAAAACACCACAAACAAAGTTCATAACTAAAACCATTAGTAACAGTCCCACCCCAAGTAGGTTGGCAGTGTCCTTTTCCTCTCAGGTTCTTAAGTCCCGCAATGTAAATGTCCCCTTCACATGCCTAACCCTCCTCTGCGCCCCACTCACAGTTGCTGCCCTTGCTCAGGGCAGACCAGAGTTCAGAGGTGCATCCGCAGAGTTCACTTGAGTGGAGGAAGAGGTAAGGAGGCATCTGACTCACTTTGCTGGTCACTCACCATCCACTTGCTCGCTGCTCTCTGCCACTGCCTTGTTGGCCATTCATCTCACCTTGCTGCTGCCACTCTGCTGACCGCTCATTACGCATCTCCATTGCCTCTCTGCTGGCCACTCATCATGCTGCAGCCGCTCTTCTGGCCACTCGTCACATCCTCCACTGGCCTATGCTGGATTTAGCTCTGGGCCAAACCTAGTGATTTCAGCTCTTGGCCCAAAGCACACTCCAGCCACAAGAAATCCCAGCATCCACTGGAGTACACTTAAAATAATAAAAAAGACTCCTTATAGAGTCTGCTCTAGTTCTTTCATTAGAACAGGGGGGAGAAACAGGTTGAACCAGTCTTATAGCTCACACCTGGAGGACCTGATTCAGAGTCCTGACCTCCCCTGGTTAACTTCACAGAACTTTGGCAGCGGGGCCTTTGTCCATGTGACGTTCTTTACATTGACAGTCTCTCTCCTTTTGAACTGAGTTAAATGCAGTCTGACTTTTCCACATTCCCCCAATAACTGCAAGGCTTGGTGATCACATCTCACCATTCCTGCATTAACCTGCATTAACACAGCTTGTGAACCAACACCAGCCAAGATGATTGCAATGAGCAAAACACCATTGTAGCAGCCGAACATCTAACACAACTAAGCGAAGCTCTGCCAAACTGTATTTACATAAACACATCCAGAATTTCTTTCCCATTCCAGCTGGCTGTAATGAAAGCATTGATTCATACCCTGCTTACATGAGTAAATTAATGGAAAGTCAAAAGCTATGTCCTGTTAAGTTGGGGGCGTGATCAGTACATCATGGTAATGAGAAACATAAATAAAAACGTACTCAAGGTTCCTTCCCTGCACTGGGCTCACCCATGCTCAACTGCCAGGACTGACTGGACATTGGTGGAGTCAAACCCAGTTCCTGGCTTGTGACACAGCTGCACCCTCTGTACCATATCCCCCGTCCTCTTCCATGTCTTGGGTCTCTGACTCGGGCTCCTCAATGGTGTGTGGGATTTCCCCCAAGAATGGCATGAAGTGAATTGTAAAAGCAGCAGGTCAGTGGTTAGTCTGGCATCAGACTGACTGGTCTTCTGATATACTTGCCACAGATCCTTCTCTTTCACATAATATTGCTTCTGCTTCCTGTTGTACACGTCTCCTGAATCCCCAAAGCCACCTGCCTGTAGATGTCCACATTTCTGTGGCTGGTCCGTAGCTGTGTCTGCACAGCTTCTTCTCCTCAGAGCCCCAGGAGATCCACTGTCCCCTGCCTACTCCAAGCCAGAGTGCATCTGGAGCATGTAGCCAGCATGCTCAGCTGAGCAGTAGCACGGAACAGTGGAGAGGTGCTAGGTGTGCTCACCAAGCTGGAAAATCAGGAAAAATGGCATTTCAAAAATTCATGGGCCTTTACAGTCTCTGTGACCCTGGGCAGCAGGGTTCACAATGGTGACCAGAGCAGTCAGGGTCAGGCATTGTGGAATAATGACTGGAGGACTGTCAGGGTTGACATAAATAACTCAGTGTCTTTACTCATGTTGCGTCAACATCAGTGTATCAAGCATGGCTCGGTGCTGCTGAGGGAGGTCATGTTCTGTGTAGCTGTGATAGGGCCGTTACATCCATGGGAGACAAATTTAAGTGTAGACACATGCACAGGTAGGTCAACACAAGACAGCTTATGCTGACCTGACTTTGTAGTATAGAGCAGGCCTGTGTCTCCTTGTGTTGTTTGGGCAGCACCCAGCCCAACAGGATCTTAACTAATCCTGATCTGGGCACCGCCATAATACAAATATATGCCGAAGTTAGCTAGCAATTTAGAAGACGGCTGCAGTATATATTATCTAATAAAGTGCAGAGAGGGAAACTATCATGCTGAGATTGTGTAGCAGAAATAAATGTAAGTTCTGTCATGAGATTAGGTTCTCTGAAATCACCATCAGCTCCCAACCTTGGGGAGAATGTTGTAGAAAATGGGGCCATTGTTTTGAATTCTCTCAGCAACATAGCATACACAGTTCAGAACCAGCAGCGTGCTTTGATTCTGCACACAACAGATAAGGATGCTCTTGAAGTCTATAATAATACTCTAACATTGTACTTTTCAGAAGTGAGATGACCTTGATGACTAATGGAAACCTGCATTACCACAGCTCAGTAAGAAATACACCATATAAACAGGGAGGTCTTTGTAAAAACAGTGTAAGAATGCTATCATAGATCAATACACAGACTGGAGAACTGCATAATTGGAACACTAATTATGACCTACATGGTTTCATCTCTTATGAGCAGTAATAGTTAATTGAAGCAAACAGATTTACTGTAGAATTACCATCTAAAGCAGATAATGTATGTGTAGAGCATGTTATAAAAGTGAAGAAATGAGAACAATTAAGTGAACAAAACTGTATGCAAACCTTAAAAGAAAAGAAACTCTTCCATTGAAAAGAAACAAAGAGACCTTTGAAAGAGGGGAAGGCACAGAATCCCTACAGTCACTTTCTGAAATACCTCCAAATGTGTACAGATTGTAAAGACTGGGTGACTCATGGATTGGAAAAAAAAAAAGTCTGGAGTTTTCATCTTTATTTTACCTATTCAAATCTGGCCGAGTCAATAATGATGGCAAGTCATGGCCATCTGATGACTGTTTAGCATCAAGTATAAAATAAATCCATGGTGCTAATCTTATTCCTACATGAATAAAATCTTCCATTGTTATTTGCACTTATTGACACTCTCAAGAGAGAGGCCAATGGACATGGAGCCTGAACTTGCCTTTTGTCTCTAGAAGTGGTGTCTCCAGAACAGGGTTTCAGGTGCATTCGATAGGCACTGGGGACACTTGTACTGCCAGCATGCATGTAACTCTTCTACGTGCATATAAAACATCCCCAGCAAGCTGACAACGTTTACAAGCAAGACAAATCACTTTATTTTTTTTAAGGAAAGGCTGTAAAACAATTGTCACCAGTTGAACTACAGTATTAAAATTTGCCAGAACTGACCTGTTTAAACAATTGACAGGAAACAATTCTAATCTACTAACACAAGCTTGACAACCAGTGTTCCCTCTAAATTTTCTCACCCCTGAGCAGAATGAAGTGATGTATGACAAGGAGGTGTTATGTGACATATCGCCTTTTTATCAGTGCACATAACAAAATTCATGTGGCGGGGGTGTGCCAAAAGGTCCAGCGTGTGGGAGGGGGCTCAGGCCTGGGGCAAAGGTTGGGTGCAGGGGTGTGAGGGCTCCAGCTGGGGATGTAGGCTCTAGGGTGGGGCCAGGGATGAGGGGTTCAGGCCTGGGACAGAGAGTTGAGGTGCAAGGGCTCTGGAGATGAGGGGGGTAGGGCTCAGGAATTTTGAATACAAGAGGGAGCTGAGGGTTGAGGCAGGGGTTGGGTTGCAGGAAGGGTTTGGGATGGGTCTGGGGATGAGGGGTTTGGGATTTAATAGGTGGCTCTAGGTTTGGGGAGGGGTTTAGGACTGGGGCTTGGGGTGCAGAAGAGGGTGATGGCTCTGGGTTGAGATTTGGGGTACAGGGTGGGATACAGGCTCTAGACTGGGGGTGTGGGCTTTGGGGTAGGGGTGCGGATTTGGGGTGCAGGAGGTGGCTGTGAGTTGGGGAGCTCCCAGTCAGTGGTGCTAAGGCAGGTTGCCTGGTGCCCGCCTCTCCCGGGACACCATTCTGCACCCTGGAAGTGGCCACCAGGTCCAGCTCCTGGGGAAGGGGCATGAGGCTCCATAGTGCATGGAGCCCCATGGTCTCCCCACTTAGGAGCCAGATCTCATAGGAAGAACGGCTCTTGTGCAAAAGGGGGTTTTTGCACAAAAAGGCGCTGTCTACATAGTGCTTTTTTGCACAAAAACCTCTTGCGCATAAGGGAAAGGAAGAGGAAATACAAATGAGAGACAACCTATGCAAATGAGCGCTCTATTTGCATTTGCTCTTCCGCAAGAGGCTTGTAGTATAGACGTAGCCTTAGTTATGAAGGGTTTGGAATGTAGGAGGGGGCTCTGGGATAGGACAGAGGGTTGGGATGCAGGGGTGATGGCTGTGGGGTGGGGCCAGGGATGAGGGGTTCAGAGTGCAGGAGAGGGTCAGGATTGGGGCAGAGGATTGGGGTGCAGGGGAGTGAGGACTCTGGCTGGAGGTCTGGCTCTGGGATGAGGCTGTGACTGAGGAGTTTGGAGTGCGTGCAGGCCAGCTTCCACAGGGCCAGCCCTCTCCCTATCAGGGGTGAGAGGAGGACTCTCCCCAGCCTTCTCCCCACCAGCTCTCTTTGGGAGGAGGGCCCCCCGCCAGCCAGGCCTGCACCTCCAGGGCTGACCCGCGGCTGCATGGCTGTAGCAGTGGTACCTCCAGCCTCTGAGCCCATCTGGCCACAGCGCCTCCGGCTTCTGGCACCCGCCTTGGATTCATGGCCACGTGGTAGCAGGGCCTCCCTCTGGGATGGCTGGGACAGCATGGCTGCATCTGTTGCTGCGAGGGGGCACGAAGCCGGATAAGGTTCCCCCTTATGCCCAGATGCCCCCCCACACACACACACCCTAATCTCCTCACTTCCTCCCCCCCAAACCCCAGCACCCCCAGCTTGCTCCAACATCCTCCCTTGGTCTTGCACCCTCTCTCCTGGGCACAAACTTCCCCTTCCTTTGTTCCTGCTCCCTCCACCTGGCCAGGCACCCTACTCCCAGCCTGCTTCTGCATCCCAGCTCCCTCCCAGATCCTGTACCCCAACCCTATCCTACTTGCTGGTAGCCCTGTCCCCCTCACTTTTGTCCCTACCCCAGAGCCTAAGGAGGTTCATAAAATTCAGTAACTCTGGAACCCCAGGAAAGTAAATCTGGTCTATGGGAAGCCCTGAACCTCAGTCCCTCCCCTCACCCCGTGAGGCTGGGGCACCAGAAGAGTGAGGTATCTTAGTTGGGGCCACATCAGTGAGCATTGGGGGGGGTTGGGTGGAGTTTTTGTGCGTCTCACTTGTACGGTCCCCAAGTGATGTTTTTGTGGGTCAGTGACTCCCAACCCAAAAAGGGTTCCCCACCCCTGCCATAAATAATGAAAACATTGAAACCTTTTGTGTTGGACATACTATTTTACTTTATTTAAAATGAAGTTTGATAAACTAACATGAGAAAGTTAAAACGCTTAATCTGTTTCATAATTTAAATTAAACTGTTCTTACTAGCTGCAACTGATTCCGAAAACAAGGTCACCATACCCAGCAGAGTAGTTCTCAACCCCGCCCCTTCCACTCAAGGCCCTGCCCCTTCTGGGTCGGCCCGCAGCTACTTCTGAAATATTTGAAGTGACTCCCCCTTCCAAAATTATTGCCCACCCCTGAATTAGAGGCACTAAACCAAGTTTGAGGTTTATGGAACCATATATACCAAAGAACTAAACAAATGGGTTCTCTTGTGGGGATTGTCTGAACCACCTTTGAATGCTGAGATCTTAAAGGGCCCTGAAGAGGGTGAAAACAGGCAGAGTGCCACAGAGTGTGTGGCCATGAGGGAATGCTCAGTAACTGATCCTTGCGCTCCAGATGCCTTTAAAAGTGGCAAGCATAATCTTTTAACAATTCTCCTTAGACGGAGACAAGTTAGTTGATTCCTATTTATACACATGTTGTTTCTTATTATGCATACTTCATTTTACAGAGGAGATTTTACCTTTGCACACAGGCTGTACCATCTTGAGAGGAATCAGAAAGTTTCTCTGTAAGTGGCTGTCTCAAAGGAATAATAAGTGAGTACACAGCCATCAGCTCTGCAGTTATCTGTAAATGTCTTATTACACAATGGAAAACACTTGCTGATGGGCTTGTTTCAACATGCTGACAAACATACTGTTTTACTTAATTCTCTGAAACCAGGAAAGAAAGTCTGGGTTCTCACTTTCTGTTGGAAATTATAGAATCAGAGGACTGGAAGGGACCTCAAGAGGTTATCAAGTCCAGTTCCCTGCACTCATGGCTGGACCAAGTACCCTCTTGACAGTCCCTGACAGGAGTTAGGGAAATGTCCCAGGACCAACTACAGTGCACACATATACACATAAATAATTCGTCTCACCCTATTACCTAATAAAGCCAATAGTATGTCTTATATTTGTCATACAAAATGCAAGCAGCTACCAAAATGAATGGTCAGAATCATTTCAGCTGTAAGTTTGCATAAAGTTACATCAGAAGCAATTTGGTGTGTTATGACAAATTATTATAATCACATTGTACTACAGTACTACACATTATAATACAAGCTCAAACAGTATTCTTCTCTTTGTTTCCCATCTGGTTTATTTTACATTTTTTAATGTGCATATTCATATAGCTTATGCAGATTTTAAATCATTTTGCCCTCCCTACAGTAGGACCAAAATTTCTTAGGAAACTAGAGTAAAAGTTTCAAAATGACCGATGTGGCTTAGAAACATGGGGACAAAAATGTTAAGGGTATGTAAGCATCTAAAGATGTGGACTGGGACCTAGTGGGGTCTTCATGTATGTGCCTAACTTTGATTTGCACAGGTATTTTTGAAAATTTCGTAAGGTGTCTAAGTGTCATATCTTTTAAGATCTAGGCTTTAGTTCCTTCTGAAAATGTGACTTAGGTGCTTTTGAAAATCCCCCCCCTTAATATTTCCACATCTGAGCAGACAAAATTGTTCATCCGTGGCTATGTCTACATTGGCATGATCTTGCGCAAATACTCTTTAACGCAAGAGTATTTGCGTTATCTTGCGTATTTGCACAAGAGAGCGTCTACACTGGCATGTGCCTTTGCGCAAGGGATGTGCTTTTGCACAAGAGCATCCGTGCCAGTGTAGACGCTCTCTTGCGCTGATGGCCATTTTAACCATAGGGCTTTCTTAGAAATTCATGTTGCCTGTCTACACTGGCCTCTTGCGCCAAGAACAGTTGCGCCAAGAGGGCTTATTCCTGAATGGGAGCATCATAGTTCTTGCAAGAAGCACTGATTTCACACATTAGAATGTCAGTGTCCTTGCGCAAGAACTCGCGGCCAGTGTAGACAGGCAGCAAGTTTTTGCGCAAAAGCGCCTGCTTTTGCGCAAGATCGCGCCAATGTAGACACAGCCCAATTGTATCCATTTGCAGCATAAGTCAAGGTCCAAAGTTCCAATCCTAGCTAAGAGTTCTGAGTGGACATGTCTCCAACGGCGTCATTCAGATTCTGTGTGGTTATTGGGTCTCCCCACTTGGACCCTTCAGTAGGATTGGGACCTAACCCTGCATCAGGTGGTAAAAGAAAACATAACACACACATAGAGAAACAACAACAGAAGCCATGTGAAGGAGTATTGATTCCTTCCTGATCCTTGAAGTGAAGAATGTACACCTAGAAGCATGAGATAAAATTATACTTCTCTTAGGGAACATCTATATAGCAGGGCAAAAGTCAAATTAAGCTCCTCAAAAAATGAGGAGTAACATTAGTTCGAACCAAGGGCTTTGGTTTGAACTAACACGTCCCGGCGTGCACTTTCACTTTCGAAACAGCTGTTGAGCGGAGTAAAGCGCTGGCGAGATCATGCTAATGAAGCGTGGAATATTTACATCCCCGCTTCATTAGCAATTTCGGTCGCCTGTATTTGCATCCCTAGTTCGAACTAGGGTGCAAGTGTAGACATGCCCTTACTAATTTAAATACTCTGACTACCTGTGTGAAAGGTTCATACCTTGACTCCCTCCCTTTCTGACTCAAGTAAATGGTATTAATAGCAACTAAACCTCTTCTCTCTTGGCTAATTTTTTTTCTGAGCACCTCTAGTGGCACTTAATTGTCTTAATTATTGCAACTCTGGCAACTATCCTAGGAAAATAATTATTTCTGTTTATCTTTATTGTTTAAATACTGATTCTAAGAGAGAAAATGCCTTTTTGTAATCCTTTGGCAATTAGCACTGATATATGTTTTACTATCAATTTAGAGTTCTATATTTATTTTCAACAACTAGTCTTGATTGCAGGCAGAGCTTCCATCCCATTTGCATTTCCCTCCAAAAAATTCATTCAGAACTAGAAAAAAAAAAAAGATGGAAAGTGAAAGTTTCTTCAGCACAGAAATTTTCAAACAATTATGTTTTGCAAGAACCAGAATGGATGTTTTTGAAAATTTCCAGGCCAGCAAGCCAACTGATTGGCTGCCTGGTCAGCTTGCTAGACAGCTCCATCTATCAACCACCAACACAGGCACCTCAAGAGCTGGCCAGTGGAGGAGCAGAGCACCCTGGAGAGCCTGAGATCCCACCAGAAAGGCTGCTAGGGAATTAGGTGCCCCAGGAAGCCAGACAGGCTGTCAGGAAACCCCTGTAGGTAGACTGGCAAGCTAGCCTGCCAGTCAATACATTCCCACAGAAAGTTTTCAGTTGTGCCACAGCAGCATATTCCCATAGAAAACTCTTGCATGGGACAATTTTTTGCCAGTTCAATTGCTGTCAAGGCCAGTTAACTTATTCTCTGTGATGGCCAGTCAGGTACTGTCCCTTACTGTACAGGCACATCTGTTCTTCATGTACTTCTGAGCATGTTTCATATGGGAAAACAGGAGACAGTCATTACCACACTTGCTCTATACTAGAGATAATTATTGCATTCAGCAGTACAGAGCTGTAAATGCTCAAACATAATTATGCCTACAGCAATATCTCTCTCGAGGGAATTCTTTGAATAGCATTGTCTTTATGCTGTTGTGCAACATGTCAAAATTGTACATTAATTGATAAGAAACAAAGTTTGTTTGTTGGCCACCTGATAACAATGTATGTTCCTCACACATATCTCTGTCGTCAAGGTTAAACCTATTACTAAAGACTTAGGCCTTGTTCCTGAAAGCAATACTGCATGTGCCTAACTTTTCTCAGGAGAGTAGTCCCATTGACAACCAATCGCTTTCAAACTTGTCTGAGGCAGTACAGTTCTATTGGACAAGTAGAGATTTCCTAACCCTTTCTGCCCACGCAGGCCAGACACAGCTGACACCAGGGGGTTGCAGCACTACTTATGCTAGGCCTAAACTCAGCAGCATGGGTAACCAAGGATATTACGGAGGTTGCAGAGGTTTAGCTGCATTGTCTCAACTCAAGTGGCCATGACATCATGGAGTCAAGGAACATTGCAGACTATGTTAGACATAAGCCATGCAGAGGGCTAGGTAACCATTTTCCTTGTGATTTGTGTCCTTTTCGCCTTTTCCCATCAGTGCACCTGAACAACTGCAACCAGAAAACAGCTCCAATTCAACAGAATAGGCATGAGAAAACCTTATTGAACCTAAGAAGTTTATTGTTAAAAATGTTTTGTATTCTTCATTAAATCTTTGCATCTGAAGGCTGACTAATCATCCCTCACTTCTCATACTTACCTCTACCTCTCCTTTATTGCTTTCCCTGAGTTCCCTTTTCCTAACTCCATCCATTTTGCTTCCTCTCTTCTACCTTAAATCTCCTTCCTCAAATCTGTTTCTTTAAGGAGGCTTATTCATTACAGAAAAAAGGACAGAGAAGGGTTTGTGGTTTTATTTTGCTATGTTCCAGACATTTGCATTATCTCCTGTTTTCACCTTCTTCCCTAGTTTGCGTGGTTGTTTCCTCAGGTTGGTTGTTGTCTTAACTTAGGCCTGGCCTGCACACCAAATTGTTTAACTATACCTGTGATATTATACTGATTTAGTTTAACCAGTAGAACTTTGTATGCGGACACTCTTGAATCAATCTAAACTGGCAAAATTATATTGTTTTGATTTTCATCAGTCAATGAACAGGCAAAAACCCAAACTGATATAAACAGTTTTAAACCAATATAAGAGAGTCCACAAAGGGGTTTGCGACTAAATTTTTAACCTGTTGAAGTTAGATTGGAGCAACTCATATGTAAACAAGCCCTCAGACTAAATTCTTCAGGATAGGAGACAATCTTTATTTGCATTGTGACATGCCATGGCACCACATATTTAATCCATTCCCATGGCTACATTTTCAGATACTGTATATTATTCTGGTTAATTTCTATAGGAAATTTTAATTTGAATCTTGAACACTTTAATTTCTTCTCATTTGAAAAGCTGCAACAGAGATTAGAGGGCACCTCTGAAAACAGATATATCAGAGTTAAAAGGGAGTCTCTATTTGCATGTTCTCAATTACAAGGAGGTCACCATCATTTACTGTAGTGGAAATATTGAATGGAAATAGCATTTCTGAGCAGTAGATAGTTTTATGTCTTACACTGAGCTATTGTTTTACAGACATCATGATGTCAATTATGCCATTAAGGACTCTCTCCAGTCTACTACTTATGTTGCAACACCAAACATGGATTATCCTACATATCTGTTTTCACTATCATTGTCATGCTTTTTGTTGAATGGGCTTGACATTATCAATGTATTACTGACAGCTAAAATGAATGTTCCCAGCAAATGTATGCTATCATTAAAGCGTATGAGCTGTGTTAAGTAGAACAGAAGATAAACTGATTATATTCAGGAAGTCACTATAAAGAAAGGAAGGAGTGCCGGTATATTGAATGAATAAGGGATGCATCTTGTCATAGATACTGTGCTAGGGAATACAGGAAAAGTCCAGGGTAATGGACGGTTTTAAGAACATTGCAGAACTGAGGAGGAGGGAGCGATTCAGAAAGCACAGCAGTTTCACTCAGTTTCTCTAGATTTGAACTAAGGGTTAAGCATTTTGGATCCTGCCTACATTACAATTTACAGCTGATACTTAACACATAGAAATGTAGGGATGGAAGAGCTCTCAAAAGGTTGCTTAGTCCATTCCCTCAGCATACCTTGTGCTGAGGCAAGACCAAGTATACCTAAATCATCCCTGACTGGGGTCTGTCTAAATTGTTCTTACAAACTTCCAGCGATGGGGATTGTAAAACATCCCTTGGAAGCCTATTCCAGAGCTTAACTGTCCTTTTCATTAGAAATCTCCCTTGCTGCAGATTAATTTGATTATTTCTTTTCCTGCCCTCAGTGAATATAGAGAAAAAATAGTTATCACTCTCTAGGCTTATTTGAGCCTCAGCTCAAGAGGATGGAGTTAATGATTTCTTCAGGTCATTTCCAGCCCTACATTTTTTATTCTATACTAGCCCTTAACTATATGTACTAAGATTGTTATCAGGTGTTCCCTTAATCGTCTTTCCTCAAGACTAAACATCCCCAGGGTTTTTTAATCTTTCCTCAGAGATCAGGTAAGTCCCATATCTTACTTACCTGTTAATACACTCCAGAATGATGTTTACCTTTTCACAACTATATGACATTGCTGCTGGCTCAGTTTGTGAGCCGCTCTCACTTCCAAATCCTCTTCACCACAACCCCGTAGCCAGCCATTCTGCCCCTCCCCCTCTTTTTTATTTTGCTCTTGTCTTTATTTAAAGTAATCTTGCTGATTTCAGACCCATTCTCCATGGTCATGTGGAATTTTAACCCTGTCCTCCAAAGTGCTTGCAACCCTTTATAGCTTGACGTCATTTACAAATTTTATAATGGAGAAATGTTCACTCCATTACCCAAGCCATTAATGAAAATATTGAATAGTACTGGGCCCAAGACAGACCTTTTCAGAACCCTATTAGAAACATCCTCCTCCCAGTTTGACAGTGAACCTCTGACAACTACTCTTTCAATCAGTTGTGCACCTCCTTTATAGTAATTTAATCTGAATAACATTTCCTTATTTTGCTTATGAGCAAATGTCCCGTGGGACTGTGTCAAAACTTTACTACAATCAAAATGAATCATGTTACAGCTTCCCCCTGCCCCCACTTCATCCATTAGGCCAGTAACCCTGTCAAAGAAGGAAATCAGATTGGTTTGACATAATTCATTCTTAGCTAGCCCGTGATGGCTACTAATTATCTGAGTGCTTACAAATTAATGGTTTAATCAGTTGTGCCAACATCTCTCCTAATATCACAGTTAGGCTGATGGGTCTATAATTTGCCAAGCTCTCTTTGTTCCCTATGTTTTCCTTTCTCCAGTCCTCCATAATCTCACCCACCCTCCATAAATTCTGAAAGATAATCACTCACCATTCTGAGCTTGCTCCAGCTAGTTCCTAAAGTGCCCTAGGGTAACGTTTATCAGGCCCTGCTGACTTGACTAAATATTCATCTAACTTAACAAAATATTTTTAATTTGTTCTTTCCTTATTCTGGCTTGTTTCCCTTCCTCCTTGCTATCAATATTAACTGTGTTAATTATCTGGTCACAGTTAACCTTTTCAGTGAAGCATGATGCAAAACAAGCATTAAACCACACAGACATCTTGGTGTTATTACTAGAAGATTTACCCGGCATTGCTCAGGTAATTCAGGGTAGGGGATGCGGGGGGGCTCAGGGCAGAGGACTGGGGTATAGGAGGTGCAAGAGATAGAGCAGGGAGTTCAGAGATGTAGGGGAGACTTGGGAGAAGATGGGGGTAGGAGGTGCAGGAATCAGGGCAGCGGGTTCAGAGGTGTCGGGGGGACTCAGTGGAGAATACAGGAGTCAGGGCAAGGGGTGGGGGCTCAGAGCAGGGGGTTGGGGATGCAGGAGTCAGGGCAAGGGGTTGGAAGGCATGGGAGGGGGACTCAGGAAACAGGGTGGGGTGCAGGAGTCAGGGCAGGGAGTGGGAGCAGCTGGCTATGCTGCCTGGCTGGTGGCTGCTCCTTGGAGCCAACCCAAGGCAGCAGAGGCTGCGCTGCCTGGATACCCAGGCTACTGCCTGGCTGCTCTGTGGCTTTCCGTGGCTGTCAAGGTGGTGGGGACCTCTCCCCAGGCTGCCCAGGGCAGCAGAGGCTGTGCTGCCTCGCTGGTGACTGCTCCATGGCTCTCCGAGGCTGTTGGGGAGGCAGGGGAGCTGGCTCTTACAATTTAGGATTTCTTAAACAAGCAGCCTCAGATGGACATATAGACAGATGCACAAGCTCTCAAAGATATAGTAGATTAGTTCTCCTTCCCCCAATAAATAGGAATCTATGCTTTTCCTTAGTCTCTCTCTTAATGTACTTAGAAAAACTCTTCCTGTTGCCTTTGATGCGCCTTGCCAGATGTAACTCTGACACAGAGTGGCTGGCTTCTGTAAGTTAACTAGGTCCAGCTCCCTGGTGCCAGAAGAGGGTCTGCCATTTGGCCGGTTAAAATGGTTAGTTAGCACTTCGGACTATAAAGAGAGACCTGGTGAGTCAGGGCAGAGTGAGTCAGGAAAAAGGCAGATGAGAGTTGCCGGAGCCAGAAGATGTTTCTCAGGGGAAATGCTGAAAGCAAGGAGCATGGCAAGAGGGATTTCCTGGGCCAAAGGGCCCAGGCCAGAAGGCTGAAGGTGAGAGGAGAAGCAGCAGCAGCAACATTAGAAGGAGGTGTCTGATAAGCTTGAGACCCCCAGCTGAGCTAGGTTATAACCTCCACTACACAGGGAAGAGCTTTGTTTTTCTTCAGTTATGTTTTGTGTGATCTTGAAATCAGTGGTTAACAAAATCATACACTGTTTGAGAGGAGTTTAAATGTGTGAAACAAAGTACATGTGAAACTAAAGAAGAGAAAAGCAAAAAAAGGATCAACTTGTTTTAATGGATGTTCTGTTGATGGGATTTAATGACTAACTGAACTTACAGTTGTTGGTTGTTAAAGCAGCCAGACAGTAAATATTATTATTGCAGTAACACCTATGAGTCAGAGATTTTAAGACCAGAAAGAACCATCTAGGTTCAGGATCATAGGCGGCAAGTTATATGGGCTTGTGGTGCCCATGCTCCAGCAATATTCAGAGCCGGGGGCCCTGCTCCACCAATATTTGGAACTGGGTCTCTCCCTGGCCCTGCCTGGAGCGGGCCCCGGCCCCCACCTGCTGCTCTCCCCCATGCGTCCTCCCCCCTGGCCCCAGAGTGTCCCCCCCGGCCCCGGAGCGTCCCTGCCGGAATGAAAGCTGCACATGTGCGGTGTGCTAAAATGCCGTGCAACAGCTGAGAGGGGAGACGCCTGGGCGTGGCGTGACGTGACGTCACGGCCCAGGACTTTAAAACCACGCGGCCCAGCTCCAGGCCCAGCTAGTGGTCTGGAGCCCCGGAATCAGCTGAGGCCTGATCACAGACTCCAGCGCTGCAAACTGGAAGGAAGAAGGTGAGGTGAGGTGAGGTGAGGTGAGGTGGAGTGGGGAGGGGGAAAATAGGGGGAAGGGGTGGGAAAGGAAAGGGCTTGTGCTGAGGGGAGGGGGGCAGGTCAGGAGAAGAAAGGGGAAGGTACCAAGGGACAAGGTGGAGGAGAGACAAATGCCAGGCGGCCAAGTGGAGACCTGGCAGGAGGGGAGGTGTCAGTGGGAAGGGGGGACAGGGTGATGCTGGAAGAGGAGAGGGTAAGGGCATTGGGGGCTAGAGGGGGGAAGGGGAGGTGCTGGGAGAAGGCTTGAAAGAAGGGGTGGGCATGAGGAAGGTGGGGATCGAGCAAGTCATGTGTGAGGGCACAGAGGGCATGAGGGGAACGGAGGGCAGAGGTGGTGAGGGGTGGGCATCAGGAAAAGAGGGCAAAGGGGCAGGGGCAGTGAGGGGAGGGCACCAGGAGGGTGCAGGGGTTAGGAAAGGTGCAGGTGCCAGGGGATTCTGGGGCTGAAGCAGAAGGGCAGACACCGGCAGGGGAGGGACTAGCACCAAAGGACAGAGGCAGGGCAGGTGTGTAGAGGAAGGTTTTAGGAGAGGGGATGAGGAGGGGTAGCTCACATGATCAGAGTAGGGCTACTGGAGAAGTGGGCACAGGGGGGAGAGAAGGGCTGGTGGAGGGGGTCAGGTCTCAGGAGGGCTGAGGGCAGTGAGAAGGGCAGGAGTCCGAGTCAGGACAGCAGAGGAGGGTGAGGGGTTGGGGGCAGCACGCACCAGGGGAACTGATGGAGCAAGGGGAGGAGACATGGCAGCAGAGGGAAAGGGTAGAGGTTTATAACATAGTTATTAATAACTTGGGTGCCACAGTGGCACATCCAAACAAGCCACATGAACTCAGTACTGGTGCACAACACAAAATTCATTCTGCTCATGGGAGGAAGCGGCTTAGAGGAACACTTCCCCAGCCTCCGCCCCGAGTTAATGTCACACACATTGGGTTAATGCAATTGCAGGATAGTTGCATGAGGGGGATTTGGTGGGGGCCAAACTAATCCCTATTGGTAGGAGGATGGTGGGAAAAGTCCTTAGAGAGGGGACTTTACTTCTGGTCATGTGTCCATCAGAGAAAACATTAAGAACATTCCCACTTGGTCACAACAGGTACAACAAAATAGAATAGAATATATTTGATGTACAATGGAATCCACAATGGGTTCATTCCATGCTTATGCTACTATGGTGTTTGTGTGGATAACCCAGGAAAAAAAGGGTGCAAATATTAAAAAAGGGTGAAATATGTATATTTCAATATATATTCAATATAATATATTGAAGTGGGCGAGTGCGGGTGGGCGGGAGGAGCGGGGGGGAGAGGGGACTAGACCCATTTTAGGCACCTCCAAAAATTATACAAACCTGCCATCCCTGATCAGATGTGGTCATTTGAGGTCAGATGGGATCATCAAGTTCTAGTCTGATCTCCCGTGTAACAACACACACTAAGAAAAGAGGAATATTTTTAAAAAACTCCTTTTCCATTTTCAAAAGTGACTAAGGCACTTGGAGTCCCACTGACATTCACTGAGGCCCCTAAGAATCTATGTCAATCTTGAAAATGGGATTTAAGTGCTTTTGGACACTTTACTTGTAGTCCCTGCACCCAAAAGCTTATAGCCTAAAGTGACAAAATGAAAAACAGTAGTAGAGCAACAGAAGAGAGATCAGACACACAAGCAAAGGGTTAAATTGTGCTTTTGTTAGGCTAGGAGGAGCCCTCAAAGGAATCACACCTCAAAGACACCCTCTCTGAAACCTGATCAGCTTCTTGCATCCTCCATATTCCACAGAACAATCACTTGACGCTGGTCTGGCTGCACCCATAGAGGCTTACCAGCTTTTTGAAAAAAAATCTATTATTGACACACAAATTTGTGTTTCTTGAAAACTAGTCTGTGCTGAAGGTTACCTACATTCTTACCCAGGGCCGGATGGCAACTTTACATCTTGCCCTGAGGAAGAGGTGTCACACCGTTATGCTGCTCAGAAAATCGTGACTGAAGCTGGTCAGTATATTAGGGCCAATACTGAAGCTCTGCCCATTCTGTGCCCCTGCCTACTCTCTCCTCAATCATCCGCATGGCCTATGGCAGGCCTTTTTCTCCTCCACATTGTGATTCTTTCCCCCTGCATGTTGTGATAAGGGCCATTCAGGGTGCGTCTACACTGCAGCAGGAGCTCAAAATAAGCTATGCAATTTGAGCTACACAAATTACGTAGTTTATTTTGAGTTAATTTCAAAATAGCTTATTTCAAAATTTCAAAATAGAGCGCTATTCTGAAACGTCCCTTACTCCTTGCGGAACAAGGTTTACTGGGACATTGGACTAGCAAGCCCTTCGAAATAACAGGCTTGTTCAAAAGACGTGGAATAGCTATTTCGGGATACTTCTAGTATCCCGAAATAGCTCCGCAGTGTAGATGTAGCTCACAGTCCTGCTTAAATTGCATCTTCCTGAGTTGTAATTTAACTGTTCTCTCTCACACACACACAAATATGTTTTAGAGATATTACCAGGAGAGTTAAATTTGACTTCCCTTCACATTCTGAGGGGGAAAAGAATCTTTTTTTTTTTTCTTTACTTGACCTGATCCTTGAAAATGTGCTGTTATCTGCATGCATTTATATAATGTGATTTCTCTCCTTTCTTCTCCCCTCATAGCCTTCCACAGATATAGATAGCTATCTGTGTGTGACACTTTCCATACATCACCCAAGTTGTAAGCCATCTCACTACTTCCTGCCCAGAGACTGAGGAAGTCTTGGCTGTGTCTGCTGTGGACCAGCTCCCCTGAGGGTATGTCTACACTGCAGAGTTTTTCCAGAAAACACCTGCCATTTTTCTGGATAAACTACACTTACGTCCACACTGCAATTGTGTTCTTTCGAAACAGAAAGTCAAAAGAACGCAGCGGTTTTTCTGACAGCAGTAAACCTCTTTCTATGAGGAAGAAGTCTTTTTCCAAAAGAGCTCTTTCGGGAAAATGCATGTGTGGCTGGGGAAGAGGGGTTGTTTTTTTCGAAAGAAGAGGCCTCCAGGAAAAAGCACAGGTGCTCTAATGGCCACTCCATCCATACTAATCACAACTTAAATGCGAGATAGCGTCCAATCAATGCGGATGCTATATTTCAAAAAAGTAGATCGCTTTTTTGATTAACTTTTGCTGTGTGGACACTCTTTTGAAAGAAGTTTTTCTGGAAAATCTCTTCCGGAAAAGCTTCTTCCAAAAGAAGCCTGCAATCTAGACGTAGCCTGACACTACCAGCCTCTGGCAACACAAGCACTCCCCTCTGCAGGCCTTGCCATTGTCATAACCATACACCAAAACCTAAGTCCTCTGAGCATTCCCTGTAATGTCCACTTCCCAGCACATGCTCCAGACACACTCCAGCTTGGAGAGGACAAGATATTGGATCTCCTGGATTTCTGTGGTGAAGGAGCTATGCAACACAGCCGTGGACCAGCTATAGAAATGAGGACATCTATGAGTAGTTTACATGGGATGGGACAGAGAAGAAGTGCAGGAGAGTCCCCTCCCCTGCACAACAATGTGGACTCTTCTGATGAGGCATGCTGGACCAATTTGGTGGTGGTGACAGACATTGAGCAAGGAGGAGGAGGAAGTAGCTGAGGAAGAGGATGGGGGATATGCAATTGGATATCTAACTATACTGCAAGCCAGGGCCTACTTTTTTATTCCACTGAAGTCCAGTCAGTCTCAGCAGTCAATAAAGGGTGAGACTTGCAGGGAAAAGAATCTCGGTCTGTAATTGTATTTCTTATTACAATGATGTACTGGTGGCAACCCCTACATAGCAGGACAAAGCTATTGACTTTTCATTAATTTGCTCACAGTAAAAGAGGTAATGGTACAGCAAAGATACCTGGTTTTCATTTCCCTGTAGAGTTAGGAGAAGTTTATTTATGTACACAAGCATGTCCCTTGAATCCACATGAGAGAGCTTGATGAAACTTTAATGGAGATATTCTGCAGTCATTTCCCAAAGGTGGCTAGTGATGGCAGCCTTATTTCTCTCTCCATGGTAGAACACTTTCCCACACCAGTCAGTGATAACTTTGGCAGACACCATTGCAGTTACACAGACCAGCAGAATATGGGCCCAGGCAGCTTTAAGATGCCAGCAGCAGCTGTGCTTTCTCTGCCTTTATCTCACCGAAAGTGAGATATCAGCTAAAATAACACCATCCTGTGGAAAATGGTGCCACTATTCAGTGCCATACCCCCAAGCCAGTAATTTTCAACTTTTTTTTCATTTATGAGCCCTAAACATTTCAAATGGAGGTATGGAGCCCTTTGGAGATCTTAGTCTGAGGCTATGTCTACACTGGCGGCTTCTTGCGCCAGAAATATGCAAATGAGGCTAAGCGTGGACTATCGCCGAGCCTCATTTGCATACCTAATGAGCCGCCAGTTTTTGCAGAAGAGGCTCTTGTACCAGAAGGAGCTGTCTACACTGCCCCTTCTTGTGCAAGAAAAACCCTCTTGCGCAATGCCATTCTTCCTGAAAATAATCAGCGTAGCGGCATTGCGTAAGAGGGTTTTTCTTGGACAAGAAGGGGCAGTGTAGGTGCTCCTTCTGGTGCAAGAGCCTCTTCTGCAAAAAATGGTGGCTCATTAGGTATGCAGATGAGGCTTGGTGATATTCCACGCTTAGCCTCATTTGCATATTTCTGGCGCGAGAAGCCGCCAGTGTAGACATAGCCTGAGGGACCCCAAGAGATCTGAACACATTGCCCTGTATTCATAGTTTCATGTAACTGAGCAATTCCTTCCTCATTTTTCTCCCCCGGCAGACCATTCTCACCAGGGGTGCGCCTACACAGCACCCTTAGCTCAAAATAAGCTATGCAATTTGTGCTACGTAAATTACGTAGCTTTTTTTCAATGCTATTTCAAAATAGCTTATTTTGTAATTTGGGCTGTCTACATAGTGCCAAATTTCAAAATAACTTGCTATTCCGAAATTCCCCTTAACCCTTGTGGAACAAGGGTTACTGGGATGTCGGAATAAGCTGCCCGTTATTTCAAAATCTATTTCAAAATAACGGGCTGCTTCAATAGACACGGAATAGCTATTTCGGGATATGTCCAGTACCCCAAAACAGCGCCGCAGTGTGGATGTACCCTAGGACTCATGCTGCTGATAAGGCCATGCTTAAGCACTCTCACTCACAAGTGTCAACAAACACTTATTTAAAACTTTAGGGAAACAAGGAAAGGGAGTTCTGCTGAAATTTCACTTTCTCTTTTGACAATGGTAATTCTATGTTTTTTATCTTCAGCTGCTGCCATTGCAACTTTGAGAGGTTCCCTGTGCACATTCACAGACCAGGTGAGCCAGATAAAGACAAGAAAGAATATGACTCATTATGACATGTTCAATGAGGTCCTGAAAGCCAATGCTGCATGCGATGATGAGCGCAGGACATGGCTAATGAATATTGCAGACAGCCTGAAGAAGGAAAGGACTGTCAAGAGAAAGTCCCAGCAGTAAAAGGAGAGGAAGATGCACCAGGACACAATGGGTATTTTCCAGCAGCAAACACAAATGCTGCAGATACTTATGGACCTACAGGCTTAAAAATCATGGGCTTACCTCCCTTTGCAGTCCATGGAGATTTCACTCAACACACACCCTGTACATTCTACACGGCACCCCTATCATTCAACTTAGGGGACCTTCAAGACTACCATAGCTTTACTTACCCTTATCTATGAAAGCCACTGCTGCTGTATGTGTAGTTAAAATCTGCATGAATGTTCTTTCCCCTTGTTCAAGTTCTGTTCCATTAATGTATTATCTTTTCCTTACATTTGCTTTTAAATTGCCCAGAGTTTTCTTTGCACTGGTTTTGTTACTGAATAAAATTCTATTCTTTGGGAAATAATTTGTCTTCATTAGTTCACAATATATGCTGCAGAGTGCCTAACAGTTCTGAAACCACCCACTTATTTGTCACATTAAAATGTGACGCAACTCCCAGGATCAGTGACAAACAATGTAATAATCTTACATGTACAGCAAGCACCACAAAATTAATAGACGTAGTGTCAGTGCTATATTCATAGATATACACTGAGCACCACACAGTTCCTAACAGGCCCCAAAACAATAGGGCCATGTAAAGCACAGTACGCCACAATGCATTAGTGACTCTCTCCTAAGTGCTCTTTCCCTGAACTATATAGCTCTTCTAATAGCCCTCATTTCAGCTTGGAAAAGAGACAACTAAAGGGGGATATGTTAGAGGTCTATAAAATTATGACTGACATGGAGAAAGAAGAGTTTTTACTCCTTCCCATAATGCAAGAAGTAGAGGTCACCAAATGAAATTAATAGGTAGCAGGTTTAAAACAAAGCAGAGAAAGTACTTCTCCAAACAATGCACATTCAGCCTATGGAACTCCTTGCCAGAGGATGTTATGAAGAACAAGACAATAAGAGGGTTCAAAAAAGATTTAGATTCATGGAGACTAGGTCCATCAATGGTTATTAGCCAGGATGGGCAGTAATAGTGTCCTTAGCCTCTGTTTGTCAGAAGCTGGGACTGGGCAACAGGGGATGGATCACTTGATAATTACCCATTCTGTTCATTCCCTCTGGGGCACCTGGGATTGGCCGCTGTTAGAAGATAGAATACTAGGCTAGCTGGGTCTTTGGTTTGACCCAGCATAGCTGTTCTTGTGTTCTGTCTGGCTGTTCAAATTCAACAACCAGTCTCTTCATCTGTGCCCTCCATCCTGGTGGTAACTTTGGCATTGCAAATTTCCATAGTGTGACCACCACTTGTTTCTCCTTTGTCAGTGCAGCCCTCATTCTGGTGTCCATCTAGTGGATGGCTTAGGAGAGCTCAGCCAACGTATTCTGGAATGTGTACTTGCACATCCAAAATTTCTGCAGCCACTGCTTGCCCTCCCAAGCCTGCATTATGATGAGACCCCACCAGTTAGTGCTCTTTTCTCTGGCCCAGAAGCATTGCTCCACTATTTGCAGCTGCTCCTTGAATACCTCACTAACTCCCATGAATTGGGACTTGCTATATCCCACAGCAATCTGTCCTCCAAGAAATAGTGATGTTCCCTGCTGATTCAGTTCTTCTTATAGCTCTGCAGAAGATCACACATCCTGTTCTTGCAACACATAAACCAATAGTGCAGAGTGATACAGACTCCATATTTCTGTCAAAGATGATGGATGATAAGCAATTTTTTTAATAGGCACAAAATTTATGGTCCTATGACATCATAGGACATGCTGGAAACTTTACACCTTTCTCCCAGTTACTCCTGAGTGACTCATTTTTGCTCCACCTTGCATTGCCATAACTTTCCAAAAGACATTGTGCTGAATGGTGGCAGGTTGCATGCTGGGATGCCTACCCATTGTGCACTGCACTGTGCATTGACACAAGCACTCCTGATGAGTACTGATAAGTATGTGAAATGTCAATGCAAAGAACTAAACACGCGCACACACACTAGTGATACACTAATTCTGGAGGCTTAATATTGACATAATTTGTGGTGACCAAAATGTGTAGCATAGACATAACTTCAGCAAAGTCAATGGATGTAATAAAAACCCTACATTCAGGCACATGAAGGGGCATTAAATTGCCCTTGATCTACAAAGCTGAAACACCAGAAGCCACTACCAAAGGTACAACATGGCAAGCCTGAGCTGAAGCTAAAGCATCTGTGCCCTCAAAACTGATTGAAACCACTGGCGCTGGGGCATTGTCTGGTTAGTAGTTGTATGTCTGTTAGGGTATGTCTACACTGCCACCCTAGTTCGAACTAGGGTGGCTAATGTAGTCATTCGAACTTGCAAATGAAGCCGGGATTTAAATATCCGGGCTTTATTTATGTTCCTAGCGCCGCCATTTTTAAATGCCGGTAGTTCGAACTCCTGCCCAGCGGCTACGCGGCACGGGCTAAGCAGTTCGAATTAAAGCTCTAATTCGAACTACCATTACTCCTCTTGCAATGAGGACTAATGGTAGTTCGAATTAGGAAACTTTCGAACTACCTAACCGTGCGCATGTAACGCAGAACTAAACGGGATATTTAAATCCCGGCTTCATTTGCAACTTCGAATGCCTACATTAGCCTCCCTAGTTCGAACTAGGGGGCTAGTGTAGACATACCCTTAGAGTCATAAGAACATAAGAACGGCCATACTGGCTCAGACCAAAAGTCCATCCAGCCCAGTATTCTGTCTGCCGACAGTGGCCAATGCCAGATGTCTCAGAGGGAAGGAACACAACAGGTAATACTCACGTGATCCCTCCCCTGTCACCTACCTCCAGAGAAACAGAGGCTAGGGATACCATTCTTACCCATCCTGGCCAATAGCCACTGATGGACCTAACTTCCATGAATCTATCTAGCTCTTTTTTGAACCCTGTTAATGTCCTAGCCTCCACCACATCCTCTGGCAAGGAGTTCCACAAGTTGACTGTGCGCTGAGTGAAGAAAAACTTCCTTTTGTTTGTTTTAAACCTGCGGCCTATTAATTTCATTTGGTGACCCCTAGTTCTTATATTGTGTGAATAAGTAAATAACTTTTCCTTACTTTTCCAGAGGCAGAAAGCAACCAGAAAGCCAGAACGTAGGAAACAGAAAGAGAGAAGCAGTCATGAGTGTGGTCATGAGCTGGAGGAGAGACATACGGCTCTGGGGGGCACAGCAATGACTGGAAAAGCAGGCATAGAAATTATGTGCAAAGAACTGTCTGCCACTGTTTGTTCCTACTGTATTCAGGGAAACAGAATGTTCTGTACATTCTTTGTGAATCAATGGGATTGCACCAAATAAATACCTGCCTCTAATTAGTTCCTCCTCTTAATGAACCTAACCTAGCAAGGGCCTGAATGCTGGCTGATCACTTGGGCCAACAATTGTACAGAAATTGTTTTCAGAATGCATAGGGGATCTGCAAAACTGAAGAAAGCAGGGACAAAAGGAGGTGAGAAATGATGGAACTGTAGGCAAGGATTAGAGAATGTAATATGTTTTCTACGTCAATGCCCAAGAGAATAATCGTAACAGGAAGAAAAAGGAAACAGAATAAATATTATTGAGACAGTATATCTCAAGAAATCAGAAAGGTTTTTGTAGCAAGTGACTTGGAAAATCTCATGAAATTAAATAAGGCCCAGAGGAAATAAAATTACCATTTAAAAAAAACTTACAAAAATGGAATTGTGCAAAAGGATAAATATTGGAAAATAGTTAAATGGAACAAGTGCACCAGTGACTTCAGCAAAGATCATGTTTTTATTCACATTAAAAACAAAAAAGGATCATATGGTGACTTCAATATGCATATACAATTCTGTAAATCACTCTTTTGCATCAAGGGCACAATCTGGCATAAAGCTTTGACTCATCATTAACTATAAGACATTTTTACTTTTAAAGGGCCTCATCCAAAGCCTACTACGTTCAGTAGAAGTCTTTGTATTGATTTCATTGAGATTTGGATCAGGTCCAAAATACAATGAAGAATTTTGGAGTGCTACTCAAAAAGATTCAACAACAATATTAAAAGAAGAGGACACTAAGGACTGATAAGCAGATAGAATATGTAAGCAGCGAACGGAGAGAAAATCCTGATTAATGTAAGGCTTTTAGGAACCAAGACCCTGAGCCAGCAAATGAGACTACTAATGGTGTTAAAATGATGCCTGTGATTAAATAGTCTTTTATTTTAATTAAATCTCTTTGTGTAGCACTCCAAATCCTTTATAAACGAGCACTTTTGAGCAGTGAAATCTATGGCAAAACTGTCATTGGACATCAGTGACACTACTTACAGACTTCCAGTTAAACATACACCTAATGGCTTGCCTGGCCTGAGATCTTGATCTAGACGTATACATAATATAAAATATTATAAACATTTTCACTTCAAACCACCTGCATTAATTACAGGAAGACGATATTAAGAACTCCGGGTCTGGAACAGGGGTCTGAAGTCCATGTGGCAGGACACTTGAGGTGGACATAAGGGAACAAGTCCACTGGATTTTTGAGTGCTTATGAGGACAGAAAGGGTGTGTCTGATGACAGAATACCATAAATAGCTACTACAGTTAATCAGCTTTCTCTGTGCATGCTTGTCTACACAGAAAATAGTAAAGATCAAAGGTTGGTGGACTTCTAGTCAGATGGAGGTGCTGTCACAAGGGACTTGACTTTAGCCAACAAGTTTCTTTAAACTTATCAGCACATTCATGAGTTGGTTTTGTTTGTTTGTTTTTGTTTTGGTTGGTTGGTTGGTTTGGGAGTTTTTTGTTTTGTTTTGTTTTGTTTTGTTTTGTTTTGTTTTGTTTTGGGGCGTTGTTTGTTTGGTTTTGGTTTTAGGTTATTTATTTATTTATTTATTTATTTTTCCAGTCTTTTTTAGGCTGAAGGGCCATCTGAAAGCATGCCATTGAGCTACCTGGATATACCTAATATAGGAGAGAAAAGAACTAACAAAACTCTAAGGTAACACTTGGAAGGAGATGAACATCTTCACTCTCTCGCTATCTGGGCATTTTCTTGGACTCAGGAGGAGCTTGACCATAAAAAAGGGAAGAACAGGAAGAGAGGTGAGAGAACTAATTGAGTGTTATGAGTTTTATATTTCCTGGGCATCACAGATACTAAGGCAGACAAGTGAAATAGACTACTTTATTTCATTTTTATTATATCTGTGAGAAGAGAGACAGACCTCTGGATCAAATTCAGTAGCTGTGTGAAAGAGTCCGTTGCTTACTGAAGACAATGGGAGTTACATCTGCTTACACTACAGAGGAATTTGGCTCATTCTGAGGATAGTGCTAGACCGGAAAGAACGCATTTCAGTGTAATTACTTTTCATTGACAACTGACAGCATTTTGTTTTAGCATAGTTGGCACAAGTCAAGGAAAGTAAAAGGCAATTGCAAACCTAACCCAAAACTAACACAGCGCATTGAAAAAGCTTTATATGTAAGTTTTGAAGATAAATACAAATTTCACCTACTATCTGGTATTAATTAGGAGGTATCATGTTTGTGAAGAATCCATTCTGTGATCTGTGCCAGTCCTTGAGAGGACAGAGCATAGCCATCATGTCACAATAGTCCATTCCAGATTTTGGTTTTGGTTTTGAGTTAGATACAAACACATGCAAGTTGTGTTCTGTGAGCTAAAGGATTAAATCAATGGTCTGAAGAAGCTTATTTTACAACTCTATATTGCACCCGTGTGATTCACTCCAGAAGCTCCCACTCAGGACATAAAATTGGTGATAAAGGTGGATAGATCGGGGAACTAAGAGTGCGGGGTGCCGCAACACCCCTGGGCTCCCAGTCTAACACTGAAGGTCCCAGCTGCTTCTCCATGCATCATAAGCTCTGCTGCTGGCCCTGTGCCGAGGGATCCAGCTGTCATCCCATACTATGGGGGCTCTGCTGCTGGCTCCGAACCTGGTGTCCCAGCTGCTGGCCCTGTGCACCGGTGGGTTCTGCTTTAGCCCCACATGTACACAGAACATTGCTAACCAAGGTTTTGTGACAACAAATCTGTCAAGCGTCCACCTTATCTCCCAGAACCACACTGTATACTTTGTTATTTTGCCATTTAACTTATAAACAAAGTTCCCAGACTTCCCTGGGTTTCCTGTCCGTGAATCTCATTGCACTCTGGGACCCATATGGGAACACTGGCATGAAAGCTTAGGAAATCTATATATTGAACTGAAGGAATATGCCTATCACAAAATATGCGGTGCTCCTACACTTTGCAGGAAGTGAGGCACACATAAGAACATAAGATCTCTCAAGACATCTAGATAGTCTTATGCGGATCTCTTGAGACATCTAGATAGTCTTATGTGTAGTGCTGGGGAGGAGCCAGTGGTCATGGTACATGTAGGTACCAATGACATAGGGAAGGGTAGGAGAGAGGTTCTGGAGGCCAAATTTAGGCTGCTAGGAAAGAGATTGAAATCCAGGACCTCTGTAGTAGCGTTCTCTGAAATGCTTCTAGTTCCACATTCAGGGCCAGGTAGGCAGGCAGAGCTTCAGAGTCTCAATGCGTGGATGAGATGATGTTCAACTACAGTGCCACATCACCATACAATGATATAAGTCTGAAGTTTTAACTGACACTGGTGAATATGATGGCTCAACATACAATGTCATGCCACAGAAACCACTTTTACAACTGACAGCAATAAAACTGTATGCCTATGGCAATCCAGACCTACTGACAATGAGTGGTGTGTTCACAGCTCATTTTTTATTTAAGGACAGGTCTGTTATTTTGATACTTGTGTTGACTAATGGCACAGATACACTGATTAGTTATGACACAGCAAGTGCACTATGACTGATTCAGATGATCCAAATGTACCACCTAACAGGCTAAACCAACTCCTTCAATTTCATGAGGACATGTTCCAGGAATAAGAAGGTTGAAGGGACACCAAATAAGACTGTACGTTTATTAAATTAATCATCCTGCAGCTCAATGGCACTGACACCTTCCTTTCCATGTAAAAAGGCAGGTAGAAGAAGCAGCACACTTGGAAAAGCTTGACACCACTGATGAGTGGAAGGTCATGCACCATGGGTCCCCCCTATAGTAGTGGCACAGGAACTAAAGGAAGCAGGCAAAATCCAAATTTGCATGGATATGCATTTCCCAAATAGGCTCTCAAGCATGATAGACACATCACCCCCATGGTGGGAGACATTGCTGCAGATATGAATGGTGCGAAATTCTCCTCCACACTTGATCTCACATAAAGATATTATCAACTTCAACTACACCCTGAGTCAAAGTACATCACAAACTTCACAACACATGTAGGTCTACTCTGCTATGAGAGACTCAGTTTTGGCATTTCTTTAGGCACAGAAATATTTCACAACACCATAGGAGAGATACCAGCTGAAATCCCTGGAATTCTTAATATGAGTTGCTTACATATTAGTATTTGGCATGGTGTCTGAAGAGCATGTACTCAGCAAGCAGCTGTTTTTGAAAGCGGAGCAGAAGCTCATGTTAAACCCAGACAGATGCGAGCACAATAACCCACATTAGAACTTTTGGTTGCACACTCTCCACAGATGGCATCTCAGCAGATCCTAAGAAAGTGAAGGACATTCACAAGGCCAACATGTCCACAAACCTCGATGATGTTCACAACCCACCAGGGCTTGCAAATTACTGTGGCAGATTCATTCTGAGGCCACTGTCACATGGTGTATGAGAGTTCTTGTCAGAAAAAAAATCAAATATGGATTTGATGAGGTGAACATCAAAATGGATTGGAGAAACTACAGAAATCCCTTCCCAGTGATGTAGTCATGTCATATTCTCATTCCAGTAAGAAAACTAAATTCCTAATAGGTGCCAGCCCGCTTAAGGAACAGTTCTCACACAGATTGACCAGGGAGTGAGATTGAACACACTGCTTATGCTAGCAAGGCTCTTTCTCCTACAGAACAATATTCACAGACAGAAGAGAAACTATTGTAGTAGCATGGGGATATTTCCATTTTCATTTATGGATGTCATGTCTGTTGCATAAAAAGCCTCCGCCTGAGCTTACTTGATTTTACACATGCATTTTCTGGAAATACACTAAACTGTAAGGTCTAAGGTTTTAAACCGCAACTCATTGTAACCTTTGTTAAACCTTGCAACTTGCTGTAATCTTTGTAAAACTTTGTCATCTTTGTAACTCTCAGAAACTTACTGTAAGCTGCAACTTTGTAACCTTTATAACTCTCAGCCACCTTGTTTGTAACTTGTTCTAAACAGCATTCTCCCCTGAGTGATGAGTGTGTATGTGTGTATTTGTGTTTGTGTTTGAAACTGCAAGGCTAAGGCTGGAGCACATGGTGATGAGTCATCAGAGACTGCTGCTTTGCTGGATAAAGGAAAGTCTGGGCATGCTCCCTGGTGATGAGATGGATGAGTCACAGGGGCCATACAGACACAATATAAAGAGAGGGAACACATGTGAGACTCTCTCTTTCTTCCCCTGGTCCTGAGAAACTCCTCTCTACAGCAAGTTTCTTTCCCGACCTAGCTTCCCCAGCCATGATGAGCAGACATATCCTCCAGAATCTACACGCCTTGGCTCCTTCTGCAACCCATATGCCTGTGTGAGTGCCTGAGGGCAGGAATGAATGTGTGCGAGTGAGTGAATGAATGGAGGTGTGTGTGTGCTTGTTTGTTTGTTTGTGTGTGTGTGAGAGAGAGAGCTGGTTCCCTCTTTAGTTTAAACCTTTGGTGGCAGCTCTATTTTTGTAGTGCATACAGTGGAGTGCTAATTCCTCAAACAATAAACCCATGCTAGTGTAACCCTGGGTGGTCTCCAGTGGGAATTTTTGGGGGTAACATTAACATGATTCCAACTGATCATACATCCCTTGAACTTATGTTCAACCATCCCTCTTTTTGCCCTCTCGCTCACATTGACTTGCTCAAACTACAATGTTATCTGGAAAGGATAACCCCACTGACTGCTACTCCAGGCACCCTGTTTCTAAAACAACTGACAATCACAACACTACAGAAGAAGCAGAAGCACATGCAAGCTTCCTCCTCTCACACCCCGTTCCTAAAGCTTTTATTACAACATAAAAGAGGTACAGTGTCCAACACATGTCTCCAAATGGCCATCAGAATCACTCATGTCAGAGTGGTCAATAGAAGGAATGTCTACATAGCCTACAATATTTGACTTCTGCAACAGGCTGTTCTACAGTCCTTTGCCGATGTTAAAGGTGAACTTAGTGTCATGGACAATGACCTCCTGTTCTATGATATGAGACTTGTTATTCCACATTTGTTGTGGACTGATTGATTGGCTCACAAAGGCCATCAGAGACTGGTAAAAACAAAACACATGCTCAGAGAAAAGTCTGATGCTCTGGGATTGACAGACTTACTGAAAACTCTCATTAAGTTTTGCAAACTATGCCAAGAATCAGTTCCACTAAAATCACACGTCTCCAGTGCATTTATCTCCTTTGCCCGCATCCCAGTGAACGGAAGTGAGAATGGATTTTTGTGATCTCCCTAAAGGAAAATATTTCCTGGTTATTATATAGATGACTATTCTCATTTCCTAGAAGATGAAGTAATCAGTGCTACCTATGACAAGGCTATTATACCCAAATTAGATAAAATTTTGTCAGCTTCTGGCGTACCTGCTATTATTAAAACTGACAATGATCCTGCCTTCCTTTCAATTCACTCAATTTGCTGAGCATATTGGTTTCAAACATCATAAACTTGCTCTGCATTGGCCACAAGCCAATGGAGAAGTTGAGCGGTTTATGTGAACACTTTGGAAAGCACTATGAATTGCTGCAGCAGACAGACTGGATACAAAAAAGGAGGGGTTTTTGTTGTTGTTGTTGTTGTTTCCTACATAATTGTTGAACTGTTCAGCTGGCATTATGCTAGCCACTATCCTTTTCAGCAGACAATTAAGAACAAAATTGTCAAAGAGCAGATGACGAACCTTTACAACAATATGACCATGAAGCAAAGCTCATAGTGAAAACAAATACGCTGTCCTGTGCGGTTATGCCAAGACCAGATATTTCAATGTGGGAGATGTAATTCTCGTCAGAAATTTTCAGACTTGCACAAAACTCTCTATGACTTTATATCCTTGCAAGATAATGGTGGTGAAGGGCATGACGGTCATTGCTCAGAGAGGATTCCATACAGTTACACAAAATGTGTCTCAAATTAAACCACTTCTTGGCACTCATTACATTCTCAGTCCACAATAAAATGATGAAAATGATCACAACAACAACTACGTTACGGAGATTGAACCCCTTCTACTCTCTCCGGTGTGGGTCAATGGGCCAGTGCCCAGGTTGTCCAGAGGCAGAAAGTCACCATTACCTGCAAAGAAGTAGTTGTCAACCCCCAGTGCATTTGAAGGACTATATAACATAACTGACTATGCTTTTGTGGCTATGTTGATTGATCTCCAACCTCTTTACATTGCTTCGTTTATTTTAAGTTTTTTGCATTTTATTTATAAGGTTGAAGTATTTCAAAGTGGTAAATTTAATAACTTTAGTTAATCTGAAGTTTGTGGGGGAAAGGGAGGGATGTAATATTTGGAGAGAATCTATTCCATAATCTGCAGCAGTCTTTAGAGCAGTGGTTCCCAACCTTCTTGAGCATATGGACCCCTTTTCAATCTATTAAAATTTCACAGACCTCCCTCCCTGCGGGAGAAAGAAAAGAAAAGAAAAGAAAAGATCGGGCCCACTTTCCATGGACCCCTTGCAGTACCATCACAGACCACAAGGGGTCTGTGGACCACAGATTGGGAACCACTGCTTTAGAGCATGGAGCATAAGAGCCAGGTCACATTAGTCCATTCCAAGTTTTGGAAAACTCAGCTACAAATAAAGAAAGTGCATGCTGTGTTCAGTGAACTAGTGGTCTGTGAAATCTTACTTTAAAACTATATATTGCATCTATGTGATTTATTCCCGAAGCTACTTATCAGTTAGGACACAGCAGGAACCTTGCGATATCATGGCCACTTGATATGTACCTGCAACTCTCTTTGACTGGCAGGCATTTTGTCAATGTGAGTTGCAGACAGACATTTGAGGGCAAAATTTGACAGAATACTGATGGAAGGACTTGAGCTGTGAGAGAGGCTTGACTCTGGAATTCACTCCTCTAGACCCAAGTCTGTTAACTACTCAGACATACTTTCCCATTCCTTAGAGAAGCGTATAAGATAATCTAATAATTGTGGGTGGTTGTGATTTGGCTTGAGCTTGATTTTCATTGTGTGGTTGGCTATTTTCTGGGTTTGGAGGTAAGGAGAGATTGCTGGATTTACTCCTATTGTATAATTGCATGTATATGTCAAAAGATCCATCAATAGGTGCTTCTTCATGTAAGCATTGAAAAATACTCTGAAACACAATTGACACAACATGATCATTTCTGACTCGATCTTCATGCATTTGCAGCTGACCACATCGTATGGCACTGGGTCACAGGGTGGGTGTCCATGACTTTGAGAAGAACTGTGTTGCTCAGCTGGAAGCACAATGCCAGGTATGGCAACAACACGCTGCTTAACTGGCACAACTGAGCAAATAGCTTGGTGTGATAAATGTTCTCCCTGAATTGGTCTATAGAGTCACGTGAAGACCCATTAATACAAACTGTGACTATCAATGTCGTCCTTGAAACTGGAGTGATGATCATTGCTAGTATGTAGGCCTGTGTGTTAGCCTGAGATAGAATTTTGGGTTTGACTTTTGATACTCATATAGCCTTACAAAGACACTGTGGCTGTGTCTACATTGGCACCCTTTTCCGGAAAAGGGATGCTAATGAGACAAGTCGGAATTGCAAATGCAGCGGGGATTTAAATTTTCCCCGCGGCATTTGCATAATTTATAACTGCGCTTTTTCCGGCTCGGGGCTTTGGCGGAAAAAAGCGCCAGTCTAAACTCTTCGCGAAAAATAAAGCCTTTTCCGGAAGATCCTTATTCCTCTTAAAATCAGGAATAAGGGATCTTCCGAAAAGGCTTTATTTTCCGCAAGAGCCGCGTCTAGACTGGCGCTTTTTCCACAAAGCCTGAGCCGAAAAAGCAGCAGTTATGTTCATGCAAATGCCGGGGAAAATTTAAATCCCCTGCATTTGCAATTCCGACTTGTCTCATTAGCATCCCTTTTCCGGAAAAGGGTGCCAATGTAGACACAGCCTGTGTGTTGCATTTCCCTCAACCGGATGGGGCTTACAGCACAGTGAGAGAAGGGAGAGTTAAAAGTATTACTGGATATGATGGGATGTAATATATTAACATACATGTGAAGGCTGCCTGGCTTCTCTCTCAAGCCAAAATCAAGCACCCTGTTAGGGGGTCAACAAAGGATGAGGAGGGAAGATTAAGCAAAAGCCAAAGAAAGCTCTGGCCCAGGCCAGAATACAACCTCACTCCTTCCCCCTCGCATGAGACACAAGAGAGGTGGTTCCAAGCCTCCAGGTGCATGACTCTCCAAACGGAACATGACCATAAGATGTATGTGGTGGGGCAAGAGGCATCAACTGCAGGTATATTTGGGCCTGCTAGGAGTGGGTGGGACAGGGATATGGATAAAGGCTCTGCAGCGTTAGAGCTACAGAAATCCTTGCTTGAAACTAACCCCAATAAACATCACACTGCCTGCATTTCAGACTTCTGGTCTTACTACTTTCTGTCTGCATGAAAAAAACAGAATGCAGTGAAGGGAAAGCCCCTAACAACTATGCATTAAATAAAATGCCTCACTTGGGGGTATTCCTGCTGCTGCAACATTGCCTTACTGGAGAGTTGGGCATTGTCAGGTGTCATGCCCCTTTAAATGTCAAACCCTTTTAAATTGAGATCCTTTTAACCTTCCACCATGTTTGCTTCAGCATTGTTTCTTTCTCCCTCCCTTTGTTCATTTCTCAGTTGGTAGGTTTACAATTCTATTTCCCAGTAGTCCCTGATTCAGCCCCTTGATTGGTCATTCCACTGGTCAGTTCTGAGTATTTTACTGAAGACATTTTCTGTCAACATTTTATTCAAAAGACAAAACAGAAAGTTTGGCTGCCGTTATAGATTTTCTTTGCTTCGAGAGAGCCTGCCCTCTTTCCCCCCCACTCTACCACCACAATAGGAGCCGATCCTATATCTCTGCTGTTGTTCATGATATAATATCATATACATTAGCAGAGGCAAAGATAGTTTAGCTCAAGGCTAAGCAGACTTCAGGATCATCCTTCCTAACCCTAACAATGTTTTGTTGTACTAGAGATACATATGAGATGCATGAAGAAATGCAATTCATCAGCTCTACCTAAAACAGAAACAGAAATAGTGAACTTTAATGTTCATCAACACTGCAAGAGTATGTGACAAGTGCCACTATCACAACTGGTACTGATAGGGGAATCTCATGAAGGTTGCTACCAACTAACAGAGAGGCTGTATAAAAATGAATTTTGTTTGCTTGAGCCCAGTTTACCAAACCATCCAGAATACTCTGAATCTGTGGCCTGTCCTCTTCACTATTTGCCACTCCCCAATTTTTGTCATCTGTCAACTTTCAATGATTATTTTATGTTTTCTTCCAGGTCATTGATAAAATGTTAAAGCTTTCCCTCTACGACCACACTGGAAATATACCCATTGGACAATTCCCCTGTTTATAATTATATTTTGAGACCTACGAGTTAGCGAGTTTTTAATACTTTTAATAAGTGTCATGTTAATTTATGTCATTCTAGGTTTTTTAATCAACATGTTGTGTGGTACCGTGTCAAATGCCTTACAGAAGTTTAAGTGTATTAAATCATATTCATCACTATTACATTTATTAATCAAACTTGTCAATTTCATAAAGAAAAGATTACAAGTTAGTTTGATAGGATTATTTTCAATAAAATTATGTTGATTTGCATTCATTACCTTAGTTTTCTTTAATTCTCTATTAATTAAATTCCCATATCAGCCATTCCATTATCTTGCCCATAACTAACGTCAGGCTAATAAGCCTCTAATTACCTGGGTCATTCCATTTACCCTTTTAAAAAACTGGTACAACATTAGCTTTATTTTGGAACTTCCCCAGGGCCCAAGACTTTTCTAAAATCAACAGTAATGGTCCAGCAAACTTCTCTTTAAATGATTGACTTTGCAACCTTAATGTTCTTTTAAAGATAGTTCTGCATATAATTTCCTGGGTTTCATTTTTTTTTAATTGAGGCAGCATATTGACATCTACATGATGCATCAGCCAGCTGGGAACCTTTAGATTTGCCACAGCAACCTCTGCCACTTGAGTCAATGAAGTAGTTGATGACTGGCTATTGTATCAACGGGGACCTCAGTACTAGACGAGATGAGACACATGCTTTGCCAGTGGGTTTCACAGATACTTACTGACAGTAGAGGAATGGCGAGACAGTGGAACCTTGGATTCTATTCTAAGTTCTGGAGGGAAGTGTTCCCTAGTGGTCACAAATTCTTCCACCAACACTTGACCCCTTTCCCCCACCTGCTCCAAAATGTCCTCCTCCCAAGCTCCTTGTCCCAATCTCTTTCCCCAGCTGGCCCCTCTTCACTCAATCACAGACAGTTCATTATGCCAGCAGGAGAATCATTGAAAGCTTAGAATCTCTACTTGCAGTTCTGGTGCCCAGCCCCACCCAGTCTGGAGCAGCAATTATGGGGTAAAACTAATATCCCCACTGTAGCTCTTGGCTGGAGCATGCTGAGTTGCTTTGCAGGGATAGCACATGTGCAGTCCAGTCTCACAATAGAAATTGTGAGGGGCTGGACATGCTGAGTTGCTCTCTAGGAGTAGCCTAGTCAGTATGGGTGTGTCTACACTAGCTCGTTAGTTCGAGCTAGGTAGGCAAATGAGGGCAACCGGAGTTGCAAATGAAGCCCGGGATTTAAATATCCGGGCTTCATTTACATGTTCGGCGCGCCATTTTTAGTCGAACTCCGTGCCGTGGCTGCAGCGGCCGCGGAGTAAATAGTTCGAATTAGAGATCCTAATTCGAACTACCGTTCTCCTCGTGCACATTTTGGCCATTGTGGAATGAGGAGTAGCGGTAGTTCAGTAGGATCTCTAATTCACCTACTCCGTGCGTGTAGCGTGCAGCGGAGTTGCACGTTCGACTAACGCCGGGAACATGCAAATGAAGCCCAGGATATTTAAATCCCAGGCTTCATTTGCAACTCCGGTTGCCCTCATTTGCTTACCTAGCTCGAACTAACGAGCTAGTGTAGACATACCCTATTAGTATCTGGGACTGGCTCAAGCATTCTCAGGAAAGTGGAATCTTTGGAGTTTTTAGCTGCTAAAATCAAAGAAGCCTCTACTGGGTATGTACAAAGTATAAACTTTTTATTTTGGCCAAGTTTGGGAAGATTTTCATACAGATGTTGAAACAAACATTCCTGAGATAATGGCCAAAATGTGCCAAATTTGAAGTCACTCCTTGAAAGCACTGGACACTAGTGATATTTTAAAAAGTCATAAGACTTCTTAATGGAGACATGGGCAGGGGGAGTTGAAATTTAAAACAAAATAACCTATCAAACTGAGGTAGACACCTGCCTTGGAATAGTTCATCCCCAATAGTTAACATTTCTCTGACTTATAAACAACTGAAAACAGTTTTAAAATGGGGAATATTGGGCAACATTATAGAGCATTTTTCATCAGTATTAATGTTGCTGTAACTTTTATCACTCAAAAGGGTGGAATATTTGCACCCCTGAGTGACATAAGCTTTTGTCGACATAGGCTGTAGTGTAGACATAGCCTAAGACTTTGCGGTTTTTCATTGTACCTCTATGGGACAGTACCATGCTACTTTCCTGCCAGCATGTGTTCTATATGAGACTACGAATCAACAACAGTCCCTGGCCACTCGTGATTTAAGGTACTGGCTAGTAGTGAGTACTCCTGGTTTTCCCTGAAGCCTCCAGAATAGAAAAAAAACCCTGACCTCCAGTGAAGTAAGAGTGCCAGTCCCTCTTGTATAAGAGCAAGAGAAAGGAGGAAACCTGCACACCCATCTGCAGTCACCGCAGATGACCCCTGGGCATTGTATGTATGAGGGTGACAATACATGGAGAAAAATCAGGATGATTTTTTTAAATTGCTTATAGTTGGTTCATTTGTGAGTATGTTAACCATGACAGTGTCCCTATAAGCACACACCTTGCCAAAAAAAAAAAAAAAAGAGAGAGAGAGAGAGAGAGAGAGAGATGGCATTTCTCAATGCTGTTATAAATCACATGATGAGACAGACCTTCAGCTGGTATAAATTGGTGTCGCTCCCATAAATTCAACTGAATTCATGTCAATCTATGTCAGCCAAGGATCTGGTCCCTTACCTATATCGGGGGAGAAATGGGTGAACAATATGATGATTTCCAAGACCAGCATGCGGCTAAAGGAGCACATAGAAAATAGAATTTAATGTAGCTCTTTTAAAAAGTTCTAACAGGTCCTGAAAGAAGACATGGAGGGTGGGGGAGAAGGGAAGACAATAATTTCTTCTGTAAACATACGTCTAGACTGGCATGATTTTCCGCAAACGCTTTTAACGGAAAAGTTTTCCGTTAAAAACATTTTCGAAAGAGCGTCTAGATTAGCGACGCTTTTCCGCAAAAGCTCTTTTTGCGGAAAAGCGTCCGTCAATCTAGATCTGCTTAAAAAAAAAAAAATTGCCATTTTCGCGATCGGGCTTTTTTATAAAAACAAATCTCAGCTGTCTACACTGGCCCTTTTCCACAAAAGTTTTGCGCAAAGGGACTTTTGCCCGAACAGGAGCAGCATAGTATTTCCGCAAAAGCACTGATTTCATACAGTAGGAAGTCAGTGCTTTTGTGGAAATTCAAGCGGCCAGTGTAGACAGCTGGCAAGTTTTTCCAGAAAAGCGGCTGATTTTCCGGAAAAACTGGCCAGTCTAGACACAGCCATTCATCTATATGTGATGTGATTGAAAAAGCCAAGAAGATGGCATCATGCCCACTCAAATATCAGCCAAAGGAAAGTATGATGAGATTTTATAAAAGCAGTGGGGAAAACTTATTCAGGCTGGAATACCACATTATCAAAAAATTGAAGCTACACAGAAAAGGCAACAGGGATAATCCCAGGGCCATCTATGAAGGGCAACTAAAAGTTGGAGTTGACATAGCTTGGAGAAAATGTTTTGATTAAAACTAAGGTCACCAAATTGCATGCTTAGGAAGATCATACTTAAAGTCAATGAAGAAATTAGATGTGGAATCCATATGGACAACAAAAATGCCCTGACCTAATTTTCTGACAATTTCATCTTACTTTGTAGGATTTAGTCTATTTTTATTTCTTTTTCTTCTTAAATGAATTTAATACTCCTGAAAGTTAGACAGCACTAAGGCCTAAATTCTTCTTTCTGTCTGCAACCAAGAGGTCCGTGTCTGTTACACATCTCCTCTCTGTAACTAATATACAGAGGATGTGAGTTTATTACTGCCCCGGCTACATAACCTAGCCCTAGCTCAATGGGAAAGACTTATGCTACCAAGATAGAAGCTGTCACATAAGTGGTGGCATATGTGGTTTTGAAACTGCCCTGAGTCTCAAATACTCAGCATGAGCTCTCTGTATCCACAGGAAGCGTATAACCCATTGGTCAGTGAGTGTTATGTACTCCAGATACACAAGGCATTTGAGAGTGTTACGGCTACAGCGCCTCTCTGTAGAAATTATTTTGGACAGCCTCTTGCTTTCAGCTTTGGAGATCCCTCAGTCAGTTCCCGGGGTAGCCCACGATGGCAGCTGTCATGTAGTTACAGACTTTGTATGGATTAAGGCTGCATCATCATGAGCAAACTTGATATCTGTAATTTTCCATCTTTGGGAGAAACATGAGAAGCTGTAAAAACAACAAGAAGTCCTGTGGAACTTAGAGACTAACAAATATATTATATCATGAGCTTTCATTGGAAAAACCCACGTCATCAGATGAACTGGAGTGGATATTACAGAATCCAGAGTATGTATAACAGCAAAATCAGTTACCTGTCAATTGTAGGACCAGTGTTAATGATGATAATTGAGTCAGGCTGTATGTATCCCATTCATAGCTTTTGATGTGTAAATGCAAATATCAAAGGGAGGGGAAATTGCCTTTGTAGTGCATTAACCAGTTAATATCTTTATTCAAGCCCAAGTTGATAGTGTTGCATATGTAACTGAATTCCAGTTCAGCTGTCTCTCTCTGTAATTAAAATTCCTTTGTAGAAGAATGGCTAGTTTTAAGTACAAATAGGGCTCACATGTACTGATGGCCGTGAAATCTATGAATACCTTAATAGCCCCTTAATTTTTGAATGCTTGACTTTGCAACATTAATGTTCTTTTAATGTAAATTGTGTGTATAATGCCAGTTAATTTTACATGTTATGTGATTATGAAGACCATTTCAATTGTATCATTGTCAGTGATTGCTATTTTTTTATATTTTACATTTATACTAGGGAAACTCAGGGATTGGTTATGGGCTACAATGTTAATATTTATTATTTGTATTGCAATAATTTCTAAGAGCCCCAATCATGGATCAGTATCCTAGCAGGGGGACTCCTTATACACAAACACACACATCCCTCAGTCAAAAAACCCGAGATGAGTTTACACACACTATAATTGGGGTCACTACTGGGGTACTTCCTTGTGGATCAGCTCATGACTAGTCCAATGCTCCCACCCTTCCGTTTCTCATTCTGTGGTCTCACTCACTCTCTCTTCATGGCAGGCCTTCCAGCCAGGTAACTCTGTGATCCACTCCTTCCCCCTATTGGCTGGCCCAGTGTTGCTCTGCACAGTCCTCTAATTCAAAGCAATGCTACTTCCCCAGTGGCTGGTAGGGAGACTAGGTCCACCCCTCTACTGCAGGTTCCAGCTTATGGACCTTACAGACAGCATCTAATGTCTGCTCCATCCTAAACCATGCTGCCATTTCTCTGAGCTCCTTCCTACTCCACTTCTATCAGAATTCCTTATCCAACACCCTTCTGGGTAAACCTTTCCCTCAAGGCTTTTACTATTGCCCTAGATTTCCTCCTTTCCCTCTTTAAACCAAGAAAGTAACTGCAGATGTCTACACTGCAACATCCTTTCCATTGCAAACTTTCTGACTTGATACCGACCCTGCCTGCTCCTATCCAGCTAGGCTCCATTCTCAAGCATAGCTCCCTCAGGTGTGGCCTATTAAATTACTTAGGGCTGGTCTACACTACTGCAGGAAATTGATATAAGTTATGCAACTTCAGATATGTGATTTGCATAGCTGAAGTTGATGTATTTAGAACTACATACCACTGTATTTTTGCTGTGGTATGTCAACTGGGGGCTTTCTCCCATCAACTCTCCTTGCGCTTCTCATTGAGGTGGAGTATCAGAGTGGATGGAAGAGCAATTGGCAATCAATTGAAATCAACCCCTGCTGGATCAATCATTGCAACATCAATCCAGCCCATAATGAAGACATGCCTTTAGCCTGTCTGAGTCCTGTTAACTCCTTCCACTGCATCACACATGCCTTTTGTCTTAGCTTAGTGCTTATAGTTGTTAACTGAAGGGTGAATTCACACTTATCAGTTTCAAAGTGTTTTTTACTCACCTCCTAACAAGATTTCAGATCAGAACAATAGTTAGTCATCCACCTAGTTCCCTCTCTCAGTCTGTACAGCTGCCTAATTTGCTGTTGAAAATAGTTTGTGTCATGTTTTGTATCAGTGAAACTCAGGCTACATTTACACTGGCAGACATAAAGCACAGGTAGTTACAGCACTGCTCACAGAGTGCTGCAGGGAACCTACTGTTGAGTGCTACACTGTGCTCCTTGTGATGGTGGAGCATGTCCACATTAGCAGCTTTTGCAACACCACTGAGAGCAGTGCATTGTGGTAGCTATCCCACTGTGCAACTGACTGCAGGGTGCTCTGGGAAGGGTTTGCAGTGTTGCATGCAGCAGTCAGCATCACATGATGCAGGTTTCCAAATCCCACTGCTCCATGGTCATCCTGCAACATTGACAGCTACTTTCAAACTGAAGTGTGGAGGAAAGGGAGCGAGTGGGTCAGGGAGTGTGTTTTGGGGGATGTCAGCATGCTGTGTTGTAAGTTCAGACAGCAGTAGGAAATAACACGTATGAAGCAGGGGAAGGGGAAACCCCAACATCTCAGCCTTCCCTGCCCTCCTTCTCTGGCTCTTTGCACAGCCTCTCACTTGCTCACAGAAACAGATGCCTGCCTCTGTGTTCAACAACAGGAGCATTTAATCTGAATGGACAGCAAGCAGACTGTCAGAGATCTGAAAGAGGATATGTGCATGCTTGCAGGGCAAACAGATGAGTTCCACAAATAAAGAGCACAGTGGATTTGAGGGATTATGGGCCATTTCTGGAGGGCAGTCAGACGTAGCAATCAATTCAAGTGTCCGCACTGGCCCCCCCCCCCAGAGCTGTATTCAGAGTGCAGCAAGCACTACACTTCTTGTGAAGGTGGTTTACCTAGAATAAGAACATAAAAATGGCCATACTGGGTCAGACCAAAGGTCCATCCAGCCCAGTATCCTGTCTGCCTACCGTGGCCAATGCCAGGTGCCCCAGAGGGAATGCGGCAACTGCAGAGTTAATGCGTACTTAATGCCTTGCCAGTGTAGACGCCTTGGGAGTTACAGTGCTGGGAGCTGATTTACTGCACAGTAACTTGCCAATGTAGATTTGGCCTCAGACTAAGGTTCCCAAGGCTAAAGTGGCTCTTTAATGTGTTTCCTGCGGCTTTTTGCAGCATATGCTATTGAAACACTGTGTGACTGAATTATTAACCAATCTAAGTTGTTAACCAATCAGGATGCTTTACTATGTTATCAACTAATTACTAACTGATAAAATAATAATACCTCACCAGTCATTTTGCTGTGAGAATTATATATAATAAGAAAGGAATTATATCTTATTTTACATTCTACTTGATCCATTAAAAGCATTTCATTTACTTTACTGTGGTTTGTTTATGTTTAGAGCAAGCACTTGGGCTGCGTCTAGACTGGCATGATTTTCCGCAAATGCTTTTAAAGGAAAAGTTTTTCCGTTAAAAGCATTTGTGGAAAAGATCGTCTAGATTGGCACGGATGCTTTTGCGCAAAAGTGTTTTTGCGCAAAAGCATCCGTGTATCTGAAACGCTGTTTTGCAAAAAGGCCCCGATCGCCATTTTCGCCATCGGGGCCTTTTTGTGCAAAACGGTTCTCAGTTGTCTACACTGGCCCTCTTGCGCAAAAGCATTTGCGCAAGAGGGCTTTTTCCCGAGTGGGAGAGTCATTGTATTTGCGTAAGAACACTAACGATCATACATTAGATCATCAGTGTTCTTGCGGAAATTCAAGCGGCCAGTGTAGACAGCTGGCAAGTTTTTCCGCAAAAGCAACCGCTTTTGCGGAAAAACTTGCCAGTCTAGACGCAGCCTTGGTGTTCCTGTAAAGAAAACAGTCAAGCCTTTTTGTCTCTAAAGCAATTATTTCCTTTAGGGTTCCTAATTAATTCTCTTAATCTGTTTATTTCCCTAAATTCACTGCTTTAGTTTACAAGTCTAAATTGTCAGCACTTCAGGGTGACTAATAAGTTCACTCCAGAATTATTCCTGTGTTTTTCTTTCTCTGAAGTTACAAACATTGTTTTCTTTCAAAGATATCACAACATAATGTGTAACCACACCTTTATGATAATCTTATGAAAGCAAGAGCTAGTCTTGAATGGCAAGTGTACAGTAACATTATTTATATATAATCTATATAAGCAGTTAACCATTATGCACACTCCTATTTAGTATTTCAGGCTCTTTATGTCTGATACTCTTGGCTTCCCTCCTGTATATATTAAATAAAAGATACTTTACTAAATAGGCATGGCAAGCTAGTCAATTGATTGGTAAAATAATGTCAATTAACCAGTAACTGACTCCCTCTTATTTGACCTTTGTCAATATTCCAATAAGAATGCCCTAAGGTCCATGGCAGCCCACTTTTTTATTACATCATGGTTCCATCTGTTAACAAGCCTACTTAAATGTATTGATTGTTCACTTTACTACATGCTAATACTGCTTGTTGGGAAAATGACGAGCATCTTAACTGATTTTTCTAGACCAAACAGTGCATGTATGTATATTTTTATTTGTCAATCAGGACATCAGTATTTCTAACGGACATTAAACAAGTTAAAAGGCAGAGTTTACATTCCCCAAAGAGTTTACATTCTAAACTGACTAGATAAATGCTAAAATGAACACAGAAGTTAGTGGGAGAAGGAAAGGAAGATTCATGGTCATTAAACTTCCTGTCCCAGAACCTAGAGTACTGATGTGCAGCCATAAAGCTGCTTGAAGAGTTGGCCCTGATGCTTCCTTAGCATAAGTGTATTTAGATAGATAGGATTTGATTTAGCAATTTCTCACCCGGACTGATGATACAAGCAGGCTTGCAGATTCTTTAGGCACAGACTGCAGCTGATTAGCAGCCTGGGTTCCCTGCCCCTGTTCCAAGTGCTTCATTTTTCAGAGCTTTCTTAGGTATCGAGTTGTGGTCATTTCTCACCCTATATAGTCCCTCCCTATGGCAGAGACCCTTTGTTTTAAACTAGGTTCCAGCCCAGTTTGGGGGGAAATATTGTTACCAAAATTGAGTTCAGTGTCATGTGTTGTGGCCATGGTGTTGCACACCGTGCTGATTCATAGCACGTTATTCACAGGCTGTTTGGAGCATCCTCAGGGAGGCTCACTAGGTGGGGGATAAGCAAATTACCTTCAATAGGCCCTTTACAACCAGCTGCCTAGTGAGTGTTACCCAGGTGTAACCACAGTTAAAATACAGATACATAATCAATATTCACAGTATCAAATACAAAAATGCTACATGCATACAAATAGGATAATCATATTCAGCAAACCATATCTTTTCCATAGACTTCTGACATGACACACTTTGTACAAGATGTATCATATCACAATGATAGCTATGATGGGTTGGGTCATAAATAACCCCCTGAGATTGTTATCTGAGAAGCTAATCATTGGGCCCGCCTACCTGCCCTCTGGGGTGCCACACTGCTTCATCCTGCTAGTAGCCCATGGTGAGCAAACTGCAATTTACAATATGGTGTTGCATTTTTACTTGGTAGGTTGTACAATAGCTCAATTTTTAAAAAGAGTAGGTAGCAGTTCATTCATAAGAAATAATGATTCCTGTTTAGTTTTTTAAAAATCTGCTACAAACCTTTGAGCAAGGGCACTCAAGAATCCCATGGAGTTTAATCTTGTTTGTGTATTTTAATTTTACACTTGGATAATCTTCCAGCAGTAGTGGATTGATGCATGGCCCAGGGCACCCAGCCAATGTGGAGCCCCCCACAGGAGCACCACAACATGGGTAGCAGTGTGGGGGGCGGCATCAGTGCCAGAACTGTGATCCTTTCCCCTGCTCCTATGCTTACCTCTATCCCCCCCGATGCCATGTCCCCTGGCCAGGCTAGATGCTGGAACTGGCCAAGAGTAAGAGAAATGCAGGAACCCTGGTCTGCTGTAGGGAGTCCAGACCCTTCATCTGGCCTGGGTAGGGCAAGGTGCCCGAGAGCAGCCCCCACCTGTGTCCTTCCCTCAGGGCAGGGCTGGCCTTACCATGAGGCGAACTGAGGCAGCCACCTCAGGTGCCAGACTTTGGGGGGGGTGCCACTAGGACCCAAAGTGTAGAAAATTGTGTCTGCTGCTGGTGCATATGTATTCTCTCTGCTCTAAAGAGGGGGTGTCATTTGAGCTCCCTGCCTCAGGTGCCAAAATGTTGTGGGCCGGCCCTGCCTCAGGGAATGCTGCTGCTGGTGGAAACCAGGGTGGGGTTCTAGTCTGGCCTCTTACCCCTCTTTAGGGCCTACAGACACACTCTGCGGGGAGAGGAGACCCTGCCCTACCTGGGAGGTCACAGGGAGCCCCAGGAAGGTCACAGGCAGGGAAGTAGCTGGGCAGGGAAGGGTCCTCTAGCATAGCTCTTGCTGCTACTGGCCTGGCCTCAGCAGCCAGTGCACTCCACCTGGGCTCACTCAATACCTGTACCTGGCTTTCACTGCCCCACCACTGAGTTCCTCCTGCTCCTAGTGACAAGCTGTCCCTCCTGCCATCTGGGCTTTGTGCCTGAGGTAGAAACCATGTGAAACATCTCTGGCCTGAAGCTTGTGGTATGGGGGGGGGCAATACCCTCTGCCCCTCCCAAACTATGGCCATGCCATCAGTACAGCCACTCCCCGAGTTACGAACAAGTTACGGACCAACACTCGAAGTGTTCGTAACTCGGATCCCATAGAGTTACATGGCGACCGCGCTGTCCGTAAGCTCAGATCGCCATTCGTAACTCGGATCCGCATTTACGACCACTTTGGTCATAAGTGCGGATGGTCATAAGTGGAGGTGGTCGTAACTCGGGGAGCGGCTACACTTCACACCTGCATCAGATTTCTACACCCATATTAAAAAGTGGGCAAGCCTGGCTCCTCTGCACTCCCAAGTACTGGCATCTCAGGAAGTGGTGGGCCCAAATGTTCTTCGTGCCCAGGCCCCTAATAAATATTAATCCACTTCTATCTTGGGTGAAATTCTAGCCCTATTACAGTCAAAGGAAAAACACCCAGGCTTCATCTACACTGCTAGTTTTTTCGGCAGAAAACATGCTAATAAGGAACTCATTAGCATAAGTGATGATCTCATTAGCATATTTTCTACCCTTTCTTTTTGCACAAGGGGTTTTGCGCAAAAAAACAGTGTGGATGGGGGGTTTTTGTGCCAAAACCCTGTGTTGCGCAAGATCCTTATGCCGTCTACACGGGGCTTTTCAGCGGCAAAACCTCTTCTGCAAAAAGGATCGGCAGAAGATATGCAAATGAGAGTGCGATTTGCATATCTTCTGCCGAAAAAAACCGACAGTGTAGACATAGCCTGACAGTTACTCCTAAGTGAGAGGGGACTGAAGGGGGTCCATGCAGCTCCCATTGGCTGTAGGAATGCTCAGAAAAAGGGCAATGCACAGAGACATCCTCCTCCTGCCCAGGGGCCACACATGCCAACAGCCTCATGGAGCTGGGTGGCGGGAAGCTAACTCAGCCCTCTTGCACTGCTGGTGATGGCGGCAAGTGGCAGGTGGCCCTGGGCCTTTTAAAATCATCCAGGGGCAGCAGGCAGAGCTGGGGATGCACCAAGGGAAGTGCATGGGGTGGCCAGTGGGACCAGGGCAGAGACCCAAGTTCAAACTTTGGTGAAGCCAGGCCCTGGGAGCCCAGGTACCATAGGCCCATATAACCATATAACGCCCACCCCTTAGCTCCTATGGAACAGGTATTCACAAGCAAAAATATCACAAGTGGTACACTTCTTAAAAATCCCAACACAGTAGAATGGACGCTGGACACTGACCACCCTTCCTAATCCATAAAAGGTGTCCTTCCAAGTCAGAATTGAAGCAACTACTTGGCAATAGTGTGGAGAAGTTTGCAGTGATACTACTCTATCTGTTCTGTGGATAAACTGAGCCAATGCTATTACTCACACCGCTCACAAGTAGTATATTTTCTTTGAAGGAAACAAATCTGGAATTTATGTTCCTTTTGTTTTTTAGTTTGAACAGTATTCTTAAGCTGCCCACCAGTGTCAAATGCTAATGCTATCCTGTCAACATTTTGTTAACAAGGACGTTAATTCTTAATGTAGTTTCACCTGGACAAACAGTTATTTTCATGTCACTTGACTCCTACAATCATCTACGCAACACAAATCACCAGAAAGACAAAACACTGTATCCATGTGATATGTAGTGAGCTGATTTTGCAAGTGTTCAATTAAAAATGTCTGATTTCACACATTGTTATTGCCATAAGACCAGGATAAGAAAACTATGAGTAATAAGCATTTAGATGGTATAAAATCAGAAAATAAAGGAGAAAGGGTCAATATAAATATATTTGCAGTTTACTAAAGAATTTAATAGAGGATACAACAAATTTTACACTGCATTTTAATTTCAATCGGTTTGGATAAGAGTAGTGTCATGGATTGAGACTGACAGATTTGTCTGCTAAAACTATGGTAATTGGATCGATTTTGAGCTCAGCTTGTGGTCTAGACTGTTATAGCTGCTTCTTTTTTTAGAACAGCAGAATAAGATTTGTTGAACACTGAATAATATTTGCCAAGGTCTATACATTTCTGTAGGTACTGACGGACAATGAGGCAGTTCTGCATTTCGGGGTTTATAAAGAGGGGAAGAAATTGGTAGGGAAAAAAGAATTTTCTATAATAAACAGATGTACAAATAAACTCCTGTCACTGTGTTTCCAGTACTACAGTTTAAAGAGTTTGGGGAAAGAGAAACAAGAGAAAATGTAAAATAAATTACAGTATAAGAAACAAGCAAGGATAAAAGTAATGCAATTTCTATCATATTAAATTGCATCCTAATAGTTTCCAATTGCATGGATTTATAGGTGTGCATCTGTAGACACCCTTTATTACCGGGGCCTCTGAAGTTAATTGGGAGTTCTCCAGTTAAGAAGAACCTGTGTGCTGTAATTCAGCTTTGGAGATTTCAACTCCCATGATGCCTTGCAGAAAGGAGACATCCTTTCCCAGGGAATGCAGGGAGAGCATGCGGTGTGAGCTCTGTTTTGGACAGAAGCTGAGCTTGCTTTTGTGGATTTCTCTCCCGACCAGGAGCTGGAGCTAAACTGTTGAGAGGGAGCCAGAAGCTGCTGTTGAGAGCCTGCTGGGGCTTTGACCAAGCAGAGAGCCTCCGAGACTGTTGGTGGTTCTATGGGAGCCAAGGGGTCATGCTGGGTTTTTTTTTGCTCAACAACTTTGGTCTCCCCCCTTTTTTTTCCTCAACAGTGTTTTTTTTTGGGGGGGGGTCGGTATTTTTGGTTAAACCATCTGGCAACCGTAGCTGTGCCTAGAGCTGGCTGAGGTGCTTGTAGTGAGAGCAGTGTGAATAATAGCCACCCCTTGTTTGAGAAAGGAGCTTGCAAGGGGAGGAGAGCAGCAAAGAGATTTTATGGGATTGTCTGAGCAGGCCCATATGCAGGGTGTGTGTGAAGGCTGTGAATTCACACACAATCTCCCAGAGTCCTTCATGGTCTGCCATGGGGCTGATTCCAGCTGGTCTGGAAAAGGCAGAAGCAGTGTGCTACCAGCCTCCCTCTCCTGTGCTCTAGCCTGCTGGCGGAAAGCAGAGGCCTCCCTTCCCGGGTGTGCTGCAGCCAGGAGAAGCCTGGGACTGATTCCCTCCTTCCTTCCCCAGGAGAGAGGCCAGCGGCGAGGCTGGGCTGTTTCCTTGCAGCCTTTCTAGGCAGGTCTGAAGGTGTGGTAGGACTGCTTTTCTTGAGCAGGGTGTGGTAGGACTGGGGTGCCTGCAGCAGGGGCTTCAAATGGTAGATATGCCCTGTCATAACCAGTAACTATTGACAGATTATATTTGCACCAGCCCCTACAAATCAGTGCAGAATCATGCAGCTCTGTGCTGGAAAGCTTTTTGTGAAAGATCTTACTGTATTTGTTCAACCTGCTGCATGAATCTTGACACTAACCTGAAGATGGATTTACCCATAAGTTTGAATCTGACCTGTTTAGATCATATGATGGTGCCTGTACACAGAGGGGCCCTTGCTAAAACTCCTGAAGCAGGAGACTGCTTGGTATTGAGCGCAGCACTGAAACCGAGTGCTAATTACAGTTTTGACAGAAAACTCAAAGTGAAGCTCTTTGCAAATTCATTTTCTAAAACAGTCTGTCACCGTTACAATGAGCAGCTATTAAATTGCAAATATCAAAATGTAGAAATTTACCAGCCAGCAATTGCCTTTCTAATTCTTGCAAGCTTTTGTATTAGTCTAACAATGCATCTAACTCTAGGTGATCCTTGTGATTGTAGTGTTTAATTAATGTATGAAATTACCACCAGAATAACTCCAGCCATTAACACAATGGTGTATTCTTCTTTCTCCTCCCAGTAATTTCATTCAACCTTTTTTAAATCAAGACCGTAAAACACTAATATCTAAAATATAATATTTTATATGAAATTATGCAACATAATGCATTTTAGATATTATTTATGGTGGATGAGGAAGCTGGGACTGAGATGAGAATCCTGAGAAGTGTAGAATGGGACTGGCTAGACAGGATGAGCTAGGATTAGGACTGAGACAGATTGGAGGTAGATGGAGGCTAGTTTGAAGAGAACAGAAACTGTCTGTAAATGGAACCCAAGAGGCTGAATCTCTCAATTCCTTTGCTGTCAACAAATATAAGTGAAGCTCACTGGTAATTAAGCACCCTTAATTCACCACCACCATCTCCTCTTTTGTGCATACCCATTGTGATACAAACTTTAACTATATAATCCCATACTATGTTTTCCATAGGACCCCTGCCTCATTGAGTGCATAAAAATGTATCCGTTCTGGGAATTAATGCGGTTTGGGTAGTAAAAGTGCTCTTGATTTTTGCAGAATTTAGGAATATAATGAATGAGGCACGGTTTTGTAGTGAGAGAAAGGATGGTCTTATCTTTAAGACAGTTGAATAGGATAATTTGACTCCTCTCCCTGGAGAATTGACTCATATCCCTGTATTTGATGCAGAGTTCCTGTGTAGTGCTAGTCAAGTCACTTAAAAATCATACTTTTGACAGTTGGTAATTAATTGTGTGTTCCTTGTCTTCTGGGACTTTGGGTCTGGGTGTTAATTGGGGAAGTGTTTATCGTGCATGTCTGCAACTGAAATCAACAAAAGCTGTGCTTTATATGCTCAAAGTTTCATATCAAGCTAAGTATTCTGAAAAAAATGGGGCTGTAAGAGCCTCACATCGGGTACCCAAAATTAACTTTACTTTCTCTGTTCTTTAGTTCCCTGTATCTACAATGGGGAGAATACTACCCATCCCCTCAACTCCCATGGATGTTGTGAAAATATATTAACTACAGTGTTAAAAGCACTTTGATATTATAGTGATGAGTGTCACCAAATTATCAATTTCCTCATGGGTTTTTCTGTCTTCACAGCAGAATTTGAATAGAGCACAGGAACCAAGACATGGGGTGAAATATTGAACGATGAGGAGAAAACAAAGTATTGAATAGCGGCTCATTAAATGATCACCATCCATCCTGTGCACAAGCTCCTTTGGAAAAAAAATAAGTTCCCTCCTAAAAAAAGCCAAATAATGATTGCACAATCAACTGTAATTCTGGCACTACTTAACATATTAGTTCTAAACATTACAACCTTAATGTTCTTTTCCTGTCAATTTTGTCCATAGTATACTGTATACCATATTTTGTTTTATAGCTTAGTTAAATTATAAGCAGTGATATGGCTTATAAAACTAAATAAATACATACTGACATTCTTCTAGCTTTACTGTGCTGTTTAAGGCCTTTTCCCAGCTGGATGCTGCACTGTCAATTTTAGGTTTATTCAAACAATGCAAACCTCTACAGTTTTTTCCTCTTGTGCTTTTCAGTTGTTGCCTGTTAAAAGAATGTTTCCAAAATAATTGGGTCCCTTGATAGCATTATTTTACAATCCATCTAAAGTACAAAGCTTCTTCACTAGAAAAGTATATGTAACAGAAATGTTGTAAGCTCTGCTTACCTTCTAATGCTTTACTATGATGGCTGTAGGTAAAGCTTGTTTATTCCTGGTTAAAGTCCCCATTTCGCTAAAACTTCTGGGCAAACTTCTGCTTGACTATATGGTGAGAATTTGATGTATCACAAGCACCCGTCCTACTTTTCCATATTTGAAATACAGATTGAACCTCTCTAGTCCAGCACTCTCTTGTCTGGCAATGTCTGTGGTTGGATGTGATTTTAATTAGCCAGATGTTCAATGATCATGGGTATTGCCAAATTTCCCATGGTCCCATAAAGTTTATTTACAGTCACCAGTCCTGGATCTCAGCATTCCGTGCTGTTATTTAGCTCTAATTTACCCCTAAATGTCTTCTAAGTAAGCAGTAGAAGTGTTGCTATTGTTGCTACACAATATTGACCTTCCATGGTTCGGCAAATTCTCTGGTTTGGCACTGGTCAAGTCCCGAAGTTGATGGACTAGAGAGGTTCAACCTATATTTTATATACATTAGAGAATGTGCTTGAATCTTAAGTACTTGGGGATTTGCCCACCACAGTGTTCTAAGGAATTTTGTTTTTAATTATACTTCCATTTCCATCCATTAACAATCTGTTACACCTAAAATATTTTAAATTCAATTTTCATTGATTAAACTTTCTAGCACAAGTCAAATGAAACAAGTATAAATTCCTAGGTATAAAAGCACATATAATTTTGGTTTCAAGTAAGCATTTCATGCAATTTACAGGGTTGCATTTTGTTTTTGTTCTTTTAATGATGTATGTGACAGAATTCTTGAAGGCCAATAATAAAAATGCACTTTGTAACTACTTTTTCCTTTAAATTTGTAGCCATGATATTTCAGAAATGCAGAGGCCTTAAAGCTCAAAATCCTTATGGTGGAAACAGATGTTTGCAGTCAGGTGGTTCAAAACATTAGAACTGCAATAATCTATTTTCAGCACCTTGGGGTAAAATTGTGGTGCTATTCACTTCAGAGAGAATTTTGCTACTGACTTCAACAGGACAAGATTTCAGTCCTTATATATGGAAAAGCAGTCATTTGCATTCTATATGTGATTTCTTGATTAGGGAAGGCAAAAAAAAGAACAAAAAAGTTAGCAATAGGGAAGGCTGTACAAATGTGCATAACTTAACAGCAACTATCTTGAACAGGCTCAGAGTAGGATAAGGAATCCACTGTAATACATAAAAATGGATTGTACAGAAACCAGGCTAACAGTTACAAAGTGACATATCACATAAAATAAATTTTATTTTAACAAATTCAATCAAATCTGCATATATCAGAAATATTTTTGAAATGCCTTTTGTTCAACAGATCAGAAAATGGAATGAAAATTTAGCAACAGTATTTTTCATTAAATATGAATTAGCTGCAGCAGCTTGCTAATTAAGTTACAGATTATCAATGTACAGTCATTGTTCCCACTGATGTCAAAAGCACACTCATAATTCTAAGAATTATAAATAACAGTTTCAAGAGGGTTGGGAGGAGAAGTTCTTGCTTGAAGACAGAACTCATTCAAATATGGATTTAACTCAATTTCTTTTAGTTGTCATAGAAATTTGTATGAATTGTTTTCAGTCGTAGTGGTAAAGTTGGTTTTCTGCATACATTGGAAGCTCTTGGGAGAAATTCTGACCCCATTGACGGCAGTGGCACAATTCCATTGAATTCAATTGAGCTAGGATTTCACCCCATGTTTTCCTTTCTAAAAATTAAAGTATTTGTTACAAAGAAAAGGTTAACTACCACACTTTCACTTTCTTTGCTCAGCAAAATATACAAATTTCCTCTCAATTTACAAAGCATCTTTCACTTTAGAATAGGTGAGATGGCTTATGTTAATAAAACGTACCAAATGATATCATGCAATGCATTACTTTCAATGGATAAGTTGTTTTCCATATCAGATTCTGGACATAATCCCATGTTTGGGGCAACCATAAATCTCTGACTGTTGGAAACTAGAAGGGGATGAAGGGTAGATCTTACAAAGTTGCTCTGTTTTGTACTCTCCCCCTCAAGCTCTGCTGCTGGCCACAGTCAGAGACAGGATACTGAGCTAGATAGATCATTGGTCTGATCCATTGTCTTATGTTCTTAGTCTTTTTCTCTCACTTCAGTTTGCAAAATTAATTCAAGGAAAGAAATAGTGTATAAAATTCATTTCAAACTATAAAAATAATTAGGGGTAAAAAGTATTGTAACCTGCCACAAGATATATGTTCAATGGCATTAAGTTATTTCTGTATTAATCCAAAAGGGACAAAAAGTGTTACTGAATTGCGTCCTGATTTGCTAATTTATTGCATAAAATGTAGACTTCCAAAATAGCATGATTTTTCCTAAGTGTTCCAAATTCCACCAGCTTGATAGAATGCATTCCTTTATGTTCCCCATGTGACAATGACTCTGGTATCACTCTATTTTACAACATGACACCAGCTGCTCTATATCATTCTGCTAAACTACTCATTCTTCTATTTATACAACTGCAATCAACATCTCAGGACCTGGGTTGAATGACCATGGCAAGAAGGAAAAAATGGTCTTTAACACCAGCTCTTCTTTTCACAATCAGAGAAGGAGTACCAGTTGTGTAAAAAGAGAGTTGCAAAATACTGGGAACACTCCAAAGGTTTGATTTCTCTGCTGTACTCCCACCCATCACTTTAGCAGTATGTTCTTGGTTCTAAAGGCTAATCGTCTGGAGGGTAAGCTCAAAAGTACTGGAACTAGGGAAATATTCTCTACTGAGAGCCAAAGCAAAATAAAAACCCCAATATCTACCTCGCATGATACTCATGTCGTCCTCACTATCATAGCATTTGTGCACCTAACTATGATGACTAGCATATGTGGCTATGTCTAATATTTGTTTATTAATTCCCATAAGTAATTCATGATACAGACCCTTAACCTGAATTGTACAGCCCATTCTCTTTGGGTACAACTGCTGTCATGGAAACCCTTACTCCGATTAATGCTTTATTCAGCACCAGCCTATAGATAAGCCAGTAGGGGGCATATGGAAAACACAAGGTGACTCATATTACTCCTAGAAGCCCTTAATTGTATAGATCTGATAGCAGTTTCTGGAATAAATTAACCCCCACCTGTCACATTTTAGCAAATATTTCTGCTCTTAAACACAACATTAAGCTATTTAACTGCAAACTATGGACCAGACGCTTGAAGTTCATATCTCATCTCTCCATATAAACAAAAATTTCCCTGTGGAATGACAATGTGACAAGTGATATCATCACGTCACAGTGTCCACAGGCTGGGGGGTAGGCACGGGTGAGTAAAGCCCCACCCCTTCCACCCAAGGCCCCGTCCCTGGAGCAAAGTTCCACCCACTGCCAGTCCAGTTCTCTCTGGTGGCCATCTGGAGAACTGGGTAGATGCACCTTGGCCCAGCCTTCGCCGGAGGCAGGACAGAGCCAAGTCTGGCCTGGCCTGGTGCACCACGGCCTGGCCTTCCTTGGACACTGGGGGCTGGGCCTGGCGTGGTGGAGAAGGGGCCCAGGCTGGTGGCAGGGGAAGGGACCTGGGCTGGCACAGGGGAGGAGAGAAGGAGCCCGGGCTGGCGCAGCTGTGGGGGGAGAGAAGGAGCCCGGGCTGGCACGGCCAGGGAGGCGGGGAGGAAGAAGGGACCCAGGCTGGAGTAGCTGCAGCCTGGCCCTCACCGATGGCTGGGGGAGAGCCGGGGTTGCCTCCCCGCTGCAAGAGGGGGAGTTGGTGAGCATAGAGGACAGGGGGTGCAACCCCCTACTTTAATTTTTTTTTCTTTTACTATGCCCTTATTCAGTAGGAATTTGCACGAGTAAGGATTTCTGACTTTTGCTCCAATAACTAACCATTTCTGAAGATAGTTTTCAATTTTTGGTTTTACTATATCTTATACTGTTTTGATTTTACATTTATAGCATGTTTGCCTTAGGACTTTTCTTGACGTATATATGAATTCTGGTTAAAATCATCAATAAATAAACCTAAGTGTGTTGAATGTGCATTATATCTTATTCTCCACTGGGAGAAAAAGTCCTTTACCTCAAAAGCCTGCTCTCCTGGATAATATGCTACTGTTTCCTCCACCAGAACAATGCAACATATTTTTTCCCATGAATGACTTTTTACTGAACATGTGCCAGGTGTTCTGATGCTTCTAAAGTGAAGTACATTTCACCTTTATCCGCTGTGTTTAACATGAGCTGTTGGAATTCTGAATGGTATGAGGCCAGTGAGATTTCTCATTTCAGAGGCCAAACATAGGCCCCCATCCAGCAAAACTCTTAAACATGTGACTAGCCCACTTGAAATCAGTGGAACTGCTTGTGATTAAATGATGCAAATGTTTAAGTACTTTACTTGATCGGGGCCACAAGTCGTTCAAGTTTCAACCTGGTTTGAATTTGGATTCAAGTCCCCATGAAACATGGAGAATTAAATAGGGCCCTGGGTCCCTGTGTTACTTTTTGGCTCTGGAATTCTCATGAATTAATATGAGTTGACTATATCTGGAAATTATAACATACAGAAACATACATGCTGTTTAATAGAAATTCTAGTGAAACAGCTTGAAAACAGCCCAATTCCAGCTTGATTGTAACTATTTCCTAAAAGTCCTTCCAAAACCATGTTAAAATGATAACTGTGGAAGCAAACTCTCTTTACCTTATACTATGGGAGATTTTCCAAAATATTTTAAATGTATATGAATGAATATCACACCTCTCCCACCTTCTGAACTAATTTACAGAATTTAAGAACAGTTGCTGGCGACAACCCAGTTGATCCCATCCTCTTTCCCCCATCATTCACATGCACACAGAATAATTCTTCCATACTTCCCATCCCAACCCAACTGCAAGCAACCATTAAAGAAAAACCAGAAGAACCTATGTAGCTTGCTCTTTATAATTAATATTCTAAACAAATTTGATATTACATTTAGATTATTAAGGTATTAATGCTGCAATATTACTTTTAATGGAAGGAGCTGAATAGAGCAGACGATCCAGATTGTAGATTCCCAGTCCTCTGGCCTGGAAAAGATGGCCAGAAGGAATACATGGAGTGGGTAAAACTTATTGCCGCTCCAGAAATAATCAGATGTGCCCCCACCTACGCATGAGATCAATCACAGCATGCTGGTGGCTAGCTAAGGACTTAGTCGCTCCCCCAAGCCAGTAGATCATGACCCTTTATCCCATGGGGTACCAGGAAATTCAGAAGCCACATTCCCCTAGTGCACTCAAGCACCAAATAGGAAAGTTTCTCTGCTGACATGGACAGAAATAGTATCTATAACCTCTTCTCCATGACACATAAGGCAGAATTTGACTCTGCTGGTGAAATAAATGCCAAATGATTGATGAAGAATATTGCCTCTTTAAACCGTGTTATTTGTATATATTTGTATATCCAAATATACAAATATGGTGTGGATATCAGTGTGTTCTCAGGGCTGGAGATCAGGGATACCTGATTCCCAGTCCCTTTTAAGTCCGCTTACTATGTGTCTTAGGCAAATCATGTAGCCTCTGTCATCTTCTTCCCAACCTGTAAAAGGGGAATCATCTCTCTCATATGGATATTCAGAGGATTAGACAAGAGCTAAATATTATAATATATATATATATATATACATCATTTCAGAAAAGAATGTCAACATGGCATTAAAATTGAGCATAGGATAAATATAAGGTTATTGTAACTTTCCCTCCAACCAGGAATAACTTTAATGATATCTCCCTTTAACAATATTTTTTTAAATTTTAATAGTTAAGGACAATTTCTCTGGTACACCCTGGATGTTGTTCTGTGTCACTCTGGACAAAACAGCCAGCGTGCACTGGCTGATTCAGTTGCTTTATGTTGCTGGAGCAAGGGCTGAGTACTTTTGAAAATGTCACTACAAAAATATGTTGCCAGAGTTTTAAAAAACAAAACAGGGCTCTATAATGCCTCAGAGATCTCTGCATTGCGGGGGCCATCCACATGTGGATCTCTGGCTCCTGGCATGGAGTCCCAGTCCAAGGTTCTGATTCTTGGTTAGTGAGTGGATAGGAATTCCCTTTAAAATGACAGTCTCACTGTAGCTTTCAGACTTAGTGGGGATCATATAGGACAGGACAGCTCCCACTCTCAGTTCGGGATTGTGTGGGTGATAATCCTCCCCCCATACTTTATGAAATTGGTTTATGAATTTAAATATACATAACCTGATGCTTTGGACAAAATAGTTGATGTAATCTATCAATGTTAATGTTACCACCTGCTGGATCTGTATGTCTTATTTTGGTGCAGGTATCATTCCTGTATGTAAAGATAGAAATATGAACTATGGGATTGCTCATGGTTTTAAATGCGCAAATGAGAACCATCAATGGCACTCGGGAAGTATTAACTACTGGTTGATCAACTTAACTGCTTGAGAACAGCTTTGTTTGTCCTGTAAGTCTAACAAGTGGTTGGTTCTAAGAAGACATGTGACCATACCACTTGGTACCCCAATAGCACTTTGACCGGGTAATTTTCTATGGAAGGGGGGAAATAGAGAACAAAAGATTCCATTCCATGCGGAGTCTATAAAAACAATGGGAAGCTATCAGTCCCTTTGTCTTTGGCTGGTGGGACAAACCCAAATGGAGAGCTGGGGACCCAAGTCAGAGAAAAAGATCATCTTTGACTTGAAAGCATGCCTGAAATGAGAACAGTCTTTAGGGTACGTTTGCAATAAGCTTTAGTGTATTAGCACTAGCTATGAGGGTTTTTTAATTTTAATTCTGTAACTTGCTTTGATCTGTTTGTTTTCACTTGCAACCACTTAAATCACACTGTTTGTGCTTAATAAAACACTTTTGTTTACTATCAAGCCTAGTGTAAATAATTATTACCTGAGAGGAGCAATCAGTGTGCATATTCTTTCACTGATAGAAAGCTCATGGGGATTTTTGCTCTCTTTCTATGTAAAACTCTTACACAGAGAAAGATGGATTTGTTTGGGGTTTGACCCTTTTGGGAGTTGGTTCCCTCGGGGTTTGTGCCCTAAAACTGAGAGCTGAAGTGGTTCAGTGTCTGCATTGCTCTTTGGGGGGGGGGGGGGGGGCAGTTACCCCAAATCTATGCCTTGTCTGGGGGGAGAGAAGAGAATCTGGTCCAGCAGGACAGAGTGGTGGGAGCCCCAGAAAGCAAGCACATTCCAAGGGGGTCTTCTGTGACTGCACCCTCTCATGGTGTGTTTCTGAAAGATTTTAACAATGGAAAAATTGAATTATTTCAGGAAAGGCAAACTTTCTAAATTCCTCCTGTCACTATTCATAATTTTAAAATTACATCTTTTAGATATCAAGCATATTTAGTTAAATTAGTATTTGGTTGAATACACAGGTAATGATTGTCACATCCTTTTTGTTACAATGTAGTTCATCAATTCATGATTCATATCTGAAATAATGTAGAATTAATTTTAAGAATTTCAGCAGTCCTGTGTTTTGAAAATCAGATTGGATTTGACTCAGACTAACACCTCCAGCCAGGTAAATTAAGATGTGAAAGTGTTATAGGTAGAGAACAAAGGAATGGGGAAAGATATCTATAGGCTTAGAAAGAGTTAAATTTTTATCAATAGGAGTTAGTAAACATGATTTCACCACAAACACACAAGCCAGCAAAAAGTATTTCCATCAATTAAAAAATGTGAGAATAATGCTTCTTGAGAACTTATTAGAATAAAAATCCAGAGATTCAGACTTTGGAATTAGGCATGTTACAAATGGACTAGAAAATGAATAGTAAAAACTGGTATGATTTATTAATTAAATCATTGGTTCTGAGTCTATTCAGACTATTGTCTTGCATACCCCAAATTTCATCTTGCTTTAAAACTACTTGCTTACAAAAGAAAACATAAGAATAAGTGTCACAACACACTATTACTGACAGATTGCTTACTTTCTTATTTTTACTGTATAATTATAAAATAAAATAGATTGAATATAAATAGTGCTCTTATTCTGAAATGTATAGTATATAGAGCAAAATAAACAAGCTATTTGTGTGTAAGAAATTTTTTTATACTGACTTCAGCAGTGCTTTTTATGTAACCTATTGTAAAACTAGGCAAATATGTAGATTATCTCCCCTTGATGTACTTATTGGAAGATTTCTGTGTACCTTCACAGTTATGTGTATCCCTGGTTGAGAACCACTGAATTAACGGATGTTTATTTTGTATATTTGGACGCATGTTGTTGAACATTTGCTTTAATGATTCACAAAAAAATAACTTTTTTAATCTCAAATTCTACTGTTTTAAAATAATTGCCCGATCCCTGCCCCATATTTTTCATCAACTGGAAAAATTTAAATAAATACAATACAGATATTAATTGTCACACTTATAAAAAATAAAAATTGAAGTATACCAAGCCTAGATATATATTTGAGATAAGATATGAAGATGAACATGAAAAATAGTAGCTGAAACTGTTTGTCTAAATCAATTACATCTGTGCCGAATGCACTTGAGATACAGATAGCAGCTATGGCATGAGACCTGACCTTTTGGGAAGCAGAAAAGAGGGGCTGTGAACATCTGGGACTGGTGGGAACCTCTGTGTCCCCTTCACTCTCCTACGTGGACTGTCTCGCACAATGATTTGCCATCGACAAGCAGCAACCCCTTCCAGGCACTTTTATCACTCAGTACAACAGCACATGGAGCCTCACACTCATCTACATTGCATGAATGCTCCCTGAGCCACTCATGAAACACAGAGAAAAGCACCAGCAAATCTCCCAAGCCCCCAAGAATTGTCTTGTCTTGTCTTGGTCAGAAGCATGACCAAGCTAAATTCATTACCCAGTCTGCCTCTCCTCAGTGTGGAGAGGATTCACACTGGCCTTTTTAACCTGAGCTGAGATTTCCCAAGCACTTCAACAAAACATATTGGTTAGGTAAAATATAAAACAGATTTATTAACTACAGAAAGATCATTTTAAGTGATTATAAATGATAGGTGAAAAAAGTCAGAGATAGTTATTACAGAAAATAAAAGATAAGCACATAGTGTAAATCTTAAACTTTATTTGATTAGGCAATATTTGGATCAAGAAGTTTTTCCTCACCCCACAGGGTGTTGTAAATAGGTTTCAGTTTTTATTACATAAGCTTCCCTTTAAGTCTGGGACCAGTCTCCTCAGTTCAAGTCTTTGTCTTGCCAGCATTGTTGATGCTTCCAGCATAGGTGGAGGAGGAGAAAGCAAAAGCATGATGCCACTGTCCACTGCTTTATATCCGCAGTCCATATGCCTGGAAAACACTAGCCCAGATACATCCTGTTTGGCTTTGCTGAGTCATGGAGTTGAGTGATCCCCTACTGTGTGATGTTTGCTCAGCCCTCTTGCAGCATTATAAATCCCTTATTGCAACTCTCCTGCTGATTAATGATCACTTAAAATCCTCCTGAGAGTGGGTCACCTTAGGGATGTTAAATAGCAATTAGGAAGCTAACCGAGTATTCCATTGGAATTTCCATTAGTTGATTAGTTGATAAGGGGATTCGCTGCAGCTCTGCTTTTTAATGTAGTAAGAGCCACAGCAGTCTGTGACTGGGCGCAAGCCGGGACAGCTGAGTGCTGGCTCACGCTGGGTCCCAGACACTGCTGCTCTGCTTTTTAAATGTAGTAAGAGCCTGGTACCATTTAAAAAACAGAGGCGCAGGGTCTGGTACCCAGCACAAGAGGAGATAACTCGCACCATATCCCCTGCTGTGCCTCTGCCTCCCCTGCCCCCCGTGGAGACAGAGCTGGCGGAAAGTGGCTTTTAAGCTGGCTTCTCCCAGAACTGGCTCCTGCTGTGCCCCACCCTCACCCCCCTTGCTGTTTCTTCAGGAGGAGGGATCAGTGGAGACTGGAATAACATCACTGCAGGGGGAGGGACTGGAATTTGCCCCTTTGTACAAAATATCTGAACTGACACCATTTGTTGTTATTTATATAAACATCATCATCATGTCAAACATGGATTGTATATGCTTCTGCTGTGCAGTTGACAAGTTCTATAAAAGCAAGAGAATGAAGAAGGGGAACATCTAGCAGAAAAGTGAAAGCATCATTCTCAACTAGTTTGTTCATGCAGGTGCCTTTTTTTCCTGCCACACAAACTGTTCAGTTGTGCAAATACACTTATTGTATCTAATTCAAGGAAGTTTAAAACTCTTCATTAGAACCTCTATATATTTCTTACCTTATTACAGAGTTTGGTGAATGCAAGATGGTGCCCTTTTATTTCATCTGCAGGGCCTTCCTCAATTCCATAGGGCTAATTCTCCATTTTATAAAGACCCCTTTTCCGCCACTCTGCCAGTGTAAAGGGGTCCTAACGTGGGAGCAAATTACATTTACATTCAAGTTAAGGCCCCTTTACAATGCCAGGCCATGTCTATACTAGGAAACTATTTCTAAATTCGACTTAAGAACTCCCAATTTAACAAATTCAAACTAGTGTGTCCTCACTACGGGGAAGTATTGAAATTAGTCTGAGGCAAGCTCCGTTAATGTGGATGCGCTGCCTCAGACTAGAGACCGAGGAAGCACTCTGGTGAGCTGTGGGAGGCCTCCTAGAGGCCAATAAGTTTGAATTCGTAGCACCAGAGCATCCACACTACTGTTGGTTTGAAATTACTATTTCAGAATTAGCATTACTCCTTGTAAAAAGCAGGAGAACAGAGTTTGAATTCCGCTGCAGTAGTGTAGATGCACTGCTTATAAATTTGAACTTGGGGGGGAGGGTTATTTCAGAATAAGGTCCTAGTTTAGACCAGGGCCCAGAGTAATGTAAAAGGCCTTATTATAGTAAATGAGAATCAGTGCCTATGTGTTTAGTGGCTTTCTGGACAAGTATCCATATTTTGAGAACTTGCTTCTCGTGCAGAAGTAACCTCACTTAGGGTACGGCTAGACTGCAGGGGGTTTTCGAACTTTGCTGCGTCCAGGAAACGCGTTTGCTCTTCCACAAAAAAAAGTGGAAGAGCAAACGTGTTATTTCTGAAGCTCCTGTATTCCTTGTTCTACGGGTTTTTTCCAAAAGACGGGTTTTTTCCAACATTTGGCCCAGTCTAGATGGGCCAAATGTCAGAAAAGCCTCTTCCGACAAATGAATTGAAAAGGTATGCAAAATGCGGTGTGCATTTTGAGTACCTTTTTCCGACAAAAACTTGTAGTCTAGCCATACCTTACTGGTATAAAGTCTCTTAAATACTGTTTGTCAAGATCCAAGTCAAACAAACTGCAGAAGCATTTGTAATGCTCACTCTGTGTATCCTATTTAATTCCAACAACAGCCTTGCCTCTATGCATCAGTATCAGCCAATTCTGTTTAGCGCTCTGGGGAATGGAAGTTTTTTCCTAATCTTATCACTTCAGCCTTTTGCGCATTATTCTTTTTCTTTGGCAGACATTTAGATCCAGAATAAATCCAGATGAGTCTCTTTCCAGCACTCTTTTTCACTTACCTGCAAAATGCCTAATCTCTGTGCAACAATTTATTCATGTTTCAAATTCCTTTTCTACTATGTTTATAGATAGAATTTGCAGCTATTTGGGGAGAAAGTAAAAATGAGGCAGAGAATTATTTTTCCACACCTCTTATGTTCCATATGTACTTCCCCCTTAAAGTCCTTTCGCTTTACTTTTTTCTTAAACAGTATTTTCTAAATTCCAGTATCTGAACCTTCATTCCCTCAGTGGTTCTCAAATGTTTGTATTTGTAACCCCTTTCACATAGCAAGCCTCTGACTGTGATCCCTCCCCTTATAAATTAAACACGTTTTTATACATTTAACACTATGGCTGACCAGTGAAAGCCCAGCTGGGGGAGGCAAGACCCAGCCTCGCCCTTTCCGCCCAAGGCCCTGCCCCTGGAGCCAAGTCCTGCCCACCCCCCAGCCCGATCCTGCCTGGCCATGTGGAGAGCTGGGGCTATCGTGATGTCCCCAGTCAGGCCCTCCCCAGGAGCTGGGGAAAGCCAAGCTGCTCTGCCGTGGTCCCATCCCCCTCACCCGCGGCAGTCAGGTTCCTGAGCTGGGCTGCTGTGCCGTGGTTCCAGCCTTCCCCGGGGGGTCGGGGGGAGCCAGGCTGCCGTGGCGCAGTTCCAGCCTTGTCTACATTACCGACCGTCAATATTTAACACTATTATAAATTCTGGACACAAGGTGGGATTTGGGAGTGGAGGCTGACAGCTCCCAGTTTGAGAACCCCTGCAAGGTGAAAGGACTGCCAACACAAGCACCATCACATTGCATTTTCTATGCGTGATATGTTAGTTTGAAGTCGCATAATGGGCCAGTTCTCAGCTAATATGAATGTAAATGATTGCCATTGGTGAAATTCCACTGACTTCAGTGGACACCAGCAGAGAGTTTGACCAGTATGTCCAAACTGTGACCACATTAAAGCTATTTTCAAATATTTTAGAGTTTTAAAATGTATTTTAGAAAAAATACCTTGGGCTCATTGATGTTGTTCAGGGGAAATAGTAGAATGCAATTTAACAAGACAAAGAAAATAGGCTACACTCATCCCAGATTAGGCTAGCAGGCCACAGCCCTCCCCTTCCCTCCATTTCCAGAGGTAGAAAGGCTGCTGGGTGGTGGGATTGTGGCTATATAAGGTTCCTGTAATCTCAATAAGGGACCTACATATGGTCAGAACAGCCTAACAAGGAGAGAATGTAAATACAAGTATCATCTTTTGTACTTAGATCAACGATATAGGCATTGATACCCAGAATTTACCTGCAGGTGCTTTCATTCACCATGTATGATGAAATTCTCAGAGGTGATACATCTGGAAGTGATGTTTCTGTGTCAGCAAATTAGTATTTCAGTAGCTGAAAGGGAACTTAGGTAAATGTAGCACTAATGCAGGTGGTATTTCAAGAAATAGTGGTCACCAGGAAAGGCTGTTAGAGAGACATGGTGGGCAAGGTAACTTCTTGTATTAGACCAACTTCTGTTGGTCAGAGAGACAAGCTTACGAGCTACCCAAAGCTCTGTATAGATTTCAAGAAGAGCTGATAAGCTTCTCTCTCTCACCAACGGAAGTTGGTCCAGTAAAAGATATTACCTCATCCACCTTATCTTTCTCTAATATCCTGGGACTGATATGGCTACGCTACCAGAGCCAGGAGAGGCCAAAGCATTGTTTCAGTAGTGAAGAGCAGAAAAGATATCAAACAGGCGCACTTCCCAAAGGTCAGGTTTCAAAGTCACTAAATCATCTCCCTTTACAGCTCAAATTAAGATCACACCATTCTCTTTTCCAAAATAGCTAGGAAAGTTGCTCTCAAACCACCCTGTGTCCAGTGCACGTGTGTTATTGCCATGCCATTTCTATGAAAATAAGCAGAGTGCTTTAATATACATAGGCACAGAAATACTTTATTAGGGAGCACATTACAGTACATTATGAACTGTCAAGCTCTGCACAAGCAGTCACACACAATTAATCTTACTATTTTCTCTACCGATCTTAAGTAAATTCCAGATTTCTGACAATGAAACTGATGGCTTACATGTATCATGAGTGATCTCCCATTTTAAGAGTAAAGGCTGGCCTCTCAAGTATTCACTAATGACACTCTACAGTATGTTCCTTCACATCACTTATATCATTAAGGAGAAAGACTCCAGGGTCACAAATGGTCAAGAAAGATACTCAAATTATCCTGATACTTACTAAAAACTGATAGCTTAATTAACTACAGTTGCTAGGAATCCATAGCACTCTACTTCAGTGCTACTTCATGTCACCTCTATTGATTTTTCAACATCAGCTCAACAATAGATTCTTATTCTTATATTTTGATTCAGAAGATACCATTGTATTTACACTATTCAGAGTGGCATTTTGGAGACAGTAAAAAAGTGTGTGTGGGAGGACAGGAGGTGTAAAAGCCAAGAACAAACTCATTAAAAATATTGAAACAGTACAAGAGAGAAAGCTGGAAACTAAAGATTCTAAAAATGCTTATAAGATCAGTATTTGAATTTGGCCTAACTGCACAAACCACTTTTGTAAAGTGAGGTAGATCAACTAGGAGCTTTATTGATCATTTCTCTAATATGCAAGTGTGCACACAAAACTAAACTCCTTAAATCCTGTACCGTCATGCAGTGGTTTAAATATAAAATTTAGGATGGATTCTCCGGGGCCAGAGTCTTGGTCAGTAATCTGGAGGAGATGCCCCAGAATATTATGGGCCCTCATATGCTGTTTCTGGCTCTGCCAATGACTTTGTACGATCTTGTGCAAATTGTTTAATTTCTGTGCTTAAGTTTACCCATTTGTAATGTGGTACCCTACTTATCTACTATTCCAAAGTGTCCCAGTGTTCAATGGGCACATAGAGCTCTTCCATTAAAAGCCACTATATACAGCAGAGGAAATGTATTCTTGTTAGTCTATTATAACAGGTTCATCAAGTGATCACGTTTAAGCCTATAACTCATTTTAAATTAATTGCCTGTAGATAATATTGCTCACCAGCTTAAAAAGATAGTCACTGGAATTTTCTCTCTCTCTTTTTTGGGAGGATGTGGGGAGGAACATTGTTCATCTGTCACTGACTGTTCACAGCCAAAGATAGAAAATGCAATTCTAATTAAAATATTTGATTGATCTGTTTTAAAACCAGAAAATATTTTTATTCGTCACTTATTGTTCCAAGGCATAAATTTTTAAAAAAGAAATACTTGAACATTTGGAGTAATTTAGCAGCTGGAAGAACTACAGCTTGTACAATATAAAAGATGTAGAGCCACGCTTCTATTATCTACTAAATTATATCTTATATAAAAATCTCTTTATGCCATTAGTCAGCTTCGGATATCCCAATTCATTTTTCTTTACATTTGCTAGCTGTAAAGCCTAAATAAAATCCAGAGCCACTCAGTATAACATGGGAAAACTTTACACTGAGACAAAAAGGTAAACTAATCATACAATAGAAATGTAAAGCTGGAGGGGACTTGAGGTCACCTAGTACAGCTCCCTGCCCAAGGTATATCTAGATCATACCTGATTAAATACCTGATTGTTTAACCTGTTTGAAAAACCTTTCATGTCAGGGATTCTCCAACCTCCCTTTGAAGCCTATTCCAGTGCTTAGTTATCCTTATGGTTAGACATTTTTTTTCCTAATATCTAACCTGAATAACCCTGGCTGCAAACTAAACCCATTACTTTTTGTCTTAACTTCAGTGTGCCTGGAGAACAATCAAGTCATTGTTTTCTTTAGAGCAGCCTTTAATATACTTTTAAGATTATCAGCTCTACCCTCAGTCTTCTTTTTTCAAGACTAAATATGCCCAGTTTTAACCTTCCCTCACAGGTGAGATTTTCTAAATTTTTATCACTTTCGTTGATCTCCTGCAGACCTCTCTCCAATTTATCCTCATATTTCGTGAAGTGTGGTCTCTGAAACTAGACCAGTACTCCATCTGAGACCTCACTAGTGCTGAGTAGAGCAGGATAATTACATGCCACACATTTGTTAATGCACTCAAAAATGTAGCCTTTTTGCAACTGCACCACATTGTTGACTTATATTCAATTTACAATTCACTATAATGCCTGAGGTTTTTAGCAGTACTACTGCCTACCAAGTGATTCCCTATTTTGTAGTTGTGCATTTGATTTTTCCTTCCTAAGTGTAATAGTTTGCATTTAATTTTATTGAATTTAATGTTGTTGATTTTAGACCAATTCTCCAATTTGTTAAGGTTGTTTTGAATTCTCCTCATGTGCGTCAGAGTGCTTTCAGCTCACCTGTAATGAGGGGAGGAATCTCTCTCCTGTTTGCAAGCAAAGCAGCCTGATCACAGTCCCTTACAGCTGCCAGAGCTGCTAATCATGGAGGCAAGCACTCACCGCTGCAACCAACAGAGAAATCAAAGCCTGCTAGAAAGGGGAAGAGTGCAGAGAAGGAAAAGGAGGCAGAAGGACCTGGGACAGCAAGATTGCAAAGCCCTGCACCAAGCTGACTTCAAGAAATCAGCCAGAAGAAAGACTGTAAGCCCAAAAAGAGAGAGCCTGCCAGACTTAATTGAAGTTGAAAGGAATTGACCTGGTTGAGAGCAAACTAAGGAGCATCCATCAGAATAAGCTAAGGCCCCAAGAGGCATCACCCCAAGAGGCAGTGTAGGGTTGCCAGATGGTTTAACAAAAAATACTGAACATCCCCCCTTCCCCACAAAAAAAACCACTGGGGAAAAAATTCTGTTGAGGAAAAAAAAGGGGGAGACCAAAGTTGTTGAGAAAAATAAATAAATAATTTTAAAAAAACCCAGCATGGCCCCTTTAAGAAATGCTTTTGAGGCTTTTTGGCCCTAACAGGCTGCCGGTGACCATGCACCATTTTGTCTTCCTGCTCCAGGCCAGATAGCTCCCCTGCAGAACCAGGTAAGCACCTGGTATTTTCGCCTCCTGGCCAGGAAAAAATCAGAAAATACCGGACATTTCAGGTGTCTGGTATTTTCTGAATTTTTTTTACCGGACAGGAGGCGAAAATACCAGACTGTCCGGGTCAATACCGGACACCGGGGCAACCCCGAGCAGTGACACCATCCCAACTTGGTGCCATCTGTAAATTTTATAAAACATACCCTCCACTCTGCCATTCAAGACATGAAAATATTAATATTTTAATAATCAGGGCTCAACAAACTGCGGCGAGAGCTACTCACCAGCCCCGCACCGCGCATGTGCCAGACCAGCACTGCGCATGCGTGCAGCGCCGGTGAATGGGGCGCACGGAGCGACCGGCTGAAATCTACTCGCCACGGGCGAGTAGAAACAGCGGTTTGTCGAGCCCTGTTAATAATATTATTTTATTAATTAATATTAATATAAGCCACTGGATCCAGCCCACGGACGCAGCAGGGAGCTCCCCCCATGCTGCTCAGAAAAGCGATTGTGGGGCCATTTTTCTTTCAAAACTGTGATGGGGGGGGGGGGGAAGCTTCAGGTGCTGCCCCTGCCTCCAGCACAATCCCATTGGCCAATTTCTGGTGAGAAACTGGCCAATGGGAGCTGCCTGTTTGAATAACAGACAGCACACAAAGCACCATGCCATCTTCCCTCCAGTTCAGTTATTCACACAAGCACATGGCCCTGCAGCCTGTTCAGCCACAGGTCAGGCTAGCTGAGAAATATTTTAAGATCTGCAAGTATTTAGCTCTGCAGGCAGGGAGGCTTGTTGAGCTTCTGGCTGGTACTGTATTTTAGCGAATATACCCCGCACCCGAATATACCCCACGGTTTTTGCTACTTGAGTAAAAAAAAACCTGGATACCCCGCGCATGAGTATATCCCGCAGGAGAGACTCCGTGGATAATGGTAGTACAAAGCACCTGCAATCACCTGTTAATGAGCTGCAGCTGATGATGGTAATGCAGAGCACCTGTAATCAACTGTTTATGAGCCGCAGCTGATAACGCGGAGCAGTAAGGGGTATATAACCCCTTTGAACAACACCACTTTTCCATTCATTTGTTCATAACCGTCTCTATTATTAAATTAAAATATGCTGCTTTCCTCAAGGAAGAGTCAGTATTGTCTTCCTTTCAGTAAAAGAAAAACCTGTATACCCCGCGCACGAGTATAGCCTGCGGGGTGGTGCGGGGTTTGTAAAAACGAATATAACCCGTGGGTTATATTCATTAAAATACAGTAAGTCTCTTGGCCAGAGCCTGCCTCTGGCCCCCAAGCCCCTCCCTTCCCCAACCCTCTGCCCCCCTATTCAACATACCCATACCCCCTCCCAGATCTGGCACCCTAGTCCCCTGTACCAGATCACAATCCCCTCTACCTTAGGTCACAACCCAAACTCCTGCACCCCAGTCCCCCTCCCCTAGGTCACAATTGCCTCCTTCACCCAAACTTCCTCCCAGACCCCACTCTCCCTCCTGCACCCCACTCCCTTACCCCAAGCTCCCTTCTGCAGCCAACCTCCATCCCAGACCTCACACATCCTCCATTAATATCATGGAAGAGTGCGGCCTTTGACCACTTTCAAAAATCTTGGTGTGGCCCCCCGTCAAAAATTATTGCCCACTCCTGAGAGAGAGGATAGACCCATTTGTCACCACAAAGAGAGACATCCTCCCAGTTTGACAATAAACCACTGATATCTACGAGCATTGCCTTTTAACCAGTTATGCAGCCATTTTATAGTAATTTCATCTAATCTGTATTTCTCTACTTTGCGTATGAGAATGTCAAAAGCCTTACTCAAATCAAGATATCATGTCTACTTCTTCTTCCAATCTGTTTGGCCAGTAACATTGTCAAAAAAGGAAATTAGGATGATTTGGAATTATATGTTCTTGACAAAACCAGGCTGGCTATTACTAGGCACCCTATTATTTTTATGTGCTTATTATTTGATTGTTTAAAAATATGTTTCAGCATCTGTCCAAGTACCAACTTTAGATGGTTTCTTCTAACGTTAGATGTTTCCTGATTCCTCTTTGTTCCTCTTTTTAAAGATGGGTGCTATGTTTGTCCTTCTCCTGTTCTCTGGGGTATCACTATCCTCTAGGAGGTCTCAAAGTTAATGGCTAATGGTTCTGAGATAGCTATCACTAGTTTCTTAAATATTGTGGGGCAAATTTCATTAGGTTTTCTTGATTTGAATACATCAACTTAACTAAATATTTTTGAATGTGTTCTTTCCCTATTTTAGCTTCTGTTCCTTCCCCTTGTTAATATCCAATCACAATTTATATTTTCAGTGAATACTGAAGCGAAATAAGCATTAAACTTCATGAGCTTTCCTTCCCTGTTAAATATGAATCTTCACTAGTGGTCTCCAACCTTTTTAATCACAAGATCACTTTTTCAGTTTAAGTGCAATGTAAGAGCTACCTCAAACCCAAATACCCTTGCCCCACTTCCTTCCCGCCCCTTTTTTGAGGCCCTGCCCCTGTGCCACCCTTCTCAAGGGCCTCATCCTGCTCACTCTGTCTCCCTTCCTCCCCCATCCCCACTCACTTGCACTAGGCTGGGGTAGGAGGTTGGGGTGCAGGCTCTGGTCTTGGGCCAAAGAGTTTGCAGTGTGAGACGGGCTCTGGGCTTAGCACAGGGTGGGGGATTGGGGTCCAGGAGGGGTTTCTGGGTGCAAACTCTGGGAAGGAGCAGGGGGACTCATGTCTAGGTCCTGGGTGCAGGAGGAGGTTCAGGGCTGGGACAGGGGTTCAGGAAGCAGGCTCTGGCTGGGCACCATTTAACTGAGATGGCTTCTAGGTGGTGGATCTGTGGAGTTAAGGCAGGCTTACTCCTGCCCTGGCCCTGCACCACTCCTGAAAGCAGCTGGTATGTACAACAATGGCTCCATGGTGCCATGTGCTGCTCCTCATCTACAGGCACTGAGCCCACAGCTTCTACTGGCTACCGTTCCCCTTTACTGATCAATGGGCGCTGCAGGTTTGGTGTCTGCAGGCAAGGATAGCATGTTGACAGTATGTGCTCTGCCTCTCTCAGGGGCTACAGGGACAAGCAGTAAAAGAAGTAACAACAACCCCTCACCTGTGTATTGGGTTGGGAGATGAGAGCGAAGGACAATGTGTGTTTGTGAGAATGACAGAGACACAAACAGTGTGTGAGAGTGACAGAGATTTGCATTGCCAGGCTCCCTCCATCCCCTTCACTCTGTGTGGAGACGGGGTACAGAAGTGGAGGGAGGAGGGACACCTCCACATCAGTGTCCCCCCTCTTCTCCCTCCCAAACCCTGCACAGCAAGCAGGAGGCTTCCAGGGGGGCAACTCCAAGGCCGAGGGCAGGAACAGCATGACAGTGAGTGTAGGGGTAACTGAAGTGCCAGCGCTTGATAGCTTCCTGGCCAAACCAGTCAGGATCACCTGTCAGAGGCTCCAAGATCTACTGGTAGATCCCAATCTACTGGTTGGTGACCACTGTCCTACACTTTCCATCATCAATCTCTTGCTCCTAATGTATTCATAGAACCTCTTGCATCTTACTCTGAAGCATCTGGTGCTGGTCCCTGGTGGAGGCAGGGTACTGGACTAGACAGACCACTCATCTGATCCAATCTGGCAATTCCTATGTTCTTCTTTTCTCAAGACATTTTCAGAGCAGTATCAGAAACTTTAAAGCACCAGTTTTCGGGGGGGAAAAGTCATTTATTTCTGTAGCATTTCTAAGGCATCTATCACAAGGATATAAAAGGCAGGAATCCAAATTTTACTGTGTTGTCACCTTGAAAGGACATTCAAATCAAGCATCTGAATACTAATCAGCACTGAGGTGCATACATGAGTCTATAAATTCCTCTCATACACACAGTATGAGAGGTATAGAACATACAGTCAATGTATTATGCTAGTTCTTCTAGTTTCTGGTACAGCCTTTCAGGTGTCTGTGATACTATATTCTCATCTTGCAGTGGTCCCTGCCACTATCTCGGTTTTCCCCCTTTGTGGATTTTCAACAAACTGTCCTAGACTATTGTCTATGCTAAGGGGAAAAAAACCCTTCTGCAATCCATTTTAACAAAACACAGTTCAGTAAAAGAAATATATCCTGCAACCAGAATCTATGTCTTCCCTTGTGCCGCCAGGACCTCCCTCATGGGGCCACATGCTGTCTGCAGCTTCATTGGGCTGTGTAGTCCATTACACCTGGTTGGAACATGGCAACAAGAGCAAGGACCTCCACTCACTTTCGCTGGAAGTCCCACGTTGAACTACCAACAACTCCCTTCAACACCCATCTACACTATACAGTCCAGGCAGGTAGCTTTAGCCTTTCGTTTCCCTCTGGCTGGTCTAGGAGAACTTTTTCCTTGGCCCTCTCCACGTAAGTCTCCTCAGGAGCCTCCATGAAGGTCCTCTTCCTCCTTGTATCAATAGTCTCTCTAATCTCCTCAGCTCCCTCTTAGGTCTTTTCTAGCCCCAGGTGTCCTCTGCACGAGTACACTCAAAGTCTTTGGCTATCACCATGTCATGCCAGTCACCTGATCTAGCCACCAATCCAACCCCAAACTCATCCCCTGGAAAGCAGTGAACTAGACACATATGGGGCTGAGTCCAAATCCTCTTAAAGAGACAGCCCACTACAGCCAACATTTCCAAATTATAGGGAGATCAGATCAGAACCATGTAAGGTTCTCCATTTGCAGGGAGACAGTGACTTGCTTAGCGCTTATTTTCATTTCTCTGCTCCAGCTGCCATTCTTACTTCAGGCCCTGGGATCTTTCCCTTTGCTCTAGATGGCAATACACAGTCCTGCTGTCTGCAGTCTCTATGGCAACAGACAGGGAGCCATGTTTGGAAAGGGAGGACGGAAGGAAACAATTGAGAAGGGTTGGGGGTGGGGGAAGAAGAGAACTAAGAGAAAGAAAGTGACAGAACTAAGGAAAGAAAGAAAAGGGAAGAGATGGAAGGAGAAAAAGGCAGGAGATTTGTAAGAAAGGAAAAGGGGGGGGATAGTGAAAGAGGATAGGCATAAGCAGTTCAGAGTTAGTGCCTATTGCAGGAAAGGAACTAAGGACCAGGCACCAGTCTGTCCTGAGTTGAGGCAGGAAAGCCTCCAAATTTTAGTGACTTCATTATGAAGTGTTCAGTAATGAATTATTAGGTTTCATTTCTTCCTAGAATTGAAGAATACTGTTGATTGCTTTCAGGATTATTTTAAATTGGCAGGTGTGATTCCTAACAGATAAGATACACATAAATATCCAGTTGTGACCCAGAACTGTGGCATCATGCATCAGCAAAAGGGGAAAGACCTAACCAAAAATGCTCAGCTATCTTTACAGAAAGTGCACAAAAATGACTTAGCTATAAATGCTGTTCTCTGAAGGTAGATGCTCACTCACACACATCTTCCTGGCCAGAAATGATCTCTGGGCAGTCAAATTTTTCAGTCAGAAAAGGTATGATTCTATGACACGCAACATACCAAGTGATCTGGCATTTGTGTATTACCAAATGTTATGTAATGCCTTTGGTCATAACTAAGGACATCTCTACCCTGGGGAGTTATTTCAAAATAACAGGGCAAGTGTCCACACTACCAAGCCTGTTTTTTCAAAATATTGGGCTTGTTATTTCAAAATAATAACTCCTGCTTGTGAAGAGGAAGAAGCTTATCTCGAAATAGTTATTGTGGGAGTTATTATTTCAAAATAACTTATTTCAAAATGACCTGGTAGTGCAGACATAGCCTTAGTCTCCCCTGGAATTTAATGAAGATTTACAGCTTGCTCATGTGGCAATCTGTAAGCCTGAATTACACATGAAAAAGAGAGTGACATATTGAACAAACAGAACTTGTTATGGCTCTCTCACATGCACTGCTTCTTAAGATGACTGCAGTTCTGAAAATACTGTAGTGATTATTATTGTTGAAAATGCTAGGCATTTTATAGATAAACAAAAAAACATATTCCCTTCTCTGAAAGGTTTACAATCTAAATAGACACAGTGACACATAAACAAAGATCAGGGAATGAAATGCAGCAAGACCCAAAGGAGTGAACAGCAAAGCATAGCATACAATTCTTGTTAATTCCACAGTTTGTTCACTCTACTGAAACAAATGAGTTACATGAGTATAAAACTGGAATAAAGCAGCAGAGCATCTGAGCCATTGGACCTAAAACACAAGATGTTTTACACATTGGGGCAAACCACAAAGAATAGCATTGTCCTTGTTAACATCCTCAGGGCAAAATCTCTTATTTCCCATCAAGACTATCAACCTGGGTTTTATCTAGTTATTAATATCCTTTAATTCTGCTCAAGTTGCTGCTGCAAATCTCAGTAGATGTTATGGCACCAACTTTAAGATTTCCCTGGGGTGCTCCACCCTTGTTCCACCCTGAGGCCCGGCCCCACTCCACCTCTTCCTCCAAGGCCCATTCCTTGCCCTGCCCTTTCCTGTTCCTGCTCCACCCTTCCTCCGAGCACGCTCCACTCTTCTTGCCTCCACTTCTCCTCCTCCTCCCCCTACTCCCAGCACCTGATCAGCAGCGGACAGGAGACACTGGGGAGAAGGGGGAGGAGATGACCAGTGGGGCTTGGCATACAGCTGATTGGTGGGTGGCCCAGAGTACCCATAGAGTTGGTGTCTCTGGGCCAAATCATGTCCTACGTTTTACATTGCCATAAGGGATGTTGAATCCACTCACAGTCATATGTTAGGATCAACATTCTACAGCCCGATTGACAAGGTTGAATCAGTAGAGGGGTTCTCTACCTGTAACATAGTCATGATCCTCCTGCCAGTGAACTTCTTGCTCTTCTAACAGCCAACCATGGATGCTGAGACCAATGAATTCCCTGAACTATGTACCCCAGTCAAATGTCTTAGATTCCCAGATCAGCATTTTGGGTGCAATTTTGAGGATTCCTGCACAACTCATCTCTTTTTTACATAAAAAGAGGCCCTATTTTTTTCTGATACTGATTCCTATTGAAATAATAAAAAGCTGCAAGTACAAGCTTAGCTTCCCTTTCTGAACAATCATCTTCTGGACTCAACAAAGAAAAGCCTTGTTCAGCCTTTAAGTTTTTCTTGAAATCTTCTGGAACAGCATATGTAACCTACACACCTTCTGGGTTTGGTGTTCTGTATCATCTAGTGGAACTGGACCACTTCCAGAGACAATAATGAGTCTGATCTACATCCTTAACTAATAGTCAGCTGGCTTTTTGCTCAAGCAGTAGAGGTTCATGCACTAAGCTCCATAGGTTAGGGGTTCAATTCTGCCTGTTGGTGTTATGCATACTCCTCATATTAAGGAAATGTTCTATGCTTGCAGAATATAGTGATCATACAGCCAAAATCTGAAATAATGTTTGTGCATCTGAAAGACTGAGGTAGCCATCTTTTTATTTTACATTATCTTATTTTTACATCTGTGCAGATGTAAACTAGAACTAGAGCATTAATGTTCTTTAAAATGTCTGAAATTTCACAGTATATATTTTAAAGAACAAGGGCATGTTTGTGCAGGAAGCCCCAAACCATAACCATTGTTACCTGCCTGCCTTAGCAACAAAGAGCTTTGCTGGAATTAAGATGTGTGCTACACTTCTCTGCCTGATGGACTAGCAAATTCTGAGACTCTGCCAGTCTAAACCTTGCCTTGCAGGTAATGTTCAGTGAATTCCATTACAGAGCTCCCCAGAAATGTCTCTTCATAGAGTCGAGTTCCTCTCACTGCACATTGACAGAAATTTAGCAAATCCACTGTCTCCAAAGAGACAATATAGACTAGCCTATTGACTCACCTGAGAGTGGATGGCTTATTTTAATATAACAGCGCTGAGATGACTTTATGATAAAAGATAAGGTTTTTAATAGCAAAGAACAAGCGATACTAAGCAGAGATAATAGAAGATGGTTACAAACAAGCACAAATAAAAATGTCTAGTGTCTAAAATTTAATAAATTATAATCCTGCTCCTGGACAATTTCTTCGCGTCTCCACACACATAGCTGAAGGATCCATCTTTCACAGATTTCAAGACCTCTGGGCTCTTTTGTTCCTTCAGTGTTGAATAGCTAAGGGTTCTTTCCCCTTCTTTTTATAATCTTTGAAAAAAACTTTGAAATGTAATCCCCAGATAAAGTTTCTCCTCCAGCTACATGAACTCCAGGAAGTTGATGACAACCTGTCCTCCTCACCCTACTCTCAATTTTGTTTTTCCTGTGGACTTCCATTTACTCTAACATCACCAAACTCCATTTACAATGGAGACAGAAACAAACAAAACAACTTTCTTTTATCCAGGAGAAATTTGTTTATCAACAGCCTCTACAGCAATTTTTAAGACCATATTACCAACATACACACACGCTCTTTATACACATCACACAAGGGAGATTCATGACTAGTGTATCATCAGTTTTTAATGAGATGCCTCACAAGATGCTGTTTGGCTAAATATTCAGACATCAGTCTGTTGGGTGTGCCATTTGCCCATTGGCATAAAAGGAGCTCTTAAAGTTATAGTGCTCCATTATAAATACACAGAGATCATTCAGCAGAGGGTCCTTAAAATAGGTTAAAGCTGGCAATACATTTTTAGGGATGACTGAAAAGGGATTAATATGAAAAATCAAAAATGGTTGTATCCCCCTTTGCCTCCAACTCCTTTGTTTGATTTTTTACACTGCAAGCCATTCCAGGCAGGGACCTGTCTCTCCATATGTTCTGTAAAATGTATGGGATTAATAATAAAGTTTTCAGGATCTACATGCCCTGTTTCCTTTGAAAAAAAAACCTACCTGCAAAAATACTTTTAATACTGCCTTGCCTCTGGCAACGTGGTCTCCTTTCCATTTCTCAATATAGAAAGAAATGGAACATGGGTCAGATCGTTTTCTTCCTTTTCTATGAGTGGGAATATTATGCATTATAACTATATCATTCTGTGCTGACAACAAATGAATTAGATTTGCAGAACGGCACCACTTCTTCCTGCTCTAAAATATATTTTTTGTTACCAAAATTATCATTAAAGAGCCCAGTAAATACATTTTGTGCTGAGAGAGTTGCAGGCACATTTTCATCATTTTGATAGTTTCAGTGTTTTCTCTCTCCAAAATGTTTTGCATTCCTCTTCCAAGATGAAACTCCTGTTCCCACCCCCATTCTTAGTTTGGCTTGTTCTTAAGCCCTCCCTGGTGACTGCAACAAATCTGTGTCCACTCATGTATCTTCCCTGTTGTAGCCACCTAAGAATTCCTTGCTTTAAACAGGAATACAATTTAGAATCTTCTTATCTGAAAACATAAGATCCCTGTCTCTTGAACTAGATCTGGAAAACTGTAGTGACATAGAGGTTTATGGGCCAGATCCAAACAAACACAGCAGAAAGCAGCCATAACTCCTACTTTAGTGTGGTTATGATTGAGATTTGAAATGCAAATAATTCAAGAAAAATAAAGGTTTTCGCTAAAGCAGAAATATTCAGGTTACTGCAGAATACCATTAAAATATGGTAGAAAACAGTGTAATTAATAAGTGCATTATGAGCTATATTCTGCTTTTTGAACTGGCATAGTCCTGCTGGGATAAATTCCTCCTTGGTGGAGCTCCAGTGAAGTAAGTTGACTTCAGTAGGGTAGACCTAATGCATATTAAGGAAAAAATTGGCTTTTGTAATTTTAGTCATGAGATGTTGCTATTGCTAGACTAAATTTCTTCAGGTATACAAAGATACTGTCTTAACTGTGTGTTAAACCCATGTACTAAATATTCAGCTTTAAACACAAGGAACCCAATTTATCCCTGGAACTCTATCGACAGTAAGAGATTTGAACATTTAATAGGTAAGGCATCTGCTTTTCATGAAACATGATTATAGGAAGGAAGCAACTGTGAGTGGCCTATACATCCACAACAATTGTGCAGTAAATGGCAACATGTAAAGCAGCAGTTACTGTAATTCACTATCAGAACAAGAAAGAAATTTTCAAATAATTTTCTGTTCTTCTGACTCATGTGATCTCTACAAAAAAAGGTTTTCTAATAATAGGATTATGTCATGTTCCAAATGTAGCTTCATATTAGATTGCAAGATTTAGCACTAAAGATTTTCAAAAAACCCAAACCTTCTGCTGTGAATTGAAAGACCAAAACAGTTCATTGTCCATTTGAAAATAAATCAAGAACCAAACAGCCATGTTACCTACCACTTCATGAAAAATGAACCTGATATTCCTGTGGAGCCTGATGCAAAGCCAATTGAAGTTAACTGCAATCTTCCATTAACTTTAATAGGGTTTGGATCAAGTGCTTGGTGCTCAAATGCGGCAATACTGAATAGCAAAATAATCAAATCTCTGTGTTCTCCTGACCCTGGAAAAAAATAAGTCCAGCAAATTAACTTAATAGTCAATAAAATTTAAGGAAATAAAAGTGGTCAGTCTTGAGAAAGTAAGACATGGTAGCCACCTTTTAATCAGGCTCACATATAATTTTCACCACTTTATTTGCAATAAATTAAGATGGAAATGGGTTATTTTCCAAGCTACTGAAAAGATGAACCAGATAATGCACCTTCACAAGACCTCTCCTTATTAGCAATGTGTCTTCCATATATTTCTCACTGCACCTGCTTTCTTTTTTGGCTCTTGTCCACAGTGTAATACAGCTCCTTCACAGGTTGTTACCTGAAATCTCTCTTTCATTTAGAACTCCATTGTATCATTTCCCTTCTCCTCTTGGCAGTTATACAGCCTATCCCCATGTTACGAATGAGTTACGGACCAAACACTTGGCCATAACTCAATCTGTTCATAATTTGGACCCCATTGAGTTACATAGCGACTGTGCTGTTCGTAAGCGCGGATCGCGTTTGTAACTCGGGGACCGCCTTTACGACCGCACTCCATGGGAGCTTTGGTCATAAATGTGAATGGTCGTAACTCGACCGTTTGCAACTCGGGGACCGGCTGTAGTACTATACCCAAAGAGAACTTTCTTGCATAAAAATATTGGAGTCAAGTATTTTTAGGAATTTTGCACTCTCGTAACCATAGCAGTCACTGTTTCATCTGAAGACAAGTTTTGTGCCCCCAAAAGCTCATGAAACCATCCACATTTTATGTTAGTCTATAAGGGTGCATCTACACAGCAGGGCTTAACTCAACATAAGCTACGCAAATTGAGCTATGTCAATGATGTAGCTTATTTCGAAATTGGGAGCATCTATACAGCAGTTATTTTGAAATACAGCACTCTTCCTCTAACTTCCCTTACTCCTTGTATAATAAAGGTTACAGGAGTCAGAGTAAGAAATCCTCTAGCTTGACAGAATTTCAACATTATTTCCAAATAATTGCCTGCTGTGTAAACGTGGACTAAGTTATTTTGAAATAACACTAATTATTTTGAAATAATGTTGCTGTGTAGGCCTACCCTGAGGTGCTGCAAGACTATTAGTTGTTTTTTAATTTTTTTCAGTTACGGCTACCCCTCTGAAACTTTAATCACTGAAATGTTAGGACAGTTGAACATCTCTAGTTCAGCACTTTCTGTTAGGACAGGTTGAACATCTCTAGTTCAGCACTTTCTGGTCCAGCAATATCTGTGGTCCAGCATGATTTTAGTTAGCCAGATATCCACTTATCATGGGTGTGGCCAAGTTTCCTGCAGTCCCATAAAGTTTACAAGCCACCAATCCTGGCGCTCGGTATTTTTTGATGTTATTTAGCTCTAATTTACCCCTAAATGTCTTCTAAGAGTCCAATAAGCACTGGAAGTGTTAGTAATGCTGCTAGATCATTTTGACCTCCCATGGTTCAGCAAATTCTCTGGTTCGGCATCGGTCAGGTCCCAAGGGTGCCAGACTAGAGAGGTTCAATCTGTACATTCTTTCCATGTCACAGGGATATAATCCTTTGTAACTTTGACCTATGTTAGGTAAATGAGACCACAAAATAAAAATCAGGCTCTCAAAGCCCTCCTGCAATGTCTGTCAAAATTATTACATCTACATGAACCTGTGGTGTGTTACACTCTGTCTGACCCATTAATTCTAGATTTTCTGGGGTTTTGTTTTGGTTTGGGGTTTTTTGCTGCAAAATTCACTTCAAGTTTAGTGCTGTGGCTTCTTTCAGCCCTCTTGCTTCTCTCCAACAGAATACTCGAATATTCTGTCCAAGGTAATCAGGCCACTCTATAGTTCCTGTCTGTTAGCCCCTCTTAAAGCTGCAGGCACCCTGGACAAGCCTTGTGGCAGGAAGCTGTGCAGAGAGTAGTACCCTCACCGCGCAGCTCTCTCTTCCACTGCCATTGACACCCATGGCAGAGCCACAAGCCCCCCGAAACCCTCCTGGTCCTTCCAGGGAGCAGCCCCAGGGGTCCCAGGACCCCCCTCCCCGGGGACCAAAAGGCGCACTCCGACCTGGTCAGTACCGGAGATTGAGGCCCTCCTCGAATTGTGGGGCGAGGAGGAGTCCCTGCAAGAACCCCGGGCCAAAAGGCAGAACGCCGAGATCTCCTCTCAGATGGCTGCATCCCTGGTGGAGCAAGGACACCCTGCCTGGACCATGGAGCAGGTCCGGAGCAAGGTGAAGGAGCTCCGTCTGGTGTATGTCAGGGCCACCGAGTGCAGCGCATGCTCAGGGGCAGGCCCCCACACCTGCCTCTACTACACCGAGCTCCACCACATCCTGGGGGGTGAGGAAACATCTTCCCCACCCATCCTGGTGGACTCCGGGGTTGAGACCTCTGTCATAGTCCGGCTGGAGGTCGCCCCACAGGAGAAGCAGGAGGTCTAGGTCCAGCCTCAGCTGGAAGAGGGGGAGCAGGAGTCAGGGACTATGATCCTGTCCCTCGAGCTGGTCACCACCAGCCAGGATGTCTCCCAGGCCTCCTTGGATGCCTCGGAGGGATCTTCAGGTGAGTTGTCACTCACACAGGGTGGGGGAGGTGGGCGCACAGGGAGCGGGGGGCAACTGTCACTCGGGCTGCTCGGGCTGCACATCGTGCTGTGGTCTGTGCACGTGTGATCACGTGCAGTGTGAGTGTGAGGCATGCAGACACAGCAGGCAGCCCCTGAACACGCCCGGGATCCTGCTGCCAGGCTCGGGGGAGGCCACACACATCCTGCCTGTGGGGGGGGGCACACCCGGCTGGAAGCAGGCTAACCACAAGGGTGCAGGCACGACCCCACACAGACCAAGGAGTGCCACACACAGCACGCAGGCATGCCTGCATATGCGAGGCAGCAGCTGCTTCCACAGACAGCACAGCAAGCCGCAGCTGTGTGTGCAGACCCCAGGGGTGGCCAGGCTGCTCCCAGCTCCTCTGCCACCCATGAGGGGATCCCACTGGTGCAGGACACTTCCCTTGCCTGCCTGTCTGTGGTGTGGGGTGGGGAAGGAAAGCAGGCAGCACGATCCTCTGGGCATGCTGGGGCCCCTGAGAGGCAGGCGCTGCGGTGCAGGCCCCACATGGCCTGGCACCTGGGACATCCCCCTCCTATGGACTGTGGACTGTTGTGGTCGCTGCTCACAGAGGAGGGCACAAGCTCAGGGAGTGTCTGCAGGGATGACTAACCGCCTCTCCCTCTTGTGTGTTCTCCACAGCCAGACCAGCCGGGACAGAGGGCCGAGCCACACCACCACAGCCACCTGCCAGAGTCCAGGGGACCCACAGATGAGCGAAGGTGCAGGAGGACCTGATGCGCCAGCACATCAGCGTCCTCCACGACATCCAGCAGACCCTGGTGCACAGGGTCAATGCAGACCTCGACTGGCAGGAGCGTGCCTAGGACCAATTGATGTCACTTTGTGACACCACGTGTGGCATCATGTCCCGCATGGCGGAACACCTGCCTGATGCCACTGCTCTGGCCTTCCACCCTCCTGGCCCCCCTCCTATGGTCATTGCCCATCCGCCAGCCCACCCTGTTATTGCTCTGATCCCTTCCCATGCTATGCTTCTGCTCCCTCCCTTAGCAATGCCCATGCCCCTTCCCCAAGTGATGCCTATTGCCCCTCCTCCTGCCCCCCCTGCCAACCCTGACCCCCCTCTAGCCCCCCTTATGTACATCCTTTTGTGGCCCCCAGAGCAACACAACCCCGATGAGGTCTCGGCATCCAAGGGGGCACCTCGAGCTGCCCCACTCCTCCTCCCAGTCCTGACCCCTCCTCCCAGTCCTGATTCCCTCTCCCAGTTCAGAATTCCCCCCTCCCTCTGCCCACCTTTTCTGAATGTTTAATTAAAAAAGACTCCTTTTGTTCTGAAACCAAACAGGTGTGTTTATTGGGAGGTCAGGGAAGGGACACGGGGAGAGTTTGAGAGGGGGAAGGGATAGAGCAACACGGCAGAGGCCCCTGTTGGGGAGGCCCTGGGGAGAGTTACTGGGGTGCTTGAGAGAAACTCTCCCTGAAGGCCTTCCGGATGCACACCTGATGGGCCTGGCGGGTAGCAGCTGTCTGGGGCTGCTCAAACGCATGGCCCTTGTGGCTGGCATCTGCCCCCCACCCTGGGAGGAAGGCCTCCCCCTTGCGCTTCACAATATTGTGGAGCACACAGCACGCCGCCACCAACTCGGGGATGTTGTGCTCCCCGACATCCAGGCAGGTGAGGAGGCACCGGAAGCATGCTTTGAGGCACCCAAAGGCACACTCGACTTGCATCCTGGCTCTGTTGAGGTGGGCAGTGAATAGGTCCCTGCTGGGATCAAGGTGACTGGTGTAGCATTTCATTAGCCAGGGCATGAGTGGGTATGCCGCATCCCCCACTATGCACACTGGCATGTTCAGGTCGCCCAGAGCAAAGTCCCGGCATGGGGAAAAGGTGCCCGCCTCCAGCTTGTGGCATAGGCTAGAGTTCCTAAACACTCGGGCATCATGTGCCCTGCCTGACCACCCCATAAAAATATCCATGAATTGACCCTGGTGGTGCACCAGGGCCTGCAGAACAACAGAAAATAGCCTTTCCTATTTATAAACTGGGCTGTTTGATGGTCCGGTGCTCTGATCGGGATGTGTGTCCCATCGATGGCTCCCCCACAATTGGGGAACCCCAGGGCAGCAAATCCAGCCATGGTCGTGTCCACGTCCTCCAGATGGATGACTCTCCACAGCAGCAGGGAGTTGATGGCCCTCACCACCTGCAGGAGACACACAAACACACAAAAGAGAGAATGAGAGGGGGGTGACTGAGCCCATGGGAGATCCCCCCCAAAACCTTCCAGGAGCCACCTCCTATGAGCCCACTCCCCCACCCCAGCAGCAGGGCTGTGTGAGGGCGGGATGGCACAAGCCCCCCAGGGACAGGGCTTTCCCCCCACCCCCACTCCACTTCCTACAGTCCTCAGCCCCACTCTCCGAGGGTCCCCCTAATCCAACACTCTCCCCGTCCCCTCCACCCCCTGTGCAGGGACTGCAGCCCGAGAGCTCCTTACCTCCATAAGGAGGGCCCCGATGGTAGACTTCCCCACTTCCTCCTGCAATGAGGTGTAACAGTTAATCCGAACTAAGGACTTAGTTCGGATTAACTTCTGACTGCCGCGTGTAGCCGCAGGCAGTCAGTTCAAACTAAGGGGATTTAAAAATGACGCCTGCCTGGGAACATGCAAATGAAGCCCGGGATATTTAAATCCCGGCTTCATTTGCAAGTTCGAATGCCTACATTAGCCACCCTAGTAGGGGGCTAGTGTAGACATACCCTCATAGAATACTAGGACTGGAAGGGACCTCGAGAGGTCATCGAGTCCAGTCCCCTGCCCCCATGGCAGGACCAAATACTGTCTAGACCATCCCTGATAGACATTTATCTAACCTACTCTTAAATATCTCCAGAGATGGGGATTCCACAATCTCCCTGGGCAATTTGTTCCAGTGTTTAACTACCCTGACAGTTAGGAACTTTTTCCTAATGTCCAACCTAAACCTCCCTTGCTGCAGTTTAAGCCCATTGCTTCTTGTTCTATCCTCAGAGGCCAAGATGAACAAGTTTTCTCCCTCCTCCTTATGACACCCTTTTAGATACCTGAAAATGGCTATCATGTCCCCCCTCAGTCTTCTCTTTTCTAAACTAAACAAACCCAATTCTTTCAGCCTTCCTTCATAGGTCATGTTCTCTAGATCTTTAATCATTCTTGTTGCTCTTCTCTGGACCCTCTCCAATTTCTCCACATCTTTCTTGAAATGCGGTGCCCAGAACTGGACACAATACTCCAACTGAGGCCTAGCCAGCGCAGAGTAGAGCGGAAGAATGACTTCTCGTGTCTTGCTCACAACACATGAGCCATGTGGGGCCATCATCTGCCCAGAGGCAGCTCCGGCTCTGTGGTACACACAGGAAAAAGCTGTGGCGTCCCCCAAAAAGAACAGGGCAACTGCAGCAGGCACTGCTGAAGCTTTGCTGTCCCTCAAAGAGGTCTGCAAGCAGGCAGCAGAAGCAGAGAAACGGCTGTCCAGGGGGGTTCCTTTAAGCACATGTTTCTGTAAGGCTCCGGCACCAGCCCTCAGAAGCAATGGTGACCTAAAGCCCTGGCTGAAGTGGTTCTCGGTGTTCTTTCATGCAAGAAAGTGTCCAATCAGTCTGGACGCTCTCTTTTGCAAAAGCGCATCACTTTTTCAATGCGCTTTTGTGTGTGGACTCGCTCTTGCGCAAGAAGTTTTTTTGAAAGATCTCTTCCGACAAAAGCTTCTTGCACAAAAACCCTGCAGTCTAGACGTAGCCTAAGTGAGCTGAGACTTTTATGTATGAAAAATTCCACTAGGTCAGTTTTATTATTGATTTATAGTTAAATAGTACCTATTCACTGAGGGAAGAGTTTTAGCAATGGCCTTATATGCTTTTAGTAGAAGCTCTGAATACTTGTTTATCTGTCTTGTAAACAGATGTACCCAATTACACAATAAATCCAAGGGAGCTGTCTTTTTAAACTCAGGCTAGGCCATTTCAAGTGAGCCCTTGCTGAGGCCTGGAAGCAGTTTGAGCTATTGTATTAAGATAGCTGCATGCAGCTGAAGACTGGGGAGGATAGCCTGCAAGAGATGAGTCATCCTCCCCCTCCCCCTTCCCAAAAAACAAAAGTGATCATTCATTAAACTAAAACCTGGTCTTTGAAGTTGTACAAATATATGCAGATATGTATCAGTTCCTCTGCTTACTGAGGTAGGTGGTTCACTGGATAGAAGCCTATAATGTTCCTGCTAATCCTGATCAGTTCTTGTCCCCATTCTTCATTGAAAAGGTGACATATATGTGGATAAGTAAAATACCACTGCTGGAAAGCTTGTGTTTTGATATTGAGTTGAAAGAAAACCCATAAACTTATCTTCAGCAATGTTGTCATCTTCCCTAGTTGTCTAGAGGTAATGAACTTGAACAGCTTCAGTAGCACATTCTGTTTCCTTCCTAAGAGGATTCTCTTCAACTCTAAAATAGGGGTGAATTGGAGGGAGAAGGTATACTCTGATAGCTGCATCTGCCACAGCTGTATAGAACAAAGTGGCATCAAAGATTGTATAAGTAATACAGCTCTCTCCAGCTAGAATTTTATGCATTTCATGGAAATGAAAGAAGGAATCAGTTACCTGATTCTGATCTCTCACCAGTGTAATTCCATTTACAGTACTATGAGAGCAGGTCAGGAAGTTAATTAAATGTTTCTCCCCCACACACAGAAAAGTCTGGTTCATTGAAATTGGAACATACCAGCTTCAAATCGTTCATATTGGGAAAAAATGGAAAAAGTTTTAAAAATGTATACACACACTTACTTTGACATTTTTGGAATGAAACATTTAGATGTTTTGTTTGAAGCAACTTTTTATTTAGAAAGCTTAGTTACTTTATAGTTTGATTTTGTTTTGGTAATTTCTAAACATTAAAAAGTTAAATAATCTGCTTTTGAAAAATTGGAACATTGTTTCTAAATCAAAGTGTTTCCATTGCCCCAAACTGAAACTGGGGAGGGCAGGAGTGTTGTGCACCAAAACTCACTGTTGTGACCTCAGTTCCCTCTAAGACAGGAGTCGGTAACACACGGCACATGTACCATAAGTGGCACTCAAGATGATTTTGAGTGGCACACAGCCACCTCCTAGGTTGTCTGCAGCTCAAGCGCAGACCCCCTTCCCCACACAGTGGGGAGCCTGTGCTATGGCTCTAGCCTCGTGGTCGCCGTGCTGCATGGCATACGAGCTGGGCAAGCAGAGTGGGCGGCACGATACTGTGCTGGGCTCTGTGGCCCTTGGGCTGCCCCTGTCTGGCCTGGGCATGCAGCTCCCAGGAGCTAGAGGATTAACACCCCCTGCCACCTACTATTGGGCTCTTCCTCCTGCCCTGGGAGGGGGCAGGGCTGGGGCTGCTCTGCAGATCAGAGTGGCACAACCAGTCACACACTGCTGCTGCCACCTCCGTGGGATACCAGGGCCTGGGTTAAGCCATGGCTGTTCCCCTCAGGCAATGAGACCTTTCCCCAGTGCACTGCAGCCAGCCCGCCCTGGGTTCTGCCTGCCCTAGCCCTGGAGCAGCCTGCAGGTGAGGGGTGAGCCCCAGGCAAAGGGCTGGGCCAGGCAGAGAAGTGGCTCTGCCCTCCCAACCTCTCCTCACCCCAGCACTGCTCCCAAGGGGCTCGAGTCCCAGCACTGCTGCCCTGCCAGTGTGTGCACTGAGGGCACAGGGATATGGGGGCGGGAGGGTGGTGAAGGAGGATGTGGCACACACTTTAGGCTCCCAAGAGAAATTAATGAAGCTGCTAAAATGTAAGGAGGACTGTGATGGGCTGGACTAGGCCCCAATGCCCCCTAAAGGAGGCTAGCAGCCTTGCCACACCCCATCCCAGCAGGAGGAGCAGAGAAGAGGTCCTCCAGGCACTATAGAGTGTGTCTTCAGGAGCTCGGCCCAGCCAGGTCTATACCCTGCACTACAGCTAACTCCCAGTGTGAGCTGAACCTAGGTTTGGGTAGGACCCAGACCCAGTGGCCAAAGACCAGCCACAAGCAGAGACTTACTAGCACCATGGACAGGGCTAGTCAGGCCCTGGTTCCAGGACTTAGAGGGCAACCTAACAACCAGACAAGGATCCTGCACAGTGCCACTTGGCCGCAATTATTGACTTTAAAAAGAATCAGTGGCACGCAAATCCATAAACAGAAGGGAGTAAGTTAAGTCTTGGCATGCCACTTCTGAAAGGTTGCTGACTACTGCTCTAATCTGTGTGGCTGCTACGTATTAAATAGCCCAGCACAGGGGCTAGGGGCTGTGGCAGGGACTCCAGGATATGGACCTTGATCCCAAGCACAACCTGCCACTATCAGGGGAGAGGTGCCTTGGCCCCATCTGTAACCTGCACAGAGCTGCCCTGGACCCTGCTCTGTCTGCGGGACATCCCACTGGAACTGGCAGAGCAGTACAGTAGTGCCTCTCTCCTGGCTTGAGCTGCTGCAGTGAGAGAGGGCTAGAGTACAGCCTGCACCTCAAACCCTTCATCCCCCAACTCCATCCTAGAGCCTTCACACCCAGCCAGGACCTTCACCTCATACCCCAGCTCTCCCACCCCAACACCTTAGCCCACCTTTGCCACATATTGTCCATATACAGAAGAACTTTTGTTGTGTCATCTCCATATTGGTTCACATAATAAAAGTCATTCTGCACATGGACATAAGAAAATTAGAGGGAACATTAGTTGTGACCATCCATCCCAATTTGTAAAGGAAAACTTTTCAAACTCTCAAATTCTCATGGGATGAAAAAACAATTGCCTGACCAGCTCTATCAACTACTGCTAAGTGGAACCAGTGTAAGAAATCAGATTCTTTGACTTTTACATGGGGAAAAATGAGCTCAAACAACTGTAGCCCTCCTCCAAATCATGGTTTAGGATCAGTCTAGGGATTGCCTCAGGTGAGATGAGTTATTTGGCATAACACAATATTGAAGAATTGCATTAAAATAATAACACAAAATCCTTGAGTTGTGTGTAAAGCTTCATACACTACCCAAGGCTCATTATCTCAGTTGTGTTGTTTCTCCAACCTCCAATAATGAAAAAGCTCTTAGACCTTTTGAGCATAAGTGGTATAGGTGCAAAATCCCACACAGCAAACTTATGAAAATAAAAAAATGGCAGCCTTCAAATCTCAACAGCTATCAGAGGATATAAAAGTGTACAAGAGAAAGTGACTAGCATCTCTGGTTCTTCTGAAAAGGGAAATTTTAAATGAATAAACAAGAATGTAGAAAGTTTCTTCTATAGTGCACAGGATTGATCTCTGGTGTTTGGCTTCTGGGATCACAGTTTCATCTACAGCAAAGCAAAAAATCACTTGATTAGAAAGAGATGTGTGGCTTCAGGGAACTAATTTCAGTTCAAATCACAAACTGAGCTGATACTCAACACAAGCTAACAGCTTTATCTCAAAAGATTAAAGAACTTATTGTCTCCTATCAGAGAGAACAGCCTTTCCAAACCAGAATGATGCACTAACTAGGGCTACAGATTAGATTAATATAGTCCTAGTATCTCTTGCTGATGCACCATATGCATTACATTTATCAGTGTCATTATATGACCTTTAAAACTAAGAGTTCTCACATTAAGACAATAATTTGGTCTGAATGGACGTAAGCATCTGTTTGGTTGGGTCTTTTCCTGCTGTTGGTTTGACAGAGATGCACTACTGAATAAATAGGCATCTGACAGTAGATACTAAGCTAATAGCCAACACCAGGACCACTACCAAGGGGCAGAAAATGGAGCAGTTGTCCTGGGGCCCAACAATTTAAAAGGCTCTGGGGCCCTGAACCCTTTAAATAGCTGGTAGAACCCCACACAACATGGTCAAGACAGCTGTGAGGCAGTGGTGTAGCGAAAGGGAGCGGGAGAAGGGCAGTTGCCCCTGGGAACCACGCTGGGGGGGCGCCAATTTAGTGCCCCACCACTCCCCTTGTCATCTCTCAGTTCGCCTGCTCCTTCTCCGCCCGCCGCCACCAGCTGGAGCCTCCTCCCTGCCTCTCCACCCCCAGTCCGATCCTCCTCCATCTCCGCTGGCGGGTTAGTGCGTGCAGGGGCCCGGCCCCAAACTGGAGGGGGTGGGGGAAGACATGGTATAAGCTCCCCCCCCCCTCCCAGATTTGGGCTCAGCCATATGTCAGGTTTGGGGTCCTGCTGCACAGCGACAAGGGCGGCAGGGGGCACAAAATTTTCCTTTGCCCCTGGGCGCATAACATGCTCGCTACGCTTCTACTCTGAGGGCTGGTTGCAAAAGGCATGGCTCAGTCCTGGCAACACTGAGAGCTGATTACTGTAGCCTGCCCCTTCCACTGTATATTGAAATGACTGTTCAACTCCAGATAGGAGCAAACCATGAGCTCAAGTTTTTAACATTTAATTTTACAGTCTGGTCCATCTTATTTTGTCACTGAATCACAAGGGTGTTGAAAATTATAGAATCAATATCACCATAAAAATGGCAAGATACCTGGCAAGCGTGTCTAATTTCAAAATTTTAATCCCCTTTGCCACTTGTGCAAAATTCATCCCTGATGTAACATACTAAAACAGTGTAGTTCTATCAGGGATAAATTTAGCCGTCATAATTTGGCCAGACATTGGGCAGGTTCTAAGGTAGGATAGGGCGACTGCTCTGTGGGCCGTAGCAAAGGATGGAATCTCTGAAGCCTTGCAGGCTGCTCCTCACAAATTAAGTTTTGACAACTTATAATTACCTTCTTCTTAAAGTGTTCCCCATAGTTTCAGTTGGAAAAATGTGTTCTTCAGGTCTCCGCCTTTGATTGGAGCAAAAGTTATTCAGCTTTGTCACTCTACCCAAGAAAGGGCTGAGTTTCCATGGAGGGCAAGTTATCCCAAGTATTGACACAGGGTTGGGCTTAGGTTTGTAGGCAAAGCACTATTACTTTTTTTTTCTTTCCTATTTGATCTCTTACTTTGCAAAGGGTCTGGCCTATTTGACAGCAAGAGTGTCCAGCCTATCCCAATTGCTGGGAATTTGTCCCAGAAATGGGAGTCTTTGTCTAGACATGTTTGAACATGGCTACCTACTTCTTGGAGACATTGGTGCAAGTCTCATTTACTGCTGTTCATCCATAAGATTACAGGAAAAGAAAGGTTAATCTTTTCAAGCACCGAAGAAAATAAAATCCTAGCACTCTGCACCTGGTTTTCTGATTAAATCTTTATAAGCAGGTTCCTGCCATAACAAAAGCTCACCATTAAACTCAATAATTCCAAGTCTATGGTTTACAGACATTTTCCTCCATAAAAGGGTGAGAACGTAAGATCAGCCATACTGGGTCAGACCTAAGGTCTATTCAACCCAGTATCCTGTCTTCTGAGAGTGGCCAGGTGCCCCAAAGGAAATGAACAGAACAGGTAATCATCAAGTGATCCAGCCATGGCTGCTCACTCCCAGCCCCTGGCAAACAGAGGCTAGAGACACCATCCCTGCCCATCCTGAGTAATAGTCATTGATGGACATATACTCCCTGAATTTATCTAGTTCTTTTTTGAACCCCATTAAAGTCTTGGCCTTCACAATATCCTCTGGCAAAGAGTTCCACAGGCTGATTGCATTGTGTGAAGAAAAACTTTTGTTTGTTTTAAACCTGCAACCTATTGATTTCATTTGGTGACCCTTAATTCTTGTGGTATGAACAATTTTTTTTACAATTACAAATTTCTCTTTATTTTAGCAATTTGCTTCTCTTGCATTTTAAATTAAAATATTTGAAATGTATTCTGCCTCGCGGTACTTTGAAATATTGCATTGTGTAATTTAAAGAAACTATTTTTTTATTTAGAAATAAGCAATGATACACACTCTACCCTAGCGCATATGTTAATGAAAACATAGGAGCATGGAGGGAATGTCACCTACTTAACATAATTTTAAGCACTTGAGTACTCTCAATGCACTCAATGCACATAACCTTGATTAAACATGTGCATAAGAATTTTGTTGGATCAAAACTATGTAATATGCATGCTGACTGGACTCTAAACTTCTCACCTTGTTGGGGGTTTTCTCAATGAAGCTGAACATTAATACGTTTCCTACAAGGGCATATTACAAAGCTTGTCTTTTTCTAAAGTTGGTTCATGCAGAGCCTTTGTTTTTTGCCTTTGTCCCACAGATTCAAGTGCTTTTATGTTCTGGATTAGAGCTAATAAGGCTCACCTGGCCTGGGTGACATGGAGAGTCAACAGAATACTGACTATATATGCTTCTATAAACTCTTGAGACCTATTAAATCCTATAACGGTATTAAACATGCATAAAAGGAAATAAAAGTCCTCTTAAATTGTAGGGGAGCAATTACACTAGATTTTAAAGCCTATACACACAGTTCAGATGAACAAGAGTCATGGGATTGGAAAATAAGCCTTTTATCTCCTACCATTTTGAATTGAGGCCAAGCAGACCATGGACAAAAGTCAGTACAGTCCTATGGCTGCATCGGGGCCTCTGTGGAATGAATTGGCAGTCTTAATCCTGGCCATTATGGATACCTGTAGTAGGTTACATCTCTACAATAGGTGTGAAGTAGCTTGATTGTTAACTGTCAGCTGCCAGTTCTGGGGGCATATCTGGGGAAATGAGGCTTGGACAGGAATCCATAGGTTATGCTGGCAATCCCTGACTTCTATAATAGCTGGTAGAGATTAAAGCAACCCTCAAAATATTCTAATTTCATGTCAGGGACCTGCCTGGCTCTAGGAGAAAGGTGATGTAAGCCATCCATAACAGCCTACTATTCACCAGCACTAAATGCTTCTCAACTGCAGCTCAAATTCTGGGCCTGAAAAGTCATTCAGCAACCTACATGGACAGAGTTTGGGGACCAGAGCAGCTCCAGGCAGGTGTATATAGCTTGAGCTTTGGGACTTAAATTATAGATAAAAGAAAGCAAAAGAATCCCCATCTTTGATTAATACTTTTTATTCTGTTCCATCACTGTAGAAGGTGAGTGCCTGTTTAGGGAGGCTATCGAATATTTTGTCCAGTACAAGTTTTAAAAAGCTAGTGTAAAGTGGCTGTACATTTCTTTTTTTTTTTTCTGCCCTTTTCTTAAGTCCCCACTTCGAGGGTTCAGTCCTGCATTTCAAACCAGAGCACCACACAGCCTGGAAAAATCCCCAGCTACTGCACAGTTTCCTTAGCAACAGTAAGCACCTGAAATTTTTTGGCAAGTCTGTTCATTCCTGGTGAGGTTCTTGACACTTAGAGCATGTGATATCCATGTATTGTGTCAGAAACATCTGAAATAAATGCTGATTTAGCCTTTCCAATGAGCAAAAGGTTGCTCTGGCTCTCCAGATTCTATGGTGCTTGGGCACAGCTCTGATAACTTTTAGTATCCATTCTATATTAATGATTCAGAGCTACATTTTAGATCAACCCTTTCTTTCATTCAGACAGCTAAGCTAAAATTGTGCTGGAAATTTCAATTCAGTGTCACTAAAGGTATTTGTGGTAATTGAAAGCTATAATCGCTGGATCACATTTCACTGATAGCAGTCTGTTTTATAAGCTTCAGAAGAGAGTCAGTAATGACATTATATTGACTTTAAAGTGTGTGTATTTGTGTAGAGTATGCACATTCTAATAAACATTCATAAAAAGGTGACTTGTTATTAAATACTCCAGTTATATTTTTGACTTATTGGCCAATACTTTTGCTAGGATATCCATACAGACAACCTTTGTAAGCAAGTCAGCTTCTTCTTTTCATAATACCCATCTTACATATAAAGTCAGAGTCAACAAAATATTTATCCTACTTATTTTTGCCATTATTATTGCAACTGTGGAAGCCAGATAAAGACAAATGCACTGATCAAAAAGGATGCCAAATCAATTTCTTCAAAGCTAATTTTAGTAAAGTTAATTAGGACCATCTTCTGTACAGAAGAGAATAATTTAACCTTATGGATAAAGTTTTCTCTGCCTTCACAGGAAATTACATGGCAGAAGAGAGATACTGTCATTGCAGTGAGAGTCATCAGCTGCCAGTTTAAGATGGTTCATTTCTAGCAACTATTTGTCCATTCAGAATCTAGGTAGAAAATGTTATGCTCTTATGAATACAATTCTGCATGAAGCCTATTGCAGAGGTGTGATGAACTGGAGCTTTTATTTACTTTGTTATGTTGCATGTGAGTTCTACTCTCCTATAATAACATTGTGTGTGTGTTTCTCAGGGCACTGCACCAATACCTAGATGGTGATAGGAATTTTGGGTGTGGCTCTCCCTAAGGGAGGCTACCTCAGCCTCCATCTTGTACACAATTGCCAATGGCCTTTGTAACCTGAGCTTGGCAGGGGGTGTGACCAGGTGATACCTTTTGCCTGGGAAGCAGGACAAAAGATGGAGGAGGGGCCTGGTTGCAAAGCTGGGACCAGGCTGCTGGGTGCATGAGTTAGTCTTGGATGTGTTGGGGTTCAGGGAGGAAGTCAGGGGCCTTGGCTCTGAGGCCCTCCCCAAGATGGATTGTACTGGCTATCCTGGTTATTGTGCTAACAAGTCTGTTCTACACTGTGGCCCTGTTGCCTAATAAACCTTCTGTTCTACCTGCTGGCTGGCTGTTCTCCTCTGACCGCAGATGGGGGTGCAGGGCCCTTTAACTCCCTACACCTCAGTGACAAGAGGTAAAGTGTATTTCCTTTCACTTGGATTGTGTTGTACTCCCACATTGGGCACCTCTGAGGTAATATTTCAATGCAAGCATTGTGTTGGTATAACAAGGAATTCAGCTTTAATTGGAGAAAACATAATTAATTATTATTTCAAAAATATGGAGACATCAAGTAAACACTCACCCATAATATCTTAGGCAGTGTCCTCAGTTTCCCACCTTTTGGTGTGAAAATTCAGACACACCCCACCCCTTTTCCTTTGCTACATTGGCCTCAATTTGTTACATCAGGTCAGTAAAGCCAGAATTCAATGATGCATTCTTATAAGGTCACCTCCCACTCCTAGGCTATGTCTACACTGGCAGGTTCTTGCGCCAGAAATATGCAAATGAGGCTAAGCATGGAATATCGCCAAGCCTCATTTGCATACCTAATGAGCTGCCATTTTTGCAGAAGAGGCTCTTGTGCCAGAAGGAGCGTCTACACTGCCCCTTCTTGCGCAAGAAAAACCCTCTTGCGCAATGCTGCTACGCTGATTATTTTCAAGAATAACGGCATTGCGCAAGAGGGTTTTTCTTGTGCAAGAAGGGGCAGTGTAGACACTGAGGCAGGTATGCAAATGAGGCTCGGTGATATTCCACGCTTAGCCTCATTTGCATATTTCTGGTGCAAGAACTCGCCAGTGTAGACATAGCCCTGGAGTGGATACAAGTGGAGTAATGCCACTGCTACCACTTGCTGCAGATCCCCACTGCCTCTGCCTGTTGATGTAATGCTATGTATGTTCTGAGGTCCCACCCACCTGTCCCTGCTTTTAATGATCTATGCTTTGGTCTACACTTTGGGAGTTTAGATCAAACTTAGATACAGGAGGTCAATTTTCTAGACAGTGAGTCCATACCACTAAGCCCGTTCCGTCGACTTTAAAGGCCATTAAAGTCAATTTCTGTACTCCTGTAAGCAAACCTCAGAGCAGGCAGCACACCTGCCCATGAATCAGAGAATACAGCCACATTGTCCAGATGGGCCAAATCCAGCTTGCAGATTATCTACAAGTTTTTGGAAGGTTGTGGGAGCGTTGTGCAGCCCGAAAGATAGAACATTAAATTCATACAGCCCCACATGTGTGATGAAGGCTGACTTTTCCTTGTCTGACTCATTCCTCGCACTTGTCAAACCAGTCCTTGTATTTGCATTTTTGGAAACCTAGTATTTTGACAGCAGTTTTGTAGGTTGCTTCCTTGATGTTGATCCAGTTCTCCTCAATAGTGGATGGCTGCATTGCACTGACTGAACGTGGCTCCCAGCACTGTAGCCCAATTTACACTGGCACTTTACACTGCTGTAACTTGCTGCACTTGGGGGAGGAGGAGTTTTTTTTTTCGGGTCCCTGAGCTAGAGAGTTTCAGCAGAGTAAAGCGGCAGTGTAGACTTAGCCTAAGGTAACTCCTGCACACTGTTCTGAGGGGGAGGGAAATAAAGTTCTGGCCACTGGAATGAGACATAAGTAAAAAGGCATCTGACCTGAAGAGAAGGTCACAGGCTTTGGGCTGAAGGATGCCTATGAATAGTGCTGCCAAGATACAAGCAGCAATCATGAGGAAACACTAATGAAAATAGTAGGCACAGCAGGTAGGTGCTTACAGGATGAAATACCTGAACTATTAGGAACTAATACTTCTCTGATACTAACAACCCCATTTGAGTAGGATTGTGAAGAAAGCCTCTGCCCTACTATTTTAGAGCAATGTGCATCTGAGTAAGCAACATCTACTAAATGCCTGCCTTCCAACAGAAGTTGGAGTCAGTTGATGAACTATATATTTCAGGAGACCCCAAACTGAAAGCATTAGAAAAAGTCTAATAATAGTAATTAGTTCTCTCAATCTGTGTGTGGCTAATGTTGCAGAGACAAGCGCTCAAAAGTTAATAAATGCAGAATTAAAGCTTCAAAGTACCCCTGGCATTCAGTGCAGAGGAAGGACAATTCTCACCTAAGTGAGCAGCTACTCCATATTTTGTTCAATAAATGGTGCCATGTCTTATTTACTTAACACTATTCACACCCTGTTCTGAGGTCAGTATTATTGATTTCCTTTCTTTTTTCTGCCATTCATCACCATATTATCTGAGCACTTTAAAAAGATTAACATATCTTCACAAAACCCCTGTGCAGTGATGGGCTGGCACCATTTTACAGATGGGGAACTAAAGAACAAACAGACTAGGGTCAGAAGTGTCCATTAATTTTGAGTGGCCAATTTGAAATGCCTAAAAGCTGATTTTTCAGAGAACTTAGCATTATCTAGCGCACTTTCTATGTTCAAAACACAGCTCCCATTGACTTCAGTTACAGTTAACACTTCTGCAAGTCAGAGGCTGGATCTCAGGACAGGCAACCACAAAATAAGGCATGGGCAACTAGTCACTAGCTATGAAAAGTTTGGCTTAAGTAATGTAACTAGCACAGAGAAGGTCTGTAGCCAGGCCCACCAACGTGTGGGACAAAGTGGGCAATTGCCCCAGGGCCTGGTGATTCAAAAGGATCCACAACTCCCATTCACTGTCACTGCAGCAGCAGCAGTAGCAGCAGGCAGAGCCTCAGACCCTTTACATTGATACTAGAGCACCACTCCGCACACTTTGCATGGCTCTGAGATCTAGAGGAGGCTGCCCCAACCCCGCCCCTTCTGCCCAAGGCCCTGCCCTTTCTGGGGTGCGGATCCAGGCCTCCCTCATCTTGTTCAGGGGGCCTGTGGTCCTGTCAGCCCCCCTGTCCGTGGCATAGGCAGGGATAGAATCTAGTTATTCAAGGAAGCATTCAGTTAACTGTCTTAACATCATGCTTACGTTCTACAATAAATGAAGAAGGGGGTCCTGAAAACAGCTTTCTTCACGACATCATTAGATTCATCTTCAGAATATGTCTATCCTGTGCCCTGAATGAGGCAGCTTCTGTAGGAAAACATAGTCTTTAATTATATGATCATACTATCATACTAAGAGATGGCACGGGAAACCTTAATTTTCGCACTTCCTAATTTTTGAAAGCGTGACTTTGCAACCTTAGCGCTCTTTTAAGAGTAGTGTATTTGCCAAGGTTTTTTTAAAGTCACTCAGATTCCATCATATGACATAATATTGACACTTCATGCAGACCCATCATATAAGCCTCTGCCACTTGAGGCAAAAACATAGCATCGGAAATTTTGGCCCAAACAGAGTTTTGCAAATACAAAGTCTTATAATGGGAAGTGTTGAGGACATATGACCAGCCCCATCTTAATAGGAAATATGACCAGCCCCATCTATAATAATGTAACCCTCCTAGGTTATACTTAGCACTTATATAACATTTTTCAATTTCAATGTGCTGCATGCTTAACTAATCCTATTAAACCTATATGCAGCCTGCAAGTGCCTGTGTAATTTGTTTCATTGAAATGGGTGGCAGGGAGAGGAGACCGGAGAAAGTCAAAAGGAAAGCAAAGGCAACCAGTGAGGTTTATTAGATGCAGAAGTGCTGTGCTCTAGAGACAAACTGTCCGCGGGCTCCCCTGAGCTTGCTTATCTCTGGATTCAGGGGGTGGACAAAGCTTATCTTCTGTCACCTTTTATACCCTGGCTCAGCTTACAGCAATGCTAATTTGTGTCTTGTTTGCCTTCAGCTCCTACTGGTTGGCCGTTCCAGAACTCAGTCCTCTGATGGCTAGACACCTTCTAATTTTCAGCTTGAATTTGTTCATGGCCGGTTTATACCTATTTGTGTGCATACCAACATTGTCCTTTAGCTTAAATAGCTTTTCTCCCTCCCTGGTGTTTACTCCCTCAATATATTTAGAGAGAGCAGTTGTATCCCCACTCAGTCTTTTTTCCTATGCTAAACAAGCCAAGCTCTTTCAGTTTCCTCATACACAATGGACCTTCCAATTCCGTGATCCCTAGTAGCTCTTCTCCACACCTATTCCAGTTTAAATGTACCTTTCCTGAACATGGATGACCATAACTCTGCACAGCAGTGATCCCTGTGGAAAAATTCAAATGTGGCTCAGCTGATTTTCAAAGTGCTCACAGCTAGGTTTGGCTTCCGGGTAGTGGAGCACATTTGCACATGCCTCAATACACATAAAAAAATTATCCTGTACAAGGATGGAAAAAATGAGAGCAGGGTTGGGGAAGCTTTTTCAGTCCAGGGCCATTGACTCACAGAAAAATCAGTTAGGAGCCACTCAAAAGTGAGAAGCAACAAAAAACCAAACACCCCTCACTGACGTGGCCCCCAATTGAGAAGCAGAAAGACACTCCCCACACTGCCTTCACACACCAGAACTTGGGGGGGGCAGGCTAGTAAATGTTGTGGGCCCTCCTATGCTCTGGGGTGGGGCCAAAAATGAGGAGCTCAGTGTGTGGGAGGGAGCTGCCAGGAAGTGGGCTTGAGAGGGTAGCAGGATGCAGGAGCTAGCTGGGGAAGGGAGGGCTCGGCTGGAGGTTGGGTGCTGGAGCAGAGAGGGGGTGCAGCAGTGGGCTGAGGCGCTGGCTCTCCAGTGCTAGGGAGGTGGAGAGGGGGAGCCTTGAGGACCAGATCCAAGCAAGCAGGAGGCCGGATCTGGCCCCTGAATCTTAGGTTCCCCAACCCTGAATTAGAGGGAACATCTAGATCTCTGCCCTTCTCTGTAACTTTCAAATGATGAGTGCCCAGTTTGTAACATAAGTTATTATAAGATAATAAGTGCAAGACTGAGCTTTGTACTAACAAATTTCATCCCATTTCTGTCACTCCACTCTTCATGGTCATTCAGGTCTTCCTGTATAATATTCCAATCCTCTTCTGTAGTAAGGTCTCCCAGCTTTCTGTCAGCAAGTTAGCACACTTCATTTTGTGCTAAAATCATTAATAAAAATAGGTTTATGAAGATTGGTCCAATCCTTCAGGATCTCCCCTAGTAATCTCCCTCCCATCCAGTAGGTTATTTTTTAGCACAACCTGTTTCCTCTCCCCTCTGGTCAGTTCCTTAACCACCTTACAACTCTTTAATTTATCCCCACCTTCTTAATTTAATAGTTTCCCATGTGGTACCAAGTGAAATGTTTTACTGAATTCCAAGTACATTAGACCTACTGTACTTTGAAAAAAAAAGTTGATTTCTGTCTTTGAGGGGAAGAAAACTACCTGGCACAATCTACCCTTTATAAGCCCATATTGTATTCCATCCGTGTTACCTCCATACAATTTTCTTTCCTTCTCAATTAGTAGTGAGCAAGTTTTTAGAGCAAACATTAGCTTAACAGGTCTGTAAAAGTACCCAGATTACTCCCCCTCCCATCCACACCTTTCTTACATATAGGTATAAAGTCAGTTATTCTGACTTTATTCCCTCTAAATTGTGTATTCCCATCAAATACCAAAAAGGGCATGAAAGAGATATAAAGATGGGTACCCAAGATGCAATCGTTGTTGTTTGAGGCTGACACCATTTTAGGTGCCCCAGATTCCATGCTGAAATACGAAATGCCTTCATTAAACAGTTGCATTTAGAATCTAGCTAACACTCTTTAATTGAACCATTACAATCATGCATATATTAAAACACAAACTAGTAAGAGGCATTACACCAAGCCCAACAATTGATTCCCAGTTCTCTCACTAGCACTCACCAGTCTGTGCAGCAGTTGTTACTGTATCTGGTTCTGCTCTTTGGTGAACTGCAGCGTTCATTGTTTCTTTGCCATTGCTCCCACTGAGCCCCCTCTGTTCTTAGGGAGCCAGCTCCCAGGACCCTGCCCAGGGACGAAAGAGGCGTGCGCCTTCCTGGTCTGGTGCGGAGATCCTGGACCTCATCAAGGTCTGGGGAGAGGAGACAAACCTCCAGACTCTGCGCACCAGATGCAAGAATGAAGATGTCTATGGCTGGATGGCCGATAGCCTGGCCATCAAGGGCCACATACACACCCAGGAGTAGGTGCGCATGAAAGTAAGAGCTCAGGCAGGCCTATGCCAAGGCCAGGGAGCACAGCTCCCATTCTGGGGTGGCACTGCAGATCTGCCCTTACTATACCCACCTCCACCACATCCTAAGGGGTGGGTCAATCCCTTCCCCCCTCATTGTGGACTCAGGCTGGAGACATCCATCATCGCCCCCCTGAGGGGCAGAGCCAGTGAGAAGGAGGAGGAAAAGAAGGAAGAGGGGGAGCCAGACGAGGCCAGCACCAGCTCAGTGCCTGCCAGTCAGGAGGTCATGCTCGCCCTGGAGCCAATAACCCCCACCCAGGATGTCTCCAGGGCATCATCCGAAGCTGGAGAAGACCCCTCAGGTGAGTGCCATTACTTTCCCTAGACACATTTGGAGGTGGTGGGCAGCGAGGGGCTTGCTCCTTGCTTGACCTTCTTGGCCTGGGAATCCCACAGCAGCCTGTGCATGTGGGTGCATGTGGAGCGCCAGTCCGGGACACACAGCCACAGAAGACAGCAACAGAGGACCATTGTGCTCTGGCTCACAGAGTATCTGGAGAGATCTGACTTACTCCCGACACCGGGGTGGGACACCCTTCCACCACAAGCCACCACTGGAAGGAGGCTGGAGGCAAGGAAACACACACGCAAATACACACACACACGCTCAGGAGTGCCGCACATGGGCATGCCCACATTCTTGAGGCAGCATCCGCTCCTGGGGACAGCATGGCAAGGCTGAGGACCATCTGCTGCTCACACACACCTCCCCCCAATGTCCTGCCCTCCTCTCCACCAGTGGGCAGAGATACAAGTCTTCTCCCAGTGGGAAGCTGCCACTACTGGACCCAGCATGTGCACAGCATGGAGGGAAGCCCAGCTGCCCCGTGATCCTCCTCCCATTCACAGGCTCCTGGTCTAGCCAGCACCTTCCCATGCCTGCTTGTCCCCGGGATGTGGGGAAGCAGTTGGGGAAGACCATGGCGGCAAAAGTGGCAATGATGGGGTCCATGTTGCTCAGGCTGATGACTCTGCGCAGTAGGATGGTGTTGATGGCCCTCACCACCTGTAGAAGGAAACAAACAAACAGAGAATCACAGGGCTGCCAGGGCCCTTGGAAGGCCTCCCAAACCCAACGCCTCACACCAGGAGGAACCCCGACTTGCCCCATCCCCTGTTAGGGGTTTATGAAGGCAGGTCTGAAAAACCCCCTGGGGAGGGGACTTACACCCGCCCTTCCCACTACCAGTCCCCTTCCCTAGGGAACCCCACTCCGGCAATTCAGTTCACCAACTTCCTGGGACAATAGCACGAGAGCGCCATACCTGCATGACCATGACCACGATGGTTGATCTCCCCACGCCGAACTGGTTCCCGATTATCAGTAGCTGTCCAGCGTGGCAAGCTTCTAGATGGCAATGGCAACCCACTTCTGAAGGGGGAATGGCGGGTTTCATGTGGGTGTCCCATCGCTGGATGTAGAGGCGAGCCACTCACACAGCTCCAGAAAGGTGGCCTTCCACATACGGAAATTCTGGAGCCACTTCTGGTGGTCCCATAGCTCCAGGATGAGCCAATCCCACCAGTCGGAACTGGTGTCCAGTTGCCAGAAGTGGCAATGCATGATGTACAGGGGAGGGTGTCTGGGGTCAAGATGCATGAGCAGCACCCGGAGAGAGGTGAGGAATTGCCCCACAATGAGCTGGGGGTCTTGTTCCTGCAGGGCCTGGAAGACAGCCCGCAGAATGCACCAAGACATATAAGAGCCATTGACTACTCAGAGGCAGATCTGGCTCCATGGCTAGAGAGCTGAGGTGTCCACAAGGGCAACTACAGCAGGCAAAGAAAAGGCTTTGCTGTCCCTCAACGAGGTAGCAAAGAAGAAGAACCTGAGGCACAGTTGTACAGGGGGTCCCTTTAAGCTTGACCCTCAGATAGCCTCAGGCAGCAGCTCCAGGAAGAGAGTGCTTTCCTGATGTCTGCCTGAAGTTCTCCCGGGTAGCCTTAAATGCAATTCAGTGTCCAATGAGTGTGGACACTCTATTTGAAATAGTTCAGCGCTATTTTAATGGGCATTTGCTGTGTAGATGCATTATTTCAAAATAAGTTGTTTTGGAGTATTTCCTCTGAAATAGCTTATTCTGAAATAAGTGTGCCGTGTAGATGTGCCCGTAGGCTGCCAGAGCAGAAAAGCATTTTAGTGCATGTTGAGGAGTGTGACGGGGGCGGCTGACTTCCACGCCAGCAGTGCAGGCCCGCCCCGCACTCCGCGCACGCTGATCCCCATCCTGCACAGGGAATCGGGCGTAAAGCCGCCCACCTGTGCTGCTTGCTCGGCGGCCGCAGCTCAGCTGGGCTGTGGCGGCGGCCGGGAGGCGGAGAAGCGGCCGGCGGCTGCAGCCGGGAGCAGCGGGGGATGTGCGGCAGGGCCGGGGCGGAGCTAAAGGTCGGCGTGCGGGGTCACGTAAGGACGGAGGGGAGGGGCCAGAGGTTGGGACGGCTGGCGGGAAGGATAAAGAGGGGCACTTGGAGTGGACGGGGAGAGGGAGAATGGAGGTTAGGTCAGGCCAGGGTCACCGGGGCGAGGGAGACGCCCGGAGCGGAGTCACCTGGACCTGAGAGGGGGTAGGAAGTAGCCCAGGGCAGGGTGCCTGTATTAAAAGCCCGAGGACTGGTGCGTTGTGGCCATGCCAGAGCCCCACCAGTCGGTCCAAACCGAGTGGGTATTGGTCCTTAGGGCCCTGGGCTGGGACCCGTGAGAGGGGGCGGGCCCGTGTCCCCCTACCCTCCCTCGTGAGTGGTTCTCGTAGGAGGGAGCTGCCTCTGTGTGTCGAGCTGGATTGACCCAAGGGCCGGTGACTCTTCAGCCAAGAATCTAAGATGGGGAGGGTGTAGGTGGCATGGAACAAGGGGTTACGGGAGAGAAACCCCTTACAAGGAGAAAGTTAAGCATGCATTTAAGATATGCACAAGCTTTGCTGGAAAGGAATGCATTCTTAGATGGGTAGAATGTCAGTATTTGCAATAGAAAGAAAAGGCAGCAACATGAAAAATAGATTTGTCATTAGAATTGGAAATATTTCCTTGTTTAAGTAAGCAATCGTGTAGAATGCAGAGATTAATTAGAGCAATTCAGGAAGGGTATTAATTTATTAAATAGCTGGAAGAAGTTTATATTGCTAAAATAGTTTTAGGAATAAAAGGTCAGGTAATTATGCAAATGCAGAATCAGATTTGCACACATAATCACATGTATAGTTGTCTGATTTTTGAATTGATGATTTTAAATAAAACAAGTCCTAGAACACTGTATTACAGGGCTACTCAGCTTTGGAAACTCTGGGGACCAAAATGATACTCACAGTACATACTGAGGGCCGCAACTTAAGTGTGATTGCAGATACATGCAAATATATATGCAAATAGCTTCTTTCACACTGATGGGCATGAATACAAAGATTAAGACAAGACTACACAACACACAGGCCCCATTTAAATCAGTTCCGCTGATATTAATAAAATGCAATATTTACCCGATTTCCACTCATATAATAGCACTATTAATGAGCAATGACAGTCCAGGAATTTAACTACTAAAACGCAGATCAACAGAAGAACATTATATTGACTACTTTTTTGTTTTGGTTCCCACCCGCCGGCCGCATGTTGAGCCCCACTGAAACCCAAACTTCACCGCGGGATGCAAACAAACAGGTTGCGGGCTGCATGTGGCTCATGGGCCATGAGTTGAGTAGCTCTGCTGTATTAGATGTATTTAAAAAGCCTCTAAACCAGCATATACAATTAAAGGACCACATCCTCAACTGTTATAAATTGATGTATCTCTGTTGAAGTCAATGGTGCCACATCAATTTACACCAGCAAAGGATTTGGACTAAAAAGAGATTTTTCACTCACTATAGAAAGTGTTTTTAAAAAGTTATTAATGAGGTATGTTAAAAGTTTGTTATATATGACACCTTCAGAATAACACAGCTGTTAAAGAATATACTGCTATAGTCAATGACGCATCTTCTTGTTAGCACACATGCAATGTGCTTCAGGTGCACATGACCAGGATTCATCACTGAATGTGGCCCGCTGGTCAAATCATTAGCTTTCCCAGGATGGGCCATGTACTGATGGGGCGTGTGATATGAATGCTTAACTGTGCCTCACAATAAAGCATATTACAGTAAAGAGCAACAAGACACAAAGTATACTTAATCCAGTTATCTGCCACAGCATCAGATACAAAAGACAACTATCAAACAGTTTAAAAAAATGGGACCTTATATGTGGCCGTAAATCAAGATTTCTGTAGGGGATGTTAGGGGATGTCTATACTAGCCACCCTAGTTCGAACTAGGGTGGCTAATGTAGTCATTCGAACTTGCAAATGAAGCCCGGGATTAAAATATCCCGGGCTTTATTTGCATGTTCCCGAGCGCTGCCATTTTTAAATGCCCATTAGTTCGAATTCCCTGCCCACGGCTACACGCGGCACAGGCTAGGCAGTTCGAATTAAAGCTCCTAATTCAAACTACCGTTACTCTTCATTGCAGTAGCTGCCTAGCCTGTGCTGCATGTAGCCGCGGGCAGGGAGTTCGAACTACCGGGCATTTAAAAATGGCGGCGCCCGTGAATATGCAAATAAAGCCGGGATATTTAATCCCGGGCTTCATTTGCAAGTTCGAATGCCTACATTAGCCACCCTAGTTCAAACTAGGGTGGCAGTGTAGACATACCCTTAGATATTGGGTAATTGAACAGTCATGTAACCACATGAAATCTTAGAGGTTACACGACTATTCGATAGTCCCTGGAGGTGGAGTGACTAATCGCTCCCGGGGACCCCCGTTACCCTGCACTGCTGCCTCTGTATCAGTGTGGGATGGCAGGGGGAGCCAGTCCGTGAGAGGAGCCAGTTTAAAAACCAGCTCCCCACACAGACTGGCTGCCTGCCACCCCGTGCAGCTGCTTCTGATACAGAGGCAGCAGTGTGGGGTAGCAGCAGCCCCTGTCCATGGGGGGGTCTGAGATCCCCATGGACAGAGGCTGCTCCACAGGATGTGGAGTAACCTGTGTCTGTAGGGAGCTTGGACTCCACCATGGACAGGGGTTGATGCCGCAAAGAAGCTTCTGCCCATGGCATCCCAGGCTCACCATGGACAGCTGTTCTGTGGGATGCACAGTGTCCCCTGCCCAGTTCTCCCCAGCACCAGCTCCTGCTCTCCCCTCCCTTGCTGCCTCTGATACAGAGGCAGCAAGTGGGGGAAAATGTGTGTAGCCGACAAGATTAATCAGTTAATCGTACAGTCAACTACACGTTGACATCCCTAATTTCTGTTCCATGAACAATTTGAAGTATTGAAAGTTTGTTTTCTCTGATGTGGAATGAAAATTCAACCATTCAGAAACTGTATATGAATGAACACAAAAAAATCCCAGCTTCAGAACAGCTAAAAAGACAAGTGAACAGGGCACTAGAACATAGGTATCCCATATCCCAGGTGAGTGCCTTAACCACTGAGAGCTATTGACTAGTCTGCAGCTCTATAACTTTTGATGGGTAGTGGGGAGAAGGAGACAAGGAAGGTGAGAAATTCTAACCCAGACCTGAGAGAACTTTTCCAATGATAGTTTTGACTAAAAACCTGATACAGTTCTACAAAATGTTTCAGTTTGGACAAATCGGCATTCTCCAACAAAAAGGAAATAATCAACAAGTTTTTTTACCAGCTCTACTTAAATGAAGAATGTGTGGCTTTTGTATGGAAAAACAAATGAAAAAATTTAAATGGCTTCTAAGGCCATTAGGAAGTCTGGAAATTGTTACTGAATCCGGCTTTTAATTTACACTGCTCCACTTCTAAAATTACAACTCTTGTTGCAGAGGAACTAGTTCTGTTACACTGAGTTCTCTGTACTATTTCTAAGAAGAGTACACTAACATCTCACTCAGCTCAGCATTATTAACGAACAAGTTGATCTATTGTGAGATGCAGTGCACAATGTGGTGTACATACGGACAATTAGCAATGTCTATATCTGTGTGACGCTATTACATTTGTGTGATGCTTGCAATCAAACATAAGAACATAAGAACGGCCGATGTGCATTACTTTACACTTATCCACATTAAATTTCATTTGCCATTTTGTTGCCCAATCACTCAGTTTGGTGAGATCTTCTTGGAGTCCCTCACAGTCTGCTTCTGTCTTGACTATCCTAAACAGATTGGTATCATCTGCAAACTTTACCACCTCACTGCTTACCCCTTTCTCCAGATCATTTATGAATAAGTTGAACAGGATTGGTCCCAGGACTGACCCTTGGGGACACCACTAGTTACCCCTCTCCATTCTGAAAATTTACCATTTATTCCTACCCTTTGTTTCCTGTCTTTTAACCAGTTCTCAATCCAAGAAAGGACCTTCCTCTTATCCCATGGCCATGTAATTTACACAAGAGCCTTTGGTGAGGACCTTGTCAAAGGCTTTCTGAAAATCTAAGTATACTATATCTACTGGATCCCCCTTGTCCGCATGTTTGTTAACCCCAAAGAACTCTCATAGATTAGTAAGACATGATTTCCTTTACAGAAACCATGTTGACTTTTGTCCAACAAATTATGTTCTTCTACATGCTTCACAATTTTATTCTTTACTATTGTTTCGACTAATTTGCCAGGTACTGAAGTTAGACTTACCAGTCTGTAATTGCCCTGATCGCCTCTAGAGCCCTTTTTAAATATTGGTGTCACGTTGGCTACCTTCCAGTCATTAGGTACGGAAGCCGATTTAAGGGATAGGTTACAAACCACAGATAATAGTTCAGCAATTTCCCATTTGAGTTCTTTTAGAACCCTTGGATGAATGCCGTCCGGTCCCGGAGATTCGTTAACATTAAGTTTTTCTATTTGTTCCAAAACCTCCTCTAATGACACTTCAATCCGGGACAGTTCCTCAGATTCATCACCCACAAAGGACGGGTGCAGATTTGGGAATCTCCCTAACATCCTCAGCCGTGAAGACTGAAGCAAAGAAATCATTTAGTTTCTCTGCAATGGCTTTATCATCCTTGATTGCGCCTTTTATAGTTCGATCGTCTAGGGGACCCACAGGTTTTTTAGCAGGCTTCCTGCTTCTAATGTACTTAAAAAACATTTTGTTATTTCTTTTTGGCTGTGTCTAGACTGGCAAGTTTTTCCGCAAAATCAGCCGCTTTTGCGGAAAAACTTGCCAGCTGTCTACACTGGCCGCTTGAATTTCTGCAAGAACACTGACTTCCTACTGTAAGAAATCAGTGCTTCTTGCGGAAATACTATGCTGCTCCCGTTCGGGCAAAAGGGCCAGTGTAGACAGCTCAGATTTGTTTTGCGCAAAATAGCCCCGATCGCAAAAATGGCGATCGGGGCTTTTTTGCGCAAAAGCTGCGTCTAGATTGGCACGGACGCTTTTCTGCAAAAAGTGCTTTTGTGGAAAAGTGTCCGTGCCAATCTAGATGCTTTTTTCTGCAAATGCTTTTAACGGAAAACTTTTCCGTTAAAAGCATTTGCGGAAAATCATGCCAGTCTAGACACAGCCTTTGAGTTTTTGGCTAGCTGTTCCTCAAAATCTTTTTTTGCTTTTCTTATTACATTTTTACACTTGATTTGACAGTGTTTATGTTCCTTTCTATTTATCTCACTAGGATTGGACTTCCACTTCTTAAAAGATGCCTTTTTGTCCCTCACTGCTTCTTTTACATGGTGGTTAAGCCACGGTGACTCTTTTTTAGGTCTCTTGCTATGTTTTTTAATTTGGGGTATACATTTAAGTTGGGCCTCTATTATGGTGTCTTTAAAAAGTTTCCATGCAGCTTGCAGGGATTTGGCTCTAGTCACTGTGCCTTTTAATTTCTGTTTAACTAACCTCCTCATTTTTGTGTAATTCCCCTTTTTGAAATTAAATGCCAGGGTGCTGGTCTGCTGAGGTGTTCTTCCCACCACAGGAATGTTGGATGTTATTATATTATGGTCACTATTCCCAAGCGGTCCTGTAACGGTTATTTCCTGGACCTGATCCTGCGCTCCACTCAGGACTAAATCAAGAATTGCCTCTCCCCTTGTGGGTTCTTGCACTAGCTGCTCCAAGAAGCAGTCATTTAAGCCATTGAGAAATTTTATCTCTGCTTCTCTTCGTGAGGTGACATGTATCCAGTCAATATGGGGGTAATTAAAATCCCCCATTATTATAGAGTTCTTTATTTTGGTAGCCTCTCTAATCTCCCTCAGCATTTCAATGTCAGTATCCCTGTCCTGGTCAGGTGGTCGGTAATATATCCCTATTGCTAATTTCTTATTATTGGAGCATGGAATTACTATCCATAGTGATTCTATTGAACATGTTGATTCACTTAATATTTTTATTTCATTTGATTCTACATTATCTTTCACATACAGTGCCACTCCGCCACCCACCCGGCCTGCTCTATCCTTTCAATATATTTTATATCCCGGTATGATTGTGTCCCACAGATTTTCCTCATTCCACCAGGTTTCAGAGATGCCTATTATGTCAATCTCCTCATTTAATACTAGGTACTCTAGTTCACCCATCTTATTAGTCAGACTCCTAGCATTTGTGTAGAAGCACTTTAAAAATTTGCCACTGCTTATTTGTCTGCCCTTCCCTGATGCATTGGATTCCTTTGTATGCGGTTGTTTGTCTGCTCTGGCCCATGGTTTGCCCTCTCCCCTCCTCTCTTTCTGACTACAGCTTAGAGAATCTCTATCAATGGATTCTCCTCTAAGAGAAGTCTCCCTCCGATTCGTGCATCTCCGCACCAATCGGCTTTCCCCCATCTCTCAGTTTAAAAACTGCTCTACGGCCTTTTTAATGTTTAGTGCCAGCAGTCTGGTTCCACCCTGGTTTAGGTGGAGCCCATCCTTCCTGTATAGGCTCCCCCTCTCCCAAAAGTGTCCCCAGTTCCTAATAAATCCAAACCCCTCTTCCCTACACCATCGTCTCATCCACGCATTGAGACTCTGAAGCTCTGCCTGCCTACCTGGCCCTGTGCGTGGAACTGGAAGCATTTCCGAGAATGCCACCATAGAGGTCCTGGATTTCAGTCTCTTTCCTAGCAGCCTAAATTTGGCCTCCAGGACATCTCTCCTACCCTTCCCTACGTCATTGGTACCTACATGTACCACGACCACCGGCTCCTCCCAGCACTACACATAAGTCTATCTAGATGCCTCGAGAGATCCGCAACCTTTGCACCAGGCAGGCAAGTGACCATACGGTTCTCCCGGTCATCACAAACCCAATATCTATGTTTCTAACGATCGAATCACCCACTACTAACACCTGCCTCTTCCTAACTGGCAGTCCCTCCCCCTCAGAGGTATCCTCAGTGCGAGAGGATACCGCAACATCCTCTGGAAGGAGGGTCCCAACTATGGGATGGTTTCCCTCTGCTCCCATTGAATGCTCTGTTCCCTTGAGACTTTCATCCTCCTTAAGAGCACTGGGGCTCTCAGACTGGAGGTGGGACAGTACTACAGTGTCCCGGAAAGTCTCATCAACATATCTCTCTACCTCCCTTAGCTCCTCCAGTTCAGCCACCCTGGCCTCCAAAGCCCGAACTCGGTCTCTGAGGGTCAGGAGCTCCTTGCAACAGGTGCACACATATGCCACCCGCCCACAGGGCAGGTAATGATACATGTTACACTCGACGCAATAAACAGGATAGCCCCCACTCTGCTGCTGGGCTTCTGTCTCCATTTTTCTAATGAATAAGTTTAAGTATAAACTGGGATTCTTTTTAAACCTCTGGAATACAGATTATTATAAGAGTTATGTTTTAAAGAAGGTCAGAAGTCACTGGTGCCCTCTAACCTCACCCTCTAAACTCCCTCTCCAAACTCCCTGTTAGCTGTTCCTGTTCGCAAGCTCCCTGGTCGCTGAGTCACAGGCTTATATAGCTCTGGTAGCCCCTTCCCCTGACTGAGGCTCAGCCAATTAACAGAGGCTTCTAGATTTCAAACCTTTCAGAAGCTCCTTCAAATAAACAAACCAACCAACCAAACAGACAAACACAAGCTCAGCACACAGCAAATAACTCCCCCACACACAAACACACACTCCAGACAGCCACTTACCACAAGGGTCCCGTTTTTACTCCTCTTTTACCTGGAGAACTCCCTCTCCAAACTCCCTGTTAGCTGTTCCTGTTCGCAAGCCAACAGACAAAACTTGGTTTCATCTTCTGTTCCAAACTTGACACTTAGCTCAAGTCCATCTAAAGATTCATGAGTCTTTAGAGTACTTGGGCCCAAGATATCAATGCCAGGACAAATGAGAGGGTGAAGACAAGATTTAAATCATAGGAAATTGCTGGTGATAATTGTATTTCTTCCCCTTCATGTAATTGGTAAAAGAAGGTAAACAAAGAGGATTGAGAATAGGTGAAATTGTATAATCAGAAGAAAAACAAAACCTAGATGAACTGTACAGATCAATAGAAAAAATGAGAGAATTACCATAACTACTTATTCCTCTCCCTACCTAAGTGATTTGTTGTAACTTCAACTAAACTATAAACTCCAACCCCAGACTGTAGTGAAAGGGGAAAAAGCCTATAGTTTATAGAACTCCCTTCCCTAGCTATCAAACTTCCACTGGAAAAGGAGATGGATGGATGTTACTAATAATTGCTTTTCAGTGTAAAACAAGGAAAAAGCTCAAATACAAAAACTGGAAAGGAAAGTAAGAGTCCCATTGTAGTTGCCCATGTGCTCTGACATTCCTCAATCATTATGAAAAATGGCAAAGAGATGAGTGATAGCCTTGATATGCTGTATATCCGAGGTTAAGTGCTGCCACCCAGTGCCAGACATTAGTATATGAACACTACCCCAACAAGGAAGGCATGAAGACAATTGTGGCAAGTGAGCAGGAATTGCAGGTATTTTCTTTTTGAGGCAAGTACATCCTTTTTATGGGAAGTGTGTTGCTTACTGCAACCAATGTCAGCCTTGTGTGCAGCTGGCTTTTGTCCATTATAGCCCTCCCTGCCATTTTAAACATAGCAACATGGCGTCAAAGTATCGGGGTGCTAAATGAGCCAACACAATTCTATCTTCTCTGCCCTCATCCCCAAGCTGTCTGGTTCCCTTTTAAAGCGACTCCTCCATGTATAGCAAGCTTTCAGGGTTCAGTGGGTTGTAGTCACTTGGGCCTTTAACCCTACTTGTGCCAGTATGGGGTTTTAACACCGTCCTCAAAGGCATTAAAATATGTGATATTCAAAATATATTTGAAAATCTGTATTTGCCTTCTGGCTTTTTAAGCCTTAGGAGTCATGTTTTCAAGTATATCTCTGCAATCACAAGGGCTGGAAACTTAGCTTTCATTTAAAAAAAACCCAGAGATTGTTGCATTCATATGACCCCAGGAGCTGAGACTTCAAGAAAACTGGGCACAAGGAAATGTATGTGTTTTAATACAGCTAAATGCAAATCTATGCTTCTAGGAACAAAGAATGCAGGCAGTACATACAGAATGGATAACTCTATCCTGGGAAGCAGTGGCTCTGAAAGATAAGGTGGTTGTGAAAAATAATCAGTGGCACATGAGTTTCAGTGTGATGCTCTGGCCAAAACAGCTAATGTGATCCTGGGATGCACAAACAGAGGAATTTCAGGATGAAGTAAAGAGGTTATTTTACTTCTATGTTTAGCATTGGTGCAACCATTGCTAGAATATTGTGTCCTGTTCTGGTGTCCACAGTTAAAGAAGGATGTTGGAAAGGATTCAGAGAAGAGGCACAGCAATGATTAAAGAATTAGAAAGGATTAGAAAGCCTTGCTCACAGTGATAGACTCAAGGAGCTCAATCTATGTATCTTAACAAAGAGAAAGTTATGGGGTGATGAATAAGGTTTAAGAGACATACATGAGGAACTATATTTAATAATGATCTCTCATTCTGACAGGGACAGTTCTATCATGAGCCAATGGCTAGAAGTTGAAACTAGACAAACTCAGACTGGAAATAAGGAATACGTTTGAAAAATAAGAAATTCGTTGTTAGAACAATCATAAGCCTGTTTGTTCATAAGCCAACACTCCCAAGTTAAAGAAAAACATGTTAAAAATGCAATGACCTGATCATAAGCTGACTCAATATTGGCTGTTTGCAAACTTCCAGTCCCAGCTTGTCAGCATAAGTCGCTGGCATGTCAGAATATTTTGTTTACCTGGAGAGTCTGCAGACATGGAGTTTTGCCGCTCCCAGGCTACGTCTACATTGGCATGATCTTGTGCAAATACTCTTTAATGCAAGAGTTCTTGCGTTAAAGTATTTGCACAAGAGAGCGTCTACACTGGCATGTGCCTTTGCACAAGAGATGTGCTTTTGCGCAAGAGCATCCGTGCCAGTGTAGACGCTCTCTTGCGCAAGAAAGCTCCGATGGCCATTTTAACCATAGGGCTTTCATGCGCAATAAATTCATGTTGCCTGTCTACACTGGCCTCTTGCGCAAGAACAGTTGCGCATGAGGGCTTATTCCTGAGCGGGAGCATCATAGTTCTTGCGCAAGAAGCACTGATTTCACACATTAGAACGTCAGTGTTCTTGCGCAAGAACTCCCCGCCAGTGTAGACAGGCAGCATGTTTTTGCGCAAAAGCGGCCGCTTTGGCGCAAGATCGCGCCAGTGTAGACACAGCCCCTGTGTCTGTGGTTTGCTGTTTCTGGCCAACAGGAGTGGCAAGAAGTGGCAGCCAGCACATCCCTCAGCCCACATTGCTTCCTGAAGCTCCTATTGACTGGGAACAGCAAACAGTAGTAAGTAGGAGCTGAGAGGTTCCATGCCTGCAGACTCTGCAAGCAAACAAATCTACCAACATGCCAACAGCTTACCCTAACAGGCTGGCAACCAGAGTTTACTGACCCCGGTTATAGATGCAGTTCAGGACTTGCTTCTTTTTAAAAATTGTATTTTTATTTAAATTATATCCACATGAAATTTGACCCTTTCACTTCACAAAATGCTAGACCTTACAAGATAATCAGAAAAATACAATGAATGATAGCACTATGGCACTGATATTAGTCTGCTACTGTATAATTTGATCTCTTCATGCATGTTGACCACTGGGACTCCTAAGTCTCTAGGCAATCTGAGAATATAATGCATAGAATTGATGAAATCTTTAATAAAATTTAAATAGCCTGTTATCACTACAGACGTGCCAATCTGCAGGGCTTCTTTGAAATAAAAAAAGAACAATTACCATTTGACAGTGATAAAGCAAATGACATTCCTCTATAAAGTTCTACAAAATATATAAATTATTTTCTAAGATTTTCATACTACTATTTACAGTGAACAATGGCTGGGCTGGAGAAAGATCTCAATGATTGGGTTGTTGAATGTTGACAAAATGGGTACCTTATCTCTAGAATTGGAACTCATCTGCGTGCTCTGGAAATTTCAAAAAATGACAAATCAAGTTAGAAAAGCCATCAGTGTTTGTTGTACCAAAAGGCTGGTGTACTCACTTCATGAACCATCATGGTCCCTGTCTTTGATAGCGAACAACGTTATCACAAAAGCTGCCACGAGACCTGGAAGAAAAAATTGAATCTTTCCAACAGTTTATTATAAAACATCAAAAGGAATATGCATTTGAGCTGTCACAAATAGGAAATATGGATGAAACGCGGATGGCATTTGATCTCCCAAGCAACAGAACAGTGACTGGTATTGGTGAAAAAACAGTTTTAATTAAAACCACTGGCCATGAAAAAATCCATTTTATAGTGCTTTTATCATGTTTGGCCATTGGATCAAAGCTCCATCCTGTTATTATTTTTAAAAGAAAAACCTTGCCTAAACCCATGAAATTTCCTGTGGGTATCATTGTACATGCACATGAAAAGGGATGATAGTGGGACTATTGAATGGCTGGGAAAAGTGTGGAATAAGAGACCAGGAGCACATCTCAAGAAACTGTCTATGCTTGTTTGGGAAATGTTCGGGGCACACAGGATGGATGAGGTGAAACATGTGGCCAAAAAATGAAAACTACTTAGGCCATAATACATGGAGGTTTAACTTCTGTTCTACAACCACTTGATGTCTGCCTGAACAAACCCTTTAAAAACAGGCAACGCAAAATGTGGTATGAATAGATTTGCTCAGGCATGGTGAAGTTGACAAAAGGCAGGAATCTTATGAAACCCGAAATCAATTTGGTTGCCCAGTGGGTCAAGGGTGCATGAGAGTCCATTCCCTTGGAAAAAAGGATAGAAAAATCATTTAGGAAATGCTGTATCAGCAATGCACTTAATGGATCCGAAGACGATACCATATTTGCTGACGACACAATGGAGGCTGATGAAAAGGAATCAGAGTCTGAGGATGACATTGCTGACATTTACGATGACAATGCAGGAGCAGTTATAAATGAAGCTGAGTTTAATGAACTATTTGGTGAATTGGAGACTGATTCAGAGTTTGAAGGGTTATAAGACTTTAAATAAGTGCATTAGAATGATATGAGATGTTAAAACATGAATTATAATTTTGAAAGTATGTGAATACACATTTGTTCAGTTATTATAACAGGTATTTTGTTAAATTGCTTTAAAATAAATCTACTAAATCTTGTGTGTTTCTTTTGTCTCCAACTTTTAAAATACAGTAGAGTTCACAGCATGGCCAGTTCCCAGCCCAGCAAGGCAAAGTGTTGGAGTGCCGGGATGTTTGTGTTCTTGGGAGCGTCTGCAGGCATGGAGCCTCTCAGCTCCCACTGGCTGCTGTTTGCAGTTTCCAGCCAATGGGAGTTGTGGGAAGCAGCGTGGGCCAAGGGATGTGCTGGCTGCCACTTCCCACCACTCCCATTGACCTGAAACAGTGAACAACAGCCACTAGGAGCTAAAGGGCCCTGTGCCTGCAGACACTTCAGGTGCTTAAAACATCCCAGCGCCCCAGTGGTTTGCCCTGCTGAGCTGGGAACTGACCATGCTGCAGACTCTGCTGTATTTTAAAAGTTTGCTGACCTCCCCTCAGTTAAAAAAAAAAAGTAAAATGCAATGACCTGTTCATAAACTGACCCCTGCTCTTTGCAGCGTGATTATTTATCACAAAAATTTGGCTTATAATCAAGTATATACAGTAAACATTTTTATAAAATGACTGATCTCTAAACTATTGACATTTAAACAGCCTCAATTCTGCTCAGCCATTCAGAGGAAACTATACAAGTAGGGTGTTTTTCCCAAGACTATGTCTAGACTGCAAACCTCTTTTGAAAAAGAGCATCTAGACTACAACCAGTACGTTCGAAAAAGCAAGTCGCTTTTTCAAAAGAGAGCACCCAGGCAGTCTGGATGCTCTCTTTCGAAAAAGCACAGTTTGCATTACATAGCACCTTTTTTCAAAAGAGCACTTTCAAAAAAAGGCGTTCTTCCTCGTAAAACGAGATTTTCCTCAGTCGAAAAAAATTCCATGTTCTTTCAATTTACTTTCGAAAGAACGTGGCAGCAGTCTAAACGCAGGGGAAGTTTTTTTGAAAAAAGGCCACTCTTTAAAAAAAAACCCAGTAGTCTAGACACACCCCAAGTGTAAAAGATCAGGTTTTAGTTCAGTTTGTTCCTCATGACAGTTATTGAGAGCATAATGTAATTCTCAAAGATTGTTCATCACTTTGCTAATAACCAGGTCTCTTTACCACATTTGTTTGTTACATGTGTAATGTTCCATGGCACTCTGTATCCCAGATATCACATTATGTATTTATCAGCAAACTTGATTTCAAATCAGTTTGAATGCATCAGAGCATTTATTTTTGTCACTAAATTGAGTTTACCTGGCAGGAATCTTCCCTCCTTATGAGTTAATACAGGCTGAATGTAATTAGTTCATCTAAAGAATTGTGGAGTTGTAATAATTAGAATTATTTCCTGAACCATTTTTCAAGCACACAGATAAGATTGCCAAATGAACAGTAAATTGTTTAGACCCCTACCACAAGGAGCCAGTGTTAAATAATTTAGAAGGATCTTTCAAGGGATTACAGAATTTAAGATCTAATTCTCCAAATACTTCACACAGGACTAACATTACATGTAAGTAAAGCTAATCACATGCATAAGGCTTTTCAAGACAGAGCACTGTATGTGTAAATATTAAATAAATAATAATAATTAATAATTTTACTAATGGCCCTGTGAAATCCCATTACAATCTCCAAGAGCGTAATTGCCACATCAGGCTGAAAGATCTCTATTGTTGAGAAGGGGGAGTTTCAGAAAGCCTAGTGTGTTTTTCTGGAGCTATTGAGAAAGACTGACATCTCCCTGCAAATATGGATCAGCTTTTGTGCGCTCATAATCCAGGAGACTATTGCAGAGCTTTCATGAACCAGCAGCCCCAGAAACTAACTTTGGCTTGATCAACTCCTTTAAAGGAGAAATAAATTCTTCAGCATCTGCTGCAAAAACAGTTAGTTTTCCACTGTACCCTCCCATCCCTTCCTATTCTAGATGTCTAGCCTATCAGCTAACTATTATATAGCTTGTGTTAAACTGCCCCCTAGAGGTGACAAAAACTGATAATACTAAAAATCAATACAGAGGAACAAATATTAACACATTTATGAAAGAACAAGTATGAATAGGTAATTGTACCCTGTAGGTATTCATCTATATTTCTTTTTCTAGTAATTGAAAAGGAAGTCTAATCGGTCAATAATGCTGTATTCTATTTTCTCAAGAAAATAACTTTTTCAAAATCAGATAATCTGATATCTATCTATCTATGTATTATATTTTTATATCCACTACCTCTTCTTGTTTCCCTCCCCCCTCCCATTTTTTTCCTTCTTCCTCCCCCCCTCCCCCTATTTATTTTAGTTCTGGGTATCCAACACTCTGGTCATCTGAAGAAGTGGGCTGTGTCCTCAAAAGCTCATGATACCATCTACATGTTTTGTTAGTCTTTAAAGTGCTACCAGACTATTTGTTGTTTTTAAAGTTTATATATATATATTAGAGTATGTCTGTTTGTTCAAGAACTCCTCCTAACCCATAAGTTAAGAGCACCAAATTTGGTATGGAGCTTCCTCTTATTCTAATTTAAACCAAGCTCAGGGTTTGGTTGTGCCTGGAAAACATGAAGTGCCAGGAATGGGACTATTTCCCATAACATGGAAAGGGAAGGGGCAGGAATGTGAAAGGGAGGGGCACAGAGGGATGTGATACTGAGACTGGCCACTGGGGGCAGCTGCAGCACCAAGAGAGTGGCCAGCAGGGTTGGAGTTCTGCCATCTTTTCTGCCAGAACACCCGTAAGGAGCCCCCTTGTCCCAAACCTGGAGCCTACCTCACCCTGCGGAGAGCCTGCCGGTTGTGGGGTAGGGGGCGTTGGAGGGAGAACAGCCCCCAGAGCCTGGCCCCTCCCTATACAGCCTGCAAGCTGCCGGTGGGGGGGGACAATGGAGGCTGGGGGCAGCCCCCATAGCCTTGCCCGTCCCCCCCCGGGAGCCTGCAGGCTGCAGGAGAGTCCCTGGCGGGGCTGCCTCCAGAGACTCACCCCCTGCAGACAGCCTGCGAGTCTTGCTGGGAGGGGGCGTTGCTGCAGGAGGGGGCAGCCCCCATAGCCTCGCCTCCCCCCAGATAGCCTTCAGGCCATGGAAGAGAGGTCTGAAGGGGGTGTCAGCATACAGAGCCTGGTCCCCCAACACACACAGCCTGCAGGCCATGAGGAGGGGGTGCTGGAGGAGGCGGCAGCCTCCGGAGCCTGGTTTCCCCCAGACAGCCTGCAGGCTGTGAGGATGGAAGCCTCTGGAGCTTGGTCCCTCCTAGACAGACTGCAGGTCACGGGGGAGGGTAACTGGGGGGTCTGCTGGTAGGGGAGTGCTGCCCCAGCCCCCTGCGAGGAGTCACTGCCAAAGCAGCGCCACCCTCAACACCATGGGCTGCCCCAGTAAACCCTCCCCTTCTTCTGAGTCCTGAGTCCCCTGCCCTGAGTCCTGCACTTCCCACCTGCCTTGACTTCAGCACCCGCTCTCCCTGCTCAGGGCCCCCTCAAACTTCCCTCCTCTGAGCCCCGGCAAACCTCTCAACCCTCTAACCTAAGCCACCTACCCTCCTCATCCCCGAATTCTCTCCAGCCTTCATTTTTTGAAATATACAATCATGGAAATAATGCATGTATATTATTCATTTTTTTTTCTCCCAAAAAAGGAATTCTTTCAGTTACAGACCTGAGCAATGCCGGATACATCTGCTAGTGCAAAATAAAAATCAGACATATTTTCAAGATTAGACAAATCTACATTGATCTAAGGTAGGTAGTTCAATCCGTACTTTCTTCAGCCAGCTGCGCAAAACAGTAATAATTAACTTTACAGAGGTGTCTAGATCAAGTAACTCTGATTAGGTTGACCTTAGGTGTTTTTACAGTTATAAAGCTGTTTCACCTTGAGACAATTCTTTAAAGATTTAATGTCTCTCCTTGGATCTGTCAATGGACAACTGGCATTACAGAGGTAGTCCCCAAGATAAAAACGACCATGAGATATTTATAGCTCTTTGTTTCTGTATCGGGAATGTATCATTTCTGTCACAATTTTTAAATGGGTTTATGAAAAGTTTTTTTATTTGAAATAATGAATTAGCCCTCATTTAGATCTTTACAGTGTTGTGTAATCCGATTGTCTGCATGCTTCAAAAAGAAACTAGCATCATGAAAAGAAAAGATGCATTTGGGAATAAAATGTTTTCCATTTGTAAAAACAGCCTTGTACTTTCAAGAAGAAAAATGGAAACCACAAATCATTTCACTGTTTTGCAAACCTTTGAAAAATCTTTTTCTTTTCTAGTTTTGTTGTTGAGAAGAATTTTGTTTGAGTAGGTCTAGCTGAGGGTATATACTACATCTAGGAAAAGGAACATTCTGGTTAACGGGGCTAGAGGGACCACAGAATGATAACAATTATTCATAGACATCTTGGGCAAATTCACCCCTAATGTATGCTTGCTGCTTTGGGTTTACACTAGGGATGAATTTGGCTCACTTTGTAAATCACCAAGGTGCACATTGTTACATAGGCTAAAATAAAGCATTAGCCATTTTTTCTTACATGAAGCAAAGAACTCTATCAAACTATCTAGCACACAGGAAGTTTCTTCATAACTGTACCAGCTTGTAAATTTTAATATGAGGGTTTATATTCCTGTCTTTAAAATTCTATTTATCCTAATATAATTCTTGATATTCCCTTGATCTTTAAACTCTGTTAAGCTGCTGACCTGTAAACCTGGTAGCAATGAATTCCACAGTTGATTGTACATTGTGGCATAAGAAATACATCTTTTGTGTTTATATAATACTTACCCCAATGAAGCTCCAGTTCTGACTGAAGTGTTTTGAAACAAACATAATACAAAGTTATTAGTCAATGAATAATAATTAACATAGCACTATCTTTTCAAGTATCTCACAACAGTTTATAAGTATTAGTTAAACAATTAAGCTTCACGTGTTCACTGTGTGGGGTACGTACATCCTACCACTATAGGTAACCTGAGAATAGAGATATTAAAACGCAGATTCTCAAAAGGTATGTAAGCATCTAACAAAGGTGGAGAGCCAGTCAGCCTAGTGCTTGCAGAGCTTGACTTCCTGCCCCCTACTTCTGCGGCTGAGGTGCCTTAGTCTTTAAGGCAGGGGTGAGGAACTATTTTTTGGCTTTGGGGGCATTGACCCACAGAAAAATCAGTCAGGGGTTGTGCAGGGTTTTTTTGCACAAGTGAGAAGCAAAAAAAAAACCCTTACTGATGTGACCCCCGACTGAGAAGGAGAAAGACACTCCCCATATTCCCCTTGCATGGGGAGATTTTATGTGCTCCAGCCCTGCGGTGGGGAGGCAGGGGACTGGAGTGCCAGTGTGGGCTCCCCAATGCTGGGGCGGGGGGCCGAGCTTCAGGGGCTTCATTCAGACAAGCCGGGAGCCACATCCAGCCCCCAGCCCTTGGGTTCCCCACTCCTGCTTTAAGGCAAAGTGGTGAGGGATCGTGGGCCCTCCCACTCTACCAGGTCCCAGCCCAGAGCACTGTATAAGTTAAACCCTAAGTTTTGGGGAGCTCTCAGAGAGGAGACTACATTCACTGTCCTGGGCTACTTCCTACTGTTGACTATTTAGTTTGGGGCATGGCTGCTATGTTCAAATCTGTAGTATTTTGTCTGTAGTAATTTCAGAGAGATGTTTGTAGAAGGCTATAATTTAGAGACACTCCCTCATAAACAAAGTATTAAGCTATGCAATTGACATAGCTCAAGTTGCCTAGCTTATTACGGCTTTAGTACTGCTGCGTGGACTTACCCTTAATATCTTTGTTCAGCTTTAGCTATAATTTTTTAATGTCAACATTTTAAAGTGGGCTGCAGATAAGTTATTCACATGATCACTATATTGGAAACAGTAAACTGTACTAAATAGGCTCTCTGCTTGTCTGTGTGAGGTAATTCTTATATGGAAATAGAAGAACACAGAATTTTGAAACCTGAAAAATCATAAATCAAAATACAAGACTCAGGCCTAAAATCTGCTCTGACATAAATATCTCATTGTTATCAATGTTTTTGATACCTTTAGCAGCAGAGGGCAAGTCATACTCTCTAAAACTACATTCAAGTGTCTGTAAACACTTGAGAGCATTCTCCTGTGCATATTACATAATTTCAAACACAGCAATGTAACAAAAACACAATGCCATCTTGTTACTATGGGGGCATAAGCACTGATCGTCCTTGATACCTGCATTACATGTTATGGGGCTACTTCTAAAATTGTTCAGCATCTCAGCTGGAAGCCTATGGCATGTAATGTGTATGATGGTGGTGTGAAAAATGCATAGAGGAGCACATTCTAAGGCATATTAAAATTCAAACTATATAAGATAGTTCAATAGTTGTAGAAAATGCACACACAAAAAAAGGAAAAGTGGCGAGGAGTCCTGTGGCACCTTATAGACTAACTGAAGTGTTGGAGCATAAGCTTTCGTGGGCAAAGACCCACTTCGTCAGATGCATGTAGTGGAAATTTCCAGAGGCAGGTATAAATATGCAGGCCAGAATCAGGCTAGAGATGACGAGGTGGATCCAATCAGGGGAGGATGAGGCCCACTTCTAGGAAAAGGAAAAGGAAAAGACACTCTATCTACACAGCTATTTCTTCACTACAGGGTTACCTTGAGTTAGGCTAACTTCAGTGAGAGTATCCACATTGCAAATGGTAACATGAGCCACACTCAAGTTTCTGAGTCTGCTGGTGAGGCACTGAACCAAGTGAGACACTAGGGGTATGTCTACGCTTGTACTCTACTCCTCATTTTTTGAGGAGTAACATTAGTTCGAACCAAGGGGTTTGATTCGAACTAACGCGTCCCGGGGCGCACTTTCACTTTCGAAACAGCTGTTGATCTGAGTAACGTGCCAGAGAGATCATGCTAATGAAACGTGGGATATTTAAATCCCCGCTTCATTGACTATTTCGAATGCCTACATTTGCATCCCTAGTTTGAACTAGGGTGCAAGTGTAGACATACCCTAGGACTTTTACGAATATATCCCTTGGAGCTTAGCATTGGTGAGTTGCTCTTTGAAATCTGGGGGTTACGACAAGAAATGGCTGTGATTCCTGGGCAAGTGGGCAAATTGGTATTAGCTTTGCAACTCATTACAGCTCACCTCTTCTGGTTTTGTGTTGTGGGAAGGCATGCATACCCTAGAGAACAGTGACCTGGATCAATGTTGGCATTAATGGAATTCTCTTTTCAGGTACAAGGAATGAAACACAATAGAAGGTACAATAAGTTAAATTGGTACTTTGTGTTTTTTCTAGAGTAACTAATATTAGGCTTATAAAGGTTATATTCCCTGTAAAATGACAAATTAGCATTATTGTTTGTGCTTCTGACTTGCATTTAAAAACAAAAAATTCTATTTTATATTTCTGAGTTTTCATTTATTGTACTGGATACTTAAAAACACAGTGGAAAAGCTTCAACAGGAGATACTGAAGGAGCCCCACTTCAAGCTGTCCCCTACCTCAAAGGTTAGGGTGATCACTTGAGCAGTGTTCAGATTCCTTCTCCTCATCAAGCAGAAGGGGAACCCATGGTTCATTCCCACCCTGGCTAAAGACCCTACCTAAGACCTGAGCTTAAAGTTGAGGGAACTCTTCCTTTTCCTCAGGCCCCCTCCCACCGCTTTCAGGAAATCCCTTACTTGGCTACCTCCAGGCCAGAGTTCACGGCTGAGAAATTGCAAGCAGAGCTTGGTAGTTCCCAATAGCCTGGACTTAAACACCTAACTATATGAGAGGAGGAGGGTTTAGGACAAATCCCTTTCATCAGCATATCCTACTGTCTAGTTTAGGTACTGTTCTGTTTTAGTATTCTGGCTTTTGTGAATTGCAGGTAGCTATCTCTCACTATTTATTGTATATGGAGGCTTGGTATCTAAAGCTATGTCCATTTTTCTGAAAAAACTTCACTTACATCCACACTGCAATCGTGTTCTTTCGAAAAAAAAATCAAAAGAACAGAGGAGTTTTTCCGACATAGGTAAACCTCTTTCTATGAGGAAGAAGCCTTTTTCCGAAAGAGCTCTTTCGGAAAAAGGCGTGTGTGGACAGAGAAGAGGGAGTTCTTTCGAAAGAAGAGGAAAGAGGAAAAAGCACAGGTGCCCTGGTGGCCACTCTGTCCATAATAATTGAAGCTTAAATGCGAGATAGCATCCATTCACTGTGGATGTTATCTTTTGTAAAAGCAGATCACTTTTTCGATGCACTTTGGGAATGTGGACGCTCTTTTTCAGAAGAAGTTTTTTCGGAAGATCTCTTCGAAAGAAGCCTACAGTCTAGATGTAGCCTAACTCAGGCTTTATGTGAAGAGCTTCAAAATGATCTCACACAACTAGGTGAATGGGCAACAAAATGACAGATGAATTTCAGTGTTAATAAATACAAAGTAATGCATATTGGAAAACATAATCCCAACCATATGTATAAAATGATGGGTACTAAATTAGCTGTTAGCACTCACGAGAGAGAAGGAACTTGGAGTTATTGTGGATAGTTCTCTGAAAACATCCAATGTGCAGCAGGAGTAAAAAAAAGCAAACAGAATGTTAGGAATAATTAAGAAAAGCATAGAAAATAAGACAGGAAATATATTACTGCTGCTATATAAATAAATTCATGGACGACTACTTCTTGAATTCTGTGTACAGATGTGGTCATCTTATCTCAAAAAAAGATATCTTGGCATTGGAAAAAGTTCAGAAAAGAGCAACAGAAGTGAGTAGGGGTTTGGAACAGCTGCCATATGAGGAGAAATTCAGCTTGGAAAAGAGCCGACTACCGGGGGATATGATAGAGGTCTATAAAATCATGACTGGAGTGGAGAAAGTAAATAAGGAAAACTTATTTACTTGTTCCCATAACACAAGAACTAAGGGTCAACAAATTAAATTAATAGGTAGCAGGCAAACAAAAGGAAGTTTTTCTTCACATACCAAACAGCCAACCTGTGGAACTCCTTACCAGAGTTGTGAAGACCAGGACTTTAATGGGGTTCAAAAAAGAACTAGGTAAATTTATGGAGGATAGGTCTGTCAATGGACTTATTAGCCAGGATGGGCAGGAATGGTGTTCCCAGCCTCTGTTTGTCAGAAGCTAGGAATGTGTGACAAGGGGTGGATTATTTGATGTTTACCTATTCTGTTCACTCCCTCTGGGGCATCTGGCATTGGCCACTGTCAGCAGACAGGATACTGGGCTAGATGGGCCTTTGGTTTGACCTAGTATAGCTGTTCTTATAAATCACGGTGCTATTCTTGTAGGCATTTAAAATGTCACAAGTTAGGTATCGTAAGGCTTAGTGTCACAGCACCTCAGTCCCTTTATGCGTCTCCATAATGCATTTAATTTTCAAATTTGCTGCACACTTTATAAGTGAGAGATGAGTGCCCTCTTGTGTTTGAAAGAAAATTCTCTGCAATTTTAAAACTGAAAACCCAGGGTCTCAAACTCCTGGCCTGTGCGCCAGCCCCAGCCAGAGGGATTGCTTAATCTGGCCCAGGACTCTGGGTGGGCTGGGGTGGATCTGTCCATTATCAGCCCCTAAGCCCCACCCCTTCCCACCATTGCTCTGCCCTCTCCCTCCCATGGCACCCTGTCCCTCAAGCACAGAGCTTTGGAAATCACAAGTGGGACTTGGCGCAACCACCCTTGGCTCCTGGTGCCACATGCCATGTGGGAGGGGGATGATCCCCAAAGCTGTGTGCTCAGAGGACAGGGTGCCATGGGGGGAAAGAGCAGAGCAATGGCAGGAAGGGGTGGGCTTTGAGACAGACCTAAGCCCCCCCCCGGCCCACCAGGAATCCTGGGCTAGACTGCACATAAGAACATAAGAACGGCCATACCGGGTCAGACCAAAGGTCCATCTAGCCCAGTATCCTGTCTGCCGACAGTGGCCAGCACCAGGTGCCCCAGAGGGGGTGGACCGAAGACAATGATCAAGCGATTTGTCTCCTGCCATCCTCTCCAGCCTCTGACAAACAGAGGCCAAGGACACCATTTTATCCCCTGGCTAATAGCCTTTATGGACCTAACCTCAATGAAATTATCTAGCTTCTCTTTAAACTCTGTTATAGTCCCAGCCTTCACAGCCTCCTCTGGCAAGCAGTTCCACAGGCTGACTACACGCTGTGTGAAGAAGAACTTTCTTTTATTAGTTTTAAACCTGCTACCCATTAATTTCATTTGGTGTCCTCTAGTTCTTCTATTTAGGAACTAATAAATAACTTTTCTTTATCCGCCTCTCCACACCACTCATGATTTTATACACCTCTATCATATCCCCTCAGTCTCCTCTTTTCTAAACTGAAAAGTCCCAGTCGTTTTAACCTCTCCTCATATGGGACCCGTTCCAAACCCCTAATCATTTTAGTTGCCCTTTTCTGAACCCTTTCCAAGGCCAAAATATCTTTTTGAGGTGAGGAGACCACATCTGTACACAGTATTCAAGATGTGGGCGTACCATAGTTTTATACAGGGGCAGTAAGATATTCTGGGTCTTATTTTCTATCCCTTTCTTAATAATTCCTAGCATCCTATTTGCCTTTTTGACCGCTGCACACTGTGTGGAAGTTTTCAGAGAACTGTCCACGATAACTCCAAGATCTCTTTCCTGATTTGTCGTAGTTAAATTAGCCCCCATCATACTGTAATATAGTTGGGGTTATTTTTCCCGATGTGCATTACTTTACACTTATCCACAATAAATTTCATTTGCCATTTTGTTGCCCAATCACTCAGTTTGGTGAGATCTTCTTGGAGTCCCTTACAGTCTGCTTCTGTCTTGACTATCCTAAACAGATTGGTATCATCTGCAAACTTTACCACCTCACTGCTTACCCCTTTCTCCAGATCATTTATGAATAAGTTGAACAGGATTGGTCCTAGGACTGACCCTTGGGGGACACCACTAGTTACCCCTCTCCATTCTGAAAATTTACCATTTATTCCTACCCTCTGTTTCCTGTCTTTTAACCAGTTCTCAATCCAAGAAAGGACCTTCCCTCTTATCCCATGGCCATGTAATTTACACAAGAGCCTTTGGTGAGGGACCTTGTCAAAGGCTTTCTGCACAATTGATCTGGCTCAGACTGGGATTGATCTGGCCGCAGGCTGGGAGTTTGAGACCCTTGCTGAAGACAATGGATTTACATGTCTAATTTTAGGAACACAAAGTTTTAAACTTTTTGGTCTTGGTGATGTTTATTTATAGTCCTCCCTTTGGCCAGTTCGCATTCATGTGCTTATTTCAGCTAGTATATAAAATATTAAAGAATGCAAGTATTATAATAAAAAGCCTGCGACACATGCCTTTAAATTGTAATGTCTCCATAACATGGACAGTCAAGACAGGGTACACAGTTCATAGACTGAATGAAACCCAGGCACATACCTCATTGTTCTCATAGCTACTGTGAAAAATGTGCAAGAACCAGCAAAATTATTGAAAATATATCTTAAGTCTATTTCCATTCCCATTGTCTTAACTATGCTACAGGAGGATACGCTGTTACCTAAGAGTTCACCCTCTCACTGTGTCTTCAAGAAAAATACAAAGTTGATCAACAAGAAAATTTGTATTCATCGTCCAATCACGGGTAATATGATCACACAGCTATGTAAAAACACAAAGTAGGGGCAGTTTCAGCAATTTAAGTAGCCAAAGTGACTGTCACCTTCTAAGCATTTCAGGATGACTGTCCCTTTTTTCACATTATAAAAAAAATCACAAGAATTTGACCGTGCAGTTGTTGAGTAAAACTTTATGATCTTTCATCACTGAGGCTACTGTAGCTGAAAACGCTGCCATAACACTGACCAGGGCTGGAGACAGACTTCCCCAAGCCCTGAGAAATGTGTGTGTGTGGAGTGGTTGACTCTGACCCCCTGGAAGGGGAGGGACCTCTGGCAGAAGGGGTGGTGCTAGAGGCAGTCAGCCCTCACCTGCTGGACTGCACCATGCCTCCCCAAGCCACCCCTCAGTGCCACTCAGACAAGGGAGCCCTCTCCCCAAGTTTCCTACCACCACAGAACACTGTCTCTTCATAGCTCCTGAGATACTGGTTCCATTCTAAGAAAGAACAAAACTGCAGCAGCAAATGCAAAACACAAAGGTGAGCAGTCATATTGCTTGCTTGCCTCCCTTGGCTTATGCTTCTCCCCTCACTAGCCAGCCAAAAGCTACCCATGCTGCTGTTCTTCTCCAGGCTCTCCGCCCCTCTCTCCCAGCTACACTGATTGAAAAGGTAGTTCATTCGCCTCTCCCTCTTCTTCCTGGGCTGGCTATTTTTTGCTCTATCAATAGGAATGCAGAGGTGTATCTGGCAGAGACAATAGCAGGGCTGGGAGCTTCTGCAGAACCTTTTTAAAATTCATTGAGACAAGCAGGCTCAGGGAGTGGTTGGTGGGGAAAGAAGCTCAGATGATTGCTGCAGATTTCATCATGATCTGCCCTCATTCTCACAAGTTGCTATGGTCCAAAGGCTGGGAGGAGCAAACCCCTTGTGACACCAATAGACACAGGACTGCTCAGATAGGGGAGGGGACTGCTGTCCCATCCACATTCAAGTTAGCCCAGCTTTGGCTGTTTCAGTGCTTCACTACAAGAGCAGCAGAGCTAAAGAATGACCACCTGGGGTCTTTCCCTGCATTCAAGAAACAAGCATAAGCTGTCACACTGCAACCATTGCTTAAATTACACTTTAGAAACTTTCCCATTTTTTCCAACTCTCCTATTTTTGGGGGAATGGCAATACTCCAGGGTGGCCATCTATTCTTCCAGTTAGTCCCACTTGTCTGTGAGAGTCTTTCCTTCGACTACAATGGGATTTGGGTCAGGCTACGAGGTAGGTCTCATATAGACTGTTATACACAAATGTTGATTTCTCAGCAAAGCTGCAATAGCACTTTTTAATTCTAGAACTTTTTCCCAGAGCACCTTTTAAAGAGCTGCTGGTCTTTTACATGTGCAAATACAAACAAATGTTGCCGGAAGCAGCTAGACATTTTATAGCTGTGTGTCTGCTGTGCTGTATGTTTTCCTTCTCTTCCAGCTGGTAAGTAATCTTAGCTCCTGTTTACTTATTCTTTAATATTTCTGAGGGTGGCAGAGTCTCACAAGCTTGAGTACCCTCAGTAAATTTCATGGAGGTGATGTTTATACTCTCAGATCCTTAGAGCAACACAATAGAAACCTCCTTTCACTCCTTTGTTGTTATCTTCTTCTTATATATATTTTAGAAAGTGCATCTGTCCTTCTGTAAATCCATTTGTTCAAGAACTCTTCCTAAATGGTAAGATCCAGGAACACCAAATTTGGTATGCAGCTCCTCTTATTGTAACTTAAAACAAGGTCAGGGTGTGGTTGTGCCAGGATAATGGGATGTGCGTGGAATTTGATTGCTTCTCATACAATGGAAAGGGAGAGGTCTGGCAGGAGGGAATTATACTGCAAAATGACCACACGAGGGCAGCAATCAGCCAGAGATAGGGATCAGGACAGCTATCACCCCATTAGGGCAGCAGAGGGCAGGGATGGAGAAAGGGACAGCTATCTACTATATATTTCAGAGAGTATGTGTGTCTGTTTGTCTGTGTGTCTGTCTGTCCTCCCCCCCATGGACAGGTGCTTCTCACCTGGCCCCAAGCTGCTGTGATGACAGAGGGTTGGGGTTGTCCTCTCTGCCTGGGGAAGCCTGCATACAGAATCCATTATCCCCAGTCCTACACCAAAACGATGATTTACATGAAGAAAAACAAAACTTATTTGAGTCAAGTTATTTATTCATAACTAGAGGATTTAGTCAGCATTGCTCAGGTCCTTGTGCGGGCTCAGCACAAGTGTGGGGGGTGCATGAATTAGGGCGGGAGCTGGGAGATGTGGGGGGCTGGCCAGCCAGTGGTGGCGGCTTCTTAGTGCTGCCTGGAGTGGTGGGGGTTGTGCTGGCTGGCCAGCAGATACTCCTTGAGGTTGATGGGGGCTGTGGGGGCTGCACTGCCTGCCCAGGCTCTCTCCCCCTGGTGTCCAGTGCTGAGGCTGAGGACTGGGGGGCGGAGGGAAGAGAGGGATTTCTGTCCTCTCTGGTAAGTGTTTTTTTTAAAACTGTGTGTCATTATTTGGTCTTTTTTTTTTAACCAAGCCAGAGTAGGAGGAAGTATAATTTCTAAGCCTTCCATTTAATTGAAAAAAGAAGGAAATAAAGTAAAATCAGTTAGCCACGGTTTTATTTTTTCATAGTGGTTTGATGTTTTTGTTTCATTAATTGCACAAGTATTCACTGTCTCGTTGAAAGATACTGCACGGTTGCCTTAGAAATATATTTAATTTAATGCAAATATAGCAGTAAAATAAAAGCTACACTATTCTTATTATATAATTTTGTTTTTATGCTTAAAAGTTAACTTTTTCCAGAGTCCAATGGCACCTGGACCATCACAGCAGAGGAATATATTATTATTTTAAAAAAGAAAGACCCTTGGTGATGCCAACAAAAATTGTGACAATGAAGTAACAGTCTTGAAAATGAAATGTGTAAATGATTCCTCAAGGAACCCTGCCCTGCATTCAACATAGAAAAACAGACTAGATAGTGATCCATTTCCAGTATATCAATGGCCACCAACTATGCTATCAGAGGATGTCCTATGTGCTCTGACATCAACAGCAGGGACAGAAGATTGTGTTAAACAAAGTTTACCTGTTCAACACAGGAAAAATAAAATCTTCACAGCCACAGATATTTCACTGCACAAAGAGGAACAACCAGTACAGCCTCACATGGATTTAAACTCAAGGGTGCTGGCAGCGGGCCAGAAGATTCAATGGGGATACAGTGCTGAAATCTGAATTGGATATAGATACCTGGTCTGCTCTTCCTTTGTGGGGATTTCTGAGAAAAGGTCTGGAAAGAGCAGACGCAGGGATCAGAATTACCATGCTTATAAAAAATATTGGACATGGGAGTGAACTGGACCTTGAAGTTCAGATCAGCATGTATTATGAGTAGAGGGGAAAGTGTATCTAGTTGCAATCAGGGTATTTTTCTTTATTTTGGTTGTTTGGTTTAAACTTCTCTGGGTGAATCCATGCTTTCCCTTCCCCATTCATTATCTAAGAGTTGTTCCCAGAGATTTTCTCTGTGTTTTAATTTGTTTTAGTTAGTTGCTCTGTACACCTAGCAACCCAGTATGCTTTATCATCTATATCTTCTGTTTGTTAATAGAAATCACATTTTTAAGGTGATGATTTGATTCTTGTGTCCCAGAAAGTAACAGGGGGTCTGTGTGTGTATTTGCCTGCCTAAGACTGGGCGGTCAGCTACCAGAGGCTGCAGCTTGTTTCTCTCTTTTCTTTTTTTCAAGCTTTTTGGGGTAAAAGCGCATGAAGAACCCAGGGAAGGAATTCAAGTGTTCCCTCCTGTTTTTTAGGGTGAAATCACTTGATGGTGGCGGCTTTTTGGGTTTTTTTCTCAGACCCAGTGTATCTGTGACTCTGGGAAGTTTTTTTTTAAAGCAAAGCCTATAGCGGAAAGATATTTAAGGTCTTTGCGGGCCCCTAACTTCAGCACTCAGAGTGCCAGAGTGGGGAACAGCCCTGACAATACTCTTGTACAAATGGTGAGTGTTTCAACTGTAGCTGGGATTTTTTTGTACCCCTTCACTGAATACTGAGTAGTAAAATATTCTGTTTTTTTGCTTTCTGTGCCATTACTTTGCTTCTCAAAACAAACTTGGACCAGGAGAACAATTCAGCAATAGAACATTCATTGGGCATGGGTTTAAGAAATTGAAAGATGTTCATAGTTTGTTAAAACAACATTCACTCAGTTCCAAACATAAAGCAACTTTCACAGCCGCTAGCTACCACCTGCCTTCTCCCTGAGCTAGCTGTCTATCCACACATAGATGCTAGCTAATCCTTCCCTGAACCCTGAGCTACCCCCTACCCACACACAGTTGCTGAGTGCTATGATGGAGCTTCTGTGCGAAGTAGGCATTTAACAGTAGTGCAAGATCACAAACAGGAGAGGATAACACATGCCATATATGTGCACTGCCGTGCTCACAGACTTAATCTTGTTATTGCAGATACATGTTTCAACATCACTAAATGTCAGGAAGTCCTTGCATTTGTCCAGGAACTGTACATCTTCTTTAGCAGTAGTTACAAACATCATGAGCTGTTTGTTAAGGCACAGCAGAAGCTAGACCAGAAGGTACTTGGACTAGGTCGATTATGTGAAACTCCCTTGTCACGCTGGTACCATAAAACAAGCAGATTTTATTTATCTCTACTAAAGGTGGTGTACAAAGTATTCAACTTGTGTTAAGGCTCCAAAACTGAAATGTCAAGATTTGGGATGAAAATATCTTGCTGTTGATTGTTCTAAATGTACAACTAAAATATGACTTTAAAATATTACTTTAATAGGTATTTGTTGTATTTTTTTCTTCATATAAGAATTAGGACCACTGTTCCTGTCAGTTATCACCTGTTTAAAAAAAGAAGAAGTTTTCAGGTGGCTTATAGCCTCAGGAATGGAATCATGGTTAAAGCTGCCTCCCTCATCCAAATCTGAAATGGTGCCACTGCGGACAGGTCATAAGAATAGCAGCCCAGAGCCCGAGGCCCTTTTAAATTGCTAGTCCTTGGAGCTATTGCTTCCTTTGTCCTCCCACCTTACACTACGGCTGTAATAGTGTAGCCGATTAACCGATAAGCAAAAGCTTATCGGTTAATGCTATAGGGCCAGGCATGTCAAACAGGCATCTGGCGGGACGCATGTAGCCCGATCTAAATATTTTGCAGCCCGCCACTACATTTTTATAAAAGAATTAAGTGTGGCCTGCTGGCCACTTGGAGCACGTGGCCGAGTGCAGATCACAGCTGGCCGCTCTGCACACGGTGCCCAGCATGTGCTCACGGCCGGCTGAGCCGCTCTGTGCTCGGCACTCCAGCAACTGCTCATAGCCGGGGCTGCTCTGCGCACAGCACCCAGCATGTGCTCACGGCCGGCTGGACCACTCTGCGCTGGGCACTCTGCGCGCGTGCTCATGGCCGGACGGCTGCTCTGCACAGGCATCGAGCGCCTGCTCACAGCTGGCTGCTGTGCTCACACCGCCCCAGCGCCTGAGGAAGACATGTGGAAGTGGGGGCGGCAGCTCCGGGACCCAGGCATTAGGTTGGGGGGACTGCGAGTGCCTGGCTCTGGGGAAGGGAGGAGGCATTAGGTTGGGGTGCCTGGCTCTGTGGGAAGGGGGAAGCATTAGGTTAGGGGCCTGGGGTGTGTCTGGCTCTGGGGAGAGGAGGAATTAGGTGGGGGCTGGGAGTGCCTGACACTGGGGAAGGGGGAAGCATTGGGTTAGGGGTGCGTGGGGGTGCCTGGCTCTGGGGAGGGAGGAGGCATTAGGTTGGGGGTGCCTGACTCTGGGGGAGAAGTGAGGCATTAGGTTGGGGGGGCTGGAGGTGCCTGGCTCTGGGGGGGAGGGAGAACATAAGAACGGCCGTACCGGGTCAGACCAAAGGTCCATCTAGTCCAGTATCCTGTCTGCCGACAGTGGCCAGCACCAGGTGCCCCAGAGGGGTGGACCAAGACAATGATCAAGCGATTTGTCTCCTGCCATCCTCTCCAGCCTCTGTCAAACAGAGGCCAAGGACACCATTTTATCCCCTGGCTAATAGCCTTTATGGACCTAACCTCCATGAAATTATCTAGCTTTCTTTAAACTCTGTTATATTCCTAGCCTTCACAGCCTCCTCTGGCAAGGAGTTCCACATGCTGACTACACGCTGTGTGAAGAAGAACTTTCTTTTATTAGTTTTAAACCTGCTACCCATTAATTTCATTTGGTGTCCTCTAGTTCTTCTATTTAGGAACTAATAAATAACTTTTCTTTATCCGCCTCCACACCACTCATGATTTTATACACCTCTATCATATCCCCTCAGTCTCCTCTTTTCTAAACTGAAAAGTCCCAGTCGCTTTAACCTCTCCTCATATGGGACCCGTTCCAAACCCCTAATCATTTTAGTTGCCCTTTCTGAACCCTTTCCAAGGCCAAAATATCTTTATTGAGGTGAGGAGACCACATCTGTACACAGTATTCAAGATGTGGGCGTACATAGTTTTATACAGGGGCAGTAAGATATTCTGGGTCTTATTTTCTATCCCTTCTTAATAATACCTAGCATCCTATTTGCCTTTTTGACCGCTGCACACTGTGTGGAAGTTTTCAGAGAACTGTCCACGATAACTCCAAGATCTCTTTCCTGATTTGTCGTAGTTAAATTAGCCCCCATCATACTGTACGTATAGTTGGGGTTATTTTTCCCGATGTGCATTACTTTACACTTATCCACATTAAATTTCATTTGCCATTTTGTTGCCCAATCACTCAGTTTGGTGAGATCTTCTTGGAGTCCCTTACAGTCTGCTTCTGTCTTGACTATCCTAAACAGTTTGGTATCATCCGCAAACTTTACCACCTCACTGCTTACCCCTTTCTCCAGATCATTTATGAATAAGTTGAACAGGATTGGTCCTAGGACTGACCCTTGGGACACCACTAGTTACCCCTCTCCATTCTGAAAATTTACCATTTATTCCTACCCTTTGTTTCCTGTCTTTTAACCAGTTCTCAATCCAAGAAAGGACCTTCCTCTTATCCCATGGCCATGTAATTTACACAAGAGCCTTTGGTGAGGGACCTTGTCAAAGGCTTTCTGGAAATCTAAGTATACTATATCTACTGGATCCCCTTGTCCGCATGTTTGTTAACCCCTTCAAAGAACTCTAATAGATTAGTAAGACAGGATTTCCTTTACAGAAACCATGTTGACTTTTGTCCAACAAATTATGTTCTTCTACATGCTTCATAATTTTATTCTTTACTATTGTTTCGACTAATTTGCCCGGTACTGAAGTTAGACTTACCGGTCTGTAATTGCCCGGATCGCCTCTAGAGCCCTTTTTAAGGCATTGGGTTAGGGGGGTCTGGAGAGTACTTGGCTCTGGGGGAGGGGGGAGGCATTGGGTTAGTGCAGGGGGGCTCTGGGGGAGCGGAGGGGAATTGGGTTAGAATGGGGGTATGGGAGTGCCTGGCTCTTGGGGAGAGGAGAGGGATATTTTGTTGTTTATTTATTTATTCCCAAATAAAATCACAAAATGTAAATTTTATATCAATAAATACGTTGATTTTTTGCAATTGCATGAATAATTATATGTTTATGTAAAATCTCATACTTACAAAGTATCTGAAATTTTCAAAGAAGCATGTTCTATTTGATTGACCATGGTCTATACTTGTTTTTATTTCAACAAAATAAGTTATGTATCATATAAAAAATTAAAAAGTACCTTAAATTTATATTTATATTAAAATTGTTATATGAGCAAATAACAATTTTACACATCAAATTATTATATTATATTAAAACAAGACCTGAAAAAATATTATAAAATATACCTAAAACAGTCTATAATAATAAATAATTACGAGTTTCTGACAGAAGTACATTTTCTTTGGTGGCCCTGAAAGCTATCAGTTTTTGTTTGTGTGGCCCTCAGTAGGCTTTGAGTTTGACATGCCTGCTATAGACTATACTCATTTCCCACACATACACCTTCCCCCTCCCCCCGCCAGTAAATTTTTTAACAAGCTGGCCAACAGCCCAGCTTGGAACAGTCCTGGCTTGTGATGGTTCCAGGACCACCACTACAGCTCTACATTTAAAGTGTATTAGGAGCTGGGCAGGCAGGCAGCCCGGCTCAGTTCCGGCTCATACCAGGTCTGGGAGCTCAGAAATCCCACCCCGCCCCCTCCGACAGGGGATGCTGCCACCATATGCTGCTGCCTTTGTATCAGAGCCAGCACTGGGCAACAGGCAGCTGGTTCGCAAGGGGAGCTGGTTTTTAAACTCACAGACCAGCTCTCGCCTGGCATCCTGTGCTGCTGCCTCTGATACAAAGCCAGTAGCATAGGGTGGCAGCAGCCCCTGTCTGAGAGGAGATTTGAGCTCCCTGACCTGGCACGAGTCAGAACTGAGTGTGGAGCGGCAGGGAAGTCCTCGGGAGTGGGGCAGAACACTGGCTGCCCACCCTGTCCCCTGGTATTATAGAATAGTTGTTTAACCAATAAGAATTCATGAGGTTACTCAACTATTCAATTAACCAATATTTAACATCCCTACCTTACACCTGCTTGTTTCCCCACTGACGGCCCTGACAAACCATTCTGACCCTTGTAAGATGAGTATTAATTAGACCAGGCATGGGGAACCTCAAGTCCGGGGGCCAGATGTGGCCCCTGGCTTGACTGGATCTGCTCCCTGAGGCTCAGTATGGGGGAGCCCACGTGGGTGCTCCAGCCCCCCTGCCACCCATTCACAGGGCTAGAGCACACAAAGTCTGCCTCCCCCTCCCCCAGGCTCTGGTGCGAGATGGATGTGAGGAGCGTCTTTCTACTTCGTAGTCAAGGCTTCTCACTTGTATGCAGCCTGTCATTGATTTTTTTCTGTGGGTCAGTGGCCCCGACCCCAAAAAGGTTCCTCACCCCCCTTTCCCCCCCGAATTAGACAATGCCCAAATTAGTTTCTGTTTAACAAGAGATTTTTCTCTTGCATGTTTTAAATTTGAGAGTCGGAAGTTGGTGGAGGTCAGGTAGTGGTAGCTTTTATGAGCCCAGCTTCTAGGAAGGACACGCTGTGGCACAACACAGCACTCGCCTCTGGGACTGCAGACTGAACCACGCCGAGCTCCGGGCTGCTAGGCACTGGAACCCCACCCTCTGCGCGCGCCAGCGGTCGCGTTCTCTGAGCTAAACCCCCCCTCGCGCCGCTGTGACGCGCGCGCCCGGGAAGCAAGAGGCGTGGCCTCCGCTGCACGATGACGTGACGGGACTCGAACCCTCCCGCACAAAACTCCGCCCCAGCCCGCTCTGCCCAATGGGCAGGGAGGAGAGGAGTCGGCCTCGCTCTGGTTTAGGCAGCTGCTATATAAGGATCTTCGTGGGCTAGTCTCTTCCTTTTCCTGCGGAGATTCGGAGCTGGTCGGTCAGGGGGCGGGTGAGTTCGGGGGGTTCGGTGCGGGGAGGAGGGGAGGGGAGGGGCTGGGCTGGGCTGGGCTGGGCTGAGTCACTGCTCTAGGGCGAACCGCACCTCGTTTTAGGCCTTCCTCCGGGGCTGGGCTGCGTTCCCCCTTGGGGGAGCGTTCGGCGCGGGCCTGCCGCAGCTGCAGGGCCGAGTTGGGTGACTCATGGCGGTGGACGGATGAGGGACGCAAGGACTACAAGTCCCAGGATGCATCGCTCCTCTGAGCCGCCTCCTTATGTCGCAATGCACGCTGGGGTGGGGTGGGGGCCGCCGGGCTGTGCGGTTACGTGGAGGCATACCTGCTTGAAGCATGGCTCCGCGGCTGTGAATGGCTGCTGCGCGGATCGCCTTAATCCCTGCCTCTCGTGGTGGTTGAAGTATTTCATGTTTAAATCCTCTGTTAGGGCACTTGCAGAGGCATCACTCCCACCCAGTGTAACTTAGTGGCTGACACAGTCAGCTGGGAAATATTGCGAATTAATCTTTAACTCTAGTGATTTGAGACTACATCCAAGAGAAATTACATGAACGCATAAAGGTCCAACTTTTCCAGGCAATAACCTGAACCAGTGATCCTAAGGAAATTCAGATCCTGAACAAAGCATATTAATTTTTTTCAGATTCAAACAAATCTGCATCTGTTTTGATAAAATTTAAAAAAAATGAATGGTTCTGTAGCACTTTGGAGACTACTAAAAATATAGATAGTATGAGCTTTCTTGGGCATAACCCACTTCAGATGAATGGAACACTAGTGCCCACTGGTTTGGTTCTTTATTTTGTGAAGTAGCCCAATATTGCCAAGTCCTCCCAACTTTTTTTTTCCCTTGTGAAGCTGCAGTTATAGACATTTCCTTGATGGGTATGAAAGCTATTCATGATCTCCATATTTTTTATAACTACTTCTGTCATAATCTTATTTGTTCTAGGAACTATGGATATAAACTTTGTAGTGATATCCTGGAAGTTGTGCAGAAAAACTAAGGTATGAATGTTTTGAATTTGGACTGTAAAGTTCCATGTGTGTTTGGGGTTGGTCAGGATTTGAACACTCCCAACATGCGTCCATTTCCTATAACACTCTGCATGCCTTAATCTATTTGAAAGTAATTACATCATTGACTCTGGCACATGTTCTGTTACTTTGCTTTTACTGAGTAGGGCTGATGGAAAATAGCTACAGAAAATTAAAGTTAGTTAATGCCACATGCTCTTCCATTTTTCAGCTCTGATATCTTACTACTTCTATTTACTTGTTCTCAATAGATGAAAGCACTTTTTCTGGTGCTCTTGTAACCGTCACTGGAGGATTTGAACCTGGGACCTGTGGAACTTAGTATGGGAGCCTCTATTGCAATGGGCTCCAACCTTAACCACAAGATAGCCTTTTCAATTTAAGTGCAATGTAAGATCTACCTCAAACTTTCCTGCCCGTGTTCTGAGGCATCATCCTGCTCACTCCATATCCCTTTCTCCCATCCTCACTTACTTTCACCAGGCGGGGATGGGGAACAGGCTCTGGTGTTGAGCCAAGGGGTTTGGCGTGTGGGAGAGGCTCTGCTTAGCCCAGGGTGGGGCATTGGGGTTCAGGAGGGGTTTCAGAGTGCAAGCTTTGGAAAGGCGTTTGGGTGCAGGAGGGTGGGGTACATGAGGTTCAGGGCTGGGACAGGGATTCAGGAAGCAGGCGCTGGTTGGGCACTGTGTAGTAGACTATTTCCGGGTGGTGGGGTTAAGGCAGGCTTACTCCTGCCCTGGCCTTGCACCACCCCTAAAAGCAGTTGGCATGTACAGCAATGGCTTCATATGCTGCCCCTCATACACGCACTGAGCCTACAGTTCTATTTGCCACAGTTCTTTTTATTGATCAATGGGAGCTGCAGGAGTGGTGTCTACAGGCAAGGACAGCATATGCAGACCCCCTGCTTCGCCTTTCTCAGGGGCTACAGGGACATGCCAACCACTTCAGGAGCAGTAGTAGTAGTAGTAAAAGTAACACTCCCCCACGTATGTGTTGGGTTGGGAGATGAGTGAGGGACAGTGTGTGTTGTGAATGACAGACATGGTGTGTGTGAGACAGACTTGCATTGCCAAGCTCCCTCCTTCATTGTCGATCTGTGGAGATAGGGTACAGGAGTTGGGGAAAGAGGCCCTCTTCTCACTCCCACACTTTGCATAGCAAGCAGGAGGCTCCCAGTGGGGCAGTTCCAAGGCAGAGGGCAGGAGCAGCATGACAGTATGTGGAGGGGCAACTGGAATGCCAGTGCTTGATAGCTTCCTGGCCAAACCAGTCAGGATCACCTGTCAGAGGCTCTCAAAATCCAACAGATCCTGATCTACTAGTTGGTGGCCACTGCTCTACACTTGAGTTATAAAGCCAGCTGACTCTCAGCTTAGGCTGTAGAACTTCCTTGTTCTTATGCCTCGCTGTAAGTGGTTTAAGTGCCACTACATGGGATAGTGAACCACACTATTTGTTTACACTGTCACCAACACCATATCCTATATTCTGGACTTTGGAGCACCTGTTTGTCTTGGCACTGTTCTACTCGGTTTTAGACCTGTTTTACAGCTGAAGCTTAGATCAACTTGCCACATTGCACAGGGTGGTGAGAAATTCCACTGTTTAGGCATTGTAGCTAGGTTGAGCAAGCCCCCCACTGTGGACAGGTTGACGTAAGGATTCTTGCATTGAGTTGGTTGCTGCTTTTCAGGGGATGGACTTATTACAGAACTGGGAAATGTCTGTCGTACTAATTGTCTGAACTACAGAGGTGTTTGCAGCTCTGCTGTGGTATTAGACATGCCCTTGGGGATATGTGAATTAACCATGTTACGGTTAAGCTAGGTAGCTGTTACCTTTGGTACTTGAAGGATTAAGGCTTTAATTATGAGCATGTGAGAAACTAAGGGAATGTCTACTCAGCAACATTATTTCAAAATAACTTAGTCCAGGTCTACATAGCATGCAGTTATTTTGAAATGTCAAAATACTGTCAGTGAAGGACTTCTTACTCAGACGCTTAACATTCTTGGTATGAGGAGTAAGGCAAAGTCGGGGGATCGGTGCTCTATTTTGAAATAAGTGCGGTATAGACACTCCCAGTTTCTAAATAAGCTACACAATTGATGTAGCTCAATTTGCTTAACTCATTTTGAGTTCAGCCTTCCTGTGTGTATGCACCCGTAGTTATTTATATGCATAAGTGTTTGTAGGATTTGGATCTGAGTGCATGTCTTGTATGTGTTGGCTTTTCAGAAGTCCCACATCACATAATTAAAGTTAGCATAATAGATGCTCAGGCATTAACATTTTCAGATGTAAACTATTTATTACATAAATCAGCAGAAGCTTTGTGACTTGAATTATGAATTCTTTGAGGAAGTTCTGTTTTATGGTACTTGTTCTAACAGTCTTATTGCATCCCTATATTAAAACTCAAATTTGCTATTTTTTAATCTCCAGCCCTTCATGAAAACAGCAGCTCTAGAAGAGTATATGATGCACAATTGTGGATGTTCCTGAATATTCGAGACACAAGTATGTTTGCTTTGTGAATGATCAAGTGGGAGGAATAAATACTAAAATGGGGATAAGTGGATTAGCAAAAAATCTAGGCTTTAATGTGTTAATTGGATTTAATTCATATTTAACTTAATAGTTGAGAGGAAATTGTTTTAAGTCCTTGGAAGTATAGATCAGTAGTGTGGGAGATAGTGAACCACATCAATTTGTGGAGTGGCCACCCTAGGCTTGACAACCATCTCCTTTTCAATTTGAATTATCTATCTCAGGATAGAAAGTGTTCTCGGACTTTTTTCAGGAGGTGAAAACAAAGTTGAGCTACTAGTACTTTCCATCAATCATTTTCAGGAAGTGGAAATTAATTACAGCCTCTCTACGAGTTATGGACCAAACACTTGGCCGTAACTCTATCCATTTGTAACTCGGACCCCATTGAGTTACACATGACCGCGCTGTTTGTAAGCGCGGGTTGCATTCGTAACTTGAGGACCGCCTTTACAACCGCTTCATGGGAGCTTTGGTCGTAAGTGTGAACGGTCGTAACTCGACTGTTCGCAACTCAGGGAGCGGCTGTATTGTGGTTGCTTTCAAAATGCTGTATTACTCGATATTTGTTAGTAACACTTAAAATGGTACTTTATTCTTTTTTCTAGTGTGACTCTCTCTAGCAAATAATCCAGTGAATAATGAATAGCAAATATCCAGTGAATAATGAATAACTGATAGCACAGTTGAGAGCTACATCTGCTTGCAACTCTGGTACTAATACAGGTATACTTGCAATTTTTCAATTGCATTAAATTAAGTTGCAATACCTTCTGGGTAAAGGGGTCTGGTCCAAATGGCTGAAGAGCACTGTTCAAGGCATACAACTTGTTTACAAATAACTTCATTCTACAATACTATTTAATTTTGCGTTTTAGTCCCAAAATGAACATGGGTATTGTTCCATATACCAATGTTTCTGGATTTTAAAGTGGTCTATCAGTGATGAAACTATCCCGAACCTGATTTGCTGACGAGAAATTTTATACGGATCTGGCTTCTGAGATGAGACCACTGTAGTTCAGAACAATGTACTTAGTTACAACTCTGCTTTGTGGTGCACTACTTGGACATTTAAAGGGTATGTTACCACTAGGAATATTGGGTAATTGAATACTTGAGTAATGGCATAAATTCTTATTGGTTACTTGACTTCTATAGTCCCTGGGGGACAGGGCCAGCAGCCAGTGTGCTCAAGCCCCACTCCTAGGGTGCTGGCAGCCCTTGTCTATGGTGGATCCAAACTCCTGGTAGATGGAGGCTGCTCGCTGCAGAAAGAGGCTGCTTTGCAGTGGCCTCCCCTTCTGTCCTCCCCCACCCCTACCCCCAGTGCAGAGGCAGCAAGGAAGGGAATGCGTGTGTGAAGTTGACAAAATTAACCGATAAGCCAAGGCTTTTATGGCTTGCAGGATTCTTTTACAAACCTGGGAATTATTGGATTTGATCCCTACTTTTCTCAGAATACCCCCATTAGTGAAGAAAAGAGACTTTTTAAAATCTTAGCCTAAGTGGTGTTTGAGAGTTTAGTGATTCAACTTCTCTACTTAGTCTAGAGGTTTGGATGTTGGGTAAAATATTTCTAAATCTGCAATCCTGTACCAGATCTGTAATGCTGTTTGATTTTCGATGTTTCTAATCATAGGGCAAATACAGTCCTAAAAGTCATCAATGGAAATGAGATTGGGTCTTTGTGGCTATAAGGTCAGGATGTTAAGAGGCAGCATGATGATGATTTGGCCCAAGTTTACACAAAATTACATAATCCTAATTTCCTGTGCTGTGAACTTGTGTGTATGTGTTAAAAGTGCATCTGGGCAGGTAACACAGTGGGAAAAGTCATCATAGTTGCTCTAGGGAGACACTTCTCTAAAGTAATAAATCCTTGGAGGTATTTAATTTCACTGAATTTCTGTGTAACTTGTCTTATTGCAGACATCTCTGAAGGCTGACACAGTATTAGAAGGTATGTATTCTAAAAAGTTGATTGAAGTATGAGTAATTCTTGTCTGATCAGTGATGATACTATCCCGAACCTGATTCCTTGATGAAAAACTCAATACGGATCTGGCTTCTGAGATTAGACAATTGTGATTCATAATGCTTTTAACCCTAGAGCTGTGACAGTATTAACTTAATTTGACTTCACTTGCCTAGTGTATCGTAATTTACTGTTTTTCCACAACTTACCTTGAATTGGAAAGAGATCCCTTCTCTTCCCAAAACCCTTCATGTGGCAGTATCCTTAATGAGCCTTGGAACTAATGAATGCTGTTCCTCTAATCTGTAGAGATCACTCTGAAATATCAGCGGGCCTACTATGGGCTGATAATATTGCACTGTTTGGGTTTCTTAACTTAAATCTATGAACCAGAGAATTTATACAAAGTATTGCACTTCAAATATGAATTAGAATAAACCCCAGTAAACTACAATTTATTTCATTTGTGGATTCAGTTTCTCATGTAAGATGGTTTGTTTTCCCTTTTTAGTGAGGAGGGTGGAATTTTTGTATCCCCTGACAAGTATGGATGGTATCACTGGAAGGAAGTATGACACCTGAAGATACTCAGATACCAAGTAAAGACTCCACTCTAATGAAATCAAATCTGCCTTGTATCATGGAAACTGCATGTGGAATCAATAAGAAATGATGCAGATTTACTAGATGAATCAGTTTAACATCTGGTGGAAGTAATGCCTAGAAACAGAAGATTAAGAAAGCAAAATTCAAATCCTTGCACACATTTCTTCCATTCTCTAGGAACAGCATGCAATTTTGTTAAAATATAGAGTAATAGACACTTGTAGATAACTATTTTATTCTAATCAAACGTGCACATAAACTTTAACTTTTAGTAACCTGTTTTTTTAAAGCAACTATATTTAAACAGTTGTTACCAGTCTGCTGTACCTTAAAATGTGTACCTTTTTATCCTCTCTGCTTTGACTCTGACTCTTCCATTTGGGGAAATACTATTAGCATTCCTGAAACTTGCATTATTTGCCTCCCTTAAAGCAAAGAACAGACCTAATCTTCCTTTGCACATCCTTCACATAAGCTTAAGGTTAGGTTAGGCACTAAATTTAGTGGGCAAGAGTAAGTTAATCTATGGGAATATACATTTTCAAGTGGAATAATATAGCAGATCACCTAGGTGAGAAATTTAATTGCAAAAATCCTATAACAGGACACTATGCTTAGATTCTTAGGAGGTGGATGGAGGCTCTTCTGACAAAGCAGATTCTCAACTTTTCACAATGCAAATACTGAAAAGGATATTAGGCAAAAACTGTTCAGGTATCCTTCATAAGAAAATATAGAATTCCAGATGTGTCAAGTTAAGCTTTTACATATAAATACTGATCTAATCACCTGAACCAGCTCTTAATAGAAATTTAGGCCCTGAGCCTTGTTACTGCTATTATGCTTTATAAATTACATGGGTATTCAACAAGCCAGATCGTCACCCTTCTGCACATTGACTAGTGCTATGCATCATGAATATCCCCAGTGCTTTTTTTTTTAAACAGCCCCCCTGGAAGGGCATATTGCCACCTGTTTCCAGAGGCGGCTTGATGGAAGCCTGCCTGGGATGCACCATTCTTAAAGGAACCATGACTGCATTTCAGCCCCAGTGTGGCTTTTTTTGGGGGGGGCTCAACTTCTTTGAGCCTGGAGTACTAGCACCTTTTCTCTTACCAAAAAAAAAGTACTGAATATTCCTATTGCTTTTTGTACACACATTCCAGAGGCAGGTTCTCCTCAACCTGAGAAGATACAGATAGTAAAACATTCACTACCCAAAAAAATTATTTGGTTTGGATAATAGAAAAATCTCCTGGATTTTAATTTGTTTCAAAATACTTTAAGCTAAGTGAAACTAGGAAAGTCAGGTGACATCACTGAGTGCATGCATGAATATGTAGAGCAACAAAGTAACACCACTGTGAAGAGCGAGTGGTATTTCCACTTCTGGGTAAATTAAAGAGGTGGTCAACAGCAGGATACTGGTCTAGCTGGACCTTTAGGCTTGACCCAGTATGGCTGTTGTAAAGCAGCAAATAACAGTAACTAGATTGAAAATATTAAAATCGCTATCTTCAACTTGGTAGGACTGATGTTTTGTCTAGTGTTCCCTCTAGTTTTTCCATCCATGTGTAGAATAAATGTTATGTGCACTAAGGCACATGCAGCTGAACTACCCCTAGAAACATGCTGCTAGCTGTGGCTGCTCTGCCAGTCAGCTAGGCAGCACATGAATCTCTCCTGGGGAGCTGTCCATTTATTACCACAGTGAGGTCTTCCAGCCTTCCTTAACCTAGAATAAGGGTTTTTCAAGTGACTGCATAAGTGCATTCTGGGCGGTGTCAAAGTGTGCTCCATGATCCCTGGTGGGCAGCCCAAGTTCCCTCTTCTATCATATCCCAGCTACCAGCTCATCTGAAGAAGTGTTTTGCCTCCGAAAGAGAGATTCTAACACCGCTACCCCCTTAGACTTTAGGCACAAGAGGAGTAACTCCTAGCCTCCCTGTTCTTGCCCTAACCCCAATTAAAGGGAAATAGAAGGGTATCTCATGGAATGGACATGTGTGACACATGCAGGATTTTAATCTGTTGCTTGAGTGGCTGCACCTGTACATTCATTGTTGGTGACTCCCAAGTTTTAGCTGTTCGTGGTGGTTTTTTTTTTTTTTTCCTCCCCTAATTCACAATACCATGGCATGCCTTGCTCACTGGGTTTCAAGTTTGCTCCCTTCCTATGCCAGGGAGTGATCCACATATACTAGCTGCTTTAAATCTTTTGTGGTAGCACTTGGAAAGGACCGGATCTGGTATAGGTAGGCAAGGCTGAAATTCCTGCTTGTGGAGTGTGTGCTCAGGCCACCATTGGAGCCATCGCACTCTGACACAATGCTAAGTTCTATCAATAACTTAATTGAGATGTGCACCCACCATTTTAGTGGAATTGACACTTTTCTCCCTTGCCCATACTAAGGAAATACAAAGCTTCCAAAAAAGATACTGGTCAGGGAGAAATTGCCTTAATCTGATGTGTGGAGTAGTGTACACCTGAAACCTAATCATGCCACCAAACTGGTGCCCAAGTCAGCACAGTTGGCTCCAGCTCTTCATATCCCTTCAGTGGGATCTCACATGGGAATATGAGCAGAGTCATAGGGCTCTGCTCCATGGCAATGGCTGTTTTGGAACCCTTAGGATTTTCCACAGCTTCTAGATCTTCCCTACATCATGTATACTCAGTGCCTTTGTGTAGAAGGGCAGAGTCTGCTCCAAAAGGCTAGCGCACAGAGTCCCTTAGACAAAAACTTTTGTCTAGGATGGGGTTCCCAAACTGGGGCTGTGTGAAGAAATTCCGGGGGGGGCCTGAGGTGACCCAGCCTCCCCCACCCACACACACCTAGTCAATCCCACCCCAAGTTTTGCTGCTATTTTTTTGGGAGAGGGCGTGATGCTGAAAAGTTTGGGAACCACTGGTCTAGGACAACTTCATTCCCTTCTGATGCTTTTTAAAGTTTATCAGACGTTAACAAGAGTAGTGCGGACTTAAGGAGGAGGTATGGGAGTGCTTACGTTGCCTGGTGAGCATTTTGTCATTTGTGGGTTCTTCGAGGGTAGCTCTGCCAATTAACAAGGCAATATTGGAACCTATACACACCTTTGTCTCCCATCTCTGAAAAGTGGAAAAAAGGCGCTGTATTCAAAGCCTTGGGAGGGTATCTTTCTATTCACCCAAATCTAGGCTCATTAGTCATTACAGTGGCTAGTGAAAACAGAACAGGGACACCAAGCTGCCATCCCCAAATCAAAAGATAGTCAGATGGTAGGTTTGTTTAGTAGAAATACTCATTCAACAGGGGCCTGCAACTGTGTATTGCTAACCAATACAGATTCTGTTGGAACAGTAAAATTTTTAATTTTGGGGGCTCCATGGAAAAATTCTGAGAGTTGCTCTCAGAGAACATGAGGCAGAAGTTTGGCTTCGCAGTTGTCATTCAGAAATCAGCCTGATTGCCAACTTCTGATGTTCCCTAAGAAGTCTGGAATGCTATCCAGGACTTGCTATTTGAAGATCATTCTTTGATCTCAGACCAGATCAACAGCAAGCTCCATAGACTTAGGGAAAGCTGTGTTTAAGTCTGTAGGTCTGCACACACCTGTCCTAGTGAGAAACACTATCAGACACACCAAATACACCTTCATAGGACTTTTCAAAAAAGAGGTCTAACAGGTTACAGGCATAGCTCTTCCTGATGGTTTTGCTTGTCAAGGTAGGGCCATCTAGGCTCCCCCACATATATTCTCCAATTTTCTTCTACCCTCCCAGACTCCCTCATTGTCTCTTGAGCAACCATTCTCGTGAGAAACTCCTTATCTAGGAGGTACAATTGCTCCTTCGCTGGGTAAGGAGCTTCCATATGTTCTCAGAAGGGTTTTACTCTCAATACTTCCTAATCCCAAAAGCAAGGAGGGGATGGGGTCTCAAAGCTAATTTTAGACCCGTGTCGTCAAATTCAAAACACAGAATTTTCATGGTCCCATAGCTTCTATTAGCTCTTCCATGAATTCTAGGGAATAAGTCACCCTTTACTTAAAAGATGCCTGCTTTCATGTGATACTCGTGCTCCAATTTCAGGATTGTCAGGGGGGCATTCCTAACTGCAAGTAAAGAACAGTGTTGCCCTAATCCAGTCAGGCTGTGTCTAGACTGGCATGATTTTGCGCAAATGCTTTTAATGGAAAAGTTTTTCTGTTAAAAGTATTTGCGCAAGAGAGCGTCTATACTGGCATGTGCCTTTGCGCAAAAGATTTGCTTTTTGCACAGAAGCATCCGTGCCCAGTATAGACACTCTCTTGTGCAAGAAAGCTCCCATGACCATTTTAGCCATCGGGCTTTCTTGTGCAAGAAATTAAGGTGGCTGTTTACACTGGCCCTCTTGCGCAAGAATACTTGCGCAAGAGGGCTTATCCCTGAGCGGAAGCATCAAAGTATTTGCGCAAGAACCACTGATTTTGTACATTACAAAGTCAGCGTTCTTGCGCAAATACTAACGGCCAGTGTAGACAGGTGGTAAGATTTTGTGCAAAAGCAGTTGCTTTTGCGCAAAATCATGCCAGTCTAGACGCAGTCTCAATGTTCAAAACTCAACACAAAAACCTCTCTTCTCCTTGTAAAAACCATAGGCTACATATAGACTGCCCCCTCTTGTGCAAGAAAATATGCAAATGAGGCAAAGTGGTGAATATTGCCACCTCATTTGCATAATTAATGAGCCACCATTTTGTGCAAGGGGCTTTTGCATGAAAAAGGAGCTGTCTACACGGCTCCTTTTTGTGTAAACCCCCCTTCTTGCGCAAGAGCTGTACTTCCTGAAAAAAAGCAGAATGGCTCTTGTGTAAGAGGGTTCTGCTTTTTTTCAGGAAGTACAGCTCTTGCGCAAGAAGGGGGGTTTGCGCAAAAAGGAGCCGTGTAGACAGCTCCTTTTTCACGCAAAAGCCCCTTGCGCAAAATGGTGGCTCATTAATTATGCAAATTAGGTGTGGCAATATTCACCACTTTGCCTCATTTGCATATTTTCTTGCACAAGAGGGGGCAGTCTAGACGTAGCCATAGACTTTATAGGTGATACTCAACTTATCTGAAGCCAGACTTCAGGTTCCAGGCTATCCTATCAATTGTTACTGATTTAAAAGATCAGCCAGTCATAACAGCATGAAATGCTTCTGGTCACATGGCCTTTTGCACCTATGTTCAATACACAGGACTGCACCACAGAATTCTGCAGAGCTGGCAGGCATTAGTTAGACCCTCCCAGGTCCTCACATTCCTAAATTGATGGACAAATCTAGCCAAAATATGTGTAGGCATTCCATTTACCACGCACAAGTGACTCTCACACTCATGATAGATGCTTCTGCTCTGGATGGAGAGCCTACTTAGGTTCTCTAAACACAGAATCTGTGGTCTGTAAAGGACTTAATCTTTACACATCAGTGCCGAAGAACTGAAAACTGTCAGACTAATGTACAGGAGGCCTCCCACATGCGACCACCCGAGTTCCGACCCCCCGCACTTACAATCATTTATAAGTGTGGAAGGGGCCGAAAACCCCTGACTTAAGTCCTCGGCCCGCGTTTACGACAGCGCATGGCGCCTATCGTAAATGAGGGCTTGAGTTACAACACCCCCAACTTGGGACACTTCCCCAGGAATGGATAGTGTCGCAAGTTGGGGGCCTCCTGAATCAAGTATTTCTATCACAGGTCAGGAGAAGCAGCTTGTTAGTCCTCAGACAATAGGATGGCAATGTTTTACCACTACAAGGAGCAGAAAACTTACTTTTCTCAAGTCTGTCAAGAAATAACTATTCTGTAATGCCAGCTCAATTGATCTAGGAGCATCTTACCCACCAAGGCTACAAGATGACCTGCTGACCACCAAAGCAGATTGTTTACAAGTCTCTTCACTCAGATGTGGCCACATACATCTTCCAGCAGTAGATGTATTTGTTAAAAAGTCCAACGGAAAGTAAAGCGTCAGCTGTTGTGCTCTTAGTGGGGTCACAGACCACGTTCAACACATCTTGAAGAACAACAGCTACTGAACAGTTTAATAATCATTTTTTTCTTTGAAATCTTGATATAAAATTGTATAGTATATTTTATAAGACCATGATCCTATTTTTTGTGTGGTTCCATTATGAGAAGTACCCACAAAAATAGCATGGTGGGAATACATCATCTTTTAGAAATGTGCATCTGTGAGTCAGTTTCTTCAAGAATTCCTCCTAAATGGCAAGAGCCAGGACCACCAAATTTCGCATGCAGCTTCCTTTTATTATAAATTAAAGCAAGGTAAGGGTTTGGTTGTGCTAAGACAGTGGTCACCAACCAGTAGATCGGGATCTACTGGTAGATCTTGGAGCCTCTGACAGGTGATCCTGACTGGTTGGCTAAGGGGCTATCAAGTGCTGGCACTTCAGCTGCCCCTCCCCCCACTGCTGTGCAGCTCCCCTTTGCCTTGGAGCTGCCTCCCCCCATCTCGGAGAGCCTCCTGCTTGCTGTTCAGAGCAGGGAATGGAGAGGAGGGGGTGCTGATATCAGGTTGCCCCTCTCCCACCCTATAGTCTATCGTCACAGAATGCGGGGGGGAAGGGGTGGGACACAACAGGGTTTGAGATGGAGGGAATTTGCTGGCCACTTTTGAAAGTGGTGCAGGGCCAGGGCAGGGGTGAGCCTGCCTCAGCCCCACTGCACCACCACCCAGGAGCCACATGAGGTAAGTAATCTCTAGCCTAGCCCCCCATCCTAGTCATGAGCCACCTGGATCCAAACTCTCACAGAGCCTGCACCCTGCCCCCCACTGCACCCCAACTCCCTGCCCCAGGGTTCGCTCAGAGCCCCCCTTCACACTACAAATCCCTTAGCCCCTAACCAGAGCCTATGCCCCAACCCTCTGCCCCTGGCCTGATGAAAGGAAGAAGGATGGAGTGAATAGGGGCAGGACCTTGGAGAAGAGGCACGAAGGAGGTGGGGCAAGGGTATTTGGGTTTGAGATAGATCCTGGGTTGCACTTAAATTTAAAAAGTGATCTTGTGCTTAAAAAGGTTGGAGACCACTGTGCTAAGACAATGGGATGTGCTTGGGATTTGATTTTCTCATAAAATGGAAATAAGGGGTCTGGTACAAGGGAGTTATACTATAGAATGACCTCGGGGCAGCAAGGGGCCAGAGATGGGGACCAGGACAACTACAACCCCATTGGGCCAGAAGGCGGCAGGCGTGGAGAAAAGGACAGCTATCTACTATATATTTCAGAGAGTTTGTGTTTCTATTTGTACATTCACCCCTCTCCCAGCATCAGCTGCTTAATCTGCAGCATCCATGGACAGGTGCTTCTCACCTGGCCCCAAGCTGCTGTGGTGACAGAGGGCTGGGGGTGTGCTCTCTTCCTGGGGCAGCCTGCATATTGAACACCCCAGAACAATTATTTAAATTAAGAAAAACAAAACTTATTTGAGGTAAGGACCCAAGCAATACCACGTGAATGTAGTAGGTGTAGTACAATACTACAATAAAAGATGATAAAATATCTAAGTATCTATTATCTGTCTGTTTTGCTGGATATGTAATTGGGGTATTACTGGTAGTTTTTCCATAACTTCCCATATTTTTAACCATTCCTCAATGGTTGGGCTATTTTTTTTTCTATGAAAGGCTACAGTAGTGGAGCAACTACTAGCAAGTGAAAGCTTACTTTTCATGTCCTTTTGTGTGACTATTTCCACTAGGGTGCCCCAGAAGTATTACCAAAGGATCATTTGGTAATAAGTATCCAACAATTTGTGACATTTGGTTACAGATTCCATTCAGTATTTTCCAAACACTGTGCATGTCCTGCATATATGCATGAAATCTCTTTCACCACAATTTCACCAACATTTATCTCCATCCAGTCTATACATATTACTTTTTTAACAGATGAGTAGTTAATGCCCCCTTCTACTAGCAGAACTTGTGTTTGGGTATTTCTGTTATTTGGCAGAAAACCCTCATCCACATCCTTGTGATTTGGTGGTCTACAGTAGACTCTTACTATGGCATCACTCATTTTCCCCCTTTTATCTTCACCAAGAACCTTTCAACTGATCTGTCTCCGATCTTCTGGATCTTAGAACAAGTTTATATATTCCTGATATATAATGCAGTACCCCCATTTTTTCTCAGCATGTCCTTCCTGAACAAGTTATATCTCTCTATAATAATAGTCCAATTATGAGATTTATCCCACCAAGTCTCAGTGATCCTATTTAAATCATAATTTAGCTTGAGGACTAAGACATCCATTTCTTCCTGTTTTTTGCCCATATTCTATGAATGTGTTATAGACATCTCAAATGTAGAGCAGATTCATCCACTGTTTTCCCTTTTGTCACTCCTATGACCCTACTTTAGCTTTCTACCCCCAACACCAGCAACTAGTCCTCTATTAAGATCACGTTTTTAGACTTAATTGTGGTCTTTTGCCAACTTCCTCCTTTGAACATAGTTGTGAGGGGGTGCAGTCACAGCCTTGGGGCTGGTTCCCAGTGTGCTGATAAAGCCACTGACACTCGCCTCCTTGCTCTCTGGGTCTTCTCATCACCCTGTCCTGCTAGACCAGATCTCCTGGTCTCCTCCAGCCAAGGCACAGAGCTGAGATCACCACCCCTCCCCCCCAAAGAGCAATGCAGACATTGAATCACTTAAGGTCTGAGGAGAATACAGTTTCAGGCACAAAATCTAGGAAATTCTTCCCCTAAATGGGATCAGAACACCAAATAAACCATTCAGGCAAGCCCCCTTTAACAATAAAAGGAGGATGTACACCTTATTGCTTCCCCAGGTAACAATTATTTACTGGGCTTGATAGTAAATAAAAGTAATTTTATTAAGTACAAACTGTAGAATTTAAGTGGCTGCAAATGAAAACAAATTAAATTACAAATTTAAAATAAAAGAAATTGTATAGCTAGTTCTAACACATTAAAGTTTATTGCAAACTTACCCTAAAACTCTTATTTCAGCTAAACCTTCAAGCGCGAGGGAAGATCTTTTCTCTCTGGAGTCCCTGGCTATATCCTTGGGTGTGTCATGCCAGAAACAGGGACATTGTTTTATAGATTTCACTTTGGATGGAAACTTGTGTTCTCGCCCACCTTCCATGGAAAATTACCTTGTCAGACCCTATGAGTTGGGTTATTACATGTCTTCCTAAGACCAACCATTGCTTAGACTTAAAGGACAAAGGATCACTCAGACACTGAGGTGTCTGAGCCCTGGGAACATCCTTGATGGCTTTCATTTGCATATTTAAAACCATACATTATTTCCTACCCCATATCTCTAACATTCAAGAGTGATACAGATATCAAATAAGGCTGCGTTTCTCAAACTGTGGGTCCCGACCCCCCCCAGGGGGTCGCAAGCAACTTAGAGGGGGGTCGGGGGGGTATCACAAAGTTTGAGAACCCCTGAAATAAGGTATATAGATCCAGCAGGTATTTTGTCCAAAGAATCTTTGAGTTATGCATATTTGTATCCATAAGTCAATTTCATAAAGCATGGTGGGGAGGATCATCACAATAGTTTAAAGACCTATTCACTAGGTTGTCAATTTGGTGTCTGAAATCCTGTTGAAACTACTTGTGCAGCTGTGCATTCATCTCTAGGATGTGAGTCCTTTTGCCCTTGACCAGGGAGATTGATGAGAACACTTCTGCCCCAACTTCTCCCTTGCTCCCATAGCCCTATTGTCACTATTGATTGCTCAGATTTATACCTGGCCGTATCATTAATGCCCTTGTGGGTAAGCAGTGGTCACAAGGATAGATGAGTCTGAACAACCTTTATGCAACACAGCACACCTCTGAGGACATCATGTCTCCTCCCTTCTCAGAAGGCAGTCCACACGATGCTACATCTCTTGTATATGGGGGCTCATGAGTCTCCCAGTCTTGGAGGCAGGTTGGCTCCTCTTCCTCAGATATCGGGGACTGCTTACCTTCTCCTTTTGCCAATACAGCATACCACTTCTTGACCTCAATAGACGTGGAACTGGGTGGGAGAGTGGACCACCATCTACTGCCTGAGGTGGTAAGCAGACAGTCTCTTTGCCACAGAGCAGCCAGTGTTGTCTTCTCTACTCAGCTAGCATGCTCTGTTCTAAATAGTCTCTTTTCAAAGTAGATCTGCATCTTAAGTTACTGTGTCTCCAGTATCATCTTGTTCTATTCACAGTTCTGTTGCTTGTCTTTCTTTCCTCTTATATCTGCCTATATTTGGGCTCTCCTGCTATCTTTTCTCTTTCATCCTAATTCCTTCCTTTGATTCCCCTTCCTCTGGCCCCAATCCCAGTCAAAGCTGCCTTCTTTCTTGACCCCTTTCCCTTCCCCACCGGGGGTTTTCTACCATCATGTGTGTCTCAAACTTTCCTTCCTTCTCTTGGAAGGACCATATTTGGAGTCTTTTCCCCAACTGAAGGCTGTTCAGTTCTTGTTGAAGTGAAGAGCAAAGGGAAAGAGGTTCTTTTCCTTCTTTTGGTCTCTTCACTTCTTGCCTCTTCTTGAGTCTTCTTTCCCACTGCCTCTTAGACAGAATCTACCCTTCTTTGGGTCTCACTACTCTCTCGCTTTGTGGTCTGAATAATTTCCTTCCTGTCCTAATTATGCTTTTCATCCTCTGCTTCAATCTTTGGACCTGCTGAATCTCACTCTGTCCCAGCACTCCCTCTATCATACTTCTTCCATCCCTCAACTCCTAACTTCTTGGAGTTTCATGGAAAATGTTAAGCAAATTTTGCTCAACTAAAACTGAAAACTTTCCCCCCTTTCTCCTGCTTTTAGCCTTCCCCAGACTCCCATTTTACAGTGGCAAATTTGGAAAGGTGGGAAAGGGCAAAAGGAAAGATGAAAAGGTGAAAATTTTCAGTAAAAAAATTTAGTTGTTAAAAAGATCTAAACAAAACAAACATTTTAACTTCTTTGAAAATGTTTGTAAAATGTTTCTTTTTCAACAAGCTGTGATTTACAGATTCATGAAGGAACATTAACTTAACTTTGTTTTGCTCATTTGCATGCATGAGTTCCTTTGGGGCTTGTGTTACCTGATCTCATTGGCTGAAGGGATAGATTGGTAATGGAAGAGAGAACCTGTTATCTCTAGGTTCAGTTTCAAATGATGACCAGTTTACTAATGACCAAAATTTGCTTCCATAAATTATGCTAATTAGGATAATTAGTCACTTGAAAGAGAACAAAAAGTCTCACCACACAAGAGAAGCTCAAAAGGTGAGTGAACAGGAAGATAAGGATATCAGGGTTGCAAAGCTAGCTGTACCTCTATCCTCTTTGTGGTTTTCAGGTGTTAGGCCATATTTCTTCCCTCTTCTAGGGTGGAAACTATGATTCTTCTTCAAGATGTGTATTCTACCCAGAACATGCATTCACACCATATGCTTAAGATGGAAAATTCTAGCAGGTAGCATCTTTTGGTCAGTGCCTGCACCCTGATCTCCTCATACTCAGGGCAAGGTGTGGACCAATGCCTCTCCTTTCTTACCTTCATATGGCCTGATTTGGAGTCCTTTGTGTCCAGAGTTACCCAAGCATTGTCTTAATCTCTGTAAATATAGTTTCACATGGTTTGTTAATGTTCTGTAACATCTAGGTAGCGTAGATTAGTGTTTCTTCACTCTGGGAGTCTCTCTACCTGCCCCTCCCTTTGGGAACAAGAGTATCTCAGTATTTAAAAACTCTGCTTCATGTCCTACTACCTCCTTCTCAGTTAGCAGCGACCTGGTATTTGTTGCTCATTCCCACCCCATACTCAAAACGGATGAGAGCTCTGACTGAAGAAGTACCTAACTGAGAAAGACATGAGACCTCAGTCAGCTCCAGGCCAGATAGATCTCCTCTGTACTTCAGTCACAGTCTTCATATGGTGCACCTACAAGCATGAGTTTTGGAGCAGAGGCCAGTTTGGACAGATCCCTAGACTCATTGTCTCTGGCTTCTCTTGAGAGTCACTTATAGACATATAAGGGACACTTATAGACATAAAAATAAGTTGGTGAGTCTTCACATACAGGTCCCAAAGTCTTATGGCTACTAGGGATGTTAGCTATCATGTAATAGAATAATCGACTAACTACAGGAATTCTTAGAGGTTAGTCGACTATTCTATAGTCCCTGGGGATGGAGCTGGCAGACAGTGCAGTCTGGCCCCACTCCCAGGGAGCAGCAGTGTGGGGCAGAAGCTGTGGGGGAGGAGGGAGTGGGGGCAGCTTCTGTCTGCGGTGGCCAGGGTTGGCCGTGGACAGAGACTGCTCCAGCAACAGCTCCTGTGGGTCCCAGTAGATAGGGGCTTCTGCCGGAACAGTCTCTGCCCACGGTGGTCCCAGATTCACCATGGGCAGAGGCTGCTTCATGGCAGCCTCCCATATCTCCCCCTTCCCCCTCTCTGCTGTCTCTGATAGAGGCAGCAGCACGGGGGACGGGCAAGCAGTACTGCGGAGACGGTGCTGGGAAGAATTGGCTTTTAAGCTGGCTCCCCACAGCACCGGCTCCTCCTTCCCTTCCCTTGCTGCCTCTGATGCAGAGGCTGCAAGGGGGGGAAATGTAGGTAGTCAACTAACATGAGAACAGCTATACTGGGTCAGACCAAAGGTCCATCTAGCCCAATATTCTGTCTGCCGACAGTGACCAATACCAAATGCCCCAGAGGGAGAGAACACAACAGGTAATCCTTACGTGATCCCTTCCCTGTCACCCACCACCAGAGAAACAGATGCTAGGGATACCATTTCTAGTCATCCTGGCTAATAGCCATTGATGAACCTAACCTCCATGAATCTATCTAGCTCTTTTTTGAACCCTGTTAAAGTTCTAGCCTTCACCGCATCCTCTAGCAAGGAGTTCCACAGGTTGACTGTGCGCTGAGTGAAGAAAAACTTCCTTTTGTTTGTTTTAAACCTGTTGCCTATTAATTTCATTTGGTGACCCTAGTTCTTTTATTGTGGGAATAAGTAAATAACTTTTCTTTATTCACTTTTTCTATACCAGTCATGATTTTATAGATCTCTATCATATCCCCCCTTAGTCTCCTCTTTTCTAAATTGAAAAGTCTAAGTCTTTTTAATCTCTCTTCATATGGGACCCGTTCCAAACCCCTAATCATTTTTGTTGCCCTTTTCTGAACCTTTTCCAATGCCAATATATCTTTTTTGAGATGAGGTGACCACATCTGTACGCAGTATTCAAGATGTGGGAGTACCATGGTTTTATATAGAGGCAAGAAGATATTTTCTGTCTTATTCTCTATCCCTATTTTAATGACTCCTAACATTCTATTTACTTTTTTTGACTGCCACTGCACACTGAGTGGATGTTTTCAGAGAACTATCCACAATGACTCCAAGATCTTTCTCTTGAGTAGTTGTAGCCAAATTAGTCCCCAACATATTGAATATATAGTTGGGACTAGTTTAACTGATACACTTAGGCTTATCGACTACTTGCCTACATCCCTACTGGCTACCTAAGCTACCCACCACAAAAAGAAAGCACATAGGGGCAAAGCTCCAATTGCTCCAGCCCCAATGCCAACTGTGATCTCTAGCAAGCTGAGAGAATGGCACATTGTACTTGATCAAAAGCTGAACTGTACTTGATCAAAAGGTGAGCCTGGGCCTGTCATGGACTCAGAAAGGTAGCAGTGCGGGGGTTGGGAGGCAGGTGGCTGCCTCGGAGCCGATGTGTGTGGGGAGCGGGCTCCGTGGAGCTGCCTAACCTTCCCCCCGCCCCAATGTTGTTGCCTCTCTGTTAGAGGCAGCAGCAGCACGGGAGTGAGGGGGGCAGGCAACTCCACAGGATCTGGTGCTCATAGGTAGCTGGCTTTTAAACCAGCTTTCTAAAGGCACCAGCTCCCATCTCATGCCCCTTGCTGCCTCTGAAGTCGACAGGATTAACCGATTTAGTTGTGTAGTTGGCTACACGTTGATATCCCTAATGTGCATTACTTTTCATTTATTGGCACTGAAGTTCATCTGCCATTTTATTGCCCAGGCACCGAGTTTTGTAACTCTTCACAGTCTGCTTTGGATTAACTAGCCTTGAGTAATTTTGTATCAGCTGCAAACTTTTCCACTTCATTGTTTTCTACTTTTTCCAGATCATTTGTGAATATATTGAATAGCACTGGACCCAGGACAGATCCCTGGAGAGACCATTATTTACCTTTCTCCATTCCAAAAACTGACTATTTATTTTTCACCTCTGTTTTCTGTTTGTAACCAGTTATAATTGGGAAGTATAATTTCCCTATACAAAAGCTGTGTTTACTCTTCCCCCAAAAATTGTGTTCCTCTATATGTCTGAGAATTCTGTTGTTTACTGTAGTTTCAACCAATTAGCCTGATACTGAAGTTAGGCTTACTTGTCTGTAATTGCCAGGATCATCTCTGGAGTTTTTTTAAAAACTTGGCATAACATGATTTAAGTGATAGGCTACATACCACAATGAGTAGATCTGTAATTTATATTTGAGTTCCTTCAGAAATCGTGGGTGAATACCATCTGGTGACTTATTACTGTTTAATATAACAATTTGTTCCAAAACCTCTTCTAACGACAACTTTATCTGGGACAATTCCTCTGATTAGTCACCTACAAAGAATGTCTCAGGTGTGGGAATCTCCCTAACATCCTCTAAAGTAGGGCTCAGCAACCTTTTCAAACCAAAGAGCCAGACTACATCAAAATTCAGAACAAGTGAAGAGCCAGTATAAGAATGCCCATTTGCATGACTGGGAATATACAGCTTAATATTATTGATAATTGACATGATGATTAATAATAGCATAAATTAAATATTGTACTCACAGACTTTGTTTAAGGGGACTTCTGCTGCTGGGAGAGTGCAGTTTGTGGATGTGGGGGTGCAGGAGTCAGGGTTTAAGTGAATGAGGGGCTAAGGGCAGGGGTGTGTGGGAGGTTTAGGAGGCAGGGCAGGGCTCTAGGATTGGGAAGTACAGTATGTGGGGGGGCCTGGGGCTGGATTACCTTATCTGTCTGGGGCTGGGCTGCTGCACTTGGGCATCAGTGGCTGGATGAGGGGTAGGGCCAAGATTGCTGCTGCTGGATCGTGGCTTCCCCTCCTACTCATGCCACATCAGGAGGGGAGCTGCTCCCAGCCCTTCCTGCGGTTAGATGGGGGCCAGACCGCAGGGCCTGCCCCAGGATCAGGGCCAGGACACTGCAGCCAGACAGGGGCTGCGCTCCGATTGGGGCCTTGTTGGCCAGGTGGCTGGAGCCCAAGCCAGGCCACCATGGCCAGGCTGTTGCAGCAGTCGTGAGGCTGCCGTAGCTGGGCCATGGGGTCTGCCCCAGGAGCATGACAGCTGGGGACAGACTGCAGCAGTCAGACGGGGGCTGGCGCTGCTGCAGCCAGTTGGAGGCATCTGCTGCTGCCAGCTCCTCTATCCTGGCTGGGAGTGCACAAGCATTACCTACAGCGCACCATGAGCCAGCTCTTTAAATGAGCAGAGTACTCCATTTGGCCCATTTTATGTGTTTTTAAATTTTTAAATTAATTTTTCGTTTTAATTTAAAAAGTTGAGTGTATATAGGGAATGACAAAAGAGCAGTGGTTCTCAGATTTTTTGACCCGAGTCCCACCCAGCTCAATGCAAACTTTTTCATGGACCACCAGCTCCTAATGGAAACTCACTGTTAATTATATAATTATACCTGAGCCATTTTGCTAGTGCTGCAGCTAGGGAGAACAGTTTAATTTAACCAGTAAGAAAGGAAACTTTAATTGAAATTATTAACAGATAATACACTTTAACTTTCTCATGTTAGTTTACCAAACTTCATTTTAAATAAAGTAAAGTAAAATACAAAAGGTTTCAACACTCGTCTTTATTTATGGCAGGGATGGGGAACTTTTTTGGGTTGGTGGCCACTGATCCACAGAAAAATTAGTGGGGGACAACACAAGTGAGAAGCCAATTTAAAAAAAAAAAACCCACCAAAACTCCCCACCCCTCACTAACGTCGCTCCTAACTGAGACATCTCACTCCCATGGGGCTGGGCGGAAGGGCAGGGAGGGCTGTGGTTCAACGCCTCAAGCCAGATTAATGGTTCCAGGGCGACTGGATTTCGTGGGGCACCCTAGGCTCTGGGGTGAGCCAAAAATGAGTTCAGTGTGTGGAATAGGACTGCCAGTGAGTGGCATAGGGATGGAGGTGTAAGATCTGGGTGGGAGGTGGGATACAGGAGGGGGTGAGGGAATGAGGTGTGGGTGGGAGGTAAGGTGTATGGCAAGGGGGAAGGTGCAGGAGCAGGCTTGTGGTAGGGTCTTTGGCCAACAGAAGGGTGCAGGATCAGGGTGGGTTTAGGTGTCTGGCCAGGGGGATGGTGCAGGAGCAAGGTGGGGGTGTGAGGTCTGGGCATGACAGGGTCAGGGAGGCACTTGTTTTTGTGCTCCACGCCACTCCCAGGCATGGCCTCCCACTGCTCCCATTGGATGGATTCTAGCCAATGGGAGCAGCGGGGAAAGCCTCTAGGCAGCCTGTCCACGCAGTGCTGTTTCCCCAGCCAGGGAAGGGGGAGCAGTAGCATGCCCCGATCGCACAGCGAGGCTCAGGTCTTTGTCTCCTCCCCGCGAGCCGGCGCTGGCAGGGCGAGAGGCTGGAGCGCCAGCACGGGCTCCCCATTACAGGGGATGGGGGGTGGGAGGGAGCTGAGCTCCAGCTGTGAGCTATATTTGGCTCCGTACTGAGCTGTATTTGGCTTGTGAGCCATAAATTGTCGACTGATGCAAATAACTCATTTAGTTTCTCTGCAATGGTCTTGTCTTCCTTTGAGTGCTCCTTTAACACCTCAGTTGTCCAGTGGTCTCACTGATTGTTTGGCAGGCTTCCTTCTTCTAATACACTTAACATTTTTTGCTATTATTTTTTGAATTTGTTGCTAGTTCCTTTTCAACATTTTTTTGGCCTGCGTAATTATACTTTTACCCTTAACTTCCCAGAGTTTATGCTCCTATTTTCCTCAGTAGCATTTGACTTTCAATTTTTGAAGGGTGCCTTTTTTTCCTCTAATCACGTCATTTATTCTGTTGTTTAACCATGGTGATATTTGTTTGGTCCTCTTACTATTCTTTTAAATTTGAGGAGTATTTATTTAACTTGAGACTCTAATATGGTGTTTTGGAACAATTTTCCATGCAGCTTGCAGCATTTCACTCTTGTGAGTGTTCCTTTTAACTACAATATAACCAGCTTCTTCACATTTTGTGTAATTCTCCTTTCTGAGATTAAATAATGCTGTTCTCGTCTTCTTTGGTATTTTCCACCTGACAAGGGTGTAAATCTCAGAATATTACGGTCCCTATTAGGGATGTGAAAATGTACCTGTGTATATGGTTAACCGATGAGCCTTCTCGGTTACATGCAGCCCCCAGCCCCACTACCTCTGTATCAGAGGCAGCAGCTGAAGGAGCCGCTGCCTGTGAGAGGCAGCAGCATGGGGGAGCCAGCTTAAAAGCTGAATTAGAAGCAGTAGTGCGGGGTGGGGGGTGCAAGCGGGAACCGGTACATGCAGGGAGCCGGCTTTCAAGTCAGCTCCTGCTGAGCCAAATGTCCTCCCCCAAAGCTTTTAAGCTGGCTCCTCATGCATGTTGGCTCCCGCAGCGCCACTGCCCGCCCCCCGCATTGCCACCTCTGCTGCTCCTACCTGCCCCCTGCGTGTAAATGTATAACTGCTGGAAATTTCAGCGGTTTACAAAAATAAATACGTTTTAACGTCCCTCTTACCAAGCGGTTGAGCTGTACTCTCCTCTTGGATCAGATCCTGTGCTCTTTTTCAAAAAAAAATCAAGAATTTTCTCTCTCCTTGTGGGTTCCAGGACTAGCTGCTCAAGAAGCAGTCAGTAATGGTATTTAGAAACTTTATTTCTGCTTCCCATCCTGACGTGACATGTACCCAGTCATATATAATCATTATGTAATCATTATCCTAATCAGTTGATCAGTAATATAGTCCTACTGGTATACTCTTATTATTCAAGCATGGAGTTACTATTCATAGAGATTCTATGGTGCAGTTTGAGTAACTGAAAATGTTTACTATATTTGAATGTGCTTTCTTTTTCATACAGTGCCAGTCTTCCATACAGTCATTCCTGTATATTTTGTACTGTGATATTCCTGGGCTGTGGGTGAAAATAGGGCTGGGGGAGACAAGCCCCCAGCCCCACCCTTAGCCTTGCCCCTTCTGGCCCAGCTTCCCCCCCTCCAGAGCACCACGGAGTAGGCAGGAGGTGTGCAACCCCAGACCCTGGCCCCTGAAGCATGGGGAGGGCAGACGCTCAGAGGCAGCAACATTCTGCCCCCAGGATGCCTACTGTAGGTGTTCTGGGGGTGGAGTATGGGTGAGGCTAGGCTAGTGGCTAGGGAATGCAATACCTTCCCCTACCTCTTATATCCACAGCCCCTACTGGTATTACATTGTCCCCTTGATTGTTGTAATTCCAACACATTTCTGATATGCCTGACATGACTTTGTTACCGCAGTTTCATAATTTTTTATTTACATTTTAAATCATAGAAGTGAGCTGATGCTAAATTTGTGTAGAACATTATATACAATGAACTATAATAGGTTAGTGACAGCTTTTAATGAGGTTCACGTAAGAGGTATCACAGTATTGATGTGGGGGGCTGTTTGTCCTGTTACTTTGCTAATTGTAGAACTCCAGTTGATGTTCATGGGAGCCTCGTACAGAAAGATTAGACCTAATTGTTCTACTAATTCTATATTAAATTAAACAGCAAAAAAAAAAGTTAGTACAGACTTAAGGTTACTTGTGATATGTCAACCCCCTGCAGAACATTAATTGAGCAAAACCAGGAAAACTTCTGAAAACCACCCCATGCAGCCTTTTATTCTCTCAACACTGACACATGTGCCCCTTTACCTCACACACTTCACATACCTTTATTGTGCCAGCCCTGAAATGTATAAACGCTTCACCTCCTTTGACAATCTATTCACTCTCACCCCCAGGATTCCAACACTATTAAAAAACAAAAAAAGGAAAAAAGTTGCCTATGCCATCTTTCATCAGTGCCTCAATAGCACATAAGGTAGAGCCCTGAACAGATACAAAATTTTGTATCCACATCTGCAGTAAGCCGTGAATATCTACAATGATATCTGTGGATGCTGATACCTGCAAATATAAAGCAGACATCCACAAATTTACAAGGGTTCTAGATACAAAATGTGTATCTGCATCCATATCTGCACAAATAAGCTGTGGCTACCCGCAGAGGCAGATACCTGCAGAGGCAGATACCTGCAAATATAAAGTGCATATCTGTGGATTTGCAGGGCTCTACATACAACAGGCCATGCTCAAAATGGCTTTGGCCTGAAATGTTAGAGACCCTGATGTATGTTAGTTTCAATCAACACCTCAGGAAGAATACTATATGTGACCATTCTCTGAACTTTTAAGATTCCTCCCCACTTACTCCACTACATTTTCACTTAACCATCATAAAAGCATAGAATCCTCTCATATTCCACCTACTCTGGGGTTTCAGTGTCCTATATGAAATAAAAGTCTGTCACTGAAATCTTTTAAGCTCTGGGTACAAAACATGCACCTCCCATAAATCTCTTCTGGATTTTTAGTGTCCTTACATAGTAATGGGTTGCAGGATCTCAGTCTGAAACCACCAAAGTAGATAGACAAACTTTCCGAATTTGGCCCCATCCTGGAGTTGAAACTATGCAGGAAGCCCCCTGCTGGTTATCCAGACGATGCTAATTGGGAGCCAGGCATGCGGAGGTATCTGCCAATGCAGCCGATTGCAGGATCGGGCTCTTTGGAGTGAGAAATAGTGAAGCACGCGGGACGCTCCCCCAGTAAAAGGGAGATCGTTATTTAGATTCTCACAGTAAACCAGAGCTAAGCGAGTCGTTTCTCTCCAGCCCCAGAGCGAGGAGACAACACCTCCGGAGCTCCCAGGAGCCCAACGCAGCACAACCAGCGAGCACACAAAGCGCCCGTGTTGCGCCTCCTTCCCGCGGGCCCTGAGTCCCGCCGGGCGCTGTCAGTCACACCCGCGCGGCGCGGGGGCCAGCAGGACGCGGAGGGCAGCGCTTTACAACGCCGCTGCACCGCGAGGCCCGGCGGGTTGCGCGTTCCCGGCGCCGGTCGTGCCGCCGGCGCCTTCCTTCCCTCGCGGGAGTGCCGGCATGCAGGGGGCCTGGCAGGGCGGCGCGCGGAGGCAGGAGAGCAGCGGCGGGACGCCGGGTGAGGAGGGGGAAGGGCGGCTGGTTCGCACCCGCAGGCCGGGCGGAAGGGGAACAGCCTCGGACCGCCCTTCTCCCGAGAACTTGCGGCGGGGGGCCGGGGCTGGAGGGAGAATAGGAGGGACAGGCGGGCGCGCGCGCGCTGGCAGCTCAGCGGGCGGGGCGAGGCGATAACCCTTGCGGAGCTGCTTGGGAGACCCCGGGTTTGGGGCTGAGCCAGCGCGCGCGGCGCCTCTTTCTCCCCCCCCTCCCCGAGCCGAGTGGAAGGGGCTGGGGTTGGTGCCAGCAGCGGCGTGAGCGCTCGAGCGGCCGCCATTTTACGCCAGCTCCAGCACACTGTCCGGACACGCCGCGGGAGCGGAGAGGGGCAGCTCCTCCGCACGCCGAGCCGCCAGCCGCGCCGCGAGCCTCGTCGCCCGGCCTTCGCCCCCCCCCTTCCCCAGCGACAGGTCAGACACCAGGCCGCGGCGGGCGGGCAGGCCGGATCCGCGGTCGGGGCTCCCTCTGGGTAGCAGCAGCAGCCGCCCCACGAGTGGGGCGGGAGCGGGCCTTGGGGTTTCGGGCGCGGGGAGGGGCAGAGCGAGGGGAGCCGGCTCCCTGGAAAATGGAGTCGGGCGGGCGCGGTGTAACACGCGGAGCCCAGGCCGCGCGAGCCGCTCCGGGGAGCGGGGGCCCGGCTGCCAGCTGCTGCAGGATGGGCGGGGGAGCTGGCTGCTTTCGTGGCCGCTTTTGCCGGGCGGGGGGCGGGCGGCCCGAGCTGGTGGCCGCGCTCTAGGCCCCGCAGCGGGCGGGGCGCGTGGCTGTCGCCTCATTGTCCTGCCGGCAGCGCCGGGCCGGCAGCTCCATTCATTGTCAGGAGGCGCGGGCCGGGCCCGCCGGCCGAGGGGCCACTTGGCTGCGGCCTCGGGGCCCCGCGTGCGGGATCGAGCCTCGCGTGCTTGGGGCTCGCAGAGTGCGGGGCCGGGCGGCGGCGCTGCCCAGCGTGGCGTGGGAGCCGGGCCGGCGCATTGTTCCAGAGCCGGGGGAGGCGCGGCGTAAGGAGGCGCGGCGAGCTCCGGTGGAGTGGCGAGATCGGGCCCGGGGTGTTGCAGTGGCAGGCCCGGGGGCTGGGGTGAGCGGTGGGGATGGCTGGGGCTGAGGGGTGAGGCTGCTCCTCTGAGTGAGGGAGGAAGGGAGGGAGGGGAAGTCGGTCAGTGGAGGAAGTTGTAGGACATCTGAACGCGCAGCAGAGCACGTGTTTCTATTGGGCTCATGGCGGCTACCGCCGCCCCCGTGGGTGGGTGCGGACTGGGAAGCGCTTTGTTCCTCCTGCCTGCTCCGCGGAGCCTGTAGCGGAGGCGGGATGGACCCCGACCCCCGTGCACGGCTAGGCGGGATGGCCCGTGAGTCTTTGAGAGATGGCGGGCTTGAAATAGGCGATCGAGGTGGAAGCAGCAGTGAGTGTCAGTGACTGTATCGCGCGGTAGGGGCTGCTGCATGTGGCAGGTTTGCTCTTCCTCCCTTCTCCCTTCCTCCCCCGCCATTGGCGTCTTGCTCCATTTCTAACTTGTTCAGGGCTTCTTAGGGAGTGTTAGAGACAGAGAGGTGAGTCAGAGTGTCTGGCTGGCTGGATTGTGTAAAATCTGCAGTGAAGTCTACCCCACTTCTTATAGGCTGTGGTGTTAGGGTATTCTTTTGTGTTAGTGCTTTCTTTTGAGGATTTTTGTGGATCTTTTGAAATCAAAATAGCAGGGGAGTGGTCTGAGATTTTTGGAAGCATAGAGTAGGCGTTGCATGTATTGTCACTTGAATTGTTCTGCTTGAAGATTTCTAGCTTAATTATGATGCTTATTGCGTTTGAACAGATATCTGGAAACATGGCTACTGAACATGTTAATGGGAATGGTACTGAAGAGCCCATGGATACTTCTGCTGCAGTTACCCATTCTGAGCATTTCCAGACATTGCTTGATGCTGGTTTACCACAGAAAGTTGCTGAAAAACTAGATGAAATTTACGTTGCAGGTAAGATGTAAAACTTGCAAAATCACACTTTTGGTTTTTTATTGGACTCCTCTGGCTTTGGGCTAAAATAGCAACTTTTTGTGGTTTCCAAAAGTATGGGGACTGCAGTTGTATCTTTTTGTACTGGTTTATGGAGTGTTTTATTAAATACTTGTAACTGATTTATTCCCAATGGATAAGTCTGGGACCTATGATTAAAGTCACTTGTAGTGGGAAGGAAGGAAAGGAGGAGGTAGATAATCGAGATGGATAGGTATAAGACAATAGCAACAGCTGGTGTAGGTAACAGCTGCTCAGAGCAGGTGATGTGGTTGGTGCATATCAGTAGTTGTAAGTAACTTTTCAGTAACTGAATTGCTGTATTCTCTTGTTTTAGATGATACTCTGTGATTTAGTATTTGGAGTCCTAGATGCAAAGGTTGTGCTGCTTAAGCTGTATTTGATCTTGATTGTGATAGCAGTTTGAGTGTTTAAGTGTCTTTGAGCTTGATGGCTTTTTTTCAAAATATACCAAGTTACTGTGGTACTTCTAAAATCTCTTTAAAAACTCTTCTGTGTTTAGGTCAGGTAATGAAAATAATGTTGTCCCTTGTAATATTTGGATGCCTTGTGGTATTAAATAAGATCACAAATACAATAACAACGAAGAGGCCTGTGGCACCTTATAGCCTAAGATTTATTGGAGCATAAGCTTTTGTGGGCAAAGACCCACTTTGTCAGATGCACGAAGTGGGTCTTTGTCCACGAAAGCTTATGTTCCAATAAATCTGTTAGTCTGAATCTGCATAAACAACAAGAAGTCCTGTGGCACCTTATAGACTAACACAGGTACTCCTCTGATACAAATACAATAAGTGTTTCAGGAAAAATCTTTTGTTCTTATTCTTAATGGGGAAATGGAAATAATTCTTGCAGATGAGTTAGGGAGGAATGGAACGTTGTGTAATATGAGCTTTTTACTTGTTACACAAACTCAATGATTTTGGATCACTGAAATTTGATGAATATGGTTAAACAGAGATTGCTGCTCAAATATAATTAGTAATTTTTTCTTTTCCCTAGGGCTAGTTGCACACAGTGATCTAGATGAAAGAGCTATTGAAGCTTTAAAGGAATTTAATGAAGAAGGTGCATTGGCAGTACTTCAGCAATTTAAAGACAGTGATCTTTCACATGTGCAGGTAATGTTAAGCAATTTAGTATATAACTGGAAGAACAAACTGCTACTAGATTGGCAAGAACTGCATTTAAGTTTTGTCAGTGATCTGTGTTTTGATGTATAACTTTTGTGCAGCTAGGATCAGATAATCACTTGAAAAACAAATTGGGTGCTCAGCTTCAGATCTACAAATATGAAAATTTTCAACTCTTTCAGAACAAAAGTGCCTTTTTATGTGGAGTCATGAAGACATATAGACAGAGAGAAAAACAGGGGACCAAGGTGGCAGACTCTAGCAAAGGACCAGATGAGGCAAAAATTAAGGTATGTATCTGAAGTTGTAAAGTATATGATAATAGTGACCCTTTAAAAAAATTTCCAGGTCTGATTTTTTAATTCATTCAATAACTGTGCTTTGTCTAGTAAATACTGTTTTTTCAGCTCATTCATGAATCTGGTAATCACAATAAGGGTGTAAAAGAGTACTCGAGTCATCTGCTTGCATTACCCCCACCTTCTGCCTCTATTATCAGAGGCAGCAAGGGGGTGGGGAAGCAGGTGGTGGCGGGAGCCAGCTTAAAAGCTGGTTCCCCCCCAGCACCGTCTCAGCGGTGCTGCTTGTTCCTATCAGAGGCAGCAGCGCATAGGGGCCAGGGCAGGCTGCTCCAGCAGCTCCCCGCTGGGACCCCCCGGTGGACAGGGACTGCTGGACCTGGTGCAAGCCGGGACTGAGTGACCAGGAGCTATCCCTGCTGCAGCTCTGCAGTTTAAATGTAGTAGGAACCGGGCTGCTTGTGCACCCGGCTCTTAGTACATTTAAACTGCAGAGCCACATCTGGTGTAGCTCCTTCTGAGCGCCTTCCCTTGTCTACTAATTGTGTAGTCAATTTGTATTGACTATATGATGACCCAATTACCTGCCCCTTAACATCCTCAAATCACAAATACCTTATTCGCATTTTGGGCTAGAAACTTTTTATCTATATGTTTCCTTAAACAGCAGATTGTGTAAATCCAGTGTATGTATAATTTGCTTAGGTTGGTTATATATTAGATATTCCTTTTCTGGGTTAAAAAGTATTGTAATCTACCCTTTCATAATTTGGGGCAAATGTTTCCAAGCAGTTCTGTTGCTCAAGTCAAGAAATATGGGATTTTTTTGGAATACAAAGATCAAATCATGCATCTTGTTTTTAAATAAGAATAAATCTAAATAAGGTAGCAATAGTGCTGTTGCTTTTTAGACACACCTAGTGGGTTTGTGAGTTAGTCCAGTTGTAGGTCACACAATCTGAAGATAAACTTACATTTCCAAAATAGTTTCAATATCCCAAAGACGCTCTGTAGTAAAAGACATATCAGAAAAATTAACTCTTGATAGTAATGAATTCAAACTAAAAGTTAAGCTTTACCAAGGGTGCCAAATGGATGGTTAGAAAGAGAATAGTTTATTGCCTTTATATAAATCCATGGTACGCCCACATTTTGAATACTGCGTACAGATGTGGTGGTCTCATCTCAAAGGTATATTGGCATTAGAAAAAGTTCAGAAAAGGGCAACTAAAATGATTAAGGGTTTGGAACGGGTTCCATATGAAGAGAGTTTTATAGAGATTAGGACTTTTCATCTTAGAAAAGGGGAGACTAAGGGGGGATACGATAGAGGTATATAAAATCATTAGTGGTGTGGAGAAAGTGAATAAAGAAAAGTTATTTACTTGTTCCCATAGTATAAGAACTTGGGGCCACCAAATGAAATTAATGGGCAGCAGGTTTAAAACAACTAAAAGGAAGTTTTTCTTCACACAGCACGGAGTCAACCTGTTGAACTCCTTGCCTGAGGACGTTGTGAAGGCTAGGACTATAACAGGGTTTAAAAGAAAACTAAACAAATTCATGGAGGTTAAGTCCATTAATGGCTATTAGCCAGTATGGGTAAGGAATGGTGTCCCTAGCCTCTGTTTGTCAGAGGGTGGAGATGGATGGCAGGAGAGGGATCGCTTTGGTTCACTCCCTCTGGAGCGCCTTGCATTGGCCACTGTCAGCAGACAGGATACTGGGCTGGATGGACCTTTGGTCTGACCCAGTATGGCCATTCTTATGTTCTCTCTAGGTTTTTGTATGAATGTAGAATGATGAACTTGTATGTTCTAACATTACCAGTACTAGGTACTTCTCAGAACTTTGTACAGGTTCTATCTCTGAAAATTGGCACTTTCTGGTCCAGCAACATCAGTAGTCCAGCAGGATACTCCTGGACCAGAATCCCAGGAGCCTAATGGCCAGCTGAGGCAACAGAGTTGGCAGTCTGGCCAGAGCCCTGCAGCAACTTCCAGCAGCCCGTAGTACTGTGGGGCCAAAGCTGGAGTGCCCCGGCAGCCTCCTGGAGCACAGGGTCAGGGACTGTGCCGCCCAGGGAGCCAGTACCAGCTCAGCAAGCAGCCCAGCAAGGTTGGGGAGGGGAGCAAGGCAAGGTGCCCGTTGGAGCAGCCTGCCAGAAACAGGTATGGGCTTGGGGGCCAGTTTCTGAGACCTCACCTGGTGTGGCAAATTCTCTCGTTTGGGACTGCTCAGGTTCCGACTGTGCTAGACTGGGAGGTTCAACCTGTATTTACATCAGCTTTAAAATCGGGGAAGAAAACAGGCTGTGATCTGAGTGCCTTAATTATAAATCCCAGTAAGCCCTTACAGTTTTTTCTATCACCGTTTCTTAAAATTGACTTGTATTTATAGTTTCTCAGGCTATGGTTTGTCAGCAGTTTAAGGATCAATTGCATTAATTTTCTTGGAGTAATACTTCTCCTGTTCATGGTTACAGCAGGCCAGCACTGTGCTACTCAAAATCATATTACACATGGCTCCAGTTGTGAATATATTGCTCTTGATCAGTGGTCTCCAACCTTTTTAAACACAGGTTCACTTTTTCAATTTAAGTGCAATGTAAGATCTACCTCAACCCCAAATACCCTTGCCCCACTTCCTTCTTGCCCTTTTTTGAGGTGCTGCCACTGCTCTACCCCTTCTTCAATGCCTCACACTGCTCACTCCATCCTCCTTCCTTTCCCATCCTCACTCATTTTCACCAGGCTGGGGTAGGGGTTTGAGATGCAGGCTCTGGTCTCTGGCCAAGGAGTTTGGAGTGTGGGAGGGGCTCCGGGCTTAGCCCAGGGTGGTGGATTGGGGTCCAGGAGGGATTTCAAGGTGCAATCCCTTGAAATCTGGGCTAGGAGGCTGGGTGTGGGACTCACATCTGGGCTAGGAGGCTGGGTGTAGGAGGTGGTTCAGGTATGGGACGGATCCCGTACCTGAAGCAGGCTCTAGCTGGGCACCATTTAACTGAGAGTGCTTCCAGGTGGTGGAGCAGTGGGGTTAAGGCAGGCTTACTCCTGCCCTGGCCTTGCACCACTCCTGAAAGCAGCTGGCATGTACAGCAATGGCTTCATTGTGCCATGTGCTGCCCCTCATCTACAGACACTGAGCCCACAGCTTCTATTTGCCCCGGTTGTCTGTTGTTGATCAATGGGAGCTGCAGGAGTGGTGTCTGCAGGCAAGGACAGCATATGGAGACTCCCTGCTCTGACTTTCTCAGGGGCTGCAGGGACATGCCAGCCACTTCCAGGAGCAGCAGTTACCACAAGGATAATGACTCCAGCTACGACAGGTTAGGTATTTTAGAACTCACTACTCAAAGAATTAAATTTAAGCATAAGAGAGAAATGAAAATTATGCAAGGCACAGACCTGTCAAAAATCAAAAACAACACACTTTGCAAGCAGTAAAAGAAGTAACAACAATCCCCCACGTATGGGGGTGGGTGTGTGTGTGTGTGTGTGTGAGATTTGCATTGCCAAGCTCCCTCCATCATCTTCTCTCTGTGGAGATAGGGTACAGAAGTGGAGGGGAGGGAGTGGGAGGGACACCCTGACATCAGCCACCCCCCTTCTCCCTCCCATACCCTGCACAGTAAGCAGGAGGCTCCCAGGGGGGCAGCTCCAAGACACAGGGCAGAAACAGCGTGACAGTGGGTGGAGGGACAACTGAAGTGCCAACACTTGATAGCTTCCTGGCCAAACTAGGGATGTAATAGTGTAGTCGACTAACTGATAAGCAAAAACGTATAGGTTAATTCTATAGAATACATGCATTTCTTTCCCCTCTCCCCCCGGGCCAGTAAATTTTTTAGCAGCCTGACCAGCAGCCTGGCTCAGTTCTGGTTCACACCGGGTCAGGGATCTACCCCTGCTGTTCCTCTGCATTTAAAGTGTATTAGGAGCCAGGTAGGTAGGCAGCCCGGCTTAGTTCTGGTTCACACCGGGTTCAGGAGCTCAGATCCCCTGGCCCCTTGGATAGGGGCTGCTGCCACTCCATGTTGCTGCCTCTTTTTCAGAGGCAGCAGCACTAGGCGAAAGGCAGCCTGATACCCTACACTGCTACCTCTGTTATAGTGGCTGCTGGCCCCACTGCCAAGGAGTATTGAATAGTCGACTAACTGATACAAATTCATGAGGTTACTCAACCATTCAATTAACTGATATTTAACATTCCTAGGCCAGACCAGTCAGGATCACCTATCAGAGACTCCAAGATCTACTGGTAGATCCCGAGCTATTGGTTGGTGACCACTACTCTTGATTATAACTAAGTTTATTTATGCCCTTTTTCCTCAAGGAAATTGTGGGAATATTATTTCTGTAATGAGAAACTGAAGTTACTGCTAATCACTTTAATAACAATGTTGGTCCATATGGATACTTGAGATATTTAACATACCATATTAAAATATTACATATTAAGCTATATTTGTGCGCTCTTTGGTATTTCTATAACATTAATATCCAGATGTTCAAGCCACAGGTCAGTTGCTTTTGCTTGGGTTCTGTACATATATGTAGAAGAGATGTCCTGTCCTAGAGAGCTTGTAAACTAAACCGACAAGACAAAAGATGGGAGAAAGGAAGTAGTATCTGCATTTGACAGGTGAACTAATGCTCCAATCCTACAAATGGTCATGTGTGCTTTAATGTGTTGTGTGACCAGTCTCATCGAGACGGTGGGAATACATAGGTACATGTCCAGGATTATGAAATCTATAACAAAGTGAATCTGGATATTGAAATGTCTGACAGAAAAATGAGCGTCCATTTATTTGACTTGGTTTCATTGTTACAGTGAAAATGAAATTTCCTGGGTCTAATGAAAATGCATGTTGCCTGTTTCTTGGAGCTAACAAATCAGGATTAACCCAACAGCATTAATCATATTAAAATATTCACTATGGTTACACTTCTCAGTGGTTCTAGTTTCATGTGCATATAAACCTGTAGTGTATTGAAAGTTTCAAAGCACTAATGTCACTATGGAAATACAGACATAGATGCCAAAGAAAGGTATCATGAAATGAGAAAATGAATATTTACCCCTTCACATACTACACCTTCACATACTACATGAACCAATAAACCATTGGATCACCCAATTAAACTTGTATGTAACAGATTTAAAATATAAGGAGGTACTTTTTTGCGTAGTACACACCTTGTGGAAACTTATTGCCAGGGTATGTTGTGAAGGCCAAAAGTATAATTGTGTTCAAAAAAGAATGAGATGGCACATGCACATTATGAATACTGTGTACAGGTCTGGTCTCTGCATCAAAAAAGATATATTAGAATCGGAAAAGATACAGAAAAGGGCAACAAAAGTGATCAGGGTATGGAACATCTTTCATATGAAGAGAGATTAGTAAGACTGGGACTTCTCAGCTTGTAAAATAGACGACTTTGGGGAGGGGGGGAGGGAATATCATACAGGTCTATAAAATGACTGATGTAGAGAAAGTAAATAAGAGTGTTATTTATTCATCATAACACAAGAACTAGGGGTCATCAAATGGAATTAATAGGTAACATGTTTAAAATAAACAAAAGGAAGCATTTCTTCACACAATACACAGTCAACCTGTGGAACTCATTGCCAGAGGATGTTGTGAAGGTCAAGACTATAGTAAGGTTCAAAAGAAGTAGACAAAATCATGGAGTCCATCAATAGCTGTTAGGATGGGCAGGGATGCAAAACAATGTTCCGAAGGAGTCCCTAGTCTTTGTTGCTAGAATTTGGGAAAGGGAAGCTAGGAATGAATCACTTGATGGATTACCTGTTCTGTCATTCACTCTGAAGCACCTGGCATTGGCCACTGTTGAAAGACACAGGATACTGGGCTGGATGGATCTTTGGTTTGACTTGACTTAGTATGGCTGCTTCTATAAATTTGTGGGGGGTAGGACCCACAATGGCTGTTGGCCAAGATGAAAGGGACACAAACCCGTGTCCTGGGTGTCCCTAAACTTTTGATTACTAGAAGCCGGAATTGGATGAAAGTGGATGGATTGGATCACTTGATACATTTCTTTGTTCAGTTATCGCCCTCCAAAGCATCGGGCAGTGGCCACTGTTGGAACACAGGGTACTGAGACGTGCCTTTGGCTATTATGTTCTTACGGTTACATGTTACAGTCTGTTAGTCTTGAATAAATTGGGAATTGAATGTGACATAAGACATTCAACTTTTTTCTTGAAGGCACTCTTGGAAAGAACAGGCTACACACTTGATGTGACTACTGGGCAGAGGAAGTATGGTGGTCCTCCTCCAGATTCTGTGTATTCAGGACAACAGCCTTCTGTTGGTACAGAGGTAAGAGGGAGACTTTTTATACAGGGTTTAAATGGACTGTTCTTTAACATCATTTTAAAAATGCATATGAATATGTTTGTTACTTAGATATTTGTGGGCAAGATTCCAAGAGACTTATTTGAAGATGAGCTTGTTCCATTATTTGACAAAGCTGGGCCTATCTGGGATCTGCGCTTAATGATGGATCCACTAACTGGTCTGAATAGAGGATATGCTTTTGTCACTTTCTGTACTAAAGAGGCAGCTCAGGAGGCTGTTAAACTGGTAAGTTTTGTTTGTCTTTTATGAGATCATTTCCTAACCCATAAATAATTACTACAATCATTATTAGTAAGTGATTACAGAATTCCCTTATGAACAGGTTATGCCCATAATGGACTTCCAAGTAGTACGGTCAGTAACAATCCAAAACGGTGCCACGATCAGAAACAGGCTTCTGCACCAGATACGTTGCTGGCATGACCTAGTATGGCAAATTCTTTTACTTGTATCAAAAGTTCAAATTAGCAGTAAAATAATCCTTGATGTCCCATTTGTTGAACAAGAGGAGGTATTTGAGGAGGATTACTTTGGATTGTTTTCTTTCAAATGAGTTTCTTAAATTAGGTTTTTGGATCCCACTACTATATGTTATGCACTCACTTTGTGTGCTGATAGTGGGATCCACATGGACAAAATACATTGAACCACATTTATTGTAAGGTAGGTAACTGTTCTTAAGATACTGGATTTTATGAAAGGCCTTAGGTTGTTCCCAGTAGCAAACTATTCTGTGTCTATTGTTCAAAACTCCTTGGAGAGATTACTGAAATCTGCAGAAAGAATATGGTACTTATTTAGAATATAAGTACATAATATTGTGAGAAAGTTGGACTTCAGTATTTCAAGTGTGCAGCATGAATACTGAACCATCTACAGCAGGGGTGGGGAACCTAAGGCCTGGGGGCCACATCCAGCCCCCAAGGCTCAGGGCTCCCCCCCAGCATTGGGGAGTCCACACTGGTGCCCCAGCCCTCTGCAGTTCCCCCACGTGGCAAGAGCACACATCTACTAGCTTGGGCCCCCCAAGGCTCTGGTGTATGAGAGGAATCGGAGGGGGTGTCTCTCCTCAGTCAGGGGCCATATCAGTGAGAGTTTGGTTGTGTGGGTTTTTTTTCTTTCTTCTCACTTCTGTGTGTCCCCGACTGATTTGTCTGTGGATCAGCAGCTCCTGACCCAAAAAACAGGTTCTCTACCTCTCATCTATAATGTTTTTCTCCCAATAAATACTCCTCCTTTGGGCTAGGTGTCCTGGCTATGCATCTCCACCCCCAGTTCAAGGCTAAACACAAATGTCAGGCCACCCAATACTAAATATTCCCTGGGCAGCATTGCATGACGTCTCCAGGGAGGTTCTAGTTTTGTCAGCCTCATGAGGTCTGGGTCTGAACTATGCATGCTGCCCAGATACTAGATTGCCAGCTTTGTCTATTGGGACACTCATAGGGTATGTCTACACTAGCCCCTTAGTTCGAACTAGGGAGGCTAATGTAGGCATTCGAAGTTGCAAATGAAGCCCAGGATTTAAATATTGTGGAATGAGGTGTAAAAGTTAACTCAAACTAAGGACTTAGTTCGAGTTAACGTTTGACTGCCGCGTGTAGCTGCGGACAGTTAGTTCGGACTAAGGGGATTTAAAAATGGTGCCCAGACGGGAAGATGCAAATAAAGCCTGGGATATTTAAATCCCGGGCTTCATTTGCAACTTCAAATGCCTAGATTAGCCTCCCTAGTTCGAACTTGGGGGGCTAGTGTAGACATACACATAGGGACTAAGATGCATTAAACCAGTGGTTCCCAACCTTTTTTTATACCAGGGACCAGCAAACCCATTCACAAACTTTTGGCAGACCGGCAACAATTTGATTTACATATTCATTATGCAAATAGTGAATATTCAAATATACAAATAAAATTTTACCGATATACCAAAAGTTTGTAAATAGGTTTGCCAGTCCCTAGTGTAAAAAGCCCTGACCTCTAGAGCCCCTCATCCCTCCACTACCATCCCGTGCCAGCCCCCCTGCCTCAGATGCCTCAGTTGTAGCCTCCTATTTCCAGAGCCCCATTGCACCTAATCCCCTCAGGTCCCCCTGTGCTAGCTCCCAGTCCCCAATATTAACCCTGTCCCCAGTGCCAGCCCTGTCCCTCTAGCTTCCTCACTACTAGCCCCAACCCCAGAGCCCCCCCCAGTTCCAGTTCCCCATCGTGGATGTCACAGTGCCTCTGAGTCAGCCCTCCCCCACCATCAGAGCCCCTGTGACTATCCCGCTCCCCCCACCCTGCTGCTGCCTCCCAGTCGCCAGCTGAGCACAGTGTGTGGTGGGAGGGCTGTGCGGAGCCTGTAATGGGATGAGCCCCCTGCTGAGCGCTGGGCTCTACATGGCACTTGGTCCTAGTTGAGGGCTGCGGCAGCTGGGCCCCAGCTGAGTGCAGTGGCAGTGCTAAGCGCTGTGTAGAGCCCACCTGCTGCGGCACTCAGCAGGGGTCTGGCTATCATGGCACTCAGCTGGGGCCAAGCACCATGTGGAGCCTGGCTGCCCCAGCACCCTGCTGCTGTGTGGGGAACCCTAGTGGGCGGGCCATGGCCTGGCAGTGTGCCACAGCCTGGCAGGCAGGGGTTTGTGGCCTGCTGCCGGTCCACGGACCGGCGGTTGGGAACCATTGCATTAAACTTTTGATAGAATACATTTTAAATCGTGTCCCAATTCCCTTAAAAACGTAAGTTATTTTTCTGCCTTCATGCTGTGTTTTTTATAAAAGGTTTTGGTGGGCTCAAAGACAACACCAAACAACATGCTTGGGATAAATCTGCTTTGTCCAAGCACACTCCTGCTTGTTGCCTTTCTGGTTTCAGCTTTGCTGTTATACACCCTGTTGCATGAGCTGTCTCCAGATTACTGCACCAGCGTGATGCAGCTGATCAACAGCAAAACTATGAAAACTGACAAAGTTTAGTGCTATCAGATGCTGCAAGTAAATTGGAAATGTGCAAATATTGAATTTTAGAAGTTACTTAACAGTAGGTATACAATTTGTAGTTGGAAACTTAACTTCAAATGGATGGTGTTTTTAAATGCAATACACTTGTAGATCTGGAGGGCAATCTATGCTGATGATGTATTAAGCTGATATGATGCAAAGATAGGTGGCCAGGCTTGGACTTGATCCTTCTTGCCTTGTTTATAAAGGTTCTCTAATGGTTCAGAAGTATGAAGTTTTCCATCTGAGATGTGTATATAATCAGACATAGTTTAAAGAACCATATGCCATTTAAATTACCACCGACAAGGGTGGATTGGAGAAATAAAAGGAAAAATATATATTTGATGTTGTCTGGGAAATCTTTCCACTTAAGTACTGTGACATGACAATATGCCATTCTTGACGATGGGTATAGGAGAAAATACTAATAACAAGTACTTTGGAATTAGTTGGTTTTGTATAAGGTGTCAGCTGCATTTGGCTGGGTAAATTATGATTTGGAAAAACATACCAGTGTTTACTACCTAGAAGCCAGTTCAAACAGTATAGTATTGTGGGCATACCAGTAAGATCTGGGTACTGTGCCTTGTGAGAAGCCTCTGTCATCTTTAGTGATGAAAATAGGAGGCTGCTCAGTGGCACACTCTCTCCTACTATTCACAGGTTATGACTGTTTATCACCCATGCACTGGTCGGCCACTTCATGGAAAGAAGTTTTGTCTCTCTCCTGTCTCGGAGCCTGTCTCTTGACTCTTTGGGGCATATCCTTCCCCACCTCCTCTTTTTCCAAGCTTTGGAAAATTCTGAACAAAAGTGAGACAAATGAGACCATCCACTTCACTGTTGCCTATAGACTTTTATGTAGTAAATAGCAAAACTGATGGGAACTTTACAAATATTCTGCTGCTGCTGTTTGAGTAACCTGAGCTTTTTTCAGATTCAGAAAGACACTACATGAATTTATATAAATCATGTTTGGTTACCTCAATATCTGTGATTCTAAAGATTTTAATTATTAACTTAAATTCTGTTGAAATTGATATTTATTCACCAGCTTGTGATAATTTCCTATTCACCAATTAAATGATTCAAGCCCTGGATATTATTTAAAAATGTAAAAAAGCTAGTAATGTGTATAAACTGAGTCTAAACATTGTTCCCAAGTTCAGTATGAAATGTTGAGGGGGCTATAATTTAAGATAACATAGTTTAGTCTTGCTTTTTATAACACTACACTGAGTAAGTTAACAATGTTGTCTGTAATGTAATCTGGCCCTTACATTTCCATGCTTATCTTCAACAAACAGTTTTTTTTCCAGAAGCTGCTGTCTGATTTGGTGGAGAGGTCAAGCTATGTACACATAATACCTCTACGAGAACCATAGTTGTTTCTGGAGTAGTCTTTTTTTGGACCCCAACTTGTTGAAGTTTTTGTTGATGTGCACCTGAATACCTGCTTTTATGTGCCTATTTCAGTTTAAGAAGAGCTTATAGATGGTGACTAGGGGAAGTTTTCTCTGTAATGTGGCTGGAAACAGTACCTTTATTGTCAATACTTTAGGTAGAACAAGCCCCAACTGCTGTAATTCTGCATAGGCCATCATCTTGAGACATTTGAGCCAGAAAGTTTCTTCAGGAAGTAAAGCTTGATTCTGAAGCTAAAATGGGGGGAAAGATAGTTGTTGGCTCAAACTGGTGACCACTGGCAAAGAATGTGAATGTACTGCAAGTGTGGTAGTTACACCTGTTACATGCACATGTCAGGCCTCTGAAGGGTTTAATATTTCACTGTTGATTACAGTTATAGGGAAATAAAATATCTGCGGTAGATTCTTAGAATGGGGAAGAGTGAAAGCTTGGTAATAACTTGCCATTGTCTATTTTTCTTTCAGTACAATAATCATGAAATTCGTTCTGGAAAACACATTGGTGTATGCATCTCTGTTGCCAATAATAGGCTTTTTGTTGGCTCTATTCCTAAGAGTAAAACCAAGGAACAGATTGTTGAAGAATTTAGTAAAGTAACAGGTAAGTTAGCAAGTATATTGGGAATTGGGTAAAAATAAATGTGAGTGATCATTGATAGGATTTTTTTCACCATCTTTGGATTGATTTTGAATGATGATCTTTTAAACTAAAAAACCCAGCACAAAACTAAGTTTTCAGATTTCTCCCTTTTGAAGGAAACAGTAATAATGTATCATTGCCTAAACCATTGTAGTATCTTTGAATAATACATACTTTATTTGAATCTCTATTACTAAACCTTTGATTATATACGTGTTTAACCTACTGAATAACAGTCAGATATATAAGGAACATTTCTTTCAGAGAAATGCATTGCTCCCCAACTCACCAAAATTCCTTCAGTATCAAAGGACATATCGATCTTTTATATAAGCAACATTTAAACAGTACGGAGAGAGTTCTGTGCTTTTGAGTTCTTGGCAATAGTAGATTAAAGTTACTGACTGACTTTAATGCTATAGCAGTGGTCCCCAACCTTTTAGGGCTGCTGCGTGCCCAGGGGCGGCGGCCGCGCATGCGCCGGGCGTCCGGGGTGCAAGAATGGCTCGGGCCGGCCCTGGTCACTAGGCGGGCTCTCACAAATGCCCCGGCGGGCGCCATGGTGCCCGCGGGCACCGCGTTGGGGACCACTGTGCTATAGGGTTACTTCTGCATAAAGGCACTCAAAAAGAACAATGTGAAGGAAGGCTTTCAGAAGTCTTCTAAACACACGTTATTTTTTATGGAACAGAAATAATTTTGTCCATAGCTGCTTAGATGCTGCAGTGGTATGCAATAGAAGTTTTTATGTAAGTACAGAAGTGTATCTCGGTATTTGTTCACACCAATCTTTGAATCTTATCCCTGCTTTCACATTGGCTTGTAATATATACTTATTTCCTTATGTAGGATCATTCCTTTGCTTTGTAGTATAAAACCTCAGTAGAAACCAAATTAAATTCTTTCCTTAATTTCACAGAGGGTCTCACAGATGTCATATTGTATCATCAACCTGATGACAAGAAAAAGAACAGAGGCTTTTGTTTCCTTGAATATGAAGATCACAAAACTGCTGCTCAGGCCAGACGTAGGTTAATGAGCGGAAAAGTGAAAGTCTGGGGAAATGTTGTTACAGTTGAATGGGCTGACCCTATAGAAGATCCAGATCCTGAAGTTATGGCAAAGGTAATAAAGCAACTGAGAAATATAATTATACCCTCATCGCTTAAATTGTCATAAGGTAATATTTAGTCATGGGTGACCGGTGAAGGTAGCACTGGGGGAGGCAAGCCTGCCAGCCTTGCCCCTTCTGCTGAGGCCTTGCCCCATGGGAGCCAAGCTACCCCTCCACCCTACCACTTCAGGGAGGCAGGCAGCAGGGTTTGTGCGCGTGCCCCCACCACTATGGGGAGGGGAAGAAGGGTGGGTAGGAGCATGTGCCCCAGCCTTTCCAGCTCTGGACATGGGGAAGATGGGCACTGGGGGCAACAACACTCTTCTCTCTCTGTTTCTCTCCCCCCCCCTCCCCAACGCCTACAGTAGGTGTTGTGGGGGCGGAGTGTGGGTGGGGCCAAGCTGGTGGTTTGGGAAGGCAAAGCCTTTCCCAGCCTAACATACTGGATGCCCATGTTTCTGGTATTAGTACTATATTGAAATACCACTTGAAGGGTTGTAAAGATGTGAGTACATTCTAAAACATTTGAAAATTAAACAGAACTCTTACAGTCTTAAAAGAAATTTCAGTGGTAAGTAGAATTCACTACTACTTGGGGGGTTAAATGATTCTTTGTTTTTGTTTCCTGCCAATGTTGAAAATCTATGTAACTTCCATGATTCCTCTAATATGGAATAAGGGTACGTCTAGACTACATGCCTCTGACGACAGAGGCATGTAGATTAGGCTACCCGACGTAGGAAAATGAGCGGCGATTTAAATAATCGCCGCTTCATTTAAATTAAAATGAGCTGCGTCGATCAGCTGTTTGTTGGCTCAGCTAGTCTGACGCTCATGTCGACATCAAAGGCATTTGTCGACTGCCCCGGTAAACCTCATCCCACGAGGCATAACGAGGCGGTTGACAAATGCCTTTGATGTCGATCATGAGCGCCCAGACTAGCGCTGAGCCGACAAACAGCTGATCGCCCAGCGCGCAGCCATTTTAATTTAAATGAAGCGCGATTATTTAAATCGCCGCTTCATTTTCCTATGCCGGGTAGCCTAATCTACATGCCTCTGTCACCAGAGGCATGTAGTCTAGACATACCCTAATAGTGTGAGTGATACATTTGCTTCAAAATCAGTGTTGCTTTGTGACTTCACACTAAGTACTTGATTGAAAGGAATCAGTGGGAATATTTGGATCAGTCTGTAAAAAAGACTTAATTCTCTTAAACATAGAACTTCATATCTGAAATTCTTGAACTGGTACTAGTTCAAAGAATACACACCCGAATTTTCTAAATCCTTGTCAAACTCCAGGAAACTATCCTTTCACAAATCAAGCAGTTACTTCTCTTAGAAGACAATGGTGGTGGTTTGTTTTTGTGTTATTTTTTCAGACTCTCTAAAGCAATAGTGGCAACATTCTGGAGTATAAAGTTCACATAGCCTAGGTTCTTCATACGAGGTTTGGGGAGCATTATTATAACAGTAGAGCTGTTCTTTGTTCTGACGTACATTTTGCCAAAGCAGATGAATTGAGTCTTACCTGAAAACTTGTATTCTCAGATGTTGCCCGGTCCTGTCTGTCTGGTTCTTTTGCCCAATCATTAGCACAAGAGTCTCTAGACAGCCCTTTTCTATGTTACTTTTTCTCACTATCCCATTTGTCTTCCTCTGACCTGAGATGGCTGGCTGACTAGTAGGAGTTCTAGTTCGATGGACTTAGTAAGGTGTCTTGGCTGGGCTCTCCTTTTTGCTGAGCCAAATGGGGTTAGTCATATAGCTGCTTTTCTAGCAGAAGCATAGAATGTTTTACCTGCCAACTTTAATCCCCCTATTCTTTCTTGCCCAGCGATGTAATCAATCAAAAGCAGGGAATGGGGAGTCTTGCAAATAGTTTGCCTGCAAAATAGCTCTTCCTCAATAAGACAGCTTCTCCCTCTCAAAAGATGATCCCTGGTCCATCTAACTTTTTCTGTGATCATTGGTGAGGGATTCCTGCTAGTGAAAATAAACAGGTAAGTATGAAGTGATGGGAACATGGATGGGAAGAAAGAACTGGGTAGAAGCTTCTGGAGCAGAGCTGTGGTTGTGGGCAACATAAGAGGAAAGCAATGTATCTTGGTTCCCTGCCCCATTCCACATATAAGTGATTTTGACTAAACTAAACATTTTGAATGGGGTAGGAGGATACTAGGATATAGAAAGGATAAAGGAAAAGAGCAGATCAGGAGTGCTATAGATTTAGCGCAGTGGATCAAGAGACTTGTGAATGGAGATTCCAAATTTTAAACTATATGGAAGAGAAACTCTGATGGAGTCCCCTGCTGGCCCCAGGCTCCATGCAGTGTTCCAATCTTTGAAATGCACAAGAGCCCCTGCTGGGGCTCTTGTACATTTCAAAGGCAGAACGCAGTGGCACTTCTGCCTTTAAAATGCAACAGCAGCTGGGTGGGCTTTTACAACATTTCAAAGTGGAAGTGCCCTTATCAACTATTCAGTTAGTTGGTTCATTTAATTTTAATATCCCTGCATACCATAGTGCAGACAAAATTAAAAGGCAGTTCAGTAGTGACTGTCATAGCTAGCAATGTGAATGATTTGCCACAGGGCTACTCAACTTTGGAAGCCCTGTGGGCTACAATGATACTCACAGCACATGCCGCAGGCCGCAACTTAAATGTGGTTGCATATATATGCAAATAGCTTCAAGATTCATGGTGCGGTTGCAAGTTTGCTTTCTTTAATGCAGCGATAGTCTTTGACAAAGACGACACATTGGGTTTTCATTTATCTCTGCAAAAGCGAATAATATCTCCCAAACAGGGTTGAAAACCCTGTGTTCATTCAAAAAGTGTCTCTTCTTTGTTGCCATTTTTAATGCTCCTTATTAAAAAGAAAATGGTATACCAGTGTTTTGGGTGTTTAGCTTGAAGCTTCAGGTTGTGTATTTCTTGGAGTGATTTTACTGTAAAAAGAAAAGTTTCCAAGCCAGAGCATTCCAACCTGTTGCGGGGCGGGGAGCTGGGCAAATCAGGCGAGACACAAGAGGCAAAAAAGGACAGGTGCCCAGGACCCCTGTCCTGGATTCCCAGCAGGGCTGACGTCCCCACCCGGGAGTCCATTGCTCCATGCAGGATGGAGGCAGTGCTACCTGCTCATGACTCCGGATTCAAACGTGTCAGCACCTCTCAGGCTCTTCCCACAAGGCAAGTAGCCAGCACTTTGCACAATGCCCCGGCGCTCCTGGCACCTCCTCCCTTGGGGCTAGAAACACCAACGCCCTGTACCCGTCTGTTCCAGCCAGTCCATCTTCTTGTGTATTTCAGTTCTCACCCCACCTGGGAGACGCCTTGCCGTTGTGGAGTGCGTTCCCAGTGGAGGCCATGTTCAAAGGATCCCACCTATAGGCCTTATGTTGAGCCCCACGTAAACCCAAACCGCACTGTGGGCTGCAAACAAATGGGCTGCGGGCCGTGTGTTGAGTAGCCCTGGTTTACTGGTTAACTGTTGGAGGCCGGAGCAGACCTACCCAACTCCATTTAATCAATTAACTGGTTAAATGAAACATTTATGTACGAATTATGTACTTTGCAAGATCCAATCAGAGCTGGCAATTTAAGCATCCAGTTAACCTAAGCAGTGTCTTTGAGATGTTGGACACAGTCGTGTGGCACTGGGTCCATGGCTCATAACTTTGTTTGGCCATAATGAAGTAATACCTAAAAGTGAGTTTATTTTTTCTCTCCCATTTCAACTCAGATGGAAGGCATGTCATCTGAGAAGTCTGGCTTGTCTTGACTTCCTTATGCCTAAACAGACCTGTCGATTAATGCAATGTTCTCAATCTTTTTAGACTACTATGCCTTTTTCATGAATCTACCTGCTTACAAAAATCAAACAAAAATACAAAAATCTTATAGCACAACTATTGAAAAATTACTTTAATTTATCATAATAAGTATGACATAATTTTATTAATAGAACACATTTCAATATACAGTAAATATAGCAGTTTAAGTCATTTATATTTTAGTTGGTACTGATTTCAGTAGTCTTTTTATGTAGACTGTTGTAAAACTAGACAAATATGTACATCAGTTAATGTACCTCTGTTTGAAAAACTATCGCATTAGTATGTCCTTTCCACAGATCATGTTTGTTGGTTATGTACATAGTCCACAATTTGACCAGATCTGAGGCATTAGCGAATAAAATGTGTTTATGCTGGAGAAAATGTAAACCAGTTGTTTCCTTGCAATTCATTGAAAAGCGTCTTAATCAATGAATGCTTCGGCTCCTTTTTTGGAGAGGCAATAATTGATGTAATGTACATCTAAGATTGGAAAGGTGGGCGCTGGGGTTGACCGATTTGATGGGTAATGTGGACTGTCTACCTATGGCAGCCAGTGAATCCATACAGCCAGTCTGCAAAGTCTATTCTGTTCACTCTTTCTCATAATAAATAATAGAGGAATGGTCAATTAGATTGAATGGCACCCAATTTAAAAGCGAATACCTTTTCCACATGGAAAAATCAGACTCTAAAATTCATTGCAACAAAAGATCATTGAGGTAAAGAGTTGATTGGGATTATAAAATACTTGGATAATAGGACTATCCAGAGGAGTTAGTTTAAAAAGAGATTCTGGAAAGACAAGCTCTTCGAGTCAGAGCATAAGACAGACTGTTAACTAATGTGGGTTAAAATAACTTACTTTGAAGTAGATTATTCAGTTATTGCCTAGTGTGAGGTTTTTTCATTTTCCTCTGTAGCTGCTGCTATTTGGCTATTGTGGAAGACAGAATACTGGAGTAGATGGCCCACTGGTTCTGACCCAATGCTGTAATTCTTATAACCCTATGCCTCCCTTGCCCCTCATCCCCCCATAGCTCCCATATATTTTTCTCTGCAGGCCTTTAGACAAGGATTTGCCTATAGATCCCTGTCTGAGGCTGTAGTTTCTGCCTATCCACGCTCCCCCAAGATATTGCTGCTTAAGATACCGCACATAAACACACAGTCTTTGCCACTTTTCATCCTGATAAACTTGTAATTCAGAGAGAGAGAATCTGCTGCTGGCTCCTGCTACTGCTGATAGCTGTGATCCTGTCAGTCCCATAGCCTGCTCTCCTTGGTTCCTCCATCTGCTCTGGAGAAGCCAAAGGGAAAGGGAGCTAGTATCTGAGGGATTCTGAAGTATGGCCACCAGCTGTGCTCTTTCCGCTATAGTTTCACTGATTAAAACTCTGCATCACAGAGGGTACATCTAAATTACATCCCTTTTTCAATAAAGTGTTGTAAATTAGACATATCGAAATTGTAAATGAAGCTGGGATTTGAATTTCATGCGCTTCATTTGCAGAATGGCGGCTGCGGCTTTTTTCCGAAAAGCTGCTTTTCGGGGAAAACGTGGTCAAGACAGGGATCTTGACAGAAATGCCCCGTTTTGAAAGATCCCTGACTTGACCGCGGTTTTCTAAGAAAAGCGGCTTTTCAAGAAGGAAAAAAAAAAAAAGCTGTGGCTGCCATTATGCAAATGAAGCACAGGAAATTCAAATCCGGGCTTCATTTACAATTTCGATACGTCTAATTTACATCCCTTTATCGAAAAAGGGATGTAGTTTAGATGTACCCTGAGTGGTGTAGCCTGAGCTAGTATACCACGGGAAGAGGGCCTTGATAGACAATTTATATTAGCCATTTCTCTGCAGGTGGATTTTTGATAGAAGACTTGTGGACTGGGCTGAGTAGTATTTGTGGTCAGAGAGAAGACACTGTGGTCTGGCATTGTTAATGGTTCTGATAGGTGAGGATAGAGAAGATAACTCAGCTGCAAGCAAAAGTGACTTATGGATTGAGGAACCTTTATCTGACAGGTGTTTTCTTTGACAGGTGTCAGTGTTGATAGCCCACACATTAGTACATCCACACTAGGCTGCAAGGGCATATCTTAAACCGATTTGAGGGTAGCTTGTGTGGATGCTTTGGTGCTTCATTAAATTCTGCACAACTTAGCTGACTGGGTGCTCTAATATAGACTAGACAGTATGTAACTTTCTCCTCTACCAGATGATATTGCTAAGCCTCAAGCTTTGCATTTCAGATTGCCTCTGTTCTTTATTTCCTTTTGTCATAGACAATAAAAGTGTATTCTAACCAACAATATTTGATGATGTAGCTTCAGAACATCTGGTGGAGGCAAATTGTCTAAGCAGAGAAGGCATGCTGAGTGATTAGATATTGATGGGTGCTTCAACTGTAATAATTTGAATAGTTAATTTCTACATATTACTGTCCTTAGCTAACTCTACTCTTTTAAATAATTTTAAAAAGTTCCTTTGAGGCAAAACTTACTGATAGGATTTTTTTCAGTTACAACACTGATTGTTTAGTAACATTAAATCAATTTATTCAAATATAAAGTCAGCAACTGATTTCCTAAATTCATTGTAGTATGTTGCATATAAATAGAATTAATTGATTTTTTTAAAATATTTTTGAACTGATTAATTATATTAGACACAACTTGTATACTGAAACTTGACTTTTGTTGTCTTTTAGGTGAAAGTGTTATTTGTACGCAACCTTGCCAATACTGTAACAGAAGAGATTCTAGAAAAGGCCTTCAGTCAATTTGGAAAACTAGAGCGAGTGAAGAAACTAAAAGATTATGCCTTCATTCATTTCGATGAACGGGATGGTGCTGTAAAGGTAGGTTAAAAGGATTTTAATTTTGATATGTGCATAGAAGTTACGACTAATTTGAATTTGTGGAAACTTTTTCTTAAAATATCAGTATGAAGAATGATTTAAGACAGTGGTCACCAGCCAGTTGATGGTGATGGACTAGTCCGACATGGGGACTCTGTCCCAGTCATTTGTGATCTCTTGGGGGTGGAGTGGGGCTGCTGCTAAGGCAGGCTACTTGGCTGTCCTGACCTGACATCACTCCTGTAAGTGGCCAGCGTGGCCCCAACCAGGGGCGGTGACAAGAATACAGGTCTTGGCATTCTGCTTCTGCCTGCAAGCACTGCCCCTTCATTCCCAGGCAGTAAGAACTGAGGCATGCCAGCAGAGAAGTATAGCACAAAGCTATGTGCCTCCCACTTTGGGACTATGGGGGTGTGTTGGCCCCTTCTGGGAGTGGCATGAGGCTGGAGCAGGCAAGAAGCCTGCCTTAGCCTTGCTGGGCCGCCAGCCTGGAGTTGCCCATGGTAAGTGCTGCCGGCGGGAGGCCACAGACCAGCACCAAGAATTCTGTTCTGCACCGTGAACACTTGACCCCATCTCAGCCAGCACCCAGTGCCCCCTCCTGCATCCCAAAGAGGGATATAAAGGGTTAACCAGTTACCCAGTTTTTAAATGCGATTTTACATCCTTAATCCCAACACCCTGCCCCAGCTCGGTGGACGTGAATGAGGGTGGAAGAAAGCACATGGCTAGGGGCTGGAATGAGCGGGGCAGAGCTTCAGGAAAAGGGTGGGATAAATGCTGGGTAGCTCTTACATTCAAAAAGTAGTCTTGGACGTAAAAAGGTTGAAGATCGTTGATGTGAAATATTGTTAACTAACAGCATAAAATGAAGTTACATGTTGGATCTTTTCATAGAATGTTCTACACTACATAAATTCACTGGAGGGCTATGCATTGTGTACATTGCTGTTAATATTGGTGACTATTTTCCTGTCAAAAATAGAAGATTCTCTTTTAAGCTAATGACCTGTGCAAATGATGAGTGGGATGCCAGAACTTTCTCATCAACTTACAATCAAACATAAGGAAGTTCCTTTGGGGTAAAAGACCAGTTACGATACTTGAGAATCATTGAAAAATGTTGTTAGTAATGACGACAGCACTGAAACACAAAGTGAAAAACTTATCTTCCTAGGAACAGAGTTAACTGTTTCCTTTTTTGGTGACAGGGATATCCAATTGTTAACTCTCTTCTTTCCTTCCTTCCACCTTGTGGATCTATTTTCCCAAGGAGAAATTCAGGAATAACTAATTTGTTTCATCCCTTTCCTTTTGTGTTTCTTCCTTATTGGCTAGAATGACTGGCAGAATTTGTTCACGTATCAGTTTTCTACACCTTTGGGTGAAAAGAGCCACAAGGAACAGACACATAAGATACACATAGGCAAACCTAAGATACACATAGGTTTGCAGCTTTTTCCACTTGTCCAGATAGTTTGGTGAAGAAACTTGGGTTAATGGAGTAAGAATCCCTATCATGCATGCATCTTCCCAAGGCAGGGTCTCCTATGGAATCCAAAAGAGCCTACCACTTTCAGGGATAACTCAGATCCCCCTCTCTTGATACTCATTTGTAAAAATTTGGTGGGAAACTTTCATCATGTCCATTTCTGTTAAATGAGGCTGAAGTGCAGATTTCCTTATGCACCTAATCGGTAAGAAAACATTTATAAAAAGAGCAAAACCAAGATTTGTCTTGTGCTCTAGGAGCGCTTCTTTGTATACAAATATTTTTTCACTTGAATCTAAGCCCTCTTGCTGCCCTGTTGTAAATATGAGATCCCAGGGCTGAATTGTGGTATGCTATTTGTAGAGGATGCAGTAGTATGTCCACAGTTGTGAGGGGAAGAATTTTTTAAGAACAGTTAAGGCTGTCTTGGTTTTGAAAATCAAGCTTTATAGAGTCCTAGAACTGGAAGGAACCTCGAGTGATTATCAAGTCCAGTCCCCTGCACTCATGGCAGGACCAAGCACCATCTAAACCAGAGCAAGCTAGATCCAGCCTGCGGGCTGAATCCAGCCCACCCCTGCAGCATGGAGCAGCTCCATGCCGCTCAAAGCGGCTGTCTGTTCCTTGTGGCTCTTTGCACCATGCAGAAGAGGAAGGGGGAGATTTCACGTTCCGCTCCTGCCCCAGCACAATCTCTCAATTACTATTGGCTGGAAATAACCCCCCCATCCTACAGCTCAGAGAGCCACATGGAACAGCCAGACACTTTGAGTGGATTGTGGCTGCTGGCAGGCAGGGAAGCTTGCCTGAGGGTCCCGCTGGGTTGCTGGCCTGGAGCTGTGTAGGTAAGCGCTCTTTGGCCAGAGCCTGCCTCTGGCACCCCAGCCTCTCCTGCACTCCATTCCTCCATGTTCCCTCTCTTCCCCGGCTAGAATCCTCTCCTGCACCCAGACCCTGCACCCCAATCCCCTGTCCCAGGTCACCACCTAAACCCAGTGTACCCCTTCCCCAAAGCCAGAATCCTCTCCTGCACCCTTATCCCTTGCCCCAGGTCATAACTCCCTCCCTTCATTCAAACACCCTTCCAGACCCCACATTCCCTGCTGCATCCCAACCGCCTACCCTGAGCTCCCTGCTGCATCCCAACCCCACAGCCCCTTCAATCTCAGACCCCACAGCCCCTTCATTGAAAAGTGTGGGCCTTGACCACTTACCAAAATCTTGGAGTGGCTCTTATTGAAAAACTGGCCATCCCTGACAGGCATTGATCTATCCTGCTCTTAAAAATCTCCGGTGATGGAGATTCCATAACTTCCTGTCCCTAGGAAATTTATTCCAGTGCTAAAACAGCCTGAAAGTTAGGAAGTTTTTCCTTGTGTCCAACCTTAATCTCACTTGCTGCAGTTTAAACCCATTGCATCTTGTCCTATCCAGAAGTTAAGGAGAATAATTTTCTCCCTCTCCCTGTAGCAATCTTTAGTAAGTCTTTGAAACCATCTGCAGTCTGACTTTTCAGATATACAATCAAGGCTAATTCTGGGTGATACTGTTTTTTAGTAAACCCTCTATTCTTTTTTCCTTTTAAAGTGTGTCCCTGAATGCCCTAAGAAGTATATCTAAAATTTGGTTACTTCCTTCAGGCAATGGAAGAAATGAATGGCAAAGATTTAGAAGGAGAAAATATTGAAATTGTGTTTGCTAAGCCTCCAGATCAAAAAAGAAAAGAACGGAAAGCTCAGAGACAAGCGGCTAAAAATCAAATGTAAGTATAGATGTGTCTCTCTAGTGTACTGTGTTTTATTATGCAAATGTGGGTTTTTTAATAAAATTATAACATTGAAGTTATGTAGCAAGTATGATTAAGTGTATTAATATCTCATTTCACTTCTATAAGCTGTATTAGAATAGTTAGAGGAATTATTGGTATATCACAGTATAGCCCAAAGGCCAGACCCGGTCAGAATTGGGGTCACATTTTGTCAAGTGTTGTACAAACACACAGGAAAATAAAATTGCTGCCCTGGAGAGTTTAGACTTTAAGTTCAGTAATGCCTGAATTGGATGCATGTCCACTTATCCAGGTCAAATTTGAAAGTCATGGGAGCAAATTGGGAGAAATGAGCTGGTCACCTAAAGATCCGCTTACCTCTGCACTGTCTAGGGATGTAATATAGTATAGTCGATTAACCAATAAACAGAAGCTTATAAGTTAATGCTATATATTACACCCATTTCTCCCTTCCCCTCCTCCTTCCCCCTGCTAGTAAATTTAGCTGGCCAGCAGCCTGGATCAGTTCTAGCTTCTGCTGGGTCTGGGACCTCCCCCTGTTGCAACTCTGCATTTAAAGTGTATTAGGAGCCAGGTGGGTAGGCAGCCTGGCTCAGTTTCGGCTTACGCCAAGTCCAGGAGCTGAGGACCCTCCTCTTCCCCCTTCTCCCCCTGGAGAGGGGCTTGTTGCCACCCGGCGTTGCTGCCTCTGTATTAGAGGGAACAGCATGGGGTGACAGGTAACCAGTCTGCAAAGGGAGCTGGTTTTTAAACTGGCTCCCATCTGGCACCCCCTGCTGCTGCCTCTGATACAGAAGCAGCAGCGCAGAGTTGCAGGCTGCTCCTCGGGAGTGGGGTGGGAGCGCACTGGCTGCCAGCTCCAACCCTGGGGACTATAGAACAGTCGAGTAACCGATTCGTGAGGTTAATAAACTATTAGTTAACTGATATTTAACATCCCAGGTAGTGTCAGGTGAAACCATGTGAGATGAGTGCTTATCTAAATACATTTTGAAGCCGTACTATGGTGCCTACATGTAAATTGTTGGTGTGATTGCTCTCTAAGACGACATTCTTCTTCGAGGGTCCCCATGGGTGCTCCACTTAGGTGTCAGCGCTGCTGTACACAGCTTGGAGATCTTTGGTCGCAGTCCCCTGGCTGCCAGTGCCTGCTGTGCTATTGCGCAATCGCTAAGAACGACAGTTACACACGCGCCAGCGGCTGTTCCCTCAGTTCCTTCTCAACTGCAGCCGGCATTGGTTGCACTTAGTCAGTCTCTCTAACAGCATCAAAAGGAAAGAAGAAAAAAAAGGCATGGGCTTCGGCCAATACCTTTGCACAGCATTATGCAATTCAGACCTTTCAGGACTCAGGCACTAGATTTGGACATACGGTCCTGTCCAACATCTGGTCCTGCGTCACGGAGTGCCCACCGCCAACCAGGAACAATGCTGCGTAGTCACCTAAGTGGAGCACCCACTGGGACTGTCGAAGACGGGAAGGTTACTCACCTTGTGCAGTAACTGGAGTTCTTCGAGATGTGTACCCATGGGTGCTCCACACCCACCCTCTGCTCTGGGCTAACGCAGTCCAGCGAAGAGAAGGAACAGAGGGAACGGCCGCCTGCATGTGTGTAACTATCATTCTGAGCAATTGTGCAATAGCGCAGCACACACTGGCGGCTGGGGGACTGCTACCAAAGGTCTCCGGGCCGTGTGCAGCATGGTGCTGACACACCTAAGTGGAGCACCCACGGGGACACATCTCGAAGAACTCAAGTTACTGCACAAGGTGAGTAACCTTCCCTTTTTGCCACTTTAGTGTTGATTGGTAAAGCTTTTGAGCATTTTAAACACGAACATAAGGATTTTGCATTGTAGTATTTCATGCTTTCATATATTTTCTACTTGGGTTTAAATTGGATATCTTGCAGTTTTCCGTATTCCCATCCTTCATTTCCGGTATTATCTGTGCTACCAGTCCTGCTGCTTGAGATCTAAGACGATAGAATGGCTAGGTAAAACAGAATAATACACATCTTTAGATGGTAACATTGTGCACAATTGGAATTGTTTAAGATTGGCTTGTTTGCAGCTGTCATTTACTGCCCCAAAGTTCTCATTGGCCCTGCTTCAGTATTTTCTTTTGGACCTTAAGTGTCAAGCTTTTTTTTTATTTCATTTACATTTTTCAGTTTATCCCTCCTGTATTCCAGATCTCAGCTGCAGCCATAAGAACACCTGTTTGAAGTACAGTTCAGAGTAGTATGGGAAGTTAATGAACATGTTTGTACAGTAGAGGCAGTTATTTGCATGTCTGTTTTGTTAATACTGTTTGACATCGTGTTCTCGTTTTCCCCCCTCCTCCCCGGCCCCACTGTTTTAATTGACGTCAAAAGTGGGGTGGAATGAATCAACAGTCTCTCTTTAACCATGTATCCAGGCTCTGATAGTACCCTGTACTTCATTCTATAGAACAGGAGTCACCATCCCGTTAATTGTGATTGACTGGTTGATTCTGGCGCCTCAGCCAGTTTATCGTAATCTCCGGGCTCTAAAGTCTAGCAGTGCAGCAGGGCTCGGACAGGCTGCTGGCTGGCTCCAGGTTTGTCTGTGTGCTCCTGTTGCAGGGAAGGGGACAGTGTGTCTCTGCAAGCCGCCTGCATCTACAGCTTCCATTGGCTGGTTCCTGACCAATGGTAGTTGAGGACAGTGCTGGGGTATGCTATCCATCTCTCCTCTATAGGGGGACACAGAAATGAATCTGCATCCAGCTGCTTCTGGGATTGGCATGGGATCACAGCAGCCCAGCAGCCTATGCTAATTGCCTCCTGGCCGGAGCTTCCCTGCTGCACCAGTGGCCCAGCTCTGACCCTCCTTCTGCAGCCAGCACTCCATTCTCAACCCTCTCCCACATCCCAACACTTTGCCCCAACCTGGAATCCCCTCCTGCACGCAAACTGCCAGAGCTTTTCTTCACCCCCTCCTGCACCCGACCCTCTGGCCGGAAGGGAGGGCGAAGAGTGCAAGTGATAGAGAGGGGGGAATGGAGTAGGCAGATGTGTGATTTCTTCAAAAGGCCCCTTATCAGTTTTTTTTTTTCTTCCTGGGAGAGAGGAGTGGATTCTTGTGTAACCAACTGGTCATCAGAGTATTTTCTAAAGCCAATAAATCAGTGGTACTTACACTATACAGAGTAACTGCCTATATTTTTATTAAATATCTGAAATGTATTGCCTCAAGAGTAAGCAACACATTTCTCTAGTTTTCACACTGCGTAAATGGATATGAAAGACTGAACAAAGCATTTATTTCTAGAGATGTGAAGAGGTTAACCAGTAAGCATCACCAGTAAGGGTGATACTTACCAATTCGACAGCCCAGATGGGCTAAAGCAACTCCCCGTCCACATTGTGGTGCAGAGAGCTGAGTTGGAGCAGCCACCTAAGTGGGTTAGCCAGAGCAGGGTGTGATGGGATGGGATGGAGCCTAGCCTAGCCAGGCCCCCCTGCCCACCTTTATTTAAGTTGTTAACCAGTTAGAACATAATGTTTAACTGGTTAATTTAGGGCTGGGCAAAATATGGCCCATGGACTGGATCTGGCCTGCAGGAGCCTCAGCCGGCTCCAGGCCTTCCCCTCCCCTGCTTGGCACTCATAAAAGCTGGCTGCAGGGCTACATATGCATCTGTGGGGCCATGTATTCAGCTCTGAATGCTGAGAGCCTGAGGGAGGGAGAGTGGCTTCTCACACTGTCATCACCACCAATAGCTGGTTTCTGGCCAATAGCAGCTGTCTGTTTGCAGGACAGGCAGCATGCAAAATACCCCTGCCCCTCATCCCCCAAGGCTCACAGCATTCAGTTCAGAGCAGTAATTATGAACTGCAGGTGCTCTGAGCAGATACAGGAGCATGGAAGGCAGGGACCCTAGCTAAGGAACCTGCTGGGCTGCTGGCTGGAAGCATCTCCCAGCCAGAGCCTGCTTCTGACACTCCAGCCTTTCCCTCCCCCAACCTTCTGCACTGCATTCCACTCCCATGTAACCCAAACCTTCTGACCCTTGCTCCAGTCCCCATATACCTTCCCAGACCCTGCATCACCTCCTGCACTTATGCCCCAGGTTACAACCCCCTCCCAGACCCTACATCCCACCCCCAGACCAGAATCCTGTCCTGCGCACATACCCTCTCCCAGGTCACAACCCAAACACCAGCACTCCTACACCAGGTCAAAATCCCTTCCCAGATCTCTGCTCCAGGTCATAGATCCTGCACCCCAATCCCTTACCCTAAGCTTCCTTCTGCATCCCAACCTCCATCCCAGACTCTGCACCTCCTCCATTAATACAATTAAAGAGTGTGGCCCTTGACCACTTACCAAATTCTTGGAGTGGCGCCCCCTCCCCCGTCCTCAAAAAATTATTGCCCACCCCGGGTTAACTGATTAAACTGGATTTTACATTCCTACTTATTACTATTTTGATTCAAAACAAGAGATTGAGAAACTGCAATTGTTTAGCATATGATTGTCAGAGTAACAAAGACACATAAAATTAGTGAATTGTTCAGTCTTTCATATCCATTGATTAGAGTAACTCTTAGGTCAGAGTGGGCAATAATTTTGATGGGGGGGGCACTCCAAGATTTTGGTAAGTGGTCAAGGTCCACACTTTTCTGTGGAGGGTGTGTGTGGTCGGAGATGGAGGTTGGGTGCAGAAGGGAGCTTGGGGTAGGGGTGCAGAAGAGTGTGTGGGGTCTGGGAGTGAGTTTGGATGAAGGGTGGGGGTTATGGCATGGGATTGGGATGCAGGGGTCAGGAGTGGGTATGGGTGCAGAAGAGGATTCTGAGGGGAGTACAGAGGATTCTGGAAGAGGAGTGCAGAGGGTTTGAGTTTTTGGCTGCAACAGCCAGTTAAGAATTTAAGCACAGGTAAGAATTTAGGCTTGGGGGAAGGCTGTAGGAGGGCTTGCAGGGTCTGGGAGGAAGTTGTAACCTGGGGTAGAAGTTGCAGAGTGTTTGGGTAATGCAGTGATTCCCAACCTTTTTCCCATGGAGGAACCCCTAAAATAATTTTTCATATCCTGAGGAACCCCTACCTATGAAAACGTTTGCTTGGCCAGAAAAAGTTGACAGCGGGGAGCGCAATTCAATTACTGCTAAACTTTTTCAAGAAAATGTATTTGTAAAGAGGTGTGTGTGTGTGTCTGTGTCTGTGTGTCTGTATATATATAGACACACACAGAGAGAGAGAGAGAGACTGACTGACTCCTTCTCCTGCCTCTCACTCGCGGAGCCCAAATGGTTGCTTGCGGCGGCCCGGCTGAGCAGCGCAGAAGTCAGCTGAGAGCCAGGGCGAAGGGCGTGACAGACGCTCCAGGCCCCGCCCAGTGTTATTTATTCCGCGATTTCTCATGGAACCCCTGATGATGGTCCGCGGAACCCTGGTTGGGAAACACTGGGGTAATGACCTGGGGCAGGGAGTTGGGAAGTGGGTGGTATGTGGAAGAGGGTGGGCTGCTAGACATAGGCTCTGTCCAGGAGGCACTTACCTAGGCACCTTCCACCAGCAGAACCTTCAGGCAGGGTCCCTTCCTGCTGCAGCCTCAGGATTCTCAAAGTGTCCAGTTGAAGTTGGCTGTGATTTCTCAGATTTTAGGGAGGCAACTTGTAAATACAGTACAAATTAGTTGTAAATAATCATACTTCTAGTGAGCCTAAATTGTAAAACATGCTAATTCAAATGTTGTATTTGCTTATGAACCCAGATGTTAACTTTGAGCACTACTATTTAATGAATAGAAAGGGTCTGCTGGGACTGGTGCTCCCCTGTTTTGAGCCTCTAGAAACAGAGTTCTTTCTTCTCCAGTTGCAATGTACATGTTGTTTTTGAATGATCCCTTTCAAAAATCATGAGGCCTAAAAAAGTAAACTTAAAAACCTTAAGCTTAAAGTTGCATTTTCATAAGAGTGTAGATCACTCAGCCATTACAGTCATCTCTGTCCCTTCAGCAAAAATCAATCTATGCTAAGTTTGAAGAAAGAGCAATATTCCTTGATACTAAATAATATGGGGAGTGCAAATATAAAGTAGTTATAATCAGGGCTCGACAAATAGCGTAATCTACTCGCCCGGGGCGAATAGATTACACCCCGGAAGAGCCGGCACGGAGCGATTTGCGCATGCGCGGAGCGCAGAACTGCGCGGCTGGTGAGCGGGGCTCGCCCCCGCTCGGCGAGCCCTGGTTATAATGCTTCAGTGGGTATTACTGAATAAAAAAACCACATTTTTATTAAGATGCTAAGTCATTATCATGCAAAGATTATGGTGACATTCTTTGATTGCACATCTAAATATTGTAGGTATTTGTAGGTTCTGGACTTTCTTATGG